>CM029547.1:4651422-7464281 GCA_017141385.1 Sogatella furcifera | reverse complement strand
CCCCATTCAAACTTCGAAATCCCCTTTTTTGCCATGTCCCATCCAGAGCAATAGTGAGGTCTGAAGAATCTTTAGTCTGCACTGCATCTTTCACTGCTTCTGACATTGATTTTTCAGCTGTGTCCTTCACAGCCTCACAAATAATATTTGTAAAGTTCTGGAATTGTGTTGGAGGTGGAGGAAGATCCATCAAAGCACAAAATGTCATGCATGACTGCTGGCCTTTACCTAAAGCTCGTATGCTATACACTAACCTAATATTATTCTTGTAGCCGGAGATAGGTGGGGTGATTGTCAGAGAAACGACGGATTGAGAAAAACGCCCTTTATTCTCCGCCCTTCCTGGGGCACAGTTTTGTGGTTGATAATCCCTTAAATCTAATATTCTATTATCTAACTTACAAGTAATGGATAAAATATGATTTAAGAAATAAACTCCTTCAATGAAAAAAAAAATTTAGAATTTTGTTGATAAAAATATTTAAAAAAAAATTTTAATTGATTTAAAGATAATATTGGTGGAAGATTGCTGTCTGCAAAATTAATTGTGAATTACTATGGGTCAGAACGGACACTTTCATACCACTACTCGGATCCGCGCCAGAACCGGTAAAATCAAACTACTCTAAATTTTTGATAAAAAAAAAATGATTTTAGGTAAATTTAAATTCAGAAAAATTTAGCCAAACTGGAAAAAATAATAATTCTATGACAGCTGTATTAAGATCAGCAGTTAACTTTAAGAGCCCCTGCTCAAGCCACCAATGTTAACAAGAAAAACAAACATTATACACAATTGTTAAAATTTGATTGCTTCAATTAAAATCATACACAAATATTATCCATAATCGTTCAGTAACGCAGTGTTCATAAAATTTACAACAATATGAATTTTTACAACCTAAACTAACTCTGAACTCAATCTTAAATAACCAAACCTTACAATAATAAATATTTATATTTCCATAATCTCGTTCTCAAGCTCTTTAGTAGTTAAACTATTCAATAATTGAGCACTGCTCACTCTATTGAGAATCCCATCTCAACTTTACAATTTAATTATAACCTTAATTCGCCAATAGCAATATCCATAAAATTAAGACAATTAAATCCAATGAATAAGAGAAAAATATGCCTGACCCCTTGTTAACAATAGCCTACTGTACTTTCGGTGTCCAGGGTATTACAAACAAAACAAAACAACAATTTAGAAAACCAATTTGGAAAAGAAGTCAGAATGGATTTAAATTAATTGAAGATAAAAGAATGAATGGGTTGTCAAGATACCACCGAAGTAGTCATCAATCTAATAAATTTTTCCTTTTGTATTCACTCACCCAAAATTATCAAACAGTTAGCCCCAAACATTTCCGCGGAACCCGTCCGTACCTCGTCAACGCACACCACTCACTGACTAAGAGCTCTCCAAAATTTTTCACACGCCGTGGAATATTTTTGGCAACTTGGTCTGTGAGCTGGCGCCCTCTAACAATTCATCAGGGAATTATAATTCAAAAAGAAAATCAATAAGAACATTAATTTTCTTTTTGAGTGACAATTACACAGAGGAGACATTTGGGATGGCCCACTGTAAGACAATACCCACCGCTGAGGCAGCAGTTTCCGCCGTCGGAACAACATCCGATGTGGCTCAAAGTACAGCAGGCTATTGTTACACATTAATTCGGTTTTATTAAATTGTCTACCAATGGATTGAAAAAAAATAAATTAATTTTAATTGTTTCCACACTATCACATTCTCTTATCCAGAATCTGTTTTTCTACTTGTCCTTGTAAATTTATTGGCTTCACAAATATTACATTTTACATGTAGTTTTGATGAAATTCCAAGTCTTTTGGTTGTGTCCTCAAAAAAGTATAGACAGTCTGTATTGTCACAAAATTTACACTTAGCAATACTGGTTATCAAGGAACTAAGCAATTGAATGTCTACAATAATATTACCTGAAGTGAGGTTTACACTAATATTATTATCAAAGTTTTCATAGCTTGAGGATAGTTTCTTTGAAGATAATGTACTTT
The DNA here is from genome assembly GCA_017141385.1 of Sogatella furcifera. Taxonomy (NCBI): domain Eukaryota; kingdom Metazoa; phylum Arthropoda; class Insecta; order Hemiptera; family Delphacidae; genus Sogatella; species Sogatella furcifera. Next base: position 7,462,238 of record CM029547.1, on the reverse strand, counting down.
GAATTGAGGAGTCCAAATTAGTATCAATTGAAATATTGTCTGTGGAACTTGGGCCTGCAACATCTGGAGTTGTTATTACTGTTATAGTCTGTTTCTTTCTTCCTTTCCTTTTCTTGAAGATACCTTTGGGCTTTGTCATGGCTGTTTTTACAAAGATCACTTAGAATTGGGACTTCACACAAAAATAAATTGTAACTTCACACGAAAAAAAACCGATTTCAAAACCGTAATTCGCGACTGATAAACTGAATACAACAAACAATCTTTGACTAAACTTGTGAACTAACCTAGAAAACAACAAACACATGTTCAGTGCCATTCAGTGATGTAAACAGAAGTGAAATGATGAAGCAGATGAATATAAAAATTTGAATACAATTTCAAGTTCCAAAAATTATCAGCTGCGAGTAATCGTGAAATTTTTCTGATGCAATGATGTATTAAAACTCAAATATCTTTCTTAATATTCGTTTGTCAACTTTGTATGATGGCTCACTGGAAAGCGGGAGATTCAAAGTACATGAATGTGCAAAAACATGAAAATTGATATTTTTCAAAAAAACCAAGGTACGAGGTGCCCTCAATGCTGATCTTGTGTTGTGGAACATAATATTTTCTATATTGTTGATCCAAAAACTGAACAACTCTTCTTACTTTTCCTGAGCGAGTTAGAGTACCATTTACAGGACCCCTATGATCAGGGGGATTAACATGTAGGGTCCAAAATATTTGTTTGAATCTCTCTTTAGAAAAAGTTTTTTTTAATGGCTGGTAGTCTACAATATCTGAAGAAAAATAATCATCCAATTATGGCTTTGTGTTTAATCCCATGTTGATCATTACTCCTAAAAAGGCCTTCAGTTACTTCTGTCCAGGTCCACCAAGTTGATCTACTAGGTAATGGGGTATTCATTTGAATCTTTTCTCTGGCATATCGGTTAGTTTCATTAACTATTTCATTTATTAAATTGTCAGTAAAAAAATAATTGAAAAAATTCAAGTGGTGTTTGAGGCATTTGGCCTTGAGGTGGTATAAATCCACTGTTAAGTAAAAACCCAAACTTTTGAAACCCTACATCATTGACAGTCCCTCCAGCCTGCATTGTCCATTCCATTTTCCCCTTCACTATCATGTTCATCTTGAAAAACAGTGAAATTATTTTGAATGTAATTGTCATTTACCTCACTACGTTGCTCCTGAGTTGGAAATTGCTCTTCCTGCACTTCGTTATCTCCTTCATTTGAATTATTATCATGATCACGTAAGATTTCTGTTGAAATGTTCTCACAGCAGGCACTGTTTTCTAATCCACTACAAATTAATTTGTCAAACTGTTCTTTGATGTCAGAATCAATATTGCTAATATGATCAGAATCGTAGATAACATCTTCAACCAAACATCTAAGTTCATCCGATTCATGTAAAAAAATAGGTCTGCCAGTCATTTTGATAAAACTTACTCAATAACAAACATTTCTAACGAACTGAGAACGCAATTAATTTATCTTGAGTATAAATGAATTACTTTTATCAACGTTATAACCTGCAAACAGAATCAACAATAAGTGCATGTTGTTCACCTGTAGACTAGACACTGAACCAACACTCTAAAAACACACGTTTTGAATGAATTTGAAACAATCAAGTGCAGCCAACTGCTGAAATATAATCTTTGATAGTCCCTCTATATATAACTATATTATCATTGTAGATATATGTGTTTATATAAATATAGATATTCACAGATATATTGATGGGCCAGTAAAGTGGCCTAACCTACCGCGTACTGAAAGCACTAGTGGCCAGTAAAGTGGCCCTTCCAAACTCACAGACTAAACACACAAGAATTGCTCCGTGCTGACTGTGAAATGGCAGCGGCCACCAAAGTGGCCCACTCGACCAGAGAAGACAAAGTTTTTTCTATCAATGTCGACCTGGTACAGAAATTTGTTGGGCCACTGAAGTGGCCCATCTGACCGCAAAGGGTTAACTTTTCCTTTAGAATCCGACTCTCTTCAACTTCCATGAATGAAAAATACAATTTTATGTTTCCTTATGTAATGGCTGAGCCGAGTTATAGATTTTTGAATTAACTTGATTTTCCTGTAACTGGATGTAACGAGATCCTGATCGGTTGGGAGCTTATTGGTTGTGGATCCGTTCATTCAAATGCCTAGATTATTATTTATTATTTTTAAAACTATTTTAGCAACTAGTACGACAAGCAAGGAACTTCAATAAGAATTATTATAATGGTTAATTGAATTGTTTATTGAACTCTATTAAAAAATGATAAAAACTTTTTGAATCAAAACCTGTCACATATTAAAATTTTGAGAGAAAAACAACGTAATTTGATCAAACTGCTAACTTGCTACTTTAATAATTAAGGCCTCGGTCAAAGTACTACTAATTAAATTCAAATTTGAGCTAGAAAACTACATCAAAAGTTTGGCACTCACCATGATCATTTTTAAAACACACAATGTACACAACCACTTTCATACTCTACTGAACTGAATCTATCTACGATTTTCCCCTCTGGATTGAAAACCCCATCCAGAGAGCCGAGGCATTTTCACCACTACATATTTCGATGATTACTCGGCCGTGTCTCGAATCGAACTCTCGCTTTTCCACTCAAAATTTGCCCCCTCCAACGACACCCTGTCGCCTGCACGAGCGCTGAGCCTATCTCAAGTGGAACAACCAAAATTCTGAAAAGGTCAATGTTCGTACAATTCCTAAATATAGTAGCTTTTTCGACATGAAATTGAAACTGATACTTGGAAAATGCACGAAAATTGCACTAATTCTGACAGCTAAGCAGCAAGTTAGCAATTACTATACAACGTTACCAATTCTGAATTTATTACAATTAAATTTATCAAAACCAAATTTCATGTCGATTATTTAAAAGTTCATCATCCTGAAAAAAATCATAATTTATTACACACACAATATAAAAATCCAATAATATCACAACTCAATTTTTACCATATTACACTTATCCAGTTATAACTCTTATTGTTGAAAAATGGCGTTTTCTAGCATATTTTCCCAATTATCTCAATAACCGTTAAGTTACAAACTTTGAACTGGTTTCATTGAATTTCTCAGCTAATTTTACATAGGAATTGATCATTTTAGAACCTCATTAAAGCCTCTAAAAAATTTGAAAAATTAATATATTTTGAAAAATCTCAATTTTCCGCCATTGTTATCTCGGTAACAAAGCGTTTTTGGGGGTTGGTCCCATGGAACTTTTTTGTCTACTTGGTGTAAGGAATCAGACTGAGAAGTATTGCACATTCCTCCTGAAACACACAAGTATAATTGAGTTGAATCAAAGACAAACCAGATTTGTTTCTAACTTACAATGATTGATTTTAATTTTTCTATTGTCTGTCACTTGAGCTGCCACAAAGTGCTACTTTTGATTCTCTTGGCTCACTCGCCGGTTTTTTGGTTTTGCAAATAACCAGGAAAATCTTGTATTGAGTGCATAATATTGTTGACTATTCTATCATTTTCTATATAATGGAGTTAAATCAAAGACAAACCAGATTTGTTTCGAACTTCACAATGATTGATTTAAATTTTCCTATTGCCACTTGAGCTGTCAGAAAGCTCTACCTTTGATTCTCAACTGCGGTATAATTTTATCTTGTTGTACTGCTGGTACACACAAAACCCCACTAATTTAATAAAATGTAGCCTATATTTCACCAAATCCAACAATAATTTTTTAAAGAGGTAGGGGAAAAATAATTTTGTAATCCAACAGGACAAAGTTTTATCGGAAGAAACATGAAGTGACAATCAAATGAATCAATCTTCAGATCCAAAAGATTTTTGCAATCATAATTATTGTGTCCTTACAAGTAAAAATTCATCATATAGAATTCAACTGATCGAATTTAACTGATCGAACACCACATAACATTCAAGTATCAATATATACGCAAGATTTACTAGTAAACACTTGAACCAAGCCTAAAACCATATCTCTCCAATATTTCTCACTAAACTATCACAACAGAGTTTAAACAATTTTTGGAGGATATAAGTTACTTGAATGAAACAATTTATCAGCTCAAATTGTAGCTGATGAATTTTTTAAAAAATTTCTTTCTAGAGAAAATAGCTTCTTTTTGACAAATTATATCTCGGTCCCCAACATTTTCCTGTTGTCCTGTCAACGTATTGTTTTCCCATTAATAGATAAAAAAAATCAAACACCCTAAACTTGAAAAATATTATTTTATTTTTATTTTCATTTTTATTTTATCTATTAATTTTGAAATATCCCTGAGTGTGTTTTCACATTGCAAATGAATTGTATGAATCTATAGCCATCTGTAATAGCAGCTATTGTTGGGAGCTATGATAAATCTCAGTAAGTAATAAAACGTACGGAAAATGAAGTTAATAAAGATTATTCATTTTGTATGATACAGATTATAATAAAGATGATTCATTTTGTATGATACAGATTATTTGCTTTCTAAAGGGGTACTTTCCGAAACTACACCCGTGCCCAACGTACAATGAAAGATACGTGTTTTTATGAACTGTCATAGTTGTTTGTGTTAGTGCTGTCATCTAGTGGCACGCTCCAGAACCAACCAGTTCCCGTATGAAAGTATAGTAACTCAATACTTTGTACACTGCGTGCCCGTGCGAGGCGTAGTTTCGGAAAGCACACCTTAATTATTGATGAATGCATTGTGTGGTTCAATCAAATCTATCTTCACTAATATTGTAGCACATCACAGAGTTACTTTTGAATAATTAAAATAATATATACAGATAAAACTTACACTTATGATAAAAACTTAGAATGATAAAAACATTTAGAAACTTGACTTACATTTTCAGTCATGAAATATTTTGGCTGCTAAGGCCTTTCTCAACTAAGACTGGTCAGTAGAACTGTTGTATAGAATTTTGAATCAGCCGTTAATAGAGTAAGTAAGAGGGGCAAATAGGAAGTTGGAGGAGTACGATTGCAGGCTAGCCATGTTGGGTATTTCATTATGTTATAATATCATAGAATGATAGAAAGTTATGGTTATATTCCATGAGTTACATTCCGAAATATTCCATGACTCAAAACGTAAGTTGAGTTTTTAAATGTTTTTCTCATTCTATAAGTGTAAGTTTTATCTGTTTTTTTAATTCTATTTAAAATATAATTATTTATTAATGTAATAATAAATCACTTGTTCACTTCATATTTTGTGTCAATATGTTGGGTGCATACTGAGTGTTACCGAGTCAAAGTGCTTAAAAATGTCAATTTTTCCCAATTCAATAATATGTTTCAACATCACTTCATTTTTAGTTATGACAAGTATTTGAATGAATTGTTTTTATCAATTAAGAAGCACTATATTGTCAACATATCACAAATATTTTTATTGAAGACTTACAATTGTTTCAATTTTTCACGTCATCATCAGTGTCATCATAAAATTATTTGTGATGTTGATTATTTTGCACTTTTTAATTACGCATATGTATGAATATCACAAAATTGAATTTATTGAATTGTTGTTGATTACCTACATTATATTTTCAATTGACTATTCTGGCGGTTCAAAGTAATCACGGCCTGAAATTCAGGCCTGCACCTTTGGACCATATAAAGATAAACTTACCTTATTTATATTGTAAAATAACAATTATTATGCTTTAGTTGAATCAACTAAATTTTTAGGAAAATTGAATTGAATTTAGGATATATGCGTATATGCTAGATTTTGGTCAGCTGAAATAGTCACTTTCTCAATCACTTGGAGCATTTAATCGCATTGAATGTAGCTTTTGTCACTTGAATATAAAAAATGTAACTGTATTATACATTTGTACCTGAATTGTTAACCATTGTTGTGGAAAATTATTGATTATGATTATTACTCTTATCAAATTGATGGTCTGGCAAGCATTTATCTATATTTATCTTGTATTTATACTCATCTCTCACTCTCAATTATAATGTATATTACAAGACATATTAAAGTCTCTTATAAATATAATGTATTGTAAATAATTATACATTGAATACTGTACTCATGTAAAGTATATGATAGACTACTGTGTAATTCAAACTTTGAAAGAGACAAATATCTTTGACTTATTCTTTCAACAATTAATATTTTGTATAACTAAATCTTGATTAATGTATTGGAATTTTTTTTAAATAGATTGTTGTAAATATTCTATTAAACTTGATAAAAATCACTTCTAAATGAAAATTAATTTTAATCACATTGCAGTAAAATTGCATTGCATTGAACTGCAATGTGAGTAGAAGTTAATTTCCATTTAAAAGTGATTTTTATTGGGTGTTAATTCAAAGGTCAAAAAGAGAATGGATACACAATGCCATGTTCGATATTAAATTTCAAGTTCTGTAATGTATGAAAAAGCACAATCAGTCTTGAAAGTGGTAGCACAATTATTGTTACATACTTTATAACACTATTATAAAGTTTTCAAAGTATCAAACTCACTTTTGGTAAGTTCAAAATTGTTATCTGTTCTCTGTTATCTGTTCGTGACAATCGTAGCTATCAAGAGAAGTATCGAAATACTTACCTGCATAATAATAGTAGTAATGTAGTGAATATTCTCTGCAACTTCAACAATATACTAGTTCTATCTTTCAAATTTTATCATGAAATTTCGGTTACTTATTGTTTGGATAGCAGCTGCTGCAATATTTGCCTCCTTCAAAGTATTTGTAATTCAATGTGTGTGAATTTACAGACTTATTTTCTGTGTTTTGTATTTGTATTCTATCAAAATATTGTTGTAATACTTTATTATGGGATCAAGTCTCTTACCAATACGCTTCTTTGTTTCATGATACCTATGTATGTGTTAAATGTTTATATATATATTAATATATGTGTACGTCAATATATGACTGTTATGTTTGCTATTCAAGTTTTATTTATTTCCTTCATTCCTTCTTGATATAATTACAATAGTTACCTGAAAATTTAATCAGTAAGCTATTCAGTAAGTAGACATCAGTAAGTTATTCAAACTTATCCTAAGGGCTGTTTCATAGAAAATTGAAGTATTGTAATTTAGGAAATAAGTTGACGTAAACTCAACTCACTGGATTACTCATGTCAAACTCTGTTCTCTCTATCCTGTGTCTTGAGTACCTCTATCATCCTGCATTAGAGGACTATTGAACTTCTATGAAGCAGACCCCTCGTTTAAAAATGAAAGTTTCAAATGGAAAACAATATTTTATTGGTAGGAAGTGTTTCTAAAGTAATTTCACTTCTGGATTTCAGTGTGCGCCCAGACGAAGATTCCATATAAGTATTATTCGATGATTAATATTAGCTTTAACCTTGAAGGTCGATGGCGCAAAGGCGTTCATCAGAGTTCGATTTTCTTCAATTATTTTGATATTTGATATAGTGTTAAGACACATCTTATGTGTGCTTCCTACTATTGTAGCACAATTGTATAGAGAGCATGAAAACCAATAATCACATTCACCATGAGATGACGTAGAACAATGCTATATAATGATGATCTGTCATCTTGCAGATCAATTTTAATGACTCAAATCCTATGTTAAATGACGTCATCTCATGGCGGTTGGAATTATTTAGCTTTCAGGCTATCAGCTGTTTGGTCTGAACCTGAACGACCAAATAATGCATTTATGAAATTGAATAACCGAATTTATAGATCTTGTAATAATCTTTATTACATTTCAATAATAATAATACAAGGTATTCATTTCAATTCCATTACTCAATTTGATTCATGCATATGCATAAACTTTTGTATACCGAGGTATGGGAAAAACGTTCCTTTTGAACAAAGATTCTTCAAGTGGATTTCATTTTTATCACAGTTTATTAGATCAGATTTTAGGATTGTATTAATGAACACTACTTTGATAATACTTGATTTAAGTCAACCTGATCACGGACTATATAGGCCTCCTACGTTAAGCTGTGTGTGTTCACCATCCAATTTCATCCCGAAAAGATACTAAAGTCCATCGAATTTAGATACAAGACGATCATAAAAGTTACAAGGCTCCAATAATATTGTGAAACACATTTCACTACGATCATTTCATAATTAATTTATTCCATTTGATACTTTTATTGTATTATAAATAGTCTTTGCATAATTGTCTTATGCATAATTATATATTCATGCATATTATGTAGTCTTTTGTATTTTTTGGAAGAAAAGTAGACATACATCATGAGATATTTGACATTTAGGACGGTTTTAATAAACCTTTCGATTAATTGAGTGTAAATATGGCGGTTGTGATAAGATTTTATAGAACGTATAAGTTATTGATTCAATATTTGTGAGAATTTTCAATTGATTATATTCAAAATACTCATACAGGTACTTATTCAATGAAACTTGAAAAATTTCTAATCAAGCCACGTTTACACCGGAGTTAATAAATAACACAATTGCTAATTTTTACATAATAAGTTATGTATAGTCTGAAAGTTATTAACAATTCTTAATATATACACTTCAGTTATATACACTCCGGTGTATACAAGGCATAATTTATCTTGAAATACTTCATGATTACTTCAAGCTTTTACTGTTGATCTACTTGTTTTAGTATCGGTTTCAAATTTCCTTTCTCAAGCCATATAATCCTTAAGTAAAGTTTATAAATTCTATAAATCTGGAATAGTGTTCATGAATACATGAGACTTTTTATCACATGAAAGCTGCTAAATACTACTCCATAGCCTCTCATTGGGTGGTAGAACGCCGATTAGATTTGATTGAAGATTTTTCGTCAAAATTTCTGAATGACCAGCCTCATGGAAAGCTCTAGTTGCATCTTGACCGGCTTGTTCCAGAAGTATCGACTCTCCTCCAGGATGCTGAAATAGAGAACATTCTATTATATTTTTTACAGAGTGTTTTAGGAGGAACGTGCAATACTACTCAGGACGTTTCCTTACACCAAGTAGAGAAAAAATTTGCATGGGACGTTCCCCTAAAACTATTTGTAAATGACATAACAATGGTGGAAAATTGACGTTTCCAAAAATATATAACTTATTGTTAAAAATTTTATGAGGTTTTATGGAGGTAAAAAAATATTTATTCTCATATAAATTAGTTAACAAATTCAATGAAACTAATTAGAAATTTGTAACTTAATAGGTTATTGAGATAATCGAGAAAGTATGCTAGGAAAACACTTTTTCCAATACAGATAAGGATTATAATTGTCTGTATTGTCTGTGTTTTTAAGTTCATTGTAATACCTCAAATAAATGAATGACTGGATATGGAATCATACATTTTTATCTAAATTGATGGAAGTTGGAACCTGAATGAAGCCTCTAAAAATTGTGGCATAGCCTATACTAGTTTGAAAAATGTAAATTTTTCGTCATTTATCCCGGTAAAAAAACGTTTTTGAGGGCCTGTTCCATGGAACTTTTTTCTCTGCTTGTAAGGATCAGCCTGAGAAGTATTGTACATTCCTCCTGAAACACCCTGAATACTGTACAGTGCAGTCTCAAATGTACAGTAATGTACTTACATGTTCAAAACTTTGTACATCATACATATCAATGATTCTTGGATCATTTTTAGAATAGTTTTGCTTTTATACTGAAGTTGGATGTGAACATGTGATATTACAGTACCTACCTTCATTGGACTTCAGAGATAAACTAACTATACTTTTTGAAGAATTTAAATTATTCCTGAAAATTAATTTTTCGATCAATACTCCAATATTGGAGAAGGCCTTTTAATACAATGTATGAGAAACATACAGTACATTATGTTTGCGAACACAAGATAATTTTTTTTACTTTTAACAAGAGTTATTGTTGAAATTGTTTGTCAGGAAATTGAGCTTGACATGCACAAATAAATATGTCTACTTGAAGATGAAAACCCAGTGCCGGTGCTAAAAAAAGCATTTGGATAGAACAAGCAATTCCTATTTCTTACCTACTTATTATGAATTACATCAAATTTCTTACATCAAATTAGTAATGTTATTATTAATGTATCATGGAAATACTCTGGCATAAACTTAAATACTGTAGAGTGCTCTCAAACATTAGCCTGTACACGAATTTATTATTAAGAAACTTATTTTCAATAATTGAACAGATTAATACGAGCTGTAGTTAATGTTTTATTTATTCACATAAAGACAAGAAACTTAACGGTATAAAGGCAGTTGATAATTCTTATAAATAATAGCCTATTATTATATTACTGCTAAAATATACTAGTATGTCACTCAATTTGTCGATTGAATCAATATTGGGAAGAAGAGACGTTTGGACTTTGCCTGTGTTTCAATCTTCTAATTAATGATAGATAAAGAATAAATATTTCCTTTTTGCTTGAGAAATAATCTCAAGCTAAAATTAGAAAGGTAATGGGGCAAACATTCATCTTCATTAGAATAAATGAGACCTATTATAATATATTGGGCATTATTTTTTTAATAGAATAAATCGCTCCCAATGAATAATTTTTATGTCAATGGTTCAACAGACCTAGGCCTACCAGCTGGTTGTCAGTTTCATATTCACTCTACTATCGTCCGTCCAAGGACTATAATAAATAATATAGATGTCAATAATATAGCGATGTATATATGTCAACTCACCCTCCATATGAAATTAGTAACGTCATAAACTTTGTCAAATAATATAATCCAGCAGTCCGTTAAAGTATCATGTTTTGAAACTTCTTCTAAAGATATCAACCGGAGGTGTTCACTATGAAAATCTTTTATTGTCGATGAAATTGGATTTTGCACAAGGGAGTTGATTAACCTTGTAACCATCCTGGAGCCTGAAACACAAAATAACTTTTCTTAAAAAAATATACTTCGTCCAAAAAGTAGCTACCTATAATTATATATTTTTCAATATCAGTTTATTATCAGGCCTGAAAAAATATATCTTCACCCACCACACAGTCCTGAATAAGTTTTCTAACATGACCACTTATAACATGGAAAAGAGAATATGAATAATACATTAAAGTAATATTGACATTATCATATCTTGTTGGTCCCGATTCTTCTTGTTTTTATTAAATTGTTGGTTCGGCTACTATTGAATAGCTAGTCTGACTATTCAATATATGTACTAAAATTATCACAATATCACCTTCACAACCACATAAAAAAGGATCCTTCATTTCTCAAGACATTAATCATTCAAAAAAATTTTAGAGAAAGGGGAACAGTTTCAAGAATGGAAATGTAAAATATTTTCAATAATAATATTGGTTTATTGGTTGGTTGATGATAATAATTTTATTAATGGGACAACATAAAAAATAAACTCAGTTTGCATTTTTTTATGGAAAATTGAAAATCTTTGGATAAATATGTACAATCAATCAAAACATTGGGTACTAATCAACAATGAAAGAAAATGAGTAGAGAAAATAATCTATATAGTAATGAGTCTCATCTTGAACCATCGGTAGGCTTCGCCTGGGGACAACAATAAAAATAAACTCAGAAAATTTATAGATCCACCAGTAACGGAAGGATTAACAATTAATCAAGTCATAAATAACAATTAAAGAAAATTAATACTACCTATAAAACTTATAGCACAAAATCTACTATTTAGTAATGGGTCTTATTTTGAATCATCAGTAGGATATGCCCGTCGTGAAGAGAAATAATTAATCAATTTGAAAATTATTAATTCAAAATAAGATTAAGCCAAAATTATTTTATTAAAAAATGAACATTTCTGCAAATGCTACTTCATAATTTATTTGTCGATTTAATAACTAGGGCGATGATCAAAGTTATAAATGAATGCTACAAGAAGATGATAAAAACTGTAACTCACTGAGGAAATGGGGAATATCCTCAATTATTCAATTTTTCAAAATATAATAGAAAGAAGAACAATCTCAACCTACTCAAGCTATGAAAGTTGCATTATTGGAGAAAACATCCATCGTAAAAAAGTCATCTGAGTCGAATTCACTGTATCGAACGTATTTTAATAATATAATACTGTCAAACAATATCACTCTGTAATGTAATATTGACCAAATGAGGTAATTCAACAAAATCTATACCTGCTCAACAAGGAAATGGGTTTGCCAAGTTTTTAATTGCACTGACATCCAGTTATCTATTTTTTCAACTAATTGCAGAGCTATCACATTTTTAATTACAGTTTCTTATCTTATAATGGAAGGACTAACATAGAATTATAGAAAATTGAATTAGTCTATAACGAGCTTTTATAACACTAGCTAAAAACAAGGTCCAGCAATAGAATAGGCTTATTCATTATCAAGAGTAATTATTGCACTACTTACAGAATCAATCTTATAATAATTGTTCCATAGTAGTTCTCATGAGAAATTATGAAAAATAGAGTGAAATATTTTTGGAAATGACAAAATTATACCAGACCGTATAAAACTTTCTTTTGTTCACTTCTTTTACCTACAGTAATGCACTATAATGCTTATTCGATTCCACTTGAAAGGTTTTTCATTGTCATCAACTATTCTGAATAATAGTTTACCAGAGATTTATAATGGTGTAACAACCGAAACCGGTATCTCGATTTTCAAATAAATCAGTGGTTTGACAACGTCTTGTCTTTTCATTTAATATTCTGAATAAGTTTCTTCGGAATATAAGTTCACTAATATTTACCACAGAATTTTTCGGAGGAGATGATAATCCGTTAGTAAAAACTGCCTAAAAAGTATATCACTATATAATATACTATAGTAGTATCAATCCTCTTTTGTTCACATGCTCACACACAAGTCTAAGAGCTCATGTAAGCACCACCTTAAAAATTGCTATCAGAAAAAATTACTAGTACAAGCAAAGAATTCATTATTCTGGCAAGATGGGAAAATAACTCCAGCTCGGTTAGTATTGGTTTAAAAATTATAAAAATTTGGTCTCAAATTGTAGATCACAGTGTTTCCTGCAATATGAGACCAAATTTATAACTTTTTCACCGAGCTGGGGTTATTTTTCCATCTTGCCAGAATCTCATCTTTGCTTACACAAACTACTCGTATAACTAATGGAAACTGTATAGAACACTGCATAATCACTGTAGTATTTATTTATGAATCTCATATCATTATTAATAATATTAGCCTCCTAGATTCATAGGAAATGTTGGATTAGGATATTAATAAATTTTTTATTTAAAATTACTAAATAATAACTAAGAGTTAAGATGAACCCAAGCTGTGGAGCCTACCGACGAATCTTTCCATTGATTCTTATGTTTGTTTTCGCAATTTTCAGTGATAATTTTCTTATGAAATTGGATTTTATCGAATACCGGCAAAATTATTTAAATCTGCGAGGTGGACTCCATTAATGACAATTTTTTAATCAATTATAATTCTCCCAATGATAATGAAACCATTATGATCCATGGATCACTTAATACAAGGGATAACTTACCGTTTTTAAAAAGGTAATTTCTGCTCTCTGGTTAAACTTCTACAGGGATATTTTTCTTCACAATTACTGAATAATATTTTCCGCACAATTCAACAAGATTTAATGTACTGTTACTCACTGTATTTTCATGTTATATTTTCAAGAATAAATAATTTTTTTTCAACAAATGAGTTATGTTTTGATAGCATAAGTTATCATAATTATCGTGATACTCTAAACATTTGAATAAACTCTCATCTTCAATGCAATGAAGCCATTATAATTTACTCTTAGGTGCTTTATAGAAGAAATACGGTAGATACCGTAGTAAGTTATCAAAAATATAGTGATAATAGTTATTAATCACATCAACTATGTATTTAACTAGGTATCTTACCTACCGGCAATGAGTGAGTAAAAAATGGTGTAGACTGGCGTAGTCTCTGTCCCTCACTGATTAGCAGCTAAAAAGTAGAGAAACCTTTTCTCCTCGTTGCTAGCTGACAACTCTAAATAGGCTTCCCCTTCTTGAATATAATCAGGTTATAGATTGTCCAGACAGGGTATCAAAAGTATCAAATAACAACAGCTTTTTTATGCTGAGACAACCAAGCTATTATACAAGTGTAAAAATATATGCTGCCTCCGAATTGACTTGTCAACTATTACAGCCTATGTTACACACGATGTGTTAGGTACTGGATATAGCCTATATGTTGAAGTATAAATTTCATGTATATATAAATACATACGGTATTCAATAATGTAGATTGGTAGTTCTGAATGAAAATATGGTGTCACGTTACCCTTGGGCTATTACAGTTTACATTGAAATAAGTGTTAATTCAATTAGTTCATCAATTCTCGAGGACTGGAATAAATTGAAATGAATTGGATTTTTAGGATTTATTAGCTGAAGGATATTTTATAAGTTGTACAAGAGCATGATTCATTTGTAAATAAGTTTTTTTGTATTATTATTGAAATTAAAATTGTAATTTTTGTATGAAATTTGGAAAAATACTATTAAAGTTGAAAATTTAATACATTTTTTGAATTGATTTTTCATTCAATTATCCATTGGATTGGAAATATTCCTCATTTAATTATTACAGTATTTATTTCAAACTGCTTTTGAATCATTTCAAAAGCACTTGAAGTTTTGCACTTGAAGAAAAGCACTTCACCCAGCACTTGTAAGTTTCATAGCCTATTAATCTTCATGTTATAAAGATCCATAGTGACATTTTCAGTACCTACCTAGCAGAATTTGGTTTATATTATATAGGTAGGAAACTAATTTCAACATTTCTCAGGATAATTTATCGAATAAACCACTATAGATTTAAATATGGAAATCCTTATTTAAATGAATCACCTAATAATAACACATACCGGTACATCGATAATAACTTTTTGAATGACTTGTCTTCATCTTTTAATCAGTGTTTTTTCTTTCCTCTTTCCTTCTATCCCTCCCTCACTCTCTCTTTTTTCCCCATCTTTTCTTTTATCACTCTTCACACCTTATTTTTTCCTCTTTGCTATAGGCTAGGCCTACTATTCCAATATCTTTGTTTATTATAGGTTTTTTATGATTTGTTATAAGTTACTGAGAAAAATAACGGCGCACAGGAATTTTCCTTGTGGGTAATTTGGTTTTGTATTTAAATCGAACGCTTCAATTGGAACCAATATGTTTTGTTTTTGAAAACCTTCTTCACTGGCGGCTCTTGTCCACAAAACAGGTGAAGTGCCCGTATCTTCTACTGTACAGCACACTCGGCACGAGCCGAAACTGCTGTACAGTAAAAGATACGGGCACTTCACCTGTTTTGTGGGAACGAGCCGCCAGTCACCTCATTATGAGTTATCAAAAACTGTGAGCAATATTCTCACTTTCAAGTTGAACTTTCTCTTCAAAAATATTGAACTCAATATTAATAATACAACGATATCAACATTATGAACAGCAATCGTAGCGGGCAAGTAGAACTCAATTTCAAGTTGAACTTACTTTTTAAAAAAAGTAGAACTCAATATTAATCAAATGATATTGAAATATATGAACAGCGATCTGAGCGAGGGAGCAAAGCAACAGAGAGCAAAAGTGTTCAGTTGGTGCGCCTGCGCGCTACAGTGCTGCCACCTGTGCGGCCATTTTGTGTCGGGGTTGGAATGCGCGTTGGTTGACAAGGGGCCAGCTGGCTCGGCTCGGCTGTCTGCTGTGCGATGCGATGGAGTCGCGTTCAGTAGTCATCAGCTGATAGTGGCTAGCATCAGTGCGCGCGCGGTGCGGTGCGGTGACTTGTGTGCGATGCCCGCGGACGTCGCGGTGACGGAGCAGCGATGCAACAGCAACAGCAGCAACCAGTAAACGCGTCGCCGGCCGCGACTGGAGCGACGGGCACGGCGACGGCGGGACGCGTGAACGGCGGACGATTCGACTTTGACGACGGCGGAACCTACTGCGGCGGCTGGGAGGACGGCAAGGCGCACGGACATGGTGTGTGCACGGGGCCCAAGGGACAGGGCGCCTACTCCGGCTCATGGCACTTTGGATTCGAGGTGTCCGGCGTCTATACGTGGCCTAGGTGAGCCTACAGTCACTTCGGTTTTATCACAGTGCAGATAGAAGAGTTTAAGATTCAAGGATTCCTAAATTCCTAAACCCCAAATCACCACAAGGATTACTAAAAATATAGAAAATCTTAATAATAAAAATAAATCCAACAAGTTTATGCAATAGTTTCACAGTGACTACAACACATTTAATTCCATAGTTGATACAGCCACTTAGGTTTTATCACGTTCACAGAAGGGGGAGATAGTAGAGTTTAAAAGGTAAAAGATCCAAGGTTTCCTAAATTCCTAAACCCCAAATCACCACAGGAATACTACAAATACTGTGGAAATATGAAACATAAGAATAAATTTAAGAAATGTTTAGAAGACAGTTTTCAGTTTTTAGAGATTATGGAATATTCTTCATCAGTCACTGTTTCATATTGGTCACAGCCTGCTAGTTCACTTCGGCAGTATCATCCATAGATGCACTGGAAAACTGCAATAAATAACATGTACACACATGGGGCAGATAGTCAAGTTTGAAATGTTTGAGATCCTAGTATTCCTACATTCCTCTATCCCAAATCACCACAGGATTACTAAAAATACTGTAGAAATATGAAAAATTAAAAAAAGTTTTACATGTGTATGGAATAGTTCACTTTACAGTGAATATAGCATTCTACTCGTATATTAGTCACTGTTTCAATCAGTCACAATTATGAACAAATAGCGGAGTTTAAGATAAAAAATCCCAAATTCCTAAACCCCAAATCACCAGAAGGATTACTAAAAATACTGTAGAAATATGAAAAATTAGCGTGGGTATGGAACAGTTCAGTTTTCAGTGACTATATCATCGTTTTCACTGTTCTAATTATTCACAATTATTTTAATATTCACTTGTTGAGTAGAAGCCTATAGTTGTGACAGCCATTAAGGTTCTACAAATGGGGCAGATAGTGAAGTTTAAAATGTTTGGAATCCAAGGATTCCCAAATTCCTAAACGCCACATTACCAAAAGGATTACTAAAAATACTGTAGAAATATAAAAAATAACATAAAGCATGTGAATGAAATAGATCAGTTTACAGTGAATATATAATATTTAGTTTTATATTGTTCGCTGTTTTAAATATTATTCACAATTATTTTAATATTCACTAGTTGAGTTGTTGTAAAACCACTTGAGTTTTATCATGTTCACAAAGAGGCAGAAACTGGTGTTTAAGATCTAAGGATTTTCAAATCCCTAAATCACAAATTATCCCAAGGATTACTATAATACTGTAGAAATAGAATTATAAAAAATACATGTTCATGGAATAGTTCAATTTACAGAGACTTTAAAATATTATGATATATTAATCACAATTACTCATTTTAATATTCACTGTATTTCAGTTCATTTCCTGTTTTTTCCCTCTTCCCACATGTGCACACAAAAAAAAAAAATAAGCACAGTATTATAGTCCAGTACGCAGGGAATTTTGTAAGGCTAATATCTGCAATAGGTGGTGTATGCGATTTTATTGTTTTAATTACTTCATTAGGGTCCCAATAATGTGTAATCGAAAAGTGCACACAAAATTTCCCCCCGCACAACTTTTGACAGCCAGAAAACCATGAACTTTTTTAGTTTTTCGCATATAACTGCGAAAAAACGGTCCACATTTTTATAGGTACATTCTCATAGTAAATTGTAGAGGACAAAACTCTGCGTCGATTAAAAAAAAGATAACAAAAATCGGTCAAATAGATAGGCCTAACGTTTTAAATTCATTAAAAAAACACAATTTTTTCCAAATTTTCCAAAAAACTGTTTAAATTCTTCTGTAGCTCATAAAGTAACAGAGAAATGTATTACCCCTCTCCCTAAAAGTTGTAAAGCATAAAAAATTAAGTTCAGAAAGTGCAAAAAATTCATATTTGACCTATTTTTGAATCATTAATAATCACTTTTCCAAAAATAAAACAGGGTTTTTCAACATTTTGATATTGTGTTAGGCATTTAAAATTCAAATAGAGCCTATCTTGTATTTCGTAGAAATATGTATTAATAGAATCAATAATAGTAGTATTTATAGAATTATAAAAAAATACATGTTCATGGAATAAATCAATTTACAGAGACTTTAAAATATTATAATATATTAATCACAATTACTCATTTTAATATTCACTGTAGTTCAGTTCATTTCCAGTTGTTTCCCTCTTCCCACATGTGCACAAAAAAAAGAAAATAAGCACAGTATATATAGAGAAAAAGAGTCAAGATTACAATAAATGTAGCTAAAATGGATGAGAGATAACTGCATAGTTGAAATTAAAATTAATTCAACACGTGTTTAGGACACTGGCGGCTCATGCCCACGAAACAGGTGAAGTGCCCGTATCTTTTACTGTACAGCACTTCACCTGTTTCATGGGCACGAGCCGCCAGTGGTTTAGGATAGTTCACTCTACATAGTGACTGAAATTTTCCACACATAAGTTACTCGTATACTATCAAGTATACATTCTACATCAAAAGTCTATAGAACTCTGTAAACCTACTTCATTTTTGTTTCATGCCATGAAACACAACATAACTACTAACACGAACATAACACATACTGAATTTTACAAAAATTCACACTTGGGGCTACTTCAAATTAATAAATATTTGAAGGGTTTTTAAGAGGGTACTTGATTTTTATTTTTATTATTGAAGATTTTGAAATTATTGAAATTCAAAAAATACAGCTCTACAATACTAACATCCAACACCACAAACTTGAATTACAAAAAATGCTACTATAGTCTGTTCAAGCAAAGAAGACCCTCTGGCAAGATGGGAAAATTACTCAACCTAGGTCAATTTTAATTCAAAAATTATCAATTTGATTTTCTATTAAGACATTCATAATTCTTGAACAAATATCAATCAAGCTGGAGTCATTTTCCCATCTTGCCAGAGGGTCTTCTTTGCTTGGACAGACTATACATATGTGTATCATAATAATATAATACATATAATTATGTATAGTAATGTTTACATAAATTATGATAGTGATGTTAACAGTATCTTTAGAATATGAATATTCTATGCATTTTCTATTCACTATAGTTCAGTCCAGTTTTTACCACTCCCCTAATATGTGTCCACAGAAAGAGCAGATCGATGACAATATCGATATCAATAAATTGAGCATCATTCGATGAGTCAATATTGAAGATTCAAGAATAGATCATATTTTTGATGTGAAATCGGAAAATGTTTTTCTCACGGCAGATTTTTATTTCCATAGCACATTAAAAACATGAATTTCTCTAAACTTGTGCCGTTCAATACAGTATGAAATTACTCTAAACAAATACCGGTATAAGTGGAAAGTGGAAGAAACGTATTCTAACCAGTCTTCGAGGCTAAACTGAGGTGTGAAACAGAAGACACTTCTTATATAAAAAAATAGAACAAAAAATAATAATATTTGATGCAACAAGTGGATGGTTATTGATAAGTGTGTTGTGTATTGTTTGGGGAAAATTAGGAGGACAATATTGGAAAGGAAAGTTTTACAGAATTGGAAGAAGTAGTCACATGGATGACGCAAGTTCTACAAAAGCAAGACAGCAGGAGTTTACATTGATTTGTTGAATGCATAATCTATCTCATATCAATTAATCAACTTGCACTTGAACCTTCCCTGTTCCAACCCTCTGTTCCTTCTTCTTTCTAAAAGCATTAATTCGTTCTCTGATTCTCTGTATTTAACTTTCTCTTTTTGTGTGTTTTGTGGAAACGCATTCTGTCTCCAGATTCCCCAGCTATAGTCTGCCAAGCAAAGAAGATCCTGTGGCAAAATGGGGAAATGACTCCAGCTCGGTCAATATTGGTTCAAAAAATATTGATTCGGTCTTAAATTGTAGATCATAATGTTTCCTACGAATGAGATCAAATCAATAATTTTTGACCTAATATTGACCGAGCCGGAGTCATTTTCTCATGTTGCCAGAGGGTCTTCTTTGCTTGGACAGACTATAACAATCATTCCAGATTGATTGATCTATTTCTGTTATTGGACGGTTAGTATAGTCTGTCCAAGCAATGAAGACATTCTGGCAAGATGGGAAAATGACTCCAGCTCGGTAAATATTGGTTCAGAAATTATGAATTTGGCCTCAAATTGTAGAGCAGAATGTTTAATATAATTTGAGACTAGATTTATAATTTTTGAACCTATATTGACCGAGTTGGAGTCATTTTCACATCTTGCCAGAATGTCTTTGCTTGGACAGACTTCTATCGGATTAGCTGCTCACTCTCGATATCATTCTCTCTCTCACTCACTCACACTCTCTCTCTCTCATTCATTCTACCCACTGATTGCTATTTAATTGCCTGTATGGTCAATCAATACCTGATAGCCAGTCTTGTGAGAGTATAGACTGGTCGACCAAAGAAGACATTCTGACAATATCGGAAAATGACTTCAGCTCGGTAAATAGTGCTTCAAAAATCATAAATTCAATCTCAAATTGTAGATCAGATTTTTTTCTACATTTTGAGAACAAATTTATAATTTTTAACTAAATTTGACCGAGGTGAAGTCATTTCCCCATATTGTCAGAATGTCTCCTTTGCTCGATCAGACTGTACAAGCAAAGATATACTACTCGCCTTCTATCTTCAATCACAATCAAGCTCTATTTAAAGCTGATATTTTAAAATCCATTTATAATTATATTCCAATGGAAGGGAACTGAAAATAGACTGTTTCATTTCTCAACACACATTATAGAGCATCAGATAAGGATCAAAATAATCGATTGATGCTATTAATATTGATATAGCAATAATATGCTTATATTTTTACTGAAATACATAATAATATTATTATAGTGTAATATTACGATCCAATAACATTTTCGTAATAAATCAATTATAGAATATTTGAGTTGGTTCAATTCTGTAAAGTCTTGGTACTCATTTTCTATAGAACATTTTCTACGGAAACATCAGAATTTCAACATTCTATAATAGTTCTTAACAAATTTTTTGTGACACAATCTAGATCTAGAGTATCATGTAATATCATAGCTCTCATACTATTATTCATTCTACTAAAATTGATTGAAAAAACTATGAACTTGGAATTTATTTCTTCACAAATCGAAAACAAAAAATATTCTGAAACTTTTAAAAATATTGCATAATTATTTACTTGAATTTTTCGGTACGATATCAATAAGTTACAAAAAAAAAATAAAAAAGAGATATTAAGCACAATACTCCCATACTCATTCATTGCAATGTTAATATTTTTATATTTCTATTGCTATTTTGGGAAAGAATTATCCAGTAATGATGAGTGGGAAATGCCTCGGACTTACAGGAAAGTTCTCAAGTGACGTAGAGTTGAAATTTGCACACGTCAGTGTGAACTAAGCCATTGATAACAATACATGCAATCCAACAGAAAGCACACACAAGGTCACATCACACTAGTAGGGTGGAAGGTCCGGTCATTATTACAACATTGCAATATCATCTATAGTCTATATCTATATATAGACTGTGTAATCAGTATACAGTCGCGTAGCTATAGCCAACAGCCACTATCTAACAGGTGACCTTTTTGCCTACAAGAAAATCGAATCTGCCATGAATTATTTATTGGGCCCAATCGTAATGAGAGCAACAGCGTTTCCAATTCCAATCTCACCCAGTCTAGTCACGGGAGAAAACAAAAAAAAGTTGTTCCAAATAGTTTTGCTTTTCACGGCGTATTGGTAATTTGATGCGCGGTCCATATTATGAAACTGTCTATAAAATTGAATCAAACAGAAATATTAATGTTCCAAACGAATCCAAAGTACGGTAGTAGTTGATTTAATTTTTTTATTATAATTGCGGATGATGCCCATATAAGCATTTTAGCTTGTGCGTGGGTATTGGATATTGAGTGCGAAGGTGATTGATGAGGTGAGAAACAGCCATGCCACTGGGATTTCAATACGATAATTTATTTTTTCCAATTATATAATAATAATTTTTTCCAACTCCTTGTTCCATTTTTGGACTAGATAATTCATCAAATGATTGATACAGTTTATTTATTATGACTGGATAAGCGTATTATTATCAAAATGTTTCATTTATTCTATTTCTCTGATAGTGATGCTCACATGAGTTCTTACTTAGGTTGTGCGTAAATCCTGATAAGACATGCCGACTACTCATTAGTCAGTCGGGACCGACGGCTTATCATCTTCTCTAGTTATCATCCAGATAACATCAGCAATATCAAAAAGGGTCCACGAAACAAGATGTAATTCCACTGTACTTCTATAGTATATACAGATATTCACGGATATACGGATATTTTTGAGGCCACTGACAGTTTATGTTAAACGTATTATTGATTTAGAACTGAACTTATTGGAAACTAATTGAAGGAGATTTATTTTACTTGAGAATCTATTCTTCGCGAGTTTGAACACTAAACTGTACAGTTCCTTCTGGGTGGAAAACGTAATAAATTCTTCTTTTAATGGAAACTCAGCCTTTGAAACATGTGTCGTTGATTGTTCAAATAGTGTATGTGATCGAATATAAATTGCTGTATTTAATTGTGTAGTGAAATATTTCAATGGCTGAGCTATTGGATTCCATTTGCAGGCACTTGCATACACAGTTCTGGCTGGCTTTGAAGCAATCTTAAATTAACTCGTTTCCGGATGAATTACAGTCAATTCCAGTGAGTTGGACTTCACCAATGGAAACCGTATTTTGTAACTGGTGAATTAAATGCATTCGGTGAAGCACATCGCCAACTCATTCATTTACAAAAACGAGCGCATTCAATTCTTTTTTTTGTCATATTCCTCCCATAGATTTCGGCGTTCTACGCGCATTGTTCAATAACTTTCTATAGAAAGACATGTGTGGGATTTCAGCTCGGCAGACTCGAAAAAATTAAAATTATTTTCTCGTAGTGCGAACTATGTTTCACACTATTGCAATCCTAGAAAATATTTTTATGGCGACCTTTCAAAGAATAGACCGCCTCTATCCTTTCTCATCAAATCATTTCATAACCACTATTTCAAATGTTCAACTACATTTGGAAAAAATACGTTTTTGATTCCATTCCATTGTATGTGTTTTATTCAATATGCTTATTGTATTTTATTTCCACCAATAAATGAATCAGGACCGTAGGCATACATTGATGAAGATATTAAATTGGAATAATTTATTATTATGAATTTAGACTTAATACAGTAGTATGATTATAACATTCATTAATGATGCATACAATTGAAATCGATCAACAAACGTGAATTGAATACAATTTCCAGCAATTCAATTTTATTTTGATCATTGATGAAATTATTTTTATATTTAAATAACCTATGTAGAATCTTGAAGGCTGATATGATTTTCTTCATAATTCGTGAATAATTTCAGTTTTGTTTTCTAGATTTTGTAAAGGCTTATTAATAGAATATGTACTTACTATCAAATATTGTATCAATATTGAATCCTATATTATGTAAAAGGAAAATATGAAATTATTTTATTCATGCAACGAGAGTATTCCACAACTTAAGTTTAATATACTCGTTGTAAAACGAACGCCATTTTCCAGGTGAAAATATAATTCAACTGGTAGTGTCTTCAATGCTTGTCTTCCATTGGCCATCTTTGGTGTTGAGTGGGAGGCCTTGTGAGAGGTGAAAGTAGGAGTGGGAGGTCTCGTCCAATCACAGAGCTTCACGTTATTTCAGTGGGGGGAGTAGGCGTTGCCATTTTGTAGAGGCAGCCATTTTCTTGGTCTTGCCAAGCCAATCGAGATGTCTCCAAAGAACCAAAGCGTAAAGGCCTCAGTACTTCATAATTATTTTCTATCAATTCAAGTAAAAATATACCTAAACTGAGTTTGAATGCTCTCATAAGTTTGATAATTGAGAAATAGAATCAGTTTATTTCCAATAAGGCGGCGATCGATGAGCATTATAGTCTGTCCAAGCAAAGAAGACATTCAGGCAAGATGGGAAAATTACTCAAGCTCGGTCAATATTGGTTCAAAAATTATCAATTTGATCTGAAATTGTAGGAAACGTTTCGTACTACTATTAAGACCACATTTATGATATTCTTGAACAGACATTGACCAAGTTGGAGTCATTTTCTCATCTTGCCAGAGGGTCTTCTCTGATTGGACAGACTGTACAAATATTTCATATCCTGTATTAATTATGGACATTGTATGACTAATGCGTATGAGGAATTCACCGTTTGAAGAGAATCAGACGTGAGAAATTGTGATGTGAAAATTTTTCAAAACTCATTTGATGTAGCTTATTGATTACTTTCTGAGGTTGAAACCTCTAGGCTTCTATCATGGAGCAGAAAACCGATGATCAACAATATTCAGTTATTGTACCAATTCATTGGAACTTGAAAAGTGACAGTATATGAGCGAGCGATGATTGCCGATTAGTGCCAGACTGGCCTGATGGAGCAAGCAAATATTGCAAACGGCCGGCTGAGCTCAGCATCCTCCAACATTGAAAAGAATTTAGCCAGCACCCGACTAAGCCGAGCTGTGTGTGAGTGCCCGTCAAGAATTAACTTCTATTTAAAGCACAGAGCCGCGTGAGAAGGAGAAGAAAACGAGTGAAAAGGAGACAATGAGAGAGGATGGTGATAGGGAGAGAAGTGAATAAGAAGATTCGGAGCAGTGCAGGGCAGGGATAAGCCCGCGAGGATCGTCTCATCATTTTTAAATAAGTTCGGTTCACACGCCTTATTTATGGGCTTACGTCATAAGGCTCAGGCTCAACAGTCTGTCGCTACTCTCGCCTTAAATTAACTCAAATTCCGTTCGAATGCACTCACTTTCATCAAAACTACTACTTTACAATTCAGCTACCTGTGAAGCTGTGAAAATTCGAATTCGAGGTGTGGATTTACTGATTAGATAGCTCAAAAACCATCTAGTATACACCAAACTGTTGATCAAACCATTTTACAATTTGATGTACTGGAGATTATCTTTCAGCTGCCTGACCAGTAAATCCACACCTCGAATAGGTGTTGTCTGTCCAAGCAAAGAAGATATCCTGGCAAGGTGAGGTAATGACTCCAGCTTCATCAATATCGGTTCGAGAATGATATATTTGTATTATAGAGTAATGTATTTTTTGAATTATAGAGCAGAATGTTTCCTACAATTTGAGACCAAATTTATAATATTTAGACCGAGCTGAAGTCATTTTCCCATCGTACCAGAATGTCTTCTCTGCTTTCACAGACTGAACCTGAATCGTTCAAGGAAGTGTTTCTCGAAACTTGAGTGTTGAGATAAACAGCCGAAGTATCCAATTGAATTCGACCATTGTAATATATAGATGTCATCTTATCGACAACAAAAATTATACATACAAAATGACATCATTTCTCTGCGATAAAATTCGATTCAACTGAGTAGCAGACGCCAACAACACTGGCGGTTGGTGATTTACTGTATCAATGCTCAGCTCTCTCAGAACAGTTGAAGAATGGTCTGCGACTCAGGTAAACCTTTACACTCTCCCAGACCGCTTTCAGACTGTCATAACACAGCTGAGCACGAGCAGTCATTCGCCAACCGCTAGCTGCATTGATATCTACTATATCTATTTAAAATTTCTTGGAAATTGTTTCGGGGAAAAAGTATCTGTGTTAAAGTGTTCAAGTGCAAAACTTGACCTATAATTATTTTGGGCCAAATTCTAACTCAAAATTAGGGAATAAATAAATAAATAGAAAGGGCTTAAGCCTGTTTTTTCTCTAGGTGATCATAAAATGATTATGTGAACAATTGTAATAAATAAATAAGTAAAATAAATAAAGAGTAGTATAACAAATTATTAAACTCATTCACAAGACTACCCAGTAGAAAACTTTGTCTCTTTTGTGTGATAATTTTGAATGAGCGAAAATCATTAATGTGAAATCATACTATCACAAGTTTAAAATGTTTCAATAGAATTATGCCGAATTGTTTCAATATGGAAAACGCCTTAATACAATATTATGCTAGTTGCAGTGAGGTTAAAACGAAGTGCAGCTTGAAAAATAATAATTATTTCAGAGTACTCAACATTGGAGGATTGAGAACAACTGGAAATTCAACTCACAAGCGTAATGCAAAGCTCTGTTGTATTTCAAGTCCTTGATACACGTGAAACAAGCTCATTTCAAGGAATGAGTTCAAATATGATTGGAAGTAATTTTCCGGTGAGGAAGCTTGAAGTAAAATATGAAGGGAAACAGGCAGCGAATCACATAACTTGGGAAAACCGATATTCCTCACTCTCTACTTCATCAAACGCTCTCTCTCTTTCCCTCCCTACGACCCGCATAAACTCTTACACACACTCTCTCTCTCTCTATCTTTTCTCTCTCAGTCAGAAGCAAACACATCAAAAACAATCAGCAGAGAAATCTCCTCACATTTCAGCCCAATCGCCATGGAGAGAACATCCGATACTCTGCCATCGGAAAATGGGGAAAACAAATCATGAGGAGCGAATTCTCCACCACTGATGATAACTTGTTATGCTTTCTGAACCGTAGAACGATTGCATTACTTATAGAAAGAACTGTCAAGTAGATAGGATATTCCAACCGAAGTTGGAAACTCTTGGCTTCTAACTACCTGATGATTGAGAAACTGTATTCTGGTTCTCAACTACGTTTGAAAAATACAGTAAAGCATGTACTTTGAACAATAATAATAATGAACCTTCAAAAATCCTTATTTTTTCAAGAACTATATTTCTTCTCCACCACTGTATGCCTACTGTATAGCCCAAGTATTGGATGCAATGTTTAAAATTAATTATCACCAAGGATTTCTTCCTAGATTTTTACAGTCAATTTCACTGCATGTCATAAAGTAAGGATAGTAAAAGTTATCCCTTATAGATAGTTAAAGTTATAAGGATAGCCATCCATTTATCCTTTCTCTATGATGTCGCATAATTGAACTGTACTGAGAGATTATTAGTGTTATCATCTTAGTTCGTCAATGAAACCACAACGTTTATCGTATTATAAATCATACTTATGTTCATCTAAAAACAACCAACAACTTAACACATCGAAATTTTCTTATCAATCAATTTCAAGATACTCTCTTACAGGACAACTCTGCAAATTTATACTCAACTGATTTCAATCTTATAATGAGCAACTTTCAAATTGAATTGTTTCAAATATTGATGATTATATTCATCATTCATAGACATTGAGTCATTGATAAACTTGAAATAACTAATGAAAACTTTATTTCTGTTGCAGGTGAGAATATATTGGGAATCGAGATTCAGCAGTAGTGTGAGTTATAGAATAATTTTTCAATTGATCAGTTCATAATGTTTAATGATCAGTTTTCCTTGTGATTCTAACATAATTAAATTTCATGACATATAGCTCAACAGTATTAATTTTTGTGTGAGTTTTAATCGTGATAGTGTAATCCTTCTCATATCATAATTAAAAATGGTTTTTGGAATTTCCTTTCGACTGATTTCAATTAGCCTACAGCCTACAGTATTCAGCTGAATGAAGCTTGATTAAATAAGCTTCAACTCATTTATTCGAAGTTAGAACAAGACGATTTTGTCAAATTCCGTATAAACTATTCATAAAATTAAATGTTGTATTTCTATTGAGATGATACTTTGAACGTATAGATTTCTATATTTTTTTAGCAAACATGTATGGCCCAAGTATTGGATTGTAATGTTTAAAATCAATTATCACTAATGATTTCTTCGTAGAATTTTACGCATTTCTGTAAGATAATTTCCTATTCAAAATTAATTCTCTTCTGAAATTACCATAGGAGAGAATGTTGAAAACCCCAAGAAACTAATAGAACAGTAGATGAAATCAGAAATATCAGATCAAAAAACAGTTGTGCAACACAAAGTGTGACAGATGAAATAATAGACTAAATAAGCTAAAACAATTAGACAAATACAATAGAACTCTAGTTGTCTTGACCAAGCCTGTAAAAACAGATACAGTATTTAAGCTCCGCCTATAGGCTCCTCCTCCTCTCACCTGATTGGTGGAAAATGTGGGGGGATTATCTCTAGGCTATGACAGTAGATGCCAGTATAGTCATTGGGCCACTTGCAGCAAATAGGTCGCATTACACGTGAAGTCATTCATTGAATCCATTTCCTACCTGCCTACGTGCCTACCAAACAAGCGTAGGCCTAAGCCTCTGCTTTTGTATAAAATTTAGAGACGTTTTCCATGAATAACACTCTCTACAAAGCCTGTTGAATCAGTTGGATATCTATATAGAATTAATCATAATCATCTTTGAAGTTCAATTTATCAGTTTAATTTAAGAATTGCATGAGAACTTTGAGTCGTATTTGAAATAATTTTTGAACTTTATTGTGTACTTTTATAGATAAATTCCATTCATAGTTATTATCACTCTCAAAGATATTCTTATCCTAGAAATTTCATCATTAGGCTTGATCTAGAATTAATATCAATTTTTTCAATACATTACATGCAGGGAGTATCCCTCTTTATTAAGATGTGAAAACTACTTCTCTCATAAAAATAAGTTAGTGGTAGATTAGGGATTCATATTGGATTTATCTTTTTTCTAGGGCATGTCTCAGGTGAAAATGATGTTTACTCAACAGTGATGCAGTTTGCTTGATAACATTCTGTGCCAGGCTAACCGGATAACATGTATTTGAATTATCAATTCTTTAGCGAATTCATTCTATTCTTCTCACTTGAGATAATTGCACGCTTTACAATCGCTCACGCACTTGTTACGTCTCGCTTTTTCATAATCTATGAGGTTAGTTTCTCTTGAGATTATACATTTTTGATCAATACTTTTGCAATCTATAAAACTTAATGTCAATTATCGGTGTTAATCCCACTGGAATTCTTCATCAATGATCATTTTCCCTCAATGATCATGATTTTCTATGACATAAATTCATTTGGTAAACTCCCTCCAACATGTAAATGCGAAATATCAATAACGTGAATCTGTGGTGACGAATTTTTATGAATATAGGTTTCATTTCATTTTGTGTTTCCAAGCTTTATCTATGTATTTTTCCAATACATATTTTTCCTAATAGGATGATCTTAATGACCATGAAAACTTATTATTTATTGGCCTTTTGAGCCATTTTATAACGAATTGAAGTTTGAAGCTTCTTAGATGAAGAATGAATGTAGGCTATTAGAACCAGATCATCACAAGCACGTCCAACTTCTTACATGCTTCAACTTGTCAACATAGGGCCAGTTTCTCCAAATACGTTTAACTGAAATTTCAGTATAAACTATCAGTTGTCAGTGTATGGTCACTTTTATTAACTTGTGTTTCAATTGAGCCAGCTGATGGTTTAATCCAAAATTCAGATTAACTTTTTTGGAGAAACCGGCCCATAGTAACACTGATAGTTACAATCCATCCTCTAGCGCTCTAGCACACTATTTATTACACTGTTCTTACAAATTTTCTCAAAAAACAATTTCACACCGTGTATTCTGTAGAGGATGACATTGTAGAGTATCTTCAATTATTGAATCTCGAAGAAAATAGATCTTGAAATTAAAAATCACACTACATACGTATTCCATTGAAATTATTTTCTTGTTAATGTATTCTTCTGATACTATACTATTATGTATTTCAATTATTTATCATTGTCAACTTCATATGCTTCCATTCTAATATATATTTGTGCATGACAAATAAAACTAAACTTTTTTGACTGTCTCTAAATATTTATGCTCTTTCATAATCTATAATATTATTAATTTAAATTCAGCCTTATTCCATCTATGGAAATTCTCTATCAATAGCATATTTCTTGTCAAATCTCTCTTCTTCTAATAATATTTTAGCTCATTTTCTTCTTTCTCTGTCTGAAAGAAAAATTCATTGTTTGAATTTTTTTATTCATGATTGCTTACAATGCTTAGCGCATTCTTATTTCAACAATATAATGTTTTTCATTGATCACATATTTCCATACTTTTTATAATACGCTTCATGTCAGAATCAGCCTGTTTCTTTGATCTATTCATTTGCATTTCACTATACAAAACAGTACTTACTAATACATATCAAAATTCTATTCAATATCCAAATTTACAAATTATTTTTTCACAATATTAGTCTGGGTGTCAATGGGGGTAACCTTTTTTTGTGGTGTGTCAACCTTTATATCATCTGTACCCCCTTGTCATTATTCTATGATGAAGTACATCTTGAAATCTTTTACCAAGGTGAATGAACATAATTATGAAATCCTCCATCCTCACATGCACCAGATGAAACACATGCACCCTCCCAAACCATCTTACAACTCTATATCGCAATGATTAATCTCAAAGTGATAAGTATGCTTCGCCATAATATAAATTGATCGAGAATTTAGGAGCTAATTAACGTTTCAATTGAGATCATGTAGGTGTAGATAATTGTGATAATAAGCCGGTTACATGGTTTAAAAATCAGTTTCCATTATTCCTCCATCTTACATGATTGTATATTTTTGTGGTCATTCAATCAAAACTTTTTTGTTTATGCAATCTAATCCTTGATCAGTACATTGATCAACAATATTCTACTCGCCCACAATAATGCAACCCTTGATTAGCATTCAAATAACTGATTGTCAAGGGATTATATTATGTGGGCATCAGTATGAAGTAGGTGCAGCAGGTAAAATTATGAAATCGGTTATGAAAATTCCTCCAAACTCCTAGTATTGCATTTCATTGCTAATCTTTCTTCGATATACGTACTATATTGCAGTGCCATACAACATTTAACCACGTTTACCTGGTTCTTGATCGAAACCTGGAAAAAGTGGACTGTAGTTGAATGAAGATCCACTGCACCCTATTTGATTTTTTTTCCTTGTAAAACATCATGTTTGGAACAATGTTCAAGTTACATTATGGATTATGATTTTCATTATGAAAAATTCTCATGAAGAACATTATGAATCCGTATCAGGCTAATTGAAAACCCCGCTTTGATTGTTCATAGTGCTAGTCTAATAATTTCTCATCTTAGAAAAACCTTTTTACATTATTGATGTTCTCACATGTTTGCTCATTTACATTGTTCCTATTACCCACGCACCATCCAAAATCTTGTTGGCATCACCCTGTAGGGGAAAAACTATATCTTGAAATCATAATCACTGAAATCATGAAACTAAATCACTGTTGTAATGGTGACCGGTTCCTCTGAATTTAATTTTTGAGCCTCAAAAATCGCTAGGCTACCCACGCACAGGCTCAAGAGCCCATGTGGGTATCACCCTCACAAAAAAAAACATTATGAATGACTAAGCTACACCCTGCTCCCGCCAGCATATTATGATCCATTCACAGAAACGTCGCTGAAAACATTCCTCATGATTCACAAATAGAAATTCTCTTCCGATTATTGGTTATGTTACTATTG
Source organism: Sogatella furcifera (assembly GCA_017141385.1). Lineage (NCBI taxonomy): Eukaryota > Metazoa > Arthropoda > Insecta > Hemiptera > Delphacidae > Sogatella > Sogatella furcifera. The sequence goes on along the minus strand of CM029547.1, from coordinate 7,430,685 downwards.
TTTGTTCATTCACATTCTTTCTATCACCCACGCATCAGCCAACATTTCTAATGTAGGTATTACCCTATAATGTAGTATCTATAATATTATCACCCTATAGGGAAAAAACTATACCATGAATTACATTATGACTAAGCTAGAAACTACTTTCCGACAGCCAATTATCACCGATTTACAAAAACATTGCTCCTGACGCACGTTTTTCGAAAAGACGCCGGCGTCGGCGGCAACAGGAAATACACATGACGCGTATAATTTACGGTAAACTGATGAGTAATAGCTGATGAAAAAGGCATGGAAAACTATTGGCAACAATGCGCTGCGAGCGAGTGCATTGTACAGTGGCTGGGTTGGATTCCGTGCGTCGCCTGTTGGCACTGGCAAAGGCCGAGCCGAGCCGAGCCGAGCTAAATATACCTCCCAGCTGATATAGTCTATCCAAGCAAAGAAGAGCCTCTGTTAAGATGGAGAAATGACTCAAGCTCCGTCAATATTGGTTCAAAAATTATCAATTTGATATCAAATTGTAGGAATCAATTTGATCTAAAATTTAGACCACATTTATGATGCTTGAACAAATATTGACCAAACTGGATTCATTTTCCCATCTTGCCAGAGGGTCTTCTTTGCTTGGCCATACTATATGCCAGTGTGTGAGAGCGGCTCCCTCCCTCCAATAGCCCAACGGCGGCTGCTTCTCTCACCTACTAAAACTGACCACATATTGATAATAGTCAACCGAAAATAATCAGTTGATAACTTCATTCATCATCAAACTATTGAATTATTAATGTAATTTATCAATTGATAGTGACCAAAATATTAAGTTCATATTTTTCGTTTCATTAAAGTTTTATAACTTAGTAATTTGTAGGCCTACTATCCTCTAATCGACATTCGTCTTCAAATAAACAATCAATTGATCGATCGAACTTTAGTTAACCAAAACTAAAATTTAAATTAATTGGTTAATCAACTATGGTCTGTCCAAGCAAAGAAGACTTTCTGACAAGATGTGGAAAATGACTCCAGCTCGCTCATTATTGGTTCAAAAATTATTATAAATTTCGTCTCAAATTGTAGATCAGAATGTTTCCTACAATTTTTGGACTAATATTCACCGAGCTGGAGTAATTATCCCATCTTTTAAGAAAGTCTTCTTTGCTTGGACAGACTATCTCACTAAACGATATGGAATAAACCAAACCAATGGTTATTATGTTACCAATGGTTACATTACCAATGTTATGGATAACATAAACCAAATAAATAATAATAATTGATATCCCAAGTTATCAATTGATTTACCAATAAATTCGATTGAAACTATAACGATTATAGTTTGTAAGAAGTTCCATAACTCACTAATTTGTACTATGTATACTAATGGATATTACCCACATTGAAGAAAGTTTATATTAAAAGGGGCTTGGAGCTCGATTTTCAATGCACGAAAAATTATCAACATTGGCAGCCTTATACAAGGTGTTTCAGGAGGAATGTGCAATACTTCTCAGGCTGATTGCTTCTCACCAAGTAGACAAAAAAGTTCCATGGGACCAACCCCCAAAAACGCTTTGTTACCGAGATAACAATGGCGGGAAATTGAGATTTCTCAAAACATATTAATTTTTCTAATTTTCTAGAGGCTTTAGTGAGGTTCTAAAATAATCCACTCCCATGTAAAATTAGCTGAGGAGTTCAATGAAACCAGTTTCAAGTGTGTAACTTCAACGGTTATTGAGATAATTGAAAAAAAAACATGCGAAAAACGCCATTTTTCAACAACAAGGGTTATAACTAAATAAGGAATCATAAATTTGTATTATTTATTAATGGAAGTTGAAGAGAGTCGGATTCTGAAGTAAAAGTTGAATGATGGCGATTGTGTAAATCTTACCCAAATCTCAGAAATAGCGATCGAAAATCGAAAAATCGCTACTATACACAAATTTATCACTTGTGCTATGTTATGTAAATTTTTTCATTTTTGATCGCTATTTCTGAGATTTGGGAAAGATTTACACAATCGCCGCCATTTAACTTCTTCTTCAGAATCCGACTCTCTTCAACTTTCATTAATAAAAAATGCAAATTTATGATTCCTTATTTAGTTATAACCCTTGTTGTTGAAAAATGGCGTTTTTCGCATATTTTTTTCAATTATCTCAATAACCGTTGAAGTTACACACTTGAAACTGGTTCCATTGAACTCCTCAGCTAATTTTACATAGGGATTGATTATTTTAGAAACTGAGTGAAGCCTCTAAAAAATTAGAAAAATTAATATGTTTTGAAAAATCTCAATTTTCCGCCATTGTTATCTCGGTAACAAAGCGTTTTTGGGGGTTGGTCCCATGGAACTTTTTTGTCTACTTGGTGTAAGGAATCAGCCTGAGAAGTATTGCTCATTCCTCCTGAAACACCCTGTATAACAAATTAAACTTTGTGGTAATTAAAACATTATGTTGAACATTTTGGCAGATCATTAAGGCAGGAATGTCGCTACGATCTTGATACTCTCAGTTTTGAATAATTCATTTTGATTTACTTTTTTCGATTCCATGGAGGGTATCTTATCAGTCACATATTCTTCGTGTTCACTTCAATATATCAATAATGTAGCCCTGACTGAGTGTAAACTCTGCCTTAGGACATTTTCAAATGCTCACTTCGTGTTATGGACTAACAATACTGTACTTATGATACTATAAACTAAATACATACTAGCAATACCGTATTCATAGAAATACACCACAAAAAATAGCCTCCTACATATATCCATTGTAAAGAACTAAACATGAGAGTTTGACTGGAGTCAAATCCTATTTTTCCATATTAGATTAGAACGTAGAATATGGGAGATGAGCTGGACTTTTTTATAGGTATTTTAAAACACATTACTAAATTCTGAGGGTTTGTTTGATGAATACACCTACAAAAACACTATTCATAACATAGAAACTTCACTTTACCTATAATATTTCACTGTCCCTCAAGATTATTGTTCTAGAAAACCGATCAGGTGGGAAAATCATTGAGCAACACACCCTCTTCTCGTTAATGGTCGACTGGTTTTTTATCGCCTCTTAGCGCGCAGTGGAAAACTGTGATTTTTCACGTGAAAAGCGGCACTATGAGTAGGGAAAGTGATTTTCCTCTAGGTTGACTCTGTTCTGAAAGGCTGCTTGTAAGCCTTTCCCGACACGATTTAGTTCTATAATACTCATAACTTAAGTAAACTTCTAGTACTTGAAATATTCCTGCATGATCTTAAACATGAATATTATAAGTGTGACGCTAACAGTTAGGCGGTTTCGTCTGCTCCTTGTGCGCATGTTGAAAATCTGAGTTATCATTGATTGATTGATTTATTTATTCCATGCCAGGTCTTGAAAAACCTATTGCATTTAAAAACATATAACAATAAAAATTAACAATAATTATAAAATTATAAAATAATAATAAATATATATTCTGCTATAAAACGATACAAATAATTTATAATAATAATAATAATAATAATAATAATAATAATACTGAATTACAAACAAATGAAGAGTTATAAGTAGAAGGTAAAAGTAAAAAGTAGATATTTCGATGAAGAATGAAGAAACAGGTATAGAGTGAAATGAAAAGTCGAAAGAAGTTTTAATGAAGGATGAAACAAGCGATGGAGATGATTAGTAGAATGAAAAGGAAGATGATGAGTGAATAAGCTTGATGAATTCCCACAATCCGTCTATAAATAGAAAGTAATAAACAGTTTGGTTTTCAGAAAGGCAAATCAACCGAAGATGCATTAATAAAAGTAACAAACTATATTTATAGTAATATTAATGACAAACTTAAAACTACTGGTTTATTTGTTGATTATAAAAAAGCTTTTGACCTAGTGGATCATAAACTATTGTTGAGAAAAATGGAAAATATAGGAATCAGAGGCGGTGCGCTGAATTGGTTTCATAGTTTTCTATTGGGTAGGATGCAACAGGTGCGCATTTTTGACCCTTTAATGGGTCTCAACCTGTAATGGTAAAAATGGGGGTACCTCAGGGGTCTATTCTTTCCGCAACTTTGTTCTTGATATTTATAAATGATTTACTAGAGCAGAATTTCAATGGTAATGTATCCGCCTTTGCGGATGACATAGCAATTTTTTATTCTGTTCAAAATCCTCATATTGTATGGTAATGTGATTCAAGAACTTAGGTTGCTGGGTGATTGGTGTACTCGAAATGATATGGAGATTTAATGTTGGAAAAACAAAGTACATAAATTTCAGTACTAGACCTTTCGATTTTGACGATGATTTGATTTATAATAGCCAGCCTTTCGAAAAAGTTAAGCAATTCAAGTATCTTGGGTTAATTATTGATGAGAAAATGCGATGGAATGACCAAATTGATAAATTGCACAAAAAAATGAAATTTTCTATTAGGAAATTCTATTACTTGAGAAATTTCTCATTGGTGCACTCTTGTTTGCAGTATGGCATATCATGCTGGGGTGGTACCTTCAAGACGTTGATCAACTTAGATCTCTGAGACGTTGATCTCTTAGAACAACTCAAAATCATTTTATAAGAATAATTCTGAAAAAGCCTTTGCGGGTGAGCTCATTTCCACTGTATAAAGAAATTAATGTATTATATTATCCAATATCTGTTTGTGTTCAGGGTTCTACGACTATTCTATGAAAAAAGTGGGAACAAAGGTACTACGAATTTACCTTATACCACTAGAAGAGCAGTTTCGAATCTGTTCAGAATTCAAAAAGTTAACACATTGATTTTCAAAAACTCTTTCTGCTACTTGGGCCCACAATATTTCAATAGTCTAAAGATTGAATTTAGAAAATGTGATAGAATAAAAATATGGCTCTGGACTCAAAATGATATTAATGATCTAAGACTTAACCCAGTTTGAAAAGCATTTACCAAGTAAAATAATAAAAATAAAAGAATTGTTATGGCTTATTTAGAGTTTATATTTGTTGAACAGAATTATATAATCCAGTCATAATTTGGTCTATATATTGTTTTTGGATGAAGTGTTTATTGTTGTAATTTGCGTCTATGTATAAATATGTCTTGTAGTGCTCTACCATGTACCTTGACTGTGTTTCTATTGTTGCTGTTTGTTTAGACTTGGTTCTTTGTTCAAAATTGAATAGTTATTTAAAATTTATAGTTGTTTTAAATTGGAATGCTACAGACGTCTTGCACAAAAATGTCTTCGAATTGATGAACTGAACTCAAAACAAAAAAAAGAAAACGTAACATATTTTATTTACAATTTAGGCTATTTAATAAATACCGTATACAATAATTGAACTCAATACTAACAATGACCTCATAACTTGCTAAAGTGGTCATTTAATTTTCAGTGTTTTGAAAATTACTGTTATTCTTATTATTTATGATGGAAATAAAATTTATTTATTTAAAATTTTAATTTTACTGAACCCGCCCACAATGTGCTACAATTTACTTGGAAATAAAAATGTAAGAAAAAAACTTTTATCCTGAATCCTAATATAGCTATGATTAGTAGTTGCTGAGAAGTTGGTAGACCCTTTTCTTTGAAAGTGACCAACGATCCACATAAAACAATATTTTCAGGCAACCCATTCCATTCTCTTGGAGTCGTAACCACAAATGAGTTATTAAAAATTGCTGTTCTATGCAATGGAATTTGCAGCTTATATTGATTTCGAGGAAATCGTTAGAGCCGTTTTCTAGACCCGTGGTTCCACATACATACAAACACACATACATACAGAAATTACTCGCTTAATATAATAGGATATCTATATATATCTATTTATATATAAGTATATATTTTGTGAACACGAAAACTCCCGAAAGGCTTGTCGGAGAGCGACCAAATGCACAAAAATCACTTGTGGTAATATCTCGGTCAAGTTCGTTAACCAGCCGAATTGGTCCAAGGGTAGGGGTGAAATTAGGGGATGAAAATTTTGAAAAATCACTACAAATCGACCAAATCTACAAATCTTATTATGCCCTACAATTTGAGGCATCAACGAAAAAAATCCAATCAAAAATGGCGGAGAAAATGGCACATAATGTGCCAAAAATTGTGTTTTTCGAAAACGGCTCCTTTGAATTCATACCCCCTGAATAGCTCGTTATAAGTCATATGATTTGAGCCATCATAGAATTGCATTTGAAATGCACTCTTTCCGACCGCCAGCTGCCGGAGCGAATTTTTTTAAAAATATTATCCACTTTGTATCATATTTCGAAGCAATGTAAATCGATTCTGATGTTGCCATAGGTCTCCTCAGACACGACAAAGGAGATTATAATCACAATCAATTAATCAATCTGGTCTGGATTACTTCAGCTGAGCTAAATCTATCTGGTGTTGAATCTATTCTCCATTATTAGAAGAATATAGAAAACTAATTTCTCTCCATGTGTCTCTTTGACAAGTTTCCAAAGAGTTTCACCAAAGACAATTATTCCATCTTCAAGAAATAGGATTGCTTTTGGCTCCAGTAAACTCCTACCTGCCAACGACACTCATCATTTATTCTGAGAAAATTATTTTCCCCTTCATACTTCTCAAGCCTATTCGCAAGCCCATTCTCTTATTACATAGGAAATGATCCTTTTTCACGATTGTATTCCTTATTCGTGGAGAAAAAGCGAGAACACCGTTTAAAGTTATAAAAGATTGAGCTACAAGCGCTCCTTTTGTTGTCAGCTTTCTTGAGATGGCGTCTCTCCCACCTCTCCTCTCCATCCCCATACCTTCATCTGCCTCTTATAGTCTTTCCAAGCAAAGAAGACATTCCAGTGAGATAAAAAAATGACGCTAGCTCGGTCAATTTTAGTTTAAAAATTATAAATTTGGACTCTAGTTGTAGAAAACATTCTGATCCAAAAATTGAGACCAAATTATAATTTTTGTACCAATATTGAACGAGCTGGACTTATTTTTCCATTTTGCCAGAATGTCTTCTTTGCTTGGACAGACTACATCATCTCCACCTTCCACCTTATTTTAAACTATCTCTCTCCCTGTTTTTGAGAGCACTTATCCTGCCGGGCACTCTTTTCATCAGTGCAGCAGCAACTAATTGCATAGCAACTTTTGCAGTCTCTGCATCAGATTTAGCAGAATTAATTTATTCAGTGACTAGAACAATACAGAATTATTATCATCTTATGATAAAACTGTTCAATTTGGTTTTCCAGTTACTTCATTAATTCCATAGGTATGATTCAATTAAAGTTTATTGAATCATTATTCCGAAATATTCAATGGATTAGAGATAAAATTCAGGTCATGAGAAGTTTTCGTGGAAGCTGGATGTAAAAAAGTATTAATCACTGAATGTCTGAATCAATAGAGATGTATACATCAATAGATGTAGATGTACTTATCAAAATTATAACATAACATAACTATAACATGTAAATCGCAACAATGATGCAATGATACTGTAAGTTATAGAGAATCATAGTCTATTTTTCATCAGTATCCTTTTAAAAAGCAATCACTAGCTAAGCTTACATTGTCCAAACCCCAGCTTTCATCGTTCATATATTTTACAAATAATGATGTTCAACGTTTTCAATATAACTATCAAAATGTTCAATCCTGATCACTGATCATCTAGAGCTAGACCAACCAACTGTCTAGAAACTTCATATAGCCTAACATAGATTAAAAACAGAGAAAATTCGTAGGAAATGGATTAGAAAAAAATTCAATAATAATGGCTAGTTATTTATCCTTTCACGGATAAAGTAATAAATAATTTGTTTATAATTACGATCACAAGAAATTTCTATATTTATCAATCATATTTTGTTTTGAAATACTTATAATTATTGTATGCTTGTACAACAGTGAACAACATTCTATGAAGCTGCGATTGGATGTATTGCATGAATTCATGTGTTTATAAATACATGAAGAACCAAATTGAAATTTGTTTCCAACGAAATCCTCCACAATCAAATAGGCAAATCTTTTACTAAATATTTGGGTAATAGAATTTAGGAATATTATCAAGAAATACAAAACTTCTAATACTTTATATCGTTTTCATATGTACATCGTCACTTTCATTTATCCATTTTGTTTCATTTTTTTCCAATAATAATACATTCACAACCTAAAACTCTTACACCCTTATAAATTAACCCTCTCTTGCATAATTAATTGATAAGAAACTTATAGGGCCAAAGTATCAGCGCCATAAAGTAGGTCTTGGAGCAATATAACAAGCTGCCCGACACGCTATCAACAACCACGCTCGAGGGGTGAGCTAACGTGTTTGAATTATACTATACGCGTTGCCGCTTGTTATCGTAGACCAGAAAACTTTAGTCGGTCAGAGGAGCGGTGTCTTTGACCTCAGCTGTTGGCCTTAGTACCTACTCAGACCTCAGTTCTCCTCAGTCCTCAGTTCCTCCCAAAACCTTAGTCCCTACTCTCCCCTCATTTCTCAATCTGCCCTCACTCATTCACCCCTCTCTCCTCAGCGAATGAGGAAAATTGTAGAGTGAAATGTGGAGGCAATGCGACTTATCTACATCGCCGCCCATTACCGAGCAAAATGTGTGCCACGAGGCAACGAGAGTGTGGCGGGTTGCATGTACTCGGCGTGGAAGGGGCAGTCGGCAACAGTACACGAGAGCTAATCCGACCAACGACGCTCCGCTGTGTTCGCGAACCAACGCCAAGGCCGTATCGATCACACCCCACGACAACACGCTCTCTCACTCTTTCTCTCTCACGCCCACACACTCTCTCTCTCTCTGCCACGCTCATTCTCTCTAATTCTTCTCACTCTCTCTTCGTTCCTCTCCCTTCATCTCCTAAATCCACATTCAAGTCGAGCAGTCGCACATTTCACCCAACTTTTCCCCCCAATTCCTCCTCCCACTTCATTTTCTCCCTCTTATCACTCTCTCTCACTCACTTTCTCTCTATCTATCTTTCTCATCTTCTCTCCAAATTTCACCTAACTTTCCTCCTCCAAATTCCTCTCCTCTCCTCCGATTTCATTGACACGCCAACTCCAGACACACAAACAAAACTTTCATTCTATAGTCTGTCCAAGCAAAGAAGACATCCTGGCAAGATGGAAAAATGATTACAGCTCGGTCAATATCGATTGAAAAATTATAAAATTGGTATCACATTGTAGAAAACATTCTGCTCTACAGTTTGACACCAATTTTATAATTTTTGAACGAATATTGACCGAGCTGGAGTCATTTTTCCATCTTGCCAGAATATCTTCTTTGCTTGGACAGTCTACCACCACAAACCATGCTTACTTGCGCCCTAGCCTGTTATTGTTGTCTTCCGTTTAACTCTTTAAGAGTATTCTTATCTACCCTCAATGCCACCTGGAACACTGTGTCGTGAAGTTGTTAAAGTGACCGATCTCAGTTTAACAATACCTTACGATAAAAACGTTTCTGGTGAGCTGTAAATAGCATGGTTCCATGTCTGGGTGAATTCTTTGTTTATAACTCGAGAGGATTAGGAAATGACTTATTAGATTTTAAGACAGTTCTTTTTTAAAGTTATTTTTCCGACTGGCACATCACTGTAAGGTGCAGGTTATCATGATTGAGCTGCAGTTTCTTGTACATCTGCTAGGGAAACAATCAGGGAGCACGATATTATTATGTTGCCACTAAAATATGTTACGAATTATTGATCATGTTCTACTAAAACCGTAATTTGAGGCTCCAAATGTGGAATTATTGTTTTACCATGAAACTATGCATTTTTAATGATACTCAAACGGTTTAATCCTTGAAGCTCACTTCACAATACAAAACTATGATTTCAATTCGAAATAAGAAAATTGCTTTCAAGAGTTGAGTAGAGTTGAGTATTTTCTACAGCAACTATGAACATACGTTATTATATAATAGTTGTGATGTGAATTTAGATATGAAAAAAGCATCCATTTTCATCGGGCTACTTAGTGCATACAGTCAATCCCAATCAAATATTTTTTTAAAATCTGGGCTTGTAAATGTTTCTTTCAGTCATGGATTTTTCAAATTCATGCGCTAGACTGCTAACATTTCACAAATTTAGCTGTGTGAACTTAATTATTTTTTAAACTATCCGGATGTTGAGGATTTATAACTCCTTTCTAACACTAGGAAGTCATGTTTCTAACCAAAAATGTTTGAATAAAATAATGAAAAATCCGTTGAATGGTGAAAATTCTTCCAAGATCACTTGAAGCACATATACTGTATAATAATTAGAATGATTCCTCTTATAATTATTTCAATGCAGAATGTTGAATATAATAATCATATATGAGTTGATAAATTGCAATGAGAGTTTTATTTCTTAAATATTGGATTAAAAAAATCCATGAAAATTGTGCTTCAAATTGGTTATTTATTTTAAGCGTTCCAGTACGTTGAAGAAAAACTGTTTCTTGACAGTTTTCAAACCTTGGAATCCTCAGGTTGTTGTTCTTTCATTTCAAGTAGCGCGATTCTTTCACATCAAGTGAACTTGGTTACTTTGAAGTGAACGGATTATTATATTTCGCACATTTGAACATGTCAACGGTGACGAGAATACATTTTCTTGTTTCAAATCTGTCATCAAGTCCGTGGAGCAGATAATAATAGATATTTTTCGTTTTGTTACTGAGACTATTCTGATCATTTTATACGTGCTCAAGTCAATTAAGATATTTGGCAAAACGACGATTGTGATAAAACGTTGTAGCTTTACTATTATAAACAATAAGGCCACCAATTTTACATCTCGACAAAAGCTTTATGAACTCGAAAATGTTTTAGGAGAGAAATCTTGAGAAGGCTACCGACCCAATTTCAAAAGATGACTCATATAGTCTGTCCAAGCAGAATAGACACTCTGGTAAGATGGGGAAATAACTACAGCTCGGTCAATAATGGTTCAAAAATTATGAATCTGGTCTCAAATTGGAGGAAAATTTTTAATCTATGATTAGAGGCCAAATCTATAATTTTCGAACCAATATTGAACGAGCTAGAGTAAGAGTCATTTTTCCATCTTGCCAGAATGCCTTCCTTGCTTGAACAGACTTTACTCGTGATTCCTTCAAGCGCACTCTCTGCTTAACAATACGTATTTTAAATAGGCCACCTTTTTACAATCTTCATTTCATGGTCTGAGATTATAGAATAGATCAAATCTTGACATACCGTTGGAATGTCTATGAGTTTTTTCGAAATTCATAGCCAGTTTGTCATTTTTGATTGCAGCAACAGTTGTCCTGAGTATTGGCTGTTTGCCACCTTACCTCCGCTGAATGGAATCTCCCATGTAGTTTGAACTTGTGTAATTATTTCGACTTCATCAATAGAGATCCAGTTATCTGAGGCCAATCTTTGTTTGAACTATGTTTTGAAATGGAGTTTGAACTTCTACAGTTTGAACTAAGTTTTGTTGAGCAGTAAATTCTCTGAGTTCGAATAAAGATGGTAGGCCTACCTGATTTGTACTGAATGTTCAATTTGGGAAATTCCTCTGATTTTAAGTGTTCCTTGTATATATGATAAGAAATTGTTTTAAAACTTTACTGTTTGTGAAGAAATTGTTTAAAAAGAACTGAACAATATCGATTAATATTTTTTGTATCATTCTCCTATCTATGGAAAATACCAATTTCCAATCAATATGAGAAAAATACTTTTGAATAATCACTGTTTCTTCATTATCACTGGAATTCAACCCGATAAGATTATCACTTATATTTGATATTTATATTGTTCATATTCGACCCAAAGATCGGACTCCCCAGAGAAATATTTCTCTCTTCATAGACCAGTATTATACCCTATACATTACATTAGATTGGAATGCATCGTAATACATTATGATACATTGCAATATATAGGTATATATGAATACATGACAATATCTTACAATACATTGAAAAACATAAAAATACTCTGGCATACAGTCGAATACATCACAATACATCGAAATACTCGAGAATACATTGTAATATAATTATTTTACATTGGGATTCATTATGATACATTACAATGAATGAGAATATAATACATAAGAATTTATTGAAATGCATTATAACACAGAAACTACTGAACATACAAGTGTGGATTTGGTCTCAAATTGAAGAGAAATGAATTTCGCCTTGAGGAATTCTGAAATACGGATAGACGGGTTCCCAATTTGAAGTTAAAAACTCAAAATAATATGAAAGAATGATCAAGTTTTCAAAAATTATAAACGGTCAAAACTTGAAAACGGATGATGATACAGAGTAGCGATTGTTCTTAATATCTTCAAGATTTAATCTCTACGAAAAATACACATGAAATTTTCTCGCCCGACGCTTGGTCCGGCCACAATTCGCGAAAAATTGCATCCCCCCAAAACCAAACGCTCAAATAGTGTACCATTTTTATCGAACAATAAATGGGTTGTATAGAACAGTTTAGAATTGGAGGGAAACTTTCCTTTTGGATGTCGAGGCTGGGCCAATCTTTGGACTAATTACACCCTACTAATAGTGGTAGGAATCACAGTACTATTTGCAGAATGGGTACCTACGGACAATAATATTTTGAACAGAGCTCATCAACAAGAATAGCCGTAGTCGGCGAGCGAAGTTCAGACCCGTTTCTGTCACTTAGTTCGGTTCCACCCTTTGGCGCGGAATGCTCAACAAATTAATCTTCATTACTATGCGACTGTTGCATTACAGAGGCTAAGGTGATGGCAGAAGACAGTCATCGTGCTGAGTCATCGCATTGACTCGTGCTCGGCTCGGCTCGGCTCGACCGAGTTTGTTGTTCGCGAACACAACGAACCGAGGTGTAACATTGCCAGGATGGTGGGAGAGCGATTGTAGAAAGAGGAGTTGGAAGAAGAAGAAGAAGAAGAAGAAGAAGAAAAAGAAACATTTGTGCCAAGATCGCCTCGCTTGCCAAAGGCCTTGTTCACAGGTTGACCCCCCCCCCTCCACAGCATTAATCAAAGCATATACTGTACTTCGATTTCTCGGACATTGATTGTTCAAATGACTATCCTAGTTTTTAAACTGTTGAACATTGTTAAATTTCACCAGAGTTCAGCTAGCTTGTTCCGCTAGTAAACTATTCCTAGTTCTTGGAAACAAGACTAATGTTTTGGGTCGTTTTCAAAATTCCGGCACCCTGTGACAATGATTTAGAGGCTGAAGATCTTTAAAAATGTCCCATTTGAGAGACACTCGCTTTATCATAACACCATTGGGATAATTTATTTAAAAAAATTAATACCTTGGGATTTCATTTTGTAATTGTTTGTGAAATTATTGAAAAGTTTTTCTATGATTAACAATGATATCTTGAATAATAGCCTAACTTGCATTATTATTTCGCAATGAATGTGTGTATTGCCCTTCAGTGAAAATAAACTCATTAAGATAAATCAGTCATTCCTCCAGTACAGACTCGGATGACTCTGTGCCAAGTATTTTTCAAGAAGAATTATTGAGGACGAATGATAGGTGTATACAATGTGAAAACCTGTGAAAACTATGAGGATTCCACAAATTATATTATTATGATCATAATGATCACTAACAGTGTGGTGTAAGATTTGCATCATCACACTTCAATTTCGCCTCTTTGATCATTTATTAATAACTGCTGTCAGGTGACACCAATAATTAATTAATTGAAATATTAGTGTCATTATCATGTGAGTCTAGTTGTAACAATAGAAGCTTCCACTCAGATTGCTTAAAAATACATATTTGATGATCTTTCAATGATATAAACACGATTATGTTGTTCACAAATCACTAAATTGCCGCCATGTCGTTGAAGAGCTCTCCAATTTGAGCCATCGTATCGAGCCATAAAATGCACTTAGCTGCGTCCTACTCCCGTTGACTAAATATAGAACCTACACCCCAAACCGGAAATAGCCCGCTTCAATTATTAGAATGCATTCTATTTTGTTTGTTCCGGAAGGAAGACAGAGTATTTTCTGTAATCATTTTATGGGCCAGTGACTCGAAATCCATCTTGCCCACTTACACCTAGACGGGCAGAGCAGAGCACCCCTCTCAATGCTATGCTTGACCTTGACTAAAAATAAAATCGCACCTATGTGAAGAGGCTGAGCGAATCCGAATTTCCTGTCGGCTCTTGCCAACCGATGGATGTTTATCGACTCTGAATCTTTCTTGATTAAAATGTGCGAGCCAGTCTCGTTGCCGTCACAGACAATAATTCATAAATAATTGAGTACTTTAAAAAATATTTTTTGTTTGTTTGTCAATGTTATATCCCCTATGAGCTCTTTTTGGAAATAGCATACTTGGAAAATAATAGATTTTGTCAATGGCTCAACAGGCCTACCAGCTGGTTGCCAGTTTTATATTCACTCCACCATAGAGTCCGTCTTTGAAAAATATATGTGGAAATTGTGTATACGATTCATCAAGACGTTTATTCTTTGTAGTTTCATTACTGAGCGTCAATCACATACAAGTTTTTTCATATTTTCTGATAATTGTTATTGTATTATTTGCAGTTCCATCCAATTCCTGATTTGAGCGAAAAATACAGTTGGCTTAATTAAGGTAGAGGAATTGTCAAACGCACAATAACTGAATTATTAGAACTGTTGAATTATTAGATTCACATACAAGAGCCCACTATTATTTTACATCCAGACCCTAGGTAATTTTTCGATCACTTACAAGTTTTCCTTAATTGAATAAGAATAATATATATATTCATTATTATTTATAAGTTTATTGAATATCTTAGACAATAACACAAATCGATTCTACTCTGTATTATTGTAAGTTATTATCATTTTAATAAAACCGTAACTGTTTTACAGAATTGGTGGAAAGTTTGGAAACGGTTCAATATATCTTGTACGAAGCTATGCCGGTCGTTGACATCGGTGATCGTTATGAAATTGAACGGTCTACTCAAATTTGACATTAAAAATTTGATCCGCCATATCGAATCCAGCTTTTTTTATCTAAACTTTTGAGCTCATGTGGGCTTCACCCTCATGAAAACAAAACCACCTTTAAATTAGAAGGATGTCATATTATACAATGCTTTTTCTATGCACATTCAAAACAGAAATTGAAGTACGGAAACCGCAACTCTATGAATATGTTAAACCGTTTAGGAGTTACTTCAATAATTTTTTTTTAACTCGAGTTCCTCACTCACAAATCAGTCTCGATAGCTCCAGAACGGTTTAACAGGCTGTGTGTGGTATTCGCCATTCAATTTGTTCTCAAGTTCTAAATAGAAAACGTGTATTACATGACAATCTTGCTTTTTTTAATTATGGCAAATCTTAGATGATGTACTAAATTTGGAGAGTTACTGAATACAGTATTTACAAGTTCTTTATCTTTTGAATGAAAATACTGGTTATCACCCCTACCACATAATCTACTGAATATCAATACAGAAGGGTATTTGATTCATTTCATTTTATCCATCTATTATTTTAAATAGCCCTAAGTTTGAAGTTTAATTATCAATACAGAACTACAAGGGGTTTACTTTGTTTTATTGTTTATTATTATTATTGTAACCAACTGTTAATAATCTTGTTTATAAGACAGTCATTAATCTTTATAGATTGGCTATTGCAAAACCTCTTTATAAGCTTGGTGAATTTTACGAGAAAACAATTAATGTTTCTATTGACTTTCGTAGAGAATTTTCTCTCTCTTAGATGTAATTTTTAACGTAGTCTTATACGTACTGTAATTTTTTGACGTTATTTCTTGCCTTTCTGGCCTCTGGACAAAAAAATATTATTATCATTTATTATTGTTTTAATGTGTTTGTTCAGTGGGAGCGCGTTCGAAGGCCAATGGCAGAACGGCAAACGACACGGGCTGGGCGTGGAGTCGCGCGGGCGCTGGCTCTACAGGGGCGAGTGGACGCAGGGCTTCAAGGGCCGTTACGGTGTTCGACAGTCGTCCACGTCCAACGCCAAGTACGAGGGCACCTGGGCCAACGGCCTGCAGGATGGATACGGATCCGAGACATATGCTGATGGCGGTGAGTTACAAGCATTACTTGAATTCGAATTAAATGAGTGAAGTTTCCCATTTGCGGAATGAAAAGTTTCAAAATAATGTTTTGCAAATGAAAGTTCTACAGTGATAGAGCTCAGAGAAAAAAAACTAATAATCGCCCTTTAGTGCAGCGTACCTACAATGAATTAACTTACTATTATCTCATACAGGAATTGGCTAGTTCTGGAGAATTTCCAATAGATAGCAGCACTACCTCAAACATCTATTAAGGTCCTTAAGAACCTTACGCTGGGCACCCCTCAATTGAATATATCAGTTCAAGAATAATACATAAATTTGAATTTTGATGTGTCAGTAACATCAAGCAATTGTGAAATGGGAAGGTGTAACTGTATAATAATATTTCAAATTTATTGAAATCTCATCCGAAATCTCTATCATCATCCTCTCATTACCCACGCACATGCTTAAAGCACATGTGGACATCACCCTCAGAAATACTAATACTTATACAAATAATAGGTATTCAGGGTGAGTAAAATCTTTCCAAGTTTAGTATGCCATCTTGGATTAGCCATAATTTTTGAGAATGTAATCATATTCTCCTCAAACCTCTCACATCTACTCTTTTTATTTTTTCCATCCCAAACCAACGACGGAAATTCAGAGAAATTCAAATAAAAACTGACCTATCAACATTTACTACTAGCTTGTTACTATCCTATTATTAAGTGTGTGAATTTCAAGGGAACATCTATCTTCCTGACATTTCCCCTCCAATACCTATCACTTTTGAAGTAACGCAGTACCGTTCTTCTGTAGCCTAGTTTGAAAACATGGACCAATATAAGTCTTTGTCATTAATTCATAGATAATAAATAAAGTATAATCAAAGCACAACATCGCTTTCATCTCAGATACTCAAAGACTTGCCTGCAATACTCTTGATAGTATCTCTCAACAAAATAAATCAATATCAGCAAAGACTCGGCCATCCTATAAATCAATATCAGCACGCTCCAAATCAAGTGGCTCATCCCTTGTGCCAAACACAATGACACAAAAATCACTACAATCTGTAATTATAACTGAGATTGCAGACAAATAATATGATGGTACGACTGGCAGCGAATCAAATAAATTCGTGTGTTGAGTGGCAACATTCGATATTATTAGAGAGCACTTCAATATTGGCAAACTCTTCATACCTATTTTTGCATCACATGCCGCGATCAAAAAGGCATTGTTCCGCGGACACTCTTCTGTAAGTCTGAAGAAAATAATGTGATACTGTTTTGTTTGCTATAATCAGCGAATATTGAAAGTACCCTTGATAATTTTATTTTGTTATCAAGCAGATCATAGATATTGAAATTAAACTTTCAAAGTATCCTTTTTTTAATATTTATATTTTACACTTTTTTGAAATTCTATTAAAAAAGGGTACTTTAATTGTAATTTTTTTTTGAGGGTGATGCCCACATGGGCTCTTGGGCCTGTGCGTGGGTAATGGGAAGGATGATGATGAGAGATGAATTATTTGAAGTTTCAACGAATACAGTAGCCCTAAGAGAAAATAAGTATATTGATTATAAACTTCCAACTCAAGAAAAGACGTAATTTTTATAGTTATTCTATAGAATCGAAATAATCACTCAGAATAATTTCATTACCCATCGACTACTGATACTGAAAACAACATTTAATTCACACTTTGCACGTCACCCTCTTTCTACTAGTGCTATCTAGCGACAGAATTGATAAATACTTAATGTATTGCTGTCCGACCAATCAGGGAAGCTCTTTAGGCGTGGTCTAAGTTTCGTTCATTGGTTCTAGTTCCTCATTGATCATTCTTATTCTTTGATTTACTATTTTATCATCTTCATTTTTGAATACACAAGCCATTATTCTTGATGAATGTTGCTTGTCAGTGAATTCTTATTTATTCTACAATATTACCTTCCTTATATTACATCTTTTTTCCCGTATTTTATTCAACAAAATAGAAATCTCAGTACCCTTTAAAAATAGTCTGTCCAAGCAAAGAAGAGCCTCTGGCAAGATGGGAAAATGCCTCCTGCTCTGTCAATATTGGTTCAAAAATTATTGATTTGATCTCAAATTGTAGATCAGAATATTTTCTACAATTGAGACCAAATCAATAATTTTTGAACCAATATTGACCGAGCTCATTTCCACATCTTGCCAGAGGCTCTTCTTCGCTTGGACAGACTTGCTATTCTGGGTCCATCTTGAACACATTTCCATTTTTCTCCTTAGAGAGTAAACCGAATCTGCTTTCCAATTATTCTGAAGATCAACACCAATGTCAAATAAAGAAGCTCAATAGAAGTTTGAGTATACAAATTTTATACTCTATGATAGATATAAGACAAGTTAATGAACAGGATATGTGCAGCAAAAAAATTCTACTGTCTTGCACTATCGTTAACAGTTATTTAGTAATGTGCATGAGCCAAGAGTCATAAACTTTTATTACCGCCTATTTCATACGAACTCAAGTTCACAAAGAATAAGGAGTACATTGAGAAGGAACAATGATACAAAATTATTCTCTAGTGTTATACATCCACTTCTATACTTTACTATAATTCTTATACTTTTGAGTGGAGCCTAGAACAATACATTCCACGTCCATATACTGAGTCATTTCTATTGCACAAATAAACCCCAAGAATAATTTAAATCTTTTTTATTTTCTTGTATTTTTAATTTGTTTCTTAAAGGATTTTGTCTTTTGTTAATTCATGTGAATCAACTCAGAACCATACAAATATTATTAATGAATTTTCTCATCATCCAATTATTGTACGTTAAAACTGAATATTGGATTAAATTATTCTAGAGTTGAGATCAGATAAGGTGAATGATTATAATAGTATTTCAAGCTAACTATGATGTCTGCGCAAAACTATCATCGCGAAACCAAGCAACAACCGAAAATCATAGTCTACAAGTAGTGCAAGACAAGGACATCAAAATACCAAACCATAACCTTTAATTTTTTAAAACAGGTGTTCGAATATATATATATATATATATATATATATATATACATTTATTATAATCAGCCTACCATCATCCACGATTTGACATATATTCGATTGTCACAGTATGGTAGATAGTGATAAAAAATCAAATCACAGTATTTTTCATTTAGACACAACATAACAACATGTTTAGCACTCTTTAGAGGTCACTCGAGAATGCCTCCAAAGAGTGCAAAACATTGGAAAATAAATAAAACTCAAACACCCTTTTTTTGGAAACTTTGAAAATTATAAAACACACATACATGTTTCGGGATCTAAGCCCATGGGTTTAAATTGAAAATGGGCTTAGATCCCGAAACATGTATGTGTGTTTTATAATTTTCAAAGTTTTCAAAAAAAGGGTGTTTGAGTTTTATTTATTTTCCAATTATTTTAAACAGCCCTGTTTTAAAGTTCTTTAGTGCAAAACATGTTGTGTGTGAATAGAAAATACTAAATAGGGTACAGCGATTTGATTTAGTGTCTTTCAACATAATTTATATCACTGGCGGCTCGTACCCACGAAACAAGTGAAGTGCCCGTATCCTTTACTATACAGCACTTCACCAGTTTCGTGGGAACAAGCCGCCAGTGATTGACAGTTGCCCTGAACAAAAATGACTAATTGAAGATGGGCTGCTCTTTTGTCACTGCAAACGTTGTAGAAATTCTTGCATCTTTTTTATTCGATTGAAGATGGAGATACATTATTCTATAGTCGAATCTCATTTGGCAAATACCATCTCACTAACACTAGGATTCCATTCGCTAACAATTTCATCTGCAATGTATAATTGAACGAAATAGTATTGTGGCTTGCAGTGCAGCAGAAAAATGCCTCTCACACAAGTCCCGGGTCGATAGTGGCGAATAAAAAGGCTGGGCAGTAATTTTCGCCACAGAAATTCGTCTGTCTGGTCTCCGAGTGTTTACAAAAGTGGGGTCTAAACGGCCGAAAGATGGACTCGCGTCTGCAAGCAATGAACGGGGATTCATCTGGCCGATAGCCAACGTTTCAAGGAATGACAGTATTTAACAAAAGACGAAATGAACGGTCTTACACTGTTTTTGACATGGAAATACTACCAGCCTCACTGTTCGTTTTGCTTTAGAAACCGTTTATACACTTCGCAACACAAATTTCATAGCCAATTTGAGATGGCTTTAGATGTTCAGATCATCAATTTCGGGTAGGCAGGCTGTAATTTTGAATGCGGTCACAAATTCCAATATTTATGCGTGGAATTACTTGGAATAACTTTCTTTCACATGTCAACAAGGAACTGGATTTAATGATGGAAGAAATTCAATTATTTTATCCACGCAGTAGATATCAATATTGATGTATATGGAATAGATTAATCATTCTTTGAAAAATAAAATGAAAATCAAATACCCTTTCAAAAACTTTAAAATTATTAAAACACCAATTTCAAACATGATTTTCATTTCATTTTCCAATTATTTTAGATAGCATTAAGTTTCAAAGTTCAATAATCATTCTTTGCTTGCAGGAGTTATCAAAATAAACTGTTTTAGAAGTATGGGAGGAATACCAAAGCGGTTTATATTGTTGGCTAAATCATTGACAGTATTTGAGCATAGAATTAGTTGTAAAAATCAAATTTATGATTATCACAGTTGACCACTGCATACGCACTCTTGTCTCGAGAGATTGAGTAATTCATGCATTATAATTATTCACAAAAAAAGTAATAATGTAGAATTGATAATAAACCTAAAAATAAGTTATTTACTGGAACATACATTGAATAAAATTCCCATAGATGAACAATATTTTGATTGAGAGTGTAACTTAAGTTAGATAGCCTTACATACTGGGGCCCGAATATAAAAGATAGGTTTCCTGAAAAATATAGTACTTGGGCCCATAGGTATATAAAATATTGTTTTCCTGAAAAATGAAGTACTTGTGCCCGTAGGTATATAAAATATTGGTTTCCTGAAAAATGAAGTACTTGGGCGTAGGTATAAACCACGCCCCATGGACACCCAACAGTATCGGCAGTGTGAGCCAAATATCAACATTTTCTACCGATTGATTCTCGAAAACATAAGAAAACGCTGAAAAACTAAAATATTTGGCGTATCCTCATGAAGTTTCAAAAATCCTATCTTAGCTCGCGTCTAAACGTCCAACTGAACATGCCTGCACAAAATTTGAAAGCATTCGGTTCAGTGGATTTTTAGTTCTGGTGATGAATTAATGAATGAATCAATTATATCTTACATTATTTCTAAAGAGATAAAATTGAAGTAACGATTTATCAAGAGAAGCATGATATATATTCTGGCAATAATACATCCAAGAGAACTAATTCGGTGTGATTAATAATCTGCATCAAATTATGCATCAACAAAACATAAAGCTGGTGACTTAGTGTTGTTTAAATCTACTTTTTATCGTTCAATTGTCTGCTACATTAGCAAGTTCATATTATTATTATTATTATTATTATTATTATTGCTATTATTATTACAAAATTAGGAATGTTGTCTGCAAATTATTAAAATTGAGACATCCGGTGTCCAGACTCAGACTAGACTGTTAAAACAAAATCATTTTTTGATTCAGTTATTGTTAGAGTAGCTCGTTATATCTCCACTCTTTTCTTTGAGTAAACATAAGAGGAAATAAAGTACAGTACTCTCCCATTGGATTCCTCAGCGTATAGTGTGGCAGAGGCGACATCAAATTTCGAAATAAATTATGAAGTAAATGTAGCTCACACAATTCTTTAGGTATTTCATTTGCGATTCTAATTATTTAGTACCGGTAACTTCAAGTTAGCTACTATTATAAGAAGTTACGGTACCGTACTGCCTCTGTCATACTTGCTACTCCCTATCAGTTGTTTCTATTCAGTTAATTATATTTTATTTGACCGAATTATAATAAAGCCCTAAACACCATTTAAGTAGATTTGGAAGGTACCATTTCTTCTCAATAAATTTTCTTTATCAATATCTTTTGAATAATAGGCCTATTATCAAACTATAAATAATAACCTTAAAAACATCGTAAGAGCTAAAGCAACTTACTTGATACAAGTGCGCGAGGAAGCAATGGAAATGCACGTGAGAAGTTATTCCAGGGAGAATGGAGACAAGGTGCTAACGTGCAATTCAGAAAGCATTGATTACTCAATTTGGTGGCCTATAGAGTGTAGAGGACCTTACATGTAAGGTTTTTATAAATTATTATCTTCATTCTTTCTAGATTACTTAATAAAAAGACTAGAGACTAACTTGATCATGAAGTTAAATCCTTGATCCTAAGTAAAGGTTTGATCATATTTTCCTCCCTTAGAACATGATTCTTCATAATTATAAATATTGTATAATTCAAGATTTTTCTAAATAGGTTACCTAAGTCTTTCAAACATGAAAAAATGTACGTTTTTCATTTTTAGAAACTTGAAATATTGAAAGCCACCCAGAGTAAAGAAGGGTTGAGAAGGGGGGTTGAAAGGGGTATGATTTCATATAAAGGGGCCCGGATTTCTGTTTTTGCGGGGGCCCGGTTTGGAAACGTTACGCCAATGCCTTACATTATACAAAACAAAGCCTTATAACATGTAACCTTGAAATTGAAGTTATGAAAAGACACTACAAAAGACTATTACATTTGCTGATATCCTATAATATTTCAGAAGAGGCAACAATCGCCAATCAACCAATCACCAGCATGCTTCCATTTTGTTGTACTTACATTTCATTCACAAGAACCTTCTCATCAGCTGATGCCGTAGCCCCAGATTGTAGGATGTTTGTATCAATCAATCATCATTTATTAAAAAATACATTTGGGTGTGTGCAACATGCTCATGCTCCAAACTGCTCTTCTACCATTACTTTCTATATACTGTAATGTTTGATAGACTGATACTTTATTATGTCCTTTCTTGTGATTTCTTCAATAACCAAATAGATTATTGTTATAATTTTGCTGATTCCTTGAAAAATAGGAAATATCTGGCATTTAAAACGTTTTGCATTATAAAATAGAAAGGAAGAATCGTGCTTTACTTGTTACTAAATCGTGAAGAGTTGTGTCCCCAATATGTTCTGCTGTTGTACTCAGAGAGAATAGAATATATATATTCCATTCTCGCTGGTTGTACTGGAGAAAGTAGAATTTATTCACTGAGTATTTTGTAGCCTGGTAGCTCGCAGGTCGGCTGTGAATCATGAATGATAATTATTTATTCAGGCGT
Organism: Sogatella furcifera; assembly: GCA_017141385.1. Classification (NCBI taxonomy): domain Eukaryota; kingdom Metazoa; phylum Arthropoda; class Insecta; order Hemiptera; family Delphacidae; genus Sogatella; species Sogatella furcifera. Next base: position 7,407,335 of record CM029547.1, on the reverse strand, counting down.
TTAATTCCGCTAATTCGATGGCACCGGTGGTCCCAGAATGCTTAATTCACCATAAAAACAATCTTGTTCGTGTTCTAGCATCATTCTATTTATTATTCCGGCAATTTTCACATTATGGTCTAGAAATTCACATGCTCCAGTATGTTCACTATTCTTCCTTATCACATATACTACCTCTTCAGATCTGGAGTAGCAATAGTATCACTAATAATGCATTAGTAGGTCCTATCATTCTTCCTATTCTGTTTTCCTGCATAATAAATAATGATACTACTTGAGACTGAGCTGTTTTGAGACTTCATATTCCAACGAATTGAAATTGATAACTTCATATTGGGAAATATTAAATATTTTAAATATTGAAATTTAATATTCAATTAAGAATTTTAATGTGTCAAACAATCATCTATATAGCATCACGTAAATGAGTATATTGTTGAAATAAACACACAGATTTTGTCAATTTTCTACACTGTTTATTTGGTACACGACCATGGTTTCATGACCACACAGGTCACATTTTCAAGCTGACATGGTCGTGTACCAAATAAACAGTGTAGAAAATTGACAAAATCTGTGTGTTTATTTCATCATGGAACGTTTCTACAATATCGACCACAACTCAGTTGAATTTCTAAATGAGTATAATTATACTGAGTATTGTGTTAATTATAAAAACTGTAAACAATAGGAAAGAGGGAATGGAAGTTATTCTATTAAGTAATCAATAAATCACCAGAGAAGTGAGATCTCTTTATCTAAGGAGAAGGAGTAAAATTGACACAATTTCAGCTACATGGATCCACCATCCAGTTTATTAGAATTTATGTCAATTTCCACCCAGGCGCGATCGTACATTGTTGGCTGATTGATTGACCTTTTTTCGGACAGTTTTTGAAATTGGCAGTTCCTTATTGGATTGGAAAACTGCAAATGAAAGTTACGTTCTCATCCTCTTCCATGAGTTTGTTTATACAGTAATTTGTCATATCGTCATATCAAATAATCAAAAAAGAACATATCTAACGAAACACATCTACGAGCAATTAAATGAGTCAGCTCCAGATGCCGTTCCAAAGTTGTATAAAATTATAAATAATTTTTATCAACTTTTATATCCTTACTGTGAATACTCGGTTGATTTAATATTGATATACTCTCTTTACTTATTCAAAAGACTCACTAAAAAGGTTCCAAGTAACATTTTACTGTGTCGAAGCAGAAGTTACTGTACGATTCAATTATTTTTCATGGTTCTTTGAAAATGAAATCTCACATCTGCGGGAAAACTTAGGTATTTTCATAAACTAGTAATATTATTACTCAATTTTCCTCTTTGTTGATATCATTCTGGTTACTCCAATGTAAAGTACTTAGCCTACTCTTTCTCAAGGATTTTTTAAGTAATACTATTTTCAAGGTAATATTACGAGCTCAAACAATTTACAAATAGATATGCGCGTCCATGTGAGTGATGTTTCATTAATTTATTTTCACAGTATTGTTTCCACTTTATTTAATTCTGGGAACAAATGAAGAATTTGACCAACTTATTTTCACAGTATAAATAAATGTGCATACAACAGCATTATCGTGTATTTAATTTTGAGCTATTCATAACGACATTGAATAACATTTAAAGATCATATTGATTGTTGATGAGAATATTGTAATCCGATAGTGCAGGGGTTCGTTCTGTTATCATCTATTGATAGCGAAGTTGAGTCGAACAGCTGCGCTGCGTAGTGATAACACAGTGTTGCCGTGCGCCACCCCTCATAATGGTACGTTCTAGTAATGAGTTCGTATTTGTTGAGATTTAAATTTAGTAGACAAGGTTAGAGGATGTCTGATGTTTAATGACGGCCCCAGTGAAAAATTTCTCTAGACTTAATTACAAAGCAAACCGAACCCATGCCTTTCGTTAGATGCTTTTTTCAAGTTGCGGAGGAGCCTTAATCAATTTGTTTATTTTTCTTTCACGCGTCTTTGTTTGAAGTTGCAAAAGTAGAAATGCTTTTTGGCTTTTAAACGTTCCATTGTTCGTAGTTGTTAATCACGTTTTGCGGAATGTGATTTCGATTTGATTAGGCGCTGGCTTCTAGGAAGTCTGATGCTTCCTGTTTTGTTCAGAAAATGAATATTTATTATGAGAACAATTGATAAACATTCACTCATTGAACTTGAAAAATATGACTTTTGGAATGAATAGTAGTTGGTAATAAGTGTATTTCGTGTATCAGACCAAGGCCTAAATTAAACATCCAGTTCATATGAAAAAATCTATGATAAATGATAACATTTATCTTTGATAAGAAATAATATGAGATGATTTGATAGGCCTACTCTATTCAAGCATTCTTTACTACTAAAGTAAATGTGAGAATTGAATGTTTTTCTGTGTTTCGAGATAGGGAGTAATACAATTTTTCCTTCCTGTCTAGGGCTATACTACTATATCAATGAATTTTAATAGATCAGGATCACAGTACCCTCTTAATATTTTTATTGTGATTCAAAATTTGGAATGCCTCTTAAAAGAGCAAAACTTTTTGTGTTCTAATAGAAAATACTCCAAAGGTAGTGTAATTTTGATTTTAATCTACAAGCAGTAGTCTATACCGGTATCTATAGTCATCCAACTCTATGACTACTCATTTTCTTCAGAATATTTTTCTCTCCCAACCAGCTCTTCCTCTTTTCAACCTCCTTCAATCAAAATTGATTTTAATAAAGAACTATTTGCCCTACCCAATCCCAAATCTATGATGGAGCCATAACGAATAACTTCATTCAAAGCTCACACTTTACTATTGAACTCAAGACTGACTGATTTTGGAGCTAGGTTCGTTTGGGCACATTGTGAACCGTGCTTCTCAGCTAAGATACAGTACAAAAATAGCGATGCCAAACGGCCCAGAAAGCAGAAAGATCACTTGTTTGTAATCGTAATCTCAACTCATCTGTTGATAACGATTCCATTGCAAAACTTGTCTGCTGGGTCATGTGTGTGTGAAGAATTCTCAAGCTCAACAATGTAGAATATGGTTGAAAGCTTCTTGGCAAATATGCTGTAAAAACTATGTTGTATGTGTTAAGAAATCTTGGAACGTATCTAAAAACATCACGTGGGTAGTTTAGGGTTGTAGAGCCCTATCAATCGGTTTAAGTATTTTTTAATCTATGGAAATCAATTATATGGTTTTTTCGGCTGATGGATATCTCATGAATAAGATTTTCAAGTTTTAATCATAATCATACTCATTTTGAATTGTTCATTAGAATTTTTCCTTACACTTCTCTATTCTCATTAGTATTAGACTTCATGATTTACAGATTTCAAATGAAAAGACAAGATGTTGTCAAACCACTGATTTTTTAGAAAATCGAGATACCGAAGATTTACAGATTTGTCATGAAGTGTGTTATTAGAAAAATTCGAAAGAATTTTCAAATCATTCATGGTGGTACATTATACAAAATTCAGCTGAAAGAGCGCGCTGGCGGCTCGTGCCCATAAAACAGGTGAAGTGCTGTACAGCAGGAGAAACGGGCACTTCACCTGCTGCGAGCCGCCAGTGTTAAAAAGATGAATTTATGCTTCAATATCCATTTGTTTTGCTCTAAATCTATATCAATATGAAAGCGAACTCCTTCATTCGTTCATTAATTCATTTCATCAGCAGAATGAAAAATCAAACACAGTAACTGCTCAAATTCGGCAGGCATGTTTAGTTGGACATTAAGATGCACTCTAAGAACAAATTTTCCTCAAGGATTTGCCTGATTTTCGCGTTTCTCTCCAGTTGTTCTGCGGTTTCTCCACTTTTTAAAAACCTATTAGTAGAAAATGTTGAAATTTGGTAGACATTTTCAGATTAAGTGTAGAAACGTTGTATTACATTTTTCTAATCCTTTAAAGATTACGCCAGTAATCAAGTTGAAAATCAACTATCGAAGTTATCCACAAAAATCTAAGCAAAGACCTGTTGTTATTAGCCACCTACTTTGACAGACGAACCGTCTGTCAGGGTTACGAGTTGTACAGTCTGGCAGCAAACTCACGTCCATTAGCGGACTAAGCGAAGACCACACATTGAGAACCTCATCTGAATGTACCGAGATGAAAGAGAATGGAAAAATAATACATATTCCATGTATTATTGAAATGAAATAAGTTTATTTCTATCGTTTTTAGAAACCTCTAAAATTTTTATGATAACAAGAAATTTTATTTAAGTCACTTTTACATCGATTACATTTTCAATAAGTAGTGAAGTATTTTTAAGCAGATTAACAAAACTTATATAAGTCAATTACACGTCGAGTATTATACATGAAAGTATTTCGTTGTTGATGAGAGCACTCTATTACGCTACTCAATTATAGAATTTCAACCTCCTTGTTCGTCTGTGCTGTTTGAATTTGCCTGATAGAGCTCGTATTGAGTCTTAATTAACTTCATTTTGTAATTCAAATGATTCGTCATTAATTTCATCATATCCCACAACACAACAAGTAACATCCGTGGTTCGTAGCTCAGCTTACACAATTTATATATAAGTATATAACTCATATATAAGTACTTAATAACTTATAACTTATCGATAGATCTCCGTAATTTTACAGTATATGGAAAAATTCACTCTACTTAATACTATGATATCGATTCAAGTGTGAACTGATATTCGATCAAACCACTACTATTCCGATTGTCAACAATGTTATTCGAATATGCTATTTGTCGACATCACATAAATATTATATACTAGTCTAACTCTATTCATCGATTACATTGACTGTACGATAGAGTGTGACATCCTGGCGATTGCATCATTTGTGTTGTGGGTATCCTGGACAAGTGTCAATTCCGCAGGTTCCATGACATGTTATCAGTCAATTCTAAATGGGAAGACGATACCCCACTATCGGGCGAGTTTGTGCTCTTCATTTTGTGACAGCGATCGATTTCCAACTTCGACACATTCATTGTTGGCTGGCTCACCGTTCTGGCATCAGTTGACAATAGAATGCACATCTGAATCAATCTATAACCACTGACAATCATACTCACCTTCATATCATATAGGCTAGTCTGTCCAAGCAAAGAAGACATTCTGACCAGATGGGAAAACGACTCCAACTTGTTCAATATTGGTTCAAAACTTATAAATTTGTTCTCAAATTGTAGAAAACATTCTGATCGACTACATTTATCATTTTTGAACCAATATTGAACTAGCAGGAGTCATTTTCCTATTTTTCCAGAATGTCTTCTTTGCTTGGACAGAATATACCACTGACCATGATTGGTCGACTCTTGTGTCAACCACTGACGGCTCGTAACCACGAAACAGGTGAAGTGCCCGTATCTTTTAACTGAACAGTATTTCACCTGTTTCGTGGGCACGAGCCGCCAGTGTATTGAGCCAACTCTGTCAACAAAGTTGTTGGAGTGGATGATTTTATTGCTTATATATTATACAATAGCAACATAATTTCATGAGTATGTTCATTGAATGGAGATGTTAAGGAGATATTGCTGAACAATTAACCAATATTATTATTATTAGCGTATGGCTTTATTTGGTGGGGACACCAAAAGGTAATTCCACCTCGCCAACATAACCATGTTTCGCCAACAGGAAACATGATAAAAGTATTGATTATTTTCACTGTAATTTAGATTTCGGAAGTCCTTCACAATTTAAAAGTCCGAGAGCACTAAAACACAGGTCAAAACACTAATCCAAGACTGGAAAATTTGGAATTTAAGAAAACTTTACAGCACAACATTTTTACGTGTTATAATAATTAACCAATTATAGCGTCTTAATAAGCCAATTATGTACCTAGGTGAAACACCAAAACCTATCAAGTAAACACAATTTTTTAGATTATCTAATGACTGACTATCATAACTTGATTGAAAAGATTCACCAAAGTGTACCAAAAAATTAAATTTTAAATAGATATGAGTGAATGTTAAAAGCATACATACTTTCATTCAATTTCCATTTATATATTGTATATGAATTCCCAGAGCGTATTGAATTGGAATTTTAAGATTATTGGCTCTATTATTTTCTATCTGTGCAGTTCATAACTCCTGCATAGCTCGCAAACCTTATAAAGCCGTATTATTAAAGACTGATCAAAGTTATTGATGGAAGCTACTGCATTGCAATTAGTCCAAATTGTCATTTTTGGAAAAATTTCAAGTTCATGAACAAGTAACTTACTAGCCTAAACTTCTAGCCTCACATACACATGCTTTAGCACTGTTAGTGCCTACACGAGATGGTGAAGAATGTTTGAGAAACAATATTAGGAATGTTCCATTGGAATGCTGGGCTATGAGTGTTGACAACTTTTAGCCAGTTGAGTCATATTCTTTGAGCATTTCATTTCATCTTATTGGAACATTATTCTTAGTGAGGTTTTCCATTTATAAACTTATTCATTGATCTCTGGTTTATGAGATTTTTCTATCAATATTCGAGTTTATTATTATTTGCTATAATAGTTTAGAACACGTTAACATTCCACATTTATATGAGTTAATCAAGATAAAGCAGAACCACCACATACTTTGGGAAACCTATTTTGAGAGTGCATGATATTTTTTTATTGATGGGATATGAGATTATTGTCATTGTCCTGATTGAAATTTAAAAGTATGGAGGAATAGTGTAAATAAATCCTTGATATTTCATGAATTTATATTAATAGTAAAGATTCTCTACTAATTGAGGATTCTATTCCAAAGTATGGTATTTGAGATGTGATGATAATTTGCTTTATTCAATTCTGTTGGAGCTTTTCGATATTATGAAGCATTTATCTAGAAGATTAAAATATTATGATGATAAATCATCCTCATTGATATGACATTCCTATAAAATATTTATCAATATCAATTGTTTTTCCTGGATTTTTCATTTCTCCAAGGCATTCGTGATAGATACAATTAAAAAATGACTGAAAATAATTAATAATGAGTTTGGAAAATTTGTAGGAGAAGCATGATTATGATAGGTAATAATCCACAGTGTACAACTATTTATTCCTATTTTAAAAAATTTATTCTATTACATGACTAGTATCACAAACGCCTTCTCTGTGAGATTGTACTGTCTTTGGTGCTCGACTCTCATTGGCCAGCTCCAACTCCACGTGTTAAAAGTGGGAGTGAGACCTCTCGTCCGATCGCAGAGCTAGGCTCAGCCATTTTGTTTACAAAGTCAGCTAGCCTACTATTTTACTGTTTTTGAGAAATTTATTACAATAATAACGTGAGATTATTGTTGAAGACTTTTCTGTTGGAACTCATACGAAATTGAAAATTACTGATAAAGCTTGTCAAGCTTTAAGTTTGTACAATAAATTGTATAACTTACTACTTAATTTGAAAAAAATAGATATTAAGTTCTAGAAGTTGTAATAAACCTTAATAATTCAATCTTTGTTATTATTCCCTTTGTACCTTAGGATGCGGAAATGGATTCAAATTGTAGTTCACTGCTTCAGCAAATGTGGACTAATCATATTTCGCATAAGACCAATGAAACACAAAATCATCAATTCAATTGTTCTCTGTTATTTCCGAAATATTCTGCTCCTATTTTTTCAATTGACTCCTATACTATAAGAAACCTAATGAAGCAGTTGAATTGGAAAACCAATAAGCCCTAACTCGATCGAATTCACAATAATACAAAAGAGCACTTTTACTTTCACAACTAGCCAAATGGTTATAATTCAATCTCGAGTCTATTCTCAAACTCATCGAAGTGGTTAAAAATAGAAAAATATTTGGATGAAATGATACATTATAATGAAGTATATTCAATCTTCAGCTTCATACCATTATTACACTCTATTGCTTGATTGAGTTTCTACCCTGATCAGACGTTTAGAACTAGTTAAACGAGAAATTAGTTCCATCTTCCAATCTTGAAACATCTTGTTGCCAATAACATCATAATATGTCAATCAATCTTAAACTACATTTAAGTTTATCCCACTCCGACTAAAATAAGTGAATACCGATCCAAAGTGAAGCAGTATCTGAACCAACAAACATATCAATCGACCATATGAACTGCATTTCACCAACATATGAGCTGAATTAACCAATAAATTAATCCAAATTCTGAATCCTTACTAACAAATTAACTCTAGCAATGATGAATCCAAACTCATACAACCAAACCTGAATGAGATTCAGAGCAGTTCATGAACTCTACCGACTCACCCACACACTCTTAACTCTCCTGTGTGTTGTCTAAATCCTACTAAATTATCCAAACAGCGAATCCTTTCTAACCAATTAACTCCAGCAGCAATGAATCTAAACTCTTACAACCAAACCAAGCTGAGTTTTAGAGCGTTGCACAGTTCATGAACTCAACCAACTCACCGCCACGCTCTAAACACTTTTCAGAAGTTGTACAGGTGAGAGTGAGCAGGCACCGCGTTGAGTCTATTGGAAATTGTGATGTGATGTGACGACCATTCATTGAATGAGAGGCCTGCCTGTGCAGTGTGCACTCGCCTACAATTCGGTGAAGAGGAAATTCTATTTGGGAAGTGGCAACGGACGGCGACTCCCCCGCCACGTGGCTCATTCGATGATGCCACCGGCTCCCAGCTATCGATCCATCACTGACCTAGCATAGCTCTGCATATACGCTGCGCTCTCCTCTCTCTTATCAATGCTCGTTCTGATAATACTCGCCTCTCTGTTTCCCGCTTTCAAAAACTTCTCTCTCCCGTTTTTTCTCAATGTCTTGTTTTCCTTCAATTCCTTTCCTAGTTTTCTCTTCACTTTCCTGTACTGGCAATTCGGTGAGGGTGATCTATCGGTGAATGTGATGTTAAGTCACGAACACTGTGGACTGCACTTGGATGGGTGACCAGTTCTGGCCAAGTACACATTGGCGAGGTGGAACTACCCGTAAGGGTCTCCCCACCAATAAAAACCATAAGAATATTTTTTAATATTTATTTTCTTTACTTTCCTTTAATAACTTCTTCACTTTTTACTTGCTGATCCAACTGATACTGGACTACTTTTATCTCTTGTTTCCCGTTTTTCTTAGCGTACATTTATTTTCTCTTGCTCCTTACTCTTTGCCCCTCGTTATTTGTTCTTATTTGTTTTTTATACTTGTTATTTGATCCTCTTTTTTCTCCCGTTCTCCAATGCTTCTCTTATATTATTTTAGTCTTTCTGATCTCTTCTCATTCTTTCAATGCCTTCTTGATTCTTCTCCTGCTGATCAACCTGATCCTGAAATACTTGTCTCTCTGTTTCCCGCTTTTCTCAACTTCCGAGTATATTCACCTACTCCTCCTCCCATGTTATTCGTTCTCTTCTTTCCCTTTTCCTACTCTTTACTCTTACTATTCCATTCAATTTCTCTCCCTCTAATTTTCTCTACCTCATATTGAATAACTCGTCTATCACGTTTTTCTCTACTTTTCGACTAATTTTCTCTCTCCTGATCTACTCTCTTCTCCTTCCAATTGCTTTCTCTTACTTTTCCTAGTTTTTACTTTATCATCCTGAACTAATCGCCTATCATGTTTTCCGCTTCCCAAACTTCTTTTCTCTCTATTTGTTCTTTTTTCACCTCCACCTCTCCTCTATCACCATCTCTCCCCCTCTTATTTATGCTCTTCTTTTCTCATCCTTCCTCTTCAAGTCTTCAATCTCTGTACTTTTCCCTTAGTTTTCTTCCAGCTTCTTCTAAATTGATCTCCTGGTTCTCATTCTCTTCTCTTCGATTATGATTTATTTTTAAACTAGGCTTTTCTTTTCTTCATGTCCCTCCAATTATTATCTTTTGAAGCCTCTCCTATCTTCAATACTTATCTGTTATCTGTTCTGTTAACGTTTTTCCTTATTTATCCGATTTTCCATCTTTTCGAATCTCTTTTCTGTTCTGTCAACTATCTCTGTAGCCTATCTCTTCTTCTTAATATCCTTTTATTTGTTTAAATTACTATTTTCCACCATTGCTCCATTCAATTCTTTTCTTCTAGTATCAGAATTTCATACACAACTGATTGTTTTTCCTTTCTGAGGGTGATGCCCACATGGGCTTTAACCATGTGCGTGGGTAATGAAATGGGTGAGATAGTATTTAGATTAATGTTCACATCTAAACTTTCTGTATTCCTCTACCTATTTCTCTCTTTGTCCCTCCTCTTCTTCCGTTTCTTCATCTCAATGATCTTTTTCATTTCTTAATGATCATATTTATTCTATGTTCCTTCCATTTTGTGTGACTTCTATGTCTCTTTCATAAGTTCTTCTATTCTATTCCCTCTTTTCCTTTCTCTTCGACTTTCCAGCTTATACCCTACTTTCACTTTCTTTTATTGAGAAAAAGAGAATGAAAAATGTAGGAAGTAGAATATAAGCTTTGCCTTCTTGTTCTCTTATAATTATCTTCTACCGCTTTTCCCTTTTATTTTTTTTTCCTCTTCTTTTCTTCCTACTCCTTCCATTCCAATCATACTCCTCTAGTTCCACTATTTTCTGTACTCTCTCTCTCTCTTCTCTGTCCCCTCTTCCTTAACTTCAATGTTTTGCCTTCACCTCTCATTTCCCCCCTTTGCAACCCCAGTTTCACTCTCTCCTTCGTAGCTTGTTCTTTGAAATGATTTCCACCTGAAGTTAGCTTGTTGGAAACACGATCAGGAAGTGGTCTGCCAACTGTTTCCCATTCACGAATATCTTCAAATTTTTTTCGAGGACAACCTTTTTATTACTAACAAATGAATATCAATGTAAAGGATTTTTTGACAGAGTGAAACTAGAGTTCTCATTACAGTTCCCACTACCCAACAATAAAATTGGCGAATGAATCTGCTGACTAAACAAACACTTTTTCGTTCCCAACCTTCCTGTTTCTACAAATTGATCTATTCTTTCTGCATGGAAACAGCTATATTTAAAAAACGTAATTTGCGAGAAACCCGTTCTCTTTATGGGAACTATATTGCTTATGGTAATTAATTCTATGAATTAATAATCTCTATCCCAAATACAAACTCCTAAATATCATCATCATTTGAACACAATAATATCGATTACGTTACGTTAAAAGGCCAATCTGATTTTTTTTTCAAAGGAGCAATATATTTCTTAACAAACAGTGTGAAGCATGATATTATAATATAAGCAGTCATGTAACACTAGTGTGAATTAAATGTTTTTGAATCAGTAGTTTTCAATTCCGTAGGTAAATATGTAAAATCATTGAGAACTTCGATCATATTAACCATCAGCTTGCAATGACAAATAAAAGCTCATCAATTTCTAATGAACTCTGATAGAATGAAATCCAAACAAACTACTACTTTCCGTCTTCAAAATTATCTAGAACTTCGATCAAATGAACCTCGATCATCAGCTTTCAGCAACCGATAAGAGCCCATCAATTTCCAATCAACTCGGAGGAATAAAACCTTAATAAACTACTATTTCTCGACCTGACCTCCTCAAGATTCCTCACAAATCAATAATAATTTTCGTCGATTTCCAACTATTATTATTTCATCAAAATTATAGATGACATCCCTACCATGAATAGATCATGAAAATATATAGATTTTTGAATAAATCAAAAATATATCCATATAATTTGTCTGTCGAAGCAAAGAAGACATTCCGGCAAGATGGGAAAATTTCTCGAGCTCGCTCAATATTGGTTCAAACATGATAAATTTGGTTGGAAGTTGTTGATACCATTTACTTAGGTATTCAGGGCAACGAGCATGAATGCAAAGTTTCGTTGTTTGGTGGAGACATGATTGTCTCCTAGCCGTCAAGTGCAGAGGAAGCAATAACCACAATGGGCGCAAAGTTTTTCCGTACTTGAGAACAACGAAGTAATCAAGTTTGCCGAATGGCAGATAGGCTTGCTATACTCTATTGTAACTCTCAACTTGTAATCAATTGTATTCCCTTTCTTATACGTGAGGAACAAATTTGGAAGTTACATCGATTAGAGTATAGTGAGCCGCCTCCCTGCTGAGCCAGACGTTTCCCATATAAAACAGCATGGACGCCGGTCGTCGAGGCTAACATTGTTGTATTAAAGGATGAGAAAAAACAGAAAATAAAGGAGGAAGAAGGATGAGAAGGAGTGGGAAGTAGCCAATCACTTGGCAGTAATGTGTATAGAACACGTTCCGAATCCGGGATTGTGTCTAGGGCCTTTGACATTGTGAAACATTCGTTTGTTGTTTATTTATTTATTTCCAGAAAATAAGGGGAAAGCACCAGTAGTGGCCACTGCTTCAGTAGTGGCCACTTGAATGTTTTTCTCTTTAAAATACGAACTTGATGCCTTCAAATGAGTTCTAAACCTGCTAGATACTTAGCTCATACTATTAAGCAGCTAAATAGTTCAGGTAGGAGCTCTTAGAGTATTATCAGAGATTTCTGAGAGACATTTATTGTCGCCATTTCACTCGAATACGTTGTTTCAGTAAGGAGTTCAGTTTTGTCTTGGACGTTTTAGTAAGAAGGCTTGTCTACAAATTGTTGTATTATGACTAGAAAGTCTGTAAATTTCTCAATTTCTGGTGTTATAATCATTCCCTAGAATGTCTAGATGTTGTTAAGAAGGTTTTTAGCCAAATATTGCTGATATTTTGGCGTAAAAGCAGACTGGCCACTACTAGTACAAGAAACCGTGAATAATCTAGTAGTGGCCACCCAATAGATATTGTTGTAGAAGTTGTAGATATTGGAGTAAAAGTTGATGTTATTCGAATTTTTATTCTCCTAAGACTGTTTCAAATAGGTTTCATAGAGAAAATAACTTTAAAACGTCTATTTTATGGTTTAACCTCACTTTTCTGGTGGCTTGTAACCAACAACAATGCATTACCAATTCAACTCATTTTAATATAACCTATTATTATTTCTGGCGTTATTATCACGTTCAGGGATGTAAAACTAGCTTACCTAAATGATTGCAAAAAGCAGCTTCATAGATTGAATTTTAAATAAGCATAGAAAATCATGTGACCACTATAGAATTAATACCTGGCCACTACTGAATCATAGTGGCCACTTTAGAATCAAAATCGAGTTCCACAAAAAGTTTAATAATTATTTTTCGAATGGAGATATCAGCCATTTTAAGTAACGAGACAATTAAGAAGGATGTGGGCTACATGTTCATTAAGTTTAAGATGAAATTAAATGATGGAATGGACTCACAATTCTGCATAAACTATAAAAAATTCCTTAAACATGGCTACTACTGGTGCTTTCACCTTACGATGAACTTATTCGATGAAAACAAAAACCACGAAAAAATAAAGTCCAAAACTCCTATTTTCAAATTTTGTTAATATTATCATGAAATACACTCCAGTTATCAAGTCTTTATAAGTATTACAAAGTCTTAGAAGTATTATAAGTCTTCACAAATTTTATGTTGACATGAAATATTTTCAAAAATCATCAGCATTATTTTTCAAAGGTTATAGATCCAATAAATTGAATAATAGTGTATACCTAGAGCTCATTTGATCATCACATTCATAGAATGTTCAGATTGTACTGTAGTTGGTAAGAGAGCGAAGAATGGAAATGACGGGCCAATCACAAGCCACGTTCATATCAAAACCACGCCCGAGGCCTTGAAGCTCGGCCTACTCTCCCTCCTGATTGGTCGGTTACTGACACAAGATATGTTTCCAAGTTCTTCTGCTAGATGGCAGTAGGTACTGGGTGCATTTCCTCCTGTTTGTTATTGAGATTCGCTCGTATAAGAGTAATTTATGAGAACAATAATTCAATTGAAACATAATTATTATTGTGTTGTTAATATTTTGATAAGAAGAAATAACTTATGAAACCTACTACAGTATTACTAGCATGGGAGAGTATTTCTGCATTGTATCAATATCATTATCGGTTGCTTGCCGTGAATCAAATAGGCAATTCTGAATCCAATTCAAATGTACGTATGACTCAATTTATGACATTCTGTTTATATGTAAATGTTTGAAGAACCAAAATTTAACCAATTTTTCAGAGGAATTATGACGATGAAACCATTTGTTACTTGAACAATAGATTTCAAAACGTGTAATGCTCTATTCATAAGAAATGAAATATCCATAAAAATCACACTTCGGGACCTAATAAAAATATCTAATACTCTTTTAATGTAGAAATTCATTCTTTGCGGGAGATAAGGCATGATAAAATAAGTTCTAGTATGATTTTAACGGTGCTCTTTCACCTGAAACGATTGCTCTTTTTGCTTGCAAAGTGCGGGTAATTCTGTTGAGCTCAGGGCACTTTCTAAACGAACTTTGGCCCACAAAGCGCGCCGCCTGCAAAAAGAGTTTTTTGATTAATCGCAGATTGAACGAGTGCAGCGGACTTTCATTATTTTAAACGAGTCTTTTCAAAACACGTATAGTCGGTCCAAGCGAAGAAGACATTTTGGCAAGATGGGAGAATGACTCCAGCTCAGTCAATGTTGGCTCGAAAATTATAAATTTGGTTTCAAATTGTTGTAAACATTTCGATCTACAATTTGAGACCAAATTTGTAATTTTTGAACCAACATTAACCGAGCTAGAGTCATTTTCCCATTCTGACAGATCGTCTTCTTTGCATGGACAGACTATAGTCGTTAGCAGAAGGCAAACACTGCAGCCTATACCAAGGCTCCTCCTTTACTACCCTTTTTAGTCCAACAGCAGTATTGTACTCGTTATCCTAACTAAATTCTCGATTATTATCCAAGAGACTTTGCTTGTAAACTGATGAAGCAAGGCGAAAAATTAGTTTTGTGGACTATCAAAGCATGTAACAACAATCTGATGAATAATTCATCAGTACGCTGAATTCCTGTAGGTGAGCGTTAAGTGCGTTTCTCCATGTAGAGCTTTTATTCATTCGAAATGTACTGTGGGTAATCATTGAACTCTATTGATAGGATTAAATTGTCTATCTAACGAATAATCGTTGATGGAATATTACAAAATCTGAATCATAGAAATTAATTTTTCTTTAATGAAATAATTTCGATCTATAAAAAATTATGGTAGGGATTAGATTAGATTAGAATTACTTTATTCAAATAGATAACATAATACAGCGTAGATTCTACATTGCAATATGACTGAGTAGAAAAATTTTTTTAAATAAATTTCACGAAATAAAAACTATACGTGAAAATTGAGAAAAAAATCGTAATGTAATGATTGCAAAATTCATACTTATATTAATTTAAGGTTCTGCAAAGTGGATTAAGAGTGTGCTAAGTGAGAAAGAATGGATAGGCTAAACCAATAATGATCCTCCAGGTGAATCGTGAAACCTTTTTCAAGACGGGCTGTGAATTTTAGCACTATGTATAAAACTAATGATCATTTAACAATAATTTCAATATGAAATAAATATTTAATAACGAATAATTTTTTAACAATAATATTGATCAATAGTTACCAATAATTTCGTCAATATAAATAATCAACATGATCCGATTCAGTTTTTTTTTCTACTTTCTTTTAAAATTCCTTGTCTAAATTGAAGATTTTTGTAACAGCATTATATAATATGGAATAAATTACCGTTGATAATATTGAATTATTATGAATTGAGACTTTCCACCTCAATCATAGATCTGTTACAATTTGAACTTTTCAAGAATAATATTTTACAGTATTTCTTCTTATAAAATCTTTCATCTCATTCTCTTCAGAATCTGCAGTATTCTCACGGCGTGAAATTGACAAGTTGAAATTCATGTCCATGCATGAGTATGAACCCTGCATTATTATGACGAGAGGGATTCTCAAACAGTGAGAAATAACACTGCATAAGCGAAATAATAATATGAGGTTACATGAATGCAAAATAATGCTGGGTCGAGTTTTGCATTTTTCCACTGGCGGCTCGTACCCAAGAAACAGGTGAAATGCCCGTATCTTTTACTGTACAGCACTTCACCTGTTTCGTGGGCACAAGCCGCCAGTGCATTTTTCAAGTCACTGACTGATAGATTCAAATTCCAAATTAACATGTAAGGAAAGAGTAATAGTAATTAACACTTTCCTCTATGTCCAAGTACTCTTGGGTCCTGAATATGCATATTACCAATGTTCCAATTAGTTCCTGCGCCAATATGTTAATCATGCGAAAAATTCAAGGATTTTCTTGGCTCTCCTTTTATTTTTGATTTTCCCTTGGGCCCCGGCTGCACAATTGAGTGAAACAATAAATCCAATAATTGTCAACGCTTAGGCCTATTCCCAATAATGATTGGAGATTTACCTTTTGTGCACCTGGCCGGGAGTTTTTATATTCCTGAACATGGGAAGTCAACTTATTCTTCCGCAAGTTTTTAATGCAAAAAATAAGATTTGAAATAATATTCAGTAGACTTGTAAAACAGTTATAACTTCAGTAGCCTAGGCTGCTCGATTCAAAAACTCGTATTCATCGAATAAAAGATAAGGCTTCGGTTTTACTGTTAAGGGAATGTTTGACGTAGTTTTTTAATTGAATTGCTATTTCCCAATATCAACCCTAGAAAATTAACTAAAGTGAATTTTACTTACATGGCGTGGAAATATTGCAATTATAAAATCCTAGTTTGTTGAAACTGGAAAACCATCCCCTCGCGATATCAAATGTTCCCTTCAATGTTTCTGCTTGAAGTAGCATCAACAAAATAATTTAATATCCTATTACAACAACATTCACCAGCCAAATAAGTAGAGAAATTATTGTAGTATATTTCACTCCTTTCCACACTGTAAACTTTTGGAGTTATTTGTTATTATGTTACCAGCAAATGCTCTTCACAAAGTAGCAGTGAAGACTTAAAAGTCTTCACTCCTAGTTACTAATATCAAGTAAATTCAAACTATTATTCATACTGTTTAAGATAAAATAATCATTCTTGTACCTAGAGCTTTTCATTCTTCCTTTTGTTTCTTCTCCACTCAAATCTTAAAAGTAATATTAGAAACCAGTCGACTGGATACAAACATTTTGAAACGAGAAGTTATGAGATGGTCCAATTCAACAATCCCCAAGTAAGGTTGACCCTCAAACCTGACTCACCAAATTTGATAATTCGATATGAAATTTAGTGTTCATCGACAATTGTATAATATTAAATCAATCATCATATGTATTAAAAAATACATTTTCCCCTTAGGAAGGATGATGCAAATACATGGGGATATTATTATCATGATCCATGTTGCATTAATATGACACACTGGCGTATGATTGACACAAGAGAGAAAAGTCTAGCTAGGATGAATGACCTATATCACGATACACATGCCAGGGCCAGCGTGAAAGTCGGCAGGCAAAACGCACGTGGTATACACGGCGCCTGTTCTTTTTTCCACTCTTCTTTTTTATCTCCTCCTCTTCTTCTTCTTCTTCTTCTTCTTCTTCTTCTTCTTCTTCTTCCGCTCTCCCCTTCTCCACATCATCAGATCTTCTTCACTTCTTTTCCCTCCCTCACCTACCACTGTCTTCTTCACCGCTCCCAAACCCAAATTTCTCCTTCCCGATTCCCAACCCCTCACCACTATCACACCCAGTTACGACATTGGCGCCAGTTTACGTTACATTCGCGATGTTCACAACATTTTTTGTAGATTTGAATAGTTTTTAACTTTTTATTCCGCCCATATCTATTTGACAATTTTGTATGAAGTTATTAATCACTTATTAATTTCCTGAGGTCAATCTCTCCTCTATCCATTTGTTTTAGTACAAAACAAAATATTTATTTAATATCTATTTGTTTTCAATTCAAAAAACCCATTGGAGTCTGTATAGATTCCAGTTGAAATACTTCTACTATCGTAGAAATAGTAGTTTATTTTAGTTACTATGTATACTAGTCTATGCTTCTGCACAATTGATTCTAAATTTGAATACTGCGAACGATGAGTTTTGTTGACAAGGTGTTGAAAAATCTTATTGTAAATTTTAATATGAAATTTGATGTTCATCGTCAAAAATGAATTAGTTTATTGACAGCTGCTAAACCCTCAAAAGTAATGCTTATTGAATGACTGATGGTTCATGTCATTGGATGAAGTAGAGTAGTTATTATTCTTGATTCAATTATCCTCTTTCAGATGTGTGAAAATGTTTTAATTTGTGCAATTAATCGCATTTTTTGGTTCGTTATTTGAAAACTATATTGTATAATGGATATTGGAATACTGCTATTCAACCTTCTGAGCTAAGCTCCCTGATCCAGCGTGTTTTCAAGCTAATCTATCTATCCAATATCTATGGAATTCTTCATGACGTAAACATGTTAATCTTTGAACTTGTATGATAATAACATGCAATTCCCAATTTGTATCAAAAATATTTAATTTGAAATTAATTTTTCATTGTGAAATATATACAATTTCATTAACATATTGAGTTGAATAGAAATCAGTTCCTGATGTCATGGATAGAATTCATTTCACGTTTAACATCATTCCATCAAATGTCACGTTTTTGAGATGGGAAATATATTTTTTAATCGAGATTCAATGACAATTTTTCATTGAGTTGAATTCCTTTCAACAACTCTTCAATTCGTAATAAAATTATCTATTCGGGAAACAGTATAGGAAATAAGATATTTCGAACTACTGGTCAAGTCCCGTATCATCAAATTTATATTAACTAAAATTTTAGTTTGAACCAACAGCAGAGGGTCGGTTCCTTCAAAAACTCCCAACTGAAATTCTAGTTAAACTATCAGTTGTCAATGTATGGTCAGATTGATTATCTTGTGTTTCAATTGAGTCAGTTATTGATTTGAACTGAAATTCAGTTTGATGTTCTGTCATAGATTGATTAGCTTAATATTATTCAGAGTTTCTTATCAGAGTTTCTTAAAAATTAGGTTTTTTTGCTAAAATATTTAGGAATGTAGAGAATTGTATTTGGAGTTGTAATCAGGAGTCACTGGAGTAAAAGAACCGACCCCAAGTCAAATAAAACACCTTATAGTGAATACGTCAAAGTTTGATTCAATCCCGGGCTAATTTATTTTTGGTTATTTATAATACAAGCCTTCACAGAAGCAGACCAAACGTTTTTAAAGAATAATATTCTGTTTGATGGAAGGGCAAGGTGTACGAATGGCGATAGGGGTAATTGGAACGTATCGATCGTACATATCGACAGACAGCTGGTCTACTGTCCATCAGGTCGCACATTGATCTGGCCAGCATCACAGCTTGACTGAGAATGTTAGCGGTTCAGACAGTAGAAGAACTGTATAGCGTTACACGTGGCCAGGAATAGCCTTGTCGATGTATTTCGGGCAGGGCCCAGAGCCCAGACATATCCTCAGCTACTCGCGGTGCAAGTGAGAGAGAAGAGCGCGAGCAGCACTTCTCACTATTAGGTGCGAGAGAGAAGTGCTCTTCGCGATCTACCCTCTCACTCCAACTCACTTGATTCCTCATCACGCTAGATTACTCAGACTCAGTGCGAATTTCACCTACGCACCTAATAAATGAATTAAAACTAATAATATGGATGAATATGATATTTATATTGCTTCTAATACAAATGAATCAACATTCATTGTAGTAGCTCTACTCTAACTTCATCCAACTTGCTTCTTCACCACGCTTGCCTACACAGAGTTCGTGCGAATATCGCCCACGCACCTAATAAATAAGTGGATACTAATAATATGAATAAATACATTTCTACATTGTTACTAATAAAAATGAATCAACATGAATTGAATGCAAACCATGAATCATATCATGATCACACAGCACTATTTATATAATGAATAACTCTACACTTACCCTTATTTATCAACAAATTTCTTTGAATTTATCACCCCCGGGAAAATTTTAAAATTATGTAGTACAAAATACTGTTTTAGA
Organism: Sogatella furcifera; assembly: GCA_017141385.1. Classification (NCBI taxonomy): domain Eukaryota; kingdom Metazoa; phylum Arthropoda; class Insecta; order Hemiptera; family Delphacidae; genus Sogatella; species Sogatella furcifera. The sequence goes on along the minus strand of CM029547.1, from coordinate 7,387,403 downwards.
GCTCTATTTTTATTAAAACAAAATTGGGGATAGAAGAGGATTTGGGCGATAGCCTGCTTTTTATTTCCTCATCTTGTATATTTTTTTACATGAAATAGATAAATAAATAAATTTACTTTATATGGTTCAATCCTCAACATTATTTAATCTGGTTAGTTAAGGGAGCTCTCTGGCAAATTTCTGTGTCTAAAATAGCATTGTAAAACAAAATTGTCAAAGAGAAATTGATAATACAGATTCACCTTTTATACAGCTCAAACCTCAACAATCGGAATATTTTGAGTATCTGTTTTCCTGAGCATCAAAAGTTCTGTTAAATATGCGATTTTTTGTGTCCAAAGTAGCGTTCTATAACTCTGCCTTTGAAGATTATTATTATTCAGATTATTCACTTTATGCAATATTCACTTCAATCATTTCAACCCCCAGCAATGAGCTTTTATTAACACCACTTGATCAGTTCAGGGGGCATTTTCAGTACAAGATTTAGAGCTCTACATCATTACTGAGCTCCATTTTTCAAGATAAATTAAAAAAACAGATGCGGGCTTTATGCAGTTTAACCCTAAACAATCTGCACTTTTTGGACACCACTTGGTCAGTTGACAAAGAAGTAGGCCTAAGACAAACGTTTGCTCCAAGTGGGAAAACTGAGTGGACGTTGGACGCCCTGGACCCCCCTCCCATCTAGCTATGCTACTGGAACCCATGTTCATAAATAGAATTTTTTTTCATTATAATGTAAGTAATCAGCCTGGAAAGTTCAGTGAACACTTATGAACACCTTTACGACCACTCTATGCGGACTGTAGCCTATCAATTTCTTAATCGTCTCTCATTCAGAAGAACATAGTTCAAACATGAAGGTTTGTCCAAAATTGCGGGGGGCGGTTCCCCTGGCTACGCTACTGCCGTGGATCGAACCCTAATTTAAGAGTTTTAAGACCATCGACCATCCCGAGAAAGAGATGGGAATATTAGATTGAATCTTAATAGGAGGCAATATTTTTCTATTTAGCAAATGAATTGATCAGTAACATTCCAGATGGCTTGACTGATTAGATTAGGAGAAAATCTCACTTAACTTTGAAAAAGAGAATACTTGATTGGATAATGCCCAGTAATTTTTTTTAATGATTAATAAATTATTCTTTCCACTTCTTTTCTCTATCTCTCCCTCCATCCCTTTCTTTTTCTTCTTTCGCTTCCCTCATCTTCTTTCCTGTTTTTCTTATCTACTGTAGGCCTATATTATTCGATTATCTTTGTTCTTTGGGTTTTTATTTGTCACACTAATAAAAATTGTAGCAAATCTTACCTGCACACTGGAATTTTCCTTGCGAATAATTTGGTTTTGTATTTAAATCGAACGCTTCAAATGTAATATGTTTTGTTGTTGAAAACCTCTATGAATTTGATTTGATCTGATATGCCACAACTTTTAATAATTGATTTTATCTTCTCGTTTTGTTGAAGGCACTTACCAGGGCCAATGGCTGCGCGGCATGCGACACGGCTACGGTGTGCGCAACAGTGCGCCGTTCGGCCTCGCCTCGCACTACCGTCCCAACAAGAGTCTGCGCGCCTCGCTGACATCGCTGCGCAGCGAAGGCCTTCCGGCCGGAGCCGAGGCGGCCGCCGCCGAGCGCGATCGACGTGTCGACGACTCGCGCGGTGGATTCGTCCTGAAGGCGCGCAGCGACGAGCCGCCGGCGCGCAGACGCTCGCTCGTCGAAAAGTCCACCAACATCAAAAAGTCCATTCTGTCCGTGAGTAACCTGTTGATTGTATCAAAACGATTTCGCAGAGGACGTTTCATATGTCAGTTTTTTTGTAATGACCACGGATACTAGAATATAGTTTGTTCGAGCAAAGAAGACATTTTGGCAAGAAGGAAAAATTATTCTAGCTCGGTCAATATTGGTACAAAAATTATAAATTTGGTTCATAAATTTTAGAAAACACATTACTCTACAATTTGATAAAAGTCCGATTGAGATTGACCTAGCTGTAGTAATTTCCCATCTTGTCAGAATGTCTTCTTTGCTCGACCAGACTATACACGGTAAAACGCAAACTGTAATACGCAAAAATATTTTAGAGAGTACAAAAACTTTGATATTAACCAAAAATACATTAATTTTATTATAGCTGAGACTCATCATACCTATATCACGAGACTTTGCAAACTGATCTCAAGGCACGCAGTATCTCAGTGCATCCAAATGTAAACAATAAACATATCTTTCAATCAATATTAGTTTATAATCTATATATAGTATATTATCAATTTATAATCAATAATAGTTATTATCTATAACTGGTCATACTGGCTAAGTACAATCCAAATTTTCGATTTGCAGGGACTGAAGATCAGGAAACAACGAAGCACGGGTGACCTGGAGAAACGAGGGACATCGGGAGGCAGCATCAGGAGCACGGGGTCGAGCACCTCCTGGGTTTCGACTGAGTCTTCGCATTCCGGTATCACGTCTGCTTCTATGCACACAGACTCAAATGCTAGTTTTGTGGTTGAGGTTAATATCGTTTCCTAGTTATATAACATTTCCAGTCCCTAGTTGATTTTTTCTTCACAAAGACTACTAGCTGCTTTTTTCTCAAAGACTGAAGTATTTAATTTGTTACTGAAGTCTCTTCCTGAATTTCTTTTCTCTTCAAATCAAATTTATTGAGGTTTGAAAAACAAAACATATTACAATTTGAACGTTTAACTAAAATACAGAACCAAATCAACTGCAAAAGGACTTAGTAATGACAAAACGTGCAGAGCCCCCAACAAAAATTAATGGGAAGTTATGAAGTTTGGAATTAGAAAGTGTATGTTACGTGCTATAATGCAGTAGATTGATAGCTTTGGAGAAACAGAAAGATCAGGAACAATGTATTTTTATCAAATTTTATAGACTTTTGTATTCTTGGAAAGGAATTCGAATCTTAAACACAGCTTAAAATTTGTTCTTTATTATTCTATTCACAGAATTATTTTCTCCTTTGAAACTCCTCATTCAAGTAAATATAAAGTAATGGACTCAAGGGTTATTTATTATCATTTGTAAGCCAACAAAGTCTTATGATTGTTGAAGTTATTCGTGCTTATTGGAACTGTAGTAGGCTATTTATATTACTAAATTTATATAAGTTACTACGTCCGACACTCAAGTCGTAAGTGAGCTGTAGAGAAAATACAAATACTGTAACTATATCAAGTAAAAAGGTAATATTAGTAAAGAGGTATATTAAGTAAAGAGAAAAAGTAGTAATATTCAGTAATATTAAAGTCTTATGGCATTGCTGGTAAAAATTATTCCTTACAATTTTCAATATGACGAGGAATGAAATAAGCCTATGTAAAAGATTCCTATGATTCATCATCATTGTGCACTTATTACTTGGATGGTTTGTATATCAGTAGGCTACTATGAAGTAAGGCCAAGGAGGTTCATATAGCAACAGAACAGAAGTGTATGCAGACGGACGGAGGAAAAATCTCTCTCCAGGTTATAAGATGTTGCAACTCACAGACGACTGGGTCCAGTCCGTCTGTCCATGTGTATTGCAACATTTAATAACCTGCAACCTGGAGAGGAAGTTTTCCTCCGTCCGTTTGTTGCTGTTTGCACCTTGCTTTAAATAGAGCAGCAAAATTAATTCCATTAAATTAATGACAAAATTAATGACATTTTATGTCTGGACAGATTGTTATAACTATTTATTTCATTGGTTTGTGCGTTAATAATTTACAATTACTTGTGTAAACCAGGATGAGCATTTGGACGGTAGTGTGACAGAGACGTACATGGGAGAGTGGAAGAACGACAAGCGTTCGGGGTTCGGCATCAGCGAGCGCTCCGACGGACTGAGGTACGAAGGAGAGTGGTTCAACAACAAAAAGTACGGCTACGGTGTTACGACATTTCGTGACGGATCCAAGGAGGAGGGCAAGTACAAGAACAACGTGCTGATCACGTCGCAGAAGAAGAAACATCTGTTCTTGATCAGATCGGCCAAGTTTAGAGAGAGGATAGACGCTGCTGTCAACGCCGCACAACGCGCTTCGAAAATCGCCCTGCAGAAGGCTGACATTGCCATTTCAAGGTAGTAATCTTTAATTTGTGAGAATCTCATTCATAATCCATTAGTTTTTGAGAATGTCAAAAACCTCATGAATTTGTCCCATACTAGAATACCTTTGAAAATTTCTTTGAAAGTGGAGTTGGAGTGGCAAGAGTATGATATTGTTGTGATAACTGATCACTTCACTCATTACAAGTTGACTCATAACACGATTATTGTCAGTTATGTTGATTTGTCAACAGTCAAGTACAAGAACATACTATAGTTCGTCACTGTATATAATAAATAGTATCGTACATATTATTCAGTACATATTAAATATAGTACGTGTATATTCAGACACATATAGACATGAAATACATGTGTCTTTGATGTAGGCTTTATCACTGTAAAGCATGTCTTATAGTCAATGATTTTTCGAGTGAGAAAATATAAATCCATTCATTCCTCATTAATATATTAATAAATATTGTCTCATACCCTCATCCTCATACTCTCCATCCCCAAAAGTAAATTCTCAGCACCGTTTCAGAATAATATGCAAGGATGTCTACCAATAGTAACAGACCATTACCAATACGGTAAAAGATTGAACTTTTATCAATTATTCAGAACACTTAATCCTTTTCAAATTAAATCCTTAGCAATTCACTCCAGGATCTCTTCATAGAGAAGTGGAATCCTCTCAATTCCTGATTCAGGATTCTATTATTTTCAAATTGAAAGATTAAAGTTGCTTCACAATGAAATACTGTAGGTTCCTCTTATAATGAAACTTGTATCAAACTTTCCTGTATTGGCATTGCAAGATTCATAATCACAAATCATCACAAATCAAAAGAATACTTTACTGAAAATTCAACTTTATGTGAGTTTGTCAATGAGTACTTACCATATATTCATGCGTGTCATAATGTTCTATTAATATCAAGTAGCCAATGCCATGAGTTTTACGTATTCGAATTTCGAATATAATTGAAGATTGTTGAATACTTTTTCACATTTTGTACAGATTTATCAAAGAAAATGCAACTACTGTATACCGAATTTCACTTTAACTTCAATATCAATGACTGGATAATGGATATAGATAGATACATAGATGCCTTCATTTACCACTTATAGTAGAATACACAAGTGATGTGAGCGAAGTTGAGGCACAAGAGCCCCCTCTTCCACTTAACCCACAAATCAGTGTAGAGCTTCACTTACAATAATTGGTGTGTGTTCTTAGAACAGCAACAGCACGAGGAAAAGCGGAGCTGGCTGATATTGCTGCCGACCAGGCTAGGGAAGACTACGAACTGGCGCTCGCCACTGCCAAACAGTTTGCGCCTGACTTCACACAGCCAGGTGATAATTATTACAATTACTATCCAAATGTATGTATTACATCATTATCTAATGTATTAACCAAATTAATTGAATAATTATTCAGCTCATTTAATCAACCTTTTCTCCAGATTTCAATTCTTTACAACTTATATCAATTGAAAATTGATCTTTATTATTATGAATGAAAGTTTATTATTCCATATCCAGTTATAACCCTCTTAATTATTGTTGGTAAATATTGATTTTTCGATTATTTCCACGATTATTATTTAAAAAATCGTCCAAGTTACAAATTTTTAGCTAGTTTCATTAGATTTTCAGCTAATTTCACATAGGAAATGATTACTTTTGAAGCTGCATATAAAGCCTGTGAAAAATTAGAAAATGATTTATTCTTGGAAAATATCAATTTGGCGCCATTGTTATCTTGGTAACAAATCGTGTTTGGGAGTATGTCCAATGTAAACGTTATTCTATAATAATTATTAAGGTTATAGATATTCTGTAATGTATTGTAGAATACTTAGATGTGGATATGAATAAGTGTGAATAAAATTTCAGCAAATTAAATGAATGACTATATTCATTAAAAAAATTACAGGAAGCAGATCTGAGGCCATCAATAATTTGTAAATTTTTTTCTAATAATAATGTTCCAATTTAATTTAAACTTATAAATTGATCAAGAAAGTTTAGGGTGAAAAATACATAAAATAATACAGTGTTATTCCACTCCACTTTTTTTAAAATCAAAATAGTGGATGGATAGAATACACTCTACAAGAGAAATCAAAGTTCATAATTCAGATTGTAGACTTAATAGAATTCAATTAATGTTCACCCTTATTAATCAATGTTATTTTTCCAGGATTACAAAATGCTAATAAAAATCAAAATTTGTAATTTGGATTGTAGGCCTAGATGAATTCAATTTTGCCCTCAATCATTAATCTATTCAATCCATATTATTTTTCCAGGACTAGAGAAGCTAAGAAATCGAGATATTCCAAAATACCGACCGCCTCCGGAGGACGCCATGCCCGGAAAATCGATACTGCACAAAACGACCGCCTCCGAGGGCAGTGTACCCAGCACGCCCACACTAACAATTCCAAATCAGATGCCGCCCCCGCCGCCCCACGTACAGATGCAGAACTACGACACTGCATCGCTGCAGATGAAATCACAACAACCGCCCTCACAAAATATTCCCTCCCAACAGTATTCTAGTCAACAATCGCAACAACAGTATCAATCGCAACAACAACAGTATCAGACGCAACAATCACAGTATCAATCGCAACAATCCCAGTACAGTTCGCCCCAATTCCAGCAACAACAATCTATACAACAACAGTATCCCTACCAGCAACAGTACCAAACCCAACCCATGGACCAACAACAACAACCGCAGTATCAGCAACAGCATTCGACCGACCAAAGACTATCCGAAGATCTCTCCAGCGGACAGCAGAGCAGCAAGATCGGCGCCCTAAGACGCAATTCCAAGCTGGTGTCCGGAGACAACCCTGCCTACAACTTCCAGCAGGTAGGCGAATTGTATCAGCAAGTGGGAGATACGCCTCTCATGTTTTGTCCGGTGAAAACCAAGAGTGATTTTGTCATTCGTTGTCCGGTGACTAGGGTTTCGGGCACGTTGAAACGCAAAAAGTAGCCTTGGAACGAAATTAGAAAAATCAAACCTTAATCTATTTAGAAGGCTACATAAATTGTACTGCAATATTATTCCACATTCATGTAGGATAATATTTGAAGAAGAATCATACATCAATCTATATACTAGGCTACATAATTACAGAAATATCATAAATAAATAAATAATTACAGAAATATCATCAAACATCCATGTAGGGTCCCTAATAACTGAATGCTGTCAATAGACATCCCCACACTTGGCTCAAAACTGACAGAAATCGTGCAGCAAAACAATATAGTACAGTAACTTACGATTTGCAGTATGGATGGATGGAGGCACTGTAGTATAAAAAGGATTTTTTAAAGAAGCTTGGTAGCATTGTTGTATTATAGTGACTTGTGCTACATATTATACCACATTTGAGATAATTTCAACTTATTTTATAAGAAAAAACTTATATCATCTCATAATTTATTATTTCAAACGAGAAGCAATTGGAATTGATATGCATCGATGTAAGAAAACAATATCGGTAATAGAGTAGCCTACAATATATTCAGTATTCTACTCCAATTCAACAGAATGATATTATTATTATTTTTCAAATATTATGATGACTATATTATTATTTTTCAGTGGAATTTCACTTCGCTGAATCTTTAATTTCTTGTAGAAATAAGTTAGACTATATTTGAAAAATACTCCAAATATATAGTTCCTCCAAAAATATATTAAACTCGTCGAAAACAAAGTATGCCTAAATAATTCCCAATGGAAAACGTATATGATTAATTCAATTTAACTACTATTCAAATACGGTACTCCAATTCTTTGGCCAGAATTACTGTTATTGTAATGGCCATTTGGAATCTAGTCTGAGTTCGAATTCCCATATTAATATGAATTGTAAGTTATAGCAAAATTATCAATTCAATACTCGATCATTTTCCCTTGATATTTTTTTCAAAATTGCAGACCTGAATCACATTTTCTAAATAGTCTACTGTCCTTTATTATCACACCGATTACTGTTGATATCATTCAATATTTTTTCTCAATACATAACAATAGCAATAATAATAATTCTCTGAAAATGATTCAACATTTTTATGTGTAGGAGGATATCTAATGTTAATTCATTTCAGATGGAGATGTTGTTTAACTATCCACAAGAGTGGAAAAAGTACTGGATGTTTGAATAACAGGATTTATTATAATGGACTTCGTAAGGTAAACTTGGTATTCCCCCAACCCATTTGATGAAAAAATCGACTAACTTTGTCCAAGCAGCAATAATTGTGAAAACTCCCTATTAATAGGATCTATAATATCCACCTGTACCAGTCTAATTTACCACTGACTTTTTCAAGAATGACTTTAAAATGTTATAATTTGAAACATATTTTGGTGAAAAATAAAATATTCAGGTGAATTCTCGAATCAATCAACCTTTTACAATTAAAAGTAGATTCCTACAACTTATGTCCTGTTCTATAAAGAAGTAAGTGACAGTGATTCTAGGCATATGAATATGATTATAACTCAAACATAATGTATACTAAAGTTATATTCCCATAGATTTTCGAATCTCAATTTTTTTGTCCTAGAAACGAACTGCAGTTGAAAAAAAAATTATTCACCTATAGTGTAATTTCATTTATCGAGTAACTCAATTATAATTGTTCCAAAATCATGAAAAATTATCTTCAAGTCAGGGAAAATAAGTACTCGTATTATCCAATATTTCATCTTTTCCTCATACCTTTGCCAATAATTTTCAGAATATGTAAATACAACCATTTCCGCAATAAAAAACCTTAATTCTGAACAATAATCCGTTTTTATTCAATACTGTATGTATGCAATGAATCAGACTCCTTTCTCTGTGGAAAATGTCTGAATTACAAATTATTATACATTATTTCTATGAATCAATTGATGAATGGGATCAAATATGATTATTAGATCCAATAATTATAATCTCTCTTCATTAGCAAAAATCAGATTTCTGATAATCATCTTCTTTTGTCCATTCAATATTTTCTCATGAGCAAATAATCATCCTTTATGGCCTTTATTATAATATAAACTTCGAGAGAATAATTTTATTCTGATTGAAAAAATGTATTCGAGAATCTAAATCCACTCTAAATTTACATCCACGATACTGCATAGACTAACCTGTTGACTGTATAGGATTATTTTGCTCTGAAAATTCATTTTAAAGTTTGAATTTGCTCTGTATATGATATTGAACTTGTAATCATCAGTATTTATTTGCTGCTAAAATTTATTTAAAAGTCAAAACATGCTTTATATGAATAATATGATTCAGTGTTCTTGTAATCAGGATTCAATTTATGTTGAAGTTCTCTGTAATAGAACAGACTTTTTGTAACTTACTGAGAATATTTAAATGTTGTATTGAGATTATTTCAATGTAATGTTTTTAATAAACTGTTATGAATGTGATTGTATCAGGCGATGAGTGATCACTTCGACCACTACAAGCGGCCACCGAGCCGAGACAGCAGCGTGGACCGGTACAGTCGAGCAGCCAGCAGGCTGGGGGGCGGGGGCGGATCACGCCAGCCGTCCGTCGACAAAACAAGCCTGTCCGGCGTGTCCGGGGGCGGCGAGCCAGACCGAGGCCTCAGGGCGCCCTCCTTGCCAAGGGGCACCACCCCTGTGCCCATGGGCGCGGGGAACGGAGCAGCAATCGGGGCAGGCATGAGTTCTGCTGCCCCTTCACCGCCTCCAATCAGCAGTCAGCCGCCCCCGCCTTTCGAGGAGGTCATCATCCGGAAGCGGGGCCTCGGACAGGACATTGTGCCCTCGCCGCAGGGACAACCCAAGCGCACCGAGTCCCTCTACATTTCCCCCTCCGCCAAGCCCCCGCCGCTGTCAAGGTATACTATCCACAAGTCTGTAGAGCTTGCTGACTGTGCTAGTAACTATTTCACGTGTAAATGGCTATATGGCTGTAAGTCGTTGAGCATGTGAAACTGAACTTGATGGACCGTAGTTGTCTTGTCGAATATTTGTAATTGGTGCTCGTTAACATTGGAATCTTGCTTATGTAGACTAAGTTGAAGTATTGTTGTTTTGCCTTGCTTGAAAAGTTACTACAGTATGATGTGACTGCTTTGCTAAGTGTTGAACATGAACATGCTGCTCATGACTGTTCTGAACTGCTGTCTATGTAGAACTTTAATGTTTCATGCTATTCTTAAATTCTAACTGAAGTTCACACGTATGCTAGTCTTCACTTTTTTGGCTGCTGCTTGTGGCTGCTATTGATTATAGTTGAAATTGTACTGATTATTGGAACTGCTTTGTAATTGGGCTTTGTGATTCAATGTTGGTGCTTTTCATTGCATGTGGGAATTGATTATTATGCTTTGTTAGTACCGTACTCACTTTAAAGTTGGAACGCTGCTTTTGGGCCTATTTCAATTCAAGTACTCATGAATAGAGAGAAGATATAGCAAATTGATGAATTTGAGGATGACATGTTATTACAGACTGGCTCTTGACTTTGATTATGGAATCAGACTATAATATCTAGCTACTAAATTTAAATTCAAGCTTGAGTTGTGTAACCGATTAAAGTATGAATGTATGTTATTTTATCTATTTATTTATCGAAGTTTTTTTTGTTTCTCTGAGATTTTGCAATATCGAATCAAATAACAAATTGTGAAATGCTTACTAATTATTATGAGAAAATATTTAATGATATCAATTCATACTAATGACAATGTAAAAGTTTCTTAAATTATTATTGTCAGAAAATAAAACTCAGTAATATTTCTGGAAGAAAAAACTGCAATTTTCATTGTCAACCAAATAGGGTTTTCATAGGGAACCAAATTTGAACAAGCCTTTTGAAGTACGGTGTATGGACTTTTTGGTTGTGAATTATGAGCCTTACTACATGATTATTTCATAATAACACTACACTAGTGAGACTCATGATTATGAGTTATTTAAAAAAATCCTTTGAGTGATCTGTCATCCTTCTGGCAATAATAATGTGAGAATCTTAAGTTTGCGCTTGAATTTTTGTGAATTGGGAGCGATGTTTTGCAGGAAGGTAGTAAATTTTAGGAATTCCAGTCAACAACTACTAACTATGCAACCGCTTCGATTAATAGTTGTTATTAGCTTTAATGGCTACCGATGTACAAAACAATATCCGAAAAAACTATTACTGGGTATATAAAGAGACTTACTGGTTATACTAATTATTTACAATATTAAAGCTTTATTATTACACTCAGTTATATATTAGTCTAGCCTACTTAATGGTTGATTAAGCGTTGGTGATTATTAATCAAATGGATTGTTTGAATTTGAGTACTGTTGGAAAATAAAAGCATAAACAGAAGACTTCTTTCACAACATAATGACCTACTCACTGACTTTCCTGATAACATAGAAATATCACGTAGCAAGTGGGATAAAAAATTCAACGACCCAAACCTGATATTATTTTGCTCTTATTTTATTCGAGAAATAGATATGCACACGTGCAAACAGTGCTCGTGTTGATAGATTTCACTTCCTTTCTATTTGTTTGATTCAGTCAAATCAATGATGAATGAGAATACTATATATTGAATATAATAAAATCACTATCCATAATAGACCTGTATTCCTGATCTGTACATGATTACAACTTAATTAACAGTATAGAGCTATAATGATGGCATAGCCATATTATACTCTACCATCAGCATGTCGTCATAAGATTATATCAAAACAATAATTGAAACAGCTAAAGAACATGGTAGAATTGAATATAACAGAATTAGTCAACAAGGTCACACGGTATTATTACAGAATAATTGAAAATGATCATATCAACGTTTTTCATTGAATAATTATTTTATTCGATTCATAATTAATAAAAAAATAAATAATTATAATTCATAAATAATTATTTTAATTATTTGATTCAACTGTAGCCTTAAATTTAAATAATTTCCTGATTGATGTTGAATATATAGTGGTTGCACAATAACTTCCATATTTTGCTTTGGCAAAATAATTCTGGGCTATAATCTTGGAGTTGAAACAGATTGACTGTGAGCAGTTCCATTAACTGTGACACAACTCAGCGTACAATCCGAAATTGGAATATTTTGCACCTGAGCTGATTCGGGCGTCATAATAATTTTGAAACGTTCATCTAGCCATACAGTACCGCACAGTGTAACAAACGCGCATGTTGAGCTTTGAGCAGAGGGAAGCAGGGGAGGGGGACTAAGCAGGTGGAAAGTTTTTGCGGCAGGGTACCTACTCACACGAAATCGAATCAATTAGAAAATAGAACAGAGGCTGCGATGAGCAGAGCTGGCGAGTTGAGCAGCCAACTGCCGCCTCTGCTGCTCTGTTTTGGCGAGTATCCAAGGAGTGAGGGGGGAGGGAATGGGGGTTGAGAAGGGGGGGAAGAAAGGAATCTAAAACGAGCCGAACAGTGAACAAGAGAGTGTCACCGGGAAAGCACCGTCGGGACGACCGCCGCCATGTTGTGGTCACAGGATGACGAGGAGGAAGAGGACCTCATGTTTAGTCCGGCCTTAATGGCCCGTCGAGCCAGTGAGAGCTGGATTAATGCACCCCCTATTGAGGTACTTATCAAATACTAAAATAAACCACACAGTCAACCAGAAATTAATGTACAGAAATAAATTTCCCCACATTGTTGTAAATATGTTTCTAATAATACACCCGGCAAAAGCTTACATGCTCACTTTTTCAAACAATCTTGTGTTAAATCCGATGTTAAACTCCTCTAAAAAATATTCTTCCAATAAGATTCACAATATTTTCTTCCCAATTTTAATTTTTTTTTTTATTGTCAAGACGATGAAGTTATCTTAATAGAAGTAGCTTATTTTTGAGTCAAACTGAGATTCTAGTCTTATAAGAGAAAAATTAAGGATGAGTTTTCGTTTCAGTGCCTGAAAAATAAAACTGATGAGTTGTATGAGAATAACAAAACCTTGACAATTTCTCAAGCGGAGATGAATTTGGTAAAGCTTGACAGAATGCCAAAACAGTGTAGTCTCCAACATTTTCAAGAAAGTTGGATGATAAGAGAGATGATTATTCGATTCTTTTTGTTTTTGAACAAATGGTGACAAAGGATTCACTGAAATTCTAATAATAGTTTGAAGAAGGAATGCTGCTTGCCGTGTGTTCTGCAACTGCAACATGTGCTTTTAACAAGTACGTGAATCAAGGAGGTTATACATACACTATATACAGTACCTCCACGACGTGAATTTTCATTTTATTATGCAACTGATCATAAAGCTGCAGCCTATAGGCGCGTTTTTAATCATTCATTCCTCTATATTCCAACAAGGAAAGTTCATGTAAAATAATTGTAATTTAGAAAATCGTGGTGGGGTAGTCAGTTATAGAGTCTAGTAGGTAGGCCTATTACTTAACACTTAACACTTACTATTACTTTATCACTTGTAGCAAGTAAATTTATCTATTCCTTTTGACTTATTTGCCATATTGTTACATGAATAACAATGCAAGGTTTGATGTTTTACTCCAATTACTAATTTTTTCCTTTAATAATCACACTAATCAAAACTAATCACATTTATCATGTCAACTAATAAATTATTATATTCCATAATATAATTTATTCGATTGTTTCTATTTTTTAAGTGGTCGATTATTTTTCTCCAATTATTCAAATACTCTGTTCATCAACTGAATAAATTCCGAAAAAATACTGAAAAACTTGCATTATCCTGTTTGCCATTATTTTGTGGTTTTATTATTATGTATAGGCCTAATTATACTTTTCACTAACATTTTTTCCATACAATGGTACAATAATGTGCATTAACTTTTCTTACCCTTCTTGAACAGTAGAATTATTATGATTGAGAAGACGTTTTATGAACATTAATATTTCAATTCCAAATTACCAATCGAATTTAAAATAATGACCTACATCTCATCTGCTCAATATTATGCATGAGCCTACTTTGAGGGAACTGGAATTCATTTTATGTATTTATATTTTTCTAAACACCAATCCAATAAATATTGATAGTTCTTGTATGATGTATTAATTAGTCTCTTGACATGAACTAATTTGAACATTAAATAGAATAAATACAGCATCTCAAAGAGCTTCAAATATAACAACAAAGCTCTCATTTTTTGAATTCGAAACAATAAAAAAATTGTAATTCAAAGTAGGCTACTCAATATAATAATAGAGCTCTTAAATATTCGATTAATATCACAATAGAGAACATTACAATGTTTTACAAACATTAATATTTTTTACCAATCGAATTTGAAATAATTACCTATATCTTATCTGCTCAATAAACATAACAATAATATTACAATAGAGATTGGAGAACATTATTGGAATCATTAAGGAATAATTGTGATTTTGAATAACATTTCTTTGGAATTTAAGAAATATTTTGAATACTGGTAACAAATTATTATGAAATGGAAAATCTTTTTCATGGAGCAGAGTGTGCCTATTCCCGCTCCAATTCAAAGGAAGAAAAGCCTTCCCGATGTTCAGGCATTACCAAAAGCCACAGGCGCAATGTCCCGCGAAGAAGTGTCGATTCTCAGTTCGGCCAGGCGAGAAGAGCTGAGGAGAATGCAAGATCAGCAAGAAAAACTGCGCGCCAATCCTCTACTATACCTTGTTAGTCCCGGGGTTAAGGTAAGAAACATAGTTAGCCTACTGTGATGTTCAAGGTGCAATCTTACTGGCTTGAAAAATGGAGATGAAGATGACGTTCCATTGCTCACTTTCATTTTTTTATTTCATTGTTTCTGGTAACTATAGATGATTCATATCTTATCAGCTTTGGTGGCATCTTCATCTTCATCTTTCAACCCAATATGAATGCACCGATAACATGTCTCTAAAAAAATATGGAATCTTCAAGTTTACAATGCCCTGGAAAAAATACACTTAAAAGTTAAATATTCTAGTGTCACATTTTCCAAAAAACAAAAGATACTACAATGAATATTCTATAACGTGTAAATGCTCAGAGAAATATTGATAGTTACATCAGATGAAAAAATTATCCTCATCTTGAAGAAATATAATAATCATCATGAAACAATTTAATACTCAGGACAGAATTTTGTAATAATAAACTGAAACTATTCTCCTATACTGTGTTCATGTTCATGTTGAACTTGATTTTTTAATACAGAATAATGGTGATAAAAACTGGGAAAAATGGTGAGAAATGTGAGCTATTAGGTGATCAGTAATAGGCTATCTAATATTAGATAGCTAATAAATATTATGTTGTAGGTAGGTAGACCTATTTAGATCTATATTTTCATTACTGTTCTCTATTTTTCATATTATTTTATTCATTGCTTTTGTTAGTATTAGTTTTTAATTATTATTCATCCTTTAAATTAATGTTTAGTTATTCTGTATCTGCCTGTACAGTATATAAAAATTCTAGAAGTTCAATTATTTTTAATGGCATGAGTGAATATTTATTATTGTTATGTAGAATGCTGCCAACCTATAGGCATTCGATCACTGCAATGAAAACTTTCGATTGATTTGCCCAATGCACATTGCACAAAAATGCATATTTTATGTAATGAGCGTTTTTGAACAGTATTACACTTTCTATTGGATGAATTTTTGCACAATTGAATGTATTTTTCTTGAATGCATAAAGCCTATTTTTAGTGTATTAATTGATTTCACACATGGATATGATTCGCATACATATATGTCTCGCTATTATACATGAACATACAACAGTATTCCTTTTTATCAGGGCTACTTATAAAAGTTTTCAAGAAATATAAATCTCAGAACCCTTTTTTAAATAATTTTCATTTCAACATATTATGTTAGTCGAAACATGTTATGTTCAAATAAAAATTATTGAAAAAATGGTACTGTGATCAATTATTCATATTAATTGTAGAATATACATGCTAACATATTTTATCTGAAATAAGTATGATAAATGGATTGAATTGAGTTGTATTGGTTCCAAATATGACGAACTGGAATGCATTAGACGCGATGAACTCATGTTGACTGAATATAATGTAATTTTATTTTTCCATTGTATTGTAATAATGACGTAAAACTCACAACTTATCATGAAAATTTCCATCATTATTGAAATTATAATTGTAATTTTCTTAAATAGGTACTACTATTGTTTAGGTTTCAGATTTTTTGTGTATAATACAATTATCACGTTGTTGAAGTTCAATCGAAAATATTTTTCATGTTCTAAGAAACAAATTATAGAGATTCTACAAACGTCATTACAATTCCTCTATTCAACATAAAAATTAAATATATTTTTTCCAATTTTTAGAGGCTTTATCCAGGTTAAAAAATCATCAATTATTGATCAATTCCTATGTAAAATCAGCTAAGGGATTCAATGAAACCAGCTAGAAGTTTGTAACTTTAAGAAATAAATCTTAGTTTCAATCTCTGAACTTGAATGTTGCCTTTTTCAGGACTGGTTTTCAAGACAACAACTAGTGATGCTGGTGCTGTTTGTGAACATCTCGCTAGCGATAATGTTCTTCAAGCTGCTAACGTAGTAGCGGCTGAACGGTGCTGACCTCTGTCAGTCAGATAAGTCTCTGTTTCCACCATCGCTCCTCTCAATTCGACAAGTTGCTGCGCTCCGAGTTACATTGAAAAGCCTTCGATCGATTGCGAGAATATTTTTATTCAATTTTCAAGATATGGTACGCTTCTTGATCAGAATGAAAACAATTGTTTCATCTGCTGAATGTGTTCTACACGCCTGGAGAGCGGTGCGAGTTAGTTCAGTAACTAAGCTCTCCACAACGTTTTCGCGAATAATTAAAAACTCTGCGCGTGAAATACTCTTGAACATTTTCCTCCCTGTGAAGATTGTCCCAGAAATTGTGCCTACTTCAACATCCGTTTAATTTTGTTATCGTATTATTATTGTTATCAACATAGAAACTGAATTTGTTGTATGTTACCCAAAGCATCGCAATTTTATTCACATTTGTTTGTTATTTTAGTGTCGTCCATAGCTTTCATCATGCTCTCATAGTATTATATTTATTATCGATCATTCTTCCATTGAATTCCCATCATCCTTATCATCAACATTGTCATTCTCATCATAATTTTCGTGTCATGATACATAAACTATATACACAGTACGCAATTTTTTATGCATGCTAACCGCAAAATATTTCAATTATATCAATATAATATAGTGGATTTTATAATAAATTTTTGAAATTGAAGCTTTACTTTCGTAGCAAGATAATAAATAATTGACGCCTTGATGCCTTTCATTCAAAACAGCAAGATTGTAAAATTGAATAATTTACTGTTAAGGCTACTCAATCGCCTAGCTGCTTACAAGAATAATTATCAATTATTGTATTTAGTTGATAGAAGTCGCGTTTCAAAGGGAAGGGAACATTGGTCAACGCCTTTTCATGGGAATATTATAAATATTTTATATGAGTTACCCTAATGTAAATATTATATACAGTAATTTTTACAGAGTAAAAGTTTGCAAAACTGTGTACATGGAGCCAATTAAATTGAATTATAGTTAATATGTAAATAGGTTATAATTATTTACAAAACATATAGGCTACCGTAAATTGAATTTTCACTTCAGAATACTGAGTTGAGAACACCTCTTTTATTAAAATGGTGAAACCTTACTAAAATAAGATGAATAATAATAATCAGTTCCATTTGATACAAGTACCCTCTATTAAGATTCCAACATACAGTTGATGTGTGCCTTTCTATTATACTTGAAGTGTCAAAAAAACGTATCTTCTCAATGTTTTTGGATGGATTTTGTTCAGTTGTCTACCTATTTTAGTTTGTGAAACAAATGATCTAGAGCTGGTTTTGGTGGAAATGTTGTGTGAGTTTAATCTCTTCTTTGTTTTGAAGTGAAAATTATTCTAGAAATTATAAAATTATTTTTGTTCCAAACATTTTAGTTAATATTATTTGAAAATATTTAATCTGCAGTTTTCCTGAATTCGTTGACAATTATTCAATCAATCATCTTGCCAAATCAATTGTGTTACAATCTTCTTTCATATACGAAAGTAGAAAATATAAAATATTAATCTGGATCTATCATCTTTAAAGATTTTAGCACAACTTGACGTATCAAAATAATTATTCAGCTTGATTATACTGTTTTCATTTGGGCTATTCAAAAAATGTAAATAAAATTAATAATATATATTTTCGCTATTACTTGCAAACTTGAGAAAAGCTTAAAAGTAACTTGATAATATTACTGTCTAAAGAATTTTTAATAAAGTTTATACAATTAATATTGCAACTCTTCTTTAAAAAATAAAATCCATTATTTTTACAAAGGAAATGAAACTATAGATTTTTGACCAAATATTGAAGTACTGTTCTTGTAAATTTGACTTGTTCAGATATGAATAACTTTTTTATAAGAAAAAGCATTCAAGATCTTGAAATAAAGCTATCTTTTAAAAAAATAAATAGAAAATTGAAATTGTCTACCGTTTTTCCAACAATCCTATTCCTTAGGTATCAAGTTTTCTAATCTCAAATCTCAGGTTCATTTCTCAAGGTGGTAAAACACAATGAATTATCTATCAGTCTCTGGCCTCTGCCTAAAATAATACGAAGAAAATTATGTCGTTCGTCCTATTGAGATGAATGTTACCGTATGTAATCTTGACTAAATAGTGTTATAATATTGGTAACAACTCACATCTTCCTATTATTATATTAATATTCCGAATAAGATTACTTCCAAAGCAAGAATTACCGTAATCATTGAACACAGGTGTAGCACTTCAATAAATTTTATCAAGCAATGAAATTTCTAGGACAAAGATTAAAGAGGTACCAGTCAACGACCATGATAACCAACAATGTTATCCTTGGTACCTCTTCTAAGACTGCTCTGATAAATTTCATGACTCTATAATGCATTTTATTGGATGCTAGATGAGAACAAGGGCTGTAAAAGAGTCGTAAAGGCGGTGTGAGCTTGCTTTCAATCACCATAAAAAGGTTAATAATCGTAAAAGAACAGGAAAATGATAAAGGCTCATCGAGACAGGGATGAAATCAATAACTCTAATCCGTATTCACAGTTGACTTTTACTCTCGATTCAAAACATAATATACATTTTCTTCTAATTATATTTACAGATCAAATTAGGCTAACATTATTTTACTTATTTATTATTTACAATAGAACCCACTAGTCAACTTCTTTCCATTTTGATTACTTACTATTCTAATATTCACAAATTGTTTCAATGAAAACTATGACTATGAAGAGGAATTGCTCAAATAAAAAGGAATGAGGAGTGAACAATACTTGGCACTTATACCTAGATGAGAAAACATGTGCTTTTGATTGGAAAAAAGGTGTGAAATGAAAATAAAACCTTCTAATTCGAGATTTGAAGTAATTTTGTTAAATATATTCTCTTAGAAGTTCGAAGCAGTTTTTTTAGCGACAGAAAACAATTGAAAATGTGTCAGCAACAGCTACCAAACAAAAACACCGGTAGTCGGAAATATTTTAAAATTCTATGATTTTAAATGTGAAGTAAAATTACTAAACTTGATTGTTATTTTGTTGTCAACGTAAGGTAGGCTACCGTAATTTTCAGGATTTCTCTTGGATTCATTCATATAATAGAATATATCTCAACTCAAAATAGTATGTAGTAATAATATAATAATTAGTGAATAGTATACAATAGGTAGCCCACTAATTAAGCAATTCAATTTAAAAATTCCCCAAAAGCACATGTTATCCCATTAACAAAGAAGATCTTATTATATAGATAGAAGGCTACACGTTGTAAAGAGTGCATATAAATTATAAATTCATCAAAAAATAAAACAAAAAACCTCACCGGTTCATAAACAATACAATTTGTAGGCCTTTATTGAAGAATTGATTGTAGTCCACACTTAAATCAACATGGTGGCATTCTTATCAAGTTATAATTTTTGGGCGGTGATAAAGCTTTATGAAACGCACATTATTACTATACAGTATTATCTCCCCATAATATTATTTTGATCTTATTATTGATGAAATGATTATCCATCATATTTAGACTTTCCATCCAAAATGATTCAACGTTTTTGAAATTGAAGAGATTGAAGCAGTAAAGCAGACAGACGCTTGTAATCTCAGGTTCGTCAAATCCAAGAGTCTACCTTATTCTTGTCCGTTTAATCGTTATAGAATAAAATACACAGAAGACTACGTACTTCACATCGATTTAGTTTACAATGTTTCAAAAACTGACTTTTTTGACTGATAGTTCGACTGCGAAGTTCAATGCTGTGGAGCTTCAAACTTTATTTATAGTGAATTTCACACTGCTCTAGCATTTGCTGGTCTTTTAACATAAAATTATAAATTGTGGTTCAAACAATAATAATGATACAGTCCATTAACTGATTCAAATTAACATCATGTAGATTCGATTATCTGCATAGGCGATGAAATCTTACACCTTTAACTCTTCAACAATGAGTTTTTGAAAAAATGAATTCACCAAGCCCATCAAATACAATAACAGAAAAAACTAAATTTATCTCAAAATTCAAAACAATTTCTCCAATTCTCTTTGGAATTGTATGCTTAATGGATGTATCAACTTTACAGTGAACTTACTATACAATCAATCGATCTCAACAAAATGAGGTACTTATAACAGTACTGTATATGAATTACCTATTCCTAGTCAAAACTGAGTTTCTGCATCTATTTGAACCGTAATCAAAAATATATAATTATTTGTTTTCATATTCCACATACATTTTAAATATTTTTCATTCTGATAAATATTCATCAACATTAACAATATAGATTTTTTATCCTACTCAATGATTATTGTTATCATTATTCAAGGTACAATTATTATTGAAATTTATTCTGAATACAATACATTTCAAGTACAATTTTATTTTTTAATAATCCATTATGGAATCACAGATTCTCACCAGGAAGCGAATTATACATGAATATAGATTTTTTCACAAATTTTACATCCCTCATATTATCATACCACCAGAGAAATGCTTCAAACATTATAATTACAAAATAAAATACGTTTCTTCATATCTCTAGAATTAACGGTAACAAAATAATAAACATATCATTCATGATTAAATTCAATAATAGTATTTTCTTGTCTAACTTGTGAGTTACAAGAGGGAACATTCTACTTTGAACCCTGATAATATACATAGAAAAATAAATTAACAAGTTTTATAAGTGAGTATAATAAAACTATAACCTATAGCATTACAGATGTGTAAGCCAGCATTCAAAATATCAGTCTCTACTGTACTAACCAAGTTTTGATTTTTTAATAAAAATAAATAATTAAACTTAGTTCATCAAACCCAAGAGGGATATTGGGGGACACCTATGTGTCTCATGATGTTATAACATTGTTGAAAAACAATCATAGCTATTCAGAATGATTGATATTGAAACAAAGGAGGTTTATTTCAATAAACAGGCGATAGATCGAGTGTTAGATTGCGGATAGCATTGTTTCTTGTTGTGCGAGATGATTTTATAATCTGGATGACCATGGTTTTGCAGTCGTGGCACACAATCATCTGCAAGCCCTTCATTTTCTCTGCTTTGTCTGTGGGCCTTCCCAGTGTTTTCGATCTGATGAATTTTCCTCTGCAATCAGAAAAAAATTGTATTAATAGGATAGCTATAACATCTAGAGATGTTGTAGATCTACAAAATGAAACTAATGAATGAAAAGACGAGATGTTGTCAAACCACTGATTTGACTGATTTTAAATCAGTGGTTTGACAACATCTTGTCTTCCCATTTATTATGGATAACTACCACAATATCACCTTCACAACTACTCAAAGAGTGAAAAATGAAACTGTATTCAGTATTCAGTTTTTCAAATACACCAAGAAATGAAATAATAAATTCGATAATTCGTGTATTTTCAAAAGTTATCCATTGAATTTTAGCATATTGGTATCTTGATTGATTCAATTTAATTGAATCTTATTGATTAATTCGAAAACTCGTGTATTTGAAAAGGTTATCCATTGATTTTTAGCATACTGATATCTTGATTGACAAATAGATACAATTGGTTACAATCTTTCTTCAATCAATATTATTTAGAAAGTAGGCCTATCTGAAAACTTATGACTGACATTGTGAACGCTATAATAATCAGAACAATTCAGATGTGTTGGGCACCAAGAGGAAAATTTGTGGTCATAGATGAGCAGGTTTTAGGCATATTTTACATAGAAAAATAGGTAAAAAAATTGAATAAACACAGTTGGTCAAATATAAACTCTTGGCGTTTGTCCGATTTGTCCGAGTGTGAACGTGAGGTGATGAATAGAGTATTAGGCTATGAATAAATATTCAAAAAATTATAAAATAGTGGTTTGGGAGCACAATCACGAATAACTTGAGCTGGGAGAGGAAAAGCTGAACTGGGGTAGACTAAGTATTGAGTCTATATCTACAATTTTTCTTCCAATTTTCTATACGGTACGGTAAGGGATTCAGTCTGAATCATGTTTTTTATCTTCACAACGATATTTCACACAAGAATTTCTGTACATATTGTAAATAGGTAATTTTTGAACCTCACCTGATGCCAGTGGGTGTGTAGGCGGGACTCGGGGGCGGCAGCGACTGCGGCCCAATGTCTGAGATGAGGCTGGTGGACATGTTGGAGGGGGGCGTGCTGCGCCCGTGCTTGGGGGAGGCGGGGGCACTGCCCACCCCCGTGCGGGCACTCAGCTCGGGTACCATCAGCTTCGACATGAGCGATTTGGGGAAGTTGTCCTCATCGGGCGAGATCAGGCTCGGGCTCAGCGCCACCACGGGCACGTGCGCAAAGTGCTCGGTCGGGATTCTCATCTGTGAAATGGGAAAATAAATTGAAAATTCAATTTACTCTGCTTCCACTTACAGTATTATAACAAGTATAATTATTCGCATTTTTTTTATTTGCGAAGTTCCGTATATATAGGGAACCTCATCTGCATATTGAAAATAGGGAAAATTATTAAGAATTAGATAGTATATTAAATAAAGAATTTATTCGTCCTCTACATGCTACATTCGTCCTCATGTATACTTGTTATATTATAACAAGAATACATTTCACATTTTTTTCAATTGCGAAGTCATATATAAAATTTCACAAGGTAGGCCTACCTGCTCTGACAGTGTGTACTGTAAAAAATCATATTATTCCAATAAATAAAATGGAATGAGATTAAACTATTTTATTAAGTAGTAGAGAATTTTATGATCAAAGAGCAAGATGGACTTCTGAGAGTTAATTGATTACTCATAATTTCATTCAATATCAAGATATTATTAATAAAATTGAATTTTACATTATTCGAATGTTATTGATAAATTTTGGCTTATTAGATTAAAGATGGTTAGTTAAAACTTACCTTGGAGTAGCATTTACTGCACACTGTCCTTTTACACAGCTTACAAATCTGACCCCAAGGTCCAAATATGCTGAACCGTGTTTTCATACACAGGAAGCACACCTGAAAATTGATTCATTTTCATATAAATACAACAGAAAAAATCTAATTACCTTATAGTTTTATTTCAAGTAACACTATCAATAGATAATAATAGCATGAGACTTTTCAATACAGTAGGTACGTAGGTATCGTATTCCACGATAGGGTAAAAATTGTTACCTAAATTTTGACGGAATATTACAATAATTTTAATTTTTGTTAATAATGCATATTAAAATGCAGGTAAATGATTCCAATGTCATCATTTCTTGGATTTTAGCCGATTAGCGAAAAAGTGTGTGAATTTCTAAGACTAAATTATCCCGACCAACTATCTGGAATCAAATTTCATATCTTAATCAACAAAAAATACATATTGCAGATCAAGCAATCTTCTATCCTACAAATAATAGACTATTAAAGTTTGTAGACTGTATAGGCTTGATAACTGTTCAAGTGTTCAGATAATGGATTAGAAAGATCTTGGTTCGATTATTATTTCAATTATTCATTATTTTAAAGTTATACAATATCAATGGTGACTCTTCAATAATGATTGAATAAATGATAATTCATAGTTCTGCTAGAAAAATAAATTCAAATTTAATTTTATTTTCACTTATAAATTGATATGTGCGGAACCAAGATACAATGATATTTTTAACATAGAAACAAGATATTTTATACATTCTTAAAATACAATAATAGCAGGCTACAGCCGAATAAAAATTTCAATGTAAATTTGAATGCACTGTAGTTTGATCAAATCATGAACGAAACAAAAGCCTTTCGATCAGCAACATTTTTCTAAATAGTTGACCTTTCAAGCTGAACTTATTGCCAAGTTTAGAAAGGTCAATTTATTATAATATACAGTCCCTTTCCGTTTCCATACCTTTCGCTTTTCTGCATCCTCCTTGACATGTCCTTCGACTGGTAAACTCTCGAGCTCAGCTTTTGTCAGCACGCTGCGAATGTGAACTATCTCTTCCAGCGTTAAAGCTAAGCATTCCTCTTGCCATTGTTTCTGAAATTAATAAGAAAGAGAAAATTAATAAATATTTTCGAACTGAAAATTGCAATGATAATCATCAGGAAACACATCAAGTCCAGTAAGATTGTAAGATATACTCAACATAACTAATTTTTCATAAAAATATGAAGTGGTGAAATTCAATTTCAATTAAATTATCAATTAAGTTCAAAATAAAATATACAGAAAATCTATTTTCTCTGGAATTTCTCGAAGTTCCATAAATTGTAGAAACTGTGATATGTATGTACTAATCATTGGGCTATCAATGCTTTGTGTAGGCCTATGTCTGCCTTTTTAGATATTTTCCAAATTTCCCAAATTTCTGTTCCTGCTAAAGGTTTTCCCTTACAAGAAATGATCCAGGAGAAATAAATTATCAATTTCGAAAGATGAAGCCAATAAATACAAAACAATCCACTACTTTCATTCGAATATTAGAAATGATTCTTTCATTAGAATATTAGAATAACAACCATAGAAATAACGTTGGAATAAAAATTGAACTATAATAATTATGTAATTAGAAAAATAGATGTTCACAATTACTCACAGACTGTAGGAGGTCATCCTGCAGCGAGTTCCTGGACCAGGACATCTCGGGCATCAAGCAGCCAAGGGACTCCTCGCTGGGCGTCGAGACGGTCTGGCGGGAGGCGGGACGTGACTGGGGCACCGATAAGCTGCCGCCCTTGGCACTCGGCTCACACACCACAATCGTGTGCCGGCGCATCGACGCGCGTCTACTCGGACACTGCGTCGCCAGATCGTAAGCTGCAAGCAAACAAACGCACTCTTATGAGCATAGAGACCATGGTGGAATTGGAAATTGATAGCTAGAATTTAATAAGAGTCTAGCATACTTGAGACATTACTACAATGAATAATGATTTTATTATGAAGAAATACTGCAATATCCCATCAAATACAATCGATCAATACTGACATTTTCAAGACTCTTAAACTTAAAGTGGAAAAAACATTCACTAGTAAAAATAGAATACATAGGCCTACACAACACAACAATATCGATAATTTAAGTACTCATAAAAGTTGGTATTTATAATTGTAATGTATAATAATGATTTATTTTGTAGAACAACAAAATGTATGTACATGTTATTCGACACCATGTGGAAATAAATAAATTGAATTGGGTATTTAAGGCTGAAGAGACGTGGGGTAGATATGGCTAAGACATAACAGCCGATTATTCACTGACAAAAATAGTCCAATGCACACCAAAACAGCTAATTTGGGTGTTGAACTGTGGACTATTTGATCGAACTTATACACATTACCCTGATTACTTTATTTATTTTATGTGACGTTCTTTTCTTTTCTAGATTTTTTATTCTCTCATTGGATTAAAATAACCTTCCAAAGAAATTACATCTTTTGACCCAATAGAAATTCCTAAAATCTATTATAATAAAGCTATAACTATATTGTCTTATTGTCTCTGTATTCCTAAAGGCTTCTATACAGTATTTTGACAAATGCGCGCCACTTTTCTCTGTATGAATTAGGCTGTTGATGAACTATACATAATTTAACATTAGTGTGCTGCAGATGGTGACAAATGATTAATTATTTTAGTGAATTGAATATTGTACAATAATGAACAATGAATAATTTTAGTGAATTGGAGATATTGGAACAATAAATAATTTAAACCACGAATGTT
The DNA here is from genome assembly GCA_017141385.1 of Sogatella furcifera. Lineage (NCBI taxonomy): Eukaryota > Metazoa > Arthropoda > Insecta > Hemiptera > Delphacidae > Sogatella > Sogatella furcifera. Next base: position 7,360,989 of record CM029547.1, on the reverse strand, counting down.
ATTCGTGTGAATCAGTTATATAACTGTAATGAATAAGTGTCTCACTATAGGCTAGTAGGCCTATAGTTTCCCCATTCAGGTAGTTTTTTTGTGAATTCAAATTCACTATTTGTCTGGGCAGGACTACTATTTGTCTACTATATTATAGAGACTGAATAGAATGTATGATTGTACATTACGGTAGCCTACAGTTGAGTACTGTATATGACAAGAAAGAAAAGGGGAAATCTTTGGAGCAGATAGATGGAAATACTGAAAAATGTGTATTTGAAATATGTCATTGAAACTTGGGAGACAAACCATCATAGTTTTCAGTAGTCTTCTTGAAATACAATAATGAATACGTTTGCTCGCTACTACAAAATATATTATATTTCTTATTATATATGTTGGTTGAAATTAATTAATTAAATCATATTCTTAATTCTATCAGCACCTTACAGTCTGTGTTTGGAGCTGAGGGTTATAATTATAATGCTTTTGTATAAAGCATGCGAAATGATGATGAGATGGTGATTGTTATGAATGAAGATGATAACGATTGTTTAGGCTACATAGGGATAGGGGGCACCAATTCCGAGTTCTTTAGAGAGTTCCCTATGTACCAAATTTTATCTTATCAAGTGTAACAGTATTCATGAAATGTGTAATGATGACCATTATCGAGTTTTACAAATGAACATGTAAAATTTATGTTTTTTACAACGTATATTGCTAAAATTATGTCATAGAAACTAATTTTACAATTTAGCTCATCAGCGCTCCTACCAAACTTGTATTTAGATTTTTATCGCATAGGATTTTTTTATCCTACACCTTACTATTTAATCGACTTTTTAAGTAGCCCACCACACTTCAAATTAATTTATGTAGCGTAATTTTTTAGTACTCCTGACTACAAGCACTCATCTATTTGTAATCAAGGCTCTAGTTAATTTGGTATGAATGGAAATTAACCCATCTGAGAGCATGTTTTTCCTTATCGCTGTGTCATTGACTTACATTTTTTCATCTTTCATTTTTACTTAGGTTTAATGCAATAAGATTAGGTACATTCAAGTAAGAAATACCTATAGGCTACAATATACAATAGAATTTATACAATCAAGTTTACACAAGGACTTGATTAAATAATTTTTTGTGGCATGTTTAGAAGTTTTGTGATATGTGATACGGAACGAAACACTTCAATAATACCGTTATAACAGGTATTGAACATGCTTCGAGAATATTCTAACCACAATAAGGCGCACACATGGAAAATAAAAGATCTAAATTTAACAACGAAAAACTGTTTTGAAAGTATTACAGAAGGGAGAAGAAAGAAGACGTCATGCAGCAGTGATAATTTTTGAAAGATTTACAATACATGACTACTATCACCACTAACACCAGCTTCATGATTTAAATTATTTGATTTACATTTCTTGGAGATGTTATTTTTTCAAATATTTTTACCTCCTATTGATACAAAATATACATTTGATGAGAATGTTTCTCTATACTATTGACTAATCTGTGTGATTTTGTGTCGGGTGGTGGGAGATTTATAACAAAAGGATGATAAGCAGTTAGAGAAAGTTTGCAATGGATGAGACGACGTGAGACAAATATTTATTGAGAAGAAATCGCCACCGTGATGCTTGCAGGATGACACAAGAGGTCCTTTCGAGTGAGCTCACCTTTCTTCACTGCACTCACTTCTGGACTCGATGGTTGTTCGATTAATCCAGGATCTTTCGACTAATCCAGGATCTTCCAATTGATCCAGGATCTTCCCCAATCCAAATCCTGGATCCCTCCTTCACAGAAACTGAACAATCTAGATGCAAATCGAAAGCATCTCGATGTTGCAACAATAATGTCTCAGGTGAAACACAACATTTAAGTCTACTAAAACACACTTTTTGAGGTTTAGAGAGTTCTAGTCATAATAATTATTATCATTTTTTTAATATACAGTAACTCAACGTTTGAAGATTTCGTATAATAATGTCTTAGATCAAACACAATAATGAAGTCTACTAAAACACACTTTTCAAGGTTTGAAGAGTTGTAGTCATAATAATTATAATTTTCTCAATAAACAGTAACTCAACGTTTAAAGATTCAAAATCATAGACTTTCTATATGTTCTTCCAATTAGCAGTCATACATATAAATATTATTATACATGTGTATATTAGAATTTTCATTATGGTATGAATGATATATCCAATTGTAATATTGAGATCGAACTGTAAAGACTGTTTACTTAATCAATTGGAGAATTAAAGCACTATTCATTAATCAAATTTATGATCTCAGGATGATTGAATGAAATATTATTCAGTTGTGAATACACCTTTATTCTTAAGTATTACCATTGAATTATCACAAATATTTAGTTAGTTTTCCTCTCACTGGTTATGAAATTCCAAATATACAAAACATACATCCATATTATTACATTATATAGTTACAACAATCAATTGTGCAAGTTTTATGAATACAATCAAATTTAAACTTAAAATCAAGTATTGCCGAATAATACAGATTACATACATACTTTCCATTGACACATGACATTTTAATAGATCTTGTTATGAGCAAAAGTCATCCATATTTGCCATTCATTTAAAATCAAGGCTACTTACAATACTATAACATAAGGCTACTTACTACTCCTACATAAAATACGGTAGCTATTTTTGGAAGTTTAATGCAATACTGGTCGAATAATAACTTGGAATTATTCCAGAAAAGCTCAAAATTCTGTCATTCGAGGTATAACAAGATCACGAGAAACTGGAAAAGATGATACACTTAAAAAAAGGATTTCTACTGGGAAGAATAATTCTACTTGACTAAGAATATGAAATTCCACGAAAAAAATGATTGATCATTTTGATTCAACCCATATCAACCTTATATATTATAACAGCACGTAAATTATAACGAATATTAATTCTACTATGAGGTAATAATTATTGCATGCTCAATACTATTCTCTACAATATGATGAAGAATTCTCAAGCAGTCGAATCACATAAAAAAGTTCAATTACCAAAAATTACCAAGAGTTTTTTTAAATCAAGAACAATCGAGTTAAGAAAAATAACCAATAATTATTTATTAATAAATACTAAAATAAAATGCTCTACAAACATAAATGAAAATATTGATAAATTGAAGGATAACAAATGGATGGTGGATGGGAAATCCTGTTTATTTCCAAGGATTCTTCACAACACTTTGCTGAATAAGTGTAATTAATTAACAGGAATAATCAATATTGTTAATCTACTGTTTAATCACTCCACTATACTACGGTTGTTGGGACGAAATAATTTTATCTACTTTTCCAAAAATAAGTTCAAATCCAAATAATATTATTCCAGCTATAAGACATAGTTTTTGTTTAGTAGAATTATTTGAAATCTATGGCTTCAAAAAATGTTGGAATTTTCAACGTTCATTTTGACAAGTTTATTTTTTATTATTGGTGGACAACCTACATCTAATGGAGACTATTATATGGGTCTAGTATTTCATAGTTACACATTACCGTGACTATATTACTACTATCTACTATATAGTCACTGTACATGTATTACACATGGGTGAAATTTTTAAAAATTAGTTTGGCATACATACATTTTTTATTAGACTACATCCAAGTTGATCATAAATTTACTCCTGTTTACGACCAGGATGGTCATTACTCGTGTATACCATTGCATTGATGAACGTCTACTTATTTATGTATATGAAATTTTATTACATACATAAAGTATAAACATTTAAGTATTCATTCATATAGAATGAGCTTCAAGTGACATATATAAGACATCAGAGTAATGTTAAAATACAGTAATAAAAATTTCAGTTATTTGAAGTAGTTTATCTCGAAGGTGCAAACCCGTAATTCGAAATTCTCCAACAGAAATCTTTATACTAGTATCGCCTAGTTGATAAATAGAATAATTATTATTTGGAACAAAGGTGAATTATTTATCAGAAAACAGGTAATTCCAATAATTGATTTTTGTCAAAAATCACACATAACTTACATAATATCTTGAAAACATCAAGATTTTCAAGGAAGAAAATATGAAAACTACAGTTAATAAAATGATAATAATTCATTGTAATTGATTGAAGATAACCAAATATCCCACCATTCATAAGATTTGTTTTAATATTTATCAACAGGATGTAACTATTTTTCCAATTTGACTAGTTTGTTCTGAATGAAGTTGTGGTATCAAGATTATATTCATCAGATAGCACCTAGGCCTACATCTCTTCATAACCCAATCATTCTATTTCTTACAATCTCAGTTGCAGAAATATTTAATAGAAATGTGAAACCCCGTTAAAAATAATATTACAAACTAACAATAAATGGAGTGGAAGACTAGAAATAACGGAAGTAAAAAAACTATTTACATACTTTCAATTCATTATCTCTAAAACCAATCATGGGTTAATTATGTGCAAAACCTAATGAGATATTAGTAAATATGTGTAAACGTTAAGGTATTTACAAAGAAATATACTTATAGAACAATCAGAATGAATTAGGTACGGTATCGATAGAGGATATTATGCTTCATATTTTCAATTCTGGGGGTGAGGCATGAAAGTGTTTTTTTCGTTCAAATTTGAAAAATATATAGATTGGCTATGATGATACTGGCATAAGTATCATTATAATATGGACATAAATGTTGAATTTTTCGAATGAAAATCAAGGAAGCAAGAAATTCATAGAATAATAAATGTAGACAGTTCAATAAAATATATTGAAACTCATAGGGTCATGCCGGATAAAATCAAGGAGAGTTGAAAAATGTACATCGAGTAACAAGTAATAAATTCAAGAATGACAAATCAATAAGACATGCTTTTGTCTAGAGTCATGCTTGGAAGTAAAGTCAAGATAAGGTTTAAATTCACACACGAAAATAAAATTTGGAAATAGGCTTCATATTAATCTGAGCAAGAAGTAAAATAACTTTAGCCTACAGTAGTGGAATAGGCTACAATTTATTATAATACGGTAGATATTGAACCAGGGGTCTTGGCTCTAGGGGTAAAATAGTAAATATAAAATTATAAGTCACTTTTTCGGATGCAATAGATCGTCAATAGAATTTATACTAGCAAAAAGTCAAAATATACATAGTACCAAAAATGTACTACACGTTCAATCAACCATTGATCAGAGCAGAAAAGTGAAGCAGATACATGGCAGATGCGACAATCGGGAAAAATTGAATATGAATAAAATTAATCAAAAAGTAAAGTAAGAGAAAGATAAGTTACTCTATTTTTTGTATTGATAATAAGGTTTTTTGTAGGCTACCGATATCAAGTCGATGATCAGAGCAAGAAATTTATTTTAAAAAACATAACAGATACGAGAATCGAGCAATAATTTATCAAAAAAAGAATATACTTCAAGAGAAACACGTCAGATGCTGGCTGTAATCGAGCATTGATCAGAGAAGAAAATAAATTGAACAAACACGACAAATGCGATAATCAAGCAATAGAATTGATCGAGAAGAAAAAAGAGGAGATTATACTTGTAAGGTAATCGATAAAATAATTTATATAAATCATGAAGTAAAGTTAAGAAAAGATACTACTTGTACGTACGAATGCGACAGTCAATTGAAGTCAATCAGAACAATAATAAAGTTGAGAGAAGATACTATCGCATGTCCAGGCAACGAAGACATTCTGGCAAGATGGGAAAATTACTCTAGCTCAGTAAATATTGATTCAAAGATTATAAATTTGGTTAAAATTGTAGAAAACATTCTAATCTACAATCTGGGACCAAATTAACAATTTTTGAACCAATATTGACCGAACTGGAGTCATTATCCCATCTTGCCAGAATGTCTTCTTTGCTTGGACAGACTATGCTTGTACGGATGCGACAGTCGATTCAGGTCGATCAGAGCAAAAAGTAAAGTTAAGAGAAGATACTACTTGTACGGATGCGACAGTGGATCAGACAGAGCAAAAAGTAAAGATAATAGTTTCGATTGGATGCGACAATCAGAGCAGTATGCAAGATGCGTTAACAGCTGTTGAATGATTGTTGTGTGGGACCCTACACTCGAGCGCCGTGTCGCAGTAGCGATGGTACTCGTCGCGGGTGAGGGTGGTGGAGGTGGAGGTGGTGGTACCTGTCCGATGCCACGGGTTGCGTCTGCCGCCTCCCTTCTGCACCTCCTGCTGCTTGCCGCCCCCGCTCTCCATGTCTTTGTCGTCGTCATCATCGTCATCGTCATCTTCGTCGTCCGTCTGCAAAACAAAACGAGAAAATATTAATAGAGATTTTAACCGATGAAATTAATTTAAATTCATGTATCGCTGGCGGCTCGTGCGCACGAAACAGGTGAAGATTTTTTGGCGGTTATGTTTTGTTCTTTGTTCAACAAAACAGCATAATTCTTTAAAAAATACCGGTATTGGTTCTATTGAATACAAAGTACATATAATAATTTCATTCATTTCTTACAGATTAGGTTGTAGGCCTATACTTGAATTTGTAGTACGTTAGTGTGTAGTTGAATGAGTTTAAAATTCCCGGCTTACAGTGAGCAGTCGAAATAATAATAACAAAAATATGATTATGAATAATCTGTTTCATCAACTATAATTCTATCAAGTGATATTGATAATAATCATTCTTATGTTAGAACGATGTGAATTATGTCGATCAACAAATAATAACCATAAAAACATCAATATTTTAAAGGCCACTCAGTTCTAATTACTACTATCCAGGAAATTGCAACCGGTTGTGAGCTGGTCGGATCATGACGTCAGAGCCACAGAGAAGGGATAAAGTTTTCCGTCCTCAGTGACCAGTGTCAGAGCATAGGAGGCGGGGCTTAGGTCCTAACACTCGGTGGACTAAGTATAACTACTCTCAAGTAGATTGTCTTTGGTATAAATGATAAATACAAAGAATGAAAGGCTTTTACAAAACAATAAGTGATTGTAAGATATAAACAATAAATTAACGCATTGCATATCCGACTGTCTTATCTTTTGTGTTGATGACAATGAGCTAGTGAAGCTCGAAAGTACTCCACTCGGTAATATTCTTGGACGTCCGATTTTTGCCGTCCTATAAATTTTATTAAATTGAATTATACTTCGCAAATATAATTATGACAAGTTTCCTAGGTTCTGTTCAGTCTAGTAAAATTGATAAGGGTACATATCCACTGTCAGATACCAGATTGTAGTGATAGTTCGATCGTTCAACCTGCCAATTTACAGCTAATTTGGCCGTTTTTCTCATCCATTCACAGTTCTTGACTGCCACAGAACGAACTGTTAGTGGATATAGATCCTAAGGTCTGTAAAAACCGGACTATTGCCAGGAATTATCTTGATTTGGGATGTATCATCATAGAAATAGAGTCATAGAGGAAGGATGGAAGATGCTTCAACTATCTTTTATCTATTTTATTTGATTACAAAAGTGCTAAAGTATCCCTCTAGCTGATATCATGCTGTATGATATTCAAATGCACCAAAAAATATTAAAATTTTCTTCCCTTATTCTACGATAGCACATAATAATATAGAAAAAGATATCATCTCAAGTCCATTCTGATACGTAAATTGTAGCTTATTACTCGAGTATCTATTCAAATTTCAATTCACTCCCACCAAAACACTGGACCACACCTTGAGGAGAACGAATCAGTTTGAATTAACTGTACATTGAGAGTTTCTCCACTTGAAATTGAATGAGCAGGTCATGAAAGGGTATAAGGCCCCAAAAGCGCAGGTCTGGGGCTATTGATATGAACCCTTCTGTACAGCCCCCTACTCCCGAAATAAACGGCACAAACGTGTGCCCCATTTATCGAATTTCAAACAAGGGCACTGACGTCATATACAATTCGTGACGTCACTACTTTGCAGCCAGAGCCCACTTCATTCAGGGCCAAAATGGTCGATACTTGTACGGCGCGCGTAAAAGAGATTTTTCGACACATGGCCTGGATGCATCCCCGTCAAGAATTTTGTTCAAAATAAACCATTAAACATAATTTACCATTAATAAGGTTTTCTTCCTTCCATTATTATTATTTTCATCATTACTATAGCGACTTGATAACAAGTATTTGAAGCCAAGGTGATGATGAGTGTAGGTGAAACATGTTTACATGGTGAATTGGTGAATAGATAAAAAATTTCATACTGTAGAAAAATGATAGACGAAAGAATTAATCACGTTTTCTCTCTACAGAAAGAAAAAATGAGGATAATTAGAGAAAAGAAAAAAATTTTGTATTGCTTTTAATGGTGGCAAAACCTTTACAGGTAGGTTCCACCTTTCCAATGTGTACTTTGCCAAATGCTGGTCACCCATCCAAGAGCAGTTCACAGTAATCGTGACTCAACTTCACAATAAAATTATGTAGAACAAACAGGAATTGGAATGATTACATGCTAGCAAACTACAGATTAACAAACTCGAGAGGGAAATTTTTACATAATTATGGATTCTGCATTCATATATTCCGAACTAAAGAAAGTTTTTATACGAGATGATTGATCATATCTATTCGTGAAATCTCTACAGAAAGAGAAAATTACAATAATAGATTGTATTTTGATTTTCTCTTAATGTAGAACGAATGAAATCTGATGAAGTGTTGATAGCCTTAACCTATTAGCCTCAAACGATTCTGAATTATTATACTGAAAACCACAAAACGAATGAATTGAATTTTCTCCTACTGACGGAATAGAAGGATTCAATTACAATACTATTTACATTATTCTTGACTCGTATAAAACATGGCCGCATAAATCTTATTCACTTTTTCTTTCCTTGAATAATATAGTTGATTCAACCGCAAAGCGGCTTAAACACGAAACATTGTTTTTGATAAGTAGCTATGAGAATGATAAAGATAGTAGTTATTTTTAAAATAGTGAGCAATTCCTCAAAACAAGCCAATAAGTATATTTATTGTGAGCTTTCTGATTAATTTAAGAAATTCAAAAAATGTAGGAAAATATGTAGTAGAAAAATTATAAAATTATCTCCAAAAATGAGACTTGTTGATCATCAATTTTATACGACTGAAACTTTGTCGAGAATTTTGTCAAAAAATTCAACTCTAATTGAATGAAATCGCATGATTGAAGAGTGAAGAGTATCAAAGAATGTTAGCCAAACGGAATCGAATAATGGTAACCTGCAGCGGTCATTTTGTTGATACCTCCTACAAGTGGGTGTGACTTGGTTCGACCAATGGCAGGCCTCCAATTACAGCGATTGGTTAGCTCCTCCCAACGACCAATAGTAAGAAAGTATAAGTAGAATACGCCCTGCTACTTTATATTCAGCATGGATTATAGCATTACAATGTTATCATGAATAGGCTACATTGGTAATAATGATGATGATATTTTGATGTATGTTTAAAAGATTATAATAATGGCATAAGAAACAAAACTAAAGTTTGAATAAATGGAAAATAGTTGCAAATTCGTGAGTTTCATTAGTTTCATTCAATGAGTCGAAATATGTTTCAAACTCTATTTCAAATAAGAATGGGGAGGAAGATTCGAAATATTATTCCATATGAGCATTCTGTCTAGAATATTCTATTCGTAATTTTCAATATTACATCAGTATTACCCAAAATTACCAAAGGAATACACCAAAGGAAAGAACTCCCTCGGAATGATATCTTACATGTTCCAGTTAAGAATTCTCCACAAATACTATCATGGGATTGAATGGAGACATGACATTATATTATTATTAAACATTTGCTTCCATCGGCCAGAGTTCCGCTACTGCACTACCAAATTGATAAGAGATTGATTTCTCCGGGGAAATACGGAGTTTGTACAGGACCTCCTAAACCAGGTATTTAGGAGGTCCTGGTTTGTATTGACTCGAAGTTTGAAACTGCAATTTATAAGGAGAAACTGCACTCATGAGTAATTGTAACTTAACTATTCACACATCATTGAAAAGGTAGATATTGACATGTGAATAGAAAGGCAGAGATTCAATGAATAATAATAGAGTAATAATGAGTTTCCGTAATAATGTAACTGCCATAGCAAATTATATAAATATTACCACTTTAAAATAGAAATTCATAGTAAAATTTCTTCTAGAAATGAATAATTATGATAAAGTGGTGTCATCCTTCAACTTCAAATAAGAAGAGATTAGGAATAAGTAAAGAAATATTGATGATAAAAATTCGATTCATGAATTCATAATGATTCAAGTGGAAGACGATAATAATTATTGACAAAATGATTGAATTGATGCGGTTATTGAAAAAATATTAGTCATTTTTATCATTATTCTAACTGTATCAATAATCAAATCGAACTCAGTGAATCCATCGAATACCACGATTGAAAAATCTATCAATCAAAATACAATTCCTACAATCGAATAATACATACTACAACGCACATACGAGTAAAATCAAAATAACATTCCTACTGAACGCAATAATTTATTGTTTGATGTAAGAATTCAATTGCTGTACTGGGGTGCTCCAATACCTCCAACAATACAATCAAATCTGACGTGAGTCAATTATTTTCAGCCCACGAGCCCACATAACGGCAATTGAGTTATCACGTGCCAAAGGCGTGATGCGTGATTATGTTGTCTCACGTGGAGAAGCGGCAGATGTCACTGTCAGCATCAACTGTACAGCAGTTTCATTTCAACTAGGGCAAATTGAGTTTCGCGGGGGACACATTTTGTTATGACATATTAAACACATTCTCATAGTTTTTCACCTTCAGAAGTCAAGATTTGTGTTTTAAGTCAATTTTCAAGGGTAACATCACCTTAATTTTCAATAGCAACTGATCAAAATTGGGAAAGAGAGACGTTTTGGACTTTGTTTGTGTTCCAATTCTATTGTATTCTAATCTCTTGGATGAATGATAAATGATGTGATGTGGTATTCTGTTTATTTTAATGGAGTTCGAATAAATAAACTTATTTAATTAAACTTATTTATTTATTCGAGACATTACAATGAACTTGTTATGTACGTTTAGAGTAATTGGAAATCAAGTTAATTAGAGTAAAAACAAAGACAATACAGTCCAAAACGTCCTTTTCCCAAATTTAGATGATTAAGTTTAAATAATATAGTTTATGTTCACTTGTTTCTTGATAAAGATCACTATTCACAAATTTTTACACTCAAAAATTAAAAACTATCATTTGGAATTTTGAATGTCCATTTAAAAACCAGAATAACACAAAAAATATATATAAAATTATTTATGGGGTATTGAGAGCGAAAAGTGTGATTATAGACCAGGCTTTTCTGTATCAAGAGTATCATAACTGGCAAGTTTCGTTTAATCTAATTTCAATAGATTGAAGATTTAGTAATGAGGTGATTTCAATATTTGTAACAATGTCTTCGAGATAATTTGTTATTTCTTGTCTCCTTTTCTTCTGATCTTGTTAATAACATACTCAATTATTGAGTAGGACGTGCTCGATAACAAATTAAAATTAATTTGGAAAAATTATTAGTTATTGCAGTACACCAACTGCTGGATAAAAATTATAATAATAAAAATAATAATACATGTAGCCTATAATAATATTGGATAATTAATATTTGCAGTTGCAGAAGTCCTTTGTCTATTCATATAATGTTTATTCAGATTCTAATGAATTATTGATAAGATTAATTTGAATTTTAATTGGAAATTAAGTAATTTTTGAGGACTTTGAGACTTGAAAACTGACCTGTAGAGCCGAGAAGTCGACTTTGATGAGACGTCGTGTATTTTTCACGGGAGGGGAGAGGGGGTCAGGTGAATCGTCCGCATTCCCTACAGGCACCACTGAAAATAGAGACAAAACAGAAAATTAGAGTTTTCTCTGTTAGTGAAATTTTTTTTCATATAGTTGTATGTATAGAAATAAAATATTAATTCAAATTTCAAGTTCAGCTTGGAAAATTTATAGAACCCAGAGACATTATGATCACATGAATACAATTCATTTCAGAAGTATGATAGAATGGATAATAATCCTATCGAAATGGTTATTCACAGATTGAACAATTAGCTCAACAATGGAGTCAACTTTCATAAATAATGGAAATAAGGATCAACATCGTAGACCTTAGATTAAGTATATACTTGATCGACAAAATAATTCATTTCATAAAACATATTTCTTCATATAGCAAAATAACTGATACACAAGAAAATCCTAAATTGAACAACAATTGGCAATCACAGTGATAATAATAATGACTAATGAATAATAAACTGCCTATTCGAACACACAACATACTTTGATGACATACTTTTATTCTGTGAAGCTTTCAAGTTTTTAATCTAATAAAGATGGCATTTGAAATAACCACTTATGTGTGAGTCAATAGATGATTTACAACTTCTAAATGACGTGCCTGAATTGTCACAAAATACTGTATTAAAATCCTCTCACTTCCCATACTTTTACTTGGCGGCAGAGACGGGATATTATGACAAAGCTTACTTCTTATAGTTCCTTGTACTTTTTTCAACTTATTCTTAACTAGTTCTTCACACTAGACGACAACTCTTGTTTTTCCTACAATGAGAAGAACAAGACAAACATTAATGGCATTATTGTATAATACTTTAGTTGTTCTTACATAATTACGAACTTGTTGAGGGGACATCTAGGACACGGGTTGTTGGCTTGTTAATGCTCAATACCTGAGTTCAAGTACTTTTACAGTTCATAATGACACAGACAGAAAAATTAGAAGTTATTCACCTCTATTTTGCATGATAGCTAGTTCCACTTGAGTCTGGTGAGATGATATACGTTTTCATTGGTATTTGGATCAAATACTTATGCAAATGAAACTGGTCAAAATTTTTAGACTATTATGATAAAAAACTCTATATGATTATATATAATACTCTATACGAGCAACTGAATCTATTCAATAAATTCATTTGATTCAATTTTATGTGCATACGATTGATTTTCTTGATTTACTTTGCGTTCTAAATTACAAGATTTTGTATTATATTATTAATTTTATCTTGGCAATTGAATTTGATATAATTTGATACTTCATATTATTAATATTGTTGACTAAAATTATCAACTGAAAATTAATGGTTTGTCTATTGAGACAAGTTTAAATAACATTTATAAAAATAAAATGAATTATTTATAGTTATGAATTTAAATTTACAGTCATACTGCATAATCATAGTCATACTTTATTTCTAGGCCTACTCTACTCAATAAACAACTGAATCGATTTCTTTTGAACAGCAAACTAGTACAATGATTGTCTTATTTCAAGTGACTTGTCTCGGGAAAAATACAGGTTGAACTCATCAATAATTGAATCACCAATCATTCAGGTCGAGCCTGCTCCAGTCATAGATGAACGTTCATCTGTTACACAAATGAACAATTTTGCAGTTAACAATGTACAAATGTAAAATTTTAAACGGTAAATCATCCGGATTTCGATCCACTTTCCTCCATGGTCGATAGGAGTGAAACCGTCATGGATGATGGAAGATCTCGTTCACTAATGAAATGGAAGTCACTGGATACATCTTTCAGACTTTTGAATTTTTAAGATGAGTAAGTCAGTGGTCAAATGACAGGTCACCACACTCTGCAGACCATGACTGCAGTTTTGATACAGTCACGTCTTGAGATACGAGAACAAGAAAAAGAAACATGAAACAGAGAAGAAACGTTCTCCCTTTGTGCTGCTGTTGTTTCGGACAGAGTTGACCTATATAAGTCGCGCGTGCCCTGTCAAGGGTTCTACTTTGCGACGAAAAATGCCAAGCCATATTTCTAGATATTTATAGTCTGTCCAAGCAAAGAAGACATTCTGGGAAGATTGGAAAATGACTCCAGCTAGGTCAATATTGGTTCAAAAATTATAAATTTAGTTTCAAATTGTAGGAAACATTCTGATCTACAATTTGAAAGGAAATTTATAATTTTTTGACCATTATTGACGGATCTGGAATCATTTTCCCATCTTGCCAGAATGTCTTCTTTGCTTGGACCAGTCGTGTGCTCCGCTTAACTTAACTGTACACCTCGATGACAGTTTTCCAACAGAGAGATGAATTTTGTCAATTGAACTGCAGGCTTATTTTTATAAGAAAAGTAACGGGCTGAAAATCACTGTTTCCCATAGTTTGGAAGTGGATCCTTCGCAAAATGCAGCTGAGGCATATGCAATTGTACGCTATGACCGTTTTATCTAACAATGCAAAGAATATCAGGTCAAGCATATTAGTAGCAGGTATCTGACAGATTTGAGTATATAATATTTGATTCCTCGCAGGACGTATTCATGAACGCTTTAAGAAAGACACTTGAGAAAGAAACATTCTTATCCTTGAATGAGATATTTCTAAGTTAAAGAATGAGCATTGAAAAATTTAAAATCTGAGCAATAATCAACAATTTGAATCAATCCCTTTAATTATGAGGAAAGGCAGCCATTCAAGATTTAATATTGGTTTACAAACTTTCGGAGGGATGCCAATAAATTGGAAATAATATTGTTGCTTTTACGAACTTCATATAAGTTTTCAACCAATAGCCTTTCATCAAGTTCCAAGAAATCATTATTGCTTATTGTTCATGGCAATCATATTTGGAAGAATTCATTCCAATTTACACTTTGAAAATTCTCATTTTCGTGAATTTAATATCACCTATCTTGTTCACCTAGCCTGTTATTGAAATAAAAATAGCCTATCTTTGGAGAATGGGGGATGATGATGGGAAAATTCTCAATACGGATTAACGGATAGCACAACAGTGATAGCAACAGATCGTTCAAAACAGTAGATTGTATCGTACAATAGACATTGTAATAACTTATGCGTCTTCTGAAAATCACACGATAACATTGTATGGGTTTATTCATAGATTTGGTTCCACATTAATAGTCTAGCTACTAGCTAAAAAATGGAAAACAATTTTTGGTAAAACTTAAAGTTACATTATACGGGCTTGATATTAAGATAGTTTGCGTACTGTTATGCATGAATGTTATGTCATCATTTTATGAAGTGAACTTTCCTCGGCTAATACAGTAATCAAAATATATTCCCAGAGTATAAGGTAGCCTAACCGGTTTCATCATATTGTAAATGTATACGTTGGAGAAAAAATGAGAACTCATCTCCCGTTCAAAAAATTTAAAGAATAGATTACAAAAACTGATAAAGCGGAAATATCATTCGAGGTAGAACGATGATACTACTAATGACCTTTTGTAGTTGAAGACTATTGACATTATTTTATTCTCACTAAAGTACTCAGATTTTAGTTGTATATGAATAGATAGTTGTGAATATTATTTGTACAGTATTATTTCACTTCATAACTGATGATTCGTCTCCCCAAATTATTCATTTCTTGGATTATCATGATAGCCTCTACAAGGACACTTTCAATGTAAACAAAATTTGAAAATTCATGTTGCTTTTCCATCTGATGAAAGAAATTTGGAACGCTATTGATTATTCATCATTTCCCAAAGACCAGGAGCGAACTTCTAGTTGATTGATCACTTGCATGCTCAGCAAGGCTAAGGGTTGCGTTTGATGGATCATCTATCAAAAGGTCGGAACACAAAGAAAATGTGTTCTATGGGTACCAAGCTTTGCCCTTAACTCTTCCCCTTCATGCTCCTTTTTTTCGTCGCATATTTTCAACCCTACTCCGCTACTCGTAATGTCAAGCATAGATTACACCTTGAATGTCATAAAAATTATTTCGAAAAACTATATGCTTCCAAGAGCTGCGCAGTCTCACACTATGCAGTCTTTATAGTATAGGTACTCCATTTTTTATCAAATTTTACTCAACAAAATATCCTTGGATTGAACAACCTAAAAATCCTCTATTATAACCCAGTATATCATGATGTATAATGCATGTGTAGAACATTCAATTCATATTGCTCAATCCAATATATTTTATTGGATGGAATTTGATTGGAAATTTCGTTTTGTGCAAAAGCATTGAAAGAATTAATGGGAACACTCAAGTAATGACATCATGCAAGTGATAATGAGTTGAGATTGTGAAGCACTACCAATTGAATTCAATGATAACGTGTTTATGATGAGTACTAGCTAATTTATGATGTTCTTAATGCTATTATCAAATAACATCAGTGGAACAATACGAATACAATATTTTGGGAAGAAGAAAGGTTATTGGTTCTTTAGAAAGGTAATTGGAATAAAAATTAAGGTTAAATGTAAGAGAGGTCCTGTGAGTCCTAAGTTCGCCTTCGTAAAAAGTCAATAAATAATTTTACATAAATTTCAATTCATGGATTAAGTTACAAATTTATGTACGGTAATTCAAACAAACCAGTACATTACAAAAAACATGCATTCAGTCTAAATATTCAGGCTACTTTCATAATGATCACCATTATTCAGGTAGAAAATGTAACGTGATGACAAATACACTGTGATCCGATCCAACTTTTAAAGTCGGGAATAACAAACGAAACGTGAGAGGAAATTTGGAAATATGACCTTGTCAGACTGCGGTAGGAATAAAAAGTTAAACTCGATAAAGGTTTCCTTCCCTTCGGTCCGGAAAAAGTCAATACGTCCAGACGTACACGACTTGTGAAAAACGATTTTCTCGACACTAAACTTTTCCGGCGCTTCTTTTTCACTGTCAATTCGCAATGCAGTGTTCTTGGCTTCTCCTTTTTCGCATTGCTTCTTTTTTCCTCTTCTTCTTCTTCTTCTTCTTCTTCTTTATCTTCGTTTTTCCTTTTTCTTCTTTTTCTTGGACTGACATTAAATTTTCAAGTTTGTTGGTTGAAATTCCGAAGTTACTTTTCTGAAGGAAAGACATAAAGAAATTCATAAAATATTCATGAATACACGATTCTAGTCTCTAGAAGATTCGGGGATAATTTTGATTACCAAAAATATTAGGGAAGAGACGAGAATATCTTCCTCCTTCATCTACTTACATTATTCTACTTCTACTTCACATATCTTACATTATTCATCTACTGTTCGGAGTTATTTAATTCTTGTTCGGAGTAATATAGTATTTAATTTACATTCCAACTTATTAAAATGAGCTACATATTCACGTGAAGTACATAATTGAAGAATCGATGGATGAAATTGTGAATAATGAAATCAGTAATAATTGTAATTGTAAATCAATAGGTGTTTTATTGTGAATGTTTATTTGTAATTTCTAGTGAAGTAACTTATTGTCAATGTGAGCTCTAGAAATCGAATTGAAAAAGAGAAAATATACCATCCTAATCAAATACTACATTTTACAAAATTGACAAACGAAATAGGGACACAAAATAGGAAAAATGAACCATTCTAATCAAATACTACATTTTACAACATTGATGAACAACATACATTTCAATTTTTTGGAATGCCAGAACGTCTCAGCATCTTCGGCTTCCTGAGGTGGTGTCTCCGGTGGTAGAGCAACACCCCCTACCACACCCCCTCCGCTGGCTGTCACCAGCATGTCACCACTTGTCAACACATGCTACTAACATGTCATTATCACACACTCCAAACACCATTTCCACACTACAACTCCACTCTTGAAATATCAACACAAATATTTAAAATCGATTTACTGAACCACAGATGTAAAAACGATTGCTCCAACCTGATTGCATAAAACGGGATTGTGAGAGGATTGCAAAAACGTTGATTCTTTGATAAAGTCTGTCGAAGCAAAGAAGACATTCTGACAATATGGGAAAATGACTAAAGCTTGGTCAATATTAGTTCAAAAATAATAAATTTGGTCTCGAAATGTAGGAAACATTCTGCTCTACAAATTGATACCAAATTTATGACTTTTTAACGAATATTGACCGAGCTGTAGTCTTTTTCCCATTTTACCAGTATGTCTACTTTGCTTGGTTAAGCTACTTTTGTCATCACTCATCATCGACATTGGAAGAAGAAGGTTCAATTCGGCTCTAATCACGACCGCAAATTAGATTCTAGTTGAACTAACAATGTTGGGAACAAAGATCGAAGTCACCGCTATTGTAGTTTTCAAGATTAGTTTCCAGAAAATAGTTCATTGCTGGATTTCATGGGAGAGTTGTCAGGATTTTTTTGCCCTATTAGTGGATCACTTGAACTGATGGAAAATATAATCTAATCGTTCTGTATTAGTTCTTGCGAGTCTTGATTGTGTAATTTGTGCGTCTAATCATTAATGGAATTAGAAATTCTTGTTCCACAAAATTACATAAATTATAAATACATCGAATAAGTCAAAGTCATTTTTGCTATCATGCGTTACTCTATGTATATATGTTGTGTTAAGTAATTTTTTCAGTTGATAATGTGGAAGTTATTGGAATTTGTTTATTAGTTCAATAAACTCATCAGTTTTAAGTCAATGACGTTTGAGCTATATAATAATAAACTCTGAGCTATAATAATATGAATGAAGCACGAAAAGATGGAGTAGTAGGCCTGATTTTATACTTTTTGAGAGGAATTTGAAACGGGACCAAGGCCGGTATTAAACAGTGATATTTCTATTATTATATGAAATCATAATTACGAAATAATATTCTCATTTATGATTTCATATGATAATAGAAATATCATGGTGCAATACCAGCCTGAATATGTCATCATAGAAGCTAGCAATATTGAATCAAGTCAATATTATTGAAAATTTGCCCCTACTATTTGAAATTCTGGAGATGTCTCTTTTTCAATAAACGAAGCCAACTACTCCTTGAACAGGATAACACCATATTATTAGAATTCTCCTACATTGAGGTATTGTTTGAAAATTTCTAGTGATATTTCTAAAATATGTGTACTTAGGCCATACCGCTATATTTTATGATGGCAAAAAATGTTACTACAGGTAGTAGACTAAATGGGAATCACTTTTTTGTACCAAATTAGTTGATGACTAACGGCTTAACAATGGACCTGTTGTGATAGAATCAATAATGAAAGCTGGAAGCCCTACAAGCACTTTCCAACGACAGTGAATGCAATGTGAGCCTGGCTGTATTCAGAGTTCACACGTTTGAAAATCATAGACGCATTCTTTCACTCTCCGAACAAACCACGAGAGGGTTTCCAAACAAGACAAAATACCTGTTTTCAATGGTGTAATTACTGTAAAAAAGGCTGGAGTCTACAACTTCCAATGGAGTATGGCAGTAGCATGAAAGGATTCAAATTAAATAATGAACAATAAAAATTATTATGTTTCGAATGCTTGATAAGTTTTAACAAGAAATCTGTTTGGAAAAATATGATTTTGACAATTAAGGATTATTTAAATATCATCTCTATAAAGTGTATGAGTGAGTATCAATTGAAATCTTCTCACAACTTACGAGTGAGAGCTATTTATTCATATTGTAAGCAGATCCTACAAATAGTAATGTCAATACTACTCGAGAATCAATCAAGATTGAGAGAAGTAGATTTAACAGGTTGTTTGAATTTTTATCACGTTTCTTTGATAATGAAAAAGGATGAAATGTGAAGAATAATGATGGAGTTCGAAGAAAATCAGGAAAAGCAAAGGCTATTGACAAAAACAGCAATAGGGTTGTGAATAAAGACTGATTATAGTGATTAATTAGTAAATCAACAAATTTACACCAGAATAAGATAACTCAACAAGACTTCACTGGCCAACATGCAAGCGCTCAATCAATGCTTTTAATTCCAGATAAGAATCACAAACTAAAGATTGAAGGTTATCGACCTCGAGCCAAAAACGTTGATTGGAATATTTATAAGTTGTAAGTTAAGATCTATCGTATTTTCAACTTGAAACAAGCTGAATGATAACATAGAACATTATCTTATGAAATACTTGTATCAATAATCATTAATAATAATGAATGAAGTATGAATTATAATAATTGAGAGGATTCAGAGAAAGCTTTAGCTTTAGATTGAAAGTCAAGCTTCAATAAGAGAAGAGGAAGTAGAGTCGTAGCTTAACCATCGTTCAGATTATTTATAGATATTTGATTAGTTTCACAGCTCATTTTACTCCAAATGGAAACAAAGCATAAAATTAGTCAAGCATCAACCTCTCCATGGAATATTTTTGTGAGGGAATAAAATTATCCACATACAAATATCAATGAGTGTTGATCATGTGTGCATCACCGTCACAAAAAATATTAATAAAATGCACTTTTCCATCTCATATAACCAATTCAAATAAGTAAGTAATCGGTCAAGAGGTTCAATCACTCTAGTAGAGAAGCAAACAAACTTGACTCATATCTTCAGAGAATCAACACAAATAAATTAAAAGGCTCAGGGTGGCATCAACCTCAGTAAAACAATAACTGAAAATCTAACATTTTTTTCAGGAAATCACCACAAATAAAGCACTAGGAATCCAGTTGATGAGGAAAGCAATCAGGTAAGAGCAAAGCGTTTTTCGTGCACAATTTCCACGGACGTTCGTAGTAGCTCTTTACTTACAGACCGGATTCAAAACAGTGAGCGGAAAATTGTGTCGGATTTACGCGTGTCAAAAGAAGTCACACCGAAGACTGAATGTCTCGGCGCACATTCGCCTATTCGGTGAGTCATAGACCAAGGGCGCATGCTCGCTCCAGCCGCCCTCGCTTCAGTCGATAACGCTTTGGGGCCTTGAGGGGCGGTGATTGAGGGGGGCAGAGGGGGCGGTAAATGGGGGCGGCAGTAGAGAACGGTAGTTGGGGAGGGGGAGGTTGGAAACTGCCCTAAGACGGTGAAAAATTAGTGGCGCTATAAAACGTATTTCAAAAGACACCTTTTGCTCTTAGCAGGTGAATATTCATTTTGTACCTCGACTAAGCCGTAAGGTGGGAATTACCGTAGTTAACCCACCTGAGTCCCGAATTTATGGAAAGGAGGAAAGTTCTACCAAAGTTTGTCAGTCGGGTTGAAAACGTAGAAGAAGATTTATTCCATTGAAATAAAAAAATATTGTGATGGGATAATTTTTCATAGAATTCATCTATCATGAACCCATCCTATTCATCTTCCTACTTCTTTTTACTTTTCACCAAGTGATCTATTATTTTTCTTTCAAACTTCGTCTTCACTTTCTTCCCTCGTAGTATTTCTTGTTCTCTCTCTGCCGTTCTTCTTGGTACAAGAAATATTGATGATAGAACAATATCAGGACCTCCTAAATACCTTTATTTAGGAGGTATTTGGGAGGTCTTGATAATATATCTTTTCCCAGGCTTCTGAAGAATAACTTCCAAAGAGAGCTTCCAAAGATAACAGGTATGAATACCTTCATTTTCATAGTGATGAATAAAATTCCATTTCCACCAGAGGATGGAATTTTTCCCTCTAGGTGATCTGAAGCCTGTTAACCTAGTTCAACTCTCTGATAGAGCTGATAGAGAGGGCATTGCAATATGAATAAGTAGAGGGGAGATCAATTTTCAAAATTTATACAATCAAAAATTTGTACAATGTCTTCCAATCTAGATGTATTATTCCAAAGGTCAAATGAGCCTATTCAATCGAGAATCTTTTGTTAAAGAAATTGAAATTACTTGTCTCCCAAATATAGAGTCCATCGTAATGACTCAGCTAGCATTCATAGATTCCAACAATATTTCTATTACAAAGAATCTGATTACGTCCATAGCTCAATAGCTGTCCTAACCTATAGAGACTGTATAATCAGTCTCTATACTTTAACCTTACTCATTGAGGTTAGCAAAACAACCATTGTGAATTACCCGCATACACCTTTAGTTACGTACCCACTTCTTTGAGGTCTTATCAAACACGGCCTTGTCAATAATGGAAGGCTCTCTCTCGTTGAGCACCGTTTGTCATTAGAGTAGGAAATCTTTGTCAGTTGAATGGCTTACTGTAGATATACTTAAACCATTGCATCACACGGGCAAATAATATAGTTCGAGCAAGCTGAGAAGACACTCCCTCGCAATCTAAAGTGAGTTGTAACGGCGTGTCTTCTCAGCTCGCGCAATTTGAGAAGGCACGCCTTTACAATTTACTTTACATTGAGAAGGCGGATCTTTTCAGTTTGTACCAACTATACCCTCATTCAGTGCAGTGAGGTTGGCCCAGTTAGTTCTGACCAGCAATTACTTTCTACGCATTTTACGTTCTCACACTCGGCCCCGTTGAGTAACCAACTTCAAACCACAAGTTACAGTCACGTCACTCACCATCATGTAAAATAAGTCAGTTATTGGTGTAACATACATATCAGTATATTAGAATATGGAATAGTTGCGGTTGGTCATGATCAGCGACCACATAATACGCTATTATAGTTCGTCCATGCAAAGAAGACATTCTGACAAGATAGGAAAATGACTTCAGCTCGGTCAATATTAGTTCAAGAATTATTAATTCAGTCTCAAATTGTAGGAAACATTCTGCTTTACAATTTGAGACCAAATTCATAATTTTGGAACCAATATTGTCCGAGCTAAAGTCATTTTCTCATCTTACCAGAATTTCTTCTTTGATTGGGCAGACTATATCAATATGGTTATCACCTTAGTAGTCTACGGTATCACATTGTATTTTGTGGTCGCTGGTTATGCTTGTCTTTGTAATAATAATCGATGATGTTACGATCAAGTTGAACAAAATTGCATCCGTTTGGAATAAAACACGACATGCAAGCACTTCAAAAGTTACGCTCCGGTAATTGAGCTATCAGCCGCGCTGAAACTCCATTACAACCGATAGAAGCTTGTCCCAGTTCGTTATCAAGAAATTGAGCAAGTTCAAATTGAAACTATGTTAACGGTGTGTAGAGGGGGGGGGGCTATTTTCGCACTTAATATAATACTAGTTCAATAAGTATTGGAATCAAGAGAACAATTATTATGAAGCAAGGAAGGCATTCTGGCTGGATGAGAAAATGACTCCAGCTTCATCCCACTATGGTACCCTCTCAAAGCCGCTACAAAATTGACAAGACAATGCAACAGATAGCCGTTCAAAAATCATAAATTTGATGTCTAATTGAATGATACACTTGTATATACAATTGGAGACTAAATTTATCATTTTTGAACCAATATTAACGGAGCTGGAGTCATTTTTCCATCTTGATATAGTTTATTCTTTGCTTGGACAAACTACACTTTCATATTTTCTCAAGATTTACTTCAATCATTACAATAGAATTTTTCAGACATCTCCAACTTTAGGTCAACCGTCCCGAAAATAAGAACTTTTCAACGCTATGTGTGGTCCAAATGTGAATAAGTTATTGCAGTTGTGAAACTTGTGTGCGATCAACTGAGAATTATATCCTTCCAGACAATCAGACAATCCACTCAGACAATAAAATTCACTCAAATGTTCTTCTTTGTAACAGGATTTTATTTTTCAAACAGGTGGTCACGACTCACGCCCTGGTTGATCTACACTTAAATTGGTTGACCACACACCGCAAAAGCACTGGCAAATTGCTACGGTTTGCAACCACTTTGGTTATTCAAATTCCAGAGAAATTTGTACTTCGTTTCACGGGAAAATGCTGAAAGTTCACTATTAACTCAGGACTCAGGACATCTATTCTCTTTCGACAAAGCTTGATATAGTTCAACTTGAAAACATTCAATTTTGTACAATTCATTGTGATATTATTGTGAACTGAAATAATTATGTTCCAAGATTGCTTTGTGAAGGATTGTGATAATTTCATACTATCATCCAGATAGTATATTCTGTCCAAGCAAAGAAGCCATTCTGGCAAGATGGGAAAATTACTCCAGCTCCGTCAAAATTGATTAAAAAATTATATATTTGATCTCAAGTAGTAGAGAACATCCTGTTCTACAATTTGAGTCCAAAATCCAATCAATCATGATCTTCAAATCAATATTGACCGAGCTGGAGCCATTTTCCTATTATGCAAGGATGTCTTCTTTTCTCGACCAGCTTAGAAATACAGGGAAATTTAGTACTAAATATTTTTAATTTGATACTGAAAATTTAGTATTCTCAGTATTTAATTGGTGTACAGTCTAAGTATAATCTTTCTGTAATTAAGGATAGGGTGGGATAAAAAGACAGATCAAAATATATTACTCTATCATTCATTCCATGCAATGTATCTCAATTAAGTAAATGAAACAGTTCAATTAGAATCCCTTTTAATGAGTTTTATTGTGTCTCAATCTCGGGAACCCTAATTCTTTACAGTAAAGAGAAACAAATGGCTTTCACACTACATGTACGAATTTCTATTCATCTGAGATTTCAGATTAGGCTAGGCTCTGTAGTGAACGATTTATTAGCATGGGAACCTTGACAATTACAGAGCGTTCTATTTCTTATGGAGCAGTTAGTGAAAGGAGTTGGCGGGATTACTGTGACTGTGACCATACAAGAACAACAACTCCAAAAAGACCGGATTCTGTTACTGTTAAAAAAGGTTCTTGTTGACAAATATATTTGCCCAGATTTGAGCGATTATGATTGTTAAAGTATGTATTGAATTTCAAACAAATATGTCTGATAAATTAAACTTTGATAGTGTTATTGACTAATTGAGACTTGGAGAGCTTAGCTTATTTGATTGAAAAATATCTGTAAAGTACTAAACGAAAAATCATATCATAGCAATTATGAAGAATTTTGGTGGAGAATTGTAGATTTCATCATTCAATAATCAATTGAATTAACATAACCATCAGGATATAAAATTTGAAAGCCTCAAGCACTTTACAAGCATTTGAATTGTGCAATAGATTAATTTGTATAAGAATTTCACTATTCATAGTTCAATCTGCAAATAAACAAGAAATTTATACATGGATGAATTTTCAAATAATTTTTTGCCGATGTGATTTGTTTAGCTAATCAGCTAATTTATGTCTGATAATTTCAATGATTAATTGTCTAAATACCTATAATATTGTTATAAGAAAACTGAAATACCACAATAATTTCCCATCATGGGAAATATAGTGGTTGTCGGCTGTGGAACTTCTTCGGGACTCTCCACAAATAAGCCATACGATAATAATAATAAAATAATGAGAATACTCCATTCAACAGTATTAGGCCAGGCGAATGCTGGGACGCACGTGTGCACACGCAGGCAAGCCAGCCAATCACAGCTCTTGTTGAGGACAAGGCAAGAGCTGTGATTGGCTGGCTTGCGTGCGTGTGCACACGTGCGTCCCAGCATACGCCTGGCCTTAGTGATAGAATTAATAAACCCACAAAATATTCCAAACAAAATTATAATACTGGTTTTTTAGTATAACCAATCGAATCGTTTCTGTAATCACGTAGTAAATTGACACTTCCTACGTATCAAATAGTACCAGAAGGCAGGGAATCAAATTTCTCTTTCCAATGTTATCGCAACGAAATTCAGATGAAAATTTTATTCAAAACTGAGAAATGCTCAACGACACCTTAATTATTATTGTTCAACAGACGGTCGGGATTGTTGTGGCTTGTAGGATTTTCTCTACTGTTTTTTGCACAAGGTTACTCACAGCCTTTATCTACGCTGCTATCACGATTCTAGCCATCAGTTCTACTTTCCCTTGTAATCTGTGCTGTGCAACACAAAGCGTTTGGCAAGATTCCATGGGACTTCATCCATCGAAAAGTAATATCATCTAGAAAATTTTTACCAGAATAATTATGCTACAAAAATTATGTCCAGAGCAGAGAAGTACTTTTCAAATTTTTTGAATAAAATTAAAAGAAGAACATTGGTCGGTAAAGAGTTACAGGCACAGCCTATAAAATTAAAGGCTTGTGATTGGTTCAGACAATCCACGTTCACTGTATACTGTATCAAATACCAATTTCAAACATAAATTCAAGATTATTATGGAATAACATATAAAAATCAGAATTCTACATGATATACGATATTTTTTCTTATCAATTTCTTATTTAATGGGGCTGGAACACTATTACTATTTTCTTCATT
The DNA here is from genome assembly GCA_017141385.1 of Sogatella furcifera. Taxonomy (NCBI): domain Eukaryota; kingdom Metazoa; phylum Arthropoda; class Insecta; order Hemiptera; family Delphacidae; genus Sogatella; species Sogatella furcifera. The sequence goes on along the minus strand of CM029547.1, from coordinate 7,334,966 downwards.
ATGGTACATAGCTAATAAGTCACTTTATAATGTTTAGATACATATTTTATTTACGTTTTATTTTTATTTATTATTTATTTGATAATCAAGCCCATGATTATTTGCAAGCCATGAACGGTTATTTTCAGTAGTTGTCCACCTGAGATTCTGAGAGAAAGATTCTCAAGATAATTACATAAGAATTCAACAAATGCAGTTGTTATTATTAATTGTCGTGTAAAACGATAATTTATATATGTCATCTATAGTTATAGTAATAGTAAATAGAGAAATAGATAATGATCAAATTTGATATTGATCAAATTTAGAGTAGGTACGAAGTTGAGAAACAACTAACATTAACCTAATCCCCCCTGCGGGCCCCCTGTTGCAAGCTAAATAATAAAATCCATTATTTAAAGATATGCTCTTAAATTCACATGTCATCATTAAAGAATATTCGGATTCATAACACAAAGGATCGTAGAGAAATAAGTAGGATATAATTTATAGTTACTAACCGTGTTGACCAATATTAGTAATTAAGATCTATTGCTATTTTTAGATTCATGACTGGGAGTATTGCTCAACACCAACGCCCTATTGAACAACATGCGTGGAATTAAGTTACTCTGTTTCACTAACACTGAGTTAATAATGGGTTGTAATGTTGTAATGCTAAGATGTTAAACTTACTGTGTTCAACATTCGGCACTTCAGCCGAAAAAGGTGAACTCTATTCTATTACAGTCTGCCCATGTCCAAGCAAAGAAGACATTCTAGGAAGATAGGAAAATGACTCAAGCTCGGTCAATATTGGTTCAAAAATTATAAGTTTGGTCTCAAATTGTAGGAAACATTCTGATCTACACTTTGAGACCGAATTTATCATTTTTGAACCAATATTGACCGAGCTGGAGTCATTTTCCCATCTTGCCAGAATATCTTCTCTGCTTGGACAGACTATACTCACATCTGTGGCTATGATGCAATTCACAGACCAACCCACCACTCCATATATGCCACGAATTGGGACTGTCAGCAAGCATTGTTTGGTCTTTTAAATCATTCTTATCCAATCACAGTCACAATGCTTCTAATTCAAATGCTACAAATCAGTACTTCTGAATCTTTAACTAATTCAAAGAAAGAAATGAAAGAACTAAGATGTTGTCTAAAATCCACTTCATTTCTAATGCAAATAAAAATTAGAAATTGAACAGGAACATGTTTCATGTGTACTCACACATCCTCAGCTGTTGAAATGTGTGAGTTCACATGAAAACATGTTCCTGTTTAATTTCTAATTTTTATTTGTATTGAAATAAAGTGGATTTGAGACAACATCTTAGTTCTTTCATTATGGAAAAATTCCACTACATCAATAATCAATCAACAAATTTTATTAATTTAAAGAAGCTTCCAATGAAACATGATTACTAAGCTTTAAAGATTTTCAAGGGTGCTGTGATTTATTAATCCATTATTATTGATATAACTAGAAAAATATATCCAAAATCACCTTAAATCCTTCCAAACTTCTTCAAATTCTTCTATCCCAAATCATTCTCAAGTTATTCGTAAAATTGAAAATCAACAATAAGTACAATCATGAAATGCAGGTACAGTAAAATTTGAAATTGATTTTCAACAATTAAATAAATGTTATTCTTACATTATTGAGAATCAAGTAGTAGGCCTACATGTTATATGAATCATGGATAAATTTCAAGTAATTAATTAATATTTTATTCAATATATCAACAGTAATTCATTTAATATTCCTTTAAACGCTTGTTATAATTTGTTTGAGAACTTGCCAAATACTCTACATTTAGCATTCACATGTCAGCTTTGTACGTGACACAATAGGAGTTTGGCACTTGGAAGGTTATCTGCTTTCCCCCAAAAACAAGGTCGCGCTTATTATTCACTAGGTTGATAATGAATTATCAAGAACAAAAACTGAATATGATACGGATGTGATAGTGAGAGTATTTTGAATTTTATATCGCAGATAATATCAGCGAATTTGTTTGAAAAATTCGAATCGATAGTTGGCCATAAAGACAACAATTTCATCCCCACTCAAAATTCGATAGACAGTTGCATTATGATGTCAAATTACAGAACATAGAGATGAAATTACAAAGTAGAATTTTGAATAATTACTATGAGATCACTTTTCTTGTATTTGCAAAACTATGAATTGAAGTTTGTAGTATCTATAGAAGAAAGAGTCAAGCTTTTGAAGAGTAAACCAAAAATTAGAAAGTGAGAACTCAATAACTTGAAAAAATGAACTGCATGTAAATAATCCATTGTTATAAAAAGAATATTACCTATTCTCAATGAATTAGAGAAAATGAATGTTATAAATAACTTCATTCAAATAACAAGAATATTGAAAGAATAAAATATATATTTATATAATATATATAAAAGGCATAAAAAGAATATTACCTATTCTCAATAAATCAGAAAAAATGAATGTTATAAATAACTTTATTCGAATAACAATACATCAATTTCATAAAAATCACTCATTCACAGATATCAATGAAATGCGTATCTGGGTATTGACCGATTGAACCAAAGGTCAAGATTTTTCCGTTTCATAAACTGCGTATCCAATACAATAAATTTATAGCTGAGACAAAAGAAATAATTTGGAAAACGCTACAAGTAGGCTATCCCATTGATTTCAGATATTCAGTAAATCAAACAAAGTGCTATTGTTTGTTTCCATCCAATCAATATTGTTTTCAAATTCCACATTGAACAAAGACAAAGAAAAATGTAATTAAGATATAAAACCAATTAGTGAGGTTTAGATGAGATTCCGCTTAATGAAGTGATAATTCATTATGAATAGAAATAAAAATACAGAGCTCTTGGATAAAGTACCGCTTCAGATGAAAAAACACATTGATAGGTGATATAAAATTAAAACTACGAAAATAACACAGGATGTAGGTCAAGTGCGAGTAACAACTAAAAAACTTTGAACTACGACCCAACAAGCGCCAGTCAGGAAGAATCTGATACATCGGTCGTTCACCTTTGTAAGGCGCGAAGAAGTCGAGGATGAATAGAAGAAGTGGATAAAGAGCTAGAGGAAAAAGAAGAAGATGAAGATGACGAATAGGAGAAGAGTTGTGCCGAGGTAAGATGAAGGAACGCAGCTCAACTCTCCACTGGAGCCACAAAGCTCTCCTCAGGAGAGCAAGCTCTGTCCTCCTTCCGAGCGGTTCATATTTTCAAGTAATTTATCATCAATTTCAGCAAGTCACAGAGAAAAGGAATTTGTCGCTGCATTCCATTCTCGTGCTGAAAACATGAGAAGTTCAGTTGTGAATGTTTTCACAAGAGGTTATAATTGAGAAGGAGCATCCTTTCTCTCTTCTATAGACGCCGGATGACTCACTGAGTGAGCGTCTGAGCGACCTTCTGGACAGTTAAGGGATTCCTCTTCCTTATGATTCCTGAGTTGAGGATTATTTTATAGTGAGTTAGAGATACTAATTCTTGAACTACTAATATGATACTAATTATTGTACTCTACAGGAATATTTCAAATTGGAAACACTTACTTCTCTCTCAAAATTCTCTTGAAAGAATCAAAATAAAATTTATATTTTTCTCGTATATTTAGAAGTATTTCAAATCTTCTTGTATACAGATACGATTTTCTTGTAATTAATCTTGCTAGTCTAGAGCATGAAAACAGCAAGAATTTTTGAAAATCAATTACATTCATCGCATTGTCCATTTCTTTTCTAAAAGTTAAATTGATCAACTTCCTAATCTAGAGCTAGATAATAACGGTATCAATCAGAATTTAATAATAATGATTGACACTATTGCCCAATAATGACCTTAATCAATTCGATAACGCCTTATTGATAACTGATGAAAGCTTGAATTATTATTAAAGTATTCCACTAAAATCAATTCAAACTGATGCAGAACCACATGAATGATTCAACTAACTCGTTCAATTAGGTCAACTAAACGGCACTTAGGCTAACGGAAAACGGCAAAAAATAATACGGAGAAAGTAGCAAAGTACATGCAGGAAATTCAAGTACGCTCGTTAATTTACTAAAACTTCTCTTTCCTGCACAGAACTTACGTAAAGTGGAAGTTTCAAAGTTGAGAAAACAAGAAAATCAATACAACTAACTGCCGGAAGCTAATTGAAAAGTAAAAGAGGCTTGAAAAGTAGGTGAGCTAATTATTGTCTTAGAGTAACAGTTGCAGGTATTTTTCTGACAACTCATACAGTACTACTAATACAAGTAGTGATGGAGATAAACCGACTCGCTAAATATAGTAATAGGTTAACTATAATAGAAAACACCTCAGTGTTTGCTGTGTTTGCTCCAGCCTTCGGCTTCTAGAAGCTGACTAGATAATTTCTACTTGAAATAGAATTTGATCAGGGATATTGATTATTTAAAAGTGAGAAAATTTATGAAATTATCATTCGACATTAGTTGACAAAACTCAAACAATTCTAATTGTACATGGTTTAGCTGGATAAAATATTGGGAATCAACATTTTTAGTTGAATAATGGTAGATAATATTTAAGAGCTGTATTGTCTAAGAAAACAAAATGCTTGTTGAATGGTCAAATAAATTTCCACCTGTTGGAGAAACCTCAGAATTATAATTATTTTCATTGAAATATAATTTCGGCAGAATACGTCGATAGAATATTAGAAACATGGTTTGAATTTCACAATGTTTTACATGAAATAAGGAATCCTCTCAAATGCTAAACTAATAGAAAGTTCAATTATAATTATTCTGGCAAAACCAATTATTCTATAATTTGAAGCATCCCACCACTGGCGGCTCGTGCCCACGAAACAGGTGAAGTGCCCGTATCTTTTACTGTACAGCACTTCACCTGTTCCGTGGGCACGAGCCGCCAATGCATCCCACCTATTTCAAACTGAGATAGCCCTCTTAACAAGGAAATATATTATTTTTTCATGTTTTTTCCAAGACCAAGGTTGAAGGTACTAAGATCAATAGTATAAGATTTTTAATAATTATTAATTTTTATTCATCGATTGTAATTGAGTCTATTTATTTACCAATAATCGTAGTCCCTGAGTGGACCGCATTTGAAAATTGAAAAAAAAAAAATGTTCCAATATCATACGGAATGAGGAAACTAATTTCGACCAGATTTTCATGGGATAATCATAATGACCCAAGGTCATTCAACTGTGGATGCATTCATCCGGAACACACCCACACCGGAATAACGAGATGATAGAGTAAAGGTGGGAATAAAAAAGAGGCGTTATTATGTACAGTAGCCTACTACTATTCTGCTGGATTGACGGATAATTTAAAACTGATTTCCCGCTCCATTGAAGCCATTGTGAAAAAAATGTTCGATTAAATTAAACTATTCCACATTCAAACAAGTCGGTAGTTTTTCATAGTTGGAGTTTGTCGTAGTCGTAGTTCTTTGTCATAAGTTGTCGTGATGTGATGAACTAACGTGACCATAGGAAGGCATTGGCAGACTGAGCCGTGCTTTCCTTTTCTTTATTCGGAGACTGGATTCTGTGCGCTGGACCACTTTCCCTTCGACAAAGAGACATTCGAGCAGAACCGAGAGGAATTTGAAGCGAGGCGACCACGCCTACTAACTCAACTGTTTGTTTGTTTACGCCAAATAGAGCGGCTCAAATCGACACTGATTCAAGATCATACACGTTTATCTTCTACCGTTGGATATAAAGGTAGGCTTCTATTCAGATATATTATATGTTCATGGCTGGATTCATAGAGCTACTAGATATCAAGCTACTATCATCTAGATAATATAGGTAGGTTTTATCAATGTTAGTGAAGAGATATGTGATTTAACTCGTCTTGAAGTTACACCACATTGATCCATCTCAATCTTCTATGTTCTATCTTCTTATGATTTTACAGGTCTAGATGAAAAACCAGGTCCAGATGAAAATATTGATATTGAATGATATTTGTTATAATTTTATCAGTAAGCTCCACGAACAGTTAGAATATATGCAAACTGGGATATTAAAGTTGAGTTTTGTTACAAAAGATATTAAATGACAATATTTTCTATTTAAAAATAATATACATGAAAATCACAGTACATTTTTCGGAATAATTTTATTTCATCATGACATGTTCCAGCTCATAAGAGTAATTTTCAAATGCATTGAACAAAACTTTTTTTTCGAAAATAACTCTTATGAGCTGAAGCATGTCATGATAAAATAAAAATCATTTCAAAAAGTGTATTGTGGTTTATATTTTAAATAGAAAACATTGATAAGTAGCCCTGAAACGAAGGAAATACTAATTACAATATTATCATCTTCTCATTATTAACCGATTTTATTCTTCTGTTTTTCATTTTCAAATCATCTTCGGTTTTTCTTTTTCAAATCATATTTCAAGTTCTTGGCTATAATCGTCTTATGCTTGCTGTCTTATCAGCTTTTCTTCACTTATTCGTTTGTATGGTAACTTCAATTTTTGCTCATTCATTACAATAGTTATTCTTCTTATTCAGATTGAATAAATTATAGAAAATTAGATTACTAACAATGAAAAATTAATTGCTTCAAAACCTTCCGGATGTATATTTTTACATTATTTTTATTCTTATATTACAATTTTATTGTTATATTTAAACTTCTATTGTAAGTAATACTATTCAATTGTCACTGTTTACTCTTTCAAAATGGATAGGAAATCTGAATTGGACAAAAAATATAGTCCATATATGACTCATATTTCTTATCAGACTGCTTATATTGACGAATCACAGTTACCATTGTTTCATTGTTATCAGACCGTGATTGATAGCATATTGAATAAAAGTATAAAACTGATCCGTGATATCAAGTAATATCACAGCACGAAACCCATCACATATCTCTGACATCATATCGTGATTGCGTTCGCAAAGTTATGATACAATAAAAGTTAAAACGTCACGATGACTCTTCATATCTTTCATTGACGTAAAAATCAGGTATTTTTATGTTCCCGTTCAATTTTATTCATACGTTAAAGATAGCTAAAACCGGATGAATTTGAAGTGTGAATTTATTCAACGTATGATTATGAAATGACTATGATGTGAGAAACCAGTTGTCTAATAGTAATTACACCCCACGATGCGTGTTATATTTCTTTGAAAATACCTTTCTCTTCCAGAGACAGCCAGCAATATCAGAGATGGATGAGAAATTGAACCAGTTCTAAGAGAAGGGAAAGTGGTTAAAACATTAGGAATAGATTCGCTCACGAAAAAGTGGTAGATGAAGATCTTAGTGCAGATTAAAAATACTACTCATGTTTGCTCTAAACATGGATGATCTGCTTCCTGGATAAAATATGAGAGTTAATAGCCTATTATAAGATAGGCCTAATAGAACTAGATTGTTCACTTTGTTATTGGGACTACTAATAACATATTTCTGAATAAACGTATTTCAAAGGGTACTGTGATTGATTTATTGAAATTGAATTTTAAGTCTATTCTATCGTCCATATTATGAAATAAGTCTTCTTGTTCTATACTCTATTATTATTTATTTAGTGTATGGCTTTTAATAGTGGGGAGACCCAAGGGTTGTTCCACTTCACCAGATAACCTCATTTTCCCCAAACGGAGATATGAGTTATAGTTCTTTTAAAAAGTTCATTTGAAAACATAATTTTTGATTCCAAACCAATTGAACAAAAAGTAAGTTCTATACTCTATAAGTAATATGAACTAAACAACTTACTCGTATGATAATAGATATTGAATGCAATATGTATCATATTGTGAAAATACGAGATCTTGAAGACATAATATTCTATATTCTACTTATAATTTAATCATTTTGCAATTTTTTAGCATGAAAAATGCTCTGCGAGCCCTGTCTTACCATGAGACAGACAGCAAAGGTTCTAATGTAAAGTCTGTAGAGTCTCTAGAGTCTAAACAGTCTGAAGAGTCCCTTAATTCTATAGAGTCTGAAGAGTCCCTTAATTCTATTGAGTATGAAGAGTCCCTTAATTCTATAGAGTCTCTAGAGTCTGTAGAGTGTTTAAAATCTGTAGTCTCAATAGCCTCATCCGATGTAAGAATTTAAAAACCAAATCTGTTCTCTTATAGCACGTATAGACCTAATCGCAATAATTATTGTAATCAAATTAACGTTGACAAAGTTGGTGAAAGTCGTAAAACGGGTGACGCAACTAAATGCTAACGCGATCTCAACTGATGATACAGAAGATTTCGTGTTCAACAGTAATCTATGTTGATTACATTAAACAGTGTAGAGTATATAAAGGCATACAGCAAACAGTAACGTAGTAGGAATTTACAAGAAGAGAATTAGTTAGGCCTTCCATTACTACCAGCATGTTTAGCACCTGAATTAGTGGTAAAGCTGAATGCCTTCTTACACAATCAAACAGAAACAATCCAGCAGTACACAATGTGGTCGATGATTCTTAGTGTGTCTCAAATACACATTAGAATTAACAAAACTAGCAAATTCCTACTACTTAATTGGAATCAGATTCTATTGGATTTTTACTCAATATAGACTATAATTTTGTTGATAATTAAGGAAGCGATAAGTAGAGAGCTGGTGATTTGGCATTGGAGTGGAAAGACTTTACTTTGGATTAGAGCTGTAAGGTGATTAGGTGAATGACCGAATTCAAGTCTTCCTTGAGTATTGATTCATATTTATTATTTTATGAGGTCACTGTCAAAAAATGATACAGCCTAAAATCATGAATGAAAACCTTACGAGAAAAAGACACTAATTTGGCATTTGAAAAATGATTCGATGGATTTTCGTATCACAAATGAATCGCTTCATGCAAAAAGGGTATAAGTCAAAAAATCAAATTGTCCAAAGTAAAATTCGATTTTAGATTTATTCAAAGTAAAATCAAAATTTAAAGGACTTGAACGATTAATGTAGTGGGAAAATAAACTTGGTATTGTAGGCTCACTAGTATTTACATTAAAATATTGATGGAGATAATGATATTCTGGATTTCCCAAGAATTATCATACAGAAGTGGTAATCACTTTTCATAATGTCAAATATATTTAGTAGGCCTAATACTCATATAATTAGTATTTTTGTGATTCATCACATTGAATACATTGTACAAAATTTCAGGCATTATATGATATTGCATCTTCCATTATCTACAAATATTTGAACCAATAGCAATGTTTGTGTTTAATTGTGTTGATGACACATATAGATGAATTTTGAATGAAACATAAGGATGAATAGATGAATTTGAATGTTTAAAAACTTGAGTTATAAACAATGAGAGCATTAATGAGATTATAATGAAGAGAAGGAAATTTATAGAACTCCTGAAATATTTTACGAAGTTATGTGGGATCGCATAACAAGTTAAGTATCGATGACTTGGAATTAGATAACCGGTCGTCCCTCAACTTCCTAACAAGACAAGTTTTTATATCAGATACTTTTACTAGAAGGTGAAGGTTGTAAAACCATGGCCACTCAATGCAGATGAATAATATTTAGAAAAAATCGCACTTAGCATTCATTATGCAAGCGCTCTACGAGTTACGAGATACGATATACGAGTTACGAGGTAGTAGTAGTTCGAAATTGTAGTTAAATGGAAAGAAGGTAAATTGTTGTATTTTAAAAAAGGTTCTACTGAGATCAAGTTATAAGATTCAAACATGATTATATTAGTTTCTATTAACGAAAGTGTTTCCGTTTATCTTGAATGCTAAATAGTCCTTAAAATTCATAAGGAATTGTTGGGTTATTTCCACATTTAAAACCATTCAAGGAAGAATAATCGTTGAACATAATGTGGGCAATAGAAATTTTGGAACTATATAAATGAATTAGAATGAGAAAGAAACGGTGTTTATTTCTTTCGATTCCAAAACTCAAATTGCTCTTATAATTCAGACTACAGTACTTCCAAGCAGGAACTGTACTTGAAGTTAGATTCAATCATTTTCGGAAGAATATTGCAGTAGCAAAAAAGTCACTAGGCTACTGCTACTGTAATAAAAATATATCGGAAGTCAATAACAGGCTCAAGTAATGCCAGAAGACCTTCCAGGATCGGAGTATCGATCAATTAGGCCCTAACTGATGAAAATTATTATTTTTAAATTTGTTTATACATCAAACACTGGCGGCTCGTACCCACGAAACAGGTGTAGTGCCCGTTTAGTAAGTGCCAGCTTACTGTACAGCACTTCACCTATTTCGTGGGCACGAGCCGCCAATGGCATCAAAGTGTTCGAAATCTCATCTCTCCAAATCTTCGAAAAGTATTGACTTACTCCGGGAGTATAATACAATCGATTTATTCCGGAAGGAGAACGTAGGCTATAAATAATAGCATGTTCAGTCTATAATAAAATGATCAGAGTTCAAAGGATTACAGAGTTCAGTGAACAAGAACAATGAGATGCAATTGTTTCTATTACTATTGTTTAGGTAATATGATAATATAGTAACTTCCAGACATGAGTTCATTTCATTCCGTGTTATTAGAATGGATTCAATCTATGATTGGTGTTCCGTAATCCGTATCGTATTGTTACTGAGATTGAGAGTAATATGATGAGTTTCATCAATACCTCCACCAAAGCGAAGTTGGTCACTCTATGTGCCTCTACATGAGCCAATTACGAAAAGGGAGAATCAATTCATGGAAACCAGAGATTACGACATTTAAATGAAATACACGTTAAATAGGAGACATACCGGTACTGGGGACTTCTAATGTATCCTCTCTCTTCAGTCACTTACCTGAAAAAATATGAAATGAATTAAAAGGTGTACAAGATGTGGTGAAATTTTACATTTATCAATGAGAATGATCACACATTTGAAATAAATACAGTAAATCAATCAACGAACCTTTTTCCTCAGTAAAAAAAGTTTGATAACAATTTTTACCAGATTCATGACAGTGAACAAGATGAGAAGTTTGTATTGTTTAATACAAATTTCAGTATAATCGAAGCCAATTGCACAAGATCCAATCAAATACATTCAAATTAAACTATTGTAAAATCATAAAATTGGGAAAGTTCCGTTGCATTGGCTTCGTTAGATAAGTATTCAATATCCAGTACATGTGGATATAGTATTCATTTTACGTGGTGATTCAATTTTACTTTTTTCTTCAGAATCAACTGTCACGCTTGCAAAATAGAATCGATTCACATTCACAATAATTATAAGAAAGAGATTGCACGCAAGAAAAACTTAGATATCTTCAGGAGTCAAGTCAGACCATATCCGTACATTTCTTTTTTGTTACTTCATCATTATCATTCTTGTCCGTATACTAAATTATTACTTCCTCTCACTGTACTTGAAATAGGCCCACAGTACATTAAATATACTGTAATTGTATGCTGTCATTATCACTATGTAGGCCTCATCATCATCATGTAGGCCTATGTTTTGGTAGATAGCCTCTATTCTCGATTTTTTTACATTGCTAAAGCAGAATTTTGAATTATGTAGCGGGTTGGATTCCACCAATATTACTAGAAGCGAAGAAATGTTGTTTTGTACCATTACTGAACTACAAAAAGATCAATTTATTTTCAGGCTCATCATGTTGTAACCTACTCTGCTAGCGACAAAAGACAATGATCTCTCCGAGATGATACATTTCATAATAATTTGTATCACGATTCAGACCATCTTCCCTATCACTGCAATCAATATTACGTAATATAACATAGAAATAATTATAATCTAATGGAAATGCGTGATTGGACAAAGCAGAAGAGCATTCGATTGATACTAGAATAAATTGGGAACAATGCGAACTGAAATCATCAGGTTGGCTGAGCAGAACATTATTATGAATGTTGAAATGGGAATTACAAATTCAGCATTGGGATGTAACTGGAATCAAATTATAGATGATGAATGCCTAAGTATCGCTGAATAGATTAGAAAAATATGATGAGATTCGTTGATATAGTTTTATCATAACCATCTATCATTTCTGAATGATAGAATGAAGGTTATGGTTTTATCATTCTTATAGTTTCAGAAGAATTATTTATTAATTATGAAGAATGAAGATGAATTTTCAAGTTTTATCATTTACAGGAATTATTTTGATAATTCCACACATTTCACTTTTAAAATCAAAGGTTTGAAAAATTAATGGTTACCAGTAAGTTATTATCAAATTGATGTAGGCCTACTTTGAATCGGTTTAGAACTGGATGAGCTTCCTTATAAGATACTGAAATACAAGTTCTAATGCATACGTATATAAATAAATACATTTACTGAACTTCTGTATACATAGACGACGCTGATCTATTAATGATGTAAAAACAAACCATTTGGGGATGTTGAGATGAAAGATAAAAAGCATTTGCTGTTAAACATTTACATTACAACAGGGTACTCCTGAGGATTAAATAATCATTTTCCTGGGAATGAAGAACAAGTTCCAAAGCGAAGAATAAACGTTGAATTCCAAAAATAGAATAGAACATTCCTTCATTGAAATTCCAAGAGGAGTGAGTGATAGTAACAGTGTTATAGCTGGAGAAATATTGAGTTCATTCTTTGTAAAATTCAAGGATTAAGCAAACAATGCTTAATATCAATTTATTATATTCAATTGCGCAAAGAATATAAATCTGAAATATTTTGTCAATGAATTATTGTTGTAATATAATATTCAATTCGACAATAGATTGGCTATTGATGGCGTTCTTTCCCCAATACGTCGTCTATCATAACGAAGCTAAAGACGATTGGACAGTTTTTTTAGGAAATCCAATAATGGAAATCAACCACAGTTTTTAAAAAAAAATTATATTCACATTCATGATCACTCTCTGATGTACAATTACACATTAATTGTACATTGTACATTGTACATGTATTGTACTTTTTTTTCAATAATAACGTTTCTCAAGATATGAGACCACTTATGTGAAGGAATTTTTTCAGGAGAGCTGATTAGATGATTTTGATTTGATTTGGGATGAAAGTGAACCAGACTGTACTACTGTATATTGATTAACTACAGTACTCTGAGTATTGAGTAGGTTACAATATTGTATTTGGTATAACCAGAGACAATGTATTATTATTAATACATTACTAAAAATACATTGTCTCTGGTATAACTAACTATACTCTGTATACTTGCGAACCAAGAAAGTGCTCCACCTAGAAGCCAAACTTTTTCACCTCCAGTAAAAAACAAAAGGTAAGTTACTGTACACGATTCGTATCCGTCTTGAGATCAAAAACAGACCAAGGACAACGATTTATCGCCTGACCTTTTAAAGAAAAAGGAGCAGTTTGCTCTCCACTCTGCTACAGTCTGTCCAAGCAAAGAAGAGATTCTGGCAAAAGGAAAAATGACTCCAGTTCGATCAATATTAGTTCAAAATTTGGTCTCAAATTGTAAAAAATATTAAAAGCAACAATTTAAGACAATAAATTTATAATTTTTGAACAAATACTGCTTGAGTTGAAGTCATTTTTCCATCTTGCCAGAATATCTTCTTTGCTTGGACAGACGATACAGTTTATAGGAGGCGGGTGGTTCACCAGATAGAGCGACAACCTCAGCTGAGAAAAGGCTAGTCTGTCCAAGCAAAGAAGACATTCTGGCAAGATTGGAAAATGACTCGAGCGCGGTCGATATTGGTTTAAAAATTATAAATTCAATCTTAAATTGTATACCAGAATGTTTCCTACAACTTGAAACCAACTTTTTTATTTTTGAACCAATATTGACCGAGCTTAAGTCATTCCCCCATCTTGCCAGAATGTCTTCTTTGCTTGGACAGACTATACTACCGACACGAAATGTCAAACTGCCATTTCGATAAGTAGCAATGTTCAGGGTCACTTCTTGGAAGAGTGATATTTTCACGAAAAATCACCAAAGACTCTGAAATTACTGCAATGGTCGTCATCAAGATTGAAGGCTTAACGCCTGTCTTGTCCTAATTCCGCCAAATGGAGGATATTTCTAATCTTTTTTCATAATTTTTTTTCAAGTAGTCTTCAGTTCAAATCTGATTTGTACAATAGTTAAAAGAAAGTGCCCTTTTCTCACCCAGTCGTTAATGAATATTTCCAATAATCATTCATACAGTGTGTTCCAGGGAAAATCTGGCAAAATTCTCACGCTGATTCCTAACAGCATCCAGTGGAAAAAATCCATTGTATACTCTGTCCAAGCAAAGAAGACCCTCTGGCAAGATGTGAGAATGAGTCACGCTCGATCAATATTAGTTCAACAATTATAAATTTTCACTCAAATTGTAGGAAACAATTTGATCTACTATTAAAGACCACATTTATAACATTTAAACAATTATTGACCAAGCTGGAATGGAGCTCATTTTCCCATCTTGCCAGAGGGTCTTTTTTGCCTACATACCTCAAAAAATGCTTAGTTACAGATACAACAATAGCAGAAGATTGTAGACAATTTTTTATCAAATCTATAATTTCTTATCAGGGATTCATAGAACTACCAAAATTATCACGTTATATGTGAAATTAGCTTAGAAATTCTATGGGACCAGACGTATGTGATTTCAACAGAAATTGAGGTAATGAGCAAAATATGCCAGAAGACCTTATTTTCATGCTTGAAAAAGATATGACTGGATGTTAAATCATAGCCTATAGTATTTTGGAAGTAGCCTATAGAAATTGTAGAAAATTTTATTCTGAAAGATGAATCGCATTGCCTTGAAACTCACCACCCAAACTTCAGAGATGCCAACAGTCTTGGAATTTAGAATCATACCTATATAACTCACTGTACTAATATAATATCAGTACAGTATAATATATGTGTAATATTGGAATCATCCTTTAACTTATTGTCTAATGTACTGTAAGTTACTTGAATTTGAAATGTAACTCACCTATTTCACAGGGCTGCTTGATCTTCATTTTAGTCTACTTTGAATCCAGAGCTAATTCTCACACTAACACTGATCACATCAAAATACAGTAAAAATCCTTCAAATAATGGATTTGGGACGTTATCAACAGATTTGCAATGAGACTCTGAAAATTATTTGATGTAAATTGAAGTCAATGTGGTCATTTTATACTGGATTATAGTAATATTTCTAATAGAGTAAAGATTGAATCAATGCAACATTTAATACAACTCAGTGTGAGGGGTTGATTGGAATGGTTATCATTGACAATTTTTTCTGAGGGTAATGCATGAGCAATCATGCGTGAGCAATACTTAGAATTGCGTGGCTAAATTGGTACTAGTATTTTGAGAATCAAGCTACCGTAAAACCTTTTTTTTCTTGGTATCAAACAATCTGATTAGGATCTTTTTTAATTGACGGAGTATATTATGTTCTATAATGAAATTATTTCTTCCTATATTCAGCGTTTAAGTAACAAAAAAATATTGCTTTTAGGAAGACTAATAATTTATTCAGGGCTACAATGATTTTAGTATTTAAGTATTATCGAAAAGTTTCATATGCCTATCAATAGTTTGATGAAGAAGATTGGTGTAATTTTATATTCATCCGATTTCGAAATTAATTTTATAAAATTTAGCGAAACACTGCCTTAATACGTTCACTGTTTACTGACAATAGCAACAATTGACTTGATAAGAGTCAAGCTCAAGGACCTTGGCAGCAAGTGATAACAGCAGTGCTGAGTGCAGGCTGTTATCGAACAGAAGTTTGATTTATTGAACTAATTCAGTGATCTGAACGAATAACATATTATTGTCAAAGATCCAAACTGTATATTATTTATATTAATGTGAAACATTTGATTAATAGTGAACAATAAATGATAGTGAGTATCGTAATACAAAATAATGTTTTAGTATGTGTTTTGAATGCAGTACCGAGCTATAAGAATTTTAGTTGTATACTACCGTATTCGAATTTAATGAAATTGTTTAGTCATTTATGAAATAATAAGAAGCAAGAGATAGATTGTAAAATAGCATTGAAATTAATTTTATTGAACAATGTAGGATTTTTTTTGATTGTGATATCATAATTATTGTTTTTAGAGTATTGGCGGCATGTCAAATTTTAAAGGAAAATAATGCAAGTTCTAGAAAGTTTAGGATTTTTTTTAAAATTTTCACCAGTACGTATAAGTATTTATATATATTTTTTCAATTTTATTCCATTGAAGCTTTTGTAGCTCAAAATTAATTATTCAACTACAACTTCCATTCAACTATTATTTGGGTTTGCAAAGATTGTTTTAATTTCATCGACATCAGGATTGCACATTATTGGGATATATTGAATACAAAACTAGACCACATGTCTCACTTTGAAAGCAATAAATAACTACCCAACAAGCACATGAGACACAACAAAGAGATTTTCAAGAAAAAAGGGATTTGAAACTATTACAAACATAAAATCAAGAAATTGTATGCACACCAAAAGGAAGTCACAACACTCGCAAACTACGAACGAATTTATTTTCTAAAAAAAATCCGGAAGAACCGATAAGACCCGTTCACAACGCGCCATTTCTTGCAACAAACGTATTCGGGAAGACAAGATCGAAACGCGCCGTGACCTTAAGAAGACGCCGTTCAAATCACAACTGAAACTGAACAACTGAAAACTGGCTTGAGGCGGCGGAATAGACAGCTGATTACCCGCTCCCCCTCCCACTAGTGCAACCGGTTGAAAATAGAGATACAGTAGGTATAGTTGAAGAAAGTACAGATATAATATAGAGTTTGGTGGTTGGAGGGCGGTAAACATCGCAGCAGCTGTTACTTCCAGGTATAATATTTTGCTACAAAGTAGTAGAATAGCCACGGAGACTGAGAAATTCTTTGGTAAGTTGTTTGTTATGTTCGTCACTCGCGTTCTGAGAAGGACGTGGGTTGAATAGGAACCTCAGAGTTAGAAGTTATGTAGAATGTAAGATAGAGGACTATGGAGGAGTTTTCGAGTTCAAAAGTGATTGATGGATCAGTGTGTAGAGACGTAGAGACTGTATAATCAATACTATAGAGACTATATAATAAATAATTAATAGTCTCTATACAATTTCTATAATCAGAATGGTTATACAGTCAGTATCTATGGATCAGTGAACGTGAAACCATGTTCATGATGGAATCAATGAGGATGTGGATTGAATATTGTACACAGTCCTCGCTCCCCAGGTCAGGACAAAAATAAGATACTGTCTCTGAGCTCTTTCTTTTTTCTTCCTTTCTCTATATCGTGGTATGACATAATGTGAGGTAAGGCTGGAGGTTGGCTAGACTTTGAGGTAAGAGGGAATAACATTTATAAAATATGAATTAAAATATGAAAATTTACTAAAATAATAGAAATACAACTGGAATTCAAGGGGCTTTCTAGAATAATAAGATGGATACAAAATTGAACAGTGGTGATCGTTTCAGTATTGTGGAACTCCGTCCATTTCTTCTTAGATTTAATATTCTTCAAATTTTAATCAACTACTCATTATTATTAATGGTGATTATAATAAGTAGTAGATTAAATATTTAACATAATCCATGAGAGAGCTATACATGGTAATAAAATAACAATCTCCACTGAATCAATATATTATTATATTATATATATTATTGACGACTCAATACTTCAAAAATGGTGAGACAATGTTCAATAGCATCGATTCTAGTCATACAATTCTATCGGCCATGGAATGAAAGAGGGGAGTTGCCAGTAGGAGTTACTGTATCCTGATTGGTCGAGAACCTAGTGCCTTCTGATTAGCTGGAAATATCACTTGGAAACACGAAATGGCGGATACAATAGACGATAAAATGGCGGACACCGTGAATCAGCTAACTGGAAACAAATCACTCACATTAATTCTAAATTGATGACAAATTCTAATTACCAGGCTGTTGGAAAGGTGCAGTAAACTCAGAGAGTAATGAAGGTTTAATTGGAAAGCCTCGAAGTCAAGTCGATGCTCATGATATTTACCACATTTATTTTTTCAATCATATTTTCTTTCCTATATTGTACTGCGTAAATAAGAATACATTTTCTAGAGAATAGAGAAAACCGATTATACAGTCATACAATGTATTTTCTCTTCCATCAAGCGAAATTTGAAATCGATTCTAGAAAAACCGAAAACCGACAACTACTGTAGTTACAGCTGGTGGTACCACTTAGAAGTCGTTAATTAACTCACTTTTCCCAAACCAGCAGAATCTGTCAGTTTGTTTGTTTAGAGATGAAAACCAGATTGAAGGTGTGAGTGAGCAATTACGGAGAAATCTCTGGGTGGAGATTTCAGTCTGAAATCAAAACGTCAAACGTGGCTACTTTTTGTTCGCTGTGATGAAAACTCATCTTCAATCTGAGTTCTATTAGCGTTTATAGTCTAGAAAAAATTCGGAAACTTCCTCGTTTTCTGTTAGGCTATTCGTGTTTAGTTTGTTCGCGGTAACGCATTGATGAAATTTTCAACTTAAAACTGAGTTTTACTAGCGATTATAGTCGAGGCAAAGATAGGAAACGTCCTAGATTTTTGTTAGAAGTGTTTAGTTTGTTCGTATTGATGAAGTTTTCAACTTGAAACAAAGTTTTACCAGCGATCATAGGCTAGACAAAGATAAAGTTCCTCTTTTACTGTGTTTTGTTTGTTCGTACTGATGAAATTTTCAACTTGAAACTTACAAGTTTTACAAGCGATTATAGTCCAGACAAATATTATATTTTATAGATAGGAAACGTTCTAGTTTTCTGATATAAGTGAGATTTTCATCTCGAATGTGATTTTTGCGAGCCATTATAGAATGAATACATGTGTAGTAAACTTTTCTGTTTGAAAATTTGCAAACACATTTTGAAAAGTTTCCGTTTCAGTTGTAGTTCAGTTCCCATTTGACATTGTCTCAGTATCAGTGTCTCCTTCTTGTCAATGAATGGTTGGCATCCCTCAGTTTCCGATTCGAGAGGGAGAGTGATTGACAGATCTCTGGCTACAGATCGTCCACAGAACGTTCTCTACCTCGGGCTAGCTCACTTCTATTCGAATAGCTTTCTCTTTTGTATGTCCAAAACTGATACGATTCGATTGTCGATGCGAAAATTCACACGATATTGTGACGTACTGGTATTGTTTGTATATACTGTTTACTCTTGTTCGGTTTGTTGTCGGTTTGGACTATTCTTCGTTTATTCCGCAGGGAAATTATGCGGGCTCACGGAAAACTAGACGTTCCATTTCACCGTAGATTCCCCACCTTGGCAGCTAATTAACAATTTTAATAACATGCTCGGTAGAGTATGAGAATGAGTACTATTGCGCTACGTATGAACGAACGAGAACGTAATTACGGTCAAATTAAAGCAAATTAGTTGATAACTGAGAGCTCGCGCCTCAGGAACGGGGATAATGATCAGGATTATTACAACATAATTTTTAGGTGTTGTGAAATTCACTTTCTGTCAGAAATCTGCTTATAGGCTGAACCACGACTTCTGCTGTTTCGAAGAAATTCAGACGAAACAAAGTCTTCAAGACAAAGTTTCTGCCAAAACATGATTATGTTTTAAACGATGATTTTCATGTGTCAGGTTTTAAAACTTTGAATAGATTATTAGACTAACAGTATTCTTATACTTCAATAATGATCTCTTCTCATGAATTTCATATAAATTAAAATTAAATAAGTGAGAGCTCAGCTAACACGAGCGAGACTCCGGTTGGCTAAGAAATGCCCTTGGTTGGTTGAAATTTAGCCCTGATCAGAATCATTGATAGGAGTTCTGCTAACATGATTAAAGACTGCTTCAAAACAATATTGTGATGTTGGGCATGTATTGAGAAAAATATTGACAAGAAGTCTCGATTTCAGAAGAAAGTAATAGGAGACTGGGAACTGATACCGTGAAACCTTTGTCAGGAAATACAGTCTCAATTTATCGCATCGGTCCATTTTGAAGAGAATTTCTTGTATTGTATGCCTATTGAAACCAGTTAATCGTTGAACCGTTTACACGGTAGATGTACTCCCACAACAAATAATGCTGCTTTGTGTTGTTGCCGTTCGGGAAAATAAGATGTTCTCGATTTATGCTTTCAATTTCTGGCAATGGCATGCCGAATTGAAGCAACAAATAATGGAGATACACGACAGATTTTTCATGGTGCTTTCTGTGTTCACAACGGGGTGAAAGTTTATCGGATCAGGGCACGACCAGAACATTTTCATGATTGGGATAGTTTTCCAACTATTTCCGCAGCCTCTCCATTCATCAGATCATCCTTTTCTCCCAATTTCACTCACATAGATGTGTTGCAGACTCAATTTATCAATGAAGACTTCACACTGGAGAATGGAGGAACTTGATTCACGAGACCACAAACACAGTGTGTAAACAGGACCAATTTGTGAAGATTACACACTAGAAAATGGATTAGATATTAGATTCTTTCACAATAGCTTGGATCTTGAATAGGAATCGAGATAGTTGAACATGATTAGATCGATTCACAATTATAATTTGAGATCAGAATAGAGATCGATCGGCATGAGTTGACAGTTTTTCAAATCAATCCACATTTTCAAAATATGTGAAGTTGAGTTGATAAATACTGAGTTGTGAAGACTGAAGATGAACATGCCTATCAATGTCAAATTATTGATAATCAAGGTTAGAGCCTCAGCAATATACTAATCGATTATTCAAATATACTAAGCCAGCAATTTAATCATAAATTTTATACTCAAGCTTTAAAGCTTTTTATCAATCAGCCGTAGCTTTATCGGATACTTTGAATGATGAAATCTTATACGGTAGCATACCTAATACTTATTTTTTCTTAGGGCTACTGTATTCGTTAAAACTTTAAATAATTGAAATCAAAGTACCCCTTAAAAAAAATCTTATTTTCCACTACATGTTTCGGCGACATAGACATATTCGAGTGTAGCCTACCTCTATTTTGAATTCAACTTTTTTATAAAAATAATTTTTTGTATTAGTAGGTTTTGTTATCAAGATAATTCAAGACTTCTTATTTAAAAGACTTGAAGGAGTTCAAGTTTTTCAAGATTCATCCCTGTTTATCCATAAGAGTGAATAATATTGATTAATTATTTATAGTATATTTATAAATTCTTATTAGTATTGATTTTTAGTAGTATTTTTAATAGTATTGATTCTTTACAATATATTTTCTCATTTCAATATTACTCTTCTCTCCTATATAAAATATGTTATTCATCTCTTATTGATTCATATCTCTTCATTTATCTTAATATGTCCAATTTAATTTATCCATCAGATCTATCTAATTTCAATTTTTCTTCATTTTTAACATTATTTGTTACTTTGAAATCATAGATTTATAGTGCTAGAAGGTTACTTCAATAAAAAGATTTTCAAGGAAAAAACCAAGTTCAAATGTTCCTCAACATTCCTAAAAAATGAGTTAACAAATTACCGACCTATCTCTCTTCTGGCTTCATTGTCCAAGATTATAGAAAAATGTGTTAATCTACAGTTGACAGAATATTTGACAAATAATAATATTTTATCAAAAAACCAATATGGCTTTCAAAAATCAAAAAAGACTGAAGATGCCCTGTTTGAAGTCACAAAATACATAATTGAGTCAGTTAAACAGAGAAATAAAGTTATAATGACATTCTAAGGCTTTTGATTCCGTTGATCGAGATAAGCTCTTGAAGAAACTCGAGTCTATTGGAGTTAGAAATTCCGCCTTGCAATGGTTCAAAAGTTATTTCTCTGCACGCCAGCAGTTTGTTCAAATTTATGGTGAGTGTAGTGACAGGGACAGTGTTGACTATGGAGTAATCCAGGGAAGCACCCTTGGTCCAATATTAATATTAACATCTCAAAGTTTAACTTACAAAGTAAAATATATCTATTTGCCGATGACACGGTTGTTATTTCTGTTGGTAGAGAATGAGAGGAAGTTTATAAGAATGCCACATTTGACCTCTCAAAAATAAAAAATTGGTTTGACCACAATAGTCTAACAGTCAATATAAATAGAACAATGTATATGCCTATAGTAACCAGAAATCGATCCAGGATGAAGGCTAGTCAAAATGCATTCCTGCAGGGATGTGGAATCCACAGTATGTGCATGTGGTTCAATCAAGAGAGTTGATCAATACAAATACTTGGGAGTCATTTTTGACCATCATCTAAGTTGGGTACCCCACATCCAGAATGTGAAGCAAAGGCTCAGGAGGATGTTGTATGGTCTATCTCAGCTAAGCCAAGTGCTGGACATTGGGTTGTGTAGGAGGGTTTATCACGCATAGCCTATGCTCAATCAGTGATGCAGTACGGTATAATAGTCTGGGGTGGTGTATCATCGGCATGCTTGGAGCCGCTTACTGTTACTCAGCGTTCAATTATGAAAGCAATTCTCAAAAAAGAAGCCAGGTACCCCACGTTATTGCTGTTCTCGGACTTCCCTGTTCTTAATATAAGACAGTTCTATATCAAATAAATCCTTACCTACATTAGAAAACATAGAACAGAACTTTTTGAAAATATTCAACACAATTATCAAACTCGACTCAGAAATCATCATGGTTGTACAACACCCAGATTAGTACACGGGATAGAACTTAAATCACCTTACTATCTAGCTCAAATAATCTATAGGAATTTACCAGAAGATATCAGGGAGGCCGAGAGCTGCAGTGACGTAGAGTATGAAAGGAGGTTGATGGAGTGGCTCTTAGGTATAGGCTGGATTGGAGCAGAGGAGCTCATCAATTTTGAATATGAATCAATAAAAAATATATAATTTGCATTCAGTTTTAAAATTTGCATCGTTGCTGGTCCCAGGTTCTCTTCTCCTGCTCTTAGAACTGTACACTCTGCTCTCTACTCTAAATGTAGTTTTTTTTTATTCAAAATTTTTCTTTTGTAGAACTTATTTTTTGAACTATCATACATAGAAAACTTATAGATATATACCGTAGTATCGTACTGTCACTTCGGAGCTCTCCCCTATACTCAGACGCACAGTCTTCTTGGGGGAATTCCACTCTATTTCTTGTATACTTATGGTGTAATATTATAAGGATGCATTATTACTGAATGTAATGAAATTTTTTCATCTAACCATGATTATATGTGTGATTATATATTCTTTTCATGTATTGATGAGCAATGTGGAAATAAAGAATTTGAATTTGAACATAATAAAATTATACAATATTTCAATCTGTACAAAACTCTGTATGAATTATAAATTTTAAAATTTGATTAGTTCAGTTCAGAGTTCCCAATCTAAATCTGGTATACCTACTCTCTATAGTCCTAGTCTTAATTATGAGTTTCAAAAGGAACTCACGTTTACAAGAGTTATTGCATTATATTTGAAAGTGCCTTCTGTGGTATATGGCCTTTGATTAGAATCAAAATCCATGCAGAAGATTTATGAGTTTCTTTATTAGAAAGACGACAAAATAGAGCAGAAAAACATTCACTTCCTCGCTGTTGAATAAGAGCAGTTACATAAATTGAACCAAGATCGAATCACTTTTTAATGAACAGTTTTGTCTTCTGTAGTAATTTTCCAAGTTTAATCGCAGGAAATATCTGAGATAAATTTACTACACTGGGAAAAAATTGTGCTCTACTTTCCGGTTGTGACGAACGGGTCAGAGGAGCAAGGACATACGAGCAAACAGATCACCTTTAGAGAAAGGTATAGTCTGTTCAAGCGAAGAAGACATTCTGGACAGGTTTGAAAATGACTCCAGGTCAGTAAATATTGGTTAAAAAAATATACATTTGGTCTCAAATTGTAGAAAATATTCTAATCTACAATTTGAGACCAAATTTGTAATTTTTGAACCAATATTGACCGAGCTAGAATAATTTTCCCATCTTGCCAGAATGTCTTCTATTGGACAGACTGTACCAACGCTTTCGATTGAAACAAAAAACAGCGAATAACTGATAATATTGCATCGTCGGTCTGGCATGCCATGCAATCAGCGGCAGGAGGTCATGTCATGGCATGGCATGCTATGCCACTGCTACAAACATATTTAGAACACGTGATAGCTACGCTACAATATGAGGTGCGGATACCTCGACTCTCAAGGCTGCTGCAATGGTTAGATGGAAACTTGAATAACACCATGAATGTTATTAGCAAGTCTATTTTAAACTCACAATATATAGCGCCAATACATAACATACATAACTTTACATAACATCATCAATGTTAATAGCAAGTCCATTCAAATTTACACTATAGCAACAATAGATAGATAGAAACTTGAATATCACCAAGAATTTTAATAGCAAGTCTATTTAAATTTACATTATAGAGCGACAATCGAATTATTATGACCTTAATCTATCTTTTTATGCCTCAGTATTATCAGAGCTACAAGAAACCTATTACATAAAATATTAGACCTTCTGTCAAACGGGAAGAAGGAACACATTAAACGCTAAATGTGTAAGTTTATTTTTATAGTAGGGTTGCAATAAATGTGTATAAAACAGCTAAAAAGTTCTCAGTAAGTTATGTTATAGCTTATTTTTTTAGAAATATGTCATGAGATGTTTAATTTTAAAATAGCGATATCCAGTTCCGTTTCTATATTTCTTTAGGGTCCATGAAATAACTTGAAAATGGAAAAATTCACTTCAACGTGGAATTGTTGAGGATTGTGAGTAATTTTGTATAAATGTGAAAGGGGAGTGGAACATGTTGTGTTGATGAAAAATACTAAAAGGGTACTGTGATTCTAATTTTTATCAATAAACGTCCAATTTCTTTAATTAACAAGGAAATAATATATAGGTTTACTTTGTACAGAAGATTTATTAGCATACACCCAGAAGATCAAAGCATAATATAACCTAAAATAACATCATGGAAAATGCTGACCGCCTCCATAATAATCATACCCTTCGATTACCAAGTTTCATAAAATGACGTCAGAATAGTACAGAGAAATCTCTTTGTAATATTTTTATTTATTAATTTGAAACCACGAGGGAAACATTCTTTGGACCAGGATGTTTTTCAGAAATCGGGTGAGCAGCAATTTTCATTAAACATCATAACGTTATGTACGTTTCAAAGGGGATGAATATAAAAAAATTAAATAGTTTAATCAACTTTATAAAATTAAAATGTTTAATAAAGTTCAATAATAGGTCTAGAAATCATTTTTTCGCTATTCAGTCGTATGAAATGCTTGAAAAGAAAATTTATAAAAAATATGTTACAATGGTCAAATAAATGCGCTTATTTGAAAAGCTGCCATCAATCTAATCGATTTGAACCAGAGCCAGCCAGCGATAATAGAATATGAGATATTAATATAATAGAATATTTCTATATTCTATTCTCTCTGGAGCCAGCCAACGTTGTGAACAGAGCCAGGACGGTACATTCATTTTGCAATGCAATTTGAAGACCTGTTTCAAAAACAGCTAGTTGAGCACAATTTCTCAGCCTCCCATGTGGTCTAGTGGCTAGGATATCTGGCTTTCACCCAGAAGGCCCGGGTTCGATTCCCGGCATGGGAAAATTTTTTTGTCGTTCGAGAGCGCACTTTTTTGTGAATTAGTGGTGAAATAACTGTTTAGTGTCACAGGTGTAGTATTATTGTTGAGTTTTATATACAGGAATTTTTTAAATAGATAATTTAGTCTACTATTGAATAATAAAAAGAAAAGAAAGCTTAAAGCTGACAAGAAATTGAAAATTTTATTGACGAAGCCTTATGCGAAGGGCCATCTTTATTGAATAAGTTGCAACGCTCGTTGTGCAAACTGGAATGAGACCAATAAAACATTTTTTTCTTTGTCTATCGGTAATATTCAATATTCATGCCTGCCAGTAACATTTTGATAATCAAAAATGTAATACAGTAGCCTACATTTCTACATTATTTTTTAACGAAGTATTTCCTTGTGTATTCTTAGGTGTGTTTTTGATATATTATACAAGAAGAAGGCTAGAATTTTTTTATAAACAATTTAGTTTAATTCACTATGATTTGAAGTAAACGCTTAGAGCTGACAAGAATATAAATGCTATTTATGAATCCTTCTGAGTTTTTCTTGAGAAAATCTTAATTTACTGTTGAAATAACGTAAACTTCTGCAAAATTCCAAAACGAATTGATAATAACTTAAATTCAATAATTGAAATAAACTATAATTATATTTGGAGAATATTCTTCAAAAAATTGAGGAAAATCACCCAGAATGAGCATTAACGATAAACAGTAGAAAAAAATTTTCAAGGAGTATTGATTATAGGTACCACTCTGACATAACCAAGACGGGAATTAGTAAGTTAGATTAACATAAGGTGCTTCCAATATCAGGAATAAAAGCATGCATGAGTTGGAAAAGAAGGAACTCATTTAATGGAAGATTGCAATGAACGTCGAGTTTTTAGTTACGCTACCTTTTCTAAAATGATTTTCCGTGGAGAAACATTCTCCGCATAGATTTGGAGAAAGCGATAATATAATATTGTTATGAAAACTCATAATATTATTACAGATAATATTTTTCCGCTTCCTGACCTAATATTCAGCAGCATTAGTTATAGTGATTGCTAGTTTTGAATAGGCCAAACCAAATATTTTAATTTTTGTTAGTCAACTTTCAGGATTTGATCATGTTTTGTCTCTATATTTTTGGGAGTGAGAAAGATTTAATTCATTAATACGGGATTGATGAATACATCATAATACTTTTAATAATGAAGATTTTTGAATTCTGTAAAAAGAACATGTGAGAATTGGAATTAATAAATGAAAAAAATTATCCGAATGTATTCAATTCGGCCACTTCATTGGGTTAGCCAAAGATCTGGAATTCTAGATTTCTATTTGAATTCCTAAACAAATATTGAAATACTTGTACATATTATAGAGAACACAGAAAAATAAATCTAATGAAAAATGAATATTTTTTTAAAATTTCAATTAAGAATTTTTAAATGATATTTTATTGCTATAAGCCTATAATCAATAGTGGAAATCTTTTTATAACATTGGAAAAATTTTAATATATTGAGGAATCTTTATAACTTGCGTACACGTCATGAAAATGAAATTTCTGTATGATTTATTGATTCTATTTTTATTTCTTTCGTTCTATTTGACAACAAAATATTTTGGAGCTTCCCAAAAATATTTTCCAAGAGCTGTTCGATTTATTGTTTGTGATTCTTAAATATTGACCTTTTGAACTTTTATAATTTGAGAATAAAGCAAATTATTTGATAAATCACCATTCAAATATTTGATTTTACCTTCGATTTGTTCTATAGAATAGGATACTGTTGTCATAAAATGATATTTCAAAAATGGTATTCAATCTCTATGAAGTGGGAATATACTCATTTTATTCAATAAATATGAATAATCTTCATGACTTGCTCTTGTAAGAAGAATCAACTTATCTTACATTTTATATTAAATTTTGGACAAAAGTTCGTTTGACCACATCACTAACATTACACAAAAAACCTTGATTTGGATTGTATTCTAAATTGTAAAAGGGACAGTTTTGGGCTTAAGCCAGTTTGTATTGAACCTTACCATTAAGCATTATTTGTAAATAAGTGAATAAATTCAATAAATAAATTATATGCACATATTGACCATTAACATAATATGTTATAATCAAAATTAATCTCTTGTCAACTTATAGAAAGCAAGGTTTTCTTAAATCCTGAATCCTATAGTGTGTGCGTGAGCGTGACTCATAACACAACATCACACTCGGTTTTGGTGTTAAGCCAATATTTGACCAAGGCTCATCAAAGCTTATCATCGAAAGCGGTGTCGGTGTGTGAGTTTATACCCTGGTTAAGACGAGAAAAGTAAACATTATGACAAGCCGCTCAACACATTAAATGGTTCATTGGCCAATCCGATTTTGTGTCATTGAACAAAGGGATCACTAATCAGTGTTAAATAGAATAATAAAATCTCAACAAATAGAAATTTACCTAACTGTAGGCATCTGAGCGCCTGAGTGATAATTAATCTCAAAGCAATAATTATAATCAATTTATGATTCATTTTAATTATGTATTTTAATCAATATATGATTTTACCAAATCATCACAGGTGTATGAAGCTCACGAGATATCACGGAAGTCTTTTGGGATAATGTATTGTGGACTTTCGTCAAAATTCTAATATTCTATAGAGTCTGGTCGAGCAGAGAAGACATTCTGGCAATGTTAAAAATGACAACAGCTCGATCAATATTGGTTCACAATTTATAAATTCTGTCTCAAATTGTAGAAATCATTTTTCTCTACAATTTCAGACCAAACTTATAATTTTTGTATCAATATTGACCGAGATGGAGCCATTTCTCCATTTGCCAGAATGTCTTCTTTGCTTGAACAGACTATACAAAGGTCGAAGTATATTAGATATCATACACTATTTACTGTAATTATTTATTTAATCATTTACAGCAATGACAGGAATAGATACGTATTGGTTAAAAACACTGACTAATGTCCAAAACGTCTTCTAACAAATTTTGATGATTAAAATGTCTAAAAGAAGTTACGGAAACATTTTTGGAATATTGTTTATTAAATAGGCAGTAAGTTCTGATATTGTTCCAATAATTTCATGTCGTTAATTAATTAAAAAATGATTTCAGGCGATAATGCTTAATGAAAACAGAAATGTATGTCAAAATATATTAATTCATTTGAAGAAATTTAAATTTAATACTCCACTTTGAATTTTTAAGACACGAATTTCCATAATGAAAATTTTGCTTCTACGTGACTAGAGAATCGTCTCATTACTATTCCATTGCATTAAGACATACTATTATTTTCTGAGGTGATAAATAAACTCTGATAAATTGATTTCATAAGCAATGGATTTTAGAACACAATATAAGGATTTTCTTCATTCTTTTTTATATTTATAGAGACAACTTATATTGAAGTGTGTTTCTCCAAAGATATCTTTTGACAACAATGGATAAAAATTTCCGCAAAAAATCACTATCAATTCATCATTCGAACAGAAATATGTGAGCAGTATTTGCACTGACCCAAAAAGAAAATTTGATCCCCTAATAGATTAAAAGAGGTTGATTTCAGAGAGAGATGGAAAGTTATTAATTTCTTGACATCAATTTGAGTTCTACTCAAAAGATTTAAGCTTTTAAACGGAAATTAATCCTGAGATTTAATAGAATTTCGAGTCAACCTCAAATTATTCTGAAATAGGTTATGGAGAAGTGAGCTGCAGAGTAATGAAACAATATAAGGAG
Source organism: Sogatella furcifera (assembly GCA_017141385.1). Classification (NCBI taxonomy): domain Eukaryota; kingdom Metazoa; phylum Arthropoda; class Insecta; order Hemiptera; family Delphacidae; genus Sogatella; species Sogatella furcifera. The sequence goes on along the minus strand of CM029547.1, from coordinate 7,305,623 downwards.
CTCTCAACTCTCAACTCATTAATATAGTCATTAGTTCGAGGTACCTACAGTAGAACGGTGAAGATTGCATGAAAGTTGAAGTTGGGTCAGAACAATTTTCAATTGAATGAATCAAAAGAGATAATAAATACTAAAAGCTTATAATATTAAAAATCATTTGAATGTGGATAAACGTTTGTAGAAATATCAACTTGCTATTCAAACAGAATAATAGGCTATAAAATAATTATGTATAAGACATGCATTGTCATATCATACTAATTTGAATAATGTCAATATTCTTACTGAAATCTTAAAAAAAAAGATTATTTATTTCAGAAAGGAATGGAGAATTTTATTGATTATTATCATTAGAAGTGATGATAACCTCATGAAAAATAATTAATTCGATACAGTACTATAGTATCATTATTCTCACTTTGATGATAAAAATAATTTTATGGTATCTATTACCGGTACGTTTCTACTCACATAGTTAAAGGAAATATTCCAATAGAAAGTTTGCCAACCTGAAACAAAAAATAATTCTGTTAAAAACGTAATGTAATTCATGTAGCCTATTTTATTATTTATTTACATTGCTGTCTTACATTCATTTATACAATACATCAATAAAAATCCACAAGAATAAAGGGTACATTATTGTTATTATCTCATAACATTAATAATTCTTCATAATCCTAATATTTCTGACAGTGATCTTAGGTTCGGCATTAATTGACCATATTTAATTCCACTTTTTACGGAATATAAGTTTCTCCATAGATTACTAATAAAATCTTTTAGAATCACAATTCAATCACTATTATTTAAGAACATGTAAACCCACTTATTCTGAAATTATCTTACTCATTAATTTATTTATTCAACTACATCTTATACAATATCAAGAAAATTCTTGATTATGAAGTATTGAGATTTATTCGAACGTTAAAACCTATTTATATGTTGGTACTCAAAATTATAATTTTTAACAATCATGAGGAAATAATGAGAGACAAACTATATAAGTGTTGTTACATTTATAATAATGTAGATATGAGAGATGTAGGCTAATAGACTAAATATTAAATTTAAAATAAATAAAATAAAAAATAACAATTATATGAACACAATTCTGATGAGAGCTAAGAACATTTTGAAGGATAATGTGATTTTGTTATTGTATTGCTGTAAGGCCTGTAAGCAGTGAAGTAAACGATTATATAACGATTATATTTTTATAACGATTATAATGTAAGCAGAGAAGTAAACGATTATATTTTTCAGTCACTGTATTCTGTATTGCTGTGAAGAGATGTGCGCCATCTAGCAGTGATTCAGCGAAGCAGTCTCTCCATCTAGAAGCAGTACAACAGCCGCTACATGTTTCATTCAGCGCAAACTGTACTTTATTATACGTAGCCTGCGCCATCTAGGAGTGAATCATCGAGTCATCACACAACTCACTCGAATACAACGTCACTCTCATCCTTGATTTTTCAGTAATAAATCAGCTAATTAATTACTATTGTATTCAATATTGGATTTCTTATCAAAAATTACCCAGTACCTATTTCACTCTTTACTGGTACACTTGTCTACTTGTAGGATCTGAATCTTGCAGCTCTTATCACTGTCAAAATATTTTGCCAGAACGACAATGATACATGCTGCTTGGTAATACCAGAGACAATGTATATTATACATTATACATTATGTATATTTATAGATTGTCTTTGGTAATACTTTGAAAGTGGACTCTATGAAACAGGGAATCATTGAATAATTTTTCATATGAACCAATTTAACTTCTGGCTTGAGATATATAACAGTTTTTTGAAGTTTCAATAGTGTACACAGTATTTTACTTGACAGTATTTCACTTTTTATAATAAAAAAAAGTATTGTAACTTATTTTTTAAAAACTTCTCCACTTGTAAATATTAATGTTAGTATTTTATTAAGTCCTTCAAAGAAGAATGAATAATCTACGTCTCATTTTATTTCAATTCTATTTTTCAATAAATCATAAGGGCATTTCTGGTTGTTTCTAATGACTATAACTCAGCCTACTTATTGAAACAGGATGCTCAACTTAGGGTGATAGAGTTCAAGCATTATGATACTCTTAGTCTCTCCCTTGAAAATTCTCAGTTAATATAGTACGTATAAAACTTTTTAAAAACAAACCCTCCTAATTTATTCTCGGTTGACAGTAGTGATATCTCAATTTAAACCTTGATTATGAACAGAAAAAAACAGTAAATATTTTTCCAATTCCTACAAAAATTGAATTATTACGTGAATCACGTCATCCTCTTGAAAACTCTCGTGTGGTTTATAATAATTTCTCATTCGGATTAATTATATTTTTGGGAAAAATTAATTGGAAAATATAGTTTTACTTCTAATTCTTATTATAGAATAGTATAGGATAGAAAAGGGCACTTTATGATGCTAAAAAAGGTGCTAGAAATTCTGTTCTCAGTGTGCACGGACTATAGGTAGCATGATAATATTTGAAACTGTAAATAAGATAAGTCTGTCCAAGCAAAGAAGACATTCTGGCAAGATGATAAAATGACTCCAGCTTCAACAATATTAGTTCCAAAATTGAGAGTTTGGTCTCAAATTGTAGAAAACATTCTGATATACAATTTGAGAACTAATTGATAATTTTTGAACCAATATTGATCGAGCTGGAGTCATTTTTTCACCTTGCCAGAATGTCTTCTTTGCTTGGACAGACTATAGCATAATGATATTAGAAGCTGTGAACAAGATTGTAGCTTATGAGCTTTGACCGACAAAGACGGATGAGTGCGAACTGCTCTCAGTAGGTACAGTAATTTTACTGTGATTGCATTTGGCGGCAGCACTCAAGCAAAAGTACAAAGTACAAAGTAGTCTCCAAAAAAGAATCATCCACGTCGTTAACTCAGTGCCATCCATAACACTAGCATTATGTCAGATAATGAGCGCAGTATTTCATTGAAATTGTTGTTTGAGTTGCGCTTTTGAACAGCGCTACGAACTTGAAAAGGTTTCCACTCAACACACTTCACTTGAATTATTTCATAACGGCTACCTGTTCAAATCCCGAGATTAGGTAAGTAACAGTTATTATTTTCAATAACACATTGTCCTCGATTAAGGACTGCATTGCGTTGGATATGGATTACTATTATTGAAAAGATAGTAAATGAGTACATATTTTTAATTGATTTCAATTTCAAATATTTAGTAAGGAGTTATTTCTTGTCGAAAATTGTATCATCAATAAATCTGTCAGATTGAATCATCATCAGAAACTTCGACTTAGTTCTAGTAAATCAGTGAAAGATAAGCATCCAATGTTTCATTTTTGGGATGAATAAACAATGAATTATTTTTTATTTGATTTGCGGGTGAAAATTAATAAAATCTATTTTTTCTCTATTATGGGGATATTTCACAATATCAACATCAGCTCTTCAAATTTTCTCAAATCAGTATTCGCATGACATAAGACTCCTTATTGTGACACACTGATTATTGGTGATGAAGCATTTGCAAAGAAATGTGATCCCAATGAAAAAAATAACAAAAGGAATTGATGAGACGTGAATTATCTCCAGAATTGTGTAAAGGCACATGTTGATTCTTATCGCGATAAAGCGAGAACGAAAGACAATCCACGCATAAATCATGACATTATTAGGAAAAATCTCATGTTATCGACCCCAAGATAGAACATAGAACCTATGACGCAACCGTGTCACCACCAAGCACAATAAAATATAATCATTTGTCAAGAAACAAGCATGTCCAACACTAACTACATAAATCACTAATAAGAGTCTCAAATGCAGAATTATGCTGTAATGCTGTCACTGGTCGTGGAAGAATATTCTTGCCGGGTTTATGCAGAAAATGTGAATCTTCTTCATGGGATTGATCATCTTGCAGAATATACATGCTAATTGGCTGGAGACAGTCGGATGATTTGCATGAGATTCCCTATCAAACAACATGTACACAATTCATGTTGTAACAGTAACTGAAACTGTAAGCTTCATCGAGGAAATAAATTCTTGCAAAACTAGCATTACTTAACCGCTTGCAATTTTCTTGGTTAGGTTAGAGTGAGCTGAGATTTTTTCAACATGATAAAGATGAGCTCTTATCGTTGATTTTTTTCAGATTCTATATCAATCAATTGAAACACTATTAATTTATTTTGAATAATTTTGTAGGAATAGTCATGATTGTTTTCATTCCAATTTAGGTGTCCAATTAATTTTAATACTAATCAGAATGCATCAAAAGAAGATGTGGCCTTCAGTCTTCTCAACCTATTTCATTGAAATTTCTGTAGACTCTTTGAAATTTCATATTGCACTATCTTAAAAGTTTTGATTTTATAAGACTTACTCATTCCATAAACTGTTTCCACAATCTCATATACTGTAGTTCCCAAGAGACCTACAACTTTCCAAGAGTAATTATATGAGTCTTTCAACAATAGAAAACATTTAATATTGTCTCCTAAATTCATAAATTTGAAAGAATAAATCCAATACTAATCAAATGGAACTTCACTGAATTTCAAAATGGGTTTTCAAATGTTTATCGTTTATTTTGTAAAATTTTACACATTTCTCAAATTTTAAACAATAATCAATCATTAAATTTATTATATGGTAGGCCTATCATTCAATTTGATTGTATAGAAATTTTAATCTAGTTATTATTCTGCTGAACAATGCATTGTGATCTGTAGATATGCTTTTTAAAGTGTATTCATGTTCATGTGTAATATTTTGGAGATATTCATAGAGATTTTGGGAGAGGAATAGTACGGTACTTCTATGCCTAGTTATTTTCTCAATTTCAGTATTTTGTTTAATTGTATAAATAAATAAGTAATAAATGAATATGTTTCATAATATGCCTATGATTATTTCTATTATTGTTGTTGATGTTGTTGTTTAAAAAAACGTCAAATAATACTTTATTTCTAAAATAGCCCATCATTGTTGTAGTTTCACAGCTACTGTGATTCACATTTCACAAGGAAAGAAAGTTTCCTCATTGAAGTTTCCTGTGTGAGGAAGGTTTATTCACGTATTTGGATCACGCTTTTAAACGGGAAGCAGTCCAGGGAAGTGGCCAAGGAAATAGCGTCGTATCAGCAGCCAAAAGCTTCCAGTTTTTGGCAAGCATTGCCGAAATCGTAATAAGGGAAGGAAACCACGTGGGAATATCGATTGCCAAACTCACGAAAAACATCGTCATGAGGGTGAATGGAATTGGGTCACCCCCTGTACCCCCAAACCCTATTCAGCCCCCCATTCCCCACCAGCACCCCATCAACAGAAATTGTTGGGAAACACAACACTCTCGCTTTCAAAAGTTATGCATTCAGGGAGGAAGTTTAGATCGCAGAATTGATACGTTCTTAGCTGAATGAAAATGAGAGTTTTGCATTGGGGGAAAGTTGGCACTGTGAAATTGAATTCATCAGTTGCATATGAATATGGTAAAATAGACTATTTTTACTCAAAATGAAATTTTTATATTTTCTTTATTTAGCAGAAGATCTAGTACGAATAGCAACTTTCCTGAAATGATCTTCACATGAATGATTTCGATTTGATAGAAATTAAATGTTCATTTTTATATTGATTCTACAATATTCTGTAATTTTATTGGAAAGAATGTAGGCAACATACATAATTTGGGTTTCCTGTTTTTTGATGTATTTTACAAACCTACAAACAAATCAATTACAAAATCATATGTTTACGTTAATGAAGAAAATATTTTTTTATAAATTGATCGTCAAACTAACTGTAATAACAAAAAATAAGGTTGGTGATTGAATGAAAAATTATTACTATTATTATCAATTTTATTTCGTTTTAATGTTTTTTTTCTATCAACAAAACTACAGAATATTAATGTACCTCAGTTAAGGAAAATCTTCTCGATAAATTGATTATCAAACTAAAAAATAGGCTAACAAACAATCAAGTTGGTGATTGATTGAATAATTATTATTAATGATGAGAGCTTACACAAAAATAACGTTGGACCATTGCCCTGAGCTACAAGGTCTTTTTCATTATCCACTAGAGAGGCTATCACTTCAGACCTTTCAAGAATGATGTGTTGACCAACCAGAAGATTTACTACTCAAGGACTGTACCAACAGACTAGAACCAATAATTATAACGGTTAATAAACTATGAGCAAGTAGAATATTCATCCCACCTGTCAGTGGAGAAGACTGGTGGAGAAAAATAGTTTTCTATTTTGGAATGATCATCTCTGCTCAACTTATCTCAATGTGTAAGGTGTCATGATAGGGGGAAATGAAAGCTGAATATTTAAAAATACAGTAGACCAACAAGACAGTGAATATATTATTTTCTTTCCTGATAATTGGTACTCTGTCAGACTACTTCTGCCACCTCCGCTTAGTTAAACGGGTTACAAATAGTGAAAACTGCTTTGAGTCGGGTAGGTAATGTTTTTTCTACAATTTCCAAAAGATTTAATAGTTGACCCACATCACCAATCACTCGGAAGCTGTCAAGACAGTTTACTCCTATATTTCATTCAAACCTGAATCTATGATAGTTTGGTGAAAGAGCTATACCACAACAAAAACCATACCAAACAATAACAAGAGATTAACATGATTATAACATACAATTTCTACTCTTGCAACCTAACTAACGATCGGTGTTATCATTTAGAAAAATTCAAATGATAATGGAGAATGAAATTGAATGTTCATCAAATGAAGGGAAAATAATTATATTTATTCTATTTATGAAGTTTGTTTAAACAAATTTACATACATTTTCAGCAGAAAATAAGAACTTTTAATAAATTATAAAAATTGTAGAGTATAAATTTAATTTTCCTGGATTTCAGGAAGCAACAGGTAATTGGCAAGTGAGTTATCAGATTCGTCAGGTGGGATATCATTATAATAGACTCAAATTGAATAAATTAATTTTAAAAACTGGGCCTGGTACAATATTATTGTGGATGAGACAGATTTTTCTGTCAATCAAAAATGAGAAGAAATAACAGTGCAGAGTGCACTAATAATAATACTGGACTTGAGAATTATTCTCAATTTATAGCAATAAGAATGAATAATGTAATTTTAGATGAGATATCATTAACATTGAAATAGTTGGCTAGCGCACAAGTTTTTACTTATGCTAGTCGAACCAAAAATGAAAATCAATAAGAATCTGACTAATGCTTTGGATCCTCTACTAACTTATTTGATTCACACTAATTTATGTAAAATCAGTATGCTTATCCACTTTTGATGTTATTCAAATAGAATGCAAATCATGTATCTGTAACTCATGTTATTTATGGCAAACTGATTGAGTTGGGGTGGTTTGAACTTTTTATTTGCAAAGTTTCAGAATGATAGTAATGAAGCATGCTGCACATATAGTAATTAAAATTTATAGAATTTATTTTAGATATAATTAAACATTTATTTGGAATTATTTTAACTATTTAATCTTATCTAATCTTTCAATATCTTAATATGATCGTTCTAACACAAAATAACTTATGCTAACACGTCATCCATTCAAATATGACCGGTACCGTACTTCAGTGAAATATATATTCCATTCCAACCTACATATTTATGATATACTCTTTGATATTTTCTGTTTTTCTGTGAAAGCACTGTGCAGTTGACATTTGAAAATTCTACATAATATTGTAATTGAACAAATCAGAAACAGAACTAGATGTTCGAGTTTGACATTAAAAGAGCAGAGAGGCAGCAAGTGGGTGGATCGATTCACCTTGAATTCAAAAAATAATATAACAAGATTGCAAACAGCCTACATGATCAAGGAGTGGACTAACAAGGACATGCAAAAAACAAACTGCAGATCTTGAGTTTGATAATGCTATGGACTGAATTTTAGTAAAGAAAAAACTCAAGTTTTCAACTTTATTGTGAGGGATGAGGGAGATAAAAAATAAAATAAAATATTCAAAGTTTACTATGTTGGATAGACTGTGGAGATAATTCACTGGTTCAGGAAATCGTTTCCGAAAGTTTAACAATTAATAAACTCTTTATTAATTTTATATTGGGAAAAGTTAAGATTTGCTTAGAAATAGTTTTATTTGACTTTTTCAATGGCCAATCCATTTAAAAAACAAGTTTGTGTAGGTACTTTTATACTCAATATGACATTCTTGAATTGCAACTACAAGTAGAGAGTAAATACACCAATTGAAGATCAACTGTCTTAAAAATGATCGAATAATACATCAATACTCTTGATATTCGTTATGAATAATAGAATAATTTATTTTTGAACAATATGGGTGGCTTATTGGAGTAATAAGTGATAAGGCGCCAGTCTAATAGCCATAGGTTCTGACTTTGATTGACTTTTATATTCTTGTACAATGACAATGTTAACACTCCAATTCTACAATAAATTGAATGTCTATGGATACCACAGTTTCTACCTGTTATTATATTCATTCCAGTTATTACATTTTCTATAATATTTATATATATATTTTTAATTTGCTTTCTCCCCAATACAACGCAAGGGATTATGTACGGTTGCTAAAGAGTACTTTGAAACTGTTGCTAAGTTGTTGTACTAGCCATTCTGTACATAAATTTATTATGTACAATTTCATAAATAATTTAAATAAATTTACATTGAAACCTGGATATTTTTCAAAACATTCTTTGAGGTCCAAAAGTTTTAAAATTGAACTAAACTTTTCTGAAATAAATTTTACATGCTTCCTCATCATTCAGAATGATATTACAATCCACATGCTTCCTTATAATATAGATCGCTTTTTCTAAAATAATAATATCACAATTCACATGCTTTCTCATGAAACCACAAGTTCAAATGACTTTTTCTAAAATAATATATCATTTTGTATTATACAAAATTTTAAATCAAAATTCACCTTTGCCGGTTTTACTGAATCAGATGCGAGAAAGGATTCGCAAGAGGATCACAAAGCACAATTTGGACTAGCGCAACGGCAGGTATTAAAATTTAGTAGAGAAGATTCAAGAGAATAAACTGTGCGCCGTGAAGTCCGTAGGGAATAGCGGTGTAGCAAAGAGCGCACTTTCACATCTAAATCCAGATTCATGCTCTCATTTGTGATTGATATTATACGACCTTGACGTGCCACACAGTAGTCGGGGGCGGTGGATCGATAGAGCCATGTTTTGCCGCCTCCGGGGGCGGTTACTCACTGAATCCCGCCCCAAATAAATGTGCAGGTCACATGTTACACAATTCCTGGTTTATTTGAATGAACTGTTTTATTGATGTGAGAGGTTATACTGATATGGAGTGTTGTAATATTTGATTATCTGTATTTATATTGATATTGCTCAATGATGACACAAAAGCTTTGCATGAACTATTTCATAAAAATGTCCATTCTTGGGAAAGAATACTAGAGTATATAAATTTTCCAACAACACTTGGCCTTGACCATTCCATATTCTGATTATTTGTGAGATATCATGCTGATATGATGGGGTGTTGTGATATTTCACTATCTTTATTAATTATTGGTATTGCAAAATAATGGTACACAAGGGATGTAATGGATATAATACAAGAGATCAAGTTAAGAGTAGAATATCATCTATCTTGTACCTAAGTTGAGAAAATCAATTGCATTGGATAATAAGCCATTATACTTGAAAATTTTTTATAAGGATGCAGTGTGTATTAGAAAAAATCGTTGTAGACTATTCAACAGTTTTTTTACTGTCATCTATTGAAAATTGAAAATAAATAATCTTATAAATTGAATAAAATCTAATAAAATGAAATGAATAACACATAACAATGAAATAAATGAATATATAATAATTAAATAAATGAATAAACTGAATAAATAAAATTAATTAAAGAAATTGGCAGTTATTGACAATAATAATTCTCATTATTTTTCTCAGAAAAAAGTGGAATTTGAATGAATTATAATTAAAACTACACAGGATTTTACAATGTATAAAACATTTTAGGGTAAATTGGAATAAGAAAATTCACAATGAATTGAAATTTGTGTCCTATCCTTCTTTATTCTCGATTTTATCCCTCATATCACTCCACTAGGTACTATATTGAAACTTTCCCAGAATACCGAGAAAAATTGGAAGACTTAAATAATTTATTGATGAAGAAATTTCATGAGGGTACACGAACAACTGATGGGACTATGTACACAATGGAACTGAGATAACTGCCAAACTTTAATTATTGAGCTCGCAAGAAAATGAAATTCGGAGGGTGGGAGATAAGATGATAAAAATGTGGTAAGAGAATTCTTAAAAATTGAATTCCACCATTACAGACGTTACTTTTCTGGTGAGAAGCACTATCCTTGAATTGAATAACTGAAATATTAACGCAGCTGTTGCAACATTGTGGCACTGGCGTCTCGTGCCTAAGGAACAGGTGAAGTGCCAGTATCTTTTACTGTACAGCACTTCACCTATTTCGTGGGCACGAACCACCAGTGCTGTGGCAGAGTGAGGAATTCTTTCCTTGGGTATAGAGTGAGCGTGCTCTCAGAGAAAACACGCTAGGTAGCAACTCATAGAATTATTGAGCTAAGCACAAAAGCACCATTTATTTGCTTAGCGCGCATGCATTTCATGTGCAAAATATGATAACTGCAATGCGACATCGTGCTTTTAACACAAATTATCAATGAAGGTATTCGTTTAGGTTATTTTGTCATCATTAATATGCATGATCTAATCAGGACCTCCTAAATGGTATTCAGGAGGTCCTAGCCGTAGGCCTAAATACTATGCAAAGTGATAAAGAATTAATTAATATTATATTGTGAATTTTATAAAAGTTTGAGCATGGAAGAAGTGATATAGAAAATGTGGGATAAATGAAAAATAATTACTGGAGCTCCGATTTATAAATTTATTTTCGACTAAAAATTTGAAAGAAAGTTCAACAATAATAGTTTTTAGAAGTTTAAATATTTCTGACTATTCAATAACAAGAAATTAGTCATATCAATACCGTAATACGCACAATGGTTCATGCATTGTTATTCGACAATAATTTATAAAATATGATTAGTTAGGATTGAGATATTGGGGATTTATTTATTGTGATTGTTTAGATCTGTAGATATGGATAGATAGAGTATCCAACAATAATACTGTAAAAATAAAGAGACCCTATTGAAAAAATCCTGAACAAATATTGATAGGTACTTTTGAAAAAACACACGTTGTCAGATATCACTTTATTTATTTGAAAAAATAATCATACCCGACCCTGTGAGAAGGTGGGAAGCACCTGGCACTGTATCTTTAATTGATAGTTTTTGATGACCTAGGCTTTGAATTCACCATAGATTCCTTTCCTTTTATAATTTTGCAGTTTCTATATGGTATTCATCTTCAAACATCAGACGTGTAGACGAATATTTTTTCAACTAGTAGGCCTCATTCAATCCTTGAGAGCCCAATTAGCCCAATACGAATTCATGAATAATAATATCTCAATCAAGCACTTTTCAATGACTACTATCCTAATTGTTTAGGAACTGTTTAAATGAAAATCTAATTGCATTATAGGCTAAAATTGGCCAATAACCTTAATAAATGACCCTCACAGGGAGGAAGCGGCACAGTAGCAGTTCGTCGTAATCCAAATAAGCGTTTTAATCCAACAAGCTCGGCCAATTTCCTTGATGAAATGCGAATAATCTACAACTAGGTACCCACTACTATAGTCTGTCCAAACAGAGAAGACATTCTAGCAAGATGGTAAAATGACTGCAGCTCGGTCAATATTGTTTAAAAAATTCTAAATTTGGTCTCTAATTGTAGAAAACATTTTGCTCTACAATTTGGAATCGAATTTTCAAATTTAAATCTAATATTGACCGAGCTGGAGTCATTTTCCCATCTTGCCAGAATGTCTTCTTTGCTTGGACATATAATACCTTCAGTTTTCGTTACGGTCGGCAACATTCGAGGTCGTGTAAGCACTTACGTAGTTACGTTTTACAGAGTTAGTTTTCGTTATTTTGCTCTAAGGCAGCTTCCGTTTCCGAGTTGGCCCGTGATGAAATTATCAAAGTATGGCTTTGAGCCAAATCTGAACAAGACTCGGCTAGGAACAAAAATTTTCCACTTTTGAATTGGTCCAACTTTACAGTAGGCTACTTCATTTTTCTGGGGTTGAGATGGAAAAATTTCAGTTCAGCTTATCCATTCAATACATGCTTCTCAATTCAAAATAGGCTCTTTGGCGCACAAAAAATAGTACTTTGATCTTTGATGTAATGAAAGACAATGTAAAAGAAAGGATAGTCTCTGATGTAACTTAATCAGCGACTACATAATATAAAATATTGAACCACAATGACAGTGGTAGTGTAACTGCAATTACATGATCACAATTCTTTGAGAAAGAACTACCTGGTCGGTGATCGCTGAATAGAAATATCAGTGGTGTGGATTTATAGGTGCCGGGAGGGAACGTGCGTTCAAACACTTGTTTTTAGTAATAATTATTAAAAAAAAAGTTGTAAAAAATAAATAAATGTACATATTCAGGGTGGTACAAGAAGCAGTTGTCACCAACAATTTTCCAAGAAGATAATATTTCCATTTAATATTGATATGAAGATAATATTGACTTATGGAGCACTCTACTGTATTTAATGAGAGTTCTCTTACTGGAAAATCCACCACAACACTATTGAATGCAATCCTTCTAATAAATAATCAATATGCTTCTTCAATAGAAGTTCAATTTTGAGAAATTTATAAATTTTCCTCTAAACTTCTGAATGTAATCCTTTTAATCAATAGCCATTTAACCAATAAGCTTCTCCAATAAAGTTCAATCTCTCAAATGTGGTTGTGGATGTATGTTTTTAGAGCGTCCAGGTCCAGGATCTTCAATTTGTATTCACTATACATACATATCTCTCATGCAGCCTGAGCCTATAGTTCGATGTTCGATCTCCAATATTACAGTCGGCTATTCTTAGATCTACAATATATACAGTATTGTGAGATTTTTAAAATACACATTCATTGAAAAAAAAATTCATTTGAAAAGATAGGAGCTTGAGGGTACCAGCTACCAGGAATCAATCCTATTCTTGCCCTCATACGGTAATACTTTATGACCAAAGCTCAACTGCAAGCTACTTTCATAACTTTTTGCCATGAAAACATTGACTTTGATCTCCAATACATCACATTCAGCATTCTGATAAACCGGTCGCATGCCGGCTGAACGAGGCTAGACGTAGAAAGTTTGAATTTATTATTGCAGAACCTGTCTGCTAGCGAAATAAATATAATGTGTGTGACGGCCTTAACATTGAGCCATCCGTCAACTACCGACTTCCGTGTCTGTACTTGAATGCATGTAACTTTCGTATTGTTATTCTTTGTATTCCCAATCTCAGACATGCTAAACCGATATGGAAATTATACCTATTCAAGTATAGTTGCCGGTGTACCGGTCCGGATTGTAGCCATGCTCTCAACTGTGAAAAAATATCCATGTTGATAATATGCAGCTCGCATTCCCTTTCTTTCTCACTACATTCATGATTCTTTCTTCTATCTTATCATTGCGTGCATTCGTTTTCTTCCCACCAAATGCATCCTTCTAGTATCTCCAAGCAAAGAAGACATTCTGGCAAGATGGGACAATGACTCCAGCTCGGTCAATGTTTATTCAAAAATTATAAATTTGTTATCAAATTGTAGGAAACATTCTGTTCTACAATTTGAGACCGAATTCATAATTTTTTAATCAATATTGACTGAGCTGGAGTAATTCTCCCATATTACCAGAATGTCTTCTCTGCTTGGACAGACTCTAACAACGAACCGTCTCAAGCATCGTTTTCATTCGTACTGTTGGCTATTTCATACATGATACATCCTTCCTATTCTTATTTGATGTCTTTTTGTGCAGTGTGTCTATTTTATGCATTCTTTTCCCTTCTTTTACAATTGTCTTACATACTTCTTCTTAGTTATCTATGCTCTTCCTTTATATTTAACACAGTCTTCTTCTATACCTTGCATTCATTCCAAACAATACAGTGTACGATTGCAAGGAAAATTATGATTTAATTTTCCTTTACAAGTAATGGGAGCAATAGTAAAATATCTAAACAAATGAGAATTCTTCAATGAGCATTATCATGCTATCCATACTTGTCAATCAAGAATGAAAAAAATTAAATAAGTTTATGAATTTATACAATTTTTGCCATGAAGTAGAAATGCAGATATTGGAGAGTATTTGGTTAGAAGTGATAAAGCTGATCAGCTTAGACACTTGAGTCGACTCAAGAGAAATTATTATATCCTATATTATGAGTTTTCATCAATTTCGATGTAACCTGCACTTATCATAAGGCATAGGTTATTTCAAGCCAAAGCCCATTATACATATTATGGAGACTTCATTCTGTATCGATAAAATATTATTTTAATACACATTTGAAGGCCATATTTATTAAGTCCAGGTTGTGAGCTTTGTAACAGAAGTGAGTGGAGACATAAAGTGGATGTCTGTAGTCATATTATGTAAAGTGTATGAAATATAGTTCTATGACGGTGTCAGATGTTGGTCGTGTATGTGTGTATAGTCTGTCCAAGCAAAGAAGACCCTCTGGCAAGATGAGAAAATGACTTCAGCTCGGTAAATATTGGTTCAGAAATTATTGATTTGGTCTTAAATTCTAGATCAGAATGTTTCCTACAATTGAGACCAGATCAATATTTTTTGAACCAATATTGACCGAGCTGGAGTCATTTTCTCATCTTGCCAGAATGTCTTCTTCGCTTGGACAGACTATATGAGACAATACAAAGCTCCACAACACAATCGATCACTGAGCATGTATGCATGGTCGGTTGCATGTCGCATATACACGGTCAATGCCTTGGTGTACCGCTTTTAAGTGCCTAGGTACTGCACTCGCAAATAACACATTTCTACACTGTCCACTACTATTCCAATTCCAAACAGAGCCAACTTCAAATAGGTAGTTCTATCATTGGTGGTTTTTAAAAATAATTAAATTATAAGAACTAGAATTTACACTTTTATCAGAGAACTAGAATTCGTATGCAAATAAATTAGGCTATTATAGCGCACTGTTTAGCGGCGGGCTCTGGACAACAGCGGCGCGGAATCACGGACATTCAGGCAAACCCTTGCATTGCAACCAGCTCACTCTATGAATGCACAGCTATTCAGTACTGGGAATAAAAAATTAAAACTTCGTTAGTTCAATTGATTGTTGGCTTACCTTTTTTGAGCGATGCCCTCAGTTCGGACCTCTTGAGAATGGAGGCGGGCCTGAGTTTGACCTGACCCTGCTTGATGGACTCGAGCAACAGTTCCCTGGGAGTCGCCGCCTGACTTACTTTCGGAGCTAATTTCCTTTCCGAGGCCTGCAAAGGAAATAATATTTCCTAATTAGAAACTTTCAAGACGCTCTGTGAAGTAATTAGAAAATTAACTGCGCACATTTGAACTCTGATCCTCTCGAACGTGTTTATCACTGGTTGGAATCACGCAGTTTGACATAATTCTATTTCCTCTCTCCAGTTAATCTGTTTTCACCATCAGGAAAGCTGCAGAAAATGACATTCCACAATTATTCATATTATTCTTAAGTAATTGAAACACAGGATAAAACGAACTTTTTCCAATTATTTCTCTTATACATGTATATTATTATAATTATTCATATTTATTTATCTATTGTCATTTTGTTGATGTAAACCTATCAGTTGTATTATTCGTATTGTCTTCCCAAACTCCACAGTTCAAATTCTCATTTAATTGAAATGTTTGTAAATTTTTCGGTTGAAACTATTATTCCAAGAAATATAATCAAAATTGTATTAGTCATATCCCTCATAAAATGCCATTACTCTCGAACAAATAATGTATAGGTGTAATAATGCCTATGATATTCGTTCAAATAAGTAATAAATCGACTTAAAGGAGTATTTAAAGACCCCAGTAACATATTATCAAGTAGAAATTTCTTGGAATATATAGGCCTATTCTCGTTTGTAACATTATAAACTGTTGCCTCTAATTCTGTTTAAAAATTCTACGATCAATAAAACACAATGGAGTGCTTGAAAAGATTTACAAAAAATGTAATTTTAAATAAATTTTAAGACATTATTTATCATTCAAATTTGAAATTCACCATCCAATTCAACTATTTCAAACAACATATTTTCATCTAGGAATTTCATGAAATGTAGCCAATATTTTCACATGGAACATTATAAAAAATTCCCTAAAATAATGTTTAAAAAGTATCCGATATTCCCTATCGTTGGAAATCGATCAAATCAATTAATTTAAAAATAATTGAATTGAATATTCACAAAAATTTATATATTTGATGAAGAAAATACTAATCCAGTTGAATTGCGTTTTCGAAAATCACCAACTGTCTTTTGAATAATGATTGATAGCTCGTATGTAAGCACAATGGAACCTTGAAAACTCGAAACGTGATTGACTTGGAAATTGCCAATTTATTACCAGAGTAGGACAAGTGTCCGACAATAACCAGCGAACCACCCCAGTGTGTCATTAGATTGCGAAAAATCTACTGCAATAAATCTCCAATGCAAATTGAACCAAGTCGTCGAGCTGAATTTATGGATGTTGTAAGAGCCGCCCGTGGAGTTGACTTACATTATTATTTCACGAGTTATTCACCATCCGTAGGAAGAGACTTACAACTATTCCATCAATCCACAAAGATCAAGTGCCTGGATAATGGGCTGTTGTGCGGGTCATAATCATATAGGATCCCACGTTAAATCCCATTTCAGACAGAGAGCTCATATAGTCTGTCCAAGTGAAGAAGACATTTTGGAAAGATGGAAAAATTATTTCAGCTCGGTCAAGATTGTTAAATAAATTATAAATTTGGTCTCAAATGATAGGAAACATTCTGATCTACATTTTGAGACCAAATTAATCATTTTTAAACCAATATTCACCGATCTTGAGTCATTTTCCCATCTAACAAGAATGTCTTCTTTGCTTGGACAGACTGTATCTAAGATCGCTAAATGCGGTTGGTGACAATACAACTGTCATATGGACCATATGAGTCATTGTTCATAACTGGAAGCCGAAACATAAATTCGTTGTTGTGTTTTGAAAAGTCGTGTATAGAATTGATCCATTCAGATTACCTGCTGACAGATGTCGCCTTTTAAGTGGTGCACTGATTTTATATTCATATTTTGCAATAAACGTGTCTTTGTACTCCACATGGAATATTCATCGATTAGCCTTGCGAGAATAATGTGAACGCGCAGGGAGATAATGGGATATCGTTTTTCAAGTCTGGGTTATACCAGGGAAAACCGCATTGATTCTTCTGAGAGAGAATAATAATTTTTGGGAATAGAACCGTAAATAAAATACAAATAGTACGAGGATAAATTCTTATACGAATGCTAGACTATGTACATGCATTTACTGGCATGAATAGCCTAATGTATATGAGCACAGCTTAAAAACTAAGGGAATAAACCAGAGAATCTGAGGTAGATTAAACGATCTTCAATAAAATTTGTGTCTATTATTGTTGTATTTGTATAATGAATGTTTTATATTGAATTAGAAAGGAAAAAGACTGGATGAAGTGACAAAAATTATGAAAGTTCAATAAATTTAGGAAAAACTACTTATTGATTGATCAGTAGTCTCAAAATATTCGAGATAATATCCTATAATAATTAATATTTGGTTTCAAACATACTTAGGATTCGAATTTTACGCTGCTTCAAATGGATTTTGTCGAGTTCTGAAAAAAACAATAAAATCCAGCGGTTCAAAAATCTTAGCTTGGAGAGAGGGTGAACTCCAACATTTCCGCAAGAAGTAACAGTCATGAAAAGAGATTCAACAGAGTTTATGACAGCATATAAAGAGAAGGAGAGTCGAGAACTGTAGAAGCGAGGAAAAGGGTTCGCAGAAGTGGTGAGGGACAATAAGGGGAACGAGAAAATGGAAAACCCGGGATGTATGAGTCATGAAGGGATTGTAAAGCGGGGAGTAGGGGAAATCAAAATAGAGATTTCTTCCGGACTCGAGATTCGAGAGTATCAGACAATTTCACAACAGGGCAATAATTGACTGTCGTAGAATGACGTCATCTGACGCATCCCACATAATGAATCCCTATCGAACTCCTTCAAATGAAATTATAAACAGTTTGAGATTGTCTATTCCACTTTGGCACTCTTATTTGTCTATTCCCCAATTTTAAACCGTATTTCATTTTATTTTGGAGTTCCTCAATATCTCTCTAGATCCTTCTTCGTATGACGTCACGTCATCTAACAAAGTTTAAATTCCATGATTGGATTTTCATGCGAATGGCTGTAAATGATGCGTGATGAAATTTTGTTTTATTTTTTAGCTTTACTAGATCAGCTCGGATTAATATTTCAACTACCGTAGTATTAATAGTAGTGAGAGATATTATACTAGTAGTAGTAGGTGAGATACTACACTACTCGCAATAGTTATTAAATCATTTTGAAATACCAGTCCTGAGAAGAGTTCATGTTCAACAACGCTTTTCGCAAAAAGCAATTGAAGTTCCGACACTGTCAACTCACGTTTTATTATTGCAAAATGTTGCCGCATAGATTTGCTCGCCCAATTCCAAATTATAATTATTGTCGCTAGCTGACGACAACGTCCATTCAAAGAGCGTATAATGGATTAACGGACGAAAAATTGCCAGAGATGGTAATTTGTCCAAGCAGAGAAGACATTCTGGCAGGATAGGAAAATGACTCTAGCTCGGTCAATATTGGTTCAAAAATTGTAAACGTCGTCTCAAATTGTAAAGCGGATCGTTTTCCACAATTTGATAACACATTTAAAATTTTTGAACCAATATTGACTGAGCTGGAGTCATTTCCCGATCTTGCCAGAATGTCACCTTTGCTTGGACAGTCTTTAAAACACAGTTGCATTGCCACTTGCCTCATTAACCATTGCTGACATTATTCATGAGCGGAAGAAAGGAAACAGCAATTATAAGAAACGGGATTTCGTGAAAGGACGCACCTCAACACCCGAACAAAACCGAACATTACCGTTTTTCGTCTCGTCACAGATCTGACTCATCTGTCAACATCATTTCATTTCAAGAGCTACAAATTATTTAATAATGATGTTGGATTCAGCCTACTATTATAAATCATCATCAAATTCGGATGAATCTTGAAATATTCTTTATAAATTTATTCTGTGATGAAGTACATAAATATAAATGTTATGTAGTTAAATTCATGGTATAGTCTGTCAAAGCACAGAATACATCTTCTGGCAAGATGGGAAAATGACTCCAGATCGGTCAATATTAGTTCAAAAATTATAAATTTGATTTCAAATTGTAGGAGACATTCTGATCTACAATTTGAGATTGGATTAACAAGTTTTGTACAAATATTGACCTAGCTGGAGTCATTTTCCCGTCTTGTCAGAATGTCTTCTGTGTTTAAACAGACTATATCATGCTGAATCTAAATTTTAAAAAATCAACGTTCAAAATTAAAATAATATATAATATATATTATTTTCATTTATATATTATTTTAATTTTGAACGTTGATTTTTTTAAAATTTAGATTCAGCATGATATAGTCTGTTTATATTGAAAATATTATTGATCAACTGGCTTGATAAATGATAATAATCTACGGTGATATGATGAGAAGATCTAATCTTCAAGTACGGTAATGATTTATGATCTATTGAACTTTTAAATTTTATAAAGAAAAATATATAAGAACAGTAATACTAGGATGATGGATGAAGTACTGAAAGCTCAACAAACGTCTGCTGTTCAATTAGTTGTGAGCTATAAATCAAAATTATTTGCAATGTCGTCAATGTGAATTTGAATGTTTAGTAATTTTATTTGAAAAGCAGTAATTTAATACTTGAAAGATGAATGAAGTATTGAAACCTTGTCAATTAATGCTGGCTGTTCAGTTAGCTAACAAACCATCGATCACTGAATCAAAATAGAGCGAAACTACGGCGTCTGACGAATGTCATACCATCCTCAAGTTCAAGGAGAGAGCGATGTTATTTGCAAGGTATTGAATCTCATGTCATCATGTTGTGATTGATGACTGATGGACACGAGACAAGAGAGAAACGACGTTTGTGAAAAATATTAGATCCTAGCACGTCATTTTGCAACATTCATTATTCTCATTAAAAATTGACACATGAGAACGATGGTCACTCCTGCAGGGGTATAGTTCACGCACGCTTTACCCATACTAATGACTTGATGAAATTGAAATTGGGCAGACAGATCTTGATCAAACATCAAAACAAGTTTAGAATTTCACCAAGCAGCATTGTTTTGTTCCAATTGAAAGTAGATACTGTATAGCAATTATTTTTGAGTACGTTTTTTTGTATAGTTCATTAACACTTGAAACTCTTCCAACTCTTGATTAAAATATTTGAAATTCATACACTAGTAACTAAAAGGCCTGGGCTCATATAATATGAATTATTAATGAAAATAATATGCATGCATGATACTTGACTGTTCATATTTTTGAAAATTCGAAATAGTCTATTGACACGAATAAACACTTTTAACAATCTTAGAAATATGTGATAAAAATATTCGTACCATGAATTTGACAATATGAGAAAATACTATCACATAATAAGATGAAATTCCAATTGATTATTTACAAGTAGAGGTACTAGACCTTAATATGGTGATTTGATAATAATTTAATGAAGTAGTTTATATCACAATTTGAATAGCCCACCCCTTGCTCTTTCAATATTATTACTTAGCTATTTTATTTGTGGGGTATTACACTTTCTGTTTTCTGCGAATAATAAATTAAATTTAAGTTCATGGTTTGATTTCGAAAACGGCTGGCAACAACGTCCTGGATATAGAAATGGAACAAAAATATCATTCGCATAACAATTGGACGAAATTACACGAATAATTACTCTTAATCTTAATAATATTACTGAAGGCCGTAGAAAAATTATACGTTTTACCTGTAGAGTCAAATGAATAATCATATTTTAAAAAAATATTGAAGAATTATTTATGTTTCATTAGCAATAATGTATCAATTATAATTTTGTATAATGCAAAGATCTCATATTTTTCAATTGATATGATAACAGAAGCTTAGGGTTGTGACCTAGGATGTTTATAAATTTATATCATGGACAAAAATAACAGCAACAAAATTAATGTGAAGAAGACAAAATCAAAATTAATTTCATCAGTATTGGTTTCATTTGCTCTTTGTACAATTTTTTCATCTTGTTATAGGTACTAGATTCCAGACATTCTTGATATTCTATTGAAGGAAATTGTTAATTATCGGCCGGATCTGGCAGAAACAAGTTTTTATTGCATTTCTCCATTAGAGGAGAGAAGCAATCAATTCCTTTTTGAAAGAGCTGTCGCTCAAATCTAAAAAACTTCTTAAAATAATTCATATATTCCCATAAATTCATTCCATTCTCTTTTTTGAGAAATATTTTTAGTGGAATGAGGATGTTTCCATGTTTCAAGCACTGGGGGCCTATTGTTAGAATGATAAGGGCAAATTTTGTATTCAGAACCAAGACATTTCAAGTTTGAGTAGCATAATAATGCAATTCACAGAAATGAAAATAGGATTGATAGAAGCACACATAAGATAAGAAACATCGAGTGTCATCAGAATTATATAATTGGGAATTATTAAAGGGAATGCTCTCTACAATATAACAGAACAATAATATCTGGATATAGAGCCATCATGCTGTATAAATGTATTAGTATTTTTCTATTATTATTGGTGCTATAAGGAAAATATTTTGTAGCTACGTCATTAACTGTGAAAAGAATGATAAATTTTAGCAGATTATTTCGAGTACTTTGTCACATTAGAGTAATCCTGATAAGGGCTACTTTAATTACCGTATATTAAAAAGATCACTTTTGAAGTAGTGTGATGTACCCACTTTTATTTGTAATAACTTACTTTCATATGTACCCATTTTTTATAATACTTTTATATGACAATAATTATCAAAAATAACTCGCATTCTCTTTTGGAATTTACTCTTCAGTAATTTACAGAGGTACCAAAATATCCCACCAAAACGTAAACTCTATTACTGCTTTTTTTCAAGTGTCTATCGTCGAATAATAGAGTCTCCAAGTTTTCCTGATAATAAATCACACAAATAATTCAAAAGATTGAGATCATGAGTCCCAGCTCTATATTATTATTATTAGCGTCATAATATTCGCCAACATAACCATGTTTCGCCAATATAGGAAACATGGTAATAGTTCTTAATTATTTTCACTGTAATTTAGATTCAGAAAAGTATATTACAAATTAGAAAGTCCTAGAGCACCAAAACACAGGTCAAAACACTAATCCAAGACTGGAAAATTTGGAATTTTAGCTCTATAACTTGTGATCAACATTCAAGAGCTTTCATTAGGCCTACATGTATTATTTTTTTCATACTTCATTACTGTTTCTATTATTGAATAAATGAGAATAATTAAAATTTCAAAGCCTAAAGAATTTTCCAAAGAAATTGTTTTTTGATGATAAATCTATCAATGACCTAAACTGATAATCAAAACCATCTTAGTTATCTGCAAGATCTACTACTAGATATCGTGGTGTTTCCATGCCATGTCTGCCTGTGAAATAGGTATGTAATAATAATAATCATTATTATAATGACTATATACTAATACAGATAATAATTTTTATAGTCTATCTGTCCCTGTGGTGTGGAATTTCTTGAATAACAGTACAGCATCAAATATTTGAATAATTAAAATTTAAACTTCTAAGAGTTTAGAGAATTAAAAAGTGTTCCACACCCAAACCAACAAAAATATTCCTTAATTGGTGAACTTTGGAAAGTGTAAAGTCGACGTGTTTAATAGCCATAAGGTGGGATGAAACATGCTCTAAAAGGTTGAATCCAACATCAAGAGGACTCCCAATAAAACGATGGATTTGGCGATGTTTCCAGTGTCACATTCTAAATAGGAAGGTTGGCAGATTAGGCGATAGGTGGGATGACCATATGTCTCATTGTGAGCCAAAATTTTAATTTTTTTGTGAATGGTTTGACTGTATTGTACAATAAAAAGGATGGAAATGATTAAAGGAATGAAAATATTCTCAGGATGTGTTTTTTTATCCAATAGAAACTTTTCGAGTTACCTTTCGTCTTTCCTTTCCCAGTCATTGCATAAATGTATGGAATGCTCTAAATTTTTGCAGAGAAATTTCGCTAACTAGGCCTACAATATTGATATTAGAAACTGTTTCCACTGATGATAACTGGATAAAACAACCTGAATCCATAAACTCTTTCACCCATGTACGGTATAATACAAATTCTCAATCAACATATCAATGTTGGTAGTATAATTCATACTTGTTTCTTTGGTTTCAAGAAATATTGGAATGCTCCTAACAAGGAGCATCCTCTTCAGCTATTTTTCTAAAAATACTGAAAAAGGCCTATATTGAAAGGTAAGCATGATTTTGAAAATCAATTCAGGACTTGTAAATCTTACATTGAAATGATATCATTAAATAAGATAATCTTTGTTTTCAAGAAAAAAAAAATCAACAAGAAATATCACCTTTGCTTGAAATACTTGCTATCAAGTCGCAATTGTAACAATAAATTATTAATTGATAAATTTACATTACAGGGTTGAAGTGCAGATAAGGTATACTGTTACAGCTTGTTTGTGCTTGGAGCCACCTGGTGGAACCCATTATTACTAGAAATATGAGACGTCCGATTATAACTTATTGTTTCAAATAATTTGGTGTTGAGGTTTAAACCATTTTTTTAATTTGATATAGTTCTATATTTCAAACAATTTCATTTTCCTTGAACATTTCTTTTTATTTGACACCACTGATCACAGATATCTATATCGGGGTTGAATGAAGCTACAGTATGATAAACTTTAAACAATGGAAATTGATTTTTTTCATTTGTTCATTAGGATTTTTTGTTGTTACAAGACATCACATGTTTCCTATCTTAGCCATATCTTCTATTCTACAATGACCGACAGAGATGACCATTGAGAGTTCAAAATTTGTTAACAATTTGTATGATTAATTTAACTCAGTCTCATTATTAGTATAAAAGTGGACAACTGATGATAAAAATCATGAAAAATATATTTCCGATCAGTAAATATTGTCGTGAATGGACTTGACATTAGGGTACACCTAAGATGAAAGATGCCATAAGATGAAAAATAAAAGACAAAGCGCTCATCCAAAAAATGAAACAAATTATCACCATTCCTTCATCGCCAATAATTTAAAACAAGTTATCAGTTTCACAAAGGTAGGCTAAGCATAGGGTGGACTTGACCTAAAAATTTTGAAACAAAATATTTTAATTAAAATGGTGTTGGAAGAACCAAGGGCTATCTGTGCCTGTTCTCTCTTCCACTGTGTATTTTTGGCATTATATCAATAACTTAGATAAATTGATAATGCAACCACCCTGAATTGGAAAAAATGTCTTTTAAATTCGAATATTAATTTACCTTTTTGAGCGGCGGCCTGGATCGGATGAACTCGAGTATAATGGCGTGCGCGTCTTTTTTGACGCGGTGCGGAATGTTGCCATCGACCATCACCTTGTTCAGTTTGTAGCGTCGCGACCTGATGTCGTCCATGAGTATCTCGTAGGGCGTCAGCTCGTACTCGATGGGACGCCGGCTGTAGCAGACCTTCTTCAGCTGCACCCCATGTCGTAACTCGCGGATCACCTGTACCCACAGTCTAGCCTGCAATCGAACAGAACATTCGAAGTTTAGAATTGTTAGAATTTCACAGAACAAATCAAATACATCTCCAAAACAATGGAAGGATGAAGATGAAATACATAATTTTCTAATAATTAATAATATGAATTAATAATTATAAAGTAAGATGAAAGAATTATTAGACATTGCAGTATACCAACTGCTGGATTATTATAATAATAATTAATTCGAATCTCCATTTATTGCTGTATAAATAGACGAATAACTTCTGCAACTGCAAATATTGACCAATGTGCTAAATAGCAGACGAGATCCATTGAATGAAACTGCTCAAAAAAATCCGCCCGGACCGGGAATCGAACCCGGTACCCCTCGGTTGCCGGTAAGCCACTCGGCCGGCAACCGAGGGGTACCGGGTTCGATTCCCGGTCCGGGCGGAATTTTTTGAGCAGTTTCATTCAATGGATCTCAGCTGCTATTTAGCACATTGGTCAATATTTGCAGTTGCAGAAGTCCTTTGTCTATTTATACAGCAATAAATGGAGATTCGAATCAATTATTATTATAATATAAAGTACTCGTAAAGTACAATAAAAATTAGTATAACAAAACATTTATTGTAATTAAAATATTGTAATTTATGAGTTGAATCAATATTCAATTAGGCTACTATGATCAACCAGTATATAGTTTTGACTCATGCACGATCACTTCCTGTTAAATACTTGAAATTTGAATGAAAAATTATTCAAGGTACTTGAAAAAAACAACAAAAATGATGAAAACAAAACAGTACAGTACCCACAATTATTTATTCAGCATTATATATAGAAGGTATTGAATAGTTTAATAATAAATTTCCTATAATAGACCTTATTTTTCACGAAGTGATATTTTATATTGAGTAATGAAATTAATTTCTCAACTTTTCACTTTTCATTCCTTATAAAGGTTGTAAGTTTCAGGCCTACAAAGGTTTCATTCATTTTTTAATTGATTTAGTTTTCCATAGTAAAGGATTGATTTCATTTATTGAGAGTGAGGGGATGGAGAAACCCCAGCAATTTTTCAATAAAATTATCAAAAGTTTCAAATTCTCATAGAGTAACAAAATCTTATAACTCCAGCACACCTGCAATTTCTAATAGAATAATTTCCAATTGAATTTAGAAATATTTGTAAAGTGTGTAATATTCTATGTGTTTACCATGTTTATTTCACTTTTATAGCTCTATCACAGACATTCTACAACTACTTCTACAAAATTTTTAAGGCAATTTGGAATTATTATTTTTCAATTCAAATAATATGAATTCACTGAAGAAGTCTATAAAACATGCATTGGTTAATATATGCAAGAAAGAACAAGTCTAATATTTTCATGCCAAACTGAATTCAAAATAAAATTGTCTTCCAAATACAAGTTTCATCTCTTTCATATAAAAACAGGGAAAATGAGAAGAATATGTCACTTTTTTAATTTATTCCCATCCCAATATTTCAAAACATGAATGAGGACTGTAGATCACTAATAATTCAACTTCAATCTGAGATATAAGATATAAGTGTTGGAAATATTGGAGGATATGATTAGCGTCTCAGTCTCACTTTGTTTCCACGTCTCTAGTTCAATTTATAACCATCAGTTGAGCGAGCAGCCAATCTTACATGCAATTCTAACAGACTTTCTCAAGCAGGACACTGCAGGGCAAGGTCGTGTCATGTCAATTCAAGCTCATGTTTATTCATATTTGGTAGCAGTAGACTGATTTTCCATAATTTCATACCTTATATACATAATTTCATGCCTTGATTTATAACTGGTATCATACTCAGATTATATCAGGTATTATTTTTAGATCACCTTCTGTCTTCCTACAAATTTATTCAAACACATGTCAACAATATTTGCAGCAAAATGTTGCTCAATTTGTAAAATTTATTGCGAAAACAACGCAAAAATCAAAGAGTAATTGTTAATCTAGATCAAGAATGCAGTTTTTCGGTGAATACAGCGTTCAAAATGACCTAAATATTCGTATGTATGTACTTGTCAAACCAGAGTGAGAACCTTTTGACAGATGCAGAGAATAACAATAATCCTCCACCCTTCCATTATTTTATAGAAATCTCAAATATCTAACAATAATATATAAGATGATGAATTGAAATGGAACGTATTTTCAATATAAATGAATGATAAATGAATAAATAATTCTATTTCCTTAAAAAACAAAAAAAAGATCGAAAAAGCAAGCAAATATAAAGAGTACAATTTAAATTTGAATCCAGTTACTGTTTAAAGAACAAAATTTTATTTATTTGGAAATTAACCTACTCAATATGGGAAACCCATGTGCTAGAGTAGGTGATATATTATATAGGCTATAATAACGTAACCCTGATTTTGAAAAACTTTTCCATACAGCCGAAAGTCCTAATCCTCTACAGTCTTCGTCCTATCTTTTATATAGCCGTTAGAAATTTGTACACTGAATAATAAATTGAGGAAGATCTACCCAGCATTCCTAGAGAAAGGGTTGAATACTAGTATACGGGGTATAGGGACCATCATGATTATATTTTCTTTGTTTTTTTCAAGTTCTTTCTAAACATGAGCATCAAGGAAGGAGAGCGCATCACTCAAGTAGTTAATAATAGGTTGTCAAATGCAAGACCACTGAGCGGACTTTTTACTTATTTTCGAATTCTTTGTCTTCCGGCGGGCGCGTGGGACCGACACCCTAACACATGCAACGAATACAACCAACAATAAAATTATCAACAAACGATCAGAGAAAGAAGAAATGGAAAGTTAAAAGATGAATAAAAATGAATAAATGGATGAGATAAGTTTTCATCTAGTCAAATCAATTTGAATGCATATATAGTTTGTTATGAATGGATTGTAGTAGGCTATACATGAAAAAGCTAGAAATTATTGTCTCAAAAATATCTAGAGTCACTATTGCTATTTAGATTGTATTTTATAGCAATTATCATTGAATTTATATTGTGGTCAAGTCTCTCAAGTTGGAAATACAGTGATATTGATTTGACAAGATATTGCATTTTCTTATTCTGTTTGGGTCAAGAGTCTGAAACTCTCAAAATCATCCCTATCATAATTCCAACAATATTTTGTGAGAAATCAAAAAAGTTTGAAGTTTCGGTAATTTCTAAAAAGTTGAAACTGTTCTCATATTGAAGAGAAGAAAAATTTTTGAGGACCGAGAGGAAAAAACTTGAGTTTGGAGCAATAAGAGCTAGGATAAAACTTTGAATGAGTAGGCTGTAACTTGGGCTTGTTCGGTAGGCTAAAGTAATCTTGACTTATGATTGGAAAAGTTCTTGGAAAGCAGAGAAAAGAATTTCATGAGAATTTTATCATTTGAAATTCTAGAAGTGATATCTTTCATCTAATAATTGCGATACTGTGAATATAAGAAGCATTCATTTATCCCTAGTTTCGTACCTGTTTTGGACAGAATTTTCATTTGCTTCCACAAAAATATTAAATTGACAATTTGGAGATTTGATTACACTCATTAAAATATATTTTTATCAAATAAAATTAGTCAATTGGGAAATCATAGTTTATTACATCAATATTTCCTTCAAAGTTATTTCATCACTTTATAATTGTGTGGTTCATCGTAAGTTATGAACGGAAATGGAGCCCACTGAATTCTCAGTACCGTGTGCTCACCCTTTATTATCATATTTAGGCATCTACTATTCAGGCCTCTATTTATCTGAGAGTTGTAACTTTCAATTACAACGATAAACAGCTCCTATTTATAAATCTAGAACTTTAGTAAAAAATTCATGAAAAATCATTTATCTCAATATTATGCTCCAGAGAGTTTCAAGATATTATACCTGTTGAAACCTATTGATATTACCTCTCAAAATTGCCAACAAGTGGGTTATCAGGCCTACTACTACTACTACTATAATCTGTTCAACCCAAGCAAAGAAGACCCTCTGACAAGATGAGAAAATGACTCCAGCACGGTCAATATTGGTTCAAAAAATATTGATTTGGTCTCAAATTGTAGATCAGAATGTTTCCTACGATTTAGACCAAATGAATCATTTTTGAACCAATATTGACCGAGCTTGAGTCATTTTCTCATCTTGCCAGAGGGTCTTCTTTGCTTGGGCAGACTATACATGTTATACCTAGATGGCCCATGTTATTGAATCACTACTCTAAGAAGAAGATCAATTCATTCAATATAATTAACTCTATCCATATTATGCATAATATCATTCTCCTTTTACAGGATGTGATTTTCACACTGGATAATTAGTCATTTCATAAGTGGTACCTATTCCAAAAGAGGTGAAGAAGATAACCACAGAATATTCAGTAGTTACAAGGTATCTGCTCTATAGTGAAATGAGATACTCCACATAAAAGTGCTTTGAAAAATTACGCTATTTTATGTGCTCAGGAGAGATTGAGTACAGACCATTTAATGATATAATTTGTTCATAATTGTTCGGATTACAGCTCTTTTCATAGTGTCGCTAATAAAAATTTATGATACCGAACCAGAACCATTGGCTCCATATCCTCTAATAATAAACAACTCAATCTTCTGACAGCTTTAACAGTTGCTAATTAGTGTTGCTCGGTTCTAATATTGGTAACCAAATGAATGATTCAGAGTTTACATGCAAGATGACCATTTGCTTCTCTCTGTGATTCGAATATTAACCTAGTAGCCTACTATTACATAATAAGGGATGAGAAAAATATAACTATGATGTAGCCCTGATTACATTTCAGGTTTTTCTGGTTCAACTTGCACCGTACTTCATTAGTATCAGTCCAAATCTAGAGGCTCATAATAATTTCCTAAATTTATTGGCTCTATGGATTTTTTTACAAAGCACCTAAATACATACTACTGTGATGAATTCACTTCAAACTATCATTATATATTCATTTTTAGGGATATTTAAATTGGCTCATCTCTACCAATGAACAATCTAATATAAAAACTAATCCATCCACCTCTTTTCCTATAGGCTACAATTGAAACTTCAAAACTAAGAAATTCTCAAGCATGCAAAGTGTATTTAAATCATCATTCAATTTAATGGAATTATGTTTGTGATTTCTGGAAAAAAGGTGAAATTGAACACTCAGACCTACTGAGAATTTATGCACACAGTTTCCACTACAACGCAGACATAAGTTGAGAGATTGGAATCAGTGAAAAGTGTATGAAATTCATGCACAACTAAGAACCAAATTAAGCAAACAGTTATAAAAGCAACAAAATCGATGAGAGTTTGGAAAAATATAAAAGGAATATTGCTGCATGCCACGTTAATAAATTGTTTTCTCTTACAAATAATTTTTATAAGTGTTTCAAAATTATTAAAGTTAAATTGCTGCATGCAACATTAGAAAATTATTGTTTTTTTAACATACAACTTACTTGTAAAGATCTCCAAAGCCTAAGGTTAGACTACAAAGAATAGGATTATCCAATAATTAGTGATAGTATCATGTTGATATCATGAAAGGTTGCTATGAATAATTATTTATTCTCATGAAAATCATAATTGCAATTCAACCGTACTTTTTAAAAGTTTTGATAATTAGTTTCGGTGGCTGATCTTTGAAATTAAAATGAACTTATTGTTAATTGGTAAAAACTATTTATTGTTAGGTAGACCTACTTCATTCAACCATTGAGATTTGTACGTTTCAAGCCTGCATTTATAAATTGTGGTGATATAAATTTACGAAAAATTGATCTATGTGGGCATGTAGGGACTACTCTTCAAATATAAATATACAACGGATCCAGAAATTACTACATCACCTGTATAAGAAGCATGCGAATTCGCATAGAAGTTATAAATGAATTTATTGTTGCTTGTCAAAATTCAAATGAATAGATAAATTACACTTTTATCAGAGATGTTGTCGAACTTATCCATAATTCAGGTTTTAGTTTTACTCAAGTATGGATTTTTAAATGAACTATGTGAATCTGACAACTTTTGTTTTCACTCACCAAAAAAATATTGTAGAAACGTTCCATGATAAAATAAACACACAGATTTTGTCAATTTTCTACTCTATTGAGAGTAGAAAATAGATAGAAAATTGAAATAGAGTTTATAGACTAAATAGAGTAGAAAATTGACAAAATCTGTGTGTTTATTTCATCATTAGATAATTATTGATAGGCTAGAGGTTGAAAATTAATATTGATGTCATCGTTATTTATAACTTACTAAAGATTTAATTAATCAACAATACAAATTCCAGCTCGTCACTGACATGCCAACATCAGTGATTGGATTTCTCTCATGATTCATTGCAATCTCATGATTTATATTCCAATACCAGGACAACAATTTGAATACTTGCTGCAACCAAAATTTGTTTAGGAGTGTCTTTGAACTGCTCTCGCTGCGGGCGCACATACTGCATTCCAAAAACATCCAGCTGGTAGAAACTATTATCAGTCACCAGTTTCATCTCGTGCGAAGGACACACGTCATGGGCAAAAGGAGAGATTGAAGTATTACGGCAGGAGAGAGAAAATACTCGCATTTTACTTGCAATATAAGTGCTGCCCTCAAGCTGTGCAGGAAGCCAGTAAAGAATGTTGAAAGTTTTTTGCTTTAGAAACATGATTCTTCTCTTGAAAAAAAATATCAACTCAATACCAATATGAATTATGGGAACAATAATCGATAAAAAATTCAGCTAGCCTAGAAGACAAGTTTTTTCTATAGAATCTTTTTAAACTACTTTTTGGCACAGTAAATGCCTCTTTAAGAATCAGGAATTATTATTAAGTAATAATTACATAAAATTATTATTAGTAGACCTAATATATAGGTGAATACACTTTTCCTATAAACTAGGTGATATGATTGATTTTTGGCGATTTTCCATTATATTAGGAGACTAGTCACAATTTCTATCAAACAAACTCCTCTTCTCAGGCCTTAGTATGAGAGAAATGGAATTAATAATTTGAGGTGGATTCATCACACTCTGATCCATGAAAAATTATCTATGTGAAGCTAAATTCAATTCACTTGATGGAAAATTGAAACATTGAACATTTCAAGGAATTAGGATGGGAATTATGAATGTTAAATAGTCTAATTCAGTCTATACAATAATAAAATGATAATTTTGGTTGATTCAAAATATCTATATCAAATTTTGATCTTGAAATCCACCGATACTGCACTAAGAAGTCCATTAAACTTGACTGATTTTATGTTTAATAGAATAGAGCTTTATTTCCGTATCAACATAATAAATGGATTTTATAAATTAATATTTGATTAACTTGTTCAAGTGGTCATAATTTTCAAAGTTCAAAAATACAAGGTTACATGATATTTATGTTGGAAATAACACTTTTAATTTATTTATTAGTTTACATCTCACAGAATGACAAGTAAGGAAGTACGTTCCTTGGGGAAAACTTTTACTTCAATTCCTGTGATTTTTCCTCTACAACAACTGATGTCACTGCGCTTTTAAATGCATGAAGCAGTGCTTTTTCAATGACACGGATATTAGGGAACAATTCAGTGTGTCTAATCATGTGACAGTTCTTTTCAACGATCTATTAGTAGTTGACAAACCTCACCAGAAACGGTGCTTCACTTGTCATTTTGGATTAGTTTGAGCGTGAAACCATCAGATTTTTGTCCATTTTACACATCTACGACAAAAACCTCAAGCTTTCGATTTCCAACTACTGTACCTAAATTCTTTGGAAATCACAATTAAAATTATATATGTTTAAAATTATTAGTTTTATATGGTGTCATATCATCCAACGACCAGATTAAAAAAATTACATGAAAGGTTAATGAAGGTTTACTTTGTATAATTCAAATCAATGATTTTTATTGGAAGTGACTCTTCTATATGAAACAGTAGGCTTTAAAATTCCAACAGTTTCCATCAAGAGTTGAGTGTTGGACTATATCTATTCTTTTCAATCATACCTTGAATATTATACGTTTTCCAATTGTTTTCTTGAAGTTTGATTGGAATCTTTTGAAGTAATACAGTACTGTATAGTGTATTAATTCAATTATTCATATATTTATTCAAGGATAAATTATTCAAATAATGAAATTGAAATAAATTTGAATGATTTGAGAGATGAAAACGAGATTTTCTTCTACTACAGTTTAGACTATTGTATATCTCTCGAATTTTGGTATATATATATAAGTTCATAGAGTACGAATGATGTTACGGGTCCGAATATGTTCATTATGAATATTATCATTTCTCAAACAAATATTCACGGCCCAGAAATCATATTAAAAATCTTGAATTGATAGGCTACATCAAATAGAAAAAATTAAAAACTTTGAAACAAGAAAAATATTGCAATAATTGAAAAAATTTAAAGCTATAAATAACAATTTTACTCACTACATTTCAAAGTTTATTCACGCATTGTATTATGGATTTCGTTACTCATTAAATTTAGTGTTTGAATCAGTTACCGAATTCATGATTCCAAGCAACAAGAATTTCATCCACAAATATTCATAAAGAGTATCTTGTTTGAGTATTTTATAAATAGTCAGTTCATAGTTATAAATAGTCAGTTTATAGTTAGTGATTTCAACAGAACAAACAGTTTTTGAAGACGGGAGATCAACGACTTCCCAAAGTGTTTCAGCAAGAAAGTGGGTGGAAAAGCTGAAAGATGAGTATTCGAGCTGCGCTAAAAGCGATCCAGGCAAACAAAGGGATCAATGCACCCTGGGAAAAGCAAACAATGTGTTTACCGACACGGTGGGTCCTATATGATAGCCTATATACATGTCAGGCCGAATCATTCGAGTGGCACTTTGCTGGCATAGGCATTCACTAACACATCCCAATGCTTTTCAATTATATTATTATTCGACACCTACACATTCCCAACTTTGGGAAGCAATCGAATAGAGTGGATCTGTTTGGAAAGTGAGATTCATCACACAAAGTTTTGAACTTTGAAAGGGCCGATGTTTTCTTCAGAAAACTTATATTTGGTTGGTATGAGTCAAGGTAAAGCCTACCTGATCTTGTTATTTATTGAAGTTTTTCAGTTTATCAATTATTGATAATTGATAATTGATCTTGATTATAGATTTAGTTGAAAAGATAACTAGCCTAATGTACTATTTTACTCACATGAAATATTGTTTCTAATTTGTTTAGTAAGTTTTCCAACTGATCAATGAATGAATATGGACCAATTTATTTTTATAATAATAATAGAATACTCTTGTATAATATTAGATGGAAAGATACTACAGTAGATAAGACCTTTTCTATTTGGTTGGTTTATCAATGGATGATTATGGAATTATTGTTATAAATATAATATTATTCTGGTATACATACTTTGAATGTAAGTACAGTATATTAAAAAATTCAAACAAATAATTTCTCATAATGACAGTCCTCTAAAATTCTTAATACAATAATTGTAAAGTAAATTGTACAGTAATTGTAAAAATTGTACAGTGAAATTCTTATATTTTGGTTGTTACAAAAAACTTTCAACTTTTATATAAATTGGAAAACTATGGTAAAACTAGAGCCCATGAACTCCCCCTTCAAATTATTTCAACTACTTCTTCATGAGCAAACAACCATTGTAAAAAATAATATATTTTTTATATCATTCATTCATGGATCATAATAAACAATCATAATAATATGATGAGGGTCAAAACAGCCCTACCTATTTCAATCCCAATTTTGCTCAAAATGATAGTCCAAACAAGGTTATCTATGTATAAATATCTGTTACACTCTGCAGTTCAATGGTTTCTTCTGTACTGTGCTCTAGAACTCAATAAAATATAATTCAATTCTCTATTAGATGTTCACGAACTCACCCAATCAGAGAAGTTGAGGTTGTCGAGGTCGGCGGACACACACGAGTCTGCCTTGTCGCGCAAGTCCTGTGTGCCCTGCGACACCTTCTCCAGGAACGTGGACAGTTCGAGGGCCTCGGCCACCAGTGCCCTACACACCGCCCGATAGTGGCTGTCCGCCTGTCCCGGTCCCGATTCACCAACGTGTGCGCTACAAATCTACAAAACAAACAGGAAAAATTGATAATTAGTTATGAAAATAGAGCTAATTGTATTGGAATGAAGCTAATGTACGAGTAAATAGTATTTTTAATCAAATATTTGATTATAACAAATATGAGTTATTGGGATACAGCAACTTTTTAGGAAACATTATTCTTCAATGAATTGAATTTAATAACAAAAAAATGAGAAAATATGATTTATTAGTTGTTTGAAAATATGCATTTGAAAATGATTAGTCAGAACATGTGATGCATCAATAAAAATAATTGAAAACGGTACTACGATTCTCATTTAGAATAGCCCTAAAATAAAGAAAATATTGTTTGAATATAGTATGGCAAGATGGGAAGATAAATCCAAATAGATCAATACTGTTTCAAAAAACACAAATTTGGGATTTTTTGAAAACATTCCAAGAGAACATTCTACTTTACAATTTGAGACCAAATTTATAATTTCTGAACGAATATTGACCAAGCTGAAGGCATCGCCCCATCTTGCCAGAATGTCTTCCTTTGCTCAACCAGACTACACAGATACTTTTTGAGCATAATATTATTATTCTTCAATGATATAAATCTATTGACCAAAGTACAGAAATTACTTGAAATTGAAGAATTTAAGTTCATTCAATTCACAGTTTCAATATGCATGTTTTCAATGATTCAATGATAAATCCTCACACCATTTATTCCAGCGTTTGGAGAGAGTAAGATTTTTTTTCATTTAGAGTAATTATAATGTTGCACTACAAGCAACAGTCGAAGTCAAACTCTTCAATTTAAAACTAAAATTTGAAATTTATTACGAATGCGATCAAAGTTTTACCAGAAGCATAAAAGAAGAATCGATTGCATCTTTCCTAATTCTAAATAACATCTAGAATCTAACATTTAAATTCAAAATTAGTAAAAGTCTTAAGTCCAATCGATTTTTTTCGATTATGAGAATCTTTGAGTCGATTATCGATCATCATCATCATCATCCTCTAATGTCTCTCAATTCCGTCCCTCCTTGAATGAGAAAACAAGATATTTGTCAAACCGCCGATTCAATTAAAATCGAGATACCGGTTTCGGTTGCTACACTATTATCAGCAATCTCTGATAAATCTGTCTCTTCTCCTGAAATCTCTTCCCAGAGTCCCAAAGAGATGAACAGAAGCTTCCAGAAG
Organism: Sogatella furcifera; assembly: GCA_017141385.1. Taxonomy (NCBI): domain Eukaryota; kingdom Metazoa; phylum Arthropoda; class Insecta; order Hemiptera; family Delphacidae; genus Sogatella; species Sogatella furcifera. Next base: position 7,269,406 of record CM029547.1, on the reverse strand, counting down.
CTGCGTCGTGAAATGAATGAACGATTTAGTGGATAATGAACATCGTGTCAAAGTCAAACAGAGGCAATTGCAGGTTGCGGCCGCCGCAAAATTACGCTCAACTATGATTACTTTTAGGCAGTGCGGTGGGTGCGGTGCGGTTGGTTTGTCAGTGGCAAGTGGCTCATCATGCCAGCGGTAATCTACGTGGATCGGGTCATTGTACTAGAATGTTGACAACATTGCATGATAGTGTAGAATTAATAGTTTAGTAGCTGTTGAAAAGATGAAATAAACACACTAATATTGACAATTCTACAGTAAATTTTTTGTACAGGACAATGAGCTTGAAAATGTGACCTGTGTGGTCTTGTGCCAAAAATAAATAATTGTAGAATTGAAAATATTAGTGTGTACTATTTCAAATTTAATTATGGAATATGGAACGATTCTATACTCGATAGCGACTCAGCCGAATTTTTGATGGAATAAATTTTGGGCTATAAGTTACTTTATTGCCGTGATTTTAAATGTTTATGTTTGTGCTAATAAGTTACGATGCGTTGTTGGAATTGATGAGTGAAATTTGTTCACAATTTCCTGAACAAACGAATAGAATTTGAAAAGTTTGATCAAGTGCATGCACATTCAAGACATGAATGAATAGCACGGTGTACAAAGTATAAGAAACTTATTACTGGCGGCTCGTGCCCACAAAACAGGTGAAGTGCTGTACAGTAGAAGATACGGGCACTTCACCTGTTTCGAGGGTACGAGCCGCCAGTGGAACTTATGAATCTATTGTGTCTCGCTGCATCCTCCGTATTTTCACTTGTTGCATGCCTCTACTGTCGACTGCAAGAATCTATTGATAAGTCTAAATCTAGAATATTATAAGATTATTGATCATAAAATTATGATCGTATTAAAATTCGACAAATCACCATAAAAGTAGCCTAAATTTAATCTGAGAGCAAAGAATAATTGATAAAGTGGATGAATTATCTCATTATAATGGGACCAATATGCAACGGAATCCCTGCTGACATTTATTTGTCAAATGACATCATATTACGGTGGTTATGTTCAAACAGCTTTTGTACAATCGGCCATTGTCATTATATCCATATTCTACAGTTATAATCTTGGAAATACCATATATGAAAAACCAACACGCTAGAGACGAAAATAACCACACAGTATTTACCCAATGTCCCAATACCTTACCGGTACCACTGTACCACATTTGCTCGATTAGCACTGAGGGAAAAATGTACAGTTACTTTGGAGCCTAGAAAGGTTTTATTCTTTAAGAAAACATTCCGTCACACAAGCTAAGGAAACAAAAATCATGAGCGAATATTGCCTACAATCAACAACACTGTAGATTTTTGTGTAATAATCGTAAAACATAGTAATAGTGTTTGCAGAGTATTAGTTAAATAGTGTTGATTTAGTGAGAAAGTAAGCTAGGTCAAGATTCAACACAGTTGGCAAACAGGAGGAGACGAGTTTGGTGAATAATGAGATTTATTAGACGACGCTACTCATAATGCACAAGACAGCAGTGGATGTTGAAGATAGCCTATATAGTATAATGGTATAGTCTGTCCAAGCAAAGAAGACATTCTGGCAAGATGGGAAAATGACTCTACTAGCCTGGTCAATACTGAATCGAAAAGGGAACATTCTGATCTACAATTTGAGACTAAATTTTTAAACCAATATTGACTGAGCTGGAGTCATTTTCCCATCTTTCCAGAATGTCTTCTTTACTCAAGCAGACTATACTATAGAAGATACACGGTATATACTCATAATGCACAAGACGGTCAATGTTTGAGCTTCAAGATATATCTTAGTACTGTATAGGTATAGAAGAGATATAGTTCGATGAAGGATGAATGATGTATATAGTTATATAATAATGCGAATCGGCGTTAAGACTGCGGGGGTCACACAAATGACACTTTCATCTGTGCACTATGATGCTATTTGCTACTTTCCTGCAGAGGAGCGCAAAAGGACATCATGACTTGTCGCACACTTCCTTCCATATCCTGAATCCTGGAGCCGAGGAATGCGGGAAATCCGGTCAGGACGTCGGGACGCCTGCCAACATCCGCACTTCTGGAATCTTTGATTGTAACGAGGATAGGATTCAGGGATTGATCCATTAATGGCATTAATAGGGTCCGTTTGGGTTCATTAGACAGTGAAATGGACACAAGAGAATCTAGATCACACTCTAGTTAAAGACTATGTGTTAGTTTGTGTAGATTTGGATGGTATTTTCGTGACATAATTTTAAAAGGTGTGGATTATTACTCTTTCTCAAGAGTTGGATAATACTACTGTAAATTATTGAGATTATCAGTCACATTAGCAGATCTCCATGACGTACTAGAGATCATATTGATCCACGACGGACATGGAGGTTTCGTTTCATCACTTAAATTCTACCATTCTAATGATTGTCATAGCAACGAGTAAACTAGGTAGTGTTTTATTGTGGCTCAAAATTTTCAAGTTTAATCAATGTTTCATGAGAAATGTTGTGAAAAATTAGTGTAATGATTAATTTGGAATAACCTTATTGCTCTAAATTCAAAATTTTCATAATTTTGTATTTCTTCTGGACTATAAATTTATTCTTAATTGAAGTGCTACGGAAAAATAACCTAGTTTCGAACCTTATTATTCGTAAAAATTTGGTATGAAGACGTTTTGGACATAAGTCTGTGTTTTTAACCAATAAGTTATTATTTCCTGTAAAATAAATAAATTAACTCTAGAATTCTACCAACAACCAATCACCTATCTACCTTATTGAAAAAGGTGATCAATTTTTCAACTTTTCCATTTTTCAATGTAAGACTTTGATTTTAGTACGCTTAATTTTATCAATAACATTGTCCTAAATGAGTGGAAATTTTGAATTTTGAAATTCAGCTACTAACTAGTCCAGAATGTTCGCTCTATCTCTTGGAAAATATGGTGAGGAGAGGTGATGTCAGATCCAATCACTTAGCAAAGAAAATATTAATAAAATATTAATGAATATTAATAAATGTTAATAAAATATTAAAAATATTTGCCTTCTGTACATTGTATATCATCATGGTGTACCTACATGGTATCATCTACCGGTATACTTGTACTGTTCCAGCCATGAATTTTATTGCCATCCCACATATTATTAATATTGTATAATAAGAACCTCATTCATTTCAAAACCAACGCAGGTCATGAAAACGGAATTACGACTCATAAGTTATTGAACATGATTATTTTTATCGATTCGCCACTGAAATTAGTGAGTTTTGGTGCTTTATCAGTCCTAACGTTAACCAGAACCCAACTGTAGAAGAATATAATAATTTTTTATTGATTTCATAATGTATTGCTAACATCATCCTTCAACATGTTTATTGCCACATTTTATATTTTCACTGATAAAAATGAACAGGAAATACAATAGCAATAACTCATGAACACGCTACTATATGTAAAGCTTGCAACAATAAAAGATAAAGGTCCGTTTCTCACCTTCAGTGAAAACCGTACGAATTTATTACGCAGGTCATTAAAAGAATGGGGACTACTTGATTTCCAAAATTCGAAACAGATAATCTCCTACTGTGGGAGTATTATGGCAAAGGTCACAGTAAAGATGCTCTTATGTGAGAAAAGTATAGTCTATCCAAGCAAAGAAGACATTCTGGCAAGATGAGAAAATTACTCCAGCTCGGTCAATATTGGTTCAAAAATTATAAATTTGGTATTAAATTGTAGGAAACATTCTGATCTACAATTTGAGACCAAATTTATTATTTTTGAATCAATATTGACCGAGCTGGAGTCATTTTCACATCTTACCAGAATGTCTTCTTTGCTTGGACAGACTATAACTCAACTGCATACGGGGTCCTTACTTACTTACATTGGATGTGTCAATTTGTAGAGATGTAGCAGCTACCTGTATTCGCTGTAAATAACGATTATGGCAGGTTGCGGAGAAAGTAATATAAGTAGTGTGGATGGGGAAATGTTTATGCAAAACGTATGTTAATGAAATTTGAAGTGGTTGCAGCAGATCCCATTACAGAAAATGTCGCGTTCACAGTGTATGCAGCACCATGGGTCACATTCCTGCATGGCAAATATCGCGATAAAGTGCCCGATCATGTTAGTTATCCGCGTTAATCTCGGTGAAATTATTAGAAAACATAGTTATAATTAATAGAATTATTATTGGAAAGTTTCACACAGCATGTGAGAGGCAGTGTGGGCGCACACGCATCTATACGCTGATGTAACACTCGACTTAGAATACATTGCATCTCCTATCTTATACTTGTAACGAAAAGTTGGAAATTACATCAATAATTAGTACATACAGTAATAACAACTTGATAACTTTCTTCCGAAGCAGTCTGGACCGATCGACAATACCCTTGGACGCCTACTCAGGATTCAGGAATCCTCGGACATGAGCTAATAGAGATATTATGCGATTATCAAGATTTTCTAATTTCTCTATCAACGATGGTTGTGTATTCGATCATCTTCTATATTTGGCTGCATGCATGTATTTGTAGCTAAATTTGGCTTAAGTGGCTTATGCTAAACATCAGGAAGTGCTAATACTCTTACCAACGGCATGAGAGAATGGAAAGAGTGCGAATCTAATATTACAAATGATATAAGGTGATATAATAATATAAGTTTTGTGAAATTACACAAAACTATAATCCGAGAATGGAGGTCCAACTTAACTATCCATCCTGTCAACAACCAGTCCACCAAACTATTCTAAACTTAATCTAGCTGAGTCAATAACCAATACCACTCTCACTGGGGGATGGAGAGAAAAATATCCTGAGATGTAATTGAATAATCAAGTCTCATATCGTTCATCAATTTGCCGATGATCCTTTCGAAATGAGTTTATGATAATAATTATCATCAAGGACTAGTAGTATAGCCTAATTAAGATAATGGGTTGAGCTAGTGAGTATCAATTAAATGAATTAGTACTACACGGAAACATTCAATTTTGATTTGGAAACTTTAAGCTTAATGAATCAGATATTTTTGTATTTTCAACGCAATTCAATGTATGATCTATGAATACATCAAATGAAAAATAAAACTTACATTATAGAAATATATTCTTATATGAGTATGTTATTTTATGTACTTGAAACCCACCATCATCATTCATGATGGAATTAGAGAAGTACGTTTTCAATTTAATTTGAATCTCAGGGAATACTTTTTCCTGTTAAAACAGTTTAAATTTCTCGGTTTTTGGTCCACATTTTAATAATGATTATTCAACAGTACTCACTTTTAATACGTCATCGAGTGAGAAATGGTCAAGTGACGAGGGGGAAGAGTGGTGATCGTAGTCCCCCTCCCCCTCGCAAGCATCCCTCTCGATGCCCTCGTCGTCAGTCTCTGTTGTGCTGCTACCCCCGCCCTCCACCCTGTCCACTCCACCTGAAAAACACAAAAATTTTAGTAAAAAACATTTGTTTTAAAAAAATTGATCTGATAAGAATGAATTTCGTATGAGATACGAAGTACTGAATCCGGTACTGGTATTACAATACTGTATTATAAAAGTGGAAAATTATCATCTTTCACTTGTTATTTACTCCACTCTATGTAATACTTTACTTTTTCGTATCTCGTATCTCAAATTTTGGCTAATTTACTTCCTGATTAGTCTAGCTTTCAAATTTACCTACTAAGGCTCTTCTAAACAATTTTAAACTCTATTGAGATTCAATTTCCTGTCAAACCTCATCAGTGCTTGATTGTTCTATTTTTTTAAATCTTGATTTTCTTAATGTCTTGGAGTCTTTCCTGTTCTCATTCAAGTAATTCATTCTCAATTCGAGTAATAGAGTCACAAAAATGTTTATTATAAGAAAGGAATCTTCAAATTAGGCAAATTATTTATAAGGATATAAAGACGAGGTACAACACAGCACAATTCGTATTATTTTAATCATTGATAAGTAATTATAACAATAAGGAATAAGCTACAGGAAAGAATATTATTAATGCAACTACTTTTGCATCACCAAGATTAATGGTCATTTACAAATTTGATTCACGAAGCCTCTTCCCTTTTCATCAACAGGAACATCCTGGTTGTAGATCAAACCTCCTTATCATTGGAAGTCTTAGATGGCATCTTTCCGTAGTGTTCTTTGTTTACAAATCTCAACCAGAGGAAAATGCAAAAGAGCGTAAACACTTGCATAATGCATAACGCTTCGAAGCGAAGATCCAGTAAGATAGGCCCACTGTTTATCAGGGGGAAAGTTTCGGTCTCTTAGCGTGAAGATCTGTCCTCACTGTGAAACAATTGGAAAGAGGTCGATTGTCGTCTTGTTATCCAGGCTTTCAACTAATTGTCAACTCCTACGGTCCAGTGATCAGTCGTTGTGAAGGAGAGGTGGAAATTTCGAGAAGAAAATGGAAAACGCAGAGTTGGGAATTTATTCAAATCGAAAAGATTTCCTTGGAGGGATCCAGTAGCTTTTCTCATAATTTGAAGTATTTTCGACTCTCCTTCCAAGAGCAAGAGCATTTATAACACATTGCATATTCGTACGTACATTTATTGAATTCACATAACTTATATTTCATTTCTACACTGATATTAATAATTATAGGCAATGTGACAAATAACAACATTTCAGTTGATTAGATCGTGAGTGTGATCAGTAGTTCATGATTACTAAAAATTCATTTACATTAAATTATACTAAATATTGATTGTTGAAGGTTGATTGAGTGAGAAAAGCACACTTTTAATATCGACTGAGGAGAAGAACCTGATTTTTTTACATCGCTTCTCAATTTTTTTCAAGAAAATCAAATCGTGAGCTGACTATACAATAAGAACAGATAGTACAGTAGATTAGTACAATAGTACAGATAGATAGTAATGGAGAAAAAGGTAGAGCTAGAGTTGAATTTCAAATCAAATCACAAAACTCAAATTTCAAGATAAAATCAGGGGGAAGAGAAGTGAATAAAAATAATCATAATAGAAGATCGAAAAGATATACTTGAGATATGTTGATTTACTTGAGATAAAAGATATGTTGAGACCCAACAAAATAAATAAGGCAGGAATAGTCCAACGTTCATGTAATCGATTCTTTATAGACTCATTGATAGGGATACAGCTTCTGCAGACAGGATGAATGACGTTGAATAGATAAATGAAATGGACTCAAATTTTATTACTAAGAGGAGTTAACCAGTACATTGATCTTCTTGAAGGAGCTAAGTTTTGGCAAAGGAGTCTGTGTTGACTCCAAATTGTATTCGGAACGCCACTTGAATACAAAATTCTATATCTTTTTATATTCTCAAATTACATAACATCTTACGTAACTTTCTGGCGTGGAGTCAGAATTGGCGATCGGAAAATCACAGCAAACTCTTCACATAAACATGTTTTTACAATATTTATGATTCAAAATACTAAATAAATTAATTACTTCACACTCCAACAAAAGATCAGAATTGATTTTCTCATTCAATTCGTAAGAACTCAATTGATTGTTGTCTTTGATTTTCAATTAAAAGTTTAAAAATAAGAGCATATAATCAAACAATAATAAAATTTTGAAAGGTTTTGGATAACTTTCATGAAAGCAAGAATCGAAGTACTAGAATGTACAACGTATTTTTAATGAAACTTAGTTTTCAATTATTCATACACTCATAGAGTAGAAAATTCAGTTTCAACTGGTTAATAATGAAATCATATACAGTAATAAGTTGTGATTATGAAGTTGGTTGAAGGAGCAGCTTTCATATATAATAAGAGACTTTTCACATGGTTACCAGTAACAGAAATAATTAATAGTGAGAAAAGTAGGCTAGAACAAAATAGTCTTAGAATAGTAAAAAAACAATAGTCACAAAGAAGTAACAAAAATAATGGTTACTGGTTATAATGGTTAATGTATAATATTATGCTTACAACCTAAATTAAAATTCTGACTTCACGATTTGAATAAACTAACTCTTTCGTGTCGGGCTTGTTGATGCCACATTGGCGATTTGAGTTTGAGTTAATATATTATGACTCCTTCCAATGGCACAGCAAAATGGGAAGTCAGGAACATTTGGACTTCCTTCAAAACCAGGCCTTCCGTTCGAATCGAGAATATTCGTGCGAATCATTTCCAGTTCTCACAGTGTGAATGTTTCCATCATTACTGGAGCAGGTCAGCTCCGTTCTGAACAAACCTCAAGAAGTTTCAGGTTGGAAGAGACGATAAAAGTAATCAAATGCTTACTCGAATACATCAATCTGAATTTTACGCAAATGAGATTGGATGAGACTGACTGATAAAAAATAAACTTACAGCACAAGAAATAGAAATAATCCAAAATTTCATTGAAATCAGTGAACCTTAGTAGTTTATACCTTTTCCCGTTTCCCGTTTATGTAGTAAGGAATAGTTTATGGTTTCCGAAGGCTCAAATCAGTGCCTTCAATATTTATTTCCATATTAAAAATGCTATTCATTAATGCGATAATGGAAAATATTATTTTAATTGATTTTAATGGGTTTGAGATTCAAAAATTATTTGTACTATATCTATTTACATCTATCTATATACCACTATCTATATAGTCAGCTTGGAAATGTGACCTCTGTGCGGCGAAAAAACTATGAACTTTTGCTGTATGGACTTACAATAAATGGCAGATTTCACAATAACAGTACCGTAATAAAACAAATTTAATCGCCTCTACTGAAAATCTGATATGATGGTAAATCGAAGTATCTCACTTGCTTTCTAAGTCATAAATAAAATGAAATAAATTAATTAATATAGTCATCAAGTACTTAGGAGTTGGATGATTTATTTGTTACATCTTTGGAGTCAGGCAACTATGATTACCAACTTTATCCTGATGTGAGCCAAAATAGACTGTATTCACTACAACATGAATGTAATTTCGAAATTCAGCTCTAGAAAATTAATGTGTATCTGTAAGTTTATGGTACTGAAAGGAACATGAATCATATCGAATCCTCACTTAGAGTAAGTTGCATGAAGGTATTACACCTTTCATATTCCTCAAAAGGCATGTACTGTCTCGTTAGCAAGGGAAAGTTTGATGTATTTTATTTATACAGTGTTAATAGCCATGATAAAAACCAATAACTGACTGTCTGAAGAGCAAATAGTAATATTTACTCTTCCTAAATGGTCAGGAATGATAAGAGTTACTGCGGTATTATACGATCAGTTCATTTGAAAGGAACTCAGCATGTTCTGACCTAATAACACCCATGTTGACACGTGATCATACAGAAATCGTTTCACTTGGTAGAATTCGTTTCTTAAATTAGAATGGGAAAAAGGTATTCTGTTCAATAAATATGCTCAATTTTATAAACTATAATGTCTATTATTATCAATATCCAGAAATTTCTATCCTTTAATATCATTTATAAAATTAGGTACGAAAGAAATCTATAAATAGCGACAATATGAATGAATGAATTTATATACTGCTGTAGTTCATTGCTATCCAACGCTATTTCATTGCTATAATGCAATTCAGCAATCATAATAATTTGAATTCAATATCGATAATAATTTTATTCATACATTTGGGTGAGTGCAACTAAACTGCTCCTCCAAAAATTTATACTAATCAGTCCAAAACAAGGTAATGTTAAATCATAAAACTGATATTACAGATTACAATTTGAAACAATTTAGAATTCTGATATCAGTACAAATATGAATCTGTATGAAATATTAATTATCCTTTTTGGTTGAAAATACAACTACACATAAAATCAACTTCATCCTTCATTTGAGAGATGAATTTTTTCCTTCAAATAGTGCATTAATTTTGTTCATCAGATGACAGACAGGACTCTCCAAGTACTGAATCCATCAATGAAGAATTCAAACATCTGGCTTTCTCTCATCGATCATTTATCAAATCAGCTCCTGTTACAGTAGAAAGACGTATGGGGGAGGTATATTGTATGTAATTGAATGAAACAGAATTGAATAATAATCAGCTCGTTTGTACGGATAAATTGTGATTTCGAATCATCACGAAGAGTGATGGAAGAGAGCTATAATCCATAGTAATAAACAGGTCGATGTTGTAGCCTATATTGATCGTGCTCGACAGAGAGAATAATAGAATTAAGAGAGAGAATGAGAATTTGAAATTACTATTGATCGTGCTTGTCATAAGGAATGGTTTTAGAGTTTATAATTTACTCCCTTATGTATTCTTTCTGATGCTTGTCTCCTAATCGGAGAGTTGTATTTGTGGATGAAAAAGAGTGTATCAGCTTTAAACAAAAGTGAGAGAGACAGACATGCAGTAAGCGCCAGGAACCCGCAGGATTCAAGAATCAATTACTGCAGGAGTTACGAGTGTATTCACATGGAGCGATTTGCGTTAATCGTCACTTTCTATACACGGTGACATTTTCGATGAGAGAAAAAGATTTACCTTTAACAAGTCAGTAAGGATTCAATAGTTATAATTAAGTTTAATGTCATTGGAACTTTGGAATGTCAATTGGCATTTCAGGTTGGAAAGAGTGAAAATGAAACTTGGATAATGAACTAATGAACGGGTTTGAAGGAGCTTCAATAGAGAGTTGTGGAGGGGTTTAAAAATATCCATAAATGTTGGAATGGAGTTTGCAAATGTTTCATGAAATTTTTGGTCTTGCCAATCGCAGTGTATGAATAACTAGATTCATTTACCTGTATAGGCTACTGTACAATATGGATTCAAATTTTAGAAGGGCTTGATGGTCGAACAAAGTATATAGGTACATTGATAAGAGTATTATTCCATCAAATGCATTAAAAAGTCTTAGCAAGGAGCGCCGAGGATGAATATGAATGTTCGAAACGCGTCCGTGACTCAAATATTGTAAGTGAACTGCAAAGCAAGAAGTACATTATTCATTAACATGAAAAAAGTTTCAATGATTAATTGAGGAATTAATTCAAGAGTCCAAGAAATTTTTTTTGTGGCATAGTATGAAATGGTCTCATTTTTAATATTTTTAGGCTAGGTAGCCTAGTAATAGTGGAGGGTGATCAAAATCAATAATAATTAGTATTCCTTGATTTCATGGAAGAATAAAATTGTTAAAATACAGTCAATGTGGCCAGTTTTTCGATTCGATATAAAGATCGACTATTTCTACAGTCTAATCGCTTCCCGTGAAGGTTTACAAAGTAATAAAAGGAGATAAATAATCAATTATAATTCCCACTTCAACAAGATTATTATTACCATGGACTGAGTACAAACTACTACTTAATCTACGGTTTTACCGATTGTCGACGGGTTTTTTATAGGAGAGCTAGAGTATATTTGTGTGTGTGGGGTCCTCCAATGAATTAAGGACAGAGGTAAACTAGTCAGGAAGGAAGTATTCTCTTTAAATTATTCATTAGACCGATTAGAATGGATTACGATCGCATAAAAAAGTAGTTTTAAAATCAATTTCGTAGTGTTGATAGAAATCAAGGTGTTGATGGGCAAGGTAGGTCTCACACAATCAATCAGGTTTTATGAGGTAGCTAAGACTGAATGTTAGTAAAGCTGACGCCAAAAAGTTAGGCGGTTTCGTCTGCTCCTTGTTCGCTCCAATATCATGTTTATCTATGCCTAATTCATGTCTTCTAAAAATTAGAAGAAAAAAGAAGAAGGGTTACATCACGTACAAGAGACAAACGAAACCGCCCAGCTTTTTGGCGTCATCTATAGCCAATAAGTCAATTGATTGACGGAGAGTGATTTATTGTACTCTAATCCTTTAATTTGAGTAAATCATAGTTTTCCTTCTTCCCTTCTCTCAAGTACAATTTTTCAAAGCACTTCCTCACATTCATCCCAAATCAACAATGAAAATCTGATTCTTTCTTGTGTGAAAACAAAAAAATAATTAAGAATAGTGTAATAAATGAAAAGACAAGATGTTGTCAAACCACTGATTTATCAGAAAATTGAGATTTAAGGTCTCAATTTTCTGATAAATCAGTAGTTTGACAACCTCTTGTCTTTTCATTTATCTATATCTATAAAAGCGAAATGGCACTGACTGATTCATCTATTCATTCATTCATCACCAGAACTAAAAATCCACGGAACCGAATGCGTTCAAATTTGGCAGGAGTGTTCAGTTGGACGTTTAGACGCGCGCTAAGAACGGATTTTAAAAACTTTTCAAGGATACGCGAAATATTAAAGTTTTTCTATAGTTTTTCAACGTTTTCTTCATTTTTTCGAGAACCAATCGGTAGAAAATGTTGATATTTGGTGGGCAGGTTCAGATAAGGTCTAGGAATGTTGTGTTAAAATTTTTTGGAATTCCGTTCAAGATTACGCCAGTAATCAGGTTTTTCAAAATTGTAGATGTATTGCGGGTTGCATCTCTTCCGCCTTGATACGACCAATCCTAACTGTAAATTCAATGGTTCAGTGAGATTATAGATAAACTAATTTGGAAGATATTGAATCAAGTTTCAAACTATGTCTGATATAGTTCCCAAGGTTACACTCAATATTAGCGTTTTACCATTTTTCGGAATTTTCAGAGTTTTTCTTGGATTTTTCGAAGATAAATTGGTAGAAAATGTCGAAATTTGGTGAACAGGTCCAGATTAGGCCTAGAAATGCTGTGTTCAATGAATTTTTAATCCCTTCTGAACAGAATTTGCAGGCGAGCGAAGCGAGCCTCTTTGAGTCACTGAAACTGCTGATACTGTCGGGTGTCCAGGGGCGGAGCCATCCATAGTTTATGGATAACTACCACAATATCAACTTCACAACTACTCAAAGAGGAATAGTGTAATAATTGATAATAGCTTGAAAACTGAATTATGAAACACCTTGAATTGAAATATCATTATGATATGGTATGGCGATTAAGCATATGCACATTAGCACATTATATGAAAATTTTGTTCCACTTTATCATGAACAACTCAATACCAGTTCATTTGAATGCTCAAAAATGAATAAGTATAATAATATGCATCCAACATCCAAGTCTTTCCACTTTCTGGCTCCAATGTGGTAATATGGATGGAAGAATAACGATCTGTGATTCCGGTGAATTAATTGCACATTATGACATAACAAAAACTTGTTGTTTTTCTCAGTTGCTGTGGTAGAAATATACATAAACTCAACCAAATGAATACGTTTATCGTTCAGAAAAGTGAAACGAATCTGATTTTGCATGTTGTCATCGACGTTTTCATTACGAAACTTGTTCTAAGTCGTACTTGAAAAGTGGAAACGGAAATTATTTCAAATTCTGTCACTGTATCAGCTTGTGTTATTGTTGAACTTGTCTATTATGTAATAAAATGTTATCTATTTTATCTGTTTAGGTAATAGAGTATGCTGTAAGACCTAGAAAATTCATCTAGAGTTTGTCTCACAAATCAGAATCAGAAAAATTTACTAGTTTTTTTTCAATTTTAAATTTTTCCAAAATTCTATAACATCCGAAGAGATTTTAAATATTTATCAAGAAATGTATCCAATACATTGGAAGCGATGATAGCTAATTGCTTCTTCAATAAATTTTATACTCCATTATTCATTATACTACAAATAAAAAATGATATACTACTACTATACATTGAATACATGATAAATTGACTTATATAGTAAGTACCTTGATAGGCTAATCTAATTAATAGCCAGCAAATTGTGCATCTTTTGAGTAGTTGTGATGGTGATATTGTGGTATGTATCCACATCAAATGAAAAGTCAAGATTTTTAAACCACTGATTTTCCACAGATATTGTATCTTTTATCAAATTTTATTTTTTTTGTTTTGACTGTCTTTCCTTCATAAACTGAACTCAAGGTTGTAGCACATTTTAAAAGAAATTAAAAACAGAAGAATTCCAAATATGGTGATGACACGGGCTTGGCTAATAGTTATTAGTACTAAAAATTTTCTTCATTATTTGAATTTGCATAAGTATAGTGTGGCAATGGACTGAAAAGGTACAGGAGAACTAAATATTTCCAAGAGATTAACTCTTACTACACAGATCATCACACAATGTATGTCAACAAAACTTCTTTCACCTTGAAAAACGTGATGGAAATGAACGTCACCAAATAATTGAGACTTTACGCTCAGGAGGATTGGTAATAATTACCACTAAGACACGAAGACACAGTGGAAGAGTATCTTCTATTAGGAATTCAATGTGTTCGCTTCCAAAACTTATATTATACTGTAAGAGAAGTTGGTAATGATTCAAATAGTTTTTAATTCAGTTCTATTATATGAAGAGTTTGACACAAAATTTATTCCTATATGTACAAGTTAATCTCACTTTCTTCGAACATCCTTTGTCCCACAGCCACATTTATAATGTATCACGAAACAGATAATTGATAACTATTGAAACAAAATTAAATATCATTAATGCTTTCGAAAAACTCTTATTCTCATGATCTTTATTTTTCTGAAACATCGAATTATTAGATTGAATTGAGGCATTATTATAAAATAATTGTTATTCCTGTTATTTCAAACTGTTTTTCATTTTATTATAGATTTATATAATTATAGAGTTATAGAGTTACATTTTATTATAAAAAATTAATCTAGATTCAACAAATTTGTTGAAACTTTATAAAGTGTAAGTATTTGTAGTTGTTCCAAAAAATGATTGCTTTGATTCTATTTAATTCAAACAATTTTTTTATAATAATGCAACAAATTAATCTAATAATTCGACGTTTCAGAAAAATAAAGATAATGAAAATAAGAGTTTTTCGAAAGCATTAATGATGGTTAAATTTGAAATTATCATAAACCAAATCAATCACAAACTAAACTATTATCGTTATCAAATGAATAAATGAGGAAACCTATAACAAAATGTCATAATAATGCTAGTAGGAAATGAGATCACTTTCGTATTTTCCTGACACAGGACAAAACATTCTGCAAAACGTGTGAGGGGCATTGCACTGTCGCCCATAACAGTCACTTTAAAATATTCGATACAGTCATACAGTACCCAATTTCTCATCTTATATATCTATATACTGCACCATTATGATTCGTGAAAACTAAGAAGACACGCCCATACCATGTAGAGTGTATTGTTACGGCGTGTCTTCTCAGCTAGCGCAAACTACCAGACTGTATATACTTCACACCTAGTACCTAGTACATAGTATACACACTTGTATAGTACACACTTTATAGTAATAACACTCTATATGCTATTCTACTATATTTTCTCTACATTATGCTTGTATAAAAAGGTGTGCTATTGTCAAGGCTTTGCTTTGGGACGGATTTTTTTAGATGGACATTGTCCAGCTGTGCCCAGCTGGGAGAAGAAAGGCCAATGTCATCCATCGCATGTCGGTGCATGCTGTGTGCCAGGAAGATGGTGAAAAAAGACGAATCTTGACCGTATATTTCACGGTCGGTGACTGAAGACGTGTTTGACGGGAATCTGAGTTGCGATGAAGAGTATTGCTCCCAGAACATTACTCAACACCTGGTGTATCATTGCGTTTGCTTGGTCCTCATATATCTAGAAAAATTCTACCAGGATGGAAATCATGATTCTACAATATTATGGTGGGATAAATCACATCAAGAGATTAGGGTTATCTGCTCATTTATTGATATTGTTAGTAATCAAATGCATTGATATCATCATTCCCGTTAACACTCTCAACAGGAACACCTCCATAATCATAGTGAAGATTTTTTTAAATTAAAGATGGAAATCTGTTCAAATGATACTTCAAGGGCCGCGTATGTGGATTCAAGAAATGTATATATATGAAATGAAATTTATTGATAAATAATAAGCACGATTTTAATAATGAATTGATTGATTTAGTGGCTCAACTATTAAATTTATAATTATTATTCCATCATGATGGAAATATGTTGATATGATACTTCAAGGGCCTCGAAGGTGGATTCAAGTAATGTTGATGAATATTCTTTACATGAAATTTAATGAGAAAATAATAAGCATGAGTTGAAAAGTGTATAGATTGATAGAGTAGATCAACGATGAAGTTTATAATTCGAGAATTGGGACCAATTTATAATTTTATCAAGAATTATTCATAATAAGAATTATATAGCATGATAAGATTTGCTTGCTTTGATAAAATTCAAATTGAAAATAATGTACATTGTTGGCAACGTTTGAGCACAAAATAGATTAGTTTTGATTACTCGTAGGGGTTGAAATTGTTGATAATTAACAAACTTGATAATTAATATTGATAATTAACATTGGACATAACTTTGCAAAATGCTTCAAAGTATAATTAATGATTTCCATAACTTTTTGGTGAATGGTGGAGGCCTATGAATTAATCAAGAATATTCAGATTTCGGTAATTGGTGAATGATGAATGAGGTGAACATTCAATTTAAAAACTATAAAATTGGTTCTAATGAGCACATTTCATTAAGGAGATTCGAAATGTAAGAAAACCAGAGCTACATTATGTAGGACATCAACTCACACAATGGAGAAAAATCTCATACTGTGCGTGATCCGTAACGTTGAACGTGCGGTTTCCGGCATAATTAATAAAGCTGAGTTGAACGAGTTTCCTTTCTTTCAAGACAAAATCCATTTCGAGCTCAAAAACTGAAATTAGTAGGTTACCTCATTCATTAACAACCAAATACCAGAATTTGAATGCTGTAGGTGTAGGTTACCACACCTACTCTAGCACATGGGTTTCCCATAGTTGAGTGGGTTAATTTCCAAAAATAAAATTTTTTCTTTATACAGTAACTGGATTTAAATTTAAAGTTTACTCAATATATTTGCTTGCTTTTTTTCACTATGTACATTTTTGAAGGAAATAAAATTATTGATCTATTTATTTTACTCATTTATAATTCACTTTTTTTCATTTGTCTCTCCATCTAATTTACAGTATGAAAATAAATAAATAAATTTCTTCACAGAATACAAATACAAATACCAGATATTGTCGAAAAACAGATTTATTAAGAAATCTTGAAATCGGTTTTAGTTCCTACACCATTATCAATCTTTGATAAACTGATAACTACTCAACAAGATTCACCAAATACTTGAGTAATGGAGAATGCATGCATGATGTATAACTTACAAAGATTAGAAAGAGTTTTCTTCATCCACCAAATACTTGAATAATGGAATATACATTTATAACTTGATTGAGAATTGAGATGAGTTTTCCTCTTATATCTCACTTGAAATAAATTTTCCAAGAGTTCAAGATTAGCTGCGATTCAAGAGAGCTACGTGATTTGAGCTTTTCCTAAGGGAATCGGACAAATGACTGAGTCACGACTGCAAACCCGCCTTGAAATTGAGGCAGGCAGGTGCTGGGAAATTACTATGTTATTCAGCTAATAATGTATCATCCACGGTCCAACCAGATTGGGCTAGGGCAGGAATTTTCTGTGATTTGGTCACGATGCTTCCACCATTCCGATTTCTTCGAAGAATATTACAGTCGAAAGGATTGGAGACATTTTTGTTGGCCAACTAGACAATCGTCCAATCGCAATGAGTGGAGAAACCAGTGAAATATATGTAAGTAGAGGCCTAATTTTACCACGAATTTCATACAATTATTTTAAAACTGTACCTCTAAAGTTCAATGTGAAATTTCAACCTCATTTTCATTTAATTTAGGCTACGGGAGGAAGCAGCTTTTAAAAAATCACGTAGCTTTGGCGAATTATTTTTACTACTTATAAATTGAAAATACGTGATATTATTGGCATGCCAAATAATTTTTTGCAAATCAATTATTCTAGTCACGTTTTCAAAAACGGAACTTGAATTATTGAAAGAAAGATTCATTGCCGAATCAGTAGACAGGATTTTACTAGAAATAAAGAAATGATTTAAATTAAGATTAAGAAATCCGACTAGATTTTTATTGTTGAAAACTAATACTGTCGTTGCCAACAAAACCAGAGTTTTGAACCAAATTATCAATATCTAATTATCCATCTACAGATAATCTCTAGATCCACTGAAAGTTTATCTGAAAGAAACCCCACATTGAACTCGAAAACCCATAAGTATTTCTCAATTGGGAATTATAATAGAAATTGGTGTTGAATTTGAGAAGGTGTATGAATAACTCCTTCATTTTATTCAAAGTACATAGAGATATATTGGTAAGTTCGATTGCAAGGACAATTACTTTGCTTTTTATAGATGGTTTTTAAAAAATTAGTGACATCTAAAATCACTGATCTCTTCCTCAGCTAAAATTCACGTTGTATTCTTCCCCGACTACCTTGAAAGTATAGTCTGTCCAAGAAGACAAAAAAGACCATCAGGTAAGATAAGAAAATGTCTCCAGCTCGGTCAATATTGGTTCAAAAATTATTGTTCTCATCTCAATTGTAGGAACCATTCTGATCTACAATTTGAGACCAAATCAATAATTTTCGAACCAATATTGACCAAGCTGGAGTCATTTTCTCATCTTGCCAGAGGGTCTTCTCCGCTTCGACAGACTACAATCGTCATCTCCCATCATCCCTCTCATTAGCCACACACAAGCCTAAGGCTGAGGCCGCACTGCCGGTGGGTAGAGCCTGGAGGGTGGAGGGTAGTTGGTAAATCTATAGAACATACACGCCATCCACAGTAATACATCGTATGAATGGTGTGACGTCATTCTGTTTTTTGAGGTTATGTTGCCCATATTTAAGAATTTCAAGATGGCAGCTGAACACATACCATTCATACGATGTATTACTGTGGATGGTGTGTATGTTCTATAGATTTACCAACTACCCTCCACCCTCCAGGCTCTACCCACCGGCAGTGCGGCCTCAGCCTGAGAGCTCATGTGGGAATCACCCTCAGAGTAAATAATTGAATGTTCAAAACTGAAATACTCAAAACTGAAAACATGATGAGAACGCCCTGAACTCTTGAATTTTCTAAAATAATCAATGAAACTGACGGAAGCAGGAGCTGTCTGTGACTAAGTAATGAGATTCAATACAAGTGACAGGCCATAAAAATCCTCTGTGCAATTTTCGAGGAAGTTTGGGACAATGATTGCTTGCAAATGTCACCGGGTGAAGTTTAGCGATTATCTGAATTCACCGTTGCAGAGTGGCTCCAAATAAGAAGCGAATAATGTAAATTATTGCCAGGCTCCCTCGTCCAGTTAGAACAACGCGACAGATGCATCTGGATGCCGCGACACGTACGAATTCGACTTGTCAACTGTCAGACAGCCAACGGTACAAGTACACTCAACATCGATCGGCACGGTTGACGTTTTAGAGATGGAACTGTTTAGAAGACAACTAGTTGAATTGTTAACGTGTTTTTCAATTGATCAATTCCCATTCGATTTCCAATGTTTTCCATTTCTGGTTCGAGGTGGATGGGTGAACATTACAAATGTTGTTAATTCCTCAAAAATTAGTTCATTTTGAACAAAACAGGAGTTTCGGTGCACAGGGAATCATCTTCAGTGGTAACTCAGTGGTTGAATTAATTATTTTTGAATTACATTCCAAAAACATGGCTATTTTCAGATGTTAAAATAAAGTAATTATAGTGTATCGAACGAGTTTCGACCAATATGGTCATCATCTTCAGTGGTAAACTCATTGGTTAAATAAATTTTTGTTTAATACATTCCAAAAACATCATGCAACCATTCACCTCATACTTTAAAACCTTAATTTGGAGTATTTAACAAAATCTGGAAAAAATACGTTTTGGACAATTATTGTCTGTGTTTTATCCATTGAGTAATGTATTTTGTCAAATAAATGAATGAATGAATACTTAGGACTATATTTTAATTCATTTATTCTATTTTTCCATCTCCACAATATATCTGATACAACAATTACTGTATATTTTACATCGGTTTACTATAGTCTGTCCAAGCAAAAATGACCCGCTGGCAAGATGAGAAACTGACTCCAGCTCGGTCAATATTGGTTGAAAATTATTGATTTGGTCTCAATCGTATAAGAAAAATTCTGATTTACAATTTGAGACCAAATCAATACGGATCAATATTGTCCGAGCTGTAGTCATTTTCTCATTTGGAGGGTCTTCTGCTTGGACATACTATACTCTGATATGATATTAAATAAGAAACATCAAGCTGTGTAACCTACTGCATGCTATTTTCATAATGTATGAACATGAATGAGTTATTATATGGATATATTACAGGGGTTGACACGTACATGAATAATACATTCTCTATGTTTATCCAAAATCTAATCTAATCTCCTCTGCTAATTGATAAACAGGGAGCTGATTTTACTAGAATTCTATCTGAAAATTAAGTAGCCTAAAATGGAAATACAGATAAATCTGCAATGTTTTATGTTTATTTCTGAAACTCTTTCAAGTCTTTCAGTTAAATAGTTGAGACTTGACAACAAGAAGCAGTTAATTCAACTAGACCGTTGAATCAACTACTTCCCAGGCAGCTGATAAAACGCCGTAGGCTGCGCGGCGCCTTATCCAGTCCGCAGCATCAACTGCAACCGCATTGTCGTTTATTTCCTTTACGGTAATTGATCAAGTCCACAATCCGACATGTCTGGCTGCCTTCTCGCTCCTAATACCTTTCGGTAACCGCTCAGGTGTTGCATCGAATACCTCTGTTACAACCTTTACAGACGGTCATTTCGATTTTTATTTCAATCATAAATCACCAAATTGTTGATAATAATATCTTAATTTACTGGATATTCTGATTATTTGAAATTCTTCATTCTCCATTTACATATCTAAATATCTTCATTCTTGGTATCCGAATATAGTACCGGTATAAGAAATTATTTGTTGAGTTTGTGTAGTTCTGTAAGTGATATTGTGGTATAAATTGAGTTACCGGTTTCCATTCATTGCTACACCATGATCAATCTCTAGTAAACTGTTTACCAGATGTATTATTAATCTGTGGTTTTACAATATATTGTCTATTCAATTAAGAAATTATTTCTCCACTATCTGGGTTTTTTAATACATGGATTTCTAGTATTTATAGTATTGATGTATTCTAGATTCTAATACAATATTTCTTTTCTAATTTCAGATTTTATAATTTCCTTTGTTTCCTGTAGGCATATTTGTAAAATAAGCAGCTACAAAAAGCAGCAACTGTGTGTACAAATTCAAAAATATAATGATCTCATGCCAATTCAAAAAAATGATAGGTGATGAATGAGTATGGGGTTTGAGCGATATCCTTCATTTTTGCAGAGGTTTCAAAAAAAAGAGTCCAATGTTACAGTTCTAGGTTTGTAACAGTTCACACATGAAAAATAGAGGATTCAACTATGGTATCATTCTCGAAATTTCTATATCAATCCCAATAAATCATTCTTCATTGTGGTGTAAACGTAAATTCTATCAAGATCTTTGTAACCGTTCGTTGAGTAAATATACACACTACAACAGTAGAACTAATTTAAATGGGATCCAGAATAAAACAATAGCCTGAACCGAAACCGGGTGAAAAGGTATCATTATAACAATAAATAGACTCCTTAATTTGCCATAGTAGCTAAAGATTTCTTTTAGAATTACGGCGAGGGTACGCTAAAACTGCTTTTAGCGTTGGAGTGATTTCTAATGGGAGAATGGACCGATTATCTGTAATCTTCCGACAAGATCAGCACTTGACAGAAAATTCATACTTGAACTTGACACCAGGTTTATGACAGCCGATGCTTCTGAGGAAGGGTTAACATCTTTTGTTCTCATTTTCTCTGAGGAGAAGAAAGCTTGATTGAGTTGAGTATACTATCCTTAGCGAGTGTGAGAGAATTTGTGCGTACGATCAATTGTGAGAAAGATATCAAGTTCTAAATAATTAGACGAAATGAGCAGAGTAGGTGGCTTCGTTCGCACGACTCCGAATAACAAGTAACGCTAAACAGAGGAAATTTAAAAATTATCATCACACACGATCGACATCCTCAACGCTTCAAAATAAATTATTTAAAGCCTCCTCATATTCAGCCCATTATATCGCCACGCGTGAAACTAATCAACTAGCGTACCAATCTTCGAACGATACTTTTATTATGAAAAATCTCTAACCAGATAAGTGAGATTAGAATAACCATGGAATTTTTAATTTGATAAAAAAATGAAACTATAATGCATCCTCTAGGTGAAAATAAGATTTAAAAGAGGATATCTGAGATCGATTGAACCAGAAAATAATTATTTATACGCGCTTTCACAAAATCTTTTTGAATACCCAATATTAAGCATTAGAAGACTCTGCTTTGTATAAGGATGAATTATAATGAAAGTTTATTTAAAAATCGATAAATGAATAAAGTATCAAAAGTCACATAGTTTGAACACTAAGCTATAACATTGAATTTGAAAATGTACCGATAATATAAACTTAGAAGCTAACGAAATGGACTCGGGCGACAGTCTGCTTGCTGATTATTGGCTGGGGGTGGAGCCAATATGGAAGACGACCAATCAGATTGCTAGTTGAGGTCACACAGCTACTAGTCGCATTTTGTTAGTTGGAAATGGCTGATTCCATTGCGTAGTGTAGGCCTACGATGTGCCACTTTTATCTATTTTTGGAAGTTTCTCTTCTAATAAATTTTAGTGGGAGATTAGCTTTGATCCAGAAATTGAAGTCTTTACTGACTTGTGTCTTTCCTGAAGATATAATTCTGGATTCATGTTTACTAGGCATGTTTACATTGTTTATTGTTCTATGATCATTCTCCGTTTTCCTGAAACTGCCGTTCTGAGTGGCTGATTTTTCGTGGAGATCTGAAGATGAAAAATGATTTATTCAAATTTGTGCACGGATTTTGAGAATAGACAATGAGCATTTCCGATCTTATTGGTTCGCAAAATCACTTTCCCAATTGCAGGCTAATAGCCTGGGAAAAATGTAAAGACCTCTTACTATATACTCTGTCCAACCAAGAAGACATTCTGGTAATATTGGAAAATGTCTCCAGCTCGGTCAATATTGGTTCAAAAATTATAAATTTAGTCTCAAATTCTCGGAAACATTCTGATCTACAATTTGAGACTAAATTTATATATTTTCAACCATTGTTGACCGAGCTGGAGTAATTTTCCCACCTTACCAGAATGTCATCATTGCTTGGACAGACTATACTAAAGACCTCTCACTACAGCAATGCCTGCCTGAGAGCAAGAGAATGATTCACTTGGACTTTTATAGCTCTCGCAACCCAAGAAGACACGCCAATTCAATGTAAAGTGTATTACAACGGTGTGTCTACTCAGCTTTCACGTGTTTTCTAAGTTTTCGCAAGCTGAGAAGACACTCGTTACAATGCAAAGTGTATGACGACGGCGTGTCTTCTCAGCTTGCTCAAACTATAGAGAAGAACGTGACTATTAGGACTCGTTTACGCCCGATGTAAGTCGTAATGGAGGTGCAGAGTGCCCAATAAGAAGAGATCAACGGTTGTGATTGCCTGTTTGATGGCTGTCAGATCCAACAAAAAAGCTACAAGTCGGAAATTGTGTTTCCTTTGTTCTTGGGCGGTCATATTTCTGTAGCTACTCATTGCTTGGATACTTGAGTTTGTTCCTGAATATAGAAGTGGGGTCCCTTTTCCCATGCATGCATATACCTAAAATTTGTTAAGAGAGATCATTATCAATAGAAGTGTAATATTTAACAATTATTATCGCAGTGTAGCCACTGATTGATTGGTTGGATCCGTTAGATCTGCCAGACTTTTGAACAATTCTTTATTTTTCGGGTTTGAATCAATTCTTTTAAGGTTTGAATCAAGAGAATTACACATACACTGGCGACTCGTGCCCACGAAACAGGTGAAGTGCTGTACAGTAGAAGATACGGGCACTTCACCTATTTCGTGGGCACGAGCCGCCAGTGGTAATGATCCATGTTTAGTTAAGGATTCACTAAGCTCTATTTGTTCAGGCTCGCGAAATTGCAAGCTCTCATAGCAATACCAATAGTGGAGAAACTATTTTTAATTCCTCTTATCTTATATAAATGTGAGTGACATTTCAAAATTACTTTAAAAATCAGAAGGATCGAGTACTTTGTTATGTTTACCATTCACATTGTGTAAACATCAAGTATACCATTTTCATTTTCGTTATAAGAAAACAATCTATCGCAAGTTATGATTGAATTTATAAAATCAAATTTAAAAAAGACATCAAGTTATGTCTTGCAATCTTAATTCATGCAGAATAGTACATTCTATAAAAATGCAGTTCACCTCAACCAGTTTTTGATTCAAGTGATACACATTATTCACCTCTTGACCTGAAGTGCAAAGGAGTAAAGGATACCTGTTCTTTATTCAAGAGATGCATTTTGATTACTTGAGAATTCCGTCTTGATGTGAGTAATATCATGTTATAAATTTAATCAGTCAAGAACAATAGATACCTTGTAATCAGTATAACCCAATTTTCGCAATCAGGACAACCTATCACAATCTATCCCCAGAGCAAAGCGCTCCAGTCTAATTCACCTCAATCAGTAGGCCTATTCTAGACAAGTTTATGCACATTAGCCGCACAGTGGCGCCGATCAACAATAAAAGCTGTGTCACAATATCCGTCATTAGATTGGCTGGCGAACCCACGTTACGTCGAAAAATGAAAGGACACATTAGAGTAATTAAGCAACGATGGCGGGCCGCGCAAGAAGTTGGCTTAATTCAGAAGGCAGCTGCTAACCAACCAATCAGCAAACACCAACCGGATCTAGTCCTATATGTTGATTATTTGCTTCTATTATATATACTGTATTCATGTTGACCATATGCATCTATATCTATTTACGTTGGACAGCCCACGTAACACACAAGCAATCCTTCACCAGCCTACATTGTCAGTAAGCCAATATAATTTTTGTTTACACAATAATAATCTACTAATTAGAATTTACACCTGGTGAAAAGGTGTTTGTCATCAGGTGATGCAGCAGACATGACTCATTTGTTAACACCCAAAATGTAATTTATTATTTACATCTTTGACTTGTTCCTGCTCAGAAGAGTCAATAGTTGGTCGGTTCCTTACTCCTTTATCTATGTTATCTTTTTGTGTAGGTGTACTATTAGTGTATGTTAGCGAATAAAAATCATTGTAAACATAGTACCCTTTTTAGTTGTTGTTTTTTACTCTAACACTACATGTTTCGCACTCATTGCAGTCATTTTCAAATAGTTGCATATCTTTTATCTATTTTTAAGGAGTAAATAACATTAATATCCTTTTGATATGCATTTTCCACTCTGACGAACAACTGAGACATTACATTGTGAGATTAGGTAGCCGTCCTAGCAACTTAGTTGCAGGAGTTACATTCAATAAAACGCTTCGTTCATCAGTTGGCAATAAATTTTCCACTCCATTTGTTCAAATTAGAGGATGAGAATGCTTTTTCAATGACTTTGCAGGCGAAATGCAATTTCCTGAATTTTACGCAGTCATCGATCACAGTCAATTATTATTTACACTCACACATTATTCTTTCTCTTTCTCTCACCCTCACTTTCTCATACTCACTCACTTTTATTATGCTCTCCCTCTCTTATCTATTCCTCTTACTTTCCCACCTGTCTCATCATTCGCAAATGCCATCTATTTTCTCTCACACACCCATTCCAATATACTTCTGTTACTCTTAATAGTTACTCTCTCTCTACTCTCTTGGATGTTTCTCTTTCCCTCAGACGTTTCTCTCAATTGTTTCACTCTCTCTTTCCCTTTGGATTTCTCTCTCTTTTCCCTCGGATGTTTCTCTCTGTTTGCTTCTCATCCATATTCTCCCTGCCTAGTACCTCCCACACAAACTTATTCCTACTCTTTTCACCCAACTATATTCTCTCACTGCACTCTCAATTTTGAGCTTCACTATTACTCTAGTGAACTCTTACCATCTATCTCCATTCATCTCAATTTGTCTTTTTTCCGTTATTGAGTATCTTGTAAGCTCCACGAATAGCTTGAACTTTGTAGCCTATAGCCCATCGAACTGATTGATAATCTCGTTTCCAATGATCACGTACTCACTTACGTTTGATAAAGTATCACTTGGTGGAAGATGTTAATCTAATAATATAATTCAATGTTATCTTCCAACAAATTGAGCTTTTCATCTCAGCTCCTCATTCTTATCATTGATCTCGTGATTGTACGCTTCCAACTTCCAATGTAACAAAACCATGATACTATGAGTATACTATACTATACTATACTAAACCATAATATATTCAATTGAATCCATAAGGATCATTGTAAGACATTTTGCTGCAACAAACAAAAGATTCTGTACAGAGATTGATTTCTCTCCTTCAATTCTCTTTCTCAGATATTGAATAGTTGAAAAAAAAATCTGGATTGTGCTACTTCGAGTGAATCAGCTACACTGCTACAACATAGATCAGCTACACTTATATAGAAGTCCTTCAGACCCAATCCTTTATCTATCCAAAAGTTCATTTCAACAAAGTCCAACACAGTTAAATATGTTCTGGTCCTTGCCTTCAATCCTTTAAAAACACTTCGCTCCAAATAATGCCTTTTTAATTTCAAGATTATGCGAGTATCACAGATCAATGTTCTCTTATAATTATAATCTCAGAGAAGAAACAACAAGATAGTCATCATTCCAAAATTATCAAAAACCAAATCAAATTTACACAAAAGCATTTAAACGACCCATTCTACACAAGTTAATAAGTTTGTGGGAGAGAACATATATAATAATAATTCTGATGAGTCTATGATGTAAATTCGTCTAGGTGTTGGGAAAAAAGCCAGACAGGTACTTGTCGATTTGAAGGGTGTTTTGTGTTTTTATCGGTGCCCTTGTACGATGACTGCATCCCGTCAGAGCGGGAGCATTCAACCATCAGCGATTAGTTCCACCACAGACTCGACTACAGGCTTGTTCCTCCATGCAATGCATGAGAGCATGAGAGGCCTGTGCCAGCCGCGGCACTTTGTAAAATCATTAGTACGTTCAAAAGTCACGTTCTCCATTCATAGAGTGCAGGTGGACCCATGAGAAGAGGTCTATCGTAGTAACTGTGATCATGGAATTGTAGTAAACCTTCAATTGTTAGATATTTACCTCCGTCAGAATAGCAGGTGGACCACTAGAGAAATACTGTATAGACCAATAGAAGACTAGAATAATTATTATTGAAGTTACTCATATAACTTCAATAATAATTATATTTGTATTTGGAGTAGATTTCAATTTAAACCAATACAGAATTACTTGGAAAAAACTATCAACGTTTTGTTAATACACAGTGATCAAATTCATTTTATAGCTCTGCATTTTACACTGTTTCAGATAGGTGTGAAACTCACATAAAAATGTACTTGAATGTAATTGAGTCTATTCAACAAATGTCATAGAATATATTCATTTATTTTACTGAAATTACTACACATATTACTAAGCAATGGGTCTTTCAGTATGACTGCCACAAAATCGCAGTGGATGAAATTAATGAACTTCCTGTTGATGAATATGAAACGGAGTTCTGTTTCAATTAGATCAAACGGATTTGAGAACTGACCAATTTATACTGAGTTAAGGATAATTTCAACTCAATCACGCACGCTCGAGCTCAATGTGTCAATTCCTGACAGAGTTTTCAAAAACGTATTAGTGACACTTGACTTTTCGTGATCAATTGCCGATTATGGACAGCAAACTACGAAAAAGCATTGAAAGCTGATCACCAAACTCAATTTGATTTTCAGTTTGGGTTTAGCCGCAATCAGTCAAATCAAAACAAGATCGAATGGGGTAATAACAAATGGGATCGAATGGGGAATGGGATCGAATGGGAACGATCACAGGGTAATTTTCGTTCACGCTATCTCGTCATTCATAATACTGAATCAGAAGAGCATCGTATCCAGGTATCTAGCCTTGTAGAATCTTACATCAATATCACATTGCATTGCTTGATTGTTGATGATACAAGTTGATATAACTTGATTGAATTTTTATACCTCTTCACCATCCAAGCATTTGTAAATTATATCAGGATTCAATCAATGAATTATGAGGAACGAAAAAATATAACCAATTTTGGAATTTACTTTGTAGTTCGCTTCCATTCGTAATCATACAAGTCGTGCCCGATTCATGCAAACCTTGAAAGAAAAGAACTGTCTTCTCCTCCTCCTCCACTCCTCCACCTCCTTTTTGTTATTGTTCTTCTTCTTCTTCTTCTTCTTCTTCTTCTTCTTCTTCTTTTTCTTCTTCTTCTTCTTCTTCTTCTTCTTCTTCTTCCTCTTCTTCTTCTTCTTTTTCTTCTTCTTCTTCTTCCATACTCTCTCTGTGAACCTTCATTGCATTTTATATTTTTGCTGCGGCCGCTGCATGCATATTATGATGTGTGCGTGTAGGCTAGTGCATGTGTGTGGGCGTAGGAGCGGCTCGCAGCATCCTTCATTATCCAGCAAGCAGTGCTGCTTCTTCGGACGCGGACGCGGACTCATTAGAAGCTCTGACTTCCTGGCCATCAAGCACTTTTTATGCGTTTTCCCACAATCCTGTGTGCGCCATAAAGTAGGGAAGACAAGCAAGGAGAGTAGAGGCTGGAAAAGTGTGTTCAAACAAAGAAGACATTCTTGCAAGAAGGGAGAATGACTCCAGCTTGGTTAATATTGATTTAAAAGTAATAAATTTGGTCTCAAATTGTAGATTAGAACGTTCCCTACAATTTGAAACAAAATTTATAATTTTGAACAAATATTGACCGAACTGGAGTCATTTTCCCACCTTGCCAGAATGTCTTCTTTGCTTGGACAGACTACCAACTATATTCTCTACATATCTCTTTAAATCTATCATAGATCTATATCTGTATGTCTTTTCCTCAGTAAAAGCAACTCAATGTTCACCCGTCTCACCTCAACTTCTGTCTTAACATAACCTCCAGAATTCCACACGAATTTCCACCTCCCTCACCATCACCATCCAGTAATACATCTTCTGTGAGTTTCTGTAACCATGTAATGCTTCTTTCTGTGATCCTCTAATGCTTTTTCCAGTGCGTTTCGTCTCGCAAAAGTGATGTACGTCTTAGAACAAACGTGCCGCTACTATTATTACATACAAATTATTCCTACAATCACACTCAGTGACGACATTCATTTTATTTCCTTTTTCTTGCCGCTTAATCATGGCTACAATCATTCACGAGTCTCGGAAGAGTAGCATAGTTCACCTGTCTGATGACTGAAGCACGGAGCACTTGACTTTTCTCAAACCGTGCTCAGGCAATGAACTTGAGGCTTGTGGGAGTCTTCAGGATGGAAATTGAAAGCAGTCTAATATTTTGCTCCAACTATTATGAGTGAATGTAGAGGAAATCTCCTCCATTCTCGCTGCCAGTATTGATGGTTTTTTCGCAGCTATTATTGGATTTGTCGGAACAGCTACCTCTTTTTTTAATAAATAAGCTGCATACTTGGTGAGTGAACCCAGAGATTACAGAATAATATCATTCTAAGATTTATAATTTAGTTCTACTTTCTCTCTTGGTGAACTGCGGACAAATAGATCACGCCTTTTACCTGATAGAAACTTCTTTTAACTCTTGTATGCTGTTCCCTTATTATTTCCTGTTTCTTTTTTTACCTAATTTATAGTGAAGTGAAGCAGCACTATTATTGTTTTACAGCTGATTCAATGAAAACAAATATTTCCTATGCTACTGACTGGAAGAAGATCAATTGGAATCATGTTGTTTCAATTGGGATTTCTTTTCTAAGTGGAAATTTGATATACTGTATTAGTTTTATGATTTAACATAAACTTTCTTTGAGCTTATAGCCTAAATTGATAAAGGAGCAGTTCAGGACATAAGCCTGTTGCACTCAAAATGTATTTTTTTAATAAATGATGATTGATTGAAATTAAGAAATCAGATTCCCAATATAACAAATTCTAAAAAACATTCTTGTAATCCTGAAACTGCAAATTCTATTGATAATTGAATCACCTATTTAGAGATCCTGCTTTCGTGGAATGCCAGTAAATCATCTTCAATTGAAATTTAATTTTCCTAACAGTCCTACTTCTCATCAATACAATGCCCATAGTTCACATTCCACTGTATTGAACCTGTTGTGGAGACCTATCATTTTGTATAGACTAGTCTAGTGTAATGGTGTAATATTTACCACAAATCAATCACACACCCCATCATAACAACGTTGATACAGATTATACAAGATTGTATTCTATCAGATTGCATGAGAAATAGATAGGTAGACCGTAGACCTACAGCAGTATTATTAACAATTGTACAACACTTCTTGGAGCTAATGGAAAAAGCCTATGTAATCTCTTGTGGTTTTGAATCACTAGAAGCCGATATATTATCATTTCAACTCTACGCACCAAGAAACAAGAATCATGAAGAATCACATGTAATAAGATATCATTGAAATGGGAATAATTATGCATCAACCGATGTATTGTATAATTTAAGGTGGCATGTATTGATGAAGGATTTTGCCAAACAGCAGATACAGTCTGGCCAAGCAAAGAAGACCCTCTGGCAAGATGGAAAATTACTCCAGCTTAGTCAATATTAATTGTTCAAGAATTTTAAATGTGGTCTTAATAGTAGATCAAATCGTTTGAAAAAATTTGAGATCAAATTAATGATTTTTGAACCAATATTGACCGAGCTTGAGTCATTCTCCCATTTTGCCAGAGAGTCTTCTTTGCGTGGACAGACTATAGAGATATTTTTCAAACGGAACTAGCGTTAGGCAAATGTCTTTCATTCATGATAGCTCTCTCAGGACAGTCTAATAGCAGTGTACGAGAGTTAAACTGTTCAGTTGAGGTCACTTTCTACATGATATGCTCTCGAAGACCGCTCGCCGACTCTCCTGACCGAGCTGACCAATAATCATTGATGAACAATAACCATTCGCCAAATGCCCGTTCTTTTGGAGTCTGCTAAAGTTTATTGAACTACCAACCTATATCAGTTGTGAATGAAGTAGACCTCAATCAAGAGTATCAATCAAGTTATATAATCAAGAATTCATCTATTAAAAGTGATAAGTGGTTGTTTATTATTTACAAAAATAATATGTATTCCTTAAAATAGGATTAAGATTCCAATCATAATAATTTATTCGAAATAAAGTCCATCATATTTCAATATTTCAGCCTAAAAACCAACTTAGACACGCACTAATACAACTTAAATATACGCAATAATACTACTAAAAGGTAAGCAAATAATTAGGGTTGTTTGACAATTAATGTGAAAAAAAAAATTTGAATGTAATTCGTCTCATGCAACCAAACCTTTCAATGAATTTCCAGGTAAAAACCTACTTGAGCATGCCTTGAATAATTTCATTTCACCTAATTTTTTTCAACTGATGAGATTTCACTTTACGTTCAACTTATTCCTATGGTCCTACTCTTTTTAAAAATTGGACGCACATGTAGCCTACAGCAATTACGAACATTATAGCAATTTACTATGAATTATAATAATTTACCGAAAATGCAGACGAAACGTCCGATATTAAATCATTAAAATATGCTGTTCAACACAATTGTAGTGGAACTAACAAGCATATTATCAAAATACGCTTCATAAAAAATACTTCTATGTCTTCAACGAAACAAGAGAAACATTTGAAGACATGTGACAATTTTCCAAAAGATTTTTTTAATTTCCTGATTTTTTAGATTGTGACCATTGTTGAAAAATAGTTGGAGCAGATCGAAACATGTAAAATTGCTTGCTTTGAATAGAAACTGCGTAATTGAAGAAGACTCTAGTAATACCTTCATTTCAATTTTTCTCCAACTTGGCAAATTGATGAAATTGTTCAACATAGTCTACTTATGCTATTAGTGTAAAGATAAAAAATTACTAATATTCATAAAATTATAATCTTATCAATGGTATTGAAGGCATTCAATAACTTCAGTAAAATATTTCAAATTAACAGAAAATCAATTGATTGTTTGAAGAGATAAATCTTATTTATAATTAAACACGTTATGATAATACATTCTCTAATTCTCTCAAACGAAGAATAACACTCTTACTTTATAACACACTTTACATCCTGATATAAAATAAGTATCCATGGAAAACTTTTACAACTTTTCTTTCGTACGGTATTCAACTACTTGAATTTATATAATCTCGCTTATTTCTCATGATTTCAACCTTAATACTGTATACCTTTTCATAGATCCATATTCCCAACTTATTCTTAATTTAATTTATGAAAATTAATGAGTCGTTATTTTTTAAGGTTCACCATCAAGCGAAATAGTGATGGCAACAAAAAGAGGATATATATTATTCTGAAGTAGAATCTTTCAGTATTACTATATTTTGGAATTTTATCTTACGATACTGCTATATTCTGAAAATATTAAACAAACGCCAAACGATTCTACTAAACTCTGGAATATTAGAGCAAATGGCCAATTAGTGGCGAACGCATCTGACAAAATAGCAAGCAATTTAGAAGTCAGGTGAAGCTGGTTTGAGCCCTCATCAACAAAGCCATCATCATCAGCATCACAATAAAGGGTGGTTCAAGTTGGGTGCGTACGCAGGAAGTATTTCCTGTGCATTCCGGAACAGGTGCAGGATGAGAGGAATGAGACCTGAGACCTTCACCGAGGTCGTACGCATGGGAACGCCGTCCTGACTACACCCCAATATTACCTTTATTAAAAACTATAGCACAAATTCTACTCGCCGAATAATTCCCTTATTAGAAGCCGTGCACAGAGAGTATGATGAGTTTCACCACAGCCACTATGTATATTTTATTTATTTAATTTAGCGTATGGCTTTTAATAGTGGGGAGACCCAAGGGTTGTTCTACTTCGCCAGATACCCTCAATTTCCACAAATGAAGACATAAGTTATAGTTCGTTTAAAAAGTTCATTTGAAAACATAATTTTTGATTTCAAAACATCGTTGAATACTAAAACTGAAGCACTTCACGAAATCACTACACCATGGCCAAAAATATTGAATTTTTACTAAAATTCTAATATTAAAATCTATAGCACAAATACAGCTCCGGAAAATTCCGTTATTAAACCCGTAGCTCAGAAGGTATAGTGAGTTTCGTCACAGACGACTTTAGTAGTCACTATGTTTAGCTGACGGCAAAAAGTTAGGTGGTTTCGACTGTCTCTTATACTTCATGTAACCTACTAATGATGATTAGCTGATGTGAGCATCTACTGTGTCTTTTTATTTCAAAAACATCACCTAGGTTGTCTAAGTGACAGCCCTGATTGACAATATCAGATGTTGGAACGCACAAGGAGCAGACGAAACTGCCTGACTTTTTGTTCTCGGCTGTGCTAGAAAGACAGTGAGAAATGGGTTTCGCCTGTACATCTAGTGCTGGGTATTGTGCCACTCGGTGAGAGAGGTCGCTCTGTGATCGTGATGTAAATTCACGAACACTGTGGACCGCTCTTGGATGGGTGACTGGTATTTCACCAAGTTCACATTGGCGAGGTGAAACCTACCCGTAAGGGTCTCCCCACCATTAAAAGCAATGATAATATTCATTTTATCTAGTGCTCATTCCAGAGGTTGATTTTATAAAGCGCTATAAAAGTTGCAAGTCAGCAATTTCAATAGGGAAATAACATATTGCGGGCGTATCTTAGTTTCGTCTAGCTACCGAAAGTGGAGTCATCAACTCAACTGTAATAAATTTATTATATAAACCTTTTGAGGAACCCGAGTTTCCAACAGCATCTGAACTTATTTTGTTGTTTTCCGAATTAATCAGCAATTCACAATTCACATTGGCTTTTGAGGTACATACTTTATAAAGCTAAAAATGTGACAAGAATTACCTATGTAAACATTGAGAGAATGTAAGTGATCCTTACTTGAGGTGGACATTCTGGAGATGAGTGCCTCCAGATCGGGGTGCAGGTGCCTTTCCTCCTCTTCGTCCAATCCGAAGTCGAGGGCTCGGAATACCACGCAGCCCAACGACAAAATGACCTACAACAAACAGTACGACACTTTATTAGCAAAATTATTTTCAATAATTGGCGAGATGTTAACAAATTTTCATTTTTATTTGATTATTTCAAAACAGTGTTCATCGCCGTAATTCAATAAATAATATAATAGAATACCCATTTTAAACCATAAGAGAAAGTGATCAATCACCAAAAACTCCGACTACGTCCTTGGAGATCCTCGAACTCCAGCTGTGATCCAGCGTTGTTGTGTTTATTTTTTTGACATTTCTGTTTCTCTCCAGTGAGTTGTTTATTTTTCTCAAGTTGGCATGGAAGTAAATATCAAGGCTCGGTCACGTAGATAGATCTCGAGTTAGAATGAGAGAGTGAGAGAGAGAGAGAGCAAGCTAGATTATTTTCCCACAGAGCAGAAGAAGCGAACTTGAGCCAACGATGAGGCAATCGTTTCCGATTCTTCTTCAAAAACTGTCTCGATCAATCTGAAGGTTGTGTTCGATTTGGTCGCAGCACGACAACTATTTGTGTTGCAATAAACATAAACCTTTCAACTTCACCGTAAATCAATACTTTCACCCGAAAAAATGCTATTTTCGCCAATAAAGAGTTATAACGAGTAGAAACGAGTAAACTCGTGTCATTTGACTACTTGAATGTAAAAATCATAACAAAACCACAGGAAAAGCAAAGAAAGAAATAGAATTCTCTACCCCTCTGTGAAAGAAACTCTACGTGAACCTTTCAGAGAATTTTCAAAATTTCAATAGCCTGAAGAAATAATACATAACAATATTTATTCACAATAATTATATTTTCATGCCAAAATTTCCAATTTTTCTTCAAGTTTTATAGGATATCGTAATAATACAATAAGTTTCATGGAATTGAAAATTGATGTTACTTGTGAGTTCCTAAAACTAAACTGATTTTTATCGAAAACGTTTAATAGAAGATAGTGTTATGAAAAGAGGCACATAAAGGAAAGGTGGATGACGATTAGGGTAAGTAAAGAGATTTTAATCGAATTTCAATAGTAATCTCTAACACTTTTTTGATACTAAATAGTCTCATCTCTATTTCAAAAACAATGCATATTGATGTATGAGATAAGGAGCATAGTATAGATATGGAACATGAGATAGTAGAGAGCCACCATTCAATCATTATTCAGCCACTTTCCATTTATTACACCAATTCGTCAGTCTTTATTCCTATTGCTTCTCAAGTGAGCTATTTATTTGAATAGACTGAAAGAACTACAATATCCATTCATGTTATTGGTTCATGTCATTCCTGACTACATTACAAATGATAGAAACTGCAATGTAACTCTCGATGATTTGCATACTGCTCGAGTGTTTGTACAACTCATTGTTATATTCGATTGAAATTGTGTAATGTACCTTTAACTAATACACTTCGTAGACAATGTCTCTTGGTTCAAGACAGTCATGTGAGGGAGTTGGATTCCTACGTCTCGAGATGAATGTATCCGTAGTAACAGTTCCTTGTGAATAATAAATCTTTTGAAATTCAAATACTGTATCTGTGACAGTTCTCTCAAGAGTTTCGAGTATAAGGTTTGTAACAGCGTCGATCGCTTGCCTGCATAAATTTAATGGTCTCAACGGAATACTTATTGATACTCCTTTGAGACTCGCAATAGGCTCTACTGTTCCAATTGGAAAGAGATGGAATTATTAACAAATGTCACATACAGTGGAATACTGATTTTGGTATATCTGACGTTTCTAGGCAGTTGAAAATTCAATATTTCCAAACTTCACACAAGCAATTTATATTCTAGATGGAAATTCTTTAAACAATCCTTTTGAATTTCATAATCACTTGAGTCTCTTCTCTTTCAATTGACAAAGAGATGAATTTTAATATCATTAAAGAATGTCTCACACAGATGAACTAAACCTATTTTGGGAATATTTGACCTTTTTAAACAGTTGGTATATCAATATTTTCTAAGTTTTCTCTTACACCTCATTGGAAATTGAGATTTTCTGATATCCTTGAGAGTTTCAAAATCACTTGAGTGTTTCAAATATTATCTCTTCTAATTCTTGATGAAGCTGATGAGTTTAAGTGGCGAAGAATATCTTATAGTCCAAAATCCGTTCAATAAGGCATGATATATCGACATTTTTACTGATGGTGATGCCCACAAGTGCTCTAAGCATGAGCGACTGAGCGTGGGTAATGAGAGCTGAGAAGGGTGATGATGAGAGATGACAGCTGCTTTTTACGCAGTCGGGAGCTCGGGGCCAGTGGCTTTACGTATTCTCTGAAAAAATTGCGTTGTCGTATTTGTGATTTCCCAGTAATAAACGATCATAAATCGAACTCGGAACGTCTGATTATCAGTTACTCCAACAAGCCACCTAAACACTAATCTCACATATAGGTACTCTAATTTATGTAACTTCTGATTTGGCGTAAATCCCGAAAGGTACAGAATACAAAGTATTCAAAGTAATACAAAGTATAGTCGGAAATTCTATCACATGGAAATTAATCGAGTTTTTCGCTAAAATTCATTGATATTTGTACTTGATATGAATGATGGTGTGGAAACACAATTAGTTGCGACCTCTTATCAATCCCCGTCAACTGAACCACGGCCATCGCATGTTT
This sequence comes from Sogatella furcifera, assembly GCA_017141385.1. Classification (NCBI taxonomy): domain Eukaryota; kingdom Metazoa; phylum Arthropoda; class Insecta; order Hemiptera; family Delphacidae; genus Sogatella; species Sogatella furcifera. The sequence goes on along the minus strand of CM029547.1, from coordinate 7,232,641 downwards.
CTCACGTATTCCCACGTTTGTAGCACATTTCAACTTGTCAAATACAGCTATATTACAATAATAAGTTATCAAATGACGCTGTATTGCACATAATTTTGCAGGAATATTGAGACCACCTCCATGGCTGGACATAAACCTATTCACAACAATGACTAGAAGACAACATGAGCTTCAAATAATTTATGCGTGTTCGTGCAACCGCATTTAGACAAGTATAGTCCGTCCAAGCAAAGAAGACATTCTGCGAAAATTACTCCAGCTCGATTAATGTTGGTTCAAAAATTATAAATTTGGTCTCAAATTGTAGATTAGAGTTTTTCCCACAATTTGAGATCAAATTTATAGTTTTTGATCCAATATTGTCCAAGCTGGAGTTATTTTCCCATCCTGCCAGAATGTCTTCTTTACTCGATCAGACTTTTCTTGAAATTTTTTATAGTACTGTACAAGCGGACTATACTGGTCGTCATAAAAACGCGCGTGGTCAACAAACGCCTGAAAAGGACCTGGGAACGAAGAAAGTAGATCGTAATTTTACGTCTAATTTATTGGAATCTATAGAAAGACATGTCGTTTGCTTAGAGAAAGGCTAGGGTCGTAGATGGTCCTGGTACATAATAACATGGCTAGGCGAATCCATAACTTTTTGCTTGCTCCTTCTATTATCGAAATGCTTGACCTTTCAGAGACTAAGTACTAGTATTCTGTGGATGAGGCAATTTCTCAGTGAAAACCAGCAATGTATATGATCGACCCATTTTCAAAAAGGTTCTATTGAAGAAATACTGCCTGATCAGTTCAGATAGCGAATGGAATCCCAACTAGTATGTGCCTCCTACTTGGAATAGATGACTTCAAACATTGAACAAATTTTACTCAATGTTCTTCCTATCTGAATCTTTTGCGGTTGTAGATACTAATAATATATTCCATTGTATCTATGAATTCATTAACACTCATATCAACAAAATGAATCTTTTACAAAAAGACGAGATACATGTCAAATGCAGAAAATATGTCTCAAAATAGCATATGTTGAAAAATGTCAAAAATAGCTTAAAAAAGATGACAGTTTATCGAACAATACTATGAAATCGGGAGGATAAGAAGCATCACAGCTAACATATAGCATAAATGCTAACAGAACATTTTTACACATTCTTAGGCAACCAGGAAAAAATCTGGAAAATCAATCTGTTTTTTAATTCCGCATTACTATCCTGCCATTCTTTATAAGTAGCCCTGTATCTAAGTTTAAAAAAATAGAAAGGTGCAGCTAACTCAGAATTTATTGGAAGAGTCTTAGAAATTTTACGATTCAGTGTTACAATTAAGATCAGTGACCAGGATAGTAAGGTGTAATTCAGAAGAAAACTGAAAAAAGATGGAGGAGAGTTTTCAAGAAACTGAAACTCCACTAAAAGCGTGGATTATCGTAAAAACTTGAAGTACGCCAGCTCTACAGTCACCATTCAGTAGCTTTCTGAAAACTATTGGACTATAGCACTATAATTGGACTCTATTCTAGCTATCTTAGCTATTGGACTCTTTACTATTTTAGTTGGACTTGTTAGCTGCATCAATTATAACGGTGAAAAACAATGGATAGTCAAAATAATATTTGCGAAAAATTCAGACCTCTCTATGCTGAAGAATGCCGGTTTGATTAGGAGAGAAATTCTTGTGATGGTCTACATTCACTTCTTGAGTTAGCATCCACAATAATTGTGCTTGAGTCATTGAATCCCAAACTTGAATCCCAAAGTGAGCATCAAAATAACAGAATGCTGGGTTTCTATTGCAATTTTTGTAATTGCAGTTCTGAAATGGCCTACTGTAATTGCCAGTGTTCCCCCTTTAGAAAAGAAGTAGGACCTTTCTTTCTAAGAGTACGTGCATGCCTTATATGCAGAATATTATACCAGATACCAAAGTTAGCAGAGTAATAAACATGGAGAATTATTACTTGCTAAAATTGGCACTACTATTCCAGCATATCAAGATTACTAAGATGAGATGGGGCCTAAGTCTGAGATGCAGCCTACTTCCGAAACTCATCTCTAGGTTTTCCTCTATGATACCACCCAGAATAATTATAGAAATTTCTACACGGAAATGTACGTAAGCCAGTCAATTTGTAATCGTAGACTGCTCTTTGATATTGCTGTTGGGCTATCACTATGAAAATTTCCCGTTCTTATCCAATGTAAATTATAAACGATATGCTGTGTTTTACCCTTTATTGTGATTTCTCGAACAAATAAGTAAACTATTTTGTCATGCATAATCGAAATATTGGGAAGAATATAGTGATTTAATAGAAAATACGGTATATAGATGACTGACCTATTCAGTATTCAATAGAGTAGTTTACTTAGCAATGTATTGAACACTTTATCTCATTTAATGTAGGTAAGACAACCTTCCTCCCCTAGTAAGATCAACGGTTCAGGGAGATAATTTTGCTTAACTTTTAAGAAATTCATTCATGTATACCATTCATATAATTAATTTGTTCTCATATTCAATGGAAATGGTGCTTGAGGAAACCTCCACGTCCACATGCCAATAGTATCAGGTAAAAAATGAAATATAATTATTTTAAATTTACATCGAGCACTAAAACAACAATACAGTGTTTGTGTTTCGATAATTTGGTGGGATTCATGATAATGCTGATTTATTCCTGTCGGCCATGTCCCAAAATATAGAAAAAAATATTCTGAATTCGATGTGTTGCTAATGGATATAATCACGCAGAATTTCTCTAATGGTTGTTTTGTTCATGGAGATTTACCTCCTTGGTTTTGTCTTATTTCAAGTGTATACTGTAATATAGCTATCGACATGCAATATAGCTAATGATCACTGTCGACTCTATAGCTACAGTTTCCTTGGAGATGTATAGCTAAAACACTACTTTAGAATACGGTTTATCCAAACAGTAATGCAAAGAAATCTGATAGATGTTTTGTCTCATCCCAAAATAAAATATAGGTATACATTTTGAATTGAGCTTGCACATAATTATATCGATCAAGGTCATCACTGAAATTTAGGCATTCGTCGAGGGCCATACCGATTAGAAGTAGCACGAACTTGAATTTTCTCTTTCTTTTCAAGGCACCTTTCTATTTTTCTGGAGAAATCACGAAGATCATCACATTGAAAACGCAATGTAATGAGAGTTTTGAACGGTACACAAGAAATGAAGCCGGGTGGTATGAGTTCTGTCCGGCTTAGAAAGGTGATGGGAGTAGATGAATGAATCTCGGCAATCTATTGATGAAAATATAGTCTGTCCAAGCAAAGAAGATATTCTGGCAAGATGGGGAAATTACTACAGCTCGGTCAATATTAGTTCAAGAATTCTAAATTTTGTCTCAAATTGTAGGAAACATTCTGATCTAGAATTTGAGATCAAATTTTTAATTTTTGAACCAATATTGACCGAGCTGTAGTGATTTTACCATCTTGTCAGAATGTCTTCTTCGCTTGGACAGACTACAGCGAAAATGCATTCAGTCTCTGCGAGTAATTTTCTCTCTCGGAAAGATTTGCAAACGTCTCTGATCGATCAGTAAAGACGAAAGTTATTGTGGTTAGACACGAAATTCGCCTGAGGATACGTTTTTCACAAGAAAGTCGCCGACACTTCCAACCTTCAACCCTTATCAAGACATTCGCGTAAAGCGTATCCTGAACCTGCCTGCTGCCTTTCACAGCTGTCTTAGCAGATAGATGATAAGAAACGTCTTCATGGAATACATAAACAAACACCGTTAATAACCTCTGGCCAGTGGCGGCTCGTGCCCACGAAACAGAAGAAGTGCCCGTATCCTTTACTGTACAGCACTTCAATTTTTTCGTTGGTACGAGCCGCCAGTGCCTCTGGCTACTAACTTTGTTATAGTCATCACAAGACAACGTTCACAGAGCAATTAGGTTGAGAGTAGATTTTCTTCTGCACACCAGATCAGTGCAGGTATGGACAGATGAATCTGTGCCAGTGGGAGTGGTAGTAGAAATTCAATCATTCCAATACTGCTATAGAAAAGTGAATAGTATAAGCATATAAAGTATAGTTCATAATACCAAAAGTATACATAAATTCATATGCAAAATTCATATATCACAATATATAATCTACAGACAGTAGAGCCACGAGAACTGAGACTAATGTCCTCAGATGATGTCTTCATTTATTAGAAGCTAATAATATGGATTTAACTCAGTCACTGGCGGCTCGTGCCCACGAAACAGGTGAAGTGCTGTACAGAAAAAGATACGGGCTCTTCACCTGGTTAGTGGGCACGAGCCGCTAGTACTAACTGTTATACCCTGATACTCATATGCTGAAATTTAAAGGATTATAATCATTTTACATTGAGTTAATCGGAAATGTTGCTATTTAAGAGTATGGATAAATTTTCATAATGATTATGTGAAAGATTATACTCATTATACTTGGGCAGGAGAAACATTGTTGGGATTATTGATAGGTATTCTAATTATCAAAAATGCAAATAAATATAATTAACTTTGAAATATGTAGCAAATGCTTATTACTTTGAACTAAGCCAGAGAGTGTAGACTCTCTCTGTTCACTAATGTGAACCGATTAACAAATGGATCAATTTAATCTTCATTATTCACAAGGAGTAGCATCGAATCTGTTTTTAAGATTCTAACCAACCAGAGTAGAAGTGGAAAAATGGAGTCAGGCCAACTAGTGACTTGTCGAGCGATTTGATTGGTTAGTCGCTCACTAGGCCCAGCCCCCACTAAGCCACGCCTCCAGCCAATCATCAAGCAGCAATGGCAGAGCGAATTCGTATTGTTAGTTACCAAGTTTGACGTCAAATGGCATTGGATTAAATTACCTTTTCGTGCATTTCATTATAATATTTAAGAACTTTCGCATCTGTGAGACAATCTATTGTATTTCTTCAATAAGAAATTGTATATCCTGTATTCCTTATTGTATTTCTTCATCTTCAATAAGAAATAGTATATTTTGTATATCTTTAATAAGAAAAACAAGCCTGCAAAAGTTTATGAGACAGTTTGGAGCATCATAATTGTCAATACATCAAATACTGTAATCAATATTCAAACATAACACTATGGCAATGATGAAGCAATCATACTAAAGGCAATACTAAGCAATAATTACAGGATAGTGAAGAAGTAGAAAAGAATTTATTCAGTGTTGAGTGGGATAGAAATGAATCAGAATACGAATCACTTGTCAAGAGCAATCCGTACAAGGAACTACCGTGGGCACAACTACACTGGTATAGACAGTCCGAGCAAAGAAGACATTCTAGCCAGATGGGAAAATGACTCCAGTTCGGTCAATATTGATTCAAAAACTATACATTTGGTCTCAAATTGTAGAAAACATTTTTCTCTACAATTTGAAACTAAATCTATAGTTTTCGAACTAATATTGACCGAGCTGGAGTAATTCTCCCATTTTGCCAGAATGTCTTTTTTGCTTGAACAGACTATAGTTGTCTTTTTTCTGTGAAACTGATACAAGCTGCGATGAAAAGGAGAGTGTTGGGCTTGCGCCGTGAATGAAACAGACCGCAACCCGTAATACGATGTCACTTGCTGCTTGTACTTCTCATATAACTATATAGTTTACAAATAGAACTCATCTTACTATACGTGTATAGTATACAGTACTGGTAAGGTTTTCTATTATTTACTTTGAAGGCTATCACTTCATGAGGAGCAATTTTAGGAAGGGATCAGAACACGGCAGAGTAAAACACACAGTGTCGTCAGTTTAATAATAGAATTACTATTATTCAATATGGATTGTGATCTTTGCTAATTACTATTAATTTAATTATATGTCTAATCATAGCTGAAGCAGTAATATGTATGTATTACTGTTATTTTCTACGGTATTTTATAAAATATATAATGGTGATGTTGTTCAATTTCGTAATACTAAAAACAAATATTTGAGTCTATATTATTCATATAAAATATATTTTTCCTAGTTCAATTTCCTTCTTCTTCAGTAGTAAGGATTAAGAAAGAAAAATCATTTCAATGAAATAAATTTATTTATTTTTATTCACAATAAAGAAATGAAACTGGATTTTGAGGGGAAATCTCAGTTTATTCATGTAGATGGGAGTTGGAGTAGTGGAGCTGAGGCAATTAAATCTGTGGTTTGATAATTAAATAAATTGTCTTGTCATTCGATATGTATCACAATATGACCCACCAACACTAAATACTACCACAATATCAACTTGACTATTCAACGAGTTCATGAAAAGTAAGAAGCATGATCGCATACAGATTGTCAACACAAATATCGAATCAACTTGTCAAATCAACTATCGAAACTACTTGTGTTCATTTTTAATTATTAAAAATGAAAATTCAAAGCCTTATCTGTTTGATCTTCTTTCCTCCAGATTAGTCTTCTTTTCTTATATGTACTACTCAATTTGTGTGCCATAGAAATTTCACATTTCCCTGTCCCCCCTTAATGGGATCACATCCACGTGAGTCATTAGGACACATTCAGTACACTTATTTCTCATCTCATCTATAATACAACTCACAAGAACAATCATAAAGAGTACCCCTGCAGCATTATTAGCACTAATTTCTCTCACATGCACAGAAAGGAAAGTCATCACTCATTGAAAACAATGAGTTTCAGAACAAGAAATTGAGCGCACAATGTCAAGTAATGTAGTCTTGAAGAAATATGATGATATATTAAAGTAAATAGACAGATGTTCAAAAATAAGGTGAGAAAAAAGGGAACTGTGAGAGAAAGAAAAGACAACAAAGGAATAAGATAGGACAATAAAGAAACACAGGTAGGAAAACGATTGAAAAAGAAGAAGAAGAAGAAGAAGAAGAAGAAGAAGAAGAAGAAGAAGAAGAAGAAGAAGAAGAAGAAGAAGAAGAAGAAGAAGAAGAAGAAGAAGAAGATGAGAAGAAAAACCTAAGAACTAAGGTGAAGGTCGAGCAAGTGCATGTTGGATGATGGAAACTGTGGCAAGGCGAGCGAAATACGTTGAAGAAGTGGAAGGAGAAGAAATCAGAGCGTGTGACTGATGCGTACAGCTGAGAAGGACGTTCATATGGCGTGCTTTCAGCTTCCAAATTCCCATGTTCCCTCAACAACAATAAAGGCAGACAAGTTGTCCTCTGTGAGCCCTGAATGAGATTGAGATCTCAATCAGGATTTGAAGACTAAATCTTTTGACTACCTACTAATTTGAATTTTTCTCAAACATTTGTAATTTGGACCAATTTACCTGCAACTCCAGTGATGAAATTACCGTAGTTCAAATTTTTATTTATGTCAAAATCACCCCCTAGGGATTAAGAAGTTTCTTATTAATAGAGAATTCATTGAAGTACTAGCTGAATAATAAAGTACATATTAAAATCCACCGAAACTTTTTCAGTGGATTAATAAGTAGGCTACTCCATTTGAAACGCATAATATAAGTACGGGGTGAGGCTATTTATACCCAATCAATTGATGAAAAACTTCAAATATACATGATGTTATTACAAAAATTGATGGATCTGTCCAGATCTCTCAATTTATATACTGGACAAAATTACTGTGAATATTTGAAAAATACGTAATAATATTAGAAATTAATTAAAGTAGGCAAAAGCCATAAAATTTCTAGTAGAGAATTGTTTCTTATAATTGTCAAAAGAAATACATTAATTCGATTGGATGTTGATCTTCAATATAATATTTCCAATATCTGATTTTTCAAGGTTTTTTTAAATGCAAAGCATTTCTCCCCAAATATATAATGTGAACGAAGGATCTAGAAGAGTTCACTGAAAACAGAAGTAGATACTTGATATTCCTATAGTTCTTTTATCACCTTCTTTCTTACTCCACCAGGCAATCATCTTCATCTCTCTCTAAATATGCATGCACGTGAGCACAGTGTCATATAAGTAAAAGTCACGCCCACATGAAAGACAAGTTTTTCAGAGAGGTCGCTCTGCATGCGACCAGGTTAGACAGACCTGCAGGCCTGCAGATTCTGTTTTTATTTTATTTGAGCTCGAATGATTCTAGATTTTGATCTTGTTTGATTCTGCGATTCATCATCACAGTTGCAAAAAGCAACTCTAATTCTATAGTAACGGCGTGTCTTCTCAGCGAACCATAGTATGTTATAGTCCGTCCAAGAGAAGAAGACATTCTGGCAAGATGGGAAAATGACTCCAGCTCGGTCAATATCTATTCAAAAATAACAAATTTTCGGTCGCAAAATGTAGGAAACTTTTTGATCTACAATTATTGATACCAAATTAATAATTTTTAAACTAATATTGACCGAGCTGGAGTCATTTCCCAATCTTGTCACAATGTCTTCTTTGCTTTCACTGACTAGCAGAGACTTCACGAGAAGAATAATTTGAAATACTAATTGGAATTCTCTCTATCATTTTCTTATCATGTATATTTTTGATTGCTTGACTTTTCAAGAATTCTTATGACTTGCCAATTGCTCTTGTAGCCTGATGGTCAATAAAAATATTAAATCTTGAATGAATCTATTTTGTAACAAATTATTTTCTTAAAAAATATAAATTGTGCCTAGTTTTAAACATTTTAATTCAATTTTATCAGAGTGACACTTACTCACATTTGATGTGTTTTGTTTCAGAAAATATTACTTGGATGAGATTTTCTAATCACCAGCATCAAAAGCTGAATTCAACAACTACCAAACTTGGAACGGTGTATCAGAATAATACTTTTATTACAACTACAACTAGGCACTTGACGTTTTATTGAACACGCAGGCCTGAAAAGTCCACTTGCCTAGCGTCTTGAGACTCCTCAGTATAATAGTTCTGTAATGAAATTAAAGAACAATCCAGTTTTTACCACTTTCACAATAATTAACAGCTACGAACAATATTATCACCATGTAGGAATTAGGCCTGACAAGGTAATGAGGCTATACACTTTTCCTGAGAGATAAACCTATAATCAACAACAGGTTCTGTTTGAAGACGTTCGGATAAGTTCACGCATCACGTTTATCCCTTCAAAACTTGTTCTAACGAGGAATCATTACTCTCATGGTGGAGAATAGGATAGAATCTATTTTGAGATTCTCATAAGATTCTGTTTATTATTTAATCGAACATCGATGGGTGTATGAGATCAAGTTATGTTATAGTCTGTCCAGGCAAAGAAGACCCTCTGGCAAGATGGGAGAATGACTCAAGCTCGGTCAATATTGGTACAAAAATTATCAATTTGATCTTAAATTGTAGGAAACAATTTGATCTAGTATTAAGACGACATTTATAATTCTTGAACAAATATTGAACAAGCTGGAGTCATTTTCCCATCTTGCCAGATGGTCTTCTTTGCTTGGACAGATATACCAATTATTATTTCTTCTAATTGATGAGGATCAGAAAAACTAGTTCAAAATTTTTGATAAAAATTATAATTTAAATAATTGAAATGGTTTAATTGTTTATGTAATTCTCTACCTTTACTTTTGAATCAAGCAGTTTTTTTATGTAATTATCTATCTTTACTTGTTGAATCAATAAAACTAACTGAAAATTTATGTCATGCTAAAAAGTGCATGAAAACTTGTTATGCACTTACTTGACCGTGATGGGAACTCCCATTGATTTTGATCAAAAACATTTCACTTTTACTCTCAAACATTTCTGCGAACGGTACGAAAATTTCACCATTACCAAAGACAATACCACCAAAGAGGATCTTAATATAGAGAGAGGTCTATTAATTATTTTATGATACTATTCTTAGTATTGAGCACTGGCGGCTCGTACTCAAGAAACAGGTGAAGTGCTGTACAGTAAAATATACAGGCACTTAACCTGTTTCGCGGGCACGAGCCGCCAGTGGTATTGAGTAGTAAAGGTAGTTAAAGTCAAAAATGTGAAGTGCTGTACAGTAAAAGATACGGGCACTTCACCTGTTTCGTGGGCACGAGCCGCCAGTGGTATTGAGTAGTAAAGGTAGTTAAGGTCGAAAAGGGGAAGTGCTGTACAGTAAAAGATACGGGCACTTCACCTGTTTCGCGGGCACGAGCCGCCGGTGGTATTGAGTAGTAAAGGTAGTTAAGGTCGAAAAGGTTAAGTGCTGTACAGTAAAAGATACGGACACTTCACCTATTTCGCGGGCACGAGCCGCCAATGGTATTGAGTAGTTGGTTTATGTTATTGCGAACAAAAGATGACGTACTACCAGAGATTAGGATAGTGGATACTGTAATTACTAGCTGCAATCATAGCTGCATAAATTAATAATAATTAGCCAATGTGAAGCATCTCCCATTGTATACCGTTAAAAATAGTCGTGCAATGAACAAAACGGTATCCTATCCACTATCCTGCATCGCATGCATTGCTGTGGCTATAATACAAGAAGAACCGTTGAGAATCTCTTGTAATTATTATATTGAGAATGATCATCTTAGCACGCTTCAACGGACAACATGAGGATTCAGTATAATATTTCACATTTTCATTATTACATATTATCATAGTATAGTATTGGTAGTAGTATAGGTGTAGTCATAGTATAGGTGAAGTCATATTAATTTCAAGTTTCTTGTGAAGAGCCTGCAGTGAATTCTTGATTCTGAAATATTTCAATATTGACATTGGTTTTTCAACATTTATGATTTATCATTAATCACTATACCAGTGTTTACATGTTCTATTCATACGATTGTCGATTGTAGAAACCATGAGAAAATTAAATAACCAGCAACTTGACTAAATCCTATAGGTAATGGAACACGTTTTAATTTATTCGTTCGTTCGTTCATTTATTTATTTATTAATTCATTCACTCATTCATTCATAGTGATTGATTCTTTGATGTGTTAATATACCAGGTTTGAGCTACCTTATGACAGTTTCATTCATTAATTCGTTCATCCTTTTATTCCTTCATTCATTCATTCGAGCTTTGAGCTACCTTGTGACAGCTTATGAATTACCTAATGAGTTCCTACGACTAGTATCTCTAACTATAAGTAACTCAGGCGACAGATTAAAAATCTCTAAAACACAAGAATCTCCTGCATAAGAAACTGCAGCATTAGTAATTTGTAAATTCACGTTTTTGAAAGGTTTTGAAAGAATTAATAATATCTTTAGAGGTGATTGTCTTTGAACGCTTATTAAGCAGCGTGGTGTTGCTCTAATAAAACATTGAGCAATTGTTATTGGGAGTAGAAAGTTTTACAAATAAGATTTCATAAGTCACGAATAGTTTGGTATCTAAGAGCGCAGTTCTATGTTCACTTTTGACAGCCAGTCGAAAGAACTCTACACGGTTTTCAACTTTATCGCACGATCTAGTCATGCATTTTGGTCCGCTCTCATAATAAAATGCTTGTTTGATATCAGATTTTGGACTAATTCAAACCATTTTTCCGTCTACAACTACTAGAAGTAGATGAAGGATGATAAGAGCCTCTTCACACTAATCCATTGTGGATTGTTATATACGCTGTTCCAATTTCATCATAATGCAAACACGATTCAGGTATTTCTTTTAATAATGCAAGATTTTAAATTGAAACAATTTTACAGAAGTGAATAGAAATCTAGTATAGTTCAATTGAATATACTGTACAGTAGTAGTTGAATTTGGGGTTGAATGCTTATACATGGAATGTATAATTGTATAATTGAGTTGATGTATTATGGAATCGATCGCCATCTTTCATTGTTTATTATATTATTATTTAGTGTTAAATTCTGATCTATTTTTGAAAATTTTAAATTAGATTTCTAATATTATTTTCCTATTCTTGAAAATAATTACAGGCAATAGGAATTGTACTTGTAATAAAGCTATACAGTATATGAGTTTACTATTAAAATATCAACACTCTACTCTCTACAGTTCTAGGACTCTTTTGTTCCCACAGTTGAGGGTGATCTGAATATCATAAATATTTTGAGTTCTCACCCAAAATATTCGAATCTAACAAAAAATGTTTTGAATTAATTTTAAAGGAACATTTTGTCAATTTTGCCAATTACAAATATTCTCCATATGCATCAATATAGAAACATTTTGTCTCTATGATTTTAAACCAGAATTCCTCTCATGAGTGAAAGGAGTCCTTCTACTTGATAAGTTAATCTCTAGTTATTCGATCCAGTTTGAATGAGTAGCTAATCGAAAAGTGCTTACGTAAGCAAAAAGTGACGCGAAATTAGCGAACCTGTGGGTGAAGATTAACGCCGCTCTGATTACTAACTCGGTGAGAAGTTTACTCGCAGTGATGTGGACGTTTAAAACTGATCATTCAGGCTGTGTGCGGTACAAAACACGAGGATAATTTGCTCGTTATGGTTAATTCACCTTGAAGACGTTGTTTTAAAGTGCATTACGAGAGTTATCAGCCTTTCACATCTCATTGCTGATATCAGGCTGAGAATTATTACGTCCCTAATTTTATCGGACTGCATGCTTCTATCGAGAATGATGAGCTGAATCATATCATCAGGCTGAATACATTCAGGATCCATTAACAGAATCCATTCCACTGAGTGCTCTACTCCACATTGAGTAATGGTCAATAGTAATCGAACGTAATCATTTTGTCGGCTTTACTGATCGTAGATGTTAGAAGTGTCGAATGATAGAATAATATTTTCTAACATACAATATAGTTATCGTGGGTAACACTTACAAGTTACAAATGATTTCACTAGTATCATTTACAAGTGACAAATGATTTCACTTACAAGGGGAAATGGTCAATAACAAAGGTGTAATATGATAAATCTGGATATTTCAGTCTTATAATCCCATACATTACTTCAAATAATATTAAAAGTTGTACGTGATGTCTGTTTCAGATAAATGGGAACCGAAAATTTACAGATATATCGTTTCAAATTATTTTATCAATGCATAAATCTTTTTTACAGAGAACTTGGCGATTTTATCGATTTTAATCCTATGTTTGGTGATGCTCATCGAACTGGAATATTTATCAAATTTCATCAAGAGTTTGTTTTAAGCTTTATGTTTGGTTGTTTGATGTTATCGAGGCTATGGAATTGAAACAATCTCAAATATGAATAAATATAACTGAACAGTATCTGAATTATGGAACATTATCTTTCACCTTAGCTCGAACAATTTCCACATCTCTGTATCAAGAACTGTAAATTTAAATTTGAAAGACCTTACAGATTTTTTTCTGATGATAGGTGAGTGTTCCCATTCCTTAGTTTAGCAGAAGGTGAAATATGTTCATCGAACGACAAGTCTATCCAAGCGAAGAAGACATTCTGGCAAAATGGGAATATGACTCCAGCTCGGTCAATATTGGCTCAAAAATTTTTAATTTCATCTTAAACTGCTGAGCAGAACGTTTTCTACACTTTGAGACCAAATCTAAATTTTTTTAACCAATATTGATCGAGCTGGAGTGATTTTCTCATCTTTCCAGAATGTCGTCTTTGGTCGAACGTTGTAGTAGCCTATAAGTAGGAGTGGGCGTTGATAGCTCACTCCCTATCCCCTTATTTGGTCGAAGACGCATGCTTTCCAGCATGAGGTTGAGCATTGGTACAGCTTGTTGTTCTGTCGACCAAATCGACTCATAGCACGGTTATGGGTTAATAGATTATAAACGATTATTTGTCGATAACGCATGCTTTCCAGCATACTGTATAAGGTTGAGTATTGGTACAGCATGCTGTTCTATCGACCAAATCGACCAAGTGCACGGTTACGGATAAATAGATTATGAACCATGTGGCTCGGTTTATAGGGCAGCCTTATCACGATAAACTGGTTGACTATAAATAAGGCCAGCCGACTATAAATTCAATAATGAGCGTGCGCTGATGACTGCTAGCGTGATTACGGGTGCAGATAAGCAGCAAACGCAAATTGCCACTTGAAGCGTGTCAACGCGTTTTTAATAATACGCAGGCGTTATTAATTGGGAAGCACATACGTTTCGGAAGTTGATTGTATAACAGGATGATACGATGTGGGTTAGAGCCAGGCGATTTATATTGCATAACGGTATTTATGTATATCCAAGCAAAGAAGACATTCCGACAAGATGATAAAATGAATCTAACTTGATCAATATTGATTCAAAAATAATAAACTTGTCTCAAATTGTAAGGAATATGCTGATCAACAATTTGAGACCACATATTTATGATTTTTCAACCATTTTTGAGTCATTTTATCATCTTGTCGGAATGTCTTCTTCGCTTGGACGGACTACAGATGTAGATGGAGCAGCAGGTCGCAAGGAGGTAGGTAAATGAGTTACCGGAGGCTCGCGGAGATCGTGTGATAAGGGAGTCAGATCAGGACGCTAGTGGTACAGTTCGCGAAAGCTGAGAAGACACGCCGTTACAATATAAAGTGTATTTCAAAGGCGTCTCTTCTCAGTTCGCGATATGTGAGAAGACACGCGGTTTCAATATAAAGTGTACTACAATGGCGTCTCTTCTCTGTTCGCGATAGCTGAGAAGATACGCGGTTACAACGTTAAGGGTATTACAACGGCGTGTCTTTAAACCTTGCGCGAACTATAGCCTTGAATAAAACAGATTCTGAACGGTGTTATCAACGATTCGATAACGGTGGAACAGGGTGGACTTAAAAACAAGTGTGGAATGTACAGTAAAGGAAGAAGGTGTAGTGAGTACAAATAGGGACGGAGAGATAGAGATATGGATAAAATAATATGATTTATTAAAATATGTGAGAGAGCAAAACTCGTTGGCGGAGTTTCAGAGGGGCTCGAGGGGAACTGAACCCACCGAAAATAATAACTGGACTTTATTACTTTTGTCACCTCTGAAGTGAAGGGTATTGAATACCCCAAGACTCCCTGACTGGCCCCCAAAGAGTTAGGGTAAACTACCACTAGGTTACTAGTGGTAAACTCTGCCTATGGCAGAAATAAATAAAAATCTATATCTATAAAAGCGAAATGGCACTGACTGATTCATTCATCACCAGAACTAAGAATCCACAGAACCGAATGCGTTCAAATTTGGCAGGCATGTTCAGTTGGACGTTTAGACGCGCTAAGAACGGATTTTAGAAACTTTCTAAGGATACGCAAATTATTCAAGTTTTTCTATAGTTTTTCGGCGTTTTCTTAATTTTTCGAGAACCAATCGGTAGAAAATGTTGATATTTGGTAGGCAGGTTCAGATAAGGTCTGGAAATGTATTTTGAATTTTTAAATTGTAGATGTATTGCGGGTTGCATATCTTCCGCCTTCATACGACCAATTCTTACTGTAAATTTAATGGTTCAGCGAGATTATAGATGAACTAATTTGGAAGATATTAAATCAAGTTTTAAACTATGTCCGATATACTTACCAAGGTTACGCTCAATATTAGCGTTTTACTATTTTCGGAATTTTCGGAGTTTTTCTTGGATTTTTCGAGAATATAAAATGTTGTAATTTGGTAAACAGGTCCAGATTAGGTCTAGAAATGCAGTGTTCAATGGATTTTTAATCCCTTGTGAACCGTATTTGCAGGCGAGCGAAGCGAGCCTGATGGTCTCAGCTTACACTGACAGAGGTTATGCAGGCGAGCGAAGCGAGCCTGTTTGACTCACTGACACTTCTGATACTGTCGGGGGTCCAGGCTAGGCGGAGAAGGCGAGCGAAGCGAGCCTACCGGCTAGTATGTAATATAGCTTACACCAAAAATAAGGTGGTTTCATCTGCTTCTTTTGCGTTCCATCAGCTGATGTTGTCAATTTAACTATGCCTAGATTATGTTTTTGAAATTAAGAGAGAAAACAAATACTTCACATCAGCTGTTAGAGCGTAACATCTCGTACAAGAGACAGAGAAAACCGCGAAATTTTTTAGTTTGTACAACGGCACAACTTATATAATATTGATAATTATGTAAATTAACATAATATATGTCGTAGAAAATGTGAGAGATTTGAGGTGAGCAGAAGTAGAGTGGAGGATATTTCCGTACAGTAGAGAATTGTATATTCTTCTGATTTGTTCTTCTAATGGTGAAAACCACAGATAATATCATATTATGTAGATATTTCGAGCGTAAGTAGATTGAGAGAAAATAGTAATACTGTTTATACATGAGATACATTAGGTAAGCACAAATGAGATGAGAGATACATAGTAATACTTTCTGTTCAAAGTAGGAAGAAGTGATGCTTATTGGTGAGGGAGTGAAGATGATAACAAGCGGCTGAATACTTGTTGGCCGAATCCCGTTATCAGTAGGGTCAGGTGCACCGGGTGCTTCTCTCTCGGCGAGCACCGGTAACCGGCTAACCCACAACCGGTCGTCAGGGAGACCCATTCACAAATAATGCAGCAGACAGGTACAGTCTGCCCAAGCAAACAAGATATTCTGGCAAGATGGGAAAATCACTCCAGCTCGATCAATATTGGTTCAAAATTTATAACTTTTGTCTCAAATTGTGGATTAGAATATTTCCTAAAAATTTAAACCACATTTATAATTTTTGAATCAATATTGACTGAGCTGCAGTAATTTTCCCACCTTGCCAGAATGTCTTCTTTGTTTAAACAGACTTTACAATCAGGTTCCTTCCTATCGGTGGATTGCGAGTTGGATGTCAAGCGATCGCCGTTATCGCAGACATACCAGCGAGCAGCAAACATTCAAAAGTGAATGTCATAGGACAAGTTTTTCACTCACTTCCGACTTCTGTGAGAGAATAGCATAGTTTCGGTTTCGGCTGATAAATCTGTCGTGACAATACTCCTCGTTGTAGGATTGATTTCTTCCAATTTCTGGACTGGTCACACGTGCTTGATTTTTTTAGATCAATTAATTTGTTCTATGTTTTTAGCAAATGCGTATTCTTATGTCCACTGTCATATCGTACTGACAGTTCCATCGTTCACAGCTGATCGTTCAACGATTGGCCTGTCGGTTTTTCAATCCACTTTGATTGTTTTGGACTGACAGTTGACAGTTTTGGACTGTCACCGTCCGAACAGACAGTCTGACTGAACTAACAGTGGATGTGGATGGACCCTTAGTTGATTTCTAGATTTGTCACACCTATCTCTTATTTCCTTTCCTTCAGTAAAACTTATTTTTCTTAGTTTCTTTCAAATAATACTTTCCTTAGATGAATGCTAAAGCCAAATTAATTTTTTGTAAATGTTTACTTTTTTGGACTGGTCCTACCTATCAATTAATTCATCTTCGAAGGATTTGGATACGATTACTTTCTAAACTAGGAAACGGTTGTTGTCACTAACAAGGAATATTCATTTTGCAATCCAGTCAAAAGTGTTGGGATATAGAGTTTCAAATTTGTTCAATTCACCTAGATTCTACGTTGAAATATACTAAAATTAAGTAAATTACCAAAAACTATGTGTACTGCATTGTATATATAATGTTTCTGAACCTACGATATTACATAAGTTTAATCAATAAAAATTGCAATATTCCAGAAATAACACTTTCATAAATAAAGGTTTCAATTAAAGTCTTTATCACGAGATACACTGTTGAAACCTTCCTAAATTGAATGAAATTTCAACTGGAAGCGAATAACGAAAAATCTTTTCTGGCGTTCACTACAGATAAAGTTCAATGGAGTAGCCTACTGCAGTAGACACCAATTAAGTAGATCATGACAGTGAAATAAAAACGTCCATTCTCTACTCTCTCTCCCTCTCTCAATATTTTCTATAATATCCTGTTCTTTTTCTACCATTTTCCAACTTCTCTCTCTATCTTCTTCACATTATCACTTCAATAAATAATAGGAAAGGAAAAAGTGATAATTCTTAACCATTTACCCCTCTCGTTAAAAACTCTTTTTCCTATATTTTCAAGCGACCATGACCGGGTCATGCAATGGCTAAGTGCCGCAAAATATTTCATAATGTACTGTTTAATACCGTTCGAGGATAAACCACGGTCTTCCTTCATTTTAGTATTGTCCTGCTCCTGCAATGAAACGATAAAAGCAAGGAAACCAACCAAGCAACCAATCTAATCAGCCAACCGATTCTTTTTCTTCTTCCCCTTTTCTTCTTCTTCTTCTTCTTCTTCTTCTTCTTCTCTTCTTCTCTTCTTCTTCCACTTCTCTCTCATCTCCTATTCCTTCTCATCCTCTTATCCTTCTTTGACTTCTACTATTCCTATTTTTGCATTATTAATTTTCTTCTCGTTTTCTTATTTTCATTCACCTTCTTCTCTTCCTCTTCTTTCCTTTCTCTTCTATTCTTTTCCTTCTACTTCTTCTTCTCTTCTTGAAATTTTTCTTTTTCCACTACTTCGACTATTCTTTTTCTACTGCTTTTACTCATTCTGTTTCTCCTTATCCACCTTCTCCTCCTACCACTCTTCCTTCTCTCCTTCCTCTTTCACACCTTCCAATTCCTCGTCTTTTTCTTCTTCTTCTTCTTCTTCTTCTTCTTCTTCTTCTTCTTCTTCTTCTTCTTCTTCTTCTTCTTCTTCTTCTTCTTCTTCTTCTTCTGTTGCTGCGACGTTTTCATCTACCGCAAATTTTTCTTTTTCTTCTTACTGGATAGAGACCTCATTCCTAATTGAGCAGCTCGGGCTAATTGGTAAAGATTTAAATGAACTTTACTAATTCCGTGGTCCGCCTCCTTCTCTACAACAAGAATTATTCATCTCTCGAACGAGGAAATGACTCCAAAGTAGGAGTTAGAGGTCAGTATAAGATGACTTTATGATTATGGAACACAACAGAGCAGACAACAGGATAATCGAAAAGAATGTGAACTTGATCTTAAAAAAAATGATCGATTGGACCTTCAGACTTAGTAATCAAAACATAAGCTACCGGACATTGTATTTTCTATGTATCAAGAATCATTATACGAGTAAAATATTGATGATTCTATTACTATTCCAACACAAAACTTTTTCGGGAACAACTGGTTCAATATTTTACGCACAAAGAATTAGTATGTACGCAAAGTATTCCCACAAAGAATAACACTTGTTTACAAACATCAAGTTTCAAAGATGACAAACTCATAAACAGTGTTGATGACAAACTCAATAAACAGTGTTGACAGTATAACTAAAACATTCACACAATCTGAACCAGATGACAACAATTCCCCGATAAAAACCTGATGAAATTCTGTTGAAAGCGACCGTGATGACACAAGTTTCCATTTCAATGACGACATGAATATGTATAAACACGGACAAGAATATGAGACCGTTGTTTTGGAGACAAGTTTTTACATGCATAGTATTATCTGGAGAGGATGCTTGATATTACTTTACTTCGTAGTTCTAGAAAGTTTGTCAAAAATAATCTAGGTATAGGCCTTTCTTTAAAAAAAAGTAAGAGGACTCATTTTTCTTTCTCTGATAACAAAATTTCTCTGAGATATCGCGCTCCAAAAAGCTGAAACACATTCTATGAGCTACCGAATTGCTTTTTTGACACAAATAATAATATAATCGTGTACTGTAGGAGGAAACTTCTCCGTAACACATATCCTTTACATGCTAATAATTCCATTCATGCAAGCCAAATCCAAGCAGGAAACTTTAAATTTCTCATGAGCTTCTTCACGAACAATAGAAAGAAAGTAGATAAGATTATAATGAGTGAAAAATCTTCTCACAGAGCGAAAATGTGAAACAATACATTTTCCCTGAAATCCCAAAGTTCCGTCCTAAACCAATAAAAAGGTGGGTTCAAGCCTTGTAACCTGGACAAATGTAAATGTGTTATGCTCTTGAAGGAACTAGATATTTGTTATGTAATTTGAATTAACCATATTTGTTAGCATGCGGTAACAGTGACTTAATATAATCACTAGCAAGAAGTCATAAAATTGACATTGAGATTATTCCACGCAATAAATTATTGTGAACAGAGCTTATGTAATATTTGAACAACTAAGCAAACATGCGAAGGATCAAATCGAATTGCTTTGATCGTGTAAGAATGGATGAATATTGTTAGTGACAAATACATCACTAATTTTTACATTCTGGAAATAAAATTAATGATCTAGAAAAATATTTTATATAGCTTAACTTACTGCATTTATGTATAATACTGAAATTGGATTTGGAACTAAAAATAGATTAATATTGTGTAGCTACCAATAGAATACATTTTATTTAGAACTCACCCACTTGCAAATCATAGAGGAAGCATCAAATTACCTGAAAAAATCAAATAGCAGCATTTATTATCGAAGAATTTTCTATCAAAGAGAGGTTTGAACTAATGAAGTATAAGTATGAATCAACAATATCATCTTTTGTTAATTATTATTTCAAGCATGAATAACAATAATTGGTCAACATATTTGCAAGACTGAATTTTTTCATGAAACGTTTAAAATAACACCATTGATATGATTACCATCCACAGTATGGTACATATCAATCCTTACAATATAGAATATGATATAGTCTGACCAAGCAAAGAAGAGCCTCTGGCAAGATTGGAAAATGACTCCAGCTTAGTCAATATTTGTTCAGGAATTATAAATGTGGTCTTAATAGTACATCAAATTATTTCCTACAATTTGAGATCAGATTGATAATTTCTCAACCAAAATTGACTGAGCTGGAGTCATTCTCCCATCTTGCCAGAGGGTCTTCTTTGCTTGGACAGACTATACAAAGAATCCATAGTAGAAAAACTTAGAGGAACGTATGTGAAGAGTACCGTTCTTAGACTTGGACCCGTATCACTTGATAATATTTACTAAAATTTTAATCTATCTTACGACCCTTTGCATCTAGTTCAGTTTCAGTTTTTTACGTCTTCCCTGCAGTCTATAGACCGGGAAATAGTAAGCTAGTTTGTAATGACAAACCTCAAGTATTCCAACTCCTCAAGTGCCAATTTCTCCTGTTCTGAGAAACTAGCAATAATAAAACATTATGAGAATCATGGCCGATGGTCAGGAATTGAAATCGTTCATGTAGGCCAGTCAGTCCCTATTTTGGGCGCATTGGAAATAGATGAAGGAGGAGTAGGAGGAGGAGGAAGAGAAGAAGGAGGCAATTTGGGATAATTATCTATGTCTAGTTGATTGGGAAACCGGTCGAGGAGGAGCTGAATAGATGAAAGTGGATCAGAAAGAGCGGAAACTACAGAAAATAAGAGAAATAAGAGAGAAGGAAGAGGAGATGAGCAGACGCCGGAGGTCCAAATAGAAGATAGAAAGCCTTTCCTTGAAATACCTCCGAAAAGAGAGAAATTTCAAGGCTTGCAAGCAAAAAAGAAAAGTAGCTATCAACGGTAAAATTCAACTTCACCGATCTGATCTCTTTGCAGGCAATGGAATAACGACATAGTTTATTGCATGATTCTCAATTTTATATTCAAAGCCGCATACTGTTAAGTGTATACTTATTAATGGAACATTATAAAGATTTTATTAACATGTTTATTCTATTTTTTTCGAATTTTGTCAATTATAAGATTAATAACTTTTTTAATTGCGGATGATTCCCACATAAGCATTTAAGCTTGTGCGTGGGTAATGGATAATGAATGCAAGGGTGATTGATGAGGTGAAAAACAGCCATGCCTACTGGGTCTCGAACCCTGACCAGGTGCAGTGCTAGCGGACTGAAGGTTGTAACGCCTCCAACCCAATGCGCCAACCGAGCCTTTTCAAGGAATACCTAAGGACGCAAATGAATGTCTGATATTTTCCTGAAAATAAATTTACAATAATTTTATTTATTCAATTTCATTTTTATATCTGTATTTTCAAGTTGCAAAGATTCTTCATGTGATTCCGAATAAGAAGACTGAATTGAGAAACAATGCATTTAATAATTCAGTTACCTGAAAACTCTGACACCAGACCCGAGCCAGCCAGGTTACATGAATATTATTATTATTTTTACTACCTGGAAATAGAGATTAGATGATGCTAAATGAGGAAATTTATCAATGAATCCAATAGGATTTGACCTGGGTGGGAACTGTTTTTAACAAAAATATCCAAGAAAAATTTATTCAACCGAACAAACTTAACTTGTTAACTCAATATAGAACCTGTGCAGGACAAACTCTGAGCACTTGATTGTTAATCAAGTAATACCACAATCTTCCATGGTATGAGTTTGATTATATCATGAATATAAAAATGTATTCTAGATAAACCTACACTTCTATTCTGGAAAGAAAGATCTATTTGTCATAGAAGAAAGATAAGAAAGATGTTGGTGATTCAGTAACTTTATTTCATGTTTCTCACACCTTTCACTATTCTTTAATACTGTACTACAAGTTAACCACCCACAAATTTTCATTAGATTAAGCGTTTCTCCTCCGTATCAATTGAATAAATAAAATATATGAATAATTGATAAGAAGAAGTTCATTTACAACTGAATGTAATAAATCTAAAATGAAACCACACAGAAGTGTTAATCATGAGAACAGATAAGACCACCCATTGACGAACTTATCAATAGAAGAGGCATCTGCTACTCGTCATTGCTTTTGAAAAGTTACAGTTAATTTCAATATGCATTCGAAAGACAATAGACTGACAATCAGAATACAGATCTAACTCAGACATACTATACCCTGGAGGTGGGAAATCACATTACTTTCATGTTATCAGCTACTGGCTGTTGGTAGCGTGAAGTATTCAATTCAAATCGCGTTAGTGACGATCTTCTTTTGTGAGGAGGCATGCGGATACACAACACTAAACTTATATCTCTCTCTCATTTTTTTCTGTACCTCTCTTTCTCTCTCTCTGATTTTCTTTCATTATCTCTCGTGCTCTCTCATCATTCATCTCGAAAAATCAAACAATTGAGCTGTCCCGCTTATTGCCAAAACAATGAATTTGAAGCTGATAACAGATGACCTGCTATAATCAGTCCAAGCGAAGAAGACATTCTGGAAAGATGGGAACATGACTCCAGCTCGGTCAATATTGGTTCGAAAAATTATAAATTCGGTCTCAAATTGTAGATTAGAATGGTTCCTACAATTTTAGACCAAATTTATAATTTTTTAACCAATATTGATTGAGCTGAAGTAATTTTCGCATCTTGCCAGAATGTCTTCTCCGCTTGGACAAACTATAACAGATGACCAGCGACCTAAAAGCTCGCACAAATCTCGCACAATGAGTGACTCAGCCTGATTGTTTCGGTTTGATAGGAAGAATGAAAAGTTAATTTGAAACTTTGCAACCCAGTAACAATAAATGAGCGGGACGGACGGTAAATGTCAACCTTCGTCACAGTGTGTGTAAAACACTGTTATGTAACATAGATAAACAAGAATAGTGGAGTGAAGATCGCGGTTGTTACTACAGTGATAAGAGAGTTTGGCCTAATGAGGTCAAAATTCATACGCATGGTATTAGATGTTTTGAGAATGAATCTCATTCAAATACTGTAGATGAGTGAGAAAAATAAGAATTATTCAGGGAACTGTATCAAAGTGAGAATCACACATAGCATTCTACTAGAGAGGCAATAGCCTAAATGGATATGTAATAACTCATGAACATGTTAAATTTATGTATTGTATTAGAACTAACCTTTTCTTTAACAAAGAAGTCGTAGAACAACTAACTACTTGTCTTGGTGAGCTTAGGGATCAGATCGAAGTACTCATAACAGTTAGATTATCAAGTAAAACGGTGAAATCATTAATTTTTTTACCAATCAAATTTAGTGGTGTTGATAAATTTCAGTAAAAAACAATTTTAGAGCGAATTGGGACGAGAACAGTCACAAAAAAAGCATAATAACCAATCGATATAAGAACCAACTTCATGTCCAAGAAAGTTACCTACATTCTACATTGAAGTTAGTCTACCAACATGGTTTAGTAACGGGGCATGTTATGTATCACGATGTAGTTGAGATTAGATTCCGATTCATGCATGACTTCTACCGTTCAGATGCATCTTGTTATCGAGTGGTCGTGACAGATGTGAATAAATCTGAATTTTAATGTAAATCTTATGGTGAACGTTATGTACTACAGGATATAGAAAGGATAGAATCATTCTACATTTTGTAGAGATCTGTTGGAGAACGTAAGGCTATGTACTACAAGCACCAAATAACATTATTAAAAAAACAACAACACTTTTTAAAATGCACTAAAAAAGTACAGGTAACTTGAAAATATTTCACCAATAATTCGAAAAAATTAAGAATCCATACTCACCACTATCTGAAGTTTGATTCTAATTTTTAATCGGAAATTGTGTCACTTAAAAAAACCTTCTCTATCTTTTGGATCTGAAAGTTATCCCAAGATTGATTTATAATAAATTTCGTTTATATCATTGGATGTACCTTTATACATTCAGAATCTGAATGGTAGCCAAAAACTGTAAAGACATATCATTCATCTTGAGTGATTGAAAAGGGAGAAGTCACCTCGATATGATTATGATCTTAATCTTTTGGAAATAATAATAATCCTAATCTTTTGGAAAGCTTTATATTCAACAACTCTGTATGGTATAAATACTGTACAGACTAATGTACATCTATATACATTTTAAATCTGTTTATTCCGTATAAATGTATTGATAGAAATTTTAACTTCATGAAATCCGATAGAGAGACCGATCCTACTGAATAGCTAAATCTGCGACTTGAAGTGAAAAGTAAAAACCAATATGAAAAATCAAAAACATGATTATTAACTACAGTGAACGTAGAGGATAAAGTTCTTTCTATTTCTGGAATTCTATGTAAATCTGATTGAAACTTTACTGCAGGGCCTGGAGAGTATGCAAATATAAAATAATACGAACAGCCATTTCCATATTATTTTCTTCATACATCGTCATATACTCTTCATATATATTCTGAAGTATAAAGTATAAGTAAATTTTTTAGAACGTGATGTGGTACAAAAGTTATAGGGAGCATATTCCGCATAAGGGTAAAGGGTACACACACTTCTTTAGACTATGTATCATCTAGTCACAATACTATAGGCCTCCGCTGGCTGACAAAAAACACATACCATGTTCGTTGTATGGTATGTTGAGGTATATACGCTTAGGGTGGGAAGGTATTTCGACAAGGTTCACTGAGTAAGTCGAGTTGAGCATGCAAGGAGGCCGCTCTACGACCCGATACCCTTGTATGATAATGTTGCAGGAAAGTGGCACGATCAACTGTAAAGAGAGGAAGAGGTTCCGAGTAAGTTCGGTGTAGCGAGATATTAGAGATGAATTGGTAATAGCCGATTAAGTCATACAGGAGGAACTCGGAAGATGACCAAAAGTAACAACCACCGTATCGGTGTAACACGTTTAGGAGGGACAACATATTCCGATACGGTAGTTACATCGGTCCAAGTATAGGGGACCGTGCAGCTTGGTATCGACGCACCTGAGGCTATAGGACAGGCAAAGCCGTTGCTTTCGCAGCATTGCTTCAGCTTTTAGATCACGTAATAAGCCGCGACCGCCTCTCAAATGCGTGGGCCTTTCTTCCTTCCTCACAGTCTATGTATTGTACATGAAAATATATATGGTCATAATAGGAAAAAATAAGAATGTTTACAATGGGTATTACTATGTGCCGCAGGAATTTTCATGAGATAGAAGCTACTTACTAGAAGCTACAATTTAATGTTTTCTGACTGATCTGCCTCTTCTCACAGGGACATATAGGTTGAAATCAGAAAGAGTATAGAATAAGACTATTTTTAGACTCAAGATTATCTTTGGTTATAACACAGATAAACTATCGATTTTTATAATCTATCCATCTACATTAGGTTAGTCTTTGGTTATAATATACACCTATATAGATTATAACGTAGATAAAATCGATTTTATAATCTACTCATCTATATTCAGTTGGCTTTGGTTATACTCATAATATACATCTATGAAGAAACACATCGATTTCATTCATAGCCCACATACATTCATTTTGTAAGTCTGAATATGTATACGTACAGTCTGTTAGTATGTGCTCCCTCATGCTAGTCTGATAGGAGATCAGGTGTCTCCCACTCGAAAAACTTCGCTCTTTTTAGTTCGTTTTCATCACAGAATATTCAATATTTCGGCTCGAATGTAAAAACGAAATATTCTCCTTTAACCGACAACCTCTGGCTTCTACATGTCTAAAAACTAAAACTATTGATGATGTTGAGTTCATGCTCGAAAAAATCAGTACTCATAAACAGTTTAATTTTATTCTAAATTGAGAAAAATAAAAGAATGTATTGAATATTAGGGAGAGAGGCAGGACAATGAGAAGAATGGCTGAGGATAGGACGACATGGAGGAGATGGATCGAGGCTGGTACTCCTACCCTGTAAAGGCAGAAGGGGTCAAGAAAAATAAGAAGTATTGAATATTACTGAGAATACGATTCATGCCTGGTTACATAGTCTACACTGCAAATCTGTTATGCACATTTAGTTGCACAAATGCACATTGATTTATGAGAGTCGTAGATTAGAATTTCGTAGATGAACATATTGCTGTTATGAGATAAGTGGAGAGTTATCATAAGTAAGTTGATATCACTTGTAAGACTCTTTCCTCACTGATTTATCTCATATAAAGTGATTTCTCATATCATTGGAAATCATACTTGAGGAAAAATTCATTGATTTGTAAGTTGACAGCGCAGGTATTGAGAAATACTTAATCGCCTGTCGAACAAATCAAAGGATTGCATTGGAAGATTAATAAATAATTGATTTATTGGCATGTACAAAAACCCCACATCTAAACCAGTTCTACTCTTGACAAGAAGTTTGCGCGGGAGCTTCTGAGTTTTATAGGCAATAAAACACCTAGAAATAGGCTATTACATAATAGAGACTGGATTCAACACAAATCCCAATTCAGGGAGATGTACCAAATGCACACAATATAATCTCAAGTTATCACTGGAAGCTTTGATTTTATTCATATTCAAATCAACCAATCGGTGTGAATGAGTTGGATAAGATTATGTGGAGTTATGCAACAGCGTCAATAAAATTCTCATTTTCTGAAAAAATTTAAAACTTCAAAACAACTTTTCTCTCTACAAGAACTGGTTCGATTTGGGGCAGAGGTTCTCTTCAATTTTCTCGTAAACCTAGATAGTGGGAGTTTAAATCAATTCAATTTAAAACTCAATAACATTAATGGCTCTATTCTGAGTTATCGCTGTTACATTTATGTTCAAATATGTTTGATCGCTGTTAACATTTATGTTCCAACATGTTTGATCGCTGTAACATTCATGTTCCAACATGTTTGATCGCTGTTAAATTCATGTTCCAACATGTATTATCGCTGTTACATTTATGTTCCAACATGTTTGATCGCTGTTAAATTCATCTTCCAACATTTATGTTCCAACATGTTTGATTGCTTCTCAACATCAGTTCACCTATAGCAATCACAATAAAATAATAATACCACATGAACATTACAAATTTTAATATTCAAGTTCTATATTATCATAACAAAGTTAATATTATTTCTTCGAATATATTAATGTGTTTTTCATGTTTGAGTATGAATCAGAATTTCAATTTCATTCGATTGACAACTTATTCAAGGCAATAACTATTTGCTTCAGAAATCCTCTCATTTATTGAAATATTGGACAAATGTGGTAGTTTACGTATTTGACAAAGCCTTCAAAGTCTAGTCAAGTTTGAAGTAAAGTTTCAGCTTTTCGTTGAGAGTTGATTTCTTTAATAATATTCATAAAATAATGAGTTATAGGGACGTCATGTTTGAGGAATAACTGTTGTTTCCAGCATATTTCGGCAAAATATCTTTCATCTAGATAAATGTAGATTTTTAGTCGCCCACATTACAATAACACTTTCAAGAGTAAAAGTGGATAAACCTGTAGGAAGGTAGGAGGCGTGGGACGAAATTCACGACAACAATAAAAATCTGTCATCTGGTTATTGGATTTCTTTGTCGCAGATATGATCAGTATTTATATATTCATCTGTTTATCTATTTATTTAGGCAACCACCAGCTGTGCTCGCGATCAATATCCAAATATTTGAAAGCGCGGTCACGGACCTCAGATGGAACATCATAAATCGTATATCACTACTTCATCTAAAGCGGGAAATTCACAAAAATCGGAGTTTCACTCTTCAATTAATTTAGTGACTTAGTTAACATCAGAAAGAATAGCTGAAGTGTCCAGTAAATCAGTATTATAGGAACGTTAGTTTATTTCCAATCTATCATTCATTTTCATTATGAAAGGTAGAATTGACAATAAAAGTGGGTTTTATTTCATTATTTTCAATCATATGGTACATGCATCATTGATTAATCATGATAACGTTTCAAATCGTTCTTCTTGAAAGGAAACTCAGAGTAACAATGGAAAAATATTATTCTCACAATAAAAACACTGACAAATTTAATTGACTACAATGATGATTGTTAACGTTAACAGCCCTTTATTTTTTTCGTAATAATGAAGTACAAAATAAATTTCCAAATAATCAGTAATTTTTTTGCACTATGCAGTTACATTACAAGTAAGCATTGAAATATTAGCTTCTTCAATTCTTCAATGTTAAAGCATATATTTCCACTAGGACTTCCATAAAAAATTTAAATTATAAATAATTTCGAATGCAAGTACGCCTGTAATTTGTGTTTTGTGACACTTGGGTGATCACCCACAATGAATTTGTATCCCGGTAGTGAGCCGAGGATGGTGGTCTCCGGGATCTCAAATTATGAATCTACATAAAAAGGAGTCACGCTCAATCACTAAGGTCCCTTTGGACCACCCATTTCTGAAGACTGGTTGCGTTGAGGGTAAAAAACAACACTGCAAACGAGGGGAACACCCAAGCTCAAAATCATCAGGGTATAGATCACCCATTCTATACACGTCTTATTATTAGTATACACGCGGCTATTAGTCTTCAGTCTCTTACTCTTAAAATTTCTAAATTATTACTCCCAGATTTTAAGTCACTATTTTAAATAGAATTGAACATAACATTGTACTTTATTGAGTAACTTGAATATTATATGTAGGCCTACATACTATTTTTTTAGATAATTTCACTTCATTATAGTGAGACTATTCCGAAAAGATAATAATTCAAATAAGGTCTCATTTATTCATCAATAATGAATACTTACACTAAAACAGTGTTACAGAATGGGAAAATTTCTATTTATGCAGGAATTATAATCTAACATTGCTAATTCTGCTATCAGTAACAAATCTACTTCACGTTACAATTATTATTGATGAGTATTGCTGAGTGTGTTATATCTTATTAAATTTCCGCATGAAAATTGAATAATAAAGTACAGTACAAATAACTTATTTACACTATTAGATTTTATAAGGAGGAGTTATTAAAATATATACTATTTACGAATTTTTAATTTGATTAATGTTTTCTCAATATCCCAATGATTATTATTCATGGAGAAACTCCATGAGGCACGAAGGAAGACTAGCCTAATGGATGGGGGTATGGCTACCTAGGACTTGGGCTACAGTAGACAGACAAATCGATAAAATAACATTAATTCTGATCAATCAGAGAGTTATCATGTCGGAGAGAAATTTGATTAAGTGCACTCTTCATTAGTCGAATACAAAGTCTATTATTGATTTGACAAATCACTGAGAAATCAATCCAAGGATCAGCGATGGTAGGCAAGTCAATAAGATTGATAAGTCGAAAATCTTGAGTAACAAACTTTCTCCATTTAGGAAAAATAGTACATATATAACAATATTACTTTCTTACTTGATACTAGTTGATCGAGCCTATAAGACGTTGTATAGGTCATAATTCAATGATTATACCTGAGTATTTGACATGAAAGGTGAATGCATAACATAAGAAGTAGCATAAAGAGATGGATTCACTTTTTGTTTCTGTCGCATGAAAAAGAAATGGGGATTGACTTTTGACAGCTTCAATTTAACCTCAAATTAGAAAGTGAATTGATTGAGGATCACTGACGTTACCAGCGCCAATAATTTCATCAAGTCTGTTTCCTTTTGACAACTCTTCTTCTGATAGTGACTTCTATAAATGCACTTCTCTAGTTTTTTCATCCATTTCTTCACATTCTCCGATCTCTTCATTCATAAATACTCCTCAGGAATGTTTACTATGATGAAATTAATGAAACTTACGAATGGAAGGGGCACGTATAGGATAGGGAACACAAGTTGGAATTGAATCAAATAAAGTATAGGAATGGTGAATGACATTATTATGAGAAGCAGAAACCATATTAGTTTTCCTCTGAAAAATTGGAGAAAGTTTGATAAAAAGTGAAATGGAGCGACAAATAACTTCTGTTCAACAGATAAATTATGTTCTTATGTTACATAGAAAACACAATCTATTAATAAAGAACAGGAGAGGTTCATTCCAAGAAATAACGTGTTGAACAGTTCATAATGTATAATATCTGAGAGACAAGAAACCTTGATATTTTCCACCGAATAAATAGATAAATTTATATGGTACATGATGAAAAGTGGAGAATGACAATATTGGGTGATTATACAGAAAACAATCTTCATAAACATTGAACAAGGAGACATATGAACAGGGACGTAACATTATGATAAACCCTAATGACGGCCTTTTCATCTATTTGATGCACTTTCTATGATTCAGTTATTGAGAGAAGTTCTACTCTGTAAAATAATCCCTTTGAATTGCTCCAGGAGACAATTTATAAATCAGAAAATGAGAAAATACTAAAATTATATGAGATGAGAGACTTTCCTAGATGCACTTTCTTCTTAAATGCACTTTGATGGTAGTTAGTGAGAGAACAATAATAGGAGTAATTCCAATTAGCCTAGAAGTCAATCGCGGGTGACTCTCTCCATCAACCACTCACAAAGATAACTTCAATCATGGCTTTACTCCAATTATATTTTAGCTTCATTGAGATTGTTGAAATAAGCTTCCATGGAAAAGAGCAGCTGAACGGGAAACCTTGAATAATACTAATGCTCATTTGAATGAATAGTGTCAGAAAGTGTTCTTGTTCTTGTCAGATTCCTGGGGTTGTTTGATGAAAACATAATAATGAAAAAATTTCAATGTATGTGTAAAATAATTAGTTATTGAATGTAATATTAATACATAGACACAATCTCTTCTACACATTTGGTAATCTACACATTCCCACAAAATAATGAGTCTGAACCTCAATAATGATTCTGCAGATTTTCATCCATAAATTACTTACGCTCGTTACGTTTCGTTATTATCATCTGGAAGTAAAAGTCCAGTGCATAAATCATGGCAATTTTGAGTTATGGCGAAACAGATAAAGAAGTTCGGTTGCTTATAATAATCCATCCAGCTTGCACACAGATTACCTTTCAAAACCAACTATCCACAAGCTATTCCACCTGAAATATGGATAGGCTGAGATTTTAATTGATGGTTAACTGTAAACAGATAAGTGTTAGCTAACCGAATCTACTGAGTTATTATCTCCTGGCTGTAGAGGATACAATAAACTGGATTGTAATAGTGATGTAAGTGATAGAGTTGAATTGATGGGTACAATTATTACTGTTTCAATAAAATGTAACAAACTTAGTACAAGGAAAATGGTGGAATAGCAATAATTTAAGGAGGTTGCCTCAAAATGATTCAACAAATCATTAACGTTCCCAATGTTTCCTGAGATGTTTTAATGTTAGATGATTACAGTCTTAGATTGATTATCTCTCATAGCAGTAGGTAATATGATATAGAGTATTTATTTGTTACTAATAGTATTAGCCTTCAAAGCTCGAATTATTTATAATCACCTAATTGATTACCTTTTACGTTACTATTTATTTATCAAATATTTATTTGGCTCCAATTCGATCAGCCTTGAAAGCTCTAATTATTTATTATCACTTTATTTATTACCTTTTTCATTTTTTGTTACCTTTATTGTTATGATTTATTATACTACAGTAATTATCATCGTTATTTGGTACTAATTTTATCAGCCCCAACTCAAATTACTTCTTTGTAGATTACCTTTTGCATTTATTGTAACCTTTTTCGTTATTGATTCATTTATATATTATGTTATCATCAATTTATTTTTTTTATTTATTCAATCAAAAATTTTTACATCATCAAAATTACAATATTTGAATTCAAATTCAAATAGATAACAAAATTCGTCTTAGATTCCACATTGTAATACAGTTTAGAAATTTAGAATAGAACAAATAAAAATAGAAATTGCCTATTGATTACAAGGTTGATAAACAAAAACATTATTTATGAATTGAGTGGATACAAGTAATGGAATACTTAGGAAATAGATGAAAGAGAAAATGAAGCACCGTAAAATGACACCACCGCTTTTCTAGGGCTTCCGAGAACGATCTTGCGGCCCACAATGCTTTCCTTTTCATTTTCTAGAGCCATTAAAGCGTTATTTCCTTACAACCTAACAAGTACCATATTACTAGTACTAGTACTATATCAGTAGAAGTAAGGTGGAACACTTTATATTGTAGTATAGAATTACATTTTTAGTTTAGTTTAGTTTTTTTAGTTTAGTTTATCATTTATTAGTTGTTTAGACTTTATCAATAGTTTAGTAAATACTTGAATAATACTTTAGCTACAGCATTAATAAATAATTATTGTTAGAAATTATTTTATTTGGGAATTAGTGTAGTTTTCTATTGATCAATTTTTGATAATCGATGAGGTTGATTGATTTAGGTACCGAATGGAGATGAGAGGTAGACTTCTCAACAAGGAACTAGAAAAAGAATATGTTTTCAAATAAACATAGTATGATGCTACGCCGAAAGATTGGATTGATAGTTTAGAGAAAAACGAAGAAAGAGAACAATAAGAAAGGAAGTCTCATCAGCCAATTACACTCGCAAGTTCTATTTCAAAGAACTCACAAGGTACAATGAAAGAACTTACAAGGTAGCAATGCAATCCTAGCCTCCTATAAAATCTAGCCAATCCTATAAAAAATCACCTCATTTTCTAAAATAAATGAGGTCTGCACCTCTTATTGTTAAATCTAAAACTCATCATTTTCCTTGCCGTATTTTTTATAATAGCTGCTATCATTTTAATATTCATCAAGATGTACCGACACTTCAAGAAAAGAGAACCCCTTTCATTCTACGATCGTCTCCTCGGGTGCAGTTGCCTACATTCGAAACAGATTACTCCAGTAGGCTCGCACTCTATAGAACGGAGACAAACGCATTCCAACCCAACAGCGTAATTTCATAAACTTTCATTGTTCCTGTCCTGTGAGAAGCAGGTTCTGAAAGTAGAACTATATCAAACAAATGAGAACCGACTCAAATCACTATAACCTACTATGAATTAAGACAATAATAAGGTGCTGTATACTGTGAGGTATACCCTTCTCCAAATTCCTCACAAATTGTAGCATCCTGTAGTGACTTATGTAAGTTTAATTCACTGTCATTTGAAGGGCAGACATGCGATGGTGACTCACAGCTATTAATCACGTGTGTTTTCAGTGGTTGAAACCACTGGCGGCTTTTACCTACGAAACAGGTGAAGTGCCGTATCTTTTACTGTATAGCACTTCACCTATTTCGTGGGCACGAGCCGCCAGTGGTTGAAACTGAAACAAGGAAGAGAAAATTGTCCGATGATACCTTTCAAAAGATAGCATCACACTTTCTCGTAAATTATGGGCCAAACAACCCGCAGCTTTTCAAAACGTAACAACTGTCCACGGATACTGATTTCGAAGTGCAATGAGTTCAGCTACTTATGATGATAAGGACTCCCGCATTCTGTTTGGCCAAGTACGTGAAAGGTCATTTCTGCAACTGAGGTATCAGTAACCTTATCCAGCCGTATATTATAATCGCCCCGTATATGTTTACCCAGAAGATAGAAAGCAGAAACTATGATGAACGGTCTGTGTTTTGGAATGTTCTGCAGACCGCCTGGACATTTGACCTGAGTGATAAGGTAAAATTAGTCTAGTAATTTCATCCCGTATAGTAATACTACACAGAAAGATGGTATTTGCAGAGCCACAGTCATAATGTAGTAGTAAATTTATTCTGTATAGTAATACTACCCAGAAAGATAGTATTTGTAGATTACTTTCAGTAGGATACGGAATGTAAGTGTAGTGCTTCTATTATATGTGTTTAAATGACCATACTCCATGTCTAGTGTGCATTTCCATTCCATGAATTATTCTCCAGATTTTCATAGCTTCCTAAATGAATTCACAAGTCATTACAGTTTCATATCAAATTTCATTACCTGGAGATTGAGGTACTCGTACTATGGTTTTCTAGACAAATCGAGGTTTCAGATCTAAACAATTCTCCAATCATTGTAGATAGTATACAAGCGTACATTACAAACAAATTCAAATTTTAGTCTATTGGTAAAACAATTATTAATTTAGATTTTAAAATATTGGGAGAACTCAGTTGTAATACTTTAGATGAAATTTCTGAATCTTATTACTAACAATTTAGCGTAGGCTCAAGTTGAGGATTAGAAGGTTCAGGAGCTGAATTGTTTAATGGTGGCGATAGGGTTGCGGAGAAGAAGACTGCGAGAATAAAATGCCGACTACATATTACTGTAGTAGAGAAGGGGAATGGGGAAGTCTAATAAGATGGAAAGCTGAATTTGTAAGAAGTGTATTTCATTAGATGAAATTCATTATTGACTTTGAATAGACCGTTTCAAACAAATAAAAAATAGCATTCAGAGCAGTATTTCCGGTCAAAAAGGACAAAAGTGGACTGTTTTTTTCAATTCCACCAAAACTTCCCACCACCATTTGTGGATGTTTGGGAATGGTGGGAAAGTTATAAGAACCAGAAAAAAGTATTTGAACTTACTCAACAGGTGTGCATTGTGGAGAGATGGGTCGATTACAAGAGAATGCGCCCTAAATAGTGGGGGTGGGACGGATCAATGTTGAGTGCTTCTGGGGTTGAAATAGGCGAGACCTTCAACAATACCAGGAATAGTCTGTCCAAGCAAGAAGACATTCTGGCAAGATGAGAAAACGACTCCAGCTCGATCAGTATTAGTTAAAAAATTATAAATTTGGTTTAAAATTTTAGATCAGAATATCTACTACAATTTGAGACAAAATTTATAATTTTCAATTCAAAATTGACCGAACTAGAGTAATTTTCCCATCTTGCCAGAATGTCTTCTTTGCTTGGACAGACTATAGCAAACTCAGCGCTGAGAGGCACTCAAGGCGATGGATCGAAGCAGTGAAGAGGAGATATATATTTATATTTCTCTATATATATTCACTGATAGAAGTTCTCTAGGGACGAATTTCGCGCCTCACGGAATATTATTGGTGGCTATGAAAAGGTGTTTTATATGTTCTGAAACTAGACTTTCAGCAATGAAATGGGAAATTTACAAGGCGGCGGAATTTCTTTCATTCGACGATCAATAGTACGTTTTATGAGTAACTATGGAGAATAGCTAGGAACGGTTCAGCCTCCTCTTCCAGAAGCACTTTTCCTAGATTCCCTACAGCTATAAAGCAACTTAAGCTTGCTACATCTGTTCCAACCTTATCTAATTCCGTAGTAAGGAGTAGAAGTAATAACCATAATGAATTCAGCAGTACGTTCATATTCACATGTGTTATATTATTTGAACATGAATTTGAATATTATGATTATTCCCTTAATGGAAAGCACTTCATAGTAGAAGGAATAAGGATGAGAATTCTGATACTTGAATAGTTTAGTTTATAGAGACTGTATAATTATACAGCCTTCATATAGTGTAGTTAATTTACATGAATCGTCTACAAGTAATACAATATTACTTTACTATGATAGTTGATAGTATAATCAGTGCATCAACGTATGATACTTTTATGCACTGATTAGACATAGTTTATGAGGAAATGTGATATTCTTGAGAATTTACATCTAATTTTTCCAGAATAAACTGATACAGTTTTCATAATTTGCACTGGCGGCTCGTACCCACGAACAGGTGAAGTGTCCGTATGTTTTACTGTACAGCACTTCGCCTATTTCGTGGGCACGAGCCGCCAGTGATAATTTGTAAATTGACTGAGAGATTTCAGCTTTTAACAGTAAATGATAAAAAAGATTTATCAACAACAAACTATGCGAATTGTGGTCGAAATATTCGCATCACGCTTATTAGTATTGTGATAAAATAATATTATTAAGCCTATTCTTATTCTAGTTTTTTTCACATAGCCTAATTGAATGACTAATTGAATCCAGTTACAGGATCAAAGTAGTAGCATAGAATAGAGAGAGAAACACTGTACCTGATCCTCTTAGGTAATAAGGTAATCATTGAATAAATTGTCCTCTACATAGATATAAAATAATAGAATAGGATGACTTCTATATTTTAATGGTGTGTCGAAATTTGGTCAGTAATGTTCAATCTATCACTGAACCACAAATATTGTGTCATTGTGCAGCATATTGTTTTATTGGAAATATAGGAATGATTTTTGAGGTAATGCAAGCCGGATTTCAAAATAGATGGATAACAACATTTATTTTACATTTACGGTAGATTGTACGGTAGTAATTTTCTATTGTACTCACACTGTGAAAATACATTTAATCGAATAGCATGTAAATTAGTTCGTCCAGCTTCAAGAGTCTGAAAATCAATAGGCAACGGTTTATTAGCCTTTCGCATAGAGTTCAAATACTTCCGCTTTTCCTCGTATTTGTTAAAGACTGGACTTCCTCGATCGTCTTCACGGAAAGAAAATCATTTTCCGTTTTTCCAGGCCTCAAGTAGGCATGCTGTTTGAAGCGTGACTAAACTGGTCAGAATAAAAAATTTCACCTGCCTACAATATTGTCCTGTCACGAGTCGTCACTCAATCAATAGTATGTAACGATGAAAAAATTTGAGTTCAAGTAAATCCACAACGATGAATAAAATATGGAATTTCAGAGAATCTTCGCAATTGCACTGCATCATAATATAATAAAAGCTGATGAGTTCTCTGAAAGGTACAATAGATTGACGTACATGATAATATTCTCTCCATAACTATTGATTGAGAGTGGCGTTAGCATCGTAGTGCGGAAACTTTGCACTGATAGATTATTTTTATGAATATTCTAATTCAAATCCTCTGTTATAAAGATTATTCCCCTTTTTTAAATTGCTGTTTTCTTTGGTAGCCCAAATATTACAGTTGAAATTGATAGGCCTGTATTGCGTTGTAGCTATAAGGCTGAGACCGCACTGCCGGTGGGTAGAGGGTACAGGGTGGAGGGTCGATGGTAAATCTACAGAACATACACACCATCCATAGTAATATATCGTATAATAGAGCATGAAGGGTGGAGGGTAGTTGGTTGAATCTACCAACTACCCTCTACCCACCAGGCAATTTACCATCTACCCTCTACCCTCTACCCACCGGCAGTACGGCCTCAGCCCAAGAGAATTATACTGTTCCTATAAAGATAGATAGACTTCTGGGAAGAAAACCCTATGGTAGGGTTCAAACGATCGTAAAAAGTTCAACTTTTTACTTATAGTCTGATGGCAGAAACATTCAGTGACTTAGCTTTCAATTTTACCCTAGCCAAATAAATACAGTAAAAAATTATGCAACGTGACACACCAATCAAAACAGTGATGAAATCGTAAATTTTAATCATAGTTCAACAGTGATAATTAATAATTACGCTGGTTATTCAACGCTCTCTTGATTCAATACCATATCATAGTTTATTGTAGATAAACTATAGATTTCTTGTAGCATTTATAGATTATTGTAGCATTAAGAAGAGTAATAAGTGGTACAAAGTAGTTTCGCTTAGCTTATAATACTACTATGCCTGCTTTCGTGTTTGACAAATGTCATGATCGATACTACAAATATTTTGTGAATCTTGACAAATTATCTCATTGTGGAATGTAAACAAAATGAGAAGAAATTTTAAAATAGAAAGATAAGGCAGTTGAAGATGCTTGTAGCGCAGTATAATTGAACAGAAGACATAAAATAAACGTATTTCGTTCTAGAGTTTCAAAACACAAGATTAGACTTGTTTAGATTGTTTTTCTTAATTTACACCAGTCCAAATGACAACACACACAAAAAGGTCTGCAAAGAGCAAAATCTTAACAACCCACTTCAAAGTAAAACAAAAGATAAGAATGTTTTATCTTCTCTCAAAATTAGTGTTATAACCATTAGTAATGTAATTAAATCATCTAATTGCAATATAATTCATATATTTATACCTAATTATGATTATATATTTGTATATGGTTCAAAATATAAAAATAAGAAGGAACTATGCAACTATAACAAACTATCAATAATCTTGTATTAAGCGCAACATTTCAAGGAGTATCACCTACAAAAATTCTGCTTAAATTTCAAAAAATATTTATATAATTATGTGAGTGGCCAATTAGAGTATTTTCATGTATGGAAATGATTCCCTGATAAATTTGATTACGAACACTTTGAACAAGTACATTCATTCTCAAAGCTGTCTCACAACATATCTAATGAGACAACCAGACTAAAGACGTACGGTAGTTGAAGAATGACTTAAATAGATTAACCCTATGAAAACCATCACTATATTATGTAATGAATTAAAATACAATGAAAACATTGTTAAATTCTCAAACTTCCTCAAAAGTTATTATTATTACTATATATAATTATTTATTATAGTTATAATTATTTATAGTTATAATATATATAATTATTTATATAAATATAAATAATATTAAATATTCAACTGTCATATAGGCTTATTCAAGTATTTATATTCAAAACTTGTATTTTCCAGTGAATTTTCTATTGTTTTCATTTACAATGGAGTTTCTCAAAATCAACAAAATTGAATAAGTCAGGATTAATAATAACTTTAGCATTTTCATATTAAAAATCAATAATTGGAATCGATAATCGAGAGATAAATTTCACTATTATCAATACAAAATAGCTTAACAACGCTCAGTGCATCGACAAGTGATTTAATTACAGCTCAAACACTTGAGCATGTGCTGCAACAATCACAAAAAACAGAAGTGGGTAGCAGTTGAATGATGATCGTCTAATTATATTCGCTTATAAAACAGAGGATCATGTGTGATGTGGGCCGCTATGGTAGTCATACAAGATGTCGACATTTTTCTCATTGTCATTATCATAATTCGGCATGATTTGCGCTTGTTAAACTTATGTAGGTTTAGTCTGGTCGACCAGAGATGACATTCTGGCAAGATGGGGAAATGACTCCAGCTCGGTCAATATTGGTTTAATAGTTGTAAATTTGGTTTTAAATTGTAGAGAACAATTTTTACTACAATTTGAGACCAAATTTACAATTTTTGAACAAATATTGACCGAGCTGTAATCATTTTCCCATCGTTCCAGAATGTCTTCTTTGCTTGGAGAGACTGTACATTAGTTGTGGTATGAATGAGAGCTGGTGATGATGTCATATCATACTGCAGCCGTCTTTATGTATTATATATTTATACTATTTATTATATAATAGGCTTATGGTCCGGAAAAAGATCGGACTCAAGGCTAAGAGCGTCAGACGACCATAACGCACTCTATAACACAAACAATCTATAAATATAACCATCTATAATGCGGCTTGGCACTTCCCATACAATTACATTGTTCTCTCACTTTCGTTAGCATAATCACATATAAACTGTCCAAGCAAAGAAGACATTCTGGCAAGATGGGAAGATGACTCCAGCTCTGTTTATATTGGTTGAAAAATCATAAATTTGGTCTCAAATTGTAGATCAGAATGTTTCCTACAATTTAAGACTAAATTTATAATTTTTGAATCAATATTGACCGAGCTGGAGTCATTTTCCCATCTTGCCAGAAAGTCTTCTTTGTTTGGACAGACTACACGCCCAGCACTCGTGCCGAATTATGATTATATGCAGTCGATTAGCCTATTATGTCCCCGGTGAGTCCTACACCTCATTCATAAAAACACAACTGGCAGGATACAGTAATCCTAGAAACAATC
The DNA here is from genome assembly GCA_017141385.1 of Sogatella furcifera. Classification (NCBI taxonomy): domain Eukaryota; kingdom Metazoa; phylum Arthropoda; class Insecta; order Hemiptera; family Delphacidae; genus Sogatella; species Sogatella furcifera. The sequence goes on along the minus strand of CM029547.1, from coordinate 7,192,545 downwards.
GTCGGACTTCTTTCGTTATTTCTTGCAGCGCACGGTTCTTCTAACGGAAAATGTGTGAGTGGTGATTCAAGGTCTGCAAAAATAGACGATTTGTTCGGTTTTGTATTGAGTGGGCGGCCGCTTATTACCGTATGACGTAGTAGAAAAGGAGACTTCTATTATTTGAGCAGTAAAAAAAGTTGTGGTCACACTACAATTTATTGAATTTTTTTAACAGGAATAGAAATTTGAGAAAGTTGAAAATACCAAATCAGTTTCCCTTTTCCTTCTTCATCCTTTTTTTTTTGCTGCGGATGATGCTAACATAAGTATTCCAATTTACTTGTGCGTGGGTATTGGAGTGTGCGAGGGTGATTTATGAGGTGCATAAACAACCATGCCTCTGGTGGGATTCGAACCCAAGACCGGGTAGCGCTAGCGGACTGAAGGTTGTAACGCCCCTCTCCTTCTTTCTCTTATTTTTCTTCGTCCACTCCTCCTCATCCTACTTCTTATTCTTCTTCTTCTTCTTCTTCTTCTTCTCCTTACTACTCTTCTCTACTCCGCCTACTACTTTTGCATCTCTTTACTATTAACCCTTACCAAAGTTTCTTCATTGCACTGGAGTTTTCTTCACTAAAGTTTCTACGGCTTTCGTATCTCACAACAATGAATCCCTACTAAAGTTTATTTATTTCTTTCAGTATCCTATAAGAGAACTGGGAATTGAAACTGAACTTCCAAACACTACACGATTACTTATTTGGAAGATTGAATAGAAATTTCAAGATTTGTCATTGGTTAAACATGATATGCAATCCCTTTGCAGTCTATACAATTCAAAAATAACTGGTACTAGAATTTCTTCCCTCCATAAACTCTTCCAAACTTGGCCATCCCAGTTATAATAGGGCTTCATCAAACCACATGGAGCAGGGATACTGTGACCTTGTAATAAGATACACAGAACCAATTTTTGTTCAGGACACAATTACATCGAGATCATAAGATGGAATAGATGGCTGTCAAATGATTCTAACTTATAATTTAAATTTAAATAGATTGATGGATTTGATATATTGCCGACTTACCTTTTGTTCTGACAGGGGTCCATCCTTCGATGTCCCTGGAAAAAGAAAAATAAATTTTAAAATCTTAATCAAATACTGAAGAATTTTACAAATGTGAAAACAATACCAAAAGCAACGATAATACTGTGTTAATAGCAATGATTGAGCATTAAGAGCTATCAGTTTCGTTTGGAGTACACAGAGGGAATGAATAAGCTACTAATATTAGTTGAGACACATTTATCTGAGTGTAACTATCTTGATATTGAGAATACATAGGCTAGATAAGATAGAAAAATACATTTGGGAGGTGACAAAAACTATCTCAATGAGATCAGAAGACAATAATTATATTGTCAAACCAGACTCAGTCTCCATTTTTATTAAAACTGCTGTTCAACAATATCTTGTATTTTAAATCGATATGGTTAACTAATTACCACAATATCACCTTCACAACTTCTTAACAAGTGAAACAATCTTCAAAATATTCATAATTGATAGGCCCAAATCCTTATTCAAATCCCAATTTCACGAGTCGCTCAATATTAATCAGGTGATCATTGTGATAAGGAAACGAATATTTGACCAAATTGAGGTTCAAGGACTTCTAGTAGTAAAAATAGCACAGCTATTTTCGGCGAGTGGTAATGACCACTAGATAGCACACCTGTTTACAACAGTATGAAAAAGCTTCATGATAACCTGCATACTAGCTATAGTCTGTACAAGCAAAGAAGACATTCTGGCAAGATGGGAAAATAACTCTAGCTCATTCAATATTGGTTGGAATATAATGAATTTGGTCTCAAACTGTAGGAAACATCCTAATCTGAAATTTAAGACAAAATTTATAAATTTTGATTGAATATTGACCGATCTGGAGTCACTTTCCCATCTTGCCAGAATGCCTTCTTTGCTTGGACAGACTACCTTGAGAGTGATAAAACGCATTCAGGTCAGGTTTGTTCAAATTCAACAAACATTGTAGACCTAGGTGTTTGTTTACTAATAAAATCTTGATGCAGGAGCTTGAAAATGGCGGAAATTCCGGTTTGTGGTACCGGAAGATATTCCTTTAACTTTAATTACAAGCATAATTAATATGTTTCAAAATAACTCAAGTTTCGCATGTCATCATTGTGATTTCATTAATGGATTGAAAGTGTTGTTGGTCTTTTTATATCTACGTTAAATAACAATAGTAATCAGCTTTCTATCATTAAGTTTTTATATTTACTGCAATTAATGTATTGTTCAAATATCTGCTTATACTATGTTCAAACCACAAAGACCCAACAACAAAGTAACCACATAGAATCTTACAACGTAGGTTACGACTATTGAGTAAAAGATTTGAATTCTATCGCCGAAATTTTACAAAAAGCAATAAAATCGAAATAATTTCGATATTTTTTAATAAAAAATCTAAGGGAAGTTTGATTTATTTGACTTTCCAGCAATAAGTATGTGTTTCTGATTTTAACAGTGAAATAGTAGCCTACAATACTATTTCATAAAATAAAAGCATAAAAATTAGAGAGATTACATGAGTATTGATTGATGATTGGATTTCTTCCTGCTCTTTCCATAGCTTGTTTCCAATAATTGTTGCATATTTTAGTAACTGATTAGTGATTACTTCAGTGTAATTGCTTAGCTCTGAACAAGGTGAAGAACAGGATAATTTGTCATGAACTTGTTCATGTAATTCTTACATTTGGTTTGTTGGTAAACAATCATCATAACAGGCCAAACTGGCCTTCCTAGTTCCATAATAATAATTATGCATTTAAGTAAGTTTCAGAAATGATAAAAAAACTGTGCTCACTTTTCCTTTTAATTTCAAATTTCACTTGCGTTCTTGCGTTCTACGTTTATATATACTTAGTCTATGCCACTACACATACAGTATAGCAGTCATTACGCCGCCGGATTCTTGTAGACTCTTCACGTAGCCTGGGCACACGACGCAAACACGCAGCTTTTTACAAGTTACTTTCACAAAATTAACCGACAACTCTCATTAAAATAATTACTTTTGAATATCTCGACGATTGTCTGACTACTTTCATTGGAAGCGAATTAATTCAGCGCCGATTAACATTGAAAATGGGAAAATAATCCAGTGGACATCCGAGAAATTGTAGGTACACAATGAAGTACGGGAAAGCATGTGGGTAGTACATGGCGGAAAACTGGTTCTCTCAGCTGTTATTCTGGTTCATTGTGTACTTCAGTTCAGGAATCAATCCAAAACAAGCAATTTCCTATCAAATCCGGAAGTTCAACTACTTGAGCAGTCTGGTTGTTCAGCCTGTTAATATTTTACAACAGAACAACGAAAAATCCTTGAATTTCAAGTTTATAAATTGGTTACATTTTTGTTTTTACAACTACTAGTATTTCAAGAATATAAACTGATCATTAGTTCATTGAATAGTATCACTGAATAAATCATTCTGTTTTCTTTACATTACATGGAATGAGGGTGCTAAATGCTGAAAAAAGGTGCCAAATGCGAAATAAGGGGGTAGCCTTTCTTTGAGGAAAGTTGTGGATTTTTTTGATAGATTGTAAAATAAAGATTTGTAGATTCCGGATCAAAGTGTTGCCGAACTGTAAAAGTTGAGCTTTCTTTGTATTTCAAGATGGCGGGAAAAATTTTATTTTCATTCCATTATAGCCTACTATAGGTCTACAATCAAGTTTGTAGTGAGGTATTTGAATAATTTAGTACGAGATCAATGAACTGACAATAGCAGGAAAATCGTGAATCCGTTATAGTTGTTGCATCACAGATTCCAATCAATGAGTGAAAAGCGTTACTGCAACGAATGATCGTACGCTATGAAGGGATGCATGGCGCTAGACTAATAGTCAGCATTTTCTGTTACAAAGTGAAATTGAACGAAAATACAAAGAAGATATATATTATAAATATCATGATATAATGATATCAATCATGATTCAATTAAATATTTATATCATGAGAAGTTTAATGTTAAGTCTGAAACAAGTAAAGGCTAGGTACTTCAACAATTAATTAAAAAATCTAGCCTACTGAAATTGAATTCAAATCATAAAACGAAAAATGGAGACAAGTGAATGCTAAACTTGCTAATGCTTGAACCTCTGGATTAAGTTTTTATTGAATTTGGAATTTCTGAAATGATAAGTAATAGTTACCATTTTCAGATCATAAAAGAGAAACGAAAATATGATACTTAGGCTACAGACCAGAATTTTTCAAAGATATTAATCAACTAGTCTACAGTAGGTCAAATTCCAGATATAAATAAATTTATTTGTAGGCTAATAATATAATACAATACAATAATACAATTATTGTATTGATTAGACCAAAAATAGATATCGGATAATATTAATTTTTCTATACGCAAAAATAGGCTACATTTAATTATAATCATGCTAAACAGAATTTGTTGGGGACTATCTGTTCACCGTAGTAACTTTTAGCCCAGCATAAATTAATGCATTATTCACTGCGACATTGAGACAGGAAAATGTACAAGTCAGTTTTCCAACTAATTAATTATTCAGGTGCAGTATTGATCGTGGAACTGTTACAATAATAGAATAGAATGCACCGAGACCGAGGGTATTTGAAGAGCTCATACTGCTTTAACAGGGCCTATCTATTCCAACAGAAAACAGGAGATAGAAAATAGATTATTCTTTTATGAAAACTGATTCTAACTTAGCAGCACCAAGAGTTATCTTCAGAAATGAATTTTATCAAGAATATTCTTCGAAATCTGGGGGTCATATAAAGAAAAGTACCCTCGAAAAATATTTTTAACTAAGAGAACTATCAAATGACAATGAGTTGTGTTCATGTAATCAAGCAATCTGAAACATTTCACTCTAATCATGGCTATAATAGGGAGCTATGGTCTAATTTTATCTATTTCTTTTCTATTTCTATTCTATCATTTTCATTTCATTTTCTGTAATTCTTATTAGAGCCCTTTCCACCACTCTTCCTTTACAACTTCATCAATGTATAAAATAATTATGAGTTGATAAGAGCTTATTGGAACGAGAATGACAAATTATCATTAGAAAATACATAATTCACTATTTAGAAATTTCAAATAAATTACAACTTTATACTATTCCTACTATTCTAGACACATATTAATAATCAAAATGTCATCAAATTAACGTAAGCTTATAGTTATTTGAACATGATTCTATGTGGTGAACATTGACCTATTATTCTGATAAATTGTATTTTTGGGATGAATTTTCGTATTCTACGTTTGTTCGGTACATCCAATACGAGATTCATATCTACAGAATGTCAACAGTTTATTTAATATCTGGAAAATACAAATAATTCTGTCTTTATTCAAATAATTGGTTCAAATATTGAGTATCATCGACGATTTGTAAACTGTTTGCTGCTTTTTCTTAATGCGTGTGCGTGTTCGTGTAGGAGTGCATTTGTAAATTTGTGTGAGTGTGAAACAAATTACAGTTTGTGGTGCACCTTGAGCTTGAACAAGCCTATCCTACTCCTCCAGTAAAATCTCCTATCTTACTCTATCTTGGATTTGGAGAGCAGACCTTCACTTATGAAGATCGTTTCTTCAAGCAGCTCACAGCTATTGATTAATCGCTTAATTAAACGGGAAGACGGAACAAGTAGAGTCTTCGGACGGCCTGAACCTGAACATCGGTCGGTCCTTACTTTTAAACAAAGCTCACGACCGCAAAAGCACAAAAAAGAAGAAGATGAAGAAGAAGAAGAAGAAGAAGAAGAAGAAAAATAAAAATGATTGGATGAAGCCAGCTTTAAGACAGCTGCAGTCGGACACGTCAGGGCGGCTCTTTCTTCAAAACAAACAACTTTTGTTGCTCAATTTGTTTCTTTCCTGATTATGTTCTTTATCCGACCAACGGTTAGTTTACCGTTTTTTGGTACCGCGGAATGTTTCTACAATTAAAATCAACTCAATTTTGGGACCAGCATAGAATCGGATGCGCATTTAAAAGATTCTAGCATTCTTATACTGAACATCAATCAATTTTCTTTTTGGAAAAGCTCTATTTTCTCATTTATATATTGATTTGCAGTGGTCGGTCAGGGGTCATTAATGTGTGACCAACACAGACCAGATGCCCATTTAAATAGTTCCAACATTAATAAATCAATTCTATTTCCGTAAAATTTTATCTTTTTTATAATATAATTGGCTATCAGCGGAGGGTGTAAGGGTGGATGAATGATTAGTAATTATTGATTGTCTCTAATTATTACATTTCATTAGAAGAATGTATGCTATGATTTTTTATTCTATGTTATGTAGTAGTAAAATTTTATTATTCACTCGCTGATTTAAGCACGAATCAAAACAATATGGGAAAAACTGATTATAAATAGATATCGGTTTTAGAATAGAAAAGATATAGTGAAGTGTAAATAAGATATGTATAGGCTATCATGTGCCAAAACGTTGAAGTTGCCACTGCTAAATTTCTTTTTAGTCACTATTTTTGCTTGTTATCTTGTTATCAAACTTATAATAATGGTGTTGAATCAGCAAGACCATCTTATTACCGGCACTGAAAATTGTGTAGCCTATTATGATTGGTCGGCAACAGAAGCCTATCGACAGTTGAAGGGTTCCCACAAGCCAAACCCACTTGTATGAAATAATACCACTGGCGGCTCGTGCCCACGAAACAGGTGAAGTGCTGTACCATAAAACCACTTTAAAGGCACTCCACCTGTTCCGTGGGCACGAGCCGCCAGTGAATAATACCAATATAAAAACCGGCAGCAATACTGAGTTGAAACAAATGTAAACACTTCAGATTTTCAAGCAGAATAATATAAAAAACATGTCAAAAACCCATTAGCAGAGTTTACCCAAATAACCATCGAGTTTCACATAGCAAAGCTCAAGTGCGCTATCTGGTATCAGTAATTTCGAATAGCTAATGAAGTTGAACTTTCAGCTAGGAATTCCATAAGATTAAAATTCCTGGAATTAGTATTCAAAGATAGGAAAACTCTTTCGATTTTTACCAATATTGTTGCTTACAAAAATATTCATTTTAAGATAACAGATTGAAGCAAAAAGATATTGAAAGTGAGCCGGAACTGAACTTAGAAATTGCCATTAAAAGATGCAAGGAGAAAATAATTGCTGGTCTAGCAAGAGAGAAAGAGAGAGATTAAAGAAACACAGTGTGATAGAGGGAGCGAGAGAGAGAGATGTAGCGAATGAGCAGGGCTGGACAAATATGTAAATGGGATCAACAAACGACTAGACAAGGTCCTTTACTAGTGAAAGGATCAGATGATGAAGATGAGGAAGAAGAAAGTATTCCAGCTTCATTTCTAGTCCAAGTTATGTCGGCAAATGAGTAGACAGAGTTGACTTCAGGCGCCAGCATCCTGTAAACATTTCCATTTGAAGGCAATCATCAAGTAGAAATCCAATCCTTACAATTTACTGAAATATGTTCAGGGAAGAGTGAAATGGTCTGAGTTATTTCCGTTCAAAAATAAGGTGGACATAGAATTACGGATAAAATAGAGAGAGAGAGTAACACAGTTATGCAAGTAATGAACAGAAATTAAGAATATGAAACTTCAAAAGTTGTTTCAAATTTGAGAAAACTATTTTTGTGGAGTATTTGGGCAGTGTCCACGATACCAAATGCACGATAAAAACTAGGATGAATTAAGTTTTTCATTAATTATTCAAGATTTGATTAAATTTTATCAAAATACTTGAAGTGTCTCAACCACACTTTATTGGATCAATATCTCTCTCTTGCTAGAATATTGTGACATTGTTTTGTTGTGATTGTAACACTATTGTGAAGAGCAAAGAATACGGTTGTTACGCCATTTACAATCTCTGGTAAGTTGGAAATAGAGTGAAAAGCTACATATGAAAACTAGGCAAGCTAGCGATCCCATTGGTAGTTGAAGAACCAATCAAGTTGAGCGTCCGCCATTGGACATGACAAGCCCCTCCTACAATGGGCGGTTCATTCAAATACGAAATAACGAAAGAGATGGCTGACTTCTACAACAAACATAGGACGTGATTAAATCATTAGTGAAATTCAAGTATAATCTGATTTTGAGAGAGATACAACTATTTCCGAGCGTGTAAGACATATAAGTACTCGTATAATCCGATTTGTAAGAGATTTAAGTATAATTCGAACTATACACCATATCATTATTGGATATTTCATTTATTCTGTTACAGCTTCTATAACAATATCGAAGTACAGTAAGTTACTGCATTTTTTTATAATTCACATGCAAAAATGAACAATTTCCGGAGCAAAGTAACAAAGTTTGAATAAATAATATGATTCAACAGAGCTGAGAGACCAAAAAGAAATTGAAAAGTAATCGATTGACATTGGTACGTTTCACCATTAGTGACCTACAATTTTGAGGGTCAATGGTTAATTTAAAGTAGGACAAAATTCAAGTAAAAATTCCACATTTTCTTGAGATGAAGGTTCAAAATAATAAGCTTTCAAATGAGGACGAAAAAGCTTTTGAAACTTTCATAATAAGTCGACGATTAGAAAATCAGAATAGAACTTATTCAGCAACCACATAATACAATAATACATATGATTATTATGTGGTGGCAGGACTTACAGCCATTTCGACATTGTAAGCACCAAGCGCAATCATGCATGGAGGGTCAGGACAGAACATTGAGAATGAGAAACGGTTATGTTTCCATTGATAGCATTTGGGAAATCGAGAACGCAATGAAACAATGCTGTAATGAAAATACGATTCGAAGGACATTAACATACAATATTCGAGAACAATAAAGGAAAGGTTTACTATTATGTAAATAAATGGCCAGTGCCTTCATGAAACAAGTTTATAATGGTCAAACAACTGCAATAAAATAATGTACAGCACTTTGGAAAATGAGAGCGGGTTGTAAAAGCTTTAATTCATAATATACCAATTGAATCTATTATTATTAATCCCATTATAATTTGCGCCTAATAAGAGTAACATTGTGCAGAATTGGGTTATTAGTTGGAATGCCAATGCTTGACTTGATAATAAATTGAAAGGAATTCCATTCCAAAAGGGAATTTCAACATTGATGGAAGAACACACAACTATTATAAGTTTCAGTAATATAACTCTCATAGCTGAGTTCAAGTTTAATTAAAGTTGAAAAAATATACAATTTAAAGTTAGGCTATTATTACGGTATGGTAATAGAACTTCCTGAAAAAATTTTGAACCTCATTTACATTGGCCATTTTAATTTTCACAGTCTTAATTGAGGGTGGATTGTTCAAAACAACTTTGTTGAACACTTCATTGTTGATGCATCACCTACATTTATTTGTGACAGTTTGACAGAAAATCTTCTATTATTTCTATATTTGATACATCTTACAATACAAGAAATCGCTTGAAAATACATTAATTTGTAGTTAACAGAAAAATAACACTGGAAATCAACGACCATCCATGAAGTGCACGAAAACGCTGCAACACACTCATCCCAACAACATCACAGTCACGTTAATATAGTCTGGTCGAGCAAAGAAGACATTCTAGCAAGATGGGAAAATCACTCCAGATCGATAAATATTGGTTCAACAATTGTGAACTTGGTTTCAAATTGTATAAAACATTCTACTCTATGGTTTGAGACGAAATTTACTATTTTTGAACCAATTCTGACCGAGCTGGAGTCATTTTCTCGTCGTAGCAGAATGTCTTCTTTGCTATACCAGAATATACAATGACCTCGATGAGGATGGGTTGAAGATCGTGCAATATTGTAACGAGCTGCCGCCGCCGCCAACCAATATTGTGAAGATAACACAACACGTCTAATTAATGACCTACTATAGGCCGGCGCATCTCAACCCCGTCGGTCATTGTCAAGGCTGCTAAAGCCACGAGAGAGTAGAGAAGAGGACGTTCTATCTGGCTGGAACCGGAGAATTGAGAAGTAGGAGATGAAAGAAGGAGAGGATGAGGAGGAGGAGGAGGAGGAGGAGGAGGAGAAGGAGGAGGAGGAGGATGAGGAGGAGGATGAGGATGAGATGAGAAGATGAGGATGAGGATGAGGATGAGATAAGAGGATGAGGAGGATGGAGGAATAGAGGAAGAAGGGAGGAAGAGGAGGAGGAGGAGGAGAAGAAGAAGAAGAAGAAGAAGAAGAAGAAGGAAAAGAGGGAGAAGGAGAAGGAGAAGAAGGAGAACTAATCAGAGCAAAAGGAAAAGAAAAGAAAGAAAATGAGATGACGAAGAATCGAAAGACGTGAAAGAGGAGGAAGACAAGGAAGAGGTAGGAGAGAAGGATTGAGAAATACAAAAATTGAAAGGAGAGAAGGAAATTGAGAAAAAAAAAGGAGAAAGAAGAAGAAGAGAAATGAGGAGAAGGAAAGGGGAAGAAGGAAAGAAGAGAAAATATTGAGAATGAGAAGAAAAGGAGAAGAGGAGGAGGAGGAGGAGGAGGAGAAGGAGGAAAGAGGTAGGAGAGGAGGAGGAGGAGGAGGAGGAGGAGGAGGAGGAGGAAGGAGAAGGAGGAGGAGGAGGGGAGAAGGAGAAGAAGAAGAGGAGGAAGAAGGGAACAAGGAGTAGAAATAATAGAAAGGACAGAGAAGAAGAAGAAGGAGAAGACGAGGAATTGAAGGAAGTGAAAGAAGAGAGGAGGAGGAGGAGGAGGAAGAAAGGAAAGAAGAAGAAGAAGAAGAAAAGTAAGAAGAAGAAGAAGAAGAAGAAGAAGAAGAAGAAGAAGAAGAAGAAGAAGAAGAAGAAGAAGAAGAAGAAGAAGAAGAAGAAAAGAAGAAGGAAAGTAAGAATGAGAAGGGAACAAGAAGAAGGAAAAGAAATAAGAATAAGAGGGAAAAGAAGAGAAGAAGAACTATTTTATCTATTCTCTCCATCTGAAACTTATCTATTCTCTGTAAGAGTCTACTAGAAGATTCTCTGTAGCTGAAATAATAGACTGAGATAAGGAGAAACGCGAAATTATTGTGTTACTATCGACGTGGCGGTGATTGATGCCCGAATCTAGGTCCCCATCACACCGCGGCTGGAAGTAACAAACTATCATTAATCAAAAAGCACTAATTACAGATTAGTTTCTGCATCCGTCGTCGATGAAAGGATGTGCACCCGAGGAAACGGACAAAAGTAGGCGAATGGTGACAGTATGCCGCGATTTTGGTTCCTGTACACACACACTTTCTGTGAATCAAACGCGTTCTTTGCGTATTAAATTAACGGTAGTTTGCTAAATAATAAAGGTGAGCGGTGTCCAAAAATAGGACAATTCTCTATGTACGCTTACTAACAACTTTTGTGTGATTGTGGGTCAGATGAATAATAAACCTCGAATAAAATTCACATGAATTGGATTGAAGAGGAGTTTTTTAATGAATGTTGTGGAAGAGAATGTCTAAATAATTATCAACACTTGTGAATGAAGCTGAATTTCTATCACATATTCAGACTTTTTTGGGGAAATATATGATTTGGGAAATTATAAATTGGAGGATTTGATTGTCATTATAGTAATTCTTATAATAGGATTAAACCTATGATTAATTTTGCCAATGTGATAACTGATAAACGAAACTGACTGGCACTTTGAACTCAATGTTTACACAGAACCACAGAAGATTGCTGCTATGCTGCATCTTCTGTAACAAACATATTATTACAGTGTAATGTTCAAGCAAATCTTTGACAGACCCACTGATTATTTGCCACAGGCCCACAGAACAATTGAAATGCAGAATTAATGTTGAATGGTAATTGAAAAAACTATGAAATAGCACTCTGTTAATTTGTTTTTAAACCATATATCTCTCCAGTTATGTTTAATAGTTATAATATTTTGATACCAGATAATCTGCCGATAGAAAATATGCATCAAATTGGAGCTTAGAATCATACGTTCAAGATATCTTGAAGATAGCCAAGGTAGTATTAGTATCCAATTAAGAAGAATACAATGTTTACAACTCACAAGTGAAATCGCTCTTAATCAATATTTTTACAAGTGAGAAACATCCAGCCTACACAAGTTTCTAAAACATTGATATACAGTAATGAGTACGTCTCTTGGAGAAGAACTGAGCTAGATGCATTGTAAAAAGTATAATTAATACTGCAAGTCAGTTCGAGATTGATTTGAAGAAATGAGACTGAAGTTCCACTGAAATGTACTTCATCCTGTATCATGGCAAAACTCAATTTGAAGAAGAATTGAAAAATCAATACATAGTTCAAGTCTTAAACTATGTATTGATCAATAAATTGTGATACCTACCTGATAAACTACTATCAATGAATGGAAAACTGAAGGTTGAAAGAAGTTATATCTTCTAGAGGTATTGGAGTAATCTTGTTCTCCCATATTCAGAAGTTGATTGCCTTACAATAATTTTGTGAATTCTTGTAATCCTATGACCTCAGATGTACGAGTATGTGTTTTCCTATTGTAACTTTCTACTCTTCTTCTATTGTATTATTTTTCAGTTTCTGAGTAATTGGAGTATGAACTATGTTTTGCAGCTCTAAACTAATTAGTTTTGCAGCTTTCTTAAAAATAATTATGAGTGGTAGTAAGTTATCTTTGAGATTGAGTCATTGAGAGTTTAAATTTGTGAGCAGTTAATTTAATATTATCAAAACATAAACTTCATATCTATTTTATGGAAAAATACGTTTTCGACTTGGTCTATGTTTTGTATCTTGTCAAATAATTAAATGGATAATTTCTTACATTTCTTAATTTCTTTACATTTGCAGGAAGGTTGTTTATGCTTTCTTTGAGAGCTGTTATCCACTTACAACTTTCTTTTTCTTCTATGGAGGTACGTACCACGATTTTGTTTTTGATAATTTCGCTGTTGCTTATTTTAAAAGCCTTTCTCAAATTTTTTTCACTTATCTCTAACTTCAAGGAAAGTTTTTAATTTTCTGTCACTCTTCCCATTTTGATGCCCACATGGGCTTTTAGAGCTTGTACGTGGGTAATCGGAAGGATGATGATGAGAAATGAATGAACCTACAGTTTTAGGTGGGTTCCGAACCACCGGGAAGCCTCGATTCATGAGGCTCATGAATTGAATTCAGAGGAACCGGTCACCAGTTCAACAGTGGTGACAGAGGCAAGTCCCATATATCTAATCCACTGTTTAGACGCTCTCTACCACTGGGACAAACCGCTTCCCAAATAATCCGATCGTTGAAATGAATGAAAAATTTCTATACTACTATTAAATTTGTGGGAAACTGCCCAACAACTTCAATGAATAGTAGTTTTTTAGTAATAGTAGTGTCCTAGTAAGTGTTTCTTCAATAAGAAAGTGTCTCATTGAAGCAAACTAATTCACAAATCGGGAAAGCTATCAACGGCTGAACGAAGGAATCACACGATCAGCTAGAAAGCACCCGTTAGCGAATGCAATAATTGCAATAGAAACAGGACGTCGGTCAATTATAAAATTTATTACAGCTCCAGTTGAGAGCGGAATGCTGCATTTCGATGCGATTTCACAGCTGGAGAAACGAGTTCTATTCGCGATTCCATCCGTCACTGCGAGGAAACAGTAACGGATGAGCATCTCCGGTTCCTTTCCGACAAGTTGTGCGATATTCCAGATAATCCCAGCTACCAGATTATAAAATCTATAATACAAATGATATCAATCTATATTACAAAAATTAACCGAATCAATTCGAAGATATCAAGTATTGACCGAGTTGAAGTCATTTTCTCATCTTGCCAGAATGTCTTCTTTCCTCGACCATAATAGGAACACATGAAAACATTACTCTTCAAGAAGCTCTTCATGATAGTATATATTGTACGTATAGTACGCTACATACACTGCATACAAGGTTATCACAGTCTTAAATAACCTCTGACTGCATAAACTATATAAACTTGAAAGTTTGCCTCTTGTACTTGAAATAAGCTTCTTTAAAGGTACGATTAAAGGTTACTAATGTATAATAAATAGTGAAATACACCCTTCTTGAATCATTTTCAAGTGAATTCCACTATTTATTGATTTATTATACATGAGTAGCCCTAATAACATAGTGAACATACATGATTTAGTTAAGAGAATTATAGAGTTTTTAAATTGAATAGAGTCGTGATGGCTGGAGCAGCGCTGCTAAAACCGGGCAGCTCCAGCAGCGCAGTTAAAGCCGCAAGAGAATCGTACCTATTGTCTCTGTCTCATGTATCTTTGGTTCAGAAAACAGCACATAGAACTTGCTAAATGACAACTTTGACATCATCAGCTGTTGAAGCGTACAAGGAGCAGACGAAATCGTCCAACTTTTCGGCGTCAGCTTTACAGGATGTAGTATTTGTATACTAGCTTACGCTTGAATTCAAGTACCATCCATGTGCAGATGGTCACGAACACGTGAGATCTCTGCGAGATATATTATAGCTTGAGGAAGTACTTGAAATGTTGAGAAAATAAAAGATAATAATGTCGTAGAGGAGTGACTAGCTGGCACTGGTATAGTCCGGTCGAGCAAAGAAGACATTCTGGCAAGATGAGAAAATCACTCTAGCTCGGCCAATATTGGTTCAAAATAAAACGTTCGGTCTTAAATTGTAGAGGAAAATGGTTTCCAAAATTTGAGACCAAATTCATGGTTTTTGAATCAATATTGACCAAGCTGGAGTCATTTTTCCATCTTGCCAGAATGTCTTCTTTGATTGACCAGACAAGTGGTAGCGGTGAGGAAGTGACTTGACCTGTTCCCGGGAAGCTGCAGTGGTTACAAGTTTGACCGGGATGAGGAATGCCGGGATACGGAGTTGCGAATTGCTTCACGCAGCCAATTCACTTCCCTTTTCAGTGTGGGAAATGTTTGCATTCGCGAAAATTTAGCCAAATTCGGTTAAACTAATGAAAAGACTGGTTGGATCGACGAACGTTCTCATTAAAGAGTTCAATCACTCGTACTCTCGTCTGGTTTGAGGAGACATTTAAATATCAATTTGAAACGCAAAATAAGATTCATCCAATTCATACATTAATATAATAAGAAACACTTGTTATTAAAACAATTTCATTGAAGAAAGGTTGTATTAATGAGAGCACTCATTACAGATGAACTATACTTTTGCCTCGTAGAGTATAAGCTCTCATAGAGAACTAATAGAGTTGAATTATACTTTTGTCTACTTCAACGAAAAATGTTAGAAATTCACTTTCAATAGATAACATAATAGGCTATCCAAATAGTGGTAATTCATAGTATTATCCAAGGTCCTAGATCATACTCTTATAGGGCAAAGGCTGGAGAAAATTAGTAAAAAATATTCTTATTACAGGCTAATGTTTATAGTACTTGTAATGGAAGTAGAATTATCATTATTTCTTATCGAGTAAACTTCATGATAATAAGGTACAAAAGCATAACCAAAACATAAAATCTTTCATTTTTACTGAAAACCACAATGCTTCTTCTGAACATCGATGTGCAATACCAGTTTCAAAAATAACTTAGGCCTATTGATAGTTATCTGGGTATATAATAAATGGAATGGTGCATCGATGTTCAATGTGTCATGAAAATTCTATTGATACCGCTAAGTAGAAGTTTGGATGAGCGGGGTTGGATTTTCTTCGTTTTCCATTTTTGACGCATCGAGCTCTGGTTTACTTTTCAAGACAATTAAAATACTGTTTCCTTTGCCTGAGGGCTACTTTTATCACTGTTTTTTTATTTCAAATAATAATGATCACAATACCCTTTTCAATTATTTCTTTTAATGCATAAATAATTGAAAAGGGTACTGTGTTCACTTAAATGTCTCCACTATTATGGCGATTCATGAATGGAAGGTTCGAAATTGATCTTCTGATCATCATTTGAGATCAGGCCCATTTCAAACAATAAACATTTTCAAATTAAATTCAAATAAGGTCATTCATGCCTTTAAATGGACAACATAAGAATCACCATTACTCACTTGGGCCACCTCATAAAAATAGGTAACTTACAGAGTCAGCTCTCTGATCCTGATAGAATCAAGTCCCACCCGCTGGTAAAAACAGGTTGATGAGTCCTAACTAAAGGTCGATTTCATTGGACTGTACACTTCTCTCTCCGGTTTCTAGCTCATCTGTGAGCAATGGAATATTTCCTGGCGCGTTAATACAAATCTCAACTAAATAATGGGCTAACAAAGTCATAAATTTGTAGAGTTACTCCCACAAATCAAATTTCACTTGAGAGAAAACTGTTTTATAACGAATGATTTATAATTGATTGATATAAAATGTATTAGAAAGTAAAGCGGAGGTACTAGACCACAGGAAGAACGGATATCAGAAGATGAGTGTTATCAGTTCAAAAAAATCTAAAAGCTGAAAGTCAGGTTTGCGCCCGTAATAATGTTTTAGTATTAATAAAAATAACACAAGATTTGACTACAGATAAAATTCACACTTTGGAAGTTGTAGTCAAAGTACCAAAATTTGAACGAAATTTAACACTGTACGCTGGCGCCAAAGCAAGAGATTGAATCCATAATCTTCTATCATTATTTTTTGAATAGGTTATTATATTATGGAATACTTCTTTCCCTTAAGTCAATAACTATAGTCCTAGTGAATTTCAAACTGATACCATCATAAAAAGTATGACATCACAACTATGACATTTCAAAACAAAAATAATGGAGATACAGTAACTTGGTTATAAATAGGTTTTTGGCATGTTATTATTAACTAGAGGCGGCTAGGTCGACCTCTTATCACTCAAGCTCTGATAAATTGGATAAATCATGCACTTTTGATATTTATTTTTAAAAAAATCAAGATGAGTTTTCTGTTTTTTCAATTTATTTCCACAAATAAGGAATATATTATACAAGAACAAGATGCAATGAGATTATGAAAATACAAACAAAAAAATTTTAATCCCTATCATACAGTGATAAAGTTAAATAAAACATTTCATTGTAAGAAGATAAATTTTTTATTTCAAATACAACACTAACTAACATTACAAAGATTAGTGAAGAACATAATCTGGAACAGATTTTTTTGAACTCAGTTATAGAAAACAATGTTGCAATAATAGTTTACTATCCATAAAATCAAACTATAAATTTGAATGATAATAAATATAAAAATTAATTTCAATCTTTGTGGTGAAGCCATTCATACAAACGGTTGTCCTATTTATACCTAAATGATGAATTCATAATCATACGATCATTTAACGTGGATTCACGACTGTTTATGAGCTATGAGGCCTAGGTTTCATTTAGCCCAGCTTCTAAAACCAAATTCCCGGCCGGATATGCCGTATATGCCTCGGCCGGTGTGTTGAAGGATAAATTTTTAAAAAATGTTCCATTCTACACTTTTGAAGGTGTGATTTTCAAGAGAAACGTATTCCAACATAAAGTTGTCATCTATGAGATCATGATAAGATGATAGATCTGGATTTCCAAATGATTTCAACGTTTTTTACATCCTCGAAAGCCGCGTTTCAAATGCAAAACTACTAACGCTAAAACAATACTACACTCTACTGCTACTATTGTACTTTATACACTTTAAAGTGGTGACTTATGGGAAAGAAGTATTCCACCATACAGTTATCCTATTTAGAAATCATGATAGGAAGATGATAAATTCAATCGCTTATCTTGGCGCCGCTGTTATGTGTATGGTGCACGCTTTGTGCTTTTAGGAAGAAAACCCCCAGTAAACCACTAACCTCCAACACAGCGAAGTTGGTCCCTCAGGCTATAGTCTGTCCAAGCAAAGAAGATATTCTGGCAAGATGGGAAAATGACTCTAACTCGGTCAATATTGGTTCAAAAGTTATCAATTTGGTCTCAAATTATAGGAAACATTCTGATCTACAATTAAAGACCAAATTTATGATTTTTTAAACTAATATTGACCGAGCTTGAGTCATTTTCCCCATCTTTCCAGAATGTCTTATTTAGCATAGGTGAAGGAAGTAAATAGCATCTGTGCGAAATCGGGTCAGTGCGCTGGTCACGATACATGTTCGATAAAAGCGTCCTTATTTGGCGTCCGGCAAGCCACCCATCATCAATATGGATCTACGCCGCTACTTACCGGCTTATCGCTTGGTGCAGGGAAGAAACCGGGAACCTGAGTCCCACCATCAAACAACGCACCATGGGAAAATAAGTCTGGGCGCTAAGTTCATCCGACGACGACCCACTTTGCAGCGGTCGCTTTATGCAAAATCCATTCTATTTGTCTGAGGCCCGTATTTTCAAAGACAATCTTCTCAGAGACGTATTATAGTATAGAGGTATTATCTTACTATCGTATAGACGTATTCTCTTATATTAGAGGAAGTTATGGTCTTATCCAAAAGGTAAATAGATAACTCTGTAATCTATTTGCCTTGGTAAGGTTATTTATTTACCTTGGTATTATCAATAGTACTTTAACAAAAACTTCAATTCAAATCAACAGCAGATTCGGATGGAACTCATTATATTCAATGCGACTATAATTATCTTGATTTAATCCATTGATAGATAATTTATTTTTGACTTAAGATTCTATTGACAATCACTGGCGGCTCGTGCCCACGACACATGTGAAGTGCCCGTATATTTTACTGTACAGAACTTCACCTGTTTCGTGGGCGCGAGCCGCTAGTGTTGATAATACTAACTAATACAAACTTAGGTCAGAAGAAAGCTTTTAAAGAAGCTTATTTTTTATTGTCTGTGCTGGTGCACAAGCACACGTTTATGATTTAAGACGATTGGAATTTAAATTTCTAGATCCTCTATGTTAAGACTATCTATCATAAAAAAACTGAACTAACAATCACTTTGCATTAATCACTATGAAAAAATCTTGAAGAAAACTCAAAGTAGCTTACTTTTATATGTGCATAGATTATCAACAACAATCACTTTGCAGTGCTCACTGTATATGCGAAACTCAATTTATTTCATCTCAGTGATAGAAAACGTGAAAAGCTTAATCTATTGTCTTTTCTTTTATCAGTCATAACCATTTTCCATGATTATCCTACGACTTGTTCCAACAAATACTAATCTGGATGAGAATTAGTAACACAAAAACGAGGAAAGATTTAATTATTCCATTAGAGTGAGAAAATAATTATCAATTAATTATTATTAGTGAAGCCTATAATACCATGATTATCCTAAACTTATATTTCGTCGCTTATCAAAAGACCTATTATGCTATTAACCAAGACTAGAAAGGACCAACAAGGAAGAGCTTGAAATACAGTAAATGTTGACTTTGGAAACCTACAACAGTGTGTTGTCTAAGCTTTGAAATCCTCCCAGGTTAAAAAATAAAGGCAGCCATTCCATTCTATTAACTACAAGCTATAAGATGAATTTTGGAAAGAAATTGAAGCGAAAAAACTAAAAACTCATATTAAAATTAGTTTTTCTTCTGCAGAGTGAATCTACAGATCATAGGGAGGATAAAATCATTATTCCCTTGTTCTATCCCTATTGCACGACAGTGAAAAAATTAATTCACAGGAATAAATTCTTACCGAGCACCCACTATAATGTATTTATATGGGAAGTTTATATTTCATACTTGAGTTGAACAGAAAAATCTTTCGAAGTAAAAAGTCAATGAAAATTTGATAACTGTTCGCTACGGTACCAAAAAGTACACTATAGGCCTAACTATTCAATAATATTAATACAATTAATATTGTTTTGTAATAACTATTATTATTAATCATCAATAACACAGAGGTCAATAGCAGGAAGCAGGAAGGTCAATAGCAAATAGTAAGGTATAGGAAACTTTTGATCTTCTCATCTGATAAGAGCATTTCTATGTTCTCCAGGTTCTCTAATCGGTAGGTTGTATGCAGATTAATGAAAATTATCCATTTCTCAATGTACTCTGGATAATAGAATCATGTTTATTATTGCATAAGAATCAAATAATAACAATTGGTGAAAGTCTAGATAACAAAAAACCGTTTGTAGTCTTGTTAAAACGTCCAGATCTGATAAAGATCTCAAGAAACACTTGATTTTGCTTCCCACAAAAAAAGAACAAATTAAAAATGCCAACTTTCTAATGCTTACCTTGATACCTTATTACAAGATAGAACAATCGTACATGCCTGATGTGGGAAAATTGGAAATGAGATGACAGGTGATTAAAAGAGAGCAGTTTTTATTATTATAATACATTCACTGTTACTAAATAACTTGTCTCAGAAGAGAAAAAGCTTCAAGAAACTTTTTCCAATTCTTGATAATTTATTCAGTAGTGTAGTTTTTCAGTATTGTAAGAACTTTTATGTTGAAAAGGGAAAAATTTGAAAACATAGAGATTATGAGAAAACTGATAGTAATGGGGTGGGGGACATTAAATAAATAAATCAATGAAATATTATCAATTATCACTAACATTGTTTTGTTATCGTTAACAAAACATTGGGCGTTGA
This sequence comes from Sogatella furcifera, assembly GCA_017141385.1. NCBI lineage: Eukaryota > Metazoa > Arthropoda > Insecta > Hemiptera > Delphacidae > Sogatella > Sogatella furcifera. The sequence goes on along the minus strand of CM029547.1, from coordinate 7,171,989 downwards.
AATCATTATTATAGAATTATATCAAGCATTCAATTTTAGCAGTTGATCTTCCATTTTTGTTATTGAATTGCCGGAATTCCATTATTTTATTGACCATGCAAGAATTGGTAGTGGAAGCAAGTTCAATAGTGTACCAAGTTCTATTGTACTAAATCTTGAGACTGTTTTCTTATTGTAAATTCACGAAAAGATGCAAAATCATCGTGAGAATAGAAAGACTTGATAGCGTTCAAGCCATAATAGAATTTATAAATATACGAGCACATAGCGGAAATCAGTCTACAGAAAATTAATGAAAATCAACATGATTTCAATTTAAATCTATCACGCACTGACAGCGACAGGTAACTGACATTTAAAAACAAAAATACAAATTGTTGGACAGAACAAGAGCTGAACGTGATACAAAAATCATGTCGAGGTACTGTTATTAAAAAATTGACCATTTCAATGTTTTTTTAGAAACACCCGACTCTCTGAAAATAAGCTGCTTACCTTGAGATTTCAAGTATTGTCTGCTTTGAGAATATAATATTGGCGACCCAGTATCAGTGTTATACTCTTATTTAATTCGTTATGGAGCTAGTAATGAAGTTGATTATATCAAGTTTTATTGTAGGATCATTCCATTGATAAGTGCAAAGTTCTGCTGTGATAGGTGAGTTCTGATGTAAGAAGCTGAATGATAGCATTCCATTGTCAAATTTCCAAATACTTATCAGGTATTAGCATTTCATTATTTGAAATGATATCAAAGTAATATCTGATAACATGAAAACTACAACTTTAAGGTTCTATCACTTCAAAAATCAGTAATTGCACTTTTTGGCAGCCCTTGATAGCCTCTCTCATTTGTTGAGAAAGAAGCTGAAAATTTTTATTTCAAATCTATGGAATCTATTAGTAAGTTAATGACCAGGATTTGTCTTCTCATAAGGGCTCTTGCTTGAGAAGAAGGCTAAGTTATAGTTTAAAGTTTTTTAACATATAGGTAAGCATCATATCATGTTCAAATTGAATAATCCAATATACTTATATTATACAATCATGTAATTTTGCCTAGATTTACTAGAGTTAATCCAGCTTTATACGAGGATAGCAATTGAACTATCTTGAGAGCTTTAAACGCTTCGAAAAGCTGTACAAGAATTGAAATTTATTTCAAGCTGGTACAGGTTACAAGAACATCAATACATTGACGATCTATTTGCAGTGAAGTTGACCTTTATTCAAATAGAAGTCAACTTCAAGAGATCAATCAAGGTTAGCGTGTACACTACACACAAAAGAGGGCGTCCATCATAAAGTATTTGCAAGACGAAGCGACTTAATAGTATGCTAGCTTTTTATGGCATGTAATTTTGATGGGCTATTTAGGGACATTGCGCCCAGAGGCAAATGTAGCCATACAGAGCGCCACAGAAGAAAATAAAGAAGGATAAAAAAGGAAAAAGGATGAAAGAAGGATAGGTGGAGATAAAGGATAAACAGCCGCAGCGTCTCAAAGGTTACATGCTATCTGACTGGAAATTCTCATGAATCGCAGAGAACCGGTTTCCCTCTCAGTGCAATGTCAACTCCAGACAAGTTCCTATTATTTTTGTGCGGGAAACCATACCAGTGATATCCAACAATCACGCGGGAACGAATCGAAATCATGACCTTTGCAAAGGCGAATTTTAATTCGTTTAATTACAGAGCCGCTAGTCATATTGTGGGTGGAAATCATTTTTCTGAACAGTTTCTATTTTCATTCTGATGAAGTTTGAAAAGTTTGAAAGTTCGAGTCTTCATTTCCGTATCATCATGCATCATCCCTATTCGAATTCGATTGATCTACAAATTTATTGTTTTACAAGGAAACCATACAATTGATGACCGATGAGAACCAAATATTGTAATCCGTTAAGAAAAACCTCTGGATTTCGGGCTTAATTGATCACAAACCAATTATTTGGAATATGGGGTTAAATAAGAATATAAACATTGGACATGATGATAATAACATCACGGTATTTATGAAGAAAATGAGACATTTCTAAGTCTTTAAAGTCAAGATGGACAAATATTCATAGTATATATAGTAATAATTTATAGCTCAACTTCCTATTTGGATTGTCGCAATTCAATTTCATCACTTAAAATTCGAACTTCTGCCTGTTTGAAGGAAGCTAGAGAAAGAGAGATACGAAAGTGATAGAGAGAAAGAGAGACATGGACTCAGAGAGGCTGAGGGTGAGAGAGTGAGCGTGAGAGAAGATTCCTCAGGGATGAATGGTTTGATGAAAAGACGTTTGTAAAAATCAAAACCATTCACAAAACGCTCTGACTTGGGGGAGGTGAAATCACAACGAACAGGTGTCCATTGACAAAAAGAAGCAGGTATAAAGTGACCTTTCTGAAGAATACAGACAGTGTTGAAAAGGAATAAAAAATCAAAAGCACTGGAATACACCTGCTCCAATACATCTGAATTGACAGGTAGACAGTTCTCCAACTACCTACCAATTATTTCAGAACTCCCAGACAATTGAAAAAAAATCAACTCATGTTCATGACAGTAATTTCAAAAATATTTTTAAATGTACATAACTGAGATTGAACAGTATAATTTTCAGATAAATCAGTTGAAAGCTTCAGCACTATGAATGAGCTTTTTCTAGTGGGGAGAAAACTCTAAACTATGATGCCTTTTCCACCATTGTATGAAACTATTTCGTTCTACCAATTTATTATGATAAGGGATAGTTAGATAATTCAACATCAAAGGAAAATAACAATCTATGATGAAATTGTCTAAAAAACAATTGATAATAGGCCTAAATAACATCGATTGACGGATGTTAATCAGGCGTAGGCCCTAATTACTCATTATGATGACAAGCTAATAGCCTAATAATTTATTCTCCATATTTGATAAACAATAAATTAATTGAGGGAATGATAATAGAAGTTGATCGTTAAACTGATGATTTCATTCACAGCGATTAAGTTAGGTTACCAATATAGCAACATTGGTGATAATTATGAACCATAATTAGAATTATTAATTAACGTGAATTGATTTAGACAAAACTAAGCTTATAAATGAACCATGATAAATATACACATCATTGTTACATCACTACGTTCATAAATACGTTATGAAAGCGGAAGATTTTTGGTAAATAAATTATTGCATCTTATGATAAGGACGATTACGATTGTCTCTTATCTCTGTTTCACGTCTACCAAACAATGCAATAAAAGAAAATCTCCACAGAAAATGAATTGTTCTGAAAATGATATTATTACATCTACGATGCGAATTTTATGGGAAACCCAGAACAAAGATGTTGTACGATCTATCTGTGGATGGAACGTGAACAGAGAATGATTGTAGCTTTATCTCAAGCACAGTATCAGTTTGATTTTGATAAGAACGTAACGTTTGATTCGTAGGCGTGCGCCGCTTGCCTCAAACCAACAACAGTGAGATATTGATTAGCGAGAAGTCTTACTGCCCCATTTTCAGTTCACTCGCACTGTCATACCTCAACAGGCACCATATGAGTGGAAAATCATGAGGGAAATAAAGAAAGCATGATTGGAAATTTGTTAAGTGATAACAAGTATTGTAAGTTTGTTATCATTTTTGTAATAGGTTATGATTATTGTAGACTGCGCTTACCTGCATTCGGGGATCCTGTGCCTGGAAATACTGTGGTATTATGCACATGTCCATCCCTGTGTAACAGAACTTGGTCTAAATCCTCAACTACCCTAAACCGTGTTCTATCACTTGAAAACGTATTTTTGAAACACTTGGCACACTGAAAACACAACGCCCATGCGTGCTCCTCACTGATGGGCGCGTTGAACGATATCAAAATGTCCAGCAAAGACACACACTCGTTTTTATCCAGAATACACTTCCTCGGTTTCACTTCGACGTCTTCCGACATCGTGGTAAGCACATTGGGTACCGTACATCACTAGTATTCGAACATCCAAAGCCGACTGAGTGATAGCACAACACTACAACACGCACAAACCAGACTGGATGGCAGGTTCGTTGTTCCACCGCTAGATTGCGATAGCCGCTGTAATCGCGGCACAGCAACCGGCTTATCATTCGCTCCAGTGACTGAACAGTTCCAGCAACGGCCAAAATTACACCTCATTAGGGTTGCTTCTCTCATTATAAAGAATAAATTTTTATACTTCATTTATGCTGTACAGACTATGCATAAATAAATCAAGTCAAAGTCAAAGAGCATGCTGTAAGATAATTCTAATGATTGAAGTAAGTTGACTGTAAGATAATTTGAATGAGAAGTAAGTGATTATTCTGTAAAATGTTAAATTAAAATTAATAATAGCCTACTACAGTATAAAGCTTAATAAATTGAAAAGCATGTAATTCGTTTGTGAAATGTTTAATAAAAGAATAAAGCAATATTATTGTCTTCAAATTGTATGTAAGATAATTGAATTCTCACTTTATTATTGGAAATCTATAAATTATTCAGCAATATTCTTCTTATTGAAAAGAACCTTATTGTATCATTGAAATGAAAATCTTATCAATCCTGATTCGTTTTTTCATTACTATTTTGAAATAAAATAAACTGATATTCCATTATGGAACGGATTCTACAACATTGGTCATCGACATCGACTCATTCAAAATTTAATTAGCTTACTATCTTAACGAACAAGCAGATATCATACATGAAAGAAATAATATTCAAAGGACCTACCTACGCTTATTCAGGGCTGAATAAGATGGTAGTGTATGCCAAAAATTGGCGTTTGGCAAATGACTGTTATTGATTCTGAGCTGTGTTACAAATAAAACGGTGAACGGTCTGCGAAAGCATATCGAGTTGAGAGCGATCTCTTTGGTTTTTTCTATTGATTATATATTTTATTTTCATTATTTATTATCAATAGTACTGTCACAAGAGGTCATTTATGAGTCAAATCTACTTTACAATTTGATCAACTACCTATATACGTCGAGTACTAGCCTAATTAGAAAGGCTTGAATAGAAACTAAGCTATTTAGTCAAATGAGAGACACAAATCTCAGCCTCATATTATTATATTGATTACTTTTTGTTCGGCTATTTCAGTTCATAGTTTTTTCTGCCACTTATTGAATAGGCTTCTCTATCAGTCTCCCCTCAATCTACTTGAGTCTAACTTGTTTGCTTGATCAAGTTGACTTGACTAAAAACGACCTTGTTTTGTTCTTAAATTTGAAAGCTCAAACAAACATTCTAAATACCACAAATTTGTTCAGAGAATGTTCTCCTCTAAGTTCAAACTCCTCCTGAGGCATTCTACAGGGATCCCAGAGAATATTTTAATGTTGTTGATACACTTCAAATTTGGGAAACTTTATAGGAATAGGAACTGCACATATCAATTTTAGCAAAAGACAAGATAAGAATTTGAAGATATCAATCAATTTTAGCATCTTCAATACCTATATACAATTAAAGAAGGGTAAAAACTGGTGATATAATAATAACAAATTGTAGGTACTTAGTTAGTGATTCTACAAGAGATTAAAGGTACGATTTGGCTGATGCGTAACGTAACGACCGTCGGTCGTGGTCGATCAGCTGTAGCCAATCACAGCTCTTCTTATTAAATCTCAAGGACAATACAAAACAAGACAAGAGCTGTGATTCAGCTGGCTACAGCTGATCGACCACGGCCGACGGTCGTTACGTTCCGCACCAGCCGAATCCTAGCTTAAGTAGTTCAGTTGGGCTATGGACTATTTGAATGCATTATACACTGGACAAAGGTATACGGTAGTAGAATCTAGAATGCATAAAAGTAGTCGGATGCAAAATGGATTAGCAGGGTCCCCCCTCATCCCACTCCCACCTGGAGCTGTGTGGCACAATTTCACAATGATAGCCTTGAATTTGACTACATTTTTGGGTTTCCAAAAATACCCTCAGAAAGAAGTCGCATGGATAAATAATATCCATGATAGATCTAATATCTGGGCTGAAAAGTAACCACATTTCTCCATTTTCATATAATGTTCTACAAATTCTGAACAAACTACAAGCTTGCCTACAAACAGCCTACAATTTTCCCATGCTGCTTTTTCAGGGTTAGTTTTATTCATTTTAATCGTTCAAAGCTGATGTCTTTCAATCTTGTGTGTAGAAAGTTCAGCAGAATGTGGGTAATTTGGAGTTCTCTGCAAATTTGTAATCATCTCTGATCTATATTGTAGTTTTTTTCTGTAGGGTACCGTAGTTTCAATTTCAATTATAAAAATTGTGTTGAAACAATAGTTTTGAGAAAGTATCATTTACAGTCAATGCAGTTAATAAGCTCCTACAGGACAATGATTGTATAAAAATTTATCGATCTGTTGTAACAAAAAAAAATTACAGCAACAATAATTACATTGATAGCAAAATTACATTCTTGGAAAACGGTTGGTTAATCCAATTGGCAATTCAATCAAGGTTGAATAAGATGGGATTTACTGTAGGAGACTATCAAGTCATGTAGTTCATTACATCAAAGAGGAATTTCCCCATAATTATAAATTATATTGACAAACTTCACCGCTAACTCTTGGGATGAGCCAGTGTGCGATGGGAGTCTTTGGATATTCAATAGGGCCTACGATTCATTTTAGTGAATATAGTATGCAAGAGATTCAATTACTATTGTTGGGAGGGTCCATGACATTAATTGGTCAACAGAAATAATATAATGAAACTACTGAAAAACCTACTGTAGATGGGTGTATACGAGGATTCCAAAAAACCACGATTCCGAAAGCTAGCACTGTAGATCTAGTCTGTCCAAGCAAAGAACACCCTCTGGAAAGATGGGAAAATAACGCCAGCTTGGTCAATATTTTTTCAAGAATCATAAATTTGGTCTTAAATAGTAGTCATTTTCCCATCTTGTCAGAGGGTCTTCTTTGCTTGGACAGACTATAACTATTGGAGTCGGATTTCGCGATTTATCTAGGATAACTGTATTGATGGCTTGTATTAAGTATCATTTTTTGGTCTATTCATTTTTAACAATATCAAATTGAAATGCTGGTTGGAATTCAGATAATTATTTGGTTGTAGTGAGAGAATACACTTTATGCGGCATAGAAATAGTAAGACTACAATCTGTGACGTCACACTTTGAATGATAGTTGACGAAATTCCCACCCGGAGCTCTATACTCTGTATCTAATTTTAGCTTTGTGTTTTGATTACTGAAAAAAGTTTAACCTCAATCTATGAATTCGTAAAAATAAACATAAATCGCTTAACAAATGTAGAACTCTGGGAAAGTAATTGTTCTAGTAAAAAAGGTGTCATCGTTTGTAGTACTTTATCAGTTTATTGGCTCAATAATTTCATGACAAACATCGAATTTATTTCAACTCTCAAATTGTGTTCATAATGGTGTGACGTGACGATTGCCAAAAATTATTGATTATTAGTATTGTTTAGGTAGGTACTGTACAGAATAATTAATTAAAATGTCATCTTTGTCGTGTCCAATTTGTCATAAACATTTTACAAAGCGCTACAGTATGAAAAGACATTATACTAGAATTCACCCCAAAGTTGAAGTACCGGAATACTTGTCTCCAAAAGTCAAAGACTCAATGAAGTGTGCAATATGTGACAGCATCCAGCATAATTTCAACGATCTTGAATGTCATTTGTTGAGTCATAATATCAAATTGCAGACAGAAATAGTACATTTTGAAAATAAAACCCTATTTTATGAATGGAAGAAACGACTTGAAGACGAAGAAAAAGTTCAGTATGTTCAGAATACGGGAAGAAGGGTGTCGACCAATAATAGTATCACAACTTATTATGTTTGCCACAGGTCTGGTAGCTACAAACCAATGGTATCCTCTTTAGAAAGAAAACGGCAGCTCAAGATACAAGGATCGTTGAAAATAAATGCATTCTGCCCCTCCAGGATAAAAGCAACTTTTCAACCCCGGGGGAATGTTGTTGTGGAGTTTTGTTGGACACATTTAGGACATTCTAATGATTTGGCTCATCTCAATCCATGCCATGATTTAAAATTGGAATGTGAACGTAAAGAAGAAAAGAAACCGTTGGTCTCATCTTTGTCTACTTTAGGAAGTAAGGTTATAGATTTGAAGAGCATGCTCCCGTCTGAGAACGATTACCGGAAAATTAAATTTCGTCACAAAATGTCTTTGAAATTGAAAGAAAATTCTGTGGTAAAGTGCAAAGATGTTTTAGAACCAGCATGGATTGTACGTTCTGAGGATGAACAACAGTGTAGAGTGAAATCCTTGAAAAGTGTGTGCGATTGTCTCTTATTTTGCAAATATTGCAAAGTTTGTTCCCACAAATACACTTGTACTTGTCCAGATGCTTCTGTAAAAGGAAATCTTTGTAAACATATGCATTTACTGTGCCAAATTAATAACTCAGATGGTAGAACTATCGAACATAATACTTCTAATATTTCATTGCAAAATGAGGTTGAACCTAAAGGTTCGTCGAATCATTTGGACAGTGAAATCGATGAATTGAAATCCGAAGCAATGCAATTTGATCGTGTAGTCAATGAATTTCATTGTGAAGGAAAACTGTTGCAAAATGAACCAAATGAACTTGATTTTGAAACAGAAGAATTTATAATAAATTGTGAAGAAGCATTATTAAAACGTAGTACAGATCACTTGAACTGTACTGCAGACCAATTGAATTGTACCTCGAACCAATTAAGTAGTCACATAGAACAATCAAATTGTCCAACAAACCCAATAATTTGTAATACAGACCATTTGAGTTGCTCTACAAATCAAATACATTGTGACACAGATCAATTGAATTGTGTTACAAATCAAATACCTTGTGACACAGATCAATTGAATTGTGTTACAAACCAAATACCTTGTGATACAGATCAATTGAATTGTGTTACAAATCAAATACCTTGTGACACAGATCAATTAAATTGTGTTACACACCAAATACCTTGTAACACAGATCAATTGAATTGTAGTCCAGATCAATTGATCACAAACCAATTGAATTGTAGTCCAGATCAATTGATCACAAACCAATTGAATTGTAGTCCAGATCAACTGATCACAAACCAATTGCATTGTGATACAAGCCAGATAAATTGTAACACAGACGAATTGAATTGTTTTACAAGTCAAATACCTTGTAACACAGATCAATTGAATTGTGCTACAAATCAATTAATTGGCAACAATAACCATTTGAATTTTAGCCCAACTCAATTGAATTGTAACCCAAATCAAATAAATTGTAGCCCAAATCAATTGAATTATGACACAGACCACATAACTTGTAGCACAGATCAATTGAATTGTGTTACAAATCAAATACCTTGTAACACAGATCAATTGAATTGTGTTAATAACCAAATATCTTGTAACACAGACTCATTGAATTGTAGCCCAGATCAATTGATCACAAACCAATTGCATTGTGATACAAGCCAAATAAATTGTAATACAAACCAATTGAGTACTGTCCTAAACCAATCAGATTGTGCCTCCATTCCATTGGATTATGGGGGACCCCAATTAAACTGTACAACTAACCAATTGAATTATGATCAAAATCAATTCAATTATAACACAAATCAATTGATTTTTGAAGATCTTAATCAAAATAATTGTGAAATAGTTCCAGACGATTTATCCAATGCTAAAAATGAGATATTTGAAGAATTTAAAAACTTATTGGAATCAGCTAAATCGCAACAAGATATAAACTTACTAAGAATTGGAGTTAGAGGACTTAAAACGTTTATTGAAACCATTGAGATAACCCAAGATCAAGGCATTCAGGTGCCTAAAATTGATCAAAATACTGAAAAGGATGATTCTGTGATCAAATTAATTTATGATAAAGTAGGTAATAATTGTTGAGCAAGAAATGTAATGTTAAATCTATTGTCAAATTGGTGTTCTTAATTTATTAATCTGATGGATGTTGTTCAAGTTTTTATTGTCATATCTGCTTTCAAATTGATTATAATAATTGTTGATGATTTCTATAATGTGAAATTCATTTTAGAGCCCTCAAAAAATTAATATTCAGGTAGATTTTTCCAAGCACAAAAATACCTAATTTAAAATTTCAGTCATAATTTAAACGATTTTATTTGAAATACAATAATTTATTGGCTTTCAATTCCAGTCTACCAGAGCAAGGACAAAAAAGAATACTGAGAATAGAATTGTAATATAGAGAATAGAGTAACCAAATAAGACTGCCTAGGTCTTCACTGATGTGTAACATGTTAGAATAGGACTACTCCATGCTAAAAACTTTATTCTCAGCGCACGTGGATTTATTTCAGTCCTTAATCTTCTTGGCCTCAATTACAAAATGTGTATAAAGATAGATATGTAAATGAAAAAAACAAGAAATGATTTGCCATCAAAATGAAGATTTCATATTACATAAATATGATATTCTATTAATAGGCTTATGAGATGTGTTTGACCTTTTCACTTCTGATTTCTAACATTTTGGATTTCTGAGCAATTATACATACCATAAAACGTAAAACAAAATCCAAAATTCAATTACAGTACTTTGTTCAACATTGTAATAAATTTATTACTGTATCTTTATTCCAGAATGGCATTTCCAGAACGTTTTGTATGACTTTTCTCTCAATTTCTATTAAACAGAATAAAGAAGTATTTTTGGGTAGTTGGAGACTTTTAGCTGAATAATACTGGTCAAATTTTAATAATTTTTTTATTGGCAGGTGATTAAGACGTGTAAAATACTCTTAATATACATACATAGAAACTACCATTTTTGGTATTGTAAATTTATGAAACTGTGACAGAAACCTCAGAGGTTATGCTTTTTGAACCGTAATTCCCCTTTATTAATACACTGGCCCGCTCTTAAAATCTAAGAGATTTCGCAAATAAGGCAGCTGTAGCTTGCTTTTTATCTCCGTTGAATCTTCTCAATTCTGATATAACCTGGAAACAAAGAAAACCAGATCTATCAAGAAACATTCATGAAGATTTTATAGTCTTTCCAAGCAAAGAAGACATTCTGGCAAGATGGGAAAACGACTCCAGCTCGGTCAATATTGTTTTAAAAATTATAAATTTGGTCTCAAATTGTACTAAACATTCTCTTCTACAATTTGAAATTGTTGAACCAATATTGACCTACCAATAGTTATTTTCCCATCTTGCCAGAGTGTTTTCTTTGCTTGGACTAACTATACATTACAAATTTGCAGAGAAAATTTCAAGTAAATTATGAAATGGAGATTCAATCTATGAATGAGCTTTTAGTTAGAAGCTAGGAGGTGTATTAGCTCTTCTAATGTTCATTGTTATTTTTCTCAACTTTACCATTGATAATAAATCTAAAGGAGATGGGAGTGAGCCGTAGCCGTGGATTATTATCACAGATCGAACCAAGTTGACAGAACGGATTTTGACAACAAACGGTCAATAGATTAGTTCAAACCATTGCTCGCAACTGCCTTAAACGTAGTCGTCATTCATCTCATTATCCACACACATGCCGAAAAAATCACGAGGGCATCACCCTCAGAAATAAATTAGAAGCAGTAATTCTCGTGTTTGCTCCTCTCTGGCCTTAGGCAAAATACACTTGCGCCTGACTTTAGAACGCTCATTCAAGTCTGATGAACTGGGTAGGGAGTTTTCAACGGAGAAAATTTCAATTTAATTTTCATTCATATGCCATTTCAACAACGAAAAAACAGTATTAATTTCTATAACATTTTCTTATTCTATTTCAGTATTATTAAGTATATAATATCCGTTTAATCATTCGTTCAATATCCGATACATTCTCAAGAAAGTCCCTTCCAACATTATTTCAAAATAACTTACGTAGCCAGTAGTCTGGTCTAATTCTCTTTTGAAAATGGTGTTGTAGGTAACATTGAAGTAGATAGTATCTAACATAAATTTCATTCATTCTCGTAATTCATTTTCGCAATATTATCATGAATAAACCGACTAGTAACAGAAATGTATAGTCAGTAGTCATACTCAGGCCTCCTATTTATAATTTATAGCCTATTAGTTACATAAATCCTAATGATGATAATAAATTATGCCATTTTATGAAATGCTAGTAAGATCATGCACAGATACTAGAATACGTTGTGTTCTATGACCTATCCACGATCACTTAAGACGAAATAAACAAACGTGTGTGTACGTGTAAGGCTTGAGACAATACAAGACTGTAGCCAATCAGAGTTCTCATCTTGAGCTGTAACTGTTCGACTGCGGCCGACCGTCGGTCTGTTTTGCATAGAAGAAGCCTACCATTAGTCTGCTTTCACATAGGTGTATTGTATTATGTATCGAGCCTCATGTTTTGAATTTTGCATCTACAATAACATATGTTGATTATGATCTTGGATATTGAACATGTTATTATAAAGATGAATTTCAAAACATAAGCTTTAATACATGATACAATAAACCTTTACTATGTGAAATCAGCCTAATGGTAGGTAAGTCTTCTATATAAAACGGTCCGACGGTCAGCCGCAGTCGAACAGTTGCAGCTCAAGATGAGAGCTTTGATTGGCTACAGTCCGATTGTCTTGTCTCAAGACTCTCGTCTTGATCAGTGATTTGCATTTCGACTGCGGCAGACCGTCTGATCGTTTCGCATTGAGGAAGATCTACTATTACATGCAAAAAGTTCGTTTATTTCGTCTCAAGTCTCACCTATACCTATTTCAGAAAAAAATGCGTTTTCGTAACCCAGTTCTTAGAAAAAGATAGCCTGCAACCTAGTAAAATGGCATCAGTAAAGGTAGTAAAGGAGTCGATCAGCTGTAGCCAATCACAACTCTTGTTATTACAGCTGAAGGACAAGACAAGACCTGTGATTGGCTACAGCTGATCGACTGCGACCGACGGTCGTTACGTTCCACACAAACAAAAACCTGCCTTAAAGAAGCATTACTTCGAGCCCACCATGATGAAATATGAATCGCAGGAAGAAGACATTTAGCCAAGATGATGGTACCTTCTCGTTTGAATGCATAGTGTTCATTTTCAGTGAGTAGGCTCACCCGCTCCGTAACGACCACTCAATTGCTTCTCAATGAAGCAGCCGCCATCTTGGTCAAATAACTCTTGTCTACAACGGAATAATACTTTCAATTCTATTTGCGTAAATCGACCATTTTTGTGGACATACTTGGTACAGTATTTAGTCAAGCTGAGTAGACCCTCATTCAATACAATTTATTCATTGAAACATTTATACAAAATCATATTAAAATTAATTAAAGTGATATGGGAGATGAAAACAGACTTTGCCCTCACTACCGAATTATGATAAATTAAATCTAATTTAGTCCAAATGAGGTTATATATCACATCACTTTTAAAACACAATATTCAGAGTGTATTGAGAATGCATGTCTTCTCAGCTTGACCGAATTATGTTTGAAATGAGTAGGTACCTGTTCTCTTGTGAATCCGAGACTGATCAATTCTTTGACTTCAGTCTCGGTAAATGTGTCTGATGGCAAGATCGAGTTGGCTGGATCGAGTCGATTCAAGTTGGTGGGTGCCGGTCCACTTGTCGATGGAGTGGCTCCACCACCTGTTGATCGATAAACATTGTAATAAATTTCAATCATCAATTAAAAATATTATTAACAAGACCAAAGACAATGTACTTAGAAGTAGTTAGTCAATGGTAAGAAATTCTAGAAGTAACTGACATCTTCCAAAGTGTAAGTGGAAAAACTCAATATGGTTACCAAAATATGGTTGATGGAATGAATATGAATATCAACTCAAAATAGTATCAGTAAGACATAGAAGAAACTGACATCTTCCAAAGTTTGAGTGGAACTAACTCAATAAATATGGTTAAATAAATGAATATCAATAAATAATATCACAGTACCCTTTTCAGTGATTTTTTACTAAAGCATTACATGTTTCGACTATTAATAGTCATTTTCGAATGCGAATGTTGCATAATGCTTTCGTAAAAAATAACTGAAAAGGGTACTGTGATATCATAAAAAAAATCAGCGATAAAAGTAGCCCTGAGATAAAGGAAACAAATGAATATGAATAATATGGAGGAAACAGTTCAACTCAACTATTGTATGATATATTGGAAGTGCCTTTCAAACTGTCAACTTAATATTAGGTGAGCAATAATTTAATTCCATCTTTTTGAAATGCAATCAACGACCTTCGTGATGACGAAGTAGGTTCTGTTTTAGCTTACAAAAATTTGTTGAATGATATCCAAAAGCCATGAAAATAGTTGTCAATTTACTTCCAAGATCTATGAAATGAGAAAACGCAGGCTATTTTCAAGACAAATTTTAAACTGGCTTCCAGCCTGTTACACAAGTCAAATAAATGTAGGCTTCTCGCCGAGATTTATATATTCTAATTTCTAAATTTTAGGAGATTACAGTGCAATAGCCTATATTGAATATGATATGATTAATGCACGTGCATTGTAGGTTGTCACAATATCTTATTCAATCAGCTAATTTGGAAGACCTTTCATAGAATTGGTGATTTTGTGTGTCATGATTAATGTTGAATGCGGTCGTGCATCTAGGCTAACACACTTTCAAGTTTCGACATAAACTTTATAGAATAAATTCGAAGAAGACAAGATCAACAAGTTCAAAGTAAGTGTAAGATAGGTCAGTTAAAACAAAATCAAACCAATAGGTTGCACAACTTAAAATAAAACATTCTTCATTTAACTGATCAACAATGAAAAAACTTAATTTTTCAATTTTGAATATAATAGCCTACCCTATTTTATGTGCATTCAAAGCAAAAGAGGAGGTTTCAAAACAACACAATATCACTCATATAAATCTTGAACTACTGTATTCAACTACGGTACTGTATTTAAAAATCATACCAATTTTACTTTCAAATGTGCTGGTCATGGAGCAGTCTTTTCGTTTTTTCAATGGGTTCGGATATTGGATTTCATTCAAGTTATCAGACAAACACAAATAATGGGTTGTTTTTCTTTTACCTGATGATACAATAATATGCATAACTCATTATGAAATCTTAGAGTATCATTATAAAAACTAGTGAGGTGAGTAAACATGTAAATAATCATATTTATGGATGAGTTCTTGTTTGTATCATAAGTCAAAACAACTTTATAAATTCATTTTAAAAACTTATAAGAAAAATTGTTTTAAAAAATAATATGAAATGATCCAATTATCAATGTAAGTTTAATCATTGAAATCATCAATGTATCAAATTATTGAGTGTTAATCTTTTGTGAATATCAATTCATTAAATGGCATGAAATCAATGATAAAATTATAATCAAAGTGACAGCAGTTCAAGATACTCTAGAGAAATACACCACAATAATAAATTATACTTGGAGAATTTCTAGTGTTGTGGAATTCTAATTGAGAATCTTACCGCAAGATTGAGCCTAATTGAAAAAAATAATCATTTGATTTCAACAGCTCAATAGTGAGGTGAACTTACTTACTGTCTCAGCCTTATAGCTGCAGAGCAAACCCATATATGCAATTTATTGTTGTTCATTCATCTTTTTCCACGTCCAATATCAAATTAAAATAAAATACAACTTTTAAGTGAAATTACTCACGTTTTAGGTGAGGAGCTAAGAACCCCTTAATCACAACACAGTAGAGAAGGGATGTACAAAATAAAATGCAGTGACTGCAACAAATAGGTAAGACGGCTAGAACATTCACCGTCTTTCGGAGGAGACGATAAGCCGTCGGTCCCGACTACCTAAAAGTAATCGTCATCTATCATCCACCTCATTACCCACGCACAAGCCTATGAGCTCATGTGAGATTCACCGTCATGAATCAATCATTCAATTAGATTTAAAGAGCACTCAAGATACATCACCCATCCACATTTGCTGAACATATTAATTCCACAGATCACTCCCCCACCATAGACAACAACCTGCAAATACTACATTTTGAAATAAAACTAAATGTTCTTGAACAATTCGAAATTTACAAACATACAGAACTACATCCTAATAAAATTCTTAATAAGCAAATAAACTTTTCATCCCACACACTGTTTGAACTTATTAGAACCCTCTACCAACTTACCACCATAGCCCCTCTCTCGTCCCTTCTCCTGTACCATCAAATAACCACCCTCAAGACCTTTGAAGCTCATTAATACGGTAGTTCCCTACTGGTTTAAAAAATTGCAATAACAGCACGAAGAATTATTGTCGCGCCTAAAACTCAAAAGTTGTAAATCCTTCAAATTTGACATTACAGGCTAATCATGCTTTTTGGAACATCAAGAGCTTATTTTTATAATAATTATTATTGTTGAAAATGTTACAATGCAATATCACTTTATTAGATCAAGTTTATTTATTTTTCAATATTTATACCAAGACAAAATCTAGAATACTAGAATGCAATGTGATTACATAGGTTTTTATTCGTTTTGTTTCTAACTCTCAGACAACATTATTGGAACTATGTTTCTAATTAGAGTTAGAAACAAAACGAATAAAAACCCAGACTATCAAGTCTAGATTGGATATCATAAACTTGGAAACTTGAAATGCAGCTCAATTTATAATTCAAATCAAGAAGCACTAACGAAGATGATTGTTCAGTTTTATTTCGTTATAATCCAGCAGAAGATGAAAACAAATCAACTGAGAAATTGAGAAAACCTTTAAACAGTGGAACAACTCACTTGTTGCGATACTGTCCTTTATCGCCTGTTGCAGAAGTTCGTCCTGGTTTGCTGACGACGCTAATAGTTCTTCCTCATTACTGATTGTAGATAGCCTTGCACATTCAGGGAGATCTTGCTCGGCTAGGAAGTGCGTTTCTGTTCCTGTTGTTCCTATCCTTAGTACATTTTTTTCCAGGTCTATAGAGCACTGAAATAGAAAACAGACGTGTGTAATAAAAATATTATAGATATACAATGTGTAATAAAATAGAAAAAGAAACATCAATGATATATTCATGGAACAGAGAATTATAAAGCAGCGTATCGACAGTGCGAGGCATGCCTCGCGGTGCGTTGATACTTGTGCGACTGGAACGCGGTCGATCAGATGTGGCCAATCACAACTCTTGCTATTAAATTTAAAGGATAAAATAAGAGGTGTGATTGGCCACAGGTGATCGACTTCGTTCCAGTCGCACACGTACCAACGCACCGCGAGGCATTCGCGGCACATGCCTTGCACTGTAAATACGCGGCTTAAGACAATAGACGTGTGTAATAAATATTATCATAACAATTTAAAAATCATGATTTAGCTAAACATTTCAAGTGAACTTAAATAAAAACTCAAGATTGTTTGAAGTTGAAAAGTTTCTTGAAGTGGAAATTAGAAACACAGGTATGAATTGGTAAAGGAGCAATTTTGAACATAAGGATGTTGCACTCCTATATATTGTATGATTGAAACGATGATTATTGAATGATTAATAAATATGGAATTATTGAGAAGCTGTTGAAGCAGGAAAAATTAATGCAAAGCTACAATTTTTTTACATCATAGTCTCAAGTTTTCTTATTTATTTTTAACATTACATAAAATAGACTAAAATGTTTTATGGGATCAAATCAAATTTTATAAGTTACATCATCACAAAACATAGTCACACCAACAATCATAATTTCAGATTAGTTATACAAAGAGAATTGGTTGAATAACATACTAATCTAAAATATTGTAATAATCAGTTGAACTTTGAAATCAAATGGAATGCTTGTTCAAACAAAAGTTCAAACAAACTTGTTTGTAACAAACGTCTGTTTTAAATAGGAGGGTCGGATCTTGGGTGGCAGAAGTTTTAAATTATCCCTCACCGATAACTTTCATTCACTATTTCAACTCTATAATATTAAACGATAGATACAATGTGATAAAGTGACAATTTCATTTTACATCTGAATATATTTTTCGTCAATAATGTGCTGTTTTTTAACGCTAACTTTATGACTATAATGATTTTGATATCACTCCATGTGACAAACACTAAAAGAACCTGTAGAAAATATGGTGCGTGAGACTTCAAATTGACTAATGCCTTATCAAGTTTTCAACGAAAGATTCAAGTTTATGTTCCTATATCTCTGTAGTAATATCTATTATCATTAATTTATCCTCAAACATGTTAGGTACTTTACCCTATAGTTTTCTTATTGTTTATTATTCATTTTTATTTTCATTTTTATTCAAGGTATATGTTGTATTTGTGCAGAAATTTAGTGGAGGGTTAACTGCAAGAGAGGGCCGGCTGCGCCCTAACTTCGCCCTCCCAGGTTATTAAATAAAGGCAGCCATTCTATTCTATTCTAGTGAGTTAGAATGACACATCACCTAACTTAATATCCCACGAACAGAGCATAGGTATTGTGCAATAATATTGCAGTAAGATTTAGACTGAGGAATGGATGAATGACCTTAATAAACTTTAATATTAACTTTAGTCTGGTCGAGCAAAGGAGACATTCTGGCAAGACGGGAAAATGACTCCAGCTCGGTCAATATTGGTTCAACAATTATCAATTTGGTCTCAAATTGTACAAAACATTCTGCTCTACAATTTGAGACCAAATTTACAATTTTTGAACCAATATTGACCGAAATGGAGTCATTTTCCCATCTTACCATAATATCTTCTTTGCTCAACCAGACTGTTAGTAGTATTCTCGACTTATGTCGATAAAGTAACAAAACTACCCACCTGATGACGTTTTAGCATATCAAGTCCGAGAAGCATGTCCATCGGCTGTTCTTTGAGGACTGAGAAGGAGGTGGTGAGGAAGTCGTTTTCAATCTGCACTTGCACCATGTGAACTCTGCCTAGAATGCGCTGCACTCCAACACCTTTCGCGTAGCCTGACCATCTTGTGTCGACCAGTCGCATTATATTCACCCGTTCAGCACAGGCTGCTGACATTATTGTTGTTTGTGCGCCTGAAATTACAATAATTTGTTTTCATTTCAAAAATGTGTCTATTAGATTTGTCAGTATTCAACTTATCAACAACTGACAGTCAAGTCATCTCATACAACTATGAACATAGTATCCTCTGTAACAATGAAATTATCGTGGATTTGGAATTTTCAACTGTATTTCTACCCAATTCAATGAGAAAACACGAAGCATTCCCCCTATTTTCAGTTCAATCCTAGCTTTTCTGCATTAATATCCTTGTTATGCATCTGATGTCAACCTGACAGTCGAGTCATCTCATTTAACTATGAACGTATCATCCTCAGTAACAATAAAATGATCATGGATTTAGCATTTTAAACAATATTTCTACCCAATTCAATGAGAAAACACGCATCATCCCTGTTATTACCAGTTCAATCCTTGCTATGCTGCATTTACCTTTCTACACATCTCATGTCAACCAGACAGTCAAGTCATCAAATCAAATATTTTTATTTTCGTAAATAAGCAACATTAATACAGTAATGAAACATTCGTGACATTCAAATTGAAATAAACAATAACACATGAATTACAACAAAGAAGTGATTAATATGATTAATTGACATAATATCTTTAAACTGTATAATACAAGTGAATCTTTACAGGAAAAGTGTCTACATAGGTATTATAACCTGTGCGTAGACACGAGTTGATATAATGTTTTCAGTTTACGGTAGATTCAATTCGATTTAGTAAGTTATTCTCATTTTCCATTATTTTTTATGTTCTTTTAGCAAATTTAATTCTAGTGTTGATGGATTTCCTAACCGCGACGGTCAAGGTGGTAATTGAAGCAAGTTGCAGCGAATGAGATAATTAGAAGTGTGATTAAATTGAAGATTTTAGCAGTATGAGCTTTCAAACAAGTAGTAGGATCGATCACCTGTAGCTCGACACGATGATCGCTTCTGTCATTTCTCTTCCTATTACCCTCAGCCAATCAGATATCATTTTTTTGTAAACTTTAATATTATGGACAACTTCCAAATGTGGAGAAATATTTCTATAAAAAATTTGAGCTATATAGTATGAATTAGTGACGGAAAACGTTCTAAATAATCTGTCAGTATGGATTGTGTATGTTTGTGTGCTCCGGGTATTTGAACCATGATTATAAGAGACAAAATTAATATATCTTCAGCGTGTTTATGAATGTGTATGAGTAAAGTCTTCACAAATAGCTGCCTCAAGTTCAGAACATTAAAATCATTGAAAAGGTCATCTGTAGGGTACCTTCGACCCTTCCCAAGAGCTGCTTTTATTACGGATTTTTGAATGATATTCAATAGTTCAAGAATAGATCTATATGCTCCCCCCCCCAAGCTATTATTCCCCCCATAAACAATGATTGACAGTAGGCAAAGTAGCACAATTTAAGTTTATTCAGATTTAGTATTTCATTAAGTTGTCTGAAAACGTATATAACTCGTAAAACGTATCTCATTCAACTCTGAACATATCCTCTGTAACAATGAAATGATCATGGATTTCGAATTTCTCAACAATTTGTCTACCCAATTGAGTAACAAAACAAGCAGCATTCCTCCTATTTCCAGTTCAATCCTTGCTTTGCATCTTATTTTAACCTGAGAGTCAAGTCATCTCTTTCAACTCTGAACATATCAAGATGTAAACACTAGGGTAGGGTTCGATTAGTCCAGTTTTTCAAATATATAAGTTGTTTTATGAGAGTGGTTTGATTAGTCCAGTTTTTCCTGTACTAATCGAGGCAGTGTATTTCAATTAGTCCAGAGGTTCGATTAGTACAGTAAAGTTGTTTTATTAGTCAGGATGTGCAAGTAACTCGATTCGTCCAGTTTAGCCAATTCATGCGACCCGCTGAACCGGTTATAGGCTAATATGTGGAATCAACTATATCACTATATTTGTTAGACGACCACTTTGACGCCGTCTAGTTATAGTCAATTCCTTGTCAACGCATATAGTGGATTCATCACCTGGTACGAATTCAGTACGCCAACTGTACTAATCGAGGCACTCGCTCATCTAATTGAAGAACTGGACTAATCGAGTCACTGTATTAATCGAGCCCCTGCGCCTCGATTAGTACAGGTGCCTCGATTAGTCCAGTTTTTCAGTTTCTTAATGTAGGATAGGGACTGTATTAATCGAACACTGGACTAATCGAGTAATCCCCCAGAGCTCATCTCTGGGCAGTTGATCGCAATATCACAAAAACTTATATAGATGATGTGATTTAAGGGTTTTGGGTAGGGAACTTCTAACCTACTGTACTACAGAGACTTTAAAACATTATAATCATAGTGTGGCCATTAAATTCCAAACTTTTGATTGGTTAGCTTGGTCGAATCCATCATACTTTTACCAACTCAATAGAGATTTACATAATATATGTTAATCATAATAATAATAATTATGCTATGTCAAGATATACATTTCTAACCTACTCTTTGTTAGAAATGGCGGCTGGCGGGAAAAGTTTTCATCCCAAAAAACTGTAATGAATGCTTCTCACCAATGGCAACACTGAGAGTATACAGTCTCTCTAGTCGAAACAAATGTACATTTCATGAATAAATTTGATTTAATCAATACTAAGGCCCATTCTACACGGGCGTAGGAAACGCGGCGTTAACGTCGCGTCAACGCGTCAAATTTTTTTTCAAAACGCGACGTAGCAAACGCGTGAAGAGAAAATCAAAATGGCTGATGAACTTAACCTAGAAAAAGTGATACAAAACCCAGCTGATCAACGCGCGCTCAACGGAACACATTGTAATGAATGGTCTTATCTACACGAGCAAAATAATCACGCGTTCTCAACGCGTTGCTAACGCCCAGCTAACGCCGACCTCGACGTCGGCAACGCGTTGGCGCCCGCTCACGCTGTGAAAACGCGTGATTATTTTGCTCGTGTAGACAAGCCCATTTAACACAATGTGTTCTGTCGAGCACGCGTTGCCGACGCGACGTTAACGCCGCGTTTCCTCCGCCCGTGAAGAATGGGCCTAAATGATAACTTTCTAAGGGTGTGTTCATGTCGGAGTATCGAGCATCGATCCTAACTTTGACACCAGCATCGATCCTAGAAAAAAGCGCTGTTTTCATCAGCTCAGCTGTCTTTAATCAAAGCAGCGATGCTAGTCTCGAAGCTAGGATCAATGCTCGATGCTCCGACATGAACACATCGTAACGAAAATATAATATCTTATATTTAGTCAAAAACACTCAAAATATACCAGTCTGAGTCAATAACATATCTACTAAAGTGTGTCCAAGCAAAGAAGACATTCTGGCAAGATGGGAGATAACTCCAGCTCGTTCAATATTGGTTCAAAAATTGTAAATTTGGTTTCAAATTGTAGTAAAAATTATGGTCTTCTCTGCTTTGTTAGATTATTACTACTAGAACATACTAACCAGAGTCAACAAACGCCTTCACTTTATGTCCGTTAACTTTGCAGTTGATGTAAAGCATGACAACCGTTCCAAATGTTTCCGGATTGTACTCCATGGCTGCCTCCATGTTGGCCTCGATGTTTTTGCGCTTGATCTCGTCGGCGATCAGCCGCTGCGCCTCTGTGTCGAACGGGTGTGCGTTCATCATGCGCAGACGCTGCTCTTGCCGGCGCTCGCGCTCAGCCATCTGCTGCTGCAGCATTGCCGCAAAGTCTTCTACAAATTTCAAGCAAACAACAATTTATAAAGTTTAAGTTGCCTTGCTTTAAATTACTACGTTATTACTGAACTAAATGATTTCAATTATTGATATTGTATTATATTATATTATTATTATACAATATTTTATATTAAAATACAGTATTGTGTTTAAAAAAGAGAAAGAGTGAGTGATGACTCTCTAATTTTCTTTTATTACCTCTCTTGCTCTCTCATCAGTTTGGTTGCCATGGCAAAATTGTAACACGTTAATATTTTGTGCTCCAAGTTTTTATTAAATTTAAAAATTTTCGGGTTTCGATCAGTGATTTTGACTTGTGCTTTGGTGTTTTTGGACCTTCTAAATTGAAAATAACCTTTCCGAATCAAATTAATTGTGAACATATTCAAGAAATTCAACCATGTTTCCTACTAAACAAGGTTATGTCGGCGAGGTGGAACACCTTTGGGTCTCTCCACCAAATAAAGCCATAAGCTAATAATAATAATAATAATAAATCATTTATCTCGAAAAGCAAACAATTGAGCCGTCCTGCTTATTGCCAAAACAATGAATTTGAAGCTAATAACTGATGACTAGCTAGGTAGCTATAGTCTGTTCAAGCAAAGAATAAATTCGGATGGGAAAAACTTAAATCGTGGATTATATATATTATAAATGTTCACTTTGTTATTAGGGCTACTAATGTAGAATAAATCAATGATGTTATTTCAGGTGAATTTCACTATTTATTGATTCATTATGCATTAGTAGCAGTAATAACAAAGTAAACATTTATAATATAGTTATGTGAATGGAATTGTGATGGCTGGGGAAGCGCAGCTAGAGCCGGGCTGCTCGAGCAGCGCAGTTAGGGTGAGGCCGCACTGCCGGTGGGTGGATTGGCTAGATGGTCTGAATAGTGTTCAGCTGCCATCTTGAAATTCTTAAATATGGGCAATATAACCTCAAAAAACATTATGACGCCATGTATGACAGTAATATGAAAGTAAAACAATAAGACGATGTATTACTATGGATGGTGTGTATATTCTATAGATTTACCAACTACCCTCCACCCTCCACGTTCTACCCACTGAAAGTGCGGCCTCAGCCTAAGAGCCGAGCGTCTCTAGCCGCCGCTTGGGAATGCTACCTTTAACCCACAATCTTGGAGCTCTTGTATAATTTACCCGCAGAAAAATTTGTAACTTATATCATGTTTAATGTATAGCATAAATAAATATATTGAGTTGAAGAGGAAAACTGTAAATAATTTCTTACCTAAACGACCAGACGCGAGAGCATCAGCAAGCAAAGGGTTGTTCTGCTTGAGCAGCGCGTATTGGTCGGGATTGGCGAGGAAGAGGTCGCGAACATGCGCGGGGTCATTGACCTGTGACCACTGCGACGAAAGTGGCGATCCGCCTCCGCTGCTGCTGCCCCCACCGCCCCCTGCTGCTGAACTGGACCCCCCACCGCCCCTCGCCGGCGACTGACCTGGGATTTGAATCGCACTGAAGTCTAGACCAACAAGGGGTCCTGCGAATTGAAAAAAATCAATAGAATTCAAACACATAAACATAATAAAATAGTTTACCAGATATTGATAATGGTGCAGCAAGCAAAACCGGTATCTAGATTTTTAGTAAAACTGTGTATTGACAAAATCTTGTCTTTTAATTAAATAGGCCTATGAATAAGAATAACTAACACCAAGTTCACAACTGGGCCTACTCAGCAAGGGGTAATAAATTGATTGCAAAAATAAGTCAAGTTATTGATTCTTGATGGGGATAACAATAAGAGGCTCTGGAAATAATTCAATTCTAATTAAATATAATAACAGCATATCTTTTTTCGGAATTCTATATTTTTTGGTAGGGGATGGTAATTTTGGTGATCTTTCTCGTGTTTTTGGACTCTCTTGATTTGGAAGAACTTTTGAAAATTCAAATCTCAGTGTGCCATATCAAGAAATACCATGATTTCCCATTGACGGGAATTAAGGTTATCGTGCCGGTGGAACTTCCTTTTGGAACTCCCCACCGAATTTGGCATACGAATGTATAGCATATGAACATTCAATAGCGTTTGGAAAAAATGGTATCACTTTTGTTTTAATGATTGCATGAGGGATTAAAATTGAAATTCCAAGGCAAGAGGCGTGTACACCTACACGGTGACATATTCAATGAGTAACATGTATCATGACTATGTAGCAGCCTTTTATTGATAATAGGATTTTATCCATTCATTATTTTCAGTCACAAAATTCCAATCCGTTAGTATAATTTGATACATCTATTATTTTGTACCTAACAACGTAACTTTCCGATTATAGCAGCCTCACAGTGAATATCCTGTTTTTATGTACGGGGCTTCAATTTTTCAATATTAGTAAGCTAGAGATCGAGCCAGGAACCAAGAAAGAATGGAAAAATAGATTGGGAATGTTATCATTATACTTTGAACTGTAAGTTATACATTTTTGATTAATGGTCTATTTCTATCATTAATACAAAAACTATTTGAATTTACTCCAACTCTGTTATGAGCTTATGAGAGAATAGATTCTTCCTATGCACCTATGTAGTCTATTGTATTTCCAATAAAGTAATGAAATTGACGAGCTCTATAGTGTACAATGCCACACCTACAACAATGGTCTTTACACATATGCAATGGAGCAGAAAGTATTGCGGAAGTACTGATTCAATAACCAATTCATCATGGAAGCTATCCAACATACTGGGAAAACGCCTTCCTCCCCTCTTCCACTAGAACAGGTTGTCCTCAACTCAAAATGTTATTTTGTTGAATATTCAACTGCATTAACTTGCATTGGTGAATTCTTATAAATTATTATTATGACGATGATAACATTTCTTTTAAATTTATTTTTTTTAAATCTGTTGTACCGTACGTGGGTTTAGCCTACATTTAAAAATTTGATTCAAATATAATAGCCTTTTCTTCTAGGCCTATATGACAAAAGGGAAAAATAGAATATGCTCCATTGAATCACTCACTGTACATAGAATGGATTTTTCATTCTTCTTCCATATCTTGAAAAAGTTTCAATTTTAATGGACACAGTTCAATCTCAGATAGCCTAGCTGACACAGAAAAGTTAAGCAATTCCATATACAACTCTTTGTGCGCTCCAACCGCTGATGTCGTCTAGAATTGCCATTACCATTTAGCTGGGCCAAGATGATGATGTGTTCAAGTCAAAAGAGACAATAGATACGTAAACTCGGCTGTTAGTTGGTTACAACACGTACGAGAGACAGAAGAAACCTCCTACCGATTGAAGTGAGAAGAAAAATTAAAATATATCCAAGTTGATTTGAATGAAAATTTTTGTCTATTTGTTGATATAGTTGTCACGATACATTTAAGGATGGACACATTCTCTATCTCGACTTTTCAACTTAGCATCTCAACTTAAAAACAATAACTTTTTAAGTAGGCTAAAGTTAGGCCTATTCACAATACTTGTGAAATATTATCCAATAATGGACATCAAAGCAGTTTTAAATTTTCAACAACATAAAATTCAAGTCAACGATCCGGACTCTCAAGCAAAGTAGTGAAAACAGAGTTATAGAGATATATGTAGCCTATGCTTTTAAAAATAACTTACAATTAAAATATATTGTCGGATACGATATACATGTCATAAAGACCAACTTTTTTCATTACTTTTTGTCATAAACCGCGTCAGGTCAGTTACCTACCTTTTTTGTTTTTACTACAGATATTCAAAAACTTCAATACTAAGTTATTTGTTTACAAAAGAAAAATATGATATATTTACCATTGTCGGGAGCACTGAAATTTGCCTGAGATGAACTGGTTGACATGTGTTGTAAAATAACAACATCTCCATCTCGAACTCCATGAGTTTTGATAGATTTCTTATCATCAATTAGAGGTTTTCCATTGTGAACAATCACAATTTCGGGCGCAGGAAACCCCGATTCAATTTCACAAAATGCTTTGAAGTTTTCCAATTCTAAATCTTCACTAACGTCTAACACAAAAATATCATCGTTCAATGTAGATACCGTTACTTTCATTATGTCTCTATTGAGAGTAAACTGAAAATTTGGTAACCAAAACTACACTGACGAGTGATAATTTTCGTAAACACAATTCTCCACGATCCACTGTTTGATGTTTTCAACTTTCAAGACTTATCATCTGCTATGCAGGTTGGAAGTTTGGGGTTATTGCATAAACGAGGAACAGCGTGCCCCCGATGTAAATAGATCAGTGACTTGTGAGTTCAAAGAAATGCCGTGCAATGAACAGTTTCTTCAACTCTTTCAAAAATTTCAAGACTTTTATTTAAAAAATGCAATTTCTCCCAAATCCGAACTTTCTCAGTCACTATTCAACATGCTAGTTCTGAAACATGCAAAACAAAAACCACATTTTTCCTCCTTACAAATTCTATGTTGGTACTAGACATACTGAAAAGAGCTCTGATTATTTATGGCGCGAACTTATAAACACTCCAGTCAATTACCAATGAAAGTGATGGAATAAAATGTGGATAGATTTTCATGTTGTATGCAGAACTGATAGCAAACATCCAACTTCCTAGAATATTTTTAAATATTGACTTTAGATAGCATGATTCTACAAACCAACATACGGTAACGATAAAGTCATCAAATTTTATTTTCTCTGGGATGCATTAGAAATCTTATTTGATGGGACATCACCCACATTTTATACAGATTAATTCTCTACACAATACAACTACTCACTACTCCTAATTATGCATTTTTATTACAATCATATAAATATAATCGTGAATAGAAAAATAGGCCTAATTTACGTAATTGAATCCGTTCTTTGTTTGAATTTACTTTTAAATTACATCTCGATTACACAGCAGTAGACCTACAAATTACAATGTACTAAAATAGCACAAATTTATGTCCTGAAACAATATTGGATTTTTGTTATTTAATTGAAATGATCAATATTAAAACTTATATTTGTATGCAATTCAATTCAACTGAGAATGATTTGGAAAAATATAAATAGAATTCTGCATGAAGAGGCAACAAGTATTATTTAGATAAAAGCTGTATTTCACAACATTAACCCAAATAGCAGGAAAGATGTTTCTGTCAACCGAAACTATTCTTGTAGTTGTAAATAAAACCGAATGTCTAAAAATAAAACACAATCTATGCAATCATAGCTTTGGAGGATGACCTCATTAATGTCAGATAAAAGTGGTAAGATTAATTTTGGATTGCATCTGCAGATAAAGCCTGAAGACTGTGATTTATTTTATGAGAAATATCAACGTACTTCTCTCTATGTTAAAATTAAGAACAAACATTGAACTTAATAATTTTTCAATTTCTGAGATGGATCTATTTTTTCACAGAGAAACTCTGTCCACAATAAAGTAGAAAAATGATCATTTTTAGTAAGTTCCGAAATTACATTTATTATAAGTTATCTTATAGGTAAGTTAAAAGAATTATTAGATAGGCTAGTGCAGTACACCAACTGCTGAATAATAATAATTAATTCGAATATCCATTTATAATAGAATCTACATAAATATAATAGACAAAGGACTTGCAACTGCTTTTTGCACAGTTTCATTATTCAACGGATCTCGCCTGCTATTTAGTACATTGGTCAATATTTGCAGTTACAGAAGTCCTTTGTCTATTTATATAGCAATAATGTAGATTCGAAATAATAACTATTATATTATATCTTACTCAAATCTTATTGAATTTTCAAGAGTTAGCTATTTGAATTTAAAAAACCAAGCATAATTTCACCAGATATTTCTCAAATATTAGAGAATGGATAAGTTACTTCATATAGAATACAAAAAATATTAAAATAATATTGATAAATATTATCAACAGGAAGGTTCAAGTGGCTAGATACCGGTAACTCATTAGCTGAAAAGATAAGCCTACAACTATCAAATCCTTTTCCAAATCTATATCTATCTTCTGTATAGATATATTGGCTTATTTTTGTTCCAATACAATATACAAAAATGAAATCGATTTTTTCTCAATTTTAAACTACTGTATACGAAAAATTTGATGGGGCTGTGATAAAAAATTCAACTTTGATGACAAGGTCACAATAATAGACTACTCCAAAGACCAGTTCCAATTCTCAAAATATTAATCAAGTTTATTACGTGATCAAAACGCAAGATAATAGGAGGTCATGGTCAGTCTGTGACTGAACTAGCAAGAAAAATATTTTTCAGAGCTCAATTGAATAATGATTTCAGATCAGATTTTCCAACTTTTTCAATTAATTTATAATTCGAATTCAGAACCAACTAAAACTTATAATTTGAAAATATAGGTGCATAAGTCCAAAGTTATTTTTGGACATTTTATTTGTATGAATGGGTAAATCAATTTTGGATATGTCTGAAAGTCGCTGTTGCTACAACTGTTGACAATAATATAAATAATAATGATTTTTTTCATCTGATTTATTGTCTCCGTCATTCTCTTTTCCTTCCATTTTCCTAAAATACAGCGGGATTTGAAAGTTATTATTTTAAAAGACTCCTACAAGTAATTATCAACGTGAAAATACCACAAAGTTATAATTTTTCAATATTCATTGTTTGCACAGTTAGAAGAGATATGAGGTTGTCATATAGAGTATAATTATGAATGAAATAGTATTCTTATTTAAAGTTTTTTTTAACCTTTAAAATACATCATTGCGCTTGTAAAAGTACAATGGTGCCAGTTGCGTGTGAGAGAGAGCGGAGGTCGTTTTGATATAACTTACTGTATTCCTATAGATAAGCGGCAACAATGCGCTCCTGCTGTTCACATAAGTAAATGCATTGTCAGAAGACAATGTTAATTCTGAGGTATAATTAATCAAGAATCGAGATACCGGTTTCGGTTGCTACACCATCATCAATCTCAGGTAAATTCTATTTTATTGGAGTTAACCAGAGATTGATAATTTACCATTATCAATCTCAGATAAATTCGATTTTATTGGAGTTTACCAGAGATTGATAATGGTGGAACAACCGAAACCAGTATCTTGATTTTAAAAAAATCTGTGGCTTGACAAAATCTTGTTTTTTATATCTTGTAACTTGAAATTTAAAATTAAGGAATGGAGAAAAAAAAATTGTTTGCAGTAACTTACCCAAATGCACGTTCTGCTGTACAGCATGAAACAAACTTTCAAGTGGATAAAATAATTTCACTGCTTATTTGAATGACAAAGTATGGATCAATTCTCTAGTCTGTATTTGAAGCCATAGAGTACTCATCCACGAATCAATAGTAAGCATAATAGAGTTGTTGTATATTAATATAATATGAGATGTAATGTATGATCAACTGTATTGCTCTTAGGACGGGTGACACACTTTATAGGTACCTACATAAGTGATAGCAATCACAACAGTGACTTAAAACTAAATTGAGTAAGAAAATAATTTTGTCATAATTTATTATACTTATTGTTGCTAATGTCAATTGAAATGTTTCTTTACTTTTTTGTTAGTTTAGGATATGAACTCTTTCCCCACTCACGGATCTATAGTCTACGTGGGGAAATATTTATTTCCTATAAACTTTGTATTGATGTACTGAATTTTTGATTTTTGTAAAGAATTCGTTTTTGGGAAATAAAGAATTGAATTGCTTCATGAAAATTTTCAAGTCCTGTAATACATGTAAAAGAACTGAGACGATTTTTTTTCATCGCAAAAGCACGCCTTGCTTTCCATTGCCGTAGCCTATATCAAATATTCAAATGACTTCTAAATACTTTTGAAACATGCCCTGTAAGACGAAAAATAGTAATATAATGAATCATAAGTTGGTTGTAGAGCTTGCTTCGAAAGGGGGTTGACGAATGACTTTTATATTAATGCTCAGCTCTGTCAGGACAGTCTAAAGCTGTCTTCGAGGACGAATTAGTATTGCTCTTATTTCGATGTACTCCCGCAGAGAGCTGTCCGGACAGAGCTAAGAATTAATTTAACAACAGTCATCCGCCAAACATTTTCAAGTTACACTTGAGTTTAAAACTAGTTTCGAAGCAAAACATTCAATGATACTCTCATTCATCATTTTTCTATTATTAAAATAGTAACTCTATCGATAGATTGTTGGTTGATGTTGTGGAACTCGATGATAAAATAAAACACTATTTGAAATTGTCTATTCCACTTTATCTGAATAAAGTGTTTTATTTCAACTATTGAAGTGTACAGTGACGTAAGCATTATATGGGCATTAATGCTGAAATAATATTCCAAAGCACGAATAACATCACTTGAGAGAATTAATCGCGCAAAGAGGAAAAATTGGTCAAATGATCCAAGTAGCAGGATAGATTTACCAAATAAGATTGACCATCGGTGATGAAGTAGGCCTATACTATATTCTATGCCGCTTACTTCCCTGCTACATAGTTCAAATTCAATTTTTTTCTGGCAATGACAGTAATATGTAATTTTTCTCAAGCTTTTCAAATGTATCAGTTCTGAGAATCCCTCAATCAACTCTCCCAGAAGCGCATTTCTTGTTAAGCCGGAATCACACGTAGCTAGTTATCTGCTAGTACTACCTCAAATAATATTCAAGAGCTGAAGTCTGTGTCTCACCATGGATTATGCAATTTACTAGCTGCTACTGAGTAGCAAGTGCAACTGTAATAATAAGCTTCTGCCAATGACGCATTTTTGCTACTTTCAGCTAATAAATTAGCCAGGGTTGGTGTAAAGCAGGCTCAATTTCTCGATTGTTTGTGTAGACTGTCCAAGCAAAGAAGACACTCTGGAAAGATGAGAAAAATACTCCAGCTCGGTCAATATTGGTTCATGAATTATATATTTGGTCTCAAATTGTAGGAAACATTCTGACCAACAATTTGAGACCGAATTTATAATTTTTGAAAAAATTTCGACCGAGCTGGAGTCATTTTTCCATGTTGCCAGAATTTCTTCTTTGCTTGGACAGACTATA
Organism: Sogatella furcifera; assembly: GCA_017141385.1. Classification (NCBI taxonomy): domain Eukaryota; kingdom Metazoa; phylum Arthropoda; class Insecta; order Hemiptera; family Delphacidae; genus Sogatella; species Sogatella furcifera. The sequence goes on along the minus strand of CM029547.1, from coordinate 7,140,285 downwards.
GCTGCTAGATGAAAGCATCAATTATTAGTAAACAATATACTTTTCTCACTTCTATTCAATAAACTATCTTCGTGTAATTCCGGCTTCAATGGACATATCGCTTCAGTGAGTTCGAGGATCGACAGGGCAACAAATAGTAGAATAAAATCTGTAGAACAGAGGTTAATATAAATTGATAAAATTATGTTATTTGGAATTAAATCATTTAAAAATGAATAATATTACAAGCATCAAACTTTGAGTACACACACTAGGTCAGCTAGTCGTCAAGTGGCAGGATTTATACGAGCCCGAGGTGAATTATGTGAGCTTGTAATACAGTAGCCTGCATCTGAATTGTGATTCATAAATACAGTAATACTGCACTGTTTGAAATAATACTATAGCCATTTCAAACCCTAGAATACACCATTGTGCTTGTGGAGTACAGTGCTACCAGATTGTACAGAAAGTAGAGTACAGTCTTGGCTTCAAAAAATGATGACTGTTACTTCAATAATTATCGTCATAATCTACATTCAACAAAATAATTTATTAATGTAATTAAGCTATCAACCCATAGCATTTGTGACAAATTTCTACAAGATTATTGAAACCCATTGAAGTGCTAATTGAGAGTTCATGATAGTTGTAATCGGAAACCTGCCACTCCTATTCACATAAGAAACAAGTACATTGACATAACAATCAGTGGTGCATTCTCGGGTTTAAAACGACTATAGTTGTGGCACAGAGGAGCTAAATCCAGACTAATTTAGCTCCTCTGTGGTTGTGGTCACAGGAGAGCATCCTTTCTTGTTCAAACCTGCAATTTTAACCAAGTATTTGTTCTGTATCCCATATTGTATGAAAATACTGTATATCCTCAATGATAGTACACTTTGCACAATCCTGAGAAATAAACAAATCAAGGATGACATTTGAAACTGAACCTCATTTAAACTCTCAAAGCTTTATTCACAGATAAATCGAGATTCAGTCTAAACTTTGGAATTTGACCAAAGAACAATAAATTTGCAGCTCATATTGGAGAGCATGAATTAGTGTGCGAATTGAATAAGAGATAAAAACAACAACTTTGCTGAATAGGTTTGAGAATTTGATATTTATTCGAGCTATAGTTATGTGAGTTTCAAGCTTGGTTTGTCTATTCCCCAGGGTATTATCAAGTGTATTATTAGTGAAAATTCACTTAGAAAGAAGCTTTAAAAACCTAATGTTTATGAGGTGGAAGTCATAGAGGATACGAATCAAGTTTTCAATTGAAACTTTAATATAACAGATTTTGTTCTTCACGTTGCAATTTTTTAAAATGGAATGTGATAACAATTAATGGCATTTCTAGTAGTTTAACCAGTCAAAACTACAAAACATTTTTCGTGGAGGAATGAACAAATTTCACAACATTCTAAAAGACAGTTCTCAAATTATTTTGAAAAATATCCAAAATGAAATCGTATGACATAATTGATAGTCTCTAAATAAATCATTACAGGTTTTCAAGATTCAACTTGAATGAAAAGATATGTTGACAATAAAATTTTAGGGATAAGTTTATGTTTTAAAACAAAATAAATTTTATTCGAACAATATTGCTGAATGTATTGATCTGATTAGATCAAAACTGTCTGTACATTACAATGGAATTTCTGAGATTTCGACAAGTTCTTCACTAAATCACACACAATCAACAATTTGGGCTATTATACAATTAGGCAAATACTGTAGTCATTTAATTATAGTCCAGTGCATTGTATATTCCACTAGATAATATCTGAAACCTACAGTATATGATTCAGTTTAACATCACAATGAAGACAGAAAACTAACTAAATTCGGCTAAAAGCCATTAAATTTAATAAGCAGGACAAAATAAATAAATACATTAAACATTTTCTATTAACTAATATTGCTCATTCAATCAAGAGAGATTTTGATTCCTTCACTTGAAGAAAAATGAGTTTTAAATTCAAGCACTTGAAATCATTAGACTAGCACTACTTGATAAGTGGATAATAATGATTTCAATAACTCAGTTGATTTTCTAGAGAGGTTGTATGGAATGACCTTGAAATGAAATGCGTAAAAGCGTACATTATTTGTAACATAAATAATTGAAATAATTTGTGTAAAAACGACAGGCAATAGCCCAATTATTATTTTCATTTAATCATACTGCTTATTTGTGGGAGCTTCTAATATCTTACTGAATGGAATGATTATTTCTTACATAGCTTTCGATTCACTGCATCTATTAAATTTTCTCATTACATGAACATTTAATAATTTAAAATTACTTTCCTTCAGCTGCAAGTTTCTTTTTTAATGACTCGGGTGCCTCAGGGGGTGGAGGGCGAGGAATTCCAAGTGATACTTTGACGAAATCATAGATGAACCATTGTAGTGCTGTTAGCGTACCAATCATAATGATCCTTGGTCCAAGACCCTTCCACAAGCCTCCAAATCCAACTTTCTTGGCTACATCGAGCGCACTAGCACCCTTCTCCTGGTTCAATTTTGAGACCACGGTATCAGCTGGATGTGAAACAACAGCACAGAATACTCCGGCGATGTAACCAGCAGCAAAAGTGACCACCAACTGTTCTCCTTTCGTACATTCAGCACGAGGCTTAGGGACGACGTGAGCATACAATAACTCTACGGTACGTTCAAAGCAAGCAAACTTCATCATTGTGTATGGAATCTGCCGGCACCACAGGGGAACAAGACTCTTGAAAAAGGCGTTGGTTCCTTCTTGGGCGTACATTTTAGGGACTGCCTCTCTGAATGTATTTGCAAATCCGGGGGTGGTTTGAATCTTTACTTTTGTAGCTTCAAATGGACTGAGACCAATGTCAGCAAAGAACTCAGCTGAAGCTGAAGCTGCAAGATACAATGAAGTTCTCCACAAGAAAGCATTCTCTTCGCCCATTAGGTCGGAGTAGAGAATCTTGAAATATTCATAGAGACCAAATTTACCCAGCCCTTGAACAGAGTAACCAAAGAAGGTTGGAGCCCATCCTTTAGCAAGACCTCTTGATCCCTCTTCGGCGATTGTAACCTTGAAACCATGGAATAGAGATTTGTATTTACCGGGGTCGACTTGCAATCGACATTTAACTAAATCCAAGGGCACAACCATAGTATGAGTAAGACCACATGATAGTATACCTCCAAGTCCACATAATGCGAAGTATTTTGGTGAGCCAAAATCACAACTGTCTCCTGGCTGACGAATCGGTGTGGCTGCAAATCCAATAGTACGTCCTGGCACGGGTGATAGCATTTTATCGTTGTTTGCAGGTTCACAATGAGCGATGCTAACTGGATTTTTAAAAGGGCTGTACTTAGCTGATTCGATTAGAGATTGCCACATTTTTAAAACTTTGTTCGAATATAGCAAATTTTCCAATAAGTCAGACCGAAATTCGACAAGCTCCCAGTAGCAGACAAGTCATGTGACGGAAAAGGGCGACTTGATTTCATACTCAAACTTGAACAAAAAATAAATGATTTAACTGAGTTCAATAATAATTATTGGATAGATGATATTACTATTTTTCATAAAATATATATTTGAAAAACATTATTTCAAAGCAAAAAATTGAATTATTGAATTTAGAGAATCATTATCGAATCAATAAGTTGCGGATACAACTGCCATCCCATTAAAGCGCGAATTTTAAATTACGCAGCAAGAAGTTCGTCTTTCTGGAGCATTAATACGGTAAATTATTATAATAGTACATTAATATTTCAGTAAGTTTGATCAAAAACTAGTGTAATATTCAAATTATAAATGATAGACCAAAAAATATAATTCTAATAAACTATATCAGCTATTTTTCAAAATCAATTACGGTACGGTACAGTATCCTTATTTTTGATTTGAACTTTTCTGATCTAAACACTTTCAAAAAGAAAATTTATCATTTTTTAATTTGACTTAAAATTAATAGATGAAGAGTATTAATTATTTATCAATAATATTATGGCATAACACTTCTAAGAAGTCACAGAAAGAATATTTAGAATACTATAAAAATAATAATCCTGAATATTTTTCATTTGTAGTTAATTATTTGCAAAAAAACTTTTTAAAATTATATTTTAATGACAGAGTAATGGTCATTGCAACTTTTTGGGCACCTCTTTAAATAGCTATATCTATATAAAACTGTCAACTATATGTCTATATATATAATGTGCGCGGTAGCCTATAGTCTGTCCAGTGTCAGAGCAAAGAATAATACATTCTGGTAAGATGGTAGAAAACCATCTTAATTGACCATCTGATCTACAATTTGAGTCCAAATTTATGTTTTTTGAACCAGCACTGACCATGCTGGAGTTATTTTCCTATCTTGCCTGAATGTCTACTTTGCTTCCTATAGATACGGTACGGGACCTCTTTAAAAAGGGTTATAGAGCCCTACCTATAACAAGCAATTTTACCATTCAAACTATACTGATTAAAATAATGATATGGAACTATTAATTTTACTCTAATACAATAGATGTACCGTATGGTTCAAATAATAATATCAAATGCAAGTTACTGGGTATTGGCCACTCGGTGAGAGAGGTGACGAGGTCTAACTGTGGACGTGATGTTGAGTCAAGACCACTGTGGCTAGTTCTTGGATGGGTGACCAGTATTTGGCCAAGTACACATTGGCGACGTGGAACATACCCGTAAGGGTATCCCCACCATTAAAAGCCACATTTAAGAATATTTAATTTAATAATATCAAAGACAATAAATTAGAGTGAAAGTTACTTGGTAGAGTAGATAGTCAATGATAATACAATATGTACTTGTCTATTCCCCTCGTAATTATAATGGCTCTATTAAACTAATAATTTGTGAAAATACCGTTATTAAGTTCTAAACAGTAGGAATCCATGTATAGGTAACTTACATTATTAAAACCCAAATAATAATTTTTTCATAGAGTTATTAAAAATAATTTCCTTCTTTCTGACTACCTTGATTGTATTTTTTAAATAAATAATTTGAACTTGTCTATAATGTATGTATTCTTATGCCATATCGGTGAGGAGTTCTAAAAGGAAGTTCCGCACCTTAATTTCCGTCGAAGGAAATCATGGAATTACTTGATATGATACACTGAAATTTGAAAAGTTCTTTCGAATCAAGAGAGCCAAAACACAAGGAAGATCACCAAAATAACCATTCACTATCAAAAAATATGGAACTTGTCTATAATAAATTCATACTACCCTGCTCTTCTTAATAAGTTATTTAATTTTTGCAATAGAAATATGAATTATAGGTCGTGGTAAAAAAGTAAGAGTAGGCCTGGACTCATTCATATTGAAAAAATAGTAGCCTATCTATAAACTTTATAATACAGACCTTTTTTCAAGAGTTCTTTCGTAAATTCGCAGTTCAGTTATCCTTGATCGAAGTTAATTGATAGGTACTTACTTGTGTTTTGAAAACTTGACGTTAATTTTTCCTTCATTTATTCACGGTATTGATGAAAAGTTTTCCAACTGCAATACAGTGTCTATTGCTGGATGGGATAACAAATTATTATTAATCGACTATCGTGGATTCGCAGAAAAGAAAAAAAACAGATTAGAACTATTGAAATTACTGGTTTGGTTGAATTGAATTTTCCGCTTTTGTTTTACAAACTATAAAAGAAGGAATGTAAATTTTGGAAGAATATAGTGTAGCTTCAAATGAAAACGTTTGCGTCATGATAACTGTATTAAATATGCATTCATTGCTCAATGCTTAATCCAATTAAAACTTGAAAGGTGACCAAGAAACTGTAAGCCTACTATATAAACTGGCAGTTTAGAATGACAACTACTATAAAATGAATGTGCGGTAAATGTTAGTTAGAAAAGTAATTATAAGGTAACTTATATTAGTTTTCTGTAAAAGACTAGACTACTTATTCATAGACGGTATTTAGATCGATTTTTGTGCTTCTTAAAAAATCATTAATATTCTGGATCTACTCTGTCAAACTATAAAGTTGGATTATTCAGTTTCTAGCAGACAGCAACTCTCTTCTTGAAAATGAAAGGTTTCTCTAATCCTGAAGATTGTTTTAGATGGGTGTGTGGGTTTCTAGGGCGTCCATACCCTGCTGGAAAGATCCATTTCCGATTTTACATAATTGTCATACTCTACATCATGAATTTTTTGCAATTGTTGCTAGGAATGAGACCAAGATGGAACAACTTTCAGGCTCGCTATCAGTCGATTGAAGACTTGATTGTTCTGGCGTTCATGACAATTATAGTCTGCGAAATGGGATGGTCTTTCAATAAAATTGTAGTTATGGTGGAAATCGCAAAGAGCAATCTGTATCCTGCTTCACAACCGCTTTCTGATAGGCAGAAAAGTATTATTGAAAAAATGAATGACGAAATACTGGGTATTATTAAAACTTTTGCATTCATAGTAGCAGGATTTTCACTGATCAACGGCTTTATACCTTTTCTTCACGGTATATTTTTTGTTTCACGAAAAGATATCAATAACGTTTCACAAGAACAAATACCTATGCCTGTGGAGTGCTGGATACCGTACAATATAGAAGATGTGATAACTTACATAATTTTTGTATTTCCACAAGTTATAATGTTTGCCATGTGCTCTTTTGTCGGTTTCATTTGGTTCACCCCTTTCATAATATCGCTATTTCACTTGATGAAAGAAATCGATATTCTTTGTCACTCCCTCAATGACATGGATTACTGGTTGGAGGAGAAAACTGGTTCAGATTACGATTTTCATCTCCAAAAATATTTCAAGGGAGTGATTGAACATCATCAGAATATTTGTAGGTGAGTTGGGACCAGCTTAACATTGATGTTAATAATTCATGAAAATAAGTTGAAATATTATTATATGATACAATTTTTCCACCTTCAACTCAACTATTCTGTGCATAGAAGCCTATAACGTAGTATCTTTCAAATTTCTTATGCAAACCAGCAGTATTATTATTTGAAAATATACCTTAGTACCAGGACACTTATCTTTCGATTACTTATGTAATCAACTATCAATTGAAACAAGTGGTCCAAAAATATATGGGGGAAAAAGTTGAGTAGGCAATAATGGATTTGAAAATTCTCTGTGATAGTAGAAAATTCTTTCTGATAATTTTCGAAATCCAAATCCACTATAATAAAATAATCTGAAATTTTTTATGAAAACAGTAAGTTCACAGACGACATCATATAATTATGAAAAGAGAATTTTACGGTTCCTATTCATTCAATTAATAGATATGGATTTCACAGAATTTATTAATTACTTCTTTCAGAACTGTGCAACAACTCAACGAAGCCTTATCTGTTTTTCTTTTCCTGTTCAACTGTGTTTGTTGCGCACAGATTTGTGTATCACTCTACAGTTGCTTTGAGGTAAGTTGCGCAAACGTTTGTTACCAACTTCTCTATATTAATTGTGGAAAGGATCCTTATTTTCAAATCAATTATTGCAATAAAAAATCATATTGTCACCAAAGCAAATATATGTGAACAGATAATATTAATATAAGAGTAGGATAGTCTATGGTGAAACATTCACTGGTGATAGGTCACCGACAAGTAGTCATGTACATGTTACAAAGTAGCCTATATTTTCTATGATACTTTTTAGTGACTTTTCAACTAATATACAGATATACTTATTTAGACTGCAGTGGAGTAAATAAGTGAAATATTAACTATTAAACATTGATGCATAATATTTACTACAGTGGCCTGGCTGGAGTCGTTTTCCCGTCTTGCCGGGGTGTCTTCTTTGCTTGGACGGACTGTATAGTGGAGTGAATATGAAACTGGCAACCAGCTGGTAGGCCTAGGCCCTTCATGAGCTGTCGAGCCATTGACAAAAAGAATAATATTTACTACACATTATTAGTAAGTAGGCTACATATTACATTATAGGAAAATTCGCCAATTTTTGTACTGTTGGCCCAATCATTAAACTCTAATTGATACGGTAGTTAATATTGTTATTTAATTTCAGACGAGTGATTCTGTATCACAAATGAAGTACATACTTTTGCTTGGACCAGTTTTTAGCTGTTTCTACTTCTTTTGTTGGTCTGGACAGGAGCTTATCAACAGAGTAAGTAGTGTGTGATTCAGGTTTTCTTTCAAGTTCAATTGTGATGAATGCCAGGTCGACAGGGCTATTTTCAGCAGAGTACTGCACAAGAGTTACTGCGTGAGTTCTACTATTCACAGAGCTACTGCTATGGTAACCTGAAAACTGTGTCAATAACCAGGAGACAAGTCAAGCGCAGGCTATTAGGGTCCACATCCGACGTCAGTTCCGACTGGGACAGTCAAAACTTTTAAGTGGATTGTAAGTGTAAACCGACAATCTAAAATAGATAATTTAGTTAAACAATCAGCGATCGAACTGTAAGTCCAAACTGACAGTGGATGTGGACATTGTGGACCCAAGGGTAAAAACATGTCAAATAAGGTGGGGCTTAGGGTTAGGCTGCGGGTGCTACATAGTATATAAATAGTTTTACATCTACGTTAAGCCGTCGGTCCCGGCTGCCTAAAAACAGTCGTTAAGTCATGTCAGAGGCCCTGAAATTGATCAGGAGCGACCTGAAAACTCTGACACCAGACCAGAGCCAGCCAGGTTACACGAATATTATTATTTATCTTATCATAAAATGATGCCTATATCATAGAATAGTATTAACCTCCAGCCTAAGCCTCACCCGCAGCCTCACCTTTTCGACATATTCTTACCCTTACACACCACATAGCTCAAGAGTTAATTATTATTAACTCAAATTAAGTATTAATTAGAACTCACTTGATCAAACCGTTATGGAATGAGACAAAAAATTATGAGCAATAAGTTGACCAATGTATGAACAAACAATAATTGATAAATAAAATGGAAAAATCAAATACCCTTTTTTTAAAACTTTAAAAGTATTTTCATTCATATTATTTTAAAGAAAAGGGTATTTGATTTTTTCATTTCATTTATCAATTACTTTAAATAGCCCTAAGTTCAAAGATTAATTTTCGAACAAACAATAAGTATGAACAATGAGTCCATATGTACATTAAGTTTATTCCAACATTGATATTGCATCTTCCAAGCATTCTTATACACATTTCCCAAATTTTCGGAAATGTTGAGAGTAAGATAGAGAATTTCGACTAAAATTTATTGTTGCTTTCAGAACGATCAGTTAGAGAAAGTAATTGCCAATTGCAGTTGGATGAACAAACCAAAATGGTTCAGAAGTTCACTACGCATCATGATTCTAAGGTCTAGTAAACCGTTGCAGATAAAGCCTTTCGGGTTGTACACTCTCAATTTCAATAACATCATGATGGTGAGTTACAAGTAAAGCACATTGAAATATCATTTTTGAATATCACCATTGAAATTCTTGAATATGATTTCAAGTTTATTATTATTATCCATGCAAAAAAATGGATTCTACATTGAATGGATTAATGGGAGAATGTAAAGGAAGCTCAGTGATGATTTACATACTGTACGTACAAAATAATTCTGAAAAAATAGTGAGGTATTAATGGTTGAATGGTTACTTCCAATACTGCAGTAAATTCAGTTCGATTTTCACTATTCCAATTGAACTTTATTGGACACACTTCCATATACGATCTGCATATCAGGTACAGTACATTCCGTGAATAAGACTGTACTTGATAATAATTTGTGAAGTCTTCTGAAAACTTTGAATTTATAATTATTGAATAATTTTTTAAATCATTTGAAACTATATATTTGACAAGAAACATATTTTTCAAAATAAACTATTCAATGATAACCGTAGTTGATTCCTATCAACAGTTGATGTTCTCTAATAATCAGAATTTCATTACCAATACTGAATTGAGAAGTTTAATTGACACTATTTCGCAATCAAGGCTTGTCTAGTGAGAGCCTCAAGTGATAGAAATCGTATTATTCTTATTAAGAAACAGGAAAAGTTATAGAATAAGTGAACTGTTCATTTTGATGTTAAGGGCTACTATTTTATCACTAAATATAATGATGTAGAAGCATTACAAAGGCTCCTGTAATTAATTATTTTATTCATTAGGATAAGTGAAGTTTGAATTCGATTTTTTTGAGAATAATACTACTAATCATGTTACAGGTTTGTCGGGCTGCTTATTCGTTTTTCAACTTTATGCACAAAGTTCAAATGAAATCAGTGTATTGAACAAATGAAATCAATGTTGAAATTTTTTAATTGAAAAGAAATAATTTTATGAATTGAATGCTTTAGATAGTAGACGATTGTGCTCACATTTGAAATAATCAAAGCTATTCACATTCTTGAATCACAACCATTGCTGTCCATTTTATTTGTAGATTTGAAGACCCTCGTCCCTTGAAACCCTTCTTTCAAAAGTATCATAATAATATCTAAAATTTCTTCGGTCAATATTAGCATGATTGAGTTTCAAGTATTTGAAGAAAAGCATTTTTTTTTTTTTGCTTATTGGGAAGTATTCGAATTTGGGAATGAGCTGAAATTATTGTGTTTGATAATTTATGTCTTCTTTGAGTGAGTCATCATACCAAAGTTCAAAAAGCCACAAATGAAATTTTAATATCGAGTTGTCAAGTAGTTAGTTATTCGTTCAATGTGAGAACTTAAATGAATTAAATCTGGGGAAAATAAAAAATTTTGGTACGGTACTTACTGTAGGAAACTAGGACAGTAATAACATTTTATCTATTTCTTGGTGATATTCTGATTTCTCAATTAACATTCGAAATTCCAAATTATAGTTTTCAATTTTGGAGTGTGAAAATTTGTGATGAGTGTTTAGAAACATTTTGAACCTTTTTAATATTTCAATCAAAATTTGGGAAGACGATTTGGAATTTAATATCCGTGTTTTAACCCTTTATTGTGATTTGTCGTATGAATAAATTAATAAGTAACAGTTTGATATGTATGACTATCATTCTGATACACTATATAAAACACTATGTGTTTGGTAATATTTTCACAATAACCAGTCAAATATTTTTTAAATTAACATATATTATAATATGAACAATTGATAACATTTGTATTAAATATAGAATGTTGCAGATTACATAATATTATAGAACTATAATATGATGATTTTTGAAGATATATTTTATGCAAAAATGTTTTTTCTGAAGTACCATTATTTCTATAGTATGCATTGAAAAATAATTCAAAATTATTGTGATTCTTACAATTCAATCCTTTTAGTGTTTTCTCCAATAGAAGAGGTGAATAATCTATATTTATTTATCAAAATTCAACACGAAAAACAAAGTTTGTTTCCTTTATCAAGAGTAATGAATTATTTGCTTCATATTGGACAATTCTACATGTAATAATCAATACGAGGTTGGATACAGCAGACGCACCAACTAAACTGGCGGTTGGGGAATGTATATTATTAATGCCCAGCTCTATCAGGACAGTCTTAAAGTGATCAATGAAAGCAAAACAAATGACTATGGTCATTCTCGACCTAATATTATTTTACAGACCGCTCGCCGGCTGTCATTCACCAACCGTACATTTTGATGGTGTTGATGATACAGTTTATACTTACAGTTGTATGGTATACAGCATACAGGTATAGTCTGTCCAAGCAAAGAAGACATTCTGGCAAGATGGGAAAATGACTTCAGCTCGGTTGATATTGTTTGAAAAATTATAAATTTGGTCTCAAATTGTAGATGAAAATGTTTCATACAATTTGAGACCAAATTTACAATTTTTGAGCCGATATTGACCGAGCTGGAGTCGTTTTTCAATCTTGTCAGAATGTCTTCTTTGCTTGGACAGACTATACATTTGTAGTTTACTTACAGTACGAGCAATGCTTTCGAACACAGATATGCCTTGATATTGATTTTCAGCAAGGAGAATATTCAAGTCAAGGTAAGAAGTCCAAGCTATTTTTAGCTTTTTCCAACTGATGAAGGAAGCTGTAGAACTGGGATAAGCTCATTTCCATGTGTACAATTCTCTGGCTGCCATCGTCCGACTCCACATTCAGTTTCAGATAGAAGAAAGTTTTGCCAACCTGCTCCTTGTTACTGCTTGCAGCAGTCACTGTAACAAAACACATTTCAATACATTATTAGCAGATTATAAATGGGAAGACTGAAGATTTCAGTATAAATTCAAAATGTATTAGTAAGAATCACTTGAAAATTCAAAACTGAAAACGTTTTAGTTTCTAAGAGAAAAGAAACACTGAACAAATATAAAATACATAAGCTGTATCCTGAATGATGAAAATAAACTGCAAATATTGATTTATTCGAAAGGTTAAAGGAGTTTTGAGTAGTGACTCTCATCCATAATATTATATTATGGGTTCTAGTTATAGTATTGGTAAAATTTTCAAATTTTGTAGAATTTTTAGACAATTTCGACCAGTAACTTAACTTACTCGTAATATTGCAATTTCGGTAGGTACTGTGATACTTTTTAAAGTAAATTCGTCAATGCATTATTCTGTTTGTGACAATAAATAATTATCAATTCAAATATATTAAACTTATAAAAGTTTAATACAATAAGCTTTGACTACTTTAAAATGGATCCTCCATTTGAAAATTATTTATCAAATTATGCTCTAAACGGTTATTATTGCGATGAAAGAAAAAAACAAATTCAGTGCAATATTGTTCATCCAGATTGTATAGTACATTCACGATGTCTTGAGACGAGATAAACAAAAACTCTGCATGTGTGTGTGTGTGCGACTGGAGTGGCTACGTTCTAGCCACGGCATAAACAAGTCACAGCAATGCCGAAATCCTGAATTTTATTGTCGGGACTGTAACCAAAGCATTGAGACAAAAACTTTTACTATAATAATTGTTTGTTCATTTTAGGTGCATGCAGTCGAAAGACAGCCTAACCAAGTAATTTCCCAATGTTTACCTATAAAAAAGATTACTTAGAGATACTTATTCTGAATTGCCTACAACAAAATTCAGGATTTCGGCATTGCTGTGACTTGTTTACGTCGTGGCTAAAACGAAGCCACTCCAGTCGAACACACACACATGAAGAGCTTTTGTTTATCTCGTCTCAAGCCATCGTGAATGGACTATAGAGGGTCTGAAAGTGATTCTGATGATCGAAACTAAAGAGAAAATGTTATAATTAAAATAATTTATTTCAGGTTTTTATAATTCCTCAAGTTAATAAGCTAAAAATGTGATGTTAGAAATAAATCTTTACAACGTTTTTCCATCGCATGAACAATTAAACTACCTCATCAAGGATATACTGAAGTACGGTAAAGCAAGAATCCAAGAATAGAGTTGATAGCATGTTTAATGGATGAACTGGAAATGGGTAGTTTTTTGAAATTCCCAATGACCCTTTCAATGTAGGAAACATTTCAAGCTAGATCAGCTAAACTGATAAGCGAGAAAATATCGGGAGGGGGAGGATACAAATATCAGGTGATATACAGTGTTTCAGAACTCTATACAAATATTCTAGAACATTGTTCCTGGATAAGAAACATATCTCAATATCATCTTTAAACAAAAATAGTGCCTGCGTCAGTAATTTGGGACTTTCGGACAGTTTCAAAATGCCCTAGAAGTTCTGAAACACTCTGTATAGTCTGGTTGAGCGAACAAGACATTCTGGCATGATGATAAAATAGCCCCAGTTCGATAAAAATATTGGTTCAAAAATTATAAATTTTGTCTCAAACATTGTAAACAAGTTGATGGAATGTTAATTAGGTTTTATGTCCGTTCATAAATCTAAGGTATTAAAAAAAATTTGTGGAGAAACATTCTGCTCTCATCACAGATATTCAGGCTAATTTGCGCAATTTTTGGAACCAATATTGATCGAGCTGGTTTATATTTTCCCATATTGCCAGAATGTCTTGTTTGTACCCAGACTATACTATATATTTGCACATATTAGGCCCATTCTGACGAGCGTGGAAAACGAGTCAATGTTTTTCTTGTGAACTACACGTGGTGTGATTCATGCGCGTGAATCTCGTTCATGTATACAAGTCCATTTAATGCAAAGGTTTCCGTCGAGGCGCGCGTTCCCGACGCGTTTTTACGCTCGTCTAGAAATGCTTATATTGAGTATATATGAATGGCTAATGCTACTATACTAATGGTATATAGAATGAGCTGGGTATATTCTGTGTTAGTGCATTTCTGAAAAATGACTATTGGTCTTGCCCTTGACAATCGAAAATTTATGTGATACATTTTTACACGTTTGAGCTCTTAGAACACGAATTTGATGTCCGTTCAAATTCATCTCTCTCTCTCTCTCTCTCTATATATATATATATATATATATAACACGATATATATATATATATATATAATATATATATATATATATTTAGATACATATAATATATTTATATATGTACAGATCTTGTTAACACGATAACTCCCGAAGGCTTGTGGAGAGCGACCAAATTTGCACAAAAAATCATTAGTGTTAATATCTCGGTCAGTTCGTTAACCAGCCATATGGTTCAAGGGTAGGGGTTGAAATTAGGGGATGAAAGTTTAGAAAAATCACTACAAATCGACCAATAACTTGATCGTTTTGAAAATTGTTGTATAATAATTTATTGTGTCTAAAAATTTGAGCCATCAACGAAAAAATCCAATAAAAAATGGCGGAGAAAATGGAATAATTTGCCAAAAATTGTGTTTCATGGGTTTTTGAAAACGGCACTTTTGGAATTAACCTGAATAGCTCATTTTAAGTCATATGATTTGAGCTATCATAGAATTGCATTTGAATGCCTCTTTGTGACCGCCAGCTCTGAGCGAATTTTTTTAGTGCATTTCATTTGAAAAAATGCACTATTGGTCTTCTGACAATCGAAAATTTATGATGTGATATATTTCTCACACGTTTCAAGCCCCTAGAACGAATCTGATGGTCTTCATAATATATATATATATATATATATATATATATACTATATATATATATTATTGTGATTGTTGTTAACACGATAATTCCTGAAGGGGATTGTATTATTGCCCTACAATTTGAGCCATCAACGGAAAAATCCAATCAAAATGGCGGAGAAAATGGCGAATAATATGCCAAAAATGGTGTTTTTCGAAAACGGCACCTCCGAATTCATACCCTGAATAGCTCTCTATTATAAGTCACAAGGATTTGAGCTACCATCATAGAATTGCATTATTTGAAATGCACTCTTTCCGACCGCCAGCTGCCGGAGAAAATTTTCATTTATTATAATGTATTTGAAAATTTCTGGGACGATGTATACCCTCCCACTAAGTTTGTCCCTGAGCATTAATAGCCAAACTTATAGCAGATTTTAACAAATTGGTGATGGCTGTTGACTTTTCAAGGTTCAGCTCTGACAGAACAGTCTAAAAGCGGCCTGCAAGAGCAAGAAGGCACAGCTCGTCATACTTGACTCAATATGCTTTTACAGACTGCTTGCCAACTGTCCTGACAGAGCTAAGCATTGATGACAGTCATTGTTCATTACCAACCGCAAATTTTGTGGTACCGTATTATTCTATTGGGCAGCTGAAGCGAGGCTGGCAGCGCTCTTGCCGTGCTTCTTCTAGAGGTGACAGCATCCAAGATCTACAAGGAAGAGGAGATGCTCAAGTGCATGAAGGAGTGGTCTGAGGCTAATGAGTTGACAGTCAATGTAAAGAAAACATTCTTCATGGGCTTCAAGATTGTCTATCAATTCTGACATTGCAAATAACTATAATTACTCATATGCTATAGACTCAACAAGTACCTTTCCGATGAAAATATGTGGATTGGGAATCAATGTCGATGAAAAACTCAAGTGGAACAATCACATAGATCAGGTAGTGAAAATTCTCAATACAGCAGTGTTCACAATATCAAGATTGATGAGAGAAGTAGACTGGAGAATAATTCGATATTTCAAGTCAACTCTAACTTAGATTGATATTCGGGGGTGCAGCGCCTTCTTCATTGAGGGCCTTCAGAGTGAAAAAAGTGTGCTGATTGATGTACAGAGGGTAGCTCAGAGCTGAGATTGACATACATGAAGCCACCGAGGACCCCATGCAGAGAAGCTATTCAGGAAAGCAAGAATCCTGCCGCTGCCATGTTTGTGCATCCTAAATGATGCAATATACGGATTTATCCGTGAGGAAGGGTGGATTAACAGGCGCTATACCACACACACAATATAGAACACGGTCAAGGAATTCGCTGAGAATCCAGCCTCATCGCACTTCATATTTTGAAGCGAACCCAGAACATATGAGTCGAAAAATATTGAACTTACTACCCAGCAGTGCTTCTGAATAACACAACACAGTTGCAAGATAATCAAGAGACAATTGAAAAGCTGTCTGCTGGAGAAATTCTTCTACTCTTTGATAGAGTATTTTTTTATTATTGTACAAACGAGAGTGAATGATATGTAATTCTGATATGTAATGTACATGCGATAATAAAATATTATCATTAACTTATTAATTACTATTATTCAAGTTTTTTCATCAGCTTTTTGCTAGAACTCATTGACATGAATTTTTAAATTTGGTAAACAGTTTCAGATTTACAGACTTTCAGACTAATCAGACTTTTGCAGATTATACAGAAACTACTGAACTAAATTCGTTAAATACGTGATTTTATTTAACCCAGGTTGAGCTAAGGTAGGCTAAAATAATTCAAATGACTTTCAAATCATCCAAAGCTAGCCCAAAAGACCCTGAGTGATATGATGAACAAAGCAAAAACTACGTACCTACTCATCTGATAGCACTGCTACACTGCCGAGGGGTCCAGGCGGGCAAAGGCGAGTGAAGTGGGCCTGCCGGCTAGTTTATATAATGTGAATGTAAGTTTTCTAAAACAATAGCTGATGTATTGATAATTTAAGATGATGATAATATTTAGTTACTCAAGGTAAATTAGTTATGGTTATTTATTGCATAATAATAGAGATTTAGGCTACAAAAATGTATGTAATTTATGGCTTACTAACCTCCGAATTGCCAATCCATATCTGTTACAATGTCTGGCATTTTATTATTTTCTAGGACATTCACCGAGGTAAATCTGTTGCAAAGAACTGATTCAGTTGAGTATGATATTATAATCCAATCCAATGTATTTGAATAAAACAGTAAACAACTTAGTTGGCATAACCTCAATCCCCACTCATAACCTCAATCTCCGCCGCCCATCCATAACATAACCTCAATCCCCAGTTGGATAAGGTTATCCGTGTCCGTGAACTTTCCAGTCAAGGAGGTGGGTACCTCCTTGTTTCGTGTTAGTATTTCATACAAACATAATTATTTTTATTCCCTAAAATAGAGTTCATTACGGTACGTATAATAACTCTTTTGATTTTTTATATTTTTGAACTTCCTGAGAGGCGCCTTGATCTTAATAGGCCCGTTCCATTGCCCTCGTTCCTTGACCAGAGCTCAGCTCTGTCAGGGTCAGGACAGTCTGAAGCTTTCCGCGAAAGTAGTAAAGCTGGTGTCGCGTAGACAGCTCACCGACTGCCCTGATAGAGCTGAAAATGAATCAATCATTTGCCAACCACTTAATTTTTTGTGCCAGCTATAATTTACCATATACAAACCTTTTCTAATATGAACCAGAATAATACATTCTTAATTATTTACTTAGAATATTTCAATGACTTAGGATATTCCAACTAATTGAACATCATGTTCCAAAATAAATTTAAAAATAGCATCAATAAAATTTCTTTCCTTGTCAGGCTGACTGATGGGAGCTCATCCTTGCTCACAGACCTTAGGTCCATGCAGGGATTATTTCCTTTATGTACAGCCTGTCATCTTGCATTTTTAGAGGAACACTAGATAATAAAGTAACATCATGTTCCAAAATAAATTTAAAAATAGCATCAATAAAATTTCTTTCCTCGTCAGGCTGACTGTTGGGAGCTCATCCTTGCTCACAGACCTTAGGTCCATGCAGGGATTATTTCCTTTATGTACAGCCTGTCATCTTGCATTTTTAGAGGAATTAACACTAGATAAGAAAGTAACATTGTTGTATTCGTTATCATTTTTTTTATGATGCAAGTGACAGAATTGTTTTTATTTTGTTTGTATTATTTTTTGGTTGAGGAATAAAGAAATTTGACTTTGATAATATGCTGCTACTTGGCTCAGACAAAAATTTGCATTCCTCAATTGTGAACAATATAATAAGCCGGTAGAGATTAGAAACAATAAGTGAAAATAATTCTATTGAAACCAAGTCTGATTTTATTCTCTGCTTCAGGAGGCAACTGATGATAATATCAAAAAGGAGATTAAAGACTTGAATGCTCCAATGGACGTGGATGACAGCAAAGAATATAGAGAGATACTTTATAGGCTACTCACTGATGACAGTCAGTACAAAGAGGCAGTCAAGTCAATGTTGTTTGGGGAAGCTGTTGGGGAGTACAAGGTAAATTATTCACTCGAAATATCAAATGCACACTATATCATACAAGTAATTCAAGTAATTACAGATATACAGATGTTTAATCTGTCATTAGGGCTACTTATGCATAAAATCAATAAATAGTGAAATGACTTTAAAAAGGGTGAATTTCACTATTTATTGATTTAGTATACATTAGTGGCCCTAATAACAGAGTAAGCATAATATTAACTTATATATAGTTATGTGAATAGAGTTGTGATAGCTAGAGCAACGCATCTAAAGCTGGACAGCTCTAGCAGCTGGGCAAACCAATACCTCTGTGTCCTTTACAAGATCCTAGTATTTTGCATGCTTGCCCTTTTTTCTGGTTTCTTCCAGCTAAAAATATCCCTTTCTCCTTGCCTTCAGTCTCTAGCCCATAGTCTCGAATCCAGTATGCTCATCACCACTAGGGATCCAGAGGGGGCACAGGCACGTGCCCCCCAGACGGATGAAACATACACTAGATAGAATGAACTAAATTGAATTATACTGTACATATAAACTCAATTAAAATTCTAAGGGGTTTAATTGAAAGTTTTAAAACTGCTATGAATATACTTTTGAGTAAAAAACCAAAAATTTTCAGGGCAAGCCCCGGACCCTATTTTCAGCGTGTATCAAGTAGCCTAATAGCTGACGCCAAAACGTTAGTCGGTTTTGTCTGCTTATGCTCCAACAGCTGATGCTGTCGATTAGAGTTGTCATTTAGCTATGCCTGGATGGTGGATTTAAAATAAAAGAGACAATAGATGCTTCAGTATTAGGCTACATCAATGAGGAAAGTGTCTAAAATTTTGGCAACAGCAATTAGACCGAAGCCTCAACATCCAAATAAGAATTTTTCTTCAACTCTGAACTGATTTATTCAATATTATTATGTAAAAGTAACACAATTTTCACGTTGGGGGGGCACTAAAATATCTCAAGAACTATGCGGCTCAGCACAAAATGTGTCAACATTACAATATATTTACATAATTCATGATTTGACAATAAGATTATTTAATATTTGACAATTCCCGGTCTACTGATAATCGAGTCATTCTAGGGTTGGAGGTGGAACTAATTGCAACAAAGATGTTTTATGGTGGAAATGGTAATGACACCTCTCCTATTTAACTTAAAAAATCCCACTTCAATTCGTTTCGGAAAGTTGTTTTTTTGGCCGCCATATTAAAAATTTTGCTCATTTTTTGGTTTTCTTGGAATAACGTTAAAACGAAGCGTCGGACGAAAAAACTTTCTGAACCTTTTTTTAGTAAATAAAATTTGCAAGAGAATGTGGTAGAATCATCTCTTGAGCTCCACTAGAAACCGAGTTACGATTTTTCAAAAATAGGTTAATTTTCAAGAAAAACTATCATTGAGTATTTTCAGTTTTTGCTTGCTCAGATCTTTTGACATATTCCTTTGAGTTGTTCAATTCGAAATTCCTCTTGGGGATAATTTTGTCCTCTACAATTTGAGACCAAGTAGACCTTTCTCTCCTTGTATAGATTTTGAACTAGAGCAATTAAAAGATATCCTTGTATTTGAAAAAACCTATTTTGGGGAAATGGTCTCCAAAAAATTTATAACGTGCTTGTATTGATATTTTCTCTGGTAATAATGTCTTTCAGATCAACTTCTAGCAGATAGCTACTCACCGACCTGAAATTATGTTATGTTCAATATTAAGGACCCTTCATGGATCATAATCTAAATATACCCTCTAACCATTGTAAAAAGTCTCGTGATCTCCAACAAACTAATACCATATTTTGCATTCTTTTCCAGCTCATCAAGGCGGTCTAAATTCATATATCACATATAGTCAAATTTGGTCAAAATTGTGGAAAATAACTTCTGAAGAGAATATTGACTTTTCCATCATATACCAAAAAATGTCTTTTTTTGCTTACAAAATGAAATTATATCTTTCAAAGTCCTTGATGACAAGAATTGTAATTTGGTCTTCACTCCTTTTAAACACAACTTTATCTCTCATTCTGTGGCGTTATATAATATTACTACAATTATCTGTTTAATAGGGAGGAAAAAAATATTAGTTCTTATAAGGTAAAAGAATGGTCCATAATTCTACTCATTTTTTCACTTTTCAATCAAGTATTGTAATTGAAAAACAAAGTGATTCATCAAGAGGTAAATGAGATAATTTAGCAAGTAGAACTTAATCTTTCTCTACAATTTGAGCTGCAAATACGTGACTTAATCTTGTCTCCATTCTTGATTTAGAGGCTATTGATTGATAGACAATTCAATAAAAAATAGGATGTTTTGAATTTCACTCATTTATTTAAGTTGATGCAACTATTTCAAATGCAGTGATGCCATTAAACTTATTTATAGGAGATTGAAGAGGAAAATGAATTTAGCTACATTTTTTAGTGTGTATTTTCATTAATTTTTTAAGCGTGGAGACTGCTTCGAGAATATACTTCATTTTGTAAGCAAAAACAGAGATTTTTCTAGAATTACACATCATAGCTCCCTCTCCTCGGAAAACATAAGTCCAATAAAATGTAGCATTTCACGAAATTTTGGCTTGAGCAATTTATAGTTTAGGGAGCTGTATACGTCATTTTGGTATTGGGGAGGAACTTTAACCCTTGAAAATAAGGCTAGACTAATAACTCCATACTAAAGAAGTATTCCCTAAGCTGGGGGCTGAGATGCGCGGTGTGATATGGGGCACTGGATAAATGGACCAAAGATTGACCATCATACCCAATACCCACATCAACTAGTCAGAATCAAGTAAAATGGTTACTGGAAATAATTGCTCAGAAGTCAAATGGTTCAATGGGGTTGGAAATGATTGCTCTCCTGTAAGATTTGAAAATACAAGGGTTATAAAACTGTTCATATAATTTAGGGGAAAATTTAATCTACTTGATGAATCATGTAACAATACACATTTTCCAAATCAGATAGAGTGAATTTTGTGGAATTTTCATCATTGTTTCTGTAATTAATAAAATACTCTTCTTCAAATTTCTATATTTAAGAAAACCCTCCCTATTAATTGGTGGTACTTCTTTAAATTATCTTATTATAGGGTGGGGGGGGGGATTGATTAGGTATGAAGAGGCACTTGTGAGAAAAATTGGGGGAGAAAGGGGGGGGTGCAGACTTGTGATAATTTCGCCTCACTAGCCTTTCTTTAATATAATTTCTCATAACCTGGGTTGTGCCCCCCCCAGAAGTAAATCCTGGATCCGCCCCTGCTCATCACCACAGGGGATCCTAAGTATCAAAACTGTGTTCATCAAAAGTGTCTTATTTTATAATGTTAATACAGTGACTTGGAGAAAAATTTCTGGGGAATCTAGTTGACAACTCACCTGCAGAGATTATTTAATATAACTTGGATAATTGGTTTACAATTTACTATAAATCGTTTTTTAAATTGGTATAAATTTGTTTGTTGAGCTGGCATTCCAGATCTTGTCCAAAAATTCTATGATACCTAAATTGTGTAAAGTTGAGCAATATCTCTAAAATCGGAACTAGGATAAAAAAAATCTCAGTTAAGAAACACCTACAGATGTTAATGCCAATTTTTAATTTCTTCTTTATTCTCAATTCTAATGAGGACAAAATCCTTGAGGGTATTTCAAGGGATATTCTCAACGTTATATTCTATGATGTTTTCCAACGAGCCAATTATCTAGTAAAAAAATGCTTTAAAACTTTATTTCATCCAAGCTTAAGCAGTGAAATGAATGAAATTTCCTGATGTGGATTGTTGTCAGGTCACAATATTCAGGTTCAAATGATTAATTTCTCATGGCATTGCTAGCAGTCGGTCGCAAACTCAATACAGTACACTCATTTGCCCATTTCCTACTATACATTTATTTGAATAATAAATTCATATCAATAATTTATTTTCTTGTGTGAATTTTCTAAACTTGATAGCTTGTAATCAACCTTTTTAATTTTTGCGCTTGTTAAAAAATTCTATTGTAATTTGTTGAAGAAAAAACCTTGGCTGGTCAGGAGGGAGATCAAGCATCAGAGTATACAATGCATTGTCTCAATGCAGGGAAAAGACAGAAATAGATTTCACCACCATGATCAAACAGGAAAAAAGTGTGGTAGAGAAATTAAATATTATTGTACTTTCCAATTCAACATTTCATAGATTGGATATTCATGTAATCAAAAAAATTCTTTCTGTCACAATTATTAATAAATTAACCTATAACAACCTCTTATCAGAGAAACTGAATATTTGAAAAACTCCAAAAACCAGAGGTATGAAGATATTAACTGTTTACTTTATAGACTTAATACTTATTCTTAAAAGCAAGCCAAATACATTCATCTACAACTGCTTGTAACGAATCTATTTGAAAACTGAAAACTCATCATAGAATATAGTTGGCTTGTAAGGGTACAAGTACAAGCAGCAAACTTTATCACTTTTTGAATTGATAAAATAAGGGTTCATAGTAATTTCAGTTTCTATGTCAGAAACAATTGTCTTAATGATTTGTATAAATATTTATCTTGAACAATGCAAAGTTTATGTCTTTCCAATTATTTCAAACATATTCTTACAAACTTATTCCATGAAACAATATATTTGTTGTCAGTTGTCAACATAGGACTTAAAGTAAGTAATTTTTATTTGATTGATAATCATATAGAATGAAATCATTGACTCAATAATAATCAATTATAAAGCTCATTTGTTACCCTTACTTTACTCCTTTCATGCTAATAACCCCACTTACTTTTGGTATTTTCAGATTCCCATTCGATTGAAGAATGTGTTGTTGATATTCACAGGATTAGAAGACAGCAATAACAATTTTTAGTTTAATTACTAGAGAAGGAGATAGCAGTCAGTCTGGAAATTTTACAAATGTGCAAATCAGTGTTATTTGAAAATGCATTGAACCGACAACAGTTTCTGAAAGAATAATCAGCCAATTCTTCAAAGATCCACAGCGATCTTCACGGATGTGCTCATTGTGGGTAACTATCAATCTCCAACAATCAATGGTTTGCTGAAGACACACATTAATAGAGGGAATCATTCCTCTGGAGGGGGAAAAATATTGTTTACCGTAAACACAATGATATTGGAATTAACAAGAACAAAATGTGATTTTTGCGAATACAAGACCAATTATACAAGTAATTTGAAGGAAACATGTTATGAAACACACAGGTGACAAGCCTTCTTCTTCTGTGAGTTATGTGATTATAAGACCAATAATAAAAAGTAGTTTGAAGAAACATGTCATGAAACACAGGTGACAAACCTTTCATATGTGAGTTTTGTGGTTTTGAGACCAATTATTCTTGTAGTTTGAAGAAACATGTCATGACACATACAGGGGAAAAACCTTACATCTGTGATTTTTGTGATTATAAGACCATTGAATCTAGTAAATTGAAGACACATGTCATGATACACACTGGAGACAAACCTTTTATTTGTGAGTTATGTGATTATAAGACCAATCATAAAAGTAATTTGAAGACACATGTCATGACACACACAGGGGAAAAACCTTACATCTGTAAATTTTGTGATTTTAAGACCACTGTATCTAGTAAATTAAGACACACACATGATACACACAGGAGAAAAACCCTTTTTATTTGTGAGTTATGTGATTATAAGACCAATCATACAAGTAATTTGAAGACATGTCATGACACATAAGGAAAAATCTTACATCTGCCAGTTTTGTGATTTCAAGTCCAATAATTCGAAAAATTTGAATAAACACCTTCCTAGTTTACATGCAACAAAACAATCTCCAATCCTCACTGTTTGAGGGTTATCAGCCATACAAGATACAAGTGGTTTATAACCTACTAAACGTTTCCCACTATGGTGTAATTGAATTCCATAATAATTATTCAATACTATTGATTTAGGAAAAGGAGACAGGCATTATCTCGATGAATAAGTTTATATTTTCCATTCACACACCTCTACTGTGTCCCCACCACATTAAAAGCATGAGGCTATGTTCTAGTGAACTTATTTTTCATGAAAATTATATTAATAGTAGGTGAGTAGGAATAAAAGAAACTAGTCGGCGCAATCTGTTGGCAAACCCCTCCACCCAAGAAATAGCTACGTTGTCATATTGTGTTAAATTGAAACTTCTCCTAACGCAAACACATTCAACTGAATGTTAAAAGTGACATTAACTTCGGAAAATCACGCGTGTATGAACCCGCTATTTTTATGATAAACCAGGTTCGCAGCTCGAATGTCCAAGTCGATTTGCTTCAATAATCCAATCTTAAACATACAATGATTCATGTATATACCGCTCTCCTTACTTTGAAACTCTTGAGAGGCCAAATTACGATCTTCCGACTATTTTCGGCATTTGGAAAAATAATTTCAATTGTTTTGAACAACTTTCATCACCACCCACTTATCTTCTCAAACAAAAAAGTTTCTAGATCATCAAAATTTAATGTTTTCTGTTTAGTGACTCGACATTGGCAAACATATTCATTAATTGAAACATAATTATGGTCGGATATAGAAAATTCAAAAACCATTGAAAGCTCGAATTCTCCTGGTCATTTTGATATAAATGTAATTTCATTTTCACTACAGCCATGATTGTGAGAAAAGTGATATACAAAGAAAGTAAGCTTTTATGGATTTTTTCAATTTTTTCAAAAAAATCAAATTTCCTTTGAATCCTTCTACCAGGACTTTTTTAATACCACTGGCATATCAAGGATAAATTTCACGTCTAGAAATGGGGTTTAATCGCGAATTTGAAGATGTTCCACACAATCTGGCAACGTAGCTATTTCTCGGGTGGAGGGGTTTTTGTCAACAGATTGCGCCGACTATAAACTCTCTGCTTCGATTTAGTTTTGAATATTTAAGCAACACTGTTACCTAGTGTTGCCTCTAATTTATTTATAATTCATAATTACAGTGACCTAATTTTGTGTACTGATGTCACATAATAGCTATTATACATAATGTAAAAAGAAAAATGTTGTCTCACCTTCCTTGTTAACAATATTTCATCTAGGGCCGGATTTTTGGTCCGATTTTCTGATTGTTCAATCATTACAGCTGATTGTGGGGCGATCACCTTGTCAGTTTAAAGCTATTTTGACTGCCCATCATCCCATTTATCTACGGTTTTGACTGTACAATCTAAACTGTTAGCCAAACTGACAGTGAATGTGAACCTTGGGAGAAACGTACTGCAGTCCAATCTGTGTTTGCCTTTTAAAGTGGAAATCTGTCTGAATCTTTTTTCTTGATGACTTTTGTAATGAGAATGAGTAAGGTGAGGAAACAGAAGTATCCTCCTCAAACACAATCGTAAATATACATCAATCGCTACTGCATTATGATTATCTATCAGTGGGTCCAGGACATCCACATAGAATAAAATTGCGTTTGGGACAACCTTGAGCTTGTCCCAAAACCGTAATTGGGTTTCAAGGGTTTCACCCATAGCGTCTTAACCAACTCAACTTAACCCAACCCAAGACCCAACCTCAACCCAAGACCAACCCCTCAACCCCCTCCAAACCCCCAAAAAAAGCAGGTCGTGCTCAACCTGTCGACAAGGCTTTCACATTCATGTTCAAGAATGTGAATTGCTGGACAGTTCCCTCCATGACCCCTACCTATCAATCTCCTCAGGAACTGTATGGGGGTGGAGAGAGCTAATTCATAAGATCTTGGTCCGGCAGAGTATGCCAATGGGCCAAGTGAATAAAAACGAGTAAATACTTGAAGTATGGTCTGTCGTAAAGTCTTTACTAACAGTAAACGCTGTCCAGGTTAGTAATCACTGCCGATGTGAATAACCCTAGTACGCTCTCTTCTAGTGTTTACTAGGAAAAACCAGTCTTTATAGAGTATACTCTCCAGCGCTTTTATTCACATAGAATCTCCTAGTTCTTACTACAGCTATTCATAGAGTGTTCGCAACCGAATACAGAAAGTTTAAGTCTACCTGAATAATTTCTTCCTATTTTTAGTCTATTTGAATGAATAAAATTATTGATTGGATCAGGTTCTACAAATTATTTTAAATCTCTCTAAATTATAGTAAAGACTTCAATACTTTGAAAATATTAAATTTGTTTGTGGATAGCCTATCTGAAACTGAAGAAAATAAAAGAATTCTCAAGATTAAATTATTTTGATTTTCAGATTAAAATGTTTTATTGAATAAACAGGTTTCACCAACCAGAAATTTTTTAAAGAATGAAGAAAGTTTTGAGATATCTGTTCTGTTTTAAAGTGGGACCATCAGTTTAAAATAAAATAAGTTTCAGATTAAGAGTTACCAGTTTCAATTACTTTATTTCCATAGCTAATCTATTCTCAAATAGAATTAATTACTTAATTTATTTTAAAATAGTAATTTTCTAAAATTTATAATTATTTATTGATTGATTTATTCATTTGAGTACAAATATACAACATGAAGAGAAAAACAATTAATCCCAATACTTATTCTATTCCTAAAAATACAGGCCATTGAAAACTAGCACTATTTTGCTTTTGGATAATTGAATTTCAAATCCTTTCACGGTGAATTTCAACCACTGCATTGAATGAATAGACTGGACAACAAAGCAAATTAAATAGGTACTGCAAGAGAAGCCAACAAATCTATTTTCACTTTGGTTTGACCATTTTGGTATTCTTCAGGTGTGGATTTCTTCATATTTCGAAAAATGAAATTAAGAATAGCTGTGGATTCTAATCACAAGATAGCTGTGGAGAGCTGTACAAGATAGGTACAAGTTATTTGTTACCTACCTGCTATCAACCCAATTACGGTACTGCTTTCATTGATTCCTAGGTAGAAGAGGGACAAACACAATTCTCATGCAGTTTTTTTCTCTATGGCTTGAATTTCTTCAATGCTCATATAGAGGACAGTCATCTTCTATGAGCTTTTCACTACCTGCCATCCTACTAATTATAGAATTGTATTGTAGTCGAGGCCATAGATAAAAGAATTCTTGGGAAGACCTGGTAATACCAAAATATAACATTCATCCATTCTATTTTATACCAAACCAACACAAAACCATTGTATGACTGATATCTATAATATCATAGTACCATATATAACTATACTAGCGTGTCGCGCTCGCACTTTCGCCTAGCTGGGGGCTCTGCCCCTGACCCCTGACAGTATGGGAGTGTAAAAGAGTCAAAGCTCGCTTCGCTTGCCTGCAAAACCTCTGTCAGTGTCAGCTTAGAACAAACAGGCTCGCTTCATGCCTGCAAATTCCGTTTCAGAAGGAGTTCAAATTCATTTAGCACAGAATTTCTACACTTAATCTGGACCTGTTTACCTAATATCAACATTTTCAGCAATTTGTCTAGAAAAATCTGAGAAAAACTGAAAACTCAAAAAAATAGTAAACGATAATATTAGTAACCTGGGAAGTATATCGGGCATAGTATGAAACTTGATTCAATATCTTCCAAATTGTTCATCTATAATCGCTGAACAATTCAATCTACAGTACCGTAATGGTCGTATAAGGCTGAAGATATGCAACCCGCAACACACCTACAATTTTGAAAAACTTATTACTGGCGTAATCTTGAGCGGATTGCAAAAATATTTCTACACAAATTTCTAGACCCTTATCTGAACCTGCCCACAAAATATCAACATTTTCTACCCGATTGGGTTTTCAAAAACATGAAGAAAACGCCGAAAAACTAAAATATTAGGCGATCTCCCTGAAAATTTCCTAAAATTCGTTCTTAGTGAGCGTCTAAACGTCCAACTGAACATGCTCGCCAAATTTTGAACGTATTCTGTTCTAAAGTGGATTTTTAGTTCTAGTGATGAATGGAATGAATGAATCAGTGCCATTTCTTCAATATATATAGAGACCTTAAGTTCTATATGTATGAACAATTATATTTGTATAAACTTATCTAGCTAGTTAAATTGTTACATCAGTTCTCATCTATATAAGTGTTATACTGTACCATATCATAAAGAGATAGTTATATTAATGACAATAATTTACTTTAAAAATAAACAAGAAAATGCTTGTCCAGTCCGTTATTTGCGCGAAATTAGGTACATATGTTAATATTCCTATAGTATTTTTAATATGTGAAAAGAGATTGAAATTATAATTTAGTTTTTTTCTCTCCTTTTATATGATTTCACTTGATAATAAAAAATATTACCGCCGTTTAAGACCAGCTTCTGACAGACATTAGCCGATTGAAAAATAATTTTTTGTAAGCCTCTAAATATTTGTATAATTTGAATAATTTCAATAGATAGTAAGATAGCTCCTATAGAATAGGCTGAATAATTATAATTTTCGTTGATAAAACTTGAATATGTTAGAGGGGAGATTGCTCTTAGTATTCTCTTGCAGCTCCTGCTCTCGACACTACCTACTTGCAAAAAGGCTAGTAAATACAAATTTAGTATAAAGTCTTCACTAGCTTTTATTCACACAGAAGCTAGTAAACACTAGGAAAATTCAAGGTCGACTAGAGCTTACTAGGCCTCTTAGTAAGCGCCATCAAGTCGAGGCCTCTACTTAGACAGATTTTTATTCACTCCAAAGCTACTAGTAAACTACTAAGAAAACTCCTTAGCAAAAGTCTCTACTTGTTTTTTTTATTCACCAGGCCCATTGTTGGTCGGCTGGGTAGAATTGTGGATGTCCCATACAAACTACCTGGCCAAAAAGATCAAAAGAGTGTAAGGCATTGGGGCAGATGATTTACATTGTCGGTGCATTACAAAATGCAGCCAATCGTGAATTATTTAGCATGCCCCCTCACCACACCCAGCAGCGTGGCTGCCAGGACACCTTGATGGGAACAATGATTCTCTAAGGGAAAGGTTACAAACTTTTCCTTGCTCTCCCCAGGAGTTGGCCTTCCACCTCCAAAAGACTTTACAGGTTGCATCTGGACAGAGCGTGGCGCAAAGAAAATGATTCAGTATGTAAGGATACATGTGCCTCCTCAGTAGATGGAGCATGTTCCTTGTACACACACTGCTGTTCATACCTTGTATAGGCTTGTGATATTTGCGAGTGTGTGTGTGTGAGGGAATGTGAATAAGTGACTATTATTTTGTTTTTGTTATTATACTCATGAACTGTCTAAATATCTACTCAACATATTAATATCTAAATATCTATATTTTTTCAATATTTATATCTATATGTTTTTGTACTTATATATTTTTATAATAATTAATTTAATATTGTTTCAATATAATTAACATATTTTATCTACTCAGTCTTTTTTTCATTTCTTAACCTTTTACAATTTTGATAGTGCAGGGTGTGAGATGAAGCTCTTCCAGACAAATTTCATTGTTTCTGCTACTTCAAGACGTTTTGCTTCTAGCTTCATCTCACACCTTATACTTTCACAAGACTACTTGTCTAAAGAGAGAGAGAGATCACTTGGAGGAGTTTGCATATTGAATGTTGGTAAGCTTATGAGAGGAGTATACATCTTTATCTTATTTTTTGTTCACTTGGCATAGTAAGAGATGCATGATACCAATTGGATCAATAGCACCTACTACTGTAAGTGAACAGATAATAAGACTTGAGGTCTACTCCTTTCACAAGCTTACATCCTACTAGGCACTTTGGTGCAAGGAAACTATATTGTTGAGGTTATACTCAAAAAAAGAGAGAGATGATTGTCAAACATTTATTTTTCATTGGCTATAGTTATGTGTGTGTTACATCAGTCTAGTGAATAGCCAGATACAACAAAACATGAAGACTACTACATTTCCAGATTTCTTCAAGGATATTTTTCAGAAAAAATACAATGATGATATAAGATATTAATATTATAAGACAAGTTGTTTCAATCAAATTTATAAAAAAACTATGATGATAATAAGACATAGATAGTATACATTTTAAAGGTACTATTATAATACAGCCATGATGAGAATAAGACTAGATAGACACTCATTTACAAGTACACATTTCAAAGGTACTATTATAATAAAGCTAAATTTATACTCAACAATGTTATAAGACATACTTATTCTTTACAATTCAAGGACAATATGATGATGATGATATTAGACATAAATATCTATTTTCTTTGACAATACATTCCAATCAAAAAAGTCTAGTTATACAATTTTCAAAAGTACTATTATAATACAGCTAAATTTATAGTCAACAATGTTATAAGACATTGAATAGTTATTCTGTACAATTCAAAGATAATATGATGATGGTGATGATATAAGACATAAATAGCTAATCTTTTACATTTCTAAGACTATTCCATGATATCAACTACTAACCAATGATACAATTCTCCAAGTCTATACATTATTTCACAAAAACTTTTACTAATAGGAAAGTCTAAAAGAATTCCATTCTTCTTAAAGTCTTCTCTTACATGAGCATTGGGGAAGAGGCCAGATATTGTCTCCACAAATTTCTCAATAGATCCAAATGGGTCAGGTAAGTACCTATCACCAAATTCTAGGAAAGGTTGTACTATCCATTGCTTGCTGGTCATCAGCTTACAGCTACCACACTCACACATATCTGCTAGCTCTATTTCATGCCAGTATATGTTAACAGTAGGATGTGCAGACCTTGACTGACCTGGCTATAACTGCCTCAAGGAATCCCAATGATGTGAATGAGGGGTGAAGGCATGTGCGCAGATCATATGAGCAGTGGACTCATTGACAGAGTTCCCCCTCCACATCACGTTCTCCTGCCAGTTTCATGTACCAGTTGCTAACATCATGGTACATTGATGTAATGTTGTAGTTGAACTTACTAGATGACAATAGACATTGCCGGATGTGAAAAATGTTGGATGCATCCAATCCATGCTCTCTTGATGTTAGAAACTCCTCCGTCCTGTACTTGGGATCCAATGCATAGGCTCCAAGAGCCAGCATAAGGCTCTTGATACAACATGGATGGTACTGGTATACATCTTGATTGCAGAATGATGAATGCTTGCCATGCATCCTCCTTTTATACTATTCCTGGTAGGGGATATGATGTCACTTCTCAAGCAATCTGTTCAGTATTCTATACTGAGATGGTCCACCATCTTTGATGATTTCATGAATGAGTTGGTCTTGTAATGGTGACCCAGGTGTTGTTGAGGTGCATTGACATTTAGCTGTAGGAGGGTGTGAGTCATCATCATCATCATCATTGAGTTCTTCATCTGTCCATAGTGTAATGCTGCTGTTGTGTGACATATCCTCCTCCTCCTCTACCTCCACTGTCCTCTCAAGCTTATGATGTCCAAATGCTAGAGTGCTGACTCCATCTTCAAGGATGTGTCATTTTTCATCAGCATTACTGAGTGCCTTCTTCTTCTGAACTGTGGTCATGATCTGGTGTTTTCTGGTGTTGAACAATACTTGCTCTTTATAGATATCTTTGTTTCCAAACAGACAGTCCAGGTAGTCCTGAAATACAATATAGTTGTTGACGTCGGGATGGCTCTTTGGAAGTTCTTTACCAAGTACTGGTCTCCTTACACCTTTAGTCTTTTTGATAAGACCATCCTTCAGCTTGTTTGGGTCAGTGTTGTAGCACCTGCATGCATACAACTTTGATTGCAATCCAACATACTCATGAGGGGCTCTACCAGCATACTCATCCTTGAATTTTCCTAGGACCATCTTGTTGGTTTCTGAGTAGCATGGATGATCAGTAGGGTACTTGGATGTTTCAAAAGCATCTTATAGCTCCTTAATTCTGATGATGTCCTTGTACATATCCTCAGTGTTCACAAGGTAGAACAGAGAGTCAGTGTCTTGGTACAGAAGTTGAAGCTTATCATTATAGATGGGTCTCATGACATCATAATGGAATTGGTACATCAGGGTCTTGCTGATGTCAAGCACTGACAGTCCAATGTAGATGGGCTTGTTGAGCTCAACTTTGTCTTTGTGTAGGGTGACAGCGCAAATGTTCTTGCCAAAGATAATATGATCCTTGTAGGTTGGACAAGCAATCAGTTTCCTGAGACGTTTCTCTTCATTGACTAGCTCAATGCTCATCCTATTATGCACGTTCTCCATTGTCTTTCCTAACACTGCATTGTTCATAAGTTTAAATAAGTTCTTTTCAAACTTGTTCTTCAATTGTTGATGGAGCTCAGTGTTTAGCATGATGTACGGCTTCAGGAACTCTTTCTGATTGAACTTTACTCCTCAATGAACTTTGGTGATCTTCAATCCATGCTGGATGGCCTGCTTGAGGGTACGGAAATGACAAACATAATGTTCTTGATTGTGCAATGTTGTCATGAGACGTTTAAATCCCAACTTGGGCATATTTTGGTTTTCCGCCAGGAATGAGAAATTGTTATGTTGGTCATGAAGCTCTGCAGGGTACTTGACATCCACCTCCAGGATAAATCCTTTCTCCAGATTGTCTTGAATAGTTGAGATGTTTTTCACTACAATCTCCAGATGATGACTATCCATCCACTCAAAGTTTTTGTATGGAAGTGGTTGACACATGGCCCAGCCATACAAATTGTTGGCGTCCGTGTAAAGGAGGAAGGATGTAGGCTTCTGAGGGTCCACAGGCGCTCCAGTGTATTTATTGTTTGCCACAGCATGGCGGTGTACACAGGTGGTGATGCCTCCTCTGATCCCCTGCTCCACAAACATGTACATGTTGTAGTCAGTGATCAGCTCCAACTCCACTTTTGTGGAGTATACTTCAGCATAACATCAAAGGAGAATCCTGGGGATGTGAAGTAGTGCGCACAGTCCAGATCATAGGTCTTGATACACATGTCACGGAAACTTTCAAAGACATCAGCAAGCAGCAGGATGTCTGTTTTGAGGTAGAGATTGCTGTAGTTGCCAAGTGTCTTGCATCCAAAGTGAGTCCACACACTTTTTGCATGCTTGTATGCCTTGTCACTGACATCTGAGTTGGTCAATGTGCTGAAGAATGCATCCTTTGGTGGTAGTGACATCTCATTAAGTTTCTCCCATGAATCACAATATTCATAGGGGAATACCCCCTTCTTGGAAACCAATTCAAGTTTGTTGCCAAATTCTTTATAGGTGTGCGGTAGCACTGCTGCCAATTCATCAGCATTGGTGGCTGACTTGGTAAGGTTTGTAACTAGATGTTGTACAAGCTGTTGGGCGTGAATCTGAAGGTGTCAATAAAACGGATGTGCAGTCTATTGGAAATTCATTTTGTGAATGAAATATACTTCTCCAATGAATTTGGGATCACTGTAAGTTTTGATACATCAGCTCCAAGATGGGGGATGATTAGATGTGTGTCATAGTTTGACAAGTTGTGAAGGAACACCGGTATAAATGTTTGTTGTTGTCTCTGAAGGTTACAACTGTTGCAAAGAGCGTTCCAATGAAACCCGGTTATATGGCAATGGTCATATACTTTGTTGTTGTTAAATTTTTGGTTGCAGGCTTTGCAGAACTTGGCGGCATCATGTTGTGCTTTCTCCACATTGGTGAGTGGAATGAGCTTTATTGTTCAGTGACTTATTGCTTCTTTGAGATCTCTTGCACACTGGGTAAGAGTTTTCATAAAATGTTCAACTGCATTGGAGCCTCTGTACACAATTGGTTTCTGCGGAATAAGGTTGGTGATTGTCAGCCATGATGGATTCAGATCTTTGTCCCTTACAAAGTATAGACAATAGCTCATCGCTTTATGGCATTGGATAACTTTTGTAGCTTTCCCAATCCATTTTTCTCCTTCTTCCTCTGGCTTCTCCAATATGCACTCAAAGTCGGCATATGCTACCAATGGCATCCTGAACTTGTTCAAATGTCTCTCAAATTTCATTGTTGGGAATCTACCATCTTCTCCTGGCTGCAGCATTATAACACAAGCGGTTTTCTAGTTGGCGCAGTACTCTTCATGCTCCCTCATCCTTTGTTCTTGATGGTGTAGTGGGTAAAACAACGTTGGCAAATGATGATTTTATGCTGATGTTTTGTAAGTTGAGCACTCACAAGTTTTTCAAAGTTCTTGATGTAACAGTAATGGGTATGTACATCATCATCATCATTGTTGTCCTCTTTGGTATCAATCTCACTAAGCACAAGAAGCCATATGGTCTGCCTTGATCTCCTTGACTACTTGTCTAGGGAAAATATTATTTTTTGAATCCAAACCGTACATGTTCACTGATATGTTGGGGTTATTTTTCTCAAATCGATCTATTTGATTGATTGGTACTGGAAATGTCAATCCGTTAAAGTTATATTTATCTTCTATTTGGTGGTATCAATTATTGACACGCTCTGGATGCACTCCTTGAATATGTTTAGCAAGCATTACCCACTTAAAGCACTCCTGGTCCTGGTTTTGTGGGTTGATGATTGCTAGTCTTGCAGTAATTTTTGGTGGAAGCTCAATGTATGATGATCCTCTTAGTGGTACATGTCTGCTGATGCGGATGAGAAGGCCGTTGATTGTAAGTAGGGTCCATCTGCTTGACTGACCCTCAAACTTGAGCTCCTCTTCCAGCATCCTGTGATGGGCAGTCTTGACCATGTTGGGGACTTCATCAATGCTGAACACAGAGTAGTTTGGCGTCTTGAAGGCTATATTTTGTAGCTTGTCCTTCTCCTGGTTCTGCTCTTCAAGGCTGATCTTGTAGTATGTTGCCTCCAGCATCAGGTTGAACTTGATGGCTCCATAGGTGATACACTCCTGGGTGATGAGGTCTATGATCTGGTTCTCCAGTCTTTCCAGTAGAGAGTGGAAGTCCTTACTCAAGTTGGGGGATGATCCGTTTTTGTAGAACAGTGTGCAGAGGCATGAGTTGAATGCATCCTCCAACACAACAAACTTCCCCTCCTCAGCCAACTGATGTCTGCTAGTCTTGTTCATCTGTTCAAAAAACAAAGTTTCATTATGTATAAACTGTTATAATATATATGCTGTATATATATACACATATAGAATTATATAGTAGATGATCATCATGCATAGGCATTAGTATCTGTATATATTACATTGCTGCTTACTATCTATTGAAAGTTGAGCATTTATCTAACCTGTTTATTTTATCTTACTGCTCTTGCTTCTAGGTATGCAATAATTTGGATAGAGAACTTGGATAGGGGCTTTTGGATAGGGGAAGGTGGTTTTAGGACAGGTATGAGGGTAGTCAGCATAGGTTGGAGTAGTTGATTTTGAGCCATCCTGCAATGTATGCTCTACAGCATGGACACCTGTTGGAATTTGCACAATTGAGGTATGTAAGGTGCTGGCATGGTACTAGAAAATAGCATTCCTCTGCAGTCTGGCAGACTGGGCAGATAGTGATATTGCAATGACTCTCATATCTGAAACCAGTTTCTTCATTGCTATCATCACTTTCCTCCAGCCTGCATTGAAAATAATTGGGAACAAGGTGGAGCTTACCCCTTAGCAAGATCAATGCTTGCCTCTGTGCTTGCGATGTGCACCTTACATCCAACAATGGCGGGGTTGGAGGAATTAGATTTTGATCTGAGGATGAGGATGCGGAGGTTGAAACACTGATATCGGACATTCGGCTGCCTGGTCTGGATGGAGATTTGTCATGGATTGATGGGGAGGGTGGTCTGGGGGATGACTCGAAAATTGATGGTGATTGTGAATGGGTTTTGTCTTGTGGTGGGAGCTGGTGGTAGGATGGGGATCGTGGTGGTTGGGAACTGTACTGTGGAGGGAACTGGCGATAGAGAAGGGAAGAGGGGCTGACTATCTGATGGTTGAGCAGGAGATATCAGGTGCTATAGGGTGGAGGTGGGCTATTGGGTCGGGGTGGTGGAGGGGAGGAAGTTGAAGTATTGCGCTCCATATCCTTGGCTGAAAACAACATACATGTCATTAGTAAGGGTTCTCTCAAAACAATTAAAACATCAACAATATGGGCTTTTCCATTCAAGAATTGAGATTTAAGAACAATGAACTAAATAGTGTGATTCAACTAATCAATTCTGAAAAAGCTAATCAATATTTTCTTTTTCTATCAAACAAAAACTACTACTACTCTACAGAGGAAGATCTACTATTGAGGATCTCTGGAGAGACACCTTAAAGTCTCCACACAATTAACATGCCAACACACTAATGGGTCTTTCAAACTTCTAATTCATATTAAAAATAATAATAATCACTTATTTCTACTTACTTTGCTATTCACTGGACTGGTTTCAATCAATGTAACACAACACAACACTATAACACAACTGGGCAAGTGAGTGCCTTGACTATCAGAGACAGAATAAGCCAGCAATGGCTAAGACCTTCCATATATACCCAGACCATCCCCCACAATTCCTGGGGATTTTTTTGGCTTGTTTGCAATTTTTTTTTAATTTTGGGGGGGAGGGGGTGTTGGGGTTGGGTATTGGGTTGGGTTAAGTTGAGTTGGTTAAGATGCTATGGGTGAAACCCTTTGGGACACCCAAGGTTGTCCAGTAATTTTATTCTACTCACATTCAACTCCAAGAATCAAGAGATGTTGCAATAGTATCTAGGCAGTTATTGTCTCTATTGGGTGCATAATTTGTTACAGTATATACATTCCATGGTTCTGAAGTATTTAGTCTGTCCAAGTAAAGAAGGCCCTCTGGCAAGATGAGGAAATGGCTCAAGCTTGGTAAATATTTGTTCAAGAATTATATATGTGGTCTTAATAGTAGATCAAATTGTTTCCAAAACAATGATTGAGGTCAAGTTGATAATTTTTGAACCAAAATTGACCGAGCTTGAGTCATTTTCCCCATCTTGCCAGATGGTCTTCTTTGCTTGGACAGACTATACATCATGTAATATACCTATGCACTGTCGTTTACATTCAAATTAATATTTACATTACCACGTTCCATGGGCAAGTTGAAATTAATCAAATCTGATAAACATGCGTTCATGACCTTGAAAAAATTCAATATTGCCATTTGGCGAGCTGTGAATTAAAACAATAATTATAACTGAATGATTTCCACTTTCAACTTCTGCTTAGGGGTGAATCCCGGGTCCTCCATTTTGAATAGACAAGCACCAGATAGAATGATCTTCTGAATAATGGTCTTACATTGTAATTATAACTTGGACTATAATCAATGTTATTGTTTTTTTAATTTCTATTATTTAAATAGTTTGATATTGTTAAGCAGGAAATGTTTATTGTTATAGTTTGTTATCATTATTGCAGGAAACTTTTGGCTCACTATTTTAATAACATTGACTGTATTTGAATAATAAATTGAATAACAAATGAGTAATTTATTGTTGAAAATAAATTTCTAATTCTTCATTCAAATTTAGTCTTATTCTTAATGAAGTCCACCCTCACATATGCCCGTACAGGGCAGTTGAAGCAACGTGGGCAGCCCGCACAGTGTCCAATAGTACCTATACTAACTTATAGTGTATGTATAGAGACTCTGTATAACTGTTTATAATCAAACTTTTATTGGTATAATCAAACTGATTTTTGGTTTCTTTTTTTATAGACTCAGTTTTGTCCTCTAGAATTTACCATTAATTGGAGTGTTTCTATAAAAATGTGGAACATTTTTGAGTAATAGCCTATGCGACATACTAGAAAAAATGCAAGGTTCTCTGGCTGTCAAAAGTTGTGCCGAAAGACATTTTGTGTGTACTTTTCAAATAGGTACACATTATTATTGGGACCCTAATGAAGCAATTGAAACAATAAAATCACATACAGTACACCACAGCAGGAAAAATCCTCAGTATACAGGACTATATTGATTTAATACAATATAGGACTATATGGAATGTAATCAAAAATAGAAATACTGGTAAACCCCATTTCACAGGTGTAATGCACTTCTTACAACAATATTTATTATTTATATTATCTTTTCAAACCCGAAGGTTTGCGCATCCCCTTTGAAACCTAACTTAGTACACATAACAAGTAAAGATGATTTCACTAAACTCAGCTCCAGCAAAAAAATACCTTGAGAGCTCCTTAGTTTTCAGTATTTTAAATATACTACTTATTGAGCTCAAACTTCAATGAACGGTGAGCACAGTATGCAAATGAATATCAGGATATTGTACTGTTGAATTCTTCACAGGATATCCATAATATGAAGCTTATACAATTATACATATTCAACTACATAGCAATAAACTTCCAATACATACGCCATAAATGGATGAATTATAATCATTGATAAGAATTAGAAATAATTTTTGTCTACAAATATGGAAATATTATAGCCTATTTTAAAGATTGAACTTTTCTATAAATAATAAGTGAATTTATTCTTGATTGACAAATTTAATGTTGTAGCCAATGGCTTGAGTTTCTCCATTTGGTTTTAATCGCTGACAATTCCGCGATTTGTTAAACAAAATGGGAAAACTAAATGTTATTGAGTTCTCCAACCCATTAAATAAGTTTCATCCCAACTCCAATATTACACAAACTATACCCAATCAGTTAAGACCTGAGTCATTAAACTATCCAATCAGATTCCAATAAGAAAATAGAACTTTATTTCAGTCGGTAACTTATCAATTCATTGGAAAAGTTGGTGATCGACTGTGAATAGCTAGTAGGTTGAACCACAAACTCTGAATAATATATATATGCCTACCGACCTACCGTACTTTGGTAGCCTATGCTCTAAATCTCTGGTCTGTGGTTAAAGTATATGGAGCATAAAATACTTTATATAACATTTTATATAGGGTGGAACGGTAGAGAAGAGGTAAGGGGTGTTTTCCCAAGTCGAGTAGTATAGATATTACGATTGTTCAAGAAGGGAGGGGGAAGATAAGGGGTTTAAGGATATGGGCCAGTGGGTACCGGGCAGGCCTGTCTCTTCACTTGGATGAAAGGGGAGGGGGTATAGGGGGGATGCGTGCGGAAACATCGGCCGACTGTCGTCGCATAGTCACGTGATGTGACTCCAGTCGGTCCTTCTTACCGCTATATGTAGTATTATGATGATATAAGAGAGAACCCGCCACTATACCACTGTAAAGTTTGGTCGAATGAAGAAGACATTCTGGCAAGATGGAAAAATGACTGCAGCTCAGTGAATATTGGTTTAAAAATTATAAATTTGGTCTCAAATTGTAGAAAACATTCTGCTAGACAATTTAAGATCAAATTTATACTTTTTAAACCAATATTTACTGAGCTGCAGTCATTTTTCCATCTTGCCAGAATATTTTCTTTGCTCGACTAGACTATATATATTTTATACTCTCTAGTTTTATTCTGTTATGTCGTGCTAGGACGGCATTCGTCCTCTGTTCTGCCGCTTTTGCTTCCAAATTACCGAGGTATATACTACTATAACACTAGAGCCGCTGAATTGATTGCGACCGACGATTAGCAGACGCCCGTAATGTTCTAATTAAAAGTTTTGCTTTCGGGGTGTTGTTGTCTGGATAAGTGTGGGTTGGAGGGGTTGAGGAGGAGGAGGAGGAGGAAGAGGGGTTTCACGCCTCAGTAGTGTAGTGCGGCCCCTCTGCCGAGGATCAGTTGGTCGCAGGTCTCGTGGCCGGTAACTTACCCTCGTGTTCCCTCTGTGGAGACCGCCTTACTATGCGCTGTTCAACTTGATTCCATTTTTTTAATTCTTATCAGGTACCTATGGAAAGTGGTATGCCTGGTTGACTTGAATATTTGGTTGTTGGATATTACCTCTGACTAGGCAAAAATTGAGGCGGTTAGTGAATGATTCTTATCAATGTTCAGCTCTGTCAGGACAGTCGGCGAGTGGTCTGAGCAGCCTCAGAAAACCGTTCCACTTCTGCAGACAGCTTCCAGATTTCCCGTACTGAGCTGAGCATTGTTAAGCCCCTTAATTTTTGCCCTTTATTACTGTAGTAGTTGTAAAGTGGTAATGAGGTGTATAATTGAAAGTACTGTATACATAAACTCCCAAATCATATTGTTGATTAAGTTACTTTACTCTATGTTATCATAACTGGGTAAAAATATTTTTTGTGTTTAAATCAGGGGAATCCTGGATTGATCTCTAATAAGATTAGTTGCTCAAAATTGGATGAAAGTTATTATTTTATAGATTATTATTCATTTATTTAGCGTATGGCTTTCAATAGTGGGGAGACCCAAGGGTTGTTCCACTTCGCCAGATAGCCTCATTTCCACAAACGGAGATATGAGTTATAGTTATTTTATAGATTATCATAGAGAATTAACACTGTTACAATTGGAGTTTATACAGTAGGTACTTGAATGCAAACCATAATTCAGAATTATGCAAACATTAAAATAATAAAAGATACGGTAAGGAAAGTGCTGGTGCCATAGACAAGATTATCTAGAATTCTAGATACTGTATTTGTATGTTTTATCAT
This sequence comes from Sogatella furcifera, assembly GCA_017141385.1. Lineage (NCBI taxonomy): Eukaryota > Metazoa > Arthropoda > Insecta > Hemiptera > Delphacidae > Sogatella > Sogatella furcifera. Next base: position 7,099,399 of record CM029547.1, on the reverse strand, counting down.
ATACAATTTTAAAAAAACTTTACAATACATACATACTTAAATACATACTTACCTCAGTTTTTCTGTTCACCTAAAAAACCTGAGTAATTTATAGTCATTTATTTTTCTTAGTTGTTTTTTAATCGATCAGGAGAGGATCCATCTATTTCTTTACATTTTTCTGTTTTCCAGTTTTTGAGTTTACGTAACTTCTAATTCTAATTACTCAATTAATATGTTGTAAGAAACACATCCAAATAAGACACATCATAAGATTTTTGGAGAAAACAGAGTGTGGACATCTCGAATGAGTTTTATTTTTTCTGTGAAACATGAAAGAATGAGAAAGTATTATTTGGAACACTTATGGAAAGTGTTCAACTAACAGATTTAAAAAATGGAATACACATTAAAGCCTATCAATACATTTCCACCTCATTACCAGGCAGATTAATCAATCAGTTATTATTATTATTTCCACAATTATTAAAAAATTAATTTAATTGATTTGATACTTTCTGGCAGAGTGATGGCAAGATTATTATTCGGGACTTTCAAGTGATAATTTAAAAGTGGAAATGATGTCTAGACGGTTCTCGGATGCTCAGAACTATTATCAGCGGATGAAGGAGTTGCAAGAGAAACTTAAGCAAAGGTGAGAAGCTACTCTTCATCATAAGAGCATGGAATAATATGAATAATGTTCTATTGATTTCAATACATTTTTATAAAATTTTTACAATTTTTTCACAGAATCAACATCTTTTTCATTATTTCATCGAAAATAATTTTTCCCTAAATTTTTCAATAATGTGCCTAGAAGATCTAACGATATTTTTCTTTAAAAAAACTTATTTTCAAATGGCAAATTAGAGATTCACCTGGAATTATTGGGAGTTTATTCTTTGTAATTAAGCTAGTTCAACCCTATTTTTAATTGGAAAAAATACAAAATAGAGTTTTCTTCATTATATAATTGTGTGAATGAATATTGAGTGAATCTGTGAGTGAATGTAGCATTAGCAAAACTTTTACACGACTCCTACTTGGAAATTTTTATTTTGACCAATATTAATATAAATGATGATTTTTTTCAATTTTGACGAAATTTGTTATGTTTTTGGACTTTTTCACTGTAATTGGTTAATAATGTGCAAAATTATATCATTATAAAGATACCGGTACCGGTAGTAATCTTCAATGACATAATAAGAGTCAAAATAATGTCGAATAATAGTCCTATATATATATATATATATATATATATATATATATATATAAAATAAAATGATCCGATTTTTGCAATTCTCTACGTAATTGTTTGGGGAGACTATAAAGATATAAAAGGATTACCGTAATCAAGGATAGATTAGATGAAAGATCTAGTATTATTATTATTGACCTATGTATAAGAATAATTCAATCTGATATGTATAAGAATAATTCAATCTGAATGTGAATAGCCTACAATAACCATGAATGTTTGAATGCAGTACCTATTAACAAAAGATGAATGCAAGTAGGACTAGACCCTGATTATTCTTTCTTTGCCGTAAACTTTCATGGTTGAAAAGTTGGTGATTCTCATTTATAGCCCAGTTAGTCTCAGACTGCAACTTTTCAAAGTTTTATAGCTTGATACAATCTATTTAGAAAGTAACCGCTTGCTCATCGCTTTGAAACTTATTCTTAGATTCTTCAAAGTTGTTGTCTAAATAAAATTCAGTCGTTAAAACCATCGATTAAGCGGAACATTAGCGCTCATTCATTCTCTGTATGTCCACTCTTGTTTGAATTTTGGAGTGCTGCATGCTATACGGTATCTATCCAAGCAAAGAAGACATTCAGTTCAACCAATTGAATACCTACCAATAAATATTAATATAATCAAGTTACTTGTAAATTAAACTTTAAACTTGGGGCTATTTAAAATAATTGATAAAATAAATGAAAAATCAAATACCTACCTTTTTTGAAAAAATTTAGAATTATTATTATCATTTAAAATTATATTATTTTATTCACATTGATAATGGGCTGAGTCCCGAAACATGTCTGTAGAATAATAATTCTAAAGTTTTTCGAAAAGGGTATTTGATTTTTCATTTATTTTATCAATTAATAGAATTACTAGTAGAGGTGATTCTAATATGAAAAAAGTAACTTAATTGATAAGAAAAAACTAAGATTTTGTCACAAATCCACTTTATTTCTAATACAATGGATTTATGACAACATCTTAGTTCTTTCATTATGGAAAAATTCCATTACCTATAGTCTGACCAAGCAAAGAAGAGCCTCAGACAAGATGAGAAAATGACTCTAGCTCGGTCAATATTGGTTCAAAAATTATTGATTTGGTCGGAAATTGTAGATCAGAATGTTTCCTACAATTGAGACCAAATCAATAATTCATGAACCAATATTGACCGAGCTGGAGTCAATTTCTCATCTTGCCAGAGGGTCTTCTTTGCTTGGCCGGACTTTACATCAACAAGATTTTATTAATTCATAACCTTCACAATAAACCTTTGGTTTTCAGTAGCCTACAGAATTGGCTATAAACGCGGGTTATGAATTACAATAATACTCGCTAGAATTATTTTTGATATTTATAATATTTTTATTATGTAATATTGTTAATATTGTATAATAGGCAGGCTATGCAATGTAATTCTAGAGATACATAAATTCTTCAAACCATGATACAATACTTAATTGATTAACTTTCAAGACAATTATTATAATCCACTTGCTTATATAATAGAAAACAATTACCGTATCATAATCGACTTTTTGAATTATCAACTTTATCATCCATAATTTTAAATTTTATCAGGCCCAAAAAAGAAAGCAAACAGATGAAGAAGTGTATGCTACATATTATACACTATATGCGGCTTGCAACCTACAATTGCACAGTTTTGCAGCACCAATATCATTTAGCAGATCATGAAATAATCAGATCATGAAATAATCAGAAGATCATGATAATAATATTGCAGGTGCTTTCCAATCCAATTGGAGAATGCTATAAACAGGTCTGTCACAGGGTTGACGATATCAGACAGACAGGAAATCAAGTCATTGCTACCAGGGCGGGTTGAAAGTGAAAGCGTGCTAGCCCTGCCTGTAGCTATATAGACTTGGAAGCGCGTGTACAAAATATAAGCTATATTCGTTGAGGAGGGAAGGGAAGGTGAAGTTGGAGAGAAAGAGGAGAAAAAGAGGAAGAAGAAGAGGGAGGGGAAGAAGAAGGAAAGAGAAAAAGGAGATGCAGTAACAAAAGAAAGAGAAGGAGGATGAGGATGAGAAATGCAAGGGAAGAAGAAAGATGAGAAAAATAAAAATGAAAATAATAGAAAGAGAGGAAGAAGAGTAGAAAAATGGGAAGTATGGGAAGAAGGAGAAGAAAAAGAGAGAAAGGAAAAATTACAAGAGAAAAAAGTGAGAATATTGGAAAGAGAAAGAAAAAAGAAGAAAAAGAAAGGAAGAGGAGGAAAAAAGGGAGACGAGAATAGACAAGGAAAGAAAAATGAGTGTAATATTATATTATTATACTCATAACATATTATAAAGAGAGAAAAAGAGAGAGTAAAACAAGAAGAAGAGGAAAGAGGAGAGTAATGAAAATAAAGAGAAAAAGGCTCAAAATAAGAAGAAAAACATTAAGACAAGTAACGAATAAAAAAGGAGCATGCGGAGGAAGGGGAAGTGAAGGAGAAAAAAAGAGGAGAGGAGAAAGGAGGAGGAGGTAAAGAGAGGAAAAGAAGAGGAGGAAGGAGGTTCAGAAGACAGGAAAGAAGGGGAGGTGATGGAGGAGGCAGAGATGAATAAGGAGGAGAAGGAGGAGGAGGAGGAGGAAGACTAGGAGGAGAAAGAAAAGAAGAAGGAGGAGGAGGAGTAGAAGGAGAAAAACAAGAACAAGAAAAAGGAACAGAAAAATACTATGAAGAAGAAAAAAAGGAGGAGATGGCAGAGAAGAAAATGACGAAGATGTAGATTGAAGAAGGAAGAGGTTAAAGCAGTAGGTCAAAAGAAGCCAAGTCAGCAAAGCGGGCCTTGTCGCGTGCCCAGCACAGCTGAGCTCCAGCAGAATTGATATTATTAAACGACTGGAAAAGTGGAACAGAGTTGGCGGCCAAATAGTTTTCACTGCTCAAGGTCTAGGGCCATCGCCAGTAGGTATAGTCTGTCCAAGCAGAGAAGACATTCTGGCAAGATGGGGAAATTACTCCAGCTCAGTCAATATTGGTTCAACAAATCACAAATTTAGCCTCAAATTGTAGATACGAATATTTGCTACAATTTAAGACCACAATTATAACTTTCGAACCAATATTGACTGAGCTGGAGTCATTTTCTCATCTTACCAGAATGTCTTCTTTGCTTGGACAGACTATAGCGGCAACCTCGTAAATAAAGCCTCCTCGGTATCGTGACACGCTCCTTTTTATTATTACGGTTGGCGCAAGTATATTATTGCCCTGGCAAATTGAACAAGGATTAGACAACAACAAACAACAGCAGTAGTTGTCTTCAACCCAATTTGGATAACAGAGCGACACGAAATAATGCAAATTGATGCCGTGTTGGAAGCAACTATTATGCTTCAGGGTGTAGGCTAGTAGGCAGTTTCGTACGCAATCTGTTATCATGGTCAGAAATTATTCAGGCATTTGGGCCAAAGTTCACGTAAACCATTACCAAAGTAAGGAATTATTCAGGGATTGTTTATAGAGGCAAAAACACAGACCATTAACATGGATAGGAATAATAGAGGGGTTGGATTGGATGATAATGTAACAAATAGTTGATTATCATATTTTCAATATCTTCAATATGTTTTGAAATCAGAAATTGTGTTTACAAATGAACTTTTTAAAAGAACTATAACTAATATCTCCGTTTGTGGAAGATGAGGTTATCTGGGGAAGTGGAACAACCCTTGGGTCTCCCCACTATTAAAAGCCATTCGCTAAATAATAATAATAATAATAATATCTTCAATATGTGCAATATTTCACAATTGAATTCAATGAGTATGGAACAATGGAATCTATAAATCCCACAGAGCCAATGGAGTATATAGGCTAGGCTACAGAAAAATAATTTACACTTATATCAGAGATGTTGTGAAACTTATCCATAATTTAGGTAAGTGAAAACAAGGTTGTCAGATCCACAAAGTTTATTTAAAATACCATAATTAAGTTTCAATGCTCAGGGTATCATCATTAGTGGAAAATTGAGGCTTTGAAAAATACAAGTTTGAAAGGAACATGGTTGAAAAATAATTGCTGAAAATGTGGCACATAACCCTCTATTCTGCACTGTCAAAAATCCTTGCTGTAATTAATTTTTTCAAAGTACAGCCTACAATTATTATTGATTCACAAAAAACTGATAATACTACATTCCATTAATAAACCATTTATTAATTACATTAATATTCACGAACAAACAATCAATTTGAACAAGTTATAGCATGTTCAATTTACATTCGTCCAGTCTATTATATTATGTTCAATTCCAATTTTTCACCATAATTTTCCAGTACTATCGTCCTACATAAATTCAATAATTTTATAATGGACAGAATATTTTACTAGTGACAGCTTTATTATTGTTTGGTAAAGAAACACCTGCATATATTATAATGAGCGTGTGGGATCTAACTGGCAACTGTTCACAAGCTCGCCACCCAAATTGGATGAGGTATGACTTTTCAATAGGTGAGTCATTGTGCTCATATAATAATCACATTTTCTCTTCAATCTAGGCCTGCTTCAACCAATCAATGTTGAGTAAACAGTTTTGAAGTCGTTACGCTTCAATTGACACCCTCAACCAAGAATGCGGAACGACAGTGGGGTCTGTTTCGTGCCCAAACATACGTATTTTATTGCTAGAAACAAGGTAGTAAATTGATAATAATTGAGCTCATAATTTTGTAAAAACTTAATCGCAGCTAGGAAAGCCTAATCTTGTTAACATAGTACCTACCTACAATGACAAAGGTCATTCTTTTATTTTTTCATTATCCCTGTTATTTTACATAAATTATTTATAATAGTTTTTTATCATCATGTTATTGGAAGGTACCTACCTAGAATATACTTTCAATGTACAGTACCTTGATTGCCTATATACCATATATAAGGGATTAAGTTATGAAACAAGAAAAATGTTATAATTTAAAATAACTAAAAAGTGTACGGTAATGCGTATGCAGTAAAAATCAAAACTCAGATTTACACTATTATTGGTTTTAGACTTAAATTACTCGTACATTGCCCATGCTCGCTGAATCAATTATGTAGGCCTGTATTGTCCCTTTCAAAAGAAATAAATCCAAATAAGTTAAATCAAACAAATAAAATCCAATATGTTTTCTCATTCCAACTATGATGTACAATATTATTGATCTACAAAATACGTCACTTTTTGATAAAACAATACTGTATTATTATTATTTTCTACTCTCATTATTGGTCCATTCATTTTAGGTTTCACAAGGGGAACAATTCAGGACGCTGTCATATTTACGTGTAATGTTCCTTGGTCAACTTTTATTAGGAAAGTTGACCTTGTAAACCTTGTGCTTAAGACAGGGTGCCCCAAAAACCACAAAATTGTTAATGCACCTTATTTTCTCACTTGAAATTACTTTGCTTTCAGCAGTTATACATAATGATCAAAATAATAATTAATAACAACAGCATGAATTTGATACATTATTATAACTTAAAGCAAAGTTATTTCAACTGAGAAATGAGGTGCATTTAGATTGGGGGCATGTTCCTATCATTGTCACATAAAATCAAAAGAATAATATTAAATAGGGTTCTCAACTTTAAATGAAGATGATAAAAACTATAATTTTACATGACTAAGATATTATAATTTACATAAATCAAGTATGATGATGCGGTACTTCGGTACTTGGAAGAAGACGATGCTATAGATTTATATTGGTGTTTATAGAACAATAAGTTTCAAAGTACCAATATTAATTCAATTCGTAGTAGCCTACGGTACTTGTACATCAAAGTGAATAACAAATTGTCCTCTGTGACAAAGTTGACATCAGTTCTCAACATGCAAATAAACATGAACTCTTCCATAAGATAAATTTCTAATAAGAGTCAGTTGTTGGGTCTATGTATCGCATGCCTTGCTCTAAGTAAGGTAAGTAATGTGTATTGCATGTCGTCGTACTTGGAAGTCATATACAGGTCGTAATCTACCAAGAGACAAACTGGATGAAAACTTGCAGAATTACATTTCTTGACATGAAAAAGAACTTTTGATGTTGATGCCTCACATAGAGTGCTTTGATTTAGAAAATACCGGTACAGATTTATATAGAAAAAAACAAGTATCATCGGATTACTTTTATTTGCCTCTTCGAAATTTGAAAGGAGTCGAGTTAATCATTCTATAATAAAAAAACGTTGTAAAAATTGTTGATAACTTGACGTTATTATGGAAATAGGTTGGAAAAAATTAATGTTAGGTACTTGATATATCGAAGTTGCTCCTGATCCTGAACTAAACAGTATCGCATAGTAGAAAAATCTTCAAGGTTAGCCTACCGGTACCGTACGGTAACTTCTTAAAAAAGCACGTCTCTATTCAAGAGTTCAATAAGGTGATCAGCAGACTAATATTGGTAGTCTCTGCTATGAATAAACAATAAAATTATAAAAGAGTTTGAAAAAATAAAACCTTTCGGAAGACTCACGTTTATAGAGAATATAATTATTGGCATCAATAAAAAAAATGAATAAATATTTTCTCATAGAAATATAATAGAACTGAATAAGCCTTGAATTGAGCAAGGTAATTAGATTGTTATCTAATCAACTTAGTATTAAGAAACCTTTATCAGGATCATCAATGAATTATTTTAGATTTGAAAAAATGATAAAAGGCAATAGTAGGTATATTATTGAATGGCAGAGTACTAATTATTTTTTTAGAGCTCATACGGTTTAATTGATTATTTTTTATTTATATTTATACTGTATTATTGTCTCACTGATACGAACGTCCTTTTCATTTAGGCTTCTCCTACCTTATCAAGGTGGATTAAATTCTATTTGGAGATAAGTTTCAGAACTTTGCGCTCGAATAATTTCATCAATTAGGAATAAATTACATGATGGATGAGAAAAGTATTCAGAAACGAATTGGAGCGCCGAGGCCTATTTTCTTGAAAACACGCAGCTATCCTATATCACAAAAGGATTTTATTACATCCATTAGACTCACAAAGTATTAAGCAAGCTGAATACATTAATCAAATAGAATTTATGTCCTAAAGATACAAATGACAGAGCAAGTCACGCGTAAGTAATAAAAATCTCAATATTTTTTAAGATATTCAGCATTATTATTTCTACTAAGAGAACATGCTCAGGAGAAAATTGAAGCTACATTGTTTTATGAATTAGGTTGGTGCTTATATTTCATAATCAAGACAGCATCAGCTACAGATACTTGTTAAAGAGCTGGAATATTGAACATTACCTGTACATCAAAATCTAACATAAAATAATATTCATGATAAATAGGGTAATAATATTAACTCATATAAAAGCACCTAATGAATGGAAGGCAGTTATTAGTATTTTTAAAATACCCTTCTTTTAAAAATTTTCAACTACAGACATACTTCAAGTCATTTTTAAAATAAAATTGAGAAAGATCAAACAAAACTTACATTCATATTAATTTCATTCGACTTGAAGATTGAAATTAAGGATATGAGCCTATAACAATGAGGACAGCCTATTTATAATTCAAGTAAAAGTTCTGTTCTTACATTGATTTTTTATTCGGCTCTATTATTCAAGAATTTATAATATCTTGTCTGTATTAAAAAAATCTCATTTTATATTGGTTTGTACCTATTTTTTGTAAGTGGAAATAAACTTGAATTTGAACTAAGAAGAGATGAATTCCTGAATCAATACATTTGGGGCTTGCAATAGTAAACCTATGCCTATTGCAAAAGAGGAATCAATAATTCTAGACAGATAGCATCAGGAAAGAAAATTTCAGGATGGATTGTAACAAAATATAACTGAAATAGGAAAAGGGAATCAGTCACGCTTCAATTCGTGACTGGATGGTCTTAAATAATAGAAAATTCAGCAGAGACTCCTCCGTGAATAAATAGGGGAATCAAAATACCTTTACGAAACTAGAGCGCAGTCTTCCAATACAATTTGTGTAGCGGAATACAAGAATACACTATTGCCAATAAATCGAGACATCTGGCTGTTCCATTCAGCACTGACATATCAATAAATTATGGAGTTTTATTGTTTTCGTCAGAGGAAGAAATGGAAATAAGGCAAATTGTTTGAGAACGATGCAAAAACTTTTCACGTTATTGGTTAGTAAAAATGATTTCTTTCCTTCTGGTATAAATCAATACATTTTGAGCTCACGATAGTAAACTCATGCCTATTGCAAAAAAAGAATCAATAATTCTTGACAGATAGCATCAGGAAAGAGAATTTCTGGATGGATTGTAACAAAATATAACTGAAATAGGAAAAGGGCTAGATACCAGATCAAAAATAGATTAATTTGAAATGGATAGTTCAAAATAATCATTATAAATTTCCCACCACTATTAGAGGATATGTTAACAATTAAAATAAGATTATGCAAAGCTTTCAAATTTATACATTGAAGAGCTTCAATGTATAAATTTAATTGTCTTCAGTTACACCTGAGATTTTTAATAATAGTCATTCTATGGAGGTTGTAGCCTACCATAAAGAAGGTCTTGTGATTAACAAAAAAGCTATTTAGAAGCGCCTAGATGGGTCAGTAAATGTTTCTATTGATGAAATACATCACTGAATCAGTGAAAACATAGCCTATTGATTCATTTACTTATACGGCTATATGTACTTATGGTAAAGAAGTACCTAGATATTTTTCACATTCAAGAAGTGAATTCGTTAAGGTATTAAGATGAAATAGCTTGGCGTGTATGAAGTGCTGAAAATTTGATGGGCTAGAAGTTTTGAAAGCGATCATCATCCTCAGATCTTGAATTGGAGAAAAAGTTCTGTACTTAGTGTTCTTGAAATGTATTAATTTACACAAACAATAACTCTAAATTCCATTCCTATCAGGTCCACTTAATTATAAATTCTTATTCTTCCTAGAAGGGGTTTGTGAGACAATTAATCCCAAATGTGAATAAGATATTGATTAAATAATCAATCATTCAAATATTTACGGTTAAAATAGGCAAACTATTTATTGAAAAAAAGTATTTCCATCTATTAAAATGATGATAGCTTACAGTTTTTCCTAAAAACAAGAAGTTTGGTCTAAATTGAAACAAAAGCACCTTATGATTAAATTACTTACATATAGAGCAAGTTGTGGCAGGATGAATAATTTTTCAATTTTTTTTTGTTACAGTGAGGACGAAAGGATGAGGCTTGAAAAGAAATTCAACAAAATTCTTCAAACAGTTAGAGCAGAGTGAGTACCTCATGAGAAGCTAAAAATATAAGCTTGATTTGTTCTTTATAGAATATAAAGATAAGCTTGATTCATTTTATTTACTAGTGAATCTGCCTCGCTCTCTACTCCCAAATTATTGATTTTTTTTTAAATACGAAAATTTTTCAATAATAAATCATACAGTAAATGCTGGAAAGGTTTATGAAAAGAACATTTTCCAATCGTTTTACAAATTACTATGTTGATTTTTAGTGGATAAGAAAATGCAAGTGAATATCTTGTATTCATTAATGAGTATCAAATCATATACACACGAACTGTGTGTATTCAATTAATAGTTATAACTATTAAAGAAAAGTTCAATTTAAGACAAAAATCTCTCCAGTTCTGGCACTCATAAATAAATAAATTAATTGTAAATAATAAATAAGTAGATTGCAAACCATTCTGATTGAGCTCTAATCCAGATAAAAGAACATTTTAAATTAAAATAGAAAAGGATTAGTAGAAAAATAAATTCCCTAGGAATCAGGCTTAGAGCCGCATCTCGTATAACAGTGACTAAAGGAAAAAGTAGTAAGGACGTTTTTCCTCACGCACAGTGCATCTATTTTTTCTCCTTCTTTCAAGAAGGAAAGTTCTCCCATTTCTTCAACACTGTTAGTCGAATGTTTAATCCATAATTCGGGTTTGACTTGAGGTATAGGGGAACTGAAAGTTTTCTCGAAGCTGAAGGAGCATAAAGATAAAAGCTCAAGTTCCATATAGGCTACAACTGCCTCTCCCCCAACAAATGTTGGACTCCACAAACTATCTCCAACTTGATAATATTTTTTATCAAGTGATTGTATCACTTAATAAAATAGGTGGGTGATTATTAGATAGCTTTCATAGCAAGGTAGAAAGTACATCATTGAAATTAAGCCATTTTATTCCACTCTCAACTGAAAAATTAGTTCTCAATTTTCTCTATATCATTGTATCTTCCATATATCACGTAGTAAACAACAGAAACCGTACAGTTTTTAGTCCTTTCCTTCACTTCTCAAGGGGTTTCATCTAATTCCATAAAAAACATCATAAATTGAACAATTTATTGCTTAGGTGTCCTGCCCATGTGAATAAAATATGATATTATAATACAAAAAATATCATACACACGTTTATTATTGATTTTTATGATGAATTAAATATTTCATGAAATTCTATTGGAAGGATTTTGATTCACTCATGGCCATCTTATAGTTCGTGAGTCATTAACTTTGCTAATAAATTGATTAAAATCACATTGAAAGATAAATTCGATTCAATTAAGTTAATCAAAGACTAATTAATTGAGTTTAATCAAAAGCCAATCAATTTATTTACATATTTTACGACTCATGAACCGGCCATGACAACTGCAATATCAGTAATAAGTGCACAAATAACTATCTGCAGATTTGATTAACTAAAACAACTTCTGCTCCTGTTACATTAAGATTTTCAATTACGTACTGTAACATTACATGGGGAAAAGTTAGATGCACATTAGACTAATTATTTATTCGATAATACGCCGTGCTACGAATCATGTCTGGTGAGTCAACGCCATTTCCCTGTTCTATAGGACTTGGATGAATTTCAATGAAAGTTTATAGTTAAAAATCAAGCAAAGAAGACATTCTGGCAAGATTGGTGAATGACTCCAGCTCGGTCAATATACGTTAAAAAATTATAAATTCGGTCTCAAATTTTCGATCAGAATTTAACCAAGCTCGAGTCATTTTCCTATTTTTCCAGAACGTCTTCTTTGCTTGAACAGACTCTACTCTGGTTAAAGTTTTTTGTATAGTCTATCTAGTATAGCCAATCAATATTGTGATGAATAATTTCTGTAATTTATTGTATCTCTGATACTTTGCAAAGCCACTTTGATTTGTTCCAGGGATAGGATAAGGAAGCTGAGCTCAGCAAAAGACAACTACCTGCAGCTGCTTGAGGAGGACAGGATGCGCAGTGACCGCAACGACAGTCTCATGCAGATACTGGACCGCATCGAGAACAGAGCCTGCTCAATCAATGCCAAAACCGAGCGCCTCCGGCTGCTTAGGGTAACATAAATCACTTATTCAAGCCCGGCTTTCACATTGATATTATTGTAAAATGTATCGAGTCTCATGTTTTAAAATTCATCTCTTATGAAATATGTTAAATATCCCAGATCATAATCAACATATCTCATGCTGAGACAATTGCTGAGTCCCATGTTTTGAAATTTATATCACTAAAAACCTCCGCCTGGCACCCCGGCCCGACAGTATCAGCAGTGTCAGTGAGACACAATTATGTCAAATAGACAGTATCATACATACAATACAATATCAACATAATGTTATGAATTTCAAAGCACGAGGCTCGATACACAATACAAAATACAACAATGAGATAGCCGGCTAATACTGCTACGCGATAATCATTATTCAAAGTTACAATTACATAAGGATACTTACATGAGAGCTTGTGATTTATTTAAAAGTTAAATTTAAACATTTGTTCGTTTGCTTTCACACAAAGGTTTTACAAATTAGGGTAGATTTCTATTACTAAACAAAACACGTGTATATGACACAACATGGGCACAAGATGTAGATAGAAACAAGTAGTTGTACAGAGCAGCACACACTGGTTTGATTGGAAGATGATTTTTGAACTGAGTTGCTCCATACAACTAGACTATATGTTTCTATTGTATCTTGTGGCCGTGTTTTGTAGTAATGGAAACATACCTACCGGTATATTGGTGTCAGCTAACCTATGAGATTGAAAATCCAACTTGTAAGAGGTATCTTTCAATCTGAAGATTCCATTGTATTATATAAGATTTATGAGAACTTGAGTGAGATATTAACAAGTTTAATTAACGATTTACATTATTTTATCGAACAAAAACTCCAACAATATTTGTGAACTATGAACTTCAATGATTTGTTTCAACATCTGGCTTGTGTGAAGTGTTTGAATTGGTATAAATTTTCTGAATAGTTTTCTTATATTAGAATTCAGAATAGAAAACAGGAGATAGGTAATATTGTTCATAATGTGAATTTATTATAGGCCTAATTATTTTTTATTTGCCAATGTGAAAAGTGTGTTTCTCTATTTTTCAGAAACATTATGAAGCCTACATGGAAAGAACATACCCAGGATGGAAAGCCAATGAAAGTAAATTCTACGAATCATACAATGAAAAATTGAAAGCAATAAACTCACACTTTAAAACGCTTTCAAACGATTACACAGATTTGCCAACATGGAGGACGAGTCAAGATTTAGATACATCGAGAGATGACATTTCAACTGCTTCAGCTTATAGCGTGGCTAACTTTCCTCAGACATCCTTTTCAAATACAAGTTCATTCAATGTTCCTGATCGAAACGAAATTAGAAGTAATAATATATCAACTTCAGACTCGCAACCTACAATTTACAACAATTATAACTACTCTCAGCCTTCAAGGGAGCCCTCCATAAAAGCACCGTCAATCAGCTCTTACAAAGATGTGTCTAACTTGGGAAAAGGTACGAGCTTCAAGACATCAAACTTCACACTAAACAATCTAACCAGTCCTATAAAAAGTACATTCAGCACAAATTACTCAAAACCTGCATCAATAGTATCCGACTTTGATTTAGAAGCTTTTCAATTGAATAATGATTTAAATCCTTCTCGAACAAGACAGAATGATGTCGATCTCGATAAAGATTTCAATACAAAAACAGATTATTATACAAACGACCCACTTGACAGAACCAATAATTCCCAGGTAACCTCCTATTCGCCTAGATTCTCAAGATACGAAAGCAGTAGACAACCTTTGAAGTCCAGTTATAATCAAATTTCACCTGTTGAAAAATTTAACAAGTACAGTCGCCCAACAAGCTATGACAAAAATCATACACCCAGAAGTTTGACTAGATCGTCAAGCTTGGACACATTCACAACAAAATACTCTCCCAGGTACAGATATCAACACACATCCCCATCTTCATATTCTGGTGATAAACTGTTCCGTTCCAACAGCCTGGGCAGAATACCTCAAGAGACAAAACTGTCTTATCTGGGTAATTATGACTATGGTGGAGGATATTACAAGAAATATTCACCTCGATCAAGATTCACAGAAAGAAAGAACTACAGTACATTGTCTCCCATGTCTGTAACCAATAGAATACCTTCAGATGCAGGTTACTTCTCTCATAGAAGTACTTCACCAGCCAATAGTTCTACTTACAGTTCCTATAATCCAGCTGGCTACAGCTATAACAGATACTATAATACACCCAGACTGACAAGAAGTAATTCAATTCAAAAGAATTACGATCCTCCATACACTGCTGCAGCTCCAAGAAGGAGTGTAACATCAAACCTACCTTACATGTCGACCTTGTCAAGAAGTCAATCCTTTAGTGAGATAGACGATCTAGATTATCTGTCAAGGAAGAAGAACTATGACATGTCTGGTTGGAACCAGTATCCTATGGGAAGAGAACGGTTCTACTATGATAGCAGAAACAGTAATAATCCACCTATCAATCATTATTCAAACCAATATCAACAATCTTATTCTCCTGAACCCTCCTACACTGCAAAAAGTTACAGTTTTCAAGCAGACAAATCAACATCCACAGATGATGGATATGATTATGAAAGGGCTGTTTATGGGAAAAGGATGAACAGAGTTCATTATGCTGATGATATTGATATGAGCAAGCCAACTCCAAACTACAATGACTACACCACTGAACGCCTCTTAGAAAACAGTTATAGTAGAGATCTGAATCCTCAAAGACCGGTTAATGAGTTTGGAATAAGTACAAGTAGTGTTTCTGAAAGAGCATTGCCTTCTTCTAGTACTGAAATTAATGATAGAAATAAATTACCAGCCAAAGAAGAACCAAACAGATCTTCATCGAATGAAATGAAGTCCCCCACAGCATTACCGGTACCTTACTCACAACAAATATTACAAACTCTAGAAGAGAGAACAGAAGAGGATATCACCCAGAGTACCAGTGAGAACCCCTCGCTTGGCTCGGAACAACATTGGGAAAATGAAATTGGCAAACTGAAAGACATCATGAATTATGATTCTCAACCAAACCCAAATGCACAAAGTTATGGAAAAGATACCACAGAACAACCTTACAAAGATTATTACAATAAATCTAGCTCAAGTCCTAGACTAAGCCCAAAGCCTAAGGACAATCAGACAGGAGTATTGGATAAAACTAAGGATAATTCTCAGTTCCCTGATCTAAAACAAGAAATAGAAATGCTTAAAAAGAAAAAACAAAACACTATAGATAATGGTTTCAAGAAGGATGGAGAAGTGAATCATTCAAATTCTCCAAGTGATTATAATCCAAATGGAAGTGACAAACAGAATGAACAATATCCAATGAAGTCTACATACTATCCAAGTCCTGATTATAATGCATACACAACTGGAGATAATCCTCAGGAACAGAAAGTTTCTCCAATTTATCATCCACAACCAAGTGAATACATGACTGACAATACAGATGGTAGAGTAACACAAAGAGTAAGCCCACTCCATGATTTAGAAGAATCTCAAGTATTGGAAAAACAAGACCAACCTGAAAAATATGAGAAAAAGTACAGTGAAGTTAGGGGAAGTGATAGAGAATTGAATAAAAGTCCAGTTGATTATCCATCCAGGCAAATAAGTCCTGTTTCACAGTCTAGAGACAGGAAAGAGTATGCTCCAAGTAGTCAAAATGGGCAAGTTATGAGGGAGAGAGGGCATGAACAAACATCTCCCAAAGCTACCAGTGAGAAGAGTCCCACACAATCTCAATACATTGATAACTCAAAGAATGACAATCAGCTTGGTAATACTAACATTAATCAGCCATCTAAAGGAGTGAAGACAGAAACTGCAAAAGATGTTTCAGATAGAGTAGCAAATAAGAGCCCACCTACTCTACAAAAACGCAATTCTTCAATTGGAATGACTCAAAATATATCTGGAGTGAATAATCAGATGAAGAAAAGCAGCCTCCAAACTCAACCTGAAGAAAAAGCGAATAGTTCCAATGAAAATAGTGGTTCATTGTCACCAGCAAATGTTCCAACAGTCAACCAAAATCTGATTGGAAAGGAAAATGATCAAACAAAATCAGGTCTTCAAACAATGCCAGATACTGGTGATAAACAGAGAGTGGATGGTGTTAACAAAGAAATTATTAAACAGCAGGCTACACCAAATATTTCTCAAAACTATCAATCTCAACAGCAATCATACAAAAATGGAGAACAACCAATAAGATCAGATGGGAGACAAGAAGAAAAAAGACAACCATCACCACAGACAACTCAAGGAGATGAAACATCTTCACAACAGCCTATCATACAGAATCAGGAACCATATCAACAGCCCCAATATCAAAATTATGAACAAAGTGAGCCTTATGATCATTACAATTATAATGCACCTGGTGGTGATCAGCCACAATATGACAACTCTAATGCTTATCCATACAATGAAGATCAACAATATCCTGATAACCAGCAATATCAGGACCCTCAATACCCTCAGCAAGAGCCATATCCTCAACCACAGGAAGGACAATATCCTCAGACTCAAGAAGACCAGTACAACCCCCAAGAGCAAGGACAATATCCAGAGGACGGTCAATATCTAGAGCAGCAGGATAGTCAGTATCCTCAACAGCAGGGACAATATCCTCAACAGCAAGAAGGACAATACCAACAACAGCAGGAAGGACAATACCCACAACAACAGGAAGGACAATACCAACAACAGCAGGAAGGACAATACCCACAACAACAGGAAGGACAATACCAACAACAGCAGGAAGGACAATACCCACAGCAGCAGGATATTCAATATGCACAGCAACAAGGTGATCAGTATCCTCAAGAATATCAACAAATGCCAATGGATGATAATAATTATCCTCCCCAGCAAGACCAACAGTACCCACCGCAGTATTCAGAAGGAGGTGATCAATTGCCAATTGATGGGCAATACCCAGAAACTGGGGCACCAGAACAATTCCCAGTGAATCCCAATGATCAGCAGTATGTTGAACAGCAATACACAGGTGATCAGATGCCCCAGCAGTACATGCAACGAGAAAATCAACAACCTTATCAAGATGGCCAGTATGGTCAGCAGTATGATGATCAAGGACAAATGGCACAGCAGTATCCTACCGATCAGTATAATAATTATCAACAGGATAATCAAGCCTATCCTGATAATTACTATGAGCAACAGCAGCAGCAAGGCTATGAAGGCTACAATGAACAGTCACAAGAACATTACCAGCAGAATCCAGAGCAATACCAAGCAGCTAAACCTGAGGAACAGTTTTATCCTGAAGGACAAGTGGACAACACAGAGCAGCAACCAACGAATCAATACCCGCCTCATGAGCAAACAACACCAAGTAAGTGAATTAGACCATCTACCTTTTGTTTAAAAGAAAGAGATTAGAAAATATGATCCAGAAGTGATTTGCAAATTTTTCAGACTATTTCTTAAAAATCTGTGTGTAAGTTACATGCTTCAAATTCACTTTCAAGATGGAATATTCAAGAAAATATACAAGATGGTTATGTATAAAGTTAAATAATAGAATTGAAGTTTTATTTTAATATTGGAAAGTCTTCCATCAATAATGATACCAGGCTCTTCAATTCAATTTTTCAAATTGATACATATATCATGTGTTCTTGTGTATTTTATAGAATGAATAATTTTAAAAAGTAAATTGAACTGTGTACACAATTAATGTAAAAAAATGGAAATGGAAACACCAAATCACATTAGTATCAACATGAATGAAATGAAAATTGGGACTGATTTCATCAAAATAAATTTTCAAATAATTTTTTAATAAAATTGAATAAGCATAATTTTTTATCTCAAAGTTCATTCTTGACTGATGAAAACTTCATCTGGATTTTTTATATTTTTTAAATAAACGATTGGTCGAAAATGAATATGAAATTCAAAATGATTAAAATAAAAGTTTTCAATTAATGTTATGTAAGGCAGGCTTTGGTGAATTAATTGGCTGCTTTAAAGAAAGTGGTGTTGAACTTGATTAAATTATTCTTCACAGTATTGAGGTAAGCGTCAAAATGCATAAAAAATACATTATACTCTGTATACTTTAAAGAGAACTGAACTTGTTTTTGTAAAAAATAAGTACGTACTTATCTGTTTCAAAGAGCATTTTACATTTTCTAGGTGAAGGAAATTATGAACAAAACATTGAGCAGCAAAGTGCTCCAATTCCAGAGCAACAAGTAGCAGATACTAGGTAAAATATTTGAAAATGGACTAAAATATTCACATACTAATGAATGTTTTGAAGCAATTCTTATAGAATGCAAACATGAGATGAGTTCAGGCAATAGGCTACTAAATAATATCATCACCCTAAAAATAGTAGAATAAACTCTGAAATGGTTTAAAACTTTTCAATAGTGTCATTAAAACAAAGGATAATTTAAACTTTGATTTTTTTCTAATGATGATTCACATTCAATTCATAAATCAGACTGATCTATTATATTAATATGATTTATTTGAATTTTTACATACAAAATAATTTTTATTCAACAAATCTGATTATTTATTCTATAGGTGGTTCTTATCATAATTATGCAACGTGAGATAATATTTATTCAATTGATAACAATTCATGATCCAACTTCCAACTCAAGCATAAGGCATTGATAGAATAAATCCTTCATTCACGAATAGACCATTGTCTGTACTAGTATAGTCTGGTCGCGCACAATTGACATTCCTTCCAAATCGAAACTATTCAATGCTGCCAATAATTGAAATGAGAATAATCCCACTATCAACGTGTCTCTCATCACATCTCACTAGCGGTAGGTTGGCAGAAGTGATTTTACACTGAAATTTCCAGATTTTGGGCATGAGCATTTACACTCTAGCTTCATTTTGAAGGAATGTCAACTGTGTGCGTCCTGACTATATTCAGTAAGGCAAAACTACATTTTTTTATCTCTACTTGTTGAAATATATTATTGATAACAAGTAAAAAATGTTTTCCAGGTCTACTGATGCTTCACAAGAGAACCAGGAGTCAACCAAACTGCAGGAGGAAAGTCAACAGGAGACCTCAAAGGTAGAACCAGAAAAACCTCCATCACCTGTGTCCAACAAGGTTGAAAGCGAAAAGAAAGGTGACGTGAAGGTCACCAACAGCCCAAAACCCGATTCAGCAGGAGCTGAGCCAACATCAGCTGTTCCTACAGGAGAAAAACCTGCTACAAAACAGGCAACCAAAGAGAAAACAGCTGATGGGAAAGCGGAAGTAGGGGCTGCAAAGCAAACACCAGCGGTTAAAGGGGAAAAGACGTCAGAAAGTAGTGGGGGAACTGCAAAGTCAACAGCAAGGCCGGGAGACAAGAAAGCAGGGGCGGAAGCTGGCGGGAAAACAACAGCAGCAAAAACAGCTGATGGCAAGCCAGCTGTCAAAAAAGCTGGTGAAAAAATGGGACTGAAAGGGGCCGCGGTTGCGGCTAGAACCGCTAGTAAGATGCAAAAATAAATGAGCCTGAAGTTGAGTGAAGGTAAAGAGTGTTCAACATAGTTGATGGATGCATTGAATAATATACAACATCCTCAGTTATAGAACATACTGTATGTTCATATTCATCTTCCATCTATTCACTATGTGAACATCTAACAGTGTGGCCGCAGCTTGATGGTCTTTTAGAATATGTTATGATTATAATTCCATTCTAGAACATTATTTTCATATAAAATCAGAAATAAAAATGTTAATTAATTAGCTAGAATAAGAATTGATTAATAAGTAACTTAAATGAATGTTTATAATTTTATTCTCCCAACAACTACAGTTTGATAGTTGGATTAGTAAATTGTAAAATAATTAGTAAAAATACAGCAGCTTATACGAGATTACGCTTGTTGAGAATTCTCTATTCAAAATCTAGTTAAAATGTTAGGAAGCTTCAAAAGTGTTACTATTGTAATTTTGATTTTGGATTTCTTATAGAATACAAACAACTATCTAGAAGATGGTATATTTTTGAGTGGTATATATTTATTTGCTTTAATTTGAGTAGGCCTAGTGGATGCATTTTAAAATACCAAAAATAATTATATGATCCTTATAATGCATATTACTGTATACGGTATATGATTTTCTAAGATCGACCGAAAGTGGGAGATAAATTTTCAGATAATGATAAAATTGTAAATGGATAAAACATTTCACAATTCACTTGTAACATGATACGTGAATCTCATAAAATTTTTCAGTGTTTAGAGTCATTTAATAGATACAGGGAAAATTACTGTATAGAACTTATAGAACTTGAAATACTCATTGTTTTCAGATAAAAATTTTCCTCACTGAGAAGAAGCTTTAATTGTGCGAGAAGAACATACTGTACTATGTAAAAGTTAAAAATACTTATAAATGGTATCTATTTTGGTAGCAGCGCTGATATTCAAAAAATATATGAAATGCTTAGAAAGTTAATGAAGATTTGTTGCCTTTGGATCAATCTTTATAAATGTTTCAAGATGAAATAAAAATATTTATTTTATGACAGACTTTCTCATTCATGTTCAGATTGTTGATTGAACTGAAATTAATCTTGTTAGCATAACATACGTTGTTATAGCAAAAGCTGTATATCATGATAGTAGCGTGTAAAGTAGGGACTAATATTGAAAATAAAACAGATACCACTGAACCTAGCTGATCTCTTATAAGCTGTAGATGACGCTACAAAATAGGCGGTTTCGTCTGCTCCTTGAAACCGCCTAACTTTTTGGGGTCAGCTAAAGTCTGTCCAAGCAAAGAAGACACTCTGGCAAGATGGGAAAATACCACAGCTCGGTCAATATTGGTTGAATAATTATAATTTGGTCTCAAATTGGAAGAAACATTATGATTTACAATTTAATGATAAATTTATAATTTTTGAACCAATATTGACCAAGCTGGAGTCATTTTCCCATCTTGCCAGAGGGTCTTATTTGCTTGGACAGACTATATATGTGCCCACGCTTCAATTTCCTTTCACGAAATTTGATATTTGATACATGGATGCACGTATAAATGAATTTGATGCATGGATGCATGTACAAATAAATTTTACACATGGAGAAAATGAAACATTAGTTTAAGATTGTTTCATTTGATATAATGTGTAATATCTTTTTAGAGGGAAATTCAACTGTTGGAATTAAAGTGGAAAATAACTTGAACAAAAGTCTCATCGAGAGCAAAATGATAAACAGTGAAATTACTCTGAAATCTTTTATAAAAAATTATTAATTTATTACGTAAAAATAGAAATTCAACAGTATAATTACCGGTACAAGTTTAACTTTAAGCAAGGATTATCATAATAATCCATTGGTAATGTTTTTATCGGTTATTACTGGCAAGACTACCAGGTTGGGTCTCCAAATCTCTCAACGACTTTGTCCTGTGTGACCAGATCCATTTGAACTTTTTTCCTCATGTAGAAGATCGGACAATCTCGACTGGAAAAATGATAACAATTGAATTTCACTGTAGCTGTCATACATAGGAAGGAGGAAACCATAGAAAGTATGAGAAATATTTCCTTGTAATCTGATAAATAGTTATTTGTTTGAGAAAATTTAATATCAAGTGGAAAAATAAGAAATAACGATGTTGAAAAAGTTGTTCTGGAATATTACAGTAAAATAGAGATTATATCAGTTGAACCTTCTTGCTGACAGTAGGGTTTCTCAAAATAATTCATGAAAAAGGTTTGAATGAATTGATTTCAGGAGCAAAAACGAAGAGTTGATTGCTTCAACCAATTAAAAACTCACACTATAAACACATCAATATTTGTTAGCCTCTTTCAACTATAAACACATCAATATTTTAGCCTCTTTTGACAGAGTAAGATAAAAATAATTGTAGAATTTTAAAGAGACAAGACATCAATTTACCTAGTGCACAGTACTTCCTCATGCAAACTTCCTTGGCATCTTTGACATTGAGTCCACAACTGACAGAACTTCTCTTCCAGGTCTTGAAATCTGAAATAATGAAATAAAATATATATTAATGGTGATTATTAAAATATTTTTTATTCAATCGAAAACAAATTGCGTCATATCAATTTTTCAACTCATGCATGATTTTTTTGCAGCTGGTATCAGCTACAGCAACTGTACAATCAGACTGAATAAATTAAGATTTATAATTATATACTGATTAGGAGAATTAAATTTTTCAAAGGGATCAGGACAAACATGTTCATTTAATCATTTTTCAACAGCAATGGTTTCAGAATATGCTGAAGTCACACCCCGCCCAACACGACAAAACAAATTGGTGGCTCCCAACAAGTGAAAAGGATTGGACAAAGCAATGGAGAAGTTGTGACTAATTAGTAATAAGGTTTTCTGGAACGACACAGCTTGTCTCAAATATTACAAACCGTACTCTATTAATTATCAGAGCTTGACTTATGCCAATCATTTTTTGAGTCTGAAGTCCACATTAGCTCTAAGCTTGTGTGTGGGTAATGAGAGAGGTGACTACTACATGTTAGGTAGTTGGGACCGACGTTTCATCATTCCACCGAAAGAACAGACACTAGTTTTTAGTGGTTTGTAAACAAAACTAGGATCATACTCAGTCTTGGATTATCATCAGACAGTCGCCTACTACAACAAGCCACAGATATCCCTTGTCACTTACTTGGTGAGTTCCTTCTGATAGAGTTTGGCCTCATCCTTGAGGCAGTACTTGCAGAGCGGCGAATGCTCCTCGGAGGCTGGCAGCACACTCTTGCAGCCAAGACAGGTGGCTTTCTTCTTGGTGAACGCGGCCAGAGCGCCAACCCGTGATGTTACCACCGCCTTTGTTCTCGTGTGATCACCACCTATAATGATAATAATTGGATAGATGAATCAATCAATAGTACGGTACTTGTTGAGTTTTTGTGAAAGTGATATTTTGGTAGTTATCCATATTAAATAATGAAAAGTATTGTCATTTATTAAAAATCGAGATACTGGTTTCGATTGCTACACCATTATCAATCTCTGGTAACTGAAAATCAACAATACTTAAAAAATACTTTAATACTAAAAATCAACTCAATATGACTATGATGCGCAAACTCGTAAAGCTGTTCCCACGGATCAGTTTCATTCCAAGATACATAGAATTCCATACATTCCAAGTCCATAAAATTGAATACATGATGCAATAAAAACGCCTCAATAAGATATATAAGAGTAATTGTGAAGTAATATATAATAGAGTAATGGTAAAACCCTTTCAATTGAATTTCAATATTATATGATGAATCGTATTATGGGTTAAAACTTTACTAATTTGTGCAATATTTGTCAAGTTTTTTAATGTTGTTTTCTTTGGTGCATAATTTATTCAACCTTTCAAATTAGAAATTTCCTGGATTACTCTCGGTTATTCCTAATTCCAGTGTTATTCCTAAATTGAAAATTATGTGTTCAAGAAGTGGGATAATATCATAACCTGATTTCGGATAAAATTGGCTTTATTTAGGGAAATTTGGAAGAGGAATTGTACAGGATTAGCCAAGTTTTCCTCCTGATTTGAGTATTCTGTATAAATAAATAGAAATTTGAGTTGACCAATCAATCACGATAAATTGACTGATTTAATTGAATGCCAGTCTTGAAACCCCTATTGCATTAAAACATATATTACAATGTAATAAAAAATTACAGAATTATTAAAATGAATTAAAAAGCAGAACTTGAAGAGAATGAGCTTTGATAAAGTAGCGACGTCACAAGTTCAATAATTGAACTATTTTTATTGTATTAAAATGTAGTCAGTCTACTTGAACAAGTTGAATTGTTTACAATGTATTCAATGCAAACCTGGATAATTATGTTTGGGATACAAATACTCACGGAGCAGAATGGATTCAGCCTTTTCGCCAAGAATTGGCGAGAATATACGCAGTAGTGGTTTGGATAGTTGATTTTCCAGGTAATAGTTGGAGTCTATTGGTATGCTGTTTTCCAAAACATAGATTGGATCCTAAAAAATGAAAATTACAATAAGATATAACTGGCAACAAAAATTGAGGCGGTTGGCGAATGGCTTTTATAAATTCTCAGCTGTCAGGATAGTCGGCGAGCTGTCCGCGAGAGTACATCGAAACGAGAGCGACCTCAACTATACTAATTAATTAGCTCTTGAAGACAAACAGACTGTCCTGACAGGGCTGAGAATCATTATCAGTCATTCGCCAACCGCCTTAATTTTATGGAAATACTATAGCAATGGATTAAATTAATCTTGAATTTGACACAATTGAGATTATTGTTATCCTAGATTGCTAGTATTATTGTTGAGATTATTGTTATCTAATTATTTTAATAAATAGATAAAGTCTGATTGGGCAAAAAAGACATTCCTTCAAAATGGCCAGTTGAAGCGAGAGTTTTATGCGCAGATCTGAAAATTAACTATTTTGACTATAGTCCCACTATTTTTATTTCGGCTATATTATTATCGGCAGAATTGAAGAGCTGTCATTTTTTCATTTTGAAGAAATATATTCTTCACTCGACCAGACTATAGATGTGCAATTTCAATACATCTTATTCAGTATGTACGCTCTCAGAGAAAGCTTTTGATTAAATTACATTGAAATGTTGAAACAAAAGTGAATTATATTTTACTCGAAATTGATTCAATTAAAAAATGTAAGCACGGATGTTTTTACTGGAAATGATTGAAAATCACTTACTTCAGCCTTTTGGTACGCGGGAGTTCCTTTGCTAGCGGAAATGATAACGTATGGCACTCGATCGCCAAGCTTGGGCGCATTTCCGGGATCTCGTTTCTTCATCTTATTGGCCAGTTCGACATGAGCCTGTTTGGCGGCATAGTCGGATTTGGCCAGTTCTTTTGTAATCACAAGCTGAGAAATGTCAATGTTGTTTCGCAAAAGGTCACTGATAATTTGTTTCGCGTAATTCACAGCGTTATCTGGATCTCTGGAAATAAAACATTTGAGCAATGAGATTATAATCTTGGTTCTAGGATTAAAAACTGATATAACTGTTAATATATCTATCATCTATCAGTTAACTGATTCAAGTTGAGTGATAAAAGATATTAGTTTAGCTACACCAGTTAGCGAATCTAACTGATACAGTTAGTTCGCTACATCAGTTGACTGATACAGCAAAACTAATAACAGCAGAGATACTTATTCAATTAAAATAAAATAACTTGGAGGAAAACAAAGTTAAAAACTTCAGTTCTCAAATTCAATAAATGAAGTTGAAAATACTAAAACTTGAATAAAGAAGTTTTTAGTTATGATAAATAGAATTATGATGAATGGAAAAGGAATAAAAATATTTGGAATTTTCCTATCAGATACGAAGAAGCACACGATCTATTTAAAACCCATGTACTCTGGATAAAGCCCTAACCCTAACCCTCCTTTGGGAGATTGGCTGTCGTTAGTAAAGACAGTCAGTCGTTTCCCGCCTCTGGAGGAATAGTAATTGTTGCATTACACTCTAACTGATTAACTGCATGTTATTCAGAGGTGTTCTGCGCCGCCAATTGGTTGCGGAGACTAGCTTATGGTTGAGAGGATCAACGTGCTAACCACACGTTACCTCTATCCTGATAGATGATTATTTTCTTGCTGTATGGTCTGTCCGGCCAGTGGGGGGGGGGGAATTCTGGCGGGGTGGAGGGGGCGGCTTCGGCTCGGCCAGTGTTGGTTCGGGGACTGTGAGTTCTGATTGAGAATTTAAGGCTTTTGTGCCGGTATTTGCCGGGCTGGGGCCGTTTTCCCGTCTTGCCGGGGTGTCTTCTTGGCTTGGACGGGCTGTATAGTAGAGTGAATTTGAAACTGGCAACCAGCTGGTAGACCTAGACCCTTTATGGGCTGTTGAGCCAGACATACATACTCTGGATAAAGCTCAGTTCTTTAGCGATTCAGTACCGTAAATGCTCAGTATTCTAATAATGTTCAGTGCTCTAAATTTTTCGAAATTTTATATTTTGCAGAAGTTATTTTGGTGATATTTTCGTGTTTTGTGTGTTTTGAACTCTCTCAAATAGAAAAAACTTTTAAACGTTTAAATCTCCGTGGATCATTTCAAGAAATACCTCAATTTCCTATCGAGGATAATTATTGAGGTTATTTTGCCGGTGGAATATCCTTATAGGACTCTCCACCAAATATGGCATACGCTAATAATAATAATAATTCTATAAAAAAGGAATTGGCAGTTATCTGGCTCAAGTTATCAGGCATTATTCAAATCAAATGAATTGATATTTTTTTAATCAGTACTTATAATATCTTACAATAATGATATCCCATGTACTTCAAATGGAGAATAGAAGAATTCAGTGCTGAAAACTTCGATATATTATAGGGATACAGCAATAGACATAGTAAAAGAGGGAGCAAAAGTTTTGTTAGCGCTCAGATCCTTTCTTACCTGTCAATCAACAGTTTCTGCAAGCAAGTATTCAACATGTTAGCGACTAGGGGACAGTTATCTCTTCGAACTGTCTCGAGCCCTTTGCAATCCATCTTATCATATGTTTCAGTTCGAGTGAAGTACAGTCCAGCGTACCTCTTTTTGTTGATGAGCAAATAAGGAAAATACACCTGAAATCATATGAATGAATGAGAATGAGAAAAACATGATAAGAATTCAGTAATCTAAAATAGAACTGATATTAATCTTAAAAAGTGGTTATCAAAAATATAATTCTAAAAGATCAATTCTAGTTACCGAAAATATAATTCTAAGTATTAGTGCACATCAACAACTCTGTCAAGGCATGATAAATTTAAGAAAAAAATAATAAATACCACAATTCTATTAGATGAAGGGTTTAATTTTAGCTAGATTAATATCTAGATTAAGTTAATCACTCTTAGTCGAATAGTTCAGGTTATATTGAGAATAAACGATATTATACCCTATTCACGATCACTTGAGACGAAATGAACAAATTTTTTGCGCGTGTGTGCGGGTAAAGGGAGGTATTACTTCATACGACGACGGTCGGCCGCAGTCGAACAGCTGTAGTCAATCACAGTTCTTGGCTTTTCCTCAGGCTCAAACAAAAATAGCTACCGTACCTGTACATGCAAAATAGTTATTTATGTATTAAGAGCGTAAAGCGCGACTTTATCGCTCGCGCAAAACAGTTATCGCGCGACGCGATAGCGGAGCGTGATAATTTTGCAAGAGCGATAAAGAAGCTTTACACGCGAATTACATACAAATTTTTTTCTACAACTGCACATTATAATATTCCTGTTGAACTTATTTGATTTGTCAAATAGCCTACTGAAAACTATTATTAAATGTCTCTGATGATTATTGTAATAATAAAATTCATCCACCCAGTTAAACTCGAAAATTATAATTCATTTTCAATTATTTCACGAACTGCAAAAAAATCAGCCGGCCATCAGATTTGTACCTGATACCGTCGCAGCCAAAGGTAATGAACACCTTAGCCACCGTCTTAGCCATCGCGGCCATTGGATCCTTACAGAAGAAGGCGGAAATTTAGCTACCTGAATTTGCATCTTTTTTGTTCCACTGACTGAAGCTTATCACAACACAGCTGATTAGCGAGCGTAAAATAAATCTCCTGCTCATGCGCAGTTGCTTAGCGAGCGTAAAGTAATTCAACTGCGCATGCGCAGACGGTTAGCGAGCGATAAAGTAGATTGTCCTCGGAAATGGGCGATTTTACGAGGAGAATTCAGTTTGTAATTCTTGTTTTACGCGCAGTTGTAGAAAACGTTTCTTTATTTCGTCTCAAGTGATCGTGAATAGGGTATAGTTATATACCACAAATCAAGTTCCATAGTAAAATATTATCATTAAGAACCTACTTTTTCGAATTCCAACTTGATCGGCTTAATGAACTTTTGTGTGACATATTCAGCAGCTTCTCTGCCCAATTCCATGGCTTCCTCCAGAGTTTTCACACCAAATTTAACCATTACGGAATCCGTATCACCGTAAATCACCTGAAACAAGATCCATTTTTCACATTAAAATTTTCAAATACTACATCAATTTGATCCAAAAACGTTCGAACATATACATCTATTACAATACAAAGAATGCTTTTACGATTCCTGACAATGAATCATAAGGCTATCAGACAATAATAGTGACAAAATAAAAATAGAATTTCGTATTCTAATTTGATTCCATATGACATTAAACTACAAATTTCATTTTCTAATACCAGACTTAACAAATCATTTATAAAATACACATAATTAAAATCATGAAAATCAAACAGTCCATGAGAATGACTGAATGAGAACTATTACTTGAGAACAAATTATTCAATCACTGAAATTAGTAAATTATTCAAAATCAATTATAAATCACTCACATTGGCGTCATGTTTATATCCATTAGCAATGCAATAACGCTGTTCCACCTCTTGTTTTGTTTGCTCAATCATAGCTCGGCCATAAGAGGTCACACTCTGCAAAAATTAATTCAATTCCATGAACAATAGCACTCGAAAGCATACAAATTTGACTTCAATCAAATCGATGAAAAGGAAATATGATACAAGAAATTAATGAAATAAAGCGGAGTGTTCACGGTGATACACTTACTTCTAAGGAAATACATGATACATGTATGGTATAAACAGAGGATTGATACAAAACCCTCCCTACTGAATCATTATTTCAAAAAAATTATTTTATCAAAATTCGGGAGATGAATAAAAAGAACAAAGCCGGGTTTCTATCTTCCAAATCATTTACATTTATTTCAATTTCATTACGTATTCATAGCTACCATTAATAGAAGGCCTTGCCCTAATAAAATGGCAACGTCGCGACGTAGGTACAGACTACCCATTTGAAAAAATTGTGAACAGATAAAAATCATGCATGTTGATTTAGTTTTTCTCTATTTTAACCATGATTTCAATTGGACATGATCATAAAACTTTTCTATTAAGAACTCTTTTAGTGCTCTATGTACTGATTTGAGATAGAAATTAGCAAAAAAGATTGAGATAAACAAATATGTTCAAAGATTGCAATGATTTGTAGCAAGTCAAATGTGTGAACGCACACAAGAAACGCATCCGCTGGAACAGCTGACTTTGAGATGATTTCAATGCTTTTTGGACCGACTTTCCTACTCTAAATAGTTGTCACTTTCAAGGCCATGGTCTTAAGTTAGAAGAAGCTATAATATGTTTCAATGAGCGAATGAAGTTATTGATACAAGAGCTTTCTATTCGATTGCTCAATTTAGTACTAGTATAATCTTATATATCTTCTCACAATATCTCCTTCACAACTACTCAATAAGTTATATATCTTCTTGAATGAGTCATATTGAAAGTACATGTATCGCCGTGAAGACACTCTTAAGACATTCTATAAAGGAATAATGAGAGGAGTTATGATTTTACTTACACCTGAAATTTCCAAACACGGCAGTTTGCCAACTTGTGCTCCAGTAAAACCATAAACCGAATTGGCACTGATTTTCAAGGCCAGCTGACGCCCATCGAGCACCTTTTGTTTGAAAGGATCGGTTTCTTTCTTCAGATCAGCTTTGGCTTTTTTACGAGCGGACAGAAGGCTCTCCAAAATTTCTGGCAGCAAGCCTTTCCTCACCGATGATTTTACGAAAAAGTTGTTGGTTGGTGTTTTCGAATACTGGTCGGGAGTCAAACTAGAAATAGAAGATTTATTTTAAAAACCGGAATCAATTGAAATATAATTTGGGAATAACCTCAAATAACATCCTACATTACTCTAAAAATTAATAGAGCTTAATTGAATACAAAATTGTTATTAAATAAAAAATAATGTTACAAATTATTGTTTTACAACTCTGTTACCAACAACCAATGGAATTCCCAGTAGCAGTAGTGCTGTCACAAATCAGGTGAATATGAACATTGAAATGGAAACATGATGTATAAGGAAAACATGAAGATGTCTAATCAAAATGCTATATTGTAGAATATTTAATCGAGGAAATTTTATTATTGAATTGATAATATTATGAGCTATTGCAGATTACCCATTTGTTGCTGTTGTTGGTGATGTTTTTGGTGAACACCAAAACCATCACCAACACCACCAAGACCACCGGAAACATCAACAATACTAACAAGACCACCAAAAACGTCAACAACAAGACCATCAACAATACAAACAACACCACAAATTTGTTGGTGCTTTTGGAGGTGTTGTTGATGTTCTTGGTGCTGTTGTTAGTGTTCTTGATGATCTTGGTGGTGTTGTTGATAATGTAAGTTTGTTGTTGGTGGTGTTATTGTTGTTGGTGATGGAACGAACATTTCTTTTTTGAACAGTTCAAATCGAGATCAAACCTTCCTATACTTACCCAAGTTTTTCTTTGCTATTTCCTTGTAACAAAGTGGTGTAGCAAAGGTTGTGTGCCATCATAATACTGGGGTACAGTGAACTGAAATCAAGTGTTGCAATAGGATCGGCATAATATCCTTTTTTAGGTTCGATGACAGTCGCGCCTTCAAATTGCTCTTCTTGAACCCCACTCTGATAGGTTGGCATCAGATAATCTTGTTCTTTTGCCTGAAAGTTACACGAAAGGATTTGATGAAATTATTCACAGTACTGTAGATATCAGTCCAGAATTATTACAGAACGAGAAAACTTCTCTAATAGGTTTTGAATAACATATTTTTGTGAATCTTATAGTCTAGAATTATTATAGAACGAGAAATCTTCTCTAATAGGTTATGGATGACACCACCTCATAGACCTTTGAAGAGAATCTTTCAATTTTGCAATAATAATAATTACAATTGGGAAAGAAGTCTCCTATCCACAACAAACCAATTTTTAAACCCATCTGATAATTAGAGTAATGATTTCTAAAAAATCACTCTGATTTCTTAAAAATCGAATATCGAAATCTTTAAAAATCAAGCAATACTCTAATGGAACTTGACGAACAAATGATGTGCGCAGAGACACCATTTGCCTAGAGACACCAACGAGCCTAATGGTAGAAAAAAGCGCGCGCCTCTTATGTAATCTTGGCACGATCACTGGGCCAATTCGCTTCCCATTACATATTAAGAATAAAATCTTTGTATAATCTAACCTTTCTCAGCAGTTGAGATACAACTTTGATTTGTTGTCCACGCGTAAGAAGGCTCCCCAAGGAAACTCCTGTCACTCTTGCCATTTCCATGTAATTGATAATGCACATGAGTTTTTCCAACAATCTTAGAGGCAGGTAGGCATCTTTCAAGCAGTAGACGGCCAATCTGAAAACAAATTAGTGATAGGTTGAAATCAGATCCTTCTATTATGTGAAAATCAAATAGTATGTGATAAAGATCAGTTAATATTGATATAGAACTGATTTGTCTCTCAATATACGTTAATAAACCCCCTCTAGCAGAAAAATCTTGGTTTTTAATGGTAATTTTGAATATGTGAATATAATATGTAATGAAGTTATTGATTTTTTAATAGTAGCCCCTACTTTTCAAGATGAGAAGAAGATTCAAATCAGGATAATTGCTCAAATGCATTATTGCAATGAGATTTTGATAAGAAAATTCATTTCAACTATTATTGTGTGAGTTGCAAATTGTTAATATTGTTATTGTAATAAAATTGAAGAAATGATTCTCTACTGCATGTATTGAGCATAAAGATGAAGAAGTTCTACTCTACTGGCTACAGGGCAAAGTTATCACTCCCTAGAATTGATTGATATGCGATTGAATTTGAAATAATTTTATTATAAATAACTAGAAATTGACAAAGGAAATTCAATTTCAAAATATTTATTGAACATGAAGCTTACTTTCATACTATTTCGAAAAAAATTTGTTTATGTTTAATACCTTCGCCTTGTTTGAGGGGTTCCATTTTGTAGATCACTGATTATGCTGTGGTGAACATCCTCTTTTTGTTCTTGTAGAAAATGGAAACTGACAGCATTGAGAGTGTAAGAACGTAGTTTGTAGTCACGAATAAGAGCCTGGAACAGAATTGCAGAAAAAATGTTGAACAAAATTAAAATGGAACCCATATCACCATTACTATAAAATTATTATTTAATGAGAAATTAGGCGTATTACATCTTTCATTTGAAAGGCTATGTTGAAATGAGAGCTTAAGATATCTTACCAGTAGAAGATCAAATGGAACTCTTCCTTCGAAGTTTATAAATTTATTTTCTCGTTTTCCCATCTGCTTGCTCTGAAGAATTTGATCTTTTATCACTGACCTGAAATGGAGTAAATGTAGTAACATTATAATATTTGATTTCGAGCCAACACTGCAATAACTACAAGTGATGTATATTGAAATGCTACTAAATATGTATTGTGAACAAATTATGAATACGGGTCATCAAATAATTTTCATAATTTGATACTTGAAAATTATCAAACCTTCCAAGTTTCTCACTCATAAGAATTATTTGAAATTATTTATGTATGTCTGGCTCAACAGCCCATGAAGGGCCTAGGCCTACCATCTGGTTGCCAGTTTCAAATTCACTCTACTATACAGCCTGTCCAAACCAAGAAGACACCCCGGCACGACGGGAAAACGGCCCAGCCCGGCCAATACCGGCCCAAAACCCATGAATCCTCAATCAGAATTCACAGTCCCCGAACCAACACCGGCCGTGATTAATACGAGTACAATAATTCAGATGAGAAAACTTACCTAATGTCCTTTATTCTTCCAAGAAACGTGAAATTTTTCGCGTTCAAATGTTTTGAACGGTTTATCAAATAGGGAAGATCGAATTGATTGATGTTATACCCCGTGATAATATCGGGATCAACTTCACGAAAAAATGCAGCCCATTTCTGAAAACAAAGAGCAACACACGACAAATTGGCACAAAATTCTTTTTGATAACAACTAGCAAAATCAAATTAATTTGAAAATGTGAATAATTTCGGAATAAGAGTACAGGTACCTCAACTTTCCTGTACATAAATAATTGTGTTGCATTCTTATTCGATTAGGTCTATCAAAGTTAGATGAATTGATTCTTCATGTTTTTCATCTTCATAACTTGTGTTCATTTACAAAATTCCACTTCATTTAACATGAGTCAAGTAAGTTCGCGATGGTTGGATTTGACCCATACGCAGCTAACGTGACAGGTCGCACTGGGTGAATTTGACCCGTATGCAGAAAACGCTACAGGTCGCGCTGGGTGTATTTGACCAGTACTTGTTACGACGCGTTTGTAGCAGTGACTGGGACAACGGAAATGAGGCGCTAACTGCATCATTGTCTGGTGGAAGAGTCCATTTGAAGGTACTGAGGAGGGTGAACTCATACTTTTCATGAGTGCAGAGAAATTACCTTGATCAGTTATGACTGGGTGTAAAAGACCAGGCGCGACCCCTCACGGGTTAAGAGACAAAGTCAAGATTGTAAAACTTTATCAAACATTTCGAGATTATTTTTCACCTCCAGTGTAGTTGTGGAGGTGATATTGTTTTAGTTTTTTATGTTAAATAAAAGGATTAGATACTGTCAAACCATAGTTTCATTTACGCAAAAAATAACTTGTGGTTTGACAATAAGGTACCTAGTCTTTTTATTCAATGAGAGATTATTCCCAAGTCAATCTTTATGAGAATTCAGGAAACCAAATATCTTACAACTATCAATATTTTTCATTTTTGCCAAGTCTCATGATATAATTTTCACATAGAATGGCCACATTCTCACATAACACAACACTCTCATTATGAGTATACAGTTTTTGAAATTACTAAGATATCGAGAACTTTCGTTGTTCTCTTCGAAAGATAAATATTTTCCAACTCACCTCGAGCATGTCAACTTCCCTATCACAGCTTATTACTTGGCAGCCGACAATTGGCGCACAAGTGTCCAGGGTAAACACGTTTCGAATGAATGGCTCTGGGTTGCCTTGACACATCACCATGTTGGCTATTTGGATCACCGGATCATGATTTGGCTCCGGGAATATTCCTGAAGAGAGATAGTACATTCTCACTTTAAAAATAAATGAGCTTATAAGTTACAAGAAATCTTATGTAAAATATTTTTTGAGGATGATGCCCACATCAACTCTTAGGCTTGTGCGTGAGTAATAAGAGGGATGATAAAAGAAAATAACCTTTTTAGGTATTCGAGCACGGGAACGACGGCTTACTGTCTTCACCGGGACATATAACACTGCACCATAAACTTTTGTCTGTCAAATGTTTGTATGATAATCAATAAATTAGGATTCTAATATTTTTACCGTTGTGTTCTCTACCTTTTGCTCCAAGAGAATTTGGTTGATGCAGTCTACATTCTACATTGGCTTCCTAAATAACACCAAAGTTTTCAATAACTCAGCTCTAACAAACAGGTCACATTTTCAACCTACGTGGTCACAAAACCATTGTCCTGTACCACTGTACCGAATTAAACGGTAGAATTAACGTTGTGTGTTAAACAATTACTACCGAATTAAACGGTAGAATTAAACGTTGTGTGTTTCATATCATTATGGAGCGATACTAAAACGTCAACAACGAATCAGTATAAATATCTTGAAATTGAATAAAGATGTTTATTTTGATGAAGATTTTGATTTTTTGAAGATTTATAGTATTTAGTTCAACTTGAAATGCTATATTGTGACGTCGTGGGCATTAATGGGGCGCGATATTTTACATTTGAGATTCCCAAATACTAGGTTTTGTCAAGAAATACTGTACTAGATTTCTAGTTACCTTTTCGACCGGCACACTCAATATCAAAGCTGAGTATGCGAAAGGGCGCCACCTTGCTCCACTCGCCCTCGGGCGCATGGCAGACAAGCGCCTCCCAGCTGACGTCCACCTCCAGCTGACAGCGCGACATGCTCGGCAGCGAGTTGCTCGCATGTACATGCACCGACTTGTCACGCAGCTGCCACTGGCCAGCAGGCAGCTCCACCCAGCTGCAGCCAACTGCGCCAGCGTCCACCATGAATCTGCAAATAAGGATTTAGTCAACAAAAAAATAGGCAAAAATGTTTTAATTAGGTCATATTTCTACTATCAATTAGCCTATTCCAAGTTTGCTTTCAAATTGTATAAATAAATAAATAAATTGGTGTATTCATTCATTCATTTGTATGCCTTATTCGGTGGGGAGTCCCAAAAGGAAGTTCCACTGGCACCATAACCTTGATTTCCGTCAATAGGAAATCATGGTATTTCTTGATAGGATTCACTGAGATTTGAATTTTCTAAAGTTCTTCCAAATCAAGAGAGTCCAAAGCACGAGGAATATCACTAAAATCACCATTCACTACCGAAAAATATCGAATTTTGAAAAAATTTAGAGCATGACAAATTTTAGCTTGTTACAAATTTTACCATGATGTATGGTACAATTTTACCATTGGTGTATTAATACAGATGTATCAAGAAACCTGTATTATATGATGGAATTCAATAAAACATGCATGTATTTTGTATGTATCGTGTTGCATGTCTCTTGTATTTGGTTTTGAACATATAAATATCAATTGAACATATAATATGTTTTTCAGGAGCAACTCATCTCTCAGAAATTCAGAAAAAGGTTCTTATACCACAAAAAGACTTATACCACATCGTAAATCGTACTATCAACACATGGTATTGAAATTTTTTCTTGTATTGGGGTGCCTTCCTATTCATCCCAGGTCACAACTTTACATTTTTGATTCTTCTATGATGAATACAAGCAACAAGAGACAACCGAACCGATTTTGAGATACTTGATTTCAACACATAATTTATTAATACACCAATGTGTAAGCTGTAATTTGATAAGGATGGTTGTTTTGAGTGCGATACAGTATCTTAATACAATAATGTGGAAGCTGCCTTATTATCACACATACAAGCTTAGATTTCAATTGGGTATTACACTCCTTGAAAAAAGAATGAATGAAAAAGCCTCAACAAGAAGTTTAACCAGTACGGTTGCTTTCACATTCGACCGAGGACACAACATCTACAGTGAAAACACATATACAAAATAACGTGTTCTGTTCGTTAGTTTTTTAATTTATTCAAAAGCTATAGCTGGCCGAGTCGCTTAAGGCGAACATTTCTTTGTGTTGTAATGGGTCAGGTATGAATGCACTCTGATAAAATAGGGTTTTCAGTATCAATTCAAAATAATACTCGACCAAGGACCAATCAAAGATAATTCAAAATATTTAGTCATTGATGTTTCTCTTCAAAATAATTATATTTTAATTCAAAATTAGAAAAGAAATTGGAATGGTTAAAGCCTGTTTTTTTTAGGATC
Source organism: Sogatella furcifera (assembly GCA_017141385.1). Classification (NCBI taxonomy): domain Eukaryota; kingdom Metazoa; phylum Arthropoda; class Insecta; order Hemiptera; family Delphacidae; genus Sogatella; species Sogatella furcifera. The sequence goes on along the minus strand of CM029547.1, from coordinate 7,062,483 downwards.
ATTATAAGTTGATTTTGGGACATGCGAATTGTGATGAAAAATAATAGAGAATCTAAAGTATTTTATTTATTTAGCATACAAAACATACATATAAGGGCACAAGGACATGAAATCCCATAAATTGCCCTCTTAACACATGGAAAGAAAACCCTGAGCATCAGTTGTTCAATCAAGCACAATAAGTATTTTAAACATAAGATACTGGAATAAAAAGACAATAGATAAAAATAATGAAGTATAACATAAAATTAGACTATAAGAATAAGTGAAACAAAAGTAGAATAAGTAGGTAAATATAGATTTAATGCAGTAAACAATCACTTCTAGTTATAGGAAAATCCAAAACTGTAAGAAAATAGACTCAAATACATTGCTCATTCTGGTGACCACCATGATATAACCCATGAAAATCAGTCCGGAATTGTAGCCAAAAATCCACTCCTTATGTCCCTCTCTGATCCCACAAACTGAACCCCCAACTTCAGCCTATTCATCAGCCTTTGCACTCGTATCATGGGGGAGAAATAATGATGAACAGTTCTACACCTTTTAGTCGAGAACATGTTTGCATTTCGCACATTAAAAATGATGGAACACAGAAATTAACTTGCGAAAGCAGACAAGGAGAATAAACAACCCCATCAAGCAATGCCCAAACAAACAGAATTGAGGCCATATCTCGTCGATGTCGCAGGGATTTGAGGGAAATAAATCCCTCAACCTTTGAGTGGGAAATCCCAGAGGACATGATCCTCCAAACCTTCTTAAAGTACAGGAACCTCATCAACCTGTTTTGCACCCTCTCAATAATTCGATTTTACCTGTTGATTAGTTTCAATTATAGAATATAATTGGATAAATGAAAACACATATTCGTCAATTCCATCAACTGATTAACTTGTAAAGGTATGCAAAGGTATGATATGTTTCCTACCTTATATCAAAGTCGATGTTGGATTCGAAAGCTCTGTACGAGTGACCACTGAAAGTTGGATAGACACTTTCCCTGTCCAGCAATCGTTTCCCAGCGGCAATGAAACGAGGAATTGCCACTGTTATCTTAAGGAACATGCTGGAGTCCGGCCCTGTGTAACCGAATAAATTTTTCCGGTAAACTATCTCTACAGCTAGCACAGCCACTTGAATGTTATCCCTGTTGCTTCTCATATCTGATAGTATCACACGATTCAAGGCTTCCTGCAACATATAACATGATCATGATTAGCATAAAATAGTGATTCAAGAATCAATTCAAAATAATACTCAACTAACTAATGATAATTGAAACTAAGAGGTGAACCAGAACATAACCTTTATTATTTGTAAAATTTCAATCAAATTGGTGAAGAAAACGTTTTGGACATGTGTCTGTGTTTTCACCTATAACGGCTATAACTATTATTTTTCTATCTTGAACATTAAAATGAATTCGAAATACCCTTTACCAGGCCGTTTTTGGATTGTAGATCAAACACTGTAGAATTTCAGATAATAGTTTCTTAACTTCAACTAAATAAACTACAACATACAAAAATATCAACTAGTTTAGGTGCTTTCGAATTCACAATGCAAGATCAAAATATCTTCTAATTGAGCTGAACATTATTAGGTAGAGTAAAAACAGACAAATATCAGTTCGCAAAGAATCAGATGAATCAGTTGAATCAAGAAAACATTACCAAGGAAATTTAGAATATCAGTGATTCTTAGTGAATCTTGAATTTATTATTGATAATTTAGTAAAATAATGGTACGCTAGTCAATTATCAATTAATGAATCTTCGACTCTATGATTAACTCAGGACAAGTGAGTTTGTTTGTTTGTTATGAGGGTGAAGCCCACATGACCCCATAGGCTTGTGCGTGGGTAATGAAATGGATGATAGATGACGACTACTTTTTTTCAGGTAGTCGGGACCGACGGCTTATCGTCTCCTCCGAAAGACGGGGTGGCCGTATTTATGTGATTGTGCAGTGGTCAAAAATTGTTCCCCCGCTTGGGACTTGAACCAGGGTCCACCTGGTTATCAGACCGGCGCTTTATCACTCCTCCAACGAGCCACCCGAGTGAGGGTAGTCAAAAACAAATTGAAACTAGGAATTGGAGTTCAGTGTACATGAATAGCAATTTAGCAATACACAAAGGTATTGATTGACATTTAAAATTCATTGTATTTATTTGAATACAGTGCGTTAGAATTATATAAAAATAGATGATTCCAAGTACAGTATCATAGATGAGTATGATTTGTGGCTCTTATTTTGAATAGCTTCATTAAAATTTAGGCTTCTACACCATTACCAACCAATCTTTAGTAAACTCTAAAAATTGTAATTCTGGAATTTACCAGAGATTAATAATGGTATGGCAACCGAAACCGGTATCTCGATTTTCAATAAATCTGTGGTTTGACAATATATTGCTTACAGTTTTATTACAGTTCAATACAGTTAATTTGTCTTTATCATTGACTAAAGAATCTACAAGGCTGTAACAGGTACCTAATTATATAAGTTCTCTAGTTTCTCACAACTTCAATATTATTCACCTTGAAAGGTTTGCAATGTGTCTCGTCGAATCCGGATGGAGCAGAGACATAGAAATAGGGCGAGAATCCGTGTATGTGACAGCAGACTGAGTTGCCTTCCATTGTGATGCCGTACATTCTCATTATTGGAACTGGACCAACACGCGAGCCCGGCATATTTGGAAGAACTCCACCTGCCAAACAGAACCTCAATGTTGAAAAATCAAAACAAAATTTATTTTGTTCCATACTATATTATAGTGATAGGAAATCCAAGTATTATTTCTAATTCCTAGAACAATTACTTTTTTGTTATTTTTTATTCTATTATCTAGGATAAATTTCCTACTTTGTAAGTTGGCACACAGCCGTTAACATAAAAAACATTTATTCTATTCCAGACTATATAGTGATAGAAAATCCAAGTATTTCTAATTTCTAGAATAATTCCATTATTGTTTCTTCTTAATCTTATCATGTGGGATAATTTTTCTTCTTTGTAAGTTGAAGTACAGCACTTAGCAAGTAATAATCCATAATATGTGAATAGATAAAAAGAAAAATTATTTATTTATTTATTGACTTTTTACAAGGCGAAGTTGGACTCATAGGTCCTCTCTTACACTTAACCTTAAAAATCATGTTTAAATAAAAAATACTCTTTCTAGAGCCAGTTTTAAAATTCGAATTGATTGACTAACCTGTGTAATGATCAACATCTAGCTGCTGAAAAATGAGCTTTTCTTTTGAGGGGTCGATGACAGGTGGTCTAGGTCTGCTCCATTTTTCACTAGTTTGAACTGTTTCAGGTCCCTGCAATCGAAAAAATATAGAAATGTAGGCCAACACATGTAAAAAAACACTAGTGGAAAACTGTGACCTATTCAGCTGGCTGGTACAGAGATGGGATTGTAAAAACAAATATTTATATCGCTTTTATTAGTAAGAAGATTCTTATCCTCTTTGCACATACAGTGACTATATAAGATATAGTATAATATATAAGATATAGTCACTGTAGTTGCGCACACCACGATTTTTGGGCGTCAGATAGAATCTTATCCTTATAAATTCTAATATAGATTGAATAGAGCTTAACAAACACATGATGTGTATCAGCACACACACATGTTAGCTATAGTCCGCGCAATCTAAGTTGACTGTTTTTCCCTTCACCCGGGAAATAGCTGAGTTACCAAATTGTGTGAAATTGGAACATCTTCAAATTCGCGATTAAACCCCATATCTAGACGTAGAATTTTATCCTTGATATGCCAGTAGTATTAAAAAAGTTCCTGGGTAGGATTCAAAGGAAATTTATTATTATTTTTTTTTTTTTTGAAAAAAATTTAAAACCGCGAAAATATTACTTTCTTTTGTATATCACTTCTCTCACAATCATGGGTTGTAGTAAAAACAAAGTTTTTTATATCAAAATGACAAGATGAATTCGAGCTTTCTAATGGTTTTTGAATTTTCTATATCCGACCAATAATTATGTTTCAATTAATGAATATGTTTGTCAATGTCGAGTATACTTGAACAGAAAACATGACATTTTCGATGATCTATAAACTTTTTTGTTTGAGAAGATAAGTGGGTGGTGAAAGAGAGAAAGTTGTTCAAAAACAATTGAGATTATTTTTCCAAATGTCGAAAATAGTCGGAAGATTGTAATTTGGCCTCTCAAGAGTTTCAAAGTAAGGAGAGCGGTATATGCATGAACCATTGTATGTGAAAGATTGGAGTTATTGAAGCTAATCGACTTGGATATTCGAGCTGCGAACAGCTGGTTTATCATAAAAATAGTGTTTCACAACACCGCGTGATTTTTCCGAAGATACGCTGTCACTTTTAACATTCAGTTGAATGTGTTTGCGTTAGAAGTTTCAATTTCACGCAAAATGACAACGGGTGGAGGGGGTCAACTTAGATTGCGCCGACTATAAGTTCGTTTTAGCTACCATCGTGGTGTGTGTAACGGGGATCACAGGTAGGTTCAACTCGTCTTATTTGATTAAATTCTGGTCACCTATCTGAGTACAGTTCCAAGTGTTCGTGACTCTCAGGGTCCACATCCACTGTCAGTCCGAACTAACAATTCAATCGCTCACAGCTAATCAACGATAAGCCGGTCGGTTAAACCTATTTTGGACTGCCGGTTTTTCCATCCACTCACAGTTTTTGACTGTCACAGACTGAACTGTCAGTGCATGTAGAACCTTAATCTTATGATCACTAAGGAATCACTCTCACCGAGCGACCACAGTTAGGTTATCGAATGATAGAATGAAATAATTGATTACAACTGAAAAAAATGAAATCATTGGTACTAGATATTAAAAGTATATTCTTATTGATTTTTTTAATCCTCAAAAGGCTTCTGCAATGAAATGATTTTGAATACACAGTATGATAGAGAAATCAAGTTTATATTGAGGATATGATTGAAGATCCCCAATCCAAAACATGAGAAAGCTCGTTTGGTTACATCGGCAGATGAAAAAGATTTTTTTTCTACAACTGCGCGTAAAATAAGATTTTACGAGCTGAATTCTCCTCGTACAGGAGCCCATTTCTGAGGAGAATCTTCATTACGCTCGCTAACCATCTGCGCATGCGCAGTAGAATTACTTTACGCTCGCTAAGCAACTGCGCATGAGCAGTAGAGTTACTTTAAGCTCGCTAATCAGCTGATCATGGCTCGCCAAAAGTAGGTCAGGTGGAGTCATAACATAACCTAACAAAAGTCGACAATGCCTGATTGTACGTTTACCGGTAATTACACAAGAGTAATTCAATAGTTCGCAGTATTTGATGAATGAGAAAAACTGTAGATTAACAGGTTCATTCAGTAGTAGAAAAAAATGCGTGTTAGCCGCACGTAATGCTCCTTTATCGCTCTTGCAAAATTATCACGCTCCGCTACGCGTCGCGTGATAACTGTTTTGCGCGAGCGATAACGTCGCGCATTACGCTCTTAATACATAAATAGCTATATTGAGGATTATTTTCCCGAAATCATAAGATAATATCGTAAGGGAATCGTGGACTGAAAAAAATGTGATTTAACATATAATCTAACTTAGTTGGAAAAAATTACAAACCAAATCTCTGAACAAATCCATAACTTAATCAATGTTCCACAGATTAGAATACCAGTTTCTGCTGAAAATTCCTTTACAAATGAAGGCTTAGAGCTTTACAACAATGAGAATATAGTATATTTTAAAACACATGATTTCAAAAAATCAAAACATATGATTTTCGAGCGAATTTAATGAATAAATTGTAAGCAGCTGTTTCTTCCCACAATCTCACCTGTCCTTTTTCAATTTCGTATGAATCCACTTCCAAGCTGTCGAGATCCATTTGGTCCATGATAGCCAATTCGGCTTCAAAGGAGCTGGGCAGTTCTTCGTCATCTTCATTTCTGAAATAAACCAATGACATGTTAGAAGTTAAACTCAATAAAAAGCTCGCATCAAGAGTGAACATAATTATAGGCCTACTGATGCGATAAAAAATACTGAATATATGTACAGAGTGCAGCCAGACAAACACGGACAATCGTTTAACAAGGTCTCAAACATGTTTCTTGTCTCTGTTTCGCTACAGTGGGGAGTCCGATCCCACTAGACGTCAAAACTACGAAGTTACTCTACGAGAGTAGAAACTGAGAAAAGAGTGCTCTTTTCAGGGTGTAAATGTATCCGATTATCAGGAGATTTTTAATCAAGATCTCAAGACCTGATAAAAAACAAAAACAATTCGTGTTCTTGGAGGTGGTTCTTTTTTGGTCCCTGCGAGCCAATTTTTCATGAACTCCTTCCTATTCATCGTGTCAGACCAGGCCAAACCAGAAGCATCTACCCAATTTGTCTGGATGAAAATCCATCCAAGACCAAACCATCCTACACAAACTAAGGCTCTATAAAAAGGTTTTAAAGAGCCCTAACCAATAGGCTACTGTTACGAGCTTCATGTTATTATGACACATGATAATTCAGCTGGATAGGACCGATTCAATTGACATCTTGTTTGACATTCATGAATTCAGATGACTGATGAAGAGATGATACAGCTGACTCGAATTTTATCGAGCCACGACAAACCATCCAACCCGTTTGGTTTGGTCTGGCAATATCAATGTGTGGGGTTTTGGCTACTGTCAGCTCCCTCCCTTCATTATTTAGAAGCTGTTCTGTTTGTTATGAATAATGGGCATATATTTGAATCAAGAGCTTCAACTCATCATATTGTTTTTGGACTGCGCAAATAGGATATTGGAGAACAAGCTGATTTTCTGTGTATTTCTAGACTATTACGAGAAATTCACAAATTCATAGTAAAAAAGGATAGAAGAACATATATAAGCTCACAGTGCTCAATTTTGAAAACGAATGAGATGATAACTTAGCACTAAATAAACCTTTATCATAGTCAACAACCTAGAAAAGATCAGTGACCGTGAAAGAACAAAATTATAATTAAGTAATGTGAATTGAATGTTGAAGTTATAAGATGATATTCCAACTATTGTGAAAAATGACATCAAATGTTCAGCACAGAGTTATGGAGAATAGTAAAATTCCAACAAACCTGAGCTTTTTGACTGCACCAGAAGAAGCAGGTTTCCCAAATTGTTTTCGTTTCTTATCCATTACTATTTAAACTTGATTTGTTTCAAACTGTTGTGATATCTAAATCATAAGAATACTATCTGCCAAGGAAATCGACTGTTAAAATGTTGAACACTATTCAATAATTCTATTTAAATTTGGTATTTCTATAGTACAACTTTTCCCACTTGTTCTGTTCAGCTCACATAACCTCAAAATTTGTTGAAATCCAAAAATTTGCAGAGTTCAACAAAAGCGCGCGAACTAAAAGGCCAGTGCCTCTACTGTAGTAGAAATAGAAATCTAGGAACCTTTCATTTAGAGCGGGAAACTTCGAAACAAAAACTATAAGCACAATATTATTAGAGCTATCAAATTTACCAAATAGCAAATAATTACCTATACAACTAGAACTACAGCTATGTGGCACAGGGAACGTATTTTTCATGTCTGTGGCAGTAATATACCGGTAACCTGATAATAATAATAATAATATTCGTGTAACCTGGCTGGCTCAGGTCTGGTGTCAGAGTTTTCATATCGCTCTCGCTCCTGATCAATTTCAGGGCCTCTGACATGACCTAACGACTGTTTTTAGGCAGCCGGGACCGACGGCTCAACGTGTCCATCCGAAACACGGGAAAGTGGCCTGAGAAAAATTCCTGGTCTGACCTGGTAACCTGATAAATATTTCAGTACCTATTGTACCAAGTTTTCTCTCTCAATGTCCACGCAGAAGCCTAGCCCACGTAGGCATCGCCCTCAGAAAACACATTTTATGAAAATTACTTTGTCATAAGAGCCAGGAGTAGATTTAGATTAGAACTAATTTTCATTTTGATTATTCCTTTTATACATGCTTTTTTAGGGGAGAAATAAATATTAATTTCTTTAAAAATTCTTATTTCTTTAAATACTATAGTTTTTATGTAGGGCAGCGGCCCACCAGGCTCATGGCTCCACTGAACAAAAAATTGTAAATTTTTAATATGTCAACATACCTAGGTACCGTACCTACCTAAAAAAATTACCATCAGTAGGTAATATTGTGTCTTTCTTGTCCTCATGATCCAAACTTCTTTTTTTATTCTTCAATAGTGATTGATTGATTGATTGATAGTTCGTCTTGAACCTGTCTTTATTATTTGAAGGATTATTAGCTCTTGTAAGGCAATAAACTATAGTAGAAAAGTTCAAATTCGACTGAAAACTTACAAAGAGAGATTTATTCCAGTCGTGAATATAATAATGAAAATTGAAGAGTGCCGAAAAAATTATAGGAATGTAAATTATTCTTGTAGAACAAAAATACTTATATGGTGCTGAAAAATACGAATATAGATACCATTCTAGGATTAATTATTAAACATTATAATTATATTTATTAATTTCTTTTCAACTATCCGGCTTCGTTCCCATACTTTTAGCAGTAGGATAATCATTTCAGCATGAATGCGTTAGTATGCTTTTCATAGTCTTTTATTAGCATAAAAGCCGAGTTGAATAATGCATTTTGAAAACTGCTTTGCTATTTCAAATAATCAAAAATAAGTATGAAATGATAATCTTTATAAATCATAAAAAAAATAAAAATTATAGCAGTCTTAGCAGTAGCTTACCTATAACAAGGCACCTATTTAACTAAAATAAGTAGGTGAAAAGGGATAGGATAATTATTATGAGATAAGGTAGGATTAATAATCATCCTTATTAATTATAATATAAAATTTCTCTTTATTCAAGTACATTTCTAGAATTCTCCTAAATATATTATTAAAAGTTGTCTGCGACATGGTACCACACAATCAGTTTAATCTGAAAGTTGAACTTATACAGCAGTTCAACGTTTGATAACCAATGCTTATTAGTACAGAAGTTATATACATTGATTAATATTATCTAAATGTAAATCCTATATTCAAATAAGACGTTGTCCCCTTTTTTGTTACAATAATAATCATTTTGGAGTCAGTGACTTCCAGATAAATATTCATAACTCAAAACTTAAATCGCATTACACATCTATCTAAATTGGAATTGAGGTAAGACAATACAAGGGCACTAATGGGAAATCACACTTTATGGACTGTACAATGAATTGATTTTTCTGTAGTCGTTGTTTACTTCAATGACTTCTATGACAAGCTTTCATTATGAGAGATCGAGTTTGAGATAGTCAACTATATTTCTTTAAAAAAATGAAGTACCTAATTTTAACAATTTTACTGGTGTAGTTAAGATGGATCGATAGATAGATAATATATTTTTTGAGCCAAGGGCACACAGGTGCATAGACTCATGTCAAAATTAAGATTGATATTAGTGATGAAAACACTAGTTAACTTCAAAAATACTATGTGATAAACATAATTAATTCATATCATAATACAGTATAGCCTGTATTTATGTATGAGGAAGAAATAATGAGAGTTCTATTTTTAAAAGAGCTGTTTAAAGATACAGCAGTAAATTGCCAGATTACTTGTATGAGGCCTATAATGTGTGAAATGCTTTGATTATACACCGTATATATTTATTTAAATAATTTGGAATTTTTTTCGATATTATTATCACTAATAAACAGAAGTTCTTTCAGTATTTCCTAACACAATTATTAGTTTTTATAAATAAATCTGATGAAAATGTTTTGGTTGATGAGGTTCTGGTAATGAAGATATTTTTTCAACCCAATCTCTCAAAAATATACGAGATATTCGTAAATTCTTGTGTTATGATAATAACATAAAGATTAAGCTTAGAGTTAGTAAAAAATGAAAATATACACATAGGGAGAAATTATTGCGATCGTACGGTATTTAATAATCTATCTCTACTAGTTATTTTAGAATCTTGAAAAAATATTTGTGAAACCTTAGCCAATTCGATTTTTGGTCTCTAGTGGATAGATTGAATAGTTTTACAGTATTTTTCACTATCGAGTTCTATTATAGGTTTACCTTATATTTCAATTATATTTACAAAATAAATAAAATTATCTTCCCACCATCTATGAAATTTTGTAGATTTTACAATATTCTCGTATCATTGATTAGCTTTAAATTACAATGTTATAAATGGTCACAATGATCACAAATATATTTTAAAAACTAATCTTTATTGATTAATATAGCCAGGAAACAATAAGAAATGATGAGATAATTTCTTCACATCAATAATAGATGAAATTATTCCAAATGTTTAAGTCTTTCTCGAAGGAGAAATTAAAATGGATAACTAATAAAAAACGTTAACCCATAAAATATGAACCTCAAACCAATTAAATTTATAGACATCAAATTTAAGAACACTGGAATCGGTTTAATCAACTTCAAAATAGGGTAGCCTACTGGAAAAAGTATTATAAACAGGGGAGAGAAAAGGTAGAGATGAAATTCTATAAAAATATTATAGAGATAGGAATAATATCAGGAAATAATAATTATTGATTTCAGTTAGCTTGAAAAATATGTAGATAGTTCTTTGGTCCAAATTCTATTCTTGAAAGCACATACAATATAAGACTAGTTAGGCCATGTTAGTAAACCATGCATTCAATTTATACATCACCTGAAAGGATTTTACTTCGAAAGTACTATCAATTGATATATATAGAACCAAAATAGTATCCAGAAATATATAGCTTATCATGGAAAAATACACAATTCACAATAATTCAAACTACAGAGACTGTATACTGAGGACTGAGGGTAAACAGAGGTCTGTAGTTTCAACAAATAGCTATGATGGCTAGGATTCAACTTACCAGATCTTATAGATATTTTTTGGAGGATATTAAGAAAATTGGGCTCTTCTTGGTAGAAAAAAATCTTTTGAGAACATCATATATGAATTTTAATTCAATATCTCTTGGAATTGGATCACAATTATTATATGAGAGTAGCTAAATTAAAATATTGATTATGAATAGTTCATTCACTGATGATTTGTTGATCAATTTTTATTTTCTCTTCACTTGATAATTTCAATAATTATTGATCACGATAAACAATATCAATTAAATACTGTATTTAATAATCAGCGCCATAATTTTTTAAACATAGAATAAAGTTAATTTGGATCTTAAATATTCAAAGTATAATCATCATTTCTTATCCACATTCTCTTGAGTTTTGTTTCAATTAAATTATGTACCGGTATTATCATTCCAGCCGAAGTAGAAAACTAAGGCTCTGAAAATATAGTTTGATGAAATAATCATAGAGACATTTTCAACAATAATTCAATCTGGTAACTTTATCAACTGGCCCACTTCTGAAAGAAGTTATTACAGTAGGTAACATATTGAGCATGTATTCATGCTTGAATCATGATGGATAACTCAATATTATAATATGATTTTTTGTTCAAAATTTATTAATATATTACTACCTACTAGATAAGTTATACAGTAGTTTACTTACTTTTGAAAGAACTTTTTAATGATAGAAACTTTATCCTCACACGTATTTACAAAAATATGAAACTACTATTCAAGAGCAAACACATTTTCTAGCATATAATATTTACAATTCTCATAGGTTTTTCAAATTCTCTATTATTTAAAAGCACATAGATATTTTAGAAACTTCATTTGTAGGCCATTTACATACCTAAGAAATATATTATTGAACTAGAAACAACATCAATATTGACAAAAACTAAAATACGATATTTTGTATTTCAAGTTCGATAACTTATATTTACATCTATCCCTATCGTCAAAATGATTGAGGGATTATTATTGCACAGTAGATAATTAAGTTATGATATTTCTTATAGTAATTGGTTCATTAATTTGATAGGAAATACTGCATACAGCCTACTATTTATTATTACATTATCATGTAGTATGGTAGCTTATACCACTTAAAATTGTTATAGACTACAAGAAATCACAGCTATGAATAATATGAATTATGTGGCTGATTATGAATGTATGAGAAAATCATTTTATTGATGATTATCATTTATCTTAGTCTATATTATATAAGGTAAAAGCGAATCGTTTGACATTGAATAACTACAGCATTTAGATTTAACATAATAAATATATGCAATTGAAATGCTGAAGTATGAAAATATCTTCATGAAGAGGAAATTTTGCCTTCAATTAGGATATTGGAAAATAAAGCATCCATGAAAATAATACAATAAAACTCATGATATTCAATTATTCTGTAATTAACTCGGTCCTAATAATTTGTAACACTAGTAGGCCGAAAATTTCAAATCCAAGTAAGTGTTTCAAAGTCCATATAATATAAGGATCTCTATCTAGTGGAAATACATACAGCAATATTTTCAAAGATTTGTATTTACACTAGAAGCTTATCATGGAAAATGAATTAAGAGGAAGATATTGAAGGATAATTTATAATGATTTTGAAATAAGCATATTTCAAGAGATGATTGATAATGTCAATCATTAGCCTATTGTTGAAAAAAACCATCCTTGAAAAAATACAAGTTAGGTACTTGAATTTTTGAAATGTGGACATAATAATTAATTACATGTATGGAAAAATGCCAGCCCGGTTCGCGCAGTGGACCATAGTTATAACTATATAGCAAATTAAAGAAATACAAAAAATTTGATAGACCAATTTCTGAATAAACCATTAAAATGATTGAACAACTATTCAATCATGAATGAGTAGGGTTTAAAAATATAGATATAGTTTTTGAACTGTCACTACCTAAACTAATAGAATGGACGTTCCTCTAATATAGAAACTTTCTATACAACAGTAGCCTATTGATCCATGACATGTCGCTATTATTAAAAGATAGAAATACTGTTATTTAAATAATTGACCAAAAACAATTTCAATTTCAATGAGTTACAGGAACCGTTGATAACATAAATATGACTAATAAAATATCACAATGATTCAAAAACATTTCCTCCAACAGCGTCTACAATAAAATTTAAAATGTATTATAACAATATCACAATAATTATATCTACTACCGTACAACGAAATACTTCTACATTATCACTTTACAAATAGGTAGACTTTAAAGCTTATAGGACAGTTAATAATTTATGAGCTTTAATAAATAAATTTATTGTGAGGATATTAGGTACTAGAATCTTGAAAAAAATTATCAATAATTGTCATTGAGAAAGCACACTGTTTATGTTATACGTCCTTAAAACTATTTTTTATTTTGTGTTTTACTGCCCCGATGCTGAATAATATGCTCCTGTAGAAGCTAGTGGCAGTAAAAGATGGCTGATCTCAGACATCCCTGCAACAATAATAAAACATTATGAGAAAAATCAGATAGACCCTTTGCAAGGTAATTTAAGAGACTTGAAATAATAATATAATCTTATGTCTATTGACTATAAGATAGGGTTCTCCTCATTTGAGTACTCTCTAGGAATTAATCGATCGTGAATCAGTTTAATATTACAGAGATCCATTTGAATTGGATGGGAATTATAAGCCAGGAAACCAGAAGAGTAATTGAGTAGTAGCATTTATAAAAAAACTTAATTCATCAAATAATATTATTTTTCATCAATAAATTCACGCACGAAAAATCAAAAGTTGCTACAATATTTTTAGTCAAACCTATTTATTCTCTCTTGAGTTGGATATTTCTACATGAGTTGATCTCCTACTAGTAAGTTACTCAAATTTCAATTTCCCAAAAATATTAAACTCATTTCAAGTTTTCAAATATTTTCAGGAAGATATACCAACTAAGCAACTGAATTACTGAACCTGGAGGAAATCTATCTTTTCTTTCTCTAAATTTCTTCTCTCTCTTTTCAGTCGCTTTATGTAAACAGTTACGCTTTAGATTCTACAGAAACGCTCAAGTTTCAAAATAGGTAGGTAGGCCTACATGAAATCCAAGTGTCCCAATTTTGAAAACAATTCATCAATTTAATACAATTCAACCTCCTGAATTACATTTATTGTAACTTTGTCTTACTCTACAGTTATTGACGTTATAATTGGAAAATTGTCCACAAAAATAACCGAATGTGAAGAAATAAATTAGTTACTTACGAGGTTTCTAAGAATGGATCGTTTAGAATTATCTCGGCAAGTTGGGTGGATGATTGTTGATCAACAGTACATTCTGATTTGTCCTGAAAACATGAGTGAATAAATCATTAGTTTGAAAAATCAGAAATTAATTTTGCTATGAACAATGTTCGTGAAAATATTGTTTGAGAAGGTTTATGTCTATCAAGCTGCTGGTTCGAATTGTGCAACAGTTCTTCGCAAAAAATCTAGAATCAATAATCTATTTATATTTGAAGTTTACTTTCAACTCACTTTTCTCTCTTCTGAAGGCAGCAGATTTGGATAAGCGATCACATCCGAAGAACAGGATCCCAGGTCCTCGCTACTTATTGCAGGCTTCACTGCTGAAAACAGGCAATTAAATCAACACGTTATTTTTCTTGACCAAAATGAGTCATTTCAAATAAATCAATATAATTAATTAGGTACATTACTAAAGCGGTTTCAAGTTGAAAACAATAACATAAGGACTACAACAATAGAAAATAATAGTAAGATTGAAGATTTATCCGGGATATTTCTGGCTGTTACTTTATTAAAGTAATGGATCCCCTTCTTAAGAATCAAATGGAATTAATTTATACTTCATCCATTTATCTATGAAAAATACTCGGAATAAGATTCTTCAAATTCAATACAATGTTTAATATTATTAATATTGATTCAATAATAATGTTTTGAATAATAATTTTTAACAATAACTTTTATAAAAATTCTAAATCTCAGGTGTGTACGCCGCAAGCTCGAATTTACTCTCAGGATGATAAACGTATCAAATGAAAATGTAATCAAAAGATCTTGTTATTTCTATGTTTATTTCTTGATAGACATATACAAGGCTTTTTTATGAGTTGAACATTTCAATTCAATTGTTTCTCTTGATGAATGTAGCCTATCATAATAATTATCAAACTATGCTATTGTAAATTAATAATTTTGAATAAAATAGAACACACTGATATATGATGTTGTCGTTCATTTTGGTATAGCACCATATGGTTTCGTGGTTACACAGGTCAGATTGACAACATCATTGTGTTCTATTTCATTATGGAACGATTCTACATATATACAGTGAATCACATACATAGATTTAGATATAGATATTATCTATACATATATAGATGAAAGACAGTGTGGCCATTGAATGTCTTTTATCTAGTTAGGTACTGTAACTCTACACTATTGACAACTACTTAGGCGGATTATATTGAAATTTAATGTATTTATTCATTTAAAAATGTATCAGTGATACACATCGCTAAAGAAAGTTCGAATAATAATTTTTAAATAATCATACTCATGAACAATGTAAACTTACAATTGATAATGACCGGGTGAATAGCAGATGGACTATTGCTTGTGCAGCCATGTCCGCAGCATGCATCTCCAGGCAACGGTAGATGTAGCGCTTGAGCAGGTGATGTTGACGCTGACGTAACCAATGCTGACGATGATGAAGACGGCGACGGACCAATGGCAGGAGACAATGTTGATGGTGATGGTGCAATCACTGAGGATGTTGATGGTGATGGTACAATCACAGACGATGTTGATAGTGATGATGCAATCACAGAGGATGTTGATAGTGATGATGCAATTGCAGACGAGGTTGATAGTGATGATGCAATTGCAGAAGACAAAGATGGTGATGGAACAAAGGCAGGAGACAATGACGAAGGTGATGCGGCAATTGCATAAGACGGTGATGGTGCAATTACAGGAGATGATGCTGATGGAGAAATAGCTGAAGGTGACGTCACTAGCATCAGTCCATTGCCAGCTACAGGTGAAGGGGCGAGTAAGGTGGACTCTGCAGCTAGCATTGACACTTCATCGCTTATTCCACACGGACTGCTCCCTTCACTCGCCACAGTACAGTAACTGGTCTTCTTCTGGAGCCCGTGTCCCAATGAAACATCCAGCCTCTATAGATAGATATAATTTCGGTATTAATCATTCATATTGATTCAATTAAGAACAAGAATATTATTATGGTATTGCATAATATTTTTGATAGCAAAATTGATATAGTTGATGGCACAGAGTTAGGCGGATGAGGGGTGACAAATTACTATATTATCGATTCTCAGCTGTGTCAGGACGCTCTGAAGCTGTCTTCGACAGTGAATCAGTACAGTATAGCTGGGACGCTCTCGGTCCGATGTCAGGACAGTCGGCAAGCTGTCTACAAGAGTTCATCGGACTCAGAGCGTTTTATGAACTTGAAGAAAGTTATTGTCAATAATAAATTATTGACAACGATTTCCTTGAATATCCCAGATGCAAAAATATATACTTTTTGAATTGAATTGAAAATTCATGAAATGTACAAATACATTAGAATATTGTCACACAATACAATATAAAATCATAAATACGGTTACAACAAAAAAACTATCTTCACCATCATAATCACAATATTAAATACTATAAACTCTAAAATCTCATCAGTAAGCCTCGCGTATTCCTATCTAGAAAAATAATATAACTTTATCCAAATTTTGGGCTTCCATTAGATTTTATGAATTTGGAAAACTCAATAGTTGTATAATCTACTAAATATTTTGACAAATCATACATTTTTGAAAGAGATGAATTTATATTTCAATTTTATTCTAATATTCACGTTACTTAGCACTCTACTCACCCTAGTCTCATCTCCAGCGCCACTAGAAGAAGGATAGCGCACGGTCCCACTCCTGGCATTCCTTTTCAGTCCAACAAACCTTTGATTTTGACCATCACCCATCTCTTGAGGGACACCTTGAATATTCATCCAAATAAAGTCATATATAAGTCAATGGTGATACAGATATCGTATTAATAACTCTACAATATTAATTATATTTGATCCAATACAATAATACTTGGGAAACTTGACCAATTCAAAAAAGTTAAATAGGCTATGCTTTGAAATAAACCTGATTTCTATGATCAGTTTATTCCAATGTGCAATAAAGTTGTATAAATTTTTTATTGGAGACTTACATACTCCACTAGAGGTTTATACTAGGCTATATACAGTCAAGTAGGCATGTATTAGAGTAAGCACCGCCATAATTTTTGTCATCAATGATGAGATATTTTCTTCTAATATGCTGCTAACTAGAGGAAATCAGTATTCATCCATATTGGTTCAAATTCATTTCAGGCTTAACTTATATATAATATAGGCTATTTATGGTATTATTATAGGCTTAATACGTTTAACATTGAATGTATTGATGAATTTCATCATTATAATGATTGAAATCAAGCTCTATTACGCCTCAAGGATGCCTACTTAATCAATCAATGAATACTTGAAAAGGTTAAAGCTGTAGATTTCTGTTCAATGCATGAATATTCAGCATTTAATAATAATCACCTGTCATCGAAAGTCAAGCATTGTTGCTTGATAGGCTACTCAACTCAGGGAAAAATCTATTCATGGTCGCTCAGAAGGTTCAAGTTGTAGGCATTGCTTTCGGTTGGATATCATAAAAATTCGCCGTTGACAAGATTTACTAAAACATGTTTAAGCGGTTCAATATTCTTCCAAAATGATACATTTAAGAAGATACACAAGGTAATACATGTATCAAATTAAACAATCGAATAGAACGGTTTTGTTTCAAATAATGATGAAAATTGGAAAGTCTTAAATCCGTAGGTAATAATTTAAGCCCTTTGATCTTGAAGGTCCATTTGTTATAAGTAAATAGATGAATGTCATTATTTTTTCACTTGGTAGAGATTATCAGTACATGCGCTGTGGGCGAAGTTGAGGCTCAAGAACCTCCTATTTCCACTTGACCCACAGCATCTACATGTATTGGAAATAGCAATGATTCTTGGAAGTATAAAACATACAAAAACACCATTCAACAGTTAATCATCATTACTGGAAGTCGAGCCGTGAGGCTTGATAGGCATCACAAGGATTTATGGAATACATGCGGTAACCATCTAGCACCCTTTAATAGATTGACGGTTCTTTTCGAATTTATTTTGAACAAAATTGCTTTTCTTATGATTATTTTTCATAACACAAATGTGAGTAAATACATTTCGAATTAAAATACAGGTAGTGATGGATTTCAATTTTGTTCCACACAACAGGCAAGATTGCCACATTTAAAATCCACAGCTGCAGTCTCATAAAAACTTCATTTCTATCAATGCAATAGAGCATAACATCCTTTAACATCTATTTAGTTTGTATTAAAGGAAGCTATGAATGGAGACACGGAGTTATAAATAAAAAATGAGATGACCAGTGTGTGTTACTCCATACAATCATGTGTTTCTATAGTCTGTCCAAGCAAAGAAGACCCTCTGGCAAGATGAGAAAATGACTCAAGCTCGGTTAATATTTGTTCAAAATTTATTGATTTGGTCTCAATCGTAGGAAACATTCTGATCTACAATTTGAGACCAAATGAATATTTTTAGAACCAATATTGACCGAGCTGGAGTCATTTTCTCATTTTTCCTGAGGGTCTTCTTTGCTTGGACAAACTATACTGCATCTCGTGCCCGCGTCTATACCCTATTCACGATCACTTGAGACGAAATAAAGAAACTTTTTGCATGTACAGGTAGCTATTTTTGTTTGAGCTTGAGGAAAAGCCAAGAACAGTGATTGACTACAGCTGTTCGACTGCGTATGAAGTAATACCTCCCTTTACCCGCACACACGCGCAAACACTTTGTTCATTCCGTCTCAAGTGGTCTTGAATAGGGTATAGTAGTACCTCATGGAAGCCTACTTTAGACACAATAGGTAACACAATAGGTTCGGCTATATCATTAGCCTTTATCAAATGTTATCAGTTGAGTCTCGGCATGTGACAACATTTACTAACCGTGTGCGGTGGTAACATCATGGTCGCAACTGGCCGAACTGGCCACACTGGCCGACACAATGTGCCGTGTCTTGAGCAGCGGCGGGTTGCGCGAGGGAGTGAGGGCGGTCGCTCGCCGCAGGGGCGGTGAGGGAGGGGGGTAGGTGATGCCGCGGTGGGGGGAGCCACGGGGCGGGGGCGGCACCAGGAGCATGCTGGAGGTGGTGGATGTGGAGGGGTAAGACACCTGGTTGAGGTCGGGCAGAGACTGGCCAAGACTGGAGAACACTGGAACCTTGATGCTCAGCGTGTTCGGGCTGGTGCACTTTCGTCTGCAAGTTCAAACACATGGATTAGAAGAACACTTGAAATAAAAAATGACAGCTCGTCATGAATAGGGTACAGAAATTATTATGTCTAGATGAATTCTTCTCTAACTATTATCTCATACAGCTTATCAATTAAATATTCTTTTGAATCTTTCTGAGTGAAATTGAAGAGGAGTAAATATAATGTATGAATTGAATAAATTTGTTAAGTTAAGAGGAGATTTTGATAGAAGTGTTTTGGTTGATAATTATACAAATTGGTTGGTTCATAATATATTTTTTCAAACTTGATTGAGAATTTGAATATTTTGTGATTAGTTCTATATGAATTGTACTTTTATATTCAATAAATTCATTTTATTCCATCAAGTAGAATTGATCACAAAACGAGTTCATGATGCAGAGCATGAAAGAAGAAGTTTAACATGAAAAGGTGGAAGCTACACAAATACACATCCGATAATTTAAAAATTGTGTATTTCCTCTATTCTCCATATCAAAAATATATATCGTCATTGTTATTTGATTCCTGAACTAACATTGCTCTATTTTATTTGAAATAGGTACAAATGTTAATTTCATATAATGATCAAATACAATTACTGTGGTCCTGGGGATTCGAAATATATTATCATAATCTGGAGGAATTCACACCCTAGAAAATTCTCTCATACAAGCAAGAATTCATTAGTAGAGAAACACACACGATGAACATAAATATAAAAAGTGTGACGTGTGCACACAATACAGTGAATGGTGATTTAAAACTTCAAATTTATCAACTACTTCTACATGGATTGTATCACAACTACACTGCTTGAATGATTATCATGAATGTGGAGTCAATAAATTGCTTTTACTGCTTGAAAGACTTTTTACTATAGCTATTTAATCATTTATTATGTAGCATTTTACAATTAAATGTAATTTTTTATACTTGAAAATATAAAATTTACAAAAGAACCACACTGGAAAAGTGCAAAATTAACTTTGTTTTAATTTACCATCAATCAATCACAAGCAAAATATACAATGCAAGAACGACACTACAATATTCAAAATAATTACAATACCAACTTTCATATAATTCAAAAAACTGCAAACATTATTATTATATAATACGTTAGTGGCATGCAGTCAACTAATCACATTTACACGTTTATTTAGTGCCCGAAACTTCCAAATTTACAAGAAAAAGGAAGAAATTGGATGAGTTGTTCATGAAAATATTCTACCTGGGAGTAGACAAAGAGGTCTACCCTCAATTACATAGCATTAGCCTGAATTTCTTCGAATTCAAAGTATTTTGTTTTGAGGGATTCTAAAAATAGAGCAGTATAGAATGAGACTATGAACTGAATTTAATTATTACAATAGTCTATGGGATTGACTTACCAGATTTGAAAAATCTTTTGAATTTTTTACGACCCATATTCACGAAACGTTTTTGGCCTTATTATCCATAGTTTCAAAAATTTAATATTTTTAAAAGCATAAAATAATCGAGTTTTCTATCATTTTATTCTGGTTTGCCTGTTGTTTTGAAATACAAAAAATAGTATATTTTCTAAACTGATGAAGTGTTATCAATGCTCATAGACAATTTAAAAGCACTCTAAGACGTTTAAGCGTATAAATAGCAATGTATTGAAAGCCTCTATAGACTCTTTCAAAGAGACTCTGATTTAAAAGGGAGGTAATAGCATAAATTCTGATTGACCCTCGTAGGTAAAAAACGACTTTTGCCAAGTTAGCCGCTCTTCTATTGAAAGCATTGAATGGTAATTTTAGAAAGTAGTGGAAAAGGGTGTCTCCCAGCAATAAAATCCATATTATTGTATATATATGTCTATATATGAATTGACCCATATACACAGACTCTCCAATATTACCAATTTCCCACTTGGGGATAAGGGATAAATCTCTTCAAGCAAAGAAGACTTTCTGGAAAGATAGAAAAGTGACTCATCTCAGTCAAAATTGGTTCAAACATTATAAATCTGGTCGCAAGTTGTAGAGCAAACTGTTTTCAACAATTTGAGATCAAATTTGAAATTTTTGAACCAATATTGACGGAGCTATAGTCATTTCTCCATCTTGCCAGAATGTCTTCTTTGGTCGAACTGACTATGTATGTGTGCTTACTCATATACAGACTCTCCTGAATGACCAGTTCCCCACTTAATAGAATAGCAGCCATCTTGACAAAATTTGTTTTCATCTCGAGGGGATAGTATCTGTAGAGGGAACAAACAAACCTTTCTGACCTAGGTGGCGATTTTTCATGGCTGAGCTGAGGAATGCCCTCATCCGAGCTCTGACTCGAACCTCTGATTTCATTTTCGACACTGACACCACGTGACTGACTGATACTGCTCACTGAGGAGCCTACCCCGCCCCCGCATCCGCTCGCGCCACCTTCCATCTCAACTGAGCCGCTGTTGTTGGCAAATACAATATGGTAAACAATACAGTTTATGCAACGTTCATGAGAGTCTGAGTAAGAATTAAATGCAGGTTTGAAAATAAATTTCTCATTCACATTCGATGAGAACTAAGTGTGTACATTCACATATAACAACAGTTAATTTATTGATAATTATAATTATTGTCTCATTAGTAGTCTACGGAGGTATCTGTTTTCTGTAATACATTGGGTAGGCAAATGAAGTGGGACGATTTGAATAACCAACAGGTTGTTTAAGAAATTGTATTTTTGTTATTTTTTCGTCATAAATAGTAAGTAGAAATGTAGCCATTTAGTGTACAATAAGTCAAAAATCTTTTTTTTTTTAATATAATATCTTCCAAATGTCCTCCATCGGAATCTATGCACTTTTGCAGCCGGGCCTGAAAGAAACAGGTAGATTTGATGTGACTTTTAACTCTGTGCGTTACATCGAAATGATTCATAACTTTCTTACACCAAAATTCGCCCGTTATCTATTGAATGAACAAACAATATGGAACAACAAGCCACAATGCGAAAATTGCCATGAATGCTGTGAATGTTTTGTTTCCAAGCCGCGTCACTTCTCGAAACTGGGATATCCCTTGGCCCCCTTGCTCTCCAGATTTATCAACCTTTCACTTTTTTTCTATGGGGTTACTTAAAAACGAGAGTTTTTCAAAGCGATCCACCCACAACTATCCTAGCTCTAAAACAACGGATTTAACGGATTCGAGATGATATTGAAGGAATACCACTCAATATGCTGTGAAATGTCATGTAAACTTCCAGGCCTGGCTGCAAAAGTGCATAGATTCCAATGGAGGACATTTGGAAGATGATTCAAAAAATGTTTTTTAACTTATTGTGCACTAAATGGCTACATTTATACTCTCTATTTATCATGAAAAAATTACAAAAATACAATTTCTTAAACAATCTGTTACTTATTCAAATCGTCCCACTACATTGGCGAACCCTGTATTAACACAGTATAGGCTACTGTATGAAAAGATGTACCAGTAGGCTACTTGACAAAAAAAGGTGTTTGAAATACAAATGTGTGTATAATTTCAATAATATTGATGGAAAAAGTAACTCTTATAGTAGAAGAAAAACACTTAGTAACTACATTGTGGTAATGAGTGTATTTCGGCTGCTGAGACACGCCTTTTTCAAACCAGACTCAGGCTGAGAAAGGCATGCCTCATCAGCAGCCGAAATATTCCCTCACACACAATGTAAGTTTCCAAGTGTTTTTCATATACAATTAGTGTTAGTTTTGTCTATAATAGTATAATTGTATTGAAGTTATTTGAAAGTTACTTCTGTGAAGTGCTAAATGAGTGTATAATTATGTAATGTGACTTACAAGGTGTGAAATGTGAGAAGGATTATTAAAAACAATAATGCAATGAAAATGAACCTTTCAAAGTATCTTACATTTTAAGTGTCAGTATAATTATCTTATTGGATTATAATGAGGGACAGTTCTACAAGACTTCAAACATACAAATCGAAAGATATGATGTCAAACTGCATAATAATACATCAATTTTATCCAATATTAGTACATCAAGTTAATGATTATACCAATTCAATTCTAAATTTGATATGAAATGTTTCAACAACGAACTGAGAAATGCAAAGTGTTCCAATAATTTATAAATAAGACTGCAAAAAAATTGTTTCAACAATTATTAGGTACGGTACCTCTATCAAGATAAGAGCAATAAACGATAGATGGACAATACAATACCGGTACAAGTACTAAGACTATATAGGCTACATAATAAACTTCTATATGATGAATATTTTTTTCTGGTACCTAGTCGTTACAAAAAAACAAAATCCAAACGATGAAAGTGTTTATAGTGTTTAGAAGAGCAAGAACGCACAAACATTACTCCAGTTTCAACGAGTAGGTATTTCAACCAATACAAGATATTACAATACATTAAAGTATTTGCTACCGAACTTTTCAACAAGTAACTGTGTAATGTGTAAGTGTTTTGATGAGCAGGAATGCACAAACAATATTAATACTTTATTGCAAAAAAGTAGAGGTATATCAAACAAAAACATACCGTACCGTACGTTACTTTAAAGAATATTATTGTCTTTGCTATAAAACTTTCCAACAACAAACTGTGAAACATGTGTGAGTATTTTGATGAGCAGGAAACACAAATAATTTTAACACTTTTGGTATAGTGTGGTCGAGCAAAGAAGACATTCAGCAAAATGGGAAAATGACTCAAGATCAGTCAATATTGATTGAAATATTATGAATTTTGTCTTAAATTGTAGAAAATATTCTGCTATATAATTTGAGACAAAATTTTCGAACCAACCAATATTGACCAAGCTCGAGTCATTTCTCCATCTTGCCAGAATGTCTTCTTTGCACGACCAGACTGGAAAAATTGATTCAAGTCACAAATAACATATTAACAGTATTTCTATTGATATTTCTGACAAAATTCAAGTGGTGAAACGCCCTCTGATGGACGGCATCGTCACTTACCTGTGCGAGTGATTGAGACTGCTAGCTCTGGTTGATCCCCTAGGACTGCGTGTGGGGAACAGTCCAAGAGATGCGATGCTGTGCGAATCATAATCGTTGTCTTCGATGATCTCGTCTTCATAGAAACTGCTCGGCTGCCTGCTCAGTCTGCCGGCCGTCGCTCGCTTGGCGCTGCTGTACAGATCTTGCGCTTTTTTCAAAGCACTCGACCAGTTCTGGCAAGTAATAAATGAGGGTGTCATTATTATTTCACTCGAATATCATTTAAATGGAAACCCTCATTGTATATATTGTTCAGCTATTCCAGAGACATCCCAAGACATCAGTAGAAGCAATAAATTTCAAATTGAATGAGAAAAAACAAGTTAATGTCAAACCACAGACTTATTAAAAATCGAGATACCGGTATCGGTTGCTACACCATTATCAATGAAGTTTATCTCTGGAGTTTACCGGAGGTTAATAATGGTATAACAACCAAAACCGGAATCTCGATTTTTATAACGTCAAACCACAGATTCATTGAACTGAGTCTGTGGAGTCACAGCTGAAATGAACTGAGTCTAAATAAGTTTAAACTTAATGTTATCAATTACCTTGATGGTGGTAGTATCAGAGCTGATGAGCAGGAAAGCGGCGGCCGGCACTCGGTACTCGGTGAGGTAGACGAGCGCCAGCGTGGCAGGCTCGCGTGGCAGCTCGTGGAACACGAGGCGCTCGACGAGGTAGGGCTGACGCAACACACGCACGCGGCCCTCCGACTTGCGCGTGGCTGGCTTGCAGATCAGCAGCATGTCAGTGAATAGGAAACAGTGCACGTCGATCTGAAATATACATGAAAAATTAATAAACTAAGTGATTGATGTTATTGATTCATTTGGGAATCATTCAAAATATCGTTGAAATTCGACTCAACTAGTAGGAATTGAAATTTGAATCAATAAGGTAAAAGGCAGATCGCACGTCGATCTATTGGCAATAATGATAAAAATGAGAGATTTCAAATAATTCAAAAGATGATTGAAATTGAAATCAATTGGAGAGGAGGAAGCATATTGTCATGAAGCATAAGGCTCGACAGATCCCCAAAGTTTAAGCATTATTTTAATCATCATTTTATTTTATTTTTTCCTTTCAAATTTAAATTCAGATATTGTTAGCTTCTGAAAGTTTTCGTGAGAACGGAAGCTCTCAGAATTTTGCTGACGAAATTATCCAAATACGTTGTGCTGTGAGAGGAGTGGGGCTAGGCTTCTAGACTCCCCTCCAGCCAGCTAGCGGAAAAGCTTTCAATATTTTTTACTAAATTGAATTGTTTTAAAAGACACTCTTTCGCCGTCTTCCTCCTGAGACAGTTCTGGGACCTGGACCTTTCCGTGTGGCCTTCCATTCTGCCATGGCGACCATCAAGGATTGACCATCAGCGGTTTAGGTATCGTTCCAATCATATTTCATTCAATTTTATTCTTTCCAAAATTAATAATGCCTTTTATTAAACTGTTTAAATAAATTTTAATCAAGTTTTAAATAAAATAAATATGATCAATTATTTACTTTCAAATCAAAATAAAAATTATCATTTCTTCAAATAACTTTTAATTAGCTTTAAATAAAATTGAAAAAAAAAAAAAAATAACTCAAATTAGATAACTCTTCAGACAAGAAATAAAAACTAATCAGGTAAACTTTAACACCTTTGTTTTAAGAAATATTGGAATACATAAATTTGGATTCATGTGTGCTATAATATCAAAAACTATTATAGATTCTTGGTAAATAAAAAATCTTGACATTGTAACAATTTGTTTTCCTTTCAAATTATCCAACTTAACTTTAGATCTGATAATTTAATCTTTTCACCAGCTCTACCATCATGCTACGTTATTTTGACTTAAATAAATTACAGTGTTCCAGTCTGGGAACTGGTGGACGCCCCCTTTCATTAAACCTTTAAATAGGTACCTTTTCCTTTTTTCTATCCATTTATCGCCCATATTGTAATTACAATAGCAGAGACTTTTCTATTATCACAAATGGAGGTTTCTCACATTATTACAGAATAGTGCAGCCGCCAAATTCTTTCTTTCTAAAATTATTATAAATGGTGGTTGCGCCAAATTCAAGACCTTTAAAAATTGTGAATACTTCTTCCCATTGTTATAAAATGGTGAAGGGTTTCAAATCATTACAATATATAGCAAGTCAAGCTGTTTGCAATAACGAAAAAAGAGTTAATAAATTAAAATTACTGAATTGTCAAATGAATAAGGAGCTGAGAATCAAATCGTCTGTTAGCAAATCTCGAAAATAAATCAATCATAATTCTTCAAACGTTGTGTACACGGTTCAATTTTAAGATGATTCACTAGATATGATACATGCATCCAATGTAATAATCAAATTGTAGACTTATAATTATTGAAATATATATGTATAGAATAAAACATTCGGTTTCAAACGTCTGGTATTATAATATTAATATTGAAACTACTTGTTTAATCACTTTTTTAATCGATTATTCAATTTGATGCAAGTATCATCGTATGAATGTTCATGTTCTTCTCTTCTCCAAAATAAAATATTATAAAGTCAGTATTATAACAGTAATTAACCGTAAATGATAACAATATTCATATTCTATCCGAGAGAAGAGTCTACATAAAAATAATAATTTAAGAGATTTCGTACAAGATCAAGATGTATAGTGGAATTGAATGGATATATATGAAAGTGGAATTCACACAAACCACTATAAATTGAAGATATTCCAATAAACTGTAGATGAAATATTTTCCTGGTTTGGAAAAGTCAGTCAAATTTAGTTTCCTTGTTTTTGACAATGGATAATCAAGTAGAGAAGCAAGATGAATCTGAATAGCAAGTTGAATCCAGTATTCACTTTTCGCAAAAAATAATGAAATTTCCGTATTTTATGGAGGCAGCTCCGCTTCTTACCTTTGAAGTGCTGCTATCTTTGAGCCTAAGATCCGACTCAAGAATCAAGTGCCTTCTCTGCGAATTACTGCATCCTGGCATTGGACAAGTGAGATCGAGTTCATTGTAGCTTTTTACTAGCCTCTCTAGGTCTTCATCTTTCGATTCCTGCAAGCAAGAAATAATTTATCAAGTCAATTTCAATCAGTAACAGTAAAAGAGCTGAGCAATTGTGTATATTTGTAATTTATTTATTTTATTCAAGAAAGTTAAATTCAGCACATACCGGTATGAAATGAAAAGTAAAGTAAAGTTCAATGTTTATAAAGTGTTAAAATATGAACACTTGATCGTAGGTCTACTAACATGAACAATTCAACCTATTTTTAAGAGAATTTATTCTAAACAATAATATAATAGAACTTATGTCAAAGGAAACTCTAATATAGAAGAAATGGTAAGTTTACAAAATATCATTCTTATGAATAATGAACTTAAAAACTTAGGGCTGTTTAAAATAATTGAAAAATAAATAAAAATCAAACACCCTTATATAGTAATCAACTATTTTTATCCACATTGAGAATGGGCTAATGTGCCGAAACATGTATGTGTTTTTATAATTTTAAAAGTTTTCAAAAAAGGGTGTTTGATTTTTATTTATTTTTCAATCATTCTTATGTCCTATTTTATCTGAAGCTGTGAAATAGAATTTCTCAATAATAATATCAAAGATCTAGTTCACATATTTTAAATTATTCGAGTAAAGAATCATTCATGTTTAAAATAGAAAATGAATCAATATTTGGAAATAATACTCACAACAACATCATAGGGCTCAATTCTTGTTGAAATCTCTCTTAACCTTTCCATATCTTGTTTCCTTTTCAACGTTGTGTTTACACTATTTACAAACAAATCGACATGTCGAATCTGTAAATTTCAAATAATTGAAAGATTATCAACTGCAATGCAATTATGCAATTATATTGTTCTTGGTCAACTCAAATCACTTTCTGTAGGAAAATTCCAAAGACAATCTGCGACGCAATTATTATTGGGAACGCGAATCAACTTCTGAGGCGAAATTCCATAGACAGTTCGCGAACATTCTAGAATCAACAGCGGTCGGAAACAATAATAATAATAATAATACAATAAGCATTCATTTGAAGTTGACCCTCAACACAAGTCAATATTGAACTCGAGGTATGGTTTCTTTGAGGGAAATCTAGTTCAATTCGCTTGGATCATTATTGTGAAACTTTCTCGCAACCTTCAAAGGGATCAAGAAGTTTGGGAACTTCAGCGTGGTTGCTTCGAAATACTTGAATTGAAGAGGGGAAACACAACGCAGAATCGCTTATTGGAGAGGAATGAACAAATAAACAGTAATATTGGTTATTATCTACAGCAATCTTGAAGCACCTAAATCTAAATATATGATCTCCACTAATTTTGATACACAGAATGGATGATTATAATATGATAGAAAACATATCTTATCTACTAATAATTCATGATAGATTTTCTATCAAAATAATAATTCAATCAATAAACCTAATCTTGAATGATGAAGTGTACTACTGGAATAAGAAGAGTATTTTGAAATTTACTGTGTATTCCTTAGATGTGAGGATTGAATGTGGATAATATTTGTAAGAGATTGAAATCATTCAATCCATAATTATTAAACTAAATACAAAAAACTAACTTGGACTGATTTATTATAATATAAGCTACTCATAAGAACCACAATTATTTTTTAAATAATTGAATTTATTTGTAATTTGATAAATCACCAAAATACATACAATGTATGATCAGCCAAAAAATTGAATATGCGATTTATTAAAACTTAAAAAGCTTAAAAACGGATTAAAATTTTCTTGTTGCTAATTTCCCAATCACCAAGTGAATATTATGAGAATAAACCTCTCTAAGAGGAGGAAGGATTCCAAAGGAATAATAAATATTTCTATAAAATCTACTTCAACACGTAAGAGCCTGCTTACAAAGTGCAAAATAAGAGCAAGTGGAACATATAATGCTACTTGTGAAAACTGAAATGAATATTATTAGATTTGTAATTAAAATACCACTACTTTCAATAAAACCCCTACGCTGTAAAGGCAGAAGGGGGTCAAGAAAAAGAAGAAGAAGAAGAAGAAGAAGAAGAAGAAGAAGAAGAAGAAGAAGAAGAAAACTGGAACGAAATCTCAAAATTTTGTAACAGGCTTACTTTTATAATGATACAATTCGAACTTCCAATCAGAGAACCAATTGATGGTATATTTTACATTCATATTAATTATCATAATCAATTATAAGAGATAGAGATTGGAACCTCACTAAATTAATCCAAAATATAAAAATGTTTCAAATATAATTCTGATCAATTGAAAAACAATCAACTTAATCCAATCAAGCTCATCAAGAATATTGCTTGATGTTATAGAGAAAAACTTCAAAGTCCATTTCAATGTGTAACCGAAATATATAACTTACTAAAATATAATTGACATTTATCAGCAATTGATTCCACATCGTCCATCATATTCACACTTCAAAATGTTGACTGACTTTTTCGCCAATTTCAGCGCTCTGTTCACACCCACTCACGCTTCAAAGCGTTGATTCGATAAATTCGACAAGTTGTCGAGTCGATTGGCGACAAATTCACAGGTTGAACTACAGTGAAAGCCACTCGACAGCAAAGTTTGAAGCAGGTGCCGAACTGGAGTTATTGTATTGCCAACACAGTCAAATGCAGCAAATGAAGTGAGACCGATTATTATTGGAGGACTCTCCACGAGTTGGGTCTGTCTGTCCAAGCAAGAAGACAATCTGGCAAGATGAAAAAATGACTCCAGCTCGGTCAATATTGGTTCAAAAATTATAAAATTTAATCTAAAATTGTAGGAAACAATCTGACCTACGATTTGAGACCAAATTTATAATTTTTCAACCAATATTGACAAAGCTGAACTCATTTTCCCATCTTGTCAGAATGTCTTCTTCGCTTGAACAGACTATTACTGCGTTTCTGATGTGATCCCAATATAATTTTAAAGTACCATACAGTAATCCTCATGCTATTTTGGCAAGGAAGGATAACAGAAGAAGGGATAACCCTTATAGGCTACAATTTAAGTAAGGATGAAGAATAACAGACCGATGGAAATTGTGTCCCAAATTTCCCTCTGATGTGTGTCTCACTGATGTGATATCAAGATTATTATAATATTGTTAGTAACTGCAACTCTGAGTACTATTTAGGCAAGGAAGGATAACAAGAGAAAGGATATACGGTAACCCTTATCAAGGGTAGCCAACTATTTTGGTAAGGAGGGAGAACAGACCAATTAAAAGTTTTAAACATAAATTTTGCTGTATATTAAAGTGGAGGATATTGTAGTGTGTTTCAAACTGATCATCTAATGTGTTGATTCCAATTCATTTCACAAGTATGTTAACTCTGATACTATTTCAGTAAGAAATGATAACAAACCAATGAAACAACTTTCGGTACATTGGTGTAACATGCGTCACTATAAGGAATTAGTCCTGAATGCGAGGACCAACATTAGTCCAAATGAAAGTTCTTTAATTGAAAGAACGGTAAATTGGTGCTTGATACAGTGACTATATTATAAGACTATCTTATATAGTCTAGTCACTGTAATGCTTGATATTGTGGTAGAGTAGTAGAGTTATCGAAGCTAAAGAGAATGTAATGTAAAAACAGTCTGAGTATAAAGTTAATAAGTATCTGCAATTGAAACTATGTGACACAGTAGAATTTTTGAAATTAAATTTATCTCACCATAGTATCGAGACTAAGGCGATGCTCCTCAACCTCCGTATGCTTTTGAATCGCTCTCAAAAGCAGAGAATATTTGGTCAACCTTTGCATAGGCTTCACAAGTATGTCTATTAAACCTAGCCGGTTGCAGCCTTTTTGTGTTTCACACCACTGAAAAATAAATAGAAGTTTGAGAAAATTAAATTTGTCCTCCTTAATTTTCTATGAAGATTATCATTTGTAGCCTATGCAACAGTCTACATAAGAATGATATTTAATAATGAAAGGTTTCCATAAACAACTCTTATTTAGATTTTCATCAATAACTGATCGATTATCCCATAAGGAGGAGTAAGATTAATTAATTGAAAACGGCCTTACATAGAACATCGTTACTTCTGAATTCAATATCTATTTGAATAGTTTATAATTATGAGATACTACTTCATAGTTGATATTTTATCTATTTTATAACTTTTCCTGTAAAAGCTCCTATTCATCAATTGGAGGTACAACTACAAAGCAGTAGAAAAGAATTTTCAAATTTCTGGCTGAATCAAGCATTCATAGTTTTCCAGGTATTTGAAACATGTTGAACGATAATAAATATATTGAAGAACGTTGATGTGAAATGATATTATTAAATCAAACACCGAATTTGAATAATCTTCAATAAATAGGTGGAATAATATTGCATTACGTCAATTGCCAATGATTCAAAGAAAAAATAATAATAGTATATTAAATGATAATAATATATCAAATAATGAAAATTTTGTAGGAAGACTATAAATGTAGTGGGAACCTTTCTACAATTAATGAGACTTCTTCAAAAGTCAATTCGATTTTAAAAGTGATATATGAGATGAAGTGTAGTTGACAGTTTAAAAACCTTTATTGCTTAAGATTTTTGAAAATTAAAAATTGAAACATACCACTAAGTAGGTGGTGAATAGCTCATTCTCCTGATGCTTCTCTCTACAATACTGCTGACATTGACTCTGCTCAGCACAATATTTCGTATAGGGCTGAAACAGCTCATCAAACTGAAAATGAGAAATGAAACCGATAATTAGGTGAAAATAGAGACATTTGAAGCATATAGTAGGCCTACCTAGTTTTATTAATATAAGTAAGAGTCTTGTTTCGTCATGAAAAAAGTGATACAGTACTGTATTTCAATATTTGTTTATCACATAGGCTCACGTTTCTCAGGTAATCTTGCTTAATCTACATCATTATTTTTCAATGAAAATCATTCTCAATAGCGAAAAACAATAGGCCTACTGAAGTTATAATTCATCGGCTTTCAATAGAAATAGTAAGCCTCACAAGTAGAGAAGCTATCAATGAACATCATAGAAATTGTAAAATGATGAACATCAAATAGCAAATTTTATATTCATGAAATGATGCTAAGAATAAACTTCATTGAACAAAGATTGAAAGCTCCCCAATTCAGATTTAGACAATGTCACTAACTATTCTCAAATATTACTAACACTTATAAAATAAAACGATTTTTAAGTTCTCACCTTACAGAAGCCATCAAAAAGAAGTTGAGGATTGAGAGGTTTTCCAGTCTCTCGAGTATTGGCAAGCATTGGAAACATATGATTGCACCAGAAGTTTCTATTGACCATGAATATCTCTCCTATATTGCTGAATAACTTGGATTTATCAATCTCCGTCAAGATGTTCTCGTTCTGGAGGTTGGTCAAACAGGATAGGAAAAACTGTGGAAAAAGAAAATTATATTGCTTTAGGCTGAATTTAAATTTGAAAAATAATTTACTCCATTTCTATAATAATCGAGACAACCACCATACCACAAAAAAGAAAAAAATACCAACTCAGTTTGAGTAGAACTCTCTCCAATATCAGCATATGTCAACACTTATACGATTTTGCTTACTAATATACTTGTATAGATTTTTAGAAGGATTATCATCTATGGAACTTACATCGTTAACAACCTTGAGAGATCGTATGTAAGCTAGCTCAGTCTGTATCAACTCCCAGATGGCAGTCTGTTGCTGTTGAACCTTCTCTCCAAGAGCATAAACATCTTTCACAGCGTACCGCCAATCTTCTTCCAAATTGTATAGAGCTTGAAACATTACAGAAAAAAACAATAATTATTATAAGATTGAATGATTTTATGGCCAAATGAACATATATGAATTTTTAATATAGCACTGGTCTATAAAATATTCGATCGTAAGTTATGACTTATATTGGTTGGGGAGACCTTTACAGGGGTAGGTTCCACCACTCATTATTTGGTCATATTGCGATCAATCATCCATCCAAGAGTAGTCAAATACTCCAAAATAAGCTTAGGTCTTGAGACTGTATTGGACAGTGGAAATATTCGAATATGAAGAACATTCAAATAGGTACTAGATTATTGCTGAGGAAGTAAGCGAATACAATAATTTAATAGATCATTTTTTCAATTCTTAACGATTGTCAAACATTTAACTTAGTTTCAAATAAGTTATAAGTTGAAAATAATATTCAATTGAGTATATTATTATTCATTTGGGTAACAAACCTATATATTCAAAATATTGAATCAACCTCTTCAGCATTTTTTGTAGTTCAAGCAAATGATTGGCGTAGAGAAATCAGAAGATACAAAAGTAGAATATCTTTTCAATACAGAGGAGTGTTTATTGAAAGAATAATGTTAGTGCAGAGAAGTTTGTATTGACGTTTTTTCTAGATTATTTTATTGAATTACATTGGAACATTACCTTCTTCTAGATCTTCAACTGTATCAGTCAACAAAGGAATGCCATGTTTACTGTAGTTGTTGAGGAACTCAACCAGTAATCCCATTTTTGTATCCTGCAACAAAATCATTCTCACATAAGTTCTTGCATTTCAATTTTCAACCAAATTCTCATTCAAGCTTTCACAAACCAATATTGGAAATATATTAGCATAATCTGAAATTCACCGACTTTTCAGAGCTATGCAAATTATATGTTCACTTCTAATATTGAATGAACAAGATAATTTGTATATAGGCTCTACAAAGACCTCTTTATATAGGGCTACCGAGACTGTATACCTACTCTCTAATAGTGTATTATACAGTCTCTATAGTATAGGCTCTATAGTATGATATTACTTATTCCGTATTCTTAATTTAAAGTCTGAATGATAATAAAAATTGTGGTTTTTACAATGATTTTAGAATTCGTTTCCAATTTTTCAATATTTTTTCTCACCTTGGAATTGCTGAAGAGTCCACTCCATCGTTGTCTGCTTTTGCCACTGGCTCGATTGAAATCAGTCGTGTCGGAACCTGTGGTCTCTTCTACACTCGTACTCGAAAACCTCCCGCTTTTTCTCCTACAGCTCTATAATATAGAATATTAAAAATTGATAAGATTATTTATAAGAAAATAATTTTTGGATGACAAGTTGATATATGAGCGATGTTACTTCACTTTTATGTTCGAAGATTCATATACTCGTAATTTGGGCTTGAAATAAATTAATAATCTTGAGTTCATTGCACTATTGAAGACAGTATTTTCAAGGAGAAGGAATCATACCTTTGAAATTTATTGAAATAATTTTGAGACAGGATGATAAAATAGAGGATAAAATTCTCTATTTCTATTAGGTAGTAGTCTATTAGTTACTTTAGTCTATTGGAAACAGTTTTCAGGTATTACACGATAATATTTCTATTAACATAGTTATAATCATGTAAAAACAGATGTAAATATGAAATCATATTTTCATTTCTTTTCATATATGATTAACTTTGATAATAGAAATACTACCGTGTAATATCGGCCTAAGGAATTCTAGAAGTTAGGTACCTTAAATAATATTATCTAAGGAACTCGTTGAAGAACTACTATGAAGATATGGATATAGATAGGATTGTTTTTAAGAACGGTTCTTTAGAGGAATTTTCTACTATGAGCAGCTGGAAGTATTTCCTTAGATTCTTTCAAACATTAGTAATATTTGTGCAAAAATATTATTTTCATTCACGTTTTCACAATTTAATTTGTTCCTGAAGTATATAATTCTTTCTTCTGAGAAGAAATCTCAAAATGTACGTTATTTATGAATGCTTGATTGACATAAGTACACCAATGGTTTTACTAGAATTTGCAGAGCTAATTATTCTTTCGACAGTTGAATATCGGTATCACTAATCAGTGAGCATGATGATTGGTCCATCTGCATTGTATCAATTGTGAAATGTTTAATCCAATTTGGGAAGCTTTATGGATTTCAGTCGTTACTGAGGTTTTTGTCTCCCTATAACCGGCGAATAACGATGTTCTAGATACCCACACTTTGTGTAACAAGAATGATCCTATTATGAACATTCTATTATTCCCAGCGATTGAAGAGAATTTTAGGTACGGTACCGTACATATTAACCAAGCGGATTCCAAGATGATACAAATCCAGATCTATTGTATTATTGAAATAAATCATTATTCAATAGCTACACTTGATCGTTTATCTAAGATATGAGAGAATGTTATTTATTGTTTATGCTTTATTAGATTACACACTCATAAAAGGGGTACCGACCTGTAACAAAAATAATTAGGTTACTTTTAAAAAATTCGAGTTCTGGTGCTCTACTTATTTGCTACAGATATGTGAATCCAATGAAGAGAGAAACATTGTAAAATGCACTTCTAATATCTATTTTGGATCAAGTTCAAATTAAATTCACGTTCCAGATTTGATTGCTACTTCAACCATCAAGTGCAATATTAGAGTATTTGATAGTTCATTTACAAGGACTGTATTCACTCCCATATTAAACTCATTACACTGTAACGCGTTAATATTTCCTTTATCCGAACTCATATAATTCCATCTTGTGAACAGTGTTTTATTCAATCCTGTATTGATTTCTATAGGTAATATAATATGATTCGACAACTTCCAAGTGTTTTTTTCATATCATCGAATGCGAGAACTATTCAACTATTAAATTTCTCTCAAGAGCTAGAGCTACACTATCACAATGAATTGATGTCAGGTCAAATGAAATTCAATATTCTACAATCTATATGACTGGGGAGTTTTTTCAACTTTTCAAGTTGAATATAACACTCAACTGTCAGTCTACGTTACTTTATTCTAGCCTTCAAATTTGCTTTATCTAATACCTTATAACTGTAGGTATAGCAAGGCGATGGAACTTTAATAAATTGATTATTAATTTATGAAATCAAGTTCTGATTACAATACAGATTCCAATTATGGAATACTGTATTTTCAAACGGGTTTATCAAATCCATAACATCAAACAGTTGCTCGAAATCTATGTTTATATGCCAATCAACAACGAATCAACCCGTATTTCACCACCCCAATTTTGAAAGACTTGATTTTTGCAATTCAAACCGATGTTCAATTGTAAGTTCCCATTAAATCCTCGCACCAGCTTTTAAAATCAAGCGCAAAAACATGTTTTAAAATAGAGGTGAAACGATGTAGATCATAATGGCCTGATAAATTGAGCTCGCTGAACAAGAAACTCGGGAAGGATGGTTTTTGAGATTCGGAATTCAAATCAGGTACATGGGAATATTGTAATTTATGGAGGCGACAAGACCTCTCACCCCACCTCCTTCCACCATCTACCTTGGCGGAAGTGAAAAACGACTTGACAAGGTATAGTCTGTCCAAGCAAAGAAGACATTCTGGCAAGATAGGAAAATGACTCCAGCTCGGTCAATATTTGTTCAAAAATTATAAGTTTGGTCTCAAATAGTAGATCAAAAATGTTTTCAATAATTTGAGACCAAATTTATGGTTTTTGAGTCAATATTGATCGAGCTGGAGTTATTTTCCCATCTTGCCAGATTGTCTTCTTTGCTTGGACAGACTATACAATGCTCCACCGGGGCACGGAATGAGTAATGAAGTCAATGTAGAGTGCAAGCTATTTAAAAAGATATTAGTTGATTATAAAACGAGACATTATTGCTAGTGTAAAAGAGAAACAGGAGGAAGAAGAATTAGTAGAAAAGGAGGTCCAAATTAATTAATCTATTCCTCTCTGTTGAATTTAGGAACAATTAACAAGAATGATGTTCTCTCAAAGTCTTAAAATCTCAAGAGAACCAAATTTCACAGCAAGTGAGCTTTCAAAGTTATGGCGTCTTATATTTCTACACCCGACACTTTTATTCATCAACAAAGTTGGTTGAAAATGAGGTAATAATAGGAGTAAAAAGTTTGCAGTTCACAAAAACCTACTCAAGAAGGGGTTATGAAGTAAATAGAATGGAAGAAGGTGATCACATAATTCCTTCTCCCATTTGATTTTGATGATATATTATTGCGTGCTTTCATTGAATATTGTTTATAGTGTAAGTTACATGGCCCATTTCTGCATCTGGTTATCTTGCTCAATATAGGCTAATAACTAAGCTTGAAATACGCTGTAGGAGGCTACAAAACTCCTTCTTCCACACTATAATAACTCAAATAATATTCAATGAGGTTACACAGCCCCTTTATGCTTTAACCGTTCAAATTAATATACGCTATAACTCAAGTTGTAGATTGGAACATTGGAGTCCATAGAAATAAGTTATTCAAAGAATTATTTTCCGAAAAATATGATAATTATTGAGCTCACCCCTTGATGTTTCCCTAGGCTGAGCTGCCCCGATTTTGATATTGTTGAGGTTTTGCTGTCTTTTCTCTCTTCTTTACCTGGAAAATAAATAAGAAATGAGTTGAAAAAACTGTAATGATACGATATACATCTCAAATACAGTAGGCCTATAACAAGCGATGAAATTTTTATCAATTGATTACAAATTGATGAAATCAAATTCTGATTACTACAATACAGATTCCAAACATGAAAAGCTGTATTCTAAGTGGATTTATCCAATTCATACCATTCTACAACATAAGAACCAAATAAAAGTGATATCAATCAGACAATATATGAGAGTCAATTTTGTGATAAAAGTGTCATGTGACAATATACATTGGCGTACCTTACTAATTCCAATACTAGGTAATCTTATAGAATTGATTTTGATAGAAAAATTGATCGAGTAGCTTCATAAAATTGATGTAATATTCAATGCTCATCGTGATGGACCTCATAATCAGAACCGCATTTCCCACTAGGCCCACAAGGCCCAGGCCTAGGGCGCAAAATTTTAAGAAGCGCACACACGAGCGTGGATAAAATATGATCGGACAAGCGATTGAAAAAATTTTGTGCAGCTAGCAGCAAATATTTATTTTTCTTCAAAAGAAATATACTAACTAAACTTTAAATATCCAACAATAACAATGTAGCAACCGACATTCACAGTGCTATGAATATGATTCATAGTTATCACACGTGTACGCTGACGTGACTCAATGGCTATTGAGTATGAACTTACTGAAAGCATAGACTAGAAGCATAGAAAAATAACGGGAACTTTTGTAGAATCCAAGCAAAGAAGAAAATTTCTATAAAATAAGAATTTCACGAACTACTTATCACTGTATGTTTTTTGACCTTGAGGCCATTCTAAACGAGCGTCGAAAACGCGGCGTTTTCGTCGCGTCGGGAACGCGCGCTCGACAGAAACCATTGTGTTAAATGGGCGCGCGTTTATCTCGCTCATGTCGACAAGCCCGTTTAACATAATGGTTTCTGTCGCCGCGTTTTCGACGCTCGTCTAGAATGGGCCTAAATGTTTTTTGCAGAAAAGTTGGACTTTCTTAGACCGATGAGGTTTCTAATGAAGATCTAAAACATTATTGTTTATCAAGTATAGATTTACATTATAAATCTTAACGTAATATAATTATTTCTTATTTTCATACTTTGTAAATGTTGTCCATCAGAAACGCGAGTTTTACCATTATATTTTAAGGTTGAAATGGAAAAGTTAACGTACTAAAAAACTCAGATTTTTTAAGTTATTCTACACAACATCCTAATAACTTTTGACAGCACAATTTCATCAAGAATAATTAGTATGTTTTACTTAGTCGTTAGCCTATATATTTCTTTAATCTAAAACAGTTATTATGAGAAAAATAATGAATGTGTATGTCGTCATAGTCTGTTGGAAGGGGATGAGTTCTAGTGTAGCTCTAGAACTACAGGAGGGGGCGCTTTTTGGTCTGTAGGCCTAGGGGCACTGAACTGCTAAATGCGGCACTGCTCATAATAGCTTCCTTTAATAGCTTTCTATTGAAGGAAGCTATAACTTCATATAACATTATGGAATGATGAAATATTATTTATTACTGTACGTTAGTAATATTATTACTGTACCTTATCTAATATGTATCATACACTCACTCAATAGTATCATAGGGACGAAGGTCAAAGCTGAGCTTGATACATAACAGATAGCTATCTTGATAAGTGAAGATAGGCACTACTTGTTATTACTATTTATGGAATTATTTCAACATCCAAATGCGACATCATTCAATGTGAGTGTTAATGATATTTGAAACATAACAACAATCTTGATAACATAACACTGATTACGGAACATCCAAATGCGACATCATTCAATGTAAGTGATGTGAAGGGCTTCGCATGAAAGCTTTTGCAATGCGAATAAGAGGTGTTTGGTGTGATAGTGAAGAGGGGTGGGGGGTGAAGATGCTTTTTAATTACCGATAGTGCATTGCACCTACTTTTGATAACGATGTGCTTGCCGCCAAGCCAAGACGTCTCGGTGGTGAGGGGCGGCAGGGGCGGATTCTTGCACGACTCCAGGTACACGTTCACATCTTCCAGTTCGATGCCTCGTCGTCGGCATACCGAGCTCAGCGCTGCCCTGTAACACACACAAGGGTGATTGGTGAGTTTTTTCAAGTGAAGGGATAGAAATTGAAAATGGTGAAGAAAATCGATGAACAGATCCCGATAATAAAAAAGTATAGGAGTTTCAAGGATGAAAAGCTGAAGGGAGTTTGTGTTAAAAAGTGCCTGAACTTTTTAGAACGTGACTGGTTAAACTTAAATCATACTATGATAATGAATTTATAATATATGAGCAATATAATAAACAGAGTGTTTCAGGAGGAATGTGCAATACTTTTCAGGCTAATTCCTTACACCGAGAAGAGAAAAAAGTTCCTTAGGGAATGCCCCCCGAAACGCTTTGTTACCGAGATAACAATGGAAAAAATAGAATGTTTTTGAAAACATAACATTTTCCAATTTCTTATAGATTTTATGTAGTTGAAAAATAACCATCATGTAGAAATAGCTGAGAAATTCAATGAGAACAGAAAAACGTTTGTAACTTGTACGGTTCTTCGGATAATGTTATAAGATAGCAGTTGGACTACTATAGATAGCAAACAATGTAATATAACTACTATGTTCAATATGTTGAATAGCTACTAATAATTTAAATAGAATCTATAAATCACAGAACATTTATTGTACAAGAAAAACTTAAAGGGTACTGTGATTTTTATTTTTATCCATAATTTAATCATGTATATTTCCTTTGCAGTTGATGTACCTAACATTTTGTGTTTCTCATATTACATTCAACTCAGCTGAGGGTGAGGCAGCCCAATTGTTTCCTTCATAAGCCTAATCAATATCACATAACTTGTTGTAAGTAATTGTAACTCAATAATGCTTCATTAGTCATTGTAACTGTGATATTATGATGAAAAATTAATTGTTTCCCAATTACCAATTGAAAAATTGCTCGGTTATCGATCTATAAGAATTAACTATTATTAAAAACCTTTATCAAACCAAAATTCTTCTTTCAAAAGTAGAATCGAATGTTGAAGGAGAAACAATTTCAGAGCATGTAGGCTACTGTAGCTGTACTTTGATGATCTCAGTACTTTGTGGATTCAAGTTCTTTGTTTGGAACAGTCCTAATGCGTTCTACGTGACATCCGGAGTCAAGGCATAAAAAGGAATAAAGGAAAAAATTGCTGGAAAAGCAGATGTTTTAGAAAGTTGTGTGCTCTCTGTTGGAACAAAGTTGGGTTCCGGATAAGGGTTACCGCCAAATTTAGCTTCAGACCTCATCCCCTGTACAAATGTTTGCTCTAGTTCTCTACCATCAAACGTCTACTCTATCAT
Organism: Sogatella furcifera; assembly: GCA_017141385.1. Taxonomy (NCBI): domain Eukaryota; kingdom Metazoa; phylum Arthropoda; class Insecta; order Hemiptera; family Delphacidae; genus Sogatella; species Sogatella furcifera. The sequence continues at coordinate 7,021,315 of CM029547.1, read as the reverse complement.
TTCACTTTCTCCTTCCCTATTCTTTCAGATTTCAGAGTGCGGAAAAGGAAAGTAGTCCCAAATTGGCCAGTCAAAGGAATTAGATTCAAGTTTCGTTCATATTACAAGAAATCATAGAGATAATTAATTATGTAAATTTTCTTCTAAAAGAAATGATAGGATAACACATATAAGATAAAGGGAGGAATACCAAATTGGCCAGTCAAAGACATAAAATTCAAGTTATATTATAAGAAATTGGCATAGAGATAACAATAAATAATGATAATTTTATTCTAAAAATGATAGGATAACATTCCTATTATATTAAGCAAGTAATTTCTGTATGTAAGTATGTTTATATGTATGTGAAACCACGGATCTAGAAAACGGCTCTAACGATTTCCTCGAAATTTGAAATGTAATATAACGGTGATGGAAAAATAAGATTGCTCCAGGTCTCATGTCCGGGAAAACTCTCAGGCAGGATTGATAAAAAATTAAATATTCCTTGAGGAACAATCTAAAGTATTGCGTATAATGGCTGTTATCGTTAGCTGATCAACGCTATCCAGCTGGAGTGAATGGAGTTACATTCAAGTCTTTAACACATGTTCATGCCAAAAAATTGTGAGAGGTGATCATATCAATTTTGAATTTTTTTACAATAACATATTTTATGTAATTCAACAGTTCGGCCGCAGCTTCAGAGCGAAGCTCGGTACCAGATATTATACATTATACTAGAAACTTTCAAAGATAGTGTGGCTGTTATTAAGAATTATTTATAATTTGAAAGTTCATTTTCAGAGAGAAGTGGGTTGCAGTGTGAAAACTAGAGTGTTACAATCCAAGTATATTGAGTTCAAAAATTAATTCAATGAGCTAGAAACAATTGAAAAGGAAGATTTTCAAAGTACGAGTATCAAATGTATTGAAAAGATTTTAGATTGATTATTTCTGATCCTTCCAATTGTCAACCGCATTATTAGATATTGTTATTGATTATAGCTGTTTTAATGGTAAAAATTCATTGAATAGAAATTATCTTATTCTATCTCATGATTTATTTTGAATTTAACCATCCCCTAGTTGCTAAAAGTATGCCTACCTGCATCATATTTTTCCACTAGACGTCGAGTAAATTCATGTGAAGGGAACTACGCAGTAATTAATACAGGATAAATAGCATGACAACACGCAACTAACTTTTCTTGCAAGTTGCATGAATAACTGATCATACTGTACTGGAAGTAAACAATGAAGGGGTATGTAACGTACTACAACAAGTCTGTTGTTTTTCATGCAATCCAGCTGGATTGTTTCCATTTTCCAGGGGTAACGCATTCTTCACTTCACTTTTTTCTACTCTGCAAACAATTTCAATGCAAGCGTCATAGCTGCTGTTCAATGAATTTCTAATTATGCTAGATGTCAAGAGCTGATGTTCAAGTTTTCACATTCTTTAGATTTCTGGTAGGCACAATGAAAGTAGGTACTGTTACTTGATAGTTCATAAAGAATTCAGTGTGGTTTTTGTGTACGGTATTCGTTCTCCTATCACGCATCACTTGAAAAAAGTGAAAGTACTGTCAATATTCAATGGAACGAGACCAAACAAATGGGTGTGAGTAGTTATGATACTGTAGTTCAAGAATGATACACTGTTCTTTTTTGGAAAAAAATCTTCTATGTTCTACGGATTGTTAATAGCTAACCAGAATAATGTTTAATGGGTAAGAACAACCAACAACGATTTTCATGGAAGACAATCTGAAAGATTCAATTATTGTGAAAGCCAATCTAAAATGAACTATACTGAACTAACAAAACATATTATAACCCTTAAATAATACAATCATAGTCTAAAGAAGGATTTTCAGTTTCTAAATTTTCAAAGTTTTAAAATGTTCAAGGTATTTAAATTATTGATCATTCTTGTTTCAAAATCATAATCTCTATTCATAAAAGCGAATCCTTTATAAAATTTAAAATTTGTTCAGTATTTCCTTGTGAGTGAAAATTTGTTGAAGTGAAATGAAATAATGAACCAAAGTGGCATAACCCTAAATATCTGGACTTATCATGAAAATTGGTAGAGGGACAGTTTTGGGAGCAATCCTGTTGAACCTTCCATTAAGTATATGTTGTAACTTGATTTTAAATAAATAAATAAACTCAATCATAAGTGTCAAACAGTCAAAGGTTTTGAAAAGTTTTTGTTTTTCACTTTTGTCAAACACTCATATGAACTAACTGATCAACATATTAGAATTGAAACAATTTCAAGAACAGAGAGAAATGGGGAAATAATTAATGATGAAAAAATAATTCCACTTTCCAACCCCCGAAACAGAGAATGATTGAATGAGCCAAGTTCAAACCGTTTTCTGACAAAAAACTTGAATTAGGAAGCAATGAAACCATCCTTAGCATTCAGGACGATAAGTTAATTAAATGTGCAGTTGTTTCGCGCTGTAATCTAATACGAATTAACGGCCGGAAGAGAGCCGGGACCTCTCAGATGCAATTATGATTGGATCGCTCTTTCTCTCTCACTCCATTACGTTTTCTCATGCTTTATCCTGCTCACTTTCCTACATGCTTTATCCAGCTCTTTCTCACTCTATCACATTCCCTCATGCTTTATCCAGCTCTTTCTCACTCTCTATCACATTTCCTCATACGTTATCTTGCTCACCTAGCAGCTAAAACCACTCCCGGGTATTTCAATCCCTTAAACGTTTCCTCTTTAGAGCAAGGGTGCTTCCGCAAAACCACGAGCACTACTAATACAAATGGCCTAACGGTTGGTTTCCGGCTGTAAAGGAGGTGGTTTCTATATAAATTAGACCTTCTCTGGAAAAGGTTTCAGGGAAAATTGAAAGATAATCCATTGGGTGGGAAATAACAGGGGTTTCTTGAAAAGTTTATATTAATTTTCAATTAAACTAAATACTATGAAGGTATGAGAAGTAATCAATACTGACTTGATAGGAGTGTACAATAACGGTTTAATCCACTTTACTATTATAAAAGACATATCAATAATGCTTAGGGAGATTGGCTTGCCTTTGGTAAAGATATTCATCAGTTTCCTGTCTCTGAAGGGATAGGAATTGTTGCATTACACATACACTCCAACTGATTAACTGGATGTTATTCAGAGGTGTTCTGCGCCGTCACTAGGATACGGAAGCTAGCTCATGGTTGAGAGGATCAACGTGCTTTCAACACGTTACCTCTATCCTGGTTGATGAATTGTTCGCTAAAGGTGTAATATCGTATGATTGCAGGTATGACGTCTAGTGGGATCGGACTCCCCGAATGATGATTATTCACCTGCTATAATAGTGGAGTGAATATGAAACTGGCAACCACCTGGTAGGCCTGGGCCCTATATGGGCTGTTGAGCCATTGACAAACAAACAAACAAAAAACTCAATAATGATACAATACCTGTCAATTTAATTTTTATTTCTGATACAAGTCTAATGTTTATGGTGGAGTATCTTTTGGAAAGTGAATTAAAATGTGTAGCCTATACCCCCTTGAACATCTAGCTTCTTTATTGCAACCAACCACCAGAGTTACAACAACATAGATGGGAGAGAGCATATTTGGAAGAAAATTACGTTTCTCATATGTAAATTCCCAAGCACCTACATTCTAGAATTAAGGGTGAAATATTCAACAGTAACAAAGCGTAGTCCTTTTTACTGAAACCAACAGGGAGTTGGCACCATGCCACTTGTTAGGAGAAGAGCTATTGGGAGGGATGCGCTATCTAAAAAGACATGGCAAATTTATCAACTGTTCTTCGGAAAAAGTGTTTCTAAATAGAGCTTCCGCAGTGAATAAAAACAGGGTTTGTTTCTTCGTGCTTCAGTGTTTTTTTGTGAACGTAAATCTTTATCTGACGATCTAAGTTCTAGTTGGAAAACTATTTTCCGAAAGTACTCAGTTTGAAAAGTACCTAACCTACTAAATACTCATAGGTGATCATTATCGTGTCCATGGTTCAATTTCCTTACAAGTAGATAAATTCTAAATTCGAAATGTTTTAAAAATAAAAGATGTTTTGGCAATTATATACGTCCTTTCAATCAGATTGCATTACTTATCACTGTGAATTGTCCCCCTGTATCTAATTTGTAGGTCTCACATCGCTATTGAAACGTCTTGTTACTTAAAGGCAAAGGTAACTTATAGAGTTTGATAGACTCCTGTACCTTCTTAAAAAGAAATTTAACCGTGGACGCACAACTATAAGAATAATATCCTATTACAACATAGAAGAGTTGTCCAGAAGCTTAAAATACAAACAAGAAAGAGTCCTTTGCAATCAATCCAATCTAAACATATCACTGAATTATTTCACTCATTAATTTTAATTACATTTAAGCCACTATACTATGAAAATACAATTCTCGATTTTCATTCGAGTATAGGTTTTCAATCCACACAATTCAATCAATTCGATACCAAAATATCACTTGAAAATTCAATTTCATCGAAATCTTTATGGAAATACCATTCTCAATTATTTTCATTTCATTTTAGTAGGTATTCCATCCATGCAGAATATTGCAGATACGCATCGCTTCCAATGTTAGCTTGAAGGACATGAAAAACTTTTGCCAAACAAAATAAACATTGAAGCCTTAGAGAATATGAAAGCAATTCACACATTATAATGCTGGAAGCTCAAATGCGTCACAGGCTGCCCTGCTTCCTCCGATAAGATGCTTATATCGACGCTGAAAGTATTACTATACCTACATACCATATACATATACCGAGCCTGGCACTGGCCGGCACAACTATTACATTTCTCTGTTTACTTGGGTTGACATGGCAACCACCACACCTAGGGTCGACTTGCTTCTCTTCCTTATCGGTGACATCATTATTGTCTCTTGACATCCAAATTAACGTTTTACTGAAGCCGGAGAAACATATTTGATAGAGTTTCGTTTAATGGAAGTTTTGGCCACTGGAAGAGGTCAAGAAGTTCAAGAACACGGGAGGGATAGAGGGATGGAAGTTCAAGAACACTGACCCGGGATACCGGATGGAACTTGAGGTAAAACGAAGCCGAAAAAACTGCTATCATGGTGTGAAAGACAGAGCTGTTTCATAATCATGACAATTATGATGCAATCAAAGTCTCCATAGTCAAAGTTTGAATGACTGACATAGAATGACTTCAAAGAATGAATTCTCCATAGGGTTCCTTTTCAAAACACCATTAAATGGTGTATCGATTGAACTCCATTGTAATACAAATATGAAAATTATCTACATGCTACATGAATTATATCTACATGAATTATACATGAATCTACATAAATATCTACATGAATTATATTATATTTCAAAAAACATCCATATTTTTTGGCAATGGTGTCAAATAACAAACAAAATAAGGTACTTGCTTGAAAATTCTCTCAAGTAATGGCTACTGGATATTATTGTGACATTGCATTATTTGCCAATAATTATTGCAAAATTTAATGACTTCTTATTAAAGAATCAGCATATTCTCCATACTACAACATAAATTGCATGAAACGCCTGTATCTCGATCTCCCTAAACGGAAATAAATATCAATAAAATTTTACAATGATTTGAAACATCTAAGTTTTTCTCTTCAACTGAACGCTAATTAAATAAACAGCTATCTCCAATTTTCTGAAATCATAACTGTTCATTAGTCCAATCTCACAGTAAATGCTCAATTAAGATGAATAGTAAACAGACATCGAGTCTGTTTCGCCGTGAATTGTGATTCGAATGAAATTAGGACAGTTGCAGTCCTAAACGGATCGTTTCATTGAGCAAACATGCAGTTAACGATTCTCTAGTTGCTGTTCAACACTGACTAATTGATCTCCCGTCAGGAAAGGCCTGGTGGTTGTTAGTATGGTGGGAGGGGGAGGGGGTTGAATGCGGTTCGCAGCTGATAGCAAATCTATAGCAATGGGAAGTGCCACGTCGGCAAGAATCAGCCAACGGAAGCATTGGGAAACTCAAGAGTGGGAAAGCTATGTTGGTTTTCCCCATCTGACGAGTTAATTGTTTGAGAGCATTCGGCTGTTCGGATCTTGGCTAAAAATAGCCACAGCTTCTGTTCTTTCTCGAGACATGTCTACTGCAGTAGGACAGCCAACACGAACACTGACGTCATGTTGCAAAGTTCATTGTTCATACATTAATTATGTAAGTTGTAAGCTATCAAGTTGAATTTCGACTTCCCTATCCAAGTTAGTTGCTAATGAGGATGCTCAAGCTTCACCCACTACTACGATGAACCCATACAACCGAGTATCTAAGAACAAGACATGTTGTTGTGTACAAATAGAACATTATTTGCGAAAAGAAAAGACTATTTATTAGTTTTCTTGAACTCAATATTCAAAATGAATAGGCTTCTCACTCTAAAAAGATTCCAATTATTCTGAAAATGGTACAAAAAGTATGCAGGGTAACTTGCGTAAAATGATTGTATTCCTTTATCATAAGGTTAATTATTGTACTCATTAGCGATTATCATACTCATAGCGATTCAAAACATAAATCTGTCCAGGTTTGATAGTTTTGAAAGTATTCTGATAAATACAATCATAATTATTGATATACCTACCTTTAGAAGGTCTCCCAAACCTATAGAAGTCATACGAATATTTTTATAAAAATTCTATTTCTCATAAGTCAATCACACAATAATATTCCATTATATTACTGTTGATTTTAGTTTTTCGTACCGAGCAATGTGTACTGTGTATTGGTGGGTAAGAATGAAGCAAATAGTTTCAACAGAACAAATATGCTTGTTTGCGGATAATGGACAGTTTACACAGACGATTTTGAACCAGAGCAAGGCAGTGAATGAAACATTAATCAGCTTGGACATTTGTTACACAATGGCGGAAAATTCTCATAAATCATACAATCCGCAGTTTCTGTTTACATTTTGCATTTAACCACTGCATGCATGGTAGATTAGTAGCATTCCTCCATGTCTAGTGACCAAGGAGGGATGGAGCTTGCTTTCCAATTCTCCAGATTAAGTTGCACAGATTCCCGAGTTAGTTTGGTGCAACTTCAGGGTTTCCAACAGTGACAAATGAATCGCATCCACGCTTAGAACAGGATTAGGAACGGACTCAGTCACGCTTATTGCATTACTACAGTCAACTTCAATCAACAGTTAATAGCAACCACATTGTTCCCAATCTAAAATTGAACACGATTTCAAGTCGTTAATAGGGAAACCATTAGAATTCCTTATGAACATCCTTGTTAAATGATTAAAAAATAATTAAGTAGATAGGCTAAGTTTCAATTTTCCAATAAGAAAACGAGATTTAAAGTTGAAATTTCTCTAAGGATTCATAGATTTCCTTCAACAATTAATCTTGTTGGTTAAAAAGAGAGGACAATTATCCAAATAACAAAAGTGCAGAACTTATAGAATACTGATAAATGTAAACACTGTTAACGGTATAGTATTGGAAATAATTGATGTAGTATATTTTTTCAACAATTAATATTTTTGTTTTTACAATAAGTGATATACATTCATTACTATCAATTAATTGCAAAAAAATTAAATGCATACAAATGAAGGTTTCTTAGGAAACTGGGAAGGGAAGAGTAGCGACTAAGATGCTTTGGGGAAGATAGAATATTTATAAAATCATTTCAATAGTACGGAAGAGAAAGAGAAAAAAATTATAAAATTATTTCAATAGTAAGGAAGAGGAAGAACTTATAAGTATTTGAAATTGAGTGTAAGTATTTGGTTTTCACACTTTTATCAGAGATGTTGTGGAACTTATCCATAATTTGGGTAAGATGAAACAAATGTTGTCAGATCCACAAATGCCCTGAGCATTGAAACTTGAGTATGAATTTTTAAATAGACTTTGTGGATCTGACAACAGTATTTAGTTTTGTTGGTTTAGTAAATACCTACAAAAAGTAACAGTGAACCTTCTATTCTTCAATGTTAAAAGAAATTTTAAATGAATCTCTTCGGATTTTCGTGTAACAGAACTCAACCAAGTAGCCTACTAATAATGTATCCTTATGACTACACAAATCATCATTCAAGCTCGTTAATTTCATTTCGGAGAATTTGACTAAATACTTGATTGTCTTGTGTTCTTAGGAAGGATATAATTTTCACGGAAATGATATTAATTGACAAAGGCTCTCAACGATCAATCAGCAATTGAACATCTTTCCTTATCAGTTCGACGTTTTCCCAATTAAGCTCGACTCGTGAAATTCAGCAGTCATTTCATTTTCCTTGTTGATTGTCGGCGATTTCTCCCCTCTTCATTTCTATTGGAGCATTTCTATCCTTCTTCTTCTTGAATCCTTTTCAATTGACTGCGTTTCTCTGATAATATCGTCCGAATTTCACCTCTCTTCGAACCGCGCTTCCTTCGTAACCAACGAAGGTTTGAAGAGCTATCAAGAATAATGATCCACGAAATTCAAACGTAATAACATTTCTAACAAGAATTATTCTTACTATTATGTCTCAATTGCTTGATTTTGCAACCCTTGCTTCCCATAATATTCGTTTGAAACCCATCCACTTATCAAATGGATAATTGGGATCAACATTCAAGAGAATAAGAGATATTTCTCGCTAATTGAATGTTATGAACTTCCCAACATTATATACTAATTTATAATATCGATAAGAGTAAATTTTTTTAATTCAACCTCATTACACTTATATCCTCATCGTCACTTTGATGTTTAAATGATAATTTCTTCCAGAAATTATAAAAATAGTATTGCGTGGAAATAAATACCTTCAAACATCTATATTCTTACTTTGATGTTTTAATAATGATTTATCAAGAAAATAATAATACGTGAAAATAAATACCTTAACATTACTAATTCCCAAAGAATCTAAAACACATTTCTCGAATATTCTTTCCCTATTATATACACACGTGTTTTTGAATGCTTGCTTGATAACCAATGTTTCCCAGTCGATGAAGCAGGGGCGAACCCAGGAATTAATTTCGGTTGGGGATATGAAAAAATCAGAGGGGAACCCAGGGAAACCCCTCCAACGGGGGGGGGGGGCTGTTTGTTGTTGCTGCCTTGAAATATCTATAGTGACCTATGTATTTATGATAGCCTTCTCTAAACAAACATTATCATATCTTTTGACCAAGTAAACTAAGTTGAATAAATAAATTTACCGTGTAAATATGTTTTCTTTTTAAAGGATAGTAGATAGTAAAAATGAAGATTTTATTTACCAATTATTATTGTAGATGAATTGATTATAACAAGAGCATTTGGTATCTTTCAGTCGTTATATATTGAAAAATTGTTGATCAAATATTGTTGATCAAATTGTTGATCAAATATTGTTGATCAAATTGTTGATCAAATTTTTGATAAATATTGTTGATCAAATATTGTTGATCAAATTGTTGATCAAATATTGTTGATCGAATATTGTTGATAAAATTGTTGATCAAATATTGTTGATCAAATCTTTGATCAATTGTCAACAATATACTTCCCAAGGTTACGCTCGACATTAGCGTTTTACTATTTTTCAGAGTTTTTCTTAGATTTTCCGAGAACAAATTGGCAGAAAATGTTGAAATTTGGTAAACAGGTCCAGATTAGGTCAAGAAATGCTGTGTTCAATAAATTTTGAATCCCTTCTGAACGGAATTTGCAGGCGAGCGAAGTGAGCCTATTTGTCTCAGCTGACACTGGCAGACGTTTTGCAGACGGCGAGCGAAGCGAGCCTGTTTGACTCACTTATACTGCCAATACTGGCGGGGGTCCAGGGAGCGGAGCCCCCTGGCTAGGCGGAGAAGGCGAGCGAAGCGAGCCTTCCGGCTAGTTTGGAATAGAATAGTATGACTTCTTTATTCTAATGACGTGGCGAAGTTTGGACAATAATGTTCTACAACTTAACCACGAATAGCTTATTACATTCAGCTAGAATATTAATTAAGATCACAGTATGTTTCAATATCAACTTCCTTAGAATTTCAAAGGAACATTCCACATCATTATTCAAACATAAGCAGCATCACTTATAGCATCCTCTCGGAAAGTTATCAAATTTTCTAAATCAATATTATCCTAAATAGTTCATCAAAGTAGTACCACAAAAGTGTGTATTTTAGATTCTGAATGATGAATTTCTTAAAAAAAACATTGAAATGTTCAATTTACAACCGAAAGTGTGGGGTTTTGGCCCCAAGATTTATACAAGTAAAATTTATATACTTTGTAGCACGAGTGGAAACGGAATGGGAAATGCAGACGCCCATCAGATGCTACTAGCAAACGGCACTTGTGAGAAAGAGTTCGGAAAGAAATTTATATCTTTTCCGTGCCGAACGTCGTAACCGAGCGATTTATGCTGAACGCAGGAAGAAGTTTGATCTCCGACGTTTTGTTTGATGATCGGCGTCTTCTCAAAGTTCAGGACTCGAGTTTTTCCAGATTGACACACGAAAAAGAAAAAAGAGGAAATGCACATAAAAAAAGAGATCCCTTGTGACGCCGGCGACCATTTTTCCAGCAACCAGGAAATAGAGAGGCAGTAATACTTATCCAAATATCTTCCTGCTATAAGTGATACTAGATAGATCAAAATTTTCTTCAATTTTCTTTGCAAAAGTAGCTATTTATAGACTAACAGTAATACTCAATTCTAATAACTTACTGATATAATTTTCATTGATCATGGATTCATCCTATTAAAACTTCAAAATAATTAAAATCAAAGTACCCTTTCAAAATATTAAAAAAAGGTACTTTGATTTGAATTATTTTGAAGTTTCAATAAATACAGTAGCCCTAGGAGAAAATAATCATTCACCCTTTTTTATGAGTACAGTACTGTCAATAAAAATAAACTCATTGTAGGTTATTTTGGATTATTTGGATCTTTGGGGAACCCAGAAGAATCGTTCCAACATTCGTTCTGTTGAGTGGAGGTAGTATAGGTAATAGGAGGTAGGTAATAGGAGGTAATTTAGGAATTTTGAGTAGGAAGTAGGAATTTTTTCAACAGTTGTTTGATTTTCGTTTGTGAAAATTTGTTCTTCTAAACAAAACTATTTTGAAAAAACTGTGTTCTGTGTCAGAAAAATATCTTTTATTTTCGTACACAATGTGCAATGTTTATCAATAAGGCAATGTGGCATTGGAGAGAATTTCATCAACCGAAAATGAGTAACATAAGCTGTGAGTTCAGTACACACCTAATATCATAATTGTCAGTTATGCGGCAGCTTTGTGTGTTTGTTATTTGCACAAATGGAATTACTAATGAGACTTTCACTAGATGAATTTCAACTGATGACAAACCGAGTACGCGGTTAATTTTCACCTTTATAGAAAACGCAATGGGACAGTAAACTATTACGAATTTATTTTTGACTATCATGAATGTCTTATTTTCATCTTTTAAAATATGGAGTACGGGTACTCAAGATGATTTTAAATATCAAGGAATTTGGAAATTGAGAGCTATATTAAAGTTAAGCAAGAGCATTTCAGTGTATGTTATAATAAATAATATGCTACAAGCAAACTGTATTCTTTCAAGTTGAAGATTATACTCCCTTGTTCGCAAACTCTCTCATTTTAGTGTATGATATAATAAATAATATGCTACAAGCAAACTGCATTCTTTCAAGTTGAAGATTATACACAAAAACAGTTTTGATTAGATTAGGAATTCCAGAAACGCTTTATGCTTCTTTTCCACCTCTGAAGGTAGCTCTGACCTTTAATCAACGATTTTTATCTCTCAATTTCATTTTTCCCTTCAATTTTCTTCCATGAATCCAACGATTCACGTACCTGAGAGAAAGTTATTTTTCTTCTTGAACGATGGAAGGATATTTCGACTCCCACGTGTTTACCTTCTCTAAATTCGTATTTGCCCAAGTAGTGAGAAAATCTATCAAGCAATATCTATATTTGGGAGATAAAATACACTCTCAGCAACAGACTGACACAAGTGAGATTTATCCATTCGATTGGAAAATAGAGCTTCGGCTTCTCACAGCTTTGGTTAGCAAATAATTCTTCTGAAAGTTGTCAGAAGCTGCTATTGGCCACAGTTCAATTTCCTTCTAAGAAGATACACAGGAATGTATCGAATACAGAAAAATGAAACATCGAATTGAAAAAGAAAATCTCCATTAGTGTAAGTGAATTCTCATGTCATGCATTTCATTTCTTACACGATTTTTTTTTCTAAAGGAATAGAAAAGATTGGTGCTTGAATTCAAATCTGATGAAAACAGAACTTTCCTTATTACTTTCTAGTCCCAAACAGAATTACTCCATGTGGAAAAATTTGGTTCTCAATGAAATCAATCTCGATAACTTAGGACCTCCATTGATGAACCGAGTTACTTGGAAGCTAAAATTTGAAGTTGCTAATGGAGCAGCTCAACAAGATGTGCCAGTAGAACGTTCACGTGGATATTGTCGAAGGGTGGTAAAGAAGTTACACTAATTACATTTTGGCACTTTATGAAAGCACATGCCAGCGTGATGACATGGAATTTGTTGGAATAGATTCTCATTCGCAATAGGTCTGCATGCATGCTCTGTTGGATTTATTAATCTTATTGGTGTTATTGAAAGTGTTTTATTATTAATTGTACTCTCTCTTTCAGAAAAAAAACTTATAATTTCTCAAAAGAAGTTATGAGAAGTCATTTCCAAGCAGGGCGAAGATGCAAATCGGTGAAAGTGTAAGTGCTTTTATTTACTTACTTTTTCTTCTTTATCTTATCTAGAAGATCCAGGAGAAATCAATTTACAGATTAGTTTTGTACTATTCGATTATTTATTTGACATAATAGAATGAAGTCTAGATGAGTTGAATCTATAATAGAATGATTAGTTTTGAAAGTTTGATGAGAAGTCCTTTCACTCCGAACAAGAGGTCACCAGAAATATTGAATAAGAATGATATAAATAACAATATACACTGAGTATGAAACTTACTAAAAACAATCAGAATCGAATAATAGTTCTATAATTCAGAATCCAAAGAATAATACAGAAACTTAAGAAATGCCAAAGGTCAACAAAACCCTAGTTTCAACGCTGGCCGCAACAAGACAATTAGATCTTGATAAAGAAAATGTTTATACAACGACATAGTTGACAAACAGTATCTCTCATTGTATTGCTTAATATTTTATAGAACAAAACGTACAGTGGTAGCAAGTCATGAAGCGTAACGATGGAAAGCTATTATTAAAATGGAAGAACATCCACACCATTTCTAAAATCAACATGCTTTTCTGTAATGGGAAAAATGGAACAATACATTTCGACTGCGAGTGTAATGGACATTGTGCAATAGCAAGGGACCGTGTTAAGAGCGAAATATTCACAAGTTCTTCTCAACTCCAGCCTCTCTTGTACGATATTGAACTGTCAAAAGTTCAAGATGTGAAACAGGAGAGAAAAAGATAAAGAGAAAACTGCAGCTACTTGTTTGAAAAATGTTGCACCAAAGAATGAGTAAACTAAATTAACAATTTTCGAAGTATAATTTCAATCACCAACAATCAAGTCGTTTCTTGAACAAAACAACTTGAAAAAAAAACTGTTCCTTCCACACAATCATGCACAAATCATGGAATTTGTGGGTTTCATTAGCACTGAAAAAAGGATGGCGGTGAAGTTTGCACTCGCTAGACGTTCAATCTTCGGAACTCCTTTCATAGATTCAGGCAAAGAAAATAAAACGGTTAAGGAAAATTGTTCTAAATTTGATTTTTCTAAGAGGTTGAGTTTTCAATAATGAGGCTTAAAATACCATGATTATCATAATTATGAATTATGAATATAAATTGGTATATTTTCATAGATGATCGTTTTAATTAAGATTGAAAACACTCAGCAAATAAAGCCTAAGTCGTATTAATAATTTATTATTAGGCTTTCAATATTTCTAATGATAGATATAGGGTATAGTACGAACTATGCTTGCGTTTTTTAATTTTTTCTGCAAAAATATTATCAAATGGTGAAAAATGTTGAAAACCGCGAGCAGAAATTAATACTTCTTTAATACTAGGGTAGTAATAAACTAAACTGTATTTCAATCTTGTTAATAAATAAATAAAAATTATTTCAACGCACCACAAACTCGTCAAACGTTTATAGTTCTTACTAAGAGCCCGAAGAGCATTATTATCTTTACCTAGAAAGAAGTAACGAGCGTGATCTCAAAAATGAATCAGTAGGTAAAAGTATAAATAATAGTTTTTATTTATTATAAATGTACGGAGTTATGCAGAAAGGAACCAACCCACAATGAGCTACTTTTGAGATATCGCGTACCAAAGATGAAACTGCAATAATACCTCCCATTTTATTATCCATTAAGATATTCTGATTTTGGGAACTTATATGTGCTCTTAATATCATAAACTAGATATTTATTTACAAAAAAGGCATTAATTTCCCATTTTATGCCATTTTTGTGGGTTGGTTCCTTTCTGCAAAACACATATCCTACTTTATGTGTTATGCAGAAAGGAACCAACCCACAAAATTGCTATGAACCAAACTAAAATTTTTGTTTTTTCCAGAGACAACGAATCATATGAGGCTAATTTTTTTACTTATGGATCAATATTATGAAGATAAGTGTTCTGTCAAAATTTCCCACCCCCACCCATCTTGCTACCCCCTCTGCACCCCTCAAAGTTTCAATTTGTAAGGGTTTTTACATTGACTGTATCTCAACACTTATTGGAAATAAGAAATCGAACTTTTTATCATTTTTCAGTAAATGAAATTCTCTTTATTTTATGTCTCACCATTTTATTGTAGCTCCTGCGGTTCAAAAGTTATATAAATGGAAGAATGGCGGGATTCCCTAGATTTCTGCATGAAATTTTAATTATCTTCTATATGAAAGTTTACATATAGAATGATTCTACTGGAAATGTATCTTATGAAACTTGTAGAACTTTTCAAAACCTACATTTTGAATGATAGAAACATAATATATTTTTCTGAAATTTAACGTTAGTGTAAGTCAGTTGATTAAATGAAAAGCACTATCTCAGAAGCGCTTGGCGGATAGACTGATATTATGGTCTATCAAGTGAGTACTAAAATATACCTTTTAATTCATTTAATTTTAAAATAATTCATTTCGGGAAATTGTATGGAGTTGATTTACCCAAACAAAAACAACATTTGAGTCTGGTTCCTAATAACAGAATTTCCCATTCCATGAGGGGTGCAGAGGGGGTAGCAAGATGAGTGGGGGTGGGAAATTTTGACAGAATACTTTTCTTCATAATATTGGTTCATGAGTAAAAAACTTAGCCTCATATGATTCGTTTTCTTTGAAAAAAACAAAAATTTTAGTTTGGTTCCTATGGCAATCATGTGGGTTGGTTCCTTTCTGCATAACTAATAAAGTAGGATATTTGTTTTGCAGAAAGGAACCAACCCACATAATAGCCATAAGGGTTGATCCCAGTGATTTTTTTCATCCAAAACTGTTACCTAGGGGTTTATCAACCCAAATATGGAAAAATCCGATTTTTTTATTTTTGTGGATTGGTTCCTTTCTGCATAACTACGTCCAAATAATCTTTAAATTGATAATCTCATAATTCATAAATCTTGAAAATTACTTCAAATCTTGTTCCCCTTCTTGTCATTCTCATTGCTGGGCATCTACACCGATCCATCACAGAAAGCAATATGATTATGATGAGTATAATAATTCATCCTGATAAATCCATTTTCCTCGATAATATCCTCCAATTTCCTACTTCTCTAAAGGCTTTCTCATCAAACAACTTCATCCAGACATAAAATCTACAAACTTTACCGAAATAATTGATTTTGAGCATTCAAGTTATAGCGACAGATGAGATGAGAAGGGACTGCACACAAGGTGCTTCATTTTGATTCGTTCTTGCGGCAGTTTATGCCATCGTAAAAATAACTTTGATAAGAAACAGGCCGCGGAAACGAACGGGGTGAGTCGTAAAGGTAGGTGATGGAGTTTGGTTTCAAGGTCTTTTTGTAACATTGGAGACAGAAGAACACGTTTTCCAGGCTCTTATTGCCGGAGGCAGTCTGTATGTGCTATACAAAGTACTCGTACAACGTTGTACTGTATTTTATATGTCGTCTAAGGTCGGAAACATAGTGGGAAAGCCGATGTCAATGTCGATGTCGCTGGAGATGTGACTAAAGATATGAGTAGCGATGTCAGTACTTCAATCGATGTGAATGGATATATGACCAGCGATGTTACTATTTTATTAATTCATTTTTAACATATTCAACAAGTAATAAGTTGATTATCATAGCAGTTCAAGTAGGATGAAGACAAAAGAAGTTAAATAAACGATGGTATGTTGATTTTTATAATAGCGTACACTTACAGATAGCTTGATACTGGTCTGATACTGATAACTACACTGGTGGTCGTAGATAAAATAGTGTATGCAACGGTTGTATTAGGCCTTTATAGCATTCGTGAGATATTTAGAGCACTCGCTTCGCTCGTGGCTCTAACTTACATCCCACCTCATGCTATAAAGGCTCCCATTATACAACCGTTGCATAAACTACTATTATGCTCACTTTCATTATAATTTCGTAGTGTTTGATTGCTTGAATACATCTGATTCATGAATATCTGAAGCATAAATTAGTCACATTTTCATTGACATCGAATGAATAACAGACATCCTCATCGACAATGACATCGGCTTCCCCAATATGTTTTTACCCTAAGACGACGCATCAAAAGTACAACGAACATCGCTATTCCCATTATGTTCCCATCCTTTCTGAATATAGAATGTATGAGCTGCATTCTTGTGGCACAGTTGCTGTTTCTCTATTAAACTGAGCCTGTATCTGTGTCTGTAGTGCACAGATAAGATCTTTAAATTGTGTAATACTACTACATAGTACTGTAATAATGGTACATAGAGGCTGATTCATTATACAATGTCATTCATTAGCTGAGCTGTTCAGATAACAGCACAGTCTTCAATGTTGTCACTTTTGAATAAGGATAGAAGGAAAAGACGTATAATTTATGTACTAACTGACTATAGTAAGCTATGGGAAGTTTTTGTAGTACCCAGTTTACAGTGAGTATTAAGGACTCGACAAAGTACTCACTATACTGTGAATTACTTCACTGGGTACTTAGTTACTATACTGTAGTATTCTTACTGGAGGTACAAATAGGCTAGTGGAAGATTGTGAACTGTGAATATGAATTAAGTTCAGACTACTGTTCAGTTTATAATGCATATTGTGATTAGTAGCAGATTGTACCACTTTTATCAGGGAAAAGTGTGTAATACACTGTATTGCTGGGAATACACGTAATTACAAATATTTGGTACCGACCTTCACTCTGAAGCTGCGACCGAACTGCTGAATTACATAAATATGTTATTGTAAAAAAAATTCAGAATTGATATGATCACCTCTCACAATTTTTTGACATGAACATGTGTTATAGATTTGTATGTAACTCCATTTACTCCAGCTGGGACAGCGTTGGTCAGATAACGATAACAGTCATTATACGCAGTACTTTGGATTATTCCTGAAGGAATATTTGATTCTCTTATTAAACCTGGCAGAGAGTTTTCCCGGACATGAGACCTAGTGCAATCTTATTTTTCCATCACGGTTATATTACATTTCAAATTTCGAGGTAATCGTTTGAGCCGTTTTCCAGATCCGTGTACATATACATACAAACATACAGAAATTACTCGCTTAATATAATGGGATACACTGAACATTTCAACAGCATGTATTTTCAGCTTGAGCGAACTATACAAGTAACGTGATTGTTCTACATTTAGTATGATAGGTTGAGTACTGTATACAATAAGTATACAATAGAATCCGTGTACTGAGTATTTTTTATAGAATCCGTTCTAGTTTGCATTAGTTTGTTGATCTTTACACTCGGTCGAATTCAGTGTGCTGCACTTATGTGCTGCTCAATGTGTTACCAATGCATATACGGCATGCGGTGCAGCACACTATAATCGAATGAAAACTGTGGACATGTAGGGATGATCGTATCGGTTGCAGTAAAGCCTACTGTTGTTACATTACATTCTAAACCTTCTTTCCTCCCGTCTGTTTCTCCTTTTTCTTCTCTCCTCTTTCCACTGTTCCTTTCCTTCTTTCTCCCCTGCTTCTTCCCTTCTCTTTGTCCTGCTTCTTCTCTTCTCTTTCTACTGCTCCTTCCCATCTCTTGTTATCTTCTTTCTCTCTCTCATTGCTTTCTCTTTCCCCTGCTCTTCATCTCCTCTTTCCCCTCCTCCTTCTCTTCTCTTGTTATCTTCTTCCACTCCTATTCACCCCCTCACCACCCTGATCGTTTCCCTTTTTCGCGATTAAAGTTACGATTCCACTTTACTGCACTTGGAGATTGGCTCACGCCTTCCCAGCAACCGACTGCCATAGCCTAACACTAGTGCCGCCGCAATGGCTTATTTTACTGTCAGCTCGCCCGCTAATCTCGCAATGGAATCGAAATTGTCTAGCCTACAATCGATACACTTCACCACAAACAAATCGTTGGAGGGCGCATAACGTATGTCTCTGTTACGGAAATGGCTCTGCCTATTAAATTAATGATAATGAATCAATTTGCAAAAAAATAGATATTGTAAAACCTCACTAATTCGAACTGAAATGGCTATTCTTGAAATTCGAGTGAGCGAGGATCTATTGTGAATTTCCAGAAAAAGGGTAATGCCTTAAAATATCCATCAAATCTACACTTGACTAAGAGCCACTACAACTTTTCAATACAGTAAAGCATTGATTATCCGCGAGTGGATTTTCCGCTTTGGAGCTTACTCACGGTACTTCTACGGTAAAAATAATTATGAAAATTTCAATAAACCTGGAGTAAAGCGAATAAACAAATTTTTGTTGAACAGTAAGGCTTCTTATTTCAGAGAAAAAGTATTTGAATATCAGATATAAAGTTTTATCATAATGGGGTTATCCTTTTATTGTATTTTAGATGTAAGAGAATTTACATAGTACTACGGTTTTATAAAAATAGTACTATTTATATAGTATTACGGTGGTATGTTATTTCTAATGAATTCCACTTTTGTTTGACCATTAACGGTGGTCTATACGCGTTCTTTACGCCGGTAAATTATGAAAGTTATTAGATAGAAAGTTTATTATTTTCGTCTCTCTTGATGTGAATCACTGTACAAACATATATTCGGAATCAACTCTATCTCCCATCAATATTGAGATACATTTTATATGGAAAAGAAGGATGTTGATAAACTGGATTCGGAGCCACCGGAAAGGGATTTCGATTTCCATGATTCAATAATATTCATGGAATGAATAGATAATTATAATAGAAGTAATCTTCATACAACTCTATTTTCTCATATTTTACAATAATATGAATTCCTCCCTGTCGGGTAATCGGAAACAATAATGCTCGAAACAAATTCAAATGCACCTGAATAATGATGATAACAGTTCCAGGATTATTACGTTCTATGGAATCCTCCTGAATGTCCGGTATTTAATGGCAGGATTTGTCAACAAACATGACCTTTCACGATTAATGTGTCTGAAAAATGAGTTTTAATAATTATTATGTCTGAAAAATGAGTTTTCACAAGTGAGTAATGAGAAGCGAAGACTCAACGAAGAGGAATTAAAAAGGAAAATTGTTGTGCAGAAAAACAAAGAACTGAGACGGAAAAATTCGTTTGTTCTCCCGCTGTGTGTATACTGTAAATGAGATGTTGTCTGTTGCAATACTATACAAAAAAAGGCGCTCAGATGAAAGTCACCATACATTTGCAGCACAGTATATCACCCAGCTTATTTGAAACAGCAACTTACGTTCCATAGTTGCAAGGATGGTATGCTGTGTACTATTGTTTGTTAACTGAAATTCCGATGAACAATAACCTGTCAAGCGTGGCGCTTCACATAGTTAGAACTCCTGACTCTCAAACACCAACTATTGAACAAGCAGCTGCCTAGAACTCAGATACAATAGAACAATTGACATTAATTCCTCGAACAAAGCTAATTCAATCTCCAGCAATGAACCCTGTGATTGAACACGAGTTTCAATTCAATATCTTGAGATTGGTGTTAGCCAGAGGGTATGGTCAAGATCGAGATTTAGTTCTATTCTCTCTGGTGTTGCTTCACCGTTTATCAAGTTTCCAATTACGAACAACGTTAACAACAATTAGAACAACGTTGCTTTTCCAAGAATAGATCATCAAAAGAAAACAGAACTTATGCCCGGTTTTCCCAAGCACACTCATACTTGAGGGACCCTCAAATTTTGATAGAACAGCTGACATTTTCTATGCTAAGTATGGAAAATGTAAATTGTGAAATAATGTAAACTTGAGGGTCCCTCAAATGCTTGGAAAAACCGGGCATTGATAACGTATGTTACTTTATGACAACAATATGTATCAATAGTAAAATTATGTCACACTTCAACAATATGTAACTTCAAAGTAACAATACGTTATTGAATCATTCTAATCGAAGATCTTATTACTGTAACAGATTGATAGAAATCATTGTCGTTGCCTGGTTGTTAAAAAATAATTTTGATAACCATAAGTATGACAATCAGGCAAGGGATACTCCCGACATGAATTTCAACAAAAATATACACTGTAAAATATCCTATTGCTTATGCCAAACATTTAAGCGGTTTCCTTTATATCTTGTATGTGATTTAACCTACTAACAGCTAATGTGAAGCATGTATTGATTTCAAAAACATATTCAGGCATAGCTGAATAGCAACTCCAATTGACAAATTCAGCTGTTGGAAAACACAAGAAGCAAACGAAACCGCCAAAATCATAGGTGTCAGCTATACAAGGCATCACACATATATATGAGCATCAAAAACAACTAAAAAGTACATTATTATTATTATTATTATTATTATTATTAATTTGTTACGTTTAGCTGCTTCAATGAGCAAAGCTCCTGCAGCATGTAACACGTCAATTTTTTAAGACTATTCTATGCATTAACAGCTTCATAGCATTCATCTAAAGAGTAGGGTACTCCCTCCAACAGCTTTTGAGTCAGAGTTTTAGAAAGAGCACCCGCATCTAAATTTCTCAATGCTGTGGGGAGCCGGTTGAAAAACCTCAATCCAGAATAAAATGGCCCCCTCTCAAATAAAGTAGTCCTATGAATGGGATAATACAGAAGGGAGTCCTTATTTCGTGTACTGTAAGCATGCTGGGATCTGTTGGTATCAAATTTCTGCCCATTCTTTTTAACAAACAGAACTGCTTCTAAATAATATATGGCTGGTACTGTCAGAAGCCTTAAGTTTATGAAAACTGGTCTGCAGGAGTCACGGCCAAAAGGATTAAGATTGCCAAGAACACGAATTGCTTTTTTTTGCATCAGGAAGATTTCATGCAAATCCGCCACAGTGCCACCCCAAAACAGAATACTGTAACGAATCAGAGATAAAAAACATCCATGATATACCCTCAGTGCTGTACTCTGATTTGAAACACCTGATATAGTTCTCAAGGCAAAAAGAGCATGAGATAATTTTTTTATCAGAGTTCTCAGATGACTATCCCATTTCAGACCCCCTTGAAGTTCCACTCCCAGAAACCTGGCTGTTGAAACTGCATTGTACCTCACCTCCGCATCGAGAACCAATTCCTGAAAACCTTCCTCTGAATGACTGCCAGAAGCAAACTTCATAAAATTTGACTTTGTTGAATTCAGCTTCAATGCATTATTTTTAAACCAGTCATGAAATAGGAGAATACTTTCAATACGCCTAGAAACTTCGTATACTATCATTGCCAATAAATGTAAAACTGTATAATAATATTGTATTTTTTTTTGCTGCGGATGATGCCCATATAAGTATTCAAACTTACTTTTGAATGGGTAATGGAGTGTGCGAGGGTGATTTATGAGGTGCATAAACGACCATGCCTCTGGTGGGATTCGAACCCACGACCGGGTAGCGCTAGCGGACTGAAGGTTGTAACGCCCCAGACCACTCGGCCACTACAGTCAAATTAGGTTGCAATGAAATGCTTGAAACAAATCAATAACAACTTTGTATATTTCCATTTGTGCAGGAGCGGATAAAAAAGCGCTGACCACAAAATGAGCATCGTAACGCCGCGTTTTATCAAACGGAAATGGTTGTGCAGCCATCTACACTATCAGCTTGGCTCGCTCAATACACTGTACTCTATGTATAGTGACTTCCGCCTTGGAACAGATTGTATTCCCCATCTTAAACGAGTTAGGACAATACGGGTGTTACCGGTACATCAAATAGAGAATAGCAACCTGATAAGCTGGCCAACTATCATACACCGCTGCAGTGTAAGCTAAACAACATTACGCCATGATCTGTTTGCTATAGTCTGTCCAAGCAAAGAAGACATTCTGGCAAGATGAGAAGATGACTCCAGCTCGATCAATATTGGTTCAAAAATTATCAATTTGGTCTCAAATAGTAGATCAGAATGTTTCTTACAATTTGAGACCAAATTGATTGTTTTTGAATCAATATTGACCGAGCTGGAGTCATTCTCCCATCTTGCCAGAATGTCTCCTTTGCTTGGACAGACTTTTATATAGAGATGCCTGTACTGAACCGCAACCTGCTTCAGTTTTCCAATTTTCAACACAAAACAATAACGCTGGGTGGGGAAAAATCAGAATAAAAGTGCACTACATATTGCGCTTGTTATTAGATTTAGCGGGGATAGTGTCGTAACATTGTACAGATTGTTGAATGATTTTATTGTGGTTGAAATTATGTGCGTGAAAAAAGGAAAAGTTGGTGACAAGAAATTCGAACGAATCACATTCATAGCTCTTAACAATTCAGATGAATATTCCTAGAAATTACCGACATTTTCCTCTGTATCACACCTTTTCTCTCAAGGAATTTCTATCTATTTCGTTAGTTACATGTAGATATTTATTGAGTTTCCAAGCAGTGTTTATTGCTCAAGCCGCCATCATTGAAACGATTGTGTGGAACGCCCATTGGGGGAGTGGCTTGTCTAGGCCAATGGCAGTCGTTCACCTTTATAGGTTATCCACTGACGGCGCTCAACCCATATTATGAGCCGCTCTTAACCAGTGAGAAGGAAGTATAATATACAATATTATTATATGGAGGAAGTATATACTATATTCACTGTCTTCACTGTGTAATGTATGCTTAAATCCGATAAGTTGAGTTTTTTAAATTACCAGATATTGTAACAGTAATTATTTTGATATTTAAATTGATTAGTGGTATGTCCAACACGGCTAGCCTTCCTAATAAATAGTTTTTATATTATTTCCTCCATGTCCTACTTCAATTTCTAGTTTTTCATTAGAGTAGTCTCTTGAAAACTTCAAGTTTAACCTCCATTCTTCTCAGAGTCTAATTGCAATTCCCTCCTATGAAATTAGAAAAAAATTAATAAATAAACTACTACAAGACCCAGAAAATACAGGACAGCATAAAAGACTAGAAGAAATCAATCAATAGTACCGCAACTATAAATAGACTGAAAACTATATACATTTCATGTGATATTGGAAAAAATTATTAGCTAGTTTAAAGACTAGTATGCTTTAATCCAGAGAAACTAATAGAAGTTAATGGACTTCACAATCACAATTTGATACTGAAAGGCTTTAAATTATGCTTTGAATATGTTTTAATATATTTTAATTATATTTTTAATTCTAAATTATGTATGTATATGGGACTGATGATGCATTTAATGATGGATGCAATATTCACTGACAAACATCTTACAAAATAATGTAGCTTCCTTCTTCAGAGTGCAGTGAGGTATCAATGAATCAATGAATCAAATTTAATGCAGTCAGTGCGAATCAATGCTCTAGTACCATCATCACTCATCATTATCACTCGATTGAGTGAATTAGAAATAGTGCTAGAATAGCCAGCAACGTTTTCAATCAGTGAAGCTCCTCAAATAGGAGACATCTAGTGTTGGAACAGAAAGCAGTTCATCTACGTCTTTGAAGACACATTTCAAGATAAATGAGATTTCAAGCTGAAAAGAAGTCAAGCTGCTCCATCTTCTGATTCGATCCCGAGAGATTGCTTTTCTCTTAAATATATTAAATAAATAATCTCCTTGATACAATAAAAGGGTTGAGAGAGAATGTAGTCTTGCGTTTGATGAAAATTCTATTTACACTAAGTATCTATTCAGCTCGACTTTATTGTTTCTGAGGAACAAACTTTAATAAATTGAAACTTTCGCACCGTTAAGATTGATATTTGGAGCGGAAATATTGTTTGAGCTGTCATTTGCGAGAGGATTGATTGGATATGTGTCAACATTGAAACTCTTAGCTTTGACACTATTGAAACGTTAGGCAATAGAAAATCATTGAAACTTGACAAAAATATTGCATATAAGCAATACTAATTTTAATCATAAATTTTCATGATTATAGAACCCCCTTTATGCTTGTGGTGGTCTGGATGTTATATAACCATTTCATATATATTGGGTGGAATAAATCGTGAGAATTTATTTTTCAGAGTATTGAAGCCTATTCAATCCGGAGCAGAGCTCTAAGAAAATAAAATCTCACAACATGGCACATCAAAATCTCTTGAATAGATCACAGCTCTCATATTATAGATTGATGTATCGATCAGCTCCATACACCATCGAGAGTGAATACTTGGTCTTATTCCTACATCTCTACAGAGGGTCTCAAAAGTATTGACCCTCAATAAAAAGTAAGCAGCCATTAAAATTGGATAGTGAAAGTGGATCGTTATCAAAAGTAAGATGGATTGATAAAAAAATGATAGATAGATAAAATGACTTTATTTTACACTTTGTAAAAATTCTACAAGAGTTTGTGGGCGAAGTTGAGGCATGCAAGCCCTCTCTTCCACTTGACCCACGAAAGGGAGTCATCGAGAGATTATTGGGAACAAATGAACAGAATTTTTTCAAAACTGCTACCTTAATTTATAACAAGCGAGTATAATTCTGAGTGAAAACAGACAATTTTGTTAAGAAACATACTAGCAGCACTCTTGCATCTCATGAACCTCATCCATTTTCCTGTCATTCAATTCAAAGTTGTTTCCTTGATGAATCGATAGCCCCAATTCCATCACGATAACTGAAAGTGGCTGAACGAGATTTGACTGACGTTAAGCGCTGAAGCTTTCATTCAAGTGTTCCATCTCTGAGAAATGGAGGTGAACGTGTATTTCAAAATCTGCCATTGTACGAGGAGGCTGCTCACGTGTTCGAACTGACATTATCTGTAGGAAGCTCTTATGGACTTGAGATAAGGGAGGGCATCATCATATAGGAAGGAGCAAAGCAAGATACTGTATAACCCTTCTCACAGTTTCAAGCTGGATATACACTAGCGCCAGTTCACAAGCTCTCTCTGCTCTCAGAGACACTCTTCAACCAACCTCTGGTGAGAGATAACACTCACTCTCAAGACACAACGCAAATCTTTTGTGTGCTTTTCTCGTGTTCTTGACAGTAAGTGTAAAACAGTTACGTTTGAGAAACAGACAAGTTAATCTCTGCAAAAGGAATGATCCTTTTCATGAATTTGAGGGGGAGATTGAGGCTTGTAACCACTTGGAGATAAAAATATGAAAATGGAGATTATGATTTGAAATTTGGTTTCTTAATTCTCATATTATTTCTGGTTCCGTATCGATTAAGTATGGTTGAGTTATAATTTATGATGAATTGATGGAAGTTAATGAATAGGTGAAAATATTGTCTATTTCGATGGTTTCTTATTTTTAGGAACAAAAAAAAAACTACTTTCAATGCTCAGTGAATTACCTTCAATGAAAAGAAAATTTGTTAGGGCGAAATAATTACTGAAGATTATTGGAAGGTAATATTTGTTTTGAAAACAAAAAAAATACCTAAATTTGGGAGTATCACAAGCTTGATTGACTTCACCAATCTATTTTTCCTACTAGCATTTCAAATTCAAGCGTTTTTAAAAGTGAATCTCTTCTCATTTTCAGACTGTCTTCATCAATGTAAAAATTTTATTCATTGTTTTTATCAATTTTATTCAACTTTTCGTGACAAACTGCTAGTTGGAAATAAACTTCAAACATGTTCCAAATTCAACAATAACAGTCAATTTTTTGTGAAGAAAATGGTGAGAACCTCTTCCCAAGTGATGGATTGCTTCCGGGTCTCATATTAATAAAAAATGAGTTTTCTTCTAGTTTCATTTCAACAGCCGTCACGACTACAAATACAGTCTAATATTAGGAAAAACTACTAATATAAACAGAACTAACAACTAGAAGAGAATTTTCACTCAAGTTTGTGAACCATAAGAAAATATTATTTGAATTTCACGATTTTACGAGTAGCATCAAATAACTTGAAAAGATAAGTAAGAAATAGCTTTCCCAGTTACCGTAACCAACAGCTTACAAAATTCATTATTCCTGGAAAGATTGTGGCTATTCCATGAGAATACATGCTCGTTTAATCAAATAACAGTATCAGTGTGCAGTGAGCCAGCAAGCGGAGCGCGGTTGCATGAAATGAAAACACGCTGCTTTGTTGTTGTAGCATCAGATTCAAGTGATATATTCGCCCCAGCTTCATATGCAGGACGTTTAAAAGGTTTTGCCGGAACGTTAATGCTGAAACATCAAAAGCCCGGCCAAGGAGACTAGTCTCATGTTTGTATACAATGTTAGCTTTGGGGTAAGCGTTTTCGGGGTCTTTGAAAGCTAGCTGCCACATTATGTAGCTTAGCCAAGGTGAGCGCTGCTTCTTTGCTTGCTTTTGCGGCGGCTTCATTGTTCACCAAGAAGATTGCCGCTCACTTGTTCAAGTCAGCTGTTTGCTGAATGATACGAATCGGAATTGAAATAGAGGTGAAGGTATAGTCTGACGTCACAAGATTTCACACCTTGTAATTCCACTTGCACAGAAAAAGTGAATTCAATTGAACCTTAAGTTTTGGAAGTGAATGTAGACTTTGAGGCCTACATCATTGATCAATTTTCACTGAAGTGAAATAGAAATTGAACTTTTAAAAAGCAAGGATAAGGGAATGCTAGTGAGAAGGGATGAATTTATCTAGACAAAGCTCTTAATATGCTTAGAAAATAAGATTTGAAGGATGAAACTTAATATACATTATCTATTCATTTAAAACTTACTGTAAAGTCTATTCAACTATCGAAGATTACAATAGAATTTATCCCTTTTCTCACCAATGTACCTTTTCTCAATTTTCCTACCGAATCTCATCCTCAATAACACGATTAAAAATGAAAAGAAATTTTCGTATAAATGATGATAGAGTCCAATAAAATCGAATGAAAGTAGATTGGAGTGAATTAAAACCTTATTTTGAGAGAATAAATGAGATTCGATAATACCATTCTAGGTGGACAAGTAGAAGTTTTGATGAATATTAAGGATTATTCGTTTTTAGAATTTTGAGCATTATTTGAGGCCATGTTCTTGAGACAAAGAAATATAAAATGACGAAATATATTTCCAAAGCAACAAAAACGTCAACATTAGCCTTTAATATTGTACACAAATTATTTCCTGGGCCCAATTCATTCTTGTTCGTGAAACATTGCTTCATGCTATCCCGCCACTCTTGTCCCATCCATCCTGTACTGTACTATCTCCGAAGTTCTTTTTTTATTTACAAAGAAGGAAATAAAGTTATAATAAAACAACAACTTGGGAACGAGCAAGACTTCCGGGTTTGAAGATCAAGAAAATGATGAAAGCCTCAATGAAATTCAATGAGGTAAGGTGAGTCGAGTTCATTTCTGGTATCAGGTCTGCCAACTACATTTGTAGTTAGCACTATAAATCGTAGCAGTTAGGCGGTGATTGATGGTGAGAGGCAAGCCTGTCATTCTACATAAGATTGATTACCCCGAATACATTGAATGCTGGACGAGCTAGAGATTGCACCGTTCAAGAGGATGATGCTCACTTATCTGAAAGTCCAATTGTGCTGATAGTCATTACACGAGGATGATGTGTGGTCTCATTGCAATGATGAGTATAAAAACAAAGCTTTCCAACGTGATATACTCGGATTTCATTGGTTTGGTAGACATGAAATGTGTAATGGTACTAATCTGTGTTGCGGGTTGCATAGCTTACGCCTCATTTTCTCAATATTTAATTTTTTTCTATGTGTGTTATCAGCTATAAATTCATGTTTGAAATAAAAAATTCTGTTTTAAAATAACTATAACCAAAGACAATTTACAAAAAGTAATTAGTCTAAGCTATAACCCACATGGTTCTCCATTTTATCATTTGTGGAGAATGAGGTTATATGGCGAAGTGGGACAACCCTTGGGTGTGGGTCTTCCCACTATTAAAGACCATACATACGCTAAATAAAAAATAATCGTCTCATTGTCATCAGATATGGATGTTTTCATGAATAATTATAGAAATGTAAATGATTGATTGCATAGATGATTATATTATTCAATAATATTCTTCATCAGACCTATTGATCAATCCAGTGGGCTCAAAGTTTCTTAAATCACCTTAAACGTAATACCAGTCTCAGAGACCGGCAGTGATAGCCTATTTATTTCTACAGGGTGTCATCACTGATAAACGTAATTACCGATCCTCCCCGGTAGCTCCACCCCTCCTACCCCACTATAAGTTCAATCAGTTTTTGTTTAGTTTTGGCGTGTGGTTTAGACGTGAGACACCAGTTTCATAAGTTTTAATGGTATGTCTTTACTCGAATCTGTTTGGAATGAAGTTTAAAGGTCAGCATAGACTGTGCTATTGACAGTGAATGAGCAAGGGATGACTGAAGCAAGGATTGTGTCTATTTATAAGGCAAGATCTGAAGTTTTTCTTCACGTTTGGCAATTTTTACAACTGTGTGATTTTCGATAGTTTAAAGGTGTAGGCTATACAAACTTTTATTTTATTCCATTTTAACAAAAAAGAAATCTTTCATTGAAATAAGGCAATAAAATCAGTTACCAGGAAAGTAAGCAACTCTTAAAGGAATAATTATTGAATTAGAATGATTAAACAGGTTTATTTGACATCAAAATCAGTCTACCGGTCTCATAGACCGGTATTACGGTTAGTGTAATTTTTATGATATTACGGTTAAGGTGTATTACCGACTAGAGTATCTGAGAAATTCTTAGTTATTCCACATCTTTCAATCTGTGGACTTATTTCATTCACAAAGCAGTAGGAATGATATACAAAGAAAGCTTAATTATCATCTGAATATAAACTTAATGCATTCTTTGTTAACCTCTGAATGACTTTCTAACACTTCTCTTCCCTAAAAATCTTCATTCTTCAGGTGTGGGATCCACAAATTCCCATTCTACACTGTTACCTATACTATTCAGTGAGTGGAAACATGTTGAGAATAACTGTGGGCAAGAACATCTTTCAATTCGTGAAAAAATGAGACTCATTTGTCTGAATCTATTCCAGTGCTTGATAAAATGAGACGACTTTTCAAGCAAGAAATCAGCTTGAAATCCATGCACTACGTTCGCAAGTCTACAGTTTGAATCTTAAAGTCAGATAAGACTCGGCAATATGGCTTGGCTCTACTATTCCTGAGACCTTTGTACAACTTGGCCATAAATATTTTTTCCCAGAGCGGCTTCCTTAGCTATTACCATGATGCAGTTCCATCCCAATAGTAAACGAATAATTTGAATTGTAAATCGGCGGACTGCTCTTTCGCTAGAGGAAAAGTTTCGCGGACTAAGTTTGGAATTTCGAATCGGAAAAATGCGTTGGAGTTACCTCCCGATAACAGGAGCCAATAAGTAACTTTTTCCAAGCTTTTGTGTTCTTTCACCTAGACTGCAATGTCTGAAATATTTATTAATCCAAACAGATCTGTTAATACGAGTGTAATTTCTTGAATGGTTTGAACCACGAAAATTATTACTTTATTGAAACATAGAGTGTGCTAGTTTTTAAGTTAATCATTGAAAAATTTGATAAAAATGAAGCAATTTTGATTTTTCTGATGAAAAATGCAAATTCAGGATTCTTCGATCGAAAGTGAGTGACTCAAACAGTAGTCATGTCTTTCCTGATTCAAGGAAGGCAAACTGAAGCTATAATTTAAAATCAGGGGAGCATTTACATGAGAAGATTGGGACGCTGGCTGACCTGTAAATTCTAATTGGCTTTGTCAGCAGTTTTCCATGTCCACGTTACGGTGTCATTAGACTTTCTAAACTGTGCTGCTTGTTAGTAAGTCGACTTCCTTATGTCTCCAACCAGATTTCTGAGCCTTTCGCTTGCCGATCTTTGTTTTCTGAGAGAACGAAAGATAGAAAAAAGAAAGTAAATCGAGAGAGAAAGAGAGACAGATAATACAGTAATAGAGTGGCAGTGAAAAAGAGCTATATATATATTCTCTCCCTCTCTCCCTCACACTCCCACTCCTCTCTCTCTCTCTCTCTATATATATATATATATATATATATATATATATATAGCTCTTTTTCACTGCCACTCTATTACTGTATTATCTGTCTCTCTTTCTCTCTCGATTTACTTTCTTTATATATATATATATATATATATATATATATATATATATATATATATATATATATATATATATAGAGAGAGAGAGAGAGAGAGGAGTGTGAGGGAGAGAGGAGAGAACCGCAAAAAGATTTTGAAAACGCATAAGGAAGAAAGAGAAGTAAAGTAGTTAATTGCAAGAAGGAGAAGAACGTGAGATAGGGGAAGCGACAAGGTTTCAGCTGTGTTGAAGATGAGGTAGAGAAGAAAACCAAAAGGAGATTAAGGAAAAACAGGGAAGACGGCAAAAATACATGGAGAAGCGTGTAGGATGGAAATGTGCCAAGAACCGCAAGGAGCGTGAAATAATATGAAGGAGAAGTAGGAAATAACAAGATAGTAGTTGGATTTGGGATGACAAGTCAACTTTATTAAAGGAAGAGGGCACAAGAAAAACCCAGGGGGATAGACAGAGAACATCAGTGCCCAGAAAGTGAGTAGAAAAGAGATATAGTCGAAAAACCACAAGGAGAATGGGAGAGATGGACAAGACGGTGTATGAGTTTAGGATGAGAGGGAACCCAAAATGATATTGGGGAAAAAACGGTAGAGAAAGTAGAAGTTGGGAAGGTGTGTGTATGATAGGAAATGCCAAAAACCGCATGGAGCTGTGTGGGAAATGAAAGAGAAGGGAAAGGCAGTGATGGGTAGGATGGAAAATGACTAACGTGATGAGAGGAAAAAAGAATAATAAAGAAGAGGGGAAAACAGAGATTGGGTAGGATGAGAATTGACGAAAGGGTTGAAAGGAAAGAAGTGGAGAAGGGAATGAGAGAAGGTAGAGAAGGATGAGAGATGAGTTGCGTGCGAGCGCTGACCAGTGTTGATGCAATTCCATTAGAAGAGCAAACCAATCGGGGCCGTTTATCGAGCGCTGGCAGACAATCGAGCGATTGTGCTATGTCTAAGCATAGAAGACATTCTGGGAAGATGAGAAAATGACTCCATCTCAATCAATATTGATTCAAAAATTGAAAATTTAGTCTCAAATTGTAGGAAACACACTAATCTACAATTTGAGACCAAATTTATAATTTTAAAATAAATATTGACCAAGCTGGAGTAATTTTCCCGTCTTTTTAAAATGTCTTCTCCGCTTGGACAGACTATACCGTCGATGTTCTCTATCAGTTTGGACCATCACTGGACGCTCAGCTCCTCTTGTCACTATCACACCACATGCACACTGCACACTGCACACACACACACAATTGTCTTGCACACTATCACCTCCATATGCACTATCACGCTGCATTTCATCCTATTGAGACCGGTTTCTCATATCTATGCAATAAACTTCTCAAACTTGGTATTGATTCACAATCACAAGTGATTTAAGTGTTTTATCTGTGTTTATTGAGGATACTTTGATCTCATTCAGAACAGTTTCTCTTTTTTTCTCGTGTAATGTGGGCTACTTCTCAAACTCGGTACAGCACACAACTGTGTTTCTTCCTGTTTATTGAAAAAAATTTGATAGAGCATTTCTTAGTTATATAGTCTTAGCATTTCAAAATTATAAGTAGATTATGTTGTTTGAATACACTGAAGAAAGAATGATTATAATAACCTCTAAGAGAGTAACTACAACCCAATGTTGTTTAAAGATATATTTCTTGTAATAACCTTGATTACAACCCCGATTAAATAGTGATTGTAGCTTTGAACAAATGAAATAGAATTCCTCTAGGACTAGGACTATAAACTTTAATAATATCGGCTCTTTTATTCTATGAATCTTTTATCCATTGATAGAATTATTATATATTGTATTTGACTAATACTATTTTCGAGTACAATTGCATCGCGCTGATATTTTTCATCACGTGAACAATATTTTGTATCTGTATTATTTATTGTTTTATTATTCAAATGTTAAATATACAACGTTTAGAATTTGTTATTGTTATTTATTTATTCATTATTGAGTTACAACATATACTAATGGAAGGTTCAACAGGATTACTCCCAAAACTGCCCCTTTACCAATTTTTCATAATAAGTCCCAATATTTAGGTTATGACACTCTAGTTCATTTCATTTCACTTCAACAAATTTCCACTCACAAAGAAAAACTAACAAATTTTGAAATTTATAAAGGATTATGATAATTTCGAAACAAGAATAATAAATAATTCAAATACCTTGAACATTTTAAACTCTGAGAATCTAGAAACTGAAAATTCTTACAACTTTACGTTATGATTTTCATATCCTTTTTTATCTGATGCAAAGTTTAAAAAATCTATGCCAATATTATTGAGTATTTATAAACCGTGATACAGTGAGCGTTAGCTTGATTTAAGCTAATACTTATGTTACAAGAATTAAAAAAATCCATTGCATTTAACCTCCTATTTCTCTGTGAAGTTTATGACTTGTCATAATTTCCATCTCTTGTAGAACTTCAAATTAATGATTCAATGGCTAAAGAGAGAATTGAATTCTAATAAGCAGTAAATGACTTACGCCAATGACGTTCCTTTAGCTGCTATGAGAAACTCATTGTTCTCATTCTCCGAATTGCTTCCTGCCCCCAGATCGAAGCTCACACTAAAGTACTCTGAGCTGGAGACCTGAAACCAATACAATACATGGGGTA
The DNA here is from genome assembly GCA_017141385.1 of Sogatella furcifera. Taxonomy (NCBI): domain Eukaryota; kingdom Metazoa; phylum Arthropoda; class Insecta; order Hemiptera; family Delphacidae; genus Sogatella; species Sogatella furcifera. The sequence continues at coordinate 6,987,999 of CM029547.1, read as the reverse complement.
ATTTGCAATCAATCTTCACTTTTCAGGTTTAACAAGATAACACTGGCGGCTCGTGCCCACGAAACAGGTGAAGTGCTGTACAGTAAAAGATACGGGCACTTCACCTGTTTTGTGGGTACAAGCCGCCAGTGCAAGATAATAGTATGTAATATACATCATGGTTGTTTTGGATGATGGTTGATAATGATGGGATCACTAATACATCTCTGCGGTGTCATGATTCAGAGAGAACGAAACCAGCCATTCCGGCTGTCTGAGAAGTCGGAAAATTTGAGTCAAGTTCATTCCTAATAAGCCTAATATCAACATACGATCACACAAGTCTTTTGGTAAGAATGGCATCACCATCACACAACAAAATATTGATATTTTTCATGTAGTTGTTTTTTTTTGTTTTCTGACATAACTTTCGAGTTTTTTGTGTTTTCTGACATAACTTTCGAGTTTTTGTGTTTTCTGACATAACTTTCGAGTTCATACACTAATTTTCAATATTCGATAGTTATTACTGGTGTTACAGTTCTCATACAAGAAAACACATTAGCCTATAATACTTGAATCAAAGTATATGTATTTCAAGGTTTGAGATCACATGGTATCGAGAAGCTTCAAACTCAATCAAGTTATAAATTTCCACAATGCTGCATCATTATTCTCAAGTTACTGGTAGATAACTTGCTCGATCAGAATGCCTGAAGGAAGATTTGTTCATGTTGCCCTACACAGGAAGTTTCAACATTGTTGTATCTGTTATGTAAGAGCTGAATTACAGTATTATCAAAGGTATTATGCCGCTTTATTTATATGGAGTAGAAACTTTGCAACATGCTTTTGTGTGATTGATGCTGGAATCAAAGAGAAGCCGTCGGCAATCATTAAAGCATCCAGCAATCGTGAGCAAATCAACTCTGAAAATCTGATTGATCAAGTATGATTCATAAAATTTATGCCATCATACCTCCTTTGTTTTACCAAAACTCTAATGACTCTAACAATTATTAATATCGAATAAAATTTTATTCGATGACATTATTTTTAATTATTAGGCCTACCTAATTAAGTATTTGAAGGGTACAAAAATAATTCAACCACGATGGTGCAGCTATATGATGGTATTATAGTCGTTAGTGTTTGAAGTACAGTAATTTTTAAAAGAATGTAATGAGCTGTTATGTAACCTTTATGATATTTATCCTAGCCTATCGTATCATGTAAGTGAATATATGATTCATTGGAAGATATGTCAGCAATTCCATGCCAAAGAGTGAGAGTAGATTTTAAAGCAAATATAAAAAATACTGTTTCAAAGAGAGCCTGGAATATTTTTAGAATTTAAAATATCTAGATGAAATCACACAATGAATCTAAAGTGCATAGAAGCATACACTACAAATTAATAGTATTCTCAGATGAGGTTCTTCAAACGTACAACTGAATTTTCACAATTAACGAGATTATCACTCGGTTGATTAATCAAAAGTTTCCAACAAACCTAGGTCAAGACTGAGTCTGTTTCACATGAGACGAAAGAAGAGAGCTTGCAATTGTTCACCGAATTAGTTGCTCTTATTGGAAAATCCATTTCGGGAATACTCAGGCTGAGAGTTTTCTTCACAGTGATGTAATGAAGGGATCGCGTGCCTCGTTAAAGATCCATTAGAAGGTATGTCCGAGCTTCTTAACGTTCCACCACCTCCTACTCTTCCTCCTCCAATTCCTCCTCTTGGTCCTTCTTCTCCTCCTCCTCCTCTTCTTCTTTCTCTCCAATCCCTTCATTCCACACTCATTCACTCACCAATTCACCGTGCATTCTCTCTTTTCCCTCACATCGTATTTCCACTAATGAAATAACACAACCCTCAACCGGGCAACTATCCATCACGAGCACCTGGAAAATCTGATCTCCAACTCAAAGAGCTAATTGTATTATTGTGTGATGCTCGAGTACGAAATGGAAGGAAAAACTCTCAACCACGTTGATTGGGATGTCCTGTGAGTTGCAATCACGAAATTCAAGAACGTTTTTGTGATAGATATCCTCGTAGTTTTGATAAAGTTTTTTAAAGGAACTCTACTTTTCACTTGATGAGTTTCAAACAATAGAGAATGGTCAGCTAGCAGTAGAATAGAACTAGAAGAATAATGAATTTGTTTCGGAAAAAGGAATTCTCAAACAGAATAGAGGAGAATGATCCTTATTATTAGAAGGAATTATTTTGAGCTCCAAAGGAATCAACCATGATACCTCTATATTGTTTTCGAATAACATTGACTTACTATAGAGACTATAAAAGTAATAGTAGGCCTACTAATAGGCCGGGTCCGGGCGTAAGTTGGGACGCACGTAACGCATTCCACGTGAACTAGCCAATCACAGCTCTTTTCTTGTCATCAATATGAGCTGTGATTGGCTACTTCGCGTGGGCTGCGTCACGTGCGTCTCAGCATACGCCAGGCCTTAACACAGGCTATAGTTTCAAAGGAATACTTCAGACCTAGCTTTTCCTCTCGATTCAAGTAGTTTGTGAAAATGTATTGATAAACAAATGTTATTCACATAATTCATATTATGTAAATTTGAAATAAGACGTCATATCTCATTATCTCCCACGCACAAGCCTGAAGCTAAAGGTGGAAAAGAACATAAAGAAGAACCTATCGAGAATTTTTGGTTTCAGAATAATAATGAAAGCAAATACGGCTTGAAAGAAGGACACAAGGAATAAAAATCTAAAAAAGCTTGCTATTTCAGGTTTTTTTAAAGCCAACGGAGATTGCACCAGAATCAAGCCTAATCTGAGTTTTAATTGTGCAGATGTTTTCAAGTGGAATTGTGGTTCGGGATGAGTCTGGAGGGAAAACATATTTGTTTAACAGCAGAATAATGGTTGATAATGGTGCCGGTAAGCAAAGGTAGCGGTCTAGTAAAGCAGGTAATTCCTCCTGGAAGTGGAAAAAATTGGATTCATCAGTTAGCTGCCGCAAAAACTGAAAACAAGTGTCAAGCCGAGGGGGAAGGGAGGTGCATTGAGGATTGAGCCACGATAAACACGACTTGATTAATGACTGCACCTGGGCGACTCTTTTTCACAGCTAACTCACAAGATTGGCGGCTGGGATAAGTAACAACAATGTTGATGGTCTTGTATACACATTCACAATGTTGGAAAGAATACCTCTATTTGGGTTGAAAAACGACTACTACAAATCTCTGCAAATCACTGGACCTTTGAAATGGAATGAAATTCATGAAATAAAAAATTTCGATGATTTGGGTCATACATGTTAAACTTCAAGACGGAATAATTTGATAATCCTTGATTTGTTGCTTTGAGAAAAATTTCTTATTCATGGCATTGGAATGTTTGAGAAAAATGGAAAGTGGCAGTATAAGCATATTGTTCTCTCCTGTATAAAGGATTGATTGAGAATAGAAGCCTCATAACTTTTACCAAAAATCGGGAGATAAATGAAAAGAACAAAGCCAGTTTTTGATCTTTCAAATCATTTTAATTTGACAATGTGAATTCATATTTGAATAAATGGATGAATAGAAGTAACAATCTTCCAATATGGAAGAGCTTCAACATTTTCCTCCCAGTTTATCAACTTCCAGATCCCACTTACTACTTACTACTTATACTAGTTATGAGTGTACTACTACTCATTTAACAGCAGTCTATACTTTAGATAGAGCTGGTATATGAGAAGAAGTCATGTAACGAACAGATTAAACAAATAAGACTCATAAACAAAAAAACAACAAACAAACAAGATGGCCTAGTGATAATCTTATTTAACCCATAAATGAAAATATTCTAGTTGTTTTAATCGAAATAATCTACTAATTCATAAGGATATACTAAAGGAAAACTCTCAATGCTCGTTCAGTTTTATGGTACATAGCTTCAAACATAGAAGTACTAAATGTTTTCCACTGGAATCATGCATTTTACTTTCTTGTCTTTTGGGATGTTGTACTTGGGTTCAACAACGGTGTATTTGAACTTGTGGTTGAAATATGGTGGTTTGTATGTGAACTTGACATGCGCTTAGAACAAGTTCAAACTTAACTTTTTATTCCACGCTGAACAGATTCCAAGTTTTTGCATACTAATATTATTCTCCATAAAGCCTACGTGGGAAATGTTTTTCTCTCTAACCAGAAACTACAGTTTACGCCCCACCAAGTCATGAGTTTTGTTGCTGTTAGTTTCATGCTTCGAACATACCCAATCTCATTGCACATGATGGATACGTTTTTCCTACCTTTTGCCAGAAAAACCTTTTGGTGTTGGACCGTTGTATGGCGATCAATTTCCCATTATTCCAAGTATGATTGATGATATCAGACACAAACTAATTCCACAACACATGCAATATATTCCCAGCCCGTCGATCAATCGTTATGGATTTTCAATTTAACTGGTATACACTATTATCATTTGTATAGAACGAATCATACCTTCTTGTAGGCTTAGTTCAGCAATCAATTCACGGCAACGAAGTTATCAACTTGGGTAACAGAGCTCTCAATAGTAGAATTTAATTATGTTCAAATTGAATTTTTATTCAAATATAACAGTGTGGGGAACATGTATTTTTGCTAAATCAAAAGGTTGTAAAAATCGATAGATAAAAATCAAAATCAGATAACCCTTTTAAACGTTGGAAAATCCCATAAAAATCATCAATAATGTGTTCGACAGAGGGTTTTATTTGAATAAGGATAGGAAATGTAAAGATACTGGAGCGGTGTATAACTTGGTGATACATTTGCTCTTCAAAAGAAAAAAAAATCCTAGAAGACACACAAGATTAGAATGATACAGGGAGAAAGCTCCTTATAAATAACATTCTTAAGCTTCCACAATCCATTATTTTCTTCTATAGATTCTTCTATAAATTCAAAGGTGAAACATATTTACTATTCAAGATAAAAAAAATTATTCAAGAAGACAAACAAGATTAAAATTATACATGGAGGAAGCTCCTTATAAGTAACATTTTTGAGCTTCTACAATCCACCATTTTCATATTATTTCATTGAATGAACTATAGTTCATATACCATGTATACACTATTATACACCTCTTTACATGTGAGGCTTCAATTTTCCATTCCAGTTGAAAAACCCCAACAATCACCACTAACCAGAAATACTCTTCATTAGAGGACGGACCACTGGCGGCTCGTACCCACGAAACAGGTGAAGTGCCCGTATCTTTTACTGTACAGCACTTCACCTATTTCGTGGGCACAAGTCCAGTGGGATGGACTTTTGTTAAACTTCTTCAATAACCAACAGATGAATTCTGGACTGGATCATAAACTCAAGAATACTGAACTTCCATAGAATATTGAAACTTTTTAACAGAATAAAACAACCGACCCACCTCATAGCTGCAATAAGGTGGCGCACCTTTTGTCCACACCCAATGGCTTTCACGATTCTCTTTAATAGCTGGAAAATAAACAACTGAACCTCTGGCACCTCGTTTACCCCCCAATAAGCACATTTCCACTGTCGAAATCATCTGCTCACTAACGGAATTTGACAGCAAACATCAGCTTATTACGTCTTCGCCGAGAATTCTCTAGAAGTGTCGTAGAGAGCGAAACGAATTGGAAAATCTTTTTCTCGTTCGTGGATATGAAACCACAGGTGGATGAGTTTCCGTTGATAAAGTGTGTTATTTTCCTGGCAAAGTGATGATAATAAGTCGATAGGAGTCGATAGTTTGAAGTTCTTTGATCCCATGTAAAATACGAAGAATACAGGTATTGGATTGTTAATTTAATTTTTGATCTGATTTTTGATTGTATAATTAACTTGATTGTTCTCAATGTATTTTGAAAAATCTTATGTTTGAAAATGTTGAATGAAAGAATTAGGATTCAATTTATGATTATTATTATTATCATCGTATGACTTATTTTGTGGGGAGTTCCAAAAAAGTTTCACAACCGACATAACCACAATTTCCCATGTTGGGAAATTATTGTAATAGTTCTTGATATTGAACAAAGTTATTGGAATTTTGGTGGATTTATGATAAGAATGATTATTCGTGATTCACAGTAATGAGACCGAATGCAAATTGCATGATTTCAGATTATGAACAAGAAGAAAAATGTAATCTTAATGTAATGGAACCAATCAGAATGAGAATATTTGAATGGAGATGGTTTTTGGAATAAAAGCTAGGACGATGGACCATCCCGAAAAGAATAGGACGATGGAGAATGTATTCCCGATTGAAATGAGTATGAGAATGGAATGATGTATGAAATGAGTGGAAGTTGTTATTGGCCCACGAAACAGGTGGAGTGCTGTACAGTAGAAGATATGAGCACTTCACTTGTTTCGTGGTACGAGCCGCCAGTGGTTGATTATTGAATAATTGATTGTAATTCATAGTTAAAAAGTCAATTGATAAAAATTTACTTAATATTTCATAATTATTATTTTATTAATAAATCAATATACCGATTGTTTATTAATACATTATCAACAAAAATCTATATAAGATCGTAGACTGCAAACTTTTTGAAGTTTGGAAGATAATTATATAAGATGCTATGCAGATAAACCCACAAATTAATTGTGATAGAGAGAGAGAGAGAGAGAGAGAGAGAGAGAGAGAGAGAGATCTAGCAATGAACCTAGATTTAAATATTGAACCAGTGGAATAACTATTGATTTCAAGATTTATTGATTGAAAATACTATGAGAAAGTACAGAAGTACATTCTTAGATTTGGAAAGTTCGAGAAGCCAGAGGTAAAGGTTTCTAAAAGTAGAAAGTACTTAGTGACGTAAGGAGTTGGAGAATTAGTTGGGATTAGAAGTCCAAGGATAAAAAGAGTTCAGCTTTCTCAGCATTCTGCAACCGGGTGAATAGATCGGATCAAATTGAAAATCTGTGAAGTCTGAAAACATGGATTAGAAAAAGGATTCAAATCGAATAGGTATAGTTCATCAACAATTTGTTACTGAATAAGAGTTTTGTATGAGTGGAATGTCGCACAAATATCTACTGAAAATCCAATCGAATTCTAAAAATCTATAGATTTGAGACCTCGATCACAACTTTTGAATTATAACCCAAAAAATTATTAATTCACTTTGATTCTCAATTGCTCAGTTCCTCATTCTAAATGTCAACCACTCCACATTTTCAATGAAGCAGTACTCACACAAAATTTTTATATTTCAAGCGCATACCTGACGAATTTTAGTTGCAATGGCAGCAGAAATTGCATTGAAATAGTGCTCAAAGTACGTGACGAGAATTTTCGACTAAACTAGCAAATTATGATCGCTGGTTGAGTCACAAATTCCCCAGTATTATTGATTATAGTGACGTAAATGAAATTTTAGAGTATTTACGGTATGATAAGGTGAAGGTTCAAGGAGACACAATATTATCAATGATTCAATGCTTCAGAACTGACAGAGAATCATGAATTGATTCAGGGTGGAGTAGATAGTGAAGCGGAGAGTCCTGGGTCCAATCCAATTCAAAGATGATACATTGTTTACATACGTTTGAGAAGGTACATAATATACATAAAATGGGAAAATCTAATCTATAGGTATTTTGATAGGTATCTAAAGTCTTCTAATATGTAATTATTATGATAAAAAACTATCAATGTCCATACAATCAAAGATAATGTATTATTATAATACATTATTCTCTGATACATTATTATTATACATTGTCTCTGATACAATAGAGCATACAAGACATTTTAAATCAACTTTCTAATGATAATAGTTAATTGGCAATTAATACTAAATTACTTGAAAAGGTTGTTGAGTCATGAGCAGAGAGAATAGAATTAATACGATAAATTGTTAATTCTATTCTTCCTGGTCATGAGTGTATTTGTGTATCACAAAAATTCTAGGGTGTATTTGTGTACTATGGAAAATCTTGAGTGTACTTGTATCATATTCAAAGTAGATTGAAATGTGGCATGAAACTTTTAAGTAAGTTCTCACTCCTTAGACGTCCTATGATTTACAGTGAATTCTCTGGGGTCGAAATAGTAGATTTTGTGGTAAGTTGAGACATCAAAACTTTTCCTGGACGTCTTGCCGCGCAAATTGTTTCCGAGAGTTGTTTCCCGTGTTCAAAGTTGAAAGAAATCGGGGAGCACTCATCGATCATCAAATAGTAAACGGAGAATTCCCTGGAAAGTGATGTTTTCACTTCCAGCTCTATGGCTCTGATATCACACAACTGCAATAGCTCCACAACTTGCCAATTTGCACATTTTTATAAATCACTTTGATTTCTGATTCTTGGGATGATTATTGGTCCATTAATTTCTCATCTTCATCTGCTTTAATAAGTCATGTAATTGGTCGTAATAAGTCATCTTTTGGTCGTAGATTCACTGCTATTAATTTATAACCTACAGGTCCAGGTATGAAACTGTGTACCTGATCTTTTTAACAAGATATTTTTCGGACTATCCCCGATTATTGCAGGACTAATCATGGAAGATTTCAACTGCTTGATAACAAGATTAACTTACATTTTACCCTAATAGCCATCACCAACATGAAATAAAATCTTGAAACATAATAATTCTCATCAAATTTCACACAGTTCTACTGTGATTGTTGGATAGTGTGTGGATGGATTACTCCTTCCATCCACAAATAGCAAATATAAATAATATTTTCAATTCCCAAAGCAATTCTTACATTCAAAATTCAATCCAGTATTCATATTACATCACAAGTTTGATATATTCTATTTCATTGGAATTCCCATTTTATAGAAAAATTATTTTGAACTAAACCTTATCAAGTACCTATTATTATACATTCTTTATCACAGCCATGTCTTGTCGAATGGATAATAGAACGAATAATAGGTGCAAAAAAGGACAATAATGTTATTGATTCCTTCTCAACCTTGAATTCCATTGACCTAGAGAAATTACGAGCAAAAGAGCAGTAATAATTCCTTCTAAAGTTGAACGTGCTCTCGACAAATAACAGGAACAGTTCGCAGGTTGTCGAGAAAGAGGTGCTCGTAAGTGTGTCATTCTCTTGAGGGAGTTGCATATTCTCCATAAACTATAGTTATATTGTCCAGAGAATAGCGGGGGAAGACTGTTTCAAATACGCCACTTGAATGAACCTTCCGCCTAGCTCCACTTCAGTAGCAGCTTGCAGTGATGTTAGTGAGTTGAGAATTCTCAAATGTAACAATTTTGCCGTACTAGTAACTTGACATTTTCGAATTTGATTTGATTGTGTGACGGAAAATTCAAGGTGTAAATTATTTGGGTAATTTAGACAACTTTGAAGTGCTTTTTGAGTGATTGTGGTCGTGTTTATCAGAGATTGATAATGGTGTAACTACCGATACCGGTATCTCGAAATTTTTAATAAATCATTGGTTTGACATCTTGTCTTTTCATTTAACTTTGAAGTGTAGAATAGGTGTACTACCACTAAATGTACAGTAGCCTCTATGGAACAATGTACATGATAGAAACCTCTGTATTTCAAATTTTTCTACTAATAACAATACGAAAAATGCTCATGATACTCTTTCAAATACAATTTCCATCTAGTAGTTATCATGCATAGAATTTTTCAACGTAAATGTGATGGTTGGAAAATGTATGTCAGGAGAACTGAGACAAAACAATAACGAGAAAATCTCAAGGAATAGGAAGCAACGGTGGCATATTGCGGAATTCAAGAGCCTCAAATGCGATCGATCGGAAGAGATTAAAGCACTTGACCCGTGAAATATGAAAGAAATATCTTCATCGAGTATTATCGAGCTTCGTCGCCCTAATTCGATAGCATAGAAAATCGATAACTGATTTCGACTCTATACTGAAACAGTATCATCTCCTATTGGGGACTGGAGAGCGAGTTTCTGCCTACAATTTCCGTTGCTCAAATAGCTGACTTGCCAGTAATTGCCTGATAGCGTCAGCAGTTTTTACCCAGTAAATAAATGCGAGTCCGACCTTTTCCGCATTTGTTTGTTTGTGATGTGAGTAGGGTGCGTGACTCAACTGAGTAAAACCAAAATATCTCTGGAATTGTATAAGCGTGACCAAGAACGAAAATAGAGTACCGTATTCAGGAACCCGAATTTCACACACGAGTAGATGAGCAGTAGGCTACTTATACTCAAGTCAAGTTTTGTCAATTGCGATGAAAATTTCAATATGTTTAGCAGTAACATAACAGTAAATATATATTTAGTTTAACAGTAAATATATATTTAGCAGTAACATAGTTTTTGTTTCAGTAACATAGCAGGAGTAAGTTTTGTAGATTATGAGAAAACGAGGATTCAATGACATAAAATTCCCTGAATCAGCTAGTTGATCTTTATTAACTGCAGACTATGAAGAAATATATATGTTATATTAAAATCAGATAAATCTCAGGTTAATAATTCTAATTTAATGAAAACTATGTTGAGATGGATTTGGTTTGAAGATTAATTATGTAAATGATCCTCAATCAAGAAGAATAGAACTTTGAAAACACTCTTTCATCATTTGTCAAAATACAATTATTGTAACGTAAGATTGATCGATTCGTTTCAACCATATTTTACTTCCAGTTTCCACCCCAATATTGTGTGATGTCACACGTCTGAAATACCACTTTTTGGAAGCTGATTTATTGCATCGATTGCAGTATTGAATTTCGATTTGGCAAATGAATAACAGTGAAAGGAAGAGCTAATACTGGACAAGCTCAATTCTATTGCCAGTAATACCAAAGCATGTAGCCTACGATAATATTATCGTAATAACAGATAATAATTACAGTATCATAATATTATTACTATACTTGATGTAGCTTTAAATTTGGAATACATTGCATTGCATTGCATTGAAAGTAAAGTCTGAAGTTACATCAATTATTATTACAGTATATAAGAATGTGAATTTAATTGAATTATGAAGAGAAAATCCCCATGTATATCTTCTATATATACTCTTACAACAAACAATATCAAAACACGTGTGTTCCTTGATTGCAGATTCAATTTAATTGAGGGGACACGCCTAATTTCTATATAATAGCAAGCAATATCAAACTATGAGCGACTCTTGATTGTAGATTTAGTTGAATTGAGGGGACACACCTAATATCTATATGACAACAGGCAATATTAAACCACGTGCGAAAATCGATTGTAGATTCAGTTTAATTGAGGGGACGCGCCTAATTTCTATTTAACAGCAAGCAATATCAAATCATTTGCTATTCTTGATTATATATTTAGTATATTAGAGGAGACAAGCCTAGCATCAGTATATAGATATTATATTAACCTATCGTGTATAATATTATACTGTAACAGAAAGCAATATCGAACCATGCACAGTAGTCTACTATAGTCTGTCCAAGCAAAGAAGACCTCTGGCAAGATGGGAAGATGACTCCAGCTTGGTCAATATTTGTTCAAAAATCATATACGTGGTCTTAATAGTAGATCGAATTGTTTCCTACAATTTGTGATCAAATTGATAAATTTTGAACCAATATTGACCGAGCTAGAGTCATTCTTCCATCTTGTCAGAGGGTCTTCTTTGCTTGGACGGACTATAGATTGTGGATTTAGTTCGGTTGGCTGATTAGTGATTATTGATTCTGCTCAAGCTGATTTTCTGTCACCGAATCAGTCATGTATGCCGCGTGAATGGCGTCTCCAGATCTAATAACATGATGGCCGGTGCACTAATTGAATCCGACCGAATGCAACAGTCTGCAAGCTGTCAGCCCCCCTTTCACCCCCCCCCCCCCCTAACGCAAGAACCTTGTCAACAGGAGTTAGCGGTCATCAATAACTGTCATCTGTTCGACGATTTTATCGCATAAATTTAACGTTTGCACAAGTCCACTGCGGTCACCACACCAAACAATACTGAACCTGAACAACGATTGGGGTTCGCTATCCATACGTGTTACAATACAACAAATAGAGAGTGCTGATAATTTTACTCATTTCTTTAACGGGGGCCGAGTGTTGAAAGGTTGTAATGAATCATTCTGGAATAAAGCTGAAGTCTCATGGATCATAGAGGAATGCTGCGTAGTTTCAAAAATAAGCTTCACTTCAAAAACTGAATCAACTCTATATAGGTCTACTGAAATACTGGAAATATTATACAGCTAACCTTATCAGAGATGCATTTAATTCAATAGGCTAAGTAATATTGCCGGTCACACGTCAATTTGACTCACATCAAATTCAGTTTCGAATCAAATGCATCCACACACCTACTTGATCAAGTCGAATTGAATCAATTATCCGAGTCATATAATAGATTGATGAATAATATGGTCAGAGACGAATTACGTGCGATCAGTGATGGTGGTTACTAGGAGCTTGTGATGTCAAGTCACAAACACTTATGCCCCGTTTACACCGGAATGTTAATAACATTTGTTAATAACTTTTTTTGAATAACGTATTATTATATTATAGACTTATATATTATATAAAAGTTTCTAACAAATGCTATCAACTTTCCGGTGTAAACGTGGCTTAAGACATGCATTCGGATGAATGTCCAGAATGGTTGTGATCAAGGCGAGTTGTACCGACCCTCTCGGGTAGCTCCCCCAACAAGAAAGCCATATACATATTTTTTAAAGAAAAATCAAATAGATTATTTCTATTCTGGTGAATCGTCTATTTCTGTAAAAATTATAATAGTATTTACTAATAGTAATCAGCATTTGTCATCAAGTGAATGAATGAATAAATAAACGATTGAACAAGTAGTGAATGAATGAATGAATAAAGAATTATTCATTAATGCTTGTGAAAATGGGATGATGTTATCCGCATAAGGTGCCATCGACGTTTGTTATGGAAACGCACAAACATGAATAGAAGCAAAACACCGGATAACATGTTCTTGTTCAACGCATTTCTTCATCATTGGTCAAGTTAAACAGGCTAGAAAGAGTACAGCACTGAACAGGGGCAGAATGCAACCAGCGTTACATGATTGCTATGTTGTGGGTACGGTATACAAAAACAGAAGTTTTTTTTGTTGGCAGAATGTGACGTCATAACGACGTAAAAATTTACTAAGATTCGCGTCCCATTATGTTACTATTATCAGAATGATAAATTTATTCAAATTTCAGTTTATTTATTTTCTTGTGATTGATAATACAGAATTATCAAATTGAAAATTAGCAAAATATTACTAATCAAACGGGTATAGTCTACACGCGGATTTTTTTTCCGCCATTGATAATCATTTCAAGCTATTCCCTCTGTGATTGAACCACATAATATAGTCTGTCCAAACAAAGAAGACATTCTTGCAAGATTAGAAAATGACTCCAAGTCGGTCAATATTGGTTCAATAATCATAAATTTGTTCTCAAATTGTAGTAGAAAACATTTTGCTCTATTTTAGACGAAATTTATAACTTTAAAAACCAACATCAACCGAGCTGTAGTCATTTTCCCATCTAGTCAGAATGTCTTCTTTGCTTCAATAGACTAACAATAACATAATTTTTTCACTGCCTATAATTTAGTTTTGAAACAGTAATTTACATACCCGATTTGAATTTTGTGGGCCGTTTTGTCGACATATAAAATTTTATTTATTCAGAACTGATGGGTCACACGTGTACCAGTAAAGCTTGATGCTTCACTTTCCAATGCATAGTGTGGACATATACGTGGTTTAATGGGTTTTCATCATTTATGCAGCCTCCCATCTATTTCAACCTGATGTCTTGAGTATTAGAGAAGTGTCTGTTTACGACCAGAACATCGTAAATGTAACAGTTTTTTTGCTGGCAGTTCTACTAGCAAGTGAGTATGTTTCTGAGTTTCGTACTGAGAAATACTTTTCGGAAAAGTAGAGCTAGCAGTGGTGAGAGTTAAGTCTCGTACAATAGAAAATGTATTATCGACTTGAATTTTCTTTCAGATCTTCATTCAAGATCGAGCAGCTCACTCTCACATAATGATTAATAGAATTTTTTTTTGTATTTTATTATTTTTTAATCACGATACTGACTCACTACTATATTGAGATTATTTCATTTTACTCTTTGAAGAGGGAAACACACTCGAATATTAAGAGAGAAAAATAATTAAACATCTTTTCTTTCCAAACGGACCTCCATAACAGTGGATCACTATCCGCCAAATTGAATAAAATTTGCTATACGGTACTTCAATTACTAGATTCAGCCAGCTCAATCATTCAAATGATTTTATAGATTATTACATAAAAGTTTTTAAAATGAAATTTCATTTATTATCATTCTTTTAAGGTTGACCTTTCCTATTTTTCACAATCATCATGATAATGATGTTCAATTATGATCTGATATTATGAACAAAATCTTATTCAATTATGACTTGTTTTTCAGCTTGTTTATAGTATTATTTATGAATACAAAAAGCTTTAAAATATGGGATTCTTATTATTAAGGTTGGCTAATCCCACGGATATTCACCAATTTTGGACAATCATCATGAGATGAAATCAAATAACTCATCTTTAAAATACCATGTTCAAACCATGGTTAATTACTATGTTACTTTTAAATACCGTCTCTGAATAAATTCGCCAAAGAATACCGTAACAGTATGATTGGTCAAACATGATGGTAAAATTCCATATTTACATATTTTAAAGCTACTTTCCAATCCATAACTTTTTAAAGGTTAACTACTATGAACATGCTTGAAACAAGAAATAATATTATCAACGAAAGGAAATAGAATTCACAAACATTATGATGACATGAGGGTCAATGTTCTTCTAGAGATGCCAGTTCAGAAAAGTGGCCGTGACCTGCGGCCAAGTCTTGAATAGTTTGTTGATAAACGAGGTGCATACTTTCAACAGTTGGCCCTAACGAGATGCTCTCCAACCCTTGCAGGCCAATAAAGCTTTCCCTCTAACCACGTGACGTGCGGTCTTTCTTCGAATTTTACCCTCTTCCAAAGTCAACCTCCTCTATCCACATTCTTATGTACTTATTTATTCGCAGAATCTTTTCTTTATATTTGCGGTCTTTGTTTTATCTTCTTCTTCTTCTTCTTCTTCTTCTTCTTCTTCTTCTTCTTCTTCTAAAACTTTTTCTCAATCCAATATTCATTTATTTCTCTCTCTCTATCTAAAACATTATCATTCTAAAACAGAGAGGTAAGTGTTGTACTGTAAAGGCTCATTATAATGATTATTATTGAATAATAATATAAGGATGTATTGATAATAATACAAGGAAAAGAATGATTTCACTGCCGTATGAATGCATTTAGTTGTGGTTCAAGAGATCTTTGCATGCGATATTTACTGTATTTATTGCAGTATTATTTCGCATTAGAACTTAGAAGGTGCTGTCTCTAACGTGAGGTGGGGGCGGTGTAGATAACGCCGATTGAAACCCATAAATAATAACTTATTTTCCTTTTCATTTCTTCCTGATTGTTCTTCTTATGCTGCTTCTTTCACTTGTCCATCCACTCTTATATGTTACTCTCATAGTGAATTTGAGTTGTTTCCTCTGCTCCAAAAGCTGATTTAGTCAATTAGATTTTCATTGTTTATCGTGTCGTTTTATGCAATATTCTAGATCAGGTCCACTGCAGTTGATATAGTACAGTAGTTTCAATAATGCATAGATAAGCATTATGACAACGCCCTCTATATACATAATGTGGCCTTCTTATGTAATGGGGTTTGGGGAAGATCGGCCATGTTTGTTACCTATTTGATACGTGTCAGTTACGTTGGTGGGCTATTGTTTGAATGTGTATTGATTTAGTACTGGCATAGTACTTATTCAGCCTTATCAATTGTATGATAAAATTGCTTATTACATAGTACTTACTGGCCTTATTGATTGCATATGGAATATAGTAATTGACATCATTGGCCTTATGACACGATAAGAATGACACAGAATCCAAATTCTATAGATACCCAGTATTATTTAATCAAATACCAACTTGATAAACTGGTTCAAATCTTGAATATTTCAAATAACTATATATTAGCAAAAGATTGTGAATAGGGAATCGCTGGTATGCTGTGTGAATGATACACCATCCACCATTTTCTCTCAAGCAGCCATTTTCTTAGGCAGAACTCACAGAAGACTGTCCACCAATCAGACAAGTGCAGGCGAGGCATGAAGGCGTGTCTAAGTCAACTCTGAAACATAACCCGATAACTGCTGCCATCTACTGGTCGAATTTGGAAACTTTTCGAACCGATGTAGTCAGCCAATCAGAGCGTAGGTGGGCGGAGCTTGGAGGAGTGTCCAATAGGAGTTGAAGCGAGTCACCCTATTGCTACTGCCATCTGCTGGTTGAATTTGGAACTTTTTCAAATGGTTTTCTTCAATAGAGTTGGGAAGGGCAGTGGAGATGTCGTCAGCCAATCAGAGCCTAGGCGGGCGGAGCTTGGAGGCGTGTCCAATGGAAGTTGAAGCAAGTCACACTATTGCTTATGCCATCTGCTGGTTGAATAAGGAACTTTTCCGAATGTTATTGTGAAGAGAATTGGGGAGGACAGTGAAAATGCCTGCAATGAACAATGCCTTGTGTACACATTATCTGTGGGAATTTTACATTCAAATAATGATTCATGTTGAAATAGGGAGTTTCTGTCGATCTCCTGGAGGTTTGAGGGCTATAACTCTTGAGATTATAACAGGTGTACAGTGTACTTGCTTGTGATTTAGTTCCCGATCTTTTGTCAAAACATATATATTCCCAGTGAGATGCAAGTTTGATAATGGCTTCAATATAAGAATCGTTCAATCAATATTCAAATACATTCCAATGCATTGGAATCCATTTGAGTACGTTGCATTACGTCATAATACATCAGATTACATTACATTCTAGTTTCCTACCTCTAATTTTTATCTTGCCCGATATCAGGCAGTTATGGAGCAAACTTCTCTGTAATAACATAGATTAGAACTCGATTGAATGAACAAATGAATGATTTGATGCGGAAGTTCAAAAGACAAAAGAAGTCTGGTTTTCATAGCAACTATTAGTTATTCGTACCAAAGCCAATACTACTCAAACTCTAATAAGTAGTATTGTCTTTTCTTGTACTTACAGATATCTGTGGTGGGTTTGTACCCCAAATCAGTATGATTTTATGAAATTTTGAGCTTTTTCATATGAAATTCCCAGAAAATTATATGATTCAGCTTCTGAGAATTGACAAAATACGTTTCAACTCTAGAGTATATTTCTACATTGTTAAATAAATGAGTAAACTTTTATTTCCAATTCAAACCTTGAAATATGAAAGTATTTAAACTTGCATTTCACTATATTGTTAACATTCTTGACTAGATAAATTCTATAATAGATAAATAGATAATTTTGGAAATGTTCTGACCTGAGATCGAGCGAGCGGCCTCCTGCGTTGAGTAGGTGGCGGTACTACGAGCCGTGCGGCCGTGTCCTCTCTGAAAACCGTCTCAGGCTCGAGAGCTTCCATTTGCGTCAGGCTGCGAGACCGACCCTGCAAATTGAAAAAAAAATTATCATCAACTATAATAATGATTATTATCAATTATTATTAAATCAATTAACAATTTATAAAAGTGTAGAACAAGTCTCTTATTGAAATTATAAAACTTTATTATTCAATAATTTGTGTTTGAAACTTGAACATCGTCATTTCCAAAAAATTACCAATAATTATTAAGTATTTGCTAACATCACAATGGAAGCGATTTAGCGTCTGATCTACTTCCAAGGCCATTTTCTTACATATTATCTATTATTTTATTTTCAAGCAATGTAGTCCTCATATGCTTTTTCGATAAATATAAAGTGGGTTTTAAGGGTCCACATCCAATATCAGTTCAGACTATCATTTCGAACTGTGACAGTCAAAAACTGTAAGTGGGTGTAGAAGCCTGCAGTCCAAATCCTAAAAATGCTGAAAAAATAAATCGAATAATCTTTTTGAAAACGTGAAAACGTGAAAGGATATAATCATCATCATCATTTATTTATTTATTCAAATTACATTTTGGCGAGTGTAACAGGATCATGTCTTGAACCGCTCCTCTACCAATTTATACTACAGAGTCCAAAATATGCTCTTCACGGAAAAGCGAAATAATATTTTCAATTTGCGAAAACGTAAAGGAATGGAATCACTTTACGAAAACGAAGAAGAATGTGTAAACTACAAACACTGGTGGAACAAAGTACATGCGGAAATATGAGAAAAGCAATATAGACTTTCCATTCTATATAGAAAGTGAATACGCTCAACCATTGGGTTCGGTCGAAAATCAATTGATTAGATACGGCCAAGTCAACATTTATACAAACATCAAGTCAAGCCAGGTATCGATTAGAATTGAAACCAAACTCTGATAAAACTTTTTTGAGCCTAAACCAACATGAATGTTGAATTAGAAAATTATACGACAAATATTAAAGCGACCACCTACGTCATTATGTGTGGTGACAGGAGTGAATGGGAGGTGGGAAGGGGTGAGTGAGAGAGAGAGAGAGAGTGTGAGAGCGATAGTGTGAGGAAGAGGAAGACAGACAAAGTGAAACGGTTGGAGGGGTGAGGGGCGGAATAGTTGTGGCGAAGTAATGATGAGGAGGGGAAAGTCAACATTTTGAGCGCTAACGAACTTTGCTATTCCAATTTTGAAATAGCCTTGCCCAAGCTTTCGCACTAATCCCGACGTCATTCTTCAGCCTTCCATTCTCTTATCAAAATTTTAGAGCGCGAATTTTAAATCCAACGCGTGAAATTTAATCATACATTGCACAGCTTGATTATTCTGTGGAACAAATAAGTGTTGACAAAGCGAAATCAGACTACGGAATCGTTGAAACCACAGTTCCTCACAAATTAGTAAGTCAAAAAAACGTTTGCATGAATGCACTATTTGGAAAAATGATTCTAGTAACTGACGCAGAGAAGTTCTTTTTCGTTTTTTGAAGAAAAAGCTGTGACCCATAGGAAAGGCATTATAGGGGTATTCACGATCAATGACTGTTAAGTCGTGGTATCCTGTTATTTGCTGAGTCAATGCTATATTGGAGAAATAGCAGCTGATTCGATCAAATTCCAGAGCCAGGTACCATATAGTTCGTAAATATCCCTATAATTTAATCTTTCTCTAAATAGAAAAACTTTCCAAGTGGAAGAAGGCTGGTTAGAAAGTTAATTTTCTCAACGGAAATTGATACCCACCACTTCACACCTTGAATTGTCAAGGGAAGAACTCTTTCAGACACATGATTCCATGATATTAGACTCATTTTTTCATCAATCTTTTTCTTCCGGTCAGAAATAAACACATAATTTGTATTCTTCCCCAACCTTCAAACATTCAACTTCAAGGCGAATGAGTTTGTATAGCCTACTTCCAGATGGAAATCGAAACTACTTGAAAGGAGAAAAAATTAATCCAAGAGATCCACCGAGACTAAACTTTATATTGAATTCAAAGAACAAGTTTGCAGCTGGGGTGGGTTGGGAGAAAACTCATTGAGATAATCTAACTACAGATAGTTATGAAGTCTCTTGAAGAAATCAAAAGAGGGAAGTAAACTAGAATGAAGAGTGAGATAGAGAGAATGAGGGAGAAGTAAACGAAAAGCGTGTGACAGAAATGGAAAATCGAGCAATCGATACACAGACAGCCGTTTGAAAAGTTCTGCATAACCAATTTCCAAGAAGCATCAGTTTGACCCCGTTTGACATAAGGATTCTTATTCCAACAAAATATCAATATCCTATGTGAATAGAAAATCAATCATTACATTAGTCAATTTGTCACTATTGCATAAGAATCACAAATTCCAGCGAATTTTTAGACATATCATGGAATCTATGAAGATTTCAGCATAATAAATATTTCATTTTCCATTGATAACTTCTGCTGTCATACATTGAGAGGAATTATTTTTCCATACGTTTTTCTAAAGATTCATCTCATGAAATTAGGCTTAGATAGATAAATTAAGATTTACTATCAACCTGGTTCTACAATGGAATAAGAACATACATTTCTGCAGTTGATTATCATAATTTTATCTCTGTTGAGCGTATGAAACCTGACTTCAGGTCTCCTAGACCTGCTTTGTTCATTATTTTTACTTCTAAAATTGTAGTAACCTACATAATCATGGATTGTGATTCTGTATGCAAGCAACAGTTGAATTTATTCTGGATAAGACCATAAAATATGCATGAGAACAAAAATATGCACTTCACAGACCTCAAAACTTTGTCACCCCAAAAGAGTAACAATCCTTTCATAATCAACTTTTTATTTAATAAAAAATCCTCATATCAAAGAATAATGCATAGCCTATAATTAACAAATCCATAACGCGAATTCAGCAGTTCAAAAATCGCTGTACTTTGAAGAAACATCGAACTATATACTACATAATGCATGGAACATTTTTGTTTTTGACGGTGATGCCTTCATTTATATATCGTTATTTACTGATAGATATTTGGATTGTATCGAGATACAATCAATACAATCGATACCCAACTGGTAGCCCATCCCCATGTTGTGACACGTGTGCATTATCAGCTACATTGTACGTCGGTTGTGGCCAATCAACAGAAGCATTGTACTTGTCGTGTTTGTGGTCACGTCAATTTGTGAACATTAATTATTGATTCCTTAAGTAGAGTTTGGTAAGGCGATGTAGTTGGAGACCACTCTAAATTCTATGTTTATCTTGTCAGGGATCGACATATCGATATGGAGGTTCGAGAGAAGCTTCATAGATCAGATAACTCGTCATCATCACAAAATTTCAAATATTGTAAAGATAAGATTTGTTTGTCAATGGCGCAACAGCCCTATGAAGGGCCTAGGCCTACCAGCTTCATAATCACTCCATTATACAACCCGTCCAAGCAAAGAAGACACCCCGGCAAGACGGGAAAATGACTCCAGCCCGGCCAATAACGGCCCAAAAGCCATAAATTCTTAAACAGAACCCACAGCCCCCGAACCAACACCGACCGAGCCGAAGCCACCCCCAACCCGCCAGAATGCCCCCCCCCCCTGGCCCGGACAGGCAATACAGCAGGCGAATAATCATCAACCAGGATAGACGGGTGCTTAGCACGTCGATCCTCTCAGCCATAAGCCAGTCTTCACAACCAAGTGAAGATGCAGAACAGCTCTGAATAACATGCAGTTAATCAGTTAGAGTGTGATGCAACAATTGATATTCCTCCAGAAACGGGAAACGACTGACTGTCTTTACTAACGACAGCCAATCTCCCAAAGGAGGTACTGTAAAGATAAGATAGCCCAGATAAATATTCAAGAGGAACGTCATAGATCAGCAAATCACTCGTCAACATTACAACATTTCAAATATTTTAAACATAAGATAGCCTAAATAAATATTCGTATTACTCGAGTGATGTAAAATTATCAACGTTTATAGACAAAATAAGGTGCTGCTCCAATTTTGAGAGAATGGTGGGCAATATCAATCAAAAAATTTAAATTCAAATGAATCTATTATAAATTCTATGTCTGCGTGAAAACAAGATTATTTGATAACAAGCTGCGCGGTGTAATTCATTCAAAGCTGCCCAGGCAGAACTGAATTCAAGTTACATAAAAAAATTAATATAGGAGCTAATATAGAAGTTATATTGATTATTATAAATCAATAAAAAAATAATAGAAATTCAACTTCTTATCATCAATGAATCAAGAGTACACTATATACATAAATCTATCGATTATTCTCCTTCGATAACATTGGAAAATGGAAAAGCTCTTCAAAAAATGATGATAACACTTTTCAAAAATTTCAGAAGTAGAGAAAATAACTGTTGTTGCATATCATTCACCGAAAATTGAAGGGAATGAGAACACAACTCAATTAGTGTATAGTTAATAAATGGTTTGACATTTTGTGAGATCAGACTCTCCCAATTTAGGGAACGGTAATATTATCGCAAGCTTGAAATGTTGATGTTATTTCAATGATGTAAACCAGCATTTACGTTAAACAAGCCAGAGGGCGACATTCTAAAGGTCAAGTCGGGGGCAGAGAAATAATTGGCACAAAACTAGGTTTGGCTTCTTGGTGATCTCGAGAGAATTCCCATATGCACACTGACAAGTGAGAATCAGATGGTATGAGAAATAAGCATAATCATCTATCATCATCGAGAATTGATAGATGGTTATGAAATAAGCCACAAAAACCACTGGAAAATCATGATTATCAGTACAAATAATTAAATTTTATTTAAGCTTATCCAGTCTGAGAACTTAGCTGGAGTATAGATTAATCGGGAAGAAAAGAGATTATTGAATGCATAAGGTTATCATTTTCAGCGAGTAGAGCATACTGTAACAAGAATGATGGAATGTATTCTACCAGGGGATTAGAATGAAATGATATCAAGTTTTAAACATTTTCGATAAACGTTATTGAAATAAGATTTCCTTCATGAAAATTTTCCATTTGTCATATCATCAGATGCAAAATAATGAGATGATTATCTTTACTTGTCCAAGTTATTGATTTTATATGTCAAGAGAACATCACAATGATCAATGATTCTGAATATCACCAAATTTGGGATGTAATGAGTGTCAAGGGAAAATATAACTAATAACAGTTTTTCATCATTATCATTCTTCCATATTGAATAATTGAATCTCAGTGGGTATAGTATGGAAGGAGACCTAATCAAAATTAGACAGACATCCTTGAAACATAGTAGTAATTGTTGAACAAGTTGTTGAATGCCAGAATTCTTAGACAGAAAACTTTAATTGATTGCAACATTATTAGTGCGACTAGACCGTGTAGTTATAGGTATGACTCATAATTCAAATGGAAGACAAATAGCTGTGGTTACCGCTACATACATGTTATTTCTCATGGAGTACGAGCACCCATGACTGATGACTGAAATGAACCAAGACAACACCGCGCAGCGTTGAAGTCTGGACAAATGTCCGAGGTCGCCCCTTCCTCCCCGCCGTTCAAGGCACAGGTCTTCGTCATTTGTTTTACCAAATGAAAGTACAACGAAATTTATAGCTACGCTTTCTTTTTCCAGAACTCTGCTTCACTGAAAGAACAATATAGCACTAAAATTTCTCATATGGCACGCCTTTATGAGAAATCGGGGATTTATTGAATGTAAGATTTATTAAAGTTTGCTAAGGATGGTTGGCATATAAGTTCACGAGGTGAGCGTGAAATATCATGAGAAGTTCGATGAACGGTAATCTATTAAGAAAAAAGGCAGAGATTCAAATCTATCTTTGACGAGAAAGTTGAAATCAACCTTACTACAGGCTATTCTGATGGAAGTACTTGTATTCAAAAACACAAATGAAAGCCAAAAATCGTTTCTACAGATTCTAAAATTACTAGATAATATCAATCCAATTCGATCTGAATGAATTTGAAACTGTTTCATTTGTAACGAAAAATTATACGGAGTATAGAATTATCTCTTTCAATATTTGAATCTAATTTCTACCTATATAGTCCCTAGAAGTTCATTATGTGTTTATTCATTCATTCATTTACAAGATTTCAATTCCATTATCAAATATTTTGCTCAGAAAACAGCCAAAAGTTCGAATGTTGATTATCACATGAGACATAAGGAAAATTGTTGGAACGGAATGAGGCACAAAAAAGCCAAAATTGGAACGTGTTCTTCTGGGAAAATCACTTCGATTCTCAATAAAACGAAAAGCCTGGGAGAATGAAGATAGAGGGCTATATCCCGGCAAATCCGGTTTGTTTTTTCAACAAGCTTCCACTTCATAAATCTCGGATTATGTAAACTGGGCTCCTTTTTATAATCACAAACTCTCTGAAATCTCAATTTTCCCTTGAATTTTTCCAGCAAGGACTTTTTGTAACTTCAAGAATAATGTGGAATTTCGTGATATAAAAATTGATTAGAGGGATATTTCAACGGATAATCCTTCTAGGGGTTAAGACAGAGACACAATGAGCCAATCAACAAGTAGGCTGGAGGAGGACAAAGTCTTCAAATTCTTTAGAGGAAACGTTTTTAAGGCAAGTAAAGTTACACTTAGAAGCTGGAATACTGAAAGTTACAGATGAATTAGAAGGGAAATTGAGCAGGAAATTTTAATGTTGACTTTGTACAACTGAAGCAGATGATATCTAGGGGAGCAAAAAGTTTTTTAGATAATCGATTAATACCTCGGAATAACAGCAGACATATGGTATCAAAATACAAGAATAGAAGGATTAGTAACGGATATGTTTGGATTGTAATTTCGATAATGACAAATGCGAAAAAATCAGAGAATATGTGATTTGTTGAAGCTCTTTCGAGATCGAATAACTTAATATTGAACAAGCGAATTAGACACTGTAAAATGAAAAGAACACCAAAAACTGAACATACAAAAAAGCAAAGCACTCAATTTTAAGGTCAAATATTATCATATGACGACGTAATAGGTATTTTACACTAAGTAAAAATTTTACAAGGGTTTGTGGGCGAAGTTGAGGTTGCAAGCCCCCTCTTCCACTCAACCCACATAAATACATACTAGTAAGTAAGAAATAAGTGAGATCATGAAAATTTTTTGCATCATAATATCAGTTTTCTCCAACTCATCAATTTAGTTGTACATTATGAATGATATAATTGATAATATACAGGGTTCTTTCAAACCCTATAGAGTACTAAATAAACAAAAATATGCATGAGAAAAGTTTTTCCTATAATCCATTAGTTATTATACAAGAATTGTATAATTGTATGAATTGTATAAGTGATAGCTTGCAATTCAAATACTCAGTACACAGTAATTAATATTAGGCCTAAGTAATAAATCACGATACCCTTAAAAATGATTAGCCTATACATTAGTATCTCTATTATCCAAGTGATCTGTATACGGTACACAGTCTGTGTGTTATTATTTTTTAATAAAAATATTTTCTCATAAAAAGGTGAGCTCCATGTTGTGCATGTATGAGCGCGCACACACGCCACATTCCAAGCAAGAGCGGGGTGACAGTGAGCGAGCTCAATATCCAATTTCCGGATAGAACAAAGAGCATACTCACCTTTATTACGGCTCGACTATATTTGGAATTGAAATACAGCTCGAAACTCATCCGATACGCTGAAAATACTAGTCCACCGGATGATAGAATGCATATTACAAAGGCGAAATTCCGCGCTCCGTTACCAATCATACCTAACAATAATCATTATAATATTGTCGAGGTAGCGCTCTGCCACCAATCATTTTAATAAACAATTATTATCATCATCGTATTGTTGATTAGAGAGAGCTGGAATCAACTATTGTATTTTAATAATAAGCGTGTAGTAGCGAAATTATTATAATTATTGATAGTTTCATCAACTATCAATTTATCATTTGCATAATATTGTTTTCCATAGATGGCAACAGCTTTGTAAAGTAGAAAATTGAATTGGATTAGAACATCAATGTTCGCAATGAAATTTGTTCGAGTATAAAAAATTATGATTGCTCTTGTATCAATCAATAAGATTATAATCAATATTATTGTCAATTCATGAATATAAAGTACCGTCTGTTTATAAAATGAAAAGAGTGATAGAACTTTTATGACTCCCACTCTCATTCAACAACGATGAAATATGTTATTTTTGCAAAATATCAAAATAACATAGAAATGCTAAAATGGAGCTGGAGTGCTAATAATATGATTACAATTATGTATTTGACCTCACAAAATAATATCGAAATGATGACTTCTAGAATACACTTGCTGAATAATATCATTGATTCCAATAACTGATAATAACAAGGAATAGAATGACAAACCTCAGAGACCATAATCATACTCATTTATCATTTCCATTTTGAAAAAAATGTGATGGTGCCATTAAAATTGTGAACATACATCTTCTAATAATGATATTAATAACTTATAAATAATATGGGGTAGAGTTAAACTCATCTTGAGTATGACAAAACTCATAATAATAATAATAATAATAATTATCATCATCATCATCATCATCATATCTTTTCAAACGCGATATTTCTATATAAAATATGATGGTGACTTTGAAATGATGAACATAAATCAATTAACATTAATTAACGTAACATTAGTTTTTTTAGAGCTAAGCATTAATTGACCTTTCACCACTTATCGACTAGATCACATAGTAGAATAGGTGAAAAAAATAATTTCCATTTGTTCAAATTAAAATTCCTGCTAGAGTTGACAATCCTCCTACCACATTAAACCAAACATCTTGCATATCTCGCTAAGAAAAGCCGGTGGAATATAATAATAAATGTTCTAGCGAAAGCTTGCTCTTTTTCCAGTCATGGAATGATTTAAGATAGGGGATTTTTCTGCAGCAGGTAGCAAGAATAAATGCCGCATTGAAATGTTGAGATATACGATTCCCAGTGTATCCATTTCAGTCATCCCACACAAGATCGATGGCTCTCATTTTTATAGAGTAGCCCGATATGGTTTTTGTATATCATGATGAATAGGTCTTCCTCTCTGTGTTGTCTCCACTTCTTACACGCTCTACCTTATTCTCTCTCACTCCCTTTCATTCTCTCTTTCTCTCTTGTGTTATTGAGAGTAGTTTAAGCACGATCGATTCAGCGTGAATTTAACGGCTGAACAGCCCTAAATGCTTGAACTCACGAGAAGATGTTGCCTGACCTAGAAAAGTGACATCCTTGTTAACGTATTAGAAAATGCCACCAACCAGATGACACCGCCACATCTTTAGCAGTGAGCTGTTTTTTCTCTCAACAAACTAATTCCGCAAAAATTTCCTTACGTAAAGAGTTGGGGAATTTTTCAGTCATCAAACTCTATCAATAGCCTATCAATCTCTCATTGAAAACCGTCTTTAAAAAGAAGATCAAGGTATTAGAGATAGCATCACTTTTGTAAGGAAATGAATAGGGAGACTTTCGATAAAATGATTGACAATCTGTAATCTATAAGCATTAGTATTGGGTTCGATGAATATCTAACGAAAGTAATGTATAGATTTTGAAATCAGTACAGTACTCTGTTAATATTTTTCAAAATTACTTGATGTATACTTGAAAAATAAGGAAATATCGTGTAGAAAAGAGTCCAGAATCGGATGAAGTATGGAAGTGATGAGCTACAACTTTGGCATTGACTAACTAACTAGATTACATAGTATATAACATGACGAATGTAAGAACCCTGTAGCATGTTCTAATCTAAGTTATACAACTGATTGCAGTGTAACAAGAATATTATTTGACGTTTCATATGAAGTTTATCAATCCAATCATGGTAAAGGTGAAGAGATTAGTACTGTCGAGGAAATCCTCAATCAGTTAAATCCAAGGAGGTTCAATCGGAAAAAGAACTAGTAAAAGTAGTGATTATGTGAAAATGATGTTATACAACTCATATGTATTGTATGCATGAAAAGGTTACTGGATAATAAAGCCTGTATGCTGGTCCTAGTACGAGTTTCTCTAACTCTGAATCTAGAGACTAGATGCAAAAGGACATGTTCCTTGTTAATTTCTTGCTATTCAAAAAAAAATCTCAAGACTCTCACTATTATATCACTGAGATCTAAGAACAATTCTCCAGCTTATTATTCCAAAAATACAACTCACAATTAATTCAATTTACAATGATTGTGTATGTAATGAAGCTTCATGTTAATACAAACTGTGAAATGCAAATAATATGTTTCTAAAACACATCTAATTTCTAAAACTACTCTTGATTAGGTAGCTCTTTGGAAAAGCAGCTGATATGAAGTAGCAAGTATAATATTGATAGTAGCTTCTAGTAGTAGCTAAAGTTCCTATTACTATTAGTATACCACTGGATACTAGTAGCTTATAGTAGTAGCTACTAGTAAAAGCAGCTTCAGTTACTAGAAGCTAGTGTCAATAAATCACACTTATCACTCAGTGTTAGCTATCTTGCAAGTGTAGTAGCTTGGTGCGACACACGCTCATTAAACTAATATCCTACTCTGTATGCAAGTGCATGTACAGTGTCTTCTAAAAATTCCAGTGATTGATAGCCAGCATGGACGATTGAGGTTTCAGTTGCTATGACGACCGGTGCAAACAATTCTATCTATTTGGAGTTTTTCGCCAGGCTTGGTCGCCGCGCATGGAGGTCTCATATTGGGCGAGCAAGCAATTGCAGCCAACGTGACAGGGAGAGAAGTTAGAAGAAAAAACCGGTGGAAGGAGAAGCCATTAGGACAGGGGAAAATCCGGAGAGAGACTGAAATGAAGCAGTGCTAGAGAGAGTGCGAAGAGGGAGAATAAAGACTTGAGAGAGAGAGAGTGAGAGAGAGAGTGAGTGAGAGAGAGGAATAAAGAGGGAGGAGAAGGTTGTGATGAGACAGGAGAGAACAGAGTAGGTTGGTCAGTGACGACAGAACCAGTAGTGGATGGAAGCTCATCGAATGCTTTGATATTCCAAGAGGAAATGTGAACTGGTGGAATGAAGAATCCGCAAATAACAAAAGGAGCTTCCAATCTATTTTTGTCGACTTCGAGCTATTTCGATCGCTGAAAAGCCGAGAAAAGCAGTATCGATTTTATTGCACGATATGAAAATATTAACTTTGTAGCGAAGAATGTTCTGCAGGAGCTCAATAGGGCTATTTCTATAAGAATATTGAATTTTTTTTATTGATGAGAACTAAATTTCAATACTTATTACAAATTACTACTCATATAAATAATAAGATAATGTAGATATAGAATGTATATAATGTGTATCTGTATATTCTACTTATAATAAACAGGATCATTCGCATGAATTTACCGGCACCTAGACCTTCACTGGTTTATTCTACAAAAATGTGTAATATTCCTCCATCAGATCTCGTAACAATCCATTTTCGTTTTTTAAATCAAAACTTTTTTCTCTAATTTTGCTTGTGAAATCAGCTCCCGAAGTGTCGATAACTCTATGCGAATCACTAACTGAACATTTCAATCTTGAAAATAATAATGGGTTTTTGTACTCCTTATAACAACACAAGGAGTCAAATATGCAATCCGCCAAACAGTGTAATACTCGTCATGGCTGTGTTAATAAATTTCTTGATAACTCTTATGATATCAACTTTGATAACTCTTAGAAAAAGAAATAGATTTCTATTATAGCTCTAATATAATATAATATCTTATTTCTAAAATAACTCTGTAATAGAAATACATTTCTATCTTCAGACTTTCTTCTCAATCTTCATCATAAAACGAATTTCTGCACTTTGCACATTACATGACTCAACTTGATCTTAAAATTCACCAAATTCTACAATGGAGGACTATTAATAATCCTATTTAAAAGCCCTAAATCTAATAATACATTCCTATTTAAAAGCCCTAAAATTTCCAAAATTACTTCAATAAACAATGTAATGATCTATCAAAGTTGATGGACTTAGGCAAGTGAAAACAAAGGTTGTCAGATCCACAAAGTTTATTTAAAATACCATACTTAAGTTTCAATGCTCAGGGCATCATCATCAGTGGAAAACCTTGTGGATCTGACAACCTTTGTTTTCACTCACCTAAATTATGGATAAATTTCACAACATCTCTGATAAAAATCTAAAGTTGATGGATGTTGAAACAAAAATAAATATTACGAGCTTTAAGAGGAGATAATATTTTGATGTTCATGAATAATCTAGAAATAATTTTTACCCGTGGTTTAAATAATTGTAATAAAATGAAAGAATGGAACATGGTTCGAACAAAAGTTATATAAATCTAAAAAAGATGGCTAGATTTGAGATTTCAAGTTATTGGAGTCGTGGTTACAACCACTGGCCGCTCGTGCCCACGGAACAGTTGAAGTGCCCGTATCTTTTACTGGACAGCACTTCACCTGTTTCGTGGGCACGAGCAGCCAGTGGTTACAACTCCATACGGAAGTCATGGGAATTATTCAGTTCCAGTGAATGAGTTTTGTATTTCAGTACTTTTCAGAGGTTTTCCAAAGAAACTGTACGACGTATGATGAATAACATATTCCCTATACACTCGACTGACAGCTTCAAAGTTTATAGCACACTACATAAAACATGAGAATCTATAAAATGTATTGACTTCTCATGTTTCCAGAAAAAAGTCGATCTGAATCACTTCAAAGTGAGATCTCTGGTCCTGAATTCTTTTTATAGCACTCAAGATAAGTAGACGGAGACATAAGATTCAAGTTCATGGGTGCTAAAATTCCGTTCTTGCTTCTTTCTAGGTGGATAGTCAAGGGCTCTTCAAAGAATCCCCGCAGAAGCCCCTGTTCTCTAACTCTACCTTCACTACTACAAATGATAAAAGTTGAAAATCACCGTGCATTGCATAGAACAGGGATCACTTCTCCCTTTTCTTATTTCTCCTAGTTTTTTCCCATCTGAATATCCTAGTTTAAATTAGAAACTTGATATCGTGTGCATTCAAGCTAACATGAAGAGATGAAAACACAATAATTACCTCTACCTCTCGTTCCAATTTCATAATTTTTTATCGAAACAAACGAGTTCCAGAGTAACTTTCATAACTTGGAATAAATGCAGTTCGATCGGGTAGAAATAATTGAGTTCGTAAATTCAGTACAGAAGTATTAATTACGTTCATGATAGTTTTTCTTGTCCACGACTATTCTCATTGGAAAAATATTGAGTTATATTTTGTGAATTCGTATTAAATTTCTAATAATTTTTAATTATTAATGCATGAGAGTCAAAAACATATCCAAATTCGATCATCATGAATATTATTATGAGCAAGACACTGATACTGATATTGAGTGATATAGGATTAATAAATAATTCAATAAAAATGAATAAATAGGATAATAAAAATGACAATAACATTAAATTTCGGTGAAAATGTGGATTTTAAATAGACTAAATACGATTATTGAGTATACTTTTCATTTCATTTTGAAATGAAATGAAATTAAATGAAATGAAAATATCCTTTATTAGGCGGAGTTAGGACTAGGAAGTCCTTTCTACCACTAAACCTCATTTTGCTTCATTCTTACCTCATACTTCATTTTCACATCACTTACACTCCACTTTCCATTTCACCCACTTTTTACTTTAGCAGGTAAATTTCATTTTCATATTCATTTTGCTTCATTCTTACTTTATACTTCATTTCCACATCACTTTCCATTTCACCATCTTTTTAATTAAGCAGGTAGAACGCAAGCTTGATAATATCAATTTAGTAGAGCAGTTTCAAGAAAAAAAACCTCATCAACTATTTATAAACGAGTCTCGACTGCTAAGTTGAAAAATCTACCAATCACTATTATCATTGAAAATGACTTTTTATTGAAATATTTCAAATAGGAAGTGAACAAAAGTTGCTACAATTATTGTTACTATTAAGTATTATACTATTCACTATTATTACTATTGTTACTATTATCCACTGGAATGGAAAACCTAATGCATAGATTGAATTATAGGCTTGTGTGACTCCACAGATTAATATCTTTCCAGATTTAAAGTGAGGTCATAGAACAAAGTATTTCTCACTTTGACAATGATTCATGAGATCCAATTATTCTCAACATACCGAAATTTGCACTCTGTTCAATTTAATCTGCGCTGGAAAGCAATGGAGGCTCGAGTGCCTGGTGAATTCAATTAACTAGCAGCAATTAATAATCAGGACACATTTTAATTGTGGTTGAACTTTGTGGATGACTGTGATAGATTACCAAAAAATCTCGTGGGTTGGGATGAATTGCGATAAATTTTTCAAATAGTTTTGAGAGTGGAAAAGAAGTGGATCGAATTTAGATTGGGAACGGAATGATAAGTTGCAGTGGTTCATCTTCATAATAATTATTTCAAAGTTAAATAACAGGAAATTTGCGACTAGCATATAAAAGATGGAATAGAGTGGAATATAAAGTTAAATACGAGAAAATTTGCGACTAGCATATAAAAGATGGAGAGTGGAATAGAAGTGGATCGAATTTAGATTGGGAACGGAATGATAAGTTGCAGTGGTTCATCTTCATAATAATTATTTCAAAGTTAAATAAGAGAAAATTTGCGACTAGCATATTGGATGGAGTGGATTGTTCCAAGATGAGTCAATCATTTTTAATATCCACTATTATGCTTATCAAAATCATATTAATTTGGTAATACTATTACTAGACTGCTGATTATAGTACTAATAATAATGATATGTTATACTAGACTATTAATTATACTGTCTATGTCATAATACCCATCTGAAAGTGAATTAAAGAGGAAGAGCTACATCCCACTAATCGGTTCCCGTAAGGATGAATAAGTAAATATCACAAGCAAATGCATATGAATGCGAGTGAGGATAATAAGATGAATGAGAATGAATAAGAGAGTGAAAAAAATTATTTCAATTAAACCTCGAACATTGAATGAGCTCGGTGTAACACATTCAAAGTCTATAGAATATGAATTTACATGTTGTGACTTAAATAATACGAAAGATTGTGTGTCCAATCTAATAATTATCAACTCCAATTCATAATAATTATGTCAACTTGATAAGCATAATAGAATCATTCGAATCAAGCTTTATTTATCCAGCGAAAAATGCGTTCGAATATACATGTAGTTTGCTCAATCAAAGTAGACATTCTTGCAAGATGAGAAAATGACTCCACCTCGGTCGATTTGGGCTGAAAAAAATAAAATCTGGTTCGAAATTGTAAAGCAGAACGCTCACTACAATTTGAGACCAAATTTATAATTTTTGAACCAATATTGACTGAGTTGTAGTCATTTTCAAATTTTGCCAGAATGTCTTCTTTGCTTGGACAAACTAAACTCTGTGGAGAATTCATGGGGAGCACTGTATATCAATCTCGATTCTTCCTGTATTACACAATGTGCTTCACCCCACAATAGGCCACCATCAATATTCACATGAACGGAACAGGATAAAAGATTCAACAAATGAAGATGTCCGGCGGGATTTCTTCCACTCTTCTTTCATACATGAAAAGGTAGACATCATCTTCGTATTCAACTTTTCACATTGGCGCACTTGTGGGAGAATACCGGAATTAACTGAGTATTAAAAGACGCGGTTGCTTCCAGATTAGTCCATTAGTGTGTTTGAATAACGCTTTTCAGTTTTTAATAGGAAGAGCATTATCAGATATCTAGGAAATATATCATACAATAGCCTACATATAAATAAAAAATAAACATTGGACTAAATATAATAAGCGAGTCACGAAGATAGAATGAGGAGCTTGTTGTGCATTTGCTCTGAAGCGGTTTAGATAATACATATTAAATATGAATTTCACTGGCGGCTTGTGCCCATGAAACAGGCGAAGTGCTGTAAAGTGAAAGATACGGGCACTTCACCTGTTTCGTGGGTATGAGCCGCCAGTGATGAATTCAACAGTCTAAAGAAGGTCTTTCGCATCAAGGAAAATATAAAGTACTTATTCAAGTTGTATAAGGACTTGTAGATTAGGTCTAAAGCGGTCTGTATACTATGGTGATACTTTCATTCAAAGTATTACACAATCAACAGGATGAATGGGTCAAATTCAACAGGTATTGCATCAAGAAGAAGGTCTTGCACCTCACTGAATCATTTTCTATATTCCTTCCTATTCAATTTTATAATGCAACACTTCGCATCTCCTTGCATGTAACATGTCAAAACTAAACGTATGTATACACAGTTCTGCATTGATCTTCTAATCCCTCCCATAAATTTCATCGGCCGTAGAACATATATATATATATATTATGTAATAATCCAATAAAACATAATCTGAAGATAAGAGGCAAACTGAATAGTTCCATTAGTTTACGGGAAATCGTATCAATAGTATCCAAGTTCCGCCTGATTGTTCTTGTGCTGAACTTGCGTCGTTAGAAGTTTTCAAGTTTACAGCTGAAGTAACCGAAGTGAAAATATGTTCTCATAAACGGCAAGGGCAAGCAAGCCTCTATGAGATATTGATCACGAGTAGTTCGGCAAAGATTTGGAGAATTAATGGCCGGAGAGTTGCTAGTTGAGACGGAATTCGACCACACCTATTCCAACTGAAGTTCATAACCCCGGCCAACTTCAAACCATGCTCCACCCATCCTAAGTTTAGCCTAGAGGATCAAAGTTTATAATCTTCGAATCGAAGTTTGGAAAGAGATCTCATTGATAATCATATTGGAGATTATATTTGGATGGAAATAACCCAACAATATTAGTCTAATATATATAAGTTTTAGATTTCAATTATGAAGGCCAAGAAATACTGACAGTAGGCTAGTATTTTTCGCTAATTATAACACAAGCTTCGGATGGGATACTTGTATGAATTGAATTTGAACGGAATTCTATCGCAAAAAACAAGGACAGAGGTAGAAATCAATCGGCTTTTTCAACAATAAGATGGGCCTATTTCAAGTGTTTTTACAGGTAAACAATTGTGAATTACAACAGTGAAGTATAAAGGGATGAATTTTAGAAACAGTATTGTAAATAAGCCTGCTCCACCCTCTTATTTTAATTGATGAGAATACGTTTTCAACTATTCCGAAATAGTTATTTGTGTAACAAGTGCCTAAAGTGGTAGATTGCTGCATCGAGTGAAACAGTTTTTTTCACGAGCCGGAGGCGAGTGAAAAAAGTTTCTCGAGTGCAGCAAGTACACTTTAAGCTCGAGTTACACATTACATATTTCCTACAGTTACCATAAAATGTGAAAAAAAATTCAATAGGGTGTTGATTCAGAGTTCAGAGACCTATAACATATAAACTGGAGGTTGTTGGGTCACCAAGAAGGGTAACTACATTATAATATCTCACTCAACTGATTATAATACACTATATACAAATGGACTAATAGAATGGACTGATAAAATAAACTGACAGATTGGACTGATCAAATTGACTGATTGAACTGAAAAAAATGAACTAATGAGATGGACTGGAAAAATGAACTGATGGAATGGACTGACAGAGTAGACTGATGGAATGAAATGACAGAATGGAATGATGAAATGAACTGACAGAATAGACTGATGAAACGGACTGACAGAATAGACTGATGAAATGTACTGACAGAATAGACTGATGAAATGGACTGACAGAATGGACTGATTGATATTATAGAGAATACTCGAAGTAGAAATTATTGTAAATAAAGTATAGTAGGCCTACAACAAGCCTAGGTGAACTTGGAAATAATATCACCCAAATGTATTCCTATCCGCTACACAGCCCACCTAGTTGAGAGAGTAACGAACTCGTTACTAAAAATGGAATGTTCATGCTCGGATAATACTCATGAATTTTCAATTGAATTGATTATTCAGAGTGTCTCCGGCTAGTTGACATGAGAACAGTGATCAATAGTATGCTAACAAGTTTGGAGACAAGTTGAAAACGACACTGTGACACCGAAACAAGTTGATTTTTCAACCGATATCGACCACTGAAAACACTTCTGGTTACTTTCAGGTGACAGTTTTCGTTCAGTTAGAGTTTCAAGAAAATACAGAATATAGCAGAACTTGACGTGATTGAAATACATGTACTGACAGGGATTCTAAAAATATATTCCCTGAATTATTCTAATATAACTAGATTGATGCGAATTATCTGAAATCCCATCAAATGGGTTGAAAAATACCTCCTTATAGTGCCGAACATTTTCAATATTTCGAAAATTGGCATCGCTTGCCAGAGAATTCAAAACATATTATTCAAATTATTTTTGTTATACTGACTATACAACATACCGTGAATATTCCTATCTGTATCTACATAAATCATATTGAATTTTCTTAGCCGTTAAGCCGTAGGTCCCGGCTGCCTAAAAACAGTCGTTAAGTCATGTCAGAAGCCCTGAAATTGCTATATTTTTCAATAGTTAATCAATAATGAATCAGAGTACCCTTTGAAAAAGTTTATTTTTACAACTAGTTTTGAACTATTTTCAAGTGAAACTGCATGTATTATCAAATTGATGGCATATAGGAAGTCATCACGATTATTATGAATTTCTATTATAGGATGGATGTACAATACGAGAAGATACTTTCCAAAGTTGAATTTATGGGAAATGAAAGACTGGGTCGACCAATTTTATTGCGTAGATCAATGAATCTTGCCTTTCGAGTTGGGAAATTCCGTTAGAGAGAAGATCATGATTTCCAATTCCCTTTGCGGATGATCCGACTATAAAAATATCATCCATCAGTGGGAGAATGCGTTGTCATTCCACATTTATATGGCAGGCAATCTTCTCTTTCCGTGAAGCAAATATTGGTTTCAAGAATCTGGAGTTGATTCTCATACCACAAAGAAGGTGAAAATAAAATACAGGATGTTTCCTTACCATACCTTTTCTACGCTTATACGAAACGGAAAATGGGTGCATAGAAGCATAACATGCAGGAAATAGCGAATTGGAAAAATTTTAAAATTAAAAAATTGATCGAACCAAACGTTATCACGATATTTCTGGTGGAATATCAAATTCAAATAACAAAATGATCAATTTCATTCTGATGAAAACGTTGATTATTTCTAACTGTAGCCTAAGTGAAAACTTATCACCCGCATAACTCTGATAGTCAGCAAAAATTAGCCTATAATATTATTCTTTATGACTATGTCGTCCTCTAATGATATAAATGCTACTACACATTGTCAACTTCGCTCATATTCCAGAAGAAAACAAAAGACGGATTTGATCATTTTTCAAGACCTGTCAGGGGAGATTAAACTGTCACTTTTCATTCTAATGAAAAATAACTAGATTTGCGTGTCGTTTCACCCTATCCTAATTTGCAGTTGAGCCCAAATTTGGCATTCCTCAACAGGTGAGAAATCATGGAACAAATTACTGATTTATGAAACCCTCACAGGAAGGTTTCTACATTATATTGGTAAGTAAGAAATGAGATTTCATTTTCCGTTTTTCAATTGATAATTTGGTATCCTCAAATTCTATTCAAAGACTGAAGAGAATCTTCAACGAATATTGAAGCATTTGATATTTATGCTAATGAGTGTAGAAAATCGATAGATTATGGAAGTTTCACACTAAAAGGAGGATCACATTAATTTGTGAATCAAATTTGTGAATAAATGAGTTGGAGAAACAAGACGATTTCTTTCATTCATCATCAGATATCTGAGTTATGCAATCATACTCATTGAAATTTGTCATATACTCTTTAAAGCACTTTTTAAAGCACAAATCAATAACATCATTTACTCCACTATTATTTAGTGAAATCTTGAGGCTCAATAATTGATTATGTTCGTTGAAGATACAAGTGATTCGATGGTTCCAAAAGAGCTTTAATCAATCTCTTTCTAGATACAGGATATAACGATACAGGATCTAGATACTAGATTACTGTATATAACGAGAAGATTGAAAATATCCAACAATAATATGTCTACGTCAGTATCAGTATGTCTTATATTTGATGGAACTTCGGTCCTTGAACATAGTAAGTATATTAATAGAACTCTAAAACGCAACAATGAAAAACAATTTTCAAGAATTATCAATAAAACAAGAAGAAAAGTATAGTTGGAAAAAGAGTAAACAAGAAGTATGTACTTGAAGAATAAAAATGTTTCAAATAGATTGTTGAGCAGGAGAATTGAGAATTGAAGAGCAGGGGAAGGTGAGAGAGGGGCGGACCAATCACGGACGAGTATTGGAACCACGCCTACTGACACACCTCCAAATCCCCCCTCCTCACACATGATTGGTCAACAGTGAAACGTGTATGTAGTTTTAATTTCGACCACAAGAAAGCAGCAGTTACTGAGTTAACGCTAGTGGCTAATGCCATTCTAGCAAATATTTGTCTCATAATATTTGCAAATATTCAATTTTTCTAGCTCCACCTATCCTCTCACTCTCTCCAACTCCCTATTTCTTAAAATGTCTCTCTTTTTCAAAAAGAATTCCTGATTGGCCTACTATGTAGTCTCGATAGATCTATTACTGGATGAAGTTAGTTTATCATTTTCCAGCCCATGTAGATGGCAGCACCAACTGGGTCATTCATTCAAGTTATTATTATTTGTGACAAACACTTGAAAATATGAAATCAAAAATCCAAAACGAAAATTGTGTCTTTCTCTTTTCGAATTGGATAGAGGAAGGAGAGAACATAAATCAATGAAAACCATCAATAGAAAAGCGAATTTGAAAGAAAAATGAGAGGATTTCTTATGATTAGGCCTAAGAGAAAATTAATATGGATTTGGACATATGCAAGCGTTTCTAGATGTGAAGAAGAACACATAAAAGTAAAAATTGCTGCAGAGATTAGAATAGAATAGAATAGAATAGATTTCTTGAAAATACTTGAAGGGTGAAGATTTGAAGAAGTTCAAAGAAGATTTCTCATGTGAATACTGTACTTCCACTCAGAATGATGAACACAAAATTAATAACTTACCACGTAAAGTAACTGAAGCGGAGGAGGGTCATGAATGTGAGGTTTTTGATTTACCTGCAAAAAAAATAGTTTTTTAAAAACGAGAATCCGGTAGGGATTCCATACCTAATATATGGGAGACCATATCTCTAATGAACTATGAACTAATTTTGCTAATTATTAGTATACCAACTAATCCGTACATTGCTAATTGGTACCAACAGTCACAAAATTTGAACATTTTTAAATAGTTCGAATAATGTGGAATCCATCCTAGAAACATTATTAAATACACTTAATGCATCAATAAAAGACAAGTGTGGAATGGAGGAAGTTTTCTGTTGGTGGACCATAGTCCACAATATTCAACTGCGCTACAACCTGCAAGAGATGAGACAATATTCTCCACAAATTGGCCATTTGTGTGGACTAGACACAATGCTTTCTGTCAAAGCAGCTTGCGTTGAAAGATAAAGCCGCTTGCAATTGCTTTTCTCTACGTATAAGAGGTTCATTTTCAAAGTGAATCCGGTCAAAATTTCTTATATTCTTACAAAATAGAGAGGATACAAGAAATAAAAGTAGAGAGAGAAAAAACGAAGATAATTGTCAAAGAGATAAGAACGATATTGTAATGAATTTGCTACAGATTGAACAGATCAAAATTTATCAAATTCTAACAAAACATGGAGGATACAGATGGGAGAAAAAAATTAGCGAAACCGGGTTCGAAGGTGCGAAGTATGAATACAATATTATAAAGTATCATTTCTCAGTTAAGTGGTGGTTTTCCAAAAGCATACTTTTAGAAATATAATCTCAATGAAGACAGAAGAGAATTCAAGAACCTCTTGTTGAGTAGAAACTTGGATTGCCTGTAAGTTATTCGGATCGTTCCCCTTGTTTTAATACAATTTGTTATCACGCATTTACTTTTTCTAAATAATTAATCTGAATTACTGGAATATTATCAGTAATATATCTGTGATCATCGATACTAATTTTTTCAACTAGAATAAGGATCAGCAAGTTTCCAGCTCATGTACAACATGTGTTTTCGATTATTTGATAATGTGATGGAGCCATTTCTATCAACTGAATTGAGAAGAATACGAGTATACAGTTCTAAGTTCGATACTAGAAACTCGGAATGGTTTTGAATTAAATGTGGGAGCACTGGGTTTTATGTTGCCAAGTGTCAAGTTCACACGTTCCGTTCTATCATCGGCTTTGCTACAGAGTTCACCATTTTACTAGAAAGGTAGTTTCAATTCATACGGAGAAAAACATTATTGAAGAGAGAATTGAAATTATTATTCGATCATTCTATGAAGTTTTCAAGTGATCAATTAAGATTAGATGATTAATTAAAGAGTTAGGTGGTTTTGTCTGTCTTGTACGTGATGTAACCTAATAACAGCAGATGTGAAGCATCTATTCTTCTGATTTCAAAAAACATCATCCAGGCATAGCTAAATAGCAACTCTGATGATAATTAGAGTTGGTGCTCAAAGGAGCAGGCGAGTCCACCTTACTTTTTGCCTTCAGCTATTAATATCTGAAAGAAAGTGAAAAGTTTTATTATCCTATGTAATAATCATTTCACATTATCATTGTTTGGTTTGCCTTCTCACCCATCGATAGATCTATCCCTCCACATTTCCCAACATTCATGACAATAATTCTCCATCATTGTAGTACAAAGATAATTGATTCTCTAAAACTTTGCCTTGAAACGAGAAGCATATCACATAATTCATACCGCATATGCATTTTATGGGAAGAACGAGTTCCAAAGTACTGAATCCGATTATCCCGATACTCCCTCGGGAACGCAGGAGGAACAATATTACTATTCGACGAGCGTATTTACGAATTTTCATCACGAATTACAAAGTAAAATTGCAATCACCCTTGTTGGAGGGATAAAGGAACGAAGCCTGCAGGAGAGGAATACTGGAAGAGCTCTTTTGCATCTCCTTTTACTACGGGTTGAATGGGGTACCCTATACCGTATATTGCTTTCTTGCATATGAAGACTGCGATCATTCAAGTGCGGTTCAGTTTATTCATACACCATGAACAGCATAAACGAGAGAACCTTCATCTTTTATCTCTATTACGGATAAAACTTCCTGTTGTGAAGACTAGTTGGTACACGGCAAGAGATTATTTTTACAGTAGCAAGACTGCAGGCTCTTTTCATCATTCTTTCGAGCGGCTGCTGCTTCAAGATAAATAAGATTATAGTTGAGCTGATATAGTTCGCGCGAGATGAGGAGACACGCAGTTACAATATACTTGGATTGTCACGGCGTGTCTTCTCTACTCGTGCGAACTGTACCTTGGGAAACCTTGTTGGATCAACAGCAAGTTTTGATAACGTGTTTTTCCTTTATTAAATTCATATTTTAAGAAATCTTACCTGTTTATTAGAATTGTGAATAATATCAATTCACATATATACTACACAATACTATACATAAACCATGAATACTATACAATTCACAACATGTAAAAGGGGAATTCTCAAAGTAAGGAAGAAATAAAACTTCTCAAAACAAAACAGGGACTTCTAAGTAGTAACGGTCGATTGTCATGGAAAAAATTCAAATTAACAATTAATACACAAGTTTATACCTAATAGTTGAGGAGCAGAATTGAGTAGTATCAACGTAAATAATATTAAGGAAATTGGAAACTGAGTCAGGTCTCTATTTTAAATATTAAAAACTTGAATGAATTAAGGTTAGCTTAGGCTAAGCGGTATGGTTGAGACCGCTCAAACCTTTAATAGAAATAGTAGGCTGATAGTAGAGTGCCAGTTTTAAGAAGGTTTTATGTTATATGCAAGTTTAGTTGCATTGGCGCTACAACCCCATGTAATAAATCATTGAATTGGAGTGAATGATGGATGTATTAATCCATCATACAATTTTCTGAAAGAGGCTGCATTATACGAATTCCAATACATGGAGAATGTATCTCATTTCATAATAACATTTCCTTGCCAATTTTGATGGAGACATGAATAATGGGAATCCGATACAATGATACTGCTCAAGAAAAATGGCATTCCTGGCCTGAGCAGGTAGTAGTCTACTTCAATCCAGACAATTTGAAATTTATTACTCAATATTCCGTGCATGCCATAAATCTCGGACAATATTGAATTTGAGCTGACTCTGAGTTCGTATTAGCCTATACTGAGTCAGTGACCGTTTTAAATATGGAGCTATACGGTACAATTCAGCTTCAGTACATACAACACAACGTCCATCAAATTTGATACGATAAAAACCATTCCATTGGATTGTATCATTTGATACATTTACCTTATCAAATAGTTTCTTTGCATCTTATTGATATCTTCCTAAAAGGAAGCTAGACAACGAAACACAGCTTTATGCATCCAGATTCTATGAACTATGAAGATCAAGTTTTAAGAATTGTGATGAACTCAGTTGTCAAATAATGTAGAAATGGGGTTTTAAATTAATAATATAAAAATGCATGAAACCCAATTGGAAGCACAATGGATTGGTTTGGTTTATTCTAAAAAAACCCTATTTTCCAATTGGTGACAAGAGCCGTTTTTTTTCTTTTCACCAACATGTATGTAAAACCTCAACTTGCATCCAGTAAAATTGAAGAATGAATGAATAACAAAAAAAATATTAGAATTTTTTGATTTATTAATAAGAATGATTCTCTCTTGATCAAGAAGACTAGATATTTCTCACATTAGAGTGAAAAATCAAGGTGCCTCAAAACTCCTCCCCTTTCAACTAAAAGTAGCATTAAATCCTCTTCAGTTCAATTTCAACATTTGCAGCAAAATATTCAATATCACTAGAAGTAAAGAATCTAACGTGGAATTCTAACATTATGATTGCAGCAAAACATTCAGTGATTATCGTCGTGTTAATTTGGGAAGAAACATGGTACAATGCTAGAACCGAAGTGGGTTACTGGGTAAAATGTGAAGTGATTAGAAGGAGATCATTAGATTATCACACGAGAAGAGAAGAGAGGAAGCATCACGAGTGAGACGACAATCTTGGAAAGGAAGTAGCACTTATGTGGGGAGCTCACTAGATCGCGCAAGCTTAGAAGACACGCCGTCACAATGTAAAGCGTATGGTAACGGCGTATCTTCTCAGCTTGCGCGAACTTTAGCTGATGACGTAGCAGTAAACTCTAATTTCCCTTCGGCCAAGATTGTACATTAGCTTAATCTCGCAGTCGCCAAAACTTACTTCGTCGAGATTCGGTGAATCGACAACAGCTTACCCTCAGAGACTATAAATTAATTTCCTGCCGAGCATATAGTTGATTTAGTGGAGTTCAACAATAATAATCGTGTTAGTGGCATGATTATAATTCACCCTTCATCTTTTAGCAGCTGTTAGTGCTCCAACTTGTAATAAGAAACAATATGGAGCTTTGATAAACTAAATCGATCGATATTCAATTAATTCGCGATTTCCTCATGAAAAGTTTGATAAGATTGCGTTTGTCTCTGAAGAGAGAAGATTTATTTTAAACGTAGGGATAAAAACGGCTCAGCACTGAGAACTCAGACTATTTACAGTCTTCAACACTGGCGGCTCGTACCCACGAAACAGGTGAAGTTTTCGTATCTTTTACTATACAGCACTTCACCTGTTTCGTGGGCACGAGCCGCCAGTGATCTTCAATATAGTTTCCTGAGCTCAGACCGTCTGGCAAGCTCAGAATCAGTCAGTTTGTAATAATGATTTTCAAAGCTTTTAGAGAATTCCAATCAAATTAATTTATTTTCAAAAGTTGGCAGGTGCAGAACAAAGTTCATACGTCAACAACTCTGCAACTGAATATGTTAAATAAACTATTTTACGTCATTATCATTTTGTATGGGTGTTAAGAATAGTATATCACTTATGATTGAGATGAGCAGAACAAGAATGGATTGACTTGTTTAATACCCTTGATGTCCTCAAGGGTTTCTGCAAATAAACGAATTTTGAATTTTAGTTAGTTATCAAACGTTAAACCCAATTCACGATTCCCAATCGGCGGCTCGAGCTGTCCGTCTCTGAATTCGCTACTATTAGAGCTGCCCAGCTTTAGCTGCGCTGCTCTATTCATCACAACTCTATTCATATAACTATATTACAGATGTCTACTCTGTTATTAGGGCTACTAATTTATACCAAACAATAAATAGTGAAATTAACTAGAGAATAACTTGAAAAGGGTGAATTTCACTATTTATTGATTAAGTATACATTAGTAGCCCTATTACCAGAGTAAACATCTATAATATAGTTATATGAATAGAGAACTTTAAAACAGGGCTGTTTAAAATAATTGAAAAATAAATAAAACTCAAATACCCTTTTTTTGAAAACTTTAAAAATTATAAAACACACATGTGTATTTTATAATTTTTAAAGTTTTCAAAAAAAGGGTGTTTGAGTTTTATTTATTTTTCAATTATATGAATAGAGTTGTAATAGCTAGAGCTGGGCAGCTCTAGCAGCGAATTTAGAGCCGGGCAGCTCGAGCTGCCATTTGGGAATCGTACCTTTACAAGACCTTTATCGAAGCACCACAATCCTTTTAAAAGATTGAGTATAGAGAATGATAATGTTTTTTCCTCATTTTGTATATTCGTACATAAATGGAATGAATAAATAAATAATAATGTAATATAATATACTTTACTATACTATAATATTACTATAGAAAGATGTTTTTTGAGTAAAAGTGTTAATATTTAAATTATCCATATTACTAATCAATAATATCATATACAACATTATTCATGGATTCCATTTTCTCTCTGAAAGTACGAGATCTATAAAATTCCCTCACAATCACTGTACATGCAATGAAATCATTGTCACGCTCCGGCACCATTCCAATATAGTCTCTACAAGCAAAGAAGACATTCTGGCAAGATGGGAAAAAACTCCAGCTCGGTCGATATTGGTTCAAAAATTATAAATTCCGTCTCAAGTTGTAGACCACAGTGTTTTATATAATTTGAGACCTGATTTATAAATTTTTAAGTCATTTTCTCGCCTTGCCGGAATGTCTTCTCTGCCTCGACAGACTATAGCCTCTCTTTTCCTTTGTTGTACGTACTCTGTGAACGTGAATACAAATTTGATGCATCAAATTATGCATACAAAAGATCCTCAAACGTTTTTGCTACAACTGCCCCTCCCCTTCTACTGTCCTATTTCAAAGCAATAGTATTCAGTGCATTCTACAGATTTATTATGGAGGAACATTCGCGCAGATGAGAAGTTTATTGTATCATTTCCCTGGAGTTATGTTTATTTGCAGTATTCACACAACGAGAGGCGGAATAGTATTCATTATTTTTGAAATCTTAAAATCTCTCGAGGGTTAGCAGTTCATACTTTATCTCTATGATTACTTTATGCAAATTATACACAGCTTCCTTGAGACATCT
The DNA here is from genome assembly GCA_017141385.1 of Sogatella furcifera. Taxonomy (NCBI): domain Eukaryota; kingdom Metazoa; phylum Arthropoda; class Insecta; order Hemiptera; family Delphacidae; genus Sogatella; species Sogatella furcifera. Next base: position 6,943,014 of record CM029547.1, on the reverse strand, counting down.
CTCGAGTTCCACTATCAACACAAGAAAAAGGGTTGTTCGAACCTAGGATCAAGAGCTATGTACACTTATTACGGAAATAGATCTCTCATGCTTGTGAATGATGGTAGATTGTGGAAATGAATCAATAATAAGCGATAAGCAATCACACAATCATCTCTTACTAGGCATCCACCCTTCCACAACTCATCAATCTGATCAGTATCTATATTATCTCGAACCGAACTCAATTGATTGATAACGTGATCAGGGTTAATGTGAATTATGAGGTGATAGAGCAAGCAGTTTATAACAGTAGTAATATACAAACGTGAAATCGACCAAGGATACTATAATACACGGTGTGGATCAAGGAGGTAAACTCCTTGGTATGAATCATGAGCATGATCACAGCTTCCTTTAATACTAATATGAAAGGAAGCTGTGGTATAGTCTGTCCAAGCAAAGAAGACCCTCTGGCAAGATGAGAAAATGACTCCAGCTCGGTCAATATTGGTTCAAAAAATATTGATTTGGTCTGAAATTGTAGATCAGAATGTTTTCTACGATTGAGACCAAATAAATAATTTTTGAACCAATAACCGAGCTGGAGTCATTGCCAGAGGGTCTTCTTTGCTTTGACAGAATATATGATACGCAGTAGATTGATAGAATTATGACGTTTCACGACCCCACCAATAATAAATTGTAACGTGGATGTATTCAACTCACGTGTAATGTAATTTACGTTCAATGTTATGAGCATGTGGACCATAAGCATTGAAACTTGAAAACAAGATTTTCAATTTTCTCAGATTTGCAATATAGTCTTAAGATTGAAAGTCTTACCTGCATTTTCCCAGGCGGTGACACGACCAGAAATATGCGCATGGTCGCCCTGAGGAAGGTCTCGCGCCTGAGGGCGGCCGTACTCGTGTCGAGAGTCATCGGGGCGGCTGGGTGTCGGAGCCCCCCTGTGCCCCCCGGCACCCCCGCCCCCTGCACCGGCTTCAGCGGGCCCCCCTATTGGCCAGAGGCGCGCGCCCCCTCACCCCACCACACCCAACCACTAACAACATCTCCACCGGATGAACTCGCCGAAAATGTTCACAGAGACTCTGAGATCTCAAAATTCTCTCGGAAAATTCAAAAGTCACTCGAAATGAGACACTAACAATGTCCGGTCATCATATTTGTTCCCAAGTTACTTGTATTCTAATGGAATGTTCAAGTGTATTTTCCAGCTGTATATTGAGTTATAAAAAATAGTTATCCAGTGGAGTTAAGTTTGAAGTTCAACTAACTTTAGATATTATGTATTTTAGATACTACAGCTAAAACAATTATCCGTGCTTATCACGAGAAGGAGAGGATGTATAGGACTATAGACAATGTATAATCAGCCTTATTATACAGTCTCTATAGATAGGACTTGTTGCAATCAGAGATTGGTGGAGAGGCTTGGTATGAAGGACTTAGTTCACAATGGACTGTAGAGTTGGATAGTAAGTAAGTAACTAAGAGAGTGAAGATAAGAGACTGAACTGAACAAAAAAATTTTGGTAAGAGGACCAACATTTTGTAGATTATCAGAAAGGATTTATATAATATTGGGAGTTGAAGAGTCATATTCGAATGTCGTTATCACAGCCATACAGTATAATGATCTCATTTTCTTCTCATTAATATTTACTTCGGCTATGAATAATTGAAAAGACCACTGGTAAGTTTACGAATAATCATGTGAGGTGGGTTTATATTCATAATAATCCCATGTTAATTGATTCTATTGTTCATAATATCGCTAATCAAAAATATTTCGATAACCTAATAAAAATATGAGAGCCTCTATCTATAACAGAGACTGCATGAAGCCTATTAGCAATTTGTGAGCATAGTGAGAGTGGAAATTGTGGATAGACACATAACCTACATCTTAAACCTTCATCATCATCATTCATCATCACTTGCTTAGAATACTTGGAAACCAAGTCACAATTGTGAAGAAAGAATAAATAATAAAGAAAAGAAAGTATGTGGAAACAGTCTGATAAACTATTTCAAACACGAATTGAATCGAATTTCTATTTCATATTCAATCTTGCTATAACAAGTGGAAAAATACAAGAAACGCTCAGTGATAAGATCGATAAATTTTGGTTTGAGATAAATTATTTTAAATTTAATCTCTCCTTGGGCGAGAGATAGAAACCAAGTTCCAAAGGAAAAGCATAAAGTGCGACTCGTTGAAAACGAGTTGAATTATAATTTGATGTCAAACACCAGCCAAACAAAAGAAACGGGAGTGTGACAAGTTGTTTAGAGTATCGGATGACAGCAGGCTACGAACTCTAATCCATAAGAACGTACAACTGCTGTAATATTATTACGTCTTGACGAGGTTGTCTTCATTAGTCAAAAACTCTCGTAATTAATCATGAGTTTTTACTTTCTGCCTGACTCCTACACAACTTTTTTAATTCAATTATGATGGGAAAATACTGTTCTACCCACTTTCGTGAAGTGGAGAGCGTGAGTAGGCTAAACACGATGCAGAAAGAGAAAAACGAAATGTGGGTGAAAAGGGTGGTTGAAAAAAGGATGTGGTGAGGAGAGAATGAGTGTAAAAGAGAAAGAGAGAAAGATGGATGAATTGAGAGACGGATGACAATGCAGCACCGATCAATCATTCCACTAACACAAGTTTTAGATTACATTTCTGACAAAAACGTTGGTCTGTCACGAGTTAGAAAGATCACACCGAGAGAAATTTTATTGGAACTACCTTCATTCCTTCTACCTGTATCAAAAGCTTTATAATTATAGATCATTTAAAACACTTTTCAAAAGCTAAAGAATCAAAATAACGATAACTTGAAAATCATATCTGATAATATCATTACATTTTTTACCAGTGGATAAGCTCAAGGCGCAAAAAGCTGAATTTTTCACACAATGTGCTGTTATAATTTGACAACCGTGCATACAATTGCATGTCGTGATATAACATCACTCGATGTGGTTCAGGGGATGATAACGCTGATATTCTATTAGTATTGGTTGAATATCGTATAACGAAAACTTTTCTCTTCCAATTGATTTATAAGTGAATAATTGTAATCTCAGTTGATCCACAGCCGAATTTAGTTGACAAACCGAAGTAGGCTATGTAGAAGATAATGTATTTCAATTACAGTTTGTCCAAGAAAAGAATACATTCAGGTAAGATGGAGAAAATGACTACAGCTCGGTCAATATTGTTTTAAAAAATAATCAATTTGGTCACAAATGTTAGAGCGAAATGTTTTTGACGATTTGATACAAAATTTATAAATTTTAAACCCATATTGACCGAGCTGTAGTAGTTTTTTCATCTCGCCAGAATGTCTTCTTTGCTTGGACAGATTATATTATGAGATGTAGAATAAATATTTTTTGAATATGCGAGTTACATCTCCTTTAAAGTAGGCTATAATAATATTTCGAATATGGTGGAAAACGGCACAAAATGGAAGATAGAAGAAATAATTTACAGCAAAAACATTTACAAACAATATTGTTTGAAACGCGAAGCCTAGTGAAACATCTAAAATTTCGTGGAGTAATAATAATACATCGATTTATCGAGCCTCACATTGAGACGTGAAATGTGAATATTACAACCAAACGTTTGATATAGGTTACAGCTCGGAAAAACTCGAGAAATAACTTGGAAATGAAGTGGAAGGAACTCGGGAAGTGAATAGGGGCAATTGCCTCGGCAGACTGGCATTCAGCGCGGATCGATTCGGAAGCATTCTCAACAGGACGGCGAATCAAATAAAGAATAAACCTCCACCGACGGCAAACCCGCATGACAGGTCGCACACAACCACCAGAGCAGAGCTCACTACGGGGCTGACGAATGGTCAGAGTACGTATTTTGAAAGCACTCCTGTAGAGTAAGTCAAATGTCAACTCATTGACATTGTAGTAAGTTATGTTACACTCCATTCATAAAACTTATGAGATTGAAAATGAAATTTTCATTGTTATCCAGCAAATTTATATATTGCTAGGACATAGGAAAAATTTGTACGTAGGCTATTTTGAAGGATTCAGGTAGTGTAAGCCAAATCAATATCAACTGATTAGCATTGGAGTAAGTTATGTTACAAGTTAGTTTTCTTTCATAAAACTTCTGAGTTTGAAATGGAATATCCACAATTATCCAGTATATGTATAATGCAATGTGTAATATAAGGGCAGACAACAAATTTTTATACTTTAGTTCAGAAATGTAAGCCAATGAATCGTGGATTCTATTGACTTTTAGAGGCATTCGAGTACAACAAGAGTGGAGATTATAGCCAAGTAAATACTATTCCATTGAATATTATTATTTCATGGAAAAAGCATTATTTACGCATAGATAGATTCAAATATTATTGTTAATAGAGTTTCATCTGATCTTTCTTTCTTCGACTCGTAATAATAATAAAATGACTCGTGAACAGCAGATAATTGACAATTATTACGACAAATTTTATAAATTTATTTTAGACAATTGTTTGACAAATTTTACAAGAGAAAAACATTACGTAGAGGATCTCGTTGGAAACACTATGAGGCTCATCTATAGAAAATATTACGTCTAACGGTTGTGAGTGAAAAGATTGGAGAATTGGCCAAGCTCAAATATTGACAAAATTGAGTGTCAGCATTAGATGGATTCGATAGATGGTTATAACGGATGGATGAATATTGACTTGAAGATAACAGAGCTTGAGGTATGATGACAGGTGAGAGCATCAATAATTGTATGTATAAGCTGAGAAGACACGCCGTTACAACGTAAAGTGTACTGTGACTGCGTGTCTTCTCAGCTTGCGCGAACTAAATAAAGCAATAAATAAACTATAGCAATTTTCTAATAACTTTCTAGGGGTGGATCCCGGAGGGGTTGCAGAATAATGATGGGTCATGCTATCATTGATAAATATATAATATATAATCTCCAAATTATAGAAACAAACCCATAAATTATGAAGATTTTACTTCATCATGAAGGAGTTTACATGATAACAGTATTTAGCTAATTCTTGTTGTCTATCGATTTTCAGCGAATTAATATCAATACTTAAGGTCATTTATAACATTTCAAGGTCATTCCCAACCATCCATTATATTACCAATAACATGTTTCTTTCCACTATACATTCAAACAACGAAACCAATGCCTAATAAACAATCTACTTCTCATAAACAATTGTAGATTGAGAAGGAGGGACAGCTCAAAATTGGATTTATTTGATGATTGATGATTCTCTCATGTTCATTTATTATGGAAGCTTCAGATCTTCGTGATGAATCACAGTAGAAATCTTATGACACCCAGAGATTTTCACAAAAATCAGGATGAAGCAGAAAAAATGAAGCGGATGAGGTAAAACTAGAAAGAAATGAGAAATTGGCCAATTTTGTACGATTTTCCGATGAATCGTTGAATTGAAGTGATTTTGAAGGAATTAAGATCCTCCTCGGAAAAAGCTGTTGAAACTAGAAATGATGGTGAATTAAACGTGAAATATCAATTCACTTCCATTCTCAAATAACTAAAACTGAGTTGAATCGAAGAGATTCTAGAGGAATTAAGATAGGCTACTCTCCAAAATAAGCGGGAAAATAGAAAAAATATCCAATTCGATTCTCTAATAACTGAAATTGAGTTGAATCGGAAAATTTTTGAAGGAATTAAGATATTCCCCAAAATAACCTGGTAAAACTAGGAATAAATTGTAAATTAAACATAAAATATCCAGTATACTTCGATTCTCCAATAACAGAAACGGAGTTTCCCAATATAGGGAACCCGCAATACCGCAGTGCGGTCAAATAAGTCTGTATACGACTCCTTCCTCAAGTCAATATAAAAGAAAGAACTGAGTTGAAGAATACTGTGGGGACAGCTCTGTTTATCTATCAGCTCTCCGCTTTTTCATTTCAATCTGAACAAATGTGGCGCTGCTTCCAGGAAAAATTCCCAACGGCCAAAGTAAACAACTAAGCGCACAGCAGAGTATTAGACGATTTGTCAGGTTCACTGTTCATCACAAAAGCCTCTTAGTTTTCGATTTATTTGAATCTATGCCAGTCCAGATACATTATAAGAACGACAATTTGGCCATCATATTATCATCTTTCAGATTCTTAAATTCATTCGAATCTATGCCATTTAAGAATTTAAGTTACATTACAAACGTTGATTCGGTCATAATAATTATTATTATTCAGACCTTGAACAAATGCAGTATAAAATCATTGAATCATATTAGTCAAAACTGATAAGATATTTACTTTAATCTTTAAACAATTGAATGCTACTGAGAACTGATTAGGCAACGTAAATAGAAAATCACAAAACATTATTTTGTCCGAGCTAAATATTACATAAAAGAGACAGGCTTGAATGAACTGATAGTTTATTATTGTGATGAATCTGGACAGGAATATAGCAGACAAAAAAATATATAATTGTTATAAAATTTATTGCAACTGCGATGATATCATATTAAGTATGTATGAAACACAACTATTATTGATGTCTAAAATGAATCTTGCATGGACTTTGAGAGAAAACCACCAATAATATTGTAAAAACCAATGAGAGAAATCTATCACATCCTGTGATGTTATCATAACTATTGATAACACAATGATGATTAATATGAATCTGGATTAATATGAAACTATGAAAATGGTTCGGCTGCTCGGTGATGACTAATGAGATAGTTCATGAATATTTGAATGGCGAAAATTGGAAACTCTTAGTAGGTTATTTAAATGCAGCACTGAAATATAGAGATTTTCTTGTAAAGGAATTTAACTTTTGAATACGTATAATTTGATTGGCAGTTATATTATGGGCTAAGGTTTGTTTAAATTGATTTTATGATGTAAGATTGAATGTTTATCTATTGTAGCAATTCAGTTCTCAGGATAATATCATTGTATAGTTATGAAGATTCTTTTTTCTATGGTTTTTATTTATGGTAGGAGATAACCCTGCTCTATATGTTTAAATTTTATCTTGTAAATTAGGATACATTTGATTCAGTTTTTTGGATTGTTTTTTTTTAACTGAATATTTTTAATTATTTGATAGTGTTGGCAAATGATCTGAGAAATATGTATAAATATTTTTTTCAAGCGTTAATATGGAATGTTGTTATTCGTCGAAATTGTAATGATGATTAAGTTGGAACAGATAAAGAGGAAACTACTGTAGTTCTTGATAATAGTTTTGCGGCTTTTCAGTGTTTTTTTCATCAGATAGTAGATAGAATGGATTTTTCAGGTGAAATCCTACCGAGATTAGATAGTTGAAACTACTAGACTCTGGCTGACGGCTTCGGCTAAGCTAATAGAATTTGAGTTGATATTCTTTTTGTTTTTTAATGCAGTATTGTACATTATCAAAGAGAAAACCATTGCATTTATAATATGATTGTACAAGAATGTAAAATAAATTCTTTATCTATCTATCTATCTAATCATAACTATTGATAACACAATGATGACTAATATAAATCTGGCGTCGATTTTCAGAGAAAGTTATCAATAATTTTGAAAAAAAAACTATACCCTATTCACGATCACTTGAGACGAAATGAACAAATTTTTTGCGCGTGTGTGCGGATAAAGGAAGGTATTACTTCATACGACGGTTGGCCGCAGTCGAACAGCTGTAGTCAATCACAGTTCTTGGCTTTTCCTCAAGCTCAAACAAAAATAGCTACCTGTACATGCAAAAAGTTTCTTTATTTCGTCTCAAGTGATCGTGAATAGGGTATAGTAAAATGAATTTGTTTGTTGATGTATCAATTGAATCAATACTTCACTGTGGAGATTTAGCAGGAAATTACTTGAGAAGATAATAGGTAGCCTACCGCAGTTTTCCAAAATAGACCTTTTGAATCCAGAAACCATGTATGGAGATCAAATGGCATAATTATTAACATTCATTTAGACTGATAGATAAATGCCTTTATTTTCCTACTTCGTACAGTACAAAAAGTGTTGTGGGCGAAGTTGAGACTCAAAAGTCCCCTCTTCCACTTAACCCACAAACCCATGTAGTATGAATAAAAAGTAGTATTAAAATGTACTCCTTTCTACTTATCACAGATATGAAAATATTGCAGGTGGTAACTTGTCTAAAAAATAATAATCATAGTGGACTTTGAGCATGGATGCGCGATGTGTAGATATAACATTTTCCCGGAAAGGGGAAGTTTTTGTTATTTCCAGTTCAATAGGATGCCAATCAGCGTTTTTACGAGAGTACATTTCGCTGAATAAATCCAGCCGGTCCCATTTTTCAACAAAGTGAAAGATATAAACTTTTTCATTTGCAGTCAATGCTTTCCGATGCGTGGCTTTATTCTAATCCGTACTGGGAACAGAACCCCCTACAACCCCGCCACCCCCCAATCCATTTCCACCACGGTTAGCTGTCCCGATTAGGAACGTGTCCTTTTTCCCAGAATATATGTTCGTATGCATAAAGATCAGACATCAGAAATGAGAAATATCCAGACTTGGTCACGAACAACAATGAAAATGGGCAAAACGTATAAAATAATTGAATGCTGAAATGTATGAAATGATTGAATGGTGGAATGTATGAAATAATTGCATGCTAAAAATAGTTTTGTATTGGAGATTTTTCCTGATAATTAGATTTTTTACTGAACTAAAAGTCAACATAATAGGAAGAGAGCTTCGAAATGCCTCTGAACTTTTGGGAAAACGATATTTTCATGATCAAAATTCTGAACTAGACCTTGAAACATTGGAAAAATGTTAATATTATTTCAACTTCTGTCTTTAACTACAGTATATCGATTGGGGAAAATGGATAGAAGTTCAAAGAGGTAAGAAGGTATTCGTTAGACAGTTCGAATAACAAATATTAATAGTCTACATTCTACATCTAGATCCATGACAATAACATGAATCATAAATGATTCCAAGGAATAGATAGGTGAAAAAACTACATCATACATCAAATACATCAAGATTACAGGAGATTAGCAGTATGGAAGAAGAAGTTTGGCCTGAACCTGCTCTATTAGCTACAGAAATCATTTCTAGGCTTGACTAGCAATAACCTGGAATTTAAAAACTCTGAAAACACGAAAACTGGGATCTGAATTTTGTTCAAGGAGAAATTTAGAAAAACGTAATGCAAAGAGTATAGTCCAACATGTAACGCCTGAGAATTCATAAGAATAACTATCCACATGATAATAATAATAATAAAAATATTCGTGTAACCTGGCTGGCTCAGGTCTGGTGTCAAGAGTTTTCAGGTCGCTCCTGAACAATTTCAGGGCCTCTGACATGACTTAACGACTGTTTTTAGGCAGCCGGGACCGACGGCTTAACGTGTCCATCCGAAACACGGGGAAGTGGCTTGAGAAAAATTTCTGGTCTGACCTGGGTTTGAACCAGGGATCTTTGGGTTGCAAAGCCAGCACTCAACCCACTCAGCTACGCCACCCCCCTCTTTATTCCACATGATAATTAAAATAGTTTGGATAGTTTTTTCAATTTTTTATAATTCAACAGAAGCATAAAGTAGGATACTAAAGTTCGTGTGCAGTTTCATTTATAAATAGAGTGGAAATCCATTTGATCCATGTATACAGTATTAAAACATCTCTGATCAAGATTATGCAAATTCTAAATTGTTAATTCATTCAATAATAATTATAAGTAGTTCAACAGAATTAGTCTACGTGAGCTTGCAATGGGATAATTGTGTCCAAATTAATTTTCATTGTTGTACAAGAAACCAATCTAGTTCCTTAGTTGGATACCAAAATTAAACAAAGAAGCTACACAAAACAACTACGTAAAGCAACAACAAAAACTAGATAAGAAATCCAATAGGCCTATATTAGAACATTATTGATTTGAAGTGAAATTTAATTGTTCATCAAAGCTCAACAAATTTCTAGGTTGTAAACCAATGAGTAAATCTTTCACGTTTGAGAAAAAGTCAATAAGATCGAATCTACTGTAACATCTAACTCGTAAGTATACTATATTATGTATACTATATTATCTGAAATTATGGAGAAGAAACCCATTATAAATGTTGAATTCGTTTGCATATGATTTGCAAATAAAAAATCCCTCAAATAGCTTACAGATACAGCTTATATATAGATACTATTGCACTATATAATGTTCAAAATAAATCATCTTGAATCCTCAATGTACCAATAAGAATGGGTTTCTCCAAAAAAGTTGAACTTAATTTTAGTTCAAAACATTAGCATGCTCAATTCAAACACATAACAATGAATTGTATTACGCACTGACAGCTAATAGTTTAAACTGAAATTCCAGGTGAACTTTTTTGGAGAAACTGATTGTAAGTGGTAATCTATGAGTAAAATATAATATCCTCCAAATAGCTCACTGATAAATGGATATTACTGCACTATATAATGCTCAAAATTGAAAATCTTCCCCCAAATATAAGTGATAAACTATGAATAAAATAGATTATCTTTCAAATAGTTTACAGATAGAGGAATGCTATTGAATCATCTGATGACCGAATTAAATTATCTCCTATTTCCCCAATAAGTAAAAGTGTTGAAAAACTACATTAATGTAGTCGTCGTGACGTCACAACACACGCACGCACCGGAACACACCTGTCCGCTCGCCACCTGCAACGCAACTGACGCCAGAAACGCCGCTCGCTTCCACTTTCCCGCCCGGCCGACGCAAATTTCCCTCTTTTCCACAGAAATTATCTCCTGTCATCTGCGCCCCCTCGCCCTTCACCCAACCACCCTCCCCCAAACACCCATCACCCATTCAACTCTGCCACTCATATCATCTCAGCCCCGGCAAAATCAATGGGGTTGATAAATTATCGGCTCATTAATAAAATCAATGATAAGTTAACCTAGTTGATAAGTTAACGGTTCATTGACAAAATCAATGTGGTTGGATCAGTTGATGAGTTATCAGCTGATCAAATACTATGAATTTTCCGCTCAATCTCTGCAAGAATCTGGGCCCTGGCTTAAAACATTTTACAATCCACATTACTCATAATTCGTGGATTTTATGGGCGTTTCTGTCTCATAAACGTTTCCAATAAAAATCAAATTCTACAGTTTCAGCTGATTAAAAAATGACATGAAACGAATTTACATCAAGTACATAGAATATCGAAATAGTCCAATGCTATTCCTTTAAAACCAAAACTCTGCTCCTAATTTAATGATTTTGATATATAAATTGATTTATTATTATGAATATATATTTAATAATAAATTTCAATCATTATTTTCATAGTGAGATCTGAACAGGAATCATTTTTGTCGCTAAAATATTATCATAACCTACAAAGAAAATCGTAAACAAACCAAGTCAGAAGACCCTAGCCTTGTTATCTAAAATGGCCGCGATGATTTGAGTTTGAACAGCGATATCGTGAATTTTTTGTCTGAACCAATTTACATAGACTTATAACCTACATCTTAAACCTTCATCATTTGTCATCACTCATTCATCCTTTGCTTAAAATACTTGGAAACCAAGTCGCGATTGTAAAGAAAGAATAAAGTATACATGGGATTGCCTATTCCACTCGAACCATCGCGGCCATTTTGGATTTGAATGGTAGGGTCTTCTAGTGAATTTTGGCTGATCGTTGATTCAACAGCTGATCCTTTACAAAATTTGGAACATTGTAAATCGAGAGTTTTATTGGTGAATCTACAATCCCACTCACTTGTTTTTCATCAGAAAAACAAGCTGTAAAGCTTTATAAGCCAGGGCCCAGCTGATGTATTTAACGGGAAAGTTTTGTTAATGCGCTTTTTTGGCATTGCGTTTGAGAGTAAAAAGGTCATAAAGGATTTATTTTTCAAGAATTTGAATAATGAATGAAGTGGTGAACGAGTTTGAGATGATTAAGCTTAATTAAGCATCGTGATAAGCTTGATTGTGCATTAAGCATAATTCAACATTCAACTAGTGCTAGTGCTAAAATCTACTGGGAGAAATGTTACTTAAAAATTATTCGAACTCTTGATCAATCAGAAGAGTAGGCGTTGACAATAGCTAATACGCCCGACAAGTGCTTCCATCTACTGGGAGTAATGAGAGCAAAACGCCATTCACACTGACAACCAATCACAAAGAAGGCGGAGTCAATGTGTCAACAAAAAATAATCGACCCAACAGCTACTGCCATCTACTGGCTGAATTGGGAGTTGAACAAATATCACCCAACAAGTGCTTCTATCTCCTGGGAGTAATGAAAGTTAAACGCCATTCAAACTGACAACCAATCACAAAAGAAGGCGGAGTCAATATGTCAACAAAAAATAATCGACCCAACAGCTACTGCCATCTACTGGCTGAATTGGGAGTTGAACAAATATCACCCAACAAATGCTTCCATCTACTGGGAGTAATGAGACGAACGCCATTCAAACTGACGACCAATCACAAAAGAAGGCGGAGTCAATAGGTCGACAAAAAATATTTCACCCAACAGCTGCTGCCATCTACTGCAAGAATTGGGAGTTGAACAAGATTTGAACTGTCAGATTTGATCAGGAAAGAGAACGCTGAGTCAAGAGTATTGCCTTATACGTATACTTTACTTTTACTTATGCTTGAAGTTATACTCATACTTAGAAATAAAATATACTTGTAGCAATAAATTAAATAATGAATCACAATAGCCTACCTTTAAAAATGTTCTCATTTTAGAAGGTACTGTGATATTGTATTCTGAACTTGGTTACCGGTACTGCTTCCGAAAGAGTATTGAAAATATTCATATGCTATATAATGGAAATATTACATATCCTGCTCAAGTATTTGAATTTTCCGAAGTATTGAATAACCTAGTAATAGAGTTTTCAAAAATATAATTATTATTTTTCTATAATTTTATAATTATTATTTAGGGTTTCTTAAACTCTAAAAATGGATTAACAATATTTTTTCAATATACGAATACAATACCAAAATTAACCGATTAAAAAATAATTGCTTCCTGTTAATTTTATTGTTGCGTCTAACTGTTTGGTTGTTTTTCAAACAGCTTTGCTAAACATGAATTAGTTCAATTATTGTTTTTTTATTGCGGATGATGCCCACATAACTACTTTTGCTTGTACGTTGGTAATGGATGATGAGTGCGAGGGTGATTGATAAGGTGAAAACACCATGCCTACTGGGACTCGAACCCACAACCAGGCTGAACGGGTGTAGCTTCACAGACCAATCTGCCATCCTGGCCAACCTTTCGATTAGAGTCATCCAAACTTGAAGATATGTTACACAAGGCTATCTCTATAATTATATAAAAGCGAAATGGCACTGATTCATTCATTCATTCATCACCAGAACTAAAAATCCACTGAACCGAATGCGTTCAAATTTGGCAGACATGTTCAGTTGGACGTTTAGACGCGCGCTAAAAACGGATTTTAAAAACTTTTCAAGGATAAGCCAAATATTTTAGTTTTTCTAGAGTTATTCGGCGTTCTCATTTTTTCGAGAACCAGTCGGTAGAAAATGTTGATATTTCGTGGGCAGGTTCAGATAAGGTCTAGAAACGTTGTGTTGAAATATTTTTGCAATCCGTTCAAGATTACTCCAGTAATCAGGTTTTCAAAATTGTAGATGTGTTGCGAGTTGCATATCTTCCGCCTTAATACGACCAATCCTAACTGTAAATTCAATGGTTCAGCGAGACTATAGATGAACTAATTTGGAAGATATTGAATCAAGTTTCAAACTATGTCCGATATACTTCCCACGGTTACGCTTAATATTAGCGTTTTACAACAGAAAATATTGAAATTAGGTAAACAGGTCCAGATTAGGTGTAGAAATGCTGTGCTCCATTAATTTCCGAATCCCTTCTTCCCTTCTGAAAGGAATTTGCAGGCGAGCGAAGCGAGCCTGTTTGTCTCACTCACACTGCCTATACTGTCGGGGGTCCAGGCGGAGAAGGCGAGCAAAGCGAGCCTGCCGGCTAGTGTTATTATATGTGTGATAATGAGGAGAATTACAATCAAGTACGGTCTGGTCGAGTGGAGAAGATGACATTTTGGCGAAATGGCAAGATGGGAAAATGACTCCCCCATTTTCAATATTGGATCATGAATTCTTATCAATTTGCTTTTGAATTTCATAAAACATTCTGCTCTACAATTTGAAACCAAATTTATAATTTTTCAACCAATATTGACTGAGCTGGAGGAATATATAACTATATTACTAGTCATTCTTTAGATTAGTTCTCTGAAAAGCTTGTATTTTGTATCACCTATGCTTTCAGACTCACAGAAAAAAGCATTGAATATCTTTCGGCAGTATAGCTTGAACCTGACTCGTAAAAGTTTGTCCTGTGGGTATAAATTTTTCTATCCTAGTCGGGAATTTACGCTTTTTCTCTCTTGGATTGCTACGTGAGATCTAAACCTTTCACCCAGTTGTCTTTTGTTCGATTTTTCAGGCGTAGGCTGTAATAAAAAAGTATACAGATACAAAAAAAATGTAGACGCTGAATCCTGTCACTCTCACTTCTCTGGCAGGCATTCCTGGAGAAATGTTCACAAATTCGATAAATTTTAGTTTTTTTTCTACATTTATGATTTCAAATCAAGCTGATTTTATCTTGCATGGATGGATTAATTCATCTATATTGAGTATCAAGTTGTCAATAATATAATTATGGAGGTTTTACCTAATTCTACTCTATTTTTTAAAGTTCCAACCATTGCAAACTATAATTGATTGAATTTGCATTCTTAATAAAAAATATTCATGAATAAGTCCTTAAGCAGAATTCCATTACTGGACTAGTACTTTGATGCAGTTTGTAGATTGTAATCACTGAGTTTTCTGATCAATACTTATACAGGGTGTTTCAGGAGGAATGTGCAGTACTTCTCAGGATGATTCCTTACACCAAGAAGACAAAAACGTTTCATGGGACCAACCCCCCAAAACGCTTTATTACCGAGATAACAATGGCGGAAAATTGAGATTTTTCAAAACATATTAATTTTTCTAATTTTTTAGAGCCTTCACTCAGGGTCTAAAATAATCAATTCCTATGTAGAATTAGCTGAGGAATTTAATGGAACCAGTTTCAAGTCTGTAACTTCAACAATTATTGAGATAATTGAAAAACTATGATAAAAAAACGCCATTTTTTAACAATAAGGGTTATAACTAAATAAGGAATCATAAATTTTCATTTTTTATTAATGGAAGTGGAAGAGAGTCAGATTCCGAAGAAGTTGAATGGCGGCGAATGTGTAAATCTTACCAAATCTCAGAAATAGCGATCGAAAATCGCAAAATCTCTACTATACACAAATCTATCACTTTCAATTCGATTTTCGATCGCTATTTCGGAGATTTGGGTAAGATTTACACAATCGTCGCCATTTAACTTTTTCTTCCGAATCCGACTCTCTTCAACTTCCATTAATAAAAATGAAAATTTATGATTCCTTATTTAGTTATAAACCCTTATTGTTAAAAAATGGTTTTTATCATATTTTTTCAATTATCTCAATAATTGTTGAAGTTACAGACTTGAAACTGGTTCCATTAAATTCCTCAGCTAATTTTACATAGGAATTGATTATTTTAGACCCTGAGTGAATGCTCTAAAAAATTAGAAAAATTAATATGTTTTGAAAAATCTCAATTTTCCGCCATTGTTATCTCGGTAATAAAGCGTTTTTGGGGGTTGGTCCCATGAAACTTTTTCGTCTACTTGGTGTAAGGAATCATCCTGAAAAATATTGCACATTCCTCCTGAAACATCCTATATAGGTACTTATATGTAAAAAAATTTGAGGAGGAGTCTATGCCCAGATTCTCCTTCCGATCTCAGTATATTCTATAAATGTTTCAATAAATGAAGGAAAAAATACGTACGTTAATGGAAAAATTTTCATTATTAGCATTTCTTATAATAAAAAAACTGGTTCATAACGATCTACAACATTCACAATAGTCTCTTCTTTTTTTGATAAATAGGGGGAAAATATATTTAGATGAAAATAGAATCCCTATCAGAAACACAAAATGATTGCTTAGAAGATCAAAGAATCTAAAAAATGCGGAAAAAATCAACAATATTCTCTCTTGACAGTTTTCCAATAGCTAGGAAACCAGCAACGTAAAATGCTGGGTAAATTTATGGAAGCGACTGTGAAACCAAAGTGTCTATCTTCATTATCAACACTGAAGTAAACTAAGCCAGAAATGGCGTTGCTGTTCGAGTCTTTTAGCACGGTTTAACCAAGTGCTCCATTTCAGATAATGGGAGTTGACTGCTTCGAAATCGAATTGATATATGCTGATGACGAATGTAGTACTGTAGTTCTCACTAGCTGTGATTGCATTATATTGTCAAATCCGGGACGATATTCTTCAACAAACGTTGGTTTTTGTTTCACAGGGAAATTGATGTGGAACTTTGAAGTCTCGAATTAGAGTGACAAGTTGAAAATAGCTCACATTACATTACATTTTTATAGTGTAGACTGTGTAAAGTGTAAAGGTATGAAATGTCAGAAACTCAAGATTCGACAAAGGTAAAACCACGATTTGAAATAGCTTACACAAAAAATTTTCATGATGAACGTAGCTTAAGCTATTCAGATAGCAGAATGATCCAATCAAATTTTTTCAACAGTACACGTAACGGAGATGTGAAGCGTGACTAGAGCATTGATTTTCAGTTTCTACAGAAGCAAAGACCCTCCTAATCCATCAAACAGAATATTTGAGCGTATTCTGGCTTAGAGGATCCACTAGTGAAAAATCTTTAAACCTTGGATGGGGAACGTCAATGAACAGAAAAATCTCGAGTTTAGGGAATAGAAACAAGGATCCATCTGTTCAATATTCTATTAGGCTATGCATCTGGGTTTAGGAAGAACTTGATGCAATTTTTGAAGAAAGAACTTTGAACATGAGTGTTTTCAAAGTGATTTAATAAGATTCATGAGTTTTGATTCAAATTAGATGAAATTTCTAAGAAAATCCCTGTACAACATGAGTGTTTCAAATTTGATAAGATTGATAATATAGAGCTGCATAATAATTACATAAGATGTGATAATTGCATGAGGATGAAGAGCTGGATAAGATTGATAATATAGAGCAGCATAATGATTATATGAGGATGTATGCATAATACAATAATTATAATTTATAATTAATTATAGGGATGAATAATATAGGATTGTTTTAAATTAGAATGCTACAGATGTCGTGCGCAAAAATGTCTTAGAATTGATGAACTGAACTCAAAACAAAATAAAGAAACGTAACATATTTTATTAACAATTTAGGTTATTTAATAAATACAATAATTGAACTCAATACTAACAATGACCACATAACTTGCTAAAGTGGTCATTTAATTTCCAGTGTTTTGAAAATTACTGTTATTAATGATGGAAAATAAAAATTTATTTATTATTGTAGTATAGGGTTGCATGCCACATAAAAGTTGAAACTGCATGGATCTCAGTGCATAATCTTTTCTATTTTGTTATCTCTGGAGAAGAAAAAACTTCCAACTTTTCATCATCGCAGATACTGGATAAAAAGTTCTAGACAGAATACTGGTTGGAAAAGACACTGAAAATATCATGAGAGCTCATCTCATTCTTCATTGCACTTGTGAATAATGAATGGTTGGCCTAGTCGTTGAACTGTGAAAAGTTTCAAACTTGACGATCAAGATAATTAACTAGAAGAGCCAATGATTTACATTAATCATCACCTGTCCTGACACAAAATTAGATTTATCCACATCATTTTGATAAATTTGAACTTTTTCAGTGTTTTGCAAAGGCCTTCTGACTTTTGGCATCTGAGATAGGATGTAGTTGATAGTGCAAAAGTTTATATTAGTTGTATAGGAAGTTTCGATGTGGCTATACGTACAAATAAGCTCTTGAATCCCTTTAGAGAACTCGTTTATCTGTTTGGACAAGCAAATTAGAATGTCTGCTTGAACGATTTTGCTCTCAAAGACATTGCTACTCTAGTTGGAATTAGACTGATAAGTAGGAGACTTCAATGATCAAACTCTGATTATAAACTGAAAGAACTTTTTCAGTTGATACGATAATAGAATAGTGAGTGATCCATGATAAGTTTATTTTAGTTGAATCGAATGGTTAGGTAGCTATATCAAAATAACTTTGAAAACACGTCAATCTTGATAAAAATCCTTAATAAATTTGTCTTGTTGAGCATAAATTTTTTAAAAGTTTACTTGGGAAATTGAATTTTGTATCATAATTAGAATATTATGAGAGAAAAAGTAAGTATGTGACGAATCCCTTCTGTTTTAAGTTTTTCATTACCGATTGTTGAGCTATAGTAAAAATGAGGTGGAAAAGATTTTGAAGTTTCAGAATGATATCTCTATAAATCACAGAGTTATGATATTTCTCTCTACCTCTCATTTCATTTGGTATCAAATGCCCGAAAGGTAAGGAATAACAGAAATTCCCAACTTTTTCTTGAAAGAAGAGAGACGAACGCAAACCTCATTTACATACTTCGCTTCAGGGCGAATTTTCCTTTATTATCGTCAGTCTCCTTTTACAAAGACAGTTTCTCTTCTGCATTTCCCTTTTCACTAATTCTTCCTTATTCCTGTACTTTATAAGCTGCCGGAAGTTTGGTCTCAAAACAGTTGCGCGAACAGATAAAACTTTGAAAGTTGGGTGAATAAATTTGAAATAAACAAGTTCCAGACGGACTCATTTTAATATCAGTGTTGATGACTTGACAAACCCCTGATAACTTATAGAATCAACATTGTTTATGTACATAAAAAACTTCATTATTTCATTTTCTTCTTCAGGAGTCTAGATTTATGCTGTCTTGATAGTCATAAAGACTATTCATAGATAAATTCATAGATCATTCATTGATAAAGACTATTCCAACATAGTATAATTGATAGGAAGAGTTTTTCAAATTATTGGGCTTGAATTATTGAAATAATAGGAGCTAGATTCCTATTGACTCTATGTAGAATGAGTTCGATTGCTTGTGTCAAAACAAACAAATCGAAAATATTATCTAACAAACAAATTATATTATCAGAAGTATCAATGAATCAGGCCAAAAATTATATTATCAAAAGTATCAATGAAGCAGGCCCCAGGAAGATGAATGAGGTAGCTAACCAACATAGCCTTTGAAATTCAGAAATACTTGAAAATCTTTGGAAACCACAATAATAAAAATAAACATAAGTTGATAATTCTTCTTCTTCTTCTTCTTCTGACGAAATCTTTGAAAACCACAATAATAAAAATAAGCATAAGTTGATAATTCATTACTATTATTTTTCATCAAGTTGATTATATGAATTAACAAAAGACTTTCAATTATACGAGTACTCAGGTAACTCAGGGCTTGATTTATGACAGTACGCTGTACGCACCGGTACGCCGTGCCGGTTCATCTAAGAAAAAGATGGAGGAAGAGAAGATAATTTCAATTTTTCACCGAAATTAATGGCAGGAATAAACAACATAAAGCTATAGAATTACTCTAAAAAAGATATACCAGAAGTAAAAATCTCATTTTTTCCCGGGGAGGAACCCCTCCCACAGGTCTCAGTACCGTAACCTTCAATTTCACAAATTAAGCAATAATATTATACTGTTTACCAATGATTTACTCTATAAGTCTCACGTCATTAATAAAAAATTGTTAAAAGGATACTAGAAGTAGAGTACTAGAAGCAAGAGCATTCTAGCTACTTATGTCGTATAATAGCGTTCCAAATAATAAAATTTCAGGCCCTTAATTCTGTACTATACGACTACAGCTAGTCGATTAGCAATGTGCAAACAAGGTAAAAATATACATGTTCACTTTTCACTTGCCTACGCAATTTTACATGAGCACCCTTTCAGGCGTTAATACATAAAATATTCAGGAATAATTTCAAAACGCATCCAGTGATCTAGCTCAGTCCCCTTTTTTCAATTATTGTAGACGAAAAAAATTAGTTTGGATGACCGTGTTGAGTTCATTCCAGTCACGCTAGCATCATTTAGCCCACAATCTCTCCGGGGTATAGCATGTTCTTTGCAGAAATTCGTTGAGGACTTGCATGCAAATAGGACTAAATTATTCATAGATGAGCTGAATCGCTGATCGTTGAAACGCACGGTAATGCGATTATAGATAGGGTTTGAATTGATAAGTCTGTCCAAGCAAAGAAGACTTTCGGGCACGATAGTAGAACGACTCCAGCTCAGTCAATATTGGTTAAAAAATTATACATTCAGTCTCATATTGTAGAAAACATTCGTTTCTACAATTTGAGATCAAATGTATAATTTTTGAACCAATATTAACCGAGCTAGAGTGATTTTCCCAACTTGCCAGAATGTCTTCTTTGCTTGGATATACCATAATAATGCCCAGTGATCATGACAATTTAATTCGTGGGGATCTATTTTATTGAAATGGTCAGAGATGATAATGAGTGGAGGTTCATTTTGTGGGCGCGGAAAGTAGAAATGATGAGCGAACTTTAATAAATGTAACTTTCGTTCACAATACATTTATTAATACATCCGCATAGGTTTCAGTATTTGTTGTAAGCCAAAAGCGAACACTATACTCAAATAGTAACTTCCCTATTTTGATGCATTGTTCTCCCCTATCTTACACGTGCCTAACTGATACGTAAGTTACATCTCACAACTAATGGAGTATAATCAATCATCCATCGGCTGACAATGGACCGGTGACCGACGAGCCGGAAGGCGACAGACATCTCTTGTTCATCGGCTCTGAATTTTAAAACCGCCTGATTTATTACTATGTTATTACACAGAGTCCATCAGCCGGATACTTGAAAAACAAATGATCTCATTCACCACACACCCAATAAATTATTGCATATTGACGCACCGTTTCCGCCCAATACACTAGCTATGATAAAATTTGCGCAAGTTGAGAAGACACGTCAGTTCAATGTGAATTGTATTGTAACAGCGTGTCTTCTCAGCTTGAGCGAACTTTACCAATATGGATTATTTCCGTACTCTTATTGAAAAGATGTTGTACGAACTATAACTATAAAAACTAAGTGATATAATAATGTACTAAATAAAATAAAATGAACAGTAGTTGTGTATTTTTCATCTCATTTGAAGATGAATTTCAAGGCCATTTTCAATTTGAAAATAGTCAATTTCAAGAGGCCCGATTCCAATATCCTCTTATTTAACTTTATATTGTGTGTGTCATGATTGAGATTTCGTAATAATTACTTGAGAACTCCATAATTATAGCCCATCTTGTGTACTTTAGACCTCATTTGAAAATGAATTTCAACACCTTTGCGAATTCAACCCCATTCAAAGTATGTACCCTGATACTGATACAAAACGCTACGAGTTTGTTACAAAATTATTTGTACATCGTTAGATCTCTTGCTGATTCACAAAACTTGTCAAATCTTTGGATTTGCCTAGGATTATTAAACTCTGAAAATTAAACTTTAAAACTTAGGGCTATTTAAAATTATTGAAAAATAGAATGAGAATTGAATACCCTGTTGAACACTTTAAAATTATTAATGCACAAACATGTTTCAGGACATTCAGCTCATTATCAATATGGATAAAATAATAATAATAATTATTATTATTATTATTATTACGAGACATGTCTGTGCAATAATAATTTTAAAGTTTATAAAAGGGTATTTGAATCTCATTCTATTTTTCAATTATTAAACTCTGTTAATAATGTGTCAATAACCTACTGTCAGATTCAGCGAATTATAAGATCTTGGATACTGTTGACAATTTTCTATACTCTGAAAGTTTTCAAAATCTATCCTGAATCAGATCCTCTCTCCTATGTAGGTCTAAGTATTTTGACCTCTTCATAAAAGATTTTACTGCATGAAATGTGTGTTTCTACAACTTGTTTCTGATGGAAATTTGCATTATTGTAACTTTTACAGAACGACCTATCAAATTGAAGTGGCTCATTAGAGCTGTGGCTAAGAGCGTCTTTTCATCAGCAGCTTTTGTTGATTCACCAGTTTTCTCATTCATACACAATTTTTAAGAGATCCACCAGTCTTGAATGGTATCGTCCTTTCAAGGCTCATCACATTTGATGAACTGATGATACAAATACTTGATGTCTTTTACAGCAATTAAGGGCAGTGTTTATAACTTCCTGTCAACCCCCAAGCCTTTCAAATTATATTATTATCACAACTCATGAAAAAGATGGGATAGGCTAAAGCACGTCTCTAATACTTACATAGTGAAATCCTCCAATAAGCCTAATCATTAATGAGGTGATCGATCATCAGAGGAGGGGATGTGAATACTCAAAAAGTAATTTTTTTACTCATTATAATATATTGCTCGTTTTGATACCTACGGCTATTCATCTGTTTAGAATAATCTTATTATTGCTCGATCCTTGCAAGTAACCACATATATTTTCATCGTAATAAAATATAGAGAACAATGTTTTTCCTTTACCAATGTTAGATCTTTTCATGGATCATCTAACTCGTATAGCTGAATCCCATAATTAAGGTGATTGGCGAATGATTATTATTAATTCTCAGCTCTGTTACGACAGTCAACGACTGTCTGCGTGAGTAAATCGAGACTAGAGCAATCCCCACTATACTAATGAGCTCTCAAAAACAGTTTCTGTTTGTCCTGACAAAGCTGAGCATTAATAACAGTCATTTGTCGACCACCTTAATTTTTGGCGCAAACTATACAGATGATAAAAAGCCAGGCCCATAAAATGAAATTGAAAAGTGATAAGTATATCTCCCAATAAGCTAATAATAATTGATGATTCAAGCATTTATAAACTGATTAATATTTCACTCACCTCATATAAACCAGAGAAGCTTCTATGTATGAAAGACGAAAGGGTGCGGGACTTCTTGGTCTCATTTTGTGATTCAGTTCTGAAAATTATAAATAAACAATTGTTGATAAATACAGTATAAAGTGTCTGAACAGCAGTTCATGAATCAATTTTCAACTTATTTTATCAGAGACAAAAATAGTATCGAAGTGAAGAGCTAAAAATGTTTTCAAAAGAATGATTCCATGAAAGAAACTCTACGAGGTAGCAATTAACTGCTCTAATTTCGAGTTTCATTTGATGTCAAGGGTGGTGCTGGTTCTCGGAAACACACAAAATCTTGTCACAAACTACAATATTCTGCTTTTCTCTTTGTAAATGTCTATTGCCTCTGAAAAGGAGCATTACCAAAAGAGGTCCAGACAATGAATAAGGTTCCATGAATTCTCAAATCGGAATTGACAACCCAGCCATTGACAAAACTGTGCTACTTCAATAGTTTGTGATTGAAAAGGCATGGAGAAGGTTGAGTACGGATACTGGGAGAAATGAAAAAACGTTATTCTATTATTACTTCATTAATCTTTATGTATTCGAGGATTGCACAGTAGAGTAAGCATTACGATTGTGCTATGCTTTCTCTGTGGTTAATGTTTTTATTTGTATTCTTTATCATGTATTGACTACATTTATTTATTTTTTTATTTAGCGTATGCTTCCATAAGTGGGAGACCCAAAGGGTTGTTTCACTTCGCAATATTATAACCTCATTTTACACGAATGAAAACATGGAAATCCATGTGGGTTATAGTCCATTTAGAACAGTCATTTTGGAACAAATTTTTTTATTCCAAAACATCACTAACAATTAAACTAAAACACTTCACAAATTCACTACACCATGACCGAAAATATTAAATTTTGACTGGAAATTTAGAGCTCGAGAATTAAACACATGAAAATTGACTACATGAAAACCTATGAAGAAAACCTTCAAAGAATGTACGAACTCCAATTTCCAGTTATACTTGTAGAGTGTACATAGCATTATTAAAAAAAAAAAAAACAACGACCAGTTTTACAAAGACAAGAACCAGACACTGTTTAACGCAAGTCTACAAATTGAACCTGCTTCTATGCAATCAGCCCAGGAAATTTATAACAAAAATTTGAAAAACCAACCAGTAACCTACAAGAATTTTATCTAACGAATTTAACACAAGATTTTAACAACACGAATTTCATCTAATCGAAACTAAATGTGAACCCACTTTCCCAGAACTTTCACCAAAGTGGAAAGCCCTGTCGGTGAAAGAAGGTCTGAAGACGTTTTTCTCTAATCAATTCGTGTGGGTGAAATCTTCAGCAACGAAACTGTGGGAAGGATTCGATCTAATCTGATGAGGAGAGAGCTTTTCTAGAGGGATGTCTTGCAACCAAGTGAGAGACGAATCCAGATGTCACATGGCTGAGTATGTTCTAAGATCAATCCTTCACGCCAGCTGCTAACGTTCCACTCCTCCATCCTATAGTGTAAAATAAATCATTCTTCCCAAGATGACACGTACGTGACAGGACGCGAATCGTTATAAAACGGAGTGCATGTTGAAGTACTCAACCGTAATCCAGCAGCAACTAATATCTGCGCCCATAGAACGCTGTATTAATTTAGGCTACGCTATTTTTATATGCTTCAATATAATTTATTTTTCAGAACTTGAAATTCATTATTTTGTCTCAAAAAATTATTTTCATCATCAGCACTCTGTACACAATTATCAATTTTATTATTATTATTCATTCACAGCGAATTTCAAAAGAAAAAATAAGCTGAAGACCGAAATACTCTATTAAACACCAAATAAATAATATGTAATTTGTTTTTCAAAGAGCACTCTATAAATACATGGAGGGCTTGGTCATTGTTACACAAGGGTCATTAAAACGAAATACTCTTTAATTATAATAATAAATAATTTGTAATTATTTTGGTATTGAAGAGAGCATTATAAACATATATATTCGAAGGAATTAATAACGGTTTAGTATTATGTTTGAAACTATGTTGCAGGTTGCAGCCCCTTCAAAAACCATGAGATTTTCATGGATCTTCCTCAACTTTGGGAACAGGATTTCTTGTTTTTCAATTTGGATATCAAATATTGTTATATTAGTTGTTCAACATGGAAATACTGACTCCAACATAATAGAGCCACAGAGGGAATGACTCTTCATTGAATATTTAGTTGAAGGCACTGATTGATTTACCTTCTATGTGGTAAAGCCCATTCGAGGACTTGTTTTGAATATTAATTGATTGATGTCCTTCTTTTGTATAAGAGACTGAAGTGTAAAAATGTAACACTCACCGACGCAGTTTCACAGGCTCTCGTACTGAATGGAGTGTTTCGACTGATGCTGGCTTCGTCACAACTGTGGACATAAACAAATGAATATTTTTATTGTCAGCTCGAAAAATATTTTTCAAACAAGCAAGAACACTATTTGATATTTATGAAAGCATAATCTAAATGCTGTTATGCTATTATCCGCAACTGAATTTCTGTTTTTGTTTGTCTATGTCACACAAAGGTACTCAATTGAGTAGCTGCTTGTAATAAAATAGCTGCTAGTCTGTCCAAGCAAAGAAAGCATTCTGGCAAGATGGAACAATGACTCCAGTGTGGTCAATAATGGTTCAAAAATTATAAATTCAGTCTCAAAATTGTAGATCAGAATGTTTCCTACAATTTGAGACCAAATTTATGATTTTGAACCAATAGTGACCGAGCTGGAGTCATTTTTCCATCTTGCCAGAGTGTCTTATTTGCTTGGACAGAATAGACCCAGTAGGGTTGAGTTAATAGCTTCCAATAGCAGGCTAAAAAGTTTGTTAACTATTTTTTGGCTTTAAAATTTTAAGTGAGAATTGATAATTTCAAATCATTTTAGATATTTCGATGCTGTTTTGAATCATTTACCAACCTTTCAAATTTTAAATTGATAAATCATGGTTTTTTTATTCTTGTGAGTTGAAATTTGTGAGCATAGTGAAAGTGGACATTGTGGATAGACATATAACCTACATCTTAAACCTTCATCATCATCATTCATCATCACTCATTCATCCTTTGCTTAAAATACTTGGAAACCAAGTCGCAATTGTAAAGAAAGAATAACTATTATTACAAGCTTCTTGCTACTGCCTGTCTCATTCTCTATCAGCTGTTTGCAAGCAGATAATGAAAAAGCGAGGTGTGACACAGGATTCACTGCAGATACAAGTTTTCTCAAGATCATCCAAATTACATTGGAAATACAACAACCGCGTTCCGTACATGTGAATGAGGAAAGCTACACTAGATTAATAACGAATGGAACCGACCTCATATTGAGTAGGAAATCTAATACATTTTCTTCTAGATTTATTTGTGTATTGCTTATGAATTTGAATCATTTCAAATTTCTAACCACAAAGTCAGTATTCTGCATAGCTTTGATTTTTATCAGCCATAATTTTTCTTACAATCTGTGATTAAAGGATCGAGAATGCTTTTTAATCCTATTCAAGTATAAGGATTATTTATTGATGATTTCACATCCTGTCCTACTGATGTTACTTTCCTATCCATTCATCACTCCTCAGACAAGAAAAAAATGAAAAATGAAATTCATTCTCCTTTTGTACAAACAAAAATCTTTTACACAATAACTTTTCTTAGAATTATACTGGCAGCAATTTTACATAGGCGCTGCCAGTGTCATGAATTATAAGTACATGATTTGAATATTATATAGTTGCTATTTTGAACTTAAGCATAGTATACTGCGGCTATTGCGGTACAAAGTCATTTATAACAAGGCCATAGCAACAAGTAAACTTGGTAGTGTTTTATTGTGGCTCAAAATTTTCAAGTTTAATCAATATTTTATAAGAAATGTTGTGAAAAATTAGTGTAATGATTAATTTGAAATAACCTTATTGCTTTAAAGTCAAAATTTTCATAATTTTGTATTTCTCCTGGACTATAAATTTATTCTTAATTGCTACGAAAAAATAACCTAGTTTTGAACCTTATTATTTGTAAAAATTTGGTATGAAGACGTTTTGGACATAAGTTTGTGTTTTTAACCAATAAGTTATTATTGTCTCTAAAATGAATAAATAAATAAATATATACAGAAATAACAATTAAATATTATTCAGAAATACAAATATACAAGTGAAGTGTTACTAAATTTTGCAATATTGAAGCAATAATCAAACTAAGTTAATTACATTTGAGCTGAGGAAAAAAGCTAACGGAAACAAGCTAAAGGCGCAGTTTTGTCTTTCCCTATTCAGCAATTCACTCCCTCTAGCTGAGGATACAGACAAAATTTACTCTCAACAGTCTACACTGTTCTATGGGAACAAACGACTGTGAATCAGTTCAGTTCCTTGATGGGGGAAATTGTGGAGGTCTGTTGAATTGTGGTGGGATGAAGGGAGCAACTACGAATTGGTTTCCGTTAGAAGCTCACTGTTCCGCTATGCAACGATAATGTTTCTCCTACGATGTCATCAACAATGACAACAAATGAGAATGTCTTCCACATACCGACTTAAAATAGTCCCATCATGGAACTCAGATTCGCTTACAGATTCAACAGAATCCACCATAATAATCAATCATTTCTCTAGATGCTGTATGCATAACATACTTCATTGATGTCTTCTTATCTTGAGAAATATTGAGTTATTACAGGACATTGAAAATCAATTTTATGTGTATCCCAATATTTTATATCTTATAATTGTAACTGTTTCTCCTTACTTACAGAAGAATAAATGTTTAGTAATGCACGTAGCTTAGATCTTTCATCAATTAGAATAATCCTTACATCTGAACTCCGTCAAATTTATTGTACTATACCATTGAAAGAATATTGGTTTTTCATAATAAAGTCTTCAAATTTCATGTATATTTTACCTCCAATTTATGCAGGGTTGGTTGAGAATACAGGTTGGAGAATCTATTCAAAACTAAAATAGTACTTAGTTGTAAACTAATAGTACTCTGAAAATTTGGTCTCACATCTTGGATACGCCTTATATAATCAAACCGTTTTAAAGATACTGTATATGAATTATTAATAACATTATTGAAATGCAGCTAGGCTAGAACATAATATTTTTCAAGATAATAGAAAATAATTAAACTCCAATTTCACATGATCCTACTTTTAACAATAACGAGAAAACAGTGAAGTTGAGCTCAACAACTTGAAGTTTTACAAGTTTCACATTCAACTGGATAAAGTTTTATTATTCAGTCAATGTAAGGTAAATCCACTCACTCTTCCACTCTAAAAAGCTTTTATCAGGACTAAAACCTGTGTACATCGTTGGAGTTGATGGCACTAATTCAAAATTGGAGCGATTCAAAGTGGAAGAATTGCAGTACTGTGACATGTAATCGGGTGGAAGTGCGATGCGCTAAACCCGTAAAACCTCTGAATGAGACATGATCAAATCAATAGCGATTTGTGAATTAGCACTAGACAATGCAGGTGCGAACAAACAGTGCGAATGCGAAACAAATCACAATCGAATGGAGTTTTTTAGACTGCTTTTTTACGTACGGTACGATTCAAGTAGTTTGAAGTTAAAATAACATTCGGATTTGCATGTTGAATGTTATCATGGCATGGATCCATTCTTGTTACTTAGTCTATGCTACTAGTAACGACAAAATTTCGCCAAGTTCCATACCCAGACCACTTCCAAGTATTTTCTAACATCTTCTAACCAAATAACTTAATGTAATCTGATTAAACGCCCTGAACACTCACTATCGCATTCGGCAAGTAAGGTGAAGTCCATCCAAGCAAAGAAGACCCTCTTTCAAGATGGCGGAGGGAAGTGAGAATGTAACTTCGCAGATCTGAAAATTTTTATGTAAAATCACTTCAGCCAACCTACCGTGTTTGCACTATCTATGGTTCCAGGAGGCTGAATCAACAAAGCACACATTGCGACACTTGAAAATCATAATCATATTGATTTTACGAATGAAAATATATTTTATGTAGGAATATATTTCATATTTTTTTAAATGATATTTCATAATATTCTGTTTGTGTCAGATGGTGAGAGTAGAAGAATTTTCATTTCGACTGCTGGCGGCATTGAACGGTAGACATCTTGGAAGAGGGTCTTCTTTGCTTAGCTGGACTATAATAGCAGCCTTCTTAGGCTGTAATGATATACCTTTACAGGCTGTAACAATGATTACTAATTTATCTTCCCGTAAAGATATTACAAAATGCATTATTTCATAGCACAAATTTATATAACTACCACGAATGGATAGGACTATCATTCCGCCGCCATACTTGCATTCCATATGGACAACATCTCAAAAACAGAATGACGTCATACCATTCATATATATATATGTATATATATATATATATATATATATATATATATATCCAACTACCCATCACCCTCCAGGCTCAACCCACTATATATGGGTATACACTAGCCTTAACACAAATTTATCACTTGTCAACTTTTGTCAATGATTACTAATTTATCTTCCCGTAAAGATATTACAAAATGCATGATTTCATAAAAAATTTGTAACACAAATTTATATAACTACCAAGACTGGATAGGACTATCATTCCGCTAGGATACTATGCATTCCATCTTGACAAAAGCTCTTGGTACTGTGATTGATCTATATGTAAATAAGGTGCTTGAATTAATGTATTGAAGATGCATTGAAATACTAAAATCTACCCTACCAATACACAACCAATCGTCCAAATCTTCGGAATCGAATTAATCCGAGCAAAGCTCTCGGCTGGCATGATAATAATTCATCTCATCTCTGTAGGCGACAAGCCGTGATGGAATATTGGAGATGGAAGCGCAAGGATAGAAGCCCAACTCGAAATAGCTTTTCTAAAATAGAGCTCTGTTTACGGTCAGTATAGTGGCTCGAGCTGGCATCGATCGAAATAATGTTTACGATAAATGAAAACGGATGGCACCAACCGGAATGTCGACTGTCATTCAACACCAGTTTGTTGTCGGAAAATAATTATCGTTGTGGCAAGCCACTCAATGCACACATAACGCTGCTTGGGCGGTCCTAAAAATCCGTATTATTGCTACAGTCCACCTCCTCCATTGCCACAATTTGCCTCCAATAACAATAATATTATTTGAAATGGAGAACTGGGATTCAATTTTGTTTGAAATCAATTATTGATCACAACTTCAATCACTATTCTGAATTTCATTTATTCTATCTGACATATCACTTGTTTTTGTTCTATAGTAGCTTACCTACCACAGAGAAAATAAATAGAGAACTGGGATTCAGTTTTGTTTGAAATGAATTAATTTAAAATATTATTCACTATTCTGGATTTAATTTATTTTATATGACATATTACTTGTTTTTGCTTTCTAGTACTTATCAAAGAGGAATAAATTAAATAGCTCTTCTTGTCTCTCTTATAAATGAAATATCTCTCTTATCTGGACTGGAAGTCCATATTGTGAGTACATTAGAGTCTACTTGTTGAGTGTATAGAGTAGTCCACTAATTTTTCTTAAATTTCATCATTGCTCATCAGAATCAAAGTACATGTACATGTACATTCAAATAGAAAAAAAATGTATAGATATTGCTTTCAATGGTAGGGAGACTCTTACAGGTAAGTTCCGCCTCGCACGAATCGACTGGGAAACGAAATAAATACGATCGTATAAAAAAGATTGAATCATTTAGCAATAAAAACAAAGAGGTAAAATATTGTTCAATAGGAATATCATATGATAGGGTGGGACTGCTAATTCGCTGGCCATCTTCTATTTCCTTTAAATGCTATCTTCTTCGTTGAAATATCCTCATTATATCACTAAATAGGCTATGTAACGTTACTTTTCTTCAAGAATTTTAGTTCTAGATAGATATCCAACATAGAATTTATTGAGATAGTATCCACCACTGGCGGCTCGTGCCCACGAAACAGGTGAAGTGCTGTACAGTAAAAGATACGGGAACTTCACCTGTTTCGTGGGTACGAGCCGCCAGTGGTATCCACCTTCGAAAACAACTACTCGTAGAATGATTCGGTGAATATTTGCATGTTAATAATAATTTTGAAGATTGATAATTGATTTTTTTAAATATTTCAATAACATGTTATTGATATTGTTTGTACTCACCAGGATCAATGGCATTTTCCAGGTAATAGTGCTCTAGTCCAGCATATGATTGTGGACGGCTTCTCCTGTAAGTTCCATCTACCTGAAACAAATCACAAAAATCTGTTATTTTAAATGACTGAAAGAACTATAACCATGGTTCTCCATCTAGTGGAAATTCTGTTATAAGCTGGCGAAGTGGAACAACCCTTGGGTCTCCCCACTACTGGAAGCCATACGCTGAATAATAAATTACAAATTTGAAAAATTAAAAAATATAAGTGTTAAAAATTAGTCTATTATAATTTTAGTGTCAGCTAGGTTCTTGTATGTTTGAGAAAATAACTCCAGTCCTGTTGTCAGAATCAGAAAAAGACTTTCCAGGCGATAAAATATTAAAATTGGTTTTTTATTGTGATATTAGAATCTATTTGACTTGATTTGATTGAGATAATGATAAGAAACTTGCAAAAAACCTATTACAGCATACAAAGGCATGTTTCAAGCCAATTTATATATTTAATTCATCTTCTTTTTTTCATTAAGAATTTTCAATGATTGTAGTATGTTTATGTTAGTTATTAAGTAGGTTCCTACCCATTCAAGGTTTCCAAATCACGGCTGACTTCTACAACTGAAGTTGATAGTGATGAAGGATTAAAATCTATAAAAACGGTTGATGTTTGATATACTGTACACAGCTTCATCCGCAATATTATTGACATTGACCTATTATTTCACGATATTATCAAAGAGGTTGAAATTAAGATGTGAGAAGATATGCGCGAATCTCACTCATTACGAGTGAACTTTATGAAAAATATTGTTTTCATTTCTTATAATTTATTATCTGATAGCTGTATTTGGGTGCACTCAATCCAATTCTCTTATCGCATCAGGCAAAAAACTATGTTTGGCTATTTATTACACAGATAAAATCATAAATTACATTTTTAGCCTATCACAACACATAAATTATACATTAGACCTTTGTAGTATCGTCGAGTCATCCGCTGCAGTAATTAGCTTTTAAGATTAGAGGCTAACTGATCAAAACTAACGCATTCATCAACAATGATTTATTACATTTTGTAGTCGCTGGTCAAAAATTCACTCTCAGCTCTCTACTGATAGTGGTTGCATGTGCTGTAAGAGATTATTCAGCCGGCGAATTCGCAGTATGGCCATTTCGCGCAAGCTGAAAATCTGATACACTTTTACACTATTTACTTGCTGATACACTTAAAACGTTACATTGTAACGACCTTCTTCTCAGCTTACGCAACTACAATAAGGAAAAATGTAGCTTCAATAAAATAACGGGCGAATTAATAGTACTCGAAATCTATGAAACGTATCGTACAGGGATGTATTGTAGCATAAGTACGAGTACATGATGTATTATCACATTAACGTTTCCTTTATCTTTATCACTGTACCCTTTTCAATTATTTTTATTCGTGCATAACATGTTTTGACTATTCATAGTCATTTTCAAATGCAATTCATGTTATGCATGAATAAAAATAATTGAAAAGGGTATTGTGATGAACATTTGAAATAAAAAACATTATCACATTAATTCGAATAGGTTCAAATGTAGGAGAGAGATTGTAAGGATCATGACTCTCCCCTCACAATTTAGAAGTAAATAAGGGTGAATAAGCATGGAAAAATGAAGACTATATTTCCCTCAAACACCCATCGATAACACGATGGATGAGCAAGGATCAAGAATGAACACCAATAACAATCCTCTACCCACCCCTGACTTCGAAATATTTTTGAACAGTTAATCTGAGAGACATAGGCTACACTATAATATTCAATATCACATAACATAGAATGAAACATAACCTGAATTTGGACATTTTAATCAAAATTGGTTAGAAAAAGTTTTGGGCTAACGCATGTTTTTTCTCCCTTTCACTGTATCGATTTGATGAAATAAATAAGTAAATAAATATCACCAACTGCTCTGTAATACTATAATAAATGATCTGTTGTCCACAGGAGCAGAATCAAGTCTCATACTTGGGCCATCGAGGGAATTCAACTCAATTGAAATATATTTGATCTTAAATCTTATCTGATCTCATTTGATTCTTTTAGAGTTTATAATGGGTTAGAATTATTCTTTAGAGGGGTATGATTGGAAGTTGAGAACTATATTGGGATGAAAAAGGCCTAATTATGGCAATGATAAAAGGATGGTATTGGATAGAATCTATTCAAAATATGATGTTGTAAGCTATTCACATTCATAAAGATTCAATAACTTTTATAATACTGTATCCATTTCCTGTACTCATTGTTATAATTGTGGAATAATATCATTGGACTCAATCACTCAAATTCAACAATGTCAAATTTCTACATAAGAAGCATGCATCACATACATTTGACCGAACCATTCTCGATAAATCACGTTCACTGAAAAGAGCATTTCTATTGCAGATTTTTAAATTCTCTTAGAATTCAACAAATAATTTACAAACCTAGTTTCCAAGTCAAGGGAATGAACCTGGATGAAGGAGTAACACGAATTTACAAACCTAGTTTCTAAACCAAGAGAATGGACCTGGATGAATGAGTGGCAGGATGGAGCGCAGGCCTACAGTATAGGCTGAGTGAATGCAAAAATATTCATGCTAAACAGTCAATGAGCACCAAGGTTAATGCAGGAATCGTGTTTGCCACTTTCAGAAGTACTGAACAGCGAGAGAGTTTGAAAGGCATTCACTCCAAAAAGCCTTTCTTTATCGCTATCACTTTAATGTTGGTTTAACTGTATTACTGCATATGCCAAATACTAACTAACGTAGATATTGATTGAGAGTTTTATGTTGGAGTTATAGAGTCAATTCAATTAATTCAAAGAGTGTTAAAATTTTATCAAAGTAATAGTTCCTTCAAAAACAGCAATTATCGAGAAGCATTGAAAATAATCAATCAATTGTCAGTGTCACTAGCATTTCTCTCTAACAGCTAGAACCTACTTACAAACAAAATTATAATGTTTTATGTTGAAATATTTGTATAGTGTATTTTGTATAATTAGAAATTATCTTTAGGAGAAATCATCTTGTAAGTGAATTGAACTTGGTATAGCCTACACAGCTTTACACATAACAGTGTGTGGACATATTATGTAATAGAATATGGTCTGGTCAAGCAAAT
Source organism: Sogatella furcifera (assembly GCA_017141385.1). NCBI lineage: Eukaryota > Metazoa > Arthropoda > Insecta > Hemiptera > Delphacidae > Sogatella > Sogatella furcifera. The sequence goes on along the minus strand of CM029547.1, from coordinate 6,908,684 downwards.
AAGACATTCTGGCAAGATGGGAAAATGACTCTAGCTCGTTCACTATTAGTTCAAAGATTGTAAATTTGGTTTGAGATCGTCGAGCAAAATATTGTCTAAAATGAAAATCCGAGCTGGAGTCATTTCCCATCTTGCCAGAATGTATTCCTTGCTCGACAAGACTATACTATGGATTTCCAAATTCAACAAGTTTTTTAAACGATAATTTCATAAATATATCTTGAATTATAAACGTACCTCAACCAGAAAACTAACAAAAAGATGTTCTGGATAACAAAACCAACCTCATTGCGGTGCGAGAACGAGTGCTGCTTCTTTCTGAGACGCACAATCGGCGAGGAAGAAGCGTTCTCCTGAGGTTCACTTGAGGATGCCTCATTTGGCTTATCAGCCTCATTCTCATCCTTAACCGAATTCTCGTCTAATGAGGGCAGCGACGAACCTGACCACTGCTCGCGACAATGTATCAAATCGACGCGCCCCAAACTGTGACTTCTGGTTAGACCATCCGACGCAAGGGGGCTCTTCTCCTTCCGCCATCTGCCCGATCTTAGCTGGTAGAGTTTGCGTCTGATGAAGGAAAATTCACTGGGAGACGAACCACTTTCCTCCGCGCCCTTTACTTTTTTTGAGGGCGCCTCCATTGTGGTTCCGCCGCCTCCGCCACTTGTGGCGCGTAACCTACTGCTGTTGTTGAGTGCCTCGAGTTGCGCCGACAACGTCATTCTCATCCATCCAGAACTGCACTCCAGCTGACAACCGATTCACGCAACTATTGCCAAACAACAGGTTGTCGTCATTGCGAGACGAGCAAGTAGGTCGTCCAAAATGCGTCGATCTAAAAACAAATAATTGAAAACAAAATGTAAGAGAACAGAAAAAAGGAAAATGGGGAAAAATTTGAAAATAAAACATAATAGAATGGTAAAATCAAAATAGAAAAAATAAACAAACAAATCAATGTTGAAAGGAGGGATGATAATAGATTAAAATTGAAAAAAAAAAGAAATCATTGTTGGAAGTAGAAAAATTGGGGGAAAAAATTCTCATAGAAGTTTGGTCTTTCTAAATTCTAAAAGTAGAGGCTTAAACTAGAAGAATTAAATTTGAGATAAGAATATTTCAATTTTTTAGATTATTTGTATTTTGTGGATTCATATTCTCCTATTTCCTAGAGTCTATTATTGAATCTAGATAATTGAGTGAAGTTTCATTGAGTTTAATAATTTAATTGTGAGTTTAAAGCGTAGTAGGACTAGTCCAGTATTCCCCTCAGAGTACAGGGTGGGGCAGAGCCGACTGACGAGTTTTAAAGGGTTATAAAAAATGAACCGACCGACTTAGAAAAAAATGGTTTGGCTCATACAATTCAGTGTGAAATATAGTTTTTATTGTTAATATTTTGAAATTTTTATCAGTTGAATGGCGGCCGTCAACAGCGATACACTGATATAGTCAATTTTTTCAAGTTTTCAAACTCATTTTGGCACAGTGCGATTGGTAGGGTACGTCTGGATTTCTCTTTAAATTCTTCCAAGGTGTGAAGGCAAGGTTTGTAAACTTAATCTTTAAGGTAGTCCCATGGAAAAAATCGCATACACTTCGCACCGGGTGAGCGTACCGGCCACCTCACGCCCCCCCTCATGTTCTGCGCCCCAGGAAGAACTTACTGAGGAACAAGACTTGTGGGAAACATGGTTTCAGCAGGACGGGACTGCAGCCCACACAGCGCGCATTTCAATGGTTGTGTTGAGAGAAAATTGTTGCCAGGGCAATTCTCAGTGACGGGGGATGTGAGGTGGCTGGTACGCTCAACCGAAGCAGAGTGTATGCGATTTTTTCTATGGGACTATAATAAAGTTTTCAAATCTTGCCTTCATACCTTAGAAGGGCTGAATGAGAAATTTAGAGAAGAGATTTAGCCCTACCAATCGCACTGTGCCAAAATGGGGTTGAAAACTTCAAAAATCGGCTACATTAGTTCATCGCTGCTGATGGCCGCCATTTAACTGATATAATATGAAAAATTATCATCAATAAAAACTACATTTCACACTGAATTTAATGATCTAAACCGTTTTTTTCTAAGTCATTCGGTTCATTATTTACAACCCTTCAAAACTCGTCAGTCGGATCTGCCCTACCCTGTATAATATACAGTCTAAATAGAATTGAGTCAAATTATGTATGTTGTACAACGGAGGGAAAGATTTGTGCAGAATAATACCTAGGATAGACTCTCTTGAAATGATCAAGATAAATAATAATATACAAGGGAACATTTTTCTATAACAATCACTAGTAGACCCAAAATAGTAAGCTAAATACGACGAAGTTGAAGAAACTTGAGTATTGGGAAGTATTGGAAGGCGCAGAAATTATCTTACATGACTCATAATCACATATTTCCTGCCAGAGTTTGAATATTTTGAATTTCAAAATTGTAAGGTAAATCAGGTATGTATGCTAAAGCCTAAACTGAACGCTATTCTTATGGATTCTGAATAGGTCCATTTCTTTTAGATTAGGGGACAGTGATAGAAATATTACTTTACCTGCAATCAACCAATCGATAATATTGAAAACAAACAAATATAGGTAATTCACATTGAGAATTAATAATAATAATGATCTTGCCAGAAGTAATCAGAAAGGAGCATTCAGTTTGTCCTACTCTGGAATAATAATAATTGCATTACTGAAATTTTTGAAGAAATCAGAAGAGTTAAATTTTGTTGTTCTATATAATTCTTTGCTTAGATAAAGTACACAGAGAAGATAAAATAGCGTGGCATTTAATTCACATGAATATTCAGTGAAAAACTCGTTTTCAATTGCAGAATCAAGGCTGGCAATATCTTGAAAAGTAGAAGAAGAAGTCAGTTTTGAAATGAGAGCATTGAGATAACGTTGACAGGTTTTCATTGTTTATTATTTTATTGCTTTTCTTACGTAATCGAGGCACTCAAAAAATTGCTTTCCAAAAAATATTATTATCAGGTTGAACGTACAAGATTGGCATTCAATTTCATTTAATTTTTATGAAATTTCTATTGATTGAGTAATATTGATTTTTTCCGCAATCATAACACGCGTGTTATTTGTGAATCGGTAGAACAATGAATTCACTTTCAAGTAGTACCAAATAAATCTATGCAACACAAAAGAGTCATCATGTGATACAGATATTATAGTATCTCAGGAAAAAATAGAACCTTCCTTATATTATCCATGACTGTATGCGTAGACCAGGAAATTGTAAATTCCTTTTCTATTAGTCTTATGCTAGATCTGGAATGAAAATATGAATACATCAACCAAATTACCCTCAACAAATCATTGAATCTCAAATTTTAGCAGATCTATGTAACCAGTAGGCCTATGTCTAGTACCTGCCTACGACCTATAAGAGATCTTCAACGATTCTCCAATCACAAACATCAAAGCTATTTTGTCAGTCAATAGAAGTTATGTAAACGTACATATCAAGCTGGTTTGATTTGGATTTTTATCAGCCTGAGAACAAAATTTATAGCTTCAATTAATTAAATTTATAGCTTAATTTATTAATTGGAAAGAATCAGATTTTTAAAGAATAAAACATTTGAGGAATCTAATCACAATTACGTATGCGAGCTACATATTCCTCAACTCTGAAGATAGTATTAATATCGAGACTGAGCACCGATTTTATTTCTGGTCATGAACATTGAAAATTACGACACTTGTTGAATTAATTACAATGCAAGCTGTGCAACACACCTTTATCCCAACTGAATTATAAGGAGTCACTGGCGGCTCGTGCCCGCGCGAAACAGGTGAGGTGCTGTAAAGAAAAAGATACGGGCACTTCACCTGTTTCATTGGTACGAGCCGCCTCTGTAAGGAGTATGTAGAATTCAATGTTATTCAACAGCAGAGCAGTGTAAACTATACAGTACTACACTCACAATAGTCAGTTGATATGAGCAAGTTATGGCTGTGGCTATTATGTTGCTAATAGCTTGGCATGTGGATAAGTTATAGTTTCGCATACTATGCTGGCTACACCAAACATATGCGCCCTCACGCTGACAGCTACGAGCTACCATAACATTTGAGAAATGAGATTTATGTTTGGAAAGTGGAACGCTCTAGTGAATTATCATAGTCGCCTTCAAGTTAACATTTACATTGACAACGCGTCATAAATGCAACTCACAGATTCGTCATTAAATAAGAAAATATTGCATTAAAAGTGAGCGATAATCTTAACAATCACAGTCACATTATACGGTTATTCGACGTCGTAAATAATTTTTACAACGGCCAAAATTCGAAGGCGACTTGCACTCTTGCCAACTTGGCTGACTATGAATAATCGCCATTCTCTTCTCCTAATAACCGTAACCGTTGAACTAATCAAATAACAATAAATCACATTGTGGGTTACAAAATAATTATCTCAAATCTGATGAATGAAAAGAGGCTGATAAAACGAAGGGAACTTTCACCGTTAGCAAGTTTTTTAGTTAATTTAACGAAAACCACGCGATTCTGGTTTGTTATGGGAAGTTTGAAATGAATCTCAATTGAATTATTATTCAATTGGTAATTCAAGGAGTGGCTAACCTTGAAGAGGGGTTTCCCGGAGTAAAAAAGACACATACTTGAAAAGATTTAGTGGAAAAAGAAAGAATTCTTGGAGATAAATTTGGAATATTCGCTTTTAGTCTCACTTTCTCAAAATACGAATGCTCAATAGGATGCATGAAAATATACTTCTTTATAAATCATTAAATATTAAAAATATAGGAATACATATTTGAAATAGGGGACTGAATTACACTTGTGCAGGAGCAGGTTTCACTGAGAAAAAAAATTTCGTGGTAGAAACAACCCTATCTTCACACTTTGTCCAATAAAAAAGGCTTCTCCAGCAAACTAAGGTTTGGATATCTACTGAATACAAGAAACCCCAGCTAGGTCAGAACAGAACTGATGAAACTTTAGTGTATTATTCAGTATATGAAGTTTTCAAGGAACAATTGAGCTTGCCAACTTGAAAGTTATTAGAGACGAATCCTCAATCAACGAATCTGTTTTATAAATTTCGTTAGGCTTTTTAAAATTATTTTGTTGAACCAGTTCAAAGCAAGATAACTGTGAATTTTGAATATTATAATTAATTATTAGAATGAAATCACTCGATGGCAAAGATGCCATCACGTTCTCAATTTATTGATTGAGATTTATCATCATTTGGTTAATTTGTGAATAGAAATGAGACTAAGCTGTTCAATTATAAGTTTCCCAATACTCAAGTAACAATTTAAGCAATTTTTCAAGTATGAAATCATAATCAACAAGTACTGTAATTCAATTATCAAGTTTTCATTGACGTGATTGACTTTCATAAAAAGATTTTTATGTTAATAGAAATTTAAAGGTTGTACTGCTCAGGTTTGGTAATCCCCAATCTTGTATTATATTATCAATAGCAGTGGTATCATTATTCGAAAATCGAAATCAGATTCAACAAAAACGGGAATGGAAGAAACGAATGCCAGCACACGCTCATAATGTGAGTGAGCACATGTGTTCAAATATGGCACAAAGACCTACACATACTCTTAAGGCCCACATTCACTTGGCAGAGAAACAAGAAAGTCTTTCAATGCTCACTTCTAAACAGATCTGTCTGAAATGATGTCATTTATAGACTAGTTGCACCACGTATAATAAATCTTGAAGTCAGTTTTGAATAGTTTTTCAACACTTTTTTAACTTTGTTTATCAACATCAAAATCTGATGCCCTATCTCAAGAAATTACATGTTCAATTTATATCCAAAAGTGAAATGTTTGTATCTCGTAGAGTTGAAAAATGTGTTCTGAAGATTCTGGCAATGCATATAAATCTGAACTTATCAATATTTTTTGTGTTCAAAAACATTATCCCAAATCAATTGAAGTGGAATGAAACTCTCGTTCCAGGTAAAATATTCAAAAGGAGCAGTTGAGTTTAGAATAAAATAAATATTATGTTCAGACATGCTTTCTCTCAAGTCAAAACTATATTATATTGAAATAGAATATCATGTTTTCAAATGAACTTTTTAAAAGAACTATAACTCATATCTCCGTTTGTGGAAAATGAAGTTATCTGGCGAAGTGGAACAACCCTTGGGTCACCCCACTCTTAAAAGCCATACGCTGAATAAAATAATAATTGACGTATGATAATAATAGGCTTTAAAATATCAAAATTGAGAATCACCTACATATTTCTAATTTTTTCACATAATCAATAAACTCTTCTGAGCACAATGCACATCGAATGCCAAGGTGTATAGAATAGGATATCAATATTAATATTCTATACATTTAGATTAAAACCTACTTCGGTAGAATAAAATCAAAGTCGAATATAAACGACGAACCTCAATAAAGACTTTTTGTGTTTGATGGTATTCTTCCTATTGGTAATCTGTAGTGTCGTAGTGTGATCATCTTAGTAGCGAGTTAATTGAAAGTTTGATTAAAGTCTGTCATGTGTAATCGAGTTTGAAAAATGCTCACAATTGAATAAAAAGGGATAATGAAGATTTTCTTTGGTCGACTATAAATTGAAATCTTTTCTTGATAATTGACAGCTTGTGATAGAAATAAGAGAATGCACCAGAGAATATAGAATAAGGATAGTTGATTGAAAAATTTGATTTGACAAAAAGAATAGTAGTTATAGTTACATTCTCTCTGTGATCTCCCAATATTTTCACTTGAATAGTGAATTGTGCCAATTTCCCGGAATGGGAAATACTGACAGAAAATCAGGACCAAATCAACTGATAAAACTAGGCCTGTCCTTTTATTAATAAACGTTTTGAAGGCCACGCGCTTTTGTAGCAGCGATAATAATTTTCCAATCGACCAAGCAGAAAGAATTCTTTGAGAATCAGAGCTGAGCTTTCATGCAAAGTGAACAGCCTGGAAACACTATTCTCTCAACATGCACATATGCGATGGAATTCAAATTATGGGAAACTTTTTTGCAATCATGGGAAAAATAAGGGTCACAGAAGGAAGTCAAGATTATTTTTTGCTTGTATTTCCTATTGTAACTGGAAAGGAAATCTGTAAACATCATGGATGTTATATAATGAAGTCAAATTTTTCTAAGATAATGGTGGTAAGAGCATAGAAGTACAGAAGTAGGACAGTGTTCAGTACGAATCGAATCCTCAGTCCTCACCATAAGAAGAATTCTTGGAGCAGAATTAGAAAATAAATGGAGTAGAAATACAAATACAAATTACAAAATGAATGGGAGTAGAATGTTGAGAAGTATTGAATAAGAACATTTTTTATAAAGTCAAGAAGCACTGAAGCCTACCTGACCGATATTTTTAAAATGAGCGTTTCATCTCTCTCAATTCATTCAATATTATTCAATTTTCTTTTCATTCATAACTTTGTCAATAAACCAATATTGTGAAAGAGAAAACGATACTCCACAATGACTTCTGCATGACAGGGATATTTTTTAAAGCGATCTCATTCTTGAAGTTTTTTATGGAAAAAATAATTCTCATATTCCTATGCACTCTCTGCGAAGTTTTGTACTTTCAAATATTTCCAGCTAATGATGCTCATTTCATTTTTTGAAAAGCTTTTCAATCAAGTTCCATTTCTTGCGTGGTTATGCTATAGAAATGTTATTACCGAAATAAATATCATAGAAATGAAAATTGTATGTTTGATGAAAAAGGAGTAGGTATATTTTTAGCCCAACTTCAATGTAATAGTTAACTAACCTGTATTATTTGTATGGTTGAGATGGGATAAGACAACAATAGATTATCTAGGTGGAAATAGAATTAGCCGGTCCTAGCAAGGAAGACATTCCGGCAAGATGGGAAAATTACTCCAGCTCGGTCAATATTGGTCCACAAATTATCAATTCGGTCTCAAGTTGTAGAAAACTTCTTGCTCTACATTTTGAGACCAAATTTATGATTTTCTAACCAGTATTGTACAAGCTGGAGTCATTTCCCCATCTTGATAGAATGTCTTCTTTGCTTGGACATACTGTAGCCGGTCCTTGATGAGTATAATTAACGGAACGTTAACGTGAGTGGACAGCCAAGTGCGTTCATCTGTTGCCAAAACAGTACGCATGAATAACTAAAAATGTTCTTCAACGTTCATTAGACTCAACTACAAATTTCATTGAATCTTACTGCCAGTAACTCTCTTTTCAACAAACATGGAATTATTTTAAAAGGTTATTCGAACCGCTTGAAAGCTTGACCACCTAAGTAAAAACCGGGAGACAGGAGAAAAAATTTTTTTGATAACAATATACTAACTTACTCAAATTAATAAAATATTCCAAGGAGAGGCATGGACTAGAAATGATAATTGAGAGGGAATATGATGATTGGAGAGAGTTGAAAGTAACATAAGCAACTAAAATAATAAAAGCAGAAAGATAAAATTCAACTAAATTCAATAATAACAAAAAAATTAACAAACCTTCAACTAGATTATATCCTTGAGACACAATATCACTTAATTCACTACAAGGATTAATATTTGAATCACACCACTTCGAAATTGAATAAAAGTTGTAACAGTAGCATCGAATAAGATAAACTCTCACAATAAAATCTACAATGTAGCAAAACTAATAATGTCAATAACGAAGAACAAATTCATGGAAACGTGGTTAACCTTGATGAAAGATGTGAATTATAACATGAAATTAAACTCTAACGTAGAGACTCACTCACAAAATAGATAAAATCAATGAAACTTCACTCTGCCACGATGAAATTTTGCCCAATTACAATATAATCACAAGAGCATAGAAAAAGGTGATACTGTATAGCTGCACTAAGTTTGCCAAACAAAACACTTCACTTGAAAATACTCGACAAGATCTTGACAGAACGCAACTGACAATAATATCACTCCAACTTCAACTAAAGCGAAATATCGAATTCACCTCCACTACGAAATCAATCTAAGTTGGCAACGGTACATAAAATTCTGAATTTGAATGGTGTAGATGAATTTAATAGAGGTATAAAAACAAAAATGAAAAGATTATTTTGAACTATACATGGACGATAATCCAAGTTGACAATGAAAAATACAATTTTGAATTGAAATGGCGTGTACTGAATTCGTGAGTATGTAAGAATAATAATGGAAATCTTTGAATTCTATAAGCACTTGGATGCAAATTCATGAATTTAAAGTAACAAAGATTGAGGCCATGAGAATATAAGAATCTCAATGAGAAAATACTGTTGGCCTATAACACATTTAAGCTCCACTATACCATGGTAAACTATTGTAAAGCTTTTACAAAGTGAAAAAATGAGTAATTTATGTATCTATCTATCTATCTGTACTATTATACTATGAACGGGAACTCTATAATTATCATTGAGGGTTGATGAAAGCATAAAAATATCAAGTAACTTCAATGAAAAATCTGATAGTTTTGAAACATACATCTATCACCAACGATTAAAACAATATGGTTGGGCCTACATATAGTGATGGAACCATAAAAGCTTCAATAAAAAAACTAAGAATTTTGAACAACACATCTATAAAATCAACATCGATGAAAACAATATGTAACAGATTTCACTACACTGGGATTTACATCGGCTGAACAATATCACACATCACTTGCTGCACCATGAACAGAACACATGCTAGTTACGACCAGAACGTGACTCACACAATCACGATTGCACTCACGAAATCACGGACCGGAACACGGACGGCTGTCGCGGTAGACCCGTGCGTGCGTTTGGACGTGCGGTAACACTGCTGCGTCTCTAACCGGGGTGACGGTTGGTACGATACTAAAATACGATACGTCTAGTGGACGGATACAGAGCAAGACAAGCCTTGGGAGACGGCAAACAGCTGTTGAATAAGTCGCGCCAACTTGGTACAGTCTGTCCAAGCGAAGAAGACATTTTGGCAAGATGGGAAAATGACTTCAGCTCAATCAATATAGGATCGAAAATTATAAATTTGGTTTCAAATTGTAGATCAGGAAGTTTCACACAATTTGAGACCAAATTTATAATTTTTGAACCAATATTCATCGAGCTGGAGTCATTTTCCCATCTTGTCAGAACGTCTTCTTTGTTTGGACAGACTACGGCTGCTGCACCTAACCTAACCTCTTGACAAGATCCGATTATCCGCATTATTTACCGGCGCGGCGCGCGCTTCTCACTTCAATTCACCTTATCACCGCCACCGCTACTTGCTGCACTCTCCGCACACACAAGCTGCTGCTGTTATCTACGTCACATACGATGATACAGAACTGGTGTACGCTCATATTAATTTTCGACTCGACGCTTTCAAGGTCGACTTGCCGCTTCTGCTGAGCAGATACAGCTCAGCCTCAGCTACAATATGTATGATGTAGAGTAAAACAACTAGCTACAATCATACTTTGTATTAATCGTGGAATTTTTAGCCTGGATGAGCTACAATCATCCTATAAATCTTGTCCTATATTTACGACTTCATTTCTATCTTATATTGTGTTAGGTATAGTCAAAACATATTCATTTACTATTCATGTATTATCTATCTATAGTCTAATCTATCAAGGTAATGTATTGTGTGAAAATATGTATGAAGTATAACAATCAAAATTGTGTAAATCATATAACAGCCCATGGATACTAGAATACTAGAGTAACTATAGTATACTGGACTATACTATACTAGACTATAGTAACTATACTAGAATACTGTACTAGTATCTATAGTATTCTAGTATCCGTGTTACAGCCTATGAATTTACAGCCATGGCATGAATTTATATTACACAGGCTGTGAATGAGCAACAAGCATGCAATTTACTCATCTTCTTTTCACTAATTCGCATTTATAAATTGGACTTTGTTATTCTTTCTTATTTGAAGCATCATTTATCCACTACCATCTCTACCAAACAATTCATCTACATAGAGATAACATTGGCGGAAAATTGAGATTTTTCAAAACATAATTTCCTTTACTCAGGGTCTAAAATTATCAATTCATGTACATATTATTAAACGCCATTTTAAGGGTTATAACTAAAGAATTATAAATCGGCGATTGTGTAAATCTTACCTAATCTCAGAAATAGCGATCGAAAATCGAGAAATTGACAAAACATAGCACAAGTGATAAATGTAGTAGCGATTGCGATTTTCGATGAATCCGACTCTCTTCAACTTCCATCAATAAAAAATATCAATTTATGATTCCTTATTTAGTCTTGGTGTAAGGAATCATCCTGAGAAATATTGCACATTCCTCCTGAAACACCCTGTATATGACATTATGACATTGCTATAGCAACATGACATCCCTTGAGCAGCAAAAAACAGGTCGCACTATATAAAAAAATACTACACTATATATTTATTGTAACTTCCGACTTGGAATTGTATTACTCATCTTATACGTGTATTTGGAAGTTACATTATTTAAGAGTATAGGCCAGTTCTGCTCCCCTCTATAACCACAGCCTGCCATTAGGCTGTCGCCTGTGATTTTCCTCAATTAGAATGATCAGAACCCGGCTGGCTCCTCTCTCCACTATACTATTATCGCCAGTCTTCTTCAGTTGTCAGACTTCTTGTACAGTTGGATCTTGGATTGACTTTTTTTGCGAATTTCGACGCAGTTCAAGGCCACTATAAAAAATAAAGACTTCAAAAATAAAAACTGCAATGTATCCAATCTCACTATAACTTCCAATGTAACTTGATTAGGCGTAACGCATATAAAATGGGAAGTACTATATGAATCAAGTAGGAAATTACATCAAAGAGAACAGTTCATATTTTTGAAATTACGAGGATTAGCGAGTGACTCGATCTTGATGGGAGAAATTATGTTTGTAGTCATGTAGGTATTATTTTTCAATCTTCAGTAGTTTTTCATAAACAACACCAACTATTGGAAGTTTTTTTTAGAAACGAACAACCGAATAAGATACCTGTAGTTAAATTTCTATTCGGAGCGTAAACTTTTGTAAGAAATTAGTTTGGTATGAGTGAATGAGACCAAGATTTGCAATAGCAATTATCGTACTGGAATTAAATCTTATCATAGCCTTCTTTGAAGATAATCTACAGTTGTGATTACCGAAATTACAAACTCATTCCAACTATTCAATGCTCATCATAATTCTTCCCATGACCCACGAACAACCCAGAGTTTGTTTAGTAATCACTACGGATCATTCACCTAATAATAAACATAAAACTCAACTAAAGCTGAAAGACTAAACATCAAGAAAATCTCATTTGCATATGATTTACATGGGAAATGTATTTGGTGTATTATACGTATATATTGTATATTGTAAAGTGTTACAACTGCATAGTGCGTTTGAACATGATGACAGATAACCTACAAGTCTAGGTAATATTGGAAGTGATCCAATTTACATGGTAATGTATTTAGTGTTATTCATGTGCATTGGAAAGTGTTATAACTGCATAGTAAGTTTATACAATATAATGACAGATAGACCAAATATGCAAGTCTAGGTATTGTTGGATGTGATCCAACAAGAAATAATACCAGATTTGAGTTATCTCGTTATCTGGTAAGAATTTCCATCGAGGCTTTTCAACGCAATCATCCAGTACTCATATTATTTCAGTACGCGCAAAAAACGAAGAATTTAAATTGGAGAGTTGGCCTTGGTATGAGTTCGGATAGTGTGCTCTGCCAACTACAGGACAATGTTAATTAAAGGTCCTCTATAATCAATTCGATTTAACTTTCCACTTGGAGTACATTGTATTCCCCATCTAATAAGTGTTACGCTGAAGTCGAAAGTTACATAGAATATGATAAAAAAAGACAGGAATGGAACAGGGTAATTAGCCTGAATCTGAATGAAGCTTTCCGGAATGGACTAGTTGGAGGATGTATAACAAAACCACTCTGACTGTTTCACATTCGATTTCAAAATCCAGTTTATCATAGTAATTTAAAAAATCACTGACAACAATTCCATTTTTCCAACTCAGCACCGAGTTTTTATCACCCCAGTTGTAGTAAGACATTATAATAACAAGTAAAATCATCAAACAACAACAGAAAAAGTAATTGTCATGTACAAAATTTAACAGCATTAAAAATTCTTATAATCTCAACCTTGACTAATGTATAAGCACAGAGAATTTAGAGATTATAGAGATTTAGAGATACAGAGAAGCAAAGAATATAGAGAGATCTCTTTATAAAATATTCTATGTCTATCCATATATCTTTCATTTCATTTTCTCGTTTTATCTCTTCATATTCATTGGTATAAGTCAGCCCAATCTCAGTTGAGTCACGGACACTATGGTTTGCTGTTGGATGGGTGACCAGTATTTGGCCAAGTATACTCATTGGCGAGGTTGAACCTACCCGTAAGGCAAGGTTCTCTCCCCTACATATACATTCATCTTCCCACCATTATAAGCCATACAAATATTTTACAAATGTACAAGTGAACCTACAATAAGCTAAAATGGGAAAGTTGAATAATAGATGATTAAAAAGTATGAGACCCGGTTTGTGCAGCTGAAAAGAGCCCAATCTCACTGATTGCACGGTAATCAGCATAATCGGTTTAATTGTAAGGCTCCATTACAGCGAACGTGACATTCAACCAATCTGCATAATCCAATACCTTCCGTTGGTTTGGCTCGCCTGTTATCTAATAATTGATAATCAGGTCAATCGAATTGTGAGACTACAAAATTGGGGAAATTCGTTTATTTTTCAATCCATTGATTGGTCCAATTATTTTTTTGGTCCAGTTAAATGAATACAGCATTTCAAGGAAGATAAACTAGTAATAGCCGGAAACTCCCTCTTAACTTGAATTTAAACACATAAATAACCTAAATTTGAATCAAGGTTACCTATTCCCGATAATAATGATATTATTCCTTTGAAATTTACTGGATTGATTAGAAAGTGACAATGATATATTTCATTTCACTATTTTATTACACTGGCGGCTCGTGCCCATGAAACAGGTGAAGTGCTGTACAGTAAAAGATACGAGCACTTCACCTGTTTCGTGGGTACGAGCCGCCAGTGTTATATTATTGTACATGTATCTGTATGGCTCTTTCTAGTATTCATTCATCTACGTAAAGTGCATTATTTACTGAAAGATGTTATTGTAATTTCTCAACAATAATTTTTTTTCCTCAAATAGAATTCATATGTCCTAGTAATGTTCAGCGAAGGAAGCTTTTCCTCCTACTTTGTGGAAAGTAGGGCGCAAAAGATTAATCTACCGCCGTTTTGCGTATCATTTTCAATGAATGATACTTTTTAAAAGTGGTTCCTATTGTCGAGACTATTGCTGGCACCTCTCACAATGAACAACTATTTATTATTCCAATTGATGTAAGTCATCCGACGATAATACAAAGTCGACAATGAATGAATGAATGAAATCTTTGGAGCTTTGTTCGTTGAGGCTGAAGATAATCGACCTGGAAAGTCATTAGGCTATATTATAGTTTGCCCAAGCAAAGAAGACATTCTGGAGAAATGGGAGAATGAATCCAACTCGGTCAATATTGGTACAAATATTATGAATTTGGTCTTAAATTTTAGATCAGGGTGTTTCCTAAAATTTGAGACCAAATTGATAGTTTTTGAAGCAATATTGGTCAAGCAGGTGTCATTTTCCCATCTTGCCAGAATGTCTTCTTTGTTTGGACTATATAACGAAGCCTGTTCCATTTCTCACAATTGTTGAAATTCGTCGGTATATATTCAGACGTTTTACTCATTAAGGAAAGAGAAAAGAAAGGAGATATCGCTCCTCCAAGGTTGTGTGCGAGAGCGCGAGTATATTTTCAAAGAGCTTAGCTCGGCTGGCCTCACTTTGGCACCCGTTGAGATAAAAGTACCCTCGCCTTCTGAGACGAATCCAGCTTACCTCCCGCTGATAGACTCTCTCTTTGCTCCTTTACCAGAAAGCAAGCATTTCAAGCCACTTGACTCACAAGAAACTACACGTAGTCTCACTTTCACGAATCGTTCCGATTATTCGAGTATACAATATCTCGCATCTCTCTATGGAAGGCTTTTTGTCGAAAATGGTGCACCACACTTCGTTGCATTGCACAATGGTTGTATAGTCTGTCCAAGCGAAGAAGACATTTTAGCAAGATGGGAATATGACTTCAGCTCGGTCAATATTGCTTCAAAAATTGGAAATTTGGTTTCAAATTGTAGGAAACATTCTGATCTACAATTTGACACCAAATTTATAATTTTTGAACCAATATTGATCTAGCTAGAGTCATTTTTCCATCCTGCAAAGATGTCTACTGTACTTAGACAGACTATACATAGTGTACGATATAATCAGATGATACAGTCTCTCTACTCAATGGTTGAACAGATAGTGTATAATAGATGATAAAGTATGTTTTTACATGGTTGTAGATTGTTCTTTTCTCAACACATTCTTCTAGTGAATATTTTGTGATTGAATGATTATTATTCAATTCATAAAGCACATTATAATGAGATCATTTAGACAAAAAATTCAGATCTCCGCCCTTACTAATTATGCGGAAACTTATTTCCATTATTTTTATCATTTTCTGTTGATTAATTTGATGACTACTACGATCACTGTTCAATAGCATCAACAAAGTAACATAGCTCAATTAAGGAATTGGTGATAACTAGATTACAATTACAGAAGAGCGTTTCATCCATTTTTGGGAATCCATGAAATATAAAATAAGGAAATTTCAAAATAAAGGTAAAATTTAAAAACAAGAATTAACTCTATTTTGATTGAATATATTGTATTTCAATTCATAATAATTTATAACTTAGCAATATACCAGCAGCAATCTTCTATTCGAGCTGCTAGTGCTAATTAGTCAATCTTATATTCCATGTAATCCAAATCTAGTAAATATTGTTCTTCCTACTCGTTACTTATAGAAGAGAGAAGGGAGAAACTTCCAGCAATTACTTGCCACTCAATCCGAAGTTGTGGAGATTGTGAAAGGCGCACCACATAAACTTTTTCAGCACAGTAAGCTCTCTTTTGTGAAGATAAAATTAAATTATCGAATCGACAGAGAGCTCATCTTCGCCAGAAGCAATAACTTCGTTGTCTTTGTGTCTTTGGCTTTAGAATCTTCCCCAGCTCAATTTTCAACTCATTCTGTTTGAGCTTGATTAATAAACACAGAGATACTCCCAACATTTTTTCAACCAACAGTTTGAAGAAGTATTTGCTACTTTATGCTAAACAGTTCTTCTTAAAGCTCTGGGTGGTATGATTCTGATAAGATACTTTCCATGATTAGCTAATTAACCATTTTTGTCGATTCTTCATCAATAATTCAATGAAAAATTGATTCGATTATGAAATAAATAATGTGAATCATTATGTCATTAACGGGCAGATGAATTAATATTTTGTTATTCACCCTAGAGTATTCTGAACAATCTTTATATAGAGTTAACATTATTCATTGACACAATTATTGGAATAGCCTCAACATTATTGAATGTCAATTTTCATCTATCCTTCGTTCATTAATTCAGTGGAGTGAGGTAAACAAACTCAGTATGCGTGGTTGCCGAAATTTGACAAATCTCAAATCACAGTCAGGCAATTATATTCACTGCTGTTTATTAATCAACATCAATGTAACAGCTAAATCATAGATACTTCAGTGTGAATGGGGCATTTCAAAAAAATTAGCCTACTATGATTTTCTAGGTGAAAAAATTCTGTGCAACTTCAGAAGCACCTGAATCCGGAAATTAAGCAATGAATACAAATTAATCTACTGGATCTTGAACATAATCTTCGTAGTGAAAAGCACAAAAATCTTTCGACTGTCGTGATTCACAGTCTCTGCATTCGAATACGAATGATGGCACTATCTAGCGAGGAAAGGTAGAACTAAGTGCAACTGCTCTGACGTCAGCTATCGACTGACGACTGTGGAGTACAAAATGCCATGAGGGTAGATTTTAGTACTGTGTCATTAAACGGGAAATTGTATTACTTTGAACATTATTCTACCTACTAGTACACATAATTTTCATTCTACCAAGTAATTTTTCATGCATATTGATTGGAAAATAAAGCTTGGTGGAGTGTGATGAGAAGAGTACGTTTGGAATATCTAGCAAATTGTGCAAAGATTACACTTTTTCTTTGCTTCCAAGAGATAAATGAGGAAATACATTCTTTAAATACTCTACATTCGTTGATGATATTTTCCTTCCAAAAATTAAAAACCAAAATCAAAGTAATTGGATAAACAAAATTTTATTGATATCCATCATCAACACAACAGGATTCCAATTTAAAAATAGTTGATAGTGAATGATTTCATAACTCCGTAAAAGTTATTCATGAAGTTATTAGAGCAGAGTAGTACATGAATTTATTATTGGCCTAGGGCCTACTTTACATGACTTAGAACTGCCAAAGACAACACTACTCTTCAAGTAGTTTGTTTATGGAGCTGCCAAAACTGCTTCCAAAAGTTTTATGAATAAAGGCAGAAAATGTAATATTTCAAAAGAATTGAATAAAGAAATACAAATGAACGACTACTATTACTCCGATAATTATTATTATATTGATCATCGAGATATAAGAAAGCAATAATGGTCTAATTCGATTAATAAATAAATCAACAACCAAAGTAATAAAACTAGGAATTTGACAAATTTATAACCAAATAAACCAGGAACTATTTTATATAATAAATTCAATGTTACAATAAGACAATCGAAAAATGACTAGTTTTTCTTAGGAACACAATAATTATTGTTTGATCAACTATTTTTTGACACCGATTAGCCTAATTCATTCATCCAACCACTAATTTGAGACAAAGTGACTTAATCATGGATGCCCTTTTACTTTTTCAAAGCCATTCACGCCTACTAGCCGAATCGTGAGATAAATTCACTCTTGTTCAAGCGAATAGAATCATTCAGATGACGCCATGAGCAATGAAAATAGAATCGAAGTATCTGAGCGGAACACTTTCCAAGCGATTGAGCAATGGAGTGAATATGCGATCTGCTTCCAGCTCCAGCAGACATCCTACGCCGTCGGTCATAATATTGGGATGTACCACTCTATTATATCCCTCTCTACTCCTCTACCTTATCATACAAAACTGGGGACAGAGATCAGATCACACACTCAACAAGTAAGTCAGGCGGAAAATGTGGTCATCAGAAGGACTTATACGGAGGAAACAATTTAGAATAGTAGATAAGTGGAATACAATATAATGGATTTTGCATATTGTCCCACAAAACAGTGTGGGGTAAAGTCTGGTCAAGCAAAGAAGACATTCTGGCAAGATGGGAAAATTACTCCAGCTCAATCAATATTGGCTAAGAAATTATAAATTCGGTCTCAAATTATAGAAAACATATTGCTCTGCAGTTTGAGAGTGAGTTTCTAATTTTTGAACCAATATTGACCGAGCAGGATTCATTTTCCCATCTTGTCAGAATGTCTTCTTTGCTCGACCAGGCTATACCACTCTATCATCTATTAGGCCTACTTCACTCCCACTATCTTTTCACGCAATATCCATTCTGCTGAAGTACCTGACTGGGGTCTTGGAGAGCAGACCATACACTCGACAAATAAGTCAGCTGTAAAATGTGTTCATCAAGGTAGGTTTCCATTACAACAAGTCGCGGGCACATTTCGGACACAAGATGAATTTGAAACAAGCAGTTGTATGGAGCAACGCAATTATTAAAAAATCAACTAATCAGTGTGCATTGCCCTATAGTCTATAGCTATTCAATTACGTGTTCCAATACATCTCAGGAACATGTGCCTGTGCGACTTTGGTAGCAATCGAAACGAGGCTTCAGAAGGACTTATACTGAGAAAGCAATATAGAATAGTAGATGAGTAGAATGAAATATATGGATTTTGCATATTGTCACACAAAATAGTGAAGGGTACTTGAAATACTCAGAACATTTATAGGAGAGAGCTCGTAGAATATATATAGAATAAAGCTATATGAGTCCAACTATATAGCTGTGAGCTCAAGAAGCCACACCTTTAGCGCACAAGGACGCACTGGCGGCTCGTGCCCACGAAACAGGTGAAGTGCTGTACAGTAAAATATACGGGCCCTTCACCTGTTTCTGGTACTGGTACTGGTACCTGTCACAGGTACTGTTCTGCCCACGAAACACGTGAAGTGCTGTACAGTAAAATATACGGGCACTTCATCTGTTTCGTAGGCACGAGCCGCCAGTGACAAGGAGTATCTAGATACTAATATTATAATGTTAGATCTCTATGTTAAAGAGAAAGTTTATAAAAAGCATAAATTCCCTAACAGGCGGCTCTCAGGAGTTGCCTAAATCCTTTACTGAATACAGTAATAGTTTTTGTTCTATATCATTTTAGATCTACTCGTATTTTCATCTTCTCATTATTTCAGATTATGAATTATACTGTGCTCCTTTTTCATTTTATAAATTGAATTGTCCTTTTCTTGTATTTTTCTGTAAATGAATAGGATTATTTATTATAGAGAGTTATAATAAAAAAATCAAGTGAGATGAGGGCATAAAAAGATACTTATTTCAATCATTTCAATAATGTTCAAAAATCCTCGAGTTTTCCAATTCCGATGTATTTTCAAAAATAATTGAAGCAATTGGACAGTCTTGTGGAACTATTTATTGAGTTTCCAACTTTAATCGCCCCACCCTTGATAGCAATATTGTTGTACCGGTACCTCGTAAAATGATTCCCAGTGAGGAATGACCGTATTTGCAGAATGTAGTACGGTAGAAGCTGAAGGGAATAAATTAATTCAAATTAAGGAAGCCGAGAGGAATTTCTCGTTGAAATTTCTCCATGTACAACAAACTGTTTTCACTAATTCGCTTTTACTCGGGAATGCTCGGAAATTTTCCAGCACCCCTGACTTAATTTATTGAACCAACTAGGTCTGATAAAAGCTCATTCAACTCAAAACTACCCTCAAGAAGTGTCTCTTTTTTAATACTATCAAAAAACATTGTGCATATAAGGACATAATAACAAATACGAATTTAACTGAAACTTGAATTCCTTAAAAAAGTATATTAGTAGACTTGATAAAAATCATTCTATCATGAAACATGGAACAATAAGGAATAACAAATAAATATTTCAATACATTATTTCATTTGGATGGAATTAAGATAGAGGTTGATTGAACATAATAAAGCATAGTAGAAAATAGCTCATAGAAGGGCTAGTTGAGATTGATTTCACACTAATGTACATAGTCGAAGACCAATACTATTATAGTTGAAAGACTCTGCGACTCATTGACATAACATATAATTATTACTTTGAAACATATTACTCATATCACATTGGAACATAACACTTATTCCATTATTGTTGCAACATTGATAACAATGAACAAGTTCTATTGATTATATCCATGTTACAATCCTTCTCGAAGCTCATCTCCCTGAACAAGGTTTTTTGGTAACTTCGAAAGTTTTCCAGTTTGAAAAAGAAATCAAACTCACAACAGTTTTCCTTATTGAATTGTCAAGATGATCTTATTAAACTGGGCCGAAGTTTGTTTAGAAGGCAATTTTCTCAAGTGAAAGGCAAGTCTGGGTGAGATTAGGAGGATTTGGGTTGCACCAAAGGGGGTTGAAGGGTAAGGGAGAGGGGAGTAAAAACGGAGAGAGGTGTTGACCCCTCCGGCCAAACCGTCAGTCAATAGTCTGGAAAAGTCTATTTTTAGCCCTACAGTAGGAAAGAGCTGATATGGATATTTTTCTTGCACCACCTCCACCGAATTCCTATTATTTCTACTTCAAAGCTCAACACTCCTAGTGATCAGCTTCGGCTCCTCACCACATTTCTCCAACTTTTTCGTTTTATCAAGATCTGTGAATAAAATCTTCTAGGTTTTTCCTGCTCAACCCTCAACGGTAAAAAAATCACCAGACGAATTAATATTATTTGAGTTGGTGTTTGAAACACTGAAAGCAGAAAATTACTGTCAACAAATACTAAAAATTCTGACGTTAAATGCCTTACTTGAAATTATGTAGCAGAGTTACTGATACAGGTATTGATATTCATCGAAATATAGATGATTGATTTTTAACTTCATAAAATTTAATTTTGTACACTTATCAATGAACAAATACAAGCCTTGATTTATTGCTTTTATTGATAATGATTAATTCCTTGTGTTGCCTGTTTAGGAATTAATGGAGATTTTTGAAGAGCGCACGTTGAATTAACATTTCTTTTGAAAATTTCAATTTTACAATATTATTTTTAAATGTAACTAGTTAAATTATTTGTACTAATTTAAATTCGTAATAATTATTGGTTGTTATTTATTGAAGTTTTTCAGTTTATCGATAATTCAACACCTTGTGAGATCGAACTCCCCTCGTAATAATTATTATTCCACTTGAATTCGTATTGAACTTGATGAATAAATTATTGATTTTTAATATCTTTAATGAAGAAAGTTTCAAAATATAGTCTGATATTGTCTGAGCTTGAAATTAACATTGTATCAGTGGGTGTTCATCCACTCTAGTGATGTTCATAGGTATCATAGATAGTCCACCGTCATAGCTTCCTTCACTGTAAGCATAGCTTCCTTTAATAGAAGGCCATGGCCTAAAAATTGACAACTATGTAGAGTAGGATATTGGGTCCATTTAAAAGCATTGAAATCATTTTACAATCAGCTGTTCTAATGGATGCGTTTCTTGTGTGCTTTCTCACATTTGGCTTGCTACAAATCATGAGCTATTTTAATAAATAACTGTCAATTCTTACTCTTTCTTGATAATCTCTATCACAACCTATTACAAGGCTGTATACAAGAGGATTTCTATACGAAGAGTTTCATGAACGTTTTTCATGTAAATTATGCTCAAAGAGAGAAAAACTAAGTCAACATGCATGATTTGTACCTGTACTTGATGATTTCTTATGAAAAGACTGTGTCTACTGTGCGACGTTGCCATATTATTAGGGCAGGGCCTTCTATTAAAGGAAGCTATGTTACCGTTCACATTGATTAATTATAATATTATTAACATTGATTATGGGCTGAGTCCCGAAAAATGTCTGTAAAATAATACTTCTAGAGTTTTTTAAAAAGGGTATTTGATTTTTCATTTTATTTATCAATTATTTCAAATAGCACTAAGTTTAAAGTTTAATAGTCTACCGTATATAAAATAATTTCATAGAAGAATAATTTTATTCTAAAACAGCAAAATTACACATTTTCACACATTTGAGTTTCTTCCATCCATATTCTTATTATCATCTGGTAATAAATTTATAAGGATAAATAATGTTATTATCTTAATCTAAATTCATGCGAAAGTTGGCAAATAATGCTGAATGCCTATGTGATACAGCATTTCCTTTTACGAGCTACTAGGGAATTAAAAAATCCCCACAGGCCCGACACAAACAAATGTAGTTTAAATGATAAGACAAGATGTTGTCAAATCACTGATTTATTAGAAAATCGAGATACCGGTTTTGGTTGTTAAACTCAGTTTACCAGAGATTGATAATGGTGTAACAACCAAAACCGGTATCTCCATTTTCTAATAAATCAGTGGTTTGACAACATCTTGTCTTTTCATTTATTATGGATAACTACCACAATATCAATTTCACAACTACTCAAAGAGTAAATGTAGTTTAATTCTAGGGAATTTCTCCTTTGCATGGATAAATATTGTAACCATCGCTAATTATATAATTTAAGACACACTTGCTCTACAACTACAAGTAACAAAGAGCTATTTAAAGATAAGAGCCCTTATTCTTCATTACTATGTATGAATGTTAGTCTACATCTAGTGATTCAAATGAGTTTCAGCTTACAACATTTTTATGAGATTTGCATTCAAAGCACGTACCACATGAGGACTCTCATGATAATCAAGCTTCTTGAATTTGCATGTCATTCGAGCAAGTTTAATTTCCCTGGAAAGGGCTATTCAAGACGATCATTGCAGAAAGCTACAGTTCTTATAATAATTGTAATATCTTTGTTTCTTTAATATTCAAGAGCATACCCAGTTGAGTAAATAAATTAATCATTATCTCAGAAGGCTTGATCCAAGTGGGAGTAATATCTCAAAAATAACTAGAAGATGCGAAGAAAATGTGGGTCAGGAAGCATGAGATTACTAATTATTTTTGTTTGATACTGTTTGATTTTTACAGAATAATCATTTCTGTTCAACACTGTAGCTATATGTGAATATTGTAGCTGAGTAATCATGCATCAACAATATAAAAGGATAGGGACTATTATTTAGCAATTTCTAGCAATAGCCTAATCATTTCAATTTTGATATTCCAAAAATACGTATAATTTTCATAGGAATTTAACTGGTGAGTTCTGGGTAATTATTTAATTAATGGAAGCTACAGATTCACCAATTTATAATAATAAATCATGAATAGATTACGGTTCAAGATGAGCGGTAGGCTAATCCAAACTCATGAAGCGAATATTGATTGTTGATAACGATCGATATACATATTACATATACTTATAATACAATAATAACTGTTCAACAAATAGTCAAACTAATTATTGTTCCAGCTATCAATATTATAAATTCAACTCAACATATTGAATTCAAATTATTTATAATTCCTAATCTAGTTGAAAATCTAAATAGTTGAATAATGGAGTAAAAGATGAGTAGCAATAGTGAACCATCTTTCTAAAAAGTTTTCAACAATCATTTTTTAGCATATCGCTTTTAATAGTGGGGAGACTCCAGGGTTGTTCCACTTCGCCTTAGAACTTAATTTACAGTGGATGGAACATGGAGAACCATGTAGGTTATAGTTCTACCACTGCTAATGATACACTTTAGGCGATAAAGTATAGCATAATCTCTACTATCTACCGTCCTCACATAATTTTTGTAATCCCCCTTCAAAGTTTCATATCACAGAAATAACAAGAGATAACGTTACAGATCACTTTGTGTACTCTATCTCTTAGAAGGGCTTTGCTGCATAGCATATAATATTATCTCAGGAGAAAATCGTAGAAAATATCGATTCAGCGGGAAGATACATTTAATGAACATAAGAAGCTTGGCGCAGACCTCAGAACATCATAAGAACAGTCGAGCATCCAGCTTCGTCCCACTTGGACTTGCAAAGGACAGCTTCTGATCAATAACGCTAGACAATGTGCTCATAAAGGTTGGTTTCCATTACGACAAATCGCGGGCACAAGATGCAATAGAAACACAGAGTAGTATAGAACAACAAATAAAAAAGTCAGCTGACAAGTATGCGTTGCTCCATACAATATTACTCTGTGCTACTCTTGTGCCCGACATACCCCCGCGATTTGTAGTAATGGTAATTATAGAGACTGATTATACAAACTTAACTTATGGAAAATTAACTTGAGGCTGAGGCCGCACTGCCGGTGTGTAGAGCCTGGAGGGTGGAGGGTAGTTGGTAAATCTATAGAACATACACACCATCCACAGTAATACATCGTATGAATGGTATGTGTAAGTGAATGGTGTTCTATGATTATGTTCTATAGATTTGCCAACTACCCTCCACCCTCCAGGCTCTACCCACCGGCAGTGCGGCCTCAGCCTAAGTATTATTTCTACTCGTAAAACCATCGAGATACATTTTCAATATGCTGAGGCAAGGTTATTAGAGACAAGGTTGTTCCGGTTTTCGAGAATTTGAAAAGTGGTGGGGGAACCCAAAAAATGACGTAGTTCAGATCCCGACTACACTGAACCACAACTACTCTGGCGCATTGAAAATATGAATCGTCTGATTTGCCCACCATAAACTCAGTTTAAAAGTCTAGCATGGCCCTGGCTATTCCTAAAGCAACGTTTAGGCCCTTTACCGGAGTTAATAACAAAATTGTTAATAAATTTTATATAAAAAATATAAAAATTGTTTTGCTGAAAAGATTGAAGGACCGCGCATGTCGGGATCTCTGATCTGAACTACGTCAAATTTTCGTCTCCCCACCACTTTTTCATTTTTCCCAATATCAGGCAGTTATGGAACAACCTTTTTCTAATAACCTTGATGCTGAGGATGTTGAATCGACTAATAAAAAATCGGTTTGGAAATGCATAGTATATAAAAATAAAGTATTAGTAAAATTAAAATAGAATAGCTTGTAAGACCCTGACTGTTCGCAATCCATAATAATGAAAAAATTCAGTAATCAAAAAGTGACAGGTGATATTTAGAGAGCTACAGTTTCAACATTTTTATTACACTTCCTATGAAAATTTGGAAGTCAAATAATGAAGGAAATAGAATGAATCAAAGACAATAATTATTATTGCCTGTTGAAGAAGATTTATGTTTCATGAATAAACTATATTTAAATCTTTAAACTGTTATTTTCTCAGACCACGATCAACTATAAATCCTGATTTATTTCGGGGATATAATAATTAAATAGAAAAAAACTAACTTTAGTTATAGGCTATGCCAGTCTCTTTTTCTAAGGAAATACACCAAGGTTGAATAAGGAATTAAGTCAGTTATATTTTTCAAAAATATTCTGTAGTTGTTAAAACGACTAGTGGATTTTTTTATAAATCTTATTGGTGAAAATATGTTAAATATTAGTTCTTCTGACAAAATACATCACAACCTTCGCCCTTCGTCGATTCTAAAAACGACCATAGTCATCATCCATAATATATTTTCCTATCTAATAAATTTAGATCTTCGATGACACGAATACCGAATAAAATCCACGAAATACCTCAATTTCCTAACAATAAGAGGGGGCTTGATATCTTGTGAAAGATTCTGCACATGCTTTCAGTAGAGAGCTGGTCTGAAAATATTCCTTATGGATCAGAGGGGCGGGGAAATGCCTTCAGAGGTAAGAATGAACGAAAAACGACAGACCGTGACGTAAGCAGCAGGCCAGCGGTGTCCGATATATCTGGTATTGGCCCTTGCAATCCCACAGGAACAAGAGACAGGACAAAGTCAGTCGGGACCGACCACGGGGGGATAGAACGCAAGTTACAAACAAATTTAATAAAATGCTCTCCTGTCTGTCACAACAAACCTCGCTCTGCCTTACAGCGATGTGACTTATCCCATATGTGATTTGTAACGGCATAACAATTCAAGTGTCACACAAGACGACGCACGTCCCCGCTATTCCCATACGGATGAAAAATCTCATGTCACACTTTTCTATAGAAATAGGCTACAGACGACATACGGTATGCATCGAAATAATAATTCCACCTTTGTGAATACGTTTGGTGGGCTTCCACAATATTAAATCAATCATTCACGCTGTGCCTGTTCACACACATTATCATGATGTTTTCTTTGAGCCAGAAATTTTGTCACGGTGAGCAAATTACCAGTTTCTAGATTATTCAAATTGATATTATTTCGTCGAATATAGGATAAAAACTTTATTAATATTAATTTGATTCTCTTTAGACGCAGGAAAAATAGATTTCAACAAGATGACGGCTGTTAAATAGAATGCATATTACAAGTGAGGCGTGTAAGCGGAAAATTACCACTCAATAGAGGAGCCACCATCTTGGTGGAATTTATTTTTCGAGCAAAGCAATATTAGAGTCTTCCATATCAACTGGAAATCCAAATAAGAATAAACAAAATACAATAGATATTTACATATCAATATAATATCTTGGAAACCCGACCATTTAGCGCAAGCTGCATCTAAATTGCATCTAAGCCGCATCCGATATACTGTAAATGGCTGACCTGTCATGAGTTTTCCAAGACTTCCAATATATTCCGGAATAAATAAATAATTCTGAAACCCGAAAAAACATCTTACTATTATAAATGAATGTATGATTATAAATTCCTCTTCATCGGAAAGGGATTCTAATCAAGTGCGTTATAACTATGATTTCTCATCTACTTTTCCTCTCCAAGGCATTTTATCGGAAATTTTGTACTAACCTGTGTACATTTGATTAATTTCAATAATATGAACGCTCACAGTAGGCCTGCTACAAAAACTGATTTTTCCAAATTTATTATGGGCATATTTGAAACTAGGTAAAATTTAAACAATAAGCTATTTGATTTTGTGAATTTTGATGATTTGATAGATGCGATCTTCTTCTTCGAACTTTGTCTGAGACTAACCTTTGCCAAGTGGCCTATGCTATGCTATTCAGGTCAAGTCGATAAATGACCAGCTCTATATTCTTATGGCCTACATTGTTCAGAGTGAACTGGATGCTAGCAAAATGTATTTTAACAAATGAGCAAGAAAATACAGTAGTCATGCTGCAATAAATGAATTGACCAGAAGTGATTGATGAGATATTCAATAGAAAAAACTGAATAATAAATTAAATGAAGGGAACAAAAAGGACAAAAAGTCAATTCGTAGACTAGACAAGACTTTGCTTGTAGTCTAAATTCATAGTAATATAGTTTGTAAC
Organism: Sogatella furcifera; assembly: GCA_017141385.1. Lineage (NCBI taxonomy): Eukaryota > Metazoa > Arthropoda > Insecta > Hemiptera > Delphacidae > Sogatella > Sogatella furcifera. Next base: position 6,881,112 of record CM029547.1, on the reverse strand, counting down.
ATAACACAAAACTCCAGAATTGAACGTTTGATAATGATAGAATATAGAGGACTAGAATGAGTGGAAAGTTGAATGAACCATCCCCTATATACTCTAGTCTAGATAAAGAAAATGTATACATTCATGTTCCTGGAAGGACTTCTCGTGGCAAAATGGAAATAATCAACTATACTTACTATTCAGCATGGTAAAAATACAAATTAAGAGGGACCAATAATTGAGTTTTTGATTTGGAAGTTTCTAGCTCCATTCATAGAATACAGAGCCTCGCTGAGGTATTAATTTACAGTCGTTAACATCGATTTTATATCCCATTTTCAGTAAATGTCCAATACCAATCAAGTTTTTCCTATCAACTTGTCTCGTCGAGATAATTGTGAAGATTTTTTGAAAAATCCTACTCTTAGCCTACTGCTGTCATTAAATATTCCATAACTCAATCACCACTCACCTCAATTCCAAGATTATTTTTGAAAAGAGACGAACATGAACAATTCACATTGATTTAGTCCTATTCTCCTATTCATATCAAAATCAATAAGTCTCTATTAGCGGTAAGAATGAAAAATAGGCTATATAATTTTCTCAAAATCTTTATAAAAAAATGTAAATTTTCTTATTATGTGAGTATTTGAATGGACTGGGGACTGTTATTCCGTTCATTTATTACAGATCCGGTTTGATAATAAAAGCGAATATTTGAGAATATTACCTAATTAAATAAGAGATGTTTTATCTTAAAAAACATATAAAATTAAGATACATTGTGATACATTAGATATTACACACTTTGAATATGAGTTCTTTTCACGGAAACTACGAGGATGATTTTAAAAGATGTACAAGGTGAGACATAATAACAAACGATTTTTAAAAGACTGTTGAATAAAAACAGTTTGTTACAAAAATATGTTTATATCACAATATTAAAGTACATGAAAAAGCATTTTCTGCAAGATAATCCAGTATGCAGGGAATTTTGTATGGCTAATTTCTGCAAAAGGTGGTGTATGCGATTTTATTGTTTTAATTGCTTCATTAGGGTCCCAATAATGTGTATTCGAAAAGTGCACGCAAAATTTCCCACCGCACAACTTTTGACAGCCAGAAAACCATGCATTTTTTTAGTTTTTCGCATATAACTAAAAATCGGTCCAAAGTTTTATAGGTACATTCTCATAGTAAATTGTAGAGGACAAAATTCTGCGTCGATTGAAAAACGAAAAAAAATCGGTCGAATAGATAGGCCTAATGTTTTACATTCATTCAGAAAACAATTGTTATGTAGCTCATAAAGTAACTATAATAAATGTATTACCCCTCTTCCTAAAAGTTGTAGAGCATATGTACTATTGTATTACACTCATGTACTATTATCAGTATTATTGATTTGCTCAATTCCTTTCAATCATCTAGAACCTAAGTTTGTTTTTAGCTTGTTTGGATACAATAGTATTGTTATAAAATCATATTTGGTCGAAACCCTAGATGAGAATGGAACAGTAAACCTGTTTATAACAAATATTGGCAACGTCCCAAAAATAGCCAGCCTTTCCACACCTTATGGATTTTTAAAGAGGTTGTTGGGGAAAATCCCTCTTCAAACACTGCATGGCTACACCACAAAGCTCTCCTATCTCAACCACTATCAGCTCTTCAATAACAGAGCAATCTCTTTTCATCGCGGGAAACAACATCTGAAAAATGGGCATCAATAGAATACCCTTCAGATAATAGCATTGGATTTCTTTCTATACGAAACAATTCAAATGTGATGAAATTATGAAGTGTAAGAACACTCGAAGCATTTATTGAAATATATAATGAGAATGCACCAATTATTTGACTTTCAATATTATTTATTATTATCTAAGTACCAATAATGATACAAAAACGTTCAAGCCTCTGGTTAGTAATTTAAAAGATGATATTGTGGTAGCGGTAGGTAGTTATCCATATGGAAGAGAAAAGATTCAAAGATAATGTACGACTTGAACCACAGATTTACTGAAACCGAGATACCGGTTTCGATCATTACACTATTACCAATCTCTGGTAAACAGTTATTACCAATATCTTGTATTTTCATTCAACATTTAACCTTTCAATTACATTGACACATTTGATTTGATACATGTATCATCTAGTGTTTCTTCTTGAATGGATCATCTTAAAAGTAATTTAGATCGTGTACTTCTTTAGTTCTGCGTTTGAACTGTGTTTATGTTACAAACAAGCAGTGAGAGTTTTTCATTCTATTCCTGCATGTGTAGTGAAATGGTGCAGTTAGTATAGTAACCAACTGTTAGAAGCGAATGCATGGCACTCGCAGACGTGTCAGAATTGTTTGAACGCGGCTCCCTAAGGACGCATCTGGCGGATTTGGGTGGATACATTTGAAATATAGCACCCCAGGTGTGCACGAAAGCCCAGAACTGCACCCGCGCTTGGCCCATTGATTTAATAGTCCCGAACCCAACAAGTGAACTGCAACTATCTATCGGTCCTCTGCTAATTGAAGTTGTCGAATATAATGGCACTCGCACAAACATTTTTTCAAGTCCGCTTTATAGTTAACTATCGTATAGGATTTATGTGTGTCACAGGATTTGAGTTCGATCGCTGTTGCAAATTGCATCTAGCTTACAACGTAACGTAGCTAAGCTAGGGAATGTAGCGCATAAAAAGTAATGGCAATTAATTGGGAATTGTATCAACTCGCACCAGGGTTTTACTAATGCATGAATTATTGTTATTGCGTGGTTATAACTTGATAAATCCGTAATCAACTACGGATAAATATGCTATAACTTGATTAATCTGGATCAATGATGAATCTTTTTCATGGAAATTTGTACACTTCAGGGTTCTATTTCTAATAGTTTTTTTTCCAATTGACATTATAAATTTATCTAGATGAATGAGGGGTGAGAATTTTTTATTTTTTAAGGAAATTTGTACACTTAGGCCTATGGGTTTATTCCCAATTGAGTCATTTTTTCAATTTTGTTGATATTGAAAATCAATCAAGATAAAGGATCACTTAAAATTTTCAGTTGGCCAACGTACCTAGTAACTAATGAAACAATTTTATGTGAAGAGAAGGAATTCTACAAATTCTTTCAGAACTACCGTATTGAGTAAATGTTTGTATGAAATTATCGATAGATGAACTGAAAAACTTCAATAAATAACAACCAAACTTCAATAAGCAATACGAGTAAGCTACAAGTGCGATTACAAGTAATAAATGCCAGTACGAGTAATATATAATGCCAGTACGAAAGATAATTATTAGAGTTAGTAAGAGTTAATTCCTGAAATTCGATTTGGATGTTTAGTAAGCATGTGGAGGATACCGGAATACGCATTTCATTTCCTTGGAGACTTTACCAGTCAAAAGTGATTGATCGGCTAAGGATGCTTCAAAGTTCATTGGACAAAGTTCAAGTTCTGTCAGGTGCTCAACTGTTCTTGTTTGATGACAAACAAAGCGTATACGACAAAGGACAAATGCTACCGACAAACTTGAGCGCTTGTCCGAGCCCACTTCGCCTGGACATACAAGTGTTCTTCTAATCAAACAGAGGTATGCTAACTTGGTGGGGCACTTCAAACCTATCCAGCCACACAACCTGGGTCGACCAGGCCTATACAGTAAACAACAATGTAACAAACCTCATCCGATTTTTATTTCCTGGTCTCTACTTTTATTATATGAATAATTTTTTCTACAATATATTTGATGCAGAATAGTGAGATTCCACTTTAGTGATAATATTGACATTTATCCACTTGAAACAAAATAAGTTATCACATTCACATGTATAAGACCTTACTCTTGACAAAAACATAGTAAACAAACCTATATTATTCATGAATCTAAATTTTAGGAAATTTAAATAGTTGGAAGAATACAAATTAGTAAATGAGTGTAAAAAAACAATTATTGTAGGTAATGTACTGTTCGACCACTTTCTTGAAAGATGATAAAAAATGAATGACTTCAATTAATGCCTGATATTGATATTTGAGATAATAGTTTTGAATGCCTAATGTTTTGGTTCCAGAATGACATTTAAACCAAACACTTTCAAAAGAATTTCAGGACAATAGAAATAGGAATACGGTACCGAACTTTAAACTAATTTTGAAGAGGATTTCTAGGGTACTTTAAACTGAGTTCTTTCATCAACAAAATGTTCAAGTGAGGAAGGATTTATCAAACCGAGAGTTGAAATTACGAGTGAGCGCCAGATGGTAGTGACAAGTCTCATTTTCTTGGTGCTTGATAGTCTAGCTTTTCAATTAGCGTTCATTTCAGGCATCAAATCCCAAATTGGAATAATGTAATGCAATGCGGTCAGCCACTCTCATCTTTCTAACGAGATCCAACACCATAAAATTATTTCAAGTATCAAGATGAATTAGCATAATTATTCCATATATATTAATGCATTTAGGGATTAATGCACAGAGAATTATTCAAGTGTATCTTCGATTACTCATGTAAACCAACATTGTTTATTGATAATATTGTCATATAATATTATATTATATAATATATAGTATTGACAATAATATTGTCAAACCTCAGACCTGTTGAAAAATCGAGACTTTTTCTCAATTTTCCAATAAATCTGTGCTTGTTGAGTAGTTGTGGAGGTAGTATTGTGGTAAACCACAGTATTACTTTTAATAATCTGTGTCAAACCACAGATTTATTGAAAATCTATATACCGGTTTCAGGTATCGGTACTACACTAAAATGGAGTTTACCAGATATTATAATAATGGTGTAGGAACCGAAAACGGTATCTCGATCAAAATAAGTCTGTGACTTGACACTATCTTGTGCTTTCATTTAATAATGGATGATTACCACAATATCACCTTCAAAACTACTCAACAATATTATTTAATATTGGTTTGTCAAGTTTAACAGATATTTGTGCAACTGGGCTGGGAAAGATAATATAAGAGAAGCCAGTTCCAATGGAATGAGATACATTAAATGAACTTCTAAAGTGGATCATGATAGAAAAATGGGAAGGCAACATTAGAAATGGAGGGAAGAAAGGTTCCCTGTCAATATTTAGAAATCGTTCAATCATAGACGTGATGTGAAGTAATAAAGATAGATGAGCCAATTTTCTCGTTTTTCTTGTGTTCAGTTACTCACCCACTATTCTGACAAAATCACGCCTCAAACGAATTTGTCAACCTCTTCAAAAAATGAGCAAATAAGAACCTAGTGAGAAATTTAAGAAATTCCACAAGGTCTATGAGGTTCATCATTACACAAGAAAATCAACTAGAACGTTGAGGTTTTTTTCTACCAAAATTGGTTCATCAGATAGCACACACATATTTTGTCTTCATTGATGAATATATAATGTTTATAATATAATAATTTTTGGTGTTCAATATTCTTATCTATAGGCCTACTGTGTTCATAGAACCAAAAGGTCGACAATTTTTCGATTGGATATGAAAATTGGGTGTCAGTAAGTTTATAGGTATAAATATTCTAAAAATAAAATTAATTTACACTACATAAAAGTGAAATAGGTCTATCTCATGAATAATGTACAGCCTATTGAAGCTTTAAAATTGTATTGTAACGGCTTGGACACAAATAATAAAAATAACTGACAACAGCACCAATAAATAAACCATATTATGGGATAAGTGATAACTTATACCAAAACACTTATTTATACTTAGTAATTTGATAATATTACTATTGAATTTCTCTAAGAAGCCTACCTAGTATTTTTAAACACAGAGTAGGCTTTAGGATTGTGTTTTAGCATATTTTCCTATTAGGCCTACAGTAGGGTATATCTCAATAACTGTTACAAACTTCTGACTAGTTTAATTGAATTTATCAGCTAATTTTACATAGGAAATTATTATTCTAGTACACAGTACCTGCATGGAGCCCTTAAAGAATATATTTTTTATAAATGACATTTATCCGCCATCCTCATCTCATCCTTATCATAATTGATAATTCTCTACCACCCTTATCTACTTAGCCTACAACTTTTTGTTGGGGGTGTACTTACTTCCTATCTTCCTAACACTAGGCCCCCTAGACATTAGGAACCTATTTCTCTACTGAATGTGAGGAATCAGACTGATAAGTGCCTATTGCACATTCCCCTTGAAACACCCTGTAACTTATAGCTAATCTGAGACACTCTAGCTCTAGCTAAAGTGCTAAACTATAGATTTTATCTAGAAATCAAGAAAATGATCAAGTTTCTAGTACGGTACGTTATCTCCTTGATCAAGTCAACGTGACTTGCGCAGGCTATCCGTGACGTATGAGAGGGGATACCGTAGACCTCTCCGTCAAGGATAGCGACGAAATCACTATTTATGTTTAGCTGACACCAAGAAGCTAGGTGGTTTCGTCTGACTTTTGTACGTGATGTAACCCTCTAATTACTGATGTAAGGATGTAACGCATCTATTATCTCTTTTGATTTCAATAACATCCACTAGGCCAAGCTAAATCGCTAAATGACAACTATTATAATATTGACAACATCAGCTGTTAGAACGCACACAAGGAGAAGACGAAACAGCCTAATTTCTTCGGCGTCAAGAATAGTGCTATCTGCTAAACGTAATAACAAAAAACAACTACTGTATCAAGCAATTTTACAAAATCCAAACTTGGACTACTTACTCACTTTCTTCTCTTTTTCAGACACATTTTCACTGATTACTGGATGTTTTTACCTAATGGAATAAAAACATTTTTATAAAATCAACTCAAAATCAGAACATCAACACTCGACGATGTCATTACGGAATGAATAGTACCTAGTGTAATCGTAATGATCTGAAGGTGGGGTGCTTACAGGGTGGAGGGTGGTGGTGAGTGCAAAAGCAAAATGTAAACAAACAGGCATGCCGGGAGGGAACCGGTTCAGACAGGTTTGCAAAAGCATTGAGGCAACGAAATAAACCCTTATAAATATGTTTATTATGAACAGAGAAAAAATTCAATTTGTTATTATTGTTGATTTTCAATTATAATAAATATATGGTCCATGGTGGAATAATGTTATTGTCTAGTCTGCTTGAAATTGCACATACCCCTTGAAGTTCAAGGACAGCTGATACTGAAAGCGGGAACTTCAAAACGCAGCAGTAGTTTTACATCGCCACCCTTATGAAATAATAAAAATTAATGACTACCCCTTTTCCGTTGAACTTGGGTCATTTGAATCATTTTATATCACGCATCAAGATCAAGGGAATTATTCTTTATAAACCCAATCTTCATGTTTGTTTTGTACAAATTTACATTACAGTACGGTATACTACCGTCTCAACAAACTTTCTTGCTCAATTTATACTATAGGCTGTTGTCTTTTAAGTATAACTTACATGTGCGGGATAAATGATAATATAGAAAAAATTGGAATGTATATTATTTACACCCGACCAAAATATGATCAATGATAAAATTAAAAATTTGTTACAAGATATTTAAGGTTCTACTTGGTATAGTTCTTCCCAACTCCAGCTCACATAACCCACTGTAAAATTCAATTTTTAATTTAATTTAATCACTTCATTATAGCAGTATAAAGCTGTCATTCTCCAGTATTTTAGTTTACTGTCATATACTCCAAATACCATATATTTCAAATGATAAACAATGAAGATTTTTATCATTGGTTGAATTCAATCCATTTTTATGTACCATAAGTCAATAAAAACAAGTAAAATTTATTATTAACTCATGAATCCACATTTTGATCACAGGTTTGCTCCACAAAGACTCTTCATTGTATAATCAGTTATACCAGAGACAATGTATACAATGTAATAATAATAATACATTGTCTCTGGTTATACAGTCTACACTCAGGTATCACACTTTTATGTTATAAATTTACAAATACCTACTGTACTATGAAGTTACTTAATTCAAATTAATAGACTACGGTGCATATAAGAAAAAAATCATTTTCATTCACCAACATTAAGAATGAATAAATTTGATGCTTTTTTTCTTTTCAAACAATCATAGCTAGCAAGCAATCGACACACCATAACACTAATAAAGGTACAATTTGGCTGGTGCGGAACGTAACGACCGTCGGTCGTGGTCGATCAGCTGCAGCCAATCACAGCTCTTCTTATTAAATCTAAAGGTCAATACAAAACAAGACAAGAGCTGTGATTGGCTGCAGCTGATCGACCACGACCGACGGTCGTTACGTTCTGCACCAGCCAAATCCTAGCTTTAGGTCTAGAAACACTAGTCCTGTGTGTAATAGGTCTAAATAGGTCTAATAGGTCTAAATAAGTCTAAATAGATCTAATAGGTCTAAATCATACTCACAGGCCTAGTAGACCTTAATTGTAGAAACTAGTAGGCCTAGAGACTGTATAATCAGTTTCTATGATAGGAACCATTGAGATATTCATCACTATAATCTGCAAAGGAGGGCAGTATCAATGGATAAGAAATGGTAGTACTTTATTTACTGTATATATCTGTAGCTATAGTTCCTCTATGGTGGTATACAACAGTAGTATAGTGTGGATGATCTCGATACTTGAGTCACACACAGTGGTTGTGAGGGAGGCGGGGGCTATGAGGCTGGAGTGTTATCTGATCTACGCCGGTGGATGAGGGATGGGATGGGAGGAGATGGGATGGTAAGGAAAGTTTATAAAGCAGATTTGATTGATTAATATCGGCTTTGGCTTCAGTAGCCAGCCCACCAGAGCTTGCACCCAGAGCAGCTTGTTTCAGATCGAATTTGTTCACCCACGTAGAACGTGTACCGCTACCCTGAACCTGCCCCCCCCTTAAGGGCAAATGAAATTAGATTCCGAAGTTGACTCCCGGACGGAGTCTAGTTTAGAGTCGTTTACGTAGGCTACTTTGAAATAGAACCAATAGTCTCCAAATGGAGAGTTTAAAATAGTTGTAAAATGATAGATAGTGGAATTCAACTCTAGTATAGCTTATACTAATACCGTACCAGTGAGAGTGACTATAGAGTAAATCTTAGAGTACTTCCTCTTCACTGCTAATACTATACTATTTGAAGAATCAGTTGTGATCTTGATTCAAATACTGCAATGAATAGTTTATCAAAATTGAATAGGTACCGTACCTAATTTATAAAAAGCACAACCAACCTTTCAAATTTACATATAAGTTATAAAATGTTCTTAATATTATTAATATAAGATTTCATATAACAATAATATTTGGTATAAGAATAAATAAGATATAATATTACCGTCATTGTTGAACATCAACTTCTGAACCTTTTAAGTGAAGAAAATAAAAATATTCATTAAAAATATTTGGAACCTTTTTTGAACTAATTATTTCTACATCAAGGTACTTTGAAGTTACATACAAGGTATATCGTAATAAGTCATTACAATACAGATTCTAAAATATTTTGTTCAACTTTGGTATCATAAATATTTTTTAAATATAGCCTGATGTTAGCAGAATAATATACAAAGACTAGAATACTGCAACTCATTATTACTAATGATTTTTATCTCTATATTCCCTGTATATTTGGATGATGTATTATGAATGTTATAAAATACAAGGAATTACACTTGAAATGTTGTTGAATAGTATTTCTTTAATTAAAAGTTTACTATATTTACTATGACGATAGAAATCTTCATACTTCAGATTGAGTCAGTCTCTCAGTTTATCTGTTCAAATTTATGTGGCGCAAATAGGCCCAAAAATTAATCCATTTGAATAAATAGATCATATTATTATTATCAATTATTAACATAAATTGAAACTAAATTTTTCTATAGTATTCATATTCAATATTTGCAATAGGTAGGTAGCCATTTATTTCATGCTATAAAATGGGTTGTATTCCACACTCAATTCATATAAATAGGAAAAGTTAGAAATAATCTATAATCTTAAGACATACATTATCTTGAACTGTACGGTAACTTACCTACCATGACTGTATTACCACAACTTCACTCAAAATTGCACGGTCCTTTTGATGTGTATTAGGCTATAATCATCCTATTATGGTATGCTATTTCCGAAAAATGTGTGATATATGAAAAATAATGATTCTGAGCTACAGTTTGATCACAGAAAAATATGAAACAATAGAGAATCGAACCAGTAATAACGAGAGTTTAGCGTGCGTGTGCAATTTTGCGCCTCCACCGGATTGCGGCGATATTTCTTTCCAGAAGTATCTCCAAGGCTCTCTCCTACTAGTGCATGCCATTTTACAATAAATCCCCTGCCTAAAGCGATAGTAGGTGCTTAAAAAAAGCAGCATAAAATTCAGCAAGCGGTCACTAATAGCTTGTAAACTAATAACGTAAATTCTAGGGGCGCATTCCTTTTGCCTTCTGTATACGAATGCCTCATCCCATTTCCCCACATTATTCAATTTAAACTGTTTGAAATATGCCTCTGCTTCTCAATAGCCGAATGGAAAATACATCCAGGACCTCCAGAACCGACTTACAGGTAATAACTTGGGTTTATTGTTTTCAATGTAAGTTTAGAACTAAAACAGCTCTACTCATCTGTTTATTTTACTATGCTTCGGAAGGAAGCAGTATAAATGATGAAACTTTAAATAATTACAATCAGAGTACCCTTTTTAAAAAAATATTTTTATTTCACACAACATGTTTTGGCAAATTAGCCATTTTAAAGTGTTGATTTTAAAAAGGGTACCGGTACTCTGTAATTATTTAAAGTTTCAACAAGTACAGTACGGTAGCCCTAGAAGGAAAATAAGTATTAGTATAAATGATGTACAATTGGCACAATGCAAATAATATGCACAATGGCAATTTGCACACACGGTATTTACAAATCCGTCATGATTAATGGATAATATTGCAGAATTTGTAAAAGTAGTTTTGCCAATATTATTATAATAAGAAATGGAAAAATTTGTTGTCTGAAATAAAAACAAACATCAGTAATACTGTCACGAATAATCCCCAGAAAAATAATCCTTTGAAATAATAAGTTCCGTAGGAAAATATCCAATTGCTCCGTACAGTTGTCTAAATAAAGCCAGCTTCTAAATTAAAAAAATTAAGATATGGAACGCGATTATAAATTTCAGTGTGTTACAACATTGATAGTTAAAGCTAATAAAAATTTTAAGTTCGGTTTTAAATACTTGGTACCTAATATTATAGAATCTATTCCATCAAGGAGCAGTATAGTTTTTAGTATAACTTTACTTCTTTAAATGAATTTCAAGATTGAGAAAGGTATAAAAACGTGTTTTTCTTTAATTCCAATAACTGTCCAAATCTTCAATGATATTGAAGGTTTTCCTTATATTCATGATAATGATGATAATAATATATTATCAGAATAGTGATTGATGAAGAAATGATTATTTCTTCAGAGGGTCGCAGTGGTGGAATTTATCATCAGGTTGATGGTAAAATAATTTATTATGTGGATAGTTTTCCTAGCTACCGTATTGTTACTACCTACCAACATAATACATATTTTTATTGACAAACCCTTATTTTTAAGCTAACTGCTATCGTACAAAAAATAAGAAGAAACGGTTGATCACTTTTCAACTGATTATTGATATTTCAATCTCACAATTGCTACAGCAATCAACTTTACTGTTGATTAATATTTCACTAGCAGCTAGCAGTTATTCACCTCCAACACAAAAGACTTTATAGTGCTAGACTTTAGTGGTAATAACACTAACTTACTAACTAATCGACCCGCTAAAGCAGAGACTGGTACGCAGTTTCACGCCACTATTCTACTAGAACATCAGCTACCTATCTAGTTCAGAAATCTTAGCTGAATTTGGCTCCCAAACATTAATTGAAAGACCTATGAAGCATAAAGCTGAAGTTCAGGTGAAAAATGATCTGTCAGGTGTACAAAAAATACTGAATTTCTAAATATGAATGAATCAGATTAATGAATAATTAATTAATTAGAAAAAATCAGACATAATTTCCAAACGATTATGTAATATTTTTCAATAATATAAGTCAATATTTCACAAGTCCTTTTGTTTCTATTGTGAAATTCATTCAATTTTTAAATTGGTTCTATTTTAACTCCGTCGTCATAAGCATTGAATTGCATAAAACGGACATTAAACAATAAAATATTCTAAACAAAATTGGCCGAACTAAAATTGTATCAATCTAATGTAGGCTGTTGTAAAGTGTTCTCAAATTACAATATTAAGTTTTTTATTTTCTCTCATTTACACTCGTACTCGTCCATTGGAATTCCCAAAAAACAAGAAAACCTACTTATTATCTTGCTCTATTTGTAATAGACCTACTCAAAGCCTATATTATACTCTTCATACTTGGCTGTAGCAGTTTAACATGAGAGAAGGATAACTAGATAAAAGGTTACGGTACTTTATTAACAATCGTACAACATATTGTTTTCCATTACAGCATGCTACTCTGGTCATGCTGGGTTCCATTTGCTATTATTACCCATACCCTACCGAAATACCGTTATTAGTTTTACAATGAACCAAACTATTTCGATGAAAAATTATCTACAGTCAATAATTTTTTTACTTATAAGCGTAAAACCATAGAATAATAGATTTCTCTAAATTAAAAATTTAATAGAGTTATAAGATCCTCTTTGGTGAAACTCACATTGTAGATTATAATCCAAATTATCTGTTGAGTGGTATGGCCTCAAAACCTGAAAAACCCATGAAAAATAGAAACCTGAGCCTCACAGTTTGACAAAGATGACGTCACTCGAAGGTAGTTTTTCTAGGCTAGCTCCACAAGTCAGCAAGTTCGGGAAGTTGCGCTAGCTAGTCTGTCCAAGCAAAGAAGATATTCTGGAAAAATAGGAAAATGGTTCCAGCTCGGTCAATATTGGTTTAAAGATTTTTAATTCGGTTTCAAATTGTAGGAAACATTCTGATCTATAACTTGAGACCACATTTATAATATTTGAACCAAAATTGACCGAGCTGGAGTCATTTTCCCATCTGGCCAGAATGTCTTTTTTGCTTGGACAGACTTTACCTGACCTAGTGAATCATGCAGTTATCACGGCATTCGTGTTAGCCAGCCTTATCACGCATACCTCCCATTCACTTCTACACTGTACAACCAATTTACTCTCATCCTTCTAATCTCACACTAATCCTTCTTCACTGCTCTTCTTGTCTTGTTTCTCACAGAACCTGAGTAAACTTTCTTACTTTACTGTGTTAGCAACTTTACTCTTTACACTCAGATTCACTCAGTTTACTCTTAGATTCACTCAGTTATTCACAGATTTATTCAACCCTTGGCAGGCCGGAATAATAAATTGAAATTGTTGAATGGTTTATAAGCTATGAAACAAATACAGTAATTGTTTTGAGGATGGTTGGAATCTATTGAGATTTTTTCTCGATAATTGATTGATTTATTCAACCCCGACGCTGCAAGAAGGAAGAAGAAGAAGAAGAAGAAGAAGAAGAAGAAGAAGAAGAAGAAGAAGAAGAAGAAGAAGAAGAAGAAGAAGAAGAAGAAGAAGAAGAAGAAGAAGAAGAAGAAGAAGAAGAAGAAGAAGAAGAAGAAGAAGAAGAAGAAGAAGAAGAAGAAGAAGAAGAAGAAGAAGAAGAAGAAGAAGAAGAAGAAGAAGAAGAAGAAGAAGAAGAAGAAGAAGAAGAAGAAGAAGAAGAAGAAGAAGAAGAAGAAGAAGAAGAAGAAGAAGAATTCCCCCATGGACCAAAATATTTTTGGGTTGTAATATTTAGGTAGATGCAATAATACCGTACCAGTATCAAGCGTTAACTTAAGTGGTAACTTAAAGTTACCAGTATCAAGCGTTATCAAGCGTTACCAGTAACTAGTCGAATAACTTATTTTCAAATGATAGATTCATTAATATTTGAAATAAATTATACAATATAAACTATGAAGAAAAATATTGAGAAATAAATCAAATATTGCACCTATGAAATGGGAAAAACAAGTTCGAGACATTCTCCTGATTAAGTTAATTCATTTTTTCTCCCATCACCTTACATACTATTGAAATGTATAAATACTTGTATAGGTAGATATTCAATGCATTGAGTGATATGATAAATTTTGACAAATTCTCATGATATTATAGTGCTTACACAAAGATGTAATGAGAGAGAGAGAGAGAGATAGATAGATATTTTATTTTCAATTGTTACAAGGCTGCCGCCTATTGTAACATTAAGTTTACAAATACTGCAATTTTACAAAATAACAAAGATAATAATTAATAATAAATTTTGGACAAAGATTGACATCACTACGAAACTAAGAGAAAAATAAGCCTTATATCGAGTCTATGTGCATATAATAGACAAATGAATAGTAGATTTTAAAACAGAAGGTTCAGAAAAACAAAAATTGATCATAAATAATACAGAGTAGAAAAAAATAAAATTCATAACTTGAAAGAAATGAATAAATAAATATAAGAGTGGAAAGAGTGTAATTATGCATGGAAATCAATACTTCGGAGGAATAATCTGAAACATCAGTGAGTACAATAAAAAGAGAGAGAGAGAAACAGATTTATTTCTTGTTGTCTGGAAAGACCTAGAAACTAGAAAGACCTAGAAAGACCTAAAGACCTAGGTCTGGAAAGACCTATTGCACAGAAAATCAGACAAAATGAAAGGGTTCTACAATCATTTTTGGAGAGAGAGAGAGAAACGGAGAAAGAGAGAGTGTGAGAGATAAGCCAAAGCATTTCAAATAAATAATAATCTACGCTAAATTGCATTTGGAGTTTGGGTGTAACAATATTTTGACGAATACTAGTCATCACGGGAAATAGTTTCCGCAGTGATAGCTGAATAAATAATAGATGATCCAATGCGATAACAAAGTTTGAGTGCTTGAGCCTAATGTATGTAAATGTATATCGATGTTGTTCTCCATTTTGGAGGAAAAAGGCAAGCAGCAATGCTAAATTATTATTCCATTTGGTTCATTGAGAGAGGGGAATACTATAGTGACTATATAAGTCATCATAGTCTTATATAGTCACTGTAGGGCATAGATAGGTATTTTTCAGTTCAATTTACATGTTTATGACATGAGAAGACAACGGTATGAATGTGAAGGCAAGGCAAGCACCAATGCTAATTATTCCATTCGATCCATTGAGAGTGGGGCATACATAGATATTTTTCAGTTCAATTTGAATGTTTATGACATGAGAAGAAACTGGAATAAATGTGAACTATTATGTTTAAAATCTATCGAATTAATTAGAAACATGAATAATACAGTAATTAAAAGCATTTTTCAGTGTTGATTTTTCAAATAAACAATAGGCAATCATGGCTTATTCTATTCCCTACTATTTCCTCCAATAACAATATTCTGCACTTTTCATCGAAATAATTTGCTAATCCATAACATATTTCATTCATCTAATATTCACTATATTCATAGTTTCATACTCAATTCGACAAGATATCGTAGCTCTTATAGTATGGTTTGTTAGATACTTATTTTCTCTTAGGGCTACTGTATTCATTAAAACTTTAAAATGATTCAAATCAAAGTCCTTTTTTTAAATATTTTTATTTGATTTGAATAATTTTCAAGTCTTATGGTTTGTTACTATAATAACCAAATAATACAAGTTTGATAGATCTTAATCCTCATCTCTATGAATTTTATGCTATATCTAGTTTTTTTTCAAACCACACAGTAATCAAACAGAAACAATACAAAATACAAACAAAAATGCTTGCTTGCTGAGAAAACAGAATGCAGCAGGATATTACAACTTTCATCTCACGTGAAAGCATTCCATTCCTACTGAATTTAATATGATAACATTATATTGTTCCACAGATAATTCTCCAGTAAAGTTCCAAACACACATAAGAAGGTACCGTGTCTGAACCTCCAATAAAGATGTTCAGAGCAAACTCCACCTTGGCAAATAATTCCACGGAACTTATGAAATTTTCTCAAATAAGTTTATATATAAGATAAAATCTTAAATGAAATCCTCCTGCTTGAGTGTACTCTACAACAATGCAATAGAAGAAATCGCAATCTCCTCAATTTAACCGCTTTGTTATTAAATGCATGAATAGACGAGAAAATCTTATCCTGATATTTCTTACAAAGCTTTCATGAGATATTTGGCTCATAATTAATCATCGTTTCAAATGCTTCTATTAAAACAAAGAGGACCAGAATCATATATGAAAAATCGAAGAGGATCAGAGAATCGGATTTCTTCCTTTATTATAATATTATTCAAGTACGGTAGTACAGTATTGCTTCTCTGATTGATAATAACTTACGGGTAATTTCAGATCTACTCGAATAATGAAGTAGAAAGTAGGCCTACTGCTTCTACAGAGAGAAGCTTCAAAACTATTCAAAACTTTACAGAACTATTTCAAAGTTGAGAAAATAAATTGAACTGAGACTTCCATAACAGATGGAGAACTTGACTGGAACTCTGGCTCACTAGTTCCAATTGGAGCAGCATTGAACAATATGGAGCTAATTGGTGAATACCCAGTAATCATGATGACTGACTGGAGCTCCTCTCGAACTCATTTTACTAATGAAGCAGGAGCCCCCAATTCAAGTTGCAACTGTGAGTTAGATAAGCTCACCAAACGTGCCTATCTCTCTATCGTTGCAGTTGCAATGGAATCACTCTTGAATTATTGAATAAATTTTCCGTACCGTATTAATTGTTCGCCCTCAAAATCATATTATTCATTACCATTGATAAAAAAGTAGAACGCTGGCCTATTACATTCAATTCCATTTCATTTTGATACATTGAGGATAACATATAAGTCCATGGAATGTTAACTTTAAACAGTTCAATTACTTTTAAATTTGATATACTCAGAGTAGATACAAGAATCCATGTAAAGTATATTGATTGATTCAATGCGATCAAAGACGTTTCAATATGATTCAAGCCCTTCTGAGTGACACTGTTACACCAAATAATAACAATTTTTTTTGTAATAGCTTAATCATTATAATGGAGGTGGGGGTGGCGTAGCTGAGTGGGTAAAGCGCTGGCGTTGCAACCCAAAGGTCCCGGGTTCAAACCCAGGTCAGACCAGGAATTTTTCTCAGGCTACTCCCCCGTGTTTCGGATGGACACGTTAAGCCGTCGGTCCCGGCTGCCTAAAAACAGTCGTTAAGTCATGTCAGAGGCCCTGAAATTGATCAGGAGCGACCTGAAAACTCTGACACCAGACCTGAGCCAGCCAAGTCACACAAATATTATTATTATTATTATAATCATTATAATGGAATGTCTTAGAAATGTTGAGAAGTGATGTGATATCATATCCTCATTCGGACCAAACTTTATAAGACATGAAAACTTTATGAAATACATACAAACACTAAACTTTCGGACTAAACAAAATTCGGGAGATAATTGGTAAGGGTAAATCTTGTTCTTTATCTCCCAAATAATTTTAATTTATTTAAATTTGATTATCGGATGTATGTTTCAATAAATGAATGAAATCAAATTAAATAGGCTGGTGGAACAGATACAAGGATAAAATGAAATCTAAAAAATATGATAAAGTGTTTCAAGTGAGGATTCAGGGTTGAGGAATAATAAATAATCCTACTTCAGAGCGAATGAATAAGGGATGAATGATGCAGCAAAAAAGACGAGAAGAGAAATAGATTTGGAGAGAGTGAGAGCCCAAAGTGATTTAACGACCAAGAAGGTGGTGAGGAGGAAAGAGAGGAAGTGGTAATTTGGGAAGAAGAATGATAATGGAAGAAGAGGTTGGGGGGGGCTTGGAGTGTCGGCAGCGTTGCAAAGAAGCAGAAAATTACACGGCCTAATGTCACCGGAAAAATAGCCAAGGATCTCCAAGCGTCGTACACAACTGAAATGAATGCAATTAACTTGGGATCAATAACTCAGCTGGCGTCTAGGTAGAACTAGCAGGTTGAATTGATGTAATCTACAGCTTGGCGTAACACAAATGAGATAGGGGCTAAAACAGATTACAAGTCGGAATTCACAACAAGTATAGCTGAAGAGTCCTCATCTCCGGAATAGAAATGGTGATTTCTATCTAAATGTTTAGGACTATAGCTGTAATTATGATGATGATGGAATTTGGCGTGATAGGCTAAAGGGATGTTTTATCGACGGCCGCACGCTAGATTTAATTTCGTTCATAGAAGACGACTATTTGCCAAGTTGTTGGATACATATTGGACCACGTGTTTAACCAGTTCATTGCAAATACGAGCTTTGTACACAAGGGGGATGGAGGTGGACTAGTCTATATACTCTACTTTATATAACTTTCAACTCGGAATACATTGTATACCCCATCTTATACGTGTTACACCAAGCCTAAAGTTACATGAAGTAGGAGGAAAACAGCAGGCCTCTCGTGGAAATCTGTGTATAGCAGAGAGGTGTGAGCAGCTGTTTGAGGGTGAGAGAGAGGCTCTATGGATCGAACAATTTCACGCGGGGGAGAACTAACCCCCCCTCCCACCGTTCATCATTACCCCCCGAAACTACCTTTGGAGGTGGCCTCGTTCCAAACGGAAGCAGGGCCGGGCCAAAAATTCCTCGGCCTAGAAACAATAATCTCACAACCATGAGGTATGGTATAAGCCACCAACCAACGATTTAGTAGTTCTCACCACCTTTTTGCACATTGCTCAGCCGAAGTTGAGTTTGCCTAATAGTATTGTAAAGTTAACTAGCTGGCTCAGCGAACCGAAATTGGAATGAATTATGTGATTTTAGACCAGTTCATTATCAAACTTTCACATAGGCAAACAAATAAAATTAAGCGATAATTTATATGTTATATAATTTATATGCCTCGTATTGTGGAAAAATCGTACATAGATGAGAGTACGATATTCGGATATAAAATTGAATCAATATCCTTTCTGATAATATTTTATAGATAAAAACATAACAGTTGTAATAAAAAAATAAAATATGCATATGGCTTTTTTTTGTGGGGAGCTACCCATAAGGGTAGTTTCCACTCGCCTTGGTCACAATCTGGTCACCCATCCGAAATCAGTCCATAGTGTTTGTGACTTAACATCATAATCACCTAGCAACCGTTTCACTGAACAACCAGACACACCCCACACACAGTTGTAATATAAGTACAACACTAATATGGAGTATAATGCAATAGGCTTGACTAAAGCAAAAATACTAGAAAGTCTATCATTTTTCATTTATTGGTGTGACATCTCATGCAAAATAAAACCTTCAATTATTCAATTTACTATCTTTACTTTAAAATTTTGTGTTCAATGAGATACGACTAGAAGCTCATAAATTTTTATGAATATTCAAAGATTGGAAAATATGAAACGTTATTGCAATACAAGACACATGGCTAAGAATTTATTGAAAAAAGTTGTAAAAAGTATAGTTGAATCGAGAAGTGGAATGGATGGATGAGATAGTTTTAAAGTAATAGAGAGAAAATTATTCTGAGAGAGAGTAATATTCAAAATTAAGAGACTCACGCAACGGAGCTACAATAATTCGAAACCAATTTTCTCTGCTAATGTTCGAAGATCGTGATATTGTGTACTCCATACTCTCACCGGATTGGTCGACGGAGGACCAATCACAGACACTAACAAAGTTGTATCCACGCCCATAGACACTGCTATTTTTCCATTCCTACTTTCTCTTGATTAACGGAAGTGCAATACAATATTATGTGGTACATTATAAATAATGGATGTGGAATTCTTCTTTCTTCCCCTCGTTTCACATTCTCGTTTTAACATTGGATAGAACTTTTGATCTAATTCAATAAATTATTTGGTGGTTGATTGTGGAATATTTAATACATAGCAGTATCTACATTCAACAAATTTAGATAGCATGATGCCGGATCCCGGCATCCACAATAAAAAAGGCCATAATATAGGCTACCGTACTGAGAAAGTTTAATGAACATTTTTCGTAATGGAATTCATTTTGCAACTTATACTCGTAGAATAGCTTTGCAGAATGATAATTAAGCTGAACGAGTTAAATCACTGACTATTGCTAAAAGCTATTGCAATCTTATTAAATACAAATGATTTATACAATAATTAATAAAAAGCACAATTCTTTTATTGAAGTAGATGTTATCCAGCTACAAATCAATACAAGATGGAAGAGTCAAATTTGAAGTTGGTAGCCGACGCTCAGATTCAGTAACATTGAGAACTTCATGGACAAGTCTCATTTCTGAGAGAAGCTGTGTGCCAAGTAAACAGAAGTTCCACTCAATTGGAGGTCTGTGAAACAAGATAAGGCCGAAATACTGTTTGCACGGTTGTTTTTTGTGAGAGACTCAAGAGAGCACTGGTAAATATTATGGAGCTTCCTCAGCCAAATCTACTCGACCCGTATGAAATATTCAAACAGCAATCCTACCACAGCCTACCTTCCACAATTTCTGTGTAGGCTTTAAGACAAATAAGTTTCTGTGCAAATTGGAATAATTAAATTGTTTTATTTTCCTCAATAATTGTGCAAGTAAAATAATTGCATTAAATTCAACCGTCGTAAGATGGCTTTATTTAGCATTTGTTCTATATATTAGAATTTATCACTACTTACAATAATTTTTCATTATTCGATTGAATTCAACTGATGATTTTTCTACGAAAACTGTAGATTAACATAATAATTATCATAGTAGTCCACTTTTTTAAATTTCCATAAACAATTTTTCGGATACAGCTATATTATTATAATCACTATTAATTCGTCCACAAAAGGAAAAGGAACGTCTTCCAAGCCAGGTTGGCGCACTGGGCTGAGGCGTCACAACCTTCAGTCCGCTAGTACTGCCTGGTCTGGGTTTGAGTCCCAGTAGACATGGCTGTTTTTCACCTCATCAATCACCTTCGCACTCAATATCCATTACCCACTCATTAAAGCTAAAAAATGCTTGTATGTGGGCATCATCCGTGTTAAAAAATCATTAAGCTATTTAGAAAGATTACAGAATTTATAAAAACTCCTAATTCCCACCAGGAGTTCAGATTGAAATTTTAATTTCCCAAATTATGAAGCTGAAAAATGAGTAGACCTCCTTTAGGCTACTTTTAATGTTATGACCGAACACAAATATTTCAAGTTGTGAAATCGCTTCACTTACACCGTTTTGCATTTTGATGTCATTATTCAGTCAAGTAAACAAAAACAATCCCATTCCACACTTTAGCAGCAAATCACGGCGCGAACTGGTGAATATATCGGATAAATTTCAGGGCCGTTTCCGTATGGAAGGGCTTGTTTTCAATTCCGGAATAGATGCTTGAGAGCGCGAGGTAACTAATCGGATTGCCAGACAAACTTTGACTGCTGAAATCTCTATCTTCTCGTTTCCTAAACGCGTATTTCACTAACCTTATCACTCCTATCCGACTCCGTTTCCAAAAAAGTAGCTCTCTAGTATGGTTCAAGCTGAAAAGATACTGATACGTTTTTACAATTCAAAACGTATTGTAAAGACGAGGCTCCTCAGATAGCGCCAACTTTATGTGAGAGAATTCCAATGACGCTCATTTTCCAACAGGAATTCAAAATTAACGAAAGCACTTGATTGACTGAATCGATTGTCAAGTCTGTGACAAATCATTTTATTTTAGTCTACACGAGAGTGGAGGTAGGCTACTATTGAAAAGGGCCGATAGATGAAGTCACATTTACTAATTTAGTATATATATTCAAATGATATTAATTTATAAACATTGAGATAATAATAATAATTATTATTACCGACCCGTGTCACCATCCTCACTAAGTTGTACTCTTATCAGTCCAATGCTAGAGCTGATATTATTACCAAAGCATTGTGAGCTATCCTATTCTTATGCTACTTTTTTCTTTATGGTATTATCCACATACATGCTGGAGAGCTCCTTACAATATTTCAATATTTTCAAACTAACACCAAAAGTTTATTTATCACCAACGTTATAATGCTTATTGGATTGGATTGCTTCCTTTAATATAAAAGGAAGCTATGATTGTTAAGCTATGTAATAGAAAATATATGTTGATCAGTGATATTCAGAATCGCTCAGGAAGAGCTAACAAGATTATTTATCACCTTCACAATAACACAAAAAGTTGATTTGAGTTGCACTCCAAGCACTTCTTGAAAAGAGTTCCACCTCACAAGAACAAACATGATTTTCCCCACATTCTCCGTTTTTTTAGAATCTGAGAAAATTATATTAGAATTATTCCAGATGAGACGGGATAGTTAGAGCCGAGAGTGCTTACTTAATTAATTTTATTCTACGAGTGAATAAAGCATGATGTACGCATTCGGTTGATGAAGTTCTGTGCAGCTACTTATCTATGTACAACATGCTCAGTTTCAGACTAGATCAATGACTTAGGTTTCTAGGCTAATGACTACCTGTATCGTACTAGGCTACGTGAAAAAGTCTTTATTGTTTCATCAAACTTTCACTACTGGGATAACTGACCTTTTGATGGGGAGCGTTTTAAAGGTTACGCTGATCTATTATTGAAGTGGAGTAATGTCAGCGCTCGACAACCGACAAATCACCAAGTTAGCGCGGAAAAATTCGGAAGTGATTGGCGCGATTGAGCAACGAGCGCGAGGAGCGAACATGTGACTAGGAGTCCGAGAAGCGCGGCTCGTTTCTTGCCAGTAAAGTTCGGGATTTCCCACTGTTGATAAAAGTAACTCCCCCCCTGCTCACCAACCACCACCACCACCGACAGATTTTCAACCCCCGTTGACGCCAGCGAATCTGGTGGCAAAGACGGGAACATCAAAGATACCGCCACCACCACGAAAAGCAGAGCCACTTATCACAGCACGCTTCAATAACAAACTTTCTCCCACCCCCCTCGTCTTTCTTTCTTATCTTTCATCTTCACTCCAACAATTTCTGCGCGCCCCATTCATCCAATCAATAAGCAAATTTTAATAAATCTTATCTATTTCTTTCATTCATACTGACTTATCAACTTTCCAAATCTACCCGACCTGCGAATGATTATTATTATTTCTTCTGAGTAGGGAATAATGAATTTCGGTTGAAATTTGTTTTGCAGATTTATTTTGAAACTAAGTTCGGAAGAAAGATCTTGTTTGAAGTGTTTTTATTTGCAATAGTATTGAGAATTATCACGAACAAATCCGCGGAAGTCGTTATTTATTTAATTTAAATTAGGCCTATATTAGGCCTTTTTCTATTAGGTATACAGTAGAGCGTACAGTGATGGGGAGTACGGCTTTTCAAATTCTAAGAGGAGATTTTGAGAACTCAAGGGACGACGAGGCTGCAGGATATCTATGATAATTCACGATCGAATAACCTCTACGCTGTATCGGCAAAAGATGTGAAGAAAAAGAAGAAGAAGAAGATGTCTTGAATATACGAGTCAAGTAGACTTGATTAAGTGAATGCGTTGACTGCTGGAATAATCAAAAAAATATATAGAAATTATATAGGAAACAAAAATATACGGGCGATTTTGAAATGAGTGTCAAAAATTGATGAAGCTCTTTTCAAAAATTTATTGATATGATGCCATAATAATCTACATAGAAAAGAATTTATTTATGTTTCACTGTCATACCCCGTTGCTCGTAGACGTTTTAGTGTACGAGACTTCGTCTCGTCTCCATCAGGCATTATAGGATCATTTTTTCGAAATATCCTATGCTTTTCTATGTAGATTATTATGGCATCAATAATTTTTTTGTAAACAGCTTCATCAATTTTTGACACTTATTTCATAATCGCCCGATTCGCTGCCGCACCCAGTATAATTACAATTTCTGCTTGTCTATGGCTAATGGGGAGTTCGAGGTGATTTATGAGATGATCAAACGTCCATGTCTCTGGTGAGATTCGAACCCACGTCCGGGGCAAGGTTATTGTCTCTAATAACCTTGCGTCCGGGGTAGTTAACTAGCGGACTTAAGGTTGTAAAGTCTGTTGCCAAAATTAACGCGGTTTCGAATGTTCCTTGTGCATTCCAGCAGTTGCAAATAGTCTGCCAAACTGTACCGGACCAACTGACTAGAGAATAAAGTTACAAATAATATACTTTAGTCAGCTGGTCAGTAATTGGAACGTGCAAGGAACTGATGAAAAGTTGAAATCACTTTATTTTTTTTTTTTGCACCTGCTCAGCGCTGCTCTGACGATTTCAATAATTAATCATACTTCTTTTTCAAATTGTAAGCATATTTCAATTTCAATTTGATGTTATTTCGATTAATCTTTAGTAGTCCACGCATCTCCTTGCTCAAGCGTTTAGCGGTGAAAACGCTACGGTAGGAGGGAAGTTCAAATCAAGTAGGTTTGATTTGAAAAACTATATTGATTTCTTACAAATGACAAAAAACTGTTTTGGAAATATTACCGTAGTGGTGAAACACTTTGTTTTTAATTTTTTTTGTATTAGCATAACAGTCGTCAAGATTTTTTCAATGAGTTTTGAGCTTCCAGATAATATTATTATTATATGTAGGTAGTTCCTATTCAACAAAACCATTATCTCAATTTTCCATTTTTTTGTGACAAAACCTTACTTGAATGTCACATCCTCATACATACAAGTAAGTTACTTTAATAACATTGAGAAAGAAGAATAATTTATTATTATTTGTACGTTTGTACCCATTCAAAGTTTCCAAGTAGTCTCGATATCAATATCGAACCAGTGATAATATCGACTTGATGGAACATCGAGATTTGATATGATTCGAGACTCGACTCTCGAGTGTCGAATCGAGAGTCGATATAACTTTGACAGATGAAGATGACAGCTCTGAACTTGCAAGTAGAATTGGAAATGTTTTGTAAAGTGTTTTATTCTGCCGAAGGTCTTATTTAATAGAGAATGAAATTTTGATTTTGTTGTGATTTTCACTTATTCAGTACAAGATGATGCAACAATATATGAAAGAGCTCGAACAGGTACGTAGTTTTTGTTAACAACATAACCTCACTAATTGAACATTGACGTTTTAAAACTTTCAATGAAGTACTAAGCATTATTTTTAATCTTTCTAGTATTGATTCATATAATATTTAAAAATATACTTGAGCAATAGAGTTCTAATTTCGTTTCAAATATTGTGTAATTTTTCTTTATGCTCACTCACCCACTTGTGCTAAGTTGGTCGAACAAATTTTTATAGTTGAATAATTTTCTTCTGAAAACCATTGTAAAATATTTAATTAATAATTGAATTTTTCTATAAATTTGCCAATTGTGACTCTCGGTTGATCTGCAACGCCAAACCTGGATATTGGATAAAAAATTTATTTTTAACCTGAAACACTTTTTGCATTAACTTTTTCAACAGGAGCCTTTTGATCCTGAAGAGTTTGTGGAACGACTTGCCTGGAGAATAATTGACAGTAGCAGGGAGGAAGGAAACTCGGCTTTTGACCCAGTGCTTATGAATGATACTTTTCTACAAGCGATCAAGTAAGTCACCAAAGACAATAATATACTTATTACTTAGGCCCATTCTACACGGGCGTAGGAAACGCGGCATTAACGTCGCGTCGGCAACGCGTGCTCGACAGAACACATTGTGTTGAATGGGCTTGTCTATACGAGCGAAATAATCACGCGTTTCCACAGCGTCAGCGGGCGTCAACGCGTTGCCGACGTCGAGGTCGGCGTTAGCTGGGTGTTAGCAACGCGTTGAGAACGCGTGATTATTTCTCTCGTATAGACAAGACCATTCAACACAATTTGTACCGTTGAGCGCGCGTTGATCAGCTGGGTTTTGTATCACTTTTTCTAGGTTAGGTTCATCAGCCATTTTGATCTTCTCTTCACGCGTTTGCTACGCCTCGTGTAGTTTGCAAAAAAATTGACGCGTTAACGCCGCGTTTCCTACGCCCGTGTAGAATGGGCCTTAGATACACGTTGACATTTCATCGAAAAGGCAATTTGATTGAAGCAATATTGTATTTGGTGTTACCTGTAGATTACTGTATTTCTGTATAGTTAAATTATGATGTTGGTTATAATAGTTGTTTTATACATTCATGAAGCCAGGAAAGGAGAAGGTATTATCTATATGAGAAGGGCCTAGGCCTACCAGCTGGTTGCCAGTTTCATATTCACTCCACTATACAGTTCGTCCAAGCAAAGAAGAAACCCCGGCAAGACGGGAAAACGATTCCAGTCTGGCCAATACCGGCTGAGCCGAAGCCACCCCCACCCCGCCAGAATGTCCTCGCCGCCTGGAAAGACCATATAGCACGCGAATGAACATCAACCAGGATAGAGGTAACGTGTGGTTAGCACGTTGATCCTCTCAACCATAAGCCAGTCTTCACAACCAAGTGAAGGCGCAGAACACCTCTGAATAACATGCAGTTAATCGGTTAGAGTGTAATTCAACAATTAATATTCATCTAGAGACTGGGAACGACTGACTGTCTTTATTAAAGCGTGCTGTACACGGGGACAGTTCTGGCGGCCAGTTGAATATCTGTAGCCACTCACAGCTGTTGTTGTTTGACTAAATGACAAGACAAAGGCTGTGATTAACTACAGATATTCAACTGGCCGGCACTACTGTCCCCACGTACAGCACGCTTGACGACAGCCAATCTCCCAAAGGAGGTAATATTCAATAATAGAGGCAAAGAACAATTTTGAAGTGTATGTTATTACTTTAGAAAAACATCGATTCATGTATCTTATCAATTTCATTCTCATGGGAATTAGCAGTACCGTATAGTATGGTGCATTCATCAAGCTAACCAAACAAAAATGTGTTATCATACACTCTGTAATGTATACCATCTCTGTTTTCATGCACTGGTATAGTCTGTCCAAGCAAAGAAGAGCCTCTGACAAGATGGGATAATGACTCCAGCTCGGTCAATATTGATTCAAAACTTATTGATTTGGTCTCAATTGTAGGAAACATTCTCATCCACAATTTGAGACCAAATCAATGATTGTTGAACTAATATTGACCAAGTTGGAGTCATTTTCTCATCTTACACGAGGCTCTTGTTCGCTTGGACAGACTATAGTCAAATGATTCTGCTAATTATCTCAATGCATTGATTGTTGAAACAAACCATGCTTTTTCAGGTTTCGTTTCCCAAAGCATATGAGCTTGTTTCTGAAGAAGCAATCCTAGATTTTTCAAGTCTACTGAATCCCAGATTCAAACATAAAAAAATTCTATTTCCAATCATAGTTTACAAGGAGTCTTGTGGATCACTAGTATGGATTTACAGTAGGCTACTCAATCTCCAGTAGGCTACATTCTTTTCAGTATACAATTTTCTATTTTTCAGAGATCTTCAACTGCTACAGGAAAGGCAACATAGGAAATGTGAACGATTGGAAGCACTGGTTAGAGAAGAGGAGATTACTCATTGGCAAGATATATCTCTACTTCAAGAGAAGAATAAGGTTTGTTATCAACTCTGATTTCTTATCGATTTCAAATTTTCATCTGGTTCATTTCATGTTCAAATTTCTTGAAATTTTTGTATTGTCCATAGCAGACGCCACCAAAATTGGCGATTGGCCTATTACTGTTATTGATGCTCAGCTCAGTCAGAGCAGTCTAAAGCGGTTTGCAGAAGCCCATCGGTTTTTGTGATGTCGTTTTCGACTCGACGTGCTTTGCAGACCGCTCACCGACTAACCAAACAGAACTAAGCCTTGAAAAAAGTCATTCACTAACCGCAAATTTTGTTAGCATCTAATGTTTTTTTTCAATACAGTAATTAGAATGAAGACTAATACCGTCCCAATCTTGGTCTTTGGAATTAAATAGAAAATTTGTGAAAAAAACTTTTGGTACCAGTAACTAGCTATAATGTCACACTTGTTGACATAAAAGCTTTTTTAGTATGCCTAATGTTTATGTATGATTATTCATATTTGTGTGTACAATTCCTGCTATTTGTTTTATTTTTATTCAAATAACATTTTATTTTATAACTCAATAAAAATCACTTTTAAATGGAAATTAACTTTTACTCACATTGCATTGATTCAAGTTTCTTCCTGTTGTGTGTGGTGATCTTCAGACTGAATAGTGAACTCTTTATTCTTTTACAATCTATCTAGAGTTCATAATCATCTTTATTTAGTTATTTCACATCAAAGAGTACAACAGGCTTCATAGCCCAAAACTGTTCCTCTTAAATTTATACAAACAAAAAAGGTTATGTCATAAACCATTCCTAAAACACGAAATTTTACACAAAAAGATGAAAATTCGACAAATTTTGAATATTACCTGCATGTTAATTTCTATTCAAATACCCTCTTATTCTGTTACAGTCGGCCGTTCAGATGTTCCAAGAGTTGGATGAAAGAATAAACTATGTCGCCACCAAGGTTATCCATTTAGGCGACCAATTAGAAAGTGTGAACACGCCTCGATCGAGAGCTGTGGAAGCGCAGAAACTGATGAACCATTTCACTGAATTCCTCAGTCCAGGGCCCCTGCTTGATGATGCGTTCTCCGACAAGAGTCAGGTTAGTATAGCTGATAGCAGGAAAACTCGCGGTTGGCGAATGATAGTTATCAATTCTCAGCTCTGTTAGGACAGTCAGTTAGCGGTTTGTGATAGCATATCACGTCGAAAGCGACCTCAGATAGACATTCTCGCTTTCGTAGACAGTTTTTAGATAAGACTTAGTCCTGAGAGAAATATTATGTATAAAAACCATTCGCCAATTTTGTTGGTATGTAGCCTACTCTATAGAATGATATTTATTTTTATTGTGATAATTTTAAATCCAAAGTATTGATTCACGTTTTGTCATGGCGATTATGCCATGGCATAATGTAGGAAATATGCAATGAAAATGCAATTTATTCTCCTTTTGTACAAACATAAATTTTATCACAATCTTTTCCCTTAGAACCCAACTGGCAGAAATTGTACATGAGCGATAACATGTGTCAAATTATAAGTACATGACTTGAATATTATATTGTTATTTTAATATTATTTTTCCAACTTTTTTAATTCTTTAGCAGAATAGTTTGCGGCCATTGCATTACAAATCAATGTACATTCATATTGACTGCATTCACCACTCAAGTTCATAGCAACTTAGAAATGCTTCTATTTTTTCTCAATGATATTCAATATTCAATAACCATTTAGGCCCACGTATAATCATGTATTAGTTAGCGATTTTGACTTCCTAAATTGGCTCCCTTAGTAACTTTGTTGCTACCACTATATTCGAATGAAGTTTTGATGATGGTAGACTTGAAAAATTCAGAATCACCTTCGCACAAGCTCAGATCTCATGTGAGTAGGTAATCCTTACAAATATCTGAACTGTCCCTCAGCCTGATTCACAACATGAGAGCAAAACGGTCGTCACAAATTATGAGAGTTTCATATTTATATATATTTTTCAAGGTTTACTGGTTGAAAATAAAGTGGATCTGAATACAAAAATAATCAAACACAAACAACCTCGTCTAAATAACAAAATTGTCCTCAATGTCAGAAAATTGTTATTATTACTTTGTTATTCGGATGGACACGTTACAATTGCGACTAATATAACAGTATTTTAAGCAAGGCACTTATAAGTGGATGATGATGTTTAGCTACATAGTGAACCTGGATGATGATGGTTGCTGAATGTTTATTACAATTTTAACTTAAAAACACTTTTCACTTTACAAAATTTTCCTTGATGAAGATTATATTGTTAGTTAGTTCTCAATTATAAAACAGTAACTTGAATTTGAAAAAAAAGTTTTAAAAGTATTTAAGTGATTAGTTTAGTAAAATAGTTCCCACGATTTATACAGAAGAGTAATATAATTTTCATCATATATCATATTCTGATTCAATTTCATTATATTCCAGATTGATGAAGCCGCTGATGTCATTCAAAAATTGTATTTAATTTCTCAGGAGCTGCCATCCGGGAAGTAAGTATTGATTAAATCTATTACTCCCACTACCGATAATATACAATATTTTACCGTGAATTAAATCAAATTACTTACTATACTGTACAATTAAAATTTTCAATCAAATTAAAATTTAGAGCGAAAACAATATTCCTCATGGTTCAACGTATACTATGTGACTTGAATGTAACAATCGCAACTGTATAATACTGGATTTTGTTTGTTTAAAAGGTTTGAAGAGCCAAAAAAGAAGATTGCCGCCAAATATGATGAGATAGAACGTGCGTTGATAGAAGAGTTTGTCGAAGCTCATAAAATGCAGAATGTCTCTAGAATGAAAGAAATTGCAAATATTCTATCAAATTTCAAAAACTATTCGCAGTGTATCAATGCATTCATTGAGGAAAGTCAGGTAAGTAATGGTAAATTTTTATCTATTTAGTCGGAATATTTTATAATGTTTGAACTTATTTATTCATTTATTATTTATAATTTGGAGTATTTTTATAAAAATGTCTCAAATTCTCGTTTATTCTTTATCTGTTCAACGAGTGTTTGCCTTAGCAATGTTGAAACACTCCAAATATTGAGGAAGAATCCAAGCAGCAGAGTACAAAGAATTATTATTACAACTTGAAAATAACAGTGCATAAACACTTAAATTTCAACTTAGAAAGTGAAAATAATACTCGTGCTTTACATGGTATTATAGTGAGCAATCTAAAATAGCTATAAACATGAATTGTGAGACTATTTCCAATTTTTAAGATATTTAGAGATTCAAAACTCCATCAAATTGAGAAAATATGGATCCACAACTGGTTATGGATCTAAGCTAAGAAATCTTAAGAATTGTGAGACAAAGCTAATTGTTAGTAATGGTATTTTATTTCTTCATTTTCAGTTCAAATACTCTTTTTATGAAAAGAGACCCAGTAAATAATTTTAATAAATTTATGCCATTTGATCAATCTATGATGAGTTCAACCACGGTTTTTATATGCGGTATCTATTTCATACAATGAAATAATAATTATAAAATAGGGTATTAAACTTTATCTAGGTGGTTTCCTGATTCATTACGAGCTGCTGTGTGTTAATATTCACTGAGGTATATTACTGTAAATTCGTGGTTAATTCTGTTCAGAATTTAACAGTTTCCTTCTGTAAAAATCTCGACTGCATCGTCGGTAATATACCTCCGTGAATATTTTTTTCGTTAACTTATTATCTTGTTCATGCTAGTGTATACTTCTATATTTCCACATTTTATACATCAAAATTGTATTCATTCCCTAATATTCGAATTTACATTTATTTCCAATGGGATTTTGAACATACAGAACTAACAAAATAATATAATTTGAATCTGGTTTTACAGGGTGCTTTCACTGGGAAAGATGTCTTCAATGAAGTTATTCCCATGTGCGAAACGAACTTTCTTCTGATAAAAGAGGTTTTCAGCTCGCCAGAACCTGTAATGGAAAAATATGTATTGAATATGTATCAGTTGAAATTGCAGGTGAGCTCAAAATACTTTGTTTCACAATTTTTATCTAGTTTACATCCTGATAAAGTATATAAACTATTATCCTTTTACTGTTTTTATGCAGCATTAAAGCCGTTTTTTAAATGATAGCTTTAATGAATGCCGTTATTGGAATTGTAGCCGGGAAGAGGTTATATCTTACCACACATCCAAGACGCCCAATTGTAACAGGAAAATAGGGTTGATGCATATTCTCTTCAACGATTTTGTTCGATAAACATTTTTGCAGTCTATTTCACCAGTGGCCACAATATGTAACGGCATGGTTTTTAGCTACATCTCTTTTTTAGCGTTACAAAATAGCTATTTATGTATTAAGAGCGTAATGTGCGACGTTATCGCTCGCGCAAAACAGTTATCACGCGACGCGTAGCAGAGCGTGATAATTTTGCAAGAGCGATAAAGAAGCATTACGCGCGAATTACATACAATATTTTTTACAACTGCACGAACCTGTTAATCTACAGTTTTTTCAGTCATCAAATACTGCAAACTATTGAATTACTCTTGTGTAATTACCGGTACAGGTACAATCAGACATTGTCGACTTTTGTTAGGTTATGTTATGACTCCACCTGACCTACTTTTGGCGAGCCATAATCAGCTGATTAGCGAGCGTAAAGTAATTCTACTGAGCATGCGCAGAAGGTTAGCGAGCCTAATGAAGATTCTCCTCAGAAATGGGCTTCTCTACGAGGAGAATTCAGCTCGTAAAATCTTGTTTTAAACGCAGTTGTAGAAAAAAGATTTTAAAGTAAAATCTCTTTTTTAGCGTTACAAAAAAGATTTTAAAGTAAAATCTTTAAAGATGATTGTGTTATTGATAATTAATTCACTGCATCTTTATAATAAATACTTGTTGAATTGTTTTTTTTTTAGAAATACATTGTGAGCCAGCTTGCTGATAAACCTGATACAGAAAAATATTTAAAGAATCTTATGGACTTATACACTAGGTAAGAAGGTTCTCATCGTTATTATTTCTAGTTATTTCTATGGCATTTAATTTTTATTTATATGGTTAATAATACAATAATAGAAGCTGAGGTTATGTTTTTGAAACCAAAAGAGACGATAGATACTTCAAGCTTACATCAGCTGTTAGTGGGTTAGCCTAAATCACGTAAAGAGACAGACAATACCGCCTAACTTTCTTGCTATAACAACCAAACTTTAACACGTTTTCTTCAGCTTCATGATGAATAATATATCAGTTGATTATTTCTTGTCCAAGTTCCAGTTTTTCATAAATTTAAGAAATTCCATTCAACCCCTCAATGTATTAAATTATGGAATGTATCGATTATCACTAAAGCCTTAGACTCTGCTGTCTAAAAATATGTCGATTGTCTCATATTGAACGGTTTGAAAATTAATTATTGGTTACTATTGGAAATATAATTTTATCATCGTTAATTCGTGATAATAATTCTCTGTATGAATTTAAATTTCAGGACTGTACAGTTATCCAAGGACTTGATGCGGTTCAATTTGGGAACAGATGAATCTTTTCTATCAAAGATGACCCAGAATATTTTCCAAAAATATTTTGATGCATATATCAGGTATGCTACTATCTCTGCATTTATAGTTACTTGCTATTTTTTACGCAAATTTGGTAGATTTATTGAGGTTCTCCTCAATAGATCTGTTTCCATACATTGTAAAATTTTAAAACTGCAAACAATTCGGAGCTTCATTCCGAAAACTTGTTCATATTATTATTATTTATTATGAATCACTTTAATAAACCAATAGAATAGTGTACTTGTCAATGTACAGTACTTTGAGACTAGAATACCAACTTTTGATTGTAACTTCTAAATTCTATTTTCTCCAAAGTCAAAATCAATAGGCTTTTTACTTGATCTATGTAGATATTATATTCCAAAATTCAAAGGTGTAATATCCTCCGTTCGTTTGATATTGAACAGATGGATATGAGTAGACTGATTGTAATAGGGCCATCTCGGGTCCCATTTACAAATAATTATAATATATAATGATTATATTATAAATATCTAGTACCGAGCTTCGCTCTGAAGCTGCGGCCGAACTGTTGAATTACATAAATATGTTATTGTAAAAAATCAAGGAACCTCCTTGTAAAAAATAAATTCAAAATTGATAATATGATCACCTCTCACAATTTTTTGACAGTCAAGAACATGTGTTATAGACTTGAATGTAACTCCATTCACTCTAGCTGGATAGCGTTGGTCAGCTAACGATAACAGCCATTGTACGCAGTACTTGGGATTATGCCTGAATTAGGAATATTTTATTCTTTTATTAATCCTGCCAGAGAGTTTTCCCGGACATGAGACCTGGTGCAATCTTATTTTTCCATCACGGTTATATTACATTGCAAATTTCGAGGAAATCGTTAGAGCCGTTTTCTAGATCCGTGGTTCCACAAACATACATACATACAGAAATTGCTCGCTCAATATAATAGGATATAATGTAATATACTGATTAGAATAGATAGACTAAATTGAACAAAATGTCATTAATCGTAAAGTTTAATTGCTCTTTGTACTTACCGAGGTCTAAATAATTGCGAACTTTGACTCAATTCCATTGTATTAGAATACATTTTGTATGGGTTCTATCTAAACCTACTTACCGTATCTCATTTTTGTATTTCTTCAGTGTGGAAACGAAATGTCTTCGAGAAAAATGTGCTAGTGCCTTGCAGAAATTTTATGATTCCAAGAGTCATCAAAAGAAGACAATACAGACTGGAGGGTACGTGCATAAATTTTAATAATAATATTCATGATTTTCTAAAAAAAATTGTTATTTGTGCTCATAATGAGATTGATTATTGGAAGATTTTGAATTTTTTGTATAAAACAATTTTAAGTAGGTAAAATTAACGATTTTTTCAAGATGGCGGCCGAAGCTCACACGGGACTCTTGAGGACGTTTAGTATGTTATTCAGCGCCCTTTTCTGATCATATCTGCAAATTTTCAACTGAGTCCTCAGACTTTTACTTTTTTTGCTTAATTTGACTGGACTAATAGATGCTTAAAAAATACTACAATTCTTTAGGTTACAATTAACTTTAAACTTCATTGATTGAGGAAGTTTCAGTCATCCATATCTTGTCCACATTGTCTTGCACTGCTTGCTTATTTCAATTTTAAATCGAGTTTATCATTCATATAAATTTTTTCCCAGATTTCAAGACTTGAGAAGAGACATACAAGCAGTTATTGGCACTCGAGCCAATATAAACATTGCTCAAATTGAAGATTATGGCGGGGAGACATTTATTTCGGAAGAAGTTGCCATTACTCTGCTACAGGACACCAAACTGGCTCTCAATCGTTGCCTTGTGGTAAGTAATGTATTACTATTACAAGTATTGATTGAATTCATACATTGTTTTTTTAGAACTATGTATAATAACTAATAAGACATGAGGTTATCCATGTATTTTCTTCTGGGTAACCAGTGGCGGTTGATGGTTTTGAAAAGTGGTGGTTGTGGTTTTAATAATAATTATTATTATCATTATCCAATGACTGATCCTTGAAGTTAGATCGTCTCTCAACGACAAGAATTCATCGTCATAGGCCTATACAGAATTCTAGTGCTCTTTTAGGGCCGTTTTTAAGACTATCAATCTCTCTACAACAAATATTACAATAAAGTTCTCTTGAGATCAAAATTATAAGTTATAATTTTCAATTTTGGAGTGTAAAAATTAGTGAATTGTGATGAGTGTTGAAACATCTTTAGAAAATAACCTCTATTTTAAATATTTTATCAAAATTCGGGAAAAGGACGTTCTGGATTTTGATGTCTTTCACCCTTTATTGTAATTTCTCGAATAAATATAACAAAAATGAATGAAATGAAAAAATTATCAGACTTTGTTGGGGACAGATTGGAAAATACTATTGAAAATTTTCTAATGACTTTGGTTGACTACTTTTGTAGAATCCCTAACAAGTTCTGGGAAAAGCTAGCGTTTATGTCATCTTTTTTATATTCTTGAATGTGGAGCACCTGTATCATTAAAGATTTCAACTCTTATTAATAGACCTACAGCTTCAAGTGGGCTCCAAACCACAGATCAAACTATCTTAATATGAGTTTTAACTATCAAAATATAAGTTTTAAAAGTATTGTAAGCTATCATAAGTTTTTTATTTCCGTCACAGCTATCTTTTATTATTTTAATATCTTAATATGAGTATAAACTATGAGTTTTAGAAGTATCGTAAGTTATCCTAAGTTTTTTATTTCTGTTACAGCTATCTCAGCCTAGCGAATTAGCGAATAACGCAGTGCTTATAATGGAGGTGCTACAACAGCAGTTGGTTGTCGAGCATCTCGACTATGCCATAGAGTTGGGCCTGCAAGCTGTTCCCATACCGGAGTCGAAAGCCCAGCAGCCGTTCATCTATTTCTTTGACGTAGTAAGGCAAACTAATGCCATTGTACACCTTATCGAAAAACTCTACAATGATAGTCTTCTACCGCTGGTTGCGTAAGTGTTATTATAATTTTATTTGTAATATTTTGCCTCATATTAAGAATAATAACGGACAGTTGCGCGTGAAAACTATTTAATTCGATGAAATGAGAAATGACGTGAAACAATGTCATTCAAGTCCTCTTTCATACACAACGATTTTCGGACTTTTTCCGGTTTCTTGTTCACTTTATGAATTTTACTAGATTGAAGCTTGGAGAACATATGATGTGTACAGAGGCACATCATGTGTTTCTCAAGCTCTGTTCAATCTAATAAAATTCATTGAGTACACAAAAACCGGACGTCTTAAAATCGTGGTGTCTGATACGGGCTTGACAGTGCTAGGCAATCAGATTCAAATTCCATTGAATGAATTGACGTCATACAACATTGGTTGAATTCAATTGATTTTTTGTATAATGGATCGTAGGTACTCTAAATAGGTGTTTCCATAATGACTAATTTCAATAGTTTGCCTTTAATAGGTGTTGAAGCAAATAAGCTCGTGCCCACGAAATAGGTGAAGTGCTGTACAGTAAAATAATATGGGTTTCGTGGGCACGAGCCGTCAGTGCATTTAGATGAATCCTATTACAGTGCTCCACTTCAGGTCAAGTACTTTGAAAACCAATTTCGAATTTTAAACTATCTAGAGGACTTTTAAAAGCAAGCCTTCAAATCACTCCTCTTACTTTCACCGTTTCTGAATATCTCAAATGACGAAATAGAATTTCAATATAATTCTATTGAAATTTCCAATTCTAGTGAGAATAAGAATGTTAAATGAAAAGACAAGATGTTGTTAAACCACAGATTTATTGAAAAATTCGAGATATAAGTATTTTAAATACTGCTGCTCTGTAAGTTAAGTTTTATTTCACCAGAGATTGATAAATGTTTGACAACCGATATCTCGAATTTCTTAATAAATCATTGGTTTAACAACATCTTTTCTTTTCATTAAACATGGATAACTACCACAATATCACCTTCACAACCACTAGAAATAATAAGAATAATAAGAATAGAAGAATGAATCATTTTTGTAGAATACATCAATATTTTCTATAATTACCAGGTATTCTGCTTCAAAATATAAGTTTGTGAACAACAAAGTTCATTCTGACATGCTGTTGAAACTGTAACTGATGAGATCCAAAGAATGAGTCTAAAGAGTTAACTAGTAAACTCTTCAGTTATGTACTTTTTTATCATGATAAGAAGCCATTTATGGCATTGACTCATTTAATAGAGATGACAGTTGAATTTGTCATTTGTTAATAATACAACTCTTTTTCAAAATGTAACAAATTCACGTTTCTCTCTTGATAGACGAGTTCAATCGTGTAATATAATTGCAGTATTTCAACAATTTGATTTGAAATTAATCTGTTTTCCAAGATTATTATAATATAATTATAGGTATTATATTATTATAATCGCAATGTCAAAGCAAGTTTTCATTATTTGTTAGCTAATCCAAGTTAGTGTTTTACAAGGTAGTAAATATTTCTTTACATAAAATTCTAATTTTTTTCTTTTATAGTTCGACGCCTAAGCACGATGAATGTCTGATGAGGAAGCGGCACCTTTTGGAACAAATTGAAATGAACTTGGATACTGGACTTGATAGGTAGGTCAAGCCTTAGAAACTCTGGCTAACCCAGCTTTATTTGACCATTAATCCTGTATAATAGTAACTAGAGTGGAAAGATTTGGGAGGTGAATAGTAGATACTGACAGCCAGTTTTATGTCTCAAATCATTTTATTTTTAATGGATAAATTAATGATGGAATAAAATAATAATGACTCTTAACTTTTAATGAATTAATAGATTAGACATCATCCATAACTCTGCTGAATACTAATATCGGTTTGCTATGAATGAGATCAAAATTGAAGCTTTCTCATTCATAAATGTTCGAAATATACACCCAATCGATTATATTATTTTGAAGATGAAAAATTCATCTATTGTGTGTAATTCCTTGGATTTACTTTTTCCTTCAATCACAAAGATAATAAATTGTATACGCTTAACTTGATATTCTATTCCAGATCTATTAATGCCATTGTAGGCTGGGTGAAGATATTCTTGCAAGCTGAGCAGAAGAAATCCGATTTCAAACCAGAAACCGACATGGATACCCTTGCCTCGTCTGTGAGTATTACACCTTTGAATGTGCACAGTTACTTAAGGGTAAGAACATGTCATATAAGGTGAGGCTTAAGGTTAGGCTGCGGGTGCTACATAGTATATAAATAGTTCTACATCTATATCTTATAATTATCATATCATATGATTTGTATATCATAGTATAAACCTCAATTTAAATAAATGAAAATCAAACACCCTTTAAAAACTTTAAAATTATTAAATCTAGTCTTTTTAAAGGGTGTTTGATTTTCATTAAACCTAAGTTTTAAAGTTCAGTTTTATAAACCTCAAAAGCCTTCCCTTAAGCCTCACCTGTTTGACATATTCTTACCCTAAGGGTGCGTTCATGTCGGAGCATCCTATGATCGATCCTAGCTTTGACACTAGATAAACTATCCTAGAAGAGAGTAATGCTTTTCTTCTATCAGCTGTATTGTATGAAGCACTGTATAATATAAGCAAATATAAGCTGATATGAGCAAAGCGTTACTTGATGCTATGATCGTCTATCTATACTCCATCCACGGAGTGTTCGGACCTAAGCTCCTCCCCATTTTGACGTCGCAGGCGGCTGTAGCCAATAGCAAGTAAGATCATCATGCTGCAGCTGTTACTTTTTAGGTCACAGTCATGCTTTGAAAATCATGGAAAAGCCTTTCACTTTTCAGTGAATCTATCAAAATTTATGTGATTCTCTTCTTTCAGCTGATTTAAATAATTCAAACCTCTCATGGAAGATTTTTTGGCGGTTATGTTTTGTTCTTTATTTTACCTTCAACAAAACAATATAGTTCTTTTAAAAATATTGGTTTTATTGAATTCAAAGTACATACAGTAATGAGATTAATTTATTGCAAATGTAAACTTTAGATTAGGTTATATAGGCCTACTTGAATTTGTACAATACAGTAGTGTGTAGTTGAATGAGTTTGAAACTCCTTGCTTGAACTGAGCAGTCAAAATAACAATAACAAAAATATTATTATGAAATATTATGTTCAATCAACCATAATTCTATCAAGTGATATTGATAATGATCGATCTCATGTTAGAAGGATGTAAATTTTGTCGAACAACCATAAAACATCAATATTTCTAAGGCCACTCAAAAATTCGATATTAAAGTTCCAATATTGATTAGAAGTTTCTACGTTTCTGGCAATTACGACCGCTTGTGAGCTAGTCGGATCATGACGTCAGAACCTCGGGGGAGGAGCTTGGGTCCGAATTCTCAGTGGACGGAGTATAGTCTCAAAGCGATGCTAGGATTGATGTTCCGACATGAACGCACCCTAAGGGCTCGATTTATCCGCTTGGCCATAAAGTGACCCAAGTATTTGTGAATTTCCTTGCACTATCAATTATCCTGGAATATCTATCTTCCAACGATATTAATTGGTTTGGAGTCGATGCAAAAGGACATCTTCATAGAGGGTATACACTATACACATATACAGGTTTAGATACTCTTCTTTGGAAAGAGGTTGTTCCCTGATGATATTCCTTCTATATCCAGTTTATTCCTTGCTATGTATCATGATGATTGATCATCACAGTAATGATGATTCTCACATCATCACTACTGTGAGAAGCACATGTCATCCTGACAGTCGTCCTCTGTAACTATAAAATGATCATGTTTTTGGCATTTCCAACAATATATCTATCTAATTGAATGGGAAAACACGCATTAGTCCTCCTATTCCCAGTTAATTCCCTGCTATGCAGCATCTTCACTGCTGTGAAAGGCACATGTCAATCTGACAGCCATTTCAGTTCATATAATAAAATTATGAGCAAAACATCCTCTTTGACAATTAAATGATCATGTTTGCAGCGTTTTCAACAATATTCCTACCCAATTGAATTAGAACGCATTAATCCTCTTATATTCAGTTGATTCCATGCTATGTAGCATTTCCGTGCTGAGAGAGGAACATGTAAACCTGACAGTCGTGTCAGCTCATCTAATTAACAAACAGCATTCTCTGTAACAATATAATGATCATGTTTCTGGCATTTTCAACAATATTCCTACCCAATTGAATTAGAAAACATGCATTTAACCTCCTATTTCCAGTTTATTCCTCGCATTTCCTCTGCTGTGAAAAGCTGACACCAAATTGAATGAGAAAACACGCATTAGTCCTCATATTCCTTATTCAATGATCACTGATCACGTGTAGTTCTGAATAAATTGGTTAAGAAGATCACTTATTCCCAGGCTCTAACTAATTTGTTGGTTCACTAATTCTAACTGGGTAGATTCTTAGTGAAACTTTTCTCGTACTTACGGTGACGAAGTAAAGCTTTCTTAATCTCTTTTAAATGATTTGCTTTGTTTTATTTTATGAGTTGGCTTTCCACAGTAAATCTTTGTCGATTTGTCAATGTATTAATATTTACACAATGTTTTTCATACTTTTCGTCAAAGAAGTCGAAAGGTGTGCGTAACTTACACAGTAAACAAGTGTACTCCACACAGTAACCCATATTAACAAGGTTTACTGTGATTGGCTAATAAAAGTAAACAAAGCACATCAATTACAATTTTTTGTGTAATTTTCAAGTGAAGAGATGTTCCTAACATTTCTATTCATAAATTATTTTCTATTTTGCAGGCTTGCTCATCAGTTGTGCAGTACATGAGCTCGGTGATAAAGCGTATCAGAGAGTGCCTTGATGGTAAAAATGTCGAATTTGTAATGATGGATCTAGGCACACGATTTCATAGAGTTATATTTGATCACCTGCAACAATTTCAGTATAATTCTTCTGGTAAGTGTGTTTGTTATTACTGTATTATTTGAATCTAATGCTCTAGTACATCATGTTTTCTTAACTAGTTGAAGCCAAAGCTATTTATAATATAATGAGTCATATCCAATAAGAAGTAATTCACGACTTAAATTCATTAAATAATAAATACTTGGTACTTTTTTATTAATGTATCTATCTGAGTAATAACATTACATTTTTCGAAAATACTGCTACTGT
This sequence comes from Sogatella furcifera, assembly GCA_017141385.1. Lineage (NCBI taxonomy): Eukaryota > Metazoa > Arthropoda > Insecta > Hemiptera > Delphacidae > Sogatella > Sogatella furcifera. The sequence continues at coordinate 6,839,932 of CM029547.1, read as the reverse complement.
ATAGATATCTCAAGTTTAAAGAAATTATGAGATTTCGCTATCATTTAATTGCTAGTGAACCAAATCAAATGCTTCTGAATTGACTACTATTGAAAACTATTTTTTTAGTACTTAGACTTCCTAATCATCTAGATATCTTCAATAAGCTATCTGATTTTCTCTCTTAGATCTGCTATTAAATCCAATGTAAGTACATTGATTTATATTCTTTGATTTGAGCATAATTGTATTAATATTCTACTCGCTTTTATCTCAAACATTTAGATGAAACCAAGTCCAGTATTACACAGTAATATTTCTATCATCATTATTCATAGTTAATATGAATTAGTCATATGAAAAGAGATGAAAATGTGATTTCGTATTTACATCTCTTCTCATACGATTAACTATGGTAATAGATAATTTATATTATCAATTTGTGAATATAATAAATAGATAATTGTCGTGTAATACCTGCCCAATCACTGTAAAATGATGACTTTCAACGCTATCAATGCTACGAGAATTAAAGGCTCTATAAAGTACCATTCATATTCTTAATAATAGTGCAACATTTCAAATCACAGTAGATTAAATTAGCAGTCAAACATTTCATGTGAAAAATTATCCACATACCATTCATGTTGGGTGATTAACTGCTCAAGTATAGGATGGCGGATGATGCGTTTACCCAAGGTTATTAAAGGTTCTGTAATAACCTTGGCATTTACCTGAGTCTTAAATGTTGGTTTCTATCAAGGCTAGTAAATCTTACCAGGTGGGATATTTGCCTGGAAATTATGGTTCACAAATCTGACGTCACTATTTTTCTACAGTGTCGCACTCTAGCGCCCAAAATGAAAAGCACAGCTGATGAAAATGTAAACATAACCTATTTTCGTTAGTGTTGAAGAATAGTATTGTTGTAATTAATTCTGATGAGTTGAGAACATCACAATTAACAAGGAAACAATATTTTTAAGTTGTCCTAGTTGTTTTGTAGTGAAATATAATTATTTTCATTTTTATAATCGTAATCGCATAGTTTGAACCCACCAAAGCTTATTTTTTTCTCAACGAGAGCGCCAGCTTCTCGAATCTGGCCCCAATTTATGACAACAGTAGCATTATTGTTCTAATATCACAACATTATTCATCATTATTCGACTGTAATAATACTCAATAATTTAATTCATCACTTTTACATATTTTCACAATTATTTTCATTGATATTGAGCTTTTTACGTGGTATTTTTTATTTTTCAATTCCCTATGGAACAGCTGGAAAATTGGAATCCTAGATACATGTCGAATCATAAATATAGGTATAAAGCATAATGTAAAAAATAAAACTAGTGACGTAATCCGGCAGGAAAAAAGTGGACTGCTGGGCTCTTATGGACGCTGGCCTACCTGGTAGATTTACTTACCTTGGGTTTCCATTATAGTCCAGTCAAATTAAGCAAAAAAAGTAAACGTCGGCGGACCCAGCTGAAAATTTGCAGATATCATCAGAAAAGGGCGCTGAATAACATACTAAAAGTCCCCTGTGAGCTTCGGCCGCCATCTTGAAAAAACCGTAAAATTTACCTACTAGGAATTGGTTTTTCGTGAATTGTGGCCGAACCAGGCGTCGGACGAGAAAATTTTATAGGACCTGTTTTGTAGACAATAAAATTTGGAAAAGAAGAAGACCAATTGCAACTCTGTATCATTAACCGTTTTTGAGATACAATTTTTTCATAGGATCGACAATTTGAAATCTTACTTAAGAAGTTTGTTACTATAAATTGAGCACTCGTACATCCGTATTTCAAAATCCCTCTCAGCGAAATTCATTTCTCTTTCATTTGAGACCTATTCCACACTTCTATGTTCAATATTTTTTGTGCTACAGCGATTTTAGTAAATCCTTACACCTCCAAAACCCTCAAAAATTGCTTATTTTAACACAAAAATCTTACTAAAAAAGTTGGGATTTGCTTATACTTCTTGAATACTGTTCCTGGGACCCTAGGCTGTCATTAGCAATGTTCATCCGACCAAAAGTATCGTAGGATTCTTGGGGGGTGGGTCAAAAGCATCCCCTATATTCTAAATTATATATATTTATTTATAACTTTTGAACGGTACGTCGGATATCATCGTGTGATAGCTCATCGTTTTCAGCTCATTGTGGCGGTATAAATTCATATATTATATGTCAAATTTGATGAGTATTTTCAAATTTTATGTTATAATGGTACTGTGTATAATAATACCTCCTCGTTGAAAACACCATTTTTACATTCAAGTGACTCCCAATCGGGAACCTGTGGGCGCAAAAATGTGAAACTTATGATGAAATGTAGAGGAAATTTTTGTGTTAAAATAAGCAATTTTGGGGGTTTTGGGGGTGTAAGGATATACTAAAATCGCTGTAGCACAAAAAATATTGAACATAGAAGTATGGCTTGGTCTCGAATGAAAGAGAAATGAATTTCGCCGAGAGGGATTTTGAAATACGGATGTACGAGTGCTCAATTTATAGTAACAAACTTCTTAAGTAAGAAAAATTACAAATTCTCGATCCTGTAAAAAAGTTGTCAAATTTTTAAAAAACTGTATCTCAAAAACGGTTAATGATGCAGAGTTGCAATTGGTCTTCTTCTTTTTCAAATTTTATTGTCTACAAAACAGGTCCTATAAAATTTTCTCGTCCTAGTAGGTAAATTTTACGGTTTTTTCAAGATGGCGGCCGAAGCTCACAGGGGACTCTTGAGGACTTTTAGTATGTTATTCAGCGCCCTTTTCTGATGATATCTGCAAATTTTCAGCTGGGTCCTCCGACTTTTACTTTTTTGCTTAATTTGACTGGACTATTACTACAAAACACGGGCTCAAGATGCAATAAAAACACGTACAGTAGTTGTAAAATAAAAAGTCAGCTGACCAGTGTGCGTTGCGCTATACAACTCTGTATTTCTCTTGCATTCTATGCCCGACATGTGCCCATCATTTGTAGTAATAGAAACCTACCTTTACGAGAACAATAATAATAAAGAATCTCAAGTAATACTCTGTCTTCATTTTACGTTGGTTAAATTCAATTATGATTTTCATGCAACTGACAGCAATCTTCTAATTACTTTTTTGTAAATAAATACAATCTACTTATCATTTAAATGTTGAGATGATACTATGACTCTATGGGAGGTTTTCTCCTTGAAAAATTATTGTAATGTAGGAAATATACATTTATGTTCTAGGTGCTATGTGTGTAATCTGTGATGTCAACGAGTATCGTAAATGTGTGAAAGAGCTGCACAGTCCGTTGGTTAATACACTGTTCGACACACTCCATTCTCTGTGCAATCTGCTTCTTGTCAAGCCTGAGAATTTGAAACAAGTATGCAATGGGGAGCAACTGGTGAGTAATTGTGGGTTAAGATGTCTGTTTCTTAACTATTTACAAATTAAAATAATTATATAAGTACTAATCAAATTGAATAAATCAGTTATCAATTTGCAATAGAGACGTGGACTATCATACCACATTAGAAGTTCCTTTTATTTAGGTTCCCGTTAGAAGTAAGAAGTTTTAAGATCTCTTTTCTGACTTGTTCCCTTGCGTACATGTCCATGTCAAACTCATTATTAGAATTACTATTAGTTACACTTTTTAAGTATCCAAATCTAACAGTTTTACAAGTTCCAAGATGAAATTTAATGATAATATTTGAGTTGATGTCATGGATTCGCTTAGTACCTTGATGTGGTTGAATCGTATTTTACGTCACTAAACTTCTTCTTTATCTCTACCTCGGTATGCCTTGCAGCGGTCGGGGTAAATACGTCACTAAACTTATTTTTGAATAGAAATTGACAATGAAATTTTTTTTATAGTATAAGAAACCTGTACACTGATTCTAAATTGAAAAATAAATGAAAATCAAACACCCTTTTAAAAAACTTTAATATTATTAAAACAGCCCTAAGTTTTAAATTTCACTGATTCTAAAGTTTTATTGTCATATTGTTTTCCAGTTCGGCTTGGAGAGGTCGATTCTGCTCAACTTTATCCAGTTGAGAAGCGACTACAAAACGCAAAAGCTTGCCAATACATTGAAAGGTCTCGCTGCCTGAAGAATTGATTCCAAACTTCAAATATTCTATCATTCATTGTATATAGTCATCTAATTTATTTCTGTTAGATCATCTATTATGTAATATATTATCATTTATTAGTATAATATAGTGTTAGTTTTTGAAGAAAGTTGATTCTCAATTCATTCTATACCTCATTCACAATTATTTCTTGAGTTACGACACAGTCCTGACAAAACAAATTGTAGACACATAACTTACGCATTGTCAATGCTTTGCTAAGTCGTTTATTGGTTTTGGTTTGTCGTGGTTGAGGTGGCCACCCCGTATTTAGAAGCACACTGACACATTATGCAAAAAGGTTGTTCATTTTGCCTCAAGTTATCACGAATAGGGTATACTGTAGTTTCAATACGCCTAATTGTAAAAAGCCTTCTCATTGTTCTATGAGGATTTGATACCAGGGAGATATGAAAGTTGAGAGAAAGACGATTGAATTCAATAGAATTTATTCAATAATATCACAGAATATGATGATCAACAGCTTTTGCAAACATCTTCTAAAATAAATAATTGTCAGAAAAGAAGGCTGTTCCTTATACTTGGAAGTTTATCGGAATGATGAGAGTAATAACAGCTACAATTCAATTACAGGGAGAAGATCTTTTGACAAGATTTAGACTGCGATTGATCTTTTAGATGTTGAAAACAATAAATTAATTTGAATCCAAGCAAATCCTTAGATCTTTTATGTCGTTTTTCTTGGAAAAACTATGATAAATTATTAGTAAATAGTAATATTGATTTCATTTGGAAGGAGGAACAGTGCCTTTGACTGTAGTTCTATGCAGAACTCGTAAGCCAACTTCTGATCGTGGTATTTGAGTCTCAGGAGTTGCTTCATGTGCCACCGCCAAATTGTCAGATATGATGAAATCCCCAGGTTCCCACTGGAAAAAAGAAAATTGAATAGTCTCAACAATAATAATCATATTAGTAATTGAAAAGAAATATTAGTATATTCATAGATAGTAATGAAAAAGAATAATTATTCCTTTCAAAACATTTTGAAAATAGAAAATATAACAACTAAGCTTTGATGAAAAGACTTCGAAGTAAAGTTGCACACCACGAGTTTTCGAACGTCCAGTCTTTTGCCTTTAGATTGAATTTAATCTAGTAAAATTGTAAAGAAAGGAAAAATTATAAACGGTACAGTACTTTTCACCGTCGTTGAAATACGTGTCGTACTTTGAACACGTTAAGCCGTCGGTCCCGGCTGCCAAAAAACAGTCGTTAAGTCATGTCAGAGGCCCTGAAATTGATCAGGAGCGACCTGTAAACTCTGACACCAGACCTGAGCCAGCCAGGTTACACGAATATTATTATTAATCAATCATATCACTACTATTACTACATCGGTACTACAAAATAACCAATTCACAAAGTATGTTAGTGTCTTCGGAAAATTTATCGTTGTATTCCATCAAATCAAATACAGTAGGCCTACGTTCATTGTAGGTAATGAAACCAAATTTAACGGCAGTTGATTAAATCCTATAATAATCAAATCCTTGAGAATTGTCTTCTTGATTAATAAGATAATTATGAAAAACTCACTTGATGAACGTATTGAATCTTCCCATCATCCTTCACAAACTCATGATGAATTTCTTTGCTGATTTCTTCAAATTCTGAAGGTTTTGCTTCTCGTTCATTGGGCGAGCCGTAATCAAATACGTAATTGGTAGTCATTCCTAAATGGAAGCAAAGTACCTGAAAATGAAAAACGATTACGCTTATTTATCATAAGTTACTAAATATTCTAAATGTAAAAAATAATATTGCCCTGATTACATGAATGCCCTTTTTAACATACTGATTAATTTTCAATTTCTTCTCTTGTCTTCAACTTAGTCCAACTGTTGATAGTTATAGGCCTAATTATCAAAGTGTCTGTGTTGAAGTGTTCAAGTGAAAAACGTAACCTATTATTTTGGACTATATTCTAATTCAAAACTAGGGAGGAATGAGAAAAGGCTTGAGCCTGTTTTTTCTTCCCTTGATCATTATAAAATTATTATGTGAACATGACAATTATCTTCTTGTTCTTGTTCTTCTTCTTCACTTCAGGGATTAGGTTTATCAAATAACCTTTTCCGGTACCCATCTTTTTCTCGGCCGTCCTACATCTCTTTTCCCAGTAGGTTTGTAAAATTGAGCTTCTATAAGTAACTGATATTCGTCCAGGAGGCATTCTGTCCAGATGACAGTACCATTTCCTACTATTTTGAACTGTTTCATAGATCTATCATATATAAAGATATTGACAACAAAATAGCTAAATTCCACAGAATATGTGGCAATATCCATAGAAACCTCAAAATTAAAATACGACTGGACAGCAGAATTACATTTTTCAATAATATTGCTGTTCCAACACTTCTTTGCGGAGGCGAAAACTGGATTCACACAAAGAAAATAGACAGCAAGATTCAAGCTGCAGAAATGAGGTTTCTAAGGAGTGTATTTGGCTGCACTAGGACAGATAGAATGAGAAATGATGAAATAAGAAGAACTTTGTCTGTTACGCCATTGATTGAAATGACAATTGTAATGCATAAATAAATAATAGATTACGTTATTACTTTAGATTACTAACAACAGCACTCACAATTCGGTGCTTGTCGGACGCGTTTTGGAGTACTGAGCCACATCTTATAAAGCGTACAAGGAGTATCTAGATACTGAAATTCTCTTCAAATTTGAAAACGTAATTTATTATAATTAATTTTCATTTATAATTATAATCAAGAAGTATTAATGCCTCATTTAATTGTTAATTGCTCACCTTCTTTCCGCTTTTGGGGTGCTTGTAAATGAGAGGATGAATGGGACCCGATCGCCTATCACTCATCATCCAGAGTCTGTCCCATTTGCTGAACTTTTCCTTGGGCAGACTCTCCACTAATTCAGTGAGCGGAGCGAATGCTGTAGCTCCTCTCTTCGGTACACTAACCATGTGATACAAAGAATAGGCAAAGGGCGCAGGCTGAAACGAGCCATCAATATGCCAGCCGGTTCTCCCTACACCTGCAAGTGAGAAGATTATTTATTTATCAACTTATATTGAAAGAAAAACAATTGAAGGAACGAAAAAACAGGCGTTTATTAATATATCAATATCATTTAATTTCCTATATTAATTTACTGAATTTGTAATAATAAAGTAACAATACAAGTAGACAAGATGCACAAATTTGAATAGAATTCATTATTATTCATTAATTTAGACAAATGCATATATAGGCTTTAATGGAGACAACAGGCTTTGATAGCCCAAAACTGTTTCTCATTCAGTATTACAAATTTCTTCAAAAGTAAATAATAATACAATGAATAAGTGAATATAAGTAAAAATTAAAAACTTATGTGCGACATATTAAGGATAATACATGAATAATATGAATAGAATAATACTATGAGTACAAATAAGTACAACCATAAGAGGTTATGGTGATGAATGAGTAGGCCTACGGTAATTGATATTTGAAAAGAATAGAATTTTGTTCAACTGGAAGCAACAAAGTTAAATAAAAAATGTGATGAGATGAAATGTAATCATAATTTCTCAAATTATTTTCCTTTGTGGGTGATAACCAGCTCCTAGACTTGTATTGTAAGTTATAGCTGACGGCTAATGATGCCAATAAGGGTTGTAGGAGATGTCAATAGGCCAATAGGCATACTATACTGTACCTGTGCAACCCTCAGATTTATCATTGGAGACTCTGAAAACATCTGGATGAGGCGATTTTGGATGTTTGTAGAAAGTGGATTCAAGTTCTCCAAACCATTCACTAATCTCAACATGTCTCTTGCCACTCACAATTCCTTGGTCTTTGAAAATCAAAATTCTATGTTTAGTCACGTCTTCTCTTATCTGTTGAATAACTGAAAAAAAACAGTGAATCAAAATTATTCGATATTGAATTTGTCAGTCATAGAATTTGTAATGGAGCATACCTTGTCAATCTCAACTAGGCTAAGTTGAGACTCAAGTTAGTTATTCAATAGAAAACTGAATATAGATCAATAGATAGTTGAAATGAATAGAAGTTGATATTGAATATAGTTAATAGATAAGACTTGCCTCTTTCAGACTGAGTTTGATTCCTTAAGATTATAAACTAGAATGAATTTTAAAATGTTGAGCCCACGTATAGCAGGTGCCAAAAACTGATGCGGTTGGGGAACGACTGTTTGCTCAGCTTCATCAGGACAGTCTGAAGTAGTCTTAGAGAACGAATTAGTAGACGATCAATAGCTGGAGTCACTGTTTTTAATTTGTACCTTCGCAGAATATCCTGAGGATTGCAAGTCATTGAATGAGGCCGCTATTACACGATAATATTTCTATGTCATACATCTATATATTATCAAAGATATTATAATATGTTTTCTATAGAACATATGACAACATCATTACACGATAATAAGTTATTTCATCATCATAGATGTTTGATAATAGAAATATGTCATAGAACTATTATCGTGTAATACCCGCCTAATTGTTTGTTTGTCAATGGCGCAACAGCCATATGAAGGGCCTAGGCCTACCAGCTGGTTGCCAGTTTCATATTCACCAAACTATACAGTCCATCCAAGCGACGAAGACACCCCGGCCAGACAGGAAAACGACTCCAGCCCGGCCAATACCGGCCCAAAAGTCATAAATTCTCAAACGAGCCCTCAGCCCCCGAACCAACACCGACCGAGCCGAAGCCACCCCCACCCCGCCAGAATGCCCTCCCAGCCCGGACAGAAAATACAGCAGGCGAATAATCATCAACCAGGATAGAAGTAACGTGTGGTTAGCACGTCGAACCTCTCAACCATAAGCCAGTCTTCACAACCAAGTGAAGATGCAGAACACCTCTGAATAACATGCAGTTAATCAGTTAGAGTGTAATGCAACAATTACTATTCCTCCAGAAACGGGAAACGACTGACTGTCTTTACTAATGACTTTACTAGCCAATCTCCCAAAGGAGGGGTATATAATACCCGCCTAATACAATATAATAATATAACAGTGATTTTATTTACCTTCAGGCCGATTTTCAGTAGAAAGATCAATTCCTCTCACGATGCAGCCTAGCTTGTTTGGCAGCAATTTATAATTCGACGACATAGTGAAGATATGGCTTACAAAATTTAAATTCCTCATAAAATAGCCAAAAGTAACCTACAAATTACTGTACTGTCAGCTGTCACCAGCACATTCTGGAATAAGTGAGGCCTTCCTACTCACGACACGATTGTCGGCCGCAGTCGGACAGCTACAGCCAATCACAGCTATTGTTTTTCAAGCTCAAGGACAAGAAAGAAGTCGTATCGTATCATGGAAGACTGAGGGAGTGGAAAACAGCTGCTCCAACTAAACATGTGCTTCTGTGCGCAATCATCTGATTTTTGTTTACATTCTCTTTTATTTTTCTAGCTTCATGTTCATTCATCATAATCATAGGTGGGATAAATTTATCCACTCAAGTGTCCAGTCTTATCCTATTCAGTAACTAGCCTTTTTAATGAATATCTGTCCTGTGGAAATAATTTAGGAATCATTTAGTAATATATTGTGTCCGGTATTTTGAAATGTGTAAGATCGAATTGATTGAAATTAGGTTAATTGGTTTCGACTTGAATGCAATGAACGATTCCAATGCTTTATTAGAATGAATGAAAATATACTTGATTTACGGCGTGGCATGCCATATAATTGCTCTCTTGAGCGTACAGGATGTGCAAGCATTCCTTTTTTGAATGATTTGGATAATTCACAATATTCATATTTTTATGAACAGTTTTTATTGGGCAATAAGCCATTCATCACATCACTTGGCGGAAATGAATGGTCGTGTCTGAAGGAATGGGTCCATGAAGGGAAACCAAATTTTGAATATATCATTAATAAGTTTGGTAAGTTTATTGGAATTTCCTATTCAAAATCTTAAAACCAATGTAGGCTATTATTATCATTTGATAAACAAATCTATATTCTCTCTTTCAGGCTCATGTGAAGTCCCAGTGGCTGATTGTGGATCTAAGTATTACAATTCCCAAGAGAAAGAATGCATGTCAATGAAGAGCTATCTAGATTACTGGAAAGAATATATTGCAGATGGATATCCTGAAGAAGCGAAACTTCTTTATTTGAAGGTGATAAATTAATACTACTGCTCGCGTCCAAGCTCCGGAACCCTAACTTCTAAGGGGGGAAACGAAAACACTAATACAAACCAGTTTTAGTGTAAACAAGCCATTATTAAGAGCACATTCGTCAAAACTCGCAAGCACATCCTATCTATAATATGTCCATCGAAAGACACACAAACTAAGATAAGTGCATTCCTCGGATTTACTCGAAGGGTTGCAGAGCTTGGACGCGTCCAGTAAGTTACTTTCACTCAAGTTACACTTTAGGTACATAATTTAGACATTAGACATAAGTTAGATATTGAAGTTTGAGATACCAAACTGAATACTATTTTCCAAGATTCTCATTCTCCTGGCTTCTATTCTAAATTTCAAATTGATTTTACCAAATTTTAAACTGATTTTACATTTCAGTAATGTTTTTGATAGGAGGTCATTGCTGTAGCGTTAAGGGTGAATGGTAATAGACGGCCAACTGCCGAACAACAGAATTAGGTCCCATAAAAACAAAGTAATTTTCATCCTGGAGCAGATGTATGTATGTCTGGCTCAACAGCCCATGAAGGGCCTAGCAGCTGGTTGCCAGTTTCAAATTCACTCTACTATACAGCCCGTCCAAACAAAGAAGACACACCGGCACGACGGGAAAACGGCCCCATCCCGGCCAAAAGCCATAAATTCTCAATCAGAACTCACAGTCCCCGAACCAACACTGGCCGAGCCGAAGCCGCCTCCTCCAACCCTCCAGAATTCCCCCCGGGCCGGACAGACCATACAGCAAGCAAATAATCATCAACCAGGATAGAGGTAACGTGTGGTTAGCACGTTGATCCTCTCAACCATAAGCCAGTATCCGCAACCAATTGGCGGCGCAGAACACCTTTGAATAACATGCAGTTAATCAGTTAGAGTGTAATGCAACAATTACTATTCCTCCAGAGATGGGAACCGACTGACTGTCTTTACTAACGACACCCAATCTCCCAAAGGAGGGTCCTGGAGCAGATAGTGCCGTTATTTATGGACAAAATTTCTCGTTCTTCATGCCATTGGAAAGAGAATTTAATTCTCCAAGTGCAGGATTATTTACTCTATTGATTTTAAATTTATTTTGATAATTTTGAGTTCAATACTTTCATAGTTGATTAATAATGCAATAATTAAATTGAAATAAATTTGAAATCAAATGGTAAAAGTCCAGCCTCTGGAGAATCAAATTCTGTTTCTTAATGACAAAAATAACGTGAAATTCTATCCATAAATAAAAGCACTATCTGCTCCAAGAATTGATAAAAATTACATTGTTTGGGGCCTGATTCTGCTGTTCGGCAAATGACCGACTACTAATGCCCACTCTTAGAGAATAGAATGGAATGACTGCCGCTATTTTACTTGGGAGTGCAAAGTTAGGGCACAGCCGTCCCTTTCTTACATTCAACCCTTAATGTGAGATGAATGTTTAGTAGGCCTACCTAATTTTTTTCTACCAAATTAGCCTAAATAAGTAGATTAGCCTATATTTTTTGTGTGTAGAACTTGGATAATGAGTTTAATAATGAAAATATGCTGGTGGAAACCGCCAAATGGAATGGGAATCAAACCCTAGGTATATTCTGTCCAAGCGAAGAAGACATTCTGGCAAGATAGGGAAATGACTCCAGCTCGGTCAATATTGGTTCAAAAATTATAAATAAAATCTCAAATTGTAGAAAAAATTCTGGTCTACAATTAACTTACCAAATTTATAATTTTTGAACCAACATTGAGCGAGCTGTAGTCATTTTCCCATCTTGACAGAATGTCTTTTTTGCTTGGACCCTTGGACAGACTATACCCAGAACATAATGAGACGTATTCCTTTATGCTTTGTTTTCTAGGACTGGCACTTCAATAGGACCCATCCTTCTCAAAGCATTTATAAGGTACCAAACATCTTCTGCTCAGATTGGTTGAATGAATATTTCACTCTCAATTCCGATTTGAATGATGACTACCAATTTGTTTACATGGGTCCAAAAGGAAGTTGGTAAGACAAGAGTTTCTATAATTTATGTTTTGGAAATTACAGAATTTGATCATAATAATTATGATCAAATTATTTCGCTGTTAAGTATCGTACTTATTGATGTACATTTACTGTATCGTCACCAGACCTTAGCCAGCAAGGTCACACAATATTATTATTATTATACTGTATTACTGTATATCAGTATTTACAGTCTCCAATCGGGTTGTTTTCAATTGAATGGAAAGTAATCATTAATAGGGTTGAACAATATTTATGAGCAGAACTGCCGCGGCTTCGATTCCTTTACGCATGTGTCTATGTCACCGGACCAATCTCAATAGACCAAATCTCACCGGACCAATCTCACCAAAATAGAGTCAATCACAGAACATAATAATAATTCGCAACTGGTCTGGTGTCATGGACGCATGGACAGAAAAATTGATGTCGTTGCAATAGGCTAGGCTACTTATCTTATAACTTGAAATTAAGTTACTCCACAAACAATGTATCTTTACTCATATTCATTTTAAACCAACAACAACGCTATTATTCTTTCATCTTTATCTTCTGTAAAGTAGAGGTTACTAATATTTCTTTTTCTTAGTTTATCTAGGTAGGATGAGATACTGATTAGAATTAAATTATGAAAATAGAGTTAATTCATAGAATGCTGATTTCTTAAACTAGTGAAAGTCAGCTAAAAGAAAAACGAGTCACCTAAACGAGTCTAGTCACACGTTACTAACGCCTATTTTGTTATGTAGTTCAGTTTGAAAGACACAGTAATTTTAGCTGAGAGTTATACAAAATTAACCGATTTACAGGCCTAGTAATTCTAACCCTCAATTATCAACTAGCCTAACTTATATAAAAACATTTGTCGAATTTTACTAAATTCAAACTTATTGGACATTCAAAAAATTTACTTTCATTGTATGGTGAGTGGAAATGCAAAATTTTCAAAATATATCAATCAATAAGTCAATATTATATTTTCAATAATGTTTAATCTTCTCAAATGTTATTGAATTTTCAGGACACCTTTTCACGCAGACGTATTTACTTCATTTAGTTGGTCTGCAAATGTATGTGGACGCAAAAAATGGATGTTGTTTCCACCAGGTGAAGAAAATTGTTTTAAAGACAAATTAGGAAACCTAGTCTATGATATTGAGAGTCCTGATTTGTCAAATCTGGATCTATATCCAAATTACAAAAATCTGAAGAGGAGCTTTGAAGTCATCCAGAATCCAGGAGAAGCCATTTTTGTGCCTTCTGGCTGGTATCACCAGGTTTGGAATCTGGTAAGTGGAGAACTTCATAATTATGATACAGAAAAAATTATTTCATATTACAAAATCAACGCTTATTATTGTCAGTCATTTTTCTTCTCAACTGTTTGTTTGCCAATGGCTCAACAGTTCAAGAGCCTAGACCTACCAGCAACTGATGGTTACCAGTTATACAGCAGAGGTGAATTGAATTACCAGGATAGAGATAACGTGAGGTTAGCATGTTGATAATCTCAATCATAAGCTAGCTTCCGTAACCAAGTGACGGCACAGAACACCTCTGAATAGCATCCAGCTAAGGAGTGTAATCCAACAATACTATTCCTCCAGAGAAAGGAAATGACATTCTGATCTACAATTTGAGACCAAATCAATATTTTTTGAACCAATATTGACCGAGCTGGAGTCATTTCCTCATCTTGCCAGAGGCACGGCAGAACACCGTACACGGCAGGAATCATGATATGATGTTTCATGAACTCACAAAAAATATCAATGTAGGCTATATGGCTGCATCTGAGCTGGGTAATGAGATGATAATTGATAATCAGCTTGAAATATTCCTATATCATTTTCCCTCTTAGCTGTGGCACATAATTTCAAGATTTTAGCAATTGACAATTTTAAGAAGGCTTTTCATTTAGGACAATTCATTTAGGGCTTGACAGAATGAATGTACAGTAATAGGACTCGACAGCACTGAATAAATCAAAGCTATTGAAGCTGTAGTAATCAATTCATATTTTTATTTGGTTAGGAATCAATAAGAAGAACGCTCCAACTCATTATTTAAAGCATGTTTCATTTTCATTTATAATTTTTTTGAATTTGTGATGAGTGTTTTGTAATTATTGGTTATGTTAATTCTAATTTGTATGCGGTATCGAAAATTCCAAAACTTTTTACATGCATGTGAAAGTGATGTAAATTAATCTAAATAAATTGCAAAATAAAGAATTTGAATTTGCCCAAGTACATATCCAATTAAATTGTAAATATACAATTTGTATGTTTGGATTTGGAATACAATGTCATTAAAAAAATGTCGATTGTTTCAGGAAGACACAATTTCCATCAATCACAATTGGGTGAACGCTTGTAATGCGAGTATCATGTGGCGTGCCCTTCAAAGCAATTTAGTGAATGTGCAACGTGAAATTTCCGACTGTAAGGATATGGACGGATGGCATCAACACTGTCAAATTATGCTCAGAGCCAACTTCGGTATGAATTATGCTGATTTTTTCAACTTTCTCAAGTTCATCGCCAACCGCAGAATAGAAGCAGTTGATCAAAAAGAACATCTAGTTTATAACAATCACGAATTTGCCAAGAATCATCTATTGTACGACATTCGAATAGTGAGAAATATTCTGACTGAAATGAAGTTAAATGATGATGTTATCATTTTGAACGACTGTGAAACTATTTCTATTGATGAAATGGAAAAATTGATTGAGAGTATTGATAGTATATTTGTAACTAACAATGAAGTTTTGGATTTTAGACTTGAGAGTAATAAAAGTTGTAGTGAAACAATAAAATAGTTTGAATGAAATTCTATTTACTTTTGTTCCCAAAACAGTTTGGAAACATCGTTTCACATTCTTATAGAGATTCTCAGACGTAACCGGCAACTAAACTAGCTGTTAATAATAATTGATATGGAAATTTTATGCTTTGATAACTTTGATTTTAATAGACTATACAGAGCAATTCCACTGTAATATCTATAGCGTATTTGTGTAACTTATAGTATGGTGGCCACAATTTAAAATTCTTCTTGCTCAAATTATGCATATGATAAGATTATAGATAGGCAGAAGATTCTTCACAAAAATAAGATGAAAAGGGTACTGTGATTATTATTTAATGTATTCCAGATATAACCAGGTACTCTTAACCAATTCTTGCTCTTATTGATATAAAATAATATAGCTGCGACTGAACCGTTTCCCTTTGCACGACTCGGTCGCCACGACCTTCCATTATATCCAGTTCTACCATTAAAAAATCCAAATAAAACTATTAGTAGGTCGGTATAACACGCGATAATACGAGTAGTTCTATGATCATATTATGGAAAGACATTATCTCCTTCCATATGATCATAGAACTATTGTGAATTATCGTGTAATATCGGCCTTGGCAGCATTTGAATTAAAATTTAATTAATTCTGATAAAAATATCCCTTATAATTATCAATAATAACCTCCCGGTCTTCACAATAACTATTACAACTACAATTTTCCTCCTACTAGGTATTTATTTGAGGAATTCACTGCGACTAATCGGATGACTCAATTGCTTCTTGAGCAGTGAGTCTCAAGGTGGGTTTTGTTTTGTGCAGAACTTGATCGACGACCATTGGTCGTAGTCAGCTGTAGCCAGAGTTCTTATTAAAGCTACAAGATTAGAGCTGATTGGCTACAGTTAATCGACGACGACGACCGTTACGTTCCGCACAAACCAAAACCTATCTTAATAACACCGAGTATGGTCGTGAGCGAATCCGAATGTTGGTCGTCGGTCATCTTTTTCGCACACGCAGGGCCGTATTTCTAAATAGGCTAAGTAGGCTACAGCCTAGAGCGGCAAATTGAAAAAAAAAATTCAAAATTTATAAAATAATTTCAAAAAATAAATTAAATTTTCTCTACGATTTCTGAATTTTCTTTGAAAAACATGACCTACTTAGAAGGTAGTTGCCTTTTATTTTAGTGCATTACAAAATCGGTTTGGTCTCTGAATACTCTAATTAGCATACGGTGCAATTAGACTCGAACATCAACATCCAAAGAGAAAGGACGATTCCTATGCCAACTTGTTCTATACAGCCCCTTTTGTATGAGAAAATGAAATTTTAGGGACTTTTGGGGGTGTAAGGGGTTTTTTAAAATCGCTGAAGCACATGAACCACTGAACTTAGGAGTGTGAATTTGGTCTCAAATTGAAGAGAAATAAATTTTGCTGAGAGGGATTTTGGAATACGAATGCAAGTGTTTCCAATTCAAAGTTACTAACTTTCAAAGTAATGGAATAATTCCTGTGAAAAAATATGGAGTATTAAAAAAATGTATCTTGGAAACAGTTGATGATACAGAGATGTAATAATTGGTCTCAATCTCTTCCAAATTTTGTTCTCTAGAAAAAACATGAATGGAATTTTTTGTCCGACGCTTGGTTTGGCTACAATTCAAGAAAAACTGAAATTTTGCACCTTTCACCCCCCCCCCCCTCCCTCATAAACCCGACGCTCAAAAGGGTGTAACTTTTTACCAAACAATAAACAGGTTGTATAGAACCATAGCTTCCTTTAATAGAAGGCCATGGCCTAAAAATTGACAACTATGTAGAGTAGGTAGGGAATTCGGTCCATTTAAAAGCATTGAAACAATTTTACAATGGATCTAATGGATGCGTTTCTTGTGTGCGTTCTCACATTTGACTTGCTACAAATCATAAGCTATTCTAATAAATAACTGTCTTTTCTTAATCTTTCTTGCTGATCTCTATCACAACCTACAACCTATTACAAAAAACACAAACGAAGAGTTTCATGAACCTTTTTCATGGGAATATTGCTCAAAGAGAGAAAGCCTGATAGTCCAGTTTCTTATGAAGAAAAACAATCTCCCGTGTGCAAGTTCGAGACCCTGATATTCTGTTTCTGGGGTATCTAAGGATATTCAAACCACTTGATGGACATCTGAGGGTCGCGTCTGGCTCGAGTAATGGCGGATTCAAAATGGCGGATGTTTTGAGACTGCAGCGCTCCAAGAAAATGCTTGTAGAATCGTAACCAGTAAAGATACAGACTTTAAATTACCGGCAATCGATTCAAAATAAATTTTTCTACAATTTTGGTTATTACACATTTTGTGATAAAATGTAACCTAAATCCAGAAAAAAACCTTTTTAAAAAAAATGTGTTTCCCAATATCTGTTTACAGTACAAATTTTGTGAATATCATTTGAAAACAACTTTTTTCGATAGACTATTGGGATCAAGAGTATTGGCAATAGTATTTGTGATTGATTCCCATTGATTAGAGGGTTTCATGAATATTGGTTTCCAAGCTATGGATTTCAATATATTTCCTTGTACAACAAAAAATATTATATTTTCACTAAAAAAAGAGCCAAAACATATATTTATATCCTTATATTAAAGTTTTGTACTAGAATATTTTTTGTGAGATCATATTTAGGAGAAAACCCTACTATACCGCCCTTAATTCAGGTTATTTCAAGTAGGAAGGACTCTTCAAGGATGAAAAAATAAGGACCGCCGTAACTTTCGTAAAAGTTGGCGGATCTTGGCAAACTTTGGCTCATTGTTTTCAGCTCGTCAAGGCGGTTGAAATGCATATATTATTTGTAAAATTTGATCAAGATTGAATAATTTCACGACCTTGAATACTTTGAGTTCATCTACATATACCGAGAAAAATGCGACTTTTTGTGTTAAAATGCGTATATGTTGGATGAAATTGACTGGAAAATTTTGCATTTCCGCCCAATATAGAGCATAAACTCTTCTATTATTTTGTATGTGAAAATCATGAATTCGTCCTGCTGAAATTGGATTTTTCAACAAAAACAAAAACTGAAAATTCACTTTTTCTTTCTTCCCTACTATCACTAGCTCAAAAATTTGATGTAAATTTAGATTTATCAGAATTATTGATGCGTTTTGAATCTCTAATCATAGAGAATTGAAATCCGTACAATTCTAAATCAAGGACACAACCATTTATTGAATCAATCTAAATTTAAAATTGTATTTTGAAGACAGACATAGTAAGGAAAAATGAAAAAGTTAATTTTTAGCGTTTGTTTTTGTCAATGAATCCGATTTCAGATAATCGAAATCATGATTCCCACATATAAAATGATGGGGGAATTCATGGTCTACAATTTGAGCTGAAATACAAAATTTTCCTGCAAATTTCATTCAAGATATACCCATTTTAACACCGAAAGTCGCATTTTTGTCGATCTCATCTCGTATGATGTGGATGAACTCAAAGTACTCAAGGTTGTGAAATTCTTCAATCTTGATGAAATTTCACTAATAATTTTCACATTTTAACCGCCTTGATGTGCTGAAAACAAAGATCCAAAGTTTGTCAAGATCCGTTAACTTTTACGAAAGTTACGGCGGTCCTTATTTTATCATCCATGAAGAGTCCTTGAAGCAACCTGAATTAAGGGCGGTATAGTGGGTATTTTATTTAAATATGATTTCACAAGAAGTATTCCAGTAGAGAACTTCTGGAATTTCTTGTATATATACAAGGATATAGATCCCACAATCTCATGATCAAACTTATTTGGGATGCCCACAGTGGTTAAAGACAATTTCCAGTCATCCATCATTTTTTAGGAGCTAGGCCCTTTTTTTGTCAAACTTGCATGGGCTACTCAATTCGATCATAACAGTTATTATTTTCAGTTATTATCATACTGACTATTTTCTGCATTACGGTACTTCAGAAAATTCAGATCAATTTACTTCATTCGTGTAGATTATAAAATATATATGCTGCAAAAATGTTACGAAATTTGAAAATTTGATATCATGCAGTTTGCTTGAATAAACTAAGTAGATTATAGATTGTGGAAACTTACTGCAAAATCACACGTATACGAAATTTAATATGCTGAAAGTAATATAATTCGTGCTCTATTTACCGAAAAGGTAGATTTCACACTCATAAATGTCAATTCCTGGACCAGAAATATATAAATTTCAAGGACCAGAGAATGAGACGAAAAACCGAAACCATTTTAAATAGAGAGACAAACGTAGGGAGTCTTATGAATAATCCTGAAATATTTCTACTCAAATCAACCCTTATTTCTAATCTATAAAATCAAATCAAATTTACTCATCCTTAATGATAATTACAAGTTTAAAACTTGCAGTATAAAATATATAGTATAATATTCAGATATTCAGTAGGAAGTATAAATATAAATAATAATATAATAATAAGGATAGTCCCTGCAAGGTTGAAAAAAGGATGGTTCCTACAAGGTTATAAGGATAAATATAACGAGATTGTTTGGAGGTTGGAAGAGGGCTATTAAATAGACTCTGTGCGCTGCTCTGCTGAGTGGCAAACTTGACGCAACAAAGAACCTACCGTATGAATTTTTATAAAAACAATATGGATCAAACCTATTAATCACCCGGAAAATATTATAAAAATTATTGATCAAGACTTTTATTTCTGGAATTCTCGAATAATTTATTTTTAAGATGATTATCAAAAAATATATATACTGTTGTGAGAATATTAAAAAAAAGAAGTTTTTTTTCTGGATTTATGTTACATTTTAACACAAAATTTGTGATAATCAGAGTTGTGAAGATTTCTTCAAGCACAGAAATGATTTTCAATCTGATAAACTAATTATTGTAACCAATAAGATTAAAGTAACCACTCTTGACAGCCCAATTTCATGAGAACCATCTCTCCATGTACTAAACATCTTCAAACAGGGAAACCTATCACTTGGAAATCAATAATATTCATAAATCTTTCCAATGAACAGGAAACTAAAAATCCTTTTTTTTTCAAATATTGTAGGCCTATCCAAAAATATTGTTTTATAAATAATCTTCACGAAATTTATACTGTAGAGAGATATTGAGAAAAATATTTTTTTGAAAGAGCTGTTTCTCTGGATGTATGTTCATAAAAAAATGTATAACAACCAAAATTGATTTAATTGATGGATGTTTCTTTGATCTGAAATTGCAGCGATAACAATTCTCTATGATTTGAGATTCAAAATGCATCAATAATTCTGATAAATCTAAATTTACATCAAATTTTTTAGTTAGTGATAGTAGGGAAGAAAGAAAAAGTGAATTTTCAGTTTTTGTTTTTTTTAAAACCTAATTTCAGCAGGACGAATTCATGATTTTTACATACAAAATAATAGAAGAGTTTATGCTCTATAATTTGGGCGTAAATGCAAAATTTTCCAGTCAATTTCATCCAACATATACGCATTTTAACACAAAAAGTCGCATTTTTCTCGGTGTATGTAGATGAACTCAAAGTATTCAAGGTCGTGAAATTATTCAATCTTGATCAAATTTTACAAATAATATATGCATTTCAACCGCCTTGACGAGCTGAAAACAACGAGCCAAAGTTTGCCAAGATCCGCCAACTTTTATGAAAGTTACGGCGGTCCTTATTTTTTTATCCTTGAAGAGTCCTTCCTACTTGAAATAACCTGAATTAAGGGCGGTATAGTAGGGTTTTCTCCTAAATATGATCTCACAAAAAATATTCTAGTACAAAACTTTAATATAAGGATATAAATATATGTTTTGGCTCTTTTTTTAGTGAAAATATAATATTTTTTGTTGTACAAGGAAATATATTGAAATCCATAGCTTGGAAACCAATATTCATGAAACCCTCTAATCAATGGGAATCAATCACAAATACTATTGCCAATACTCTTGATCCCAATAGTCTATCGAAAAAAGTTGTTTTCAAATGATATTCACAAAATTTGTACTGTAAACAGATATTGGGAAACACATTTTTTTTAAAAAGGTTTTTTTCTGGATTTAGGTTACATTTTATCACAAAATGTGTAATAACCAAAATTGTAGAAAAATTTATTTTGAATCGATTGCCGGTAATTTAAAGTCTGTATCTTTACTGGTTACGATTCTACAAGCATTTTCTTGGAGCGCTGCAGTCTCAAAACATCCGCCATTTTGAATCCGCCATTACTCGAGCCAGACGCGACCCTCAGATGTCCATCAAGTGGTTTGAATATCCTTAGATACCCCAGAAACAGAATAGCAGGGTCTCTTGCCATGCTCACGAACCTGCACACGGAATTACACAAGGAACCGGACTATGAGTCAATATGCATGATTTGTATCTGTACTTAATGCTTTCTTATGAAAAGACTGTTCCAACGGTGCGACGTTGCCATTTTATTAGGGCACGGCCTTCTATTAAAGGAAGCTATGATAGAACAAGTTGGCATAGGAATCGTCCGATTACTACGTTTGGAGTTGTTTCAAAAACATTACAACGCTCTCTATCTAGCGTCAGGCTTGGGAACTACCACTTACGTATAAATAAAAAGTAATAATATGTCATTCTAAATCAAATATTGGATCTAATAAGAGTAGAGCTAAAATAACCAGAAAGAATAAAATTAATTTTATTTTCTTCTTCGTATACTTGTATCGCCGTATCGGTCATTCTGATTTTTGATGCTACGGTCCTTTGGTTTGTCGGTGCTTTGTCTTGTCGGTCTTTTGGTTTCTGGTAGCTACGTTAGCCGCCCAAAATGTTTCAATTTCCTGGATGAATCCTAATATCATCTAGTTTTTATTATTTTATCACATTCTACCGTTCTACTATTATTTTTTTTTAAGGAACTATTCTTTTAAAAAAAATTATTTCATAGATGCCAGTGATCTCTTTGTAAAGTACCGCCTCACCCTCTAACAACTTCATAAATAAAATAATCAGAAGCAGAACTGAACGTGAAAAGAAGCCAGCAAGCGGCATCTAATTCGTTCATTTCTTTGTGTTCCGACTTGGCTGTTGTAATTTTGGTAGTGTTATTAATATTTATCTGAGCTTCAAATAAACTTTCATCACAAAAGTAAGTTCCATTCATTTTTTATTTCAAAACTACTCACCTATTTTTATGCACGTCGATATTATTGTTTCTGCACAATACAGACGTCCGCCATTGGGCAAAACACAATGTGATTGATGCATCAGTTGAAACATTCCATTATTGTAAAAAATATTGTTTGTGAGAGTAGTCTTCACAAGGTAACTGCCAGTACTGATATTAATTAGAAGTTCTATAAATGGTTTTATGTTGGAAATTAATTACTTCTTTTCAGTAATGAACCTAAACACAACAACTTCATCATAACTTACCATTTTTAATTTTTTAAAGAAGCTGTATTGATGCCTATCTAACACTATTCGACTAGTTTTCATAGTGTTTTAATAATAGTATTTCTTTTATAGATTATATTGCTTTTTTATCATATTTTATTCATATTGAGTTTTTTCTCTGTTGTATTGAGCGGTAAAAGTGTAGTTCACCTGCCACTACCTAAAGTCAAATTTTTTGTTGCAATCAATTACATATGTTATTATGATGACAAAGTAAAAATAATAAGCCGTCACAAGCTCATCTTTAATTTTTTAAATATAATTCAACTTTTCCTAACCTCACTTTGTATGATGAGCTTAATGCCGCGTATCGACAAACCGAGGCATGTGCCACGAATGCCTCGCGGTACAGTCTGTTGACGCAAAAAATACCCTCTGGCAAGATGAGAGAATGACTAGCTTAGTCAATATTTGTTGAAAAGTCTAAACAATCTGTTCTACAATTTGAGACTACATTTATAATTATTGAATCAATATTGACCGAGCTAGAGTCATTTTCCCACCTTGTCTTTTTTGCGTCAACAGATTGTACCGCAAGGCATTCGTGAAACATGCCTCGGACCGTCGATACGCGGCTTTAAACGCTTCAAAATTATTTTATTGATCTATTTACTATTTTATTGGCTAAATGTGATCATGAACAATACGATGAAAAAAATATAACCTAAACTAGATACGTTAGTAGAGTGGCGATACCAATGCTGTGGTGGCTGCCAGTTTTAACCTTTCTGGGTTACCTAACCTACGCTCCCTTTCTGGGTTACCTAACCTACGCTCGATAGGTTAGTATAGTGGCAGTGCCGATGCTGTAGTGGCCGACCATTTCAACCTAGGCCTATCAGGGTTTCCTATCCTATAGTCGTCCACAGATCATTGGAAAAACCAAGGACAACCAATTCTTCTGACACTACTCCCTGTTTCTCCCTCCGGTGATGCCGCTTCGTACTTAGGGGTAGCTAGTAAGAGAGTGTGTGTGAGAGAGAAGGAGTGATGTTTTGTTTGGGTGAGGGTGGACAACAGGGCTCAGCAATCCCGTGACCTTGGTCATTCCAATGATCTGTGGTCGACTATAGATAGGTTAGTATAGTGGCGGTGTTAATGTTGTGATATGTGGTTGCTTCCCTAAAAGAGTGCTCCGCTCCGCACTCACCAGGGAGTTCACTATACTTGAAGCTTATAAAAGACAAAACTGTGAATAGAATAATTATTTTGAAGTTTATAAAGCTCATAATACATGATAAGGTTAGGAGAAATTGATTAGCTAGCGCCGGCTAATTTTTATAATTTTATCATCAGAATAGGGAGGGTGGCAGGTAAACTACACTTAAGCGTTGAGCATGAGCATAAATTTCAAAATTATATTAGATCATGCTTAATTCTACTTTAGAATCCAAGAATCCTTGTCAGGGTCTGTGGTCTGATGGAATTTCCATCACATAGCATGATGATGGTTACACAAAGTGAAGAGGAAGAAACAATAGCTTAATAAAAAGAGACAGATAACCAACAGTATCATGGCATTAGGTTACAAGCACAATAATAATAATAGTAATAATAATTTTGCCTTTTTCAATTTTTTTCTGAAATGCTATCGGCCTAATTGGTTTGAAGACCTTTGTGATAAACAATCTAAATATGAAATAAGCAACCATTTTCAGCTGATGAAGATTCGTTTAATGTTATAATCCATTGATTCCCCCCTTGTGCCGGTCTAAGTTGATATTTGGATGATAACATTCAACGCATTTTCATCTTTTGAAAATGTTATGTTACAACGAAGGTCTCCAAACTAAATCATAGTATAAGTTATTAAAAAATTAGAATCAAATTATTCAAAAGGAATTGAGTCTATTATTAGAAGAATTTATTATGATTTATTTTTAAAGTATATCTCATTTACTTTTGGTGAAAAAACATGGGAGTTAATATTAAATTCTTTGCTTTCTTCTCTAAGTCCTCGATAGTGATAGGTGTAATTTGAATTGACTAAATAATGAAATCGATTTATTTTCTTCTACAGATGGCTGATAATGATGATCTTTTGGACTACGAGGATGAAGAGCAGCCAGAGAACACCGTAGTTGATGGATCAGGTGACGCAGCACCTAAAAAAGAAGTGAAAGGAAACTATGTGTCCATCCACAGTTCGGGTTTCAGGGATTTTCTTCTAAAACCTGAAATTCTGAGAGCAATCCTTGACTGCGGTTTTGAACATCCATCTGAAGGTTTGTCTTACTTTATCAACTTGGATAAGATGAGTTTAAGAAATACACATTAATAGAATACATCCTTCACTGTAATAAATTGCCTGTTTATTTTCGGCGTGGAATTTCCAATTTAAATTTTATTTTTCATTCAATTAATATTTTTGTTGTTTTTCTTGCTTCAATATCATTCACTCAAAATTCTAAATAGGTTACTCATCGTTTTCTCTATTCAGGAGTGGAAATTTGTGTTTAGGCCTATTATATAATTGAAATTGAACTTAACCTCTACTTGTGATATCCTAATCGAAATTAGGAATGAAGATGCTTCCGTCTTTTAGTATAATTATTGTGCTGTATTGAATAAATGAATAATAGTTCTAACACTAATATTTACGTTGAGAGTGAAAATTTGATAAAATCACTTATACCGTCAGTCTTTTTTACTGGCTATTCTAATGTCATCAATTGATATTCACGATTTAAGGATACAACGATACATGTGTATTGTTGATCAACTAGAACAGAAAATTTGATTTTCCTTCTGTTCCCCGGTTAATTTCACCATATTACTCAGGTGTGAAGTCTCGAGTTGCTTTTTTTTAGTCTATAAATTTTCCTCATTTTATGTTGAATTGATACCTAAAGCAGCTTTCCTAAAACAAATACACACTACTAGTGAGATTTCTCTTTCATTAACAAATGAGCTGAACTTGTTGAATGTCTGATGAAAAATAACGCAAGTATTGCTATTACCCTTATTGTTATCATTCTAATTTGCTGTTATTTATCTTTCAGTTCAACACGAATGCATTCCACAAGCTGTATTGGGAATGGACATATTGTGTCAAGCTAAATCCGGTATGGGGAAAACCGCTGTGTTTGTGTTGGCCACATTACAGCAAATCGAACCCACTGATAACCAAGTCAGTGTGTTGGTTATGTGTCATACCAGAGAGCTTGCATTCCAAATCAGCAAAGAATATGAACGATTTTCGAAATGTATGCCAAATATTAAGGTAAATATGAAATTTTCTTCAATAAATCTTTTAGAGGGGAGAATTTGGAATTTTCAAGTAGAGTTGATTTGTTCTGAACGAGTGATGTGGAAAAGCACATTCATTTTGAAAAAAATGAATAGATATGGTCGATCTTCCTTACAGACAAGTCTTCTCTTACTTTTTATTGCTCACTGATCAGAATTTTCTCATTTGAATAATGTTTTACTGGTAATGAATACCAAAGAATTAATTATATTGATTAATCTACCCATCAAAGTGAAGAAGGCCTAATGTAAGAACTATATCAAATCATTATATTATTCTACATCTACAGCAACGATATCCACTATTATGCCAATTATTTTATAATGTTATTTTTATGTAGGCCTACTTTTCTCTATGATAACTCCACTACATATCCAAGGCTTTATTAAGACAGACCTATTATCCTAGGTTTTCTATACCTTGCTATTCAACAAGAGTTCATTCAGATAAGGTTCACTTACCAATATTATAGGCCTATTCTAAAAAAGCTGATATTGTTTGATTGCTGATATTCTTCAAATGTTTAATATTCCTTTTACTACTTGTCGATTGGAAAGAATTCAATCCATCGTAATTAGCCTATTATTTTCTCATTCAGTAAAAACTCTATCTTGCATGCGCTTTTCTACACACAGTAAAATAATTTTTAAAAGTTGGCTGAATTGGTGCAAAAATGCTTGCTTTTATCAAATCTTCGGATAGGAAGTCAGTGTACAGTATTTAGAAACGTCTGATTTTTCACTTACTGCGTAGAAAAACGCATGCATGAAAGGGGCCTGACTGAATAAGCAAATAATAAGTACGACAGGTAAAATTGTTTCTAATCGATAAGTAGCATCAAGAATATAAGGTGTGTACGAAAAAAGGTTGAATTAAGGATTTAAAGGTAAGTTGTGTTGCTGTTGATGTTTTTTCCCAACTGTCTATCCTGCTAAGTCTTGAAATTGTCGCCGAAGTTTATAAATTTACACTGGGTATTTGATTATTTTCTTCATTCAGGTTGGAGTTTTCTTCGGAGGACTACCGATTCAGAGGGACGAGGAAACGCTGAAACTGAACTGTCCACACATCGTGGTGGGCACACCCGGACGGATCTTGGCGTTGGTTCGCAACAAGAAACTCGATCTCAAGCATCTTAAGCACTTTGTTCTTGACGAATGCGACAAAATGTTGGAACTATTAGGTGAGTGGGCTGGCTGATGATTTTGTCGTACTTCAATAATTTCCAATTCTTGATCCATGCCCAGGCAACCCGGAGAGATCACGTCAAACTAACACCAAACTCCTTAGTGAACAAAAACAGAGATAGCCCAACTTGGGCTTTGTCATTGAATAAAACTGGCCACTTAGTGACTGTTATGAGGCGACTGAAATTTAGTTCGTTAGAGAATCAAATCGGATTGAAAGTTTTTGTTTAATCATGAAAACTTTTTTTTATCAAACAAATTTTCTTGAATGTATCTTATCGAAATCAAATTGAACCGTGGACACATCGCTTTTGTAATTTGGGTGGCTCGTTGGAGTAACTGATTACGCGTTACCCACGCACGTGCTCAAAATACATGTGGGCATCACCCTCAGAAAAATTAAATTATTCAATGCTTTATAAAAGTATCTCAGAAGTTACACATTGAGTTGAGATAATTCCTGTAATTATATAAATGTAAATCTAGTGGGAATAACGGAAATTGTTTTTTCTTAGGCTATATTCTAAAGAATTTGATAGGTTCATTTGCTATATCATGAATAATCATGTATTGTATTCACGTTATGATTTGTAAAAAACGTTATTTTTCGCACTTCTTATGATTGTTTACTAGGATTGTGTTACAATTTATTTCATGGGTGATTTTTTTACGTTTTCTATCAATTTTGTTTCGTTTTTTGCAGATATGCGAAGAGATGTACAGGAGATATTCCGAAATACGCCGCACAGCAAGCAAGTTATGATGTTCAGTGCAACTCTCAGCAAAGAAATTCGTCCAGTCTGCAAGAAATTCATGCAAGATGTAATTCTTTTTGTTTATTTCGGAGTAGGCTGTTATGTTGAATTATTCTTGAAAGTCTGCGTTTCTGTTAAGCATCTGATATGTTTCCTACATCATTTGATCTTTTACAACACTCTTTCAAACCTGTTATCTTCCGAAATCCAATTGTCCTCCAGCGAAAACTTCCTAATCAACTCCTAAGTTTAATTCCTTTTCTAACTGTGTCTTGAATTGCCAATCAAAAGATATGGGATCATCGTAATTGATAGTTCATTTCGTCTGAAAACAAATGTCCGTAGTCAACAGTGTTTTACCTTCCAACATTGTTCGTGAAAGTTTCCAGTTTCATGTCAATAATGCGTCTGAAACCATCGAAAAATGAGCGTCGAAAGAAGATCTTGGAGCTTATAAAATCTGTCTACCTTGTGGTTGAAAAGGTTTTAGTAAATGTGTTCGGAGTGGTCGTTTTTCGTCATCAATTGCAAGTCTGTGGAGACGGTGTGCAAGACGAGAGACGGCACCCAGCTTCCAACTCAATGTCAGCTTCCAAGGTCAACTGCAGGACACTTCATTCGGCAGCGTGATCCTTGGCGGCACACACACCCTGGACCCAAGTGAAGTATGAGCCTGCTACCGGTATGACTGAGCCGCAACGGTGACTATTGATCTCAAATAATTGTAGCTATTATCTATTCTCAACGCTATTGCGCTTTTCATTATTCAATCCATCTAACTAACATATTTATCCCTCATCAATCAATTATCTCTAACTCGAAGGTTTCCCTTAGTAGGAATGGAATTTCTTGCTAAATATATGTTTCGTAGTCAAGTATTAGGCATTTCCCAGTATAAATTGGTAGAACAGCAGTTTTGATTAGCTTGTTGCACTTATGTGTACAGGTATTTATTGAATAAATGATGAGATAATACTGTGCAATACATTATTAAGTATTAGGTGATGAAGATATAGGAATAAATTTATCAATCTATCTTAGATCAATCCCAACTAGTTTATAATTGGAATAAATTTCTTTAGGAAAGAAAAATGGATTTGTTGTAGAATGTAGTAGATACATAAATGAAAGTTATTGTGATGTTTTATTCAATTCAGCCTAGACAAACTTGCTTTTCATCTCTGTAATTTATACTTTTTCTTATATTAATTATTTATGTTACAACATTCTTAATTTTTCGTATAGAAACCATTTTCTGTTACTGTGGCATTGGTTATTAGGATGCTCATATTTTTTTTGGTGGGTCTGAAGGGAATATATACTTGGCCTTTTCTCAACAAGTACATTGCTACTTGTGGATCATGAGCGTTTGATACTGAATAGGAAAAAACACTTCTTTTAACTTCTGGAGGATGAATTCTTAATTATTTATAGATTTATGATTATGAAGTTGTAAATGTTATTCTCTCTTACTCGTGTTTCTAATAAACTTGATGCCATTTCAATTCAATATCATACAGCAAAGTAAATATAATTATTGAATATTGTTTCTAGACTTGTATTGGGATTTGTTGTCAAGAATAATTAAAGTTAATATTGTGTCCATTCACTTTCATACACTTGAATATTTGACTCAAATTCTTGAATTTAATTCAGTGATGTGAGTATTTATAATTGATAAAATCACCTGGCTTGACTCAGTTCTTTGCTTCTATTGCAAATCTATGACTAGCTAAGCAAAGTTTTAAAACCTCTTGCAAATTCAAGATGAAAATCTCTTCAAATGTTATGTTACAAAAGAATTATAACTTGTTGAGAAGTTGTAAAGGTGATATTGTGAAATATTAAAAACAATGATTTATTAGAAAATCGAGGTTCCGGAGATCGAGTTTACCAGAGTAAACCGAAACCGGTATTTCGATTTTCTACTAAATCGAGGTTTGACAATACCTATAATATTATTATTTCTCAATGAAATACGGAATTAGTTCAACCTTGAAGCTCGCATCTTCTGTAAAGAAAAGCCCAATCCAATTGCAACTGGCTGTATGATAATTGTGTGTGGAAATGGCATCAGTGTGTGTTTTGTTTTGTGATGTTTGCTAAGAGTTGTTTTCCCTCAGCCTATGGAGGTGTACGTGGATGACGAGGCCAAACTGACGCTCCACGGTCTGCAGCAGCACTATGTCAAACTCAAAGAAAATGAAAAGAACAAAAAGTTGTTTGAATTACTTGACATACTTGAATTCAACCAGGTGAGTTGTTTCATTTACATTATTCAACACTGTGTCTCCACTGAAGAAGTGTACACTCCGTGTTGCAGTTGTGTTCATCATTCTCGCCATATTCATTAACCATTTTCATCGCTCATCTCATTTGAATTTGTTGTATTCAACCTTCGTTAGCTAGGAAACTTGAGGGTTTTACTATTTGTAATATCAGTACCGTACTAAGGAGGTAGTCCTGAATGCCAACTTACATTGAGTATTAAATTGCATTCTATCGTTTTAAATAACTTTTGTTTCATTGTGAGATTGATCTTGAATTCATAAAGTAGTTGAACGTTGGAATAAATTATATTCTATACCAAAAAGTTGAAATAAATGTCAATAAAAGTTTGTTGAATGTCTTATTCACAAAATGATTACATCAATATTGTTGGGTCGACTGAATACTTTTGTAACCTACCTACTCGTATTACATAATATCATAGTCTGGTCGACCAAAGAAGACATTTTGGCAAAATGTGAAAATTACTCCAGCTCGGTCAATATTTGTTCGAAAATTATAAATTTGATCTCAAATTGTAGAAAACATTCTGCTCTACAATTAAAAATAAAATTTATAGTTTTTGTACCATTATTGACCGAGCTGGGGTCATTTTTACAGTATGTCTTCTTTGCACGACCAGACTATACCAATTAGCTATTATTGTTATCTTTGAATATGGATGATGCAATCAATTAATGATTTACAGACGTTCAATATAGAAGTAAGAGTATTGTCATGTTGTAATTGTCTGCCAATTTATGTTATTGGGCTCCTTATGTTATACATGACTCATTTAAAAATATGTTTTCTAATCTGTATGGTTATTATTACAGGTGGTAATATTTGTGAAATCGGTGCAGCGCTGTATGGCTCTTTCGCAACTGCTAACCGAGCAGAACTTCCCAGCTGTTGCCATCCATCGTGGCATGACTCAAGAAGAGAGGTTGAAGAAATATCAAGAGTTCAAAGAGTTCCTAAAGGTGAGAACTACTGCTCTTTATTTACAGTATATTCTTTGAACTACGTAATTTTTAAAAATGCTTGATATTTATTGCAATTGTGTTTGTATTATTGGTGCTTGTTTATGATTTATTCCAATAAATTATTGGTGACATGATTGGGTACTAGCGTGTTGCACTCACCTATGAATATAATTGAATAAATAATGATCCACTAGTAAATAAAATTTGCCACTATTCCCATTTTACTAGGTGGTTGAATAATCGTGTTCGTGCATATTGATCAGGATGGTGATTCAATTTTTGAGTGGCTTCAAACTTATTGATAAAGTAATTCCGAAACATCCATTGAAAATGATTCATCCACATTATAATGTATTTATTTTGAATTATTACCCTTCATTTCAGTACTTATTTGCATTACTGGCAATTCACTTTGTCAATAAACTAATGAAAACTGTTTGAAATAATGGTAAAAAACATATTGATTATTATAGTTGACGCCATAAAGCTAGTCGGTTTCGAGTGTGTCTTGATCGTGAAGTAACCTACTAACAGCTGATGTACAACATGTTTTCCTCTTGGTTTCCAAGACATCTTCTAGGCATAGCTGATCTACAACTCTAATTGACAACATCAACTGTTGAAGTGCCAAAGGAGCAGACGAAACCGCACAACGTTGTTTTAGCATCAGCTATACTGATGTATCATAATTACAATCCTTGTCCCGGAAAAATTTACTACCTACAGTTGAAAATATTGATTTCTTTGGTTATTGTCATTGATTTCCTGATAACGATCAACCTTCCATCTTCTTCATGAATTTTCGAGTGATTCTGGTTCTATTATTTTATTTTTGAATAATCATAACGGGAATGTTTTATTTTCACAGCGAATTCTTGTGGCAACCAATCTGTTTGGCAGAGGAATGGATATTGAGAGAGTGAACATTGTATTCAACTATGACATGCCCGAAGACTCTGACACTTACCTTCATCGTGTAGCTAGAGCAGGACGATTCGGAACAAAGGTAAAATGTATTTTGTATCTTTTTGTAATGATAAATTATATTCTGTATCCTCTTGAAAGGGAAAATTATACTTTTATCTTCAAATTGTAAATTATATTTTGTATCTTCTTCAAATGGTAGATTATATTTTCTACCCTCTTTAAATGGTTGATTATATTTTATATATCTTCTTTAAAGGTGATTGAAGCTTAGGAACTCAGATCAATACGTAATTTTAATTATGTACCAAGTTATCCAGTTGCAAACATTACTCTATATTTGTGTATTGTTTATCTTAAAATTTGAAATAGATGAAAGATTTTGTGTAATTGACCACTAATTTCCATTATTGAAATAGTTGTAACAATATTTTTAATACAGTTGTCACAGGTATTTTTAATATTGTGTCTAATTTTATAAAATCGATTTCCAGGGGCTAGCCATCACCTTTGTAAGCGATGAGAATGACGCGAAAATCCTCAACGATGTCCAAGATAGATTCGACGTCAACATTACCGAATTACCTGACGAAATTGATCTCTCCTCTTATAGTAAGTTCATTATAACGTTGAAGAGATTTTCTCTTATTGTTGTTAATCCATTATATTTAGGTATTCTGAATAGAGATTAAGATGAATTATTTATAAAACAATGTTCCAATTGAAGTATTTTTCATAGTAAGATTATCGAATGATACAAGAAGGTATAGTACTCGTATGTCCAAGCAAAAAAGAAATTCTGGAAAATGGTTCCAGCTCGATCAATATTGGTTCAAAAATTATAAATTTGGTCTCAGATTTTAAATCAGAATGTTTCCTACATTTTGAGATGAAATTTATCATTTTCTAACCAATATTGACCGAGCTAAGTCATTTCCCCATCTTGCCAGAATGTCTTCTTTGCTTGGACAGACTATAAGAGAAAGTTTTATCTTGTCAGTTATTTCCGTACTTATCAAGTTAAGATTTCAAACGATTATCATTGAAAAGATGGATTAACAGCGATAATATTGTCTTGTTATTTTTCATCCAGTCTATTCAAATCGCACTTGAAGCATGCGCAGTTGCACACCTGTGCCTTATGACATGAATTTTTGTGACCTGAAGCTGTGTTGGAATGATCTTTTATACAAATCTTGGTCGTTTTATAATAATTTTCATCCTTCCAAATAATAAATGTGTTTGAAACTGTTAGTTATTGGATTTTAATGAATATAATTAATTTTTCAGTTGAAGGACGATAGGTGCTTCCTCACCTTACTCAATTCTTATCCAGCAGTCGAGTTATTGAGGTATTTATTCTGATATCATTATAATAAATTAATCATAATCACCTTTGTCCATTTTTGTAGTATTCACTTCTATCAAAATTAAGATTTCAATTTTTTTGAGGCCAGGGTGCATACCTCTTGATGAAACAGGAGCAATGGACCTTCTAGATTACATTCCATATACTTTGTGAATAATTAATATAGTTTGTGAATAATTGATTTTTTAGTTTTTTGAAAGTCCGTTGATAGGTTTGAAGACCTACGTGATGGTGGATGATAGCATTTATCGAATTTTCATTAGTTGAAAATGTTTTGTTGTTGATTTTCATCATCACTAGGGTCTTCAAACCAATTTACGGCACTTCAGAAAATTTTAATTAAATAATTCATATTATTGTGAAGGTAATGCCAAAATACCGTGGGACATCCCTATCTTTATCCCCTTTAGTTTGGACATTGAAATTCTGATAGATAAGGCCCCGTATCATTATAATATTGAAATATAAATTGAATTCCGTAAATGACTCAATGGAAGGTTCATAGAACTAGTCGAAAATAATTGGATACATATATCTTCAACTCGAATGCAACCATTCATTAATAATAAAATCATTAATATAAATAATTATAACGAGTGTTCAATTTGACTTTATTACGGCTCCTAAAGTGACAGTGACTAGGAATACCTCATTATAGCTTTCCATCATAATGAACGTGTATTAGAATATTGCATAGATCCTTTTACACTTCCACTGCGATTTGAAAGCTGTAATGAATTCTAATGACATTAATTTCCCAATTTAGATGCCTTACAAAGTGAATAAATCTACTATTCTATTACTATTCTACTTTCTAGAATAATAATATTCTATTCTATTAAGTCATAGTTGGCGCAAGCTGAGAAGACACGCCGTTACAATGTAAAGTGTAATATGACGGCGTGTCTTCCCAGCTTGCGCGAACTACTTCTAAATGTACGGCTCATTAATTCGATTTACTTGAATTTAAAGTAATGTTCTCGCGAATCACTTATCATAGTGCTAATTTCTGCATAATTGTTTCGTTGCAGGAATTCCGTATGATGCGAGAGATGTATTAGATTTAAATTTAATCCTGGCTGAATGTAATTTGAATCAGTTGACTCACCGAGCGCTGTGTTTTGAATTTTTCACTATAGTATGATTTGAATGATATAGAAATACATTTCCACTTTGTGTTATTGAATCAGTGTGAATCAATATTTTAATAACTTTTTTTGTACAAGTGATATGATTTGTTCTATGAACAAATGGCATTTTTGAATATTATCATTGTATGTCATTTTAATTTGTGGTTTTAATTTCTCCTACACCTTCACATTCGGTTTTGCAACTTGAGTATTGAAATGCATTAAATTTCTACAATCAAATCTCTTAGAAACAATGCCGTGATCTTATGTTGGACTGAAAATTACCCATAAGTCTGGCGGAATTGAACATTACCCATTCTTGTCGACTCATGCTAGAACACATTCATTTTCCAGTAATATATATTATTACCTGGCTTTGAACTGAATAGTATAAATTGTTAGAGGAGCGATTGGGGGCATGAACCTGTTGTACTCACTCAAATGTAATTCTGAAGAAATTAACGATTATTTGTTGAAAATCGACTAAATAGCTACGTCAAAAACTTTGAACCTTCAACAGAAATCACTGGTTCTTGGTGACAGGAAAGAAAATGTTTTTCTTCAATTCAATTGATAAAATGATCACCCTTTACTTCCTGTAATAATTCTTTCATTGAACATTTGGAGATGTAAGGTCTCAACTGTATCTGAACAGCACTATTTTCATAGAGTTTCCAAATAGTCGTCATACGAGGAGAAATGGATTGGTTTAACAGAGTTGGAGCATAAATTAACTAAATAAGAGAGAATAGAACATCCCTGCCAACGATCAGAAAAGCATACTCTATGCTACTTCGTTCACACAATTCTTTTCTCTTCGCACGCCAGCTAGAGATGAACACTATTATGAATGAATATCTATAGTCTGTCCGAGCAAAGAAGACATTCTGGCAAGATGTAAAAATGACTCCAGCTCGGTCAATATTGGTTCAAAATTTATAAATTTAGTCTCAAATTGCAGGAAACATTATTCTCTACAATTTGGGACCAAATTAATTTCTGAACCAATATTGACCGAGCTGGAGTCATTTCCCCATCTTGCCAGAATGTCTTCTTTGCTTGGACAGACTATACCACTATCAGCAAACATGATAAGCCTGTAAAATTATATAATTTACTCGAGTATGTTGGTCAGTTGCCGGTAATCTAATAGAACTAACGTCGAATGATGTCATACTTATTAATATGTTTGGTACGTCAGATAATTTTCTATTGGGATTTGACCGTGGTTGAAAATTTAATTGGATTTGCTTGCGACTGACTCTGTAATCAAATATAAACGAAATTGTATATTAGTAAGGATTGTGATTCAGCATATCTTT
Source organism: Sogatella furcifera (assembly GCA_017141385.1). Classification (NCBI taxonomy): domain Eukaryota; kingdom Metazoa; phylum Arthropoda; class Insecta; order Hemiptera; family Delphacidae; genus Sogatella; species Sogatella furcifera. The sequence continues at coordinate 6,804,181 of CM029547.1, read as the reverse complement.
TCTTGAAATAACTGTCCTAGCAGTAGTTGTTGAGGTCTATCGGTTTTACATGTCAACTGGGAAGTCGACTGCGCTTTCAATTGACTTGATTTATGGGCTCAAATTTCCAAAACGTGGAACTTTGAGCGTTAGAGTGAGATAGAGCGTTGTTGTGTTGGTGCGTTAGAGTGTATGAAAATGGAGTAAGGAAGTTGACTGAATCTATTTCTCTCACCTGGCTCGCTAAAAATATAATAGGGCTATTTGAGTCTTCCCGGCAGCACTCACTGGTTTCCTAGTTGCGTATTGCCAACTGGATATTTATTTTTACTATTTGTAATAGCTTAATTATCAAATGAGCCATGTCGCACCTCTCCTCACTATTCTATTTTCGAAAAGATCTTTTCCTATGGGTTTCATCTCACTTAATTATTCTACTGCGATTCTGAATATTCTCGCAATAAAAGTTGCATTTAGTTATTTATTGCAATCTCATTATTTGTGGCAAACTATTGTCATAATTTATTTTATTCAGTACATTAGGATACAGCTGCCGTGAATTACAGATCGGAATGATAAATATCGTCATTGTGTTGTATGGTAATTATCATAGTTGGTGAATCGTTACTTGTTGTAACCTTCAGGGGAACAAAAAAATTGGAAACTGGTCAGATTTTTTGTCAAAACACAAACTTCGATAATACAGTTATCTTTTGTATTCCTTGATTTATTAGTCCTCATTATGTTCTATAAAGTCGGGAGAATTTTGTAACATTGCACACTTTTGTGATAGATTAGACTTCTGTGCAATCAGGCCGAATAGACCGATAATTCGGCATCACCGAAAAAATAGTTGGAAGTAGCTAATATCAGGCTTTTTATATGTCACTGTTCATTATTTAACCATTAGGTTTCATATTTTGTTTTTTATTCTGTGTGAGAGGATTAGGTAGCAAGATTAATGAATTAGAAAAAAGAGAATTTATTATTACGGTATTCAATAGTAATTCAATAAATACAAAGAAATAATTATATTTATCCTAAAGCGGAGATACAAAGCGTGCACGTTCCTATAAATAAATGCTATTCTTTTCACATACTAGACTCATCCACGCCTCAACAAACATTCATATAACTTTGGTTTATCAAATTGTTGACAATTTAATGATAATTGCTTCACTTTAATACACAATTGCTATTTTTTTATTCATAAATATAAATTACGGAAATTCAAAATTCTATTGTTTATTTACTTGAAAGGGCCTCCCTTCAAAAATTGAAATGATTTTATTTGAAAATTATCTCGTTATAAACAGTTGACTTGAGATATGTATCTTCAAGTCTCATTGAAACAGGAGGCCTTTCTTCATTTTTTCGTTTCTAGTGCAATGTCGATGTAAATTATTGGAATGCACAAGACGTTCAATTTTTCGGTCTAGCATCTAATATAATCATGCATTATAAATCTTCCTGTTACTATTTCAAATACAGCTTTCTCCCATGGACGATTAAACATTCTGTAATTGATAAATTAAATGAAAATCAAATACCCTTTATAAAAAAACTTTGAAATTATTATTCCACATACATTCGACATTGATAATGGGCTGAGTCCCGAAACATGTATGTGGAATAATAATTTTAAAGTTTTTTATAAAGGGTATTTGATTTTCATTTAATTTATCAATTATTTTAAATATCCCTAAGTTTTAAAGTTTAACATTCTGTAATGTTTGTTAGTGTGAAAAATGTTTTTCACAAATATTTTATAATGAATCTTCATTATTGGAACAAACCTGATGTTTTTTCAAGTTACTGCACGGTCTTGAAAACTTTGAAATAATTATAATCTTCTCTGCTTAAATTCATACAATAAAAAATCATCTTGAGATTGAAATTCGGGAATATGGGACATTCCCCCATAGGGAAAGAATTGATTTGTTTTGCTTAAATGTTTCCCTCATTTTTGATGAGTCAAAGTTTAGTTGATCTCATAAGGTAGTGACTTATAATTATAATTTATAAATTAACTTCAACATCCGACCGAAGGCTCATCGTCCAGCAGTGACGCTGGGGATATGCTCTCCTTCAGTAACCTTCGGATTTCTTCGATTGGCTTGATAAGCGCTATCAGTACGTTGTCATCTCGCCTCTGAAACATGGAAGAGAATCAGTTCAATAGAGTAGGCTATGTACTTTGATTTGAAACCGTATTATAGCCTGCAGATGTTGATGATGGCCTACTTTGTTGGGACTATGGAAAATTGGTGTGGGATAAAGTTTTGGTGCACATTAGCTAATTTTATGTATAGTCTGCCCAAGCAAAGAAGACCCTCTGGCAAGTTGAGAAGATGACTCCAGCTCGGCCAATATTGGATAAAAAATTATTGATTTGGTCTCAAATTGTAAATCAGAACATTTCCTACAATTGAGACCAAATTCATAATTTTTGAACCAATATTGACCGATCTGGAGTCATTTTTCCAACTTGCCAGAGGATCTTCTTTGCTTGGACAGACTATATCAAACCGTGCATTCGTTTTGTGCGCTAACAGCAGATCTAGATGTATAAATCTAGACTCTTATGCTGTGTATCCTTGGTTGATCGAAGACTTGGGCTATCAATAATGGTGAAATTCATTAGTTGATTGTGATACATATATTGTATTGTGTATCTTCTTGAATGTGTAATTTTGAAATGAACTGAATTACACCCATCGCGCTTAAGACTGTTGTACAATAATTGAAAAAATACAAGCAATTTTGGATTGATGCCTGAGAGTGTGTTGATTCAAAATTTGTAGATGAGGTTCCCCTTTTAACTTGCATTGTCGTTCAAATGATTATTTGTGTTTTGGTAGATAAAAAGAATTGTTGACAAGACAATAATCAGTAATTAATTTAATATAATAGGATAGACTTTATCAATTCTATTAGCCTATATATTATTAATGGAATTTATCTGAAAAGTTTTATTATTTTAGTCATGTGGTTTTGATACAATTTCAATTCACACAGACACAATTTAAGTAGCGTATTACTGTTGGCATCCAAGCTAGTGTATTGTTTTTGGAGCTACAAGATGTTTTGAAATATATTTCAACGAGAAACTCTCCAACCAAGTCTCCATACTTCTTAAATCATTGTCAGTCAATGGTTTTTTTACATCCCTAGTAAAGACTAACAAGTTTTCTATAGAAGTCATTCGAGCAGTCGAACCTACTCAGTTTTTATTAAATTTAGATTTGTATATAAAACTTACCTGGAAAAGCATTTCTCCTTCAAAGTACACAAGACCACGTTTCTTAGCTGCTAGGAGCAACCCAACCACTTTGTTTGAGATTTTTGTGTACATCTGTAAAAATAAAAGTAGATCTCTATTAGGGTATAATATCTTAAAAATTTCATTAAATGAAGCTCAAAATCAATTTGATAGGCTACATCAAAATAATCAGAGTATACAATAATAAATTGTAATAGATCATAATAAATATGGAAAACTATGCTAGTATAGATTTTAACAGTCCGAGAGTATTTTAGCGAGTGTTCCAATAATTTTAAAATGCATGAGAATGTAGATGGAATTTGTCATTAAAAAGAAAAATGCAGTTTGGTTTAAATGAGGCAACATTGATGAGTTGTCACTTGCCAAAATTTCAGCACTTTAGTACAATAATTATGATCTGTTTATATACAGTGGAGCATATCAAAGCAAAGCTATTATTACTGTGAGATAGGATAATAGTTAACTTGTTTTATTTTCACTTTTCATTTTTGTTCCATTGCAAAGGTCGAGTTTTCAAGAGTATTTCGTACAACTCGTGACAACACAATAATAAAATAGACTACTAAACTTCAGTTTTATTCATTTTGGCTTGTGTTGCCAAATTGAAAGAATTTCAAGATGAATTAAATGAAAAATTAAAGACAATAGTTATAGCGGAATCATCTAGTTGGTACTGGTTCAAAAACTATCCCTTTTTGTCAATGTATTTATTTATTAATCTAATGACAAACTTACATTGGGAAGAAAGAACATAGCCCTCTAACACAATTTTCATTAAAATATAGTTCAAATTTTTGTTCCTGCCAGAGGTTTTTACTAAAAGAAATGATCATTATTATTCATCATAGTATTGTCATATATGCTATTTTTCTGAAGATAACATGAAAATTTTCAAATTTTCCCAAGAACTCATTAGACTCTGCCGTTCAAACAAATTTGTAGTTCCTACTCAATGTTTTCTTTATTGTTATTATTATATAAGATTGTTTAGGAACGAGAACTTTATTTTTTCTGTATTTTTATAGGCATGGATTTTTGTCATTGCAGTTGTTGTTAGTATAGAATTTATTATTTTCTGATAGACTTCATTATAGAACGCTTCTCATTCTATTTGTTTGGTGGCTGATGGGATATTTTCTACAATATCATTGTCGTAACTGACGATGTTTCAAGGTGGTCAAGACATTTTCTGAAGTATTCCATTGCGCAACATGTTTTCCCAGTTGAAAGCTTTTGTTTTTCGATGCTCCACCCACCAGCGACCTAGTAAGTCACCCGCGAGGCTCGACTAACAAGAAATATGTCACCAAAATAGATCAAGGAGTCAGCTGTTGACTTTTGGGGCAGATTGTTGGAGCCTACTGCTGACGGTCATGTTCATCCTCTCTGATGAGTCAGGAGCACGTGGTGAGGAAGAGAGAGAGTGGAGTGAGAACCCAACGCACTTTTAGGAAGCGATCACGCATTCCGGTTGCACTATTAATAATTTTATAGTTACGGACAACAGGCCAGATTGCTGGGATCTATTTGTGAGTCTCTTTTCCGCTGACCTCGGAAATTCCTTGCACTTGATGTAAACACATCATCAACGCTTGTTTGCTTGACATGCATTTCAAGCATGATGGCTCGACACTAGTCTGCTTCCCATCAAAATCTGGATAATCTCTTTGTTCTAAAAGACCTACTGTTGGACGCATGCGAGCTGAGTGTAATCATTCTGATGTCCAATATGTTCACCTTTAACCTTCAAGTATGTCTTCAGAGTTTGAGTTTTCAATATTTTTGGCCCGTGCTGAAGGTTCTTCATCATAAACTCTAATAATCTACATTAGCTATTACCTACATTGTCATTGGCTACATTACCTTATAGCTAGATTAATAATGAAATGTTCTTTAATATTTGATTTTGAATTGTCTACTTGATTTAAAAGGTGTCTGCTGAAATAAAATTTTCAATCTATTCAGGCTTCCAGATGCAAGAAATTACTTACTATTCATGTTTAATGTGTGAGGTGACAAAGGAATTAACTACAAGGCATTGAATGTATAATACGAGGGAAAGGGAGGAAACATTCCGATGCAATGACGAATACTAACTACACTAGTTTCAAAGCTTGAAGTACACCACACAGACTTATCACTTATGGCAATGCTTTTTTATCCTATTAGGTGTAGGCTATGTTCGTATAGAATAGTTGGTGCTTATTTACTGCAATATCTCAGTAATTACATCAAATTGACCGCTCTCTCTCACACACACATACACATCTGACAGCATCGTACTCCATAAGCGCAATGGTGCAATTCAATGTTTGAAACTAACTGATATAGCTCTGTTTGTCTTTGAAGAAATTTTCGGGCAAAAATTTTGACTTGAAAAAACTTGTAAAAAAATTACAAATAAAAAGATATTAGGCTACACCAAATTATGAGCTGGAATGACCTCGGTTGACTAAGTTGTTTGTCAAATCAATGAAGCCAGTATTTCTCTATTTATTTGTTGTTTTGAAAACTGTCAAAGCAAGCTAGTCACTTCCTTTATTGCAAAAATGAAGAAATGTGCTGTTGAGAAACTTTACGAAAACCAGACGGCAAAAAGTGTTCTTTTGATCGGGCGCCAGAAGTACAGTGCCAAAAGACTCATTGGGCTGGTAGCGGTGACAAAGGAATTAACTACAAGGCATTGAATGTATAATACGAGGGGAAAGGGAGGAAACATTCCGATGCAATGACGAGAACGACGATCAAAAGCATCGGTGAAGAAAGGTGGAACAATTTGTTTGAAAGTAATTTGAAAAGTACACGAGTGGATTGAAATTGATAGTCCAACGTGTGAATTTGTGTGTGCATGTTAGTCTACTGGTATCATCTTTTTCTGCGGAATCCTCAAAATGAATGATTTCCTTCCGTTGCCGGTATCTCTCACTATCTTATCTAGCTATCTTTCTGCTATGTTACAAAACAGGATTAGGAAGCTATACTGTTTACTGTACCAATACCAAGTCAATTGTAGGCCTATTGTATTATACTAGTTGAATCTGAATTTTTTTGGTTGAAGAATATCTATCACTTGATCTAGGTAACAGAATCTTCATTTGTATTGTAGGTTTTACACTGTGTTGCTTTTGGCTAGGTGGTACCTATACAAGGAGAATTCAGATTCAAGGACCATATCTTTCCAGTTTATTTCTTAGTCCTCAATCTTAACTAGGTACTCTCCACAAATAATATAAGTGTGATCGAGAACATTAAGAAAATATTCTAAAGAAATTTATAAATCATCAATATCTATTTTTCTTATAATTTTGATTATTTATTATTCGATTGAGATTTCTAATAAAAACTGGTTTCAAAATTGTACCTATATCTATTTTTTAGTCAACAAATTCATTCAATATGAATTTGAACTGTTCTGCAGAAATAAGATAATAAGGTACCACATGCCTCAAGATAGTTTTTGAACTACTGTACTCACATATACGTGAGAAACTTCTCAATGGTTTGGCAAATGCTATTGCCTAAATGTAAGTTGATGAGTTTTTCAAATGAATTCTCTACATTCATTCGAGATCGATAGTTGTCACTTCAATTTCAAATCTTGAAGATGAGGTGTTTTTGGTGTTACTACATATTCAAAATGATTCATATACAACATGGTTAAATTCTTGTCTTGGAATATTTCCATATTCCATGTGAAATGAGCTCATATCAGATCCTTTCTCAGTTCACAAGATATTTCTAGACGAACACTTCTGAAATTTTTAGCCGGCCAAGCGCTTCAAATAAAATTCGTTCTCAATTTGATAGTTTCTAATTAAATGTGACGTCATGAGCCGAGCTCAACGAACTTTGCTAAAATCTTTGCATTTCTGACCTAACCCACGCAAGAAATAGAAATGCAAAGTATTTCATAAATTTATTTATAAATATGAAAAATTCACATCCGTGAAATGAGATGTAGATGTCAGTGACGTATTCATACAATCACCTCGAATTCTCTGGGATCAGTATCTTTTTCAAAATAATCTTATTTAATTCTCTTTCCAGCGCTTCCTTGTCTTGCACTACAATTATACACTTCCTACACTCGCATCACAATTATAACATATTGTATATCATATTTTATGATTTTCAATATCATTTTCACAATCTCAGCCTTTTCTCCATCATCATCATTGCCATTTTAGTGGACTGATTTTCCCTTCATGAATGAGATATGGTAGACTAACATTTTGTGACGTTTACAAAAACAAATTTTTGCTACCTATTGAATTACCTTTCGGAGTTCCAAATGTATTTCATTTGCGTTCCATCGTCTTTATATGTATTCAAGTTGAATGTAGCCTAATATTTTTCTGCACATTTTCCATGGTTCCTCTTAGTAATGCGGTGTCTCTAGCTCTAATGACAGTATATGATATTATTATATCAGTATGCCATATTATATCTATATTATTACCTATGTAACTTTCATGCAAACTACTGTATCTATCTCCTTTCATTTATGAAAGATTTGGGCAAGTGCTGGCCTCTAAGCAATGAGGAAACCCTAGATCTAGTGTCAGTACGGCATATTCTGTAAACATATACAGTATAAACATTTTTTGAACGATAGATTGCCATCTAGTCTTGTGACTAATGAGCAACTTTATTCTGGCCTAGACTACTACTAATCACTTCATACAATAGAATCCTCCTTAGGGCCTCTTATTCACATTCTAGCATTCTTAGGACATTGCTTATGACTGTATACTATTCAGTATATACGTTATGCAACTTTATGCCAATTCTAATGTATTCTTCTGTGATAAATTCTCGGTTACTAACCTGGAAAAGTTCTCCAAAGGTGACAATGATAGTGCCGTCGTCTGGAATGTCGTCATCATCGTCCTGCTCGTTGGGGTCTCGGTGCTTCTCTCTCTGTTTCTTGTTGTACTCGCCCAGCTCCTGAATGATTTCGCACAACTCCAACACCTCTTTGCAGATGTGCGACTGCGCGCGGTGACCCCTCACCTCTGTCATGGAACCGGCAACTGGCCTAATGACAAAAAACGAAAAAAATAGTAGTGAAATATTGTTGTGAATCTTAATTTACAGGAATAATTTCGTAGATGCCTTATACTGGTTTAGAGACCATTACGGGTAGGCAAAATCTTGTAAATATATGTTGGGGTCAACATCCACTCTCAGTTCGGACTGTGACAATCAAAAACTGTAAGTGGATGGGGAAAACGGCAGTCCAAAATAGCTGTAAACCGGCTGGCCGATCGAACTGACAGTCCGATCTGACAGTGGACCCTTATATACATTATACACACTTATTGGTCACCCATCCAAGAGCAATGCAGTCTTTAGTACCTATTCGTAAAAATGTGTCACAGAAAATTCTAAATATTAAACCGATAAAACGGAATATCTACGGAGCCGAAATGGTATATTTGAAGAGAAAAAACTTTTGACAATAATTCAGGATACGAATCGTATGGAGTAAGTGAGTCTCATAATATTTACTACGAAGTCACATGGTAGTTATAATGCAAATTGGGAAGGAATCAACCCGGAGTTTCCAAATCCAAGATGGTTTTCATGGAAGACTGAAATTTCACGAAAAGGTTAATAGAGTGAGAGATTTTAAAGATCGAACCTTATAAATTTATTTTACAATAATATAATTAAACCGAATTGTTATTTTTTAGCTTCAATAATTTTTTCCTCTCTATGAAGTATTTCGCACTACCTTTCCATTTAATTATTTAGTCTTGAAGTACCGGTAGTGTCCAATTTACAGTATAGTTGAACTGTTGAATTTCATTGGTGCTTGGCATTTGCCTTTCAATCCTGAACATTCTCGAAGCAGCAGACAAGAGAATTGCAACTATTAATAGCGCACAAGAGGCGCAGGTTGAAGGTACCTATTCTAGGAGTTTGACATGTCTAACAACATGTGTCAGTCCTGATGTCCAGAAACATTCGACTACCTACTGCCGAAAAAACCATCAAGGGCACTTCGAAGGCGACGGCTATGCAACCGGGTGTGACATTTCACTGGCTTCCAAATAACAAAATAGAAATTTTGAAACCTTATACAAAATAGAATCCCATGACTGTTTATTCATATCGTATCTGAAAAGTTGTCAATAAAGCAAGGTTGTAGCATAAAAGCATAAGTAGGCCTACTACTTCATGAAACGTGAAACTGTCATCTTGTATAATATACATCTAAATTATAATTATATGGAATTGTCAACACCAAAAATTCACATTAGAGGAAAACAGTTTAAAATGTTTTCAATTAAATCTTCAAAGCTTTGGTAACAGGGTAAGATGTCAAACCTAGTAGCTAGTACCTACATTCATGAAACATTTGGATAGTCTACTATATGCTAGTAAGTAGAAGAATATCAAGAAAAGATACTATTATAATGGATTTTAGACAAAGATTATCATTATTCCTTATTATTTTGTGTGAATGATGAGTTCAACTCAATTGAGTAATATCGTTTCACTTATTGCATTGATATTTTTTAATTGAATTTGACCACAGCACAATCACATAGATATACGGCCACCCCGTCTCGGAGGAGACCCCTACTAGAAGCCTAAAAAGTAGTCGTCATCCCTCTCATTACCCGCGCACAAGCCAAAGAGCTCATGTGGCATCAACTTTAGAAAAATATAGCCTACGTCAACTTTTTACTTGTTTATAAAAGTTGATTAGTTTACCTTTTAAAGTAATTTAAAAAATAAAGAATTTCCTATTTATAAATATACATAACACGGTTTTAAAATAAAATTACCGTGGTTTGGATGAACTACCTTTGGATGAGGCTACCTTAAAATCACCTGTTTTTTTCAAAGGCTAGTAGGAATTAGCCTATATAGAAGTTATTTGAAGTAATATTTAAATTTTGATATTCTGTTTTGATTATCATTCAACAGAGTAGTCAGTGAATATTATTTTTGCTCCAGAACTCCCAATCTGAAATAACAGCTAAACTGCTATCCAAATATATTTTATTGTGAGAAATACGTGAAGGTATATAAATTATACTGCTCAAAGTGAAGGTTTTTTATTGTAGGAAAGCTTGCACAAAAATAACTACAGATTTATTCGATACCTTTAGCAAGAATAACACCATCAATTTATTTTGTAGTCTACAACTCTAATTGTTTATTTTTTTGTAATCCAATTATAGCTCATCATCAATGATTCAGTAAAGATTGAACAATTTATTTAGACTGTTTATTATTTTCAATACAACAAAGCTCATTATATGAATTAAAATTTAGCTTTATTATCAGAATAAATGCAGTGAAGGTTACAGTAGCATCCGATGTAGATATATTAATCTTTCAATAGTGTTATTACGGTAACCCAATGTTGTTGCGGTGGGTGGAAGCCATTAATAAGCGTTTTTAGCTCACCTGTACGCTATTTTGAAAGCAATTTGGACCGAATGCCACACCACGCACGGTGTTTGGAGCTAGTTACAACATCGGAACGAGATAATGGCAGATGGCCACCCAATGCAAGGTAGTTGTTGCCGCGCGCAAATAAGCATGTAACTTGGATCTAGCCGCGTCTCTGACGTGATCTGTTGTTGTTTCCAACTATGATCGTCATAGCTTCATTCAAGAAACGGTTTTCTCTACACGAGAGGAAAACAACATCTGTGCTGCTAGTTATATGAGAAAATTTAATCGAGGGATTGTTTATTCACTCTTTGCAGTCTTTCAAATACAGTAGTAGTTTACGTCAGAAATTTTGATAATTAGTTAGAAATCAGCATGGTGCGCGGGAAATTATCATGACTGGTCGGCACTTCCGGCCAAAAATACCTTGATTTTAGTATAGCCTATTTCCATTCAGTTTATTTTTAGAATTCCGTTTTTGTTATTCCGGATCATTTTTATTCAATCCAGAAATACACAATGATATTTTTATTTCCTTATTTCCGTTATTTTGCCAAGAAACATTATAAATGGTTTATTATTATTACTTGGTATAGGAGGAAATTAATTGACCTAGGTACGGTTGTGCCGGTATCTAATAGCAAGATTAGATAATAAAGAGACCTGCACATTTTGTAAGGGTGACCACTTCAGTTGAAACCTTTTTTTGCTGAATGTCATTCATTCATGAGAATCAAAATCGTTTCCTGGTAATTCGCAGCCCACCCAAAGCTGTAGTAGAGGTCCATGTCAAGAGCAAGTCAAAGCATACAAGACAAAGAGCTTATATGGGCATCATCACAGAAAGAGAGCAAAAAGTATCGTATGGCTTCTATATATATAATAATTGCATGGTGGGAGACCCGAAAGTTGTTTCACCTCGCCGGCCTTACCAATTTCCCTTAACAATCACAATGTATACACAATACACATGCCATTTTAATGATACATCATTGCTGGTAGGTAGGCTACCACTCAAGATTTATAAACACTTATATTCTTGAAGATGATTGTGGAAATTACTTTTATTTGATCTTAAGGCCCGTATCGACAGTGCGACGCATGTGCCGCGAATGCCTCAAGGTATATAGTCTGTTCAAGCACATAGTCTTACTCCAGTCTCCAGCTCGGTCAATATATTGTTTCAAACATTATTGATCCGGTCTCAATTATAGAAAACATTTCGATCTTCAATTTAAGACCAAATCAATAAATTTTGAACCAATATTGACCGAGCTGGAAATTGGAGTAAGACTCTTCTTTGCTTGAACAGACTATACCTTGAGGCATTCGCGGCACATGCCTCGCACTGTCGATACGGGCCTTAAAAATATAATTTATCAGGACTTAGGGATTATAATGTATGTATTCCAATACCAGCCTGATAAAGCTATATAGTATGCAGATTTAAATCAAATCCATCATTGTCACAATATTGATTTTCCTTATTGTTCAAAACCAGATCGAGTTATCCTCAGCAATTTTTAATTGTTTCTCTGTCATGTAACCCATGTCCAGAGGTATTTATTAAACATATAAAACTATTATTACAATATGTGAAGTCATACTACTTTTCTAAACTATCATGTAGCATCCCACTATAGAGTCTATGTGTCGGGATGCATTTTGTCTAGTATACAATATAAATCAAATATTCTACTTTACTTATATATTCTTCTAATGTATATATATATATATAATTTGGGTTATTTGATGAAATAAGTATAATGTTAGTACCTTAAAAATATATGATATATATTTTTACTATTTCATGATTATTTGGAAATTAATAAAATAAAATTTTAACAAGCTGTAACGAAATATTTGTTGAACATTTTAAAATGTTTTGTTGAGCAATAGATGGAGAGTAAGCTTTCAGTGGCAAAAACCTCTTCCTATATTGTTATTGTTACTACTTTATCACCTCGATTTTTCACTGATTTTTCTTTCTTAGAAGTGGATTTAGTTAGCTTAGATCTTTTCTGATGAAATTGAAACTTCGCGATTGGTTAGGCCAGTTGCCTATTGACAAGATTATTCACAGAGTGCCAATTTTTCTAGTGAGAGGAAGAAATTCGACTCTAGAAATGTTGGCACGGACGCCATGCTACGTCGAAAATATATGGCTAAAGACCACTGATCGTCAATGACCTTCGCCTTGCCTAATCTGCGCTCACGACGAGTCCATTCATTCAATAAAACCATTCTCAAAAATGTATGACTGAACCTCATCAATAGAATTGTTAGTGAGCCCTTATACAATTATTGGCCTCAATCTCATCGACGATTGATGAGCTTTTATTTGTTAATGGGTTGAAATCGCCTACTGGTACCTACCTACCTATATATATATTAACTTTTCAGTGTAGAGTTGTTCAAATATAGCCCGGTACCGGTAGTAGTTGTTAAAGGTTGTGGTGATTCATTTGATTTGCTTCCAATTTGCTTGATCTGTTTGATTCAGTAGACCAATAGGCTCATGTAGAATGTACTCTTTTGACGATATCTGTTACTCTTTTCATAATTCATCTTTATGTGCGGTATGTATTATTCACGCTGGGTAGCTGGGTCCATAGATAAAAGTGCCTCGCTTAAAAAAAGGGTTGTTTTGAGTTTTATTGAATAATAGGCCCTACCTATATGTATTATAATGTCAGTTGATTTGAAGGGATTCTGTAAAATTTTTTTGCCAATTTTTAGAACCCAAAGTAACGATGACTTAGGTGTTTTAAAAGATATTACCGTATCTTTCAATAATTATATAGTATGGTTCTACAAAAGATACTACAAATCTGTTTTTTAACAGACCCATTAAGAATTTCATATATGAAATATGTCTGTAGATACTGATGCTTGAATCACGAAGAATAATAATTTAAGTTACATGGGGAATATGAAAAATGATGCCAAACTTTAGATCCTTCAAAATTGAATCCATAATATTATCTACAAATGGTTACGTATTTATTCTTTTAATTATTTATGTTTTAAAACTTGATTCCACTTAGAATTTCTTCAATTCATACATGGAACAAAGAAGACAAACGATCCTTTAAGATTGTTTTTCCGATCACATGCGCATCATGTTTTACATTTAACCTTTTATTTTTGTCAGAAACTTTTCAAAGTAAAAATGGTGCTTCGATTTCTGCATGTTTTTGATATTTACTTTTTTGGAGTGAACCGGAAGTCGCAGCCAATGTTTCTACAGGAACTAAAAACTAAATTCAAAAATTAGATTGAAAACTACATTTTTATAAACTAGGCCTACCTACTCAATTTATTCACGATACAACAATTTCCAATGGAAGATATTATGAATAGGATTTAAACAAGAAGATATGGTACTGTAAAAAATAAATGGGAAGGATGAGTATATTTGTTATTCAGACGTTCAGTGAAGCGTATAAATCTTGCAATGTTTTGGCATTGGCGTGAATTCCTTCGGCTTTGAAAGAGACTTTACTCCACACTTCTAATTTGGGAGCGAAGAGTAACAAGTTGTGGGCGAAGTGGCGCATTCCTAGACGCAGATGGCACCCCGAAAATATTCCAAAACATTCTTGAAATAAGTGAGCAATGCAGAACGCAGTCATGAGTGGTTTGAAAATTTGTCTTGAGAAGCTCATCATCTGAAAATAGAGTCGATTCAATCTCGAGTACTTCATTGGATGGCTAATGAATCCTTTTAAGGAGTGGACTGCTGATGTGGTGTTCCAAATTCCAATGAATCTTCTCCAAGTTTCAGAAGGGTTTGGAATGATTTGGAGTGTAAGTTAAATGTAATTGGAATTATATCTCTCTTGGGCCGGTATTACATGGTGATATTTCTATTACACATATCTATCATGTAAAAAAATATATGAAAATACGAAATCATAATTTCATCTCTTTTCATATACAGGGTGTTTCAGGAGGAATGTGCAATACTTCTCAGGCTGATTCCGTACACCAAGTAGACAAAACATTTCCATGGGACCAACCCCCAAAAACGCTTTGTTACCGAGATAACAATGGCGGAAAATTGGGATTTTTCAAAACATATTAATTTTTCTATATTTTTCATATTAATCAATTCCTATGTAAAATGAGCTGAGGAATGCAATGGAACCAGTTTGAAGTTTGTTACTTCAACGGTTATTGAGATAATTGGAAAAACCCGCCATTTTTCAACAATAAGGGTTATAATTAAATAAGGAATCATAAATTGGTACTTTTATTAATGGAAGTAGAAGAGTGTCGGATTCTAAAGGAAAAGTTGAATGGCGGCGATTGTGTAAATCTTACCCAAATCTCAGAAATAGCGATCGAAAATCGCAAAATCGCTACTATACACAAATTTATCACTTGTGTCAATTTTTCGATTTTCGATAGCTATTTCTGATATTATTATTTTTATAGATTCTTATAGATTATTATTCTAGATTCTTATAGATTAATATTCTAGATTCTTATTTCTATAGGTAAATCAATAATCATTCCAACTTTTAGTATGCTTAAATGATTCAACTGAGAATTTTATATTGTAGGTAGAATAATCAATACTCTAATTACCAGAATAATAAAAAACTTGGTATTTATTTTTGAAAAATGGAGGAGCATGATACAAGCATAGGTACTCTTTCAACTAATATTTGGGGAAAAATATAGAGTAGAAAAACCTTTGAAACGAATGAGTTTAGGGAAGCAAATAATACTATCAGGCCAAGTGCAAAAAATTAGGTACCTATCTTATTTTCTCATTATTTATTTAATTATTTTAACTTGAATGTTATTTTTGTTACTAAGCTCACTGTTGAGGTATTTTCTTATGTAATTTACATATTTTTTATTCAGAATAAGAACATCTATTATTCATAGCACGCATTAATTGGAATATGAAGAAAGTCAGAATTATCCCATTGATTTTCTTGTGTATCCGATACTCTTTACAAAAATCCAAGTTACAATAAGCTATTGCTACCATACATATTTTCTTATGGTGGTATTAAATTTTTTCGAAATGTTTTTAAAAGATGGAATCTCATCAATTAAGTAGATTATTCACAAGTGTGTGAACTCGTGCATATTACATGTAACAAAATATATTACTGAGTTTTGAATTGTTTTGGCAGCGGCTACCTTTAATCTTCAGAATGTGATGATGCCCAATTTATTCAAACAATTCTCAGCAGCTGGCAACTTGACAGTGGTCTGCTCCCGACACCCTACTGTACCTTGAAACAATATTTTAATATCATCTAAGCTCAACTCAGTCCGAATCAATGTATATAGGAGTAAGTTATGGAATATGTACCGGTATATAGATAGGCATCACTGACTACAGAAAGAGCTTTTCATCGCATAAAACATGTACCTAAAATATTGCCAAAACGAATAATCCATCCCATCATTCCAGCACTAACTTGTGCATACTTTTTGTTAATAGTAGGCCTAACAGGAGAATAAATTAATGGGGAACAAAAAAGTTGTTGATTTGCTTTTAGAAATAACTATTTTAACATCAGTATCTTACACAGACTGAGTAAAAGCTTTTAAATATTCTGCATGAGAGGAGATAGATGCTGGTCAAAGAAAGCAGAATTAGTATTATAGTAAAGGCCTACTGGCATAAAGCAGATATCCATATGTGCAGCTATTTATTTCTATCCTTGAGAAGGAATTTTACATCTCAACTTCTCATCTATCATCAGTCACACTATATAGAGGATGTGGAAATGTTTCATATTTATTTACAAATATTCACTAAATGCTAAATGGTAATTTAATGATGATAATTGTATATCAGTGTAGAAATTGGAAGTCGAATATTTGATTAGCTAGCTCGGTCGAATGAACAATATACTTTTGCCAACTTTCATAAGATTTGCATTGCACTAACCATAAATATATTGTGGTGACAAAGTATTCACTTCTCACCTATTTCTGCCAGTATTAGTTTTCAAAGCTTTTTGGTACGGTAATTGTTTCCAAAGTTTTGCAAATAACATTTCCAAAGTTTTCAAATATATAATAGTAATTTTAAAGCTAGAGCGAGAGAAATATACTATTTTAAAAGTTAGAATAGTTATTTTCAATGGTGTTTCTATTAAAAGAATTTGAAGAAATTAGTAAATGTGTTCAAATTTGTCTGAAAATCTCACATCAGAATTTAAAAATTTAGCAAAAGTATGGCGACAATATTATCAGGTAGTTATTGAGAAAGGGTTTGAGCCAAATAAATACATATATTACGGTAGCGAAAATTCATGGAATTTTTAGTACCGGTCTTGCATGCATTGCAATACACGCATGCACGTAGGTATTGTTGAAATTAACATACCGGTATTTAAACATCCTATCAACCAAACTTTTTCTCAGCTATTATTTTCTGATAAACCTATAATGATAGTATTACCGACTAGGCTACTCATTATTTATCAATGTTAAACATCTTCTCTCTCAAACATTTCTCTATCAATGCTTCCAGGAAGAGAGGGCGATTGTTGTCAGTACAACTAAAGAGAAATTATTTTAATCTTATATCATTCCTCTAGAGGATTCACATAGCATGTTTTGAAATGGGGTATTCAATCATCTACGGTAATAATGTATTATATTAGGAATAGAATTAAATACATTTGTAAACATCTTGAATAGTATCATTATCCAATAGAATTAGAATTTCCAAATAAAAATAGAATTGTAATTATCCAATAGAATTATCCATTATCTAAATATGCATCTCTCTCCATACCTCTAAGTTTGTCTCTTCACTTATTATTTATTATTAATAAGTAAATTAGGACTTGGGACTCACAGGTATAATAGCGAAATTAGGACTCACAGGTCCTCTATAACATTTAACCTTGATCTCTGTTTATTTATTATACGTAAGTTACATGTATAATACGTATCCTAATTACAAATTAGCCTACTTACGGTATTCTATAGCATGCATTTCATGCAGAGATCACGATTAATCTATCACATTTTTTAGTCAACTAAAGGCTACATGCTTGCTTTACATTTACTTTGTATTATAATTATCATGGAGGCTACCAACAGCTAGCAATGGATTCTAGCTGTGTAGGCTGCCCGGCTACCCAGAGCCCAATAGGTAAAGTCTGTCCAAGCAAGGAAGCAACATTCTGGCAAGATGGGAAAATGACTCCAGCTCGGTCAATATTGGTTCAGAAATTATTAATTTGGTCTCAAATTGTAGGAAACATTCTGATCTATAATTTGAGATCAAATTTATAATTATTGAAACAATAATATTGACCGAGCTGTAGTCATTTTTCCATTTTGCCAGAATGTATTTTTTGCTTGGACAAACTATATTTTTGTACAAGTGGTTTTAGTACATCTACATGATTAATAATAGAGATTTTTGGAGTACTCACTTGCCATACTCGTCCTTGGCGAAGGGCCGCGGCGAGGGTGAGCGACTGAATTGTCCGCTGAAGGGGTTGAGCTGCTGGCTCTCCAGGTGCCGGTTGATCTGGCTGTTGAACTTGCTCACCTTGTCGGCGAGGCGGTCTCCTAGCAGCGACATCACTGATGAGCGAGCGATAACTGCAACAACGACTGACGGCGGCAACTAGCGACTGACTGACACCGCCTGGCTTCTCTTGACCGTGGCCGACGACGCTTGCCGCTCATCTCTGGCGCCAAGCCAAGCACATCCCTTCTCGAAATCTTGCTTCCTTGTCTCCATTTAGACGCCTTCTGTCACTCTACCCCTTCCACGAAATCTAGCTTCCTTGTCTCTCCATCAGTCTTTTTCAAATATTTAATTCAGTATTTATTCAAATAAATAGCAACATTATTATTATTATCATCATCATCATCATACAGTTTATTATTATTGGATGAAGACAGTAGGAGACAAACAGTGGTATGTGAGTGAGAATTCCACAGAGTGAAGATTTTCCAAGTGTAAATTTCACTATAATAAGTATATTATTTGAAAGCAATAAAATTAAATAGTTGAAGACTGATGAAGAGCAAAATTTTCACTTCATATTATTCTTTACTGTGTAATTTCCAAGCCACGTCAATCACTTTACCCTCCTCACGAAATTTTGCTTCCTTAATCAGTCTTCAACTGAATAGTTTTATTGCTTTCAAAAATTGATATTATAGCAAAATTAACACTGCATTATTTAGTCTTGAAAAATTATCACTGTAGTGTAACTCCCAAGCTTATGCTGGCTTTCCCCCTATCTCAGTTTCTCCATTCCCCTTCATTCGTTGTCTCATCGCATTTTTCACTATTTAACACGCTTTGGGCACGAATTCACGATGGGTGCCAAACTTCAATTATAAAAAAAAAACCTGTAATAATGTAACTACTTTCTCCAACGATCTAATTTTGTCGAGTACAGAATGTGTGAATTGTAATGTGATTGTGTGTGTGTGATCAAAGATGTGTGTTTGCCTTGCTCAACGTAAATTTTCCAATTTACATCAGCCTGAATCCCGCTCCGTAGAATTGATTTCGTTTGTATAGTAGCTTCTTTCTCTCGTATATAAGAGCTGGTCTGATGCCACTTGCATTACAGAGTTTCAATAAGATTTTCAGATAATTCTTCCGCTGCCTTCGAAGTTCCTGCTGTGAATGAAGTTGAAAAATGTATTTTATATAAGAATGGTTTATATAAATAAAGTAGAGTTAAATTCTACTGTGATTTTATAATAATCAACTGAATAAAATATAGAGTCGGATGAATGAATTTAAATATATACTCTCTGTCAATAAGTTGTGATTTGTTCACAGTTCAATTTATTTCCAAGAAGATTACATATTATTTTTCAAAAGATACAATAATCGATTTGTTATTTCTCGTTCATCTGAGTTGAATTCATTCATCGTATCAAACTTTGAATGATTTTTTAATCTTGTTGGAAGGAAATTGAGCCGTGACACGATTGGATATTGAACCTTCAGCTTGAAATAAAGCTTCTGGTTGTTAAATGATCCTTTCAATTGTCGTATTAAAACGTTTACTCACAACCTCTTATTGAATATAGCCTACTCTTGTAGTATGCCTCGCATGCAAGAGTCAAGTTAGTATTGGACATATCGAGTTGAGTATTGTCCACTCGGTAAGGGTGGTTGTTTAGTGATCATGAAGTCAAGTCACAAACACTGAGGACTGCTCTTGAATTTCCATCGTAACAACCGATTGAAGGATCTAAGTCATTAATTCAAGGTTTTTTATGTAGAAAGGAGTTTCTATAGTATTTCCATAATATTACATTTTCCCTAGAAGCTATACAGCGCATCCTACTTATAATCCCTCCCGTGTATTCTAGTATTCGTAAATAAATCCTATCCCCACACGGAAATTACATACTTTCAAGTACAGGCCGACACCTCATTCACGATGACTTGAGACGAGATAAACAAATCGACAACGTAAACAAACAGGGCTGCTACAGTGCTACTGTTGTGATGACAAACCATAGCAACGATACGACACAGTTCCGACGAAAAAAGTTGACGACATATGCGCATTGCCAATGCTATGACGTGTTGAAAGGTTAAGGTTTGTTGTGGTCAAGGTAGCCACCTCAAACTTTCACTCACACACACGCAAAAAGATTGTTTATTTCATCATAAGTGATCGTAAATAGTGTATATTTATTGGTATGATCTATTTAATATCAGACTCATTATGATTTTAACAATCCGTGATATGAACAAGCAGGATTATCATATAACCCTGTGTTAAGGAGTGCACACAGCCTTCCACCATCGTTGCCTTTTAAGAGACCTATGTTGGGGAAAATAAAACTTCATTAATATCTCTATACATATATATTCTTTATTTGGTTTAACCTAAGAAAATCACAGCACACAAACGATGTGAAGTTTTTTTAAAATTCCACAAATATTTTTTTAGCCTTAGGCCAGTATTAAACTATAATATAGTTCTGTGTCAAATGAAATGAAATTGAAATATATTATTCACCTAATATCGTATTTTCTCTTCATTCACGGCCAAGCTACAATAAAGCTTGGTCATGTCTCATTCCATATGACATGGAACTATTGTAGGTTAATAACGGCCTCATTGAAAATGCTCATTATCAGCATTACAAAACTAAAAATAATAATAATAGAACTAAAAATATAATAGCTTCAATATATTGTACAGTCTATTTAAAACAATTCTAGTTTAGGCCTACTGTGTAAAAAACTATCAAATTTTCATTTTGGGTGAGTTTTCATGTGAATAAATATAATTATTATATATGATCTTGAAGTAATTATTCATGATGTTTGAATCATCAATTACTAAGAAATGTTAATGGGTTATCAACAATGATTATTACAAAATATACCCTATCAGCAATAACGTACTTCAAATGGGAAAGTAAAATAAATCCAATTTCTATTTTTATAATCTGAATGAATAATAATCTAAATTATTATCATTATATTAGCCTTTATTCTTTGAATTAATCAAAATGCTACCTATTTACAACTAAAGTTCAAATTTTTCAAATAGTTTAAAAATTTGTAGCCAAGTACAGAGCGCTTTCAAACTTTACACCCATTGTTAATACTCAACTTGTGAATTGTAATAATGTTACAAAGAATTTGAGGGACTTAATTCTTGGAATGGGATCACCAGAGAAATTTCGAGAAATTTCTACCCCCTGGAGCAGTTCAATTTCCTTTCGAAAAGATTCAAAACATTTGATAAATGATAAAAGAAATACTACTCGATAAAATTCAAGACCATTCAATTCGATTGTTGCATTCAATGTGAATGAATGTGGAACAAAATATGACTTTTCAATAAGATCCACAAGACAGCATGATTTAATACAATATTAAGATTGATACAACATGATTTGATACAATATTAAAACAATCGAATTGAACACTCAAATGGTCTTGTACCATTATTTAAACGTCTTGTATTGATTCAAGTCGAATTTTGTGTATAAAATTTTATATACTTTAGTATCTACTTGAATCTTTGATTTTATTTTTTGTATCTTCTTGAAAGGGAATTGAACCATGTATGTACAGATTCAAAGAAGAATTATTATTAGTATCACCTATCACAGAAGCCAAGACGCTATGATAAAAGAACAATATTATAAATATAGCTATAAAATTCTACTTACAACTAATAGTAGGTTGTACGAGACCACTGTGTTATAAAAATCGACTTTTTATAAAAACTATAACAAACTTGGAAATTGATGTTGGATGTAATCATTTTTCAGTTTCATTTTTGTTTTCTTCATCTTCATTCGTTGATTTATTTTTTGAAAGGAGGGCGTAGCCCAATCCGATAATGCCACCGACCGCCAGTCCAACAGCCCCTGCCATGGCTGCTCCTTCTAAGCCCTCTGAAACAAAACAAAATAATTGTGCTCATTAAAACTCTTTAAGAAATGTACGATAAAATAGAGACAGAAAATTTGAAGATTAGAGGAATTGATATAATACAATTATAATATTTGATGAATTTTGCTATTATTGGTGTATCAGTTGTGATGGTTTTCTGTCAAGTAAAACAAAAATTTATTTCGGATAAAAAATTGTGTGTTTACAGAACATAGGTCATAGGTAACTTTTTTGGCTACATTTTTAATCAAACTTCAGAAAAGAAATAAGGGCCAAGCCAAGCCTGCTTTTTCCTTTCCTATTCATTTCAAGATAATTTTCTTCATGTTATATAGAAAAAGCAATAACTCAAGACTCTTTCTTTTAATTCAAGAAGGAATTTTAAACAAGAATAAATACCAAGGCGGACATGAATTCTATGCAATAAAATTCAAGTCTGGTGTGCTTACAACTCTTTCTTGTTTGTAGGACCTCAATATTTCATGTATTAATTTCATTTAAACTAAGATTTTGAATAAAAAAAACTAAAAATCGTCATAACAGATGCATCAAAACACAGGTTTCGGTTGTTACACCATCCCCGGTAAATTCAGATATATTCAATATGGATAATTATTTTCTGTCCAAGCAAAGAAGAGCCTCTGGCAAGATGAGGGAAAATGACTCCAGCTTGGTCAATATTTGTTCAAAAACTAGAAATTTGGTAGATCAAATTGTTTCCTACAATTTGAGATCAAATTGATAATTTTTTAACCAAGACTGACCGAGGTTGAGTCATTCTCCCAATTTGCCAGAGGGTCTTCTCTGCTTGGACAGACTATACCACAATATCAACCTTCGCAACTACACAAAAAGTGAAATCCCAAGATCTAAGTACAGTTTTAAGTTACGTCAACTTGGTATATTTCTTACTTCAAGATTACTCGACCAAAAATTTGTAAGTTTATACAATCGTGCATTTTTGTATTAGCTCAAAATATTCGATATTCCTAGTTTGTGTTCATGATATCAAACCATAATAACTTAATTTTATTATCAGAAAGCGACACATTATTATATTTGTTATCCAATCAGGCTAATTGCGTATAAACATGTCTAGTTTTTTGGCCTAGTTAAATGTATAACTCATTATTGCAGTTGGCTAACTTGAAACGAAAATGAGTTGATTACAAACTGAAATGATCAACATTAGTATGCATTGTACACTACACAAGTCAAGGCCAAAATAATTGAGCAGAGAATAATTCACAGTCACATACCACCTGTACTTAAGTTCAATAGAGCTTGAAATTAAATAGAGGTAGAATAATGCAAAGACAGATTACTTGTATTATGATTAGTGATTGGAGTTTCAAATACGTAATACTATTTCTTATCAGAGATCAAGCTAGGAGAAAATGAATTCGTAAAAAAAACATTCTGCTACATTCACTATAAAACATGCGAGTGAGAACTTTTGAAGAACTCGAAACATAACAACGAACAAAATTTACAATAATTTTTTTCACGTATATCTGACTTATTTTGGCATAATTTACTGTCAACTATAGGATTATCGCGTTTTTAATTTAGCACATCATTCAAAGTAAGCATATACGAGATAAACGGATAATAAGGAAACCTACATTAATTTGATTAGGCCTAATAATAATCAAGGAAATTGAAACTTACCACGCCTCAATTTTTTTCGGACAACTTCTTCCAACGCCATCACCTGCTTATTATTTGGCTCTACTTTGAGAAAAGCTTCAGCAAAATGTAAAGCTTTAGAATACTCCTGGAAATACATGAATGAATATTAATTTGATATAATTACATAACTGAAAAATTAATGAATATTGTTATTGAAAGATAAATCTAATAATGGTATCAAACAAACTGCTAATTTGACTATTTTCATTCAAGTCAGACTTCAACACAATAGCGGTTGGAAAATGTTGTTAATACTACCGTATGTTAATGCTGAGCTCTGTGAAGACAGTAATCTTTATCATCATCTTCATCACAAAATCAAACTTTATCAACGTTTACCAGATACCATAGTCAGTGCTGATGACAGAATGAGACATAGAAAAGCTTAAATGCAAAATTGAATCACATATACCTTAATCCTTGCATTTCCAAGAGCCAAGAAATAGATGTAGTCTCTCTTCTCCTCGTCCTTGTATTTCTTGCACATGCATTCGAAAATTGAAAGTCCTTTCCGCACATCAGCAGGGTATTTGCTTCTCACTAGGCAATTTGCATAGTAAAACTCAATTTCCTTGGTCATTTGTCCAGCCTCAGAAGCTTTGTAGTAAGATTCTTCAGCTTTCTGAAAAAATAGTTAAACAGCCATTAATAGAATGTAAAAGCTGATTTATTCAATATCTAAGACTATACTTTCCAACTTTAATCATAATAATTTCTTTAGGGAATCGGAATAGGTAACCTACTCATCAATAATGTTACTTTTTGATAGATATATTCTTCAGCAAATCCAATACATAAAAATCAACATGAGAATTTTAAAAAGCAACACTTTTCCTTAATTTATCAAGTTGGTTACAGGAAGCTTAAAAGGTACTAGCCATAGACTGCCAAAATCTTCAGGGTTTAGCCTCCAAGAGATTAACGCACAATGTTCCAGTCGAGAAGCAATGATGATAAGGAGAACCTTTTTCTGCAAGAGCAGAATCCTACTGCAGCCATCATTGCATGATCCTAGAACACAATAGCAATAGGCTACCATGATTGGTATGGTATGGCTGTGAAAAAGGCTTTAGTAGGCCTATGTTACTACTAGGTACTTCATTGAAATGTGACCTCTCAGCATACGTATCAGATTGATTACTCATGAACATCTATTATAGATCATGTTAACAACGTGATGCTACCGTGTTAGTATGTGTGGCATCTATGATCTATCATGAACCCAAGCAGCTGTACACTCAAATCCTCAAAGGCTGATGGATCCTGCAGCAGAGATCAGAGCAGATGATGAGTCTTTCCAAGATTCATAATTATATATTACAGACTGTTAATTCACCTGAAACCAAGCCCCCAAATGCTGAGCAGACTTTTGGACTGCTGCATTGACATCACTCTCCCTGGCAACTAAAGTTGTAACGTCTGCAAAATTGTCACTTTCAGCCTTGGATCGTTGATGAAATTCAGGATCAGGAGAAGTCCAAGGATGCCACCACTGAGGCGCGCCACTGATTTCTCAACAGAGGCTAACCAAAAACCATTTTGTTTTTCATAGAAGCGTGGCGCATTGTGCCATTATCATGCGTAGTCATTAGCTATCCTATAATATAGTTATCCTATGGTGTGTTTGATCGGGTGTGAACACTTCTTTACTACATTAAGAGAAACAACTTTGTACCTTTTAATTACGGTGCAACGAGCCACACCGGATTCTAAATTCTCTGATCAGAGTCTAAAGGCTAAACTACGCTATCAAATTGATTAGGGCCTATTATCGAAAATCTCAAACCATTGCTATGATATTGTAGCCTAGTATTTGGTTGAATCGTAGATGTATTTTCAACAAATTTTAATGGAAAATACACAAAGTTTGGCATGTTTGAATAAAATAACATTAGCCTAAATTGGAAAAAAATTAATACCGTACTGACCTTCAACTGATCCGATGGTACAACATCGTTTAGAATTTCTTCTATATCCATTTCGATATTTTGAGTAATTTTTGACAAAAAATGAAAATATTTATAATTCTACTATTCTCACCAGAGTTGAGTAAATTTTATAACTGTGATTCACACAATCGAAGTGTTTCACCTAAGTTCTAACCGTGATTCACAAAATCCTGACATTCATCGATTAATATAATTCAATCAAGGGCTAGACAGTATAATTCCACAATTCATTGCAAATGTTTGGATAAGTAACAACACATTATGCAATTCAATGAAACAATAGATAAAAACGCAGCAATACTGTAAACAAACACAAATTGACAAAATTTTCTTTTGTTTTTGTCTCCGCCTGTCATATCATGTCCTTGAAAAACAGATGGAATTGTCAGGCTGCCAGCATGAGAAAACAGTAAGATTTATAAATGATATAATACAAACTTTGTGATATTGGTATTGATAATGATGATTTTGAACTGTTATGGAATATATGAAATTTAAGATAAAATTTGATGAAATACTGAAAACTGAGTTATTTTTTCATGTTACACAGCCTGCACTCTTCTTGTGTAGTACTGTAACCATGGTAACCAGTTAACCAGTAATAACGCAAGGCCGCAAGCGGTATGACAGTTGACAGTTGACACTGTCTTGACAGTGGTGTGCAATTCATGATAATATTGTTATTTAATTGATCAATTTGAATTTTCTAACATGATTGTTATCAATATTATATTTCAAAGAAAATATTAATGAAAACATTGATCATCATCAAAAACAATGAATATTGTGAAGGTTACGCGTCACGAAAATGCGGCTTGGTAAGATGAACTCCTAAAGTAGGTACCTAGAATAATATTAATATTTGATTAAAGCTAAAATTAGTTTCGCTTTAAATAATTACCAATAATTCTAGTAAGTAGGCTCAAATTGAAGATAGAATTGATAATAATTGTGTATTTTGATTGCAATCTCCACTCTTGAAGCAGCACTATTTTCCAGACTTTCCTAAAATAGTAAAAACTTAATATTATCCGGAGCGCTCCGCCGGCTCTCTTTTGGGGTACAATAGGCTTCTACTGTGTAGTGTACTGTATACTGAAGCTCTCCAATCTGGATATTTTTCCTAATTATGACTGGTGATAACAAGACTGGCGAAGTGGCGGAATACTATAATGAGTTTTAATGACTTTTATTAATGTTCAGCTGTCAGGACAGTCTGAAAATAATACCGGTATGCAAGAGCGAATAAACAACTCTCTGAGATAGCAGTCAACTCAAATATGCTCTCTCGGATTGCTCTCCGAATGTCCTGGCAGAGCTGAGCATTAATAAAGAGAGGTTGTTCAACCCCCAATTTTGTTGCAAAATGCTGTATATATAGAGATACTTTCGAAATAGTTATTTCTTGAGTATTTATAAAATGTTTTTCCTTGATGTTTTTGGAGTAACGCGCCGGTCATATCCAGAGGTTCCAAGTTCGATTCTTGTCAATAGAAAGGTTTTTGACCACAGCCAAAAATTATTGGAGGTTATGCTCCTAGGAGGATAGGAGCTACATGTAGGTAATATCAACCCCGTCTCCTCGTAGAAGTCTATAAGAGTCTAAAATATGCATCTCTCATCATCACCTCTCTTATTAAAAAGTTTTTCTATTGAAATATTTTTAGTTTTCAACCAAGTGATTTTAAAAATTGAGTCTTCATGATAAGTTAATTAAACCATATTATGTAACTTGGCATATATTTAATTATATTACCTGTATATTTTTCATGTTTTGTTAATTTATTCCAAGTAGTGAGTTGGGTATTATTGTCTGCTATTTAATGTTATTGTTTATTTCTCTAGCGAGCAGCAAGCAAAATTTGCTAATGAACGGATTTCATCGGTTGAAAAACACTTTTCTGACCTTTGCTCGGTCATGGCTGGGTATACGAGAAAAGTAGCTAGGTAAGAATTTTTTTTGCAAAACAAATCACGACAAACAATGTAACATAATTACTAAAATAGGTATCTATATCATCCATCCTATTACCGTACCAATAGATCTAAGACGTATTTATGACTTCATCACCATTGTTCAATCACGGATCGTCAATGTCAAAGTGCATGTTGAAAATGTCACAGAGTTTCTGAAAACAATTTAAAAACCATATTTCAAGTTCTTTATTAAGTGATCATTAATTATAAGTTATTGTGTGTAATTCAGGAACACTGAAAAACTTGTTTATATAATACATAGGAATTTTTATCATAAATAAAACGAGATAAGAGACCTAGCTGCTGCCAGAAGTCAGTTGAACAGTTTAACCAAAGACAATGTGGCTTTCACCATGCCTTATTCTGTTTAAGAAATAGGTCTTGTACAAGATAGGTTGACTGCCCCTTGTAAAAAATTTCTGAATATACTGTATCACTCAGCAGACTTTGTAGACCTTCTCTCCAAAAGAACCTTCATTTTTCTCAGCAGTATATAGTAGTACCAGTATATAGTGTATTGTGTATATTGTACAGTATATAGTAGTATAGTGGTATGTTTATCTTTCATTCTTCCAAAATTATTTTTTTACCAAATTTTTTCGTTATGTTGATTATGTTTTTCTATTGTATTTGATTCAATTTTGTTTGTATCATATTTTATAACATTGTAATCTGATTATGATGTTGCCATAGGTCTCCGTAGACCTGTCAAACGAGATTGTATATAAAATCAATCAAAATTATTACGATATTAGAATTGAATCTAACAATTATTAGCTCTCACCTCTCAGGAATAGGTGCCATGTAAAATTTTCAGTTCTGATTTTCATAATCTGATTACAACATAATTAGATACAGTACTTGATATTTTAGAAGTGAAAACACAATTTTTTTAAAAAATACCGGCATGTCGGACTTGTTGATGCGGCATTGACAAGAAATCTAAAATTGAAATTGGTGAGATATTCAATTGCTTAAAACTTTGAATACGTAATTTTTGATACCGTAAATTAGCCTCTACTGAAACACGTTTGGAATAAAAATTGAGTTCATCAGCCACTTGCCTTAAACGCGCTTTATTTATTTTAATTTGTTTTTTATTCCTTTCAGAGTCAGAGACATGAATGACAATCTGGCAAAAAATCTACAGAACTACTCGGAAGCAGAGAAAATCAACAGAAGTCTAAAGCAGGGTCTTTGTGATCTTTCAAATACGTTGGTTGAGATTGGTGATTACCGGTTAGTACAGCAAATACAATATTTTAAAGTAGTAATGTAGTTTTCTACAATGATAAATGGTTTGTACATAATAATGAATAAAATATTTTTGTTTCTGAGGCAACTACCGCACACGGTAGCCGCACACGAGGCCGACTCGTCTGTTGAAGTAACAGACGACTGCCACGGCAGCTTGTATAGCTGGAGCCAAAAATTAAGGTGGTTTCGTCAATCTCTTGTGCGTTCCAACAGCTGATGTCTGGTGGTAGTCTAAGTACCGGTAAGTCTACCGTACCAGCTGCCTAGAGAATATAGTTACGCATAATCTCTAGTCAGCTGGTCCAATTTATTGGCTAGTTACTAGCCACTAATTGGAATGTACAAGAAACAGACATGAACCGTCCTAATTTATGGCACCAGCTATTTGACGCACACGGAGCCGTGCATCGAGTAAAACAGATACAGAAGGCACTATATAGAGTATAATGAACGCGAGCACTAATAAATTTTATTATCATTGGAATTTGAAATTTCATAATAATATGTTAGTAAAATTTCAGAAACATTGAAACACAAAGACTGGACAAAAGAGTGGTCCAAGAACTAGTGCAGTACGAGTCAGTTTGCCGGAATGCAAAAGATGAAGTGAAAAATATTTTTTCAGCACGAGATCGCGAACTTGCCTGGAAGAAGCAGCTTGAAAGAGTAAAAGAGAGAAATCCCTACAACAGGCAGCAAATTGTATCCTTTAATACAAATTGATTAGAATAATCAATATCCAATTTTGGTTGATATACAAATTAGTTCACGTACCCATATTAGACTTGGCCTGTTTATATCAGTCTGTACATCAGACTAAGACTAGAACTTATTGAGATAGAGAGGGGTCTCAGGAAGTAGCAGTCTAAACGTTAAACTAAATTTGGTGGAGACATTCTGATTAAAACAAAAAGAAAGACCTTCAATACCTTCAATGAACAACTCACAAGAATATTTCCCCTACTATTTCGGAAACTGAATCTGTTGGATAATTTTTATGCAATATTTTTCTAGTCTGTGTTGTTTGATAAAATAAAATATAATTTCATTTCAATGAATATAATTTCTTTCAATAATAAAATATCTTCCAGTGTTTTAAGCAAAAATAATTTATTCACAATGAATAATAGCGATAATTCCCTTAACATGGTCAATAGACGACAGCAGAATCAGAACTGGTAAAGGCTTCAGTAGAGGTATCACGAACTCAGAAAGCCTTAGAAGAGCAGATGGACTTGTTTGAAAAGAAAAAACTGCATGATTTGAAGTCGATTCTTATGGACTTCATTGCTATTGAAATTGAAAGTCATGCAAAACTTATTGAATTATTCACAAGAGGCTATCAAGAGGTGATGCAGATCAACGAGGAATATGATTTAGAGGTAGAAAATATATATATAGTTTTTCATATAGCATAAAATAGATTGTTTTATTACACAATCAATTAATATACTTATCGCACAATCAATCAAAAACTCTATACATTCTTTATTTGATTCATCAGATTTTTATTGCTGGTAAAATACAAAAATTAAAGTTATGGGGAAAATTGCCTTTCGATTTCTCTGGAGTACCAGAAAAGTTTGCTTGTTTCGTTTCTTCCCAATTTTAGGGGTGAAAATCCCTTTTTGACAAATAGAAGATTCTTCAATACTGAACTTGATATGGGTGTAGGATATTATATATTATGTATCTTATGAAGTAATAATGGCTCATTTCTTCAAGTGTGGATGAATAATAAAATGTGCTGGTCTATTTTCATGCTGGACTAAACTGAATTAGAACCTGTTATTCTAAAAATTTTCAATTTACAAAATATTTGTTGGACTACCGTATATATTTTTAAAACCATATGCTAACGTCAATGCTCATTAAAATTATTGAATAATGTTTCTGTCAAACAGGACTTTCAGAAAGAACGTGGAATTTCGGAGCTGGTACTGTATAATATAATATAATATGACCGTACCTATATTAAGAGTAACTTATTACAAATAATGATTAATATTGATAACTGAAAATGCATTTCAAAGCCCGTCCTTCATCAATATTATTCCAGACTGTTGAGACACTTAGCAAGAAACATAATGAAAAATAGGGTGGCATAAAAGTATTATTTTGATTTTATTTAAGAAAGTAATCAAATTCTCATTAAAAAGGAATAATTTTACCAAGACTAGACACATAAATTATTTTAGTAGGCTACATCAATTGGACGTAACTTATTTCTACTGAATAGAATGTTTCCAAATTCAGCTAAATTAATGAGTTTGTGAAAAATATTCAACCCTAAGAATCACTCTTCTTGCATTATTTTCCATGTCAAGATATTTTAAAAATCTAGTCGTGATACTACGTTTGTAAAAAAAATCAAAATATGAATGAAATGTTGAAATTGATAATTTTTCAAGCGACTTTTAAAGGCAATGTAGATATATGTTTGAACAATAATACGTAATTCGAAAAAAATATTAAACTAGGTAGAGTTAAGGAAGGTATATTAACTAATGTGTACAAGCGAAAAGTTCAAATTGATACATTGCAAGTCATTAGTACCAGCTTCCCTTCAATTAATAATTATATTTATTTTCAGAATTTCCAAGATTCACTGAAAATTTCGGAGACCGCATCAAGATTTGAAACGGTGAGAAAAACTTCATTGAGGAATACATCTCTACTATCAACACTACTAGCTAAACAAAAAAAGGTTCCGAAAAAGAATTCCAGTGGCAATTCATCTTCTTTAACAACTACAACTACAAGTAACAGTGCCGACTTAGTGGTAAGATCAATTTGAATTAAATAGATAAATTTCAATAATCTTATCATGGAAATGAAATTAAACTTGAAAGTCTGACCTACGATAAGGAAAGGAGATGCCCTTCACATCAATAATTTCCAAGCAGAAAGCTTGATTTTCAACTTGAAATAAAATAATTATTCAATATGAAACGATCTATTTAGAAAACAACTGTTTTTATCTGTTATAGTTTCGAATTATACTTCAAGCATTGACTATGGTTATAGTTTCGAATTATACTTCAAGCATTGACTATGGATATAAGTGATATATGGATATATCTGATATAAGTGGATGTATGACTTATATCCACCCTTATACTTATATCCATAGTCAATGCTTCAAGAATATCTATTACGCGGACACTTTTAAATTCACCAACATCTTTAGAATTTGCTCCCAAAAATGCGCAAACATCCACAATAATTAGATTTTCTTGGAGAGATCGTGTTCTATCGAAAAAAGATAATTAAATTAGCTCATCTACCTCAAAGGGATTTTAGACCCCGCAGCTTAGCACGGGTACCTACATTGATTGAATAAGTCTGTATTTAATTGCAGGAGGATTTGAAGCAAGCAGATGACTATGACATTGAAGAAGATGAAGACCAGATTAGTGTATCAGATGCAGAATCATCTTCTTTGTTATCATTCGACAATACAACTAACGAAACTGATAGATCGAAAACCAGAAATCAATAGATATTGTTGAAAACTATGTAAAATCTAAAGAATTGTATAATAGAATACAGAAACCCCATTTCTTCAATATTGATCAAAGGTACCGTATTAATTTAAAAAGATATTCAGTAATAATTTGTCCTAGTTTCAGCTGTATAAGATGAGGCCTACATTATGGCCAATATTTAGGTTTATAGTACCTACATATTACCTTTGACTTCACTAGGAAACCTGACGGTAGAATCAATAAATGATGATTAATAATAATTATTGTTTGTTTTCCTTATACTTTTCATTCATATAACCTAATATTATTATCTTTGTTGAATCTTATTCAGTTGTTCACTGTGATATGAATATTATTTTTATTTAATCGCATTATAATTTGAGGGAATGAAATTAAGCAATTTCATAGTTCATGAATAGGCCCACCTATATACTGTAATGATATTGTCTACTATGAATAAATATATTGCCAATTGCCATCGCAAAATAACTCTTGGAAAGTGATAGCCTTCAATTTATTTTATGATTTTCTCATTTACTATCTCGCTCTATTTTTGGATAAGTACTCAGCTCAAGACTCACCAAATTGAGGTAATTATAGGATTAGTACCGGTACGGTACTGAATTATGTAAAGCATTATCAATTTCATTGTGCCTCAAGATAATGTTCTATTTTTAGACACTAAATTTGTCTCGCAAGTTTGTCAAATGTACATGTTATACTTGATTAGAAAATAGAATATTAGGGAATCGCAATTTTTAAACATAAAATACTGTTAATATTCGAGATATTATTAGAATTTGTTCAACAAATAATAAATGTAGATAGAATGAGCTATTACTTATGTTATCTCATAGCATGAGGAAATATAGAATTGTGTGCTCATCTGAAAAAAAACACTCGAACTTGACTAAGGCTAGTAGAGTAGTGTATATACTATTTCATTATCAGTAAGAAGATTGTTGTCAGAAGTATAATCAATGCTATCAACAGTGAGGTGGTTGCAAATTAGTTGAAATTACAGTATATTATTTACGCAAAATTCTGTGAAATATTATTGTGAAGTGTTGAATGGGTGAAGCTGGTAAGTAGAGAGATATACCGTATCATTCTTTTTCAAATTTGGTTGACGTTATCATTGACAATGGAAAATCTTATTTTCTTTCCTATAATTTCTTTTCTTCGTTTCCCGCCTTTATAAATCTTGGGATTTAGAACAGCGTCACACGAAACAATAATTATATGTTTGGCAAACATATATTATGATGTGCGCAGAGACTCATAATGTGTTTGCCAAGCTTCATTCAATCTAGTAAAATTTATGGAGAAAATAAAAAACCGGACGTCCAAAAGTCGTGCTGGTGTGTGATACGGGATCCACCCAACTCATTAAACCCAGTAAACACATT
The DNA here is from genome assembly GCA_017141385.1 of Sogatella furcifera. Taxonomy (NCBI): domain Eukaryota; kingdom Metazoa; phylum Arthropoda; class Insecta; order Hemiptera; family Delphacidae; genus Sogatella; species Sogatella furcifera. Next base: position 6,770,339 of record CM029547.1, on the reverse strand, counting down.
TCAACTCGGTGTTGAATGAAAATATAATCTCCTGAACATAATAATTATTTCATTAAAATTTCAATTTCAATCAAAGTAGCCTTTTTTTAATTTATTTCTATTTTACACTACATGTTTCGGTGATATAGTCATTTTTTATAATAATTTCATTTTGAACAGCATTATTACATGCTTACTGTATTGCATACTGAACATTACTTATATAAGTTCTTTTTCCTACTTATGTAAAGACCATAATATATTTTAGTGAAGAACAACTTTTATGAAATACCCGTTATGAATACCCTTTCTTGCAAATTATACATTTTTAACGTTTCATTACTGTACAGTAGGCTATGTGTTCTCACATCCTCACATGTAAGTTACAGTCATGACCTATTTGCTAAAGAACGCCTTTATTTCATGTATAATGTTTATATTAAGCTGGTCTTTCGAAAGAGTGTTTTCGATTATGGGCCTATTCAAGTTCCCTTCACTAATAAATGCTCAACCGCAAGTTGTATATTAATGAGACTTTTACCCAGTGTAATTCGCTCATTTAGTTGAGGCTTCAGTTAACATGATTATTTCCAAAATATAGTTTCAAGTTGATGCATCAATTAACCACGTTGATCCTATTCGAACTTAAAAAAGCAAGTTGAAAAAAAACATTGTAAAATAGCTACGGAAACTTAGTTCAGTCTGACAGGTCAGACTTCTGTGACAGACAATAACTGTAAGTGGGTGAGGAAACCGGCAGTCCGATCATTTGACGATCAGCTGTAAATGTAAATGTCAGTGCTGGATGTGGACCCTGTCACAAACTGTAAGTGGATGGGGAAACCCAAGGTGTATAGAATAGTAGCATAGAAACTACTATTTTATGTAAGTTACCTTGGGGAAAACCGGCAGTCCAAAATAGCTGTAAACCGGTAGGCTGATCGTTGAACGGATGATGACCCAAAATTGATGGGGGAGCCGGCATGTTTAATTTATTTTCATTGCGGATGATGCCCACATATAAGCATTATTTAGCTTGTGCGTGGGTAATGGATAATGAGTGCGAAGGTGATTGATGAGGTGAAAAACAGCCATATACTACTGGATCTCGAACCCTGACCAGGCAGTGCTATATATAGTGGACTGAAAGTTGTAAAGCCCCAGCGCACTGCGCCAACCGGGCCGGCACTCAATTAAATTGAATAAGCCAGCAGACTGATCGTCGAACTTACAGTGGCTCAAATTTGAGAGAATTCCATTCTCTACCATTTCAATTGACTTAATTTAATAACCCTTCTCCCTTCAACATCGTATTATGTTTGAAAAATATCATAAAAGAGTATAGAGGAAGAATTCTGATAATTCTTGGATTTACAAAATAAAATGTACTTTACCTTGAAAAAGGATAAAGTTCATTCAATACAAATGAGAGAGGAGATTATGTTCTACAATTTGAGCCCAAATTCGAATTTTTCCCATGCGAATAATGGCTTCCAAGGCATTTGAACACAAAAAATAGTTTTTTCTCTCGGTACCTTAGAATTTCATCCTCAATTTACAGTTTACTTATTCAAGTATTTTTCTGAAAATGTGGACCGTTTTCGAGTTAAATGCGAAAAACTAATAAAGGCGAGGTTTCCTGGCAGTCAAAAGTTGGTCCGAGAGAAATTTTGTGTGCACTTTTCAAATATTGTACAAATTATTGGTACCGTACCCCAAACTAACTTAAAGAACCATTTGAAACTATAAAACCGCAAACAACAACTTTTGCAGGAGTCACGCGGCCTTTGAAAATGCTGTGTTCTGGACCACGCACATTTGAACTACGCGCACTTCAATTCGGCAAATCAGAAGAATAGTTTGCGCAAGCTGAGAAGACACTTCATGATCATTGAAAGTGTATTGTAATGGCGTATCTTATCTGATAAACTGCAAGTCAACAGCCGAACCGCAATCGATCTCTTACTTTCAATAATCGATAATAATTAATCGATAGATGTAACCTCAAATACAAAAATATAACCTCACTTTCATTTTTCGACTTGAAAATGAATAACAATTTTAACACGATGACTTTGCCTTAAAATTAATAAATTGAATACTTCTGAGCTAAAATATTCACTTTGGTAATAGAACTGGTAAGTTTATACAATAATTTACATGATTTATAATACATTGCTTAGTTTCTAGTATTTAATAACAGTCTAACATATTGGCAAGGTTTGGACCACCTTTATTTTGTATGTGATAGTTCAGTCACCTTGATTTAATCCATTTAGATAAATTATACTTATATATTTTGGACTGATATTATTATGAGTCATTTCAATTGACTGTTTCATACTTTATTCAGATTAGACTACTTATTTTATTGTGGTTTTGCTGTTGAAACAATAATTCATTCTCTTCTCTAGTCATGAATGAGTCAAAAGTTATAATTATTGTCTGTGGCCTACCTAACAGCTTAGATTGTTTCAGGTTTAAGTCAAATCCCCAATTGCTTTTGGTCTGGAAATTTTCTTGATTTCTAGAAGACCCCCCTGTCTTCAAAAATTTTCGTGAGAGCCTTCGTAGCTTCAGAACAACCTTCATAACTCCTGTATTTGGAAAGGTGATTTAGGTAGTGATTTGGCCCTTTTTGAGGAGAACGGCCTGTTCTCGAACATGAATTTGGATTCCGAGCTGGGAGATCGACAGTGAGTGCGGTGGACAATGAGCTGAGTGAACTGATGACTGCCTACCTGCCTTTGAGGATGGTGAATCTCTGGCTCTGTGTGATCTGACCTGAGCCTCTTACTGCGTAGACTATTGCATTCTTCTCTGAACTGTGGTCAAGTTCATTTATCATGCCAAAGGTCACTGAAAGAATTATTATTCTCTGAAAGCTGAGTTATTATGGTCTAAGGGATTCATCCCTTTACATCTTGGGCACATACCTTTCTAGGACTCAGCTTTTCTCCCGTGGTTGGGTAAGATGTCAGATTCTTCCAGTGACCTTTGGCATGATAAATGAACTTGACCATTCTGATGTTTGCGGATGATGCTACTCTTCTGACATCAGACGTTGAGCTTGAGCGGGGTTTGAAGGCATCTGCGGAGCATCCTCTGTCTACCACAACATGGTTCCTGGCTAATCGATTTCAGCTGAATGGGGACAAGACCCAAAGGATCCTGTGAAGCTGTTGGGTTGTCTTGGACTGCAAGCTGAGCTGGAGCAGTCACATACAGCAGGTAGCCAGCCGGTTTTCCCGTATTTGCTCCCTGCTGCTTAAGAGGCCTGGTGAATGAGAGTTATCTTGTGATTATGTATCTTTTATCACCACATCACCTATGAATTGCTCCTGTGGGGTCATTCGGTGGGGGCCGCTGGTGTCCTGAGGCTCCAAAAGAGAGCTGTGAAAATTATATCAGGCCACGACAATCTTGCCTACCACAAGCCCATCTTTTCTCGCCTTGGTGTGCTGACGGTCATTAGCCACTACATCCTCCTGTGCTTGGTGAAGAGGAACCAGAACACTCTGGCTGCCCGTAGTCACATTCCCGACCGTCAACACACTGATGTAGTAACAAAATCGTGAGCTGTTTGACGTCACCAGGAGACACCTCCATCGATCGCATGCCACTTACATGATCTCAGCCCTGAAGTTCTTTAATAAGCTGCCTGTTGCAGTGAAGCAGTTGCATGAGGACACTTTCAAGAAAACCGTGAAAGAGCTACTGTGTGGCAAAGCATACTACAGTGTTCAAGAATCAATGGGGGATAATTTAAATATTACAGTAATTGAAAATTGTTATTGTCTGGATCTTTGCCATCTTGATAATAACGTGTTTTGTGTATTCCACTGATATGACGCCATCGATCCAACATTCTCTCATACTTTGGAGATTCTACTTAAAATAGAGCCTATAATCTTGTCATCATACTAATCTTTTCGAACAGAACAGATTAAAAAAAGAAAAATAAATATATCCTAATACAAACGATCGTACATGAATAAACGAGAAGTCAAAAATAAAAACGTGAATAATTCATGCAACGTTCCAAATTATATTAAGGGAATGAATAAAACTTGAGTGACTATTATCAATGAACTAACTCTTGATATTGAAATTTACAGATTTCTAGCTTCAGACAATTTTCCATCCACATTTTTATTTTTCAATGTTTCAGGAATTGTTCTGATGTAAGAATATCAACCTGTGATTCAAAATGATTTGTCAATTCTATATGGATCAAAAAATTCAAAATGTTATTTACTTGGGAGTGTGCTTTCCTGGTACTGTTTGCTGCTGATTATACTGTTACCAATATGCAGGTGAGTTTGATGAAATCTGTTCTCAAAACAGTATAGTCATCAAGGAGGTGTACCCTTCTTGATAATCATTGTGTTGCCATTGAATGCCAAACTTTTGATTGGTTAGCTCGGTCGAATCCGCCATACTTTTGCCAGGTCTCCTGAGATTTATTGAAACGATACGTGAATAATCAGCGTGGAAAATCAGTTTATGTTGAAACAACAAGCCTTGAAATCGCCTAAGCTGCTTTGCCAGTGTTAATTCCTATCACTTTTAATAATTCAAAAAAATATAGATGATAGTATTAGTGGAGAGACAATTTTCAATTCTAAAATTTATTTTAATGTCGTTCCTATTGGAAAAAGTTTGACAAACACGCAAATATTTTAAATCTTCCTGTTAATTTAATTTCTGTATAATTTAATATAATTTCAATCTTGTAAAATTAATCTCTGCAAACTCAACTTAATCTCTGTAAAATTAATATAATTTTAATCTCTGTAGAATTTTAAAGTTTGGCAAACGTAAGTTATGTCGGCGGGAAATGTTTCATCTCAGCATACTGTTATGAAGCTTTTCACACTATACCTTGTGAGTATGCAGTCTCTGTACCTTGACCTTTGTATTGATAAAATTAATTACAAAGTGACTTTTACCTCCACTACAAACATGTTCTTTTTTGTCTGCTGTATTTATTCTTTGTTGAACTAAAACAATTTTCATCGTTTACAGAAAACGCTGATAAGTAGCATCCATGATGAAAACCCTGATTTCACGGTGGAAGGTTACACCAGCTTGGGACTGACTTACACAGTTTTCTCGCTCAGTTTATGGTTTGGACCATCCATAGTATCAGTTCTAGGTATAAGAACTTCCATGGCTGTAGCTGCATTTTTCTACACGTGAGTTTTTTACTAACAAGAATTATGGTTATTTATTCAAATATTCAAGAAATAATAATGAAGTTGTTGAAGGGTGAAAACACAGAGTCCATATCGTCTTCTATTCCTAATTCTGATGAATATTCCAATTACGTTATGCTTGCATTCATTATTAATCAATTTTGAATTATAACTGAGATGAGAATAGAAATGATTTATTTCATTAATTCACAACGTGAGCAATTGAGCAGGATACTAATAGTATACTAGTAATAATTTAACTTCTATATTGCTTATATTATATAATTCAATTAATTTAATTAGCTTTAACTTCTAGTAAAATCTATTAACCATTGTTATTTATTAATTATATTCGTATTTTTTATTCAAACCCCCCTTACATTATATTCAATGAATAATATACATAATTTAAAACACATAATGTGTTGAATGAAGCAAGTGAAACTGTTCATGGATGATCATAGACATATGAGTAACGATTTTGGATGCTCCAGAATATCTCCAGATAATTATTCTCTTATAGTTATAGAGCGTAGAACTCTTTTATCAAATGTGTACTGATATTTGCAGGCTTTACATTCTAGCATTCAATGTGGAAGAAGCGTGGGCAATTTACACAGTTGTTGTGTTTGGAGGAATAGCCGGTGGAATACTGTGGACAGCAGAAGGCAACTATCTGGTTTTGAACTCTGATCCTCAGACAATATCACGAAATGTCAGTATTTTTTGGGCCTTCCTCCAATCTTCGTGAGTAATATAATAGTATTAATTTTAAAACGTTTTCCGATTTATAAATACAAAACGTTCAGTATCATGGTTCACTCTGTTGGGCTTCTTTAAAAATTATAACGATTGTTTGGTTTGATATGGCATGGCCGACCACAATCAATAGGGGTATTCACTCAACCTGTGGTAAAATCCAGTTATTTTCTATAGTAGTAGTAGTAGTAGTAGCCTATACTATAGTAATACAAATTACAATACTATAGTAATACAAAGTACAATACTATAGTAATACAATATTAGTATAATGCAATGTAGTCTGGGTGCCAATGAGGAGAACCTTTTTTTGTGGTATGTCGTTGATTTTTTGATCGATTATGGTAGATTTTGATGTGTAGATTCCGAATCCGAGTGATGCCAAGCTGTAAAAGTTGAGCATTTTTTTGTAATTCAAGATGGCGGCCAAAATTGAAGTTTCATTTCTAGTCTACCACGATTTCCGTCAAAACGAAGCGTCGGACGAAATGGTATTGGACTCATGTCTCTATCCTTATTTGGAACGGAGTTATGATTTTTTAAAAAAGAAGCTAATTTTCAAGAAAAATGAGAATTTGAGTATTTTTAGTTTTTGCTTGCCTAGATTTTCTGACGTATTCATTTGAATCGTGTGAATCAAAATCCCTATGGGAATAATTTTGTCCTCTACAATTTGAGACCAAGTAGACCTCTTATCTTGTATAGTTTTTGAATTAGGGCAGTAAAAAGATATCCTTGTATCTCAAAAAACCCTATTTATGGGGAAAATGGTCTCCAAAAAATTTATACGTGCTTGTATTGAGATTTTATTTGGTAATAATGTATTCTAGATCAATTTTCAGCAGATAAGCCACTTACCGACCTGAATTTTGGTCATGTTCAGTAGTAAGGACCCTCCAAGGATCTCAATCTAAGGATACCTCTAACTATTGTAAAAGTCATCGGATCTCAAAAATCTATAGCTCATTATTTTCAGCTCTTCAAAGCGGTCTAAATTCATATATAATGTGTGAAATTTGGTTAAAATTGAGAAAAATAATTTCTGAGAGAATATCGACTTTTCCATCATATACGAAAAACGGTCATTTTTTGCTTACAAATGAGTATATCTTCCAAGTCCTATGAGATAAAAAATTGAAATTATCATGAAAGTGTAGAGAAATTCTTCCTCTTCAATCTCATATAGATAACTTTTATGGCATCACGCATTCAAGATAGTTTAATCAACTTCAATAAATTATGAAATTCCATACATTCATTTTTTAAGGATTGTCAGGTAAGAAATGGTCTCTAAATTCAGTTTGTTTCATGGTGCAAAGATTTATTAGAGGATCAAACATGTAGAACAAATTATTCTCTACAATTTGAGCCTTAAACGTGTTTTTATCTTGTTCCAAACTTGATTTTGAGTCTATTGATTGCCTGATAAGCCATTAAAAAATGACTGTATGGAATTTCATAATTTATTGAAGTTCATTAAACTATCTTAAATGCGTGATACCATAAAAGTTCGTATATGATGGAAAAGTCGATATTCTTTCAGAAATTATTTAAAAAGCTAAAGTAAGGAATTGGAAAAGCTATCATTGTATTGTGTGCGGGAAGCAAAATGGGAACATACCTGTTGCTTCCATTGAAACATTATTAATTAGTTTCTCAATTAGAAAGAATATTCCAATTTTAAACCGGAGAAAAAATAATATAAATTTGAATATTTTTTTAGTCCTGAAGTTAAATACGTTTACTTTAAATATTTTTTTTTATAATCTCCATTATCTTTTCAGATCTTTATTTGGAAACTTGTTCACTTTTTATCAATTTCGAGGAAAGTCTACAATAGATGGTCCCACTCGACGCCTTGTGATCTATATATTGGGAGCATTAGCTGGTGTCTCGGTCATCATGTTTCTATTTCTGAGACCAGTTAAATCCAGATCGTCTTCAGTAATGAATCAGCAAATGAAAGAAGGACCATTGAAGGAGTTCTTTAAGACATGGTCGTTATTCAAATCGAAAAAAATGCTTATACTCAACATCATTTTCTGTTACACAGGTAAATTTCTGTAATATTTTGAAAGTTTATGAAAATTCTAAAAATCCAAGTACTTTTACTATTTCGAATCAGTAGGTATATCGTATGATTGCAGTTTGAAGTTTTGACGTCCAGTCGAATCGGGCTCCCCTAACAATTTCTTAGAAAAATTGCTTGCTATGAAGTCGAGCATGGTGTAGAGATTCTGATTTTTCCAATAACCTCATCTTCTAATACACATAATAGACTGTGTACATTTCGTGAAAAATAATTTATTAAGATATAATTTTATTTAAAACCTTGTTTTGAACTGTTGTAAAAATTGGTAGAGGAGCAGTTTTGGGCATCTGCCTGTTGCACTCGCCTATATGTGTATAATTATTATTGAATGAATGAATGAATTATGATAATAGTAATCATGTACAAAATTTGATAATAATAATAATGAAGTTCAAGCATTTCAATTGTGAATTGTAAGTATTTTTGGAAATCGCCAGTTTTAAATGTAATAAATTAAATGCTATGATATAAAATTATATAATTTCAAATAAATAAATGTAATGTTTTTATAATTCAAATGATAATTTGAAGAAAGCTTTATAAATAGATCTAGAGTCCTCTGAATATAACATTGTTTCAACTTATAGTTAATACTTTAAGCTTATAATCCTGGTAAGTTTTATCTACAGTTACATCAATTAAATCTTACAGTTTCATATTTTAATCTTACAGGTTTGCAACATGCCTTCATATATGCAATTTATAGTCCCAGCATAGGATTCACTGGTGCTTTTGGTAATATTTCAAAGCAATTGGTGCCACTATCAGGGATATTCATTTCACTTGGAGAAGTAGTTGGTGAGTAATGATTCCAATAATTTAGAGTTGTAATGGAAATTTCCTGCAATTGATATTGCCTATTTCTTTCAAATACTGTTAGTTGTTCGTTCGAAGATTCACTACATTATTTATAACATAGCACGTAATGCTGACTAGTATGTTAGCATCTAGAAGTTTGAGACCATTTCTTATGAAACAGTCAACTGTTATAGTCTGTCTAAGCAAAGAAGACCCTCTGGCAAGATGGGAAAATGACTCAAGCTCGGTCAATATTGGTTCAAAAATGATAAATTAGATCTCAAATTGTAGGAAACAATTTGATCTACTATTAAGACCACAAGCTTGAGTCATCTGTTCAAGCTGGATTTTCCCATCTTGCCAGAGGGTCTTCTTTGCTTGGACAGACTATACTAAAACAAAACCCTTCATTAGAAGTTGATTACTGAATTCGTTGATTTAAAACTGTTCTTGATGTTTTGGAGGTAATTATTTATATTTAGCATTATAATAAAAAAATATTATTATAATGATATAACAATTGAAATGAGGAATGTTTAATAATGCTTTTTGCGTCAGTTTTAACTTGGTTAGCCAACCAGAATATAATCAAAGTAACAATAATGTGCTAAAATAAATTCTAATAAATGTGCTAATAAATTCTGCAAACTATTATAATTATTACACTACAAATTATTATTTGATACTCACCACAGATAGAAAATTGCATATATCTTCGAAACCATTCTTCCTGTTCTATTGCAAGCCTATAATCATATGAAACTAGCATTAAATCATCCTTGAATTGTATTCATTGTATAATGAACTATCATTTTACAATTTATATCATTCAAAACTTCACTCTGCTTTCAGGAGGCTGCTTACAAATAATCTTCAATGGCTGTATAGGAAAATTGAGGTATAAAAGGATAGGAATTATTATACTTGGATTAGTAATGCAGTTTTGTGCATTTACGATAATATTCTTGAATCTACCGAACAATTCAGTCTTTGGAGAAACATCTGACCCTGCAATCATTGAACCCAGGTAAGTTGGAAAAGTCATATCAACAACAGATATTACATTAGATTTAGCTTTTCTAGTTTTGTGAGCAAATAAGGCAGTTCTGCTATTGTCATCTTCTATTAATTATTGCATGTTGATTATCATTCATAGAACAAAAATAATATCTGGCCAAAGTTCACGTTTGAATGGATTCAACTTTAATTCAAATGGAAACCTCAAGTTCCAGAATGGATTCAACTTTTTTCCTAAAATCTATTGATTATATCTTTATATTTGTATTAAACAATTTTATTTGTACATCAGCACAAAACAGTTGCATCGAGTGTTTTTTTCACTTGGAAATATCTTATCACATTTCAACTTAAATATGTATTAATCAGTGAAAAGTAAATGAATAAGGAACAGCAAAAATGTTCAATATCATTGCATATTACAATGTTACATTGTAAGGTGAGTAATAGACAAGTAAGTTTTAGGCTAATGTTATAAGTTAATTCTTCAATTCACGATTATCTTATCAGATGGAATGATATGAAAAATTTTATTATTCACAAACGCTTTTGGCTATTATCCTGCATCAATATTTTTTGTTACACCTACATTAATAATAATTGGTGATTTCTGCACGTGAACTCTTCAAAAATAGAGCTTGTTTCCAATGCAAAAATTGTGTTGAAAGGTTCCTTGTATAGTCTGGTCGAGCAAAGAAGACATTCTGGCAAGATGAGAAAATGGCAAATTTATAATTCTTGAAATTATTGACCGATCTAGCTTCATTTTCTCACCTTGCCAGAATGTCTTCTTTACTCAACCAGACTATAGAATTCAAAGCTTTTGTTAAAATAGCTGAAGTATCGATTATTAATGGCGTGATTTGTATATTGCAGTGCAGTTTTGGCCATGCTGTGCAGTTTTCTCCTGGGTTTAGGAGATAGTTGTCTCAACACACAAAACTATTCTATTATTGCCGTGATTTTCCCAGAAGACAGCGCACAATCTTCAGCACTGTATAAATTCATCAAGGTAAGCTACAATTCATTAAAAATAACATAGAGTTGGAGCCAGAAATTAAGGCGGATTCGCCTTTTCCTTGTGCGTTCCAACAGCTGAGGTTGTCTGGTAATTGTACCGGATCAGCTGACTAAAGAATAGAATAACGAATATACTATAGTCAGCTGGTCAAATTACTCATAACTAGCCAGTAATTTGAATGTAAAAAGAACAATCGAAACTGCCAAAGTACCTAATTGATACAAAATTTGTCTTATTATTCTCAAGTCAGCTGGTCCGGTAGCCTACTGATGGATAAAGGTACGTTGTTACTGGTGCGACTGGAACGATGATCGTTGAATTATTCAATATTGATTATTCCTTCTAATTATAACTCATATTATTTTCTCTATCAATCACAAACTAAAGAAGTACTCAATGAAGACATAGAATCGAGAAGCATGTAATATTGAAGCTAATATTAGTTGCCACAAAATAAAAAATGAGTGTGACATGTTTTAGTAGCAGCTATTTTGCTTGGAGCTACCTACTAACAGATATAGTAGCCAGGTGTGGCACAGGCTCTACTATTGAGCTATGCAACTCTGATACAAAGTAAACAAACTTTCTGCATATATGTGTGCGTGTAAATATGGGGTGGCCACGTGAACCTCGACAAACCATAACCATAATCATCGGCAATGAGAATGAGATGTGCGCATATATGTGTCTGAAATTTTGTTCTGAAAAATTTCAGACACATATATGCGCACATCTCATTCTCATTGCCAATGATTATGGTTATGGTTTGTCGAGGTTCACGTGGCCACCCCATATTTACACGCACACTGATACAAAGTAAACAAACTTTTTGCATATTATATAATTATGCGTGCGTGTAAATATAGGGTGGCCACCTGAACCTCGACAAACCATAACATAACCATTGGCAATGAGAATGAGATGAGTGCATATATGTGTCTGAAATTTTGTTTTTAATGGGACTGTGTCGTATCGTACTTTATCTCAAGCTATTGTGAATGAGGTATGGTGTACTAATGCATTTGTGCGATAAATATTAATATTATCTTATGATGAACAATAATTTTGTTCAGATTTAGTTGATAAATTTTTATGTATGGATAATGTTGAGCACTTTAATAGGCTAGTTCTTATCAATACCCTTTATTTTCCAGAGTCTGTTCGTTGCTGTAGGACTCTATACTTCCAGTCATATTGGACTCTATTCACAGCTAAGCATACTTTTTCCTATGGCTTTAATTGGACTAGCGTCTTTTATTATTGTAGATATAAGTGTGATTGCTAAGGCGCGACTAGAAGAACAGCAAGACTTATCCAAGCGGGAAACTATTCAAAGGTTACAAGTTGATGAATAGGACTGACATTAGGAATCATTCTTGCAGAAATGATTGTTTTTATATTGTGATGTACCGTCAAACGGGGCTACTTTGCTCCAAATTTAAGCATCTTTTTTGGGAAAGATTGTTTTGAAAATTTAATTCAAGAGAATGGAAAGTTTCATTGCTTACTTCTCTAAAGAACAACAACAGAAACCCATAAAATGCACTATTTCATGAAAATAATCAGTTATTATTTTATTTATTTTAATTTTGGAGCAAAGTTGCCCCACAAAGGAGGTTACTATGCTCCAGCTGATAAAATTCATTATTTTTCATGCAGTAACACATCGTGGAGCAAAGATAGGTTCAATAAATGATGGATAAGGGCAAATATACACAAATAACATTATTTAGTATGAAGAAATTCTTATAATTAGAACCATAAAAAACTTATAAAGCATTATTCTCAAACAATCTCATCCAAATTACTATTTTTGTCCATGGAGATCACCTAATCTATTTATTCTACTGTCTATAAATTTAAAAGAATAATAGGCTGATTAAAAATTGACATTCTGATACAATTCACTCATCAAAAAATTCTTTTTCTGTGTTATAGCTACATCCAAATCCTATCAAGCTCAGGGATAGAATAGAAGCCACGCTTGGAAATCATCTTTGGGTTATTAATTCTCCCAACAACATCCTCCCATGGGTATTGGTGTTTGTTCTCAATATCATGCCATTTCCATGATTTCAGTGACTTTTGCATTGACAAAATGCACACCTCATCTTCATTAAAACTAAGCACTCGGCCTGGAAAGAACTCCCCCTCATAATTGAAAACAACAAACTCCCCAACTTTTCTCTCTGGACTTGGTAGGGAAAAGGAGCTTTTCAGGTCTTTTGATCCTTCCAACATGCTAATAAAGTCGTTTTCTTCATCCTCCTCTCTCTCATATTCGTCAATTACTTTATTCAAATCATCATCCTCATCATCACTTTCATCCAAATGCACAATGCTATCCACTCTCTTTTTTTGGGACTTCTCAATTCTCCGACGTCTGCAACGATTCTGTGATGCTAATTCTTCCACTGTCTTGGCTTTCTTCAATTTAGAGGCTGCTATATCTTTACTTGCACAGGTTTCTGGAGCAGTAACTGGCCCTGTACTGCTACCACTTGAACTACAACTTATGTCAGTTTGAAAATGTTCTGGGCCAATGCTTTTTCCAGGAGGAACAGTCATTTGCTTTCTTTTTCCCCTGGAACTTTTCTCTGTCCATCTACCTCGTTTTTCCTCCAAGGATTCCAAAAATGAGCTTTCTATATCTTCTACATTCACTGATGTCGATGTAGGGATTTTCTTCAGCAGTTCATCAAGGCTAATAGGATAAGTTCCACAGGTTCTGAACCCAGACTTTAAATTTTGTTCTGAGCTGGGCTGAGTGAATTCCATAAGTTTCTTCAGTAGGGATGGGAAGTCTTGTTTTTGTAGAGTGCTATTCTTGAAACCACCACTTTCTTTCCATTCAGTGAGGATTTTTCGCCAGCCTCTCTTGAGAGGTGCAAAAAATGCTACATCAAGTGGCTGTGTTAGGTGGGTGCTATTGGCAGGTATGCAAACAAAGTCTATATCATTTTTGTGGCACAAATTGATAACATTTTCACTCAAGTGTGTGGATAGATTGTCTCCTATAATAACTTTTCTACCTTCTAACTTTCTGAGTTGGGGCAAAAGTAAACTCTCCAACCATTCATTAAAAGAGGAAGTGTCAAACCAACCTGATGGTGAATTACAATACCTAGCACCACTTGGTCCATTTTGAGTCCATGTGTCCCACAGTTTTGTGGACTTATAAACTACAAACGGCGGAAGAACCTCCCCTGCAGCATTTCCACAGAACATTACCAAAATACTTGTCTTGGTTGTGTTGCAAATTCTTTCAGGATATTTACACTCCCGCTTCACTATTACTTTTTTTCTCCCAGGGTCATCTGTAAGATTGGATTCATCATAATCCCAGATGTTCTCCGGTGGCAGTCCTTCAGTCACTTTTTCCAAATTACTGATGTATTCACTGATAGTGTCTTTTGTTATTCCAGCCCTGCTTCTCTTGATGTTTGCAGCAAATCGTGCCCCAGTCAGCTGGGGATATCTTTTTAAAAATGAAAGGACCCATTCCCGTCCTGGCAAATTGTTTTTGAAAATTTTTACCGTTCGTCCACATTTGTCCAAATAGGCCTTTGCAATAATTCTAAAATCAAAAGAGTCCAGAGGAAAGCTGAATTCACTACAGCGTACAATGCAGCAAACAAATGCTGCCTCCTCTTCTTCACTAAAAACTGTAGGTTTGCCTGGTGGAGTCTTCTTAACACTGTGAGCACCATCTGAAGTTTTCAAGACCTTGATTTTGTTGATGATTGTCCTTCTTGGAATTTGTATTTTATTTCTGCATCCCGCTGCATGAATGAGTTGGCCCTTCAAAACTGCTTTTAGACATTCATTGAGCGTTTCCAGAGAATAGTTGCAGTAATTTCTTGCATCAACTTTTTTTATATGTCCTGGTCATCCTGAAACAATTACAGAACAAAGTGATAAGAATAAGAGAAAAAGGTTAATAAAAAGTCTGCAGCATAGGCTACCATTTGCACGTTAGTACCGGTCTTAATTAATACTGGCCGGCACTACTTCTTACCTCATGTAGGCTACTGCAGGATTTAGATAGAAAAAATATTTTCTCCAATTTTGGATCAGTAGGCCTAGCTTATTCAAAATTAGCTTTGGCAGGGCAGATAATACTAATTTAGGGTTTAATCATCATTATTATAAATTTATTATTCCATTATTCATTTTATTATTTCATTCGTTTGATTAGAGTTAATCAGAGAGTAAAAGTGGGGTAACTATGCTCTAAAATCCATGGAGCAGAGTAACCCCACTTTCATTCAAAATTAACCTCACTTTGAGAATTGCAAAATATCTTACTAGAATATCATGATATATCCATGAAACTTGGTACCTACTTCAGTGTATAAAACCGGTAAATAGACAGGGAAAATACTCTTACCTGGAAACATTGATGAATTACTGACTCACTTAGCAAATTATGGAGTAGAATATTTTCAGCAAAAACGATCACCAGATGTAAACAATCAAAACTAACAAGAAATTGGCGGGAAGACACGCAAACACGTCACAGTTTGTTAGTAATAGGTACCAACATTATAATTCAAAAATTACCAACACTCTCAGACTTGAGCTTCTCATTCTAGAACGATTCAAACTTTTCCCGAAAATGGAGCAGAGTAACCCCTACAGGAGCAAAGTAACCCCCTTTGACGGTAGCCTACTTCATGTTAGCTCATTAATTATTTTTGAAAGGGAAACGACAGGGTTTTATATTTTGTATGGTCCTCAAGTTCCTCCATGTAACGGAATTTACAGAATTGTAACAGAAAATTGCGACTTGTCCAATTCTTTTTCAATATTGGAATCGAGAAATCTCTTTGCCTACTTAGAAAAATATTATAAATTAAGATGAAATCGCTGCTCGAATTTTCCAATTGAAAAATAATCAAGCTATTTCTCTTACTGTTCCTGTAGCAAAAATTTGAGTTCAGTATTTAATCCCCCCCAAGTATTAGAGTCAATTAAGTCCCATGATTAAAGTCATTACCTCAAATTTATTATGTAAAGACTTGAAAACGCGTAATCATGATGCAAAGCTTTATTACAAGTTGGCTATAACTTGCAATCAACTCACTCTTGAATGTTCCAAAGAAATCCATTTGCTTTTACAGTATTAATATGCTTTAACTTTGATTGGAATAATTTGAATTTCAAAGACCAATATTTTCCAATTATATTTTTTGACCACGATTATAAACAGCTTGATTTGCTATAGCCTTTCTGTGATTGCTATAAAAGGTGAACAAGATAAATTCATATTTGAACAATTTTTTTCATGTTATTAAAAATTATTTGGATTGATCAGAAATGTAAATACCAATATAGTACAAATTTTATATTGTTTGATTTCTGTAGTTATTCTATTGTCAATTGTTGAAAGTCAATATCATTCATTTGTGAATCATCATTCATGCAAACATGGCTTGTTAGATTCTAGATAGTACAGTATTATTTTTCGAAAGTCTCAATCTTCATCAATTTGAATTAATCAGCAAACTATAGTGCTCTACGTATTGGTGAATCCAGTATCGTAGGCTACTTGATCCTATGTAATTAGTATTAAAAATAACTTTAAATATTTCTTATTGTGTTAGACGGGGTGACCAAATCAACGTTGAATGATTTTATATAGATTTAGATTATGTAGTGGTGAAACTGCTCATTAGTTTTTAGTTAAATTTTTGTTACAAAGGTGGTAGTGAAACTACTCTATGTTATTGTTACTGTTTTAATTATTTTTATAGTAATTTATAACAAATGTTGAAATAAAACAAAGAATTGATTCAATAACTTTATTGTCAAATTGTTGAAACCTCAAAGTCTGCTTGAAATAAGAGTTGAATGTAACACAGCAGAGCATTAGAAGTGCTACCAAGAATAAAAAGTCAATGATTGAGCTTGTGTGTCCGAGTTCACATTAAATAAATATTATTTATTGTGATCTAATTCAATTGACGTCATTGATACATCTGTATCCAAGGCAATCATGAGTATAATGCAATTATAATCATAATGCAATCAATGCAATAATACGTAGTCAATTACACACCTATAATGCAGTACATACATCAATTTCAATCCTGTTCATATAAAAATTGTAAAGTGTTTACAATTGACAGAGAAAATAATAGTATTGAATGAATAGACAAGATAATGTCAAACCACAGATTTACTAAGAATCAAGATATCGGTTTCGGTTGCTACACCATTATCAATCTGAATAGGAAGCATGGTAAATGCGTACGATCACATTATCATTCTCAGTTTACCATAGATTGATAATTGTGATTGATAACATAGATAACAACCAAAACCGGTTTCATGATTTTTTTATAAATCTGTGGTTTAATAATATCTTGTATTTTCATTCAATATGAATAACTACCACACAATATCACCTTCACAACTACTTAACAAGTGAGAGATAGCAGTTATTTTGTATAATGCTTTGCTTATCAAAATTGCAAAAAATTATAAGAATTGTCATAAATGAGACATATTTCTTGTAATGTGAATTTTTCACGGAATAATGTTTGATTTGACTATAATCTTGAAATAACACACGGTTGCAACTTGTTAGTCAAAGTGATTTGCAAAAGCACATTTTTCTCAGATATTGCAACAATATTTTTACGATGCACGAATTTATCACTCTACTATAAGCTTACTGGATGTGGCATACATCACTGGCATCCTTGTACAAAATTCTTAAATATCATGCAGCAGGTAACTTATACCTAATAGATGTAAGGGATTAGTTTCAGGTCTAGACAAACCGAGTTTGGAGCTTATCAATAATGTTGTAAAACAACAATGAGTAGTCATTCAAACAAAGATTATTATTTTTCGAGATAACAGTTGATTTCTCTCTCACTGAAAAGGCCAAATTATTGGACTAGAACAATATAGTGTTCAATGTCATAGTTTCAATTATAATTTAGTAAGAAAATGCAATGAATCTTGATAAAAAATAGTATTTTAATTGAGACGTTTCGCAGCATTGTATAGTCAAGATAACGTGTACTAATTATCCGGAAAAAATGCAGTAGGAGCTCAAAAGGTTTTCAACACTAATGAAAGTTTAATTGACTTTAGAGATAACTTTCCGACATTTGAAAATAGTGCCTTGAAATGTGTGCTAGTTTATCATACGGTACAGTTAATGTTATATTTCTCTCAATTTGTTTCCTGATATTGTTCTCTGCGGATTTTACAATCCAGAATTCTGAGGTGAGTTGCTTACATTGTATATTTATTAGTTCGAATGTATATAATTATCTTCTACTAATATATTTTTTATCTTATCAGAATAACTTATTTCCGCCTCATTATACCAGCATAACATTTTTGGATTTACATGAGTAAAGTAGAAAAAACATTGGACCTGATTAAAAAAAACCTTCAATTTTATTATTAAATTATCGTGTTATTAATTTTAATTTTCAAGATGTGTGTGGATTCGGATTATTTATGTTGTATTGTCTCAAAAGAAAAAATCTAATTGGAAGGTCTGATATCTTATTATTTACTATTTATTTAGATTGCTCAATTGATATTCTAAACTTTTAATAATCGAAATGAAATGAAAACACACAGCCTGCTCACAGCTTCATCATGACTCAATCACTATGCTTAAATTAAAAATCAGCTTATGCTTAACGATTAAAAATTATTTATTTTATTCTTCTTTTACAATATACTATAAAATACGAAATTAAGTTTGAAGGTGGCTCCTCATATAGGCAAAGGTGAAATATTTAAGACAAGATTGAGTATAATGAGTACCTATACATTTTGTGCAGATCATTATGATAAAGAATTGATTCATATCTATGTTTACAGAAAACATTAATTTCAAGCATTCATATAGATCACAATGAATTCAATGTTGATGGATACCACCTATTATCATTGCTGTATGTATCTTTTGGACTATTCCTATGGCTTGGACCATCTACGGTTCATTTGATGGGACTTCGTACCAGCTTGTCATTTGCATCGGCTCTCTACTTGTGAGTAAAATGCAATTTATCCATTTTTTAACTCAGTACTCACAATTTTCATCATTAATCAATTTACATGCTTTCATTACTCAATGTGAAATACTTTCACATTATCTGACCGAACTCAGAAATCAGTTGATTTAATAACGTTAAATATATTTTAACTCGACAGATTAGCTATGTCTATTGTCTAATTTATCACAGTTTCTCAGGAATAATAATAATAATAAATTTAGAACACGGTACTGATCTATATACTATCATACGCAGAAGATTGATAGGATTTAGACGTTTCTTGAAACATGTTTGCTTATCAATATAATAAAAATTAGTGACAATCATTCGAATTCAAGAAATAATATAGTTGTCTTTTGGAGGAGCCGATAAGCCCGACTTCCTTGAAAGTCGTCATCATCATCATCTCATTACCCACGCACAGGTCTAGAAGCCTTGTTGCATCACCCTAAAATAAATTTACTAAATACATCAAAGTACACTAAATACATACATTTAAGACTTAGATTAGGGACAAATCCTTAAGTGGGATTTTTTATCTGATGGGCTTATTTTTACAGTAATAATTTATTTACTATAAGTATATGTAAATTATGGTGGTTTTATTATTCGAATAGTCATTATTGCTTAATTTAGATTTTTGTACTTTGCCAACTACCTATTGTATTATTTTGTTCTTTGTATTTTTCTCCTTTAATAAAGATATTTATCTATTTGCTCTTTGTCATTGCTCTTTTTCATTCAAGCATTTTTCTTTTCTTTTTGTTCATCACTACAATCTTAATTATTCTATTTTTTGGTTTATTCATTTATTTGTTAAAAATGAAACTTATTTGATTTCTACTAGTATTTGTATTAAGTGGTAGAGTGGACTGTCCGAACTTCGCCACGTCATTAAAATAAAGAAGTCATTCTATTCTATTCTATGCTCTTGATATCCTTGAGATATAATTTTTTATTAGTCACCAGTACAGAGATTCACGTTTACACATTTTTCAAATGATTTACTCACAAGATCATTTCATTACAATTTTCTTTATTATTACTCGCTTTTGAAAACCATGCAGAAAGTAGATTATAATATTTCTTTTTTGCAGATTGTGCATTTCGTCGTTTTTAGTGGAAAAGTCATGGGTGTTGTACAGCACCTCTATCATTGGTGGAATAGGCGCTGGCATATTGTGGACAGCAGAAGGAAAATATATGATCCTGAATTGTACTCCAGAAACAGTCGGCAGAAATATTGGAATATTCTTCGCAATCTACAATCTATCGTAAGTCAGCTTCTGGAAATGTTTTTATTTTATTAAAAATACAAATATTGTAACTAGATGACTGTAAAATTGGAGTGAAAAAACATGGAAAACATAGGCTCAGAAATTAAATCATCATTC
Organism: Sogatella furcifera; assembly: GCA_017141385.1. Taxonomy (NCBI): domain Eukaryota; kingdom Metazoa; phylum Arthropoda; class Insecta; order Hemiptera; family Delphacidae; genus Sogatella; species Sogatella furcifera. The sequence goes on along the minus strand of CM029547.1, from coordinate 6,750,051 downwards.
TATGATAGACCAAAATATGATAGTGCAGGTCTACAAATGAAACTAGTGACAGTCAATGTAGAACTGTACATTGTATCTATTATCATTGTATCATTGTCTATCGTAGTAGTATAAGTTATTCCATTTTTGAGCACATGCTCATTGTATTAATGAATAACTTTATTTGGTGTAAGGATGCAGCCTAAGAGGTTTGGCAGATTCCCCATGAAAGACTGTAAAATTCTGTTATGTGTGTTTTAAAGTTCTTTATTCTGTTATGTGGTTTTTGGTTAAAATTAGTACACGAATTATAATTCTTAGTCGTAAACGCCTTCATGTCTCAATTTCAAGTACTGTTCCGTATTGCAAATACTGTAGTGGATTCGCAATAATTACTGCGATTCGAATTACAATACTGTAGTCGATAAATGCAATAATTTTGGTGTAATTAATTACCAACATCATTGGATCTCAGTATATCAGTTTGAAAGGAAATTATTTCAAGATTATGTATTACCACATTACCAGATTAATAAATCATATCTTTTGAATAAATTACGGACTGCAGAATCATAGCTTTTAAATTATGGACAGTGAAACGTTGAAATATTGGAGATTAGCAAAGCTTACGTTATTTTGTTGGATAAATTCATTAGGTATATATCAACTGAGTGATTCAGCAGTGCGCTAAAAATAACATGTTAAAAAGATGGCACTTTTCCTTAGTAAACATAATTTAATAATAAGTTATATAACTTATATAAATTTCCTTAATAAATCAGTTTCCTTGACAATCTATTTTTCCTTCTTCTACGCTGTAATTGCAGTTCTTCCACACATAATCAATAGATTAAAATAATATTTTTCTTTATTTTGAGACATCAACAATACAATTTATCAAATGAAACAAGTTTTATTAGAAAATGAATATATTTTAGAAAGATTTATTAATGATGTTTCATATAACTTACAGATTTGCACGTAGCGCAATTGGTATTCTTTAGAGCTCATGTTTCTTCATGGGAGTTATAAAAAATTATTATGTACACATACGCTTTCATTTATGTACATATCAATGTATGTTTTGAATGAAGAAATTAATTGATTGATAATTGAAAAGTAATTGACTGTATGTTAATAGATAAAAACAAAACCACAGTACCCTTTTAGAATGTTTTATTAAAAACAGTGTTATTTTAAATACATTGATGATATAGCCCTAGACAAGGAAACAAGTATTAACTGCTACACTTGAATACTGTATTCCAGATCTCTATGTGGCAATGTGTTCGCTTACTACCAATTGTATGGGAAAAGTTACATAGACGAAAGCACCAGAACGATGATAATATCCATTATGGCCGTACTAGCAGCTATTGCCACAGTTCTTTTCGCGCTGCTTCGCAAACCACCGTCGAGCACCCCCGAGCTGACAATCGAATCTGAAAAACAAACGAAAAATGCGTTGAGCGAATTGAAAAGGACGTGGACTGTTTTCACAACAAAAGAAATGCTCTTGTTGTCCATCACATTTGCATACACAGGTGATGAAAACCTCCTTCAATAGTACCTATATTACATAATGAGTGTGGAAAAGACATTTTTACAAACGAATAATTATATTCTCCAAACGAGCGGTACGCGAGTTTGGAAAATAATTATGAGTTTGTAAACTTTTCCACACGAATTATGTACATTTTTTTCGTCATACTAGACTGAGAAGGATTTATTAAAACCTCAAACAACTGAAAACATTAACTGAAGCCAACATAACTTCAACACAACACTAGCAGTAGCACAAAACAAACGCACACAGTGAACTGTCATGGCGGCTCGTTCGACTCGTTTATTCATACGTCGGAGTTCGGAAAAAACAGCTGTGCTAGATTTTCAGTGCTGTAATTATCATCGTGATGATGACTAGTGCTGTAATAATCATCAAAATGATTATTCCCGCATTCAGAACAGCTGATCTTTGATTCTCCTGTAAACGGCAATTTTCCAAACGCAAATCTAGCTTGGAAAGTTGTGTATTACATACGAGTATGGCGAAAATATACTTACTTAGTCGAAGTAAGTATACTTTTAGAAGAAGTACCACTTTTGGTTGTCGAGGAACGAGCTAATATAAAGAAATAGAAATTTATAGATAAAATGAAATAAATTTCAATTTTCAAAGAAGTAGAAATGTTCTCTTAAATTTCTAAAATAAGTAATTAGTTATGATCACAATAGCATGCACGATAAATCATAAAATCATACAGAGAATCAAGTTTATTGATTTTCTCATCTATCATTTTATTTCCAATTTTTACTTGATAAAGGACAGTAATGATTACCAAGTTCATGAAAGTGGTATACTAAAGAAAATTTAGTAATTTGGTGAGTACACGATGGTACATTTACTTCGAAGATGATGAATTTAACAAAATACTTGTATCAAATGCAAAAATCGAATGAGTCATCGTCTCGAGTAACTCATTATTCCTATTCGATTATAAAATGTGATGCAAGTATCATCTTGTAATTCTTCTTGAAAGAACGCATACTTACTTAGTCAAAGTAAGTATACTTTTAGAAGTACCACTTTTGGTTGTTGAGGAACGAGCTAATATAAAGAAGTAGAAATTTATAGATAAAATGAAATAAATTTCAATTTTCAAAGAAGTAGAAATGTTCACTTAAATTGCTAAAATAAGTAATTAATTATGGTCACAATAGCATGCACGATAAAGCATAAAAGTATACAGAGAATCAAGTTTATTAATTCTTCATCTATCATTCTATTTTCAATTTTTACTTAATAAAGGACAGTAAATGATAACAAAGTTCATGAAAGTGGTATACTAAAGAAAATTTAGTAATTTGGTGAGTACACGATGGTACATTTACTTCGAAGATGATGAATTAAACGAAATACTTGTATCAAATGCAAAAATCGAATGAGTCATCGTCTTGAGTAATTCATTATTCCTATTCGATTATAAAATGTGATGAATCAAGAAGAATCAAGAATTTTATTCGCCATCAATACTTACATGAAGTACATAGACATCGTCAGGTATAAACAATAATAAATGCTTAATGGTAACAAAATACAAGAAATAAAATAATACAACAATAGAGAACACTAGCTACAAGACTTCATTCCACTCAATGTCAAAAAATTCATTTACAGTATATAAGCATTGTCTAATTAATATTTCTTTCAATTTCTTTTTGAACTTATACAGAGGTACAGTGCTTGAAACAATCTGGAGTGGCATTATATAGTTTAATTGACATGTAACTGGATAATTTTTCTGCGATCTTGTATGAGAATATTGTTCAATCCGGAGTTTAAATGCCAAAATGTTTCGTGTATTGATACTGTGGAAATGCTACTATTTGTAAAGATACTTATCCAAATTACCCTGTACATAACATAACACATAAAGTACATAAATTGAGGGCAGAGTCAAAATTTTAAAGTTCACAAACAGAGGCTTGCAGTGAGTATTGTATGGCATTTTTCCAACTATCCTTACTGCTTTTTAAACTTGGAGGATAAAGACAGATTGAAATTCACACTTATTTCCCCACTGAAAATGATACCATACATGAAAAAAATGAACTGCTTTGGATGTGCGCAAAATATACATTTAGGAGGACAGACGAATCCACTGTAACACTTAGTCTACGAATCATATACATTCCCTCTGCCAATCTGCCTGATAAATAGTCTAGGTGAGCATCCCAAGATAAACTTTGATCCAAGTAGAGCCCTAAAAATTTCAGAGGAGGTTCATTTCATGTATCCATCTAGAAAACTTGAAGTTTAAATCAGCTGTCTTGTCATTGTTAAGGGATAAATAGTTTGCTGCACACCAATCATTAATTATTAAGTTACTACTACATAGTTCATTTTGTAGCTCAGATTTGGAGGCACAACTTATTCTCAAACCTAAATCATCAGCAAAGAGGTAACCATCATTATTTATGTTGTCAATATTAGATGGTAGATCATTAATATAGATATTAAATAGGATAGGCCCCAGTATGGATCCTTGAGGTACTCCGTATTCAACTGACCTTCCACTTGAAGTGATACCATCTTTACACACGAATTGTTTCCTTCCACTTAAATATGAGACTATAAGTTTAATTGCATGGAATTTTCATCAAAACCATAGTGAATTAATTTTTATTACTAGAATTTGATGTTTTATTGTATCAAATGCCTTTGAGAAATCATATGATCTAAAGCCTATACTTTTGCCATTCTCCAAGTTGTTGATTATTCCATTGACTACATTAATAACAGGGAGTTGAGTACTCTTTCCCGGACGAAAACCAAACTGTTTGCAAGATAAGATTTCATTACACCTCAAAATAATCAGAAATTTGTTGATGTAGCATGACTTCATAAGCTTTAGAAAATATGGGTACAATTGAGATTGGTCGGAAATTATTCTCCTCATTATTAGAGCCTTTCTTTGTGTATAGGTAATACTTTTACTAATTTTAGTTCATCTGGAAAGAGACTATTGGCAATTAAACATTCATTAAACTGCTAGAAATGTATTAAAATTAGTCATGATCAATTTGTATTATAGAAGTAACATCAGAGAAACATTATCGGTCCTGTTTGTTAACCTCCTTCCTCTCAAATATATAATACGAGTACACACCAATTTTAATCTCTATCGGTGATATTCTAATAACTAAATATTATTAAAATCAATTGACGTTGTTTATGACATTTAAATTGAATATTTATTAAATGAATATTTGTTGGTAGAGACTCGTGTGTTATACGGTCATGTAATTACGTCAGCATTGTGATAAAGTCGAAATAATAATGTAGAACTAAAAATTTATTGTGATATTCAATAGATTTTCTATTATATTCATTTTAGCACAGTAGAATAATATGATTATGAACTTAATGTATGTACTACCTTTACTACCTATATTATTACATGGAACTAAAAAATTGGTTGAAGATTTTGGTGCAATTTTTGTTTAGGTATGCAACAAGCGTTTAATTCGGGAATTTATAGTCCAAGTATAGGATTTACCTTACAACTTGGCAAAACATCCAAACAGCTAGTGCCTCTTTCCGGGATGTTTATTGGACTTGGACAATTTATAAGTGAGTAGAAAATAATTATTTCACTTTGATTCGTAACGCTGAATTAAAAAAAAACTCCAGATGAATCTTTACATTGTCGAAAAGCTTCACTGGAAGATATGAAAATATATTAATCTTAAGGGTTAAGATTATTAAATATATTAATCTTAAGCCAATTCCTCGTTCCCAATCTTAATAGATGGCAATATTCCTATTCATTGATTCATAACAATAACATTCCAAATAGCTTTACTGAACTGATTAGGAAAAAATCGTGTACATCTTTGAAGAGAAGAATTGCAGATTGGATTTTGTCCAGTTATATTGAGGAAAACGTTTTGAATAATTCTTGTCTTTCTTTTTTCAATAGTATGTTTTCTCTTTCCTTTTACCTTCTTTTTTCTTTTTCTTCCACCTTTTCCTTCTTTCAATCTTATCATCTTTTTTCTGTTTCTCTTTGCAATATTATATTATTATTACATTATTTTCTATTAGTAGGTTTTTATGATCTGTTATATTGATAAAACCAGTAGCACTCTTACCTCTTACCTACGCACAGGATTTTTCCTTGCTGGTATTTTGTTCTCATTTTTATATGTTTTGTTTTTTGAAACCTCAAGAAATTTGATTTGTTAACAAAACTTTCGATTAAATACAAACCGTCCTCTTGTTTCTTTGTAGGTGGGCTACTACAATTTTTTCTGGGAAAAAGACTGAGCAATATAATTTGGGGCAGGAGAATAATGATTTTTTGTACCGTTACTTTACAATTGATTGCTTTTGCCTTGATATCAATCAACATTCCTTCTCAAGCAGTATTTGGAGATACTGAGGATGAAGCTATTATAAAAAGCAAGTGAGTACTATATTGTATTGCCTTCTTCCAATATTTGTTTTCATGATTTTGAAATGTTTAAGAACTAGAAAAATATTCTACTATATGTTGAATGCCAAATTTCATTGTAGTCTTACTTTTTTTAATTTGTTCAAATACCTGTTCAAAGTTTCTAATTAATTTCACATCAATTTCAATTGTATCACATTGTAAAAGCTATTAACATTTCAAATTCATTGTAAGCTAGGTTTGTTGGAAGGTAGTTGGTGATTTAAAATTCAATGTCCAGTTACTTCTATTTAAATTATAATAAATATCAAGATCGTAATTCAGTCTTTTCACATCATTTTTCAGGCTCATTTTTTTGTTCTTGTCAAATTTATACTTACTGCATTACACTTGGAACTGAAAATTCAACATGTTAGAGATAATCATATTCATTTTGATGTTTAAAACTTTAAAAAATGATTATAATCAGAGTACCCTATTAAAAATATTTTTTATTTCACACACATTTTATTTTTTATATTTTAAAAATATTTTTAAAAGGGTACTCTGATTATAATCATTTTTTTAAGTTTTAAAATACAGTAGCCCTAGAAGAAAAGAAGTATTGGATCATTTTGAAGTGTTTTATGTTTTTTATCAATTATGCTCAATTTTTTTTTATCAATTGCTCTAATTTATCTTCACTTCAGGATTGGGATCGAATTTTTTTTGCCCATTCAATAATCATTAGAAACAGTAAATTTTAGTTTGAACTATAGTCTAGATTCATTCTATGAGTAATTATTATTTCTCCAATATTCAATCATTGATTTTCCTTGTCTTCTACAGTGTTTACATAGCAATACTGTGCAGTTTTTTACTTGGAGTAGGAGATGGAGGACTTAATACTCAAAACTTTGCGATAATTGCAAACATTTTCCCAGATGATAGCGCACAGTCATTCGCTCTCTACAAATTCACAAAGGTGAGTCACATTACAATAAAATACAATTTTTTATATACAATACAATAAATTTTTGGTATATGATTAAATTTCAAGCACACAAAACATACAAACACGAAAAAACATGCAAGTCTCGTTTGCAGAATGAAAGATAATAACAATATGTGAAACCTGATTTACTAGGTATCAATTGTATGTCACTGTGTCATGTTCAACATAATTCAATTATTCTTATTTTTTCCAGGCAATCTTTGTATCAATTGGATTCTTTGTATCAAGTCGCTTGAATCTCTACCTACAGATTTTGGTTCTAGCTACAGGTGGTTTAGTAGGCGTTGCATCGTATTTCTATGTTGATTACGTTTCAAATTCACAACGTAACAGGAAATCTATACATAATAGAGATATTAAAATGTAAATTCCAACATGAATTTATTTTTCTTGAGCTCAGTTTCACAAAATCAATGGATGGAAAAGAGTACGAGCAGGTGCGTCTCTCTGCGTTTCTCTTTTGAATGCGATTTTTTTGTGGTATCAGTTGTACCATTTTGCAACTCAAAATGGAATCACTTTGTCTCAATTTACATTATCAACAATAAGTTAAAGCTGATGCCAAAACGTTAGGCGGTTTCGTCTGCTCCATCAGCTGATGTTGTCAATCGGAGTTGCCATTTAGCTATGCCTAGATGGTGATTTGTGAAATCAAAAGAGAAAATAGATGGTTTACATCAGCTGTTAGAAGGTTACATCACGTACTAGAGTCAAACGAAAGCTATACAATGTATGATATAGTCTGTCCAAGCAAAGAAGACCCTCTGGCAAGATGGGAAAATGACATCAGCTTGGTCAATATTAGTTCAAGAATTATAAATGTGATCAAATTGTTTCCTAAAATTTTAAATAAAATTGATAATTTTTGAATCAATATTGACCGAGCTGGAGTCATTTTCCCATCTTGCCAGAGGGTCTTCTTTGCGTGGACAGACTATACCAGAAAGAATTCACAGATTCCTTATTAGCAACGATGGTGATGAAATATTGATAGTGTTCGCAAAAGCTGTAAAGACATTATGTTAAAATTTAAATTATAATAGCGTATCTTGCCAGCTATAATATATACTTGAATATCTATAGATAATAAATCCATCTTTATTCGTTTAAACAACAATTCGGTCTCTGTATAAGAGAGCGTTGGTATATAACAATTAATATGTCTTCCAAATAAAATCAAAGTGGTTTTTTATATTATGCTGAGTCAGGTCGATCGTTTATTATTAATTCCATTTAATCATGGAACGAAAGTGACAGTATATACTGTATACTGATCAATATTGATCTCAGTCATAGAATAAGGTACCCTGCTAGAACTATAATCTAGTTTGTAATATAAATTATAATACTTACGTAGTTTCAAGGATTGAATTATTTTTGTATTCTAAATCTATTCTAGTTTATCACATTCTACAAGTGAGGCATAAGGTTTCCTGTCAAAATTCATAATTGAATAGATAATTCAAATTATGCAACAGTATTTTAATAAAATAAAAATTTTGGAAAAGGAGTTTTGTTCAAACTTTATCATAACCCTGTAATCGTTTAATAAATTTAAGGATTCCTGTAAAATAGTAACAGACAATTCTAATAAAGTTCCCTTGTCAAAGCCATTATTCAATTCCATCCCTTCCTCTCTTTTATCTGAACTTGGAAGGACATCATAGTTTTATTGTTCTTTGACTTACTTTCAATGAACCTATGTCCGACAAGCGTCACTTTCTGCTTCATTCAATTCATGTTTCGAACTCTCATTTTTCTTAAATTTGTCTCTCCATCTAATCCACCTTGATAAATTATTCATCAAAATCATTATTGAACACACAATTTTATAACAAATGCAATATCTTCTCTGAATAAATAAGTCAAACTGACTAAAGTAATAGTATAATCTCTCCAAGCAAATAAGACCCTCTGGCAAGTTGGGAAAATGACTCCAGCTTGGTCAATATTTGTTCAAGAATTATAAATGTGGTCTTAATAGTAGATCAAATTGTTTCCTACAATTTGGGATCTAATTGATAATTTTTCAACCAATATTGACCGAGCTTGAGTCATTTCCTCATCTTGCCAGAGGGTCTTCTTTGCTTGGACAGACTACGCTATTACTTTAGTCAGTTTGACTTATTTATTTAAAGAAGATATTGCACTTGTTATATTATTGGGAGACTATACCATCAATAACACAATTAGCTGACAGATTTTGAAAATAAGAAGAGTTGGAGAGTTTTTGTAATGAACTGCAGTCTAATATTTAAACTTTCGTTAGCATCAAGTAGGCCTAGTGTATTATTCTGTAATCTGTATTTGATTCAACTAATTTATGAGAACAGAATTATTTTCTATTAGTTTTACAGTTTATCAATAGCCGACCTCTTTTCAAAAAATTTAGTCGTCTGTGTGTTTTTGTTTTATTTAAAACAATAATAATTTAATACTCCCAAAACAAATTTTTTGCAAGGAATAATTAAAATAGGCTATAAATAATATTTTCTCTGCTGGTAGGATTGTTTGTGTGTAATACATACTATGGGCAATAGGCTTATGTGTTCGATAACAATACAGGCCTAATTGATCCTTGGACTGCAGGGATGGATCAACCAATCGTATGAAACACGGAATTAGGTACCAATGATGAAAATATCAGGGGTAGCCCAGGGTAAACCCAGGGGAAGGTGACGGGATTAAACCCTCCTCCGATTTGAAAATATAATGCAATATATTATATTATATTTGGAATATCCCATATAACATACCGTATCATGGAGTAGCCTACACAATTATATCAAGAGGGTTTATCCCAAAGGCTGTTGAAGATAAGATGCTCACAATGCTTTCTCTATATTATAGATATATGAACTATAAGTGATGACTTCTGTTAAGAGCTCCAATAAGATGAAACCAATCAGCAGCTTTCAAATAGATATATTTCATGATTTCCTGTTCAACTTCATTGTTTCATATTAATCTGGGGGCAAACCCATTTTTTATATTTTTTATGGATATTACCAATTGAATAGGCGGGATAATAATTTTATCACTTCCAATAAAATTGATAAGAAAAAGAATTGTTCAATCCCAATGATAAAAGGTTGGTTTTATGTTATAAAACCTATAAAGCCTATTATATTAAGCGAGCAATTTCTGTATGTATGTATGTGGAACCACGGATCTAGAAAACGGCTCTAACGATTTCCTCGAAATTCGAAATGTAATATAACCGTGATGGAAAAATAAGATTGCACCAGGTCTCATGTCTGGGAAAACTCACTGGCAGGATTAATAAAAGAATAAAATATTCCTTATTCAGGCATAATCCCAAGTACTGCGTATAATGGCTGTTATCGTTAGCTGACCAACGCTATCCAGCTGGAGTAAATGGAGTTACATTCAAATCTACAACACATGTTCATGTCAAAAAATTGTGAGAGGTGATCATATCAATTTTGAATTTATTTTTTACAATAACATATTTGATATGGAATTCAACAGTTCTGCCACAGACAGCTTCAGAGCGCAGCTCGGTACCAGATATTAAATATACTATATAGTATTTGGACAATCATTTTTCCATAACTATTGGACACCCGATAGACAAATAGATAAATGTAATGGATAGACCTTTGTAGAGATTGTGTCCCTTTCTCCTATAAGAGCCTATACTCTATTTAGACACCCAATCGTTCAACATTGTACTCCAAATTGACTGTTCAACAGATATTGTAACCGATAAACCAAAAAAGGAGCAAAAAACTCCATCTCCATTCACCGACATTAGTTATTACGCCATCGCAATAAAATGAACGTGCGCCAGTTATAAATAAAGTGTTATCGTGAGCAAGTTGTTCTTTTTGTAGCTTATAGTAGTGGATTAGGATTAGTGCAATCGTGCCACCCTCGCGACCACTCCCATCAGGCTCCAGCACTGTCAAGGTGAACCGCCAATCGCGGTCGGCTGGACAGTCCAGCCGCGACTAGAACAGCATTTCATTTCTGATTCTGCCAAAAGTAGCAGCGGAAGCCAGTTTAGTGCGCGCTTATTACACTAATTGCCGGCATTCACCGCTCTATTCGGCGGCCGGTGAAGGCGCCCCTTTTTTATCATTCATTTCATTTTGTGGGAAAATCTCCGTAACCAAAAAATCTGTGACCCCCAAAAAAATTGTTCAAAATAGCGAACACGGTAAAGATATCCTACTATAAATTGATTGATTCGTCCTTATATTATATTTTATTTTGTGAAAAAATTTGTAACTGATAGATCCGTGATCCAAAAAATTGATGAAAATAACGGCCGGTAAAGATATCCTAATTGAATATTTATTTCCGTCATAAATTATCTTATTTTATAAAAATTCTGTGATCTAAAAATTTGTTAAAAATGTCTTGTGTTATGATAGACGATAAACTGTTCAATGTCATCTATTTGGGAATTTGTTTTATGCTGCTGTTTGCAGCCGATTTCACGGTTGCTAATATGCAGGTAAGTTATTTTTAAAAGTTTATTTATTCAAATCTTAAAAGTTATATTCCTTCATATCTATTTAAGGATCAAGTCTCTCCTTTCTTTTTGTGATGCAAATTTTATTTTTTGTTATTCTTTATATAACTTGTAATAAAATCCATGTTTATTCTAGTAATTTCACATCATTATAATAATAATTCATATTCATTTATAAAATTATCACGTGAATTTGAATGATTTTTGGATAACATTAGGAGGCTTGTTCAATTTACAAAATATATACTCTAATAAATATATTCTATAGTAGCCTGAATATTATAGTTGGGACGATGCTGTAGAAGTCTGGTTATCATTCAAATTATTATTTTATTCATTGGTAAAACTCACGTTATAGTATATAGAAGATAATATATACTATATACTATAATGCACGGTATATATACCATGATGTAGAACTTGCATAAATAAAAACTCAAGTTTACACAACTCTGCAAATAGATATGTCAGATAGTCATGTCGGAGAGATAAATGAGTGAATCTAGAACACAGAAGTTTTTATAATTCAAGACCAAGAGAAAAAATTATCAAGTTACTTGAGATTTCTGGATCAATTACACAGCTCAGTTTTCAGGTTTGAATCTTTTTTTATGAAACAAGTTCTACCTTATCGCATTAAATGATGGGTTACTGACGATTTCGCACACAAAATTTCACATTGAAATGTCAAGTGTTTTATAAAAATTTTACAATCGCTCGGCGCGTACCCTAGATAGCGTGGATTAACAGAATTAGGGTGATGAAAAGCATCACGTATCATTCTTGTAGGCTAAAGATCATAAAGTTAAAGCACAGCATACGCTCTTGAAAGTTTAGCATTTTGAGTGATAACTGAAATAATTTTTATTATAACTTACATATACACATACAGTTCCTAGTGAAGAATATTTATGATAAAAATCGTTACTGTATAAGTTAATCACAAATTATTCAGAAATTGGTTAAAATTCTGCATATTTGACGATATCAAGTACCCTAGCATAAGCAGAGTTCAATCCAAGTTGCGGTCATCATTACCGGTAGCCTACTATCAATAAATTTTCGAACTAAATCAATGATACAGATAGTAATTTATTTATTCATTTATTCACAATGGAGACAACGGGTTTCCCCGTATGTCTCCTACATTACACGTTAGGCCTATACAAAGAAATAAAGTATCAAATAGTTAGTAATTCAGTTATTATAATAATTATCTTAGTATTTTATATTAAGTTATTACTTTTGTTCTCAACATTTTCAATGTAATAATTATATATTTTTAATTTGTGGTAGGTGTGAGAGAACTTGAATGCTCTTCAAAACAAATCCAAGTAATACTACGGTATTTTCCAAAAAACCAGTTTTGTCAAAACATAATACATTGGGAAATCTTCCTTATCAAACTGAGGGTTTCCCCACTGTCAAAAACGTATTTTTATTTCTTTCCTCAAGAAATAGGATCTTAAAATGTGTCTAATAACCAGTTTGGTGGGTAGTCCTAACCGAATAGTTGAGCTGTTTTCTGAGGATGAGTGTGACAAACTTGTTATTTTATTATTCGATGTGTTTGGATTTTCTCATAACATTTCTAGGAATTGAAGACATCTCGCATAGGTAGTCCCCTTTTATAGAAGGTGGCTATGAATCTAGACAAGAGCCATTAAATCACCGTAACGTTTTTTCTAATACCGGTACCTACTTGAAATGTTATATCAATAATTGAATGAAACTGGAAATAATTTTTTTTCTAAATTTCCAAGATTGTTGAGAAGGATCAATAAACTAAAAAATCTATTAATAATATAGGTTTATATTTATATTCTAGTTAATAGGTGAATAGCATTAATATAATTTCTTATTTTCTCATTCGTATATTATTTAGAAGGTATTTTCAAGAATTCAGAACCGTTATTCAAGCTGGACGAACATATTTAAAAAATCATTATGAAACAAATTTGACCTCATTGACAATACAATCAACACAATTTATCACTCTACAATCTTAAAACCATTTTACTGAGCTTTTAAAGAAATTATCATAATTACTAAGAATCTAGTAACCGTAGACATTCATTAACATAATACTTTTATTTTGATTTAACAAGAAGTCAAATAATTAAGACATGTCTTGAGGCTAAAAATCTGTCGACCTCTAGTATTTGGACTTCCCAAATAGCTCCAAATAGTATACCACACACATATAGTTTATTACAACATAATTGATGGCTAGCAATAGTAAACTTTCTCTCAATTTTGTGCGGCATTAGGTAGATACTGTAGGCTACTTTAATTATTCTTTTCATTTATAGTTTCAATGAGATAGCGTAGCCTACAGGAAGGATGTAACATTTACAATATAAATAACAATGTGCCCGTAAACATACCTATTTCACACGATTACGGTTTTACTGGTCATGAGCACAAGGTCGTTGCCAGGGAACACTGACCTACTAATGAAGTCTCACGAATTTACCATTTTATGGAAACATCTAATGAGTAGTTCTGTAGAAATGCGCATCTTTTGCGACTAAATCCAAACGAGATATTCAAAACTATCCATAGGTAAATTCAGAAATTTCCGTCTTTCGTAGGAGACATTAAGCTGTCGGTCCCACTCTCTTAAGAAAATTGTAATCTCTTATAATCAATCCTTCTGTCGCTCATGCACAAGTCTAGTAGGTAATCATAATGTAAATAAATATATTGTAAGAGGAAATAAATCTTGAGCAGAATTTGATAAAAGTAATAATTATTGATTAAAAATTTATTACTTATCTTAATCATAATCATAATATTCACCCTAAAAAAATCGAAACCCAATTTTTCGGTGTTAGAAGGATATACTTTAACAATTATATTTTTTCGAAAAGTACCATCAACGACACGAATTACGTAGGTAGTAGACCTAATGAGAATTTATTTACAATAGAATATTTTTTCCACAGTTTCTTTTTTGGAGCTAAACAATAACTGTGTGAATAATACGTTTCTTAGAGGAAATAAATCTTGAGCAGAATTTGATAAAAGTAATGATTGATTGAAAATGTGTTACTCATCTTAAATTTAAGTAGTTCAAATCAAAATTATTATTTACATATGGGGAAAAAAGGTTTCACTGCATTCAGAGACAAGTTGATTGCGAATTCTTGAAGGTTTGTCACCTGCTGAGAGCAACAATCAATGAGGAAGTTTGAGAAAGGTCAAGATCGTTTTGATAGACTTAAGCTTATCTGCTAAGGAATATTGGTTTCATGCTGGCAGCGTTGGGTGTAGGCCTAAACGTTGCATTAATCACATCACATATTTCATCCAAATCAAGACAATTAGCAAACCTCGTTCTCGTGAGACAAGCAAATACAAATCAATCTAGATGTCAATTTTTGAGAGTGAAGAAATCATTAGGATTTTTTAGGATTTAGAATATTATTCAAAGAAGAAAAAATAACATATCTCTCTATATAACTAGGATTATTGGAAAAAATATTCAATCATCTTGATTTTGATTGTATAGAAGATTCCTGAATTGGGGTTCATGATGTCTCAAAAATGAGCAATTACAACAGATAGGCTAATGTAGAATATAATGATTTAAAATTAATGATATGCCTACGTATAAATGGTAAATATATCCAATCCGTATTGCAAGTGAATAGATGAGTCAAGCAGTAGGCTACCCTACAATAAGACAAACACCGTTGATAATGACTTTATTTGTCTAGAGTTGCCTTACAAAACAGTTCAATGAACTTAGTTGAAAAAGTACCTATTCAGTCGGTCGTCAGAGAATTTTTTGCTAAGTATTTGCTAGCGATTACTGTAGTTGCGAATAACACTCATCAGAGCATCGCTCATTATGATTGAATAATACCGCACGTTTAAACTGCAAGTCATATCTCTGCAAAGACCACTATGCACTATCCAGCTTATAAAATTATAATCAAGCATCAAGGTCCAGCCAGCTCTATGTGAAGGAAACCACCTACTCACAATGGTGCTGTAGGCCTACCTATAGTTCGCTCAAGCTGAGAAGACATGCCGCTATACAATGTAAAGTCTATTGTAACGGCGTGTCTTCTCAGCTTGTGCCAACTATAATTTGTGACAGGCTAAGGTAAATGACATGAGACATAACTTATTGTTCGATCCGACCACATCAAGTTCATAGAAAGAAATGTTAGCCTAGCCTAGATCAGAGCTGTTAATTAGGTCAATGTCGAAAAAAGAATGCAGTAGGAAATTTCCTTCTCTTTAGAGCGTAATTGCTTTGATTGTAAAACAGTTCATTAGTATTGATTTAGCAAGTCATTTGCCATTCAATTTTTTTTGTGTGGGTGTTTTTTAAACCAATATAAAAAAATCAACACTGCATATATAATATATTAAATAGAAAGACAAGGTATCTTGTCTTTTCATACAATATAATAAATAACTGCTACTACAATATCACCTTCAGTATATAAATGTGGTCAAGAAAAATATAGTTCAACTACATAGGTATTTTGTATTATTCTTATAACCCAAGGGTGGGCTCATTACAGCGAAAAATGTTTACAAAAATTATTTCGTCTAATCGAGAGGGATATGATAATAGTGGTATATATTCGTATACACTAACAATGAAACAAAAACAACAAACAAATATATTTCAAAAAAGAATATACCGTATTCTTCAAAGGAGATGTGCCTACAAGAATTACACAAGTCGAACAAAATATCATTAAAATTACAATGAGATTAATGATCAATATCTGGTACCAAGCTTTCGCTCTGAAGCTGCGGCCGAACTGTTAAATTTCAAAAATTTGTTATTGTGAAAAAATTTCTTTTAATTTATCACCTTTTACAATTTTTTGGTATGAACAGGTGTTATTGATTTGAATGTAACTCCATTTAAGCTGGATAGTTTTGGTCTAGTACTTGGTATTATGCCAGAATAAGGAATATTTAATTATTTTATTAATCCTGCCAGAGAGTTTTCCCAGACATGAGACCTGGTGCAATCTTATTTTTCCATCACGGTTATATTACATTTCAAATTTCGAGAAAATCGTTAGAGCCGTTTTGTAGATCCGTGGTTCCACAAACATACATACATATACATACATACATACAGAAATTGCTCGCTTAATATAATACGATAAGCTGAACTATTCATTCGAGCCTACAGTGTGAGGCACAGGTTATTAGAAGAATTGGTTGAAGACACAGGTTGTGAGAGAAGATAGATCACTATCAATTCTTTGTTTGTTATGAACAAAAACTGGAGGCGAGTCTTAATAGTTTTGCTACATGAATGGAAATAGCCAGCATTCAAACGATCGCTTACACGATTTACATACTTTATTTCTCAAGATGAAGGTCATAACTATAATATATCTGCCCGTTCACGATTTCAACCTTGAAAAGACAAATGATCGGACTAAAATTTATTATAAGTTACTCATTTGGCAGAGAGAATGGATAAATTCCGGCTTATATTCCAAGTGATCAATGAAAAATAAAAATGCTTATTTCAAGAATTATCAAAACTAAACACAATTTTAATTCATGGCATTAAGCAATTGATGCCTTCTTTCTTTCACATGGCTACTCTTGTAATATTAGTAATGGTTTAATAGCTAATCAATCAACGGATTAACTAAATTAATTATTTGTCTTTAGTTCATTCTAGGTATGATTCAAAGTAGGATTAAATTTACTTGGTACCTATATCCCACGTCTCGATTATCATTTTTTACATTATTATTCTCTATATTCATGTTCCCCGCCACCCCGCGTATTGAGAAAGAAATCAGAGATTTGAATATTCCTTGAATGCATCGTAGCCTATTAGTTACTATTTCTACTTAAACAAAAAGTAAAAGTTTTAAAGTACCACTTTAATTTACCATTTCCTACATCGTGGTTTGATAAGGAAAGGAGGTTTCATAAGAGAGAGAAAACAGAATTATAGCCTACAGTATAGATACAATATTTAATTCTAGAAAGACTAGTTCATTAATGTCAAATTGGCTAATGTAATAGTCATGTTAACAGTATCCCAGAATTATCATCAATAGAATTACGGTAGTAAAATTCAGCTTAATAACGGTTCTTTCAGAGAGAACTTTTAATGCCTGATAATTTAGAGAGGATTCATAACGAACTAAGTTATCCTTTTAAAAATCTTCCAACGCATTGAGAAAAATAACAATGACTAGCTGAGAACTTATTTTAAAATATCAATAGGCTACATTTTGTTAGATAAAAGCAGAAAGGAATTATGAAAAATGAAACTTATTATGAGTACATTTTTTATGAGGGTGAAGCCCACATAAGCTCATAGGCTTGTGCGTGGGTAATGAGATGGATGATAGATGACGACTACTTTTTTAGAAGTCGGGACCGAAATTTTAAAGTCGTATTATAAAAATTTCTATAAAGCTTCTTAGCTCTCTGAGGAATAAAAGCTCCTTCTCTACATAATAAGTATACTTGACACACATAATGAACTCATATAAATAGAAAAACCGCTTCGAGATTTACTGTGTAATAATCTGATAGAGAAATTATGTTACTCAATCATATTTTATTTTTCAGAAAACCCTAATATCAAGTATAACCGATGAGAGACCAGATTTTGTTGTTGAAGGGTACACGGTGCTGGGAGTACTGTACTCAATGTTCACAGTTACACTATGGATGGCCCCATCGATAGTGGCCGTTATTGGCATCAGAAGTTCTTTTCTATTCGCATCAGTTGGTTATACGTGAGTATCAAGATAACAATATCAACTTATGCAATAAAAAAATTTCAGTTGAAACTAATTTTTGACAACGCAAGATGTGGTATTAATTTATCTATTGATAGCTGTACTATTTACAAAGTTATCATTCAAGTTCAAATAATTTTCAAATTAATAAGCTTTGTTTAGTAGACTACAGTAATGTGTACATGGTTCAATTTCTTTTCAAGAAAATACATTATAGATGATAGCATGCGATACTCGAGTGGAATGAAACAAAATCAAACATACGTTTTAATAATACGATTTTACATTTTCCAATTAGTTTGTTTCATTTTAGTTCACTTTAATTGTTCCAATTAGATTACTTGTATAATCAAGTACCATCATCCGCAATAAAAAAGTACGGTATCTTCTTGAAAGTAGGTAATGAAGCAATTAGAAACAAACTTAAGTTTCAATAATGAAACAATGTCTTCCAAATAGATTGTTTCATTAAATATAGCATCTTCTTCAAAAGTAATTAGAACGTGGACACAGTTTGATATACTGAACTCTGATTTCATTGCAATGACTGATTGCAATAAATGGGAATTAAAAGAGCACTACTTTATTAAATACCTACTTCAAGGTTTTGATTTTCAAACACCTTTACTCCAACTTCACAGGATCTTCCATTACATGATTTTTCATAATTTAACAATAAAACATTTTGGTTGAATGATTATGCAATATTAGATAGAATTTGAAAATATATATATTTACAATAACTTATATTGTAACTCACAAACTAGCTCTAGATTCCCACTTTTGCTTAATTTCACCCTTACACAATGTCTTTGCAGGCATTCAATTAAATTTTTTAACGTGCATTATTTTTAGCAACAAATTTATCAATAAAATTTTCAACAAATAATTAATTGTAATAATAATGCGTTTTTTTGTGGAAAAGAACAGTATTTGATTAGTAAAAACAATTTATAAATGTTTTTTTCTATCTTTAACAGACTCTACATAATTGCCTTTAACGTGGAAGAAGCGTGGGCAATTTACGGTGGAGCGATGCTCTGTGGACTGGGAGCAGGTATTCTTTGGACAGCGGAAGGCAAATATCTAGTTCAAAACTCAGATCAGAGACTGATGGCAAGAAATGTCGGAATATTCTGGGTGTTTTTCGCCTTATCGTAAGTGGCTCAGGTACAACATCCTAATCCAAAGCACTAAACTTCAATTTTCAAGTTTGAAGCTTATAATTTTAATTATATACCTGAATTTTGCTACAGTAGAAAACTGAATTAAAAATTTGCAAAACACGGTACAAATTTCTACCAAATTTCTTACAAGATGATTGATTATAATAGTTATGATAAAATATTTATTAATCTATCAAGTTTCATGCCCAAAAGCACTATATGATACTATACATGCATTGTAATTAAATAAGTGGATATTATTGTTATACTGAGTATCATGAAAATCAATATAGCAATCTATTATATCTAATACAGACATACATTTATTGAATCTATAAGCGTATAGAGAGAGGAAGGATTATTTTTAAATTCACACGTTCCTTGAGTCTTGAAGCAATATTTTAAAAATAATTAAATAAACAGAGCATGTCAAAGACAAGAAAGAACTGATCATTTCAATTCAATTCCTCATTTACTTGAACTTTGATGATAGAATGCTAATAGTAGATTTTTCAACTTATACATTCAATTGTCATTTCAGCCTAGAGATTTGAATATGATAGGCCTATGATATAAAAATAGATTAACTTACTTTTCAAGGCACAACATATATTATTATATTTTTAGAAATAATGTGTTAATGTGGAAAAGGTATTTCAAGTTCATAATAAGAATTCTTATATTATTTCTATATATTCTTCTTTCGAAATAATCAACCAAACTGTATTTGTTTTCAGAACATTCTATGGCAACATCTACGCTTACTTTGAGCTGGAAGGCAAAATATACATTGACAAGGCAACACGCCATCTCTTGATCTATGTTCTAACAGGCATATCAAGTGTATCTATTTTCATGTTTATACTCTTGAGACCAGCTAAAATAGACAAGGAAATTGCCAAGAGTGAACCGGAGGATGGACCTCTCATAGCACTGAAGAAAACATGGGCTGTTTTCACCACAAAGGATATGCTGATTTTGTGTATTATGTTCTTCTATGTTGGTAAGCTTCATCAATAATGTTATTTAATTGATTCTATATGTTGGTAAAATTCATCAATGATGATAATTTATTTAATTTCTCAAGAAGTTCAAAGTAATTTAGAGAGGAGAAAACTTTCAGAAAATGTCCATACAATTTCACATTTTACAAGTGGAAAATATCCTAAGTAGACTACAGAAGCAAACATACATTAATCCTCATAATCTATGTACTTGAAGTTTTGAGTAATCAAGTTCAATAATAAACCTTTTTGAAGCTTTGAAGTCACCAATGAAATCCATATTACAATTTGATTGATGAATGTTTCATTACTAATCAGAAAGTGATTTTCTAATGAATAAATTTGTATTTTCTATAGCATCAATCTTGATTTATCAATAATTCCACGTTCAATGATTTTATTTTTTTCTGTGGCAGTAATCCATATCACAGATGAAAAGGGGAGAAGAATATCAACTTTAATATTATTTATTCCATTTCTCTTATGTTTTTCTGAATCTGGAGAAGAAAACCCGGAATTTCAATCTTTCCAAATGAATAATCATAATAAACTTATATGAGTACTCTTC
Source organism: Sogatella furcifera (assembly GCA_017141385.1). NCBI lineage: Eukaryota > Metazoa > Arthropoda > Insecta > Hemiptera > Delphacidae > Sogatella > Sogatella furcifera. The sequence continues at coordinate 6,729,127 of CM029547.1, read as the reverse complement.
CCCATAAATCTAAATGGTTATTTGTAATATTACAGGTATGCAACAAGCCTTTGTAACTGGAATCTACAGCCCTTGTATTGGATTCACTTTACAGTTTGGTACAGCATCGAAGCAACTTGTTCCTCTCTCCGGTCTTTGCAGCGGTGTTGGAAGCTTGATAGGTGAGCAATTTTAATAATTATTGGGGATGATAAAATTTATCATTCAATGATTCTCATAACTCATTAAAATTTGAAGCAACTAGTTCATTCAACACCCTCGTACTCTCCATTACCCACGCACAAGTAAAATTGAATACTTATGTGGGCATCATCCGCAATAAATAAATAAAAATAGGAAATATAGCCGCTTGACATATTATCTGCTTGGATAAGAGTTGAAAATGTACCTATATCTATCATAATTTCAACAAATAATCTAAAAACTTATCAATCATTTCTCAAAAGAATCTTATTTCATATTATGAACTTACATCATATGCTTTACATCATTACAGCTGTTAGTAGGTTACATCAAGTACAAGAGACAGACAATTACAATATCCGTCTAACTTTATCGCGTCAACTATAAAGAGGAGTTACAGAACCACTACCCCACAACCATACAGAACCACAAGAACTACTACTTCAGATGCAAGTTCAGATGACATTACCTGCATACTTAAAATAGTCTATTTTGAGTACCGTAATGTATATCTGTCCAAGCAATGGAAACATTCTGACACATATTGGTTAAAAAATTATAAATTTGGTCTAAGATTGTAGGAAACATTCTGATGTACAATTTGAGACCAAATGAATCATTATTGACCGAGGTGGAGTCATTTTCCCATCTTGCCAGAATGTCTTCTTTGCTTGGACAGACTATATCAATATTTTATGCGAATGATTTATTTCATCTTTTCCAGGAGGATCAACCCAAATCCTGATGAGCGACAAAATCAGCAAGTACAAGGCCGGACGTAGTGTGGCAGCCTTAGTTGGTTTTGCTGCTCAACTGTTAGCATACTCTCTCATATTATTGAATTTGCCAAACTCGTCAGTGTTCGGAAACACAAATGAGCTGGCCATCATTGAGAGCAGGTAAACAAACATTTACATCACAGTAAATCAATTGACTTACAAAATTCAATTTATTTAAACACTGATACTAATAAATCGCATAAGAAAGCTTCACATCAAGTAGAATATAGTTATCAAATCATGAAAATGTTGTTTATCCCACCATATTATTAAAAATTCTATTAGCTCAGAATACAAATAATATGAACACAGTACTTAAATAATGTAGCCTACAAGAGGAATGAGCATAGGCCGAAATGGACAAGTTTCAGGCAATAATAGTAAAACAATTCAGTAAGACAAAACAATAGGATGGATACATAAATGTCTATTATTTTTCCACTTACAAAGTGTTGTAGATGAAGTTGAGGCACAATTCCATTTATCCCACAAAAAACATTTAGAGTATTTACAAATAATATTCCCCAACACATATAAAAACATCAAGAGAAGGCCTTAAAAAAGAACTAATTTTCACATTTTTTTAATGCATACTAATCTATATAATGGCTAACATTGTTCAACAATAAACACAAACCACCAACATATTAAGGAAAAGAGCTTTGATTTCATATAAACTGGAATCTACACAACAAAACTCTTTAAAACTCAATTTTATACTTTCAACGGAATCCAATGCAACTGAACCAAGTCAAATAATAATTTTCCAAAGAACTGGTTTGTTCATTTAATTCAGTTACAAAATCAATCACCTTTCACCTTTCAACCAAATCTCAAGTCAAAGAAGAATAATATACTTACTGTAAAATTTACCATAAAATTATATCAAGATTTTAAGAGCAGATTAAGCTCATGATTAGAAAAATTGCACACACACTAGCCTTATTTTGAGACACTTATTTCAGTAATTTAGATTAAGAATTCAAATTTTCATTTCATATGTATTGGAAACCCATTATATTTGAGATTTCTTACCTGGCTAATTTTCTGCACAGCACGTACATAGCGCTGTTCTGCAGTGTTCTGCTTGGACTTGGAGACAGCTGCTACAACACTCAGATCTACTCACTGATGGCCGAGATGTTCCCCCAGGATAGCGCACAGTCTTGTGCTCTCTACACATTCACAAAGGTACGGTACCAATCTGCAATAAAGAACAGTAGTTTTAACTTAAAAACAATGTTATAAACCTAATCCACATTTTCCGGTATCTGCTTTGGTTTAATATGCGATTACGGGGTTAAATGTGTAAAAGGTAGCCTATTCATAGCTAGTTTTAATAAAGACGAATAAACAGCATCAACTTTTGGTACCTTCAATCATTAGGGTGCATTCACACCCAACTCAACACAACAAAATGTTCCCTTCAAACAAATCGGATGGCTATAGATAGCATTGGAGTAGGATCAATTCATAACAGAGAAGACCTATCATGCAACGTTCCGATCCGACTAATATGTAAACTTATTTTAAATGTAATGTAATGTAATAAACTAATGTAAACTATATTTCTGTAAGGTGGGAGGGTGGTAGTGGCACCGGTTACAGGACGAGTAGCTGTAAGGCTTTCCGCATTCTAGGCCGTTGTCTCCACCTGTGGAGACTTGGATTTATTTTATTTTCCTGAGGGTGAAGCCCACATGAGCGCTCACATGCTTGTGCATGGGTAATTAAGATTAGATGGGTGATGGAGAGATGACTACTTTTTTGGTAGTCGGCGGGACCGACGGCTTATCGTCTCCTCCAAAAGACCGATAAGCCGTATCTATTATGATTGTGATGTGGTTGAAGAAAAATTGTTCCCTGGTCAAGAATCGAACTCGGGGTACTCTCGGCTATCAAACCGGTGTGTTACCACTCACTCCAACACGAGCCACCCAATATTTCTGTGAGGTTGGAGGGAGGGTGGTAGTGAAATGACGGTCATATTACGGAAAGCTGTGCGGCTTTCCGCATTCTAGGCTGTTAGTCTCCCACCTGTAGGATTTTATAGTTATAGTCTGTCCAAGCAAAGAAGACTCTCTGGCAAGATGATAAAATGACTCTAGCTTGGTCAATATTTTTGGTCTTAATAGTAGATCAAATTGTTTCATACAATTTGAGATCAAATTGATAATTTTTTAACCACAATTGACCGAGCTTGAGTCATTTTCCCATCTTGCCAGAGGGTCTTCTTTGCTTGGACAGACTATAGTTATGGTAGGGTAGGGCTCTATCATGAAGGTTTACCAAGGTAACATATCCTTGGGCTCTTAAAATATATGTTTACAGTCTTCTTCATAATTGTAGTCAGATCGGAACGCTGTATAACAGTTATGGTATGGGATTTAAATTGAACCAAATAAGTGATCTAAATAGCAGGTTTGTGAATAGTAAGTTATGTCGTAGCGATTACATATTTTGCATTAATTTGAATTGTTTTCTGATTGCAGGGAATCCTAGTGGCGGCAAGCTTCTACTGCTCGAACAGTGTAGGGCTGCACAAGCAGCTGGCCATTCTGGCTCCCTGTGCAGCCGTGGCTGCAGCTGTCTACTGCTATGTAGACAGGATAACCGTGCAAAAAACACGACCGCAACTTAAAATACCAGTCAATCCCAGCGAGGAAATGATCGGCCCAGCCTAGTTACAACAGGCAGAATTTCCAATGAAATTGAACAAACATTCATTGATAATAGTGACATTTCATTTTGAATAATACAGTTGGTGACAACGAAATTGGTAGATGAATCACAGCTGTCCAAACGAATACTTTCTCGTTACCTATTTATCTCTTTCTTAAACACTATCACGCCACTCTTCAAGCGTTTATTGAGAAACAACAATCACCAACAGCCACTTTCCTTGTCTCCAACTATACAGTTTATGTGTTTCACAAATATCTTGTAGCAAAACAGGACTTCACTTGTAATTTTGTGCAAGATGGTTTGAGAAGATATCCTGACATTATTTGAGAAATATGTCCTATTGCAATTTTCCGCAAGATTATTTGTCTTGAGAAAATATCTTGCCAAACCAAATCAGTTTATAAAAAATATTTATTAGGTTTAATTCGTTATTGTATGGATGTATTTAGTAATGCGTAAGATGCTGAGTTACACCATTGACTATCTACTCTTCTCTAAGTAGGTACTCTAATAATTGTCTTTGGTCACACCTAAAGCTAGGTACTATATTTTAGAAGCAAAGTCAAATAATCATATTTAGCTGATAAGAAGCTGCTAATGCAGTACAGTAGCTTCTAATATCAGCTATCACTAGAAGCTATTGACATTGTAACACTTACCATTTACTAGCAGCTAGTGAAATAGCATGATATGTGAAAGGCTTTGTGTGCATATAGTGACTACAGAGATTGTATAATCAGAGACCAATTTAAAAGTCTCTTTAACTGTGACAATAGTTTAGAAAATAGGTAATTATTTTTTTATTGATTCGATCTTAGTAAGTAGATGTACATGATATAGAAAATGTGTCAACATCAACATCTAGCCTATATCAAAAAGATGGTACTTTTTATGTATTTTAATTCAAGCTTTAAACTTTTGAAAAAATACTTTTAGGACAACACTGTGAAAACTTTAATGGAGATCTGTTCAGCCATTCAAGAGATTATTCAGACTGTAGAAATATTGAAAAATATTGTTAACTGAAAGAAAAGCAGTAGTAGTCTATATTCGAAATAGTAATATTTCAACTTAGTAATTGAATTGAAGAAAAATTTGAGGTAACATGCATGAAAGACTGAAAGTCGATCTTTATACATGAGTGGAATCCTATTTATTGATGAAACTGAATATTTTTTTTAAAAGAATAGAGCAAACATGGATTTATAATAGCATTTAATGGACTGCTGAAATACAAAATTTTTGTGAATAAAACAGTCTCTTTCATTGAAATAGAATGTTTTTTCTCTTCAAACTACATACACACTTTTTTCTACAACTGCGCGTAAAACAAGATTTTACATACTGAATTCTCCTCGTAAAATCGCCCATTTCCGAGGAGAATCTACTTTTTCGCTCGCTAAGCAACTGAGCATGAGCAGGAGATTTACTTTACACTCGCTAATCTGCTGTGTTGTGATAAGCTTCAGTCAGTGAAACAAAAAAAAGATGACAAATTCATATAGCTAAATTTCCGCCCTTTTCTGTAAAGATCCTGGGCTAATGATAGGAGCTGAGGCGGCAGCCCATAATTATAATGGGCTGAGGCGGCGTTCAGTACCTCTTGCAGCGACGGTATCAGGTTCAAATCTGATGTCTGGGCTTATTTTTTTGCAGTTCATGAAATTATTTTTTTCTTTAGTATAATTAAAACATATAATCATATTAAAAAATTCGCTCCGGCAGCTGGCGGTCGGAAAGAGTGCATTTCAAATGCAATTCTATGGTGGCTCAAGTCATAATGATCTTATAACTAACATAATGACTTATAATGATCTATTCAGGGTATGAATTAATACCGTTTTCGAAAAACCCATGAAAAACACAATTTTTGGCATATTATTCGTTATTTTCTCCGCCATTTTTTATTGGATTTTTTTCGTTGATGGCTCAAATTGTAGGGCATAATAAGGGTATTATATACACCAATTTTCAAAACGATCAAGTTATTGGTCAATTTGTAGTGATTTTTCAAAATTTTGATCCCCTACCATTGGACCAGTTTGGCTGGTTAACAAACTTGACCGAGATATTAACACTAATGATTTTTGTGCAAAATTTGGTCGCTCTCCGACAAGCCCTTCGGGAGTTATCGTGTTAACAAGAATCTGTACATATATATTATAGATATATATGAATTTGAACGGACACCAGATTTGTGTTCTGGGGGCTCGGAAACTTGTAAAAAATATATCGCATCAAATATTTGCGATTATCCGGACAAGACCAATAGTGCATTTTTTTCAAATGAAATGCACTAAAATGGATTATAATTTTCGAGTTTAACTGGATCGATTTATTTTATTATTACAATAAGGGCCGGTTTCTCCAAATACGTTTAACTGAGATTTTAGTTTAAACTATCAGCTGTCAGTGTATGGTCACTTTTATTAACTTGTGTTTCAATTGAGCCAATTGATGGTTTAATCCAAAATTCAGATTAACTTTTTTGAAGAAACCGGCCCTAATCGTCAGAGAAATTTAATAATAGTTTACAGAAGGCTATTTGACAAATCAAATTAGTTCAACAGGTTATTCATGTGCAGTTGTAGAAAAAATTTTGTATGTTATTCGCGCGTAATTTGTATGTAATGCTTCTTTATCGGTCTCGCAAAATTATCACGCTCCGCTTCGCGTGATAACTGTTTCGCGCGAGCGATAAAGTCACGCATTAGGCTCTTAATACATAAATAGCTATTATCCTATGAATTTATTAATTATCACTTCCATGTATTGTAAGTACGTCGTATTGGCTTCATCGACATCTTATTTATGAAGTGTGCTATTCAGTAAGTTATATTAATATTTCAATCGTTTATATAATGATGACTGTTAAGCGGTAGGTATGAGCTTTTGGCCTTTTGCCAAGGCAAGTGTCCTATTGAATAAATAAAGTGGTCATTCTTGTCGACTATTAGACGATATATTCAAATTCAGCACGTAATAATTATTACAGAAAGAAAAGGATAAAAACCCAGCTTTGCCCTTACTATTTTTTCCTCCCGGATTTTGATAAAATTTATAGTCATAACTTAAGGATGGTATCCATAATAATAATAATATCCATATAATTCCATAATATCATCTGAAATAAATATTTAAAATCTTATCATCATCTTAAAACTCATCATTCCAAATTTAGAACTTTAAAATAATTTTTCTGGTACGTATCAACTTACGTACGGTCTTAGACTTCTGCTTCAATATTGGTTCAGAGACAAGTTAAACCCCAATGGACAATAATTAATGTCCATTTCTCGTCTTGGTTCTGTAGTAGTATCCATTTCCATCCCCATACAGGGTCCTCCTTTAGCCTCGAAATTCAAAGGTCCTTCTTGGCACATATTGGTTGGCGGGGACTGGTTGCTGGTCTGCCTCCTCCCCATCGACATCTCCAAAGTGTTCGTCAATCTCCATTATCCCTTTTGAATGATAAAATTACAATTTATTTATCATGAAAATTGAATTTATCTCAGGTACGTGTGTTTAAATACAACACCGTAAAGCTGGAATTGAAATTTGATCATTTCTAGTTGAGAACAGAGGTTCTGTGAGATAGTGGTACAGAGAAACATACCGCTAGTGTACAGTGATAGTGAACAGAGTAAACGAATAAAGATTTTTTCAATTCAATTGTGTAACAATGAAATCTTGATAGAATTAAATTATCATAATATTTTTTTATTCTATTAATTTTTCTCATACCGGTAATTATAGGCTATATTTTTTAAGATAATAATAATTCAACATTTTAATTCAAACACTTAGTTATTTTATGTTAGACACTTCAGAGTTCATAATATAATAATTATTTGTCAGTTTACACGTGGGCCTAACAAATAATTAACTAGGTACAGTTAATAAGTAAATAAAAGAATATCTAAGGGTAAGAATATGTGGAACCCGCAGCCTAACTTAAGCCACACCTTATTTGATTTGACATGTTCTTACCCTAAGTAAAAAAAAAGGTCAGACTGTTGCAGTTGCCGACCGATGTATTGCCGACCAATTAGCTGACTCAATTTCGCTGTTATGTGTTGAAATTTGTTTATTGATTGAATAATCCTAACAAGAAATGAAATAAGAAAAATAATTATAAAATTACTGAGAAAGCAAAAATTACAAGATAATTTACGTAATAAATCGTAAGCCGGCCTCGGTGGCGCAGTGGGCTGGGGCGTCACAACCTTCAGTCCGCTGGCACTGCCGCAGGTCTGGGTTCGAATCCCAGTGGCATGGCTGTTTTTCACCTCATCAATCACCTTAGCACTCAAGATCCATTACCCACGCACAAGCTAAAATGCTTATGTGGGCATCATCCGCAATAAAAAATAAAAAGATTTAGATAAGTGATTTTTTGTCTTGTCCTCAACAAGAGCTGTGATTAGCTGAAATGCGTGCGTGTGCACACTGCACACGTGCGTCCCAGCATACGCCAGGCCAGTGTGTCCAGCACGGGGAAAAATTATGTACTAAATTTCCCCTAAAAAATGTACTAGATTTTTGAAAAATGTACTAGATGGTAAAAAAATCATGGGTATTGTATAATTACATTGAAAATGGATAAAACTAATCAAAATGCTACAAGGTGGGCGTATCTAAATGAAGCACTTCAATTCCATCGAAATAATATCTCTACAATGATCACTGTTTGACCGCCGGTTTACGTATCTTAAAACTTTTTTTTTAAATTCCATTACTTTATTATATATTTTTTGATATTATTAATTCATTTTATTTACCGGTACTATTTTATTATCACACTAGCTAGCCTATTTTTAATAAATAACTATTATTTTTTATTTTCCCTACATAGGTAGTTTATTTATTTGAATTATTTTTCTCCTTTAGAAGCTTTTTAAGCTAAATGGAGAAACTCTAAAGAAATTATTATAGTTTGCAGAAGATGAATATTTCAGTTTTTCTTTAGATAGGTAGTAAAAGTCTATTAATTTTCAGGATTGTGAGATAATTTCTCAATTTTATTTTATTCATATTAATGGATTAAAATACCCTCTCAGTTATAGTAGCTGACGAATGAGGTGGGCAAAACATATAGTTTTTATAAATTTTATTGTCATGAGTGGTAACTTATTAAGCTATTTTGTTGGCTTCATTTTTTAAACTGAATATTGTCTTCCAAAACTCCATCAGCTCAACTCACTCTCATGTGTCTCAGGATTTAAAAAAAAACACTCCTGTAATACCATTTTCGTCAGAATCTAGAATCTACAGTTTGAAATTAGTAATGATAGGCAATAGGCCAAATCAGAGAATCAACCAGAGACTTTGATCCACAAGCAACCGTTTACTGCTACTGCCTCTCTTGGCTACATGTACCATACAGACTGGCTTTGTTTGCTGATAATATTGCTTCATAATTATATTTAATGTTGTTTACCATCAACATAATTATAGTTTATTGTCTAAATTGCAGTCAGATTGCCTCCAAGCTGTTAAAATTATTTTCTCTATACGTTGAAAAATATGTACTAGATTCTGCCTTAAATGTACTAGTGTACTAGATGGTGGGAAAATGTACTAGATCTAGTACATATGTACTAGGGTTGGACACACTGCGCCAGGCTTTAACCGATACGATACGATTATACGATACTCGAACTTACGTATCGATACGAGTAGTAGAGTATCGAAACTTACAAAACCGATAACCGACATCGCCAGTTGTATCGATAGTATCGAAATCGGAACATCCGTCCCCCTTCCCCTTCTAGATTCGAAATAAAGTATGGTGTTTGGAAAAGTGGAATTTAAAAGAAATGTCCTTGAAGTCCGTTGTTAAGCCTCCCCTTTCTTGTCGGCTTTAATATCCGATCAACATTAAGTTTAATAGGAAATTATTGTGGTTTGTGAGTCATTTGTGTCTGTGTAAACTTTTACTGTAATCCCTTCAAGGACAAGCTCTGTTATCTATAATTCGAACTGATAAGTGAGTTTTAGATAATCCTGTCCGTTAAACATCCTATTCAACTGCGGGGAAATGTTCGAATCTTTCTGGACGGTGTGGAAATTCATCAACTATTGGTACTTTCGGTACTTGATGGTTACAGAACTCTACATGGTGGAAACTTGGGAACGAGTTGTTATGAGTATCCTTTTGAGGTTATGTGTTCAAGTGGGTGTAATGTTTTCATTGGAAAATTTTCCAATAATACTCGTAATTGTATTTTAAATCCAGAAACATTTCAGGCTACTCTCCTGAGTTACCAATCTAGATGAGTGCTTATACTGTCAAATTTTCTTATTTTTACTTCCAATTTGTGCTCTTTGGGGTGCGTTCACACATAGCCCAAAATCACAATGTAAGTTGAGCACATAAACTTGTTTTGGACTGTTATATAGATTGGTAGAGGAACAGTTTTGGGCATTAGCATGTTGCCGCCCACCTATGTATTTATAATTAACTTAATGAATAAATGATGAATGAGTAATATAATTTGATTGGGTGTGATGTAAATTGGTCGCACATACTCCACTCCACTCCTATTTTCAATGCTAAAGCCGTCTTACTTGTTCGCAGCAAACATGTTGTATTACAACACATGTTGTTGTATACAACACATGTTGTTGTATACAACACAATGTGTTGTATTGGGCTGGGTGTGCAACGCATCTCAACATTACGGGTTTACAGGAATTTCTTACCAGTACTACACTTATTACGGTAGGCTAATCTGTCTCTTCAAAAACTCATAATTTATTATCATATAATTAATACTTCTCGTTTTCCATCACTAACTGCTAGTAAATATTTCACTCTGAACTATTTTAAATGACACTGCAGTCATAAATTTGAATATTGGTAATATAAACTACAACTCACGTGTGGAGTTGAAAATGGAGTAAAATCAGAAAGCGCTCTACACGTTAGTAGTAGTTTATATTTAAACTAATATTCAAATTTATGACTGCAGTGTCATGTAAAATAGTTCAGAGTGACATATAATTCGGTAGTGCCAATTTTGGAGATTTGGACAAGGAGTTATATGTTTGAAGTCAGATTGAATAATTTAAAACTTGAGAACTTCCCCTCTACTGTCACACTTGAGGTTGAGGGAACCGAGCATCGAGTATATTTTGCAAACATCTAGAATATAATAAACAATGATGAGAATTACCACGCAATTATTAAACTGCAGCATGACATAAGTAAACCAGCAAACCTAATTTGGTTAACTTCCTGTTGGACGGACTCCGTGAAGTTGTAGTGCACAAGTCCTAAAATTGAAAAAAAACAGCAGTAATCGTACAACTTCATGGAGACTGTTGCACGAGTTGAATTTCTATGCATAGCCTGTAGCTTATGTGACTTTATACTGTAAAGCCCAATTTATGTTATTCGTGTAACAAAGGCTTAGGATTACTTTGATGAGACTAGTAAAATAGGTTCCAAGTTCTTAATAATGCGTGTTAATGCTGGAGCTAATGAAAAGTTACAATATTAAATCAAATTCAATTGAGTGTTTTCCTTAATAAGTTTTTAGACACGTCTATATTAACTCTGGGAAGTCTATTATTCTATTGCAATTATTTGCTCTTCTCTTTCTTCTACCGACTTGTTTGGAGTCCTGATGAGTTGGTTTCCTGATAGCAAAGTTGAAAGGTAAGATTCATTTTTCTATTGCCTGCACGCAAAGAGAAAAAATTATTATACAGAAGTTAAACTTTAATTATTATTGAAAGAATAAAAAAACGTTATACTTCTCAATTTCTCAGGAACTGCATGGGCTAGAAAAATAATCATTGTTGCAACTAATTCAAGAATAAAAAACAAATTGTAGGCTAGATTATGTTCGAATTGGATTTCCAAAATATCGTAATAGTACTGGGATCTCATATACGCTTTCAATTTGCTGTAACAATAAAATTCAATTTTCTAACCACTTTCTTTATGATTAATAAATTGAATATATACATGATTTATTTTATCATCACATACCTTGATTTTTTAAACTCTGCTGTCATGTGAAAAACAATAATTTATTTTTCAGAAACATGGAAGCCAATATACGTGTCATGAGCCATGTATGAAATACCGTAAATCATCCATCCCACCGCATCTTGAATGTTTTATACAGTTCTTTCTATTGAAAATTAATTAAATTCTCCTACAGTTATTACAGTATTAGAATATCATTTTGTACTCTGCATTTATTGGAGGTTATTAAAAACGTAAATTAAATTCTGAGATAAGTTAATCTTTTCGTGGAAACTTGCTGGTATTGCATTTAATTCTAGCATAGGCCTACCATGTTCTGGGTGCTTATAATGAAAGTGGAAAATTGTAAATTTATTAATTTCTTAATAGCTGATTTAAAGGTGAACAAATTTAATTTGATTTTCTGGAAATGATTTGACAGTATTTAATTTTATAGTCTATTTAAAAATTCTTGTGATACTATTGAGACTAGGATGTAGGATATTTATAATATTGCTAAACTGCCATTTCAATAGCATTTGTTCTGTACTCTGTACCTAAAGACTTTGTTAAAAATATTTTAATAGACTCCTTTAAACTGTTCTGCACTCACTGTATTTGTTTCGAGTGAGTTTGTTGAATCAAATTTTTGAAGAGATTATTATAACATTTTTCAACTTCTGGATTTTATAGTGTTGTTAGACTGAGAGTTTAGTATTATTCACATAGTAGTGATGAAATTTCCATGTTCTCAATAAATTGAAAGTCAATTGACCTTTGATGAACACAAAACCCATCATAGATACTTAGTTCCCTTTTTATGTGGAATATTGATTTATTGCAAATAAAACTATCAGAAAATCTTAAACCTTTGAACTTTCATTTATTCCACACAATCATTTTCGTCACCAGGGAGGGCATTTTGATTTCCTTTGAATATGCGACTATGAACTAAAGATAATTTAATTGGTTGGCTCGTTGGAGATTGAGGTACTGATAACACGCCGGTCTGATAACCAAGTGGATCAGGGAACTTGTCTCGACCGGGGAACAATTATTTGACCACAGCACAATCACATAAATACGGCCACCCTGTCTTCGTCTTCTGGAGGAGACGAGAAGCCGTCAGTCCCAACTAACTAAAAAGTAGTCGTCATCTCTCATCATCATCATCCTCCTCCATCTCATTTCACACGCACAAGCCTATGAGCTCATGCAGGCTTCACCCTCCGAAAACAAATTGTCAATTTTGGGTTCAAACCCACTCGTTTACCAAAATTGTATCAATTTTGGTAAGTTAAGACTCAATATGGATTCATAACAATAATTAAGTTCAGTACACTTCTCAAACACACATTGAACACTTTATTGAACTATATTAAAAAATTTACATTAACGTTGAAAATAAATCGGAATACTGCAAGATAAATCTTTTAATCCAATCTCCGTTTCTTCACCAATGAACCCAGCTGAAACAATAATTACAAACGTTATGTAATTTTTGAGCGCTCAAGATTTCAAAATATTGATATAGGAGTAATTTTATTGCTCAATTCGATTGACATACATTTTTCCTAGTCCTAACTCCGCCTAATAAAGAATATTTTCATTTCATTTCACATACAACATATTATTATTATTGTTCCATTGAAATAATAATCAACGAGAGTAAGACTTTGGACTTTTTAAAACCAAGAAACGACATTGCAGATTAAAACCGCCGTTAAAAATAATAATGATCTTCATAAATATTGCTTCTATACCATCACTCTTTATGAGTGAATAAAAATAATGTATCTCGATTAAAGTGATATGTTTACGGTTAAGTTTATTTATTGCAATCTTTTTCACGAAAAAAATGAAGATACGGTACATCCATCAAATGAAATAATCTAATTGTCACGATTTGTATAATTATTGAGACATGTAAAATCAATCAAAGAAACCTTTCATGTTTTATTTGATAATTGAATAGATTTTGTTGAATGTACCATTCTAAAAATAAATTGAACCCATGGACACAGGGTAATATAGTCTGGTCGAGCACAGAAGACATTCTGGCAAAATGATACCAGCTCGGTCAATATTGATTAAAAAATCATAAATTTGGTCGTAAATTGTAGAAAACATTCTGCTCTAAAATTTGAGACCAAATTGATAATTTTTGAACCAATATTGACCGAGCTGGGGTCATTTTCCCCAGAGTATTTTCTTTGCTCGACCAGACTGTAGCAGCAAATTGAATACTTACATACACACCATAATGATCAAAAATAAAGTTTCGTTTGTATTGCCGTTAGATTTTTCAATTGCTTTAAATTTTGATAACCTGAAAACATGATCAATTCTATTTATATTACAATTTTTTCGATTGTTTACTTCTCTCACTTAGTCAGAAAGTATCAAGTTATCACCATAGAGGAAGACCAGTGAGTCACTATTGCTACACTTGGTAGCAAGTTAATAGAAATACAGCACCACTTTAAACAGGCTATTGTTGTGCAACATATGAGCTCCATAATATAACGATTTAAAAAGATTTTTACTCTGAAAAATAAAATTTTTTGATCTTACCAGATCAGAAATAGTGGGCAAGTTCATTGTTTGGTCCATTACGCCAGTGTCGATACTACTTGCTTGACTAGCACTCTGAATTGGATTCGCCTTATTGCCAGCCTTCAAATTACGATGCTGTGGAAAACTGGGCATCATCTTTGGGTCACAAGCTGCAAAAATCAACAAACAAAATTAAATTTTTAATAACTTCAAACTGGAGTGGCGTGTTCTTAAAATCTGTATTGAATGAAATAATTTAACAATCTCAAGAAAAGGAAAAATACATCTCTTCTCATTTGAGAATTTCAAGGTATGAATTAATTAACCTAAAAAATCAAATCCTTTTATTCATCAATTGACAAAAAATATACGTATTTCAGATTTTATGAATATTCTCCCTGCATAGATGATTAGTCCGTGAGCAGGGAAGAGTCGCATGAATTGTTAGACAGAAAATAAAAATTAGTAATAATAATATAAAATGAAATGAATTAAAGATTTATAATATTAAAAAAAATATCCTAAAAATAAAATATCCTATCAATATCATTATTATGAATATTTAATTTAAAATGTCAAGTTTAGCTCAACGGCGTTTAAGGGCTGAGTTGGCAGTAGACTAATGAATTTGTTAAATGGTATTCTGGATTGTGGAATAATAATTATTGATAACATCGTTTGATAATAAGTAAAAATCTGTAAGCACGTTACTCAATGATCGCAAAATTTGAGGTAAAGATGCTTCCCAATACTCTGATATTGCTATCTCTCTTCAAAACGAATGCCAAATCTTGCCATAATAGATTCAAAGAATCTATTTTTCTCGAATTATTTTCAGAGTACATAATGATAGAGTTCGATCCAGCTGTTAAAGTAGTAGCAAGCAGTTCTGATGCTATTATTGTTTGTACTGTCTTATTATTCAAGTTTTAAAATAACTCTTTTATTTTCATACAATATCGATAGTATTTTTCATCTATTAACAAGGTTCAATTTACTTTCTAGAAGATTTTAGATGTTACTTTCGAAGGTTAGTAAGGTATATTATAATTATTATATCATGAAAACTTTTTATTAATAATAATGGAGATACAAGCTCTTCCTATTATTCAGTTTTATACTCGTATCATCTAGAAAATCAACTGAATAATGTACACGTCGCTTCAGGTTGGATGAGTATAAATATACTCATATTGGGTCAAGATTAAAGAGAGTTGTCTTTCAATCAAGAAAAGCACAGCAAACAATAGAGAAGCTGCCTTCATTTGATAACCTGGGGACGAGTGGCAAAGTCAGGGCGCAGCCGACCCTCTTTTAAACTAAACCCTCGTAGCATACACTTCATGAACTTCACCTTCATTGTATCATGAATTATTTGATTGAATTTATTTGCCAAAAGAAACATATTTTACATAAGAAACATATTTAAATGTAATTAGATGTATAATTAACTTATAAATCATTGATCACCGTACCCACATTTACTAAATTGATAATTTTCAATTAAGTTACATCCTTTGTATTTCAATTGCAGTGTACTGTCATTCGAAACATTGTTTATATTGAATTATTTGTTCGTTAGAAAGGCATAGGGCGTAAATATTTTTATTGGTCTTATCAGTCACAAGCTGATTACCGGCAAACAATGCATGAATGTTTCATGTCTTCAATTCTTATTTTTATGACTTGGAATCTGCCCATTGTCTCATTATTTTCAATTATTCTTTTTACAACCCTGCTTGCGTAACCAGTAATATTATGTATTATTCGTGACCGGAAAAATATACATACATAGTATACAGAAATACATTGTTGAATTTATCAATAACAAACAATTCTATTATCAGATAAATACCTAGTACACAGAGAAACATTGTTGAATTTATCAAAAATAAACAATTCTATTATCAAATACATACATATAGTCTGCCCAAGCAAAGAAGACCCTCTAGCAAGATGGAAAAATGACTCCAGCTTGGTCAATATTTGTTAAAGAATTATAAATGTGGTCTAAATAGTAGATCAAATTGTTTCCTACAATTTGAGATCAAAATTATAATTTTTAACCAATATTGACTGAGCTTGAGTCATTCTCCCGTCTTGACAGAGGGTCTTCTTTGCTTGGACAGACTTTAGTATACAGGAATACATTGTTAAATTTATCAAAAATTTAATAATTTTATCAACAGATATGGTTGAACTTACGCAACGGCTGTTCTTTGAAGTAGGAGCTCTGCAGACACTCTTCAGCCGTGGCGCGTTTCTTCGGATCGTACATGAATAAAAAGTTCAGCAGCCTTAGTCCGGCTGGCGACAGCCAAGGGAACTTCTGCTTGAGGTTGTTGTAGGGCTGCGATTTGAGCGTAAAGTTGGCCAAGGCTGGCAGTGAAGAGTACTCGGGCCAGATGGCGTCGGACGGCGTCCCGAGCAGGTCCACTATCTGCTCCAGTTGCGCTATCTCCGACGTCCCCGGAAGCAGAGGCTGATGCCCTATCACAAAACAACAGGCTTCAGCCCAATAACACACTAATAAATACATGGGCAATACGTACAATTGAACTGCACCAGTACAATAATACGCTGTTCGCCCCGGTCCACTGTGAAACCGTCAGATAACTTGACAGAATACACTTTTTCTGTGTGCGAAAACATGAGCTCTAGCTTTTGTGTGGATGATAAGAGGATATATCTCGAGGGATGGATTGTATTTCATAGGGGTATAGTCTGTCCAAGCGAAGAAGACCCTCTGGCAAGATGGGAAAATGACTCCAGCTTGGTCAATATTTTTGTTCAAGAATTATAAATGTGGTCTTAATAGTGAATCAAATTGTTTCTTACAATTTGAGATCAAAGTGATAATTTTTGAACCAATATTGAACGAGCTTTTCCCATTTTGCCAGAGGGTCTTCTTTGCTTGGACAGACTATACTATGAATTGAGATAATGAGAGGTGATGGGTATAGTCTGGTCGAGGAGAAAAGACATTTTGACAAGATGAGAAAATAACTCCAGCTCGGTCAATAATGATTCAAAAATTATAAATTTGGGTTTAAATTGTAGAGCTCAATTTACTCTACAATTTGAGACCAAATTAGTAATTTGTGAACCAATATTCGTCGAACTGAACTAATTTTCCCATCCTGCCAGAATGTCTACTTTGCTCGATCAGTCTAACATGGACACTAGGCTACTTACAATAATTGTACTGCGCCATTCCAACATTACACCAGTCGCTACAACGCTCTTCCCCGGGTTCACTGTGAAACCGTAGATAACTTTAGTATTGATTTATAAAAATAAAAATCAAATACTCTTTTAAAAAACTTGAAAAATATTATTATATCAGACATCAAAAGCATCGAAACATGTCTGTGATACAAAAATATTTATCAAGTTTTTTAAAAGGGTATTTGATTTTTATTTTCATATATCAATTTAAAATAGCGCCAAGTTTGAATTTTAATAACTGTAGAATTTTACAGAATACACTTTATCTGAAGATGAAATCATGAACTCTAAAACCACTATGCTCTCCACACATGAGTTCTATATTCACGATAATTTGTGAGTAATTGAACAAACGTTTTCCGTATGTGTGTAAGTATGATGTGGTCATCTTGAACATGATAAACCATAACCAATACACGACTTAGCACAGCAGTGTCCACAATTTCTTTTTGTCGTGACAATGTCGTACAATTTTTAGTCTCTAGTTATTGTGAATGAGGTATAGGCTTGTGTGTACGAGGGTAATAAGAGGGGTGATGCCCACATGAGCTCTAGCCTCGAGGCTTGTGTATGGGTGGTGAAACATCTCCAAGGATAGAGAGGGCTATAAAAATTAACACCATAGATGATCAAGATCGTGTAAGTATGATTATCACAAACAAATCTGTTAATTCTATTTACTGTTTTTTATATTTGAAATGAGTTTTTATGGTCTATCCAAGCAAAGAAGACATTCTGGCAAGATGGGATAATGACTCCAACTCGGTCAATATAGGTTCAAAAATATAAGTTTGGTCTCAATTGTAGGAAAAATTTTGATCTACAACAAACCTCATTTATAATTTTTGTACCAATATTGATACATTTAATTTATAATTTACAATTAATTAATTTTAACAATTTACAATTTAATTTATAATTTAAAATTATACATTTAATTTATAATTTTTGTACCAATATTGATTGAGGTGGAGTCATTCTCCCATCTTACCAAAATGTCTTCTTTTCTTGACAAACTAATAAACATACAGTATTTTTAATGAATTGTAAGATAATTAATTCAAATGAAGTTTGACTAACCTAGGAGTTCGCCGAGTATACATCCAGCAGCCCACATATCCACTGAAGTTGTCTGAGTTCGAGCCTGCAAGAGCAGTTCAGGCGCACGATACCATAGAGTGACTACTTTCGGTGTCATGGGTCTTACTGGCAATGAAAACCAACGAGCCAATCCGAAATCGGCTGAAATTAACAAAGAAAATCACTTGAAAATGATAAAAGAAGTGGATGAGTTAATTATGAACCACAAAAGCATTCACGTAATTTTTTAGCAATGTAGGGTTGTAATTTGATTCATGTATGAAACTCAATGAATGAATAGAAATGAGTAGTTTTGATAATAACATAGAAAAGGATAGTTGAAATATCCTGCCTTCAACGTTATCCTTTCTCCGCCTTCCTTCTTCCTTATCTTTTCTCTATGATAATACTCACCAGGCCTTTTTTATCCGGTACGCAACTCCGGTACCTCTTAGCTACGCATTTAAAAATGAAATGGCGTTCCGGCACCTCTCTCCAAGGCATATGAATATTGTGTACTTCCAATTCAAGAACCGGTTCCGGAGCCTCATTTTCTAAAAATGTCCTGATAAGTGATACTCACCTATTTTCACACAGCCTTTGTCAGTCATAAGAAGATTGGATACTTTGAGATCACGATGTACAATAAAGTTTTGATGCAAGTACTTCAGGCCTTTCAATACTTGCAGCATAATGCACTTCACTTGCGATTCAGAAAATGGATTCTGCATGTTGTCCAGAAGACTGGCCAAGTCCTGCTCACAGTACTCCATTGCGAGGAAAATGCTATGGAACAAGAAATGTACCATTTCAACATATTTACTTTCTTTTATAATAAAAATAATAATATTTAAATTAAACAAGGTGAATTGAGAAAACATAAAATTCTATTGAAATCTTTATTTACATGTTGACACATCTCATTGGTCTTAGATGGATTCATGTCGGAGCTGTGATAAGCGAACCGAGAAGTGAAGCTAGATAATATTGACGTGCTTTTTAATAAGCCTGTTTATGTAGGAGCTCCTCAATATTAACGGGTGGCTCGTTGGAGGAGTGATAAAGCGCCGGTCTGATAATCAGGTGGACCCTAGTTCAAGTCCCAAGCGGGGAAACAATTTTTGACCACAGCACAATCACATAAATACGGCCACCCCGTCTTTCGGAGGAGACGATAAGCCGTCGGTCCCGACTACATAAAAAAAGTAGTCGTCATCTATCATCCATTTCATTACCCACGCACAAGCCTATGAGCTCATGTGGGCTTCACCCTCATAAACAAACAATTAAACGTTTGTTTGTCAATGGCGCAACAGCCCTATGAAGGGCCTAGGCCTACCAGCTGGTTGCCAGTTTCATATTCACTCCACTATACAACCCGTCCAAGCAGAGAAGACACCCCGGCAAGACGGGAAAATGACTCCAGCCCGGCCAATACCGGCCCAAAAGCCATAAATTCTTAAACAGAACCCACAGCCCCCGATCCAACACCGACCGAGCCAAAGCCACACCCACCCCGCCAGAATGCGCTCCCAGCCCGGACAGGCAATACAGCAGGCGAATAATCATCAACCAGGATAGAGGTAACGTGTGGTTAGCACGTCGATCCTCTCAACCATAAGCCAGTCATCACAACCAAGTGAAGATGCAGAAAACCTCTGAATAACATGCAGTTAATCAGTTAGAGTGTAATGCAACAATTGATATTCCTCCAGAAACGGGAAACGACTCAATATTAAACGTAAGTTACGCTTTACAGGGATCACAGCTCCAACAGGGATCCACCCAGACTTGAATTAAATAAAAAATGTGTAAATAAAAGTAAAAGTGTAAGTTAAATAAAATAAAAGTGTAATGAACAATAAACATACATGCATAATCTATTGTTATCCACGAACAATAACGTTCAAGGTTCAATTTCACAATACCATTGTTCAATCTTCATAAAAGCTTGTATTTGTTTTGAAATTTTTATTCAAGTACTGAAGTTATTTGAACTAGCTGTACGAGCCATAAATAATGTTGAGACTAGGAAGCTATCAAGTCGATAAATGTATTTAAAATTTAAAGCATGGTAACAAAGAACTGCTTACCTTTCCAGACTTTTTCCAACAACAACTTCTTTCAATTGGACAATGTTCTCATGATGACACCTCAGTAATACTGATATCTCTCTGAGACCACTCATTGGTAACCCATCTACTTCATGTTCCATTCTCACCTTTTTCAGTGCAACTATCTTGTCTGTCTTTGTATCTTTGGCGCGATCTAGAAAACCGTAATTTTTAAAAAATGTATAATTTTAGTTAATAATAATTGATATTGTCAATTTGAATCAATGATTGAAATTCCCTTATAAATTGATGACTAGAGAAGACACGATAGTAATATATACAATAACCATTGTGCCTTATAATATTAAGGCTCTATAAAAAGGGCTTTATAGAGCACTAATAATAATAATATGTATATGAAGCATTGAAACATAGAGCTCTATAAAACCTGGGAATAATACTTTTTCTACAGAATGAATAGCAAGAAAGAATAAATTAGTCATCTATTGCTTGTGAATAGATTGAACTTTCAGTATCAGAAGTACAGTAGTCTCTACTATACAGTACAGGAGTCTCGAGAATCTTCAAAGTTGAATTGAAATTTCGGCATTATTCCTATATCAAATTTGTTATAATACATTAAAACTTACAAATAAAAGAGGAACTTACACACAATCCCATACGTCCCCTCTCCAATCCTGTTCAGTTTTTCGAATTCTGATACAAACCGGCATCGACCAAACTGAAATAATTGATAAAAGTTAAAAAAAAATTTCAATTTTATTATTATTATTCTTCCATGGTGTAACTTGTTACTTACTTGTAATGTGAATAATGATCAATACAAATTTATTTATAAGCAACTAGACCAGGGAATTTCTTTGTCGAAGCTATGTTATTGTCTCGTTACTTTTTCAAAATATCTCAGTTTATCATTGAAAGTATATCTCAGTTTATCATATCTCATTTCCAGTTTATCATTGAAAGGTGGAAGGTGGTTTCGTCTGCTCCTTGTCCGTCCCAGTTTGTAAATGGACCATTTGAATAGGTAGCCCTATATTCGTAACTCAATTCTCTAGTAGTCCGGTACAGTTCGCAGACAAAGACACTTGAAAGTAATATTGTATCAAAGCCACTCTACCAAGCTTCTAGTGTAACGTCGATAGTCGTTAGTTAGAAAGTTTCGGACTGGTGCATAGAGAGACCAGATGAAGATGCCAACTGGGTACCATTACCATTCGTTATGCAGACTATTTGCAGACAACATCATCCAGCTGTTAGAACGCACAAGGAACAGACGAAACCGCTTCAATTTTTTGCACCAGCTCTAGAAAAAAATTTCTGACTGTCTACACATTATCTAGCAAACTGAATCTCTACCGTTCTTCTCAGTTCTAAAACAAAATTATTGCATGAAAGTCCAAAGTCTGAGTACTGAGTTCATTTTTCGAGTTTACATCACAGTTCACAGAGTAGCATAATTCTGCTCTATAAACAATGTATCATGTATGCATCATCATTATTAAACATTGCTTAAATAGTCTGTAACAAAAGTGCAATATGTAGATAAGTAGGGGTGCTTCGTTAATGGTTAGTGGCTCACTACGATGATCAGGGGGGAATTGGCGTTCTTCCCATCAATTAATTTTCGTCAAATTACAATGCCCACAATAGACTATGAAAATAGACCTACCGGTACTGGCGGCTCGTACCCACGAAACAGGCGAAGTACCTGTATCTTTTACTGTACAGCACAACCTGTTTCATGGGCACGAGCCGCCAGTGCCTACCGGTACTAAATATTGACTAATGTTTTAGAACTCAATTGAAAAAATCTAATAATTGAAAACAAAATGTAAAAGAGAATTAAAATTTAAACTGACCAAGTCCATCTCAGGAATTTCCATTACTTTTCCAGTAACAAAGGAAGTGAGAACGCCTTTTCGAGAGATTGGAAAGACCGGATCAGGTCCATCTGATATTTTTTCTTCAGTATGTCGTTCAACTGGCTTCTCTCTTTCGATAACACGTTTAGGAACAGGTGGTACTGCAAGAAAAACTTACTAGGTTACTAATAAAAATTTCACAGAAAAATAGGATAATTGCCTAGGACAGCTTATTTATTATACTTTAATGTTTTGTAAGCTAGTAGCGTACAATTATAGTAGGCCTAGTTGTAATAGGTATTGCAATTAAAATGAATTATGTCAGCCAAATATCATTGACGAGTAAATAAATATATTCTTTCAAACTATATTAAAATAATGTTGATAAAAATTATTTATTTCCACACAATAAGATAGAATAGCCGGTTACTATTTTCAGATAGGCTAAAGTTCCAATAGGCTAGGTACATATTTATAGATTAGTGATACCAAAAAGTT
This sequence comes from Sogatella furcifera, assembly GCA_017141385.1. NCBI lineage: Eukaryota > Metazoa > Arthropoda > Insecta > Hemiptera > Delphacidae > Sogatella > Sogatella furcifera. The sequence goes on along the minus strand of CM029547.1, from coordinate 6,706,200 downwards.
AAAAGTAAGCGTTTTTCAATGTAATTGATTAATTTACCTTCTATTCCATCCATTTTTTGGAATAAATGCCTAATAATTCGATAAATTAAACTGAATAATCGAGAAAATCTCACACTATCACAACGTAAACAAAATCGACATTTACGATGCCATCTGAATCTAGTTGATCGAATCTGAATATTTGATGTGTTTGTATGGCGTTGGTGCAATGGAAAGGTGGTAAATTTAAAATTTACCTTGATGTAGCTTGCAAAATATAGTTTTTAATAGCCTAGTTTTGAAATATTAACACAACAAAATCATGAAACAACACGAGATAGCATGAAACATTTATTGTTTGTTTGCCTGATAAACGACTCAAACAAAAACCTTTTTGCTGTGTTGCATAACATTTTGTGTAGATAATAGGTATAGCCTACTCTGTCGTATTCGTAATTTTCATTATTTGCAGATTAAAATATTATTTATTTACATATAGGATTTGGACGAGATCACAGACAGGCGGCTCATCAGTTCTGCATCAAGGCATAAATATTTTCTAATACCGTATCTTAAGACTCAGTTCAATTTATATAGTCTACTGATATTGAACAATGCTAACTTACCAAACTTTTTTTACTTATTTTAGTCCCCCCGATGGTCTTAATGTCCCGTAATTCGTCATATTTCTTCCCTTTGAATAGGGGTGTGATGTTTGCGACGCAGAAACCGTTTTAGAACCCACAAAAATTCACTTTATAGGAACTCCATCCAACTCTATTATATTCCAATATCTTCTACCTCATCTAAGGTTTCTATATTTCAACTGACAGACCTGGGTCTCATCTATGCACGCCAATAATTGAAAATTACGAGGAATATCTTCCAGTCTAATCTATTTATAGTAGGGCTACCGAAAAAGAGCTATTTAGATGTATGTCACATTTATAAGGTAGGCATGCTTCTAAATTTCTGAAATATAGGGAGGGAAATGGTAGAAATTATTATTAAATTGAATTCTTTTAAATCAAATTCAAGTAAATAAGTGGGTACCTAGTCTTGCGTTTATGATGGAATTCAGAGAGGGTGGGTGCAGAAGGTCGGAAATATAATAGGGAATATTGCAAAAAGATGTTTGCAATAGAACTGACTGGAATTGGCGGTTTTTAGGACAGTCTGAAAGCTGTCTGCAAGGGCATACGGTTGCTCTCGTTTTGATATGCTCTGCGGCAGACCGCTAGTCGATTGTCCTAAAAAGCGCTGAGCAGTTATTCGTGCTGTGTGGCTCCAGCATGTGAGAGTGACTGGTTTATTATAGAAAAACAACTTATAAAGAAGATGAACATGTTTTTTATTTGACTTTATTTTACTAAGTAAGAATTTATAACAAAAATTTAAAAAATTCAACAGAGCTAGCCAACTTGAAAATTCAGTATAATGAATAATTAAATTCCTCATTTCAATTTTCATACGAGTTTCTGGCAAATTAGAATTCCAAATAATGTATTTTCTTTACAAATATTACAAAGAGGCTTTTGTGAATTTTTAAGAAATGTAAACAACATGTAAATTCAAATATACATAAACATTTGTCGGTGATTACAATATGCATGTTTTGCAGGTAGAAAGGCCCAGATTCTGGACTTCCAACTCCAATCGAGTTCATCTCATTTATTGAAATTTGTCAAGTTCTTGCAGTTGTAGACGTTTTATACAGTGCTGCCGAGATTCATTGAAACAAACAGTCTTTCCAGTAAATGGTGTCAGCGTCAAGGATATTAGGTGGCGTTGTCACATATACACAATACATAATTGAAGTATACTTGGAAATGTCTGCTGGCAATTCAGTGCTCCAAGATGCAAGTCCATGTCAAATTCATTAGGCTGGAACAGTAATGATCATCTCTCGTCAGAAATCACAAATGTCAAACATTCACTCCCAACGAACAGGAACGTGACGAACAATCAATGCTTTATGCTGCAATGGTGAAGTGATGATGTCACTTCAACCTAAACCTGTAAAGAAAATCCTGTAACAACCTGAAAAAAAAAACTGGGACACAACTTGATTTCGCAAATTCGATATCAAGAAGCGAGGAGGAAAATTATGATAAGGGATGTATGAAAAGGAATCAAATGACAATGTTTCTTCGTTTCAATTTACCCTAACCAGATATTCAGCTGATAACAAAATGTACATTACATAAAAGTGAACTTTAGAAAAATTATTCCAGTTTTTATTGGATTAAAGAAGTTTCTCAATATCGAAATTATAAATGTAAATAAGTTACTTATCATCGAATGGAAGAAAATAGAATTTGGTGGAACTACAAGAAAAAAACATGTATTACACTATATAAAGGGATCTAAATACTCACAATGATATTTATTAATAGAATAAGCTAATGAAATGCATTAAAAACAAAAACAAAATAATAGTAAATGACAAACCAGAGAAGGGAAGGTGGTCAGGTGGACTATCTTACCCCAAGATTCAGCAGGAATCTTCTAAAAATTCCCCCGAGTCAGTTCAGCTGCCGAGGAGACAGTACTGATCTGATCAGTTCTACTCATTCTGAATCAGAATGCCCTTCTCTTTTTGACCACCTGACTGGTGCTGTCTCTCTCCTTCTTCTGGACCAAACAGCTTCATCTAATCTTTAATAAGCTGCAGACTACTTTCTCGATCTTCTGTCTCTGTCTCGTCGAGATTGTTCGGCTTTTTTCATTTCAGCAATACGCCTCTCATGCTCGGCCATATGTTGGCGCCGCATCTCTTCCTTAACAACAATCTGAAACAAAATTATTCATTCGTGACGTGTTATTGATTATCCATAACAACACTTTCACATTATAAGTCAATACAACACAATAATTTTTTACGTAATGAAAATCCAAATATTTATTGAACTGAAAACAGGAGAATATTTTATGAACTCACCTGTTCGGCAGTAAGTGGCAGCCAATAGATACAAGGATGGACTTTGGTTTTCCTGAATAGATCGTCCAATAGTTTAGCTGGAGCGTCCTCATCTTTTCTTCTCTGTTTTCGTGCTGTAAACCAGAGGAATATTGTTAATAATATTAGGAAAACATCTTAAATATCATATTCAATTTTTAAAGAACCTACAAAAACAGACCTACTGCAAACCATTCTTTTGGTTATCAACTTTCAATGAGATGAATAAACTCACCACAAAAATACACGATATTTCTTCTTTGGAATGAATACATTGATTTGACAATACAGGAGAAGATTTTCATTGTGTAGTTTGAAAATGAATTGATAACTGTAATCAGTAAATCTATGGGTAGAATGTTTAGAATGGGTAGAATGTTTGGAGTTGTCTTATAAGCGTTATAAGAAATCCATTGATTAACTGAATTGACTCAAGAGCCAAAATAAAACTTTCAAATTTTTATGCAAGTCACTTTAAACTCAACTAGAGACTGAAGAAACTAAAAGAAAGATTTTGTCACTAGTTCAATAAGAATAAGAAATACGTACTAATAATGATAATTTCGCCTATTTGTTTTCTCAATATAAATTCCAAAATTTAATGTAATTTACCAATCGGTTCATGAGCATCAGGAGTTCTACTACGACGGCCTTTTTCTTTTTTAATTCTGTGATCGCGATCTCTAACGTCTTCGTAATCAGGCCTTGCGGGTTGCATCTGATCGAATGCCTCATCAGGATGAGCTGGCTTTCCTACATCCCATTCTCTTACCTAAAAATAATATTAGATTATATTATATAATGAAAACACACATAATCAAGGAAATTATCAAAACATCAACATATGCAAGCTGATAATTGGAATCGGTTGAGAAAGAGGATTTGCAGTTTCAAATGTCTAAGAACTTTAGTACAAAATCTTCGGACATTTTAATGCAGGATTAAAAACTAAAATATCGTTATTATACTGCTCCTTTACTTCTATCACACACTTGGAATTCTACTCGTCAAGTTGTGAATTATTCTTTCCCGTGTAAAACTCGCCTTTAAAGTAATGAAACCATTAAGAGCTCTATAACATCAGTGGTTACCAATAAACATATAGTAGGCATATTGACATAATATACTGGGAATAGTGTTTTATAAATCAAGAAAGATAGAAATCGTTTATTTCACAAAAAGGTATTTCAACTAAAAAATCAAACCTAAATTCGTATAATGATGCTATATAGAAAAATGATATAGATGTACAATAATAATGAATGTTAAGAATAAATCAATCAATAGTTTTGATTTGTAGCTAATTTCATTACCCTCTCATATATCTACTCAATTTGAGTATCTAAGGGAAAAGCACCAGTAGTGGCCACTTGAATGGGGTTTTCTTTAAAATACGGATTTGATGCCTTCAAATGGGTTCTAAACCTGCTAGAGACTTAGCTTATGCTATTTAGCAGCTAAATAATTCAAGTAGGAGCTTGCAGAGTATCATCAGAAATTTTTGAGAGACATTCATTGTAGCCATTTCACTCGAATACGTGGTTTCAGTAAGAAGTTCAGTTTTCTCTTAGATGTTTCAGTAAGAACGCACGTATACAAATTGCTGTATTATGACTAGGATGACTGTAAATTCCGCTATTTCTGGTGTTGTAATCATTCCCTAGAATGTCAAGATGCTGTTCAGAAGGTTTCTAGTCAAATACTGCTAATAGTTTAGCGTAAAAGCAGACTGGTCACTACTAGTGCAAGAAACAGTGAGTAATCTAGTAGTGGCCACCCAATAGATATTGTCTTAGAAGTTGTAGATATTGTTGTAAAAGTTTATGTTAATTGAATTTATGTTCTAAGACTGTTTCAAATAGGTTACAGTTACAGAGGGAAATTAACTTTAAAACGTCAATTTTATGGTTTAACCTCACTTTTCTAGTGGCTTGTAATTAACAACAATAATGCATTACCAAAAACCAATTCAACCAATTTTAATATAACCGATTATTATTTCTGGCATCATAATCACGTTCTAGAATGTAAAATTAGCTTACTTAAATGATTGCAACAAGCAGCTTGAGAAATTGAATTGTAAATAAGCATAGAAAATCATGTGACCACTATAGAATCAGTACCTGGCCACTATTGAATCATAGTGGCCACTTTAGAATCAAAATCGAGTTCCACTAAAAGTTTAATAATTATTTTGTGAATTGAGATATCAGCCATTTTAAGGAACGAGTCAATCAAGAAGGATCTGGGCGACATGTTCATTGAGTTTAAGATGAGATAAAACGATGGAATGGACTCAAAATTCTGCAAAAACTATAAAAAATTCCTTAAATATGGCCACGACTGGTGCTTTTACCTTACTTGTGATCAAGTCGACTCGACTCGGAAAACACTTCATATCGTTGATCTTTTAGAAAGACTGATTAGTGGAGAGACTGATTTAATTTTATATGCTACTGTATCAACTAATTAAATCTTAATCTTCAGCTCCATATCGAAGCTCCGATATGGAGCTCAAGGCAGTTGAAGATTGGGATTTCACTTGAAAATTAAAAATAAATTCAGTATTTTTAATTTTAATGGTTCGACCAAATAAGACTTTTAAAAATCAAGTATTTAACCAAATTTATAATTCTCCAACCAATATTGGCCGAGCTGAAGTCATTTCCCAATCTTGCCAGAATAACTTCTTTGTTGGGACGGACAACAGATGAAAGGATGATAGAAGAGACAAATTAGCAGCAAATCAAAACTATAAATTGAATAAAGAGCATTCAAGAGCGACGGGCCACCGCTTACCCGTCTCTGCGGCCTATCCACACCGAGCCTTCCCTGGTCGGCTGCGGCCATCCATCCCTCGTGCAGCTGCATCTGTAACGGCTCCTGTTTGCGCGGCACCGCTCCATCCGCCTCTGCCTCGCACAGCGCCTGCGCCACACACATGTCGTCGTGCGCCGCAAACTCAACGCACAGCGTGCGCGGATTGCTCACCGGCCAACGCACGCCGTGCAGCGCGTGCCGCGTCTCAATCGCCTCCTCCACGTCTGAGTACTGCAAATCAATCGTAATTGATCAATAATAACAGTAGTGAAAGCTACTAGGGCATAATTTTAATGAATAGAATGGATAACTCAGATTGCTCATTAGATAGACTGAAAATGTCTTCTAGTGGTGATACGAAAGTTTAATGTTCGCAATGTTAGTCATAATTGGTAGTCACCAATTCTTCAAGAAAATTAATTTTCATCATTTATTCGTAGATTACTCTACAATAATTGGAAAAATTATTTTTTTAATATAACACTAGCCAAATGTCCTTCATTGGAATCTATGCAGCTAGGCCTGGAAGTTTCTGAAGACATTTTGCAGCTTATTGACTGCTATTCCTTCAACCTCGTCCAGAATTATTTGTTTTAAAAACTGAGATGGTTCTAGGTGGATGGTGATGGTGACATGGAAAACATAACCTATTTTTTACAGTAAGCATAAATTATTAGAAGAAGAACAGAATAGGTTGAAAGTCATTCCTTCCCACTTACTTGCACATAACATTTTGACTTGATCTTATCAATCCAGAATCCGTTTTCGGCAATCTTGCCGGTTCTTGCCAGCAGGTTCTTCAGCTGGGGAATGGTGAATGGACGGACCAGGTTGGTGATGAAGAGCACGTCGGACGGCCGATGGCGAGGCGGAGACGGCGATCGCGCCAGCTTCCTGTCATCTTCACTCAGCACACAGATACGTCTATTCACTGCAAATAAATAATTGGAACAAAAATCAGCAAACGGGACATCAAAAGTCAGCAATCAAATGAAACACTTACGCTTGGTTGCTCAATCACCAGATCAACTTTTAGAATAAAACTAACCCACAGATTCTAATTAATTTAGATAACTAATTTAGTGGATCAAAATATCACAGTTGTTTTCGAAAAAAGTAAATATTACAGATTATGTTTCCTTAACCACTGATTTAAGACAGTATTATATTGAACTTTGTAATAAGGCAAATGGTAATAATGATGTAACAATATTATGTTGGTGGAGCTCTAACCTCAATTTTAATTTACTGCTAGAGAACTCCAAATCAGCTGTTCAAATTAAATTACGTTTTCTAATAAACGACACGACAGTTGGCCGCAAGAGCCAGTCCCATCTCTAGTCTCAAGCTAGAGCTGAAGCAAAAAGCTTCGGAATGAAGGTCGGAATAAATAGTGTATTTGTGCGGAATAAGTATAACCTGGTGACTGGTCGGTGAGCAACGGATTGCGCAAAGTACAAGATATATCCATCTTCAAGTCCCAAAATGCAAAAGAATCTCCAACATGACAGCTGCCCATCTCTGGATGATTTTAACGTTTTGTCGTGCTCATACTGGCCTCACCTCATTTTCTCTACGGTTGAAACAATACATAAACAGAATATGGATTCTGAGTCCGCAACAAATTGATTGCATTTGAAATTCGACTGCCAGCTGCCGGAGCGATTTTTTTCAAATTGAAAATTCTAATAAATAATATAAATAACAACATTTTTATTTATTTATCATTTTTAATAATAACTCACCTTTCATCCCATCTGTAGAAGGCCTTTCTGGTTTCTCATCTCGCTCACTGCTCTCATCGAGATCCTCTTTTTCTTTCGGACGTTCCCTTTCCTTCTTCCGCTCTTTGTCTTTTTTCTTTATCGATTCTTTGGAGACTTCCTGCTTTTCGTCAAGCTGATCTTCCTCCATATCTTCGGGATGTTCAGCTTCCTCCTCGACTGATAACCGTACCTCTTCAATGGGCACTGGTTTAGCCTCAGGTATAAGATTCTGTGAATAAGACAGAAGTAGAAATAGTACATGATATAGATTTTCAAGAGATTATTATTGAGCTTATAAAGAGATATAATACACATTCATATACTGTATAAAAATCTACGACAAAATAGCAAGCATATGATAATTCCCGTTTACAAATTGAAAATTTATATTTAGGGCTAAACTTCCCCAACCCCCCAAAAAATGTGTTTCTAAATGTAACAATGAGTATTATAGTGAGTAATCACTTAATCAAATCTCATTAAATTCCATCTATCCACATCTTTGGCCACCAGAAAAATTTCGAGTGTAAATAATTTTTATTGATGTTTAGCATACCTTCAAAGAGTCAGTGGATATGCAGAGAACAGGCTTTTTGGCTGGCCTTATTGATTTGCTGGCTCCCCACCGACGTTTCTTTGGAACTGGTTCAGCAGGACCTACAATAAATTCGATGAAAATATATTCATCTGTTAATTACTCAACAATTATATGATAAAACCTCAATTAATTAATAAAAATACGATAATTTGCTAGTGTAAAAGAGAAAAATTGAAACCTAAAATTGAAATACGTTATTAAGTCAGTATCTTCAATATAAAAATCATTACAGAGTCAGGAAAATATCATTGAATAAGGGAAGAATTACGATATTTTGATCACAATGGAATGACTAACTATAAAAAGTGAATTGATTGCTTGTAACAGAGACTCAATCCCGACCAAGGCAGTATCAAACTATTTCTAAAAGAAACAATTCATTTCAAGTTTCATCAATATGAAGAGCATTCAATTTATAATAGCAAACGTTTCAAGTGCATCTAATTAAAGCGTGAATAATGATTTCACAAGTGCTTTATAGCAAAATGTTGGCTTACCAGGCGATGATCTTGAAGATTCGGCAACATTTTCCTGAAAAGAAAATTTGATATTAATTTACAATACAATAAAATAGAACATTTAATTGGAATATTTGTATGAAAGACACTTTAAAACTCATTATCTATTGCTATTAAAATCCAAAGATAGTTTTCACGAGAGTTATCTCGAATTTTAAAATCTGAAATTGAGGGTTGAGCTGTATTTTCAACACACAGCTTTATACAGTTTTTTCTTGAAACAGTTAAGTCAGTTAATGAACTATCAAACTTCATTCTCCAGGGATAGAATAAAATTCAAGTAGCCTAATTTGTATTCGAATGCAGTCAGCGAATTTGTCTCTTCATTACTATTACTTTCACAGGTAGGAAGAGCCAAAGGTAGTTTCATCTCGTGAAAAAACAATCTCCCCTTGATTTGACATGAGGATGGTTCACTTTCAAAACTCGAATTGAAAAAACAATCTCCCCTTGATTTGGAACATGAGGATGGTTCACTTTCAAAACTCGAATTTGAAAAAAGTATATTTCTTCATTTGTGGTAGTTACTTATTTTGTTAAATTTTTGGAGTCACATTAAAAACAGTCACTTCAATTTGAAAAGTTACTTTTGATAATTTCGATAGTTTAAAAATGATAAATCACCTTATCGACGGTGACAGAAGCAGCTTCTTTGACAGTTTCCTCGTGGTCCCGTTGCTGCTCCTCCCGCGCCGCTCCTACTCCTTCCTCTTCGCGCGTTGACCTCCTCTCCTCTTCAGGCTCTTCTTTGCCACTTTCCTTCGCTCTGTCAACAAAATGCACACATTCAGAAAAAAATCAAAAGACTATAAATTGAAATTGATAAATAAAAGAATTGATTGATTTATTGGTTTTTAAAATAATCGAATGGACAACAATAGAAAGAAGAGGTTAAAACTACTTCAAAATGAATGATTGAACGGTAAATCTACATTGAATCAATAAATAACACATAGCACACTTAAATACATATCTATTGAATCATACATCAAATCAATCAAGAATTTAAGGTTCAGTTTCCTTTCAAGATTATACATATATCAAATGATACAATCTCTGTTTCCCTAAGACTTTCATTAAAACGAGATAATAAAATAATAGTAGATTTTCAATTCAAATGACTATTGAAGTATCAAGTATCGAGAATAACTTAGTTCTGTTTAAAAAAGTTGAAGCAATACTGTATTTTGAATCATTATGGAATACCGATTGGGTTGAAAAGGGGTATTTTATCACTTGATCAGAGGTGATCAAGCATCCAACACTGAACGATTGTTTTATCTTCTCCACTTGGCATGCTGGAGCATGAAGTCTTTACAGTCTTTAAAATTCATCTTTGAATATTCATTTATTTATTCTAGTTAGTAGAAATACAACAAGTACTAGTTATCCCACTTACGGGGGTTGGTCCGATTCAGATGGGGGTTTCTGCCTGGATACCGATGACATCATGCCGCTCTTTCTCCTCGTCTGCTTCTTTTTCTTCTTGCCATCATCGCTGTTGTCACTGTCCGATCCGGAGTCACTGTCCTCTGTTGTCTTTCCATCACTTTCCGCCGGTCGCTCTTTTCCAGCCCTGGCCAACAGAAGTTCCACGGCATATAAGAATGAATAAGCTTAATAACAAAACTTCTTAATGAAGGACAATATAAGAATATTCGTATTGTTTTTACTAGTGGGTTTAAACCCTTGATGGGTTCCAACTCACCTCATGAGAAATAGAATTCAATTTGATTACTACTTAATGATCTTATTAGATTGAATCAGTTATCAACGATAAAATTAAATCGATTTTCGAGCAAGTGATGGTTATTGAATTGAATTTTATACAATGTATAAAGCTCACAAAAATACAAAAATCTTAGAAATCGTTTCTAGATTAGAGGCACTGAAAATAATACTGTAAGTTGTAATAAGGGAGACCTTGGAATATTACAATCATTCTGCATGGCTTGGGGTTTGACTAAATAGTGATCAATCAGAGTAGGCTAGAAATAGTATAAAAAAAGTATTTTAAATTTATGGGACTGAATATTCATAGAAAAATCTGATAGATCAACACCCATTTAAAAAAATACAGATTATATAATTTTGAAAGTAAAACCAACTGGCGATAGTGTGTGCATACAGTTCCAGTGCTGCTCTCAGAACTGCTTCAAGTCATCGTTGGAATGAACTGAAGTTTTTAGTCTTGTTATAGTTTAAAAAAGTGAACTGAAAATTGATGGTTTGTCTCTAAGACAAGTTTCAATAAAAAGAAAAGTGAACATTAAAAGTGTCAACTGCTCAAAAGGTATCCTCAACGGAAAATATTTTTCGTTCGAATTGCAAAGCCTGAACGCCAAATTTTCAATAATTTGCAATCAAGAGAGGTTATGTTCTGAAGTTTTGAAAAAGACACACACCCAACCCAAGTATTTTCTGATACAAAGCTTCGGTTAGTAGGTCTTAGGGTAAAAATATGTCAAAAAGGTGAGGCTTTGAGTGTTACATAGTTTTACATCTATAATATAAATATCAGATCATATGATTTCTATATGGTAGAATAGTATGAACCAACAGCCTAAGCCTAACCCCCGCAGCCACACCTTTTGACATATTTTTACCCTTAGACAGGTATTAAACGATAATATTGTCTATTACATAACCTCATATTAAAAGAGATTAAAATATGATTTCGATTTTTCATCTCTTTTCATATGATTAGATATTATCTAATAGAAAATATTATTGTGTAATACGGGCCTAAAAATAGATCCAAGTCAGGATTAGCTCATAAATGTCCAACAATAAAACAAAAATCTATAAACCTTACAGGTAAATATAACTTATATCTAACATTATAGATTAATAAATAATAAATTTAATTATGTTTGATATAAATAGTCCAAGATTTGAAAATTTCGGATCCAAAAGCACAATAGGCATAAATTACCTAGGACTGGAAGTATGCGAGTGAGCTTTCTCCACAGGCTCTTCAGCAGGCAACTCAATGTTCTGCACACTTTCCACCACAACCTCGCCACTCGCTTTCTCGTCAGCCGCCTCCTGCTCTTCAGTTTCTTGGGTGGTCACTTCCTCAGTTTGCTCCACGACGTCATTCATAGTCAGCTGTTCCGTTTCCTGTTCTACCACAACCTCCTCCTCGACCACTTGTTCCACCATGGCTACTGTGTCGTCATTGTTCTCTTCCAGAGGTGTCGGATTGACCGTCTTTTCGGGACTCCTGTTGCCCAGGTGAATCTTTATTTTGGTCGGCTTCTCTTCAGAAACGTCGCACACCACTTTGGGCGAGTCGAGGCGAGTGGGGCTGCTCTGTGATACGGTGCGAGTGCGGGTTCTATGCCTGGACCTGCTGGCCGTTTCGCTGCCTTCCGACTGGGAATGGTCGTCACAGTCGCTGCTCTCCTCGGTACCTTTCTGACTTGAGTCTCCTCTGTGCGATCTACCCCTATAATAGAACACGAACAATCACGTATTAGTTATAAAAAATTTTAATGAATCAATAACATTAATGTGATTGGTATGACATAATTATGGAGGATATAAATGTATTACTACTCCGCCTAATATAAAGGAAATTATCATCCTTCATTAAAATGAAATTATCATTACAAATATACGTTAGGCTGTGTTTACGGATCAATTTCCTTTCAATCAACATGTATAATTATGCACATTTTGTTATTGTGTATAATTGCTTCGCCTTATAATTATGATTACTTTCGAACTATTATAATTTCAGAATCAAGCTACCATTAACCAAAACGTTCATCCAATCGAGATTAAACATTCATAATTCACTAATAAACATCCAACCAAACATAAACTTCATAATTATGAAACAGGAGAAATGAATATAATAAGATATTTCTCACCTCCTCTTTGGCGAAGAGATTTCCTTGGACAAGAAAGAGCGGCAAATCTTCAACTTCTGGATTTCTCCTCCAGCCCCATTAGCGCTCTGCACTTTCCAAACTCCAGCATCCCCCTTCTCTTTATTCTCGGACGATGCTTCAGCAGGCTGTAATACAACAATTGTTTAAAAATCTGCCACATAAAATTGTGTATAATAAAGCAAAAGATGTAATTTTCACTTTATGGTAACATAAATAGAACTTATAACGCTTCAAAATCTAATAGAGCAAAAAGCAGCAATTGTTGGAATCTATGAAGCCCTATTCCAACTGCAATAGAATCAAGTTATAAATAAAATAGAATAGAATGACTCATTTATTTCAATGACGTGCGAAGTTTGGACAGTAATGTCCATTCTACCACTTAACCTCGAACAGCTATCGAGCACTTTTGGCTATAGATTTCATAAATAGGAACAATATTTGATTTTCAAGACTTTCGATTACATTTACCTAAAATTTTCTGATAGCGTCTAGTAAGGTCTCTAACAAATCGTTCAACAGTTATAATAATTATTATACTCTCCGGTTTTCAGTTGATTGAATAACATACTGAACTACTGTTTAGTGAAGTATGTATCATTACTTCAAACCAACTGATTACAAATGGTTATGCAAACACAGGTACATGAATATAAATTGGATATTATTCAGCATGGATATTGCAATTAACGCTCTCCGACTACGATTGAACAAATAAATTTCTTAGTTGGAACAAATTGTTGGATAGAAATAATAAGTATTTATGTCATGAAATTTGAAATTAAGAATTCTATTGAAATATCTCAACTAAATTACATTCAATAGTTCTTCTGACACAAAATGGCAGGAAAAACTCACAACAAACCAACAACCAGTTAAGTTGAGGACTGACCAAATTTATTATATATTCTCATATGCCTACATCTATTACTTGTATGTATGTATCTATTACTTGTATAAGTATGACTCATTTAAGTAAATCAGATTCAATTGAAATCAACCCTGAATTTTCAAGTGTTTGAACGCAAAAGAAAATCCATAAGAAATAAATCCCGATACAAGAATGACCTATAAATGCAAGGAATAACTAAAAAAATGCATGCTTGTAAACCATAAACTATTGACTGGGGAACTTTCAAGGAAATACTTGTCTAAAGAATAGGCACAATGCAATAGATAATAACAAGATTCTGACAAATTATGAAAATACACTGAAAATCATCCAATTGATGCTGTTCATAAGATTTAATTCATCACTACAGAGTTAAGAATTATTTTGAAGAGTTTTTGCGGAATAATGATATTACATTAATATAGATAGATACAAATTTATTGTATCTACTGCATGGAAATATTCATTAAAAACGACTGTTCATTGAATAAGTTCCAACTGCATTTCTAATGAATTGTGAATACATTTTCTCCAACAAATTGTAATAGATGATGAAGAAATTCAATGATCTGAACACAATCCATTCTTAACATGAATATCGAACATTTATCGCATGCCAACATCGCAGCCTTTCTACAATTCTACCTAAAAATTACTTGCACAACTTTCATGAGAAAATGATAGATTAAAACGAATCGTCATGATCATGCATAAGTCCTAATTCAGACAGAAGAGACGTGGCGAAGATAAATAAGGACGGTAATATTACTATTATCATATGATAAGAGATGAAAATACGAAATCATATTATCATTTCTTTTCATATGATAATAGACATATTACATTGTAAAAACAGCCTCATATTCAACTGCATACAAAAGAATACTCCAATGCACACCTAAAGGCGTGCATTGTACTATTTGTTTGTACACAGTTGGCTATCATGTCTTCTATATGTTGCATCTCTTCTATATGAATTCGACGCAAGGATTTCAAAAGCATTCACAAAAAGTAATCCAAACTTAGATGGAAATTCTATGATACTTCTACGTAGATGAATGATGTAACACCAATTCAAATCAAAACGGGAGGTAATCAAATGATCATTCACAATGCGTGACTTGAGTTGCCTTCACCTTTTCAGTGCCACCTTTATCTTCTTTCCTTTCTGCGTTATCAGCAGATTTAGGCACCAATTTGTCTTCCTCCTTCAGAACAGCTGAGCTGTGTTTCTTACTAGAGCTAGGTTCTTCAATGTGAGCCAGTGAGGCGTTCTTGCCTATTACCTCGGTAGCCTGCTCCGGAGAGGAGCTGCGAGCTGGCTTTGTCGCCAACTCCTTTACAGCGACAGACACTGTCGCCTTGGTGTCATCTTCCTCCTTTTCAGGCGACGATGACGATTTCCTTCTACGCCTTGAGTGTCGGCTGGACCTGCGAGATGGCTTTTCAGGCGATTTTTCCGGCGAAGCCTTGGTTTCATGTCGCTTGTTTTTTCTTCTCATTTTCCTAAAAAAAAAACAAATCAGAAATTGGAACATATAAAACTTTCATATGAAGACTTGAACAACAGGAC
Source organism: Sogatella furcifera (assembly GCA_017141385.1). Classification (NCBI taxonomy): domain Eukaryota; kingdom Metazoa; phylum Arthropoda; class Insecta; order Hemiptera; family Delphacidae; genus Sogatella; species Sogatella furcifera. The sequence continues at coordinate 6,691,196 of CM029547.1, read as the reverse complement.
CGTACTTCATGTTTACAGGCATGGTTCACTTGTGAATATCTTCTACTCTACATAAGCTTCATACACCTCAAGATACGATAGGACAATGGAATACAATAGGATATTCAATGGGTTGAAAGGCTAAGACTAATGACGTAAAATACCCAGATATTTAAAACTCGGTGTAAATACCCAGGGTATTTACCCGGGTAAATACCCAAAATTCATAAATACCCGGGTATATTGGGTAATTAATGAATCATTGATGTTTGTACCCCTGAATATGTTATTATTGGCATTGATGATATATTGGCATAGTAATAGTAATGTTATAATATTATAAATACTTATTTGTTATTTTTCAATGACTTCATATATATTTTCAAGTATTACTTGAAGTTTTAAATGAATAGGATTCTTCATGAAAGAAACTGGTAAATAAGACTAGACAATCTCTGCAGGAGTTTTATGCATATATTTCTACTCTAAACTATACTAAATAAAAATAATATATTAGAGAAAATTAAAAACTTGAAAATCTCGTGCAGCATATTTAGGCTATTTAAAAATAAAAATGAGAAATTAACTCTTAGAAAACGTTTTAGAGTCAAGAGTCATGTTTTAGAATTTTTGTGTCAAGAAAAACCTAGGGAAGTTTTATACATATTTTTATGTATCCACTTGAAATTGTAATAAATCTGTAATTTTAATTGAATCATGAATCAATATTCTGTAGATGGAAACAAATAATATTGAAATATTTTTTAAGGCCAATGAAAGTGCATAAAATGAATCAAACTCAAACATTTAACTTGAAATAAAATTAATTCATTGGAAAAATGATTTTATTAACATTCTAAAAATGAGAAGCCTATCGGCATAGATTGGGATAGAGCATGTGTAGTTTTAGATTGTACGAAATGTTTTTCAGGTGTCCTGGATGTAGGCTTTTCATGAAAAAGATTCCTGAATAATGACCTCACGTTGAAATTTCGCTAAATATTTTCCTGATAAAGTAGGTCGTTTCTGTTCTCTTGGAATTATTTAGCCTAAATAATACGTAGTATAGTCTGTCCAAGCAAAGAAGAAATTCTGGCAAGATGGGAAAATTATTCCAGCTCGGTCAAAATTGATTCAAAAATTATAAATTTGGTCTTAAATTGTAGGAAACATTCTGATCTACAATTTGAGACCAAATTTAGAATTTTTAAACTAATATTTTTGCTTCTGGAGCTGGAGTAATTTTCTCATCTTGCCAGTATGTCTTCTTTGCTTATATAGACTATACGGTACCATAAGAGAAATCTCAATAAAAAACTGAGTAAATAATTTGTTCTATGTTTTTCCAATGAACGTGTAATTTTGACCATAAATAACGGCGCTATCTGCTCCAAAAGATTGGTAAAAATTACATTGTTCTAATAGGGCATGATTTTGCCGTTCGGCAGTTGGCCGTCCACTACCACCCACCCTTAATCAGATTCGCTCGCATCAATGGCATAATGTAAACGAAATCGTCAATGAAGTCAATCTTCATCAATGAAATCATGACAGCACCACATTAGAAAAATAGTGAACATGCTTCTATCATTATTTCGTTTCATTATGATTTTTCTCTAGAGAATGGATTGCAAGTGATACTAGGTCAAATTCCCCTTAAACGCTAAATAATAGTTATTATTCAAAACAAATTTCTTATCATTTTCATTAAGATTTAACAACACAGAAACAAATAAAATCATAAATACCCAGTACCCGGGTATTTATGTCAATGATGATCGGAAGTTAAATGCTATTTGTCACTATATAAAACATTTTTGTTTGCATTTTGTCATCATTTCACTATCATTGAAGGCGTTTAAATGCAAAAAGACAACTAAGTCTATTATAAATTCAATCAAAATGATAAATACCCAGTTTTCCCACTTTATATTTACCCGACCCACATCACTAGCTAAGACAAGACAAGATTGAGCTTCCCAATTGTAACAACAGAATAACAAGTAGAATATTCCCTACTCTCTATTATAACAAGTAGAATATTACATTTTTAGTAGTTTTAGAAGTTGATGATAAGTGAGTCAAGTGATTACTGACATATATTTCCTCAAAGTAGCCTATTTTATATATTTAAATTTTAATATGTTCACTGCCACATTTAGTGACACATTCAAAGGCGCTCACCTACCGCGTTCAAGAACACCTTATAAAGGTGGCTCATTGGGAGGAGCTTCTTTTTTAGGAAGATTTATGACTATGCTGGTCTCTGACGCCACCATCTTTGTGTTCAAGTTAAGTTTATATATTTTTGACACTATCTATCCGAGGAAGCCTGGTCATCGATCACGATATTGGATGTATTTATATATGAAACCGCGAGGTTAGGTGATTGTGACTTGTGATTGATCAATTACGAAGATAGCTTCAGAGCTGTGAATTGATCTTGTGCACTAGGCTACTATTTTACACTCTATAACTACTATACATTACACTCTTATGAATAGTAAGTTATGAGAGCAACTGATTTCACTAATAAAACTACGTAAAGGTGAAAATACAGAGCCTATGTAAGCAAAACTAAGAGTTTGATTCCCCAATTCTCAACCTTACTTGACATAACTTCAAGTTAATAATTCTATAATTTTCAAATTAATTCTACAAACAAGACTATAGGTTTATGTTATAAGTTAAGCAGTGTAATATATGCATAATTTTAATATGAAAAGGCGAAGTGATATGAATGTAAATATTCTGGCTTACGATTGCTAGAATTAGGTTGGATAACGGACATAGAGGAACTTATCATGTAGAACTTGTAGTCGGGTATTGTCAACACAACAATTTTGAAAGAATCAGTTCCATTTCTAATTGATATACTTATAGTTTAATAAACAGAATGTTCATGCTAGGCGAGAATTTCATTAGTAAATTTGGAACGGTAAATAAGAGGATTAAGCCTACGAGAAGATTGATTGGAAGCCCACATTCTTTCCCGGGAAACATGGATGCACATCACAATTTTGAAAATAGAACTTTAAAGCTTACCTCTAAGCGATATTCCTAATTTTCTAGAACATAAGTAGGCTGAGAGATATTTTTCCAAGAGAACACCCAAAAAGATTGTTTTAAAAATTATGAAATAAACATCAACCCAAAACCACGAAAATCTAAAAGATATCGGCCATATTAGTAGATTTAGTAGATTAGCACTCTAGTACCAACTAAACAAACTAAAAAGAAACCAAACGCATGAACAAAATAATTTGATTTCTTGTTTTTGAATTAATTATTTAGTTATTTTTGTAACAGAAAATGATGGATATTGACATATTGATTTTCTAAGCTTCTTTGAGGATTCATCACAATTAAAAATACTCAGCGGGATGGCGACATTACAAACCAACGACAAAGCGATTCGGCAGATTTATAAATAGGCGAACTAGCTATCAAGCTGAGAAGATGCGCTTTGAATAAAGCAAAATGCCGAATAAAGCTGTTCAAATCGGCCGTGGAGATAAAATAGTTTGCAAATTCTGAGATGACACGCCATGACAGACCAAAATGTATTGTAATGGCGTTTCTTGTGCTGTGCTAGTGCTGTTTGGGGCGTGTTGCTGGTGCCGAATATCGCAGCGTAAAATCATTCGCGGAGATTCGGCTGCGGACTTTTAGCAGCCGAGATATTAAAATATAAATAGCTCATGCAAGATCATGAGAGAATATCTGTATATATCAGCAATGATTTCCAACCTATCTTTACATTTTGGGAGGCGAAGTGCATTGTAGAAGTGAATTGAAGGGATTGTAATGATCAAAGTTTATGAATGAGTTGGTGATGCTGATTTTAGAATTTCAATAATTCTTATTGAAGTAGTTATGACATGAGCAAGAATTTCATTATGTTCAGTCATAGCCTTCACAGAATGCAAATTGAGTGATCTCTGATCTGACAAGCAATAGTTTAGTGTTGAAGACAAAGCATCAATTATTATTATTAACAAAAGTGAAAATTGAAATGATTCTCCTTTCTCATTGACAAGGATATTGGTGTGATAATTGTGAGTGTTTGAATGGTTCTTTTTCAAAATGTATATGAAACGTATGATTAATTTCTTTTTATTCGAACTGCTTTGTGCTTTTACCGGCTATGTTAATGTGAATGGTGAAATTGCCAAAGTGTCAGTGTATCCTGATAATTCGAACTATCCATTAGGAGATGCAATTGCAAACCCTCTTGTTCATAAAGATAAACGTGCTAGTATTCCTGATAAGACATTTACTTTATTTAATGAGCCCAAATGTGTGAAAGATTTAAGACGATTGTGCTCTAATCTAAAGCCAGATGTAGATGATCTATCTGTTCTGATATGCATTCAATCCAATAAGGTAAGTTTGATTATAATATATTTGAGTCTATTAATCCATTATTATATTGATGTATTAGTATATTAGTTGCCTTTCTCTATCTATAGTCCTGAAATGTTGTTCTTGACATAGGCTACCTGTCAGGTGCTTCAAGTGACAAGTAGTGGCCTTTTATTCGGCCTCATTTGAGTTTCCTAGATTTTTCCTGGTAAGCTAGCTTGTCTTATAGATGATAAATGGATAAGTTAGTATAATTCTAGAAAAAGGTCTTATGGAATCACCAATTTAGCTACTGTACATTAAAAAATACATGTTTCCATCTGTATTGGCCATTACTACCAGTAAGTAGTGAGTATGTATAAATAAGTAGTAGCAAAAATAATATATGAATTTACCTACCTTATGCTGAATATATATGCTCTGGTATGAGAAAGGTTGGAGGGAAAGAAATAATAAGAAAAGGAAGTAAGGATGGGTCACCCAAACCTGCAGTTGACGTGTTGATTAATAAACTCACAAAGAAACACTACACTCACTAGTTGAAATTATTAAAAATGAATAATGATTTTGGACTGCATTAATGCGATGCGATGTTGACTTGTCTATGGTTCAAAGCTTACTGAAGATTCTATTCAACTATGAAAGGGGTAGGGGTCGTAGCTCTGCCGCGCCCTTGTTAAATCCCGAAAATAATATGAAACCTCTACTGGCGCATCCACCATCTTCATCTGAGCCAATATGCTATTCAACCATGATTAATGAATTCAAACATTGAATTCATTATCTAGCAATTTTTTTTTTTGCATTGGAATCTTTTAGAATAATTCTTCATCTGTTTAACTAATTACCGGTATGATTTTTCAACTTAATAGTCTGTCCAAGCAGAGAAGACATTCTGGCAAAAAGGAAAAATTACTCCAGCTCAGTCAATATTGGTTCAAAAATTATAAATATGGTCTCAAATTGTAGGAAACATTCTGATCTACAATTAAAGACCAGATTTAAAATTTTAGAATCAATATTGAGCAAGCAGGAATCATTTTTCTATCTTGCCAGAATGTCTTCTTTGCTTGGTCAAACTATATCATACCAGACATGAAAAAATCTGAGATCTATAAGATGGTTATTACTGCCAATCATTACTTGATTTTGTTTTCAATCATTTTTTGTTGTATGATAGCGTTACAGGAAGTGTCACTAGATTTTTTAACATTTTATTTTTACAGGCTGATGTTGAACTAACAAAAGAATGCCAACATGTTGTTTGGAAGCATACGACGGACTTGATGGACTTTAATCATCTGGACAGTTTGAGAAAATATAGATGCGGACCCGATGACTGGCAGGAATTGACAAAGAAATGTAAAGTTGTTATCGACAAGAAAGCCAGTTTTTTCTCGTGTTTAGTTGATAATTTAGAAGTTGTCAAGGAAGCTGTGTGCCAAAACTTTCTACATCAGATCCAATTAGTTGCATTCATCGATTTCAGAATTCTATCAGCTTTCACAGAAACTTGTACAAGTGATATTGAGAGGCTGTTATGTGGAAGAGTTCATCAAGATAACGAAGTGAGTACTGTAAATCTTTATTATTTTATGGGAGTGTTGTGTTTTTTATTTGCTATGTTTGGTCGTTCGATTGCTGAGTACCGTAAACATGATATTAGATCATGATCACTAAGGACCGCTTTGAATGGGGGACTGTGATAGGTAGAGGCCCAGAGGATGTAAATTCAGGATTTACATTCTTTTTGGTAGAGATAACTTACGGTGGAAACTTTCGATAAGGAACACCCCACAAATAAAAATTTAATATTAACTATTTTATATTGCAAGTGAGCTACTGACCTAACTTCTAGAAAAGTGAGCTTTCCATTGGAGTGAAATTTCATATAGGCCAAGACTTTCTTATGTCTAGCTAGCTCAAATACAGACTAATCAGTTTGAATGATAGTGAGTGTGCGTAGTTGTAGCTGTTTCACTAGATCAGAATAAAGTGTTTACTTTCACACCTTATTGTGAATTTTGGGGGTTGAAATTTTTATCAGTTTAAATGCAACTTTTTATCTTCAAACTCATCAGTTTAATTGAATCAAGAAATTTATATGAAGCTGAAAGTACATGCTTTGATTTACTAAGTACCAAAATAATGCATTCAAAAAGTATACAAGATTATATATGTATTACAAGATTGTATGTATGTATATATGTATATGTATTGAAAGAAACAAACTAATTGAAAAATCCTGTGTCATTAACCTCTGAATTTTACTCAATTATTGAATAAATGATGATGATTATTATTGATACATCTTATATCTATAAAATGAATGATAAGAGACATTTCAATTCGATTGTTTAATTTCATATAAGTTATGCATTAATTTTTATATCTTCTCGAATGATTTCTACTGTAAATCTTGAAAGAAAATTGAACCATTAACTCACGTAAATTGAACCACTTACTCCACGTAAATTAAACCATACATGTATGCCTTGAATGAATATACGATCGCTAAATCTTGCTTTGTCTATCACTACCCTCTTCAATAGTATTCTCCATAATGTGTTGAGTTGTAATTATTTCTCTGAATTATATTTCTAAATCAATTGTTTGTGACTTCCAGGGCTTCTCTCAAGGTAGGACGTTGAACTGCTTGCAGCAGAACATTGACAAGATCGGGAACGTGGAGTGCAAAAAGCAAGTACTACACCTTTCCAGTGTACAGGAAAGTGATGTACGGTTCGATCGACTGCTCTATGCGGCTTGCAGCGAAGAGAGACACCGTTTCTGCCAAGACATAGCACCGGGTTCTGGTCAGATATACAAGTGTCTCATGCAGCATAAAATGGATAAAGCAATGTCTGAAAAGGTATGATCCGTCATTATAAATTAATAACTAAAATTATTTCCCACAAATTTTTACATAACTTATATTGTGCAGTCGAGTTACAAAGCTTCAAAGCTCTCCAGATTAGTACAGGCTACTTCAAACGAGTTTAGAGGACAATTATTCACAATTTTTAGTTCATCGTAGCCCTGTATTCTCAGCTTGTGGGGGAACTTTATCAAGTCATATCTATAGTTATGTTCATGATGAAATCACTGTTGTTTCATTTTAATGATTCTCCTCCAATTTTGTTGTTTGGTACTTACAAAAAATAAGGACTCCAGAATAGTCTCTTTCATTGAGTAATTCGCTTGATCAATTCAGTGCTCTAGAGTTTTCCTGGAATCTAATTTTATTTAAATTAATGTGAATACTTTAATGTATTTGGGGTTTCTTTCAAACGAATTCTTATTTTTTGAGCATGCCTAGAAATAACCGTGATCTATGATTCATTGCTGAGAATTGAGGGTGAAAAAATGGGTTCATATTATTATAATTATTATCATCTTATGGCTTTATCTGGTGTAGAGACCAGGACAGACCATACAGCAAGCAAATTATCATCAACCAGGATAGAGGTAACGTGTGGTTAGCACGTTGATCCTCTCAACCATGAGCCAGTCTCCGCAACCAATTGGTGGCGCAGAACACCTCTGAATAGCATCCAGTTGATGTGAAATGCAACAATTACTATTCCTTCCTGAGACAGGAAACGACTGACTATCTTTACTAACGACCCAAAAGAGGTAGAACCTAAGTGGTGTATTGCAGTCAAATTTAAAAGTGAATATAACATGTTTTAGTTGTTAAGTATTGAATATTAATATCAAGAAATGACAACTTTTATTCATGCAATGGATTTTAATGGCTTTGTTCAATTATCTGCATTAATTTATCAACTCTCTAAGAAACTTATTAAAACTAATTCATTGTACATTTTTAGTGTGAAGAGCAACTGTTCAAGCATGAGAAAATGATCTCGCAAGACTATCGTGTGAGTAAAGGGTTGGCCAGATCATGTAGAGATTACATAAAGCAATTTCGTTGTAGAAGATCTGTGTCTGATGAAAGAGACATTCGACTAGCTCAAATTCTGCTTTGCCTTGAAAACAACATGAAGAATGGTATGTATACATATTCAATCACTTATTTTATTCATTACAATATATTAATACGGTATTCAGATGAGAAAAAAACAGGCAATCGCCCAAAGCTTCAATTCCTGAATTTAGGCACTAATGAGCTCATAAAAAGTTCAAATAACCTACAGTGATCTGGCTATGTTCGTATTTTTAAGTCTCTTCTATTATTAATTTTAATTTTTAATAATAAGATATACTGAATAAAGCATGTTACTGGTTTAACGTGGCATTGCAGATTAAAATTGTCCAACCCACACACATTTTTATGAAGCTTTCAACGGTCCAATTGACTTTCAATTTGATACATTCATGAAGATACAAAATTCCTTAAAATTAGATAGATGGTATTATAAATTTGATACGATTCAATATGACCTCTCAATTTTATTGTTGTGTCTATAATGAATCTTTTTAAACCGTCTTGTGTATCTTTTTGAATGTATTAAATCGAACCGTGTTAATTTAACTATTCAAGTCATTCTCAGATAGCACAAATAATATCAATAATGTTGTGCTTTGACGTGCTATACATGATCAAAATGATTTCATGAACAAAATGCTGAATTTTTTACACAGACCTTTAATTATATCACAAAATGCCTCTTGATATGAAACTTTCCCCTCTCGTAACAGCGATTCAGATTAAATTTTATGAGTGTAGTCATTAATTATAAAATTCAAAGTTTTTCTCATTATTTGGATTTTGGTATACCTGATTTGTATTTGGTATTACCTGATTTTTTATAAATTTGAAGAGGGACACTTTCGGCTTTTCCTGTTGTATTCTTCCATGTAAAATTACTCAATAAAGATAATTATTATTATTATTACATGGATAAACTGAACAAATACTATACTCTATTCACGATCACTTGAGACGGAATAAACAAACTTTTTGAGTGTGTTTGCGTGTAATGGAAGGTCATCTTCTATGCGAAACTTCCGGCCACAGACCAACAGCTGTAGCCAATCATAGCTCAAGACAACAGTTTTGATACAAGACAAGTCGGACTGTAGCCAATCACAGCTCTAGACAAGAGTCAGCTGTTCGACTGCAGCCGACATTTTCGCATAGAAGAAGACCTTCCAATACACGCACACACACACACACAAAAGGTTTGTTTATTTCGTCTCAAGTGATCGTGAATGGACTATAATACAATTATTTCATGTATTTACAGGTAGTAAAGTGAGCCATGAATGCCAAAGCGAAATGATGGAACATAGAAAAATGTTGCTGGAAGATTATCGGCTTTCTCCTGAAATTGTCTCCAGCTGTTCAAGAGATATTCCTCAACTCTGTGGTGGAGATCTGGAGTTAGGAAAGACCATCCACTGTCTTCTCGAGCATTCGCGCTACAAGCGAAAGAAAGGACGAGTATCAGATGCATGTCAAGTGGCAGTAAGTAATAATCTTCTGCCGTAATAGTCTTTAAACCTTTCAAACAATATTTTTGCCTTTAGTAAATTGCTGTTTGCAAGAATGAAAATCAGCTATTCTTTACCGCATTGCATCTGTTTTTTACCGCATTGCAGCTGTTTTTTACTGCCTTGCAGCTATTCTTTACCGCACGCTTATAATGGAACAGCTGTTCTTCTGTAATGGAGAATGATTTTATCAAAGTTGAAACTGTTTTGAGGTTATGTTTGTAGAATAATGATTTGTCGTGATTTATTTGAAATTATTGTCCCACAATTGTTATGTAATATACTATCTATTTATTCACATAATAAACTTCAATGTGAATTGTTGTTCAGTTGATCACGTGCGTTTCCACTTGAGCTATATAGTGGCCATCCTTTTTCAAGTGACGAGTTACCCCACTGTCGTTTACTAACTTTATAATCTTCAATACCGAGTATCCTGTTTTGGTGATTCCTGTGAATTTCATTATTAGTGTAATACAATGATGTAACAACATCACGGGGTTTTAAACAATCAGGAACTAGTGTTCCATTTTGTAGATAATTAAATGATCACTACGAAAATTAGAACTTGTTAAAAAAGAACTGATGAAAATTTCCTTGTACAAGCTATAAATGAAAGTAAATAATATTATAAAGTTTGTTATTTTTGTCAGATGGAAGTAATTTCTTATCAAGTTATTTGATTTGTAAAATATTTTATCAGTTTCATTCAGTTTGCAATTTTGAAAGATTATCTTTCAATCGTTTCTGCTATAAATAAAAGCACATAATTATATCAGCAGAAATTACAATACTGTATTATCATTCCAAGAATAATTTTATCTATTCACAAAGTATAAGCAAGTTGCTATATCATTTTCATGTTTGTTGAAATATTCAATGTCATAATGTTGATTGGTATCAGTTTTCTGAATAATTTCCCATGACTCATAAGCTTCTTCGAAAGTTTTAATCTGACTTACTGATAACGATTCGGGATCAAGGATTTTCACAATATTTCACCAATCTCCGTTGATATTATACGATTTATGGATTGAAACCTATTTATAACTGTTCATGTTTTATTCTTATTCCTATTATTTAATATCCATTCTTATTTCATTATTTATTTGAATACTTCTGACCAATCCATGATTCATTGAAACAATTCATATTTCATTATTTATTTCTGAAAATCGAAATACTTCAATATTCTAACATCCTAATTCCATTTTTAGCTGCAGGCATTGATCAAAGAAACCGACGCTGGTGAAAATTGGAACGTGGATCCTGTATTGAAAGAGGCCTGCAAACATGTTGTCAGTATTGCCTGCAGAGATATTCGAGACGGGGAAGCTAGGTGAGAAATCAACGTTTCAAAAACACTTCCTATAAATTTCATCCATTAATGGATTAAGTTCTATCCATTCATCTTTATAAATAATTATTAATAACTATAAGAAGATTCCAAAGCGATTGGTACACGATAATACATTGTCTCTCCTAAATTTAACTCTTTACAAGTTCTATTGATTTGTAATTCGTTGAGGATGAAGAATACTAGCTATGTCCCAATCAAGTTGAAAAATTCCAAATATTTTATTTTATTGCTCTTCGAAACACCCTATACTATAGAGACTGTATAATCCTAGTGTGGCCATTGGTGTGTAACGTCCCATATGATCAAGCTGAGATCAATTTTTTCCGCACCAAACGACATAGTTTTGCCAAATTGTTAAATGTTGATTATGGACCAAGAGGTAGAACTCGACCCAATAACTCATTTACAAGGATCATTTCAATTTAAAGGGATATATCCTCTGATCCTCTCTTGGTATGCTTTAAAATTATAATATCTATAATAATTATAGATAAATAATTTATATTTGAAGGGAAAAGTACTTGCACTTCACGTAACATTTTCGTTTACTGGCATTCCATGGTTTACCTTGAAGTGTGCTATTGGAAAAACACGTTAAATTACATTTTATCTGAGACAAATACATAACTTTGATTATTGAAGAAACTAGGAAGTATGGTATTTATTTATTCACGTAAATTTGATTAATCACCTTGCAAACTACTTTTAGAACAATAATTCTATTTTGAAAATATCTTTCCATTGTCAACTATTGTACACTGAAATCTGGGAAAACTATTGCGTCTTTATACCGTGTGAACAAGATAGCCAATCAACATTTAAACATCAATGTCCACTCTATGCTTGTAGAGTGTATGTATAATGTTAACTGTCAATTCGCTATGCAAATCACCCTGTACACCAGTACACCTAATATTTTAATATTCTCATTTAGAATGAGAATAAATATTATTATATTCAATTTTAATATTATAAGTCATTTTTATATTCAATTACAATATTGTTGGTTGTATTATTCCCGTGCTAACAATGTGTATCGGTTGCAGAGTGATGTCATGCCTGCTGGATCAGCTGGGCACATCGTTGATGAGCGAGGCGTGCGAGCAGGCGGTGATGCAGGTGCAGTACTTTGTGGCGCGCGACTATCGCCTCGACCCGCACCTCTATCGCGAGTGTCGCGACGATGCCGCCACCTACTGTCACGGCAGCCGCGCCTGGCACGATGTCGATCACATGCACCCAAGCCTCGGCCCCCTTGTTCTGCCCTGTCTCTATCGCTACGTCTACGTTGATCCCGAGCTCAATCGCAACAATATTAAGGTGAGATGAGTTACAACTAAACGATTTATTCAATCAAAAATTCAAAAGTGGAATCAGGTGAAAGTTCTGTTTAGTATTTGAACAAATCGCATAGGGTGATTTAAAAACGCTGGTTTCGGTTTGGTTTTATGAGGGTGAAGCCCAAATTACAGTAGCTCATAGGCTTGTGCGTGAATAATGAGATGGATGATATATGACGACTACTTTTTAGGTAGTCGGAACCGACGGCTAATCGTCTCCTCCGAAAGACGGGGTGACCGTATTTATGTGATTGTGCTGTGGTCAAAGAATTTTGCCCCGGTTGAGATGAGACTCTAATCAGAGTCCACCTGGTTATCAGACCGGCGCTTTATCACTCCTCCAACGAGCCACCCATATGTCAAATTAAGATTTAATGTATCAAATTAAAAGGTTTATTTGAACGAAGAATTGAAAATAAATACATCAACATGTTCATCTCACTTTCCGATTTCATGTATGAAAAATGATGTCATGCATGTGCCCTCCTCTACTGCGCTGGCACGCATCGGGCAGTTTGATAGTAGCAAGCATTCAAATGGCATACCAGTATCCCAATGTCAAGTCTTTCTTCGGCAAAAAAACTCAAATTCTGTCACGTAAATTTTTTAAACTCTTTAAATAAGTATGATATACCCCTTTCCTTGACATTCACTATTACTGCACAAGTTTCCACCTGAATTTTGCCGATAAATTTCCTTCTGCAAGTCATTGATGTTTCGGGGTTTATTAACATGCACCAATGACTTCAGATGACCCCAAAAATTGAAGTAACAAAGCGTCAAGTCACACAATCTTGGTGGCTAATTCGACAGGTTATCGGCGAAATGGAAGTGAAAACTTGTCGTGCAGTAATAGAGAATTTGATGGACAAAGTTGATGCGTGCTAGCGCAGTAGAGGCGGAATCTTATTGCGTGGCATCATTTTTCATCCTCATACATGTTATCGGAAAGTGAGATGAACATGTCGATGTATCTCTTTTCAATTTATCGTCCAAATAAAACTCTTAATTTGAGGCATTAAAACCATTTAATCATACTATAGATTTTGTTAATTTTTAACGTCAACAATATTATTGTTAAATAAAATATGTAAGTAAAATTCTCCCAAAACTTTTCAAAGTTCAAAAACCTTGTAGGTTTCTACTTTACTTTATTTAGTTGAATACTCAATTGAAATACTTGAAACTAGGAAACTCTTTGAAAATATTCACTTGAATTTATGCATAGACTCTGATGTGAAGAAGCATGTTTTGCGTAACTTGATAGCCAGACGATTTATTCTCTCGATTTACTTTTGAATTATATTTCCTTTTAATGTTCTGAATTTTAATACTGATTTATTTTAATTCTTGGTGAAGTAGTATAGATTTTGTATAAATATATGTTGTCGTTTTTCAGTTGAAAGCTGGTTGTGTGGATGAAATCAAAAGAATAATGAGGGTAAGAGCCATCAGCGTCGATCTTCAACCGGAAATAGAAATGTATTGTATTAAAGATCTGGCTGATTTTTGCTACGATAAAACTGGAGTCGGGGAGGAAATGGTTTGCTTACAGGACAACCTTGATAGGTAATTTTCATTGATTTTTTCTACGTATTTTAGGAAGTAGAGTATATTATTGTATTCTTATAATATTTTTGAAATGTCTTGAAATTTATCAAAATTTGTTGAAAATAAGTTGGATAAAAATTATAGCTGAACTTCCAGTTCTTTCTCCTTGATTAAGTTGACAAGATAATATAAATAACATTCTGCATTTGGTGAAAAATGTTCGGCAAAACCTCCACTTCATGAATTTCCAATGAACGCAAGAGTTTGGAATTTTGGATGGATCTGATACTAATAATTTTTCCACGTTGAATCAATAGATGTTAATTAATTCTTGCCAATTACCAGCTATTCAGATGTATGCTGTAACTATAACGAGTGTATTCAATCAATTGCTGTTCGACATGCTTGTTGCTTGTTTGCAATTGTAAAATGGTTCTACATTGTCAATGTCAACAGAAATGATTGATTGCTGACTTAGTTCATCCTATTGTATTAAAAATTTTGTATTATTGATCCGATAAAGTTGTTCTCTATAACTAGAAAAATGCTTTGAATGAATTAAAATCATGAGTATCAATTATCTTTTCTCTCTAATACGGAATGATTCAATGAAACTTCATGAATCAAACGAAGTAATAGAATGTATTATATTTTTTTCGTTGGTGATGCTTTATTGCGCAGAAGATTAAGTTCACATTTCATTTCATGATATAAAACTCAAAAATTGATCCTTTCTCCAATTTGAAAGATAGATAGATAGATAAAATGACTTTATTTTGCACTTTGTAAAAATTTACAAGAGTTTGTGGGCGAAGTTGAGGCATGCAAGCCCCCTCTTCCACTTAACCCACAGCCCCCTCTTCCACTTAACCCACTGTGAGCTGTGAGCTCCAATTCAATTCTTCCTCAATTATCGCTCATTTTCTGTACGTTTTTCTGTGAACATTCTTCGAATTTTTTAATACAAAATTCTGTTCGCTTTATCAACTTGAATTCTCGGAGAATTTTATTCTGTCTTTCTTTCATTAACATGATTTTTCTACCAATCGCCCACTTTCAATTTCTCAAATAAATTGTTGACCAAGCTCACTCCAATTCTAAAATGCATGATAACTTGTGATATTTTACAGTCTGGAAGAAAACTGCAAAAGGCAAGTCTTCAATTTCACGCAGGCAGAGTCGGATAATATTGAACTGAATCCAATTGTTCTGCAAACCTGTAAAGTCGTTATCAGCAGCCATTGCGAGGTAGGTCAAATCATTAACTGATTCCAAGCAAAGACTAGGCAATAAAAAACAACAATTTTTTGACTATTGGAGACAATTCCATAAAAAATATACATATTTACAGATAAATAATTCTCCTATGACTACCATTTCATTAAAAAATTTCAATTTATGGAATCTATAATATTCAATCTACTCTCTTCAAATATAATTCAAAAGTCAGTTAAATACTTTGTGCATGAATGCATTATTTTAGATCGAACTTTCAATTGACAAAAATTATACAATCAGTATTAATGTAATCATTATTATTATGATCATCCATGTAAGCATAAGTCAACTGAATTCTGTGTTGTGAGCAGTTAGTAACGATTCCAGTTGAACTTGATTTAAACTAACATTTTCATATAAAGTTTTTCAAATTCTGGTATGGTTTTTCTGTGAAACAATCATTGATTTTATCAGGTTTCTTTTCATTTTAATATATTTTTTTCATTTCAGGCTGAATATCGATCAAAAGATGCCGGAAGTGTTATGGAATGTCTCATCCAAAACAAAAATGAAAGAGATGTCACTAATTACAAATGCAAAGCTGCTATTGAGCACTTTCAATTAATAACCATGAAAGATTATCATTTCACGCCTAGATTTGAAAATGCTTGTAAAGATACAGTGCTAAGGTACTGTTCCAAGCCAAGAACAAAGGCGGATGTGATATTTTGTCTCAGTGAGGTATGTTTCTTACTTAATGTGTCTTTAATAATGTTTTTCTGATTAAAGCTATTCAAATTATACAATATTATATTCTATACTTTATAAATATTATTTATTAACTCTAATCAAATTCGTTCATTTCCAACAGCTTGTCAGAAACAATACAATCACAGATACACGGTTCTCAGTTCCTAAAAACTGCAGGCAGCAGTTGAAAGCACAACTTTTCAATCAAAGAGAAAATGCGAAATTCGATCCAAGGCTGATGAAGTTTTGCTCGCTCGATATAAAAAAGTATTGCAAAGAAGCTTCTCAAGGAAATTCCGAGGTAATGCTCAATTCACATCAATATAATAATTAAGTATATATTTTTATTAGTTACATGCCCTTGTTTCTTTTCATCCAGTATTGTGTCCTATAGGCTTTTCTTATTTTAGCTGATTATTAATATCTGTATCCAGACTTCTAGTAGAATTATATAATTATCTCATAGAGACAAGTAACTTAGACTTCTCAATGCATAACTTTTAGAAAAGTTTTATTTTATTTCGTAAGCCTGGTTCACACCTTTCGCTTTTATAGCGAGTTTATACGATGCCAATTGGCGAGACAATTGTCTCCTAAAAACAAACAGCTGATGTAAAGTATCTATTGAATCTTTCGATTTTTAAACCATCATTTAGGCATGGCTAAATGAAATTATAATTTACAACATCAGCTGTACGTTTAAGAAGACAATTGTCTCGCCAATTGGCATCGTATAAACCCGGCATAAGGATTGATGGTCAAAAATGTTAATTTATTGGTAGTAAGTTTATATTATGGTTCTCTCGATAGTTTAAAACAGAATAGTTGCATAATCAATTACGCTTCGTTTACGTCCGAATCGTCCGTTGAGCCAAGATTCTTTACATTGGTTTTGGTATAATCATAATCATCTTTATTGAGTAATACATAGAAGAGCCTTTCTGGCAAAGCCCAAAATTGTTCCTCTTATAATTTATACAAACTTATTAAAGACATATTAAGGATAGATTATTATAGAATGGTATAGATCGTGATAGCTAAGAAGACATCCAGTTACATTGTAGAGTGTATTGTAACTGCATGTCTTCTCAACTCGTGCGAATTTTATCAGTAGAAGTTTATTCGGAAGTAATGTTCAGACGATAAAGGCTGCAGTGGACAGCTAGCCTTATTCTTTTCAATACATTTATGTCCAGTTTTTTCAAACACACTCAAATTTGAGGGACCCTCAAGTTTACTACATTTCCTATACTTATCATAGAAAATGTCAGCTGTTCATCAAGATTTGAGGGTCCCTCAACTTTGAGTGTGCTTGGAAAAACCGGGCATTAATGTTTTATTGAAGATCAACCTTACAAATTGTTGAAAGTAGTGAATATTATGCATCTCTGGTCGACCAGTATCATGTATACTCCGCTCAAGCTGAGAATACACCACTGGCGGCTCGTGCCCACGAAATAGGTGAAGTGCTGTATAGTAAAAGATACGAGTACTTTACCTATTTCGTAGGTACGAGCCGCCAGTGGAATACACGTCTTTACAATAAATTTTATTTTATTCGGCTTGTATTTTCATCTTGTGGGAACTATATTATTTTATGTTTTCTCTTGTGAATACCTACTCTTACAAATAGTTTCCTTCCATTTCATATCATGTTCATGTTTACAGGTTCTAGAATGCTTGAAGCAAATAAAAAACAAACTGTCGATTGATTGTCACAAGTACGTATTCGCAACAGAATTGCAAGACATGGCTGATAGCTCCACTGACTACACACTCCTTACAACTTGTAAACCAATGATTCTGTTCTACTGCAAGCATACTGACATGTCTCAAGTCCTTTCTTGTTTGAAGGTAGGTACAGTTCATTTGAATTTTTGACTCGGTTATGCACCTTTATGCGATTAATTGAAATATACTATACCCTATACACGATCACTTGAGACGAAATAAAAAACCTTTTGCATGTACAGGTAGCTATTTTTGTTTGAGCTTGAGGAAAAGCCAATAACTGTGATTGGCTACAGCTGTTCGACTGCGGCCGACCGTCGTATGAAGTAATACGTCCCTTTACCCGCACACACGCGCAAAAAGTTTGTTTATTTCGTCTCAAGTGATCGTGAATAGGGTATAGTTCATTCATATTTTTTACTGTGAGAGTGCATTCATAGTGGATAAAAAGATAAAGATATTGATATTTATTTGAGTTATTCGTCTCCAATATCAGAAACACAAATTGGTCTAATCAGAATTCCCTTATTTTCTGTAAATTATATTGAAAGTTATGTCAATTCTATGGAGGGGGAACCAAAGTGGAACATCTTCATCTTTCAACCCACTGTGAATGTACCCTTATAAATTTTTATCGGGAGAGAAATAGTCAAAGCCTTTCTATCCCTCCCAAATCATTTCAATTTGATTTGTTTGTGTACCTATTCATTAATGAAACAAACAAATAAATAAATTTTATTTCTTATGAATACTGATCAACTAGTGAATTCAATCTTTTAGGTGTTGGAATTTTTTGTAAAAAACTTGAATACGTAATAGTATTATGTACTTGACTGTACGTCTAAAGGAGTATGAAGATTGAATTCTCCCAAGCACTTGTTGCAAAAGTGTAATTCTATTACATAATTTGAGTAGAGAATACTGTTCTGGATCTTCTTTTTCTCCAGGTAATAAGTTATTTTAATTTTGTTGCAGAGATTCAAGGATGATGCTCATTTCGATCAGAAGTGTAAAGGCATAGTGATGCATCGTATGATAGAACAAAGTAGTGACTATCGACTGAATCCTTCGCTGCAAAAAAGTTGTAAAAAGGACATAGATAAATTCTGCTCAGACGTACTGGTCAAGGAATCACATGCTATTGAACTAGAAGGCAAAGTCATTAAATGTCTACAGGTAATCTTTTTTTAAAATAAAATTTGTTCCACTCTCGGGAGTTTCAAATTGTTAATTAAAAAATGTATTGTCACATCAAGTGTTTTGCAATTATTGTTATTTGAATGTTTCAATCTGGATTTATTCTGTCGATTTTTTAAATGAATTTACCCAACATTTTTAAAAATGGTCACCTATTTTATATTTGGTCTTAATTGAACCACGTTTCAAATTTCTGAACAAAAAAAAACATTTCTGCAAAATATTAGAATTTAATTTTTGAAGCCACTTATAAATAAGTGAATAGTTCGTATGGCTTTTTATGGGTAGTAATATTCAAGGCTCCTATGTGTCTTCACAAACAACTCTAAAGAATATTACTTGCACGCACATTTAAAATATATTGTTAGAATTGACAAAAACTATTATTTTGAATGAATTGGAGTTCTTATGCAACTCTGTGGATTAATTTTTTTTCTTTTTGCAGCTGAAATTTATCAAGAAGAAACTGCGGTTAGAATGTGAACAGGAAATGAGTATTCTACTTAGGGAAGCTGCATTGAATTATCATCTTATTCCTGTTCTGAAGACAGTCTGTGAAAATGAGGTAAACTATTGAAATATAATTTACTCTAATATTTCAGCAAGTAATATGACATTTAAGCCTGCCTTTCTTGTTTGAGTTTGAGCTCAATAAAGTTGAGTTTTACTAATCTTTGAGAATTTGTACTTCAAGAACATTAATAGAAATTGAAATTATCACTGGACATTTTACTGGTAGATTATTCATTCCATCTTTTTGCTCAGTCATGTGATATTATGAGAAAATACTAAATTTTTCCAAGTCAATTTTGGAACGGAAGAAGTTTAGAGCCAAAGCGGTGTGTATTCTGCACGGTGATACATTTAAGAAGGAGGTCGTCAAGTATCACATTGAACAATAAAATCGGAAGCTCTTGTATCCAGGAAACCTTCCTATTCAACGCCTGTTCCTCCTATACTCTTGATTTTAAAACGGCAATTATAACATAGTGGAATCCAAACCAAATTTGTTGAAAGACAAAATATTGAAAAACCACAGATTCATTAATTAACCAGGATAATGATAACCAGGTGGACCTTGGTTCAAGTCCCAAGCGGAGAACAATTTTTGACCACAGCACAATCACATAAATACGGCCACCCCGTCTTTCGGAGGAGGCGATAAGCCGTCGGTCCCGACTACCTAAAAAGTAGTCGTCATCTATCATCCATATCATTACCCACGCACAAGCCTATGAGCTCATGTGGGCTTCACCCTCATAACAAACATATTTATTTTTGAATCTAGATATCGGTTTCGGTTGCTACTCCATTATCAATCTTTAAAGTGATTTAGAATAGTAATATTAATAAAAATGAACTTTTTAGTTTACCAGACATTGATAAGGGCGATTGGGTGGTTCTTTAGGAGTGATAAAGCGCCGGTCTGATTACCAGGTGGACTCTGGTTCAAGTCTCAACTAGGGAAAAATTCTTTGACCACAGCACAATCACATAAATTCGGCCACCTCATTTTTCGGAGGAGACGATAAGCCGTAGGTCCAGACTACCTAGAACGTATTCTTCATCTATCATCCGTCTCATTACCCAAGCCTATGAGCTCAGGTGGGCTTCTCCCTCATAAACCAAAATCAAGCAACCGAAACGGGTATCTCGGATTTCCCAATAAATCTGTGGTTCATTTAATATAGATAACTATCACAATATCACCTTCACAACTACTCAACAATTGCAAGTAAAATTATGATAAATTTGGTTGAATGAATGAAATTTGTTTCAGATAAAGAATGTGTGCAGTAAAACCGACGACAGTCTGGGCTCTGGCGCCGTGCTGGAATGTTTGAAAACGGCGTTGCTCAACGACAAAATTCGCAACAAGGAGTGTAAGACAGAGGTGGCCGGCCTTATTGAAGAGGCCAAGGCCGACATCCACGTGGACCCCCTGCTGCAGAGGGCGTGCGCCGTCGACCTGCAAAAGTACTGCGGAGAGGTCACACCGGGAGCCGGCCGGCGTCAGTATTTATTCAGTCAAGATATTACAATAATACTATACCTCATTCACAGTTACTTGAGAAAAAGTAAATAAACCTACGAAGGGTGGCTAGTGGCTACTGTTGCGATGACAACGATACGACACAGTAAATTACCGACACATACCCATTGCTGATGCTATGACTTGTCGACGCTATTTCGTCTATAGGTTATTGCCTGTCGTGGCTAAAAAGTGTATTCTTTTTGTCTCAAGTCATCTTGAATAGGGTGTAGTAGGATGAAAACATAGACACAAGTTCGAAGCGTCTTCTAAAAACGGTTACTACAATGTTAGAATGGCTTTAGAAGTCACTGGAACTTCAATTCGCTTGAAATCGCTTCCGCATAGTATAGTCCTGCCAAGAAAAGAATACCCTCTTCCAAGATTTCTGCCGTTCAATGCTGCCAGCAGTCGAAATGAAAATTGAAACTAAAATTTTCAGATTTGCACATGCGTAGTTACACTCTCACGTCCCTCCGCCATCTTGAAACAGGGTCTTCTTTGCTTGGATGTAGGGTTACCATATTGCTTGGGTCAAAAAGCCGGACACCTTGGGCCTTGGGAGGGGGGGGGCTCCCCATACCCCCTGGTGTAAGATAAAAAAGTTGAAAAATTGGGTGTCAAAAAGGTATAATTGTAAATGTAGGCTACAAAACTATCTTTTTGTACTCAAGAGACTAAAATTATGTGATTGTATAAAACTATTACTTAATTTGATCTGTTTTTAGAACTCAATTCTTGCATAGAGTTCTTCAAAAACCTCTCTAAAAGTCTACAACTCTACAATTGGAGCTGACCAGCTGATTGCAAGCAGCCGATAACAATACTTCCACTCTCTACATAACGGGATCTACATTGGCAGAACAACTCTGGAGATTTTAATTTCAATAATTATGATAAATCAGTAAAAAATATGATTTACTGTATTTTGTTGCCCATTTCCGTGGAAAACCCGGACAAATGAGGGATTTCTGAAAAATCTGGCCGGACGTTTTAAAATGACCAAAAAACCGGACATGTCCGGGGAAAAGAGGACGGATGGTATCCTTACTTGGATGGACTTTAGCCATAACTATGGACTTGAACAATATGAACATTCAACTCTAGATTAGAAGAAGAATAGAATACTTTTATTGGCCATTAAGTAAAAGATTTACAATGGGCTTTGTCATTTTCATGGTTTGTCATTCTACACAGGCATATGGCCCATTAGGAGGTTCCTTCAAACAATATTAGGGCTTTCGCTATCGGCTTTGGTTGAGGAAATTATCAGACACTACTGTATTACTTGTGAAATCTATTAAACAGACCCTTAGAAACACTTGGAAACGAAATACATATTTCACTTGAACTTGAAAACAAAAATCAACCATTCATTAGTCAATTCCTGAGTTATTCCGACATCAAATAGTTACATAAGTATATAGGCCTACTTGATACTCTATGCGATTTCTTATCATAATGATTTTAATATTGAAAAGTTAGTAACTATAAGAAGGTTAATATATAATTGGTTGTAGCTATTGAAAGTTCTGCTCAACATTCACATCTTGATAATATCATTTGTTCAGTATTTTAATGAAATCTGTAAAATGTAACGTGTTGTAAATAAATTGTAATTTTTGTTTCAGACGTACAATGCCTTATGAGCATTATTTCTGAGAATTCGGAAAGTAAGAAATTGCAATTCGAGTGTCACACCATGTTGAAGCAACGAATGGATATGTTCAGCTATGCCGAAAAACTTGTAAGTAGAATAAATTTTTATTCTGTAGAGAATAATTTTATTACTTCTTACAAAATTTATCTGAATATAATAATTTTTTGACAAATACATTATTCAATGCAGTAGTTGCATGCTGATGATGTGGTAGGTAGATAGATGGATGGATATTCATTCTCCCTTAACGTCAAAGTGGAAATTTACTCGTATACTGAATTTTTCCAAACAAGTGAAGCCTCTTGAATGTACTGTTTAATGTTTTAATTTATATTAATAACTCTCAAGCTCTGTGATTGAAGTTTTCGTTCACATTTTGAGCTTGAACTATAGATTTCAGGTTGCATTTAAACAAAAGTTGTCTGTGCTGTGGACACTTTCAAACATTTTAATCGTTATCGTGGGAACAGTTGAGTTGAGATTTATATTTATTAGCTAATATTTTACATAAAAGAGGTTGTCTATTGTAATGGAGACATTTCATGGATTGAAACAATAACATGATTTGCTCTGTTGCTTGCTCCATCTCAATTCCAATAAAATATTTATCTCAACCTTGCAGTAATAACATTCTCGATAGTTTTTCTAGTATAATACTAGTATGTACTACTTTTTTACTGTGAATTAAACTTTACAGTATTCAAAAAATACAGTAATCTCTCCAGTGTTATATTTACAGTATTCAATAGTTTGTATTAATTTTTTTATAGATTGTGGAACCTCCTGATACTATCGAAGATTTGATCGGACAAGTGAAAGTTTCGAAATCAAGAACTTATTTTTCCATGGTATTGCTGACTATCGTCGGTATGATTTTTATAATGGGTCTTTTCTGTGGACGAATATCTAGACGTAGTGCATTTGTGAAAAATAAATGAAGAATTTCCACTGTAAAAAATAATTACAATGAAAAATAGTTTTTAAAGTTGCAGACGTGATAATCAGAATCAACTTTCAACTTACTAGACAAAAAATTGTAAAAATTATCCAAAATATTTTATAGCGATGACCTGAAATTAGTAGTCTGATATTAATGGAGAAAAATCTCGTTAATAAATATTCTTATTTAATTTAACAATAAATATAAATAATTTGTATAAGTTACTATATTACGAAGAAGTTCACAAAATGATCATTAGTCCCTTTTAGATTAGATTTAGATAGTATCTTCTGTTCTTAATGCGCTGTACCGTATTTTGTAAATTTGTAATAGTGTAAGACTAACATCAAATTTTTACTGCTCGTTAACAAGTGTCTATATCATTCAACAGTTGATTGCTTTATCTGATTCGTTAATTTTTTCGAGGTTTTGTAATAATTATACCCAGATTCTCAGCTTCTGCTTACAATTTTTTCAAGAATATTGTGCTGAGCATCCTACTACCATAGTTGATACGATGAAAATTTTATACTTTTGTAATTTTAGCTAAACTAATAACTTTCAATTGTAGGCTGTTTGAATCCTTTTGTATCTTGTCAAATTCTTATCAGTTAATTTTTAGGATTGTCCATTTTAAAGCCCACTAACTGATTCGGAATTCTTGTGATTTTCATCATCATAACAAATCAATTGTCACCAGTTTCTCTACACTTCACCAATTTCTCTAAGAATTTTTAATTTCTTTTCACTCATAATCATACCGTGACTGTCTATTTTTTAATCTTATTGTATCCTTAATTCTGATTTTATTTTATGAAAGTTATAAAAATAGTTATCTAGTAGAACATAGACAGCAGTGGTCTAGAAACCGTCATTATTATTGTTTATTTATTTAGCGTATGGCTTTTAATAGTGGGGAGACCCAAGGGTTGTTCCACTTCGCCAGATAACCTCATTTTCCACAAACGGAGATATGAGTTATAGTTCTCTCAAAAAGTTCATTTGAAAACATAATTTTTGATTCCAAAACATTGTTGACCACTAAAACTAAAGCACTTCACCGTTTAAATGATTTAATTTTAATTTCAATATAATCAAGTGGGCTTCAATTTCAAACTTGAGGCGCCTCTATCTCAATGCTTCACAAATCTCATTGATTTTTATGTTTGTGTAGAGTTGATTTGATTACAAGGTTCTGGTAATCATCGGAATACATCATTGTCTCTCTTCTAGATAATTTGAGGATCAAGTGTAAGAGAGGCTTAACTTTGTCCTTCCATGTTATCAATTAGTGGCAGCTAATAGTTTTTGTTCTTCTTTGTTATTTTATAAAATATGTAAATTTTATGCTTTGTTGAAATGTTTATTATCAATGATTAAATTTCTATATTATATCGTATCATCGCACTAAAAATCTAACTTGTGCTTGAATTTTCACTATTAAGAAACCTAAATTTTTAAATGATAATTTCATGATATTTTTTTCGAATTTTCTATCACATTACATTACTTTCACGTTTTTTATTGAAAAATATTCGTAATAAGTCTTTTTACAGCTCTTGAAATTCCGATTTCGAGTCCTCTCTAGTTCCTAACAAGTGTTGATGGTTATTTCCTCAACTTCACTTTTGTTTTAATGCAATCCCTGTAAATATTCATAATATTACTAGTTGTAAACGCTAACTATTTAAGAAGTATCAATAAAAAATGAAAAATATATGTACAGTATATTCTATTTACAAATACTGTAGATATCTACTAATTTCATTTTATAAAGTGAATTATTTTCCAATCAGAAATGAATTTCAATTTTTCAGGCCAAGATGTAAGTGAGAATGTGAATTTAGTATCATTACTAGTCCATCATAGATTGCATTTTTGTAATTTTGAATTTTTTAAATTCAATTCACAACTCATTATCAATAATATATTGTATAGTTTCACAATGTTTTATTTACCAACTTTGAAGTACTGTATTAATGATGATAAATAAGAATTTATAATAATAGGTGAATGAATTCAAATCAAAACTATTGTATAAAAACTTGCATTGTTAACTGGTATTTTTTCAATCACAAAATTCATTCTCTCAAGGCCAAATTTTAAGTGCCTTATTGAGAAAAATGACAAAGTGTTTTTCTGTCACATCTTAGTTGACGAATGATATTCTACTTGTAAAAGTGAATATAAGAAAGTTGTAGAAGTTGTAAAAATGATGGTTTTGTAAAAGAAATGTGATATAAATATATATAATAAGCTTCAACTATTGCAATTGTTCTTCATTAAGGTAATTAGATTAATATAATTACCTTGATTATCATTATCCTATACTCCACTCTTTCAAGGCTGCCCACATCACTGGTGTGAAGTTGAGCTCATATCGCACCCTCCTCAATTTTCTCTTCCCCTCACAAGTTTCGAACCGTCTTAAAATAAGACGGTGGTCCAATCCCGGGAGATTTTTCGGAAATGGGTGGCATTGGAAAAAATAATTTAGAACAGTTTTAAAGCCTCCCACAAGCTTTCCATATTACAAACAATAGCAATCCCTCTTGACATTCATATTTATTTCTCTATGTTGGATTAAAACATTTCTCTATGTGGTCCTGGAGTTAATGTGCTTAAAATGCATTCCTGTGGAAACCCAAAATCTGTTACCTGCAACTGTGAATGTATTCAACAGGTTACACAATACAAATATCTGGGAATTATTCTGGACCACAAGCTGAATTGGACAGCTCATGTACATTTTCTTAGACAAAGACTTAGAAAATTAACATATGCTTTTGGACAGCTTGGGCAGGTGCTGAGTCTCAGACATTGCCGGTCTATTTATTTTGCCTATGCTCAATCATTGATTGAATATGGCATTGTGGCTTGAGGAGGGGCCTCTGCCAATGCCCTCCGGCCGGTCTCAGTTGCACAAAGAGCATTGATAAAGGCTTTACTTATAAAAAACCAGAGATTCTCCACTTATTTACTTTTTCAGGAGTTCCCTGTTTTAAATGTGAAGAAATTATTTATAAAAAACCTTTTAATTTTTATTAGAAAAAATAACATACATTTCACAGAGATACAACACAATTATCCAACTAGAAATAGATTGAATACAAATATCCAATTTCCCCGGCTATGTAATTCTATCCAACTTTCAAATTCTTTTCATCTAGCTCACTGGCTTTACAGAAATATTCCCCCAGAGCTAACACCAAATGAGGGTTGCAGTGTAGCATCTTACAGGTGGAGAGTTTGTGGGTGGCTCCTTTGCATTGGGGCTGACGCAGCCGACGCTCTCCTCATCTCACCCTATACCTAATTAGTTTTACTTTTACATTCCTGCTTCTACTACTTTTTATTGTCCTTTTTTAAATTACAAAATTAACCTGAATTGCTCTATATCAAATACACCCTCTATAGAATGATCATAGTGTGATAATAACCCTTCAAAAAAATAAAATTGTTCATCTGCATTAATATCTCCGTATACCGGTAATACCTTCCATTCCATAATAACCCCTGATTGCTGTCAGATCAATAAATTTGTTTAATTGAAATAGACTTGATAAATGTAAAACTTATCTTGAGTAAATTCTGTTACATTTTTAATTTTTATAATTAATTTAATTCATAACTAGATTTTTCTCTGTATTTCTATTTTTTTGTATAGGATAATTATTAAGAAATTAACTCTTGTTTGCTATTCGACTCCTCCCCGCACACGGACCTGTCATCCAAGCGGGGAGCCTATTCATCATACTTTCTTTTTATGTACATTGTCTTGTATTTTGTATGAATAAAAATTTAAATTTGAATTTTGAAAATGGGTAAAGTATCCCATTCCCATACTTTAGCACAATTTTCGTGTGGAAGTCATTTAATTTTACAACAATAATAATTGTTTATTAATATTAATACCTACTAGAGGTTTAAAAATAGTTTAATATTATGATCAACCAATAGGCCTACAAATGACATTTAAGACTGAAAAACATATCAATTCTAGATGCTTTAGAGACTATTAATGTTGAAATTTTATCTTCCCCAAAAATTTGGTGCATGGTATCTCCACTAATTTCAATGACGCAGACGCAGTCATGCGCTCCTATGAACAGCCCAAGGGCTCTATAAAAAGGGCCCTTCTTATAGAGCCCTAGACATCCCTGCTTTCTTTTACTTCGTCAACTGCTAGCAATAGTTATCAAGTTTGTAGAAAATATTTACATAAATTTGATAATCTCAATTTTTAATAAGCTTCTTTCCTGTTCAATTAATCACTTATTATTTCTAAAACAATAGTATTTCTCTACAAGGAAAAGAAATTCTGCAAAAATATTAACTATTATAAGTTATTAACTAGAGTTGTCATTTTCAGCTAGTATATAAATATCAAGGCGTTTAGATCAGCCTGATAGACCAAAGAGGATATTCTGGCAAGGTAGAAAAATGACTAGCTCGGTCAGTATTGGTCAAATTATTTAAGCTGGAGTAATTTCCTACTTGCTAGAATATCTTCTTTGCTCGACAAGAAATACACACACACACACATATATATATATATATATATATACATGTAAAAAATATTACATAGTTATGCATAGTAAGTACCTATGTGAGTACCATAGTAAGTACTCATTTTTTCTTTGGGCTACTGTATTTATCAAACTTTAAATTAATTATTAATGAATATCAAAGCAACCTTCTCAAATATTCTTTTTTTGCATAACATATGTTTATATTTGTGCATTCATACTCACAATCCATAACTCACCTCCACACAGCTGCGCCTTAAATTCAAAATTCCCACTCAATTTCAAATAAATGTAAGCAGGTTAGGCAATATAAATTTTTGACAGGTCAAGCTGTTTGGAAGAAAGTAGTGAAGAGCAAGAACGCACTGTCATTTAAAATTTAGAATAAATTTTTTAAAATAGAAAACATGAATTTTATTGTAAATCACGATAAATATTTCAGCTTTTTCTTGTGAATATTGATGGGGAATGGTGCCACTCTATTGCCATGTCTATCGTGTAATGTAAATTTTCGCGCCAAAACGAAACAATAATAAAATAAAAATTGAAGGGCTGCACTGAAGAGGTTATCAATTGTCTAATCTTGACATGTTAGATGTTACCAAAGAATCTTGAAATTTTACCACTTTGTTAGCTGGATTCATATTATCATTCATCTGTTAGATATTTCAGTGTAATTTTTCATCAGTTCTAACGCATTATCGTAGCCTTACTACAACATTACACGAAGCAATCAAGCAATACATTTCTATGAAATGGAAATTGAACAAGGGTATGTAACATCTTAATAACTTATGCATATTTAAATTTAATTTATTTTCAAGAGTATGAAGAACCTAACCAATGAACTTTCGAACTTTGCCAGTCTTTATTTTGGTTAAACTTCAATCCACTTTTCCCACAATCCACAATTACCGTGAATTATAAGCTACCAATATTTGAACCTCATCAAATAGTTGGCAAAATTATATTGACGCATTAATTAAGTCCTTCCTCTTGGTACTCAGTTACTCAGTCTTCACCCATAATGAGTTGATTTGTATAAAATTACTTACTGCTCAAATCTGATCATCATTAGATAGGAGATAGCCAGGAAGCAGGCACCAACGAGACTGATGGACTGATGGTTGGCGAATGACTGTTATCAATGCTCAGCTCTGTTGGGATTGTCGGCGAGTGGTCTGCAAGAGCAAATCGAGCGCAAAGAAACATTTTCTAGCTGTTTCACTATCGCAGATCACTTTCATTGACTGTGTTAGTAGAGCTGTGCTCAACAAACATTCACCAACCGTCAAATTTGAAAATTGTCAAAGATTATTTAGTCTAATTACTCAAATGTTAGTCCAATGCCACGTCTACACCGGAATCTTAATAACATTTGTTAATAAATTTTGTATAATAAGTTATGTAGCCTAATATAAGTCTATATAATACGTTATTCATAAAAGTTATTAACAAATTTTCCTACTAACAGACGAAAGGACTTGTTTCTTTTCTTGTTAGTAGTAATTTTATTTTGCTCACCAATTATTATGAAAATAATGAGTTTTTGTATTTTTCCAATAGGTATTATTAATTTCTTATAATACTTGAAAATATCAAGTTGTTGAGTTGCTTTTCTTTTTGATAAAATGTAAACTGTAGAAGATATTTCACTTTTTTTGTGATGCAAAATAAAAATTTTTGATTTGATTTGATGTTATGAACATTCCGGTGTGAACGTGGCATTATTCAGTTGAATGGAATGAAAATTGTGTAATGTAGATGATAACTTGGCTCAAAATTTGCTGATATTATTTCTATATGCCAAGTTGATTTTATTTGGTGATAACTTATAGCCTCTTTTCAATTTATTTCTAGCCTCCTAATTTAGTGATGTAGCCCATACGTATACATTCATTGTTAACAGTAATCATACTTGATACATAAAATGTTAACAGTAACCTTACTTTGTAAGGCTTACAAAATGTAGCAGTTTACCTTACTTAATCTTAGAAATCACATTCCTATAATATTTTCAGGCAAGACTTCCAGACTATAGTTATAAAGAAGTCTTATGATCAATTAGAGAATGACTTGAAAAGTATCCTGCTTTTCGATAAGCATTTGAAAGCCAGCGACCTACAGAAACTGTGGACCGATTACCTGGAAGTTACTGTTGAGCCGGTCGGATGGAAAGCCGTGTGGAAAATGTCGAAGGACATTTGCCAGGAATTTGGTGTTGGTCGGGGAGCTGTCGCCGTCGTTATGGTGAGTTTATTTTGAACCAATTTACTTATATATTTTATATAAATATCATAAGAAATTACTTTTCTAGTATTTCAAATAGTTTCTTCACTTTTGATTTTGTTTTAAATGTTGAACTGGCAGAGGCAATTCTGGATGAGAAGTGAAAATGGAAAAAAATTAATTCGCGTATCTTTCAAATTTAAATCTGATGAGATTTGCCGTTAGTATGATGGATGGTTAGTAGCCAAAATTCTAACATGCAATGACTACACTGTGAATGTAAAGCCTCAGTAGTTTGCTCAATTGATAATAATAATCTTCAATAATTAAGACGAGTATCTCACTGCATTTTGTTGAATGGCTCTCTATGTTTGTTGGTGGTTAATCAGCATTATATAACCTTCATTTGTTTTATTATTTTATCATAATTTGTAATAATGGTTTTCTATGTTTGTTTCAAGGTTAACAATGTGAATTATGATCAGCTGACGGCTGATGTTACCGTGACCTGTTTGGAAGAGGAGGTGGATGAGAGTACCATACCGGATCAGGTCGATGACATACCGTTGATTCAGTTGTACCCCACCATTGAGCAAGATTGCAATGATCTAGATTTTTCGCAAACTGCCGATTCCTTGGAAAGTTTGAGGTAAACATATACGGTAGTGTATCACGCTTTGAACTCCAATGAACCATATAGCTGAAGCTAAAAAATAAGGTGGCTGAATCTGTTCCTTGTACGCTCCTACAGCTGCTGTTGTCAGTTACAGTTAGAATTGCCATTTAGCTATCAATTGATGACGTTTCTGTTTTTGAAATCAAAAGAGACAATACAGATGCTTTACATCGGATGTTAGTTATATCACGTACTAGAGAAACTTTTTGGCGTCAGAGATACTTGTAACTTACTCCAAACGTGCATTAAAAATTCCCAATCGGCCTAGATACTGAGAAAATAAATAGTATTATTTTCATGTGAGAAATTGAAATCAAAACAGAATGGCTTTATATTGCTATGCAATTGAATAAGAAAACATTCCTCCAGTTGAATCCTTGTTGTGCTGCATTGTCTTTGCTATGCATCTCATGTCAAACTGACAATCAAGCTATCCCATTAAACTATAAGAATCAGCATCCTCTGTAGCGATGAAATGATCATGGATATGGCATTTTCTACAATATTTCTATCCAATTGAATGAGGAATCGTGCATCATTCCTCCTATTTCTTGTTCAATCCTTGCTATGCTTCATCTTGCATCTCATGTCAATCTTCCAACAATATTCAATCATCTCAACAATATTTCTACACAATTGATTCAATCCTTGTGTGCTACATTATCCTTGCTATGCATCTCAAGTCATCCTTACAGACTTATTCAACTATGAACATAGCATACTGTGCAACAATGAAATAATCATGATTTGACATTTTGACCATACTATATATGTATATGTATCCTATTCTGAACTCTATTTCAATTACACTTGTGCTTGTGGGCTCTTGTGCCTCAACTTCGATCACATCACTCATGTAATGTACTAAGTGGAAAAATAAAGGCATATTTATATTCCGGCGATTCCAAAGTCTTGCACTGAAGTCTGCTGTAACTGTGTTTCAGGCTCTTCTACAGACATCTTTGGTATCCTTGGGACATTGAGGATGATAGTTGTACCTGGGTTCAAGACCACCTTGAAAACAGATTGAAGATGTAAGTAATCGTCAATTCTGTTGATGTATGCCGTATCAATAATCTAATAGATTATGATAGGCTAACCAAATTTTAATCTCGCTTTCTTGATAATTGGTATTTCTGGATAAATTTTATAAAACTGAAAATCCAACTTGTGCAAAATTCAGATTATAAGAGGTTAAGGTCCAAAATGTATTCTATTTAAATATTAAACTAATTGGACTAATTGATTATTTTAATTGATTAATTCTTATAACAGTTTTCATATAATACGTATATCACAATATACGTTATATCAATCAATCTACATTTAAGTTTGTTTTATTAGCATTGAGCTTTTGTCCAATATTATTGCATTATTATACTATATGTACCTTTTTTGAGGGTGTCACCCACATGGACTCCTAGGCCTGTGCGTCGGTAATGAGGATGACCAGGATGATGATGAGAGATGACTACTTTTTAGGCAGTAGGGACCGAAAGACGGGGTATAGTCTGTCCAAGCAAAGAAGACCCTCTGGCAAGATGAGAAAATGACTCCAGCTCGGTCAATATTGGTTTAAAACTGATTGATCTGGTCTCAAATTGTAGATCAGAATATTTTCTACTATTGAGACCAAATTGATAATTTTTGAACCAATATTAGTCATTTTTCCACCTTGCCAGAGGGTCTTCTTTGCTTGAACAGACTATAGCCGTATCTATGTAATTGTGCTGTGGTCAAAATCTGTACCCTGGCTGAGGATCGAACCTCGGAACCTTTGGTTATCAGACCGGCGCGTTATCACTTACTCCAACGAGCCACCCAAATTTGAATTAACTACAAATAAAGTGATGAAAATTCCATATTTTTTTGAAAAAAAATTGAAGGTATCTCCGTTTGAATTGTTGGAAGGATAATTTTGAAAAGGGAATATCGGGATGGGAGATTTATTTCCGTTGAATAATATTATTTGTATAATTATTTTCAGGCACTTTGATATCATATTGAGAAAAATTCCGAAAGATACTCTTGCAAAAATAAACAACCTGATAGAAAAAGGAAATGAAATTTTTAATGAAATTCAAGTGCAATCTGAAACAATTGAAAACAACGATAATGATGTTATTCTGGCTCAAAAGATCGTTGAACTCAATTGCATAAAAGAACATCTCAATTTATTGGAGCTGAAAGAAATACGTGACAGGATTGATACGCCTGATAAAGTGGATGAAAACGGAAAAGTTTTTCTAGCTTGGCTGGACGGGCTCTCTGATAATTTGTTGAGTGTTTTGCAGAGGATAAAAAGTCAGATACCAGATGATAAAACCAGGTAAGATTCCCCTCAACATTACATTCAATCATATCATATAAGAATGCATAAAAAGAGAATATTTTTTTACCCACAATACAGCAATTTGATGTTTTTTTACTTTTACTTTCTATTCCTATTATTTTGATTTTATAGCGCTTCCTTTGGTTTTTGGTGGCACTTTAGTGTGGGGTTGTCATGCGGTGGTCAATTATTTATAAGAAAGTGTCTAAGTTAATTGTTCTTAAATTATACTGTTAGTTTTTTACTAAAATTGAGCTACAAATGATTTCTTATTGTGATACTTTTAAATATTGTATTAAACTTCAAATATGTTAAAATAATGTTATATTTCATGTCTATTTAATTATTTGTTTCTATTTCTTGCAACTCTCACCAGCGGGCAAAGATATTCTTTTTGCTGGTGATGCCTGGACTTTTAATTCATTTTTTTATATTTCTTACATTTACAAAATCAAAAGTTGAGTATTTATATTCCTTAACTTTGTTCATGTAATTATATAGATTTTGTAACATGTCCTGTAACACCTTATATTGATGGCAATAAATAAATACAAAATATACACTTCAAATATATATAAATATCTTATACAGTATAAATATAACATATCTTATAAATATCACTTATCACCGCAAACATATTCATTTAAACTGGCTGTGCTGTTTAATATCCTTCCTAATGTTGCTTTTGTGTGGGGGATTTTTTAGTTCTGGAATATGAGCTTAAAATCAATTAGACCACAAGATTTATGAAACTCATGTTTGCTATTATTGTACTCTTCAAATAATTATAATTTTACCACAGTAGTATCATATTCCAGTGGTATCAGCACCACTATTATTGTGAAAAAACTGTTACATAATTTGATTTGAAGTCATACCTATTTTAAAAAATCTATATTAATATAGAACATGAATGATTGCATCGTGCATTCTATTATAAAGCTCCACGTATATTATTTTTATTCATTATAATGAATTATTATTAAACATATAAAATTCAATTTACTTCATACTTCTGATCAATTCAATTTAATAATCTGTAGTGAGCGATAGGTTTTCAATGGTGTTGGTTTTTCAATTAGCCTTTTAGATTCATGTTCATATATTTTGAAAATTTTGTAACAGTACGTTTTTCAAACAGAATTAAATTTTAGTTTTAATTGTGTACCAATAATCATGACAGTACTTTTTTCGAAAAGTTAATTTTGAATTCAGTTGTTAGCCTAACCAATTACGTAACTGTACTTTTTTCCAACAAAATTAAATTTCAGTTTCAGTTGTGTACCATCTTTGGAAAAATCGTTG
This sequence comes from Sogatella furcifera, assembly GCA_017141385.1. Taxonomy (NCBI): domain Eukaryota; kingdom Metazoa; phylum Arthropoda; class Insecta; order Hemiptera; family Delphacidae; genus Sogatella; species Sogatella furcifera. The sequence continues at coordinate 6,656,542 of CM029547.1, read as the reverse complement.
GATGAGTGCCGTGTTGCTAAAAATATTATCTATGTTGGAGAGGGACTCCATGCTCTGAAAAGAGGTTGTGAACTCAGCTCTGAAATCATAATTCAAGGTAGGAGTGCTCATACAATTATGGATAAATATCATACAATTAAAGCGCCTGTTTCACCTAGTAAATCGCCTATTTCAAAATAGTAAGAATCTTTTTATTTGAATCAAAGAATTCAATTAGTCATGACTCAGTGTATAAACATGATTGGATTATTTGTTGACCAGTAAAATCATTCTCGAAACTAATATAAATCACTGAAATTATAACAAAAATTGTTTGTCGAGTAATATTTATGAATTCTGAACAGGGTCATCACGAATTGATACTTTCACAGTATTAGGGTATACAGTAATCATATTAACACTTAGTTATTATTTTTGAGCTTTTTGTAGAGTTTTGGAAATGAGCATAAAATTACCATTTATCTTTCTATTATGTCTACTGAGTCTATTATATGATTCGCTTATCATAGTTCTCCTAGTTTGTAATCACCAATTGTAATTTTTTATTTATAAAAAAACTATTTATACTTTTCAGGGGTCGGCGCACCATCGAAAACATTGATTGAAAACACGGAAGGCGGTCGTCTTCTGTTCGATGTGCTAAGTCGAGACTCGAGTTTCAGCAACTTATGTCTGGTGGGATCTAAGGTGAAAATAGCGGTCGTGGTTCGTATTGGCCGCTGTCAGATGTCCAATGTCACCCTGCAAGGGTCGCATGACAATGTGGCGGTTCTAGTACAGTCGGGAGCCGAGTTCTATGCGGAAAGCTGTACGTTCACTGATTGCTCTGTGGCTGTGGAGGCTAGAGAAGGGTCCAAGGTCACACTCAAGGATTGTGTTATACAGAACAACATGAATGGTTTAGTGGTACGTAAAGTCCATATATCTGTAGTCTGTCCAAGCAAAGAAGACCCTCTGGCAAGATAAGAAAATGACTTCAGCTCGATCAATATTGGTTCAAAAAATTGATTTGGTCTCAAATTGTAGGAAACAAACTACTCTACGATTTAAGACCAAACTCATTAATTTTAACCAATATTGATAGAGCTGGAGTCATTTTCCCATCTTGCCAGAGGGTCTTCTTTGCTTGTAGTTGTACAGACTTTATTAAATTTCAATTTGTTATCCACTCTAGCAGTGGGTGGCTTTTTCACCCTACTGTATCAACCTAGATGAAAATTTTTGTCATCTATAATTTTTTGAATATCCTGTCTTCCAAAATCATCCTTTACAGTTTATTTTTTTTATGTCCAGTCTTTCAAAAGGAATCTTTTAATTTTTTTAATTCTTTCAAAATCATCTTTTTTAGTTCAGTTTATCAATGTATACGTATTTTGTTATCTCTTGAACATCCATTTTACAGTCTATTAAAATCTGATTGACTCCTATGACAATATCAAATGAATCTATATCCTTATAATTTGAGACTCTATCGCCTATACAGTTTCATCTGTTTCAAAATTATCCAGTTCATTGCAAGAATAATTTAAAAAATTTATATATAGCACATCATTGAAAGTCACTTCTGAATACAGTAATTATTTCACAAATAGATAGATAAAATTGTAGAAAGGAAGAAAAACACAAATAAACTTACATTTTAAACTGGAAAATATTTCGGTCTTCCTCAGTTCACAGCAGAATCAGGATTCAGTGTTTTTCTTCCTTTCTACAATTTTATCTATCTATTTGTGATATATATACTATGTTTATCTATTTTATCATATTGATTTAGACGGTTGAATTTCATGATGTTGAAATGAAAAATTAGTATCTTGCTTTAAATTGTTGGGTTGTATCTTGAAATTAACTTAGTAATGTTGTAATGTGAGTTTTACGATTAAACAGCATGGGTAATCAGATTTGGTACTTTAGGGAAGACAGACGGAGTCGTAAGAACAGAAAAAATCCCTTAATCAACTAATCAAAGTTGAGAAGAAGAGACGTTTTGTACTTTATCTGTCTATTAATCTCATTGTATTGTAATGTCGTGAATCAATAGATAAATTTATTTCAATGGTTCATTGTCCTTATTGCCAATTCACTGGATGGATAATGTGTCAAGATCAATAAATTTTCATTTTCTCAGTTTGTGTTTGTTGGACGTTTGAAGATAATCTGGTTGAAATTTTCAGTTCCAGTCGAGTAACGTGAATCTAGAGAACTGTCACTTCATCGATAACAGCCAAAGTGCAGTGGTCCAATACAGTAGTACTGAATCAGTTTCTAGAAGTAACGGCGCCTCAGGAATCATGTTGGAAAGGTAATTATGTGTGTTGTTCTAAATGCAATTTGGGATTTTCTATTGACAGGAACCACAAACATCTCTAGTAGATGGATATGCAAGAACTCTGTTTAAAGTATTCGCTGTGTGCAAGTGGGTGGAAAGGATATTTTTCGCGATCGAGGCGCTATTGGCGGATCATTTCGGCGAAAAATTGAGTGAATTAACATTGGAGGAGATAGGGCTAAACCTAAAATAATGTCCTGGAGAATTTGTTCTGGATTGTAAAAATAAAACACGCAATGGAAATTTCAAGTTCTACACTTTTCCAGTTGCCATACATAAGTTTCATCAATAAAAAGAATGGTTCACTGCATTGAATAAATATTGATAGGTGAAGCTAACCTAATTGTTTTGCTTACATGCAAAAGAATTTATCAATCAAGTAGGACCATGGAGTGCTCCATTCTAACCTGTACATGAGGTAATGTACATGAATAGTTTTTATGTTAATTAATCTAATAAGCTGTTACTATCAACGCAAAAACTCTATTAATTATGTTTTAATAAGGAATATTCATATCATTCAATTTTTCAAATAAATGTGAGCTTGCGCCAATTTTTCATTTTCATGTAAGATAACTTATCAGCTGTTATCTCAAAGTTTTTGTCGACTCTCAAATACATCTGTTTGCGGTTGTCTGCTCTCAAATACTTGAAAACTACGATTTTTCTAAAATTAATGAGCTATAATACTATCAATAACTAACATTCCTATCCTAAATATCATGTTCTAATTACTGAGAAATGCATGAAGCAGCAAATAATACCATTCTAATTATAAATGCGTTTTTCACATTTAGCGCTATGCTTTGTTTGCTAAAACGCGTAGAAAAGTACACACGATAATCCACCAGAGCGCAGCACGGTAGATGCTCATAGCGAATACTCATGTGAAGATTGATGGAATTTGTTAAGTTATGTCTGAAACTCGAACATTTTCTAATTATTTTCATGTATTCATTTATTCATCACTGTATGATTATGACGTGTACGGTACTACCTTTTTTAAATACAGTCTTTTGAAATACGAAGAAAATATTTTAAAATAACTCTGTATATTGTAATAGTCGTGTAAATGGTTTCTATTTGCATAAATAAATGAATGTCGGAACATACAAACATAAAATAATATCAAAACCGGATTATTTAATGGTGTTTGATGGTACTACAAAAAGGAGATGCTTTTATTCTTGATTATTCACTATCAATTTATAGTATTGCTTTTCCAATATCAAATATTCTATATTTCTTCCATTATAATTTGTATGTGTTGAATTTTGAGTTTTATCATTGATAAGTAGGCTTACCAAACTTTTCTGTGACGTGGCCTTTACTTATGTTTGACTGTACCTTCTTGCTAAATGAATTGATTTATTGATTGATTAATTTGTGTTTTTCTATCAGTTTACAGGGAGTTAACGCAAAAGGAGTTACTTTTACCGGCAACAAAGTTAATGTTTCTAAGCACATCAACAATGAACTTCTCTAATTCATTGGATGAATTCGGTAAGTTCTCCAAAATAAATTTTTGTACAATTTTTTTAGTGTTTTAAAACTATTCTGAATAATTCCTAAATCGAATGGAATCTGTCACTAAATTTCAGCAACTGATTTACCTAGACAAATTTAGCCCAAAGATCTTACCCGAATAATGAATTTTTTATCACAAATTATTATAGTAATTTTACGGTATTAGGATTTCATAAAGTGGTTAATGAAATTGATTAGAGTTTAGATATTACTCATTAGAGGAAACGTCACAAGGAAGTTTTAAAGAATTTTCGACCAATATCTAATCTCTTAATTTTAGACAAGTTTATTATAAAATTATTGCTGAAATTCCGTTAACTGATTATGTTTCGCCATCCAACAAAATAAAAGATTATCAAAATAATAGAATATTTATCAAGTTATTACCTCTTATCTCTAAAGTACTTAAAAATCTCAGTTATTAAAATAAAATGTCAATAATTAGACAGTGGAAATTATTTATCGAATTTCCTTTTTTACAGGTGAGATGTAAACTACCAAAGCTCTGTCAGTTAGTTACAACAAATGTGTTGTGTTATTCATGTCCATACTTCTTCCTGTAGCTTTCAAAGTTATATAAATGTAGATTTTTATTGTATTTAAAATAATATCTTTCTTTATATTTCCATGTCCATTTTTCTTCCTGTAGCTTTCAAAATTATATCAATGTAGATTTTTATTGTATTCAAAATAATATATTTTTATATATTCCATGAATAAAAATTACCCACCAAGATTCTTGGTTTTCTAATTGATCATTGATAATCCCCAGCTTATCCTATAATTTCTTTACATTGTTCATGGGTAACACTGTAATTTGAAAAAAGTCTAAGTTGATTTGTGATCAGTATCCAATTCAATCCGATCTATTAGTTACTTCAGGATTGGGGAGAAATAACTATAAATTCAGGATTAAATGCTTATAGATACATTTATTCACTTAAATAACTATTTATAACTACTTCACCATGCAAAGTAAGCCTTAATAACTAATATCAATAGTGTGAGTAGAAAACACTGAGGTACTTGAAATTGATGTCAACAATTGAGAATAATGATTTTTCTAAACTAAATCAGATTTGTTTTTTTGAAAGTACTTGAATGTCCACTCCATGGGCTTGTAGTTGTTCCATGAATGTAGTGTTGGCGAAAGCCGCTCCAGGGGAGATGACGCCTCCTCTGCAAAAAATAAAAATTATTCCCATTATTCCATACCTATATATACAGTAGTAATGAATTGTTGGTAAAAAGAATTGATAGATTATGTTAGTTTTTCTTCCATGATTACAATTGCTTCGATTGGTTACAAATCTGCTCAATCGTGATAATCTTCGGAGTGATCGATCAGAAATCATACTTGATAATCTATCGAGTCTATACGAGTCAATAATTATTGACTCTTGTCAGAACAAAATCACAATATTTTCCAAACTTCAAAGGCAATTCAACTATTCAACCAAGGACTCACAACCTTAGACGTTTTATCTCATTGAAATAATTTTGCTTACATTCATGCGCTCTGATTGTTTGAATAAAATGGAATTCATGAACGAATTCTGAAAAAATATTTCACTAAATATTATACTAAATAGTGCACTAAACTTGTTGATAATGACCGATGCAAGACGTTACTTACCTTCCTGGCATCGCTGCTTTTTCAGTCAATATTGTCATGGCGGCTAGAACCAATGCGTTGCAGGTTAATCCGTATCCAGGATTTTTGGCTGTTAGCTGTAAGAAAGTTGAAAATTAGTCTCTTTATGAATCACATATTGTAATTTACAATCAAAATCGTAATTCCCATCAACTCAATTCTGTTGAATCATTAGAACTGTTTACTCTTAGTTAATTGAATCAAAAATTGAGAATAATGCTTTTTTAACAAAATCAGATTTTCAAAGTTGGCCCACTTGAATATTCACTTCGGGTGCTTTGTGAAACAATCGTGCAACACTAGTTTGTACGAAAGTTCATTTCTCAACACCAGTTCTCTGAAAATCGAAATCTCTTTGGTCCTGCTCTTTTGTTTCCTCACTTGAAAAATAATAGCCTATTGTTGATGATAATATGATTGCATTTTTCTTTTATTTAAATTTTGATTAATTCACTACTATTCAATCAAGTTTTCATTCGATATGAATTGAGTGCATGATATCGAATCTCACCCTCATGATCATTTCCTTGTTGGGTGGTGCTGAGTGATCTTTCTCGATGTTTCTCTCACTCCATCCTCTGCCGTGGAATGTCATGTGGAATATCACGTTGTTCATTTCCTCTTCTGAAGGCCCCCTATGGCTAACTGTTCCCATTGAGAACGGTCCTGGATACTGAAAAACGATTAGTTTCGTTCGTTAATGTGAATTTCAACAAACAATTGAGTATCCGTGCTACTTTGAAATTCTATAAAACATTATTTCTACATTATATCAAATGAAGAACTCAGAGTTGAAAATGGATGTCATTATCCGAAAGCGCTCCACACGAGAGTAATGGTTTTTCATAAACTAATAACTTGGTTCAAAAGTGAACAATTCACTAGCAGTTCGTCATGGAAAGCGAAATAGATGAGTATTATTTTTACAATAATTTATGTTAAAAGTGTGGAAAGTTTTTTGTTTTTTGTGTATCTTGAACTCTCTCAAATTGGAAAAACTTCTAAACAGTTGAATCTCCGTGGAACATTTCAAAAAATACCACAATTTCCCATCGAGGATAATTGAGGTTATTTTGCCGGTGGAACTTCCTTTTGGGACTCCCCACCAAATATGGCATACGATGATAATAATAATAATAATTTATGGTTGTGAATTTGAATAATATATCTATTAATAAGTCAAGAGAAGGTGTTTAACAGTCGTACACAAGCCCTTTCAGCTCATATTATATCGCCCCTTACAATAATATTATTCTAAGGTTTATATTAAAATTTAAGGTTTATTTTAATTATTATTCTAACAGTTGACTTGATGTTGTTTTATTAATTCATCACACTAAAACATATCGGGTTAAATCGTATTTATTGTATCAAGTCTGAGATATTTTCATCTTCTTGAAAGGAAATTGAACCGTGTACCTACAGCTTTATTGAATAAAGTGACACATGTAATGAAACAATATAGATTGGAAAGATCTTACATAAAATACCTTAATTGAAACGTCCATCAGCAATAGGCATATACAATACCTTACTATTCGATTGTTCCATTCAAATACTTTGGTAATCTTTATTCAGTAACGAAGACTTTTCAATAATGACATGATCTATGATTCATCTATGATAATGACATATTGTCACTATGAATGTATTATTTTCAAAAGTATTAAATCACGTACACGCCGTTTGAAAACTCACCTTAAGCAATAGTTTGCGCAAGAACTTGTTGCCATAAATAGCAATGCAGCCAACCACAGCGGTATACAGCATGACAAACAGGGTGAAGAGCAGATTGCCAACCGAGACATAGGCTTCGCACTGGATCGGCCGCCGACCCTCGTGCTTGTACAAATAATGCTGACTGCGCCTTACCACCGACCGGTCGGCTCCGCTGAATCGCAGGCACCAGCCATCTATTTCCGGGCTCTTGTGCAGTAGGCCTCTGCAAAAAAACAACATCTTTAGTCACTCTACTTCATATATAGTCTGATCGTGCTTAGAAGATATTCTGGCCAGATAGGAGAACTGCAGCTCAGTCAATATTGGTTCAAAGATTATAAATTTGGTCTCAAATTGTACCTTACAATGTGAAGGAAATTTACCTGCAAAATCCAGATGATACTATGTCAATTTTATGGCATTTTACAAAGGGCGTTGCCCCATGAGCTCTATACTTGTGATGAGAGTTTAATAGAGTAGCCTACAGTAAGAAAAAAATTTTGAAAAAATTGAAAGAAATTTTCGAAAAATAGTTACTTTTCAAACAGTAATCTCTACTCCGGTCAAACTGAGAAGTAGGGGACAGATATGCCTACTCATTTTAGCCTTGATGAATATTATTCGTTGATTCGATAGAACAATATTAGAGAAGATCTTACCTCTTTTTTAAAGACGGTCTCAATTTGGGAAATGGTATTGAGAATAGTTTTTTTCTAGCAGCCATTAGGGCATCCAAATTGGCAAGTCCATGAACGGCTGACTCCCATGTTGCGTAATGCACTGGTGTTCCCTGCGATAAAAAACGTTCAATCCATAAGGATAGTATTTTTATATTTCAACTAGAATTATACTTCTTAAAGCAAAATACGAAATAAATCCTTTTCCATATCTTGAATTGATCAACGATTAATTTTTGTGGTAAAATTTGTAGACTGATTGAGAATTTACCTTCAATTCTTAGTATTCATATTATTTTTCTTCCATTCACATTCAAGTTATTAATAACATTTTTGTAAAATATTTTTCCCCAATATTAGAGTAATTTCTTACTACTCTATTAGTACAGTACTTCCAATAAATCAATATTTTTGTATTATTATGATTTATTATTATCTTGATAAAAATAGGCTTGATACTCACTATGTTTTTTGTTCCGGTGTATTCAAAGCTGATGAAGAAATCCAAATCGTTGACAATTCCTGAAAAAAAGTAAATTAATAAATAAATTGCACATCCTACAGTACGGTAAACTAATCAATGAGCATTTCCTCCACTAGACTCGATTTTCATCTGCTTAGGCTTCAGCTATACATTCATTGATTTTAAAAAGATCAGATTAACTCAAAGTACGGTATCTAGAAGCGCAATCATAATCATCCATTGGATTTCAACCTGAAGTTTTTGAATAAAAGAATATAGGCCTACTTCAAAATCAAATCAAATAAAATTTTATTGCCTCGAAAGTTTTTACAAAAACAATACATAATATAATACTTTCACTTGAAAAACTATAAAATACAAAAAATAATGTTATTATTTCTTAAAATTAAATGGCGTTACCAGCAAAACCTTATTGGTTTGTGTGCTGGCGACGAGTAAAAAAAACAATTCGAAAAACACTAATCGTATTGTACAATAATATTGTTATCTATAATTATTACTTCTACCTATTCAGGTTGGCATTAATATAATTATATTTTAAAGTACGGTAGTGAGAAATGATAATTTACGTATATGTATGTGTATGATGGCAATATAGCTAGAAAAAAAAGAACTTAATTATGTAACAGGTGAAATACATTAATTGATTTAATCCACTGAATTATCCCTCTAATGTTTGATTTTGTGATGCTGCAAGTGATGAAATGTTCAGGTAACAGGTTTATGAGTTTAATACTTATAGTCTCATGTATTTAGATATATGGAAACTGTCTGCGGCATACTACAAGATCTGTTCTGGGAACAACGTAATTTGAATCTGAAATCAACGTCTGTGATCGGAAATTGTATATTGGAGTGAAAAAGTTTTTGAATTTTTTGATGTAAAGTATTAGATTTTTTTATATAAAACTGTGTTACTGTAAGGATTGGAAAATCTACATATAGTAAGTGGCTGGCATAGCGTCTTGGTTTTCGGAGGGCCGATTTTATTATGTGTCTCTGAATCACACCTAGTTTATCGAAGTGAGTGTCCAGCGCACCACCCCAAACTCTTATGCCGTATTGAAATATTGATTGGGCATATGCTGAATAGACCATGATTAACATTCTCAGATCACAAATGCTGCTTAGACTATAAAATTTATGAATAATATGTTTCATTTTCACCTATAAATAATATCATTATAAAAAAACGTAGTTGTTTTTAAAAAACCGTTGTACAGTTTAGAAGAAATTAATGCGTAATATTTTTATTTACCGTCAAATAATTTTGAAAAGTGTACCACTCCAACATCGGCTGGAACTCCTGACAGACCGCAGGCACTGATTATGTAAACGCCTTGCTCCGCTGCCGCATCGTTGTAATGCAGTTGCATTTCCTCCATGTACTGTAACACAAAATAAAAAATAAAATTGTATTATTCGAAATTACTTGCTGAATGATCCGTGCTGTATGTTTTGCCAATCTTTGGAATGAAAATCTCATTCATGAATGCATTAGTGTAATTCAATCTCATTAACTAATGCATTATAGTTTACTATACTTTCAGGAGGAATGTGCAATACTTCTCAGGCTGATTTCTCACACCAAGTAGACAAAAAAGTTCCATGGGACCAACCCCCAAAAACGCTTTGTTACCGAGATAACAATGGCGGAAAATTGAGATTTTTTAAAATATATTAATTTTTCTAATTTTTTAGAGGCTTTAGTGAGGTTCTAAAATAATCAATTCCTATGTAAAATTAGCTGTGGAATTCAATGAAACCAGTTTCAAGTTCGTAAGTTCAACGGTTATTGAGATAATTGGGAAAAATATGCTAGAAAACGCCATTTTTCAACAATAAGGGTTATAACTGGATAAGGAATAATAAAATTGTATTTTTTTATTAATGGAAGTTGAAGAGAGTCGGATTCTGAAGAAAAAGTTGGGTGGCGGCGATTGTGTAAATCTTACCCAAATCTCAGAAATAGTGATCAAAAATAGCAAAATCGCTACTAAACACAAATTCATCACTTGATAACTATTTTTATCCACATTGAGAATGGGCTTAGCTCCCGAAACATGTATGTGTTTTTTTTTATAATTTTAAAGTTTTCAAAAAAAGGGTGTTTGATTTTTATTTATTTTTCAATCATCACTTGTGCTATGTTTTGTCAATTTTGCGATTTTTGATCGCTATTTCTGAGATTTGGGTAAGATTTACACAATCGCCGCCACCCAACTTTTTCTTTAGAATCCGACTCTCTTCAACTTCCATTAACAAAAAATACAATTTTATGATTCCTTATCCAGTTACAACCCTTATTGTTGAAAAATGGCGTTTTCTAGCATATTTTTCCCAATTATCTCAATAACCGTTGAAGTTACGAACTTAGAACTGGTTTTACTGAATTCCACAGCTAATTTTACATAGGAATTGATTATTTTAGAACCTCACTATAGCCACTAAAAAATTAGAAAAATTAATATATTTTGAAAAATCTCAATTTTCCGCCATTGTTATCTCGGTAACAAAGCGTTTTTGGGGGTTGGTCCCATGGAACTTTTTTGTCAACTTGGTGTGAGAAATCAGCCTGAGAAGTATTGCACATTCCTCCTGAAACACCCTGTATATAACTCAACATCCGTCGAGTTTAGTAAATTCTTCTCTTTCATTATTGGCTGTTGAAGATTAATAATTATTGTAATCAACCACTATAGTTTCTCATTTACAATTCAAATACGGCACAGTTTTATGTATTGCAACAGGTTTCCAAGTTGGATGTACCTGTACCACTGACGTAATTATGATTGTGGAAACTAGGTCTATAACTTACTACTGTATATTTGTAATGGGAATATCGTGCAGCAGTTCTCAAGTTATTTATCAATTGATAGTTTAATGTGAACCGACACATTCCTTTTGAACATGTTCTTGTTGATAGCTTTTGCAATGCTAACTGGAATAATTTGAGATCAACTTTGCTGGACAACAAAATCAGAAATTAAAATGTAATATTATCAGAATATTAAGATGAAATAGAGTATTAGAAAAAAGTAATGTTAGTCTTACAAGTTTTAAATTTTATGAGTCTAATTTTAGATCTAAACAGATTTTCCTTATCGCATTGCGTTTGCTTTTATTTATTAAAAAAAATGTCAAGAACAAAATTGAAATGTTAAGTCTAAATTTATATTTTAACTGTGAGATTTTTATCATCATATTGCGTTTGCTTTATTAAAAAAATGTCAAGATCAACACCATGTGAGTGAAAAAAGAAAATTTTAGTTATAGGACTGCATTTCTTGACAAGTGACATCATAATTATATATATATAGAGTAGGTTTAGGTATTTTTAATTCAAAAAAAATTCTTTCAATATTTGTTTGCGATTAGCAACTTTACCTGTGGCTCTCCCGCAACATCGACGTGATGAGTTTTGGTTTGAATGCAGGCTTTTATAACTTTTTCACCATAGAACCGATAGGGTCCGCAGCAGTTCAGTATTACACGTGCTTGCTTGGTCATTTCTTTGAGCGATACATCATTCTCGATGTCAGCAATTAAAACAGGAACTTTAGTTACATCTTGCCCTGAAAATTATTTTAAAATAATGTATTATTTTTATTAATGTTCACAATAAAAATAAATAAATTTTACAGTATTCAAATAATAAATCTTTGTAAGGTAGAATAACTATTATACCTACTATTGGTCGATGATGTCGATAAGAGTAAATAACTATCAAGTTTTCAATGACGCTTTATTGCTTGAATTCATTTGAACATGAGATGTGATGTAGAAGAACACGTGACGTAGACATCTTTGTATTTTTATTAAATTTTCATGCATTTCTGAACTTTTATACTAATACTCCTTCTACTAAGTACGAGCAAAAAGCCATTCCCCCTGAGGCTTTGACGACTGACGTCATGATCCGTTCAACTAACAAGTGGTCACATTTGCAAAATATTATGCCAATATTTCCGTCTTGACTGTAAAACTATTAATATAATATACGTATATATATTATACTGTAAAACTATTAGAGTATAATAATTAGTTACCTTACCTCAAGGAGGTTTATGCCTTACTTCTATTCTAATATTTACCAGGCTCGATAAAGATTACATTTACACAGTTAATCTCCTTGTACCTACTTATACAAAATAGTTTTTTGTAAATCCGTAAGTTCTGAGTTGTCGATAATGTAGGCCTACGTGTCTATAGTGTAGGTACGATTCTAAATGATAATGATGCTCAAGCCTTGATAGCAAGCTTCAAACAAATATACACAATCACATAGTAATTTGGGGGGGGGGGAAATTGAAGGATTTTGGGGGCATATTCCTCTAATATTGATGGAAGCTATGATAATATGAGGCCACAGCCTATTTGAGCTGTAGGCCTTCTTAATCGGCTGTAGCTTTGCATAAAACTTTGTAAAATGTTATTTAATCCACCCTTCTGAGGCAGCTGATCATTAGACAAACAAAATTTGAAATGGAGGGAGGCTTTAACCAAAATATGGAATGCTGAATTGAAATAATTTAAAAATAATTGGGGCTTCCAACTGTTTTTATAAATTACCTTGTGAGTTATGTTGTTACCAGTGCGATCAATACTTTCGTTTTTAACATTTTGTTATTTTTTGTATGATGAAGGTGAGCTTGAATAATTTTTCCATTTCAATCTTTATCAAATTTTGACTTTGCTTCCTTATAAACAAAAAAATTGTAAGTTGATTTCTGTAATTAAAACTAATAAAGAATTCAAGCTATATTGAAGCATGCAGCAACAAAGAGATTATTATGCAACTTCTTTGATCAATAGCATATTATAAATAAGATAATATTAAAGCATTCAATAGCATTAAAGATAATTAAATTCAATCATAGAACATTTTACAATCATTTATGTAGTGTTTTCAATTTGTCTGTACTGTTCTGATTATTATCTGCTCTTTCAATTAATCAATCTATATGTTGAAATCATGTAGAATGTATTGTTTTAAGGTATTCCATGAACTGATAAATTAATTAAATATAGTATCATTAGTGTTGTGTTGAGTAATTTATTTGAAATGCCTACATTATGTACTTATTGCAGTTTGCATATAAATTTTTTACACTCAACTTATGTAGGCTACATAAACTTACTATGTGAACAATTTTGATGTTGTAAGAACTTGATAAATCAAAAATTCAATAATCGATGAGGACTTAACTATATAAAACTACTATTATAAAATTTCTCATTCCAGTGCCAAATTGTAATGCTCAAAGAATGAGAACCCCGAATTTGAAGAAACACCTCGATTCCAACCAAATGGCACAACATAAATTTCAATCGTCGATCAACTCAAAGCCGATGAACTCCCCAAACAATAAACTGGCCGCTAAACAAGGTATGGCCCAAAGAAATAGCAAGGAGATGGAACCTGTCACATCATTTCCATTGAAAGACTCGTGTTTTTCATCGCCGATGATAATTGTTCTGCCCGAACAAACCGAACAGAATTGTGATGACAAAAGTCCAACGACAGAGTTTCCGTTCAGCCGATGTCTCCAGGTGCAGGAGACAGAAGCGCCAAAGTCTTCAGAGTTTAGAAACCGTATGCCGATGGAGTGCATTCCTAACAACTTTGGAGCAGTGTGTCCGTGCGGAGAGCAAACCGAGATAAGCATAATGAAATCAATCACAAGTGGAAAACCCAAGCCACAGGTCTACTCGTGCAAGTGGGAAGGAAAACTGATTCAAACGCCTGAAGTTGTCAGTGGTCTAATTCAATAATCATTTTCTCAATATCCTTCCTGTAATTCTCATACAGATAACTTGATTCGTCTGAAAAGTCAAGAAGTAGGTACGGTACTGTGCATGTAGCCTATATCATTCAAAATATTATGGAATGTGGCTACAAAAAATCATAATTGAAAATGATACTGTGAAAAGCTGTATTGTGCGAAATGTAGGCTATAGTTAATATAACTTACCGAATTATATTGCTTGAACCACCCCCTTATTATTTCAGAACTCTCTCTCTCTCTCTCTCTCTCTCTTTTATCCCACATTTGCAGTAGATAGTAACAATCATGATTGTATCACAAGTAGACAGTGTTTTATAAAGAACAGTTTTAAAATTGGTGCTCCAGTTATAAATTTATTAAGATTTGAAGTTTATGCTGAAAATTCAAATTTCAAAATGTAAGCTATTTATTTCTTTGTTATTTCTGATTAGCAAAAATCCTTGAGATCCGCTGAAATCAATTTGAAATTATCAATAATATTCCGTAATATTATTGTAGTATTTTACACTCGCCCTATTTTGTTCTGAATCGTGCAAATTAATTCTAAGCAATATTATAAGTTATGAAACGATCTTAACATATTAAAGTTCCCAACATTAAATAATTAATGGGGTACAATTTATTTAAATTAAATAAAACCAACCTCTAAATTCTGTGTTTGATCTATTTAATTTTGTTTCAATTTAAAAAAATCTATATTGATCTGTTTTGATGCGATATTCTGCATGTGTGAAAAATTCCTGCTTGATTGCCTTTAGTTGCAGATAGGTTTTCCATGAGCCTGCACATTTTTATTCAAATGCATTACATACAAATAATATACATTGTATATTAATGACAATTCCTTTCCTTGATACGGTACTTTTATGGTTTAATGCAATATCCTCTTTTAAAATAAGATGAAAGAAGTCTCTTCTTAGTCTGGTATGATTGCCTGTTCAGTAGGGATAGTAGTTGCAGAGAGATTTTTATTGAGCTTGCTTATTCCTTGCAATTCCTTTACTTGATACGGTACTATATTATGTTTTGATGCATTATCCTTAAATAAAAACCTTCAATCTCATTTAAAAATAAGACTGAGAGAAGTCTTCTTGATTAACATACCTGTAGTTGCGGAAAGGTTTTCCATGAGCTTGCGCAGTTTGTTCTCGTTCCTGCCAGCGACTCCCCACGAGAATCCGCCACGTTCCCTGGCCAGGTCCATCACAGTTCTCACCACGTGTTTGCCCGTGAAGCCCGTCGCTCCCATCACCACCAAATCCAGCCGATCGGCAGCCATTCTAAAATAATATGAACGAAGAACATTTTTAACAAATGAAATATTACCTTGAGTATTTAAATAAATAGAATATTATTGTGAGTGAAAATTGTTTGTATAATATGTAGGGGCTTTTATGGCGTATACACACAAGGTCGTTTTTAGTCAAGTCAACTTGATTAAGTGGATACTACAAGTACCTACGGTAGATGATAAGAGGAGCTTCAAATAGGAACTAAGCTATTCAGTCGAAATGGGAGCCACAAATATTAGGTATAGTCTGTCCAAGCGAAGAAGACCCTTTGGCAAGATGGAAGAATGACTGACTCAAGCTCGGACAATATTTTTTCAAAAATCATTAATTTGATCTCAAATTGTAGGAAAAAATTTGATTTAATATTAAAACCAAGTATCAAATATTTCTTAATATTTTATTATTAAAACCATATTTATAATTCTTGAACAAATATTTACCAAACTGGAGTCATTTTCCCATCTTGCTTGCACAGACTTTACCATTAAGTAATACTTGTGTGTATTAGTCCAAGTAGCAAAATAATCAGTGCAAAAAATTGTTTTTGCACTGATTTGAAAACAATTTTCAAATAAATTTCAATCAATGTTGAATAATATTACAATGTACAATAATTTAATTGGGAAAAATTGTGATTTACAAACTACTTAGAAATGCTTTGAGCAGCACTTGTAACTAATTTGTTCTTCATGATTATTAAAATTATTTATTTATGCACTTTCAACTCACTTCAAAGCATTCTAAAGCAATATTGAAAATCACTCATAAATGATTTTCCAATTATTCATATTATAATGCTTCAAATGGGCAAATGTGTGGTTTACAAACTAATTGGAATGTTGACAAAGCTAATTTCTTAATTAAAAAATTAGTTATTAACAAATCAATTTTATTTAATAAACAACCTTGTATGGTCACTTCTATTGGCGTTAGACACAAGGATTGTCATCTCTCACCATCACCTCACTCAAGTCTCGTCTAATTGAGAAAAATTATGAAAATTATGAGAAAATATTCACAAAAGTATTTAATAACTAATAATTGTTTCTGCGCACAAAATGTGAGTCTTCCCACTCAAAAGTAAAAACAGTACTGTTTATATATATTCCGATCAATTTTTTATTTATTAATAAGACGAATGAAGGTATCAACAACATAGGCTACCCATATATTTAATTCAATCATTGAGCCATTTTCGTTGTTTTGAATTTTATTTTAATCCGTTAATTTCCTTATTGGTTGTCAGATCACGTGCTTTCTTGTACGAACGTTCTCTCTTGCCTTTAAGTTATTGGTTTCATTGTGTTAAGGGTTTTTTGTTGATTCAAATTGTTTCCTCGAAAATAATAAAAGAGTTGGGAGAATGCTTCTATTGATTCAAACCAGTCGAATAACCGGTTAACAAGATAATTATTAGGCGGTGTTTGATGTAAAGTTGTTTTTGTGCAAGACATGCGTTATTCTGTGTGTTTCTTACATCAACTACATTAGGTTTTTCTACACGTTTAACAAATTTGGATTTGAATGATATATGAATGAATTCTGACAAACCCAATAATATCACGGTACGGTAGGCCTATATATTACGGACCTGATGGGTGTAATGTACCTCTCATTCAGAGATAATTATTCATCGACCACTTGTAGGCCTAAAAAATAATTTTTCTATCGACAATTTGGCATCATCAATAATTAATAAAATATACGGTACAGTTATATTTTCCATTTTAAAAATTTAGTTACTATATTAGTATTATTCAGGAATATTTGTGGGGAAATGACGAATTCATTTGTTTGAATGGTAGCCTATAGTCTGTCCAAGCAATGAAGACATTCTGGCAAGATGGGAAAATGACTCCCGCTCGGTCAATATTGGTTCAAAAATTATAAATCCGTTTTAAAATTGTAGATCAAAACGTTTCCTACAATTTGAGACCAAATTTACAATTTTTGAACTAATATTGACCGAGTGGGAGTCATTTTCCCGTCTAGCCAGAATGTCTTGCTTCTTTGCTTGAAGAGACAATAATGTATGATTTTCTGTTTATTATGAAGGGTAAAGGACATTATTGTTAGTAATAATAATTATAGTTTACACCTACCTATGTGTAATACTAAATATTTATATAAGTATCAATCAGGGTATATATAGGTGGTGGTCGATTGCATGCATCAGTCTATAAAAACAAAAATACCTATCGACAATCATAACTAGAAATTCAAATTGAATTTTCTTTAAATACATGGCCTGAAGTAGAAAATTGTGCTGTTCTGTTTTGTTAAAATTATTGGGTACCGGTTGGCCTACAGTAATGTGTTCTCTGCTCATTATTGCCTCTAGAATAACTAAGCGCAACTGATTGATAAATCAGCAGTTTCTGTGATAATAAGCATTGTGTGGCATGTGTTACTATGTAGTAATAAGTGTTATTTACAATTTTCACTTCAGAAACTCCAACTATCACTACGCCCATCGCTCACGAACATAAATTATCGACCGGCTCATAATATTAATTTTATTCACCGATGAATTCAATAATAATGCTAATAGTCAATCAAGATATTCTGAACCAGTCTATCTTGTTTCACTTTTAGCATACAAGGAATCATGTATACTTAACATGCTGTCATGTATACTATCATTATCAGTTTATAGGTATGCATCATTTTCAACTATTCATCTTAAATTAGTATCAGTTTTCAAATCACAAATCATGTGGGTAAGCTATACAATCATGAAACCTGTAGTGCAATAAAACTGACTTTTCCATGCAAGTCAGTGCAATGTGGAAGGTCATACAATATGAAATAATAATGAAGTTTGATGAAAAATAAGCCTTGACAAACCTAGTTCAATATTATTGATGTTTGGATGAAGTATTAAAATATTACTTAGCCTACTAGGAGACTAGAAATACCTGTTTCAATAATAGTTTTTGATCTAGCGGTAGTAGGTACTTTATTATTGCTATTATGCTATCTACGCCATTTTTCAAATATTAAAATTTTTCACGAATAATTTTCACAAAATCGACCTAGTACATCAAAAACTGTACCAGCATATATAGTTTGTGAAATTATTTGTTATAGTATGCTATAGTCCGACCAAGCAAAGAAGAGCCCCTGGCAAGATGGAAAAATGACTCCAGCTTGGTCAATATTTGTTGAAGAATTATAAATGTGGTCTTAATCGTAGATCAAATCGTTCCCTACAATTTGAGATCAAATTGATAATTTTTAAACCAATACTCACCAAGCTGGAGTCATTTTCCCATCATGCAAGAGGCTCTTCTTTACTTGGTCAGACTATATATCCATCCAACCACTTTTTATTTAACTAAAACTCATTTTTTTATTTTATCGTGATTCTTGAGAAAAAATCTGTAGTGGTATCTGAGAATTGTATGTTGCGTAGTTTTAAATCAAGATAACAACTACAAACTGGATGAATCAAACTTCATAATATCATTGTCAAATGACTTATCTTGCTTGGGAAAATATTTATCAAACGCATCTCTGAATACCGTACTGAATACGAGAGAGAGTTTATGGATGCAGAAATTTATTGTTTTGAATTAATTAGAGCTTTGATAACTTTCAAGATCACATTGATTGCGAGTATTTTGAAGGCCGACACCTATGCTGCACATAATAATGTGTGAAAATTGGTCATATACTAGTCAATTAATAGCTGTACAACTAATTGGTAGCTTACGATTTTCAGCTATAATTTTTTCGTTTGTCTAATAAATTCAAGTTCTCGCACTGTTACTGTAGGCTACTGATTTGCATTCCATTACGTAACTAGACTGGATAGTCGGGTGCAACATATTATTATTTAATCCTTTATTGAATCATAATCACATCGCTCATTCACATGAAATATTATTCTATCCTAGAGAGAAGGTGAAAATTTTTTCCTATACTAATCACTATTTATTAACTATAATAGTAATTATGCAATTATTGTATGTGAAAAAATGAGAGTAGCTGAGTCCTCATGGTAAATAATAAATCTTAATGTATTATTGTAAGTGAAAATAACAATCTAGGGCAAATAATTTCAAAAAGTATTTTAAAACAGGATAAAGGCAGACACACACAATATTTCGATAATATGACATTTTTTTAATAAGTTGGATGTGTGTCTTTAACTTCCTTCGGTTTTTCAGGAATTACAAAAATTAGAATTCAAATAGACGCTGAATAGAAACTTGACATAATTTTTCAAAATTTGATAGTTAATAGCCCACTCCACGTTTGAAATAACGTGCTTTAAGTTATATGAAAGAAACATTAAAAATACATTTAAATCCATCACCTTTACTGATAGGTACTTTTGATTGTAATTAATTATTATTTGAAGTGCTATTATAATTATCTCCATTCTACTGGGTAAATAGATGCAGAGACTATGTATATTATATATAATATATATTGTCTCTGATAGATGTCATTGGCTTATTCAGCAAAATGACACCCTTTATATAGTTTGACATAGAGTTCTTTACTATTCATATAAATACCGGTATCCTCCTACTTAATAAGACTCATCTTTATGCATTTAATTCTGTATCCAAACAAGAAATCTTAATTTTCCATCCTTTCTGGTAACCTAAAACGTTTGGAATTTCATCTGTAGCTGATATTATCAAGAGCACAGTGTTGCCAATCTCTCTTGCCTCCACATAATAATATGTTAATGAATATCACACAAAAATAAAAGACATTATTCTTAATAATTTCTTCCGTCTAAGGCAAATATTTGAGCAGCTTCTTCTTACAACTGCATTGCTTCGTGTGTTTGGTATGCCTTTGTAGCCTACTGTATAAAAAATGTAGGTTGTGTTTGTTTATAGATCAATATGAAGTCTGGTCTATTGTTTGCTTTTGTTTTGTCTGTAAGTACTCATCGATTCTAATACGATGAATTATTATGAGTTGCATTTTATCATTATCTTCATCATTTGCTCTAGAGTTCTATAAAAAGGTATAAAGAAGAATCGATAGTAAAGAGTCCTAATATATTATAAACATATATATTATTATTTTGTAGCACATCATTGAAAGTCACTTTTAGATAATTATTTCACAAATAGACAGATTTAAGTGATGAAGAGGAAGAAAAACACAAATAAACTTATATTTTAAGGTGAAAATATTTCGGTGACTGTGCCACCTTCTTCAGTTCACAGCAGTTCAGCAGTTCTGCTGTGAACTGAAGAAGGTGGCTGTGCCACCGAAATATTTTCACCTTAAATTAATGTAAGTTTATTTGTGTTTTTCTTCCTCTCCATCACTTAAATATATTATTATTTTGATATATTTGTATTATTTATTTTGATATCCAATCTAGCTTGAAAAGGGTACATTTATGATTTACATTTACATGTAGGCTAATTGATCATCAACTTTTTCATTTGAGTGATCTTGATAACCACAGTATTATCAAACGGAAAATGTAAAATAGAATATATTTATATATATATTTTTTTTTAGGGAGATGCCCACATGGGCTTATGGGCCTGTGCGTGGGTAATGGGAAGGATGATGATGAGAGATGAATGGACCTACTGCTTTAGGTGGGTTCCGAACCACCGGGAAGCGATTTTTGAGGCTCATGAATTGAATTCAGAGGAACCGGTCACCGTTACAGCAGTGGTGGTAGAGGCACGTCGCTTATCTAATCTCACCGATTAGACGCTCTCTACCACTGGGACAAACCGCTTCCCAAATCTTGGAGTTCAATATTATATTTACAATGATTTATTGAATGATATTAATCAAGCAACAACATTTCTATGCTTGTTAATCAAATTTATTAATTTTTCATGAACCTCTGTTCTTATAATTAAAAAACCCTTTCTATGTGAATATATTTAGCATAACCTACGTATATTATTATTGGTCATCAACATTGTTTTGAACTTGCCGATGACTGAGTGGAGAGAATCGGAGAGAACAAGCTGATGAATCGAGACTTGTTTCTCATTAAATCGATAAAAAATAACTAATTTATTACTGAGCTTGAATGCAAAATATCTTCGTTACATTCCAATAACAAATTCAAATGAGATGAACGATGACGTTAATCGTCCTCGATCATCTCAGTCTATTTGCTTTTTATAGATCATGCTCTAGCTAGGGAGACTGGTTCAATTCCAATTATTCAGAGCAAAAAGTAGGAATCGTTTTTTCCTTGCTCTTCATTATAAATAATACATGAATAAAAAACGATCGCTCACTGAAACACTATAAAATAGGTGGCGATCTCGTGAATGATGAATTTCCAATACATTTTTTGGCAACTACCTATTAGCCACCGCTGTCAATTTTTTCTCTCGCCCTATTATTCAACTGCTTTTGATCTTGTTTACTCGTGTTAGAGTGTGATAGATTTTATTCCATCCTTAATTAGTGCCGGTATCAGGATTTTTGCATGATATCTTTTAGTTACCCAAGAAAATAAATAAGTGACCTTTTATTTTGTGTATGATTTTGTCAATCTTGACATTCTTACATTATTGCCATAAAAATGAGGCTCGCGCAATTTTGAGTAAATATAATTATTGAGGCTTTCATATTTTTAGGTAGGCTACAGTATTCAACTAAAATAATTGAGATGCCAATCATAAATAACGCATAATACCATGAGAATAATAAATCTAATCAGGGGTGCCCAGAGGGGGGTTCAGCAGCGCAAATGCGCTTCTGAGATTTTTGGGGAGGATTCTATTTTTTAGCTCACTTTATATAAGTTGGGGGGGATTTTCCATAATTAGCCCCCAGAATGTTTTTTGTGTTATATTAAAGCACTTGTAGAACATTATATTTCTCATATTCAATTCTAACAATGTTAGGGGATTGTATTTCCAGCGTTCATTTTTAAATTGGGGGGGAATTTTCTTGACTATACCCAAAATTATTTTTCTTATATTCATTCACTATTCTACTTGAATTTAGGTATACTATTTTCGAATGAGTTCCATTTTCAGCTTAGGCCTATATCTTATAAGTTTCGGGGAGTATTCTTAAAATTAAGCTCAAAATGTTTTTCATGTTAAATATTCAACAGTCGTGAAATTTTTTCCTATGATATCTTATTCTATTATCTGTTCTCAAGTCTTGGGAGGGATTTTTCACAATCTGCCTTCTTCAATGGCTTTTTGTATTATATTCATTCACTATTAACACTCATAAAAAATTCACCCCGAAATAAAATTATTTCAAAAAATTCAATTATTCTATTTTTAGGGGGGGAATGCTGTTGTCACCGTATATTTTATGAGTTTGGGATTTTTTAAAATAAGTCTGAGAATGTTCTTGGTTTTATATTCATACCGGTAGAAAATATCTTAAAATAAATAATTATATTTCAATTTTTAACTTATTCTGTTTTCAGCTTGTAGTTTTCAAGTTTGGGGGGAATTTTATAATAAGCTTTGATTTTCTGTGTTATATTCATTCACTATTAAAACTCGTAAGAGGTCTTCCTCTGATATTAAATTTTTATATTTTTAGGAGGGATTTCATTTCCCGCTTATATCTTCCACGTTGGGGGGAGGGAGATTTCATAATGATCACTCAATTTTTTTTGGTGTTATATTCATACACTACTGACACTCATGGAAAATGTCTTTAATTATTCAAAGATGAATAAATTTTTTTTCAAAGAAATAGGTGATTATGTTTTACAATTTGAGCCCAAATGAGACTTTTCCCCACCTATGGCTTCCAAGATGATCACATTTTAACCAAAAAATTTCTTGGTACCTGAGAATGTACTCAAGATAGTGAATTTCTTAAATTTCGATCAAATTTAACAAATTATATGTACATTTGAAACGTCTTGATGTGCTGAGAACAACAAACTACGGTTTGTCAAGATCAGCAGTTAACCTTATGAAAGTCACGGGTGTCCTTATATTAGTTTATTATCCTTGAAGAGTCTCCTACTGGTAATATCCTGAACTCAGGGCGATATGTTAGGTACAGTACTTACTATATTAAAATATGATTCAAGAAAAAATATTCCAGTTATAAAACTCAAATACAGGAATATAGAGACTTATTATGGAGGTTCTTTATTAGTTATTATGATCTTTTTTATTGTGCAATGAAACATGTTGTAAGTCCTATCACAATAAAGTGTTCAATTACTTATATTTGTGAATAGCCAATATGATTCCATTAAACATCGCTTAGTGCACTCAATTTATATTTGAAAATTATGTCTTATAAATGTTATCATTCTCACTTTTTTCTCTTTAAGTTGTTCATAGTTCCTCGTGTAACTTCCCTTGGAATGGTAGCCACTTCCTGCCTAATGGCATCTTTTAGTTCTTGCAGAGTTCTGGGACTATGTTTATTTTCCCCTGTATTATGCATAGGCCTACTTCGGAACTTGTCGCAAATTCATAGACTTATTTGAAATGATCAAAGTCGATTAAGACGATTTTCCTACTAAACCTTATCTTTTTTTGGAGGTTAAAGTCTTTTCATTCATTTGCTTGTTTAATATCACCCTTAAACTTCCACCTCTACATTCTTTATCCATTGTATCACCTCCATTCTATCACCTTATTGTCTACTCAGAAACGTCTGTAAGCCTAAGTATTACTCACCCACTCATCATCACCTAGGCTATCTGAATGAATAAAAAGTAAATGGGTGAATAAAATATATGTGTAACTTGGGAGGAAAATCCTCGAATTTTTATGTGATAAAAAATACGGTATTGAGAAACTTTTGAACTTCATGAAATAAATTTGTATGCTGATTACCTATATGTTTACTATAACCAGGGCTTAATCTTGGTGGTATCTCTGTGAGGGAGAGTAGATCATTCTAATTTTCTATTAAAAATATGGTAAAAATACACAACTAAAAGCTTTAAAATTACTCTAAAAACGGGCTTTGAAAGAGCTGAAATTCCATTTTTTTCCGGGGGAGGACCCCCGGACCCCCCTCCATCCAACGCTCCTGCCGCCGTAATAGAACCTGATTTAAAAAATCAAGCACTGGCTACATCAATAACTTTTCAGAGAAAGAATTATACTAATGATTCACTATCTACTCCATTTTGTGACAGTTTCATTTCAATAAGTCTAAACTTTGTCAAATTTATAGATCCTAAACTACTAATATAACCCACAGAGAAGAAACTCTTCTTTCTTCTCTGTGTATAATCTTAATTAAAATTATATCTGCTTGATGCTAATATTTTGTAATCTACCTGAAAGTAGAATAAAATAATCGATGGAGACGCATTGAATCAATGGCAAAGTGAAAAATATAGCCTATCAATAAAAGATCTTTTGAAGGACTTCTTTAATTTTCGTACATCAAAAATTCATTTGAGAATACTTAATTGTGTATGGGAAAATATATGATTGTTTTCTTCTGTATGTAGACTGTTGAACGCTTTTTCACTCTTGGGAATCATTCTTCTTAATTATATTAGGATTATATTATTTGGTTCCAATTGCAAATTGAACTTATATTGGGAGAGGAGTTACCGAATTCAAATTGGGTGGGGGGAGGGGGTTTAAAGCAGTTGAAAATGGGGGGGATTTGCGCTTCTGTCTATGGGGGGATGGGCACCTCTGAATCTAATCAAATTTTATGTTTGTTCCTTAATTTCATAGTTATATAGTAATTTCCATTTTTTTGTTATCAATGTTTTTGAGAAGAAAATATCCTACACTTGAAATATATTTAATGAGAAAAAATTATCCAATACGAGTTTAATTCATGATAGATGAATTAAGGGAAAAGATTTTAGGGCTCTTATTGCTTTGAGAATTAAATTTGACTGAGGAATAATAAAAATAGCATTATAAATTCCAAGGGGGAAACAGAGGGAGAGTTTGAAAATTTTGAATGTCTTATTGTCCAATATTCCAGTCATAATTTTACAAACACGAGGAGGTACACAAATTCTATTCTCCTTTTCCCTTGGTTGAGTACTTGAGGAGAACTGAATGAAAACTAATCTATAGGCCTTCTTTTCGATCTATACTGATTATATTATTATGGAGAAAGTATAGCCGATAAAAATTTCAAGATGTTTCCTCTATGTTATCATTCTCATTTTGTGACCATGCACTTGAACAATAATTATAAGTGAAGTTCAGTGAACCATTCTCGGATGACCTACTTTGCTTCTGTATCGGGAAAAAAGTGGTTACAAATACGAGTAATCTGAACTGGCATTTTTATTGAGTGTAAATACAGGAAATCCTTCTGCATTGCGTGGTAATAATTCGGATTATTGCGGTTGAATAACACACCTACCAATTTAGTCTCTTCAGCGCCTCTGTATAGCTATATATAGTCTCTCCAAGCAAAGAAGACATTCTGGCAAGATGGGAAAATGACTCCAGCTCGGTCAATATTCGTTCAAAAGTTATAAATTTGATCTTAAATTGTAGGAAACATTCTGATCTACAATTTGAAACCAAGTTTGCAATTTTTGAACCAATTTTGTTCGAGCTGGAGTCATTCACCAATCTTGTCAGAATAATGTCTTCTTTGCTTGGACAGGCATTAACTACCTACTTAGGTACCGGTACCTTAACTTTATTTCATGTTTCATTACCGTACCAGTATGTGTAAATCTAATAAAGAAAGAAGTATTTTTTCATTTGACTATTCATTCAAGTTATTGACAACTCTATTGTATATTCAATATATGCAAATATACGCCCACAACAATATGCAAATATTCATGTAACAACTCTAACGTTATTTATTTCTTGTTGAGTTGAATGAATCCAACATTTTTATGAGTACGGTATTGTATTATCTATAATCTATAGTATTATATTATCTATAATCATCTCATCAAATCTTTGTTCACCGTACTAAAAAAAGGAAAAAAATTAAATTGAGCGTCTCTTAATGATGCCGGAGCACCGACCATCAATTACAGATTGAAGTATATAGGCTACTGGTATTCTCGGTGAATTAGGTACTCTACTGTAAATTGACACAAAATTGAAATAGAACCAACTCAGAGTATTCATCATATCCTCTCTATTAATGTTTAACTTTGGATTTTGTTGAGCATCATGGAGTAATATTACGAATACTGAAATAATTCTATAAATACGGTATATGCAAAATCAGATTATGGTGTAGAAAGTAGGGAATTCTTATGAAATCAGAAGTGCAGTTGACTATTTCGGTTAACGTTCATAAATCCAAAAATGTTTCACTCTCAAGTAGGAACAAGATTTTTTGCCATCAAACTAAAAATGTAACTGCTGAACTTCCAGAAACAAAACATATAAATGATATAATTGAATGTATTATGTTAGTTTATGAACTGCTTCTAATAAGAAATCCTCTTTTCCTTTCTATTGCAATTCAGAATTTATTCGAAAATTTAGTTTGTTTTTATTTTTCTTAAATTTAATTTCAATTGTAGACTATATATTGTTTCTTGTGAGTGTTGAATTACTGCTTCTAACAGGGTAACTTATATTTATTATCTTCTAACAATCATCTTTACTTCCCAATTTTGATAGATATTATAAATAGATTATATTCACTATTAATTTTTCATCACTAATTTCCTACTTTCAAAATGGAAAAACAGTAAGTTATCAATTCAGAATAATTCCGAAATTTCAATTATTTGAATGGTCAATTTTTTTACGTTCGGTGAAAAGGACTTGTGGAACAAATATTTTCACACAGCATAAGTGTCTCGATGAAATAATCACACAAAAGAAGTTGCAATAATTCTAATCGAGTAATAATACGAAAAAATATCCAAAAATAAGTAATGCACGTCAAAACTTACAACTATAATGTATGTGAATGAAACATTATTTTAAAGAGTTTGGTTTACCTGATCAAATAGAATTGCAATTATTGCAAACACAAACTAAAACGATCTAGACTCGATTACCGACCGGGGGATGATAGTGCAGCTACGCTTTACCGAATGAAAACCTGACTCGCTGTGAGAAACTAGCCTTTATATATATAGTAACCTTGAGAAAAACGTAAGAAAAACGAGCACCAGCCCCTCCCCTACCCTCTCCTCAGAGCATTCATCCGTGATCACTATTCTAGACACAGTGGGTGTGGGAGATCAGTTCTCATTGGTTATCTAAGAATTTTCCTCAAGCAACTGGAAAGAGAAATTATAGGCTGCGTACGTTACTTTTTAGGCTACTATTAGTCTACAATATAAAGAAAGAAATTGATTTTTTTTTTCAATAACAAGAGTACCTCTGATGCTCTGAAAGGAAATCAATGGATGTTTTCCTCATCAGGTTCCATTTACGGAATTCATTCCCCTATAGTATTAGCACGATAAGTTCCTTCATTTTTTCGATTCTCTAATTCAAATTCACTGATTCCATAAATCTCAACTGAATGCAAACCCGTTAAAATCCGGCTATAGAGTTGGGTTGATTTTAGAATAGATAAAGAATGAGGAATGTCGTTGATTTTTTGATAGATTTTGATGTGTTGATAGATTCCGAATCCAAGTGATGCCAAGCTGTAAAAGTTGAGAATTTTAAAATTCAAGATGGTGGCCAAAATTTCGGTTCCATTTATAGTCTACCACGATTTCCGTCAAAACGAAGTAAAGCGTCGGAAGAAAAAAATATTCTTATCTTTTTTTTATAGTAAATTGAATTTTCAAGAGAATGGTAATAAATTCATTCATTCTCTATCTTCATTAGTAACCGAGTTATGATTTTTCAAAAAAGAGGGAAATTTTCGAGAAAAACTAAAATTGGAGTATTTTCATTTTTTGTTTGCTTAGATCTTCTGACGTATTCATTTGAATCGTGTGACTCGAAATTCCTCTGTAGATAATTTTGTCCTCTAGAATTTGAGACCAAGTATGCCTTTTTTTCATCTATAGTTTTTGAACTAGGGCAGTATAAAAAAAAATATTCTTATGGCTTTTATTGGTGGGGAGACCCTTGCGGGTAGTTCCACCTCGCCAATGTGTACTTGGCCAGAACCGGTCACCCATCCAAGTGCAGTCCACAGTGTTCGTGACTTAACATCACGTTCACCGATAGATCACCCTCACCGAGAGACCAATTGAACTAGGGCAGTGAAAACATATACTATCCTTGTATTAAAAAAAAACCCTATTTATGGGGAAAATGGACTCTAAAAACATTTATAGGTGCTTGTACTGAGATTTTATTTGATAATTATGTCTTTCAGATCAATTTCTAGCAGAAAAGCCACTTACCGACCTGAATTTTGGTTATGTTCAATAATAAGGACCCTTCAAAGATGTCAATCTAAGGATACCTCTTACTATTGTTAAAGTCATCGGATCTGAACAAACTGTAGCTCATTATTTTCAGCTCATCAAAGCGGTCTAACTAATGGATGCGTTACATTACTGGTTTTGTTTTCTGATGATGATGCCCACATCAGGATCAGCTCTTGGGCTTGTGCGTGGGTAATGAGAGGGATGATGATGAGAGTTTCTACTGTACTACTTTTTAGGTATGGTAGTCAGGACCGATGGACGGCTCATTGTCTCCTCCGTTAAGCATGCTGTACACGGGGACAGTTCTGTCGGCCAGTTGAATATCTGTAGCAAATCACAGCTGTTGTTGTTTAACTCAATGATAAGACAAAGGCTGTGATTGGCTACAGATATTCAACTGGCCGACAGTACTGTCCCCGTGTACAGCATGCTTAAGATAGGATGGCCGTATCTATATGTGATTGTGCTGCGGCCAAAGAATTTTTCCCAGGTTATTGGAAACCTGATTCGAACTCGAGTCCTCTCGGTTATCAGACCGGTGCGTTGTAACTTACTTCAACGAGCCTCCCGAAAAGTGGGTTACATCAGGTACAAGAGACAGACAAAACTGCCTAACGTTTTAGCGTCAGCTATATCATCCTCAATAATTATTCTAAAATATAAGGTTGCATTGTTTTTGCAGATAATATTGAATACGGATTGATATTAGGCACAGATGTATGATCACAAAAAATGATCGTATTAACTCCTTGCGAGTTTAATGCCGCTTACAGCCTACATGAATAACCGCAAGTAAGAGTTCCAGTACTCTCTATGGATTACGCATTGTGGGAATTTTACGAATGCTCAACCAGCATCGTCTTCTAGGAAAATTTAGTTTTTGAGTTTGAGTTGAGCTTTTGAGTATTTTTTTCAAATTTACGATCTGAGGAACTGGATGTCGGAATTGCTAATGAGGAATTGCAATAAAATATCCTATTGGTTTACACTCTCTATAAACATTATGCGATTCACAATTAATTTCAAATCAAGAAAGTTTTTGGAATATTAAATTATTAAAAGTGTTAAGAAAGGGTTTTCTTTGAAAATTTGGAACGTCCTAAGGCCTACAAAAACCCCGAAATCAATAAAACTCTAATGAAATTTTTATGTAGGCCTACCGGTATTTTAAAATTTCACTTAAAAATATCAAATCAAATATCAAATACCTTAATCTTTATTATTCCGAAAAAATTACATACAGGAAAATAAAAATTCACTTTACATGGTTACCGGAATATCCCTACAAGACTATTTGTCTGTGTGTAGGGGTGAAAAAACCACGAGCATATTTTCCTGTAATAGAGGGCATCATCAAATCAAAATAATTACAGTTGGTCAATTGAGTCTGGAAATTTTATGACGGAATATTGGAAGGTAACCAACGCCATCTACCAGATAACTTGGGAACCAATACAACTAACTGACGATAGCCTGGAGGCGTGGCTTGTTGGGTGGGGAGTTTGGTGGAACAACCAATAGTAAGGCGAGGAGAGTTTTGAGGCGTTCCTACTGAATCGCTCTCTGATTGGCTGGAAAAGTTATTCAACCGTTGCAGGTCTGTGACAATGGCGTTCAGATTAGAATATGGAGTTTCCATACATTTTACTCTAGTTGATGTTCAATTTAAAGTTACTCTCATGTCTCATTTTATCAATTTCTAATTGACTGGCTAGTTTAATCTGTTTCCTGTGGAATACTTTCACTTCAACAATTTTTTGTAATTTGTGTAGGCTACGATTTACACCGCCTCAAGAGTAAGTTTTAATAAAACGATTTCTAGTTTGTTTTGTATCCGCAAGTTGTTATAAAATAAATGATGTTTCAAATTATTTCTACATATTGATTGACTCTCTCTCTTTAGAACATGACACGTTTTAATGATATTTTTGACGTCTTATGTTAATCTTGACGTTGTCCATGTTCTTTTAATTTTATGGCAATAAAATAAAATTATATTTATTTTATTAATTCTTTCAGGCACATAAATCCTTATAATTAGGCTGTGATAAGTGAGAGAAAAAGTACCTCAATGTATTATATTCTTCTCCTTTTTTCAACACCTCCATAGAAATTACTCTTGATAAATTATATTTACTTATCTAATTAAACAAATAGATATAAATTAATAGAATAGATATAAATTATTATCTTATTAACAAATAGTGACTATAATATTTATTGGTGTGAAGCTGAGCCCCTTCATTACATATACAGGTACGGTAGGCTAATCTTTGTCTATGTTCATATTTTAAACTTCCAGCAAGTAGTCTATGAATAATAATGATGATTGTGTAGTCCAGAGATGATAATTTTGTGCACGGATACGGAAGAGGATAAACTGAAAACTACTGAACAGACTTGGAGTTGGAGGAGATGAGACTCCGAAATACAATATCCAAACTTTGCCAAGTCAGAAAAATAAAGGAGTCAATCTCACTGGCGGCTCGTGCCCACGAAACAGGTGAAGTGCCCGTATCTTCCACTGTACAGTATTTTACCTGTTTCGTGGGCACGAGCCGCCAGCTGCCAAATAGGTGAAGTGCCCGTATCTTTCACTGTACAGCATTTTACCTGTTTCGTGGGCACGAGCCGCCAGTACCGTAGTCAACCTTTTCTAAAATTCTCTCAAATATGGTGAATTTATTATCTCTAATAGTTGTCCAATTCAATAGTATTAATCATAAATATGATAGTAGTGGATTGATAATTCAATCAATCACTACAAATATTGAACAAAACTCATCCTCTCTATCACAATAATATCATGGGACATTACACCCAGCACATAGTTGAACCTCCTCCTTCAATCCGCCTCCACAATATAAAATCAATCATCAGTATTCAGAATTACAACATGCGAGAGTACAATTATTGGAAAATTCATTAGAACTGAATAGCTCATTATAAGTCATATGATTTGAGCCATCATAGAATTGCATTTGAAATGCACTCTTCCGACCGCCAGCTGCCGGAGCGAAGTTTTTTTTTATAACTAAACCTAACTATTACTATGGA
This sequence comes from Sogatella furcifera, assembly GCA_017141385.1. NCBI lineage: Eukaryota > Metazoa > Arthropoda > Insecta > Hemiptera > Delphacidae > Sogatella > Sogatella furcifera. The sequence goes on along the minus strand of CM029547.1, from coordinate 6,624,756 downwards.
GGGGGCGCCTAAATGATCAGTTGTATATACCGTAACTTGCAAGGGTAGAAATTTACTCTCCGGCCTTCCCTGCCTGTACTGTAAGTGTAAGATATTGGTGTAACTCATACCAAATTTTCACATCCCTACCAGTACGGAATACTTTACCATTATCCGTAATAATTACAAGGTAGAAAAAGTCATATATAAACTATTGATTGATGTTCTTTAAAATTGATAGGCCTACGTTATTTGTAATTAAGTTCATTTCTGGTGAAAGGTTTTCTATAAAATTATGAGTTGACAATAAAAATTTAAGGTGATTTATAATATTATTTGGAAAATTCAGCGAACCAGTTCCACTTGAATTATTATTTCAGTTTTATAACAAATAATCCCAATAAATGTCGAAGTCAAACTCCCATCAGAACACTGATGAAAGAACCTTTTCTCATCTATCAAACAAGAATAAATTACGGTATGTTAGTGAAACAAGTTTCTAATTCTATGTAGCCTTCACAAAAGATAGCTTAAGTTGAATGTCACCTATAGAGTGACATCTATATGGTCCTGTAATGTCACCCATCCAGTAACGGCTGCCATCTATCGTTAGAATGAGGAGGTAAACCAATCAGAAATATTCAAAACAAGATTCTTTCTTTTTACTTTTCCGTGTCCAAGATCACCGAAGATCTCGTCGGAAATTGTTCCTGAACCAATCAGACAGACAGTTCAGTACCTACCCAGTAGGCGGAACTTTCACATTTGCAAGCGGACTTTAAACATCACCCAGTAACTACTGGCACCTAGCGTCGGAATAAAGAACTAAATTTCTCGGGAAGAATGTAGGACTCAAAATGGTAAATATACTGACTGATGGTATGTGATCGTATAGTCGATACAAACTTACCAATCTCGCAGAGCTGTAATCTGTAATCGTAATGAGAAAAATACTCATAGCATTGACTCAAACTGAAGTTTGTTACTGTTTTATAGCAAAATCAGGCTAGTTACTCTTATTTCGAAGTTTCAATCTGACACTGATTTGAAATACGGTTCCCGATTCTTCACATGCTTATTAAAAATCAACCTTATGATGAGTTCATCAATATTTGTTTATAATGGGTTGAAAATTATCAATAATTCACGTGTAAGAGAAGGTCGCCTGCAGCCTCCCAGGTAAAATAAAAGCAGCGATTCTGTTCTGTTTTAATATTTTATTCACGAATTTCTTGACTTATTTTGGTCTGCAGCAATGGAAAGTTAATTGATTTAAGTTTGATTGATGGGAAGTTGAAAGTATTGATTCAAGATTAATGTAATGCTACTCAACTCCTGTGGAATGTGGATATGATAAGATGAAATGAGGGGAATCGATATCGTATTGTTCATTATTCCTACAAGTACTAAGTACCATTTAATTTGCTTTCAAACAAGACAACATACAACTCAGCAGTAACGAAAGCATTAAAAAAATGCTTCAGTTTTGGAAAAATACTATTCTGGCTTAGTTCCATACTAGCGATCAGATAATGATAAAACTAAACGAGAACTGGTTTAATGGATGACCGATAAACAACGATTCAATACCGTGAGTAAACGTACCATAATCATTTCCTGCTGAATAGAAGATCAACTGAATCGTTGAAGATCGCTGAAGTGATCAAGACAAGATTCAATTTGATATCCTTCTATTCTGATCAAACGTCTTTGATCGTAATCACAATGTGATAATGGCATTGATTACGTAAATCTTATTATTTTCATACAATATTTCTTCAGGCATTTCTCTATGTTGATGAAAAGAGACTTGTATTTCAACAACTGTGATGAAAAGTAATTTTGGAATATTAAGTTTGATAAAAACCTTCTGTTAACTTACTTACTTAAGGGTGATTGAAATTCATTCAATTTGAAAACAATAATAAATCTGAACTATTTTTGAAGATCGTGAAATTTTTACTCATTTAATTAGTGCACAGGTCTTGACGTTTGATTGAATGATAAGTAACCATCTACGATCATTTCCATCATATTTAACATAATAATTATGGGTCTGTCAAATGTATTCCATGTTATCAAGAAGAAAACCTTGTTTTAAACTCTACCAGAACTTGACGGTATATGAGTATACTCTTGAGAAACATGACGGTATACGAGTATATGGCAATTTTCACAAAAGATTCCATCCATCTGTTTCAAGATTTTGGTTGTGATTCTGCCTCGTTTTCTAGTATACCTATATTTTACATCAACTTATACTCTAGTAATTATATTAGCATAAAATGCATAGAGAAAAAATAGTTCAGTCATTTTATCCAAAAAGGCCCTTCGAGGCCTTTCATAAAAAATCATGAAAAACTAGATATCTATCAAAAGAATTTATCAGTTCTTATTTTTCATAACAGATAGTATGTTTTTCGATGCTACTAAATCAGTAGGCTCTATAGAATATGTCTTTGTTTTTTTTAACTTATGCTGTATGATCATTATCTTAGAATAATATCCTGAATTCAATTATCGATTCACCACGTGATAGAAGACAGGAAGAGAGTGGGTAGGGTGCTTCACTCTGAGAAAATTAATGAAACCAAACTCATCAAGTAATGAGCAATGTAGTATATTTTCTATCGAAATAAGATTATCATAACTCATAAGATATTTCAAATAAATACTTTTTGACGGTCTTGGGAGGCGCTCGATTGAGTTGGGGTAAGCAAAATAAAACAAAGTTTTTAGATAAGATTTTGGTTACAAAAATGTTTTTTATCTATATAATTTCACTGGCGGCTCATGCCCACGGAATAATTCCGAATACTGTAAAAACTTCCTGGGCGAGTGAGTGTATAATTTTTTCGGTACACTTCAAATAAATTTTATTCATCGAATCTCATAAATGAACAAAACAAATAGGATTAATGAGATCTAAGAACAGCTAGACCGGATAACTTACTATACTAGCTTCGGCTGAGCTGAATCTGGAGTAGGCTGAACTGCCAAGTATTGAAAGTTTGCATCACAAGTTTATTGATTTAATCAATTGGATATTACTTAAAACTATCAGAATACTCGATCTTCTTAGTCCAGAAACGTTTAAGCTCATGAAAGTTTTTGTACGAGTATCCTAAATTGTACAATAGCAATACAAAGTTTCTTGTTTTTGACAAATTCCTGGCAGTTTCACAGAAAGAGATGGTCCATTGTAGTTGTATTTTCTCTCGCTAGATGGCGCCAGCTATCCACGCTTAGAAAGGGATTGTCCTTGCATGGAAAGGACTTCTTTCCGCTCGAGGACAACAGCTGATTGATTTTGTATGTAAATGACGACTTCCTAGTCTACATAGGGACTGGTAAGTAGCTTATTTCCGTGAAGTGTAGCGAAAATGTTTTTTATCTATATAATTTCACTGGCGGCTCATGCCCACGAAATAGGTGAAGTGCCCGTATTTTTTACTGTACAGCACTTCACCTGTTTCGTGGGCACGAGCCGCCAGTGGTAATTATTCTAAAATTTGTATAGACTTGGGGTTGTAATTACATCATTATTAGCTGTGAAACCAGATTTATTCTTTATTTATAAACAATAGGCCCAAGATTAAAATATTGGACAAAAGTAGACTTATAAAGTACAAATTTATTCCTATTGGTTATAAAGGTCAATCTACGTAGTCAAGAAATGCGGAAAGAAATCAGAATAAATTGTTCATCGTTTTAAATCTGCAATTATTATTCTGAAATCAGGTTTATTTTTCAAGTACCTACCGGAAAACTTGCAATTCGTACTCTTCAATAACATTGCTCTTGAAAAATTCAGTTGATGTTCTGGTTGGATGCAGCATTCCTCCATGATAAATAATTAGTTATAATTAAGTAATAATTTAGAGTCATATCGGTGCAGTGAATCATTATATGAAAAACTGACAATTGAAGCAATTTTATCAACAGGATATATATTTGAAAATACTACCTATATATTCGAGTAGCCTACATTTTGAATAGCTGATTTCCATAAAATTCGTATGGTGCTTTAGTATAATATTGAAACAAAACTCAATGAAACAGAATTAGACCTACCGGTAATAGAAATGCTGAATAAATAAAGATTGCATCATTCCATGCATTTAATTAACTTTTATCAGTTTCTTTTATGGTTTTTCAGATCAATCTGGAAGACTAACAAATACTTAACATTCCAATAAGTCTTCGCTTCATAATGAAAATTAAAGTACCGGTACATACCGGTACTGAAGAATTTTGAGTCAATGTTCTTGGATTTCTTTTAGTTCTCAATTGGAACATTAAAAAGTTATTATCGAGTCAAACCATCTTTGTGAACTTGTATTATGAAAGTTGAAATCTCTAAAAAGTTTGTAGGCTTAGTTACATCCCAATTCGGTTGCAAAAATTGTTTTCAATGAATAAACTGGTTCTTACGGGTTTTGTGAGCTGGAACAATGAACAAAAACTTGCAGTCTCAGAATGTGCTACATTTAACTTGAAGAATACCGTACTTGAAAGAGAATTAAAAAAAACTAGTCTCATATAGCCAATATATGTGCATAGATTAAGGCTGAAATGAGTATTAATATGCTAATATAGGACTATACTTCAGCCTACACCTAAATTCTTAAGTTAATTCTAGTCAACTTTTTATATGATATTGTGAGTAGCCTGTATAATATAGTCTTATTGATTCTCTGAACATCACTATTGAGATTATAAAGTTTTCAAGAACTTTTTTTTTTGAAATTTTCACCTATTCTTGGGAAGGATACAATAATTAAACGGTTCTGAACAAGTAAACGCTTGAGTCCTCAACATGTAGTGTAATAAGTATATTTGGATAGAAAAAACCCTTCATACATAGAATAAAATGTTTGATAATGGCCAGAGCATTTTAGTTGAGAATATAATTAGGGTATGCAATTTTTTTCTCTAGAAACAGTTTACGGTTCAGGTAAATTCGGTTGAAGAAATTTTTTGTTCGATGGCTCAACAGCCCACGAAGGGCCTAGGCCTATACCAGCTGGTTGCCAGTTTCATATTCACTCCACTACCTATATAGTCCGTCCAAGCAAAGAACACCTGTCATCGTGTTAATCCAGAATAGTGCTATCGATCACAATAAAACATGTTCAGGAGAGTTGACTTTTCTAATAAAAATCTTCAAAGCAACATAAAAATAACAACAAAGTAACAAAACACTTCATACATAAAACACATACTTTTATTTAACCATGCTTTGCTAGGGCTCATAAGATTTCTTTCTTCAGCTTTTCAATGGTGCCCTCCGGAGGGTTTTCTCGAGGGGAGAAATTCTAGCATGGAATTCATAAAGGAAATCTAAAGAAATATGTTTTTGTTTATCTGTAGACTAGATTCACCACTCGCAGAAGTAAGTTCTAATAATAGCATACCATAAGTAGAGTATAGTGCTCTATAACTTAAAGTAACTTTTGTGCTCTAAATTTTTCTTAAATTCCAAATTTTCCAGTCTTGGATTAGTGTTTTGACCTGTGTTTTGGTGTTCTGGGACTTTCTAATTTGTAATATACTTTTCTGAATCTAAATTACAGTGAAAATAATCAAGAACTATTACCATGTTTCCTATTATGGTTATGTTGGCGAGGTGGAAATACCTTTTGGTCTCCCCACCAAATGAAGCCATACGCTAATAATAATAATAGTATAGTAGACATACGAGTACCATGTGGAAAATATCAATGAATATATTTTTAGTACATATGCATATATCTTTAAATGAAGCCACCTCTGATGGAATTTCTCATATAGGCCCTACAGCAAGTTTCATACTTTGTCTGCTTTTTGCACGGTACCCTACTATACAGCGGTTTACGATTTAATCAATCGGTCTTTATTCTTATTAGAATAGAAAAACAATGACGCATATAAGTTCAGTCAAGTTTCTGAGATCGCAAAAAATTAAATCACGATTGAAAACAATAAGTTTGCGTTTTTCTTGAGGCGGACTGTCAAATAAAACATAAAAGATCGGGGTAAAACTTTTATCCAGAACTGGTTCTTTGAACGCATCAAATCATTGGGCGTAACAGGAAAAGTTGAAGAAAATTATTTTGGTATCTGAGAAAAAATTATCCCGATTTTCATCAGTTTTTACACAGTAGACTTACATAAGAGTATCTTCCAAAACCACCGATTATAAAGAATAGATTTCATTAAATAGGCGATAGGCTACATTCTGTATAACGTTGAAAACGGTCAAGGCTATACTTAATCAAAAGGATTTTATAGATGAGAGGATAGGCAGGCAGGTCCTGTTCAGTTAAGCTACTATTTAGCAACTCTTATTTTTTTCAAATAGATTTGGGCCCTATAGGCTACTTTTCGCAGACATTTCTTATACCCGTGCATAACTTACGCACTCACTCGTCTATTTTGAAATAATTGAGGCTGTTATACAAATTAATATACTCTGTTCATAAAAAATTTGGAGAGAATTTCCTCCCACTCAGGTTACTGACCAATCAGAGGAAGGTCAACGAGCGGTATAGCTATCACGTGTTGGTCATGATCAATAATCACTGGCGGCTCGTGCCTACGAAACAGGTGAAGTGCTGTACATTAAAAGATTCGGGCACTTCAACTGTTTCGTGGGCACGAGTCGCCAGTGTGAGTGGTCTTTCAAATAAATTCTGTAGTCGAGCATATAGTACAAAGAATTGAACTCACTCCTTAACACTCGTTCAACAGCCATACCAGTTCAGTTTTCTTCACCATTTTTCTCTAAATTGGACAAAGCAGTGACATGCTGCACTTATAGTCTGTCCAAGCAAAGAAGACATTCTGCCAAGATTAGATAATGACTCCAGCGAAGTCACTATTGATCCAAAAATTATAAAGTTGGTCTCAAACTGTCGATCAGGATGTTTTCTACGATTGACCAAATTTATAATATTTTTGAACCAATATTGACCGAGCTGGAGTAATTTTCCCATCTTGCCAGAATGTCTTCTTTGCTTGAAGAGATTATACTTATTCTCTATAAACTTAAAAAGTACAGTAGAGCCTAGACTAATGTGAAAAAAATCAAGCACGTACCCTGAAGTTAATCTCTAGTGGTGAAGTTCCTCGTCGATTCTAATTCTAAAGAAAGATACTTTACGAATCCATTATAGAAACACGTTTAGTACTATTATTAATACTAAGCTACTGACGTCATTTGGTATAGCTGGCGCCAAAAACCAAGGCGATTGGCGAATGACTGTTATTAATGCTCAGCTCTGTTAGGACAGTCTGAAGCTGTCTTCGAGAAGGAATTAGTATAGCTAGGGTCCCTCTCATTTCTCATTTGTTTCTAATAAAAATTTTCTCGCAGATAGTTTACCGACTGTCCAGACAGAGTTGAGAATTGCCAGAGCTCTTGAGTCTTGATAGTTATTCGCCAACCGCCTTTATCTTTGGCGCCAGCACCAGTTATAACATTATTGTTGCAAATGCACGCATATTATTTTCATGCAACTATATCTTACAAACGAGATTGAACATATTTCTATTTGAAAGGATGTAATTTCAACTACAGTATACGCGATGGAGTAGAACATACAGTGAATTTATTATTAGTGTATATATGTATTTATTGATGTCACCTTGAATTATTTCAAGTTACATTTCTCTCGATCCCTTTAAACTTCGTGTCTTTGCAAGCTAATAATACCCTTTATGGCTTTATACCCTAAACGAACTGTAGCTTCAAGTGGCTGACACTTAATGGGTTTTTGTGTTCAAGAGTATGTAGGTGTAGCTGACGGCCTGACGCAAAAAAGTTAGGCAATTTCGCTTGCTCCTTGTGCACACCAACAGCTGTTATTGCTAATTAGAATTGTCATTTAGCTATGCCCAGATGATGTTTTTGAAATCAAAAGAGACAGTAGATTCTCTACATTGCGATAGTTGTTAGTAGGTATAGGTACAACTTGATGTTTTTTAGTAGTTCTGTTAGTAGGTAGGTACAACTTGATGTTCTTTTGTACATCGTACTAAACAGACAAAATAGCCTAAATTTTTGGCTTTAATAGAGTCAATCTATTGCGTTTTATTATGGTAGGTACCGTTATTTCTCGACAATTATTGTTACAGATTTGTTTGTCAATGGCTCAACAGCCCAAGAAGGGTCTAGGCCTACGAGCTGGTTGCCAAATTCATATTCACTTACTCTACTAAACAGAAACCAGTCAAAGAAGCAAGCAAAGAAGACACCCCGGCAAGACGGATAAACGACTCCAGCCCGCGGCCAATACCGGCCCAACAGCCATAAATTCTTAAATTTAGATCAGAATGTTTCTTACAATCCATAAATAAAACTCTGATTAACTGGATGTTATTCAGAAGTGTTCTTCGCCGTCACTTGGTTATGGAAACTGGCTTATGGTTGAAAGGATCAATGTGTTAACCACGCGTTACCTCTATCCTGGTTGATGATTATTTGCCTGCGCTGTATGGCTTTGTTACACATTGGAGAGTTATAATTTTTGAAAAGTCAGTCAAGAGTCTAGACATTTATCGATTGTAGTAGTACCAAATTTCAATAACCAAAATAGTTCCTCACTGTTATTTTGTTTGAACAATGAAAACGTGATAATTATTACTACAGAGCCGATTCCATAAATAAAAGTACAGTCAACTATATTTATGCTATTTATGGAATATGTATAAGGATAAAGTAACGTACGTAAGTGAAAGAATTTAGAAAAAAGTAGGCTTATATTATATTGATCTAATAAAGACGCCAGGATAGAGAATAGGATAATTCGACTATTATGTATAGTCTGTCCAATCAAAGAAGACCCTCTGGCAACATGGAAGAATGACTCAAGCTCGGTCTATATTGGTTCAAAAATTATCAATTTGATCTCAAATTGTAGGGAACGAAACAATTTGATCTACTAATGAGACCAGTCACCAGATTTATAATTATTGAACAAATATTGACCAAGCTGGAGTCATTATCCCATCTTGCCAGAGGTTCTTGGCAAAACTATATGATTAGTATAAAAGGATAGTTGTTACTTATATCTTTACTCTATGATAATGCTATTCTACAAGAATAAGAAAAAAATCTTTATCATAGTGTAGCCTATAAGTGGTAGTAAAAATAGAATATTAAAAAAAATCGTGAGCTCTATTTTTCGGAATAATTGTTTCCATCATCGTCTAAATAATTATACAAACTTAAATAATTTCAAAAAGATTTGTTTTGAGAAATACAATTAGCCTGCCGTATTTTTACTAAGAGAGTAATTTTCATTGATTAATTAAGTTGTTATTGACAATATTAATTGACAGTAAAATTTTATCAAAATTCAAAATTCTTAATAGTGAAAAGTGTTTTTCAAAGTGAAAATTATAATGTGAATTTACATCATCTTTCATTCACTATGTAAACATCATCATTCACTCACTCATCCATCACCTTTGCTTAAAATACTTAAAATCAAATCGCAATTGTAACAATGAATAAATGAATTGATTAACGTTGAGAATATTTTATTCAATAATTATCAAACACACATTACCTATTCTTTATGCTTTGGATTCAATTATTTCGAAAAATAGAGCTCTCTTGAAAATTTAATATCTGTTACTACCATTGGAAAGATGAAAAATTGCATAGAATGGATGTTCCACATATTGATGGGGAAAAACAAGTATTGTTTGCGTAATAGTACCCATTAGGTCAATAATTATCTGAGCATCGTTTCATAATTTCGATTCCTAGCTATAAACTTTATGTAACTATTGTTTAGTTGTATGTGAATCTGTTAATAATTAATAAGATAATAACCCTGCAATGATTCTTATCAGTTATGCTGATCTCGTAGACTACATTTACTCAGAGATCCTGATCAAGAAACATGATAATGAACTATTTTTCCATTTAAAATCAATAATTTATAAGAGATGAGTGAAGCTTTGAAAATTTTTTATCTGAAACGAAATTAGTTATTCAGCGATATTCAGGGGCTTTGATGTTTTTTTATCAATAAAATAAGCTTAGTAATTTACATTGACCGTTAAAGTGTTCCATTTCAACTCACAGCACCATCTAGACTACAAAATTGTTTTATATTTTGAACCCTCATAAATTTTCCAATCTAATTGTGAATTGCGAACTCTCATTTCATGACTATCGTGGTGAAGAATCAAGAATGTTCAATTAGCATGACCATGACCAAGATTATATTATCATTACCACTTTACCAGTAAGTTACATCACCTGTTCTGAAACAGTTATACAAAATTTGCACTGTGTTTACAGCTTGTAAGCTTCAAGCATTATCAATTAAGTTATTGTCAACAATCAAGTAATTACAATTTTTAACCAAATCAATGGTGTAAATTCGAGGTTTGACAAGTAATTTTCTCAATGTTTACATCTTTCAGCTTCAAAATGTATGCGAGTGTCACGTTTATGAAGCTATTATCTTCTTAAGATTCACATTAAATACCAGTGAATTTGTATTGTTGAATGAAAATAAATACTATCCAACAGATTTAATTTGTATTAACGAACATGATTTTGGGAAATTATTCAATAATGAAGCAAATATTAGGAAATCTGCTTATCAAATTGTAAATACAAAATTTTGAATAGAGATTAATTGAATACCGTACGTTATCTTTCCATCCTGTTTAATGGCAACGAATTTCAATAAACTTTCGCAATAACAGTAAATGTTCCCCAAAATGCTATGACTTCTTATATTTAGCAGTTTCGAAGCAGACTATACATTTTTAGTTCATCCAAGGATTGAAGGAATCTTCTCAAGTAAAGTCTGTCCAAGCAAAGAACGCCCTCTGGCAAGATAAGAAAAAGAATATCTTAGCTCGGTCAATATTGGTTCAAAAATGATCAATTTGATCTACTATTAAGACCACATTTATAATTGTTGAACAAATATTGACCAAGCTGGAGTCATTTTCCCATCTTGCCAGAGGTTCTTCTTTGCTTGGACAAACTATACAAAGAAATTACAAGGAAACACCTCGATAAGTCATTCTGAGCGTTAACATGAGAAAATTTAGAAAGTTTTGCTGTTTAAAGGGACTAATGAGTATCAAAGCGATGAATAGGCTACGTACTTGAACTTTTTATAGGTTCAAAATAGTTGGTTGAAATATTGAGGTGTGAGTAGATTAACAAATCTTTAATCTATTCAATGTTAGAATATGGATATATTTTCAATAACAAAGATTACAATAATAATCAAAAATAGAAAAATTATCAATACATATAAAATATTTAAACAACCAGAAGTATTTCAATTGTTAAATTGATTTCATAGTGCTGACAAAACTTTTTGAGCTTAGAACTCCACACAATTATACTGAATTACAATTCTACAGAAACGTTTCTTGAAACATTACATATACATTATACATAATATGAAATAAATATTTAAATTTTCTTTATAATCTGGAACAAGTATTGAAAGAATAGAATCTGAAGGGAATAAATCTTTTTTGGACTCAGAATGTAAAAAGGTTTCAACTGTTAACAGCAAATACTTATATTATTGTACAAATAATCATACATTACAAAAGGTAAAAGAGTTTAGAAAAAAATTGCTAAAAGAAATCAAAACTTATCTCCAGCATAATTAAAACGTACTTCAACCTCTAGGAGTTTCTTGGACCACAGTTTATTAGCTTTCTCATTACTTTGCAAATAAATTTGTCAAATATAAATATTATGTCAAAATAAAAGTATAGGGAATGTTTTCATCACTGATGGGTTCCTCGATTGACAAACTTATATAATATAGAAATATATTTTTAGTGCTTCAATATTTTCCTTGTGAAATAGGCTAATATAGATTCAGACTTTTTTATATTCTTGAGAAATTTTAATACACAAACATTGGATGAAGTTAGAATAGGTAAAAATTGTTTAAATTTGGAGAATCTTGAATAATGTGCGAGTACAATATATAAATACCATTCACAATATTTAAAATTACAATGTAGCCTCTATTAGCTCTAATAATTTAAATAGAATATTATCAATAGGAGGTAATGTGCATTTGGAATATACTTTCAGTCAGGTTATCTTTCATGAGTGATCAGTCTTTAAAAATCTCTACTCAGAGGATAGAACTTCCATTTTCAATCCATGATTTTGCAGTTCAGTCATAAGAGAAGTGTTGGCAAAAGCAGCACCAGATGGATACACTCCTCCTCTGAAAAATAAATAAAAAGTTTTTCGATAAAAACATTTGATTCTCGAATTGCGGGAAAAACTAAATACTAAATGATTTATTGCCAAATTGATCCTTTATTATTGGGGAGTTCAGTCCTCATAAAAATGCTATCGACAATTTAATCCACATGAACTACTCCTCAACAACGTTATAACGTATAACTTTTACAACGTGTAAGGATTGAAGAGTCTGAGTTACTTCAATCCTTACTATACGGTATTACAAACTTTTATCTGAAAAAGTAAACCATTTCAACCTAATTCGTTATTTAGTAACTTGAATTGGTTTAATTCAACGAGATATATTATATCAATGAAATCAATCAGTTATTGATAAAAAAAGATTTTAAAGAAATCCAAGCCTAAATGGAATCATAGTAACATACTAACATTTTACAGCGAAATAATACACGGTTTTTGATCAGGTTACTTGGCCAAAAAATCACAGAAGAATTTTCAAACTAATCATGCAAGAGGAAACAAAAGTAGATCAACGTTTATACCATAACACGAAATCTAGCATGGATGGTATTTGGGAAGAAAATAATTACGATAAAATTATCAATACAGCAATACTTACTTGCCAGGCATTTTACTGGCTTCTTTGAGAACGGTCACAGCTGACAGGATCAAAGCAGTGCATGTAAATCCATAACCGGGATCCATTCCACTGACCTGCAAAATACGACACGAATTATAAAATCATTCATCCGATACAAAATTTTGAATATAAAATGAATACATTTATTCTATTCAAGAGATTTAGCATGCCACGTGCGGAATTTTGTTATAATGGTGCCTACATTAGTCAGGAATTCGTTTATAGTTGGTTATGAGTCTTGAATTTGAGATAGTAGCAATGATATCTTATTAGAAGATACAAATTACACCTTACAAACGACGTATTCAAGTAAAAATATACTGCACCAAAAATAAAAAGAAACAGTTATATGAGTACAATACATTTATAATAAGAGTCTAAATAATTAAACAATGGTTGAAAAATTACAGGATAGATAATCTTTATCATCAATGTTTTTCTCGAGAAATAAAAATCTTTCCAAGAAAGTAATCTTCAGTCAGAATGTTCATATTGAAATGAGGTTGATAAAAAAGTGAACAAAAAGATTTTAATAAAGATGTCATATCAGCATGTAAAGATTGAGCTCTATGATCTGTACTTGATAATATTATTGAGAGAATGGAAAATGGTATTTGAATGAGCGAATCTATTAGAATATTAACGTTGCGAAACAGCACTCTTAAAAGGAAAGGCAAGTCAAGTTGACTTGATGAAGACATTTCCCATTTGTAATCTAGTCGAGCAAATAAGACATTCCTTCAAATTGGCAGCTGTTCAATGCTGCCAACAGTCGGAATGAAAATAGTCCCTCTCTTACCATCTGTCTCTCAACACACCTCACCAGCGTATGTTGGCAGAAGTGATTTACACTTAAATTTTTAGATCTGCGCATCAATCGGCCATTTTTAAGGAATGTCTTCTTTGTTCGACCAGACTTAATCAATGATAAAAGTCGGTTTACGTGTCGATCTGACAACGTGTGGGCTGACATCTACTAATAACTCAAGTAAATCGAATGGGAAATGTAAGTCCACACGATGTACAGTTTGCATGCAAACATGCAGCTCCCTTTCATTGGGAGTCCAGATCAAACTGAACCTCAAAACTGCTATCATAATTACGATAGTATGGCGAAAAAGTATACGATATTATACGTATGTTAAATTGAATAAAAGGTGATTTATTGATAATTTTCCACTCATTACATCATAGTTCCCTAATGATATCAGTGACAATCGAGATATTACCTTGGTGACCATTTTCTTGGCAGGTGGTTGAGTGTGTTCCTCTTCAGGTACACTGTTCACTTCGGACCATCCCTCGCCCAGGAATGTCATTGAAAACTGCACTTGAGCTCTTTCATCTTCGAGTGGGCCTTCGTGACTCACCATACCGCACGAGAATAGCTTCGGGTTCTGCAAATTTGAAAATTATCTTATTCTATAATAATAAATTATAATCTAAATTCTAGAATACTCCTCAGGAAGAGCGATCAGAGTAATATGTGATTACATTAATTATTTTCTAGATTGTAATTTACCATGCAACGATTCAAATTAATGAATATGAATCATTATTCTAATAAAAAATATAATTGAATGGAAAGACAAGATATCGTCAAACCACAGATTCACTGAAATCGGGATACCGGTTACGGTTGCTACACCATTATCAATTTCTAGTAAACTCATTCTCAAACTCTTCCATATAGATTGATAATGGTGTAGCAACTCTCTGGAAAATGAGTTTACAAGACATTGATAATGGTTTAGCAAACCGGTCGATTTTTTAATAAATCTGTTTTTTTGTGAGGTGGGTGATGCCCACATGGGCTCTTGGGCCTGTGCGTGGGTAATGGGAAGGATGATGATGAGAGATGAATGGACCTACTGCTTCAGGTGGGTTCCGAACCACCGGGAAGCGATTTGCAAAGGGCTCATAAATTGAATTCAGAGGAACCGGTCACCATTACAACAGTGGTGGTAGAGGCACGTCGCTTATCTAATCTCACCGATTAGACGCTCTCTACCACTGGGACAAACCGCTTCCCAAAAGTAGTTCAAAAAGATCTGGTCTTTTCATCAAACATGGATAACAACCAGTATTATCACCTTGACAACTTCTCAACGAGACAAAAAATAAAACATAATAAACACATGTCTTATAACGCCAATAAAAATAAAAACTCCAATAAAGATTCATATGAACAAATGAAGCCTTCAACCAGGACCTCCTAAATACTTTTTGAGTCTTTAGGAGGTCCTGCCTCAACATAATATGATAAATAAGATTAATTCTCAATTTCCACTGATGCGGATATTTTACCAATACAAACTTTTCGAAATAAATATATGGTATTTCAAGAAGTCTTCGGTTATTTCTGTATTTCGGTTCAGTCTCGTTCTGTTTCATCTATTGTGAATGCGCCCTCAGTATTTGCGCATTAACAGAGAATCTTATCAATCAAGAATACAAACTAGGTTATTGATAAAAGAAGTAATACACAAAGTAATTCTTATTTCCTTTAGCAAGTATATAGCATCACAGTGCTCTATTTAAGCTGCAGAAAAATTAGGCTAACACACATGAAATCATTCAACTTACATTGAGTAGCAACGTTCTCGAGAAAGAGGTCTTTGTCATCAGTCCGAAAATGACACCGGCGAACGCCACGGCCAACGTGTGCAGAAAGCTCTGGAACGCAATATAGGTCTGCACTTGAATTGGACGCTTCTTGTCGTAATCGTAGAAATGGCGTTGAGTTCTCAGCGCAATCGACCGATCAGACCCTGGGAACGGCAGGCACCATTTGTTCACCACTGGATTCTTGTGCATTATTGGCCTGAAATCATTGATTCGAAATTATTTTACAGAATTTCCTATATTTAATTGAATGAAGCCCACATGAGCTCATAGGCTTGTGTGTGGGTGCTGATGAGATAGATGATAGATGACAACTACTTTTTAGGTAGTCAGGGACCGACGGCTGATCGTCTCCTCCGAAAGACGGGGTGGCCGTATTTATGTGATTGTGCTGTGGAGCTGTGGTTAATAATTGGTTTGAAATCATTAATTAAAAAAATTGAGTGGATCATTGATTCGAAATCTTACTGAATTTACTACACTAAATCTAAAGTTACGATTCCCCAAGTGCAGTTGAGCTCAACGGCTCTAAATTCGATAGAACTAACTGCCCAGCTCAAGCTGCCCTTTAACTCTATTCTATGCAACTCAATTCACATAACTCTATTATAGATATTTACTCTGTTACTAGGGCTCTTAATGTATACCAAATCAATAAATAGTGAAATTCACCCTTTTCAAGTAACTTTCAAGTGATTTTCACTATTTTTCTATTGATTTTTATACATTAGGCCCTAATAACAGACTAAACATCTATAATATAGTTATGTGAATAGAACCTTGTGATGGTGAAAACTGCATTTTAGCGCAGTCGCGCTGGGCGTGGGGCAGTTCTAGTAGCAAATTTAGAGCCGGGCTGCTCGAGCGCACACGCTCAAGCTGCCAGCTTGGTAATCGTACCTTAAAATGGAATCTCTATTCACGATAGCCTGAAACGAAATGAACGAACTTTCCACGTGTGTGTGTGCGTGTAAGTATGTATGTGCGTATAAGCCACAACAAACTATAAACAATACACGATGTAGAATAGACACGTCACAGCATTGGCAATGCGTATGTGTATGAATTTTCTGTCAGGACTGTGTCGTATTGTTACTACGGTTGTCGTCGCGAACGCTAGCCACCATGGATAGGTTTGTTTACTTTGTTCCATGTTATTGTGAATGAGGTATAGTAAAATATAAAAATAAATATAGTATATAAAATCATAAATTCGATATTTGTGTGAGTTTCCTCAGGACAATGGGGTTATTTCAGATGATAGCTATAAATGACCATATAAACCCATACTGGTTAACAATCAAATCAAATTATATTCTCAATGTTAACAAAACATAATGCTTCGATAAATGTGATAACTCTAATTCTAAATAAGTTGATGTGTCAAATCAAATTTCTTTAATCTCTGTATAAATACAATCATTAAATCATCATTTATTAAAAAATGCATTTGGGTGAGTGCAAGAGGCTTATGCTCCCTAAACTGCTCCCCTACCAATCTATACTACTAAGTCTAAAACCGGGTTATGTTGGATCATAAAACTGAATAAGAAGGTGATTCATTCATAATTACATCACAGTCATCATAAGTATGAGGCATAATAAAATGGCATACAGTAGTTGATTGAAAGATTGGTATTACCCTTGGTTTCAGCTTGGGAGTGAAATTCGGTAGACGTTTTGGGTAGAGCTGCTCTCTCAAAGGTCTCAACTCACTGGCATGAACCAGGCTGTAGATTGCTGATTCCCAAGTACCATAATGGATTGAAGCACCCTGCAAATTGAATTTAGAGGAAATTAACTTTCTACATTATTACGGGGTTCAGCTCCCTCTGCTTGGCCTCGTAAAGATACTCAGGTGTCTCTCCTGGACAACCAGCTACAGTCGGGAAGTGGGGTGGTAGGTTCGGACGTGGAGAAAACGATTCAGATTGAGGTCTTCGCCTCTTTTTCGACTTTGCATCCAAGAAATGTCTTTAAGTCTTGAATGACGACTTCCCCCTTGCTCATAACGTGAAAGATATTTCCCTAATAAGGATATTTGATAGAAGGTGAAGGGGCCGTAATTATTTCCACAGCCCAGCAGGAAGATTTTAGGGTTATTAGGAGGTGAATTACCGTGGGATGAGCCACAGCCTATGAAAGGTGTGAAAGGAAAGGATAGAATAGCCGTGGGGTGAGCCACAGCCCGTAGGAGGATTTTAGGGTTATTTGGAGGGTAGATTGGCCCGTGGGATGAGCCACAGCCTATCAAGGTTGTAAGGAGAGGATAGAATATCCGTGGGGTTAGCCACAGCCCGTAGGAGGGTTTTAGGGTTATTTGGAGGGTAGATTGGCCGTGGGATGAGCCACAGCCCTATTAAGGTTGTAAAGGAGAGAGGATAGAATAGCCGTGGGGTTAGCCACAGCCCGTAGGAGGGTTTTAGGGTTATTTGGGAGGGGTAGATTGGCCGTGGGATGAGCCACAGCCTATGAAGGTGTGAAGGAGAAAGGGTACTGGGTGGCTCGTTGGAGGAGTGATAAAGACGCCGGTCTGATAACCAGGTGGACCCTGGTTCGAATCCCAGAAAGCAGGAGGGGAACAATTTTTGACCACAGCACAATCACATAGATACGACCACCCCGTCTTTCGGAGGAGACGATAAGCCGTCAGTCCCGACTACCTAAAAAATCTATCATCCATTTCATTACCTACGCACTATTTGGCCTATGACCATGTGGGCTTCACCCTCATAAACTGTACACAATAAATTATTCAACCGTCAACACTGTTTATTGAAAAATCACTTCAACTGATATCAATACTTTAAATATAGCCTATTATTATAATATTGTTTGCGTCACAGCCACCTCTGTGGGCTACTGTATAGCTAAGGGAACGCGACAAATCAAGACTCCGTCACTCCAAGACTCCGTCAAGGCAAGACACCGGCAATCTCAGCCACAGACGATCTAAGACACTTCCAAACCTGGACACTTCTGAAAGAGCCACCAGTAGGTAGGAACGTCACCCGACAAACTAAGATAGTTTAAGCCCCTCCCAGCCGAACCTAGTCGGGTTCCGTCAACATGAGACACTTTTAATTCTTGAACGGACTGAACTCATCAATTCCAGTACGGTAGTTCAACTAGGAGACAATGGTCTTTGTATTCTTTGTAGACTTTAGATAGCGCCCCGCTACCTAATGTGTGGTGTATTTATTCTGAGTTTAGTGGTATTAGTCTGTCCAAGCGGAGAAGACACTCTTCCAAGATGAGGAAAATGACTCCAGCTCGGTCAATAACTCAATATTAGTTTATTGTCTTTCTATAAAATTAGAAAATTTATCTTAGAATGTAAATCAAAATGATTCCTGCAATTTGAGAACAATTTTTTTCAACCAATTTTGACCGAGCCATTTTCTTATCTTGCTAGAATGTCTTCTTTGCTTGGACAGACTATATTAATTACAAGGAGTGATCAAGGTTAGAATGTATTGAGGTGAGGTAGACAATTGAAAATCAATGGCTCACGGCTTGAACAAATGGTAGCTTTCCAAAGCAAACACGGAATAATGCAGTAGGGAAATAATAGAGTATTGTGTACAGCAACTCAGTGAATTTGAATCAGATTTCGTTTGTTCCAAGCAATTTACATTATTCAAATCCAAGTACCGCACTATATCTCTAAAACTTAATTGTAAAGAAAACGGTTTCAGCCCAGGTCGTCATAGATCCGGTATAGATTATACTGTTATTATATTATCAACCGTCGTAGAATGATAATTATTATTATGCTCCTTGAATGATAATTGATTTATCAATCTTGTACATTAAGCCTAGGCTGCATAATGTAATTAATAGCATTTATTGACTATTTAAGAGATACTTTGTAAATAAATGATATTATGTTGAGTATCCAGACTTTTCCACTAGTACTGTAACTCAAAATTGATTAAAACACACTTTCATAGTAGAAAAACCTACTGTCTGAGTCTTATGAAGACCAACACCACATCAGGTCAAAATGAGTCACTACTCAAATGTGTTTTTCACTAAAAAAGTGTTAATCAAATTATATTACAATAAAATATACTATGCAGTATATACTTGTACAGCAGAAGAACAGACTTTTATAAATTAAGAAACAGCGTCTAGTAAATTGGGGAAACTAGAAGTTCAATATAAAATTAATCCATCATTAATAAACATTAATAGGTTTACTCACTCTTTGTTGTTGTTTTCCTTTGTATTCTGATTCCAAGTAGGTCTCAATTGAATTCAACTGGCCTGCGCAGAATAAATAAGGTATCAATCACACAATATCAAAAATAAATAAAAAGACAATAAGCTAGCTGTTCAAATCAAATCGTTTATTGCACGAAAAATAAAAAGTACAATAGAATTTATCTATCCATCTTGATAATATTATAATCATTAATGCCGGGTTTTTCCAAGCACAATCAAAGTTGAGGGACCCTCAAATTTTGATGAACAGCTGACATTTTCTATGATAAGTATAGGAAATGTAGTAAACTTGAGGGTCCCTCAAATTTGAGTGTGCTTGGAAAAACCGGGCATAAATGTTATACATAGATAAATATTAATTGAGAAGTTATGGTTAGAATTTGTTGTACGAGTATACAGTGAAATTGTGTTCTTTGAAGACTTTGGAGAATTAATAAACTTGAATAATTAGATAACTTAATAAATCCTCACCGAGATACACTGAAAAATGAAAATATCATTTATGATCAGTATAAAAATAAGGTTTTGATGAGTTTCTTGTCCGATTAATTTCTAGTTTCTTGTTACTAATCAAGATTCTTTCGAATGAGTTGGTCAAGTCGAAATATGGGTACAGCTAGAAGAGCTAGCGGATCGGAAAAAGGGGTTCTTTCTGAAATTACTAAGCTGCGCGCCTGTGCGTAGTAGTTTCAGAAGTCACTCCTTAATTCCGATCTAAACGCTTAGTTCTCACATAAGTATCTTTTGTTTTTTAAATATGGTCTTGAATTAAAACAAAAATAGTCTTTATAAAAGACCACGTCTTTTATTTTTTTCAAGTCTAAGATATACGTTTTTTAAAGATTTTTATCGTCTCACAGTTTGAATCACGGCTTTCGTATATTTTCTTATGTTTTGCGCGAGGAGAGTTTTGTGAAACGACAAAAGACGGACGAAAAAGTAGTAAGTTTGGATTTTGATATTTCTAGAAATATTGTTGATGATTTGAACAAACCTTTGAACGAGTTCATCATGTGTAGAATTCCGATTTCACAAACCAGACTATCAAAGCCACATGCACTGATTACATACACGCCATTCTCTTCGGCATCTTTGTGGTATTTCAGCTGCATCTTTTCCATGAACTGAAAATGAAAAAAATCCAAGTTAAAATGGCTATAACGGTTATTTATTTAATATATCTCAAATATATTCAAGTTTTTAGATTATAAAATCTTCCATGAAAATTAATTTGAGAAATTTCTATAAAAGGCAAAATTATGATCCCATCAATGTAAACATGGAATACTGTAGACCCCCGCTCAGTCTGTAATGGTATTGATCTTTCATTTCAATATGATAAATACGACTCAATAAGATAAAAAAGGGATATATAATTAGGAAGTACAATGAATTAAGGTACGAAAGTCACATCTTATGTAAGATGTATGAGTTCTAACAAATCCCTATTATCAGTCTTAATTTGAAACAGGAATATGTCTGATACGATTTTCTCCTTATTTATAAGTGGTCATGAAAATGTATGGTATAATTTTTTCATTGAAACCTATATAACTACTTGATCAAATCTTTATTCCTCGTGTATCCGTGGCATAAGGAAGCAGAAGTGCAGATTGGCAATGTACAGGAAGAGGATCATAGTATTATAATGTTTAATCAACTCAGTTATTTATTCAACTATCTATCTTTAGAGGCAACAGGACCACAACTGCCTCCATCCCAGATAGCACGTAAGCTTATTTCAAGCTTAGTTTTTAACTTGTAACAAGCTGGAATTTTCATTCTTAAAATCAACCTTGAATGTTCCAGCTACAGTCCAGCTTGTTTCAAGCTAGAATCAACCTTGATTCCAGCTTGAACTTTCAAGCTTTGCAAACAGCTTGAAACGTGGTAACTTCTTAACTTGAATCAAGCTGTATTACAGCTGTTGACTGTAAGTTCCAAGCTTGAATCCAGCTTGTTGAATGGAACATTCAAGCTGGAAACCAGCTGGACTCCAGCTTTTTGTGCTATCAGGGATATCATATTTTAGTATTAATTAATTTTAGTATTTGGAATTATATTCTTGCATTTTAGAATTAATTTGTCATTCAATATTCGGAAGATAAGAGTCTAAATATTATGTAAGAGTCTATTATGTAACTATATTTAATTATATCTGACAATTTACCTATCAAACGGGAATATTCCCGGAAATTGATGCTATGTAATGATGATTAATAAATAATTAAATAAAATACCTGCGGTTCTCCAGAAACATCGACATGATGCGTTTTGGTGGCGATACAAGCTTTGATAACTTGTTCGCCGAAGAACCGATATGGGCCGCAACAGTTGACGAGGGCCGTTGCGTTCTTGGTCATATCCTGCAGCGATTGGTCGTCACTCACATCGGCAATGAACGTTTTCACATTCGAACAATCAGTACCTGCAAAATTCATTAGGATTCAAAATGGGAAGAAATTATTTATGAAGTAAGTAAAATAGCATTGCATCTCCGTCAAACTATAAAAAATAAACAATTGTCAGGCCAAAAACGTGAGTAATTTCGCTTCAAAGTTTTTAGTTATTCAAATATAAAAATACTTTGTAAACAACACAGAAATAAAACATTCATATTATGCATTAATTTCTTCGAAGTCAATTCTTCAAAATAAGCTTAGCTGCTTTCAGGATCCGAAATCGTGCGTATCGCATATTGACTTGAATATCATGCTAAGTTTGAGTAAAATATTAATCGTAATATAATTTATTTAATGTTGTAGCTATATTAACTAGAAGTTGATTATTTTGTTCACTGATTCGAAAATGACTATTAATATTTCGAAACTAATTGTGAAGAATGAACTTATTCCAAAGGGTACTATGATTCGTTATTGATTTATTATACTGTACTTTGTTAGCCCTAATAACAGAGTGATCAGTAGGTATGAATTTTAATTATTCGAATTCAAGATTTAAAAAAATCTCAAGTTTTCCAATAAGACATTTTCTAGTAAATCAATTCAGTGAAAAAATATTATGTTCAAATAGAAAACGATGATTTTTCTCAATTTTTCAATGAATAACACATGAAATAATTTAAGAACTAGATTGAAATGATAACTTAATGACATGAATCTAGACAATAAATTTTATAAATAATGAAAATTTGATTTGAGCTGAGAAACATACGATATAAGAAAGACTTGCAAATTGAAACTTTGAGGTCAGGTCACGATTTAATATAAATATCATAATCTATTGGGCCTAGCGAAAAATTAGCATCAAGTTATATTGAATGTGTTAGCATTTAAAGAATTTTCAATTTCACACAATATGTACAACGCAGCTATTTCCCGGGTGAAGAGAAAAATAGTCATCTTAGATTACGCGGACTATAACGCCAATGAAGAAGCAATTTACAAATTTACAGCTTTGAATGAAGACTGAACCTTAGCTTCACTAGCTTGAATTAGATCCATACCAACGAAATGCTATGAAGTAGTTATCTATTAATAGCTTTGATAATATCAGAAATAGTGGCCTAACGGGTCACAAAGGGCAAACATTATCATCATTAGGCCAGTGAGATATGTTATCTCATCAAATTTAAAAATGCGCTGATATAGACTTCTATAATAACCTTTCAATTGTTTCAATGAATCATAAATTTTGGAATCCCATCCATCCAGCATTCAAAACACGATTATAAATGATAATGTTTGGTTATATAATTTAATGGTATCAAAACCATTGTATGCCTACAATCAATGCTGCAAATGAGTACAATCAACTCGATTCTCAATATATTTAACTCAAGTCCAATGGAAATTTATGAGTTTCTATTTTAGTAACTTACATAATTGTTTTTCTTTCAAGAAATAGATTCAATACAGTTTCTGTCAAGATTAATTTGTTCAATAAGTAGGTTTGAAGTTTAAAGAACTAATTTTGCACATTAACATTTAAGTTACCATGAAAATGCTACATAAATTTGAAAATTAGAAACTAAGTATCTAGTACTCATGGTACTGTAGGCTACATGCATGAGTTGACTTTGGTTAATAATGTGAGATTTTTTCAACGATTAATCCAGAAAAAAAAACATAGAAATAATTAGTTATTCATTCTGAAAACTAGTAAGTTAACCAGTTACATTCCTTTGTTCCATTGTTTTGTTGTGGGAAATAAGACTACCAAGCTGAATAGATGATTTATAATTGATGTTGACAGTCAAGAGTTATGAATTCAAAACCTTATTTAATAACGAGCTTTGAACCAAACACCAAGTTGAAGTTGACCTAGCAAATGAAAAATTTATATGATTACCAACTTTTAAACTACTGTAATTAGAAAGACAATATTGTAGGTGGTAGGTCCACTTCCAAATTTCTTATTCCCATAAATATTGAACATGATTTGAAGCTGTTTAATTTTTCTCTATAAGGCCCGCTTTTCCCAACAGTAAAGCTACGTCTCAAAGTAACTTGTAATAAATTAGTATAGAATCAGATTTTACTCGAGCCATAGCTTTGTAAAAGCGGCATTGGGGGAAGCGGTCCTAAGATGAAAAAAGTGTGCACAACCCTCTTTCAAATCCGAGTGACTTTTTTTCTAAATTGAATATGATCTATTCACCAAGGGAATGACGTAAACTTACTCAGAGTGTTCATCCTCTTCCATTGATAGGTCTATGCTATAAAGACAGTTTCAGTTTGTTCTCTTTGTGAAAGAAATTAGGTACGGTACCTGTTTTATCGGAGACCTCCTTTAGAACGCTGGCAAGTTTGGCTGAGTTTCTACCAGCAATACCCCAGGTCAGTGCCTTTTCCTTTGCCAACGTAACCATCTTATGCACTGCTTCTTTTCCTGTGTATCCAGTAGCACCGAATACTATGATATCCAATCGAGACCCCATTTTAAAACCTTTAAAAATAAACAAGAAAAACTATGATAATAGGCTGACTTAATAGAACTTATGTTTTTTCTTGAAAATCAGTTTACCAATAATAGAACATTATGTTCACCTGTTTGTATTAAGAGTGGGTGGTAGAGAACGGCTAACTGCCGAACGGCAAAATTATTGTCCCATAAGATCAATGTAATTTATCCTTTATCCTGGTTGACGATTATTCGCTTGCTGTATTGTCTGTCAGGGTGAAGAAGCCATTCTTTTCGGGGGGGGGGGGGGGGGTTGGGTTTGTTGTATTCAGCTCGATCAGTGTTGGTTCAGGGACTGTAGTGGGTTCTGTTTAAGAAATTATGCTTTTGAGTCGGTATTGGCTGAGCTGAAGTCGTTCTCCTGTCTTGCTGGGGAGTTGTCTTTGCTTGGACGGAATGTATAGTTGAGTGAATATGAAACTGGAAACCAGCTGGTAGGTCTAGGCCCTTCATGGGCTGTTGAACCATTGACAAACAAACATGTTATAAACATTATCTAGGATTTCCCTAATAATGGAGAAAAATAATGAGTTTGACATTTATTAGAGGGGAGACCCGTATGGGTTGGTAAGTGGGATACAACTCGTAAATATGTATCGGGTTAAATAATAATCACTCATCTAGACAGAGCAGTCATAGCCATAGGCCTAGTGCTCGAGACTCAACGCTCACCTAGCAACACTCTCACTGACCAAAGATAATGAAGAATTTTCTTCATTTAAAAATAGAATGTACCTAAGTTACTTTTTTATTTGGGTTCTAACTTATGTTATTCAACTATGGTACGCCTATTCATCAGAAAAAATACTACTATTTTCATTGACACTTATTAAGGTTAATAAGCTCAATTCATGAGTATAGAAGTTGAACGGTTTTAAAGATTCATGGACAAAATTATTATACAAACTAAGATAATATGCATTCAAAACTTGAGATAAAAAGTAATGCCCAAACTTACCGGGTTTTGAAGAAATTGTACCTAGTGAATTCAAGAAACTGAAAAAGATCGATTGATGATGATTATTCTTATTATAAGCTTATTCTCAAAACTTATCTTCTTTGAGTACATACACCAAGTTGTGACATCTACAAGCAACAAGCTACAACTTCATGCACAGAGCACAACTTGTGCAACATTGAGTCAATTTTTCTGGTGTTTGGTTGTTTTCTCTCTTCTGTCGTGTCGGTGTCACCGAAATTGCTATCAGCTGTTAGCCTTCACCGTCAGCTGACGACTAAGGACTCGATATTTTGAAATTTCAAATAATTCTAGAAAACAGTATTTTAACCAAGTCTATCAAAATAAAATTTTGGATTTTATAAAGACTTTCGTGATTTTGATGGATAATCTCTATGTTTTAACTTGAAAATAAGACAAACTTCTATGATAGATTATTTTATAATTATTCACTAGGCAGTGACATGCAGATCCATGTCTGCTAAACAACTAATTTCACTAGAAAGGTTTGTTGCAAATTACTAATAATTTATTCCGTAATTTTTTATAAAATATTGTTATTTGTGCAATCAAATTTATCAATAATCATTCTTCTTCATTACTTTGTCTTTTAATTGCCTGACATGGTCATTTCAATGAACATAACCTATTTTAGGTTATGTAATCCGCTATGCACTGTACTTTGTTTTAGTATCTAAAATTGGATCTAACGTCTATAAATTATTGATCCAATTAATTATTTATCACTTAATTAGTTTCACAACTCACAAAGAAGGCTAGCAGGTAAGTTCTTGTTTGAATAGTGTTGAATTTAAATTCATCAATGTTTATCGATTGAATAGGCCTGTCATTCTTGACAGTTTGTATTTTATTGATATAACAAACTCTTACTTCAATAAAATTTAAATGTCTTTTGGGTTTCACTTATCATCTCCTATAGTCCATCTTACTATAGATCGATTGTTTTAGAATTTTCATCTCACAAGTCAATATTCATTCATCAATCTTAGTCGATTATGAATGCCGGGTGAAATGATGAAATTTTGTTAACTTTATTGACGCAATCTATCCAGCAAGTGCTGGTCATGAATGGAGACCACTGAATACTGAACTCACCTCTAGATTTGATAATGTTGAAAAAAGCAACAATGATTCTTATATTTTGTAATCTATAATCAATTTTGGAAACTTTATAGTTGAAAAAATTGGAATAATTAGTAATAATATAAAATTTTTAACAGGTGAAGACTGAAGATGTTAGAGTGGGCGTATGTGGGAGTCAACACTACAGTTGCTGGTAACGGGGGTCCGGAGTGTACAGCATTTCTGACATGGAAAACACGTCTCATAGAGACTGCTGTCGTACTCGCGCTCATGTACCCATTGACAGTCTGGAGCTTGAAAAATCTATCGCCTCTCAAAGTGGATTGTCTGGAGAAATGTGATCCAACAGGAAAGCGAGTACTCCTGGTGCTAATGTCGTTAATATGGGGCATTGAAATAGGCTTTAAATTCTCATCAAAAACTGTGATATTCCTACTAAACCCTTGCCATATTACGACAGCATTACAGGTTAGTAAAGTTGTTATCTAACAATATTTTTCATGATAATTTTTAAATAAATTGTCACAAAATATTAGACGGTTTTTGAAGGGTGGTCTTCTGTAACTTGGGTTGTGGCCAAAAAGGTCAAACAATATAGAAAAGCTGTAAGCTGATGTTATAACAGTGTGGCTGTTGAAATAAAAGTAAAGGCTTTCCAACAGAAAGTCATTTTGCTTTCATTAACTCGCATAAATTTGGCAGCTTCGAACCAGTAAGAAAAAGAGAGGACAGTAAAGTAAGAATGGAGTAGCCGAGATCATTTCTCACCAGACCGGACACGACACATTCCGGTAACACTTTGACTATAATATCTAAAGTTTCAATACAAAACCTTATCAATGAATAGAGCAAATGATTGAAATTAATATGAATTTTTCCAAATTTTTGCAATAGTTTAACTTATTTTTAATTTATGATTTCTATTGGTTGTTATTTCAATCATATTTGGCGGATAATGGTGGAACAATCAGTGCGAAATGATCAAATGAATTTTTGTCCGGAACAAGTATTTTGTCCGTTTATATTTAGTCAGGTGTGACACCATCCTAACCAACATAAATTTTCTCCTTCACCTCTTACCTCTCTCCCCCTGATCACACCTAATTATAAACATTTTCTGTTATAACTGTATCATCATCAAAATAGTAATTGCTGGATCAGTATTCTATTCATAATTATCAATATTTTGTTATGTACCTCAAAGTTAATTCTATTATGTTATTAATCCATAATGTAATCTGACTTGATGTTTTCTATTTTCAGATTTATTTATTAGCTGCAAAGCCGAGTAAGACGGTTGCTGTGGTTTTTCGATTTCAACTGAACTGTATGAACGGAGCTATATTGGCTCTTGCTTTTCCAGAATTGGATGCTTTGAATGTAAGTATTCAAAAAACTGATTCTATTCTTCTGCGAACAAATCTTAATGTTAAACGCATAGAAATTCAATTCGTTTATTAGAATGTGATTTATAGAACTTGTATATCCGTTTCCATTTCTTAACTAGTATCACAGCATCTCAAGTAAATTATAAATAAAAAAAACCAAATGGTTTATGAAAGCCAATAATATTCCTAAGATTGTCAATTGTTTGGCATTTTGACATTTGTGCAATTAACTCGATTATGTTATCAATTTTGATTGAATTATAATGAATTGCTTTTCTCTTGAAGACTCATCTTTCTGTTTTATGTAACTGTTGAATCCATTATATTATTGGAGGTTCCAAGTTGCACCACAAAAGGCTCCTTCCCATTAAATGACTATAGTTTCTTTGTGATCATGCAGTAAAACTCGAATAAATAATTTCATCGACATGAAGCTCTGTTAAAATTTTTAGTGTTTTGTTTTGAATCAACCTTATGTCAGAAACAGGAAACAGTTATGAGTGAATTTGTCATTTATTGAAAATAAATGACAGAATAAAATGCAGTATATATATTTTGCAGTTCATTGCATGTTTTCTATTCTGGGAGAAAAACTTGTTTTCAATACGGTAATAAATGAAAATACAAGGTATTTCCAAACTAATTTACTGATTTACTAAAAAAAAAATCATGGTACCTATTTCGGTTGCTACACTATTATCAATCTCTGGTAAACTCTTTCAATTTTCAACCGAAAATTGGGTTTTCAATAATTCCAAATATGTGTACTTGAATGGATGACTGTGATAACTCTCCAAACTATACGGTTTTCCAATGAACACTTCGCACATTCTTTTGAAAGAACAACATCTCAGTGTATTTATAATACAAATTTGTGCATCAAAGTTGATTTAATATGATGTTACTATTTAGCTGCCTTTTGAAACCTGGATATACTGGATCCAGCATACAATGATGCTAGTGATACCTATGTATCTTTTACAGCAGGGAGGTATGTATTTATCGGCCCCTTGTTTGTCACACAGACAATTATTTGCATTGGATTAGGTTTGTTTGACTGCACCCAACCGATCTGCTTTGAATTTTGATCCACCCAGCTTCACCTGTAGAACTAGACAGTGATTTGTTACCTTATTTTCCGTATTTTTGGCTGCGAGAGAGAGTGGCTTCTAATAACTTAATTATTTTTCATCAAAATTATGTTTCAAACTTTCCTGATGGTTTAATTTACTTCATTTGTTTTCATTTGCTGTGTGACGTTGAAAATAAATCTAGTTTTCAAGATAACTCAGCAGAATAGGCTAAATAATTTTCAATGAAATATCCATGATTCAGTTGGTCAACGCATCAATTTAGATAAAGCTCTGTTATACAGGTTGTTTCAGGAGGAATGTGCAATACTTCTCAGGCTGATTCCTTACAACAAGTAGACAAAAATGTTCCATGGGACCAACCCCCAAAAACGCTTTATTACCGAGATAACAATGGCGGAAAATTGAGATTTTTCTAAATATATTAATTTTTCTTAAATTATTAGAGGCTTTATTAAGGTTCTAAAATAATCAATTCCTATGTAAAATTAGCTGAGGAATTCAATGAAACCAGTTCCAAGTTTGTAACTTTAACGGTTATTGAGATAATTTGAAAATTATGCTAAAAAACACCATTTTTCAACAATAAGAGTTAAGAGTTAACTGGATAAGGAATCATAAAATTGTATTTTTTATTAATGGAAGTTGAAGAGAGTCCGGATTCTAAGGGAAAAGTTGAATGGCGGCGATTGTGTAAATCTTACCCAAATTTCAGAAATAGCGATCAAAAATCGCAAAATCGCTACTAAACACAAATTTATCACTTGTGCTATGTTTTGTCATTTCGGCATTGTTATCTCGGTAACAAAGCGTTTTTGGGGGTTGGTCCCATGGAATATTTTCGTCTACTTGTTGTAAGGAATCAGCCTGAGAAGTATTGCATATTCCTCCAGAAACACCCTGTATAAACTGTAGATATTATACAAAAGTATCTGGAACCATAAAATAAATCTATTTTAATGTAACTTTGGGAATAGAACTACTTGGCAATTTTCAAGCTGGTTTTCAGGCATATTGATTTTTATTAAGGTATCAAGGAATTAGAAAAAATATCAACAGAGGAAATTTTCATGTTCAATATTGATCATCTTTTGGAATTCCGGCTTAGAAGTTCCAAACTGCATTATTATTCCACTTTTAAATCTAAAAACCCCATTTTATAAAATTTCACTTGCCAACAATCATTTAAGCCTTGTAGGTTTTGATCTTTTCAAGAAAAGGGTTTTGTTTGATCTAGTTGTAATGAAACAGAAGTACAGACTATTTAGTTTTTGTATCATTAGTTTTTCCAAGCATGTTCTCATTCTAGATACCGGTAGCGGTAATCCTTAAATAAAACACAGTTTGTCAGGGAAGTATGAATGGCACGAAATTACTATAATTGTTACTGTCAACTTTTAACACTGATTCATTCATTGAAATGAATTCCAAATCAATGAATGATGAATAATTTTATTTTACTGTCTTTGAAATTTACAAATCTTCAGTCCTGAATCCAATTTAATTAATATTTCTCAAGGATTATTCGAATATGGCTTGACCGATGTTGCTTGAAAAAGAAATTCCTTTGAGAGAATTGGAAATTATTTATCTATTTATACAAAGCTCTTGAATCGAGAGGATAAACTAGGCAAAGCCTGTACTATTAAAAATATATGCGAAAAGAATGATTGGGAGAGAAATATTTCTTCAATAGTTTTAAATGAAATTTAATACGATTGCATGTTTGCATTTTAGATTCGTTAGAAACCTAGTTTTGTCTTGACTGCTGATTAGCGGCAAATATTAGTTGAAGTATTAATATAATATTATAATTACAGTACTTATAAATTGGAGATATGTAAAAGAAAGGCTTAGAATTTTTTCAAATTTGAGAATTTTTCAAATGAGCATTACAATTTCTGAAAATATTTCAATTCATGCATAGTTTCAATCTATTTCCAATATATTCTCTTTTTCAGGGCCTTTTGAGACTGAGGGACTTTGTGACCTGAGCTGGTGCGCTATATCTTACGTTGTACTGATCGTTTACCATTTTGTGCTGCTACAAGCGTTGGCTATGGTGAGAGCATTCTAGATATCATCAATATTTTGATAGGATTTCATTTTAAGTTTTGAGGTCTGTTGATGAAGCAATAAAGTGAGAGACACATTTTGAGGATTATTGAACATAAGTTTGGTCGAGCAGAGAATACATTATGGCAACATGGGAAATTGACTCCAGCTTGGTCAATATTGGATCAAAAATTTTTAAATTGGTTTCAATTTGTAGAAAACATTCTGCTCTTCAATTTGAGACAAATTCATCATCTTTAAACCAATATTGACCGAGCCGGAGTCATTTTTCCATCTTGCCAGAATGTCTTCTTTGCTCGACAAGACTATATCAAAAGCTTGTTGACAAGCTGGATTTCTGTGTAATTGGTCAATGTTTTGCATTTTATATAACAATTGTATAACTGCAATAACAATAAATCTATTCCTTAAATATGCATTATCTTACTGACTCAAACTATTTCAAGATTATAGGCTACTGCGTTAATGAATATTTGTTGTGTTTCGCAGCCTGCCCAGGTGAATCTGAACCACATGCTGTGTCCCGCTGTGAAGGATCCCTTCAAAGGTCCGCACTATCGTAAGTTAGCAGTAATCCATCAGGCCATACTATGTCCACTTATGTGTAAGTCTCTCTGTGCCCTTTCAATGCTGATTTCGCCCTATTTCAACAGGCAACAACAAAAGTTGAAGTCTTTGAATCACAAAGAATAATGTTCAGATTAATTTCTAGTCATTTTCACATTCGTTTTTCATTCACGTTTGTTGATTGTGGGTTGTTCACCTCACATGTTTCAAGACATTTGTTAAAGACAATCATTATCATTGAACATTATTTAGCTTTGCGTATTTCTTGTTGAGGTCTTGAGAAATGAGTTCCTATTTTTCAACAGATGGATACAATTATGTTGTCGTTCAAGATGATTAGTTATGATGCTTTAGCAAAGTTCCTCAAGAAGGATTCATCCGCTAGCAATCTTCTTATTTCCGGATTATGATTTCTTATTAATAGTTCAATATCTAATGCTATTTTTTTGGAAATTCAGTCTACTTCAGAATTTGATCATTTTAAACCATATTCTGAGAAATGAATATTCTAGAGTTTCTCAGGGAAGTTCAAAGTTTAAAATTATTTGCATCTTAAAAGCA
This sequence comes from Sogatella furcifera, assembly GCA_017141385.1. NCBI lineage: Eukaryota > Metazoa > Arthropoda > Insecta > Hemiptera > Delphacidae > Sogatella > Sogatella furcifera. Next base: position 6,592,418 of record CM029547.1, on the reverse strand, counting down.
TTTTCATTTTTAAGTTGGTAGCTAATCTTGATATTTAATTTTTCTTTTCTCTATTTTGACTTCCTATTAGTATATTTTATGTGATTAATAATGACCTCAGATAAGGGTATTAATCTGTTTCTAGATATTGTGAAAGAAATCAGTTTTATTTGTTATTACTGGTTTATAAGATATTAATGACCTTTCTCTCAAGAGCAACTTGCTACTAATGATGAGAACAAATTCTTGTGTTACTTGCTTATATCAGATTTATTGATCTACATATAATAATGTTTTATCTTATATATTTATTCACTTTACTTGTTTGGACTTGAAATCGCTCTCATCTCATTCATACTTAAGAATATTTTTGTGAAATAATGATAAAATTTTCCCAATAATGATAATAATAATTAGTGAATAGAATAGGCCTATGCAAATACATTCTCAAGTCCTAAATAAATCAATTATCTTTGTTAAGCTCTAGTTCAAAATAGAAATTAGATATGTAGTTTAGGAATTTTATTTTCCTTAGGTAAGCAGTTGATATTTTCGCATTAAATTTGACCCACCCTATTTAATAAGGTGATAGATTGATTATTATTAATTTATAGAATTTGTTAATGATTATTATTCATTAGTCACTATATTGAATTTTCAATAAGATTTTCTTTATAAGCAATGCAAAGCTATGTATTAAAAATACTTAGAACACTTTTTTCGCATTATCCAAATTACATTCAACATTTACTTATACATTTTTTTATCTATTTTTTTTTTAGTTCTGATTTTTATTCAAAATTTGAGGATTGTAATAGATTGGCAGGCGATGTCAGATAAGTGCGCCTATTGAACACTGGTTTCGATTCTTTGAAATTCAGTAGTTTCTCTTGATTTTCTTAGATGAATCAAGTTCACGCTCTCATACCTAACAAATAAAATTTATCCTAATTATCTCCACTGGCGGCTCGTACTCACGAAACAGGTGAAGTGCCCGTATCTTTTAATGTGCAGCACTTCACCTATTTCGTGGGCACGAGCCGCCAGTGATTATCTCTTCTGTTATAACAAATCGATTTCTAAATTACATCTAAAATTCCAGTGCCTCAAATTATAAGAAAGAAAATAAGTCACATCTCATTTTTTGTCAAGATGCTTTGCAATAAAACCTTCTCTAAATTGAATGAATATTCCCAGATAGGGGGAAAAAGACTTATTTATGAGCCAGCTGAATAAAATGAGAATCTAATTATATTTATATAGCATTAATACGAAAGAAATGATATCTTTTCCGTCATTATTATAGTACAGTAGAAACCTCTAACAATAAATTAGAAACCATAGGACTAGACCACGGCTCACCAGGGGGTATACATCGCTATTTGATTTAAAACTTCAAGATTCGTAATTTTTATGGATTATTTTCAAATTTTTCTTCTATATCTTATCGTATACATTTTCTTTAAGCTATTACTGCTTGTTGACTACATTTTTAGGAAGAATTATTATAGTTACTCACCATAATATTTTAATATTCATTGTTAGTTAGGTCCTCATGTTATTTCTTCAGTATTTTTTGCTATTGAAGATGGGATATTATGCTATATTAATATTCATGTATCTTTATACAATAATGCCTTACTCAAATTGTTATTCGCGGAAGGATAAAATTGAATTATTTAATGCAGTTACCCAGCAATGAGGCTTGTAGCCTGCCTTTCAAATTGGAATTAATGCTTAAAATTTGTTCATTATGAAATGATAGCTCGTTGAATTATAGCATGAGAACTCCTGGTGGGCCCGAATAAATAAAATTTTTCGATTTGTATTTAAAATTTTATAGATTACTATATTTTACTCTTGTTACAATTGAAATTGTGATAGAATATAAATTATTCCTACTAGATTTCCCTCATCCCTAGTCATTCATCTAGTCAAATATGCCAATTAGTGATTCATATTAGGAATTCAAATAATAATAATGATACTTGAAAATTATGAGTAATGGAAATAATCCAATTCTAACAATACTTCTAATAAAAAGCTTTTATTATTAAGTAATCAACATTATTAGGTACTATTAAGTGACCTAGACGTAAGCTTCAAAAGTTAGCAGCTTCTGCCAGTTAATTATTACTTACCTCTTTTTAAAGCATTTTGAAATTAGAACACAACTTTCAATCTTGGAAGAAGCTATCTCACTTTTAGAAATTTGCAGTTGTGTATCATTCTAAAGTAAAAATTTAAATATCACATAAATTTACAAAGAAATGTCAACTTACGTAATTTCATACTCACTATTTTCCTATTCATTGAAATGTTTTGTCAACAGTTTGAATGATTGATTCAATAATTAATATTAAATATTTTCCATCTTTTTGTGAGTTCTAAAAAAATATTTCATTGGATTGAATAATATTTCTTCTTCAAAATAAATTGAATCCAGACTTTTACTTGAAATAATATTCCAGCCACTTGTTTGTTTAACTTTTCAATTGTGTAAAGAATTGTATAAAATTGTGTGGATAATTCATTTTCCAATCTCACTAGGCATTCATTATACAAGGGGTTTCCCTATGAAATAAAAAACGTGTTACTTTATTGTTGTAAATCATTGAACTGTATTATCATTTATTATTGCTGTAACTAACTTTCAGGCCTACTTTTCACAAAAATACATTTCAATCATCAGAGTTTTAACTCAAACTTCTTCTCAGTAACTAAAATATTCTGTATAGTGTAAAAACGGAAATGAAACATTTTTAATGACAGTTTATTATTGCTTTGTAATTTTATTAAATAAAAATAAAATCACTTATTATTCAATTAGCTACGATTTTTCTTCATGTACCTCTATCCTAGATTTTGTTCAGCCTTTCAAAAATCAAGTTAATTTGTTTCTCTTATACTATTTCCTTTCAGAAAAATAAAGAAGAGCTTTTTTCAAATTTGATTACTTATAAGCTTCAGCCTTCATTAGTGTACAATCTTATTAAATTAGGAATCAGCTTAGACTACCAGTGTTTTCAGTGAATTCGGGTAAATCCAACAATATCAATAAGTTCATGATTCTGTATTTTTTTCAATTTTATGGGAGTTCTATTGTATATCTTTATCAAAATTTTAAAAATGTGTTATTTGAAAGTACGATGAAAGCTATTCGTCCTTCCAGTAATTCTACATTATCTACTGTAATATTTTCTGAATAGATATGACAAATTTTGAATAGGTTTTGTTGATTAAATCTTATGCAATATACATAAACTAATTTATTTCATAATACAGAAGTAACATAGTTACTAATACTAAATCGAATATTTTTCATTATAATTACAATATGGTATAAAAAGTACATTTACTGAAATATATTTAAATTAATTAAAAATTACAGCTTAATAGTCAATATAGTCATCCTGATTTCTAACAGAAGACATCCATTAATAATCAGAAAGTAGTATCATTGACTATCTACTTAATTTTATCCAATTACAATTGTATAACGTATTGTATATAACTATATAAGTACTCAAATTGTCTTTGGTAATATCGAGTGAAAATGGTGGCATATTTTACATAATGGCTTTAATCCGGATGACAGCATTAAGCATTAAAGTTTTGACTTTTCTAATACAGCCGATTTTTTCGTACGACCAAGTTTGGCATGAATAAAGCCAGCAGGTTTGTCTACTGGCAAGAATACTGTATCGTTTGGCCCTTCACCAACCAGCCACTTGGGAAACTTACTGAAGTCGACTTCAAAGTAATGTTTGTTAGGCATTGACATCTCAATGTTGTCAACCTGGAAGTAAAAAAAAGGAAATGAAATGTAAACTAATAGAAAAACAGATATTGTTGATTGTAAACAATAATAATTATTGACGCTCTAAACTATTAATCAACATTCGTGCTGCTTTAACATAATGAAAAATGCACTAATTAGCAAAGTACTCTTGAAATAGCAAAAATTAATCATTCAAAGTTATCTCTCAATACCTTTCATGTCATTTAATTTCAATAATTATTTTGAAAAAGTATTTAATTATTGTTCTTCGTATTACGTAAAACTTATTCATATCAATATTGAGTTTAATGTATATTCTATATTACTCTAAACATATTCTTAAACTTTCTATTCACCTCTGGCAATTTATCCAGTATGAGCCGTTCAGCCAAATATAACGTGTTCTGGACAGATGGAGAATATATCCCCTCTTTTGGTGGTCCTGCGAATTTCTCTAGAATGCAATCCTTCACCGTAGTCCTGTAGAAAATAAATATTAATATTATTAAACTATCAAAATATTACCTGAAAAATATAGTCAATCTTATGGAAAAATCCAATCAATCTGGATTCAATATGAATAATTTTAATACTTCTGAAATACAGTAGTAATTCTTCGTATAATTCGTGATTCTCTCTGTAGTAAAAGCTTAATCCCTAGAAATAATATTCCGTTATTTATAGCTTATAAATAGTCCATTCACGATCACTTGAGATGAAATAAACAAACCTTTTGCGTGTGTGTGCGTGTAATGGAAGGTCTTCTTCTATGCGAAAAAATTGGCTGCATTCGAACAGCTGACTCTTGTCTGGAGCTGTGATAGGCTACAGTCCGACTTGTCTTGTCTCAAGACTGTTGTCTTGAGCAGTGGTTGGCTACAGCTGTTGGTCTGTGGCCGAAAGTTTCGCATAGAAGAAGACCTTCCATTACACGCATACACACTCAAAAAGTTTGTTTATTCCGTCTCAAGTGATCGCGAATAGAGTATAGATAATTCGTTATCTTCCCTAATTCGTAATAAAGATTTGGTCCGATGAACTACGAATTATCGAAGTTCTACTGTACTTTAATTTTGTTTTAAGACCTCCGTGATAACGAATAATGACAACAACCTTTTTTCATCAAATTTGATGAATGTTATTATCCATATAATCAAATATTCAGTGATATTAAAAATATAAGTACGATATTTAAAGAAGTCTCGAAGTTGACATAATAACTGCCGATTATTTAAAATCGAGCAACCACTTCGGTTGCTACACCATAATCAATCTGTGGTCATACAAAAATACAAGGTGGTTCATAAGTCACTTTATTCATCTTTATTTAGTTATTTCACATCAAAGAGTACAACAGGCTCCATAGCCCAAAACTGTTCCTCTTAAATTTATACAAACAAAAAAGGTTATGTCATAAACCATTCCTAAAACACGAAATTTTATACCAGAAGAAAAATTCGACAAATTTTGAATTTTAAAATCTGTTCACAAAAAAGACATATTGAGCTCAAGTAGACGAACATTGGTGCGACCAAGATGAATAATATGCAATAGAAACGTGGAGTCTTATTGGGCACTGTTCAGCTAATTTTTGATTCGCGTTGCTCCATACAACTACGTGTTTCTATTGCATCTTATTCATTTATTTGTCCTGGTAGCACGTAGCACCAATGTGCATTCACTCAAGCCGGCCTACTCGGTAAACTGACTTATGAAACACACGGTATTTACTAAGAATTATGAAAATTAATGATTACCATGCTTTATCATAATCCACTGAATCGATTTCGGAGTATTCCCATGATGAGTCAACTACTGTGCTGAAAATTCTGTCTTCCGCATCTGGTAAAGTTCTATATTCGTCTTTGAGAAACCCTCGAAAGGCTGATTGGGTTGTTTTAATAACTCTTAGGTCCTTTAAACCGCTAATAACGCTTGGAACTCCTGCAATAAAATACAAAATTAGCTTAGAGAGTGGTGTCAATCGTAGGAAACATTCTGATCTACAATTTGAGACCAAATCAATATTTTTGAACCAATATTGACCGAGCTGGAGTCATTTTCTCATCTTGCCAGAGGGTCTTCTTGGCTTGTACAGACTATATTCGGTAGAAGATTTTCACAACTCACAAACATGTGTATTTGCTCTTTTATTACTTTTTCAATTCTAGATTCATTTTGGATCTAATTTATAAATAGTATTTATTTATCATAAATTGATATGTTATATTTGTTCATTATTATTGGAAAATGTGTCCATTCAATCATTAACTTTGGATTATTTTCGTCTCAATAATTTTTAAACCTTCCAAGCTCATTATTGTTTTGGTGTAGGCCAAACAACAGATCAAAGTAAATTAACAGCAATATGTATGAATTATATTGATAATACAGTGTGCTATTCTAGTCCTATTACCCAATTTCAAATGTGTTTTCCTTTATTAGAAATAAATTACCACACATTTAAAATTATGTAACAAGCCTAAAAAATCACTCTGTATAAATAATGTTTGGATTGCCACAATTTAGAGAACCATAGACCTGTTCTATTCCAATCACCGGTAATGAATTCATTTTGTATTTTTAGAATAAAATCAATTATAGTTATCGGATATTTTATAAGTCACGCTTTACTTTTATTCGACTATTTCCCTTCTCTGATTGATAAGTCAATAACATCAAATCCACATGCATATCTCAACATTTCATCAATTTTTTTACAATATATATTTTTTATTATTTGTTTATTTATTTTTTCTATTTTTTATTGTCCACATAAGCATTTTAGCTTGTGCGTGGGTAATGGATATTGAGTGCGAAAGCGATGATGAGGTGAAAAAACAGCCATGCCACTGGGATTCGAACCCTGACCAGCGGCAGCGCTAGCGGACTGAAGGTTGTGACGCCCCAGCCCACTGCGCCAACCGGGCCGGCAAAAAAATATTAGATGATTTATGAATGTTTTGTGATTGGACCAATCTTATAATTGTTATTATTATCAGCGTAGTATGGCTTATTAGTAGGGAGTTCCGAAGAAGTTGTACAGCCGACATATATAACCACAATTTCCCATGATAGGAAATCTTATAATCTATTGTATTCAATTGAGACTTGAGAATTTTATTATTGAATTGTGAATACCTCTTCTCTGAAGAGTCACAGTGCAGTACCGCGTTACACTTGGAACCATGATGAAAGCATGATTGTGAGGATTGCTGCCTGCTTGCAACCTTTGCCATGGATAGTCCAAAATATGCGCTCTCACCTTTTCAATATGGTTGTAAACGTTTATAAAATGCTGGCATAGAACCAACGCAAACTGTTCCGGTGATTTTATCTGGAAAAAATAAATACTGCTGTCATAATTTTTCATATTAACAAACTTTTACTGTTATGATTGATAATGTTTGATTACAAATTAGTTCAACAAAATACTTGACAAATGCAAACTAGAATGAACTAGTTTGTTTAAAAATTAAATATAAAAGTTTTCTATCAATAAATTACGATAATAGAAACTTATTTTCATTTATATCCATTAAAATATTGCATTACAGCAACATCGCATTATTTAACGTAAATTTTGTGCCTGACATATGAGAAAACCGGAAGATTGTGTGTGTCTATAACGCGTTCCTATAAAATTATGTAATTCAAATGAATTGATTCCATCTCAATCAAAAAACAGTTTTTCTAATTTATTATCACTGACTAGGAACTATTCAAATAATAGCAACAACACACATTGGCTACCCATATTAATGACATAGCTTACTCAATATTATATCATTCTATTTTGGTAAAATTGATAATAGGAAATATTTTTCTGTGAATGGTATGACGCAAAGAGAGATCTTCTTTGAGCTGTCATTCATATCAGTACTGTATCGGATCCTACTATCATATAATAAGAAAATCCCATTAATTTGATGATATCAGATCTCTTGCATGAATGGAAATGATGACGCTTTCTATTGTATTTATATTGTATGCTTTCTATGTATTATATTGAAAATACTGTGTACGGTACTCTATTACGTGTTTACTCAGTATAGTAAATAGTTTTATACAAAACAATACGATAGTCCACTTATTTTAACTACATGTCTGGTGCTATTGAAATTCTATCCATTCTTTCAGCTATAGAAACATCTTCATTAAAATAAATATATATTTTAAAAAAACTCAATTCATCAATTCAACATCTTCATTGATTCAGCGTAGGCCTAGGCTACTCTTTGAGGAATGTGAATAGAAACCCAGTTGATTTGTTATTTGAGAGAAGTAAAATATAGTTAGTATACAGTATTTTCAATTGGATTCAGTGTAATAACAAAGTTTGGAACAAAATATATGTTTCAATCAAATGGACTTTTCAAGTGAATTGTAGAAGGACTTGATGACTTTAGGAACTATTCAAATAATAACAATAACATACATTTTAGTTTTAATACGCATTGGCTACTCTACTAATTTATGACACACTCGATACGGTAGTACTGTATATGATTTATGAATGATTCTATTTTGGTAAGATTGAAATATAAATGAAAAATATTACTGACGTTCAATAAATTTCATGAATAAAATTTATAAATAAGTTTGAAGACAATTGATCACTTACTCCATATTTCCTCGCCAGAATATAAACTGTATTTTTTTGTGAATCGGTTGCAATAATACGAGAGTTGTCTCCAGACAAATAGTCCTCTTTGGAAGTCAACTGCAGCCTTACATCGACTTCGCACTCTCTTATCGAATGAACGGGCCCGTTACGTTGGACGTACAGCACCTTCACATTGTTTTTACCGTACCCAAACTGTTGTAAGTCATACTGATTATCAAATCTGGAATCCAAATTCAATAAACAATTGAGTTGAATAACCCAAAATAAGAGGCTAGTCGCAATCTTAAAATTGTAAGAAATCGTAATCTTCAATAGGCTACCGTATACAGAAGTAAAATTCTGATTATCAATGGATGTCTTCTGTTAGAAATCAGAATGAATATATTGACTATTAAGCTGTAATTTTTAATTAATTTAAATATATTTCAGTAAATGTACTTTTTATACCATATTGTAATTATAATGAAAAATATTCGATTTAGTATCAGTAACTATGTTACTTCTGTATTATGAAATAAATTAGTTTATGTATTTTGCATAAGATTTAATCAGAAGAAAAATTAGTAAGAAAATTTGAAAATTTCAAGTGAAAATGTAAAGTTTAAATTCATAAGTATTATTTCCATATAGTGGCATACTTTCAATACTTTGTCGAATTCTTTTTGAATGTACAGAACTTGAATGCACTTAACTTGTTCAGGAGGCCTACTTATTATTGAAAAAACAAACTGGTAAACAGTTTTTCTTGATCTTGTAGGATCAAAACACTTGACTTCAAGTAGTACCGATGTTTTTACAAAAATAGCTTTGAAACTGCATCTTCAATTCAAGTACTACAAGAACCCAGTTGCATCGGAAACTATTTCCTTTTAAAGATGAAAAGTTCTATAGAAATGACTATTGAATGATATTTTTTGAAAAGAATCTCTTCAAAGTGGACGGGGAATATTCTGGCGACTTATCAATTGGTGATATAAATAATAGGCTAATAATTTGCTATTATTAGATTTTTGAGCCTCAGGATCTTTAGCTTTCATTAATCTTGATCAATTACTGACCTTTGATGTATTGTCTGTCCAAGCAAAGAAGACATTCTGGCAAAATGTGAAAATGACTCCAGCTCGGTCAATATTGGTTCAAAAATTATAATTTTGGTCTTAAATTGTAGGGAACATTCTGATCTACAATTAGAAACAAATTTTTGATTTTTGAACCAAGATTGATTGAGTTGGAATCATTTTCCCAACTTGCCAGAATGTCTTTTTTTGCTTGGACAGATTATACACTAAGCCTAATGGTGTTTTCAAGGCGTGTTTTTAAACAGATTAACCATTCACCGAAACTACTATTTCTTTATTCCACATAGATTATTTATTAGTAAGCTATATTCAATAACCATAATACAGGCAATTTTCATTATTCAGAATAATTTTTGTATCAATGTATTATGAAACTCTTCATATTGATATAGAAATAAACTCTATTTATACTATTTATAAAATACTAATAATTTTACATTAAGATAAGACTCAGTACGGTAGTTAGGCCTAATTTCAATGATAAATCAGTCTATATTTAAAATAATCAATCGAATGATTTAACTGTATATCAGTAAATAGTTGGTTTGATTCAGTACGGTACGTAATTTTCATTTTCAGTCGATCTTTAAAATACAAAATCAAATGATTTAACAGTAGCCTATATCAATTAATACGGTAGTTGTTTTATTTGAATCCAATAAATAATTTTCGTAGAAATCCAAATTTTCTAAATTTCATTCTGAAAGAAAATAACATGCATGGATAATTGAGGATTTCCTAAGTAGGCTACATTATTCTTGAAAAATTTATTAAAATCATACTTTGATAAAAAAATTAACTCACCTTTCGGTTGAATTGAATGATGTGTTATCATAAACAACATACTTGCCAGTTAAATTACTGTTACCGTTCGACATTTTCCTATCAGCTTCTATAAACAACTAACTCCTTTAAGACACAACAGTCATTTAAATAATAAGGGAAAATAGTACTTGACGCTCTTATCGGATTGATGAAAATTGAAGCAATAACAAATCAATTAGGAAAGATTACATGCTTCTTATTAAAATCAGTCACAAACAAGATTGTCCCTACGTTGAGCGGATTATCAATGTTGTTACTGTACAGTTTCCATTCAATGATGTAATTTCAAAGTATAAATATTCAATAAAACTGTTTTGATAAATAAACAAAACGAGGGAATAATGAAAATTTGTTTTCATTGTTTTCCATATAAAAATGATCTGATAATTCTGAAGGTGAAAAAATTGATAAAAGTGCGTCATCATCGGAGAGTGATACGCTCGCTCATATTTACTGAAAAATTGACACGGAATATCTTGTTATGTCGGAGTAAATCATTCATTAGAGAACCTTTGTAATCGGAGCATTCCACTGTTGCTTTTGTTCTGAACCCAAATGAGGAAGATAACAGGTGTTGATTCTCATTTTAGAGGCAGGTATATGTACCGAGCCAGAGAAGATAGTATTATCAAATAATGTAAATCCGAATTTTTCGCATTGCAGCTCCAGCCATCTGCCCGTGTAACTTAAATACAATCATCCGAATGATGGAAAAAATATAACTGATGTTAGATCTATTTAGTTGGCTATCAAGAGCATATAAGTTTACATTTTGTTATACATGCTCTGCATAATAAGTCACCGGGTTGAGCCTGTCCTGAGCCGTCAAAGCGTTTGCTAACCGTTATCTGATGCTGTAGTGGTTGTTGAGGGTCTAGGGAAAGGGAACCGGGCTGCAGTAGCTGCCTCCAAGCTCTTGGATAGAAAGCATCGAGCCAGAGCGGCATGCTTGTTCAGTAACCTTGTCGGAGTCAAAATATACGATCGAGCAACGTTTTAGCATCAAATTTTGTAATCGTTAATTTATAAAATAGATATAGTTTACTTTGATTTCGTTTGTAAGATTTTTGGAGGTAATGAGAGACCATTATTTGAAACAACAATAATGATTTATTGTTTAACATTTTTCAATAGAGAACATATTTAACTGTATCAAAGCGAAGTAAATAAGTATTATAATACAAAAACCATGATGAATACAATGCAGTGGAAGTATGAATTGGAATATTCACTTTTAAATTAATATTTATCTGATTTTGATTAATAAGTACTGAATAAATGGAATCCATTTCCAGCCATTTGATGTCGATTTAATTGAATACTCAAGAATTGTCAATTAGAAAAGATAAACTTTCTTCAATCAATGGCAGCATTTTCCGTCAGACCTGTAAAAGAAAGAGAAATTAATTTCAAAATTATTTCGGAGACTGAATAAAGTTTTTGTGCATGAAGATTGAAAATACACATTTACCAGGTACAATATGGTATGGCACCATATATTATTCATCACATATGGTGATACAATATGGTTATATGGGCCTTTATAAGATTCGAGCCTGAAACATTGATACCTCATACCTGGTACGCTACCTGCTATCAAACTTTGGTCAAGGTTCATTTCAAATTTTGTCTAACATTTGAACCAAAGCATAACAATTTACATAATTATGTGAATAACATCCACATTAGTTTGATAATGTCATGGACAAAATTTCGGGGTTTCTTTGATCAAATCTTCAAGATCACAATTCTTTGTATACAAGATGATCTGTCGAATGGTTATCAAGTAGGTGAGGATGACAAGAAATGAAAATATTCATAATTAGCCATACAAAAATAACATCCAAATGGTTAATTTTATTTATGTATTGATATACAGTTTCAATGAACGCAATTACAATCTGATTCAGTCGACTTGGCATAACAGTTGAAACAAGAGCCATAATAATAAAGATTATATCCATCAGCACCTTTTTAGAACTCTCCTCTTTTACCACTCAGGAGTTCAAGAGCCTGTGTCCACGGCAAAGATTTGATACAGAGTCCTACATTGATACGCAATTGTACGGGAAGGAGGCAACGTGTTGTTGCAAAGTGAGGTTAGCTAATTTGACAGAGCCGAAAATCGAGGGATAATAACTATTTGAAACTTAGTACTTTTTTCAACTCCAAGAAGCTTAATTCAGTATGTAATGTATGATCTGAATGAAGATTTGAATTGATTCTTCAAAGTATTGAAGATTGCACAGTACAATTTGCAATTATCTTACCTGTAGCTCACTCATAGTTGGCGATCAATACCATCATGTAAACACCAAGCAACAGAGCGGCGATCTCTTTCACTGACTGCCAAAACTTTGTATCCTCCAACAGTTCGGGAATAACTGACACTGTAGCTATGTAAATGAATCCGCCTGCAGTGAACGGCAAGATCCATTTTGTCGCTGCACTATCTGAAAATTGATAGATATTTTAATTTAAAAAATGTATATGCACTGATGCACATGGATTTATTGGTGGTCTAACGGTCTACCCGTAATGATAGGTAATGGTAGAAATCCTGCTACTATTTTATCAATTTAGTAATTCAAAATTGGCCTGAAATAATCGATTTGCCTTGTTGGAGTAATCGATAACGCGCCAATCTGATAATCAGAGGTTCCGCGTTCGATTCTTGACCGAAGAACAATTCATTGATCACATCGTTATCATAGTTACGGCCACCTCGTCTTTCGGAGGAGATAAAGCCGTCGATCCCGACTGCCTAAAAACCAGTCGTCATCTTTTCATCATCATCATCATCATCGCCCCTCTCATTACCATTACCCATTACTCTCTCGTAAGAGCACATGTGGGCATCACTCTAAAAAATCAACTATGTCTGAGATTGGTACGAGTTATCCATTTCAAAAATGATAATGTTCAAATGATTGACAAGGAGATATAACTTCTGTTGTTAGATATTAGTAGTGAAGGTATAGTATCGCCAAGCAAAGAAGAGCCTCTGGCATGATGGGAAAATGACTCCAGCTCGGTCAATATTGCTTCAAAAACTATCAATTTCATCTCAAATTGTAGGAAACAATTTGATCTACTATTGAAACCACATTTATAATTCTTGAGCATATATTGACCATTATGGAGTCATTTTACCATCTTGCCAGAGGCTCTTCTTTGCTTGGTCGGACTATAATATTGTGGTAGTTATTCATATTAATGAAAATATATCTATGGTTTGACAATATCTTGTCATTTCATTTAATAACTTTACTCTTCTTTATCAAAACTACTACAATAGTCATAATCCTATTCATTGTGGTAGTTTGAAATAAATTGAAAATTATTCAATAAGTATTTTCAATTTCTATTATTACGAGTATACTTTCCTTTCTCTTGTTGATTGGTTAGAACATTGTATGATAAGCATCAATGTGAAAGCATGATTTTACGCGAAAGCAGGCATGCTAATTTTACACAATTATCATGAAGTAATTGAAGTTTCACATTCAATTCGTACGTCAGCAGAATTGAGTTCAACACATTTGATAAATGCATTACATTCAAGTTTTAAAACGTTATCGGCATTCAAAGTATAATCTTGGGTATTTTAACCCATTATTGAAGGGGTTGAATGGCCTCAAATTAAGGGGTTGTATTCTCCCAGAAAAAGAGTGAACTGTTTGAAAATTAGAGAAGAATAGCTACTTGTATTATTGAAAAAGTTATTGATAAAAATATAACATTGATCATACCTATTCCTTTGGCCAGTAATGATATCACTGTTCCGGTCATTGCTCCAACAGCAGTAGACAGCTGCAGGTATATAGCCTGAAATGTGGAAAGCATGATAATAAGAATAGTGCGATACTAAACATGATGCGATGTAATGATGATTGATAAATAAATAACTAATTAAAAGTAAATCAGAGTCAATTAAGAAACGATCTCAAATTATTTGTGAAGCAAAAATTACATCTTGATTAATGTTCACAAAGGTTTAAATGGAAACAGTTTAATATTTATGCATATAACAAGAAAATGAATACAAGTAGTCAAGTACGGTACTGTTTAGTTTTTAGTCCTCACATAATATACCCATTTATTGAGAGTAATCCAAGTTTTCTTTTCAGCAGTAGCTTCCTACATTATACAGATGTCCGCTTATGCATCTTCTATTACTATAAATATTTTGGCATTTGTTACGAGTATTTTTGCCCAATGGCTCAATCACACGAGGCTGTTATGTAATCAAGTCAACTTGACTGTCGAAAATCTTTGTGTGGTCGACTCGACAATCTTTTTACGATTGACTGGAACGCACAATTTCGACCACACGAGGTAATTTTGGCATTCAAGTTGAAGCCAACTTGACTCCACTTGACACGTGTGGTTGTGCCATAGTCATAAAGGCTAAGTGAATTAGATTGAAAAGCTTCAGATGAAGGATTAACTAGCAAATCAATAGAGGGCAGATAAATACTTTGTCCTCAAATTCCTGCTAGCTATGTTTTACCACCAAGGTTCTCTCAACATCGCTTGAATGTCATCATTTGATTGTCGTCGTGAGATGGTCAACAACGATTAAGTTCATTTGAAAAATATCATTTTTCGACAAAAAATTTGAACAGAGCTCAAGTGAAAGCTTTTGATTAAATCAGAAATTCTTTAAAATTCGAATACACAATCGTGATTGATATACACATTTGAATACACATTGATATAGGCCTAATGACATTTTCTTTTCATTTTCATTTACATAAAAAAATAAATATCATAAGCATCATATCAATGATAATGAGATTGTTTTGTGAAATTACCTTCTTCCGACTACACCCCGACTGTATCAAGATAGCGAAATCTCCGATCTCATGCGGTACTTCATGCAACAATATGGTTACAGTAGTGACAATTCCAATGTTTTTCCCAGCCAAATAAGATGCGCCGATCGCTAGACCATCAGTGAAATTGTGCGCGAAGTCTGCTGCTAGATTAAGGTATCCTGCTACCTTCATATTTTCTGGAAAAAGAAAGTGCAAAAATTAGAATGATAATAAAACATTAGAAAAAATCCGTTGAAATAATTCAATAAAGCATTTAAGAAAACCTTCCAATCTACAATATTTCAAGCTTCCAATTTACAATATATGCTTGTAACACAATATATGCTTTATAACACGTATGCTTGATGAAATTTAACAAAAATTATGAGAAAGAGTGGGAACCAACTATAATAGGGTAAACTTGGTAAATTTTTGTTATCGTGGTCGTGCCGATGTCTAATCACAAGATTAGATGAGATTCCGTACCGGCAACTCTTTCTACCATTTTAAGGGTGGCTACTTCAGTTCAAAGCCTTTTCCCACTGAAAGTTATTCTTGATGAGAATCAGAATCCCTTTCTGGTGGTTCGAAACAACTTGAAGTTGAAGACCAATGAAAAGTATCAATTGAAAAAACATTAAGTTAATACAAATTACTTACCAGTCACTTGATTTTGTTGGGATTTTTCAACTGATTTGTTGTCATCCTTTTTTTCATCTTCGTCATCACTAGACTTGGCTTTGGATCCATCATCAGCTCCCAGGTGGCCATGAGAGTGACCATGTCCTCCTTTAACAAGCCTAACAAACTTTTCTATCAACAAAAAAGTTAGAATGCCGCTTAGTACCCATAGTCCAACACTCATATCATGACCGTGTTCCCCATGTGCATGAGAATGCCCATGGCCATGACTGTGGCCGTGTCCATGTGAATGAGCTTCATGCTTATAGCCTTCTTCATCACTCTCACTTGGAACAAGTGCATGAGGAATCAGGTGAAGAAAAGCATCGCCCAACAAACCTCCAGACGCAAAACTAAGTAGTACTTTCAGAAGAGGTTGTTTCTCTTTAGTATTATCAAGAGGCACCAAGAATAAGATTACCAGAGGAGCGGCACTTATCAAGAGCGTAGAGCCGAGAGCCTGAGTCCACAAGTTAATATCGAACCTATTTACTTCTGGTACCGGTACACTGGCAGTTGGTTTCCTAGGAATGTTTGCTTCTTTCGAATACTTGAAAGACGGATCTGCGTGGTCGTGACTGTGAGAATGTGAATGGGAATGAGAATGACCAGAACACAGAGAAGGGAAGTCCAGAAAAATTAATAATAATATGAGGCCAATAGCCAAACCTCTGAAAAATTTCTTATTGAAAGTTAATTTACCCTCTACGGGAGATGGACTAGGGCAGTCACACATACTTCAATTTCAATTGAATTCTATATAGTAAACAAATAGCATTCCAGTCAATGGCCTCTTGAAAGTACATGCACTTCACTTTTCTTTTGTAAATCAAGTCAACAATCCCTATTTTTTGTGATCACTTAGTTCAAACAAACATTTCAATGAGTTCTATAATTACTTGAAATAGTTTATCAGTTAGATAATACAATAGTTGACTGTCGGCAAAACTTCGTGTTCACGCTTCACAATAACCAAACATTCAGCAAATTTGAGCGAAGAATCAACACAAATGTCAACTTTGTATTGGCTTGGCTGGCGATTTGGCAACTGGCAGTCAGATGATTCAATGCCTGTTGAATAGTAGAGGTTTCTTCAATGAATTTCAATATTTTCAATCATTAGTAATTCAATTAAACCAGCTTTTTTGATTGAAATTCAGTTCTCATTCTTGAATCTATACCTATAAATCAATAAATTTATAAATTCTACTCTTAAAGTGTGTTTTCAATCAAGATTAGTGTTTGAACGGCGATGAGATTCAGATATTTCTGGGTACTTTATGTCGTCTGCTAGACAGTTACCATGTTTTGTTGTCGTGCAGTTAGGTTATCAAGCTTAAAACTAATATTTAGCATTACAAGAAATAATAATGCTACTGGTAGCAAAATGTGCAATGATTATAAGTATTGGAACACTTACAGATTATTTTCTACTCAAAAGTATGATTTCTTTAGGATGACCGGCAAGAGAAGTTCCAATAGAGACTTCCACTCAAACCTCAAATCCAGTTTGTTTCTGCTGAGTTTTACTGGATTATTGAGCTTTCTTAATAAGGAGGATGATAAAGAGTCCGAACTCATAACAACAATAAAAAGAGGGATTCTACTTATTCAAGTAAGTAATAAAGTGTAGGTAAATTTTAAGGAAACTCAAAGAGTAGGCCTACAGTAGTAGGCTACTCTCAGTCTTGTCATTTACAAAAATATCTCAATTTTCACCCTTTTGTAATACAGTAATTTATTGTACCATATCATGTAAGTGAATATTCAAAGGTATTATAAACTCTTTTAAATTGTTGAGATATTGCATTCAATTATGCAATAACAAGTTACATTTTTCAAAGTGATATACAGTATATCCAATATCGATCGTGATCGATGACCAGGCTTTCCCCGGATGGATCGTGTCAAAAATTAAAAACTGTATTAACTTATACACATAGATGGCGGCGTCTCAGACCAGCATAGTCATCATAGAAAAAATCCTCTAAAGAATAGAAGCTCCTCCCAATGAGCCACCTTGATAGGGTGTTCTTGAACGCCGTAGGTAAGCGCCCCTTGGTGAGTGTGGCAGGCAGTTAAACATCCTGATTGCCAGCACTGGAAAACAATCCTTGGCCTTGGGCACTCGACGGCGTGGCACATCCAAGTTGGTCCTCCCCCGAATGTTGTGCACGTCCACTATTTTTGAGAACGTCGGCTGATGTTTTTTGACATACAAGAGTGATGCTAGTACCGTATGTAAAGTCCATACATATTATGGATGCCCAAACGTTTTAATATGGGCTAGTAGTGAGCATAAAACTTGCTGTAAGTCATCACACGAAGTGCCTTTTTTGAAGCAGGAGAATTTCCTTAGCAAGAGCTAAATGACCCCAGTATTCCATACTTGATGTTCGCTTTTTTGGTAGGCCATACTATGAGTAGGCCTAATAAGCGTCTAAAAGTGCAATTTATTTCTTTCTGTATTCCTTTCTCAGTGCTGCCAGGATTTCTACTCATGTGTAAATTTTATCGTATAGGTAGGTCATAAAACTTGCAGTTGTGAAGGTGATACCTATTGTAGTAGTTATCCATTTACAAGAAAAATCCAAGTTTTTTTCTTGAAAGGTATTCTCTATCGATTCGTTGATTAAATCTTGGTAACTTACCTGTTTTTATTGTCCTTTTTATTTATTATGGAATATTATATATTTCCTATAATCAATAACTGATAACATTATTCTTTCAGAAAGAAGAATTGCAAGCTGCTGAACAAATGTTGCATTTAGCTCTAAGGTTGGCCCAAGAGCAGCAGAATAGTGATGGCGTAACGTATGTGTACGATTTGTTAGCTAACGTGGCCTTTGAACGCCAAGATTTTGCAAAAGCCGAAAAACTTTTTGTCAACGTGATGCAAAGAGAACTGACCAAAGGCACTCCGAAAGATGATCCGAAAATAGTGCACATGAGTTTGAAATTGGCCAAAATCTATGAAGAGACAGGACAAATCGAGTAAGTATTAGTAGTAAATTGAATAGATTTTTTTCAGAATTTCTCATATAATTTATTCTCATGTCCCATTGGAATCTTATTGTACACATTGGGATCTTGTCCCATTGGGTGTGTCACTTGTGAACCCCGTTCATGGACTAACTTAACTATTAGCTATTCATACCCTTTAAATTGCGGTATCAAATTTTTGATAATATTAAATATTATGACATGATTAAATATGATTGATTTCTGATATCACCTAATATTTCATCGATAAAATTTTTTAATTTTAATCATAATTTTAAAAAATTATGAAACGGTTCTACAACATCGGCAACTCAGTTAATTTTTGAAAATTTTGTATTTTTTGATTGAATCCTACAAATCTTCTGGTTCAGTTCACCATATTTAGGAATTATTTCGGTCAGTTGCACAAAAGTAAAGTTTATCCAACATCTAACGAACCGTGTACTGAGAAATAAATTAATTTTAATTCACTGCAATATCGTTATTGTATGATGATCGAATTCGATTGGATTTTCATGCAAATAGCCGATTAGCTACTACTAGTAATTATGTATAACATACATGGTACTAAGTTTAACATTTCTGGAATTGCAACGTGTAATTATTGAAAACAATTAACTTACGATTCCCTGGTTGATGACATTGGAAAATAAAACAAATAACAAAGTATATAAGTAACAACTAGGACAACAACAAGTAAAAACTATATCCTATTCCCGATCACTTGATATAAAATGAGAAAACTTTTTGCGTGTGTGTGCATGTAAGTACTATATGAGGACACGTAATAGCATTGGCAATGCGTATGTGTGTGTTTTCACAATTTTCCACAGTCGGGACTGTGACGTATCGTTGCTATGATTTGTCATCGCAACACTAGCCACCCTGGATGTGCTTGTTCACTTTGCCTTATTGTCAATAAGGTATACATTTTTTCCATGCCTAGCTATGTAATTCATGAGGTATGGATGTTGTATGTTGCAGGAAAGCTGAGCAAGGATTCAAATACTGTTTGGATTGCATTCAGCCGTTGGTCGACAAGAACAGCGAAGACCACGATTTGCTGACTTTGTGGGCGATGTCTCTTGACTGGTACGCCAGATTCCTCCAGCAACAGAACAGGTTAGACGAAGCACTAGCTCACTACAAGAAAGCTTACGCCATGTGTGTCAAGGTACATGGCGAAATACACGAGGAGAGCGTTGTCCTCTTGAATGATATCGGTACAATAAGCTATCTGAAGGGAGACAAAGACGAAGCGCTCCACTATATGACAAGAGCCATTGAGGTTGGGAAGCATTTACCCAACATGGAGGATTTCTCCTCAGTGTATGTCAATCTCGGTAACATTTATTTGAAAAAAGGTCTTTATGAAGAAGCAAAAAAGTATTGCTCTGAAGGGTACAAGAATGCTAAACGACATCACAACCCGGAAGGATTGAAAGAAGCTGATATCTGTCTTGAAGAGATTAAAAAAATCTTCAAAAAGTAATTTGACCAGAACTATTATAACTATTCCCTGAAACTTCATTACTCTTTCTCTCCACTTCAAAGAAGAAGCAATAGGTACCTAAGAAAATAATTACATCAATTATAATGAATTAGAAACCTTTATTAAATGTATATTACATTTTATTCCTCTCAATTTATACATCTAGTCTAAGTGTAGGCTTCCATCTCATTGTTGGTCTTTGACCCTATTACCAAAGACAATGTATTATTATATATATATAATAACATATAATATATAATAATAACATATAATAATACATTGTCTCTGCTATTACATACTTTTAAACTCATCCAGACTATATAAATATGTACCTAACCTGTATTCCTTTCGATGCATTAAAGTGAGGTCTTAAAATACTGTCTTTTTAACTCTTATAATAACGTTAATATATTAGTTACTCTATTTTATTAGTAAACTTTTCATGGCTAAATTTATACTGTAAATATTATTGTTATCATTCTTATAGAGTGACTATAGTTATATTTAAAATTTAGAAGTAGGATAGAATCTTTCAAATTTAGAAAAATGTTACACCTTTTATAATATTGTAATTATAATACTTGATGGGAGGTCTTCTATAGTGCCTATCTATCGTAAGTGGAGTACTCACCACTCTTTAAATGAATAATATCCAACTACTAAACAATTAATACAAATTGATAAAGCTGATATAATGCGTATTCCCGATAAATTATGCACTTCTTGTCTTAATGTTGTGATTAGTGAATTATCTATTGTACTTAGTCTACATCCCTGTTATTTGTCACTATTTAATGTCTATCAAGAAAATAAAATTTATAAATGTTATATTAAAAAAGAAAAATCTCTTATTTCCATTTCGAACATCAATTGTTGGACATTTTTGTTTGATTCTCAAGTTGAGTTTTTGTTATACTCCAGTGAATAATTTCGAATGTTATTTGTTATATTTATTTGAAAGTTAGCTTCATTTGTAGGCAACTGATGTGTTCATTTCAAAACGCAATGAAACTTTCAGCTACCATAATTATGTATATCTTGTTTTTTCATAAGCTATTGGTTTCTTATTTACAGAGTAGATTTATTTTCAACTCATCAAATCAAGAATTTGAGCAAACAATTTTTTATTGCCATTTATATTATTATTTTTTATTGTAATGTTATTTTGATAATGTAATTATTTTGACATTGTAATGCATATGCAACTCAAATAATAAAATTTGTCCAAAAGGACAACATCAATTCATCATTCATTCAAGAATTAGAGCATCGAATCTACAATAATAATAAATTTGATTTTGTTCAACAATAGACATAATATTATATCTAATATGTATGCCAATTTTTCACAATTAAATCTCTAGTCGTCACAAATTATAATCACTTTACCAGTATACTTTGATTATAATATATACGAGTAATTAATCTAAATACTGTAATGTTCTACTGAAATGCTACGTCAATTTTAATCTATTAGATTCATAAGACAGATATTTGAAATATTTTATTACAATACTTCTCTTGAAATTATAATGGAACACCAAAAACTCTAATGAAAATCATTTTCTTCAATTGTAATAGGGGTAGTGATATTGTGATACCCTGCTTCAATATGAGTAGTCAAACATCGAATTATCCAAATGAATATCTATTTGAAAATATGATCATTTTTAACTCAAACATTTTTGAAAAAGCGGCTTAATCAATGATGAACTAGCAAACATTATTGAAATATTTTCAAAAGCTGATTGGAGATTGAATTAATTTACAAATCTCCAGAGATAGAATCATTATTGTTCTACCATCATAGCAGTAATTTTGTGGCTGTGCAGGAAAAGCTGACTTTTCCTGGCTAGAAATGAATAGAACAAATTATACTTGTCTTGATAACTTTTTGATGAAAAAAACTTTCATTTTGATTTTGTTTTTAGAAATCACTTGAAAATCCCTTGTAGCAATACACATATTGTAAGTGCCTGCACTCTTCGTTGTTATTGTGATGTAGCGAAATGTTGCAAATATTTGAAATCTTTTATTTACATTTATGTATTACTTCCTCACTAATTACATAGCTAATTAAAGTTGTAGGATAAACAGTGATCAGAAGCTGTAAAAATATATTAAAAGTGCTAGCTGAAGTCTCATATTGTTTAAAATCAACTTGACGCACAATAATTTCACCTTGTTACAAAAACAACTATTTATTGTTCCATTTCATGCTAGACTGTAGAGACTGTCTTATCAGTCTCTAAGTTATGTCTCGCTCATTTTGTAGTTGACTCATATTGTAGGCAAAAATTCTAAAGATGTAAACAACTTGTAATAATCAGTAAATGTCGAATTTAAAACAAGATTATTGCTCTTCGATGAAAGCTTAGAAACCATCTAGCATTTCTATTAGAATGATAGAAGGTTATGGTCTATGTAATGAAAATATTTGCCAATTATTTTCAGCAAGGAAATAGAGTATCTTGAAAATCTTAAGAAATAAATCATTTAAAAAGTAAATTTTGGAGTACAAAATTTTTTAAATTAGCATTTATTCCTCACCACAGGAGTTTAAAAATTGTTTCATTGTATCACATTATTAGTCATTTTTGCTGAATACCCTACCTACTGAAAATAACTAGGTGAAATTACATTAAGTTTGATTACCTTGTTCGACATAAATCTACTAGTCTTCACTAATTAAAAAAATAATGTATGCAATAATAATTATAGAAGACGTAAGTTACACGTGTTGTGTATTTGTTATACAATTTTAATCCGTTTCAATCTTATCAAAATTAAGTTGAAGCAGAAGCAACAACAGAGGTTTCTCAAGATCATAAACGAACCCTACTTTTATTGTTGTAGCATTGACAATAAAATGCATCATAATACAGTATTATAAGAATTCTCGTGATTTTCTTCCACACATTCCATTACTATGAATAGAATAATTAGGAAACTTTCACTTCTGTTACTGTAACCAGTTTCCTCTATGTCAGAATCTGCATTCTCATTTGAAATATTGTCAATTGAACGATTAGTGAAGGAATAAAATTATGAAGAAATCATTTACACTTCAATGTGCTTTGCATGTATTTATTCCAATTCTTAATCAATAAAAGATAAAAGCAGCGTGATTATAGCTTGATAACATGGGGATTGGTTTAGAACAATCTTGAAAACAACTAGATTGAATACTGTGAAACTGAACTATTACATAATGTAAACAGCTTTTCTGGTGTGAGCGGAGGCACTGAAACAAAAATATTGAATCAATTGATGATAATCCAACATTAGAAAAAACAATAGATCAATGTGTAGGTAGTTGATAAATTTACATTCAACTGAAACTACATTGAACATTTTTGATTTAGGCCGGTTATGAACATTAACGTATAACAGAGAGATTTAGGTGCGCAAATACCTTGGACCTATTATATTAATATTAACGTTCAGCCTAACACGATTTAGGTTAGTCTGCTAATTCGAAAAAAGTGAAATTGAACAATTAGATAAGCATACAAGATATTCAGAACCTGACTGCTGAGAAATTATATTGAAGTTTCTGACTGCTTTACAGGGATTTTTTTTCAATTTAGAGTCATTGGAAAGTGGGGAGCGCATTTTGTGCCCGCTTTCTGATTCAAAATAATGAGACAACTCCTTATTCAAATTGTACTAATAACTATTTCAATGAGATAATATTTGATGAAAAAATTGCTCACCCATTTCAAACCATTCTTCTTCTAAACCAGAATCTCGCCTAGCCGATTCGACTGCATGTCGAAATGCAAGCAGAATACAATTAGCCAATGTTGCAGGTGGTTCTCCGACCGCTATGAAAATAAAAATACAAAACATCATTAAATTAGTTCAAATTAATAATTGATACATCGATGAATTTTTCAAAAAAATTTACATCCAGATTCCAGTATATTCAAACACTGTTCACTGGATACAATAGTAGGTACTGTACACTTTCTATTTTGGATTGCATTTTCCATGTAGGCCCAGGCCTCTATTATTTATCTATCCAAAATTCATAAATTTGGATTGGACTACATTATATTCTACTGCTTTGGATTGATTATATCTGAGAGTTGAATTATATTTCACTATCATAGTCTGTGGATTATGATAACAACGAAAGGAACGTTAGGATTAGTGAGAATTCAGCATTGTAAGTCTCCTTTTTTCAAAATAAATTTGTTAATGTATTGGATATCACATAGGCCTATTCAATTCAATCTGAGCTGAACATAAGTAGAACGCTTTAATCAGAACAGCATGGAATGTAATTTTTAGAGTTTATATACTAGATCTCAAATTAATCAGTGATAATTCGAAAACTTGAAGAGATAGAATATTACCTTTTGAACCAAAAACGCCAACAGGATTCTTGGAATTCTTCTTCAACTCCACTCGAAAATCTACTGGTATATCCTTGATGGAAGGTGGTTTATAGGTCTGAAAATTGAAACATGATTTAACAATCAATATTATTACCCATTCAATTACAATTGAGCAATCCTAATTTTTCCAAGCTGAAAGTTTGATGTATATCAAGTTTGGAAATAGGCTGGATACGAGTAGATTTCCAAAAACAATATCATCCCAATGCAATATTATCCATACAATATTATACAGTATCATCCAAAAACAATATTATCGTAGGCTACGACAAACCTGATAGATATTCCACCTCTTTGAAACTAAGGTATATTCTTTTTTTTAATGTGATGATGCGAAGTTATTCAATACTATAAGTTACTTACTTTCAATTAATAGCGTTTCAGATGATTCGATAATAAATTACCCAATAATATATTTTGTCGGAATAATCATAATTGAAAATTATAGCTGAAGCCAAATTACCCAAGAATTATTTGTGAGAAGAGCTCCAGTTTCGGGATCGAATATAAGCTCCTCGGTCATCAGGTACCCGATATTCGCAACAAACGCACCGTGTATCTGCCCAATGTCTACTTCAGGGTTCAAACTTTGACCGGCATCTTCTATCAAATCCACTCTTGTAATCTGAAAAAAGATCCAGAATGTAGCATAAACAACTAGAAGCTTATTAGTTAATAATGAAGCATAGGTACTGTAACATTTTCCTTTTTTCCTGTATCAGTTCAACGACTAATTGAGAAAAATAATCTTAACGGACGTAAATTGACGAGATTCAATTGAAGACCTTTCAATTATTATGGATTTCGTTGCATTGGCCAATTTTCAATATATCAACTCTTAACTCTTAATACCTATCGAGGAGACAATTCAATTTTCAATAAACATATTGTACTTATTTATATTTTATCTTATTTTTTATATTCCAATTGAATAGTATTAAAAACTAAAATTAATGAGAAATTACCAAACTTTCACCAGTCAAGACATCTAGTTCAACTTCTGTAACACAGACTCCATTGATTACATACGGTTCAGAATCTGAAGCTTTCCACCTAAAAAACGATAATTCAACATTTTAATTTGAATCAAAAATACATATTATACATAACAATTTTATGATTGATCCTTTTTAGTTGCTGAATAAGTTGATTCAAGTTGAACAAGAGTGTAGCATAAAAAGCTTCAACAAGATCAACAAAGTGAGGAGGCATTCATTGAATTTCTACACATCTTTGATTCTGTTCATAATGAAAGTATAATAATTTCAGTACAGTAACTCTCAAATATTATGATTGAGGAGTCACGGTTTTATGTTTAATATAATCTTCAACAATATAAAAAGTACCTACGGTACATGCATGCCTCACTTAAAGCTGAAATAAAATATTTTAGAGGAAATTGATTGATTTACATGTCAGATTTTATGAGACCTATTGCATTTTACAATTTAATACAAGAAAAGAGAAAATAAAATTTAAAAATTTTTCCTAATGATTGTTTTCAGATAAATAAGTAATGAGACAATCATATTATGAATTGTACCGTTATATATGTAATTTCTATAGAGTAATATCCAACTTTAAAAATGATTATAATCAGAGTACCCTTTTAAAAATATTTTTCATTTCACACACAACATGTTTCGGCTAATTTGCCATTTTCAATTATGCAATCCGATTACCGTATCACATTTTATAGCAGAATATAGGTACTAACATTTGTGAGTTATGCAGATTGACATTTTTATTGAATGCAGCTTTGATGAGCGCAGGCCACGATGCATCTTTCATTTCAGATTTGATCGCTTCCAAACGACCTAACATCTCTTCACAGCATTTGATTGTTGCCTGAAAACACAAAATAAGAAGCTAAATTCACAAAAATGTTACACTGAAAACACTAAAATCCAGGCAAGATTGATTCCTACAAAACTGATATAATCACATGTGAATACCAATACTATATGAGTATAACATTACACTGATCTTCATTTATTTGGAAAGATACATTAGGTTATTATTAATTGTTAATAAAGCACAGACAACTTTCCAAAATGTATTATTCCCAGATTTGAATAAATATTACACTGTATTATTAACGGTAACTGTATTAAACTCGGTAATACAATATGTTTGTACGATATTTAAAGCAAATACGTTATTCAGTTTCTTCTGCTCTAAAGTGTTTTGTGATCAATTAGAATGATTTATTCTTAAATTTATTAAAATTCTAGTCACTCACCCTGCAAACTCCTTCAGTGGTTTGACTACCGCCGCTCCAGCAGTTGTTGGGTCCAACAAATGTATTTGATGATTCCACTTTGATCATTCCAATATCTATTCCCAGAGTGCGAGCTGTAATCTGGGCAACCTATGAATCAGAGGAATTATCATAAGAAATAATATAAATCAGTGGAAATCATTGCTTGTTCTAAAAAAATGAGAAACAACTATCACATCACTATATTCAACAAGTATTTTATTGTGTTTCCCCAAACATTCCAACGTATTTATAGCTCGAGGTTAGAAGATTTGCCTCTAAACGCCTTTGTTATAGCCTACTTAATATTTTCAACATAAGTCCATGATTTATGCAATGAAACAAAGGGACAATATTAATTAATACCGTAGATACTGTAATATCGAACGTGAATATTTATTGGTCTATTTGAAATATTATTATAATAAGTTAATCAAGTCTATTAGTGAATAGTCATCAAACAATTGGCAGATATTAGTTAGTAAAGCTAACGCCAAAACGTAAAGGCGGTTTCGTCTACTCCTTGTGCGCTCTAACAGCTGATGTTACTAATTAGAGCTTTCATTTAGCCATAACTAGATAATATTTTTGAAATACAAAGAGACAATAGATGCTTCACATAAGCTACGTTAGTAAGTTGCATCAGCTAGGAAACCGCCTAACGTTTTGGCGCCAAAATAATCAATATTTTATGATTATTATAATATTTTAATGAATATAAATATTTTAACAATTTTCTAATCAACCTTCCAATAAATTTGAATGATTATTATGAATTACATTCACATGATTGTATAAATTGCACGAATGAATAGTTGTATAAATGTTCCATGTCTGAATTTGTAGAGGTAGCTTAGATGAATAAGTATGAAAGGTTAAAAATTATTAAATTTGTATAATAATGATACCTTGAACGTTTCTTACCTTAGTATGAATCGCCTGTCCCATATCGGTACCTCCATGAGACACAGTTACTCTTCCATCGAGCTCATAAATTGATATTGCAGCATGGTAAACCCCATAGTATGACATTGGATAATAGATTGGCATCAATGCTATTCCCTTCTTTCTCCATCTATTTTCCTTTTGAAAAACAAAACGATAATTTATTGAAAAAAATTTCAATTTAAAATATTTTCCATTCTAATTGTTCTTAAGGTACCGTATTTATTAAAATTACCTGGGCTATACAGGCCTAATCATACAAAAACATTGACAGATGACAGTAGTATATCAATTATTGATCTAGACAGGCTTATGATATTCATATCATATTATCATAGAGTAAGGACTGAAGAGATCTTTACTCAGTCATTACTCTATGATAGTATGTTCTGTAACAAATGTATATTATGTTTAGTGTGTAAGCAGCTTAATTCTGTAGGAACCTAATACAGTTTTTTCGAATTTTAATACACAAGAAAGCCTCTTTTTCTGTAATATACCGTATCAACAGCCAGTACTTGAGTACACCGGTGTCAACAGTATCATAACATTTCCAGGTAGTAATCCAATACCAGTAAATTAATATTTAAGTTATATGGTATGATTGTAGTATTGTTTCATTTCATAAAGCCTGTTTTTTATATACCAAATGATTTCAATTGGATTATTTGAATAAATTATTAACTACAGTACTCGATGAATAAATTGAGCTCTGCGATATTTTCCGAAATAATAATCTGTCTGATTATCTCCAGGTGGAAGATTATCTCTCCATTCACAAAACCAATTTATTACTGAAAAATTACGAATGCAATTCTTCAAAAGCGAAAGGAGCCTGATAAATATCCATTTTTCACTTTCATATAATAGCCTATGTTATTAAGCATAAGATGAGAATAATTACACTAACATTTCTTGAAACATTAGCCTACTGAGATCTGATTTCAGATGCTGCATTAGCCTACTGGAATCACAATACTGGTAACTTGTTAGATATTTCGTTTTCCTATCATGGTAGCTGTTTCGTTTAAAGCAAGTCCAACTCGTAACGATTAATATTTTCCTTAATTCAAGCCATAAAATGTACAACAACAATTGATAAACTAAATTAATTTAAACCAAATATCGTCTTACCATATTGAATTTGTCAATCGCCTCTTTCCTCATATCATAGTCAGAGGATTGTCTCATGTCATTTATCATTTGAACTCCTTCGTTGTTGGATTCTTTCATATTTTTCAATCGTACATTGTGCACGTCTCCACCAATTTTGCGCGATATGTGCTCCATTATATGCTCTACGGTTGCAAAACTTTCCAATGTACCTTAAAAAAGGATATCGAGGGTATTTTTCAATTATTCCATATCGCTATCAACCCGAATTTAATTGCTCAAATCAGTTTAGAAATGACACATCAAGATACAATCGAATATTATCAAGAGTGAAAACAAAATTTTAAATTTTATAATGACGATGATAATAATTATTATCTTAAATTATTTTAAGATTAGGAAGAGATAATCAGAATGTATAACTTTTTATTTTCTGATCTAGAGAACTTTGGATAGTAATGTCCCATTCATCACTTATTAAACACTCAATATAAGTCTTTAATTCAAAATAATTATTGTCATCAATATATTATTATACCATTGACTATCTTCTCTAATTGCAACCTAATTGGACCTAAAGCAGTAGGTCCATTCATCTCTCATCATCATACTTCCCATTACCCACGCATAGGCCCAAGAGCCCATGTGGGCATCACCCTCACAAAAAAAAGGAAAAAAGATTGTCTTCGATTATACTCAATTATACAGTGTATAGACTTGTATAATCAGACAGTCTCTTCATTAGGTGGTAACGGTAGTCTATTGAAGAAGATATTTTTTACAACCCAACAATATTTCTTAGAAATTATTGAAACTCTGTCATACTTCTGAATGACGAGACATTCATCTAGATTCTGTATTCTGGAATCTTTACAGAGAACAATATACAAATATTCACACATCAAAGAGAGAAAATCAACTTCGATGATGGAAGAATTCTAATCTTACGGAAGGTGAACAAATCTTGACTGCTATTCAATATTTGATTGGGCAATATTTGCAGTAACAGAAGTTAATATTTTGCGGAACTAGTTAGCAAAATTTAGTTAGCAGAACTAAGTTAGTATTTGCAGAACTAGTTATATAGCTATCTTGGAGATTCAAATGAATCATTATAACATTTAATTTCAAAATATTTCTTTTATGTGGTGGTTTTCAATATTCTAGATCTTCTATCACTTCTACTGTAGGTAAATCCACCTCATCATCATCTCACATAACCCCATCACATTAACATGAACTTAAAGCTCATTTGACCATCAACAAGAAAAGGACCATTTCATGGAAAAATAATTGTATGAAAAAATATGTGTTTGGGTAATGGAGGCTGATGATGAGGTGAATGTACCTCCAGTAGAAGTGATAGTCTGTTCATCATGTGGTAACGGTAGTCTGTGAAGAAGATATTTTTATTACCCAACATTGTATCTTAGAAATAATAGAAACTCTCCCATACTTCTTTACCATTGCCATACTGCCATACTACAATAATTAATACCTTACCTACAAGATTAATTAGTAATGAGAGAAATTTAAAAATATTATTTGCTTCATACCAGGCGCTCTAAAATATATACTAGGAGGCGTGTTTGTTCTGACAGCGATGCCTCTATAACTCCACGTTTCACTATTGTACATAGATGGAAACGCTTCCATCACTATTGGCATCAGAATATCGTTCAATGAGCTGCCAATATCCTGATGGAATGTGGCGTCGAGGTACTGAATCTCTCCGTCGTCATCCACACCCACCTGGTTGAATACAATATTATTATTGTAAAAAAATAAAAATTCTACTTATTCGTGCTCGATGTTGTAGGATTGATAACATCAGTATGATTTATTTCAATTAATTCAGAATTGTAGAGTTCCAAATAATTTTATCGTAATTGTTATATTTTGAAATTCTCTCTTGACTCTTCAAAATTATAGATATTAGATTGATTGATTTTTATTCAGTGCTAGGTCTGGAAAGACCCATTGCACAATAACAAAGATAACAAACACAATAAATAATAAGAAAAATTATTCGGAAATCGAAAAACTCAAGATAAAATACTGGAAAGTCAACTGTGAGGTAACAAAGTTTAATAAATAATATCAGAATGTACTAAGAATATACCTAATACATAATCACAGCTCTCGACGCTATAAAATTTCACTAGATATCAAAATATTGACTGTGAATGTGTTTTTAAAATTCGAATAAATATCAAAATATTGGCAGCCTACTAAAATAGACCTTATACTTAACAGTTATTATAATAATGTTCCCTTTATCTCAGGGCTACTTTTATAACTGATTACTACTATGCTTTAGTAAAAAATAACTGAAAAAGGGTACTGTGATATTATTTAAAATATAAAAACAGTTATAATAAATATATATGAATATACCTAATAACGCACAGTCCTAAATACGCCAGTTTAAATATGGATAAATATCAACGGTTCACCTCATAATCAGTGATGAGCGGATAGCGGAAGCCGATGACCTGCATGTTGGTCTCGAGGTCCATGACGAGACGCACGGGCCTCTGCTGGAGGTGGGCGGCCACAGCGGAGGCGGCGGCCGGCAGGGAGGCGCGGCTGAACTTACCCCCGAACCCACCTCCAAGCCGCCCCACCTGCACTCGCACCCTGCAAAACGGGGGGCGGACATTAATATTATTGCGGTACAAGGTGACTGCTGATAAAATCTACAAACAATAATACTTCATAATGACCTTTTTGTATAGGGCTACTATCAATGTATTTTAATAAATGAAAATCTACATCACAGTACCCTCCTTTGTATTTTTTTATTTGGACACAACACGTCTCGCTCTCCTAAGAGGCATTTTCCATCAAGTGTGAATGAACAAATAAACAACATTAAATTGATTCTACCCTGAATTCTGGGAATACTTGGTACTTCTATTTCACATTTAGCCTACTTTATTTACACATTACAAAGGGTTTGTCTCAGATACTTTATAGATGACTTTCAATTTTCACTTCACTTTCACAATGCAAAAGTTTTGAAGATGGTGGCTTTTTATCCATTACGAGCTGCTGTGTGTTTCATTCTCCGGAATTGATCACCGACATGCAGTCCAATGTTTTTTTAGTAAGAAAACGGTTTAAATTAACTTACTGGAGTGAAAGTGGAGGCTTGTTCAGAGTGTTGACAATGTGATTGAGCAGCACGAAAGCCCTCCACTCCAGTATAAGCTAATTTGAACAATACTCTATTTTGTTTTCTATTACGAACTGGTAGTAAATATTTCACTCTGAACTATTTTTCACGACACTGCAGTCAATAATTTTAATATTAGTTTGATTTTAAACTATTACTCACATGTAGAGCGCTTTCGGATTTTACTCCAGAGTGTTGAAAATGGAGTAAAATCTGAAAGCGCTCCTCATGTGAGTAGTAGTTTAAAATCAAACTAATATTAAAATTATTGACTGCAGTGTCGTGAGAAATAGTTCTAAGTGAAATAATTTGAACAGTTTTCTTACTGTTGAAACATTGAACTGCCTGCCGGTGATTAAGCACAGTGAATGGAAAAGTTTAGTGATGTAAGTGCTGTTGAGAAATATGACAGTTGCAAAGAATGACTTACAGAATTGAATTTATGTAGGCTACATACAATTCTCAAAAAATGGAGGAGCCTTGAAACAAAGATGTCAAAGTTTGTTTTCAACATTCAACCGTTTTAATTCTGTTGAGAATAATTATGGTTAATGGAACTTTCCAGTTACTTATTCGTTAATCAAACTTTCAGAAACTTATTCGTGGTGATTAAAGTTGAAATTTATTTCTTTGTCATTAGAAGTGAATCTTTGCTAGAATCATCAAAGTGTTATAATTCATTGAACCCTGCAGCAGTAAACAATAAACCGAGCTTCAATTCAGGTTTCAACATTTTTTAGAAATAAATGTGACCCAGAGTTCTCCGAAAATGCAATACAATCAGGATTTAGAAATTTCAATAACCTGGAATATTAAATTTCTTCAATCACCCTGTAAAAAGAGAATAAAACCCATAAATCATAGGCTCTTGAATGCGATTGGATCTAAGAATGCCATTAGAAAACTTTATCTCTAGTAGAATGGATTGCATTCTATTGGATTAGTATTGAGGTACGACATTTCCTAGGGTACACACGATCACCTATAAGAAACAAATTTATTGTTTACTATGCATTAGAAATTCTCACTGAACATTCCAATCAATTCTTAGCTCAAATTGCAAATGTGAGTAGTAGGTAAGCTTGTTGTCAATGAAAAGCAATCTTTTAATTTTCTGTGGAAGGATATAGTGTAACTTATGTGAGGAATATGTATCCCATTACATTAAATTCCAGTTTTATAAAGCAAAGGAGCTGCCTTGGATGTGCAAAACTTGTACAGTGACATGAGAATAAAATACTTCACAACACCAATAAGCTGTAATCCTGGATTGGAATTTCAATGGTTATTCTCAATCATTATTCATAATTTCAACTGGTCCACCACCAATCTAATTTACAACGTGATACTCAATTCAAAGCCTATCTCCATCGTTGTGCATCAAATATTAAAATATCTCATACTTGTTGGTTGGTATGCCTAGGGCGACTGACACAGCTGACTGAACATTATGAGGCCACTGGGTACTCGAAATAACTTCGATGCTATCTTCTTTTGGTATGCACAGACAGGTTTGCGGCTCCATTGTAAAATGGTACTGTTTTCCCATTTCCATTCTTCCCTTGATCACATGCTTTACGTTATCTAAGAAATGAAATACGTTCTCATTTGAAGATCTATTTCTCGAATACCTTGATGATTCCAACAATGCAGTACACTGAATTTTATAATGATACTGAAGGCCGGTTGAACAAAAGTGGATTGATCTTTATTAAATTATATAAGAACTAACATTATTCGCTGAATAATAAATAGGTAGCCTAATCTTCATGCATCTGAAACTGAGTCTGGTCGAGCAAAGAAGACATTCTGGCAAGATGAGAAAATGAGTCCAGCTCTATCAATATTGGTTCAAAAATTATAAATTTTGTTTTAAATTGTGGAGCAGAATGTTTTCTTGAGACCAAATTTATAATTTTTGAACCAATATTGATCGGGCTGGAGTCATTTCCCCATCTTGCCAGAATGTCTTCTCTGCTCAACCAGACTATAGCGTATGCTATAGGTACCTACCCAAGGTTATTACAAAATAATAATTTCTTTAATAACCTTGATAGTTACCTATCAAAACAGTTTTTCAAGCTCTTGGTGATGTAGTCAGTTACAAAAGTTTTTTGGTAGCAACTAAACATCTAATCTAAAAGAATCACATCAATAATTATAATTCTTGTAATACGTCATTAATCAAATAATTATTTATTGCAGTGATTACCTTTTTTCGACTGAGCTTTCACTTCACCAAGTGGAATCATTCTGGTTGGATCTTTAGCGGCCAGGACATCGGCAACTGTTATCAGAGGCTTTTTCAAATCAGCGTACTCCACTTTGACCTGTCGCGCTGCTCTATTGGCTAGATCCCATGAGTCGGCTACTATTATTCCCACTGGCTGCCCGGCATACCAAACATCCTCTTCGCAAAATATCTGCAAGAGATAACATACTTTTAGAGATCACAGAAAGATATTCTTATAAAAGAATGAACAGTTGAGAATAAATTGTGATCAACCTCACAATAATTAAAACCAATTGGAAATGTGTGAATTTTAGTTATTTATACATTAATCATAATTACACCCATCATTGACCGGGTATATGAATATGAATTGTGATCTTATTTCAATTATCGAGTTGAGATCTCAATGAATTATTCAGAAATTCAAGTTGAAACACACGATTATATAAAACAGTTTTCTTTCTAAACACATATAATGAAATGTTCCTACTTGAATATCTCAATAAGTCATTGAGATCCCATATCTCAATTTAATAGTCGAGGTAACATTAAACTTAGCCTACAGTTTTTTTCATTATTTCAACACAAATCCATATTAATTACAGTATTATTGAACTATACTCTGTCCACGGAGTGTTTGGACCTAAGCTCCTCCCCCATTTTGACGTCGCAGGTGGCTTTAGCCAATGGCAAGTAAGGGCATCATGCGGCAGCTGTTACTTTTTAGGTCACAGTCATGCTGTGAAAATCTGGGAAACGCAAACCTTTCACTTTTCCGAGTAAAGAGAATCTATCAAAATTTATGTGTTTGCACTGTTTCAGCTGATTTACATAATTCAAACCTCTCATGGAAGATTTTTTGGCGGATATGTTTTGTTCTTTGTTTTAACTTCAACAAAACAACATAGTTCTTAAAAAAATATTGGTTTTATCGAATTCAAAGTACATACAGTAATGAGATTCATTTATTGCGAATGTAAACTTTAGATTAGTTTCTAAAGACCTACTTGAATTTACAGTAGTGTGTAGTTCAATGAGTTTGAAATTCCCGGCTTGAACTGAGCAGTCAAAATAATAATAACAAAAATATTATGTTCAAGGTATGTTTAGAAGGATATAAAATTTGCCGAGCAACCATAAAACATTAATATTTCTAAGGCCACTCAAAAATTCGATATTGAAATTCCAATATCGATTATAAATTTCTACGTTCCTGGCAATTACGACCGCTTGTGAGCTGGTCGGATCATGACGTCAGAACCTCGAAGGAGGAGCTTAGGTCCGAACACTCAGTGGACAAAGTATATATAGTGGTTGGGGAGCTTCAAATAGAAAAGTTACGAAATTGTAAAATACCATGTACAAAAAATCAAGTTTGTGCCCGTTATGAATGAAACTCAACCCTACTATAGTCTGTCCAAGCAAAGAAGACCCTCTGGCAAGATGAGAAAATTACTCCAGCTCAGTCAATATTGGTTCAAAAATTATTTATTTGGTCTCAATCGTAGGAAACATTCTGATCCACAATTTGAAACCGAATCATTAATTTTTGAATCAATATTGACCGAGCTTGAGTCATTTTCTCATCTTGCCAGAGGGTCTTCTTTGCTTGGACAGACTATATATTATAGCATTCCATGAATGGAAATTTTTCTCTTTGATTTTTTTTTGTTTTAATTTATTGAAGACTGTAAGTGTATTAAGCGCAACATCGGGATATGTGAACATTTCACTACAATTGCTATAGGCTATAAGGAAATGGGTCTCAGATAGTTCAAGATTATGACCCATATAATGATAAGGAAGAAGACTCACCTTTTCGTTTTCAGGAGTGAACCAATCCACAGGTTGGAAGTTGTTCTCTCCAGGAATGTCTTTGGCTGAATAGAACGCCTGCACTCCTGGCATTTTCTACAATAAAATGAATTACAATCAACTCACTGTAACTTAGGTATCTAATAAATTATGGAACATCCATATAGCTTTCAATGTCAGCTACAGCTCGCTGCAAGCTGAGAAGACACGCCGATACAATACACTTTACACTAACGGCGTGTCTTCTCAGCTTGTGCGAATTAGAACTATATAATTAGTTCACTGCTCTGGGTAACAAATAATGCTGATTCATGATCAATTTCCTTGTGAATCAAGTCAATCTTACAATGATGGTTTGTTTCTTGTCAGTACAAATATTTTTTGGTAGTGAATTAATAACTAAATAATTATTATTCAAGAAGATCTTAGTACTTTTAAAGAATTTATCTGAATTGGTAATCAATAATTTCAATTACTAGATTTATATTTGGAATCCTTATGCAGAAGTCTTCCCAATTATTTAAACATAGTCAAATGAATAAATGATTTATCAATTTCAGAGCACTCACCAAAGCTTGAGAGGCATCAATAGATTTGATTTTGGCGTTTCCAACTGTAGCAATAACAAATGAGCAGTAGAGTTGTCCACTGATTTCCTGTATGTCATTGACAAATACAGCCTCTCCTGTAAGAGAAATAATGGGAGCACCTGATTGACTATAACAGCCGATATTCAAGCAACAGCATTCTCTTCAATTTTATTACATTGAGAATAGCATGAATGGAAAAATTACTGGAATGTCATTTTATCGAAGAAACCATTCATCCAATTGATTCAAATAACGTGTGCCATTTCACAAAAATTGAAAACTTTTGGGAACGCCCACACCCAAAAATTTTATAATTGGTTTCTATTTCTCACTACCCCAAAACAACAAATGCCTATTATTGAAAAATTCAACTCATTTATTTGAAAATTATTATCAGTAGCATTACTTACTTCACAACAGCCTTGATAAGTGGTTTTTGAAAGTAAAAAATTATAAAAATATTACATTGATGACAGTTTTCTCAATCGTTCAATAAACAGAGTTTTATAATTAGTCCTATTATAATGGGTTAATCCTATTATAATTATAATAGGACAACACAAAATCACATTCATTTACCTGAGCATTGCATCAAAGCGTCTAGTTTTGGTATAGGTTTGGTGACAGGCCAAATGCTCTCGTTGGTTGCAAATTTATCTTCTCCGCTAGAAATGTTTCGAACAAGTTGACCGCCTCCACTCCTATACACGGCGGCAATTGTCTCAGGCGAGATACTTAGAACAAACTGAAATATTATAAAAAGTAAATTTAATGCATGATTACCGGTAATATATTACAAACTATTATAAATAAAATAATTAGGTGTATCAGTGTATACAATCAAACGGAGTTCAATAACTTCAATCCCGAACAAATCACACTTAAAATTTTAGATTTTAATTCTCGAAAAAATCCAACAGTTGCCGATATGAATTTGTTCCTACCAAGAACAAAGAATAACCAACAATTATGGAAATGTAACATAATCAAAAGTTCTTCGAGTTCTAGTACAGTGTACCGCATTACCAAAGCATTCGGACAAAAAGTATACCTTTATTGGTAATCTAGTACTTCCAAATCTAGTATTTTTCAAGACGTTTTGGACGTTATTAGTCTGTGTTTTTAGCCAATAAGTTTATTATTTTCTGTAAATGGATAAATAAATAAATTTCCTTTCATAATAAACAAGCAAGTATAAATATGAATCAACACAAGTAGGCCAGTGTATTTGAAAAATATATCATGGACAGTGCTTATTAACAGCATGATGACATGCATCTACAAGGATAATTTTTTCTTGTATGTTAGTTAGTAAATGAAAATTGAAATCACAGTACCCTTTTTAGTAGATGAACACAACATGTTTCGCACTCTTTAGAGGCATTCTAGAATTGAATCCCTCTGAAGAGTACTGTAATGTGAATTCAATTTCTAGGCTATTTACTAACATACATTAATAGTAGCCCTAGAATATTTCTTCTTGTATTAAATGACTCACTGAAACTTACCTTATAGAATAATGAAATAGCTATATTTCTTCTGTATTCGACAGAGCCTAGGGTGGGATCCGTATTAGGTCTCAGTTCTTTTTTTAGAATTTCAAGAGCTCTCTGTAGAGTAGCTTGGTCCAATAAATTTTTACCATTGAGGAATTTTTCAGTGTCTTTAGCATGCACCTGATAACAATTGATAGGTATATCAGTTAGTTTCCAACAGTTAAAATCATCCAATATACAGTATAATAATAATATGGTACTGATAATCAGTACTTACATGAACACATGAATGATCAACTTATTCATGGTACTGGTTAACCGTCCAACAAGACAACTGCTTCTGATGAAGAATAAGTTAACTATAATTGCTTAGTCTATCTCAGACTCAAGGGGATTTTGAATGCCCCCATAAGCATTTTAGCTTGTGCATGGGTAATAGATATTGAGTGCGAAGGTGATTGATGAGGTGAAAAACAGCCATGCCTACTGGGACTCGAACCCAGACCAGGCAGTGCTACAGACTGAAGGTTAGTGACGCCCCAGCCCACTGCGCCAACCTGACCGGCCAATTTAAATAAGACAGGCCTAACTCAAGGCTGCATAGCATATTATCAACTGTGTAAGTGAAAACCAGCCTGCCCAACGGTGGGATGGTTGCCAGTACTTGGTTTCAAGTTGAAAACTTTCATTATTTTGAATAAATACCAAAATCCACTTTGCATTCTAAAGTAGAGTCTACCAAATTTGGGATATTGTAGTGAGTAGCTGCTTGGATTTTTTTATTCTTGTTGGACGCCACATTGACATATGGGAGCATCGGGTTAAAATAATTTGTAATTCACTAACAAGAATTACTTTTATGATGCAAAGGTAGCATTCCCAAGCGACAGCTCATCGACCTTGATCTTGTTAATGATTCACTTATTGTAAATTACTTAAAAAGGGTGAACTTATAACTATTGATATATTTTACATTAGTAGCCCTAATAACAAAGTGAAAATTTATACAGTAATAAAGTTAGGCTTAAAATACTCTATGTAAATAGAGTTGTCATGGTTAGAGCGCCGCAGCTCAAGCCCGGCAACAGCAGCCGGGGAGCTCGAGCAGCTAGTCTAGAGCCGAGCGCGCGCAGCTGGAGCTGCCGCTTGTGAAGGCTAACGTGAAATAATGGTCGTGGATGGAAATTATTGCTGAGCACGCTGATGCAAGATCCCAAGGACACTGCTTGTAGTGTGTATTTTTCAACTTTACTTTAAGATAGGTACCATTAAATTACCTCGGTACGTCCTGTTTGTTCATATTATATAGGTTTTCCTTTGGTAAAAAAACTCAACAATAAGGATCCAATAACTTTCATGCCTGGAAGCTATTATCAATATATTGGACATTGTAAACTATGGCTTGATCTATTTTTCTTTGATAGGCCCAAGACCCAAAGTTAAAATTGAACCGCGTCATCCTCATTTTATTTTCTCAACAACAAACTCAAGAAAAGCGTACGCGATACCTGCTTTGATATTGAGTTTATTAACAAATTATGCAATTCTCACTAGAATATAAAGTAAGTTATCTGTCGTAATCCTAGCAAACTTACAACAAATTTTGTTATGAGTTGTGAGTAGCCTACATCGTAAACCTATTCACCGAACACCGCAAACTGAACTTTTATAAATAACTTAGTTACGTATAATCCTATTTAAACAAATAATTTAAAAACCTACTATTATTTCTTCCAATTGCTAACTTCCTTATAAGTTATACCAAGAAGCTTGTAAATGTGAGTAGATATGCTGGGACGCATTCAGACACACGCACGCAAGCCAGCCAATCACAGCTCTTGTCTTGTCCTCAACAAGAGCTGTGATTGGCTGGCTTGCGTGCGTGCTCACACGTGCGTCCCAGCATACGCCAGATTTGTTTTGAATTTGAAAGTTTCAAAATGATAACGTATCGAGTATCGATACCAAATTTATCGATAAACGGAGATGAAAAAATCGATAGTTGTTGCTCATTTATAAGCCGGTAAAAAAATGCTAATTCAAATGTACGCTAAGGCTAATTCAAATGAATATGGATAATGTAATAAAAAATATAGGTTACATACAATGGAAATAAATTTTACAAATTATGAAAATTTTATATACTTTTTCTTTTTGACTGATTCATATGATTACCAAGATTGACTAAAATAATTATTATTATATTACAAAAGATCTCAACTTACCAAGTCGGGACTGATTCCTCCAAAGACGATTCTGGGTGTATCAATAACTTTGTAGTTATTGAATTTATCAAGTTGAAACCTGAATCCAGCATTGACGTAAGCCACAGTGTTTTGGGCACGTTTCATCACCTATAGAAAAGATTTACTTTTTTAAAAGATTTATTTATTTATTACAAACGTGATACAACAATGAGAGGTTTAGAGCTCTAAGCCAAAACAAACCTCATTAAGAACAAATGAATTACACAAAATTAGATATTAATAAACAATATGATGAAAGCATATGAAATTCAAGTAAAAAAACAGCAATGGAAAAATGTCTTAGATAAAACTAAACATACAATATGAGGAAAGATAATATTAATTTATAATAGGTAAAGTGAAATAACTATCATATGAAGCAGAGACTATAGGTACATTATAGATAGAACTACATTTATATAGATATTTTAGAAAGAAAAGTCAAGATAAGTTGAACCAAAAATTGAAATTATGGTCTACAAACAGTTTGAACATCTATAAATTAAGAGCTTCATAACATTTTTTACTAAATTTGCGCAAATTATCTGAGAATGGATCCAGGATCGGATTGAATTTATTATAAAGTCTAATTGTTCTCTGAATGAAACACTATTTAGAGCAAAGAGCATAAGTAATCTAGGCCTGTTTAACGGAACAAAGAAATTTAGGAATTGTATTATGTTTGGAATGTCTAGATCGTGATTCAATATTTTATACAATGTGATCAGTGATATGTATTCTCTTTTATTTTTCAATGACATGATTTGGAAATTTTTTCTCAAATTACTCATAGAGTAGTTAAAAGCAGGCTATGTTGTGAAGACAATCAAAAGAGTTTGAGTCTTGATCAAATATTAATCTGATTATCATCAATTCAATTACAAAATCTAATTATATACTGGTTCAATATTATTTTTTCTGATTCATCATCCATTTTTTCACCTATTCTACCTATTACATTCTACCTATATATTGTGTAGACTATAATATCAACGCGGAAGTGAACACAACCTTTCAATTGGACTATTATTGAAAAACAATTCCATGATTTTTTGCAAAAGTATGCTGGACAAAACATCTGCCTTGACAGTCAATCTGGTTTCTGGCATTCTAGGTCAATAAATATATTTATTATTACTCGTTGTTTGTACGATAGAGAAGGGAAGATCATCCTTCTTGCTGGAAGAATAATGGATGATAATTAATCGAATAGAGAGAATAGAAGGGAAAATATATTCTCTCTACTCTGTGCTAGTACCTTACCTTATAAGTTTTGATGTAGTATTTGGAGTTTTCAAGAGCTGGAAAGTTGAATCTTGTTATCAACTTCTTTTCAACATTCTTCATTGCAAGATATTCCATCATGCCAACTGTCTCAGCCACCCCGTCACTTTCCTCTGTAATAAAATTGAGAATAATATTATAAAATAGAGCTTTTATGACCCTATGTTGAAATTTTTCCTGTCTAGTTAATAATAAGCTATAATCATTCAACTCGAGCTGTATGCTTGTATGTGACAGATTGAACTTTCCAACAAAAACTCAACTCAAGAATAAAAAATAAGATTATAGATGTTGATTAAGGGCATAATTCTTTTTTGGCATGAAATTCATATGAGAACTTTGAGAACAAAGAATAGTTTTAAAAGATTCAAACTTCAAACCATTGACAGATAATCCGCAGTGTTATTAGTATATTAAATGTATTCTCCACTTATCTTTAGAGTCATGCAGCTGAAGAAGTATTACATCATGTTTTATGACATTATATCAATAGACTACCGTACTGTATTTATATGTAACAACTTACAACATAACTTGTTGATTTGTATTCAAAACTATACATTATATTATGAGTACTTACAGTAGCTATATAGTGAATACTGTAGTATTGTTATTGGTAATCAAAATATAAAGTTATCATTTTTCTCACTATAAATCACTCATATCCAAAATTAATTATTCAAAAAATATAGAAAAATTTATTTACTTACCAAGTGTGATGACAGCCCCCATAGTTTCAAGTAGTAGAAAAATGTCAGATGGAAAGTCATGATGCTTATGTTTGATGCTTACATTTCCAGCTAAAGTTCCTATCTGCAATTTAAATTTGAATAAATTATAAGTCTTGGAAAAAATCAAGTAACGATAGAGTCATTGCAAAATGAATGCTGGTAACATACCTATAGGATGTAGATTCTTCAAATTTCTACATTTTGCTGAAAAATTTATTTACTACTATATATTGTATTTAAATTTATTTAATACTATATATTGTATTTTTACGCGTAATAAGTGATTATTAAATTGTATTGAATGACTGCTTTCGTAGAGAGTGGAGTTGAAGCGCAGTTCTCAACTCTCTATTATAAAATTTTAACAATTCAATCTGTTAAAATATTTTAAAATTCAGGTGCTACGGTGTTAGATAAAGGTGTAAGGTTATTTTTACAGTTCAACATGTTAAACTTGCAAGTTTCAATCAATAAAATATTTCTGTCAGTGGAAAGTATGAAAAATATCCTAATGATTCTTACATTCCTCACAGGAACGGTTGCTACATGATCAATATGGTCAGCTATTATATTTCCATAAGAAAACTTCAATGGATTCCTATTTGCAGCATAGCGAAAGTGTTTCATAACTTCACTCAAAGTGGTACTGGCTCCAAATTTTATGTAATCATTGGTTAGAATGAATTGTTTCAACGATCTGACTCTTGAAATGTCAATATACCAGTTTGGTTGAGGGTCACTCTTGTACAGGCCTGAAATAAAAAACGTTGTCAAATGGGGAAAAAATAAAATTTAAAAGCAACTCGGAAATTTTGAGGTGTCTATAACAATTATTTTCACATTGGAACTTTATTAATAATATTTATATCATAAAAACCAGCAATACAAAATGGAAATTTTTTCTGTTTAAAATAATAATCTCAATACCTACTGTACCCTTTTAAATTAGTCTTA
Source organism: Sogatella furcifera (assembly GCA_017141385.1). Classification (NCBI taxonomy): domain Eukaryota; kingdom Metazoa; phylum Arthropoda; class Insecta; order Hemiptera; family Delphacidae; genus Sogatella; species Sogatella furcifera. The sequence goes on along the minus strand of CM029547.1, from coordinate 6,548,883 downwards.
TTTGAGCAAAACAAATTTGTTTAGTTTGCATTTGAAATGACTCTAATGAGTCGAAACATGTTATGCTCAAATGAAACCAGTTTAAAAAGGGCGCTGTGATTATTATTTCAAACAGAAAACATTGATGAAGTACCCCCAAGAAAAAGGAAATTTTAAACTGGATATGATACATATATTTGTATTATTATTGTTCATTCCTCATATAATTATAGCACTGGAATTTATTTACATTATTTTACAACTGTGACGGAATATGCACTAATTTGTGGGATGTTCAATATTTATTTCTAATATATTTAGCTATAGTAATAATTATTGATGAATTGATTAATGAAAGCTAACATTAATTTTTTCTACTGTATCAATTGACAATATACTGTATAATATCTATTCATACCTCTGCTTGTTCCACCACATAACAGCATGCATGACCTGTCACCAGCCATCTCTAGGATTTGAAAAATCTCTGCCTTTGAATTAGCAGTGAACCAACTTTTATAATAATCGTTGATTCTGACTGAGAGTGGTGCCAGCGCCAATTCAACAAAATCGTGTTCCAATAAGTCGTCTTCAACTTCATCTACATTTTTTGACTTGTTTTTACCGCATATGGTTTTGCAGCCTCCTCCATTGCCTTTACAGCATGTTGACTGTCCGTCCTAAATTTGAAGAATTAAAAATAAAGATTTGAAATTAATTTATGTGATAATCAAGAATAATCATTGGGGTAATTGAATATCATTCAGCTTGTACCACAACAAAGTTACTCACACCAAGATTATTATTTTGTTCTCAATAATATTGATTTTATACATCAAATTGGAACTAGATGTGATCAAACAAACTTATTCATCACTTATAAACTTATAAATTCAAAACTTTAGAAGTTTATAAATTGTAAACTACACAATTCATAAACTGATAGAGTATTGTGATTTATTAAATTGAATGTAGGCTACCGGGAATAAGAGTTTAATAGCTGATGTAGAGTGAAGATATAAAAGAAAATATTGGAATTCGACGAATGACTTACTTCCATATCATTGACAAATTTCAATTTCAATTCTTTTGGTGCATCAGCCGCAAGAGACTTGAAAGCATCCAGTATGTTTCTGTATCCAGTGCATCGGCAAATATTCCCACCAAAAGCGTTCTCAACTTCTTCCATCTTGACTTTCGGGTTAGCTTGGAGGAGACTGAAATCAATGTAAAATCAGATGAGAGAAATAGAACAATTATTTCCAATCCTAAAGAGTCACTATTGACATTATTGTTGTTAGAAATGGTGAATTATTGTAGAATAAATTCAAAGAGATCATTTTTGGAGACTGAAATTTATATTAAATTATATTGGGGGAACAGAATGGTTATTTCAAATTCTAAAGAGTCACTATTGACATTATTATTGTTGGAAATGATGGTATTATTTATCTGAATAGTTTGAAGAGCCACTACGGTATATATAGTTATAGTATATACTATTAATGTAGTTGCAAATGATGGAACCACTTGCGATAAAATATTAGCCAAACTTTTCATTTGATCTGCATGCGCCCATGGTATATTAAACTCAATTGTAATATTGAAATAATTGGAATGAATATTATTGTGATAAGTACGATCTTGTAATTGAAATGAGGCCTTTGAAATAAGAATATTGATCATGGTCTCATTTGGATCATTACTTGATTTTCTTCAATAGAAAAAAACAAACAAAATCAATTCAATATTCTCAAGTAGGATTGCAAGATCAGTATGATCTATATATAGGCTATAGACTGAGCAAGTGTAGTTGGATTTTTTTTCAAAATCGACTCCTTATATATTATTTAATTATTCATAATGATGCAGATGAATACTGTACAGCAAAAGTTCATACAATGGATAGAATGTCACCCTAATCAAACATAATAATGTAGCCTACCAGTAGTCTACTAATATGTATAAGCATTATAGTATTTTGCTCAAAGATTATTGGAATTCGTGAATAGGTGGGATACGAAATACCCTATTCAATAAACCAGTAAGAGTTTATTCATTCTCATCTAATATTCGTTAAAATTCTTCTGCACTCTCGTCTATCTGCACTTATAATAACTAAATAATAAATATGAATACATTTTCCTAAAAATTTGATCATTTCTCTAATTGTCATGAAATAGCCTACCTGTACATGTTCATGACCATCCCAGGTGAACAATATCCACACTGTGAACCATTGAAACTGGCCAGTGTTGTTTGTATCTTGTTATATCCTTCTTTTTTGCTGCCAATTCCTTCATTGGTTGTGATGGCCCAGCCATTACAAGCGTGAACCATGACTAAGCACTACAAGAAATTTCCAAATAACTATTAAAAAAGTTACAATTTTATGAAAAATATTAGTAGGCTAGCCTATAATTTAGTAGATATAATTCAGCCAATGTCTGTCAAATATACTGATGGCCTAAAACCTGTAAAATATGGTGTTGAACTTAGAAGAGAACTCTTCTTACAGAAGTTTCCATATATTAATGAATAAATTTATATCCAATAATAAATTAATATCCATGATATTAAATGAATAAATTTGTTAAAAAATGCCAATATATTGGTGTGAAATGGATAGAAAAATGAAAGTGGTAGGACATCTTGGGAGGGGGATATTCACTGTATAAACAGAAGAGTGTTGCCAGTTGTCTTATAAGATCATTCACAAAAATTCATTGACTTTTTTGAGTTTTGAAAAAGGGGGTGTGAAAACTACTGATGAGTTTCATGAAAGAATCGCTTTAAAATGAAAATAGCATAATATAACAACAGCCTATGATATTGAGTATAAAGAATTGAAAAAAATTGAAATAATATTATCAAGTCACAACTATTATAATGAACTTCAGTCTGTCCAAGCAAAGAAGACCCTCTGGCAAGATGAGAAAATGACTCCAGCTCGGTCAATATTGATTCAAAAAATATTGATTTGGTCTCAAATTGTAGATCAGAATGTTTTATACGATTGAGACCAAATCAATAATTTTTGAACCAATATTGACCGAGCTGGAGTCATTTTCTCATCTTGCCAGAGGGTCTTCTTGCTTGGACAGACTATACCTATGTTCATATGCCTGTCCCTGTGTGTAATGTGTTCTCATATTATAGAGAACGCATTATTATAATAATATCTTTGATAATATTGATGTACGACATATCGGTTCAATAATTAATAAATTTTTACTTGTGAGCTCTACTAATAAAATAGAGTAAATAAATATGATAAATATATAATAAAATAATCTTACCGAATTAACTGCGAAAATTTCAACTTTTCTGGTGGAAGGATTGACAATTTTCGCAGAAACTATGCAGCAGCCACAGCCTCCCTCAACACACATAAATTTGGTAGCTTTGAGCCTGGCATTATCTCTTATGAAAGTATTCAATGAAGTACCGATCTTCACATCATCGGAAACTGTCAACAAAAGTTATAACCGTATCATTTTCATATATAAATAATCAAACTTTTATTCCCCATACCATTTGCTTTTCACATAATAGGTATTTTAATACAAATTTTTTGAGCTTTAGGCTATTGCTGACACAATAATTCATTAAAACAAATAAATAATATCTAATTTATTTCATTTTAATAAAGATTACCTTATCTCTAAATTTATTCCATGCCGTAACTATAGGCTACTGGATTCAGAACTAAAACGGTACGTACTTATAAGTTACCTAAAAGTTTAATTGAAATATAATTTAGGAAAATTCTATGACCATAAGCTAAAGCCTGTAAATTTTTAATGGATATACACATATCATATTTATATCGTACTATGATCAAATTATTATGAAGTGTGGAAATGAAATTGTACATTAATATACATAATTATAATTAATTAATAAATAGGAAATTAATATTAATATTTTAAGCAGTAATCTTGACTTTATTTTGAGAGGTACAGATCTCCATATAAGTAACTAAGTAGCCTACATAATACTATCATACGATAGTAGAGATCTGAAAAAAGTAACTGTACAATATAATATAGTTCATGTAAACTCAGTAGTATTTAGCATACCGGTACGGCCTACTATTAATAGATAATGAAAAATGAGAAATTTTAATAAAAATTGAATAATCACAGCACCCTTGAATTATTTTTTAATAATTATTTGTATAACAATAATCTGTTATTTTTCAAATCTTTATTAGCAATTATAAGTAGCTCTAAACAACAATTGAAGCATTTTGAAATATTTATAACAATAAGTTACCTCTGTACACATTTCCATTTATTGTGAAAGTGACTGTTTTGTTGTACTTATAATCGATCAATCTGAAAATTATAAATAAATTAATAATACCTAATGTTCAAATTTTACCTGGAACCAAAAGCATTATTATTTTGGTGAAGAAAATAGGCTAGATCATAATTCACCTCATCAATCACCTTCAAACTCATTATCCATTACCCACGCACAAGCTAAGATGCTTATGTGGGTATCACCCGCAATTTAAAAAAATTACTACGTATATTGATATCATACGCATATTTTTCCAACAGCATTATATTTTATCTACATTTAGGTGCTTTTTTGCATGATAGAAATAATAGAATGAATACAATAATAACATAATTTTCACTTTTTGGTCGAAAAATTGGCTTCTTCATACTTATTGTGCCACGTTTGCACCGGAATGTTAATAACATTTGTTAATAACTTTTTTGAATAACGTATTATTAGGCTATATAGACTTTATATAATACATAACTTGTTATATAAAAGTTATTAACATTCCAGTGTAAACGTGGCTTTACAGAGCCATGATCAATTTTATGTTTGAATTAAAATTCTTTTAAAATAATTATTTGAGTCAATAATGGAAATCTTCTCTTTTATATTTTACAATACAAAGCCATCTTTATAATACGGTACGGTAGGCTACTATAGATCATGTATTATTATTTTCAAAGAACTAATTTTATAACTGTTTCAAGTGTAGGCCTACTTGTATTTCCATTATTCTTGAGACTTTCAGTATAATTAGCAAGGAGTTCTAAGCTTTGAAAAATCAAATTGATAGTAAAAGAAGTTCAATTGTGACAATACAAAATTGATTGCAGATTATAATAATTTACTTGGAATATGAATTATTTTCAGGTTACTGTCAGACTGGGTTCCTCATTCTTGAACTTCTGGAAACATGAGACATTTAAAATTGATTTTCAAATGTAGGCTACTGTACTGCAATACTGGTAAGTACTGTATCGAGATCGCAAAAAATTAAATACTATAATGTTTACTATTCATAAAGTACGGTACAATAATCGAAAATACTCACTTATTCCCTACTGCCACTCGTAAATCTCCCAGCAGTGGTATTTCATCATTGCCTTCCATTTTGAATGCAGAGTACCGTAGTTAATTAGAAATAGAAAAGCGGTTCATTAAGTAAACCTTCTTATATGCACGATGCTTTGTTATCACATAAGGAAAAGGCAATCGATGTAAATTTATTCTTTCCACGATATTGTGTGTGTGTCCCCTTTCCAATACATACACACAGCCGTAAAATATTTTCGCTCATATGTCATTGTCATCTATTTTAATATTACAATCCCTTTATGTCAGAATACCATTGCAAAACAAATAGTTGGATGAATAATCACTCCACAATTTTTGTAGATAATGTCGTATTCGACTGAATTGGCATATATGTGGGTACCGTACCGTATAAGTTATAGAAGACTATCTGAATTCATTTAGCAAAAATTATTAGATATTTACTTTTCCAGCCGGAACATACCGGAATAGCGTTCCAGTACCTCTTTGTTAGGTATATAAATGGAATATTTTTATAAATATAACTTATCTATAGAAGCAAAATACATATTATATATATATATATATATATATATATATATATATATATATAATACATTTTCTGGAAAAAAGCGTTTTTGGATATTATACTTATATATATATATATATATATATATATATATATATATATATATATATAATATAGAACCGGTTCCAGCATTCCGGGGCCATTTTCTAGAAAAAAGCGTTTTAGGATATTATACTTCACAATTCAAATGCACCGTAGTTATACGAGATACACAGTGTACTTTCTTTCATGAATGATTGTGATAGCCTAATTGTTTGCAAAAATAGAAAAATTGGAATAATTATATTTGGATAAAATGTAAGTTACGTCTCAGAAATGGGATGAATATCAGGAGTAAAAGTAATCTCCTCTCGTTTTTTTTCATTTTTATTCAATCTTGATTAATTCTAATGCTGATAAGTATAGCAGGTTGTAATATATGCATTATTTGCATTGATAGAGATTACATTTCTTGCATGAGAATACAATAAAGTTATCATATTTAGCTATTTATGTAACTTAATGCAAATTGCTTCTATTATTGTTTCAAGAACTTAGATATCGTGAATTCATGTTGACTATAACTATAATCATATAACATTCAATCCATGAGGATATGGCTTTCATTTTCATGTTGATTCCAATAATTGAAGCATGACATACCTAATTCAAGGTAATATGCACATTGTTCATGAATTGTAAGTACTGCAATTCAACTCTATTAGGAATTCAATTTTCCTGTAATGACGTAATTGCTGGTGCTTATATCCACTGCAACACATTACATCAACAAACAATCTACAATAACATATAGTTGGATGTCAATGAGCTTGTTTATAGATAATACACAATTATGTCTATTATAGAGACTGAATAATAATATACATAATTATACAGTCTCTATAATGTCTATTACATTTGATAAAAAACATGTGAACAAAACTTGAATAATTCAAATTATCTTAACAATGAAAGTGATAAAAATAGGTTTTGTAGCTTAAAAAATCACATTTTCAAAAAAAACTGAAACACTAATATATTTATTGTATTATCTGTATTTCTATTTCTTGTATTCTATTAAAAATTTGACAAATAATGATCGAGTTAAAATTATTAAATAATTATTATAAAAATATTATAATTATTTATTAAAAATTATAAATGATTATTATTATTTGGATGTGGAATTAACAAACATCACTGACTAGATAAACATAAATTATAGCGAATTTTTTACTTTTTGTGAAATTGTAATAAGGGGAGGGGATCGGCATTAAAATAAAAGAATGGAATATTTTGCACAATAAGAATACAAAAGCTATATGATAGTATAACAGCTATATATTTATTATTTCAACAAAATGTTTTATACAATAAATTAAGCAATGAGAACAGTGAACAGAAGTTTATTCTTTATAGACCTAAATGATAATTTTCTATCACAATAATATTCGAACACACACAAAAATGTATCACAATACAGTAGGCTACCGCGAACTGCTTATAATAGTAGCCAACTGGCTCCAAAATAGACGTTGAAATTTGATATTAAATTATAATTATGGTGTGTAACCTGAAGTACTCACATAATTTCAAAGGTTTTAAGGCTGAAAGAAAAACACAATATTAAATTATTATTATATTAAAAACACAAATAGTGTTATATTAAACAAAATAGCTCTAATAATCAGTCCATTTCTAGTCTAGCGTATGGTAATTCTTATCATTATTAAAACTTTTAATAGAATATATACTGACTGTATTCTACTGATACTGACTGTATCAAATTCAACGTAAGTTTTTTCTTCCACTTCCCGCTTGGTATCAATCAGGATATTCTTAAAATATATATTCCAGAATTCTGAAAAAGTGCAATAATACTAAGTAGAGAAATATATGAGAATTTTCTCGAATAGCTCACAGCCGATCTCAGTTTCAAAAGTTGATTATAGGGATTTGCAATACCCTGATAGAAATAATAATCATTTCTTTCTATTTTCGACCATTGCATTTTCATGAGAAGTAATTAATTGTAGTCTATACAGTATAGTAAAACGTTTCCATTATAAGCATTATAGGTCTACTACTGAACAGCTTTTCGTAGATGAAAAACTCATTTTTGGAATGATATATTTAGTTACGTTTACAACAGAGTATTTATTGAACGGATGAAGCAGGAATAATTTTACAAAAAAAAGGCATGCCGTATTTTACCTGCTGGTGTTTTAGCGGTCATACTTCAGTATTCCCTCGTTATAAGGAATAAAAAAACTGCACTTGGATAAATCCTGATCATAAAAGCTGAACACACTGAAACATTTTCTATTTCTACTCTGTTTAGTATAATGATACGCATTTATTTCTATTCTATTGTGAATAAGTGAGTCGTAATTTTCATGTTCAGTCTTCACACGGTACAGTTTGGTTTTACGTTTCCAATCCCATACATCAAAATACTTTTCATAAGAAAACAGTACCAAACTACCTAACGACCTATCAATTTTACATATTTCTTTCTCCACAGGTAGCTCACAAATTTCTCTATCATCTCTCGGATTCCATACTTTGACGACCTGCTCTGAGGATCTGTATATCACGAATTGGTCCACCAGACAGAAGGAAAAATAGTCCACCCGACCAGAATTAAGTATCACAGACGTTAGAAATTTTCCATTGTAGTCCCAAACTTTCATGGGTGAATAGCCATAGCAAAGATCACGATTAATGTCCACGGCACTGAAACATACTATCAGATTATCATTCACTTGAATTTCGGGAGGAACCACACCGAAAGCTATGTTTTTGAAAACGACTAGCTCGTGGATCCAAATATTTTTTAAAAAGTCATATATTTTCAATCGGTATTCATTATCGATAACTACAACTATATAGAGTCGATTTGATGATATAATTGTTTTTAAAATGTGTTTTACTTGAGTATCGATTGTAATAGAGCAGATCTTGTTGCCACTATCTAGCTGCCACATGGCAATTGAATGGTCTTTCTTTTCCCGTTGTATAACCACCAGGCGATTGCATCCACAATGAGTGGTGGCCGATTCAAGATCCAAATCACTGTCAAAATCGTCACTGCACTTATCCTGCGATATAACCCTCACTAGACTATAGCGGCCATCACTTTTGTTTTGATAGTAGAGATGGAACGACCCACGTAATCTGATAACTATGCTGCGATCACTGACGTTGGTTTGAAAATGAAAGTCTCCACAGCAGATTTCTTGCAATAGAATCGGTTTCGGGGAGAATTTCCACACTTGTGTGCTGAAAACATGGCACAGAACGACGTACTCTTTGTTGAGACCGACTTTGAGACAGTCGTCGCCCTCGATTAGATGGTGGTTGGTTTTGAACTGTCCCGAGCGCCAGTTCTTCTGCAGCCAGTAGAACTTTCGCCAGCTCGATGAGCGGAACACGTCGTCCTGACTCCAGCCGTTCTGTCGACTCAGCATTCGCCACACGGCGTCCCGGTCGAGTACATCGCACCACAGTTGCGACACTCGGCAGCAGGCGAGCAGATCGTCACCGTCCAGGTAGGAAACTATCAGCTCGATCACTTCTATCGGCAGAAAAGTGACAAAATCTAGTCCGTCTGCCATTGTCATTTTTGGAGGTTTTCATCGAATCTTGAAGTCAAGATGCACCTTGCCTCGGAAAAGCTGCTTTTCAAGAGTGCTCCAAGCTGGGGGTGATGTCTGATTCCAGAGCGAGTAGAGAATCTGGTCTCTCTTCTTCATCTGGGGAAAAAGAAAAATAAATTAATGAACATGAGATAATTATGACTTTATCTATATATTGTATTTCATGCATAACTTGAATATAAGCGTTCAATAGTAGCCTATACTATAAAAATATGCACCAGACTTATCTTTCGAATACTTCATGACTCGATAATGAGTTTACAAGTTTTTCCAAAATATTTTGCAAAATTTGTAAAAGCCAGGATATTATCATTTTTTCAAATGACAAAGACTTAACCAGGAGGAAGAATGAAGTTCAAGATTTAAATATTCTGTACCTACTGAGACAGGAATTTTATAATCACTATTTTAATTGTTCACATATAGCGATCTAATTTTCAAAAATTAGTTCAATTACCTATATTTATTCAACCTTTCATAAATTTTTATTGTAAGTAATGTAATAATGAAACTTTTTTGAAACTAATCCAACAAATATTCAAATCTTATATATGTAGATAGTAGATACTTATAGACTTATACGTAATGAAGCCATAATACTATACAGTCAGTTGTCAGTAAGCTTATATGAAATCGAATAAAAATATTAATTTTATAATATTCAATTTAGAGATCAATTGATTTCCGAATATGTGGATTTTTCCCTCCACAGTAATGAGAATATAATCCAAGAAGAATATAATTAGCTTTTCTAATTTTTCTTATCAATATAGGTATGTAGGCTGCTAACGCAGTCTATACATCTGCTACCCCATCATTAATTATAATAGGCCTATATTGTTTCTCATTTTGTTAAATACCGTAATGCTTAAATTTTTTTCATTCCTCCATCATGCAATAGATTTATTGAATCTTGACTTAACAGCGGTAGTGGACAATTATGAAAAATCTGTAGCAGTTTTTTTAATACACTTCAAAAATTAGAATAATAAAATGATCTAAATCTGATATGAATAGTATCAATAATATAAGTAGTTCAAGTATAGTAGCCTATATATGATTATGAAAGTGTGTACAATAACTAGTCATCCTTCCAATGCAAAAAATGTAATATTATTCAATTGGCACATTAATTTATTTAAATTATTAGGGTATAATTTTTTCATTAATCAGAATCGAATAACCATCAATTATAACTGTGGATAAAAATAATCCTTTTGTCTAATCAAAATATTATATCATAGACGACTTACGGCAATTACTCTAATAATTCATGATGTTAAAGTGAGTATTTGATTATATTTATCACACATATTCCTAGGCTAATTATTATCAAACAATGAAATTTCAGAAAAAATGAAACGCACTCATCACAATAATGCCTTTTGTCAACAGAGAGTTTTCTATATGTGGCAGTTAAAACGCAATATCAGTCTGAGCACTAGAATAACTGACATATCTCTGTCGCAGAAAATACTATTTCAAACGTTGAGAAAACGAAAATAGAATTATTGAGAATTTTTACAGCTTGATAAGAAGACGGCAACATTCATGGATGAAATATGTATATGTGTTCTGTGAAAATGTAGCAGTAGGCCCACTTATCAAATTTGTGTCATATTCGCATGATGAATTGTTATCAAATTCGGTTATCTTTACTTTACTTACATGTGAGATGGAGATCCTTTGTTTACAGGGGACTTTCCTCGAAGATCTGAAGATGTATCGGCCTGAAGAAGGAAAGCATATCGGCTTGCTTGAATACGCTATACTAACGCAATAGGTGAACTAAAATCTCGTACTTCCTCAAGCATTTCCGAAAGGAAGTAAAATTGAACATTTTTTATGAGAAAACCAGTTATCAATGTCATTATCAGCAGCCGCACAAAACAAAACGGTAGAGCAGTTGTTTCGTAGCGAGCCGAAGAGTGTGATGGGATCTGGAGAGGGAGTGAGAGAGCAAGTGGGAAAATCAGAGAGATGAAGAGAGAGGCAGTCGGGAGAACCAGTCATTATAATTCGGCCAAGGCCGTAAACGTCGTAACGCCAACCCACAACACACACGATACGTACACAAGACCAAGGCGAAACAAGTTCAACTTTTCAAACGCGGGAGTCAGCTATAAAAAATGTATGAGGAAGTTACTTGGAAATTTCTATAAACAGAAATGCATACATTCCGTTTATAGTGTTATCTACTGACTACTGCTTCAGCAGTCAAAACAAGTATAATATGCTAAAATATGGATGAGACCGGTAAATGAACTCATTTTATAGAGTGCATTAAATTTAAGACAATTTTGACTTCGGGAACGGAATATGTTTAGACTAATATGTTACGAGATAATAAAAGGTTAACATATTAAAAGCTACAGATCCTGGGAGATACGGTACCGTATAAGGCGGTATATGACCCATCAACTTCGCACTACAGATAGTCGTTACAGTTCCATTAATAGGGTGCTATCAAAGACAATGTACTATTAATAGTACATTGTCTTTGGTGCTATCTATCAAGTTCTAAAACAAATGGTTAATAGTTAGGATTGACTTTCAATGTAATAGCCAATAGATAATTTAAAATTTGCCAAATTTTATTTTTTCGATCGAACCTGAATGTAATCATTTCGATCTGATCTCTTATTTACAAATCGTTGAAGTTAAAACTAATATACCTGCTGATAATATTCATTCAAAAATGAAAAACCACTGCAGGCCTACTCTTTTTTGTAGATTTTATTAGATTTGATGTAGCTTTTATTTGTAGATTTTATAAATAAGTCTTATTTATCAAATAAAATGGGAACTGTGATTTTTTTATTTACATAATAAATGCATTAAGAGTATACCTCAACTGGGCTACAAAGTGAACATTGATAATATTTGTACAGCAGCAGGCTCTAGTAGTCTTTTCTGGTGTGAATAAAAATCAAGCTCAAAACTGATTAGTACGTGTACCTATCTGGAAAAATATCTGGAAAGCAAATAATATTCTATAACAGGGTCTGTTCAGTAATAGTAGGTAGGTAGTCTCTTTGAGTGGAATACTTGTGCGGGATTTTTCAAGTCTTTCAACAATTCTTCAACTTTTCAAACGCAAAGGCCTGTATATTTTGTTTGATTCTAATGCTCTTCTCAAGACTAAACTTATAAAATTAAATCTATTTGAACTGGGTTCAATTATTGAATGAAAACAAGTTTCATCTGTCAATATTTTTATATAAATCAAATTTACAATAAATATCACAATTGAGCCTGACTCGAAAATCTTTGAAAAATTCAACCATTAATAAAATAAAATCATAGTTAAACCGCAATTAAGATATAAAAAATCAACAAGCAATACCCAGGCGCATAAAATCACATAGAACTTCTACCGTATTCAAATTGAATCAATTACAAAATTACCGAAATAACGATTATTCGATAGAAAATGCATAACTATTTATAAATTTTAAAAGTTCGAGTCTAGTTGTGTGATCTACTAGCTGCATTTTTGTGCTTCCAATTTCGAACTTTCTATAAATTATACTAGTAGGTCGTTGGCACTAAAATAATTGAAGGAACAAAGCTGGATTGAACATTAAAGTAATTAAAATTATTATTCATATAAACAATACTGTACAATCTTGGGTCTAATATTATTGCCTTGTCACTTACATCTACATCATATTCAAACAGTTCAACAAAATATGAAAAGTTAAAAAGTGCTGCTTAGCTATGTGTTATTTGGTGAAAATGTATGCTATCATTGTTTTTTGAAACTGATTTCGAGATTGATCTCAGACATGTCATTGGAAAGAAATGTGATCCAGTTGAGCCCTATCAACTGATACCCATTCATTAGTATTATACTCAAATTAATCATTGTTAGGCACTATTTGAGGATCGATTTTAATTTTAATTCAAATTTTTATGAAAAAAGACCAATGAATAATACTAATTTTCAGAAAAAATGCAATTTCAAAAATAAATTAATTTTATCAATAAATTAGAAATTATTTTGAATTCTGAAAGAAACTAAACTTTAATTATAATCAATTTCTTTCGTAGTTGTTTTCTGGGGTTGATATTCTAATATGATAGCCTACTTATTTGAAAAATACTATAGCTCTATGTCATTAATTATATTCACAGTGATTTCAATAAGTTTTTTTAGCATTTATGACAATTCAACAATCGAGGAGCTGTCAGTAATATTATAATTTACTAAGTACATAGGCTATATCTATATCACATTCAATCATCTTTCAACAGTTTATAATTATATGATTGATCTAAGACAGCAAAAATATTGAATTTCCTATGTTTCCTTACCGGAATGAATCTAAATGTTGTGTGAGGTTTTAATATTCTCAATTTTAAAAATGAATGCCTATCGTACTCTACTCAGGTTACCAGTGATGTTCAACGATCGGTATCCATTAATGAAAGCTGTATGTGAGAATATGTGAACATCGAATGTGTGTGTAAATATGTGAACTATTTTTGTTGTGATTGAGATTATAGAAAAAATTGCTTACATCCTTTCTAGCAAAATTTAGATGCAATAAGAAATCTTCTGATAACAATCACTATTTGTGAGAAATTAAATAACCAATTCATCTGAGTTTCTATTCATGGAAATACACTAGACTCAGGTTTTACACAACTTCCAAAAAATCGGCAAATTTCATGAACATAACGTAAAAATTGAAACCTGCATTTGAAAAAAATTACAGTTCTGAATTTGGAATAAATAATATGATTAAAGTTGAAGGGTGTATTAGAAAATCGACATGCATTCTTCAAATTAATATACTATTCTCCATTCATTCTTTTCAAGGAAGATATTATTTACGATTGCTTTAAAATATACAGCTTTTATTCTCAATTCATATTATTTGAAAGAATTTCAAAGCAATTTTGACTAGAAAACTGAAGGAACTACGGAAATCAGAATAATTATTTTATAAAAACACGAGTTTTTGTATAACGCATTCATTCTTCATTAACTAACTATTACTGCATTACTATTGTCTACACATTTCAGCCATGGTGAGGTAATTTCTTACAATCTTTGGGCTATAGATATTGAATTATTAGTCTTCTAATGAGATTGATTGGTGTTGATACTTTACTTAATTTAGCCTGGGACACCGGACACCTAGGTGATATTGGGGGGAAGGATCAGGATGATACATAATATCCATCTGTAGAGAAGAGTCATGATAACTCTAGTTTGATACGTAGATAAAAAATAGTGTAGTAATATAGTGTAATAATTGATTATATACGTTTTTCGAAAATAAAGATAATCTAATCAAATCCTTAAAGTAGTCAAGTTTATAGCTTATTTTTTCAATTGGATGTAACAGTAGCCTATTATGCTCATCATTTTTCTTAAGGTTAAGAAACATTGATCATAATTCATGGAAACTTGGAAATTTGTTGTAATTTTTATAACTGACAAGTTATTCAATAACTAAGAGTTATATTGGAATTATCAAGACTCTACAGTTTCAGATGGATCAACAGTAATCACTTAACAACAATTATTATCAATCAACTAGTATGAATAAGCAAACCATCACCTGTGAGCGCGATTCCCATCCAAGCAGAATTTATGTTTCATTTAATGCTATTCTATTTCAAGAATAGGGTGTTGAGCTCCAGCTGTGTGGAAGATATGTTGAGTTCAGGTTTTGAGATGACAATTGGCTTTGTCGAATTGCTTTAGGTAGTCGGCGTACATAGCGCGCGCCTGATTGAGAACTCTGGTGACATTGTGCTTGCGTACCATTTTGTCGAAATGCATTGCCATCTCGTTGTAGTCCATGGCCTTGTTCATGATGAAGTCACGATGCTGTTGTAGGACAGTGATGCAGAGGAACATGAGGAACGGATTGCCGCCTCCGAACTCCTCGGGAGGTGGCAGGGTGCGCGAAGGGGTGGGCCGGATGCTGCTAGCTTCCGTTGCCTCCTCACAGGCTAGTGGCGTCACGTTGCCGTTGGATGTGGGTACTTTCACCTCGCTTAGTGTACCTTTCCGTCGTTCCAGTAACGAGCGTGTCCGGCCGTCGTTTGTGCTACAGCTGCTTTCCGAAAAACTGCTGTTACTACTTGTCTGCGATGTTGTTTTTCTTAGAGTTTTGACAGAAGATTTCTCAGTTTCTACCAACTCGGCATCGTACTCGAGATCGACCTGTTCGTCGGGTGTAGTCGAGACGCGCAACGGATTCTCCCAAACGAACACATCGTCTAAACAGTTGACGGCTGTTTCCGGTTTCTGTTTTTCATTGCCGAACACCTGCCGATCTAGACTTTCCAGCTCCAGTCGGAGCTCTCTAGTCATCGATGTTGTCATCGGGTAAAATTCGGATGAGTCTTCTGGGGAGCTCCTCTCACCGTTCTCTTTCCGGTTTTGTTCAAACCTTTTGTTTTGGTATGGTGAAGTTGCTGGTTCGTCTGGTGAGCTATCATCTTTGGGTGATTTTCTTATGGATTTGGATGCGGCAGCTTTGTCGAAGCTGAGGAACTCGTTGAGGTTCTTGATGACTTTGCCGTCGTTGAGCTGGCTGTCGTCCATGCTGCAGTAGGGACGCGTCTTGCCCTGTTTGGCGAGTCGTCCGCGTGCGCTGCGTGCAGCTAGGGCACCGTCCAGACTGAGCGATGCCGACGAGCTCTGGCGTCGCAGCGCGCAAACTTTGGTGTAGGGCGTCTCCCTTGACGGACGCGGACTGACGGGCGCCGGACTGGTTGAGCAGATGTCGTTCTGCTGACTCAGCGGAAGTTCTGTTTTGGGCGGCGTGCATGGCACTGAGCTCCACATCACCTCGAGCATTCGCAGCGCGTCCTCGAAGGCGAACTCGCGCTTCATCTCCAGCAGCAGCCAACGGTAGCAGAACAGCAAGTCGTCCGCCTAAAATCAACAGTTCACTTCACATTAAGACAATGTGACGAATGTACAATATTTCCAATATTATAATAATAATTATTATTCAACACTAGAAACCGGTAAGCGTAATATTGATTACTTATCTACCCATAAAGTAGTCTTATCTAATGAATATACTGTAGTGGGCTATATTGTAATTGTAATATATGTTTTTTTCTGGCCTAAACTACTACTAATCACTTCATACAAGAGAATCCTCCTTAGAGTCTCTTATTCACATTCTAGAATTCATTATGTTGAGAAAATTTCAAGGTTGATTTTTTTACACTCATCCTCTTTTTATTATACAGATGTTTAGGATGTTATTATGCATTAAATTTGGATAGGCTACTCTTTTTTCTGAGGGTAAAACTCACATGAGCTCAAAGGCTTGTGCGTGGGTTTTGAGATGGATGATAATGAGCTTGATAATGATGAGAGATGACGACCACTTCTTAGGTAGGCGGGACCGACGGATTTTCGTCTCCTCCAGAAGACGAGGTAACCGTATTCATGTAATTGTGCTGTGGTCGAAGAATTTTACCACTGTCGAGTCTCGAACCCGGGTCCACCTGGTTATCAGCCCGGCGCAATATCACTTCCTCCAACGAGCCACTCTTTATTCAGTTAGTTGCATCATGAGCATGAGCTCAACCACATTGAAAGCGTATTGCAGATAACATCGAGTTCACCAGAGATTGATAATGGTGTAACAACCGAAACCAGTATCTCGATTTTTAATAAATCAGTGGTTTGACAACGTCTTGCCTTTTCATTTAATATAATCTGTCATGAATTCTTGAAATTGTCAAAATCTATGTGTTTTTTTAATTAATCGAACCAGGGACAATTCTGATAATGTAGCCTACATCTTCACCGAGATTTCAAAAGCATGAATTCAGGTCAAACATTTGCTAAGATTTAATGTATATTCGCTGAAAGTTCAATAGTATAAATTCAGCTTGAAATACCTGCTGCGATTTGAGGTAGTTGTGAAAGACGGGATCGAAGTATTGGAGGCCTTCGCCGAGATGCTGGAAGCGCTTGGTCATCGTGATGCCGTCGAGCAGGAAGTTGGGCGCGAGGCGCCGCATCAGGGCGCAGAAGCAGATGTAAGCGTGCGCCTCGTCGTTCATGGTCACCAAAAGAGGCGAGGCCAGGTCACTCATGCCCTGGCAGTAGCTTACCAAAGGATGGTTCAACGCGTAGCTACAACAAAAAGCATAAGATGGATTTATTGACACGAAAAAACCACTCAATGTGTTCAACACAGAACAAAATTTGAATATCAAATGAAAAGAAAAGATCTTGTCAAGTCTCTGTCTCTGTCAATCTCTGTTAACCTCCCAATCTCTTATAAACTGGTAAAATATTGCTATACATTATACAATCTCACTAATTCGAAACTAGATAATTTGAAGACCTGTATAGTTTGTAAGCTTTCTCATTTCCCTTGCAAGATCTTTGCTCGAATATCACCCTCGATACTTTAAACTTATTTTCCGAGGGGAAAAAATATGAAGACTTCGATAATTCAAACTTTTTTCCGAGGGTAATGCTTATATGAGCTATTAGGCTTGTATGTGGGTAATGAGAGAATGGTGATGAGAGATGAAGACCTCCTATTAGAACTTCCTTCAGTTAGAACTAATATGGCTATCTCCTGAATTTGAAATGAGTGTATTTTTTATATAACATGTTATATGTTAACAATTGTCAGAGAATCTACAACAAACACAGTGATTTACAACACACACTGATTTCCATCAGTTATGGAAATTTTGTTGAGGAATTTGTGATTTATACTCGCAATATATACTATTTAACTGAATTCTTTGTAAAATTGATTGCGTTCATTCTTAGCATTCTTGAGCACGACATATGTCAAAATCAAAACGTATGTTGAGCTATACATATAAAGTAAGGTATTTTACTTGTTTGCTTGACAGACTGAAAATGCTAAAAAACTCTTAATTGAATACTAAGAATAAATAGTCTTCATTCCTTCATTGAATAAATTCAAAATAAGTTGGGACTTGACCACACGCTGGTAAGTAGACTTGATCAAGTAGATACGTACTCGCAGAGTGTGGTGTGCACCAAATCAATTGCATCTAAACATCTACTTCATCAAGTCTACTGCTTATCAGTGTATAGTCAAGCCCTCACTGTATAACGAGTAATAGGCCTACGTAAGTAAAATTAATGCTCAATGAATTTTCGACTCAAAAATGATCAAACCAATCAAAACAATGATCAAACTTGTATGTTTGCATGATTGCAATGAGTGTTGGATTCTTACGTTGTTAGAATGTTGAACAATGAGACAATATTTTTGTTATCATCGCTTCCAGCATAGAACACATGGTGCCGATCAGTTCGAAGCACGTCTTTCCTAACCATGCTTGTTACATACGCCAAGTCACCAGCAATCTGCACACATACATGCCCAAGTTAGTACGGCCAAAATACACCATAAATCACAATAAACCATAAAACTGCATGCAGAGACCAAAAACTATTCATAATTCTAATAGATCAAAAATTAGTATTAATACTAATGACTATTAAACCAAAAACTATGATTGGAATAAAAAAAATAAGCATATGGTTTTATTGATGTGACGCTACGAGTGAGAGTTGGATTCAATCGCCTAGATCACATTTTGGTCAACCATCCGAAAGCAGGTTCATAATGTTTGTGACCTTACATCACAACCTAACATCATCCCGTGGGAGTAGGTTCCACTCGCCTTGATCACTCATCCAAAAGAAGTCCACAGTGCTTGTGAAAACATCGCAAGCACCTAGAAACAGCTCTCACCGAGCAACCATACACACCACAATAGGAATGAAAGTATTAGACTGGGTTCTAGGCTGATACAATATTAAATAATTCAAGTCATATTTTTCAGAGGAATATTCGTGATTGATTTCTCTTAAAAAATTCTTACTAAATTGAAGAAAATCTCGACTTAAAACGGGAACAGAATAGTTTGTCACTTAAAACTTGGACATTTAGTCTGTCCAAGCAAAGACGACCTTCTGGCAAGATGAGAAAATGACTCCAGCTCGGTCAATATTGGTTAAAAATTTTTGATTCGAGTCCGAATTGTAGATTAGAATGTTTCCTACTATTGAGACCAAATCAATAATATTATTGAACCAATATTGACCGAGTTGGAGTCATTTTCTCATCTTGCCAGAGGGTCTTCTTTGCTTGGACGGACTATACCAGACCGGCAAATTCACAAAAATTCAACGTCTCAATGAATGTTATTCGAATGAGAAATCAAATTGGTATTCATATTGTTCCAAAAAATTCAGTAGAAATGAGTTATTTATTCAACTTTTCGTTAATCAAAAAATTTGATCACCCTAGAAGGTTTTTCACCGACCATTAGAAAACTAAACGAATAAAATACTCTATGCTAAGATCAAGAGTTTGATACTTCAATGTAACGATGAAAATATTGAGAGCGGTGCAATATTCCCCATATGAAGTTCAAGTGTAAGAGAAAGCATGGTATAGAAGCTCTAGATTTATCACCAAACATGCCTGGAAAACGAACTTTTAACCAAATAATTTCATATAATTATATGTATTTTTTGAGTAGTTGTGAAGGTGATATTGTGGTAGTTATCCATATTAAATGAAAAGACAAGACGTTGTCAAAATCAGTGGTTTGACAACGTCTTGATTTTCATTTAATTATATGTATTCTTTCAAGTTCATATAATTTCAATTTTTATACGATATGAGGTGAGAATTGTGAAAATAATATAGTATCAATCAAACTGTTATAAAATCACCCGAAACAAAAATATTTCTAATCTAATGATAAATTTAAAACTGAATGTTTTTCTCAGTTTAATACTAACTTCCTCACTCTTGTGTAACATGGATTTCCAATTGTCCCTGAGCATTTTGTATTCGGCAGCTTTCTTCTTCATGTAGTCCATTCTCTCTTTACCCGACATGCCCTCTGGATAAACATTCAGTAAATGTTTCCACACAACTTTTCTGTAAATAAAAAGATCATTCATGTAAAATCCATCCACTCAATCAATCTTTATTTGCCAACAATAATATAGAGATAGATGATTTGCATTCTAATTACAAATTTGAATTAAATGAAGAGTGGATAAGCATACTGATCTCATATAGTGTGAAACAAATAAGTTGGTATAGGTTGCAAATCATTAATTCAGATTCTTATTGATTTTTGGCTCGACTAGCTATCAAGTAAAAACTTGTGCACTAGCCGATATGAAAAGTGCAGATGGAGGGGATCAAGTCCATTCATAAGAAGACGGTTGATGAGAGCAGCAGCAGACTGAAAACCAATCTAGTGTTTGAGGGGTATCCACCCCCAATAAACAACGAGGAGAAGAGCCTGCCCAGGAGAACCCGCACCATCCTTGCTCAACTAAGATCGGGCTACTCTGTAATACTAAACAGTTACATGTCTAGAATCACCGATGGTGTGAGTGATACCTGTCCTGACTGTAGCGGTGGCCCCCACAACACGGAACATCTTTTTGGCTGCCCCACAAAACCAACAAATCTTACAACCGCCAGCCTCTGGACCAACCCTTGTGGAGTGGCCCGCTTCCTGGGCCTTGAGACAGGGGAGGAGTGAAGCTGAGGAGTTCCAAAAGGTGCTAATATATAGGAGGAAGGTTTCGGGAGGAATGTGCAATACTCCTCAGGCTGATTCCTTACACCAAGTAGACAAAAAAGTTCCATGGGACCAACCCCCATAAACGCTTTCAAAATATATTAATTTTTCTAATTTTTAAGAGGTTTTAGTCAGGTTCTAAAGTAGTCAATTCCTATGTAAAATTAGCTGAGGAATTCAATGGAACCAGTTCCAAGTTTGTAACTTCAACGGTTATTGAGATAATTGGAAAAATATGCTCGAAAACGCCATTTTTCAACAATAAGGGTTATAACTGGATAAGGAATCATAAAATTGTACTTTTTATTAATGGAAGTTGAAGAGAGTCGGATTCTAAAGAAAAATTTAAATGGCGGCGATTGTGTAAATCTTACCCAAATTTAAATAAATAGCGATCAAAAATCGCAAAATCGCTACTAAACACAAATTTATCACTTGTGCTATGTTTTGTCAAGTAGGACCTCACTAAAACCTCTCAAAAATTAGAAAAATCAATATATTTTGAAAAACCTCAATTTTCCGCCATTGTTATTTGAGTAACAAAGCGTTTTTGGGGGTTGGTCCCACGGAACTTTTTTGTCTACTTGGTGTAAGGAATCAGCCTGAGAAGTATTGAACATTCCTCCTGAAACACCCTGTATAATAGTGCAGATGATATTAATACACAATAGTAATCTGGGAGTGAGTAAGAAACTGACAACAAGCTGGAAGTCCTAGGCCCTTCATAGGGTTGTTGATCCATTGACAAAAAATCTGCAATCTGGGAAAACTGAATCAAACAAAGTATGATTAGGAAGACCTGCGATTAGGCTCTATTTCACCGAGGTAACTTGAAGGATACATCTAAGTTCTTTCACACATATAATTCACGGTAAATTTATTTATCTGCAAGTAAGTTATACAGTGAATTTATTGAAATCTCAAATTAATCAAATAAATCTAGTGAATCAAATGAGTATGATTTGCTTACCTGAGACTAGGCTCTATTCCACCAAGGTAGATGACACATCTGAGTTCCTTGATGCGTAGCACTTGGCCGATCGGGTCCAAATACTGGCGAAATTCGGCGTCGGTGAGGGGGGGACGGGGCGGGGTACTAGAGATGGCCGGCTGCTGCAGCTGATAAGTGAGGTTATGTTCTTCGGCCAAATTGAACGCTCGTTGCACGACATTGTTCAGTGTTCGGCCCATCTGAAAAAAACAACGAAGATCTTGATTAACAGACCCTTATGCAATTGGGACAAAACATATAAATGTTTCAACCAAAGTTAAAATTCATACATTCATTCATTTGACAAAATAATTACTCAATGGATAAAACCATAGCCATCTTAAATAAGGCTTAAAAGTGGCAAACATGTAGAGTAAGAAAATCGGTCCATTTAAAAGCATCGAAATCATTTTAAAATCAGCTGTTTCAACGGATGCGTTTCTTGCGTACATTCTCACATTTGACTTGCTACAATTCATAGCTATCTCAAGACCTAATTGTCTATTTTCAATCTTTTATGCTAATTTCTATATCTAGTACAAAAACACAAGAGGAATTCTTTAAGAAAGGTTCAATGATCATATTAATTTAATGAAAAGTATGCTTAAAGAGAGAAAAACCTAAGTCAACATGCATGATTTGTGACAGTATTCAATGCTATCAAATGGGTATATTGTAACGACGATGCAATATTAGGCCTGAGCCTTCTATTAAGGGGGGCTATGATAAAAGACAGGCAATCGTCAAAAACGTCTTATTTCCAGATTTCAATAGATATTCCAGATTTTAAAGAAATGTCGAATTCTCAAGAAAATGCCTTGAACTAGCTCAATTCATAAAGTTTTCTAATGTATATTTGAACAAATTGAAGTTCCATTTACTCCTAAGAATTGTCATTTTCAATTGGAAATTAAGCTCAACAGACCTTTGTGCAACCGGGAAATAATAATTTATGTACAAAATTTCAACCGAACTTCAAATAAATTCTTCAGAACTGGAATAATTGACAAAAATAAGATTATTTAAAAGTCTCTTCATGGAAGCTTGACCAATACGAGAGACAGTGAAAGTAATTATGATTTTCTTCAATTTATTTAGTATTTAGGCCACGATGTTTAAATCAAATTCGAATAAAGCCAGTGCGAATAAGGCCATCTTCCTTTTTTAATCGGAATTTACCAGAAACCGGTGTAACCTGAGAAGGGATCACATAGTGAAATTATAACATTGAGATCAATTTTACTTTAAATTTGCAACAGTTGTAATTGTGGTATAATTTATTCATTCATTGTATTTTATTATAATAAGGCGAAGTTGAGACTTGCAGGTCCTCTTTCACACTCAATCTTACAGTTATCTGTGATAGTCTAAGTTGAAGAGAGTGAATTTAGTTGTATCATAATCGTGTTCAAGTTCCGAACTAGTTCTTCGTACATATTCAACATATCATTTATACATTAAAAATATTACAGAATAAAAAATTAACGCATGAGTCTCAATATTCACCTTGTTCATAATAATGCCAGGCAAACGATGTGCTTGCCGTATTTCAGCTACTAAATCATGCTCGAAGCCTTGACTGTCATACTCCTCACAGCAGGCCGTGAATGGCTTTACATCAACTCTCAAATCAAGGTAAGGGTCAGAGGCACTGAAAAAATTACAAACCAAGTTTATAATTAGTAGAATAAAACAAAGTATAGAAATTTATCAACAAAATTATGACATTAAGATCAAATAATTTAGATTTGCAACAGTAATTGAAGTTTAGCTTGGTTATCAGTGATAGTCGAAGTTAAAGGAAGTGAAACTCAACACTTGGATATTGATGATTTATCAATTGCAGGCGAATTAACAAAACCATGGAACACTCTCATTAAGTCATTAGCGCTTGAAAATGAATGGATGAAATGTTTGGCAGAATTGTTTTGAGAATATTACCTGCTGAAATAATACAAAAACATAGTTTTGATCAAAACGGGTTGAGAAAGTTGTGAGAATAGCTAGATTGGATTTCACCACAAACCGTATTTCTGCGGTTTAGGCTATCTAAACTCACATGCTTACTGGCGGCAGACTATGACTTTTGTTTTGCAGGAGCAAATACCACATTATTCAGGAACTCGTTAAGGAAGGCATTGCAAAATCTGTGTTATAAAAGTAGGTCATGTCTGAAATCCCTTTCATTGAGTGTATTGACGCTGAATAGAAAGATGTACTATACTATTGACACTATATTACTTGTCAATTGGAAAGAATTGAATTGAGAAATTTCACCAACAGTGATGAATTGTAGTGAAAACTTACAGAAGGTGAGTCTAATTAATAAAAATTTGTATCACGAATTTGAACTTTTAAATGCTGATGATGTTGAGCTTATTCGGATAAAGATGTAATAGAGAATAGAGCTATTAAAGTAGAATATAATTTTTTACCTGATAAAAGCAGCATCCAAATCCCAATCTGATAAGAGAGCAAGGTAAGTTTCTTGCCCATAATCATCCAATATCTTGTAACAAACTGTAAATTCTCTGTAAAAATTAGCATATTTTCATGATTAACAGTTCTAGATTATTATTCTCATTATTAAATCAATGCAAACATTACATTAGCCTTCAATTTATAATTATTTCTTCATTCTCAAATCGGTAAAGAGTAAGCTTGTGACCTTATACCCACGGATACTAGAACATGTATTCTAGTATCTCTGCTTATACCTATAAGTTATACCTTATACCTAGTTACGCAAGGATAATGATAAGCAATATCAGTGATGAAGCAGATGACTTGAATAATATAAAATTCAAATAAGTTTAAAATGGATGCTGAATAGTTCAAAAAAATGTAATTCTAGTAAAAAATTCGATTTCTACATTTTAAAACCTCGCCAAAAGGAAAAATTCTTGGCATAACTTTTCTTATTAATCAGTGAGGTCTGAATAGAACAAAAGTGTAAATACCGTATCGCCAGCATATCTCAGCCGAAGCGAATTCTGAACAAATGCCAAGAAGAGAAATTACGAAAAATAACTTACTGATTTTCTAATCCATATACCGGTTTCGGTAGACACTATTAACAATATCTGATAAACTCTGTGGTAACAGCCGGACCGGTATCTCGA
The DNA here is from genome assembly GCA_017141385.1 of Sogatella furcifera. NCBI lineage: Eukaryota > Metazoa > Arthropoda > Insecta > Hemiptera > Delphacidae > Sogatella > Sogatella furcifera. Next base: position 6,523,638 of record CM029547.1, on the reverse strand, counting down.
TACAATGAATCTGTGGTCTAAGAATTGATTGATAAGAAGTAGATCGCTCAAGAATGTACCGGTGATTCCAAGCTTACTTCGGTAGGTACATCATAGAAAAATATATACGTCCAAATAAACCAGGCTAGTTGACATGAAGTACTTAGTGGAAAGTATTACCTATAAAAAATTCATATTAATAAAAACTAACAATAATTTTTTATGTTGAACTATTTTTTCATTTTCAGAATATATTGGACTGAACTTACCCTCTTATATCAAAAGCCTTGGCTAGAAAACTTTGTAGAACCTCAAAAGATGTGATCTGTGGATCAACGCTAAACTTTTTATTCTCGGTTGGTACTCGCTCTTCATATTTCTGTAAAATACAATCAAAATGATACTTTTAGTATAATTCAGTTCAAAAAATTCTGAGAAGACTCAATTATTACACTTTAAATCGAAAAGTCATGTTTTCTTAGCTTGCAAAACGCGACTGTACTCTGTACATTGATTAATCATTAACACAGCCAACATAAATTATGTTAAATGATTTACGTTTACTATATAATGTAAGTTACTGTATTGCATAGGTCTAGGAATACCAGCACTAGGTCCAGTTACCTAGCACGGTAACTTACGTGTAGCCTAATTTACAATAAACATTGATTATTGAACACCAAAAAGTAATTAAAATAAATGATGATTTATTGACTATTGAAAAAAGAGGTCGGAAAATAACTTACCATAACTTTTACTCTGATAGCATCTCTTTTATAGCCATATTGCCCAGAAGTTGCCATGATAGAGATGATATTGACAAGATTTTGATCAACTCACAGCTCACTTTGAATGGGTACGATTTCAGTAGGCCTATAGCAAATACATCAAATTCTTTCTTCTGACATTACTAAATCATATTTTAAATAAGAAATGGCAATCATTCTGGCACGGAAATTTAAAAAAAGATTGATGAATCGTTCATTATGCAAACCCGAATAACACACTTTTCAATTCCTTTCCATGAATAATTCTTCAATTTATCATACTATCCAATACTTAATTGAACCACACACTAGTGAAACAATATATTCAGTTTATAATAGATATTTCAAAGTCTATCATTATTTAGCGAAAGCAAATCATTTCACATTCACAATAAAATTAAAATTAACCTATTCAAGTTCTGTCAAATTCGTTCCAGGATTGGATTTCAAAAGCAGCTGATTGTGACAGCTCCATTATTTCATCACAAAAGTTTCTCCCAAACAATGCAATACTGCGATGATCCTCGAATATTTGATAAAAGATTATTAAATCAACACATATTTGAATTTTATAATAACCTTGTGTTGGAAAAATTAACTGAATAGTGTTATAAATTTTACTCTTGTGATTCAAGTCGAACTCAGTTGGTCGCCCTGGCTGTCACTTCCCCTCTATCATAACCTAAAAACCATGCGCTGTTTTTTTATTTTGCATTATTATTTCTTATTTGCTCTGCTCTTTGAAGAAGGAAGAAGACAGTGTACATGATGTAAATTTTGCTTTCTTGGCTCTATGACCATCAAATTTTCTTCACAAATATTAAAAGAACTGATATTTTTGCCAATTTGACTTGATTTTGCCAGTATGTAATTTGGTAATCTTGAAATAATATCCTCTAAAAATTACTGTAGCCTATACCTACTGAAATCTTAATTTATTTTGTAACTAATTTACTAACGTATAAAAATCGATTTCGATGAATGCATTATCATTCTCAGTATTTCCTATACCCTAGATGAATTTACAAACCATAAAATTACCAACACGCAATATATTTCAAACATTTCCAGGTTTATTTTGAAACGTAGCCTAAATGTTATTATGGATGTCTTGAAACCAGATTTATTACTCATTGAAGGCCGATGCTATCGTATCAATCCAAGTGATGATTTGTTTGACAATTCATCAACCAATAGCTTTGATCATTTTCAGCATCGTAATTATGGTGAGTACAATACCTTTCTTAATGTACAGGGAATGTCAGTTTATTCTTTATAAGGCTGACCTGCAACAAAATTTATACTTTGATGAAATTTTAATTCTGTCTATTATTTTACTACTTAGCCTATAGTTGAAGCCAAGGCTACAATAAAAAACACCGGAGTGCTGTGGGAAATCTTACTCATCAGGGGATGTCTGTATGCTAGATTTCCTCTCTTTAAATTAAACCTTTATTCTCTTTTTCATTATTATCTATCAATGAAAGAGCTAGATTAGTACCGTATTCGTAAAATAAATATTTGTATTAATAGATTATTTTCATCCTTGATATCTCAGTTTTAAGTCTCAACTACTAAATTGTTTTTTTTCTGTAAATAATTATTTGGAAAATTTTCGACTAATACTTGTTTGGTTTTTTGTAGAAGAAGAAGACTGCGAACTAGACGAGCCGTATCAGGAAGCTGACAATGATAACCGTGATGAGGATGATCATTTCAACTGTAAAATTGAACTTACCGAAGATAGGAAATATCAAACATCTTTCCATGTACCAAGGTATTAAATTACTAATCGTTCAATTCTATTTAAATAATTTTACAACTGTACCATAAATAACAATATTATTAGGAAAAATAACAAATTCAACTAAAATAATAACTTCTTTGGAAACGATGAACTAATTTCCAAATATTTTCCCCAATCAAGTCAAAAATTCTAAATGAAACACTCCTAATAAAGTAAATTTAATTTTTCACTTTGTTATTAGGGCTAAAATGAATCAATAATTTATCAAAGTAGCCTTCAAAATAAGTTCAATTTCACTTGAAAATGGCTTGATAGTTTGAAGCTATTTGTGAGAAAAAATACTAATTTTTAACTGTAAATTAATTACCTACTTTGATTAATTATTGATCCATTATAAATTCACATTTTTTTTATTTCAAGTTACAAACATATAAGTTAATGAACACTCCTCCTACCAAAAGATAGATAACGTTTTATTTTTCTTCAAATATTCAATAAACCACATCCTATAGATATCAGCAGCCATTATCCATCCTTCTCGTCTTCGTCTTCAAGTCTTATTTTCACCAATAAAATAAGTTCAGCTAGGTTTTGGTTTGTGCGTAACGTAACGACCATCGGTCGTGGTCGATCAGCTGTAGCCAATCACAGCTCTTCTTATTAAATTTAAAGGACAATACAAGACAAGACCTTAGGTCGTTACGTTACGCACAAACCAAATCGTACCGACGGTCTCTCAAGCGAGTTCTCACGCTGATAGCCTGCCTTAGATGACTGTGGAACTGTATAGGGGTATCCCATGATAGCTGTCCAGCTGTTGATGGCCACATTGAACAAATGTCGAATACTACCTAAAGAAAGTTTGTAAATTGATCTTGAAGATTGCCAGAAAGATGTTTTCTTTTGAATAATTAGGAGGTATTGATCACGAAATAATTCACCAATGTAATTGATAAATTGAATGAAAAATCGAGTACCCTTTTTAAAAAACTTTAGAATTATTATTCTACAGACATGCTTCGGGACTCTAGAATAATAATTGTAGAATAATAATTCTAAAGTTTTTAAAGGGTATTTGATTTTTCATTCAATTTATCAATTATTTTAAATAGCCCTAAGTTTAAAGTTTAATTTTCACTAATGTATCTTTGTCTATGAATTATAATACATTTTAGTACATTTGATAAACTAACGGGTGTTTTTTCTTAGAAATATAGAACTTTAAATTGCAATAAAACAATAATGGATGGCTGGCTCGGATGTAGTCCAATCTGGATGTCCAATTTTTTTTTCTTGCATTTCTGGCCGATTCCACCAGCCCATTCCATAAAGCGCACCAAAGAGTCAGTTTTTCTAGATGTAAAGGTGTTTTGACATACACTTCACTTCAAATGCGACAGTTTTGTCCGTTGATGTAGCCATTCAACCAGAAGCGCGCTTGATCGCTAAAAAAATTCCCTTATGAAAATCGGGAACAACGGCTATCTAGTTTTAAGTCCATTTGACGAATTTATGCCTTGCTTGATGATCGTTTGGCTTCAATTCTTGCACGAGTTGAATTTTGTAAGCATGCAAACCAAAATCCTTCCGCAGAATCTTCCATAGAGTGGATGGACACAGATCAGATTCCTATGCTCAATGGCGAATGGCTTATTCGCGTTTTCCTCAATGCTACGCTCTAACTTACAGTAGGCTACAGCAATAGCTTCTTCTGCACCGTATGACGTCTCTGGGGATGCGAGTTATCAATAAGAGTGGACGCAGCAGTGCGAAAACGGTCCATGGTTGATCGAATCAACTGCTCTGATAGACGATTTTGTTGGTGATGAAATGGACGTAGTGAGAGATATGTATTCCGGACAGAACCATAATTTTAAAAATAATATTGCGCTATTTCCAAGCGTTGTTCAGGCTTGAGTCTATTAATGATGAATTGCCAAACCAAACTGATAATAAATAACTTGTCAAATGTTGAATCGGTCACCATCTTGAACAGTAATGCCAACTTGAAGTTCTATACCTCTTAAAAAACACCTTTTATAATAATTTAAATGTATTTTTTAGGTGTTTCTTTTCAATCATTATTGGAACCAAACATGCTACACGAAAACGGCTGGAGAATGAAACAAAAACTGAAATAATCATACCGAAATTTGGCGATAATGGCGACATCAGTAAGTATTTTCAGTAAGAAAATTAATTCCTTATTTTTCTGGGATAGTCAAATAGTTTTCATAATTATATGAAATATAATTGGTATTATATTACCAATTTCTGAAACCAGTGATATCATAAACATGTGTAAACATTAATGTGATTTTTTGGTCCATTGGAGTCATAGATAGAATTTTATTCAAGCCGCTCGATGAGAGAGGTTGCGAATGGTCATGAGGTCAGATCAAGTTCACTCAATCTTGGTTAGGCAACCAAAATGTTGAATAATTAATTACCGCCTGAACACAATCTAGGACTTGACGTGTTCATATAGTATTGCCTGAGACATTCTGACATTCCTCCAAGTAGCCTACATCATAATTTAAAATTGAAATACCTTTCAATTGTTCATACCTTCAATACAAAGTTATATGATATAACTTGATCCTAAAAGCTAAAACATTGAAGTAAAGTTTCGTTTTCTTATTTTTACAGCCATTAAAGGAAACTCCAGATCAGGAGTTGAAGCAGCCAATAGACGTATTTTGATTATTGTTGGAACTGCTAGAAAAAGACAGCAATTCACTCATTTTATATCAATACCATTCATCACGGACACAATTAGAGAAAGATTCTTGAACTTCAAAGTGAGTAGCCTTTTCATTTTTCGGTTCTAATTACAATATTACTCGATATTTAAATTACATTTGACTTTTTTACATTTGAAATTTCAACTGTAAATGAAATAGATGTTGGGCATCAACCGTAGAAATATAAGTTTTAAATCCAGTAGTTGAGAATCAACACAATTTTTATAATTTTCAAGTCATGCAAAGATTCATATTAAATCTATATGAATTCATCACAAAGAGCTCATAATGAATATATGTGGATCAATTTTAAGAGTTTGAATAATTTAATGAAATTGAATGAAATCAATAATATTCGTAGAATTGATATTAAATAATAACTATTTTAATATTGTGAAAATTTTCTGTGGCTAGAACAAAAAGTCGATTTCCTCAATTTTCACTTTATTTATTAATAACTTACATACATCGGCTATGCAACCGATGATTTGTTGGTCTAAAATGAAACCATGGTTAAGTTACTCAAAGTATGAATAAAATTTGACAAACCAGACATTTCGTTCCAATCACATTCACTCAATTTCAGGTGTTTTGATGCGCAACATTTTCTAGAAAAATAGAAAATTGATTTACTAATATGAGAAGAAAGTTACCGTACTTGTATTGTAAGTACCTTGGCATTCCCAAGAAATTGGGTTTGCGAATATCTTATTCGAAAACTTTTGATTTAGTAATACATCTTTACTGTGTATTTTAATATTGCTTTCCAGAGTGAGATACTTGCGAACCTCAATGGTGAACGAGGAATTGTGGAAGCAGTATTTCAGAAACCAGAAAAACTTCATATGACGCTATGCATTATGGTGTTAGCAGATGAAGTAGAACGAACCAAAGCTATGGAGGTGCTGAATAGATGTAAAACAGAAGTTTTAGAGTGAGTAGATTTCGTTTACAGATTTAATAATTGTTATTTGCTAGGGAACTATATTTCATGCTCATGAAATTTTACCATACTATCATAGTAAGGTTGCTTTCACACTGGATGAGATTCAACACAACAAAACTTCTGCTCCTAAGCAGTGTGACAATTGGAATAGGTGCGACCAATTCACACCAGATGAAACAAAACGGCTTGGAACATTTTGTAGCGTCGTGCCTGTTTGAGACGAACAAAGGGCTATCAGTTAGGCTATTGGATAATTTTACTGTAAGCATGCTAATCAATTGGATCACTAATGTTTATCAAGCAATCTATTTCTACCAAACAAATGTATTAAGTACTCAATCTGTATTCCATTGTTTTGAATTTATTGATAATTGTTGAATGTATCACAGTATTGTCCATTTCTTTCAAAATGCTTAATACCAATAATTGGTTATAATAAATTATTGTTTGTTATTAGATTCCTCATTTTATTCAAATACTTTATTTTTAGAATGTTGTTAATCAATATTTCTTTCTCTTCAAGTGATTTGCTGAAAGAAAATCCACTGAAAGTGAAAATCTCTGGCGTAGAGATAATGAATGATGACCCAGCAGAGGCTCGGGTTGTATATGGTAAAATTCACTGTGATGATGAACAACGGCTTCAAAGAATAAGTGATAGTATTGTCGATTACGTTGCAAAAGCAGGTAATGATGTATTCCTCAATCAATATTGTATTTTTTTAAATTTGACAATCAATTGCATTTTTCATTATTCATAGATAGAACTAGAATGAAGTACTGTAATAACCATTTTATAATTAATTTCAATGAAAATAAAATGTCAACAATTATATCTAAAAATGTTCTAAATCGAATGATTGTACAATCGACTATTTACTAAATTTAGCTTCGTTGCATGAATCTATAGCCTTAAGGTACGATTTGGCTGGTGCGTAACGTAACGACCGTTGGTCGACGGTCGTTACGTTCTGTTACGACCGTTGGTTAACGACGGTCGTTACGTTCCGCGCCAGCCAAATCCTAACCTTATCAACATGGCTTAGCTCTGTATCTTAGTCAGCTTCTCTGTGAAATCATGCATCTACAGAATTTTTGTCATTACTGTGCACGCTCTATAGTATAACACGCGCTAATGCAAATATTTTTTTGTTACAAGGGAAACTAAATTATTTAGCTACTAAAGGTCGGTTACACGAGAAAATTCGCCTGAAATTTTAGTTTAAACTCAGTGCATGGCCATAGAATGAAATTTCAGTGCCGGCTCCATCATGTATTTCAATTGAGCCGTCTGATGGTTGAAACTAGATTTCAGTTCAACGTTTCGTCCTACTAAAACAATATCTTCTGATTTGTTCTATTTCAGGCGTGTTGGAAAAGGAGTATGAAAAAGTCAAGATGCACATAACCTTGATGAATACAAGTTTTCTGAAAGATAACAAAGACTTCAAAAATGTCACCATTAATGCTGTGCCTATAATTGATGTAAGTTTCTAAAAATCAAGTTTGATTAATTTCACTGGGATCTTACCCAAATTGTATTTGAAATCTATTTTTAAATCTATCCTTCAAGGTACGATTCCCAAACGGCAGCTTGAGCCGCGCGGCTCGAGCTGTCGCGACTTGAGCTGCTCGGCTCTAGCCATCACAACTCTATTCACATAACTATATTATAAATTTTCACTATGTTATTAGAGCTACTAATAATGTATAATAAGTTTAGAGCAGCGCAGTTACAGCCGGGCAGCTCCAGCAGCGCAGCTGTCGCTTGGGAATTGAACCTTTATACCGTCCAAATATGTGTCAAGCTGATAATTGTCATTGCTTACGTTACTTGAGTCCTTCAACCGGTTTTCTAAACTTCATAATATGATTGATTTTCATTCATTTATATTGGATGACTAATCTAATTATAAGTGATATTTTAATCACTAAAATTAGTGTTATTAACAACTGTAGTGTAAATGGTGATATTAATTAGCAGTTGGTGATATGTTGCCTAAAACTTGATCTGTTGTTAAACTTGATCCTGGCTTTACGAGGAAATAAGAAGCATAAATTTTACCAATTGAAAACTAAGATTAAAATTCCTATAGTAGTTCATGAAAAGACTTGATGATTGCAGTGATAATCATCATCCAGAATTATTCAGTATACCGATGTCTTTAGTAAACCATTCTAATTCTTTCTCATTTTTTGTGTTGATATTTAAAGTGTAGATGTTTTTATAATTATTTTGTTTTATAGAGAAATTCTTGCTTGATTTTAAACTGTTTTCCAGGCATTTGGATACTACAATTTTGGAGAAATGACAGTCGATACCATCCATCTGTCTCAGAAGGGAGCATATTCTGCTAATGGCTATTACAAGTCATCACTTGTGTTGAGAATAACATAATTTATCAATAAAAATAATAAGGTTTTTCAATCAAAATCTCTTCGCCTGTTTTCAATCAAATTACATAGATCTCATAATATTCAGAAATTCCATCAATTTATTATCCCAACTCCATTCTCAACAGAGGCGAGGCGTCCGGTCATCTTTGGATTCGCCGATGACTAGACAGAAATTGATATATAATGTGTAGGAATTATCAAGTTGGAAATATTAAAAATAAATACAAAGAAGTGAAGAAATAAAAGCTTTTTGCAAGCGCGCCAAGTTCAAATAGAATGAACTACCGTACTCCATCATCAGTTCCATTTGTTCAATATGCTCAACAGAAAGCGATTCCAGAAACGCTGATCCGCGTTCGTTACCACCACTCTTCTGCATCCACTCTCCCACTCCCTCCCGCAAATGATGGACGGAGTATACGGACGAAAACATCGCTATTTCCTGCGATTCCACCGTCTCTGACAACAAATTCTCTGCACTCTGCGCTCCGTTCAGTGTTGCAAACTTAAATCATATTATGTTTATTGTATTGCACTATTATTTGGCCTCTTGTACAATGAATGATATGATAAATAACTATGGTTAACTAAGATAAGGAATAATTTGTGAATAAATAAATCAATATCCGACTAGGTAATCATCAAATTAAGGATAAATTAAAACCATTTACATTTGGTTTCTTGGAGTTCTATTTCAATTCTTAATTTCTATTTCAATTAGCATACTGATTTGAATAACAGCGTATTTAATTCATCCAATTATTTCCAACAGATTTTTGTGTTCTTCATCGTGTATTATCTTTAGTAATTGGACTAGTTGTAATAAAGCTTGATAAATAATTGTCTAAAATGGAACATTATTATCTTTTGGGTATTGGAGGGGGGTGAGATAGATGAGGGTGCGGAACTAAATTTTTCCTAGAGATGACCGAGCCAAAAAGTCACGCCTCGCCCCTGATTCTCAATTACCTTTAGAATTCTTCTTCCGAGCCTATGTCCCATTTCTCTTGGGGTCGGCCCTCCTAACCCTTTTCCGCCATTCTGAGCGTTGTTGTGCTGGTTCAGGCTCTAAGTCCGTCGTCCTCATATCCTTAGAAATGGTACCCATCAAAATGGCATCTCAATTACCTTTAGAATTGAAGTATTTTAATTATAAATTTCTATTCTTGGCTCTAAGAACTTATTCACCAGTAGAGTATACGAGTAATTCAAGTTACTGTACCTAGGTAACTCAAATTTTTATTTTCCAAGAATAGGTAACTTACCTACAATAAAAATTCAAGTTGTTTTAGGCCCTATTCAAATTTAAATGATTTTAACAATAATATATAATTTTTTAACAATTTTCAAATCACTCAAGAACCACTAAAAATAAATGACAAAATTATTATATGGATCAAAAATTTTTTCTTGTAATTTCTTTTGAATTTTAGAGATTATAGAGTTCCTATAAAATGGATCAATGCTACTCTGAAACAGTGTTGGAGAAAGGAATAAGATACAAAATAGAGAAATATAAAAAACTTGTTAATAGAAACAAGAAATTGGTTGATCCTTCTTGCTTGAAAGTCCAAAAATGAATCAAGGGCGGTGGGAAAAAATTTTAAAATACCAAAACTTATTTTTTCCATCACTCGTAGCGTTAGTTTCGCTTAGAACTCTGGTGAGAATAATATTGAGTATTGAGGTTATGTTTATATTTTCGTTCGTTCCAGCAGACCAGCAAGCTTGTGATTGATGTGAATCCATGAAAATGTATTAACTGGTTACTCAGACAAAAAGAATTTATTCATTGCATTAAATTTAGAAAGGTAATCTCTGAGACTTTCTAGGTCTTATCTTTTGCAGTTTCAGAATTTGAAATATGGTGAAACGTAGAGAGCCTACTCCAGCAAGAGACACTGCAGGTAAGATTTTTAAATCTAAACTTTTGTTAAATAAACTGAATTTATCTAGATCAAAACATAATTCTAATCCAAAATTATGTCACTGGATGATTTGTAGTACCATCAGTGGCTTTCGAAATTGGGGACCTTGCAATAAGCTCCTCCTGTAAATATTGATTTTTTTTCAAAAACAAGTAGTAAGTTAACTCAGTACCGTAAACTATTCAAGCGTAAGAAATAATATTATGCATTTATACATTCATCCCAGTTGCCAATGCTTAATTTCCAAAACTCCAGGTGTTATTCAAGATAAATTGGATATAAAATATAATGTTTGGGTGGTTCGTTGGAGTAAGTGATTACGTGCCGATCTAATAACCAAGAAGACTCGAGTTCGAATCTTGACCGGCGAACAATTCATTGACTACAGCACAATCACATGGATAAGATCACCCGTGTTTCAAAGGGGACGATAAAAAGTCGTAGTCATTGCTCTCATTAGTTTTGTGCATAAAAATGCAGAAATTTTCAATGTTGACCGCATCAACCATACATACAGAACTCGAGGTAGAGATGCAGGTGCATTCCAACTCCCAATTCATAGGCTGTCACTATTCGAAAGGGGAACATATTATTCTGGATTAAAGATATTCGGTTGTGCGCTAATTTTAAAGTGTTTTCATCTAGAATAACTAGGACATTGGTAGAGGCATGTCCCTATACCATAGAGGAATGCTGCAGCGCATTCACAGAATTCCGATCCTGAACTTGACATGTTGCATGCCACTTGAGCCTTGCTCAAAAATTGTGGCTAAACGCAACTAAAATATAATAATAATATCCACGCACAAGAGATCATGTGGGCATCACCATCAGAAAAAATATATTAAAAAATGTATGCTTCTCTTCACTTATCTTGTTTTATCACAATTCAAAAGAATCCAATTTTATCGACTATTACCTACATAGAATCTTGGAGAAAAGAAAAATACATTTAAAACTCAGCACGACTGTTTTTGCTCATATAGCGATGACCATATCAGAAGTTGGCTTGTGCGTTGGTGACATCATGGTAAGGATGGTTGATGGGAGAAGAATATTTTTATCTCAACCATAGCCTACATACACATTTAAAGTTTCAAACTACCATCAGGGGGACATTCTCTTAATTATTATTCATACTTGAGGGAGTAGGTATCGATCGGTCATCCTCTCATGGGAGTATCTGGTGCCTGTAAATTTACAAATCCGGGTTACAAATAAAAAATCAGCTCCTTTCCTCCTTTAAATGTAAGTTTATTTATACACGAATTATAATCGACCATTATGTTTTTTTAGAGGGCGAAGGAAATGAAACTTCCAGAAGGCATAAGAAACATAATAAAAAACACAAGAAGCATAAGAAGAAAAAGGTTGAAGAATGTGAAGAAGTCGTTGACATATTGGATCCCTCCAATATAAAACTTACAATCAAGTTACCCAGTGACGAAGAAAACATGGATAAAGTGTAAGTACTGAACCAATTTAAAATTGAACTGATAAGATTAGCAAAAGAGTACAGTAACTCAGTATGCTATGAAAATTTATTCACGTTTTTATTCAGTAGTTGTTTTTTTAATTGTGTAATCATGGATACTTAGATACACGTTAAAATGGTGATATGGCGCAGATTCCAGTTTTTTTTCTTAGATACCTAACGTTACCCATTAGACAAATAAGTTAACTGTTATTTGCAAAAGCTGAGAAGGCTACGTACAGTAGCCTACACTTGTATCAGCGTTACAATCCTCTCAGATTTCGTAAACTTGATGAACTTTAGTAAATGGGTTTGAAGCTACCTCAAACTGCTTATTTTAGTATCGGAATCTAATTGGTGAATGAGTTAGCCTATTCTTTATTTATTTGTTATATACATGTCATAGGCCATTACAAGAAAAGCGTAGACTATTTCATGCAAGTTCAATCAAATATCCGACATAACTAGATCTAACAAGAGAAGTTCAATGTAAGACAGTATCGTTTTGATAATATTTTCACTTGAATGAAATTAATCGATAAATGTGGTTCTATTTTCAGACTAAGTGAAATTGGAGTTCCGGCCAAAGTGCCTGTCGAAGTGAAAACTTCACCTTTGACAAGTTCGCCATCCAAATCCAGTTCGAAAAAGAAAAAGAAGAAGGGCAAAGATGGCGATACATCCAGCGAAGAAGAGCGATGGCTGGACGCTATCGAATCTGGCAAGTTGGAAGAGGTAAGATTACAAGGTTTTTGTTTGATTGTGTATCTCCTGAAAATATCAACTTCCCGTTTATGGCTGTATGTTGCACTGGATCTTCAAGTTTCCTGCTTTGTTGAATATAGTTTTTATCACTTATTCTGAGTCGAACGGTATTTTATGAGACTTGTTCTAGCCTAAATCACTTTTCAAACATTTCTACCTATGATTTACATGCTACAGTAGTTAAACCATAAATACCATAAGAGGCAATGATAAAAACGTATTAGACTATTTTAAATACGTATATAGTTGACGCCAAAGTGTCCCTTTTACATTATATATAACTTACTAACAGCTTATGTAATGCATCCATTGTCTTTTTTTATAGATAATTGACAACTCTTATTGACATCAGCTGTTGGAGCGCACCAGGAGCAGGCTAAACTATCTAACTTTTTGGCGTCAGCTATACGTTAGCTTCATTAAAAAAAATTAAGTGTAATGTAAAATGTAACATGAAGTTTTGCTTAGGAAACAACTAAATGTGTAATTTTTATCAAATCTTTGACTCAGTGTATGAAGCTGAGAAGATTTATTAAAAAAAGTTCTGCTTGTTTTAGGTGGATGATGAGCTGAAAAAGATAAAACCAAAGGATCCGAATTTGATGACAGCTCGCCAGAGAGCCATGTTTGAAAGAAAGACTGACAAGGACACTCCAGGAGAGCAACTGTTGGCTCTACCATCAGGTGATTGAATTTTTAAAATTTTAGTAATTTAGTTTAGTCATTCAGGTGATTGAATTTTTAGTCATTTTAGTTTAAGAGAAATCTTATCCTGTGGCTGTGTAATTCAATTTTTTTAATTTAAAGCAGATAACTTCATTGCAAAAAATGTGCTTTCATCTTATGAATATGTAATTTTGGTAAGAAAGGAATGCAATTCAACAGTTTGAAATATTAATATCCCATTGAATACATATCCTACATTGTGAATGCTGCATGTTTTCTCATTCAAATGTTGAAAATTCCAAACTAATGATCGTTACATTGTTCATCATAGTTGAATTAGATGACTTGACTATCAGGTTGACATGTGATGCATATCAAGGATTGAACTTGAAATAGGAGGATTGCTGAGTGTTTCCTTATCCTATTGGGTAGAAATATTGTTGAAAATGTCAAAGTCATTGTTACAGAGGATGCCATGTTCAGAGTCTAATGAGATGACATGACGTTCATGTTGTCATGAGTTAAGTTGCAGCATAGCAAGGATTGAAATAGAAATATGAGAAATGCTGCATGTTTTCCCTTTGAATTGGGTAGAAATATGGTTGAAAAAGCCGAATTCATGAGTATTCCATAGTTACAGAGGATGAATGTTGATGTAGTTCTTAGTTGAATGAGATAAATTGACTGTCAGATTGACATGAGATGCTCAGGAAGGATAATTCAGCATAGCAAGGATTGAAATGGAAATAGAAGGAATGCTGCGTTTCTTTTTTCAATTTAGTAGAAAAATTGTTGAAAATGACCAATCCATGATTGGTTCATTTTGTTCATAGTTGAATGAGATCAACGGTGTTTACTCGTTGGAGGAAGTGATAATTCGCCGGTCTGATAATCCGGTGGACCCGGGTTCGTCTTTACCGGGGAAAATTTCTTTGACCACAGCACCATCACATAAATAAGGCCACCCCGTCTTTCTGAGGAGACGATAAGCCGTCGGTCCCGGCCACCTAAAAAAAGTAGTCATAATCTCTCATCATCCATCTCATTACCCACGCAAAGCCTATGATCTCATGTGGGCTTTACCCCTAGAGAATGAACAATTTTAATAAACAATAGAATTTAGGATATGTGTCTTTTCAACTTATAAAATATGTTATAACAAATATTTTTCTTTGTTTTCAGGATATAGAGAGAAAGTGATGACTCCGGAAATGGCACAGAAAGCAGCCATCAAATCCCAAAAAAGAAAGCAGATGGCCGACGAGAAACGAGAGAAAGATCGGGTACGAACAGTCAAACTTATTTTATTTTAAAGCCGGTATTCATGGAAATATTTAATAGAAATTCTTTTGCTGACTTATAACGTTCCTCAATACATGCTCAACGTCAGAAAATATTCAACAGATGGAATATAACTTCTTTCTTATTTGTCCTTGCAATTTCCCAGTTACGGGGTCGGCATTTCCATCTCTCAATTTAATTTTCCTCATTCTCTTACACTTTGAAGACCAAATCCTTGTCTTGTGACCTCACCTCCTCACTAGTTGTGGCAGGTTTTCTGCAACTGGATGCCCTTCCTGATGCTCACCCTCACCATTTATAGGTGCGAGTAGGCCTATTATTTCACTCAATTTCTATTGAAATATCCTAAAAATATTATGTTTAGTCAGAACTCTCAATCATGAATAATTTAAAAATATTCATGATTATTGGTCGCTAAATAACGACCAAGCAATTTTGGATTCACTCAACAAATGGTTTAAAATTAATTTAATTGAAAAGTGAAATTTAGCGAGTATCAGTCCTTGTTCGTGACGAGTTAACTAGACCTAAACTTTGAAGGTACGTTATACAAAATTGAGAGCTGGTGCCAAAATTTCAGGCGGTTTCGCATGTTACTCATATGTTCCAACAGCTTATGTTGTCTCTACAAATAGTCTACGTGATTGTACCGGACTAGCTACGACAAATAAAACTCTAGTCAGTTGGTCCAATTACTGGAACTTACAAGCAACAAACGAAACCGGCTCAATTTTGGCACCAGTTCTTTAGTCTGTCCAAGCAATGAAGACTCTCTGGCAGGATGGGAAAATGACTCCAGCTTGGTTAATATTTGTTCAAGAATTATAAATCTGGTCTCAAAAGTAGATCAAACTGTTTTCTACAATTTGAGATCAAATAGATAATTTTTGAACCAAAATTGACCGAGCTTGAGTCCTTTTCCCATCTTGCCAGAGGGTCTTCTTTGTTTGGACAGACTATATGTACTGTTCACTTTCTAATATACTGCATCGGGCGGTGGTCGTTCAGTTACTCCTTTGCATTATATTCATGGGTTTCTGAAGCACGCAAATGATGCATATTAGGCCTATTGCCCAGTGATCGTCGCAACAGACACGCCTATGACAACAACCCTTTACTACAGTACCATAAAGGCCCTAAATAGATTCTAGTGACGTTTAAAATACAGAAGCAGTTCCATAAAGCTTCAATCAAAGTCACAAACACACACGTGGCTATTTTCACTGCTAACGAAACAGCTGATAGAATGTAGACAGTGAAGCAGATTCTAATAGCACCTACTACTTGAAGGCTACTTTAGTAGTTAAACCTTACATTAGACCACTCAATCTTATGTGAAAGCACAGAGGATTTATAGCTCCTCTGTGGTGAAAGTAATCAAAACGACCTTCGCTCTGCTCTCTCACACTCATCTGGCAGCACTGTACGCCATAAGCGCAATGTTGTATTCTTAGGTTTAAAACCACTACTTGAAAATGAAGTGTTTCAATTTATTTTCTCATTATTTTTTTTAGAAAAAGACAATGGAACGTCTGCTAAAAAAGCAGGAAAGTAAGTTAGTAAAACTTGCTGGTAGAGGAAGAGGATCGAAGCGTCTCGTTCCTCATGTCGTCTATCGTGATACTCATGATGGAATTGCTATTTCATTTCCTCTAGGCATGGACATACCTTTGAAGCAATCTGAGTAAGTAACAATGTATTATTAATAGAGTTATATAGAACATAATAACTTTGATTTGAGTTGCGATTGGAAGGTGCTCCATGCAGTTACAGTATTGCTTCAACAACCAACATACAAAACATAATACACCCACCCGGGCACGACAAAAACTTACAAAAATGCACTGTGCGTCTGTGTATACACAGAATGTCCGGATGGGTCTCGTGTGACACTCGTCCTATTCCATGTCTCGCTTTCCCAATCGTTCGATAGGGTCGTTTTGTCTGTTCTTGTCCGACCTAGATAGTGTCGTATCACCCTATCAAGAGTGTTTGTGGGTACCGTTTAAAATGCAAATTTTCAGTCAAGTTTTTGTCCAAAATCCACTCTAACCTCACAAGTCAGGATGTAAAGGAAACAAAGCAGACAAAAAACACATTTGAAAAGATTGCAGTTTTGTATTCTTCAAATCCTGATCTGATTTGTTATGTATGGATGGGTTTTTGACAAAAAGTTGACAACATTTTTCTTCAAAACTAAATTTTCTATAATTATTATCACTGATTTGGAATATCGCTCAACAATAAGGTATCCTATTCATATCCCTTTAAAGTTGTAGATTTGAGTTTTTAGCATATTTTTCCCATTATTTTTATAAACTACTTTGAACTTACAACCTTTCAACTGGTTCCATTGAATTTCTCAGGTGGTGACAATGAATTATTGATACTTAAATACTGAAGCTCCCAAAAAGAAAATAATAATTGTAGACTTGATGGACAATTCACTTCCAATGAGACTTTCTTCACTACCATATATTATTTGATTTTAGGAATCAGCGTGAGACTTTGTTGGTCTACTTTGGAAACATATATAGGTCTAAATTGTGTTTTTTACGGTACTTCTGTTTTAGTGCAAATATTTCTACTTCTAAATTCCAGATTATTTCCAATATGGAATGAATTTTATGATTGCTAAATATCGTATGTAACTTAAGTAAATTTATGCTCAAGTTCAAAAACATCTCAATTGTTATTTTTCAGAGTTCCCAAACCTCCATCTCCAAAATTTTGCGAAGTGAAAGGATGCTCGAATCTGCGAAAATACAGTTGTTCCAAGACAGGGAAATCTCTCTGCAGTCTTCAGTGTTACAAGAAAAATTTGAAGTTGTGAATATTGATATTGTTTTGTATTTTTTGTTTTATAATATATTAATTTTTGTTGTGAATATGAATTGATTTGATAACTTTCCAATCAAAATTCTATCCACAAAGCATCAACCAAACAGTTATATAAAACTCACTATTGTAGACCTCCAATTATTGGAAGTTATAAGGACTGTTGAGACTAATATGCATTGTAAGAAATGGTATATTTCTGGTTTTGTTTAAAAATAAAAATTTTTCATGAGAAAACGAAAAAATTACAGAATTCTAAAACACTACTTGGCTTCTTTGAGTAGGCCTACTATTTCATTTTCCCAAATTTTATTTTGAGAATTGGAACTGTATGTAGCTCATAGTCCATGATCGCTGAGAAGAGACTCGTCACAATATAGCTAACATTGTGGCGGCGTCGCTTTTCAGCATGCGCAAACTATATCTGCAAATGTAGTGTTTTTTGCTATACATAGCAAGAGTGATGCCCAGGGCGAAAAATTCCTGAGAATTGAAGATTTTCAACAACCGATCACTTCCCACCGATGTTCAGAAAATTGCTCCAAAGAGATTTGAGTTCAAGAGAAAGCTCAGAAAACTCAACTTCTTGAGCGGCCCTTGTACTCGCTCGGACGAGGAGCTAAAACTGGAGAAGCCACTTTTTCCTGCACAACTACGACGCAGTCTATCTGGCACCCCCAGTCAACGACTCCAGACATCAATTAAAATGCTTCACTTACTAAAGAAAAGGAAATTTAAAGAATATTACAAATGTCTGAGTTTTAAAGAAGTACAGAAGCAGTCTTGAGCCTTAAAGTACAGAATTCAATTAACTTATACTAGTCAACGATTTTGTAGCAAGGAGTTTTTCTGCATTCACTCCAATGTAGGATACAGTAGCCCATACTGAAATTATTTCTTTTCTAAAAAAACATAAACGTTTCAAGATAGAATTATTTATTCTGCTCAAGCTTGATAATAATGAATGAGAATAGATTGACTATATAAAGTAATCAATGTAAGTTATGTATGTAATAAGCATCTTTTCATATGTATCATTATTTTTATCAATAGAAATAATTTTTTAAATTCTCAAATTAGTACAAAATAACAATAATTCCTAGTCCTACCCTAGTAACAGTTTTTCCTCAATGTTGGATAAGTCAATTCCATAAAGTCCATTGGCACTGCAACATTGAACAAAAATAATTTACTGTCCAGGACCAGAAAGAGATTTATCCATAAACTTCTTCTTGGCAAAGCACAACCACCATTTGGATGGTTTATCATTTGCATCGAAAGCAAAGTTACACAATCTGATACCGGTTTCGAGTCGCAACTGTTGAAAATACTGTCGCATCAAATCAGCTTCATCAGGATTTGTGGGCTTTGCATAAACCGAATTGAGAGGGAAATTATCATCACCAGGAATATCAAATTTCGAAATTGCAAGAGAATGCAATTCTTTCACTCCTTGTGATTTTTGAGAACACTTTTGAAGTTTTTTCAAGCACTCAGTAATGTATAAAGTGAGGTAGATGAGAACACGATCAGCTTCATTCTTGATTTCATAAGTCCTGAAGAAAACATTCGCTTTGAAATAATAAAGAGCTTCATCAATGATATCATTCTCTTGGGTAGTTGTAGGTGCAGGGCCACGACACTGAGTACGTAAGGGAAGAACAGCCATATTCCCGACACATTGTGAATACTCTGTCAAAGTTGAATGATAGGCAGGCATTTTTGAACCAAAATTATCAAAAAACACTCAAGAACAATATAAAATCATTAATATTGTCAGTTGAAATAAACAATAACCACTTCGAACACACAGGGCGTAGTTGATGTTGTTGACTTTTTGTCAAATGTCGACTGCTGATCATGGCTCACTTGATCGTACTTACTTGGATACTCACATTTTAGTGAATTTTTAGGAAAATGTGAATATTGAGTTGAATGTGATTTAGAAAAAAATCACCAATCTACTTCATGGTTTTTTTAATTCGATTTCCATGAGATAATTTGAAACAAAACAACTTGAAAGTCCCTGAAAAAAAAAACAGCTGACCGGACCGAAAATAGCCCAAGCCCAACATAACCTGGAAAACTGAAGCATAAACTATAAACATACTACTTTTTCAATTCTTATTATTTACATTTATTAAAACATAACTGATAATCTAGCTTCTTGGAAAGGAATTGAATAGTTACAGTTCAAATTCAACTATTATTTTCATTATCTAATTTTATTGTACAATTTGGTTGTGAAGTCATGTCCACTAGATGGTGAGTTTTCTTGTTTTTGCTTTCTGGTACGGTATTCTACTCATATATATTGGACCTAGCTAGATAAAAGACATAGAAAGTGAATTTTCACGTATGTATTTCTGGTACATTGTGATTTATAGTCAGTAATTATATCCGATGTATTCTGAAGAGAAAAATTAATCCAAGATGACATTCCAGACAAATCCCGACCACTGTAATACGCCTAGCTATTCAAGTGCTTGAATATAACTCTGAAAAGCTCTTGGATCCAACTTTTTCATTTCTGCGGTCAGGCTGTTGAATTATCGTGGCATTGAACTTCTGAAGCACACATACTGTGAGCTCTGGAGACGTTCCCTGGGAATGTCAGTCAGCTCTCTATGTCGCATATTATATTGACACACCTTGGTCCGAGTCAACAGATTCTACTGGTTCTTCTTGACGTACATCAGAAAGTAGGGTGTGGCTGATCATTGTCCGAGTACCAAGTATGACAATATGATGATAGAATTAAATGAAATGATCCGGGAAGCCCGTTTTTCAATATTTATTGTTTCCTTGGCCGAATGGCCTCACATCAGCAGGCCATAGGAACCGTAACAGTGGAAGAGCGCGTAATTGCCGTGATACACTATCACTAGAAAGAGTGTTATACGCCTGTCACATATCCCTCAGCTTCAGAAAACAGACTCTGGACAGTATTATGATGAATATGGCTGGCTCAGTTGAGATTATTGTCCAAGACAAAACCCAGCAGCTCAACAGGGTCTAGATCATCGAGAAGGTTTTTTGACAGGCTGCAGATGCTATGGGTCTTATTTTCTTCAACTGGAAGTGGTTTGTCAGAAAACATGCATTTTGAAGACCGCAGATGTTCGGCTGACATCTCCAACAACTGCTGAAGACCACAGCCAGATGTCAACAATGATGTATCGTCCGCAAAGAAGAAAGGTGAGCCATCACTATCCAGGTCGTTAATCATTATAAAGAACGAGATCACCCTCAGGATTGATCCCTGAGGTACACTGTGGCTCACCGGGACTGGACTGGAAGAAGCCCCACCAAGAGTGCTCTAAAATTGACAAAGCATCGTAGTCCACAAAACCGTAGTGGTGAAGTTTCTCAATCAAGATGCAATGGTCGACATAAACGACCTGCTCAGGTCGCTCAGTGTCAGCTCCAGGAACTCTCCCTCCTCAAAACTTCAGGGACTCTCCCTCCCTCCTCAAACACCAAACCAATCCATTTAGCGAAGCAAGCAAGCAGACATGCCAAAGACATCCGGACCCCTGGATGGTTTGAAAGACCAAATTATCTTCCTATAATTTATAAGTCTATGATTTTATATATTCTATTATCAGCGTGCGCCAACTATATCATGATTCTCCGGACCGTCAACTTGCAGTGAATTCACTATTCCTCTGCTCATACGACAGTGGAGGAGTGGTGGTGGAATAAGACATAGCCATAAAACAATTTTTAAAAAATAGAAAAACAGAGAGTTGTGTCTTGTGTCTAAGCACTTGAAGAGCTGAGGAGAGTTGGGTATTAGGCCTACATGTCTGAAATATCATCTTGCTAATTATGCCTTTTAATACCTCATGATGTATTTAAGTATTTGACGCCATCTATTCCGTATTACGAGGAAAAGATGAAGTAAAAAAGTTGTCGGTCCCTACTACCCTACAAGTACTTTTCAACTCTCATGATCATCCCTTCTCATCACCTCGCAGAAGTCTATGAGTATCACTCTCAGGGAAAATGAAGACGGTCCAAACTCAGAGCACTGTTTTCATTGACGCAGGCGCATAATTTACTTAGGTTGATGGTTGGGAAACTTAGAATACACATGGAGTTGGCCTTGAATCCGACTATTCATTTTTATATACTCGTATATAAATAATTATTTTTATATCAATGATCCTGATAGTGAGATATGTACCGTTTACCGAATGACGAAAGTTAATAAATTCCATGATTATATGTGTATAGATTCATCTTTCAATTATGTTATTGTGGTTTAATTGAAGTCATGTTTTCAAAGCGTAATGCGATTCATTATTGAAATACTGTAGTACCGTACACTAATGATACTTACCTAAAATCACCTCCTGAATCCGTTTAATAATTTTTTCTCATAATTTTTCACTATGTCCAAAAGTATATTCCTTGTTTTATTTCCAGGTATCCAATTTACCAAAAAGGCAATCCACAACTGCGAGTCTTTCTGAGCAACTTTTGGATGAAACTCGTGAAACCTAGCGTTGATCAACCAAAAAATGTGGTCCAGTTTATAACTTCGGTTCAAATGACAAATCACGATGTAAAAAACTACCTCGAAAAAATTTACAAAATACCTGTGGTAGAAGTTAATACAAGCATAGTTCAAGGTGAGTTCTCCACATATAAATAGACAGTATTACCTAATACCAGCATTACCTATCAATTGTATCTACTATCTATTTATTAAAGGGCAGTTCATATAATATCAATCTTAAAGTTATTAATCAAATCTTCTTTCACGCAATATTCATTATTCACTAGTTTTAGGGCTTGTGCAATTAAATATTAATTGCCAATTTGAAAAATATTAAATTGCCAATAAATGTTAGAATATATTTTTGAGAGAGGAATAGTTCAGGCTATGCCTAGTTTTTCCTCCCAATTTTAGTAGTTTGTATAAATGTATAAATAAAATAAAAATATCTGTAAGAGATTTAATTCAAGAACTAAGGATTTTCTAAAAAGGAATAGTTTTTAAATAATGATGAATAATTTAGCTCTAATATGATCAATTTTATTGATGTGTTTTTTATTTTATGCACAATTCTTTGATAATGATAATCTATGTGATTTTATGACTTGGCCTTTCCATGTATTACAAAAATTTTCGTTGGCAATAAATGGATTTTGATTTGACTCCTCATAAAAGTACCCTCGTGATTCTCACAGCCTAAAGCATGAGTGGGTGGGTATCCTCCTCATTAAAGAAAGACAGAATGTTCTTCTACCATATTTCTCGTTAACTTAAATGACGTTGTTTATCATAATGCTAATTTTATTTTAACCTTTTTCTTTTAGGAGAATTCAAGAAACAACCAGATAGAGGATATGTCATCAAGGACGATGATTACAAAAGAGCTCTGGTCACATTGGTAATTATTTTCATTCAATTATTCATTTTTCTCAATTGACTTTCTGGCTTGTATCAGTGAATATAAAGTATATTTTGTATATATACTCTGTATATATAATCTACATATTCTTTGCTTGTATGCAACATCACTTTGAAAAAGAAGAAACTAATGTCATCTGGAAATCCTATTATATTAAGCGAGTAATTTCTGTATGTATGTATGTATGTTTGTATGTGAAACCACGGATCTAGAAAACGGCTCTAACGATTTTCTTGAAATTTGAAATGTAATATAACCGTGATGGAAAAATAAGATTGCACCAGGTCTCATGTCCGGGAAAACTCTCTGGCAGGATTAATAAAATAATAAAATATTCCTTATTCAGGCATAATCCCAAGTACTGCGTATAATGGCTGTTATCGTTAGCTGACCAACGCTATCCAGCTGGAGTGAATTGAGTTACATTCAAGTCTATAACACATGTTCATGACTATCAAAAAATTGTGAGAGGTGATCATATCAATTTTGAATTTATTTTTTACAAGGAGGTTCCTTGATTTTTTACAATAACATATTTATGTAATTCAACAGTTCGGCCGCTGCTTCAGAGCGAAGCTCGGTACCAGATATTATGACGTTATGTCTAGTAGTAGTAGGGTTTTATTTTTTTCACTTAGCTTAGTTGCACAAACCCCCATTTAATTATCAAAGATTGATGGGGTTGATGTATTGGCGTCACATTCGTTCATCTTTCTCGTTGCTTTCGATCAGTTTGATTACATAGTTTTGCGACGGATTTTCGAGCAACGAGCCCTCAAATTTGTTGAAAAAAATGAACATTTTATCATTCGCTGGAATAACTTGATACTGTTCGAAAATTGCAAATTTGTGTGGACAAATGATAGATGTGAATTATTATTCTTCATTTTCAGCCACGAGGTGTGGAATTTGAATTCCCTGAGATATTTACAAAAGAAATAAAAGATAAGGAAGATGAAACCCTGAAAAATCACAGGAAAGAAATGCGTAAAGGATACATTGAGTTCACTTCAAAGTGTAAGAAAAGGCCAGGCGTACCAGGTTGGTTTGGTTTGTAGGTAATAGGCTAATAGTATGTAGTAATAATATGGTTGTTAATAAATTTTTACAAATAAAATACTATGTCTATAATTGAAATAACCAATACATGGTAACAGACCTAATTCATATAGAAGTAGAAAGCAAATGTGAGAAGAAAATAAACGGTAAAAGGAAATATGGTTCCAGAAGTTTGATATAAATCAATATTTTCCCAGAATTTACGATTATCTATTGACGGTAGTAAATTATTTCCATGTTTGGTCTATAATTGAATTAGGATCAAGGAACAAGCTGAAATACGTATTTATATTTTCTATTATACTGTACATCATTTTGAAATACTTTTGGTAGCCTACCGTTCTTTCAAGAAAGAAATCATATAAAAGAGAATTGAATCAGTATTTTATTCAATCTATATCACAATATTAAAATATATAGTTACATTCTTTATTCATACACAGAAACGATGATTAGTTTTATACATCATTAGCTCTCATTTTCCAGTTTCCATCAAACTTTCATTAACTGAAAATTATACATAAAATGTGTTTTTGAAGATGTCATCAATATTTCTATATTCTATTGCACTTCGGAAAGAAATGAGATTTCTGTAGTAATAGATCCTGAAGTGCATAATCAGCAAGTAAAACTAGGTTCAATAATGTATATAGCCTATTGGTATAGTCTGTCCAAGCAAAGAAGAGCCTCTGGCAAGATGAGAAAATGACTTCAGCTCGGTCACTATTGGTTCAAAAATTATTGATTTGGTCTAAAATTTTAGATTAGAATGTTTCCTACAATTAAGACTAAATCAATAATTTTTGAACCAATATTGACCGAGCTGGAGTCATTTCCTCATCTTGCCAGAGGCTCTTCTTTGCTTGGACAGACTATATCTGCCAATCAAAAATGTTAAAATGTTTGTTCAATTTATTCTATGAGAGGAACGTCGTTGATTTTGAGAGTTTCAAGTCAACTCCTTACTTGATTAATCTTTAAAATTAATTTAATGTTACGCATTTTTGAATTGTTCAAGTTATCAATCAGATGATCAGATTCCTGAATGTAACACCTAGAAATACTCCACTCATCTTTTTTCAACTTAACATAGAAACTATAATCACCTACGAAGCGAAGATGCCAGCTTTTCTGGAGTTGGATGTAGCCTAATAGGAAGACATAGATACAACTTATTTATACTTGTGAATTATAACTATTTCCTTAAAACCTGAAGTTCCAAGGTATACAGATCTGCCCATCAGACATGACTGAATAATAATTGGTTATGTACAAATAGCTCTCTTGAAGGAGCGGCCTCAGCTGTTCCTTCCTAGACAACAGTTGGTCACAGCACTTGATCATCAATGTCGGCGTTATGTTGTCATCTTTCCTCAAATCGGCCAATTTCAGAGCAGCCTTGCATTGTCTTTGCAGTTCCGCTTCAATGTATTTATGCCTGAAAAACGGACAGTCATTAGAAACGATAGTATAGTCAATACTATCTTCATATAAAAATAACATTCAAAAATCGCAAAATTGACAAAACGTAGCACAAGTGATAAATCTGTGTTTAGTAGTGTTTTGGATCGCCATTTCTGAAATTTGGGTAAGATTTACACCATCGCCGCCATTTAACTTTTCCTTTAGAATCCGACTCTCTTCAACTTCCATCAATAAAAAATACAATTTTATGATCCAGTTATAACCCTTATTGTTGAAAAATGGCGTTTTCTAGCATATTTTTCCCAATTATCACAATAACCGTTAAAGTTACAAACTTGGAACTGGTTTCATTGAATTACTCAGTTAATTTTACATAGGAATTGATTATTTTAGAACCTCACTGAAGTCTCTAAAAAAATAGAAAAATTTATATATTTTGAAAAATCTCAATTTTCCGCCATTGTTATCTCGGTAACTAAGCGTTTTTGGGGGATGGTCCCATGGAACTTTTTAGTCTACTTGGTGTGAGGAATCAACCTGAGAAGTATTGCACATTCCTCCTGAAACACCCTGTATATTGAGTTGGTGATGATCACCTTCATATAGCTGACCCCAAAAGGTTATGAGCTTTCATTGTGCTCTCAAACAGCTGATGATGTAAATTAGAGTTCTCATTTAGCTATGCCTGGATGATGATTTTGAAATAAAAAGAGATAAGATAATATATGCTTTACATCAGTTCTTAGTAGGTTACATCACAAACAAGAGACTGACTATAGTCGGCGCAATCTAAGTTGACGAAAACCCCCTCCACCCGAGAAATATCTACGTTGCCAGATTGTGTGAAATAGGAATATCTTCGAATTCGCGATGAAACCCCATATCTAGACGTAGAATTTTATCCTTGATATGCCAGTAGTATTAAAAAGTTCCTGGGTAGAAGGATTCAAAGGAAATTTGATTTTTTTGAAAAAAATTAAAAATCGCGAAAATATTACTTTATTTTGTATATCACTTCTCTCACAATCATGGGTTGTAGTAAAAATGAAGTTTTTTATATCAAAATGACAAGGAGAATTCGAGCTTTCTAATGGTTTTTGAATTTTCTATATACGACCAATAATTATGTTTCAATTAATGAATATGTTTGCCAATGTCAGGTCTACTCGAACAGAAAACATGAAATTTTCGATGATCTAGAAACTTTTTTGTTTGAGAAGATAATTGGGTGGTGAAAGCGAGAAAGTTGTTCAAAAACAATTGAAATTATTTTTCCAAATGTCGAAAATAGTCGGAAGATCGTAATTTGGCCTCTCAAGAGTTTCAAAGTAAGAAGAGCGGTATATGCATGAATCATTGTATGTTAAAGATTGGAGTTATTGAAGCTGATCGACTTGGATATTCGAGCTGCGAACAGCTGGTTTATCATAAAAATAGTGAGTTTTACAACACCGCGTGATTTTTCCGAAGCTACGCTGTCACTTTTAACATTCATTTGAATGTGTTTGCGTTAGGAGAAGTTTCAATTCCACGCAAAATGACAACGTAGCTATTTCTCGGGTGGAGGGGGTTTTCGTCAACTTAGATTGCGCCGACTATAAACCGTCTAACTTTTCGGCGCAGCTATAAATACTTAATATTGATCATAGAGTTGGCGCCAAAAATCAAGGTGGTTTCGTCCGTTCCCTTTATTTTCTGGCTAGTAATTTGACCAGGTGACTAAAGTATATTCGTAACTCTATTCTCTAGTCAGCTGGTCCGATGCAGTTGAGCAGACTATTTGCAGACAACATTAGCTACAGGAACGCACATGGGAAAGATGAAACCGCCTTAGTTTTGGCACCTGCTGTACCATTAGCTCAGGGGTACAATGCAATATAGAATATATTGTTCAAATAACGAATGTCTCCGTTAAATTTAAATTCAATCTAGATATAGTCGGTCCAAGCAAATAGGACCCTCTGGCAAGATGATATAATCACTCCAGCTCGGTCAATATTGGTTCATAAAATATTGATTTGTTCTCAAATTGTAGATCAGAATGTTTCCTACGTTTGAGACCAAATCAATAATTTTTGAACCAATATTGACCGAGCTAGAGTTGACCTATTATCAGTCAACTTTCGCTGTAATAAATACATAATAAGTAAATTCTTAAACTAAAAATGTGATGATACTTCGAAAATGTAAGACAGATTATCAAAACATGAAAAATCATGCTAATATTAACCCAAGGTTCTACTAAATCTGAATGTTCTAAAGAAAGAAATATTCACCACATCAGGAACTCGCTAAAAATTTAATGTTGGTGGATTCGGACATTGCCAGGACTTACGATTTGTATTGTTGTAGTAGATCAGCTGCCTGTTTCATGTTGTCCGTGATAAAGTTGACTAGAAGAAAAGATGGACAAGAAGAAGGAACTATGAACTGTCCTGTGGGAGATACCATCAATGGGCCAGCCTCGCTGAAAACAATGTAGAAACAATAAAATAATTAATTTAAAAAGTAACTCAATTTTAGCAAATCAATCTAATTCTAATCGCTCTTTGATAGGTTCAGTTCTCTTAAAAAGTAAGTTTATTTATTCTTATTATTTATTATTTACTATTATTTTATTATTCTTTAAAAGTAAAAAGTTCTATTTAAAAAGTAACTCAATTTTAGCAAATCAATCTAATTCTAATCGCTCTTTGACAGATTCGGTTCAAATAATGAAGAGTAGTGCATACATGTATAGCACATAAACATTTTGAGTTGGTTCAAAATTACCAAATTACTCATAGATCATGAACATCCTGGTATTAGCAGGTGAATGAGGGGTTACAGGTAAATAGGAAATTCATTATTTCTGAAATCAATTTTCAGATTCGCCGAAATTTTTAGCTCATGTGCCATACATTTTTTTCAAAATCATCATAAATCATGAACATCGTGGTATTAGTGCAGGTAAATGAGAGTTTTCAGGTGAATATTAAATTCATTTTTTTCTGAGATCAATAAGATTCGACGAAAGTTGTACCTCATGAGCTATACTTTTGATTGAAATCACAATAAAATCAATAATCGAAAAGTAAGATAATTTTTTCTTGGGATAATACCACGTAAGTTTTGGGCATGAATGAAATAAATTGATCCAGCTCTTGGAATAAATCTTACCTCTCAACCACAATCTCAAACTCGTTGAGTGATTCAGGCCACTGCTTGGGATAACCTCTGCGACCCTGGTAGTCTATTAAAGCCGTCGTCAATCGACGCAGATTGATCTCATACTGTTTCGCCATTGTTGTTGGCTGGAATTTCCTGAGCAAGAAAATTCATATAAGTATCCTACAAATAAGATTTATAATAATTCGTAAATGATATAATAACGTAAGCCAAATTTGCACAGTTAGGAAATACTTGAGGTAGATAGAGTACTATAAGTTTTATTATTATTAGTCTGAACTTAGTACATTAGTCTGTGTTTTTAACCAATACCAAGTATCTATTTTTGTCAAACAATTGAATTGAATAAATAATAGATAATCGGAGAGTAGCTTGTCTATGCCAATGGCAGACGTTCACTGTGATTGTTTCAAGCAACTACCAATAGCGGTGCTTGACCGTTAGAATAAAAATAATAATACTGCTATGTACTCAGTTTAAGTTTCAGTTTACCAGAGATTGATAATAGTGTAACTCAATTTTTAATAAATTTGTAGTTTGAAAATATCTTATCATTTAATTACTTCAAGTAGTGGGCACATATCGGGCCCAAGATGCAATAGAAACACTTATGCCCGGTTTTTCCAACCACACTCAAATTTGAGGGACCCTCAAGTTTACTACACTTTACTACATTTCCTATACTTATCATAGAAAATGTCAGCTGTTCATCAAATTTAAGTGTGCTTGGAAAAACCGGGCATCACTATAATCCTATTAATATCTGATACCGAGCTTTGCTCTGAAGCTGCAGCCGAACTGTTGAATCACGAACTGCTGAATATGTTATTGTAGAAAAAAAAAATGATATGATCACCTCTCAAAATTTTTTGGCATGAACATGTGTTATAGACTTGAATGGAGCTCCATTTACTCCAGCAGGATAGTTTTGATCAGCTAACGATAACAGCCATTATACGCAGTACTTGGGGTTATACCTGAATAAGGAATATTTAATTCTTTTATTAATCCTGCCAGAGAGTTTTCCCAGATATAAGACCTGGTGCAATCTTATTTTTCCATCACGTTTATATTACTTTTCAAATTGCGAGAAAATCGTTAGAGCCGTTTTCTAGATCCGTGGTTCCACAAACAAACATACATACTGAACTTTAAAACTTAGGGCTGTTTAAAATAATTGAAAAATAAATAAAAATCAAACACCCTTTTTTGAAAACTTTTAAATTATAAAAAACACATAGAGGGTTTGTGTTTTTTATAATTTAGAAGTTTTCAAAAAAGGGTGTTTGATTTTTATTTATTTTTCAAACATACATACATACATACAGAAATGTATGTATGTTTGTATGTATGTGGAACCACGGATCTAGAAAACGGCTCTAACGATTTCCTCGAAATTTGAAATGTAATATAACCAAGATGGAAAAATAAGATTGCACCAGGCCTCATGTCTGGGAAAACTCTCTGGCAGGATTAATAAAAGAATTAAATATTCCTTATTCAGGCATGGACCTAATCCCAAGTACTGCATATAATGGCTGTTATCGTTAGCTGACCAACGCTATCCAGCTGGAGTGAATGGAGTTACATTCAAGTCTATAACACATGTTCCTTACTGTCAAAAAATTGTGAGAGGAGATCATATCAATTTTTTTGAATTTATATTTTACAATATCATATTCATGTAATTCAACAGTTCGGCCGCAGCTATAGAGCGAAGCTCGGCACCAGATATTAATTATTATAGTATGGAGCAACGCAAATTAAAAATCTGCTGACCAGTGTAAGTTGCGACTTTAGTAGTAAAGGAAACGAGGCTTTATTGAAACTGAATTAAACATGGAAACGTCCAAAAACTTACTTAGCTTGAAGGCTAAAAGCTAAAACTTAAAAGCTTGAAGGCTATCAACTGAATTGACTGCCTTACTGATATTTGAATGGGAACAGCATAATTTTTTTAGAATGAGGCTTTTAAACTAAATCAAAGTTATTAAATTTATTCAAATACTATTTAAATTTATTCTGTTTGTTTTGAAAAAATAAATCCGATTTCGTTATTGATTTGGATTTTCAGGTGAATGAATTCATCCCTTTACATAAATTCAGAAAATGATGTTACGATACAAATATAAAATATATCTTAACCATGTTTCAAAAATGACATTTCCTCACATAAACATAATTTTTTACATCCGATTAGAAGTCCTGGAAATATTTAGAAATTCATGTATCAAGAAGAGATGGCTACATACCTTCTAGCTACTTTTATATCCCTCAAAACTTGCGAAACAGCTTTTTCAAAGGCAGGCACTGATTGAAGGACGATATCGTCTTTCCACACGTTTTTTATAAACTGAAAAATAACCATAATAATTATAGAATACATTTAGCATTAATATGGAAATAAATTATTAATGATTATAATTTAATGGAACGGAATCGCGTTGATGACATTCTTCATTTATATACTTTTTTATTATATTATTATAATGTGATAGAAGATAGCATTTATACAGTTTAGATTATTTGTGTTTAAAAATATTTAAAGATCATCAGGACATCAAACATCAACAAAAAAGTAGCAAAAAAGAGGTGAATCTAATTTAGTTATTAGCCCAATAATTTCAGACTCTTAAAGATTTAGACTCTTAGATTTTAAGCAAATACAAATAACCTTTGAACAGGGTATTTTCGATAGAGTAGAACTTCGTACGGAGATATAAAATTTATACTTACATCTAGCCAGTTATGTCTGACTTCGCCTCGATTTAGAAGAATCTGACCATCCAGAGTAACACCAGTGTCATTGCCAAATATCAAACTCCTTCCTACAAACGAAGATTACATCTGTTAAAAGAATGCCAATTAAGTTGATTTAAATTTAGGTCAAAATTCATATCCACCATACTCTATGGTACTTTCTATAGTATATGGTTGACACATCAATCATAATAATCTTTGATTGTTGTATGAGAATATGATACTATTATTTATTGATCTATTTTTAGAATACCTACCAGATATATCTATATATCATATGTATAAACATATATCTATAAGTATATTTATAATTATGTAAGACAAAATAATGAAATAATGTCTGTCATCACACCTCACCAGCGTTATATTGGCAAAGGTATTTTAAACTAAAAATTTCAGATCTGACTTTGTTGAATAATTCAGTGGACTAAGGTCAACAAACTTACGCATGAGTGGTTGCCGAAATTTTTCAAGTCACAGTCTGGCATCATCCACTGATGTTTATCAAATTCATTTATTCAACATATAAACAAACATCATATTTACAAAATACAATTGATAAGAAATAGAAGTAGGGGTGCCCAGAGGGGGTTTCAGCAGTGCAAATGCGCTTCTGTGATTTGGGGGGGTTCTATTTTTCAGCTCATATTCTATAAGTTGGGGGGATTTTTCAAAATATTAGCCATATAATATTTTTTTTGTGTTATATTCAAGCACTAGTAGGAGATTTCTTTTCTTATATTCAATTTTAACATTGTCAGGGGGATTGTAGCATCAGATTTAACTTTACAAGTTGGAGGGGATTTTTCATGATTATCCTTAAAATGATTTTTTATATTCATTCACTATGAATACTTGTGAAAAATTTCTTCTGAAATCCAGTTATTCTATCTTCGGGGGGATTCCATTTTTAGCTCAGGTCTATAGACTATATCTTATTAGTTTGAGGGAGTTTTTTTAATCAAGCCGTGTTTTAATATAATTTATATTAATTGAATATAATTTAATTAGCTATGTTTTTTATATTAAACTGACTATTAACAGCACTTACACTCATAGAAAAAATACCTCTAATATTCAAATTGATAACTTATTCGGGTTTCAGCTTATATTTTTTCGGTTTTGGGGGGTTTTTTATAATAAGCTCTGATTTTTTGTGTTGCATTCATTCACCATCAAAATTAGTAATAAGTTTTCCTCTCACATTCTATTTTTAGGAATGATTTCATTTTCCGATCATGTCTTCCACAATGATGGGAGGGGATGGAGATTTCAAAATGACTCCTTAATCTTTGTGTTCTATTCATACACTATAAACACACTCATGGAAAATTTTCCCTCTTTTCTCGATTATTCAAAGTAAAAATCAATTCTATGATCTTAGAAATATAATAAATAGCATAGAATTATAGTTTTAATTTTTATTGAAAGTATGGAAAAATTATGGTGAAATATCACAACTGAAAGCTTCAAAATTATTCTAAAAACTAGTTTTTAGGAGTTGAAATTTAATTTCTTTCCCGGGGAGGACACCCGGACCCCCCACCGGCCCACGTTCCTCTCTCCGTATCGGATCCTTCAATTATACAAATTAAGCACTATCGATAATTAATCAATAGAATAGAATAGGTGAACATCTCATTCAAAACTTTGACAAATTTACAGATCCTATAGACCTTATTAATTAAAAAAATGTCTGCATGATGGTAAATATTTTGTGATCTACCTGAAAGTAATGAGCTAATAGTAAAATATAACAATATATTGATGGAGACGCATTGACAGGTACAGGTTACCAAATGGGGGGTGTGAAGCAGTTGAAAATGGGGGGGATTTGCGCTTCTTTTCCTTGGGGGAGGGATGGGCACCTCTGAATAGAAGCAATATATATTAAAAAAAATTAAATTATCAACCAAAATAAATTTAAGAGCAGAATCATATGACTGCTTCAGTGTGGAGTATTTCAAAAATGTTTGTTTACCTTGGTCAACTGAATTATTGAACAGAGTATATGCAATTAATTATGCAAAACATAATACAATACACCAATTGCTAATGAATAGATTGTCAGACTGGCCTTTAAGATGTTTGACAATGTCTTGGTGCTGTTCAACAAGCGCCTTGAAGCTGAGCAGACAGCCGCGGAAGTGCGCCACATTCCAGTCGCAGTCCCAGGCCACTTCGCGCACGCCCAGCCGCGCGATCAGCTGCTCCCTCAGGCGTTCGATCTCGTCGACGATCGGTCGGTTGGCGGTGGTCTTTGCGCGCGCCGCCTCCGCTACGCCGCCCTTCGCCAGCCAGCTCCTGCACAGTGCAAGTGCACGGCACTGCACAATTCACTGCACTACACTCTGTTCGCTCAATGTTTAAAGCAAATTCAAACCTCCAAGTGTTATGATTCAGGTTGTGGTGCAGTATATGGACATGATAAATTCTAAATTTGAATAGTATTATTCCAGGACCAAAAATTATTGTGAGAAGTTCTGCGAAACCATATAGTTTGTTTCGGACTAATCATTCACCAAAATTTAGGAAGAAATAGTACAGACTCAGCCTAGTTTTTCTCTCCTAGTTCATAATTGTGTTATTGTCAATAGATTAATTTATAGAGTTGATAAAGTAACAGTTTCTAAAACAAGATTACAAGGTTGAGTTAGGTTAGGTTGATACAAAATCATAGTAAGTAACCTATACCATGGTAAAATAATCAGAAGTGGTCCTATTATTATGAGAATTACAGTCTGTATGAAGTAAGAGTTGATGAAGTAAAAGTTGATAAAGTTTCTAAAGGATGGTTACTAGGTTGAGGTAGGTTAGGTTGAGGTAGGTTAGGTTGATACAAAATCGTAGTATGCAACCTATCCCATGGTAAAATAATGGTCCTATAATTATAATGAAAATCTCAGTCTTGATTAAAATGATTCCATATTCTTTGTATTTTCAACTGTGTTACGGTATTCAACCTATCCAAAGGTAAAATAATCAGAAATGGTCGTCATAATAATCATAATTATTATTATTATGAGAATTACAGTGTGTTAGAATAAGTCCATATAGGCCTACTGCACTTTCTCCATAATTCTTTGTACTTGATTCGATTGTGTTATTGAACATTTTTCAGACAGAAATGTGACCCGGGCTGGTTCATAAAAAATTATAAGATCAATCTAGCAAAGTCTAATCCTGTCTATTAAAGTCAGTTAGAATAACTAATAGAATGCATATTTTAAAACAATTCTGTTTCTTGTAGAATAAGAATTCTTGAGAGCTAGCTCTGAAATAATAGCATATAATTCTTTACAAAATTTGAAACTTATAAATCGAGCGTTTTATTAGTGAATTCCACAAGCCAGTTTTGGTTTTTCTGGAAAACTAGCTTATAAACGTTTATGGAACAAGGTCCCAGTCTCTCTAGATGTTAAAAAACGCAATCCTAGCAGGTTACAAAGAATTATAACACTCAAAAAATTGAATTTCCTCCAAACACTCGGTGAGCAGAGTATAATTCAAGCTGTGTGTTCACAAAACTGGTTTCAACGATACTGTCGGTTGATGAATGACTGTTATCAATGATCAGCTCTGTCAGTACGGTCTGAAAGCGGTCCTGGCAAGCCAAACTGTATACTGATTTCACTCTCGACTCTATATGCACTCGCAGACAGCTTTCCACTGCACAGACGGAACTGAGTATTTATAAAATTCAATCTACAACCGTCAGTTTCGTTTAAACCAGCTATCACAACATGATACTTAAATGAAACCATCAAAGGTAAATTATGATATAAGATACTTTCTTCTTAAGATACTTTCTACTTCATTTTGTAAACGAAAGCAGTCGTCATACGGTATTGCATTTGTGTTTAAATTTAAAAAAATAATGAATGAATGAACTCTATTGAAACCGATTTTCTCTTCTTACTGAGTTGAGTGCTGGAAAGATTGAGAAGCATGCGCCGCACTACCACGCCAGTGTAGTTGTGAGCTCCAGTGTAGTCGGGATCTCTGATCTGAACTAAGTCAAATTCTTGTCTCCCACCTGTTTTTCATTTTGCCAAATATCAGGCAGTTATGGAACAACCTTCTTGTAATAACCTTGCCCATCACTGACTGAATCAACATGCTATCCGGTCATAATATTATAAAACATACTGATATCGTCAATTCTACCGTTTAATTTTGGTACAGAGCCATGGTTTTGTAACAACAGGTGACATTTTCAAGCTGACTACCAAATTAGTATTTTTTTAAGATGATGCCAACATGGGCTTTTGGGCCTGTGCGTGGGCAATGCAAAGGATGATGATGAGAGATGAATGGACCTACTGCTTTAGGTGGGTTCCGAACCACTGGGAAGCGATTTTTAGGCTCATGAATTGAATTCAGAGGTCACCAGTACAACAGTGGTGGCAGAGGCAAGCCTCTCTACCACTGGGACAACCTCTCCCCTGTGTTATCATGAACTATTTTGAATTCAGAATAGTCCATGCTTACCGGTTAAATATTTTAGTCAGTTTCAAAATGTGACCTGTGTGGCCACGAAACCATGGTCCTGTACAAAAAATTGTTTTTGTTTTCTCGAATCAGAGTCCAACTGGTTATCAGACTGGCGCTTTATCACTCCTCCAACCAGCCACACAAATAAACGTTACAATTGAAAATATCAATGTGTCATTTCATTATGGAACGATTCTACACATTGATAAGGACTCAGTTAATTTTTAAATAATAATTATTACATAATTAGAAGCAAGACTTACATGAGTGTCTCGTCCTCCTTTGCCTTTCTGATTTCTTCCATTTTCACCCTGGTGTGTGTATTGTATTCATAATCTCCGTACTGCTTTCTAACCTTTTCCCGAAAATCAAGTTCCCGTTTCCTGGGAGGCGGCGGTGGTTGAGGCGTGATCTTATCCACATAGGTTGTGGGCAGATTGCAAGACGAAAGTATTGTGATGACTGTTTTGCGAACATCTTGTGGCACCAAATTTATCTGAACTGATTTCAGTGTCACTGGAACAAAGTGATAGAAGAATGAAGAATTAACATTTCAATGTGTATGAAATCTTATTAGTAGACTATAAATTTTATGATAATTAAGCTTCAGGCTGGTATTACATTTACAAGACAATATTTCTGTCATATACGAAATCATTTTCATATATCTGTAATACAAAATCAAATTTTCATCTCTTTCAAGATATTTTTCTCGGGCCGGTCCCGTGTTTCGGATGGACACGTCGTTAAGCAGTCAGTCCCGGCTGCCTAGTAAGCAATCGTTAGGTCATGTCAGAGGCCCTGAAACTGATCAGGTGCGACCTGAAAACTCTGGCACCAGACCTTAGCCAGCAAGGTCACACGGTATTATTATTATTATTTATCTCTTTTAACACGTCATAGAATGATTACCGTGTAAAACTGGTCTCAATCATTGTATGAAAAGATTCTATTTATTCAAAATAAGTAAAAATTACGAAACGTGAAGTATAAAATAACAATGTATAGCTGAAAAACGCATCAATAATAATACACAGTTTAAGACACGAAATAATGATATGGCAGGTGGCAAGCGAGACACTTTCAATCCTATCATAAATATTCCATGTAGCCTATTTATCTATATATTCCAGGTAATTCTTTCTATAAAACCAGGTATTTTCGGAAAATTGCCTGTTTTTCATACTTTATAAATCCCTTATATGTGTTTATTCCTTGTATTTGTACTAGCTAGTACTTTAATTAATAAATAAATTTTTTATCGCTGCACCGGTCACTGGTTCGATTCCCGTTCCGTCCGAAATTTTTTTCACAGTACTTTACCATGCATTCTGTACCTCCTTACCTACAGAAAAAGTTCCAATGTACTCAGGTTATTCAATATTGAAAAAAGTCATCATAACAATTAATTAATAATTTGAATTGTTTCTCTTTCACAATATTTATTATTATTTCTTGTTAAAATAATAGCATCAATTTACTGGGTTAGCA
This sequence comes from Sogatella furcifera, assembly GCA_017141385.1. Classification (NCBI taxonomy): domain Eukaryota; kingdom Metazoa; phylum Arthropoda; class Insecta; order Hemiptera; family Delphacidae; genus Sogatella; species Sogatella furcifera. The sequence continues at coordinate 6,486,265 of CM029547.1, read as the reverse complement.
ATTGAAGTAGGATACTTCAATAATTAAAGTCGACTATAGTCTGTCCAAGCAAAGAAGACCCTCTGCCAAGATGGGAAAATGATTCTAGATTAGTCAATATTTGTTCAAGAATTATAAATGTGGTCTTAATAGTAGATCAAATTGTTTCCTACGATTTGAGATCAAATTGATAATTTTTGAACCAATATTGACCGAGCTTGAGTCATTTTCCCATCTTGCCAGAGGGTCTTCTTTGCTTGGACAGACTATAGAAATCAACGAAGAATACAATTACTTGATAGATGAAATGTGAGATATAATATTACCTTGACCAACAGTCTTTTGAGGTTTCAAAAAGAATTTCACTGTTGTGGGTCTAGTATATCGATTTTGCTGAATGCCTTCAAGAAATGAGCTCAAGACTTGAAGAGAATTTTCGTTGATGGCCTGGAAAGTGAAATGATTATTTCAACTTGGAATTTAGAAAAAATGTATAAACCATTTCAGCTATCAACAAGATTTTTCTAATAAATACCGGGTACATTTCTACTCATAGAGTAAGTGGAACCTCTGTTTGATACTTGATAATACTTTTGATAAATGTGTGTAAAAGTTATGCTTATAAATTTACTATAACTATGGTTCCAAATCCAATGTCAGTTACTTAGTTACCTACTTAGTTATGCCTATAACTCAAGTTTACTTAGAAAAATACTACTATGGGTCCCCATCCACTGTCAGTTCGATTGCTCACAGCTGATCGATCAATGATTGGCCTGCCGGATTACAGCTATTTTGGTCTTTCGGTTCTTCCATCCACTAACAGTTTTTTATCACAGTCAGAACTAGAATGTAGACCCTTAGTGGCTGGGGAAACCAGTAGTCAAAAACAGCTGTAAATCGGCAGATTGATCAACGATATTTGAAATCTTGTCAGGTTACTGTCAATGAACGATCGAACGGAAATGTGGATGGGTCCTTAATAAATTGGAAGCTTCGAAGTAGAACGTGTATTACTGGACGTGTGCAACAAGAAAAATGTCTTGTAATTTCGCAAGAAGAAATCATTCTAGATGAATGAATAATCATATCATTTTCAATTTGAAATGCTGTAACTTATATTTGAATGATTTGAATAGTCTACTCTTCATCATACTTACTATGTTATAAATTCTTCCATTCACATTGACAAATGAAGCTAACTTACGATCACATCATGTTCGTCTGTAGCTAAGTTTTTATAAAGTGACCAAACTCCTTCACAGCTTTGAATTTCATTGAAAAGTGTTTCCTCCCTATCTCAGTCCATTGCCAGCTCTTCCTGGACATTTCTAGATAAGTGTAGGTCATTATATATAAAAAACGTAAATTTTTCTGAAAGTATTCTTTAAAAAATGATTTTTATCAAGATTTTCATATTGGTTGAAACATGCAGAAAGATTACAATATTGTACTCACTCTCTCAGAAGGAAACTGTCCGAACAAATCAGGATGCACTGAGAAATAGAATGGTCGAAGAGCGGTTGAAACTTCTCCAGATGTCAGATGACGATAAACACCAAACATATATTTCGATGCATAATCGTTTTGAAACCTTGAAAAAGATACAATTATAAATTACTTGAAAAAAAAACAATAAATTACTTATAATTCATTATTCTAAAATAACATTAGGCTACTTTAATTCTGTTATATGTCCCCAAGATTTTAAACATATTTTTAGTGACTAGATAAACCGGAGTAACGATAATAAGAATTATTATTCGTTTATTGAATTATCCATTTACAACGCAGTGTGTATAATGACATTAATTACTATGATCCGGTTAAGCACTGAAGCGCTCATCTACTATCAAATAGTTGAATTTTGAAGCCGTACTCAACTTTTAGACAAGGGTGACCCAACACAACACCCACAATATACAATGTTGCTAATTTCTGTTTCTTGTTAGCCTAATTGATTGGGAGGCCGCAGATGTGTCACTGGAAGGGGATTCTTACATTTTACTTCCAGTGAATTTTGGTGTACAGCAAAAGGTACAATACTGCGACTTATCCTGTACATCATGATGAATAATGACAAAAGTTGCTCAGCTCTCCTGAGTTTGCATATGATATATCCTTGCTGTTATCTGTAATGGACTTTCAGCAGGTTTTAAAGATATCTGTTTATTCTCAAGAAGTCTTGATTCGACAGAACATCGACGTTCTGTTATATTACGTTATGTAAGTTATACGTTATGAATGTTATGATATATAGACAGAACATCGCCGTTCTACAACCTCACAGTTCCAGGCCGATCACTTTCAGGTGACCGAGAACAAAGAAGACCATGGAACATTATTTTCAGTTTTGAATCTTGTAGCCTACAAAATAACCGGGACCCTGTAAAGCTGCTTGGATTTGGACTCCAAACTCGGATTTACTTGCCACATTTGGTAATGACCAAGAGACCGTCGTGAATGTGTTTCCTGTTGCTAATATAAAGCTGAGGGGAAAATTAATGGAGGCATATCAGGTCATGACGTACCAACGATACATGACGTATCTCTTATGTTCTGCTCATGTGGGGCCATTCAGCGAGGGTTGTGGTCATAATTAAGCTATAAAAACGGGCGTATAATTGCAAGTGAACGATGTGCATAGTCTACTGCATGACAGTAGTTTATAATTTGACATTTGCAAGCCACTATTATCAATTTTTCTATAGTTAAGATATTCGTCAACCATTCTCTAAATCACAGTTTTATTTTCAATACTAAAAAATATGTAAAAAAGTGATGAGTGAAAAAATAATACAATCCCTTCACTAATATTAAAAAATAAATAATTGTAGGCCACAACAGTCAGTAGCATACTCACAATCGTCCAAATCTCGTGCAAAGTATTTTACATGCCATCTGATGAATTTTAATTCACGGTTACAGAGACATATTTGAAATCAAAATTGCGCACATTTTCTGAGCTTGTAAACAAACTTGTTAATAACTTGACGACCTCGAATTAACAAAAATAACCTTAAACAGCCCTCCTAAAAAATTATTATTTTGTTTTTCGTTTTGCGTCTTGACATTGCTCAAAGAGCAAAATGCACGTCCGCACCGCACAGAAGTTTTGTTTTGTAGTCTGAGTCTGATTGATGCTCTATCGTGTCAAGGTCAACTATCAGCTGATCCTTTTAGCAGAATATTTCCAAATATTTCTGAAAAAATCAATTCAATTTTTATTATAATTATAAGAATTCAGCCTTTGAAGCATTTTTTTATTATGAATATAGGAACTTTTCCTAAAAAGTCCTTCCATTTAGAACACATTGATAGATAAAAAAGAAAAAAATTAGCCATCTTCCCTTATCTCATCAGCTGACTTGAATTCCCGAGCAGCCGAACCGAATCGCTTGTCGCGTTCGGTTTTGGAGGTTATGAATAAGCACACTCTGAAATAGTAATAGATTGGTTACCAATAATTTTAAAGTTCTCTAAAAATAATGTAAAAAATTTTCAAATTACATTTTGGTATTGCTAAATTTGGAAAATGTTCAAGTCATTGGTGAGTTCAAAATTTGTAACTTTATTGAACTAAAACTTGAAATTCTCTCATTCATTTGTGACAATTCAAGACGTTATAGCGTTGTTTTACCTTTAAAATTTGGTTTTTGCTAAAGATTGAGAACAAAACTTTTGACAAAATTATAGATTAGGCGTCATTTTACTTGATTTTTTGCTGTTTTCTTTGTCTTATTGTGAACTCAGCTTTAGGAGAATATGACCTCAAGTTATTAAGTTAACATATCATAGTGATAATTCTCTCTTAGGTTTTTCAATATAATTTGCATAACTTTTTTATCCCTATTAAGACACTGCGGGGCCTAATTACATCAATTATTAACCATAACATTCAAATTTCACAAATAGTATAATGTTTCAAGTGGCCACATATTTTTTAAATTCCGTTTCTGGAGGAATAGTAATTGTTGCATTACACTCTAACTGATTAACGGCATGTTATTCAGAGGTGTTCTGCATCTTCGCTTTGTGAAGACTGGCTTATGGTTGAGAGGATCGACGTGCTAACCACACGTTACCTCTATCCTGGTTGATGATTATGGAGGGCATTCTGGCGGGGGGCTCAGTCGGTGCTGGTTTGGGGGCTGTGGGTTCTTTTGAGAATTTATGGCTCCGTCTTGCCGGAGTGTCTTCTTTGCTTGGACAGACTGTATAGTTTGGTGAATATGAAACTGGCAACCAGCTGGTAGGCCTAGGCCCTTCATAGGGCTGTTGCGCCATTGACAAACAAACATATTTTTAAAAACTCTCAGTCCATAACTTCAAACATTTTGTTTATACCCCAATAGATGTTGTAAGTGAAAAGTGATTCCTGCTACCATGAATTCATGATTAAATTATAAATGAAATAGCCGGCAGGCTCGCTTCGCTCGCCTTCTCGCCTAGTAGGGGGCTCCGCCCCTGGACTCCCGACAGTATCAGCAGTGTCAGTGTATCAAACAGGCTCGCTTCACTCGCCTGCATAACCTCTGGCAGTGTAAGCTGAAACAAACAGGCTCGCTTCGCTCGCCTGCAAATTCCGTTCAGAAGGTATTCAAAACTTATTGAACACAGCATTTCAAGACCTAATCTGAACCTGTTCACCAAATTTCGACATTTTCTACCAATTTATTCTCGAAAAATCCAAGAAAAAAATAGTAAAACGCTAATATTGATCGTAACCTTGGGAACTATATCGGACATTGTTTGAAACTTTATTCAATATCTTCTTAATTACTCCATCTATAATCTCGCTGAACCATTGAATTTACACTAAGGATTGGTCGTATCAAGGCGGAAAATATGCAACCCGCAATGCATCTACAATTTTGAAAACCTGATTACTGGCGTAATCTTGAACGGATTTCAAAAATATTTCAACACAACATTTCTAGACCTTACCTGAACCTGCCCACCAAATATCAACATTTTCTACCGATTGGTACTCGAAGAAATTGAGAAAACGCTGAAAAACTATAGAAAAACTAAAATATTTGGTGTATCCTTGAAAAGTTTTTAAAATCCTTTCTTAGCACGCGTCTAAATGTCCAATGGAACATGCCTGCCAAATTTGAACGCATTCGGTTCAGTGGATTTTTAGTTCTGGTGATGAATCAGTCAGTGCCATTTCGCTTATATAGATATAGATAATAAAAGATCATTTACTAACTCTACAGGCGGCGTGTAATTTATAATTAAGTTATACCAACAACTGAAGTTAATGCCAAAAAATATTTTATAAATGTTTCACATCACTGGCTATTTATGTTTCAATCTACTCATTATTTATTTCAGATATCATTTGGTGCTGGATTCTACCTTGGCATATTCTATGCTCAGAATAATGAGGTTTGTATAAAATATATCGTAATATAGAAAATATTCCTGAATATAAAGCAGTGTTCTGAATTAGAATTCAGAAACCTGATTTATTAGAATATTAGACTGCTTATTTGCATGAATTATATCAAAAACATTTTTTACATTACATAAAGTATAGCAGAAAAAACTGATCATTTTTAAGCGCTACTGTGCTTTTATAAACATTTGGAACAGTTTGAGGGATTTTTGGGTAGTTTATTAACTAGGTACTAATGGAATTTCTACTGAAAGAATAAAGTCTCTTATATAATTATGTTTATGCATGGGTAAATTGAATTTTTTAAAGTAATAAATCTTCCAACAGTAATGGGAACAGCATTGAAGGTAAACCTCAATTTTTATGATGTTACAGGGTGTGTTAATTAAGTTTCAAGACTGGTCTCGGAAAAGAAATTTATTGAAGATTCATGTACAGCGGGCTGAAAATCTTCAAAATAGGCTCCTTCTGAGTCGACACACCGCTGCCAGCGAGTTTTCCACTGTTCGAAGGCTTTCTGGAACTCCTCAACTGGAATGATGTTTAAAACCCTCGTCGAAGCCGCTTCGACCGCCTGGACGGTGCCAAACCTCTTCCCTTTCACGTCTTTCTACATCCGGGGGAACAAAAATAAGTCACTGGGGGTGACGTCTGGGCTGTAGGGTGGCTGCGGCAGCGTTGCCACGATGTTTTAGGCCAAAACCTCGGTGACGGTCAGGCAGGTGTGTACGGGAGCGTTGTCGTGGTGCAGCACCCAATCATTTCTCTTCTCCGGGCGTGCGCGGTGGACGCGATCCTTCATCCGCAATGAGTCTGATGCTCAGACGTCGGTCACTATTGAGAACTTCCAGCACTTTGGCCAGATTGTCGTCGTTCCACGAAAGTTGAAGGTTTTCCAGAACGGTCATCGTCTTTGATGTCTTCGCGGCCCTCTTTAAAGCGCTTGTGCCACACAAAAACCATGGCCCGGGACATTGCGTCTTATTTGTAAGCCTGCTGATGCATCTGGAACGTTTCCTGGCTGTTCTTGCCAAGTTTGACACAGAACTTCACCGAATAACGCTGCTCGATCAAACGCTGCATTTTCACTGTCGTGAATTTTCGACGTGAATAATAAACATACACTGACTTGACACATGGTGCGTTCACTTCAGCGTCTCGCCGGCAACCGACGAGTGCTCAGTTGCTTGCCTGACACTACCCCCATCACAACCGGTCGAAGAGACCGGTCTGGAAGCGCTCCGCTACGCAGGAAAAATCAGTCTTGAAACTTAATTAACACACCCTGTATGTCTAGAGTGAGTGTGGTGTTGTATGGGTCTGAGACATGGACTCTGAGGAGAAGAAAAGAAAGCTATTTGGGGTGCTTTGAGATGTGACTATGGATTGAAAATATCAAGAGAAAAGCATGATGGTTGGGTCACATTCTGAGAAGAGATTGTATTCAGGGGAGAATAATAGGGGGAACGATTGAGGGAAGGAAAAGCCGAGAGAAGACAGTTTGAAATTATGACAGACATTTTGCAAGGAAGGAGTTATGAGATAGTGAAGGAAATAATTACTCAGGATTGTGAAAAGAAGATGAATTTGTCCTGATACCTGTAAATGGGTTTTTACAATATAGTATTACATTTTCTGTTTAAAATAACAATCACAGTACCCTTTTTAAATTAGTTTCAACAGTACCCTTTTTAAAATCGTTTTAACAGTACCCTTTTCAAAACTAATTAAAAAAGGATACTTTGATTATTATTTTAAACAGAAAACATTGATTAAGCAGCCCTAAGAAAAAGGAAAAAGTATTACATTTGTATTATTTATGGTAGGTATTATTGGTTATTATAAATGTAGTACTAGAATTGTTCCCTACAATTTGAGATCAAATTCATAATTTTTGAACAAATATCGACCAAGCTTGAATCATTCTCCCATCTTGCTTGGACAGACTATAATATTAATGAGATGGAAAATTGATTGAAACAGACGAAATAATTTTGTCTTTCTCCCAGACATATTCCCGCTCACACTAATCAACATTAGACTACACCATTTTTAAAGTTATATTATAATTATCCTTTATGTATTCTTCAGTGGGTTAGGTCAGGGATGGGACCGATTGGGATCTTATATCTCTTTCAAGGTCATATTACATTTCAAATTTCATGGAAATCGTACGTTTAGTGCTGGTTTCTCATAGATCCGTGATCATAATCTCATAAAGAAATGAATTGCTTAATAAAATATGATAATTTCCTATTCCATTCAGTTCTCGTTCTAATCTCATCAGTCTAAATAAATATTATACTTTAGCCTATTCTAATTTATTTATTGAAAAAACAATTAATAATTATTATAAACAGAATGTTTGAGTATCATGGCTCAATTATATTAATAATGGTGACTAGCTTGCTCCAAAGCAATTTATCCATCGATGAAAAGCAATTTATAGTTCTTTCTTTAGCAATTTTTATATTTTACGACGATTTAAAAAAAGGTTATCTAATTATTTTTCAGGTCCCAAAACTGGATAGCCCAGCTGTATTATGGGAAAAAACACTTTCCTACTTTCAAGAAAATATGGAAAAAGAAAGGAAAGATTCAGGAAAAGGAAAGTGATGTTTCAAATCTACATTAACTACAATGCTAGAATTACTAGGCCACTGGATAGAATTATTTGAAAATTCCACAATATTATAATCAATAATATTATGGATACTACTCTGAGTTTTCTGATCGAAATGAAATGTTCTTTGCAAATGTCATTGTCATTATTTGTATTTTTTCATCTGTGAATCACACATATTTGGTTTAGTTATATAACTTACTTAATTGATGAAGAAATATTAATTCAGGTCAAAATCAATAGCCTAAATTGTTTGCATAACAGTAACAATTTAAAGCATAAGTTACTCAATATTTTAATTGGTTCATTTTATCCTAAAAATTATATTAATTGTGACAAATCAGCTCAAGAATATCTATTATTTATTTAAAAAAATGATTTTCTGAAAAAAATTATGAAATGAAAAAGTTGTTCTGTTATTCAAAAGACGCTATAACAGTGATCCGATATATCTAGAAGAACCGCTTAGCTAGTCTAGCTGTGTCAGTCTTTTTGTTTATACCAATATTATGTACATTTCAAAATAAGAAAGGCGAATCTTCAAAATAAATCAATAACTATTATGTCTGTGCTACTTTTTTCTAATCCCTAGATCAAGGTTTTTTGGAAGTGATCTTTGAGTATTAGGACTTGAAGCAGGGATTCTCCTAAGGCCTGCTATACACGGGGTAAGTCTAGTGACGGCCAGTCGAATTGATGTAGCCAATCACAGCCTTTGTCTTGTCATTGAGCATGAACAATGAGAGCTGTGATTGCTGCAGCTATGTTTGACTGACCGTCACTTACCCCGTGTAGAGCAGGCTTTAGGGAAGTGAGACGATCATGGGCCCACCCATGACGCAATCAATACAGCCCTGCTGGTCAAAGATGAAGACATCAAGTACCTACCTAAGTAAGTATAACTTACACCCGTATCGAGTATCAAAGTTCAAACCACAGAACGGAAGTTTGAACTTTGTTGAGTAGCCTTTACTAGGTAGTGTGGCTAAACGATACATTCAAATCTATGATTGTCTTTTAGATTACTATGTAACTCTTTGTAACTCTAATGTAAAAACTTTGAAATCAATTTACAAGGCAATAGAAGTAGCAACTAATTCAACCTCAAGCCAAGCCAAGCGTCCGTCAAGAAAGTGCATACAGCAGTGGAAAAATGGTTACTCGTCCGTCAACTCGTGACATCAATAGTTGACGGACACCTATATCAACGTTCGTCTTGACGGACGTGCAGCCACTTCGTTTGTAGAAACCAAGCAAAGCAGAAAAAATTCTATAAAATAAGAATTCCGTGAACTATTTATCACTGTATGTTTTTTGGCCTTGAATGTTTTTGCAGTAAAACCGGATTGGGGTGTCGTCATAGTCCTTGGGGAAGGGGAGGAATTCAGGTGAAGGGGGAGGGGCCCTTTTTGATCTGTAGGCCTAGGGGCGCTGAACTGCTAAATGCGGCACTGAGAACACCTCTGAATAACATACAGTATCAGTTAGAGTGTAATGCAATAATTACTATAGTCTATCCAAGCAAAGAAAGCCCTCTGGAAAGATGGAAAAATGACTCAAGCTCGGTCAATTTTGGTTCAAAGATTATAAATTTGATCTCAAATTGTAGGAAACTTGATGCCCACATGAACTCATAGGCTTGTGCTTGGGCAATGGAATGGATGATAGATGACGAGTACTTTCTTGTAGGTAGTCTGGACCAACGGCTTATCGTGTCCTCCGAAAGACGGGGTGGCCGAATCTATGTGATTGTGCTGTGGTCAAAGAATTTTGCCCTTTATACCTAAATCTGCATCCTTTATCCATAATATGGGATCGATGGCGTCAAGAACATAGAATACACTCAAAAACATACCTAAGGCATGTTTAGCAAGATAGCATTTCCGACAAATCATCACTCATATATTCATTAACACTGTAATATGACTTGCTTTTCAAGTGCTTGGATACAACTCTTCGAAAGCTTGTAGATCCAACTGTTTTACTCCTGTAGGCAGCCAATTGAAGTACCGCAATGCCGAACTCCTGAAGCACACCTGTGATCTCTGAAGGCGTACTCTGGGAATATCAATCAGCTCTTGATGTCTGGTGTTATGTTGATGCACATCAGTCCAAGTCAACATGTACTGCTGGTTCTTCTTGTTGACATACATCAGACAGAGAAATAGGAAGTGGCAGATCACTGTTAGAATGCCAAGTCTAACAAAAAGGGCTTGCAATGTGCACGATATTCCCTTGCAGTGATGATCCGGGCAGCCCGTTTTTGCAGCTTCAGTATGTCCACAACCTTTGCTGAATGACCCCTCATGAGTAGGCCATAGGAAACGTGACAGTGAAAGAGTGCGTGATACACCATGACAAGATAAGCTTCAGTCACATGGCCCCTCAGCTTCAGCAGCAGAAAACAAATCCTGGACAATCTTGTGGTCACATGCTGAATATGGCTGGTCCAGTTGAGTTTACTGTCGAGAACAAAACCTAGTAGCTTGACAGGGTTTTGATCACCAGGAATGAAGCCCCGATTGAGACTCAAACCAGAATCCTCCTGGTTACCAGATTGACGCTTCATCACTCCTCCAACAAGCCACCCATTATTTAAGTAGTTTTCATATTATTAGAGTGACTATTGGAGTAAAGTTTAAATTTTAATATTACGTATAACGTATAATTCAAAATATTAACTCTTAATCAGTAGCGAACACTGATTCCCAAAGGAGAATACTATTTATAGTACTAATTTATATATTATAGTACTATTTTTTTACTTATTACTTCGATCACAAGACTTGTCGATGCTATGGCGTGTCGATGCTATTGTGACCTTCCACTTCCACAACACAACCCACAGGCCACAACCACAACATAGAACAGGAACGTGAAAGGAAGGAACAAGGAAATAACATAACCTAAAACTAATATACGACTATGAAACAAATTTCATCTTAAAATTTACATTACTAATTGTTAGAACATGAAAATTTAATCTTTGTTAGAAGTGGCAACCAGTCTGCAAAACGTGAGTAAATAGTTTTACTTTGAATCTTTCATGTATTGTAGTATGTCTACACGTGTAGCCTGTCAGAATCATGAAATTAATAACGTAACCAATAAGTTTGTTTTCCCCAAGACCTTACAACTTATTACCATAAATTTGCCACTTTGAATGTTCTGTTCGATCTCCAGCTCTATACTATTAACATTCATGCAATTTAAATAGCCCACCTTTTAAAAATCTTGGTAAGTTTTCAAGACTGGTAGTTCATAATCTCCATCAGCATTATTTACTGGATAGATTGCGTTAGAAGATGAAACACATTACCGAAGAATCATTTTTCAAGATGGGAGGCCACTTGGCCTGTCATAGAGAGGTCAAAAATACTGTATTGCCTCTTCATTCAAGGAGTAAGACTCACACACTTTACTCCTTTACACAATGTTTCCGTTCAAAGACCTTCTTCGAAATACACGTCTGTCATCCTGTTGTAGATCTTGATTGCCCGGACAAAGAATGCTAGTATGTGATTGAATCTATTTGGCATGAGGAAAATTAATGTCATTCTGCCTTCTCTCTCATGTTGTAATTGATGATAGATATGCTGACCTCTTCTCAACAATTACCGGGAGCTGAACAATTAATTCTGTAGATCGTTATAATCCTCAGTCTCCTTAAGATGGAACACAATTTTCCAGCTGGTGAGAATACTGAGATGTAAACCATATAAAGATGAAACCATAAGACATGCCACAGCATCAGACACAGCATTGCCAATTGTCTCTTCTGTCAATCCAGCTAATACTTGAATAGGAACTTCATTTCCAAACCACAAACTTTGTTTCTCCAGCAAATATACAGTGTGGAAGACACAACGAAATGCCTTGCCCAGGTCGTTCAAATTCATTTCTTCGCAAACTAGGAAGTGATTTTTTCCTGGACTATGCTTCCAGTTATGGCATAACAGATGCCATGGACTCATCCACAGTCATATAGGCCTAAACCATGTTATTGTACTTAGGGGGCATGCCGGTAGCTGTAGAAAGATCCTGCTCCTACAAAAGAAGATTCTCCGGAACACCACTTTCCGCAGAAGATTGTGACCGTCTCCATCCAGTACCTGTTCTGTTACTGTTGAAAAAGTACAGCATACGTTTCAGTTGAAAGAACAAGTACGCAATAAAAACACCAGAAGGCGGAATTACATAGATTCACCTCAGACTGACTCGATCATACACTAACTTCCGAACACTGAAGATCTACAACAGGATGACAGTGTATTTTCGTGAATAGGGCAAGGAGATCTTTGAACGGGAACCAAGTGTAAAGCTTTTGACCACCGCTTTACTCATTAAATGAAGAGACAATATGCTACAGGGTTTTTGATCTCTCTATGACAGGCCAAGTGGCCACCCATCTTGACCATGAGTCTTTTGTAAAATGTTTCATCTTTCTACGTGACTTGACAATGGATGAACTGAAGCTTTCAAGTTGTTGACTAGAATTATTAACTGAAAATCAATGGTTTGTCTATTGAGACAAGTTTTAATAACATTTATATAATAATAAGAGAATCTTCCTACGAAATCTATCCAGGAAGTTCTGGAGATTGCTGAATGCCGATTAGAATCGGTACTCCATTGAACCCAATGAAGCTGCGAACAACATCTGTAGTGGAACTGCCCCGACGGAAACTAAACTACTGATGACAGAAGAGAGAGTTTCTTAGAAAGTAAGCACAGCGTTGAATATACATTTCGGCTTCAAATATCTTTGAAGTGCTTTTTGGCTGTACTGTTCAATTTATTCAAATTTAGTTGTAATAAGATTTAGTTGTCATAACATTGTCAATGTCATATCGTTGAACAGTGCTCTCCTGTATTGATCAATTTCATGTTATTTAATTTCAAAACTCGAATGATTTTCATTTTCAACTTGAATCTATGTCCTCAGTGAACGGTTTCGTTCCCCGTAAGGCTGTTGACGAATGCCAAGTGAGGACACACCTCCGAGACCAGAAATGGATGATCCGTTGAGTGATATGGATGATGAGTTCGAGGAGCTTTACGAAGAGGACTTGGAAATGGTGGACGATGGTCACAATGGCCTAGTGGAAGACAATGATGAAGGAATGGGCAGTGATGCCGACTCCGATGAATTTTCACCACAAAGAGACGATGCTGCCGTTGTATTCTCCAATCATACAGGTTTGTCGAAACATTGTTTTTATTTGTTGAGTAGTGAAGGTGATATTGTGGAAATTATTCATATTGGATGAAAAGACGATATATTTTCAAACCACCGATTTATTAAAATCGAGTTACCGGTTTCGGTTGCTATATCTTTATCAATGTCTGGTTAAACTCTGATAAGCTCGAGTTTCAATAATGAAATCGTTTGACAATATCTCGTCTTTTCATTGTTTTTTATCAATCAATGACTTCTTATTTTAATTTACATGTGTTTATCTGATGGTTTTTATCTGAAATGAATAATCAATGTAAACTGCAGACTGTATACATTCTCCAGGCTATTGTAATCCAACCGAAATAATAATGCTTCACTATTCGTTTTTAAAGTTGGTGAGCTAGCTATTAACAAACTTATATAGTTTGTTAATACTTTGATACTTATATCGTTTGTTATAATACTTGAATCTATCTATAAACTCATGTTTATGTATTTTTCAGGAGCAGTCTTTTGTTGCAATTTGAACAAGGATGCCACCCTTGCTGTAACAGGATCTGAGGATGACTTAGCGATTGTCTGGGATACCTCTAACGGAAATGTCGTTGCCGAATTGAAAAATCATAAGGTTCGTTACTTTATTAATAGTTTTCCAACTGGATAGTGGTTCAGTTCAGAAATTATTATAGTAATGTGATTAGTAGCCAAATTTTTAAACTGAATTTTGTCTTATCATTATGTTTATTATATTTGTATAAAATGATGTATGTAATTGAAATCCAAACTTTGAACTAAACCAATGCGAAAATATATTTTGTGCTATCATAATTTATGGATTGAAATCTAATCCTTGGGAAATTATTCGTTTGGGAACGCTGCATAAATATATTTGTCAAATTATCTTATCCATATTTTTGCGGAATCATTACAATATTTCATTGATGAATCGACATTTTTTCTAATTTTCATTCATGTATTACTAAAAGACTACAATCCATTATTTATTAATTAACTTACTTAATTTCAAATTTTTACATTGAAAAACACAGTGCACCACTGTTCTATGCCCTCTTACCAGTTGACTAATATTCCATGTTGAGCATCTTGGTTAAGTGTAAGAGAGGGCCGGCTGCGCCCTAACTTCGCCCTCCCAGGTTATTAAATAAAGGCAGCCATTCTATTCTATTCTATCTTGATTTTCGTTTACTAATTTATCATGGAAGCCATGTGAACTGAATTTTTTTTTCACATTGGCTAATAACTTTTTCAATGCACGCAGTGCGGTGTTAGGATTTGTTTTACATTGGCTCATGAACATAATTGATTTTTTTTATAAATTCAACAAGTAGGCTAATTTATACATAGGCTATAAAATTTCCGTATTCTAATTTCTTCTTGTCTTTTCTAGGATTCTGTGATAGCAGCGGAATTCAACCATGATGGAACATTACTAGCAACTGGAGATATGATTGGAGTCGTACAAGTGTGGAACGTGTCTACTTCAGAATTGGTTTGGAGCGAAAAAATAGAAGAATTGGTTGTAAGCTATACTCATTAAATGTATATCAATATAATTATTTAATCGGACAAAAGTAACAGAAAAATATCGATTGTGGAAAAATTTTTAATGGTGCATTTTACTTTGAACTAGTGATTAAAGTCGATCTTGAGAATTGTGTTACCTTATTCAGAACAGTCATAACCAAGATGGTTTTATTTCAAAGTCACAAACGCGCTGAACAATACATTGCCTAAGCCTCACTTATATATTGATGTGAATAATGTTTTAATGTATTTGATATTTTAAGCCTATATAATGAAAATATATGAATTAGCAAAGTCAAGCTTCTATCCGATAATGAAGCATTAATCAATGAGATCGGCTACACAAAAAGTGAAGGCTAAGCCTAGTTTTTTCTCTTTCAGAATATAATATCTATTATTATAGATCATTGTTATAGTTGTATTCATAAATCACCTAAATGAAATGAAAAAATTGTGAGAGTTCTGTACTCTACATTATTCAGAATACAGGTTCCGGATCACAATATTTCATTGCACATCTATTACTGAATCTGAAAAAAGCCAGAGCACACCGGTTGAGAAACACTGGCGTACACTATTACATTTTGCACGCTACCAATTACCATCAATCTCCCTTTGCATCATCTTTTATTGTATCAGCATATCTTATTTGTTTGCAGCACAATTTTGTACTTTCATTCATCTGTTTGTTGTGTACGTACACTCTATTACATTTTGCTCGCTATCAATTACCATCCATCATTTTACCATCCCTAAATTATCATCAGCATTATTTTATTGCATCGGCTTATTCTATTTGTTGCAGTGGATGAAATGGCACCATGCGTCGTCTGTACTATTCTGCTCTACACCAAGCGAAGGCACCTATTTCTGGAAGCTGCCCGAAGCCCAGTGCAAACTGCTTCCGCATCCGGACCCGTCCACCACCTGCGACTGCGGCCTGCTGATGCCCGACGGCTTAAGGCTGGTGCTCGCCTACTCCAACGGCACTGTCAAACTGTTTGACCTCAAAACGTGTGCGGTCACCGCAACGTTCACCGCCGAAAGTTGTGCCAACTGCCTGGACGCACACTCGGATAACAATCTGGTCGCGGTCGGATATGGCAATGGACAGGTAATTAACTTCTGGTTCATTTATCAGTCACACTATGTTCCGTATTATCAACAGCAACTCAAATAAAAAACAAAGTAATCCAGAACTGGATCAAATATGGTAGCATTTATTATAATATTTATCTCATTTCAGTCAGCTGATAGGCCTAGTTGAAAATTGAATATTATCATAGCTTCCTTCAACAATTGCCGGCCTGGTTGGCGCAGTGGGCTAGGTAGGGCGTTACAACCTTCAGTCCGCTAGCACTGCCAGGTCTGGGTTCGAATCCCAGTGGCATGGCTGTTTTTCACCTCATCAATCACCTTCACACTCGATATCCGTTACCCACGCACAAGCTAAAATTCTTATGTGGGCATCATCCGCAATAAAAAAATGTATGGAAGGCCCTGGCCTAATAAAATGGCAACATTGCACCGTATACACAGTCTTTTCATATGAAAGCATAAGTACAGATACAAATCATGCATGTTGACTTGGTTTTTCTCTCTTTTGAGCATAATTTCCATGGAATAGGTTCATGAAACCCTTCGAATAGAATTCCTTTTGTGTTTTTTTTTTCACTAGGTTAGCTAGAGATTAGCAAGAAAGATTAAGAATAGACAATTATTTATTAAAATAGCTTATGATTTGTAGCGAGTAAAATGTGAGAACGCACACAAGAAACGCATCCGTTGGAACACCTGATTTAAAAATTATTTCAATTTTTTAAATGGACCCAATTTCCTACTCTACATAGTTGTCAGTTTCAAGGCCATGGCCTTCTATTAAAGGAAGCTATGACCGTAGTTATAATCTGCCCATATGATAGCATTGTTTACAGTTACAAATCGTTTCATTTTTTCTTTCTTTTAAGCATATTTTTCTTAAAATGTGACCATTAATCATTAGTTAAGGAATTCCTTTTGTGTTTTCTGTACTAATTTGTGATAGAAATTAGCTGAAATGATTGAAAATAGACAGATATTTATTTATTTCTTTGAGATGTTTAAAGATTGCTATGATTTGTAGAAAGTCGAATGTGAGAACACCCACAAGAAACGCATCAACTGAAACAGCTGATTTGAAAATGATTTCAATGGACCGACTTTCCTACTCTACATAGTTTTCACTTTTAAGGCCATGGTCTTATATTAAAGGAAGCTATTATACTATACTCTATTCACGATAACTTGATACAAAATAAACAAATAATATCTGTTTCATCGAGCCGAATTGACTCTGAAACGAGACTTTAAGTTGGATCAATGGTTTTTTTCAAACCCTATTCCCACTTTTTGCAGGTAATGCTGTACAAGACGAATCCAGCCAAGCTAGTGACCGTGTTTGACGAGGAAAAGAGCGACAACCTGCCCTACGCCGAGTGCATCCGATTCAGTCCCGATCCCAACCTGCCCTACCTGGTGGCCGGCTTCCTCAACGGATGCATCAACGTTTGGGACCTTTCCAAACAGGCGCTCAGGTATGCATTGCTAATATTTTTAAAATGATAATAACAAGACACAAACGATTAATAATTGTGCAATTTTGGGATTTTTTTGATGGGGTCCACATTCACTTTTAGTTCGAAATGACAGTTTGATCGTCCGCAGTTGATTGTTGAACGATCGGGCTGCCGGTTTACTGCTATTTTGGACTACCGGTTTTCCCATTCACGTACAGTTTTCGACTGTCACAGTCCGAACTGACTGTGAATGTAGACAGTTGGTGAAAACATGTGAATGTCGATGTATGTTTTGAATAAAGATATTGATTGACAAGAGTTTTGTTGATTGACAATGGAGTAGCATCTGAATCAGGAATCTCGATATTTTACTAAATCAGTGGTTTGGCAACATCTTGTCTTTTCATGTAATAAGTATAACTACTTCACAAACGCTGAAAAAGAGATTGATTGAATGACATTGATTGATAAATTGCATTGTTACAGGCACAGACTGAACGCGACTTTCGGTGTGGCGCGACTGCTGTGGGACTCGCACACGTTGACCATCTATGCCGGACTGCTGAACGGATCGGTGATCGCCATTGAACCGCGCGACGGCACCAAAAAGGCTGAACTGTTGGGCCACAAGAAGAATATTCTCGATATGGCGTTTTCTTCGTAAGTACTTTTCAATATTCGATTTATAATAATTGACCAAACGTAAGTGAAGTTTTGATTATTTTTCCAAGTCATCGTTTCGAAATGTAAGGCTTTGTTTACCAAGGAAGTGATTTTGAGCGAGTTTGCGATAAAGACCATATTTACACTAGTATATATTACCCTAGACCATTTTTCAGAACATAGTTTTTTTGTTGATTTAAAGTGTGCCTTGATCTTTCAAATCACTCAAAGTCGTGTAACCATGGACTAAATGTTCCGTATTTCGGAGGAAACCTGAAGCTGTCAGTCCCGACTGCCTTAAAACTATAGTCCATTCACGATCACTTGAGACGGAATGACTTGAAACTTTTGAGTGTGTGTGCGTGTATTGGAAGGTCTTCTTCTATGCGAATAAATTGGCTGCAGTCGAACAGCTGACTCTTTTCTCGAGCTGTGATTGGCTACAGTCCGACTTGTATTGTCTCAAGACTGTTGTCTTGAGCTGTGGTTGGCTACAGCTGTTGGTCTGTTGCCGAAAGTTTCGCATAGAAGAAGACCTTCCATTACACGCATACACACTCAAAAAGTTTGTTTATTCCGTCTCAAGGGATCGTGAATAGAGTATAGTCGTTATCTTCCATCATCACCCCTCTCATTACCCACACACTTGCTTAAAGCACACGTGGGCATCAGTCTTGGAAAGAAATGAGCACAATTAATGCGAAATGGGGTAATATACCCAAAACCTGCTTTCTTAAGATTTCTTATTATGAGTTGATAATTGCTTCCACAGTAGTTCGTATAATATAGGAATGTTGTCTAAATTGAAATTCCGCGTATTTCTAGCACCCTCTATATATAAAATGTATTCTATTTAAATAATTATATTCTAAAAATCTTATCTAGCCTATCAATATTCTTTTATATGAACTAAATCAAATTCTGGTTGTAAAAAAGCCAAAACCATTCAACGGCTTAAATAAAATGTAATCGAAAAGTTTGAATTTTGAAAGTAACTTCTCCTATTCATTTTCAGGGACCAATCGAAAATACTGACTTCCTCAGAAGACAAAACAGCTCGTGTCTTTCATATTCAGAGTCCACAAAATAATGCTGTCGCAGAATGATGAACATTCATGTACAAACCAGTTTATTGGAGCAGCATTTAGGTGCTATATTCGAAAATGGATGTCATGTGAGTAATTTTATGGTTATGAGTAAGGCAATCGTTTACATGTTGTAGTAAATTGACTGAAATTTATGTTCAAAAGTATATCCACTTCCTGGTTTCTACTGTACATTATCATATAAGTTGTACAGTAATAATGAAGTTTGTAAATAATATTTTGTACATTAAAAATGTCAAACTCGATAAAGATGTCTTTTGATTTGACACCATTAGAAGATTGACACCATAGAGAAGTCAAAGAATAGGTGCATTGAATTAAACATATAATTATACTGTATAAGTATGATTATATTTACTGAGATCAATCATCTACAGATAGATTTTATCAAACTGTAGAACGTTTTTATCAGGAAAATAACTCCCAGAATACAAAAGTAACTGCCGTAGACCACATACTGAAAAAGAAACACACATTTTCCAAATTATTAATCTTGCTCATGATAATTTATCACTTAAGTTCGTAGATAAAAGTAGAATTGAATGTATTTTTATGAAAAAATGGAACTCTGCTGACTTTCATTACTACTGATTGAAAAAGTCAGTGTTAATTTACTTGTAGCAAAATAATGGATACACAACACGGTAACCACGCAGTAAATAATTTTCTAAATGATTGGCCCATTTAGATTTCGACTACTTGTATAAAAATAATATAGTAACTAGAAACAGCAAATGGTTTTTTCCCAATCTACATAAAAAAAGATCAATGAAATATTTGTTGGTATAGTATGTTTAAGCAAAGAAGACGTTCGGGCCAGATGTGAAAATGGCTCCAGCTCGGTTAATATTGGTTCAAACCTTATAAATTTGGTCTCAAATTATAGAAAACATTCTGTTATACAATTTGAGGACAAGTTTATAATTATTGAACGAATATTGACCGAGCTGGAGTCATTTTCTCATCTTGCCAGAATGCCTTCTTTGCTCGAACAGACTATACTCCAACTAGATAGGAATCATTATTGATCTCTAGCACCGTCCCTTTCATTTTTATGAAATAACATTTACATTTTGTTTTTCAAACTTCAAATAATTTGTTAATTGGAATGCTCTTACCTGTGGCCTGATTGGGAGCATAAATCCGCCCTGAGCTGCCACTGCTGAAGTCAGTATTGTTTGCAGAAGTAGTGCTATGAAAGTATTCACGCCAAATATCAGCGCATAACAATCACTTTCCAAGTGTCTAGCTACTTCTGAACTGTGAACAAACAACATTCATAATTACTACAATTGGAAGTGGAAAGCAATTAAAGCAATTAAAAAAGTTTATAGTTTGGCTCAATCCAATTCACTTTTTTATTAATTGAGTTTGTCTTGAGAATAATATCATTTATTCAAGAATAATCATGAACAGAGTGAGTGCAACAGGCCAAAAATGCTCCTCTACCAATTTTTTACAACAGTCTAAAATAAGATTATCATAATCATTAAACTTTTCTCACTTCCAAAAAAAATTTATCACAAACAATTTTGAATTTTGATAAAGTCCATTTTTAAGTTCCAAAAATAAACAAGATAAATTGAGTTAATTAAAAAATAAAATAAAAACCAAAAAAATAAGATATTATTGAGTATCCGCCCTTGGAAGGATACTCCTCTCTTGGAAGGGAGTAAAAGGAAGACGTATTGTCTTGTAGGGGGATTCCTCATGTACAAAATTTTTATGTAAGATAAAATTTAATTTGCAATTTTATGGGAATAAATTGATTTTTGAATTTTTGAAAACTCCCTTGAAGTTTTATAATGAACTTCACTATATTTTAAAGTTTTACTATAAGTTTCATTATGACAGAAGGTTTGTGGCTGATTAAGCCTTAAGGAAGCTATTAAAAAATGAATATTGATTGTATTAACCTTGATAATCAAGTTATTTTTACTACGTAATGCATTCTACTCATAATATATCTTTGTTTTTAAAAAAATCCATCCACTAAAATCTATTCACTCAAATCTATATCAAACATAATGTTGGGTGTGAATTGAGTCACTATTCTACAGCGTTATTTTTACACTGTCAAAATTACTAAAAACGTGGTACAAAAGTTGTTGAAAGAATAAAAATGTATCAAATTCAACACTCTGATCTGATACAGAACAAAAGGATCTAATAGGAGCTAGCTTCCAGCATAATGATTGTATATTATATCAAATAGTGGATTAGTAATTGGTGTATCTACCCTTGAAATATTTTGGTTTAGTTCCGTCGCAAGACTTGGACATTTTGCCTAGTTGGTGGCTGTTCAATTGAATTCTATTAGGCGGTCATTATGTTGGGTGAGCAAATAACCGTATACTGTCTAAAAAATGAACGCTCTATGATCTCAATAGGACAGCCGCCATCTTGGCAAAAATTCTTCTTTACACGATTTATCATTATCAAGTAGCTTCATTCATGTACACTTTTCGTATCAAATACTGGACTCATGTATCTTTCAAGTGATTGCATGCCTTAAACACAGCTTTAACCTTAGTGAATAGATTTCGTATTACTCACTTGGATATTGTCATCATGATATGATAGAGAGCTCCAAATATAATGTAGACCAAGTAGGCCTGCCAGATGGACGAGCATTGCGAGCTCCAGAGCAGAGCCAGTCCTTCGAGCAGAGTCAACACGCCGAGCAAGAGCTCCCCCCTCTCAGGCCTCGACCAATCCGCTTGCACTCGACCGAATGCAAATGCAGAAAATGCACCTGAAATATTCAACATTCAACCGTTATTAGGATACTTTCCTGTTACGCGTGCTGTACGCGGGGTAAGTAGTGTCGGCCAGTTGAATATCTGTAGCCAATCACAGTTTTTGTCTTGTCAAACAACAATAGTTGTGATTGCTTACAGATATTCAACTGACCGACACTACTTACCCCGTGTACAGGAGGCTTTGGTGCAGCAATTTCCAGTTGATAAATCATCTTCCTGTTAATTCTACATTAAATTTAGGTAGTTATCATTACTAGAAGTTGCGGGCACAAGATGCAATAGAAACTCGTGATTGTATGGAGCAACACAAATCAAGAATCAGTTGATCAGTACATACAGCTCTATACAACTCCGTGATTCTATTGCATTTAGACTCATTTGTACTCGCGCTCAGGCACGCAGCGTACAAAGAATTGAGTTACTATACTATCATATGGGAACAGGCTGGTTCTGGAGCTGTGCCACTAGATAGCAGCGCTACCACGCAGCAATACTACGTTTCATAAGAACACGTAGGTTTCATTGTACGCTGGGCGCCAAATTTTAATTTTTAAAGCTTAGTTCATTTTCCATTGAAAAATAATAGTAGCTGTTTCTTACTGATTATTGTATATAGAGACTCGATTGCTCCATTGTAGCTAATATTTTGTTCTGTTGGAGATATGCTAGGTCCTTGTATCTCATCCCATAATATTTGTACGTATGACATTACCTGAAAAAGGAAATTGAAATTTAAGTAAGTGTTGCTGAATAATAAGACATTATTACAATGGATTTTCCCCCTTTTTTCATCTGAGTCTTCTTCCCAATGTAAAAAGTATTTCTACGATAACTAACATTGATATTCAGCCCCCTTGGTTTCTACATGCCTCAATTAAAATGAATAATAAAATACTCTTAAAAAACCTATTATCGTGAATATTGTCATAACTTCAACTTACACTTTCTAAAAAAAATGTTTTGTAGAATTGTTCCTCAATAAAATTTTAAAACCGAAATTTGTTTAAACTGGGTGAAATAGTAAGTTTATCTAGGAAAGATGAATCTCATTGAAAAACTGGGACGATATTCAAAGTACCTAGCGTTATTACGACGTCCACATACTTTAAAATAAGCAATCTCATTGTTTATTCTTCTATCCCGATTCAGTTATAAATTATGTCAATGAAAACTATTGAAAATAAAATTAAAACTATTAAAAATAAAATTAAAACTATTGAAAATAAATAGAAAACTATAAAATTACCTGTTGATAACCGCAAGTGGCGAGAGCCCACCATATGGACCATTTCAAAACATACTTATTCGTGTAAGCATTGACGAAGTCCCTCCACACCCTAGTAAGTGCCTCATGGCAAACGCCCCTTTGCTTGGAGTTGGTTTCGGAGTCCGTGTCAGCCAAATCTAGAAGAATATAACCTAATATTATAATACTCAATACTATAAATAATAGAAGATTCAATACTCATTCTGTTAAAATTATTCAGTAAAGCACAAAGTACGTAAACCTGTAGTACAGATTTATGTACTCTGTGAGTAAAGGTAGGTAATATGTTTTGTTGTTTTCGTAAGTTAATTCAGTATCCTACATCAACTATTCCAAATATGCAAATGTACATCGAACTCAGAACTGTATGGTATTTTATATGCACTCCATACAAGACACGAATAACTCGAAAATAACAAAAAATGAATTCAACTCTAAGGTTGATGATGCAAACATTACTTACAGTCTACAAAGAAATAATACTCAATATGCAAATATACAAATATGCAATAATACTAGCATTGCTTAAATTCATCTTTATCAGTTCTAATAAGTTTCCAGTGGATGCAAATTTGGTTCAAATCATTAAATGGGATCATTCTAGATTTCCATAGAAGCTCAAAAGAAGTGGAAAGAATGTGCAATTAATTGTGTTAACAAGCCAGTGTTAGTTATCTTCAAATGATTTTTGAATGATTGACAATGTCTATTGTGTGCATCAGTAGCTATATAAATCATTAGTTGTCAAAGTCATTAACATTAAGTTACATGTTTTTGTTCAGTTTAGAGAGAGTTGTATATAATTCATATAAAGTATGATGTCTACTTTCTTGATATCTTGTTTTAATTTAAAATAATTGAATTGGAACAGACCCTAGAAGTATTCATTGTAATATTATTATCAAAATAAATGTACTTAGATCCTATTGAATACTAATTTATTGTCAGAATTATTTTATGCATTGAGGTGCGCTACCACAATCTCTGTCCATTTACTGTATTTTGAAAATGTTATTAACCATAAATATATATATTACCTCAATCTTCTAACTTGATAAAATTTTAACTACGGTAGCATTCATACAGAAATAGCCTACATGCAAAATATTTTCTTAAGAAGAACCAATATTAAAGAATTTTATTGAGGAAGGTGAAAGGCCCAATAAGTATGATGAAGCGATAAAATGCATTTGACTTATACTCATTATAGTACTAGGAGATAACTTGGATCAATATGTTTGTTATTGATGTATTAATAAAGATTTTAAATAAGCTTGAGCATGCAGATAATCTACTAGTTGTAATTATCAAAGTTTTAGTAATTAACTTTTAACTGATCTCTTTCAGTAGGAAGCCTACTGAAGCCAATATATTGGATGAATTTTGTTTTCATGCAATTATTTGCAAAACTGTTGATAGTATAAAAACTATATAAAACTATATTGTTGTTTCACGAAGTAAAATACAAAAAGAAACGTTTTTGATGGGTACTGACCGAGCAGATAAATGAACAGAGGCTTGAGTAGCATAACACCTCCTTATCATTGTGAACTTGAATGCCCGTTTCCTTTCTCCTTCTGCAAATAATACGAACAATTCAAAATGAAAATCCTTTTTTGTCTAATTGCTGAAACCGAATTCCTAACGAAATGAACAAGCTTTTAATGTCTTATCAAGAAGTTATTGATAGATTGCCGAATTTCATTCATATTTGGAGTTGAGTAGGCCTAATACGTGTTATTGTGATAACATAGGTAGCCTACTTGAATTTTTTGTTGATTTATAGAAAATTGAAAAAAAATCTAGATTATTTTTGAATTTCCATAAATAGAGCTGTTATTAGCTAGTACCTAGCTCCCTCTTATAATTTTATCTATTCACTCAACCACTATTATGAGAAGTATCATTTGCATATTTTTGTTGGTGTGTAAGTTTGACTCTCAATTTATTTAAAAAAGTTAGAGCTACAGGAAAGAGAGGTCAAGTTTGGAACTCAAGTTTGGAACTCAAGGTCAAGTTATAGTTGAAACTTTCAAGTGTCTACCATACTTCTACAGTTTTTGATAAGTGCTCCAATATGATATTTAAAGTGTATAGAGTTGAAAACATTGAAAATGGTACAATTTATTCATACCTGTATTTGTAATGTCCCTGTTTTGATGTGCGCTATTTTCTCCATTGTCGATCATACTGCAAGGAACAGCCTCTGATTGTCGGTGGAAATATAAGCTGTGCTTTATTGAAGGCAAACCGAATGACCAGATCAATGAAGCAATCATTCCTGATGAAATAAAAATGTACAAATTCTGAATCAAAATAAATTGGAAGGCACAACTACTTGGTTTGAAATACAAGAAAATTCAATAGCTTTTGTTCTTATAATTCATATTTAATATGATAGGCTACTGTATCGATTGAAATCAAACTTGAATCTAGGGATTCAAAGATCAATAATATACTCTACATATTGTATTTTTATGAAAATAGAAATATTTTTTATATAAATCATTGTTCCTCATATTTATCTTACAGAAATCATTACTTTCAATCAACACAATGTGTTACAATATAGTACAATGAACTATATTCTACATAGAGAGTAGTATATACTAGAACTAGCCGGCAGGCTCGCTTCGCTCCGCCCCCTGGACCCCCGACAGTATAGGGGCAGTGTAAGTGAGTCAAACAGGCTCGCTTCGCTCGCCTGCAAAACCTCTGTCAGTGACAGCTGAGACAAACAGGCTCGCTTCGCTCGCCTGCAAATTCCGTTCAGAATCACGGCTGAATTTATTTCAGCATTTCTACACCTGATCTGGACCTGTTCACCTAATTTCAACATTTTCTGCCAATTTGTTCTAGAAAAATCTAAGAAAAACTCCGAAAATTCAAAAAAATAGTAAAACGCTAATATTAAGCGTAACCTTGGGAAGTATATCGGAAGTACATATAGTTTGAAACTTGATTCAATGATTCAAACTTGATCTTCCAAATTAGTTCATCTAAAATCTCGCTGAACCATTGAATTTACAGTTAGGATTGGTCGTATCAAGGCGGAAGATATGCAACCCGCAACACATCTACAATTTTGAAAACCTAATTACTGGCGTAATCTTGAACGGATTGCAAAAATATTTTAGCACAACATTTCTAGACCTTATCTGAACCTGCCCACCAAATATCAACATTTTCTACCGATTGGTTCTCGAAAAAATGAAGAAAACGTTGAAATATATAGAAAAACTAAAATATTTGGCGTATCCTTGAAAAGTTTTCAAAATCCGTTCTTAGCGCGCGTCTAAACGTCCAACTGAACATGCCTGCCAAATTTGAACGCATTCGGTTCAGTGGATTTTTACTTCTGGTGATGAATGAATGAATCAGTCAGTGCCATATAGAGATTTCCGTTTTGTCTAGAGCTACTATCAATAAATGCTAATACAGTAGATCAAAATCGAAATCACGATTCTCATTAAGTATTTTTAAACACATGTTTCACTCTCCTAAGGGATACTATTATACTCATTCTATCGTTAGAATACTATTATTCTCAAGAGTAGTATTTCCTTTATTTTATTTAGAAGTCTGTTTGTTTGCTTGAGCAGCATCGTCATTGTATTCGTTAAGTATAGGTAAGTTATAGCCTACGTATACAGTATTATTAGGCCTATCACAAACACTTATGAACAGATTGGAGGTTTTCACTTTTATATACCTGTAATCACATGGCACATATAATGCTATTTGTTGGTCTGTCTCTGAATCGGAAGTCTCCATCAAAAGAGTTCCGCTTCAAATAGAGAACCAGTGATTGATTCTATTTCACTCACTATTCTTACTTTTCAACCTATGACGAAACGTTTTAGTAAAACCGTTTTGATTATATGTAACCTACATCAGGTATCAATCCAGCTCGGTCAATATTGGTTCTAAAATTATAAATTTGGTCTCTAATTGTAGGAAACATTCTTCTCTACAATAAACAAATTATAATTTTTGAACCAATATTGACCAAGTTGTAGTCATTTTCTCATCTAGCCAGAATGTTTTCCTTACTTGGACATACTATATAGTAGTTCCCCACCACGAAAGCCATAATATGCATATTTTTTAAATACTGAAATAAGATGATTAGCCTACCAGCAAACGAGAGATGATTGAGCTCGGGCACTCCCATAATGCCAAATATGAGTAGAAGTTGTGCTGTCATGCCTGACACGAATCGACCAATCAGAGCGGCCGCTCGCATGTGGCTAGTCACCGCCTGATAGTGCTGAGGATCAACTTTGGCATATATATAGGTATAGTAAGCCACCTCACAGGCCACCATTGTTCCATAGAACACTTCCATTATCTGTGAAAATATAAAATATAATTCTTAATGTATGTTAATCCAAGTTTAATTTGAACTTTCCAATGTTGATACATTTTTGTGTCATGTTCTACAATATTAATTGATTATCTATATGCATAATTATCAGTAAAACTTAGAGATAATCGTATTGTACTGTTATTTCCATAATTACGAATGAACAATACAATAGAATAGAACACTATTCTCTGTTCACTGAGTGATAAGAGGAAATACAATATCATTCAGCTGTTATAATTCTCCACACTTTGCTTGAATTTTATTTATAAAAGTTTAGGAAAAATTTCTAAATGTGAATGTGGAAAATCCTTATAAACTCTGTTGATTTTATCATTCACGGGATATCAGACGAGAGCCCAGTACAGGGTAGAAAAAGGAGAACCATTAATCTTTGTTACGACGAAAGAGAGGGCTATATTATACTACAATATATTGTATATTCTAATAATATACAATATAATAGGAAAATATACAATATATTAGAAGGATTGTATATTCTAATAATAATTATACAATATAGAAGAGAAATAAAACAATCGGTCTGATTCTGTAAATGAATATATTTTTTAATAATCTTAATGAACAAATTATCAAAATTAAACAATCCAAACAAGAATAAAACAAAATCTTAATAAATTAGAATTAAAAATCAAAATCTTAAATACCGTACGAATGAATTAATCAGAACTAGAAGTTTTATGTTGAAAACGAGTGAGTTAATCAGATTCTAGTGCACATTTAATGTTAAACATGGCCCATTAATAACATTGGCCCATAAAAATTTAATATTTTTGAGCAGGCTACCTATATTATAAATATTTACAAAATACCTATTATTCTACAAACATACAAATTACAAATTCTACAAAATACTAACATACCTGTATGGCAAAGAGAGATCGGCACCAAATGAGAATCGCCTGAGCAATGGAAGCGCACAGTGCATAGCATATAATGACTGGCTTGTATCGCAGCCAATCTGTCAGTAGAAACACCAGGATGAGGTCGAACAATGAAACGTACGTTGCGATCGGGTAAACACTCTGGTTCACCTGCAAGTTGAATTAATAAATAACATTGTATTGCCAAGAAACAAAAATTGTTGTAAACAAAGATTATACTCTTTTTACAATGAATGTATAAAATTAAAGAGTTATAAGATTATAGCTAGGATTTCATAATAAACTAAGTACCTACTGAACGGTACTTTATGTACTTCATTCATACTTTATTATTGTAGTAGGTCTAAACTGAGAAGAAATGTTCCAAGCTAGATAAGGCTGTATAATCATGAGATTAAACAGTCCGTTTTAGCTTTTTAATACTCTCTATGATGTGCTGTATTAAGCTACCGTATATAATTATTATTTACAGTATCGATTTACTTGAAAATAGATTATCTATTGGACAGTTAGGCCTACCTATTTATATTATTTCAATTTGTCTTATTACTTTCAACTTTTCAACTTTGGCAAATTTAATTTGTCAACTCCTTGATCCAAAAGCAGTTTTCGACAATTTTTAAATTGGAATTATAAGTTCGAACCTTTCAAAATAATACAGAGTACCTATTCTACTTGGGGAAAAAAATAATTTATTCTAAATTTCTTACTATTCTGAATTTTATTGATGAACTTTTTCAATCACTTTATCTTACCGTATATCTTTTATCATCTATAAAATAAAAATTCACTGATGAACATAAAAAATAATTAAAATTTCAACTAAAACGCAAAAACTATAAACTATATAGAGTTTATATTACATTATAAATACCTGTTGTGTGGTGAAATTCATTGTCGGACCTGTGAGATATTGATTTATGTAGGGATCTTCTGGTCGAAATTCCTTGAGGAATCCAAATGTACCAATTCGAATCGATAATTTCACCCATTCGTGCATTTTGTATTTCGATAGGCAAACTACAAAAATAAGTATCAGGTATCGTCTATCAAGATACAGCGAAAGTGATAGTTTCTCACTTTTGAATAACAGAATTTCATCAGTCAAATGTATTGAAGATTATACAATCTGCAGCTAGACCGTTGATAAGAATGATAAAATGACAAGTTGTTTCAATAATATAACAAGCTTTCAAAAATAATATTCTGAAGATTCACGGAACCACTCAACTTGAGAACACATTGTTCTCCCCGGACAAGACACTGAAGTTTAACTTGTGTTGTGATCTTGAAAAGTGTGTTAAACTGATAAAAACCGATCACTAGCACATGAACTACTGTTGAAATAATCGCTTTTTATTGCGGAGATTATGTAAAAAACAAGCTTGATAAGTCGGATCGGCTTAGCAGTGAACTAGAGCTGAACTGAGCGCAGTTGTACGTACATTCATCAATGAGAAATCTGAGTAAACATGAATACGATACGGATTTGTGTTAACCGATTCAGCAGTAAGCCTGCGCAGATCGAATTGGCTCGTCTGGCACAAAAGTTGATAACCTTGGGTGTTTTTATTTTGAAACAAAAAAGTCATTTCAAGATCCCAGGCCTCTTTCGCATCCAGTCTATAATTTCAGAACAGAAAATTGAAACTTTTAAATCAAATTTTTGTTCTTCAGTTTGAAAAAACTCGCTTAATTTTTGTTTTTGTTCCAGTAAATTAATCTATTGTACGATTCTGAATGAATGATTGTCTAAAAATTTAAATCCTTCATACAAATAATTCCCCCTTATTTGTATTGAAATTGGATTTTTTAAATACCGGTATTCATCTTACTTTTTATATTGTTAAGTCTTTTTAAGTTATAAGTCTACAGTAGATTAAATAATTAAATGTTAAATACTGGCTACATGTTGTATTTGTATTCGTATTGTTGTATTCGTGGTTGAGTGGTCATTAAAATACAGAAGTCATTCTATTCTATTTCAATAAAACTTGTCACTGTCTGCGCTCAAGTTATACTCTTACTTATGCCGGTAGTGCAAAAATAATGACATTTTGAGGTTTTCTGATGACTATTTATGTTTAGTTGTTTTATGGCAGTCTAATATTATATTTTAATACTGCTGTTTCCCTTATTGTTGTTGGCAGCATCGTTTATTGATTGCATTTTGAAGATCATTTGTTTTTGTCAATAAACTGAATATAAAATCCAAGAAATTTTAATAATAAATTATCTATAATTTATTTTCAGATATAGTTTAAATTGTTAAAATTTTCATCATGTAGGCCTAATTGAAAAAAAAAATCGTTCCGGCAACTGGCGGTCGGAAAGAGTGCATTTCAAATGCAATTCTATGATGGCTCAAATCATAATGACTTATAATGAGCTATTCAGGGTATGAATTCAAAAGTGCCGTTTTCGAAAAACCCATTTTTGGCAAATTATTGGCCATTTTCTCCGCCATTTTTGATTGGATTTTTTTCGTTGATGGCTCATATTGTAGGGCATAATAGGGGTATTATACACACCAATTTTCAAAACGATCAAGTTATTGGTCGATTTGTAGTGATTTTTCTAAACCTTCATCCCCTAATTTTACCCCCTACCCTTGAACCAATTTGGCTGGTTAACGAACTTGACCGAGATATTAACACTAATGATTTTTGTGCAAAATTTGGTCGCTCTCCGACAAGCCCTTCGGGAGTTATCGTGTTCACAAGAATCTGCACATACATAGATATTATATATATATATATATAATTCATATCTCTCTCTATATATATATATCTATATATATATATATATATATATATATATATATAGAGAGAGAGAGAGAGAGAGAGAGAGATATGAATTTGGAGGGACATCAAATTCGTGTTCTAGGTGCTCGGAAACGTGTAAAAAATATGTCACATCATAAATTTTCGATTGTCAGGGCAAGACCAATAGTGCATTTTTTTCGAATGAAATGCACTAAAAATGATTTGATTACACTTGATAGATATCATCTTGGGGAAATTCAGTACCTTTCAACATCAATGATTAACCAAACTTACTGAGGTTTAGCCCATGTTTCAACTCAAATGCCAAATTGTTTTCTTCGTCTCTCATGATAGTTCTACTGTTTTTTTCATTTTCCAAAGACTATGTGTGTGAATTCAACTTTTTCAAATTTTGAATAACAAGGTTGTAAAAAAGGAAAATATAGCGATATTAAAACCTAGCAACCGCTCTCAACGAGCACCTTCTGTACAGAGTCTTCTTCATGAAATGAGGAGCCGTTGAAATTTCTCTATAATATGTCTTGTATGAGGTGGTTCTTTTCCTATCTTGTTGGGAGGCATCATCACTCATAAGACAATCAGAACTGAGGAAAGTGATAGGGGTGCCTCAACAGCTGTTGGTGTTCTCCAAGGTACCTTCCTCGAACCCGTTCTCTTTTCAGTACATTCTAACCAAGGTTATTAAAGACTTAATAGCCTTTTCTAATAACCTTGCATTCTTACAATATTCGCTAAAAACTCTTGCAAATGCTTCATAAATCATATCCACGCAGATAGCTTTGTATTTCATACCCGTTTTGATCGTAAAGTTTCAAGGGAAGCCATCACACAGAAGCACACTTCTATTGCCGTGGTCACATCAGGCTACACTCAACTCCTCTAAATGCAATAATACTGCATTATTTTTGACAACAAGAGAATTCACAATTAAATTGATTTTGTAATTTTACCAAGAATGTATCTTAAACGTTTCTTTATTCATGTCACTTTACATAATAGAAAAAATAATCTGGAAGCTTCTTCTTCTTCTTCTTCCATAGATCCAGGAAAAATGAAAATAATACCACAAATTGACACATTTAGGGATGTATGGTTGCGTCAAGGAGGTTGCGTCAAAACCCTCCTTGGGTTGCGTCAAAACTTAAAACTAGTGTGCGAAACACGAATGGGCTGAGGTTAATGACACAATAACAGAAAACAACATTTTTTTACAAATTTAATTATTCACTTTCAAATAATAATTTTAGAAAACATCAACAATTACATACAGTATTTCATATTGAAATAGATTTGATTAAAGTTCTTGTGCTTCTTCGAAATCCATTAGAAATGTTAAATCCTATTGAATAGAAGTAAGAATTTTACATAAATTACGTAACAAATCAAACAGTCAACGTGGGCACCTGACCACAAAATTATGATCAAATATTATTCTCAGTCAAACGATTTGGCAGCCATCAATTGAAAATTAGCTACCACAAAATAATCTATTTATGGCTTCAATAATACTTGTACATATCGAGTATTTCAATAAATATTTTCAAAGTGATCTAAATAATATAAACAATATTATTATGGAGGTGAGTAAAGTAACCATTAAACTGTGCCATTCTTTTATATATTGTAATCAAAACCATACAATGTATTTAGAGAGCTGATTTCTTAAATATTATGGTAACTAAAAAGTACACAGTGAAGTATTTACTATAATTATAAATTTTATCTAATCTCAATAAATTATTTCCAGATAAATTATTTATAACACTTAGCAACAAGTTATTGGAGTGAGTATTGGTGAATTTTTCAGAGATTAAAAATAATTACTATTATATATTCTTTGAGACATTGCGTATTTCGAATGTAAAAATACACAATGATAATGATCAAGAATCTAAAAAGTTCAAGCCACTCAAGTAATGAGACTGCTATAGAAAAACATTGTTTATTATATTAATTTTCGATACAACTCGCTTCGCCTACAAAAGTACTTATATATAAGTACATAGTAATACCAACTGGTCAATTAAGTAACATAGAAAATATTGCCCAATGTGAGAAAAACTCCTACAATATAAATAACTTCAAAAAGTTCAATATGCTTATCTTCCTGCTGGCTATAGTTAAAATTAGCCAAAAATTTAATCGAAATTCACATCAAGCACGGATCAAGAAATCTAATATCATCAATCCTCTATCAAAGAAGAATATTGTATACATACTTTTTAGAGTAAAAAATCAGAGTGATTAAAAAATTTATTCTATAACTTGAAAATAAGTTATTCAAAATTAAATTTTTCTATTCAACAATATCATTGTAATATTCTCCGTACAATAGTGTACACAAAATACACTTGTCAAAGATTTCAACATCAGTGGTCAATATTTCTCATGATATATTGCGTGATAGATCTCGTAAAATTTGATAACATGTTCAATAAGCACTATTATAATATAATATTTCAATAAATTATGCGACACAGATTTATTAAGGCATCTTCTATATCTATTGTCATATTCATATAAAATGTAATGTTAATTGAAATAGTTATGGTATCTTATGAAGTTACAGTAATGTCTATTTATTTAGATAACATGATACTTCAACGTCTTATGAAGTTACAGTAATATTTTTTTAAACATCTATTTATTTAGAATATTGGAAGAACTTATAAGGTGGAAGCATAGAACCACGAATTTGAAAAACCTCGTCTATTGATAAAATTTTATAATCATTATGATAATATTATTATTGCATTGACTGTAATGCTGTTTGAATTTATTTGTAAGGCCTACGAAACGGGCAAATTGGCTGCTAGTGATATTATTCTCTATGTACATCTAGATATTCAATTATTAGATATCCAAAATAATTATTATCACAGTTGAAATTTGGTTCTTGACCAGCACATTGATTCAGCGAGTTTGATATTTTATTGAAGAAAACAATCCAGAAACATTTAGCGTTTCAATTTGAATGAATAAGCTAATATTATACGACATTTGCATTTATTAAAAAAACTTACTTGATAGAACGAGAAAGCTTGGCTATTCGATTTTTCTTCACAGAGAAATTAGTTTTGATTCAATATTCAGACATTTTCTACTCAAGTCAATGATGTTACAAATTAACGATTTGAAGTTAGATTTGAATATTTGAGTTTTGTCAGTCATTCAAATCAAACCTAATCTTTTTCTTTGATTAGTGTCATGTGGTAACGCAGACAGCTTATCAAGTCCGATTTGAAGAAGTCATCCAACAAAGAGAAAGGTGTCACCTGAGGCTGAAGTCTCTTCTATCTCTTCTTCAACATCTTACGTACAGAAAACGGACTCTGTAGATCAGAACACCTGAGAAAAAGGAAGTAAATCAAAATATCATTTTAAATCCAGAATAAACTCAAAGAATTGAAGACTAAATTGAATTGAAGAATACCGTATTATTCTTATTCTTTTCCAATTGAAAATTCGATCTAAAAAAATTAAAAGCATGTGAACAAAAAATTGAAAAAAATCTCAAAGATAATACATGAAAGACGTACAGAAATAATAAATGAAAGTATGTTAAAGGACTAAAATTCTTGCAAAAATGTATGAAAATCTGTAATCGAGTAAGATTAATCCATTGATATTTATAAAATAAAAAGTTGGGTTTGGCTCGATAAGAAGGATTACAGAATTATAATATGCATTATGCAATATCATATCAAATTCTAAAGCTGGTGTCGAATGATGAAGAAATATAAGACTAATGTTAAGTTTAGGAAATACAGCCGGTTTATCTTCAAAGCTTAACGAAGATTTAAGCTATTTCATACTGTAGCTTCAGTTTCCAATGGACTTTTACCTGTGTTGTAAAGAATGCAGCTGATTTTTAGTTAATAAATGAAAAGACAAGATGTTGAGTTTACCTGTGTTGTATAGAATGTAGTATCTCGATTTTCTAATAAATCAGTGGTTTGACAACATCTTGTCTTTTCATTTATTATGGATAACTACCACAATATCAATTTCACAACTACTCAAAGAGTGATTTTTAGTTAAGAAAAAACGCAGTTGAATATGACTCACTCATACAAGGAGATTTATGAAGGAATAAATAGATTTTCTTGCAATAGAAATGCATTTTGTGCTTCTAATCAATATAATAATAGTGATCATATATAATATTGTGTAGAAATAGTCTGGTTTAGTGGCTAGCAAACATTCAAGGGTTCAAACTTTTAAAATTTTGTTGCTCAAAATACAACTAATCAAATAAGAAGAAGGCTGAATTACATTTGGGCCTTTATGAGCAAATGAATTCAAGCTTTATGTCTGGAAACAAGCACTCCTTCAGTATTCATCACTTTTGCATCAAGGAAATGATGACATGTGAAGGCATTCAAGCTTGTGACGAGTAATTTATTTATTTATTAACGAGATTAAAATAAAATAGGATTGAAACACAGACAATGTCCAAAACGTCTCTTTTTCCCAATTTTGGTTAAAATATTCAAAATAGAGGTTATGTCCACACTAGAAACTCCAATTATACACAAATTTGAACTTCTAAAGATAATATGTCGAGGAATATATATTTTTTAGGGAAAAATACATAGGGATGAAATTATTATTTTATAGGCCTACAATTACAGCAATCCTGCGTAACGCAATTAACCTCCAATTAATGGTTTTGCACATTCGATTGTCTTCAATTCATATTCAACAAATGATACTCGCAAAAAAATGGTTTGGAGTTCTTCAATTACTCAGAAGAAAACAAATTGAAAACTAAAATTTGTGCTCAATGATAAATAAAAAATGGTGGAAACTAAAAAAATCTCAATAGACAGGGACTAAGCACTTGATACAAAAATTGGTTAATCCCCTCTGATCACAACCATTGGAAGAGCTATTCTAAAGCTATTCTTCTTCAAATGAAGTAAGAATCTTCTTTATTCCTTTTCCAAAATCGGGCAACCAGCCAAAAAACCAAATCACACTTGCCCTTAATGTTAATCACACTTGCAGGCAAAACACTTTTAACAAGTTATTATTTGTATTTTTACAATAAAGTTTTGTTTTCTGCTCAATTCAAATTAATTTTACCTTTTATCACAGAGTATGTATGTAGGAGGTCTCCTTCCTCTGTGCTTTTACATTGCTGATGCATTTAAATAGTTACTTCAAGGATTTAGATTAATTAAGTTTTGTTAGCCTAATTCAGAGAATATACTCAATTCCTAATTTATTTGTTCATAACACATGGATGTCAAAGTGAAGAGAAGGATGAGTGGCTATCCCAATAACATATTTCGTATTCTCACGAAAAATCGAAATTTTCAAATCAATAAGAAAACTTAACATTTCGCTCACAGAATTCAATAATTTAATACCGGTAATTTATTATTTTTAAGCAAGTAGGCCTGATATAATCGAATATGCGTCTGCAAGAAGAGAAAATATCAAAACAATACATTCAAGGTACCTAAAAATATGTATGATAGGCAACAATGGGCATTTGCAATAGGCAACAATGGGCATTTGCAACGGGAGTTACGATGGGCATTTGCAATTGGAGTTACAATGGGCATAATATGCAGATACGGATAATGATAGCTTGTAATACTGTAATCTACTATGAAAAAACAGGGCATGAATATCACAATAAGGAACTACCGATTATTTAGATGGTATTATTAATATTTTCTAGCTAAATAAGTGAATTTCCGGCTGCTCAAAAGTGATGGGTGCCGAAAAGATCAATCTGAACATGCGAAGCATAATGAATGTTTCAGAAACAGGGTTAAGGAAAGCTCTCTGGAAGCAAAAACAAATCTGCAAGGTCACACTGCCAATACAATGTTAGTAAGCAGATGAATTCAGCCCATCATTTACCTTCTCCAGCCCAACTTAACCTGGACTGCTGCCATCTCTACCACTTATTCACTCAGTACAGGCAGCATTGACCAGTATTCACAAACAGAAATAAAACAACATAAACATTTCGTTTTCGTATAAGTAAAAAGAGAAAACTTCATGGCGAGATAAGGTTAAAATATGAAATGGAAGAATACTAGTCTAAAATTAAAGGAGGAAATATGAAATGTTGCAGGTTGAGAAACCAAGTGAAAAACTACCTTACTCTCAGATTCAAAGAGTGAAAGATTATAATATAAAGAGTATAATCTCTTTCTCTCTGATCAAATTGAACTAAAGATCACAATTCGACTCAATACTTGAATGCAATAGAATTTGGACAATATTCAAACAGAAATCAAACTTTATTTTGAATCAAAACAGTTTTTCGCCTTATTAATTTGCATCCAAGAAAGAAATTGAAACAAGGATTAATCGATTATTTTATTTATATTAATTCAAACAAAAAAATTATAAGATTTAGTGATTATATTTTAACAATGAGCACTTTCCTATTAACATTCTTCATGAAATTACAACAAATATACAATTCTATTTTGTGATACACAAGATATACAACTCTCTTCTGTAACAACAAGGCGAGTGAAATTCTGAAAACTTCATAATTCGCAAGTTGAGGTTTTGTACGTTCTATAATATTTGAATCAATCTTGCAAAATATCCAGAATTCATTATATTTATATTAAACTCTATAAGTTGGAATATAGGAATGTCATAAACGCCATGAACATAATCTATTTATCATGAAGTTAAACTCGCATCATAAAATGGACAAATAAATAAGTAATAATCTGGACTGAAATTCTTTGAAAACTCTTTAAAGTATAATAATTTTTCTCTGTTACGCTGCACCAAGCAAGATCAATTTTAATCCAGGATTATTACAGTGCTACATAGCTGGGATCAGCTCACTGAAAATTTAATTAATCCCGGTTGGTGTAACCTGTTGAGGTCCTTGAATTATCTCACTAAAAATGTCTAGTACATAATGATTGTAATACTGTTATTATATTGGCAAAAGTTGTACTCACAATTCAATGGTGTGTATGTTCGAGGACGGACAGTTGACTTCGGCGCGTATATGGCAATGTTTGTGACATTTGAGCAGGCAGTCTCTGCATTCGTAGCCCTGCTTCCCTAAACGCCTAGCCAGCATTTTTCTGCATACCTGGCATTGTGTACCTCTGCAAAAATAATTAAATGATAATCTGATAGAATGATATACTGCAATTTATTATAATCTAATGAAATTCGATAAATTAATGCCCGATTTTTCCAATCACACTCAAACTTAATAGACCCTCAAATTTTAAGGGACACTCAAATATTTGAGGGACCCTTAAATTTTGACGAATCGTCAATTAACAGCTGACATTTCCTATAATTTTAACATAGGAGAGTTGAGGGGCCCTCAAACCAAAGTTGAGGACCCTCAAATTTTGACAAATGCTCAGATAACCAGCTGACATTTTATTTAAAAATTTTTTCAAAAGTAATACTGCTATTTTGTTTACATCTACTCGTCGGTACGTTGTGAGGTTAAGCATTTTCCAATCTAGCAAAAATTAAAGTATATTCATTTATTGTTCAAGAGAGAATCGAAATATACAGGAATATATAGAAATATTCATGCCACAATTTATTTTGTCTTCATTCATTAAAAAAATAGAAAATATCATGCAAACACTCGAAGTAGGCTACTGCTGAATTTTAGGTTATCACTTTGAACTGATGATAATATTTGTCAGTTACCATATTGAATGTGAAAAGTTGGAATTGAAATCGTCATATCTCAGTTATTTATCATCGAATCCTGACAAATCAGGCACCATTTTATTCAAAATTGAAAGCTCTAAATTTTTGTAATGGTACAGAAGTTTATACAACCTTACTTTTGATAGTAAATTCAAAATTAATATACCAGTTGACCGCCATTTTGGAAATTTCAACTATTTTCAAGACTTAACACTTATACTTGAACTGGCCAAATTTCATTACAATATTTAATTTTCAATTTTGAATTTAATTTTTGATTTTAAATTTTAAATTTTTATTTTATAAATGCTTTTCTAGTATTAAAAGTGGAAAACAAAAATTGGAAAGTGCTTTTAAAAGATAATTATACATAATAAAATTGAGGCATTTCTTGTAACAATGAATTTTGACAAAATTAAAACACTTTACTTTTTGGAACATTCTGGATAATAGTAAGCAGGTCACAGCAGGTGTTCCACTAACTACCAACTCCTATGTTATCTTGATACGCACATTTACTTCTGTGATAAGACCTGAGGTAGCCTACTCATGAAAACAAATCTTCTAGATTGTTTCATTGAAAGTGTCTTTTTTTGGAACACCCTGTAGATAAAATAGTGTATGCAACGGTTGTATTCAACCTTTAACGCACTCGATGAGATATTTAGAGCACTCGCTTACGCTTGCTTCGCTCGCTGCTCGTGCTCTAACTTACATCTCACTCGTGCGTTAAAGGCTCTCATTATACAACCGTTGCATAAACTACTATTACATCATGAGTACCGTATGTAACCAATGAGAATGCAGATACGCTTCAGAAATTTTTAATGAAAAGTCAGCTGGTTATCTGAGCATTCGTCAAAATTTGAGGGTCCCTCAACTTTGGTTTGAGGGTCCCTTAAAATTTGAGGGTTCCTCAAGTTTGAGTGTGCTTGGAAAAACCGGGCATAACACTCACAAAATATAAATAATGGTTTCATGATGAAAATGTAACCTGTATGGCCAAAAACCCATTGTCCTGTACCAAAAATGAACAGTAGAATTGACACTATCAGTGTGTTTTATTAAATTATGGAACAATTCTCCAACATTGACAACGACTCAATCGAATTTTTTATAATTAAAAGAATTGAAAATTTAAAAAAAAATGAAAATCAAAAGAATTGTGATATTTGCTGCACTTCCTAATAACAACAAATGATTAACTTGCAGTTATCGTATCACAGATTGAAATCCTTAATATCATAACTTCAAATCTCGAAAAGCTCAAGATACTCCGTTTAAAGGTTTGAATGGAAAGCTTCACTGC
This sequence comes from Sogatella furcifera, assembly GCA_017141385.1. Lineage (NCBI taxonomy): Eukaryota > Metazoa > Arthropoda > Insecta > Hemiptera > Delphacidae > Sogatella > Sogatella furcifera. Next base: position 6,446,142 of record CM029547.1, on the reverse strand, counting down.
GGGATTGAATCTAGTACCTGTAATGCTTACTGTAAACCATAGTATTATTAATATTATATGATGTTTTATTAAGTTACATTCATACTCTCAATCATCCAACTATTTTAGACAATTTATTCGACGTGTAGAATTTTATTTTGATGAGGTGAAGCTGATAATTTGGGGATGATAAATAATTGGTTCATATAATTTGATAATTTTCTTACTTACCCTGGAAGATGTTTGGCGATGAATGTATGGTCGTTGAATATGTGTAGCTTGATTCCTTTCTTTTTCCATTTGCCTCTTTGTGCTAACGATAAAGGCACCAGGTAATATCTGGAAACAAGGCAATACTAATGATAAAAAATATTCATTTTTTACTCACCATGAAAAATGAATTACAGAAATAGCCTAAATAGTTAATTTTTATTCGATATTGGAATTATACAAGAATCATACTTTAAATTTTCAAGTTATCCTATAAAGTATTACAATTATATTTAATTTACTGTGTCAAATAATCAGTTGATTTAATTATTAAACTCATGCAATCAAAGATATAAGAATTCATCCAGTTTTGATATTCTGGATTTATTCTATCTTTCAAATTTGAACAGATGAGAGTCAAAGAAAGTTTACAAATAATCAAAGCCCTAAAGAGACTGCCTGTTGGATTTCAAAGCAGAATTTAGGCTAATATAGAATCATAACAATATTTTACAAGATAGTCCTTAATTTTCAATGTAATTCTTTCAATTTATAGCTTAATCTTTCTACTTTTAATGAATTTTGAATTCCTACAATTTATGCACTTTAACAATGCTGCAGAGAATATTAGAGTTCCCTATAAAACAACAAGTATAGATTTGATAGAGTACCAGTGATGAATGTCTACCAATATTAGTCATAAGTATATTCTGAAATAAGTACAGTAGCTTCTTGGAAACTATAGGCACAAATACATTCGTCTTCAAATAGAGTACATTTGAAGAATTCTACAATAAAGTACCGTAACTAAGTATTCAACTATAGAGTAACAATATTCCTAATTTCTCTTTGGTTCTATAGCTGCAAATATACTTTGAGATAGGGAAAAAGGTCATACTGAAGTGTTGAAAGAAGAAAATTTGAATAATTTACTCACTTAAGAACTCCATTTTCGACCGATTCGAGTACGAGTGTCGATGCCTCGTTGACATAGGTCCTGGTCGAGGCGCCACTTATGCCAGACGCCTCACTCAGACTGGATCGAGCCGAGCCCTCTCGTAGACTGGGCACTGACAAATAGCCTGCCGACACAAACTCAGTCCATTAATCACGGTCATTTATTGACAAACCGAACAAATAATTGAGTTTGTTAGAAATATTTGTACAGATTTTTAAGGTAGAATCAGGAGAGGATGTCAGTAATACAGTATGTAAGTAGATGTCAAAAGGTGGAATCTCATTCTCAACATTTACTAATAAGTTAATTGTTAGAGCATTTCTACTGAAATTGTATTATTTTGTACTGAAATAAATAAATATGAATATTTATGATAAAACATATACTATGTAAAAAGGCACTAGAAAAAAACATTGATGATTTCAATACCTTTACTCTTCATATTGAAAAGAACAGTACAGTTAAAAATACACAGTAAATGTACATAAACAGTAATCTATAAAAATTAACAGAACAGTACGGAACATCCCCGTACAGCTGAAGGGTTGCTTTCCGAAACTACCCCTGCGCCCAGCCTACAATTAAACCTACGTAATCTTACGGAAAGTACTAGTGCCTTTTGGTGGCACCAATCTTCATTTTATTTCTACTTATTACAATAAATATATCACTGAATTTATGAACTTAGCAAATATTGAACTGAACTATATTCTCAAAGATAAAATAGGTCATACTAAAGTAAATTGTGGTTACAACCGTTACAAGAGTATTGATAAGAGCAAGACATTGGAATTGAGTATAAGAAAATATAAATAATTTTTGTTGCACTCAATACTTACAAAAACATGCAGACGATTACAGCAAATGGGTTATTTGTTCCAAATCCGACAGAAATTCGAGTTATGAAATAAAAGGAAATAACACGGTTAATAAGTTAATATTATCAACAAAACATTAAAAAGTAATATCAAAGTAGTAATTGCAAACATTATTAGAACAACACAATAAAAGTTGAGAGTGTAATAAATTGTATAAATGCAAAATCAATTACACAAAGCACTTATATGTGGAAAACCAAAACTTGTAGAACCATTTATATTTGGAATCTGTGATATTTATTCAAATACTTGCAATATGGATATTATCATTGAAAAATTTTGAAATTATTAAATAAAACCCAGAAATTTGAAAAATTATACAAACGATCCTACGATCTAATACTGATTATGTCACAATGACAATGTCACTTGATATTCTTTCAAGTTTTTTTCAGTGTTAACTGTGACAAATCTATCATCATAGCTTAGTATTAATAATAAAATCCTGTTAACATTTGAATGGAACAGGCCCAATATAGTTTGTGGGAAAAATGCTTGTATTCAATTGATAAATATTTTGAAATAGATTTGAGCCAATGAAGTTCAAAGCAAAATTTTTCATGACTCAATTCAATAAAGCTCTTGTCATTTCCATTACTTTCGTACTTTTCCTACGTATTATTAAATTCATCATATCCATTAAGATTTAAATTGATGCTGATTTTTTTGTAGCTGAGTACATATATTTTTTTATAAATACTTATGCCACATCAAATTCTTGATTCAGTATTGTTAATCCAAACTCAATCAACAACACACTTGGCTAGTAATCAATCAATACAGCAACACAACAAAAGTTGTAAACAAATCAATTGAATTCCATAGAATATATTAAAATGCTCTAAAATGGACGTGATACGACTACCTGTTGAATGCGCCGAGTGCGCAGACGGATCTCTGGCTCGATCAGCTGATATTGATCGGTTCAAAGGATCGAGACCCGATTCGTCCGATTCTCCAGGATCCATTGACTTTGATCTGACCTTGGAACGATTCAGTCGCCTCTTTATCGTTCCAAAGAAATCGCGCTTCTTCTTTCTACTTCTTCCTCTTTCTAAAACAGACAAAATATAAGTTATTGTAATGTGTAATTGAAATTGAAGGTAATGTATAAGTGTAGGTAATATGTAATTGTAACTAATATCTAATTGTGGGTGAAGTGTAACGGTACGGCGTATCTTCTCAGCTTGTGCATGCGCAAACTATGTGTGAAATATTTATTTATTTCATCAAAATAATACAATAAAAGGAGAGAAAAAACAGGCGTTAGCCCAAAACTTTGCACCAATTTTGATTAAAATGCGCTCACTCGAAAAACATCCTAGATAATTTTGAATTTAGAAGGTTTACAGAAGAAATACATATCGAAAATCCGTTAAAATAATCATTTTAAAACTTGAAAAATAATATATTGATATATGTAATACCTATTGAAAACAATTAGGAATAGGAATAGGAATACAATATGTTTTATTACAGCCGCATCTGAGATCTTCAGAAAATTAACCTTTGTCACAATATACAACAAATGTCATACACTATACAATTATTTGAAAAATATTGCATTCTAAAAACACTACAATATTATAGCTTGTATTATAATAACCTATTATTGTAATATAAACTATCATATTATCATTTGCTGTGAGAATTGTGACGTTGTAACAATAATTCTGCAGCTCATCAAAAACAATTGTTGAAGGAACGGTATCACAAAAGCATTTCAATGCATAAAATGATTAGATTCAAACAGGTCTTCTCATTGAGATTGAACTATAATCTATATCGTGTGTCATTCACAATGCAAACATTCACTCACTCATCCATCACCTTTGCTTAAAATACTTGCTATCAAGTCGCAATTGTAACAATGAATAAAGAGGTGTGTCCACGATTAACATTTCTCTCAAGAAGTTACAATTCATCAAATTTCATTCATGATACAATAGGTACAGTACTGAATCATGCAAGACGAAGAGACCAAATCAAATCAGCTCGTATAAGCTAGCTAACTCCAATTAGTTAGGCGGTTTTGTCTGTCAATTGTACTTGATCTAACATACTAGGCCTACCAATAGCTGATTTAACGCATCTATTGTCTTTTTTTATTTCAAATACATCATCTAGGCATAGCTAAATGACATCTTCAATTGACATCAGCTGTTGAAGGGCACCGTCAATGTTTTTAGTGTCAGCTATATATCATACATGCATTATTTGAAATGAATAAATTATGAAGTATATTTTCTCGAAATAAAATTGAACCGTGGATACACTTATCTCTTAATTCCCAGGACCCAAATCAACTTGGCTTAATTTTTCCCCTATTCATTGAATTGTAAGTAATGTTTCAGAAAGATGAAAGTAACTCACCATCCAATGTTTCATTATATTGTTGTGCTTGTTGTTGCTGCTGCTGAGGATTGTAGGGAGTGGAGTGCTGAAAGTTTTGCTGCATACCGGTTTGCGTTTGTCCTGGCATATCCTTAAAACCAGCCTGGAAAAAGATCAACACATTAAAACAGTTTCTCAACATTCTATTCTACCACACAAACTTCTCCCGATGACAAATTTACCAATACACCAATTTTCAATTTTTGCTCTGTCATATTTGATTCTCCCATGTTGTTTCAATACCTAAGTAATATACAGAGATTTTTCGCATGTGATGTCTTGAATGTATTATTGTAGCTTTTCTGTTGAGAACTAGACTAATAATGGATCACATTTATGTCAATCATCAAGTTGGTGAGTACTGAAATAGTATATTTATCTAGACTAGATCATTATTACTCTACAATTAGCTAGCATGGATGTTTAAATTTTTTTGAGAATAAGTACTTGTTTGTATGAGACAGTATGTGGAAAGTATTTCAATTGTTAGTATAAAACATCGTCATTGCATTTTGGTAATGATGAGACATTTCTGGTGAATTTCCAGAACGTCCAGTTTTTAGTAGAACCCAACTCTATTAGAAATCATATTGATCATGCTGGATGTCACATTTTTATAACAAAATGAGATAGATGCAAAAACTATAGTTATAAACTATTAAAGTAATCATAAATATGTCAGAATCATTTTCAAACTATTTGAAAAATATTTTATGTCAGAGGCTGTCATACATACAGTATTAGCCCTATGCGCACCACATACACAGACAGACATGTCATTTTATGATTGTATCGTAAATTAAAATTTTAGAATACAATGTCTACCTATGCATAGCACCTCACTCGTCTCAAGATGTGAATAAGAATTATTGAATCATGCATTAATTTGTAAAATGAACAACTGAAGTATACACAAGTAAACAAATTACACAACATGCTTTGTGGATTAAACTTTCAAACAGTGAACTATATTGAACTTTTTTCTGGAGTCATCTCTGACAGAATGGCATTAATAAGCAAAATAGAAAACATGCATTAATGTTTGTGCTCCAATAGAATAATTTGGATTTGAGATGATTAATACTGAGAGGTAAATAGAAAGACATTATAAAACGAGGGGGGAAGGAAAGTGTTATGAAAAAAACAGTTACTATACCCTATTCACGATCACTTGAGACGAAATAAAGAAACTTTTTGCATGTACAGGTAGCTATTTTTGTTTGAGCGTGAGGAAAACCAAGAACTGTGATTGACTACAGCTGTTCGACTGCGGCCGACCGTCGTATGAAGTAATACCTCCCTTTGCCTGCACACGCGCAAAAAATTTGTTCATTTCGTCTCAAGTGATCGTGAATAGGGTATAGTTACGTTTTGCTTGTGGTTAGTTCAGTTGGGATATGAACACATTATTTGAATAGACATCATACATGCAAGTAGCAGATATTTAGTGTACATTGAAAATGCGATAGTGATGAAAGATCTACTATTCAATTAATTTATTTCCACCAAGCTATGGTTCAGAAGTAAGCATATTTTCATAAAATATTGTTTTTTGTGGTTTGTAATATTAGAATATTATTGTTTATGTCAATTTCAGTTTTATCAAAATTTCCTTTCATACTATGTAGATTTCCAAGGTATGGTTTCTATTTATCATATCTATTTGATTTTAGGATATAATTAATTATTCATTATTTTTTTCATGCGTTCATCGAAAAATGTATTGATATCAAATGAGTTTTATAACGATATCACTAAGAACATGCACAATAGAAAGTATTTACACTTAAAGTAGATTATAATAGTCGGAAATAAAAGCAAAAATGTTGATTGGAGATTGTAATTTAACATACCAGGAAAAGCTCGTCGTATATTATACAATATTATAATAGATGTAGCTTGCAATAAATTATGAAGCGTCTAAGGAATAATAAACAAATAAGGCTTTTCTGAAAGAAATAGATCCCAAGCAAATGAACTTTTTACTGGTCCAAATTTGATTTAATGATAAAAGTATCAATAATAACTGTTTTAAAATATTCATTAAGTAGAGAAAGAAGCAGCGATTAATATAATATGAATCAAAGAGCTCAAATATTACATGTAGGTTTAAATTTTGCCAAGATTCTTTTGAAAAATTCAATTATATAGAGATATAGAACATTTATAAACAACTAATTATGTTTTAAATACGAAGCATTGCAAATTTTATTCTCAAATAATAAAAAATATTTGGCTCAGCAAGCTCTATTAGCCTACTGCACTCTAAAAATTAAAATTAATCTCTTGAAAGTCGAAAATAAGACAACGAGTTCCGATTACAAATATTGAAAACTAAAGCTATAGAACTAGTAAAAAGTGCTAATTAAAAAAACTAGTATAAATTTGAAGGACTAGTAAAAAGTATCATAAGCAATAAATTCTACAAAGCAGATCTGCTTAAAGCATGGTGTGCGAGAGGTTACAATAATAATCCATTCCCTTGACCATGAAATAAGAAATTACTGCGAACCTTCTTATCAGTTACTTCAAGCCAGTTACCCGTCTCAGACTGTTCAACCTGTTAAATTATAAAATTGCAATTTATTCATAACTATTACGAGTTCATTCAGCTTTTAGACTTTGATACATCGATATAGTTTCCCATGAGCTATGGTATAAAATGTATTCCGACTAATTATTGAAATCTTTTTTTCCAAATAAATTCAATTAGTACATCAAGAAATTCTTCATGGATAGAAGACTATTTCTTTATTGAACTTTACTTTATAGAATCACTTTGATTAGAGATGAAATATGAGAGAAAAACAAATTCATTGCATTTCCAAGTCAGCTCCAACGCAATTCAAATCAATAAATTCTTGAAATGAATTTCAAGAATTTGGCTTTTCAAGGGGAAGGCTTCCAACACTTTGAAAGCCTTTCCGACGAATTGTGATGTAGTAGCGGAATTGTTATCACCCTTGTAATGCAATCTAAATGAAAGATAGATACTTTCGTATTTCAAAACTGAATTCAGTTAAAAATATGAATTTATAGAAACTGAGTTCATATTTTCTTCATTTGCAAATGAGGAATTGAGAATGATATTTTGATTTCAGAGTTGATGAATGTTAAATGCACGATCAGACATTATCATTCTTATTGCTCGTTACACGAGGTCGTTTAAGAGTCAAGCCGCATTGATCAAGACATAATCCGATCAAGTAGATAATTAAGTTTAAAATTATGTAGTTGGAAGAGTTGAGATATGAACAATCAAAAACTATAAAATTGAAATAGCCGTACAAATATGAAAATATTTATTCTTAGAATTGATAATTGGTATATATTTATCAATACTTGATATCACTATTCAAATATAATATATACGAGTTGTATTACTAGATATTAGATGAATTGATACTATAGTCGGCGCAATCTAAGTTGACGAAAACCCCCTCCACCCGAGAAATAGCTACGTTGTCATTTTGCGTGAAATTGAAACTTCTCCTAACGCAAACAAATTCAACTGAATGTTAAAAGTGACAGCGTAGCTTCGGAAAAATCACGCGGTGTTGTGAAATTCACTATTTTTATGATAAACCAGCTCTTCGCAGCTCGAATATCCAAGTCGATCAGCTTCAATAACTCCAATCTTTAACATACAATGATTCATGCATATACCGCTCTTCTTACTTTGAAACTCTTGAGAGGCCAAATTACGATCTTCCGACTATTTTCGACATTTGGAAAAATAATTTCAATCGTTTTTGAACAATTTTCTCGCTTTCACCACACAATTATCTTCTCAAACAAAAAAGTTTCTAGATCATCGAAAATTTCATGTTTTCATGTTCGAGTAGACCTGACATTGACCAACATATTCATTAATTGAAACATAATTATTGGTCGTATATAGAAAATTCAAAAACCATTAGAAAGCTCGAATTCTCCTTGTCATTTTGATATAAAAAACTTTATTTTTACTACAACCCATGATTGTGAGAGAAGTGATATACAAAAAAAGTAATATTTTCGCGATTTTTCAATTTTTTCAAAAAAATCAAATTTCCTTTGAATCCTTCTACCCAGGAACTTTTTAATACTACTGGCATATCAAGGATAAAATTCTACGTCTAGATATGGGGTTTCATCGCGAATTTGAAGATGTTCCAATTTAACACAATCTGGCTACGTAGATATTTCTCGGGTGGAGGGGGTTTTCGTCAACTTAGATTGCGCCGACTATAGATACTAGGCTAGTATGATTTGTTACTCCCATTTTCACTAAATAACCCATTTCCTATTTGCAGCCTATCTATCTCTATATCTATCAAGTTAACGTAGCTTCTAGTCGACCTGACTCAAAAACGACCAATAGAGGACGAGCCATAACAACAAATAGTGTAACATTAGTGTCATGAAAATATTTCTAAAAAAATGAAATATATTTTTCAGACAATATTATTATCGAACGAAATTCAAAATAAGCACAGAATCACTCTACTACAGTCTACAATATATGACCATTATTCTAATGATTGTTAGTATAAAACCACCCTAAAATGAAAACTATTAATAAAAGTATTACAAGATCAACACAAACCATTTACCAAACAATGTTCTAAATTCAATTAATTTCGGTTTCCGCAATATGAAATGGATGATGATAATAATTAACTTTTTATTGTTTTGAATGACTGATAGGCTATTTACAACTGCTATTATTGTTTGAATCAATTCACACTTCTATTCATTATTTTCCAATTTATGTTACTTTGAAGTTCAATGTTGTGTGACTGAACATACCTTTCTGTTGTAGGGATACTCATACAAATCCTATAAGTAAATATCGAATAGTGTTAGGATTTCGACAGAAATAGTTTTTTAAAAATATAAGCGTGAAAATTACTGTTCTGGACATAAAAATAATATTTATTTTGAAAAGTTGGGAAACTCTAGATATGATGCATACCTCTATTTTAGTAAAAATTTATTGTTTCCAAAGTCTTGAGTAAAATTGTTGTATTGATTATTATTTTACTGGAACAGTAATATGAATAATAAAAACTACATTCAATAGAATCTGCTGATTATTGATTCGCATTTTCATTACATTTTTGCATTGATGAATGTGAATTTCCTTGTAGACTGAACAAAGTTTACTACATCAATTTTGTAGAACATTGATTGACCATCATAAGTGGATAATATATCATAAGATAGATTTAAAAAAAATAAATCCTCATGATATTGAACGGTGAGAGATTTTTTTTATGTCAAAATCACCGTTGAGAAAATGTAATCGCGAATGCGGTTTTTATTAGGTTTTTTCAATACTCTCTTTTTAATATTTATTGTGATTTTATGAAGTTCATAATTACCTTCAACAGTTGTCTTTGAGGAGGCTGCTAGAGACGTACCAGGAAACACCCAGGGAAAACACAAATAACAGTTAGTCAAAAGGTACAAACAAATTACTCATTCACTAAATAGATTTGCATGGAACAAGAGGAAAAATGGAATAGAGAATGATTAGAAAAACGAAGGAAATCTATTTCAAGGATAATGAGAATGAACTTTCAATGAATATTCGGCAATAGTTACATTGAATTTCTACAATAGTTATTTAGATAGTGATTCAAATAGTACGATATCTTTTTTCAAACCTTGATAATATAATAAAATACTGTATGCTTATAGAAAAATATGAATACAGTACACATGGAAAGTCTTATATGCCACAAAGGGGTAAGTGAATGCGTGATTTTATGTCCAAAATCTACACAAGATTCAAGAAAAATCTTTTTCAACTCTATCAATCACTAGATTCATGAAGCTAATATCTTTTCTTTTGGATATTGGATTCATTAAAAATTTCTAATTATTTTGAGATTTAAGCTACCACGAATACAGTACAGTACGGTACAGCCTTTCAAGTTTTTATTTAATTATTTGAAAGAATACAAATAAAATTAGTAAATTGATTTAAATTAAGTCACTAGTTTGATGTATGTTGGGTACAAACATGTTTTAGATGGTAACGGTTTTCTTACAAGGGATTTCAAAGAGGTTTTCTTACAGGGGTGAACAGACTATTTAATAGATATGAAATCATCTCTTTTTAATATTATTTTGTAAAGAAAGGGTTCCATAAAACGGGCTTGAGAAGAGGATTCAAAGAATAATAATCTCCAGGGTGTTTAAAAAGGTCTCTCAACTCAATCACCGTCAAGTTAGAGGAAAAATTCGCGATAGTCAATTACAGGGGATTACTGTTATGGTTATTTCTTTGATAACGCACCTGAATCAAATTTGTCTGAAGAATTAATCATGCAGCAATTCTGTAAAACATTCCATCAATTGGCAAAGAGTACTTGACGTAATGCAGGGAAGCTTAGGATAGATGATCTACTCGTAGCAATAGAAGATGCATCAAACCCTGAACATTGTGATGTTGAAAATTATATCTTTTAAATATGTTTTGATAAGATTATATTAGGTACTTTATTGAAATATTACAGAATTAATTTCATACAATTGTGTTTTCATTATAATCCAGAGCTCTTCCTTCTTATCAATGAGCGAAAAAAACTTTGAGCGAAATTGAAATTATCATGTTATTTGTAAAGTTGGATTACATAAAGTAAATATTTTCTTAAAATTATCATCAACTATTGTTCAATTTAATGGTCACTATATAACAACTACTGTATAAATATAAATAATTCGAAATTTATAATTCAACTGCAATGTGATTACAGATTACGGCAATATCAACTGTAATTATGTTCACTGAAATACTTCAGCACAAATGATTTAAATCAATAATTTAAAAATGTAAGCTACAAAGGACAATTGAAGCTGTGAATAAATTCTCAAAAATCATGAAATAGAAACAGATTTCGCAGGTGAACAAGAGCTTGAAACAATTTTTTTATTGTATTAGACAAATAATATTAATAATAGGAAAAAATGTATCCCAATAATTTCTTATTTCTTAAGGATGAAGTCTGTGTTTACAAGTTTATAGTTCAAGTGACTGGAATCAACTTATAGTGAAAATAATCAAGTCATGTCATATTTCAGCTGTGCAACCTTTATCTTGGTTCTTAAATAATTGTTCACCTCATTCCAAACAAACTTTACCGTGGTTCTTAAATAATTGTTCATTTCAAATGTCAAAGAGCTCAACTCGATCAAATTCAGTGAAAAAATGAGTGAAATTGATTACTCACTCTTTGCACGCTGTGAATAATTAGTGTGCTTTTGCTAGCAGGCGTTGACATGCCACTCTGCTTATTTCTTTCCAATTCTCTCAAAGCTGAATCTGTTACATCTCCACCACCATTTGTAAGCGAATCTGAAATAAATAAATGAATATTTAAATAAACGTAAATGGATAAATTTAAATAAATAAATGAAAAAATGTAACTAAGGCATACAGTTATTGAAAAATCATCACTTGGGTGACTGCTGCCTTTATTTTCCTAGAGGGCGGAGTTAGGAAACAGTTCCCACTCAACCCTCGATGATGGAGATTTCATCCTCATGTCACAGAATATGAAATACGATTCTAACTGAATAATTCAAATAGATGTATAATTCGAATGATGATTATTCATACAAATTTATTCAATGAAAAAGTAGACATGAGCCAACTCTTTTTTTGTTCCAAAAGTTACTTGAAAATCACAAAAGTCAAAATCACGAAGCCACGTTATGTACAATATCAGAAATCATAATCAAAATTAGAATAGAGAATGCTAGAATTAAATCAAGACATCCCTAATGGGTAGCTAAATAGATCATACATCAGTCAAGGCATTAATCAATAATATAAATTTAGATAAGTGTTCCCATCTAGGGAAAATTAGATTACATGGCCAAGCGAAACAATCCTTGGGTCTCTCCACTATTAGAAGCCATACGCTCAATAATAATAGTGTATAAAAGTAAGTGATTGAGTGCAAAATTGCAAACGTTAGTGTTTGGTTTGGAATCCCTCTGTTCCACAATACAGCCTGAAGGTACGATTCCCAAAAGCGACAGCTCGAGCCGCGCTGCTCTAGTCATCACAACGCTAATCACATAACTTTTTATTTTTTTTATTGCGGATGATGCCCACATAAGCATTTTAGCTTGTGCGTGGGTAATGGATATTGAGTGCGAAAATATATCATAAATGTTCACTATATTATTAGGTCACCCTTTTTCAAGTCATTTTCGAGTGAATTTCACTAATTATCGATTTATTATACATAGTATACATTGTACATAGTATACTTGCTTGTACATTAGTAACCCTAATAACATAGTGAACATTTATAATATAGTTGAGTGCATAGAGTTGTGATGACTAGGGCCAGGCACCCCAGCAGCGCAGCTAAAGCCGCGAAAGCTGATTGTACCTTTAGTTTAGATGAACCAGAAATCACATTAAACCATGGTTCTATACGGCGAAATGAATGTTAAAAATTAAATAAAATTTGATAATGTTATCAATCCTTTCATTTTAACAAGAGCAGACGTTCAAATTTGAAGAATATTGAATGTACATAAATCTATTGAGGCCTCTTCATACGGTGGCTTTCTCATACGCAGCAGTGATACATAATTGATACGCAATCGTACAGGAAGGAAGCTCCTTGACACTAGAATTTGCAACGCGAGGTATTTGACATTGTCGAAAATCGAGGAGAAATAACTACCGTATTGGCTCCCTGAAGCCAATTTATTAATCTTTTATATTAATTCACTTTGAAAAAATATCTCAACAAAGTTATGCCCTCACAAAGTTAAATAATTGAGAAATTTCCAATATGGCGGTTATCCATGAGCATTTTGTATCAACTAGCTTTCTTTCTATATCAATTTTAGACTTTTATACCACTACTGCTCATCAGAAAGTGAAGAGGCCTTCACAGAGTACATTTTATTAAATCGATGTTTCTGTTAGCAACTTACATACCTGAGTTTTGCTTTGTGAATACAGTTTTGACGGTGGTGGTGGTCACTCCGGATGGCGACACTGATCGTAGGGTCTCTTTCAGTTTGTAAGGTCGGTCACCCATTACTGGAATTTCGGCTCCTTCGATTAATAGAAACTACAACAAAAAGTAATTGTCAATTATGAACTTTCTTTATTTAGTTATTGAGCTTAATTCTTTTTAAATGTTCTTCAACATCAGTTCCATTATTCTTTTTATTCCTATTGTAGGCTGTAGTATAGTACATTATATTAGACCAATAACAGAAAATCCAGCTTATCAATCAGCATTTTGATAGACCTATAGTCCGGTCGAGAAAAGAAGACATTCTGGCAAGATGTCAAAAAACATATTAATGTTTTTGCTATAATTTATTTTGATAAGTTTTTCAACAACTTCAACTTTCAACAATAATATTATTCTTATAGCTTTTTTAAAGTTTAAAAACATCCTACTGACTTTTCCACCTCTTCCTTTAGCTAAGAGTCAATATTAAATAACTAAGTTAAAAAAGGCACACTACAAAACCTCTCAGCCTAGTATTGAATCAAAACAACTGCAATATGACTTCTAATAACTTGAGAAAACTATAAATGAAGAATTTAACAAAAGATAAGTGTAAATTAATCAACTTGGGAAACTAAATTTAGACTTTGAAATATACAGGAATAAAACACAACAATATTGTCAATTCGAACGTTTATTCATGTACAGGAAGATGGTTTTGTGGCTATAAAGGCAACATCATCATGTGTGGCCACGAAACCATGGTCCTGTACCAAAATAAACGGCAGAATTGACAATATTGATGTGTTTTAGTTCAGTATATTTCAAAGTCTATTTCATTATGGAACGATTCAACAACATTGATAACGAATCAGTCGAACTTTGGAAATATCCCTTGTATTTCAGCACAGTGATTCCATTGTTAACTAAATTATATTGATTTATATTGTATAATTTTTCAATACCTCTACAGTCAAGGTGCCAGTGACGTCATCCTGAAGATAGGGCCTGCTCTGCAATGATATTGTCTGTCTTTGACTGGGATTAATGACTAGCTCATCCATGCCAACGATGCCCAATCCGAGGAACTTGTTCTCGCCTTTTCCAATCGGTGCCTTGTCGTACACTTCCAATAAAATTTCAGCTGTCGAATTTGTTACATCGCTGCAAAAAACATCGTTATGTTATCTTTGATCACATAGTTCTATAAACGAATTTAAATATAAAAAGTAAAATTTATAGGGACGGTAAAAATCGTGATGTGTGAAACTGGGGTAAGATAAGGGTAGGTTCCACTCGCCTTGGGTCACAGTCTGATCACCCATCCGAAATCAGTCCATGGTATTTGTTACTTAACTTCACAATCACCTAGCAATCGCCCTCACCGAGCAACCAAACACACCACACAATAGTAAAGAATCATTATAAAGTTTGATGCTATCGTTATCGTGATAACTATATATTATTTTTTCTGAAATATCAATATCCAATCCTTTCAAACTCAATTTATTGGTTAACCAATTGTTATCCGAGGTAAGAGATCTCTATATTTATGATTAGCCTAGCTATTAAATGAAATCCAAAAAAATATTTGTGAGTATGATAAACCATTCGAAAGAAGCATAGATTAACTTGATTTAAAAATACTTGATCGTTTGGCCTGGCGTATGCTGGGACGCACGTAACGCATTCCACGCAAATTAGCCAATCACAGCTCTTCTCTTGTCATCAATATGAGCTGTGATTGGCTAGTTCGCGTGGGCTGCTTCAAATGCGTCCCAGCATACGCCCGGCCTATATGATTGAATGCTTTTTCTGAATTTAATCTAGAATCTTTGCAATAAGGATTGATAAATTTTATCATGGCCTCCTTTAATAGAAAGCTATTATATTAATGAGAGCTATGATGTTATTCAATTATTGTGTGCTGGAGTATGACAAAAAAAAATATATCAACACAAGTCACGATAAAATACAATATACATGAGTGAGAATCAAATTAAAGGAACTTACAATAGAAAGTGTTCATCCCAATTTGGATTTTCGGTATCCTTCTTTATTGAAGTTTGATTCTTCTGAGGAGGATCATCCAGTTCCACCACACAGAATGGTTCCAGGGGCTCTACAAAAAATACACAATATTAGTCAATTTTTCTAATAAAATCTTGCAATAGGAAAAAAATTTAATATTATTTGACAGGAAGACAGCTTACCATTTTGGACTAAACTCTAGTACAAAATTAGTCCTAGTAGGTCAAAACTCTGAAAAATCCACTGCAATTCAGCCTAATATCAACCAAAAGAATTACGGTACCTATCTAACATTTATTACAGAAAAATCTGATATTCTTGATTCACTTTCTGTGGAACTATCGATGAATTAGTATTATATTAGATAAATATAACAGAATACCGCATACAGCAACTACTTAGCACTCGTCATGAAGACGAAAGAATCTCAAATACAAATGTATGATTGAAGTTTATTTAAAATTTTAAGTTCATCTATAGATAATTTGACACCTTCTGAAATCGAACTCAAATGATTGATCAATCATGAGACGAATTGTAAAACTAACATAAAATATTCATGATTCACGATTATTCATAATTTGAAAAATGTATATTTGAATGAGAATTATTATACTCACTTGTTTTCGATCCTATTCCTGAAGCCTTAATTATTTTTACAAGTAAACGTTTACTGGCAGTCTTTGATGGAATGAATGTGTTCTGGGAAGGAGACAGCTGTAAAAAACAATAGAATTACTGTATTGCAAAATATATCATCTAATTTCTAACAATATCATACAAGTTTCTTTCTAAATCATTTATAGAAATTATAATCTAGACATCAGGAGTGAATTGTGAAAAACAAACATCTATACAGAATGTGTGAGATTGTGTGCGACAAATTTTTGAGATTTACATAAGATGTGCTAACTTATTAGGGATTCAACTTCATTTAATGTTTTTCTATAATAAATTAATTTTTTATATAATTTATTCAACTTCATTTAATGTTTTTCTATAATAAATTTATTTATTTGTTCATCAGGAATTCGACAATTTACTAAACTTCATTTTCATTTCGCCTACATGTTTCATAGTAGCATGCATCAAATTTCATTAAATTATAACAAGAGCTTCAAATAAATCAATTGATAATCATAATATACTATCACATGTAGCGGAAAAACTAAAAGTGTCCTAGGATGAAAAATTGTCGGTCAGCGTGCTTTAGTTCACGGAAATTCAAGATCAATTACTGTTTTATGCATGAGAATTTAAACTACATGTACTTGAAATGCAATAAGAAATCAGCTAGAGTTTACGTTGCTTTGCTACGCGTGTTATCCAAGAGCCATTACTTGTACACGAGTATCAATTATTCATTCAACCAAATGCTTAATTCTAATACGATAGTCCAATCAAACCAAGTTTATTCATCTGTTCTAACAACTATAAATAGAGGACACGTGTTACAGTTGATTGCAATGAGAACTTCATTCAGAGTCAAACAAGTGTGTTTGTTTACTATGACATGTATTCGGCGAATAAGAGGACATTGACTCAAGTGTGGATTCGGTTGATCATGAATCACAGCTTTCATCAAAAGTTTACCACTTGAATCTGTGAAGATTTTCAACACTTGAAAACTGAAAGATCTCATGAAAGCCATTAAGATCAAGGACTCGGTTTTTTAAACTAAACACACTAGGAATAGTTTTTTACTTAGGCTAGTTTCTATTTCTTCTATGTTGTAAATGTTCAACTGTCTATGCTAAGAACTAAGAAGTATTCTTCAGGAATATTGATTGTACATTAATTGAAAGAAGAGAAAAACATCACTCCCTATATATATGACAAATTATACACTTAACAGGGGTAAATTATACCTTATGACAGTCTCATTCCATGAGTTCAATGACTTGAACAAACAAATCTAGTTGATCCAATTTTTAAATTATAGAAATTACATAATGTATTGGAGATTTATTTCATTTATTTCTATGCGCTTTCAACTCGCTTGACCATACTTTTTGCTATAGCTGATGCCACGAATTGGGCGGCTGACAATTATCAATTCTCAGCTCTGTCAGGACAGTCGGCTAACTGTCTACGAGAGTACATCGGAACAAGTGCGTAATAATTCCCCAGCTATACTAATTCGCTCTCAAAGACAGCGTCAGACTGTCCTGACAGAGCTGAGAATTGATAACAGTCATTCGCCAACCGCCTAACTTCATGGCATCAGCTATCAGTTACTCTTTTACATTGTCTATCGGTGGTTATGGCGTTTATTAAGTTTCTTTTCAAAATCTCTAGTAAGGCTCAGGTTTGCTCCTGTAAACTATACATCCTAAGTCTGAAATCCCCTTAAAATGATTCTCTCACGAGAAAAACCCTCAATTTCCGCATTTAGCATGTCGTTTATATTTATGTCCATATTGTGATTACCTGATTACCAAGACCACAAAGACACGTCAAAAATTTTCTTGGATTACCAAGACCAGAAATCTTCTTGTTTAAAACTCATTGTCCAACAACTGGTAACACTCTTCAGTCAAGGTAACACTCTTAATGTCCTCACCCGACAAATGCATATACTGTATAGTCCTATATATGGGTGAACAAAGAAAGACATTCTGGCAAGATGGGAAAATGAATCCAGCTCGTTCAATATTGGTTCAAAAAATATCAATTTGGTCTCAAATTTTAAAAAACATTCTGCTCTACAATTTCAGACCAAATTTATAGTTTTTGAACCAATATTAACCGATCTGTAGTCATTTTCCCATCTTGTCAAATTGACTTCTTTGCTCGACCAGACTAGGTATGTAACAATGCTTACAAATTTTATTCATCTCATATCATTATAATGTTTAGAACAAAACTATCCATTCAATATAAGCTCCTGAGTAATGAAATCTCTTTCAAGTTGAACATCCTGTACACAGTTTATGTACTCATTAGTAGTACAGTATTAATTTAGTAATTAGTTACTGACCAGACTGTCGTAGTGCAGAGGCAAGTGCGGCGTCTGTGGCGGTATGTAGCGCGACAGCCGTGGACAGGTCGGGTACTTGTTGAGATCGAAGTGTACGTTGCTGTTACGTAGCGCCACCGTCACTATCTCCAGTATCACGTCCTGCAGCTGACTCTCATCAAGATTGTTCTTGATCGCACCCACTTGCGCCAGCGACACTTTTATCTGCAAACAATTTAATGTAATTATTGTACATTCTTAGATTTTTGGAATTTCAGAGTTGCATTAATATCATAATAAAACAGGGTATGTGAAAATTTTGGAAACTGCTTAATAATTCTTGTACGAAGGTGTAGTCTGACAAGCAAAGAAAATATTCTAGCAAGATTGGGAAAATGACTGTAGCTCGGTCAATATTGGTTCAAAAGTTATAAATTTGACAGACTATAATTTGATGGTCGGCGATAGAGTGGATCGTACTAGAATTGAACGTTCTACTCAATTTTGACATAAAAAATTTGTCCGCCATCTTGGATGCCCCTTGTTTAACCGAACTTAATTTTTTCAATGGGAATATGGTCATATTATACATGATTTCGATGCAGATTTTCAAGAGAAATCGAATGCCGCAAACAACACATTAATATGTCAAACCGTTTAGAAGTTATTTTAATTTTTAATCGGAGATATTCACTACAAATCAGTTAATAGCTTCATAACGGTTCAACATATCTATGTGCGTTTTTTGCCATTCATATTGTCTTGAAATTCTGTATTGAAGTCAGGTGTAACATGACCACATCGATCAAATTTCAAATTTTTCCGCAATCTAGGATTGCCATGATTTGAAAGAAGTAAGATTGTCAAATTGGATTTGCCATAGTTTAAAAGATTCAATAGTTACATTAAAATAATTTCAAGCTCGGAAATTTTGAGCCGGAATTTTGGGATCGTCAAATTTTCAAGATCGAACATTATCCAACATTAAATCTCAACATTCAACATTTCTCAGATTAATTCCGATTCAAAATGAGTCTTGAATGAGCAATGAATTTGACATTGAATGGAAATAGATAATTTTATAATGGGGAAATAACAGCCATCAGTTATTGACAATACTGTGCAATGACAATTTATCAATAACTAAAATTCAATGAGAATATTATCGAGCTAGATGGTCGGATGGTCTGAATCTATAGGTCAATGGCGAAAATGATTGCCGCCGGATTCAATAGCAATCATCAATGTAATGGAACGATTGACATGAATTTTGATTGAGAAGCAGTTGAACGTAACTGTACTATTGTTAGCACCTACTTATATTGCAAGCAGGAAAATGAATGAACCACTCCGTTAGCTACTAGCCAAAATCAACATTGAGCTTAGTTACTAATTTACACTTGAATATCTGTACATTGGAAGAGCTTTCAATTTCAAAAACGAAATTGCTATTGTATTTTTGTTTTGAAACATTGGATAGAATAATAATCATCATGTCAGACTGTGATAGAATAGAAGAGGAGATATTACTTTATTTTCAACACTGGTAATTGATTATAAGAATTAATAATAAAGTTGCTATAGCTTATAGCAAAAGCACCAGATATATAGGGCTATCTTGAATAACTAGCTAGAACGAATAACTCGAATAAATTCTGTATTGAAATACTATGTATTTCGTGTCTAAATGTAACATTCTCAAGCGACAGCTCGAGCCGCGCAACTCTATTCACATAACACTATTATAAATGTTCACATTGTTATTAGGGCTACTATCTACTAATGTATAATAAATCAATAAATAGTGAAATTCACCCTTTTTTCAAGCGAATTTCACTATTTATCAATTTATTATGCATTAGTAGCCCTAATATCATTCTGAAAATTTTAAATATAGTTATGTGAATAGAGTTGTGATGGCTATTCAGCGCAGCTAGAGCCGGGCAGCTCGAGCAGCGCGAGATATAACCTCGACATCTCCAACTGCCGGTTGGGAATGCTACCTTTATGATATAAAGGTAGTAGATATTATGCACATAGTACATATTATATACTATGCATCTGCCGATAGTACTCAGAGATATTTTCATTATCTGAGATGTCATTAATCTGATGAATTGTATTGACTATATCCCTACTGAAATGATGTGTAAAACAAAACCTTTCGCTTACCACAAATAATAATGCCTAACCTTAAGGTATACCTGCTGTAACTAAGCTTACCACAAATAGTAATTAATATCGGGCCAAACGAAGAATATATTTATAGGTACTCTATATATATATATATTTTTTTTTTTTCAATAATATATTTTTACTGTAGTTGATTAATATCAAGGATTACTATCGGCATAGGCCTATCGGTATATCTATATCTATAAAAGCGAAATGGCACTCACTGACTGACTGATTCATTCATCATCAGAACTAAAAATCCACATAACCGAATGAGTTCAAATTTGGCAAGCATGTTCAGTTGGACGTTTAGACGCGTGCTAAGAAAGGATTTTTAAAACTTCATAAGGATACGCCAAATATTTGAGTTTTTCTATAAATTTTCAGCGTTTTCTTATTTTTTCGAGAACCAATAGGTAGAAAATGTTGATATTTGGTGGGCAGGTTAAGATAAGGTCTAGCAATGTTGTATTGAAATATTTTTGAAATCTGTTCAAGATTACGCCAGTAATCAGTTTTTTTTTAAATTGTAGATGTATTGCGGGTCGCATATCTTCCACCTTGATAAGACCAATCCTTACTGTATATTCAATGGTTCAGCGAGATCATAGATGAACTAATTCAGAAGATATTGAATCAAGTTACAATCTATGTCCGATATGCTTCCCAAGGTTACGGTACGTGCAACATTAGCGTCTTACTATTTTTCGGAATGAAAGAGTTCTGAATGACCAGAGCAAATCCTTTCGAACGGAATTTGCAGGCGAGCGAAGCGAGCCTGTTTGTTACAGCTGACACTGACAGAGGTTTCGCAGGCGAGCGAAGCGAGTCTGTTTGACTCACTGACACTGCTGATACTGAGGGGGGTCCAGGGGGCGGATCCCCCTGGCTAGTCGTACATATAAGCCAGAAATACAGCCTATTTCAATACGAATAGCTCAATAACTCGGGTTATTGAATTCAAGTAATTTGTCTAAATGAGAAAATAGCCCTATATTTGGTGTTGTGCTATAAGCCATCACAACTTTATTATTAATTCTTATAAAGAATTATCAGTGTTAAACATTTAACACGCCAATGCCTTTGCTATTCTATTACAGTCTGATATGTTATTATACTAACCAGGGTTTCAAAATAAAATTACAACGGCAAACTCGTTATTGAAATTGAAAGTTCTTCCAATGTACAGATATTAAAAAAATGAGAATAGAAAATTGTATAATCAATATAGTGAGAATATAACAAAAACCAACCAACCTCAGGCCAGCCGTCAATTTTGACGTCGGCGAGCATTTTCTCGGTGACAGCGAACACTGTGAGCCGAGCTCGCAGCCTATTGACATTGGCCCTGTAGTGCGACACCTCCACCTTGTCACCCTTCTGCCTAAACACCTTCAGCTGCAGGGCGGGTGTCGCTTCGCAGTCGCATGTGATCGTCTGAAAACAAAAACAAATAGTTTATCAAACAAATTATTTCTAATAACTAATATATCCTTTTTGTTTAAAGCAACTATCAATAGCCTACCAACAATGTGTGCTGGTAGAAAATTTGAATCAATCTTTTAAATTAACTGATATTAAGTAAAATAACTTCTTGAGGGTAGGCCTATTGTGATTTCAATTTTCTACTAACATTCATTAATAATTAAGTTCACTTGAAATTGCTTTATCGAAAGTGCTTGTAGTGAACATTTTTATTGAAAAAGTTTTTTCACTTGAAAAGTTTGATGATCTATTATAACCTTGATTTGAGCTGTTGTATGAATTGGTAGAGGAGCAGTTTTGGCCAGTAGCTTGTTGCACTCACCTATGTAGGCTACATAATCATTGCTATAATATAAAATGATAGATGAATAGGCCAGAACGTAGTGTAATCAAATAGGAATTAGTTCGAAACCATGCCTCCTATTCATCACATACTAATGATAATCCTGAGTCATGACTCAATGGTTTTACATCAGGAATAATTGATAAATAAAATTAAAAATCAAATACCCTTTTTAAAGAAAAATTTAGAAGTATTAGACATGTTTCGGGTCTAAGCCCATTCTCAACGTAATTAGAAAATTTTCATTTTTTCATTTTAGTTATATCAATTAATTTAAATAGCCCTAAGTTTAAAGTTTAATTATCAGGAATAATTGTAATTCACGTCCAAGTTTTCAAAATAGTTAATACTGAGTAAAAATATGTAGGCTAAGTTTAAAATAGCAGTCATGCTACCAAGTTGAACTTAGTGGAGATAGACTCAATAGGCTGAACGGTTTAGTGGAAAAGTAGTAAAAATACCGATAAATGTGTATTTATTTCGAGAGATAAAAATTTAAAACAGCCTTTAAATATGAGTGGGTGCTGTGAGGAAGGACACACCGAAACAAGCCAGTTAGTCGATGGGAGAATGCCAAACCGTTCAATCTAAGTTATTATGGGAATGCATAAAGCTTTTCCAATGTTTGTTTTTCTGTCAATATTATAAAACTGGGTCACTGAAAGAAGCGGAAACACATAACAAGACCATGAAAACAAGCAGCTTGTTGCAAATCAATGGGAATAGCCTGAATGTTTTGATGCTATCGTATGAGAAATAGGTCTAAAAAATTTCGAAGACAAGACAAAATATTCAATACAGTATTAAACGAAATTTCTTTTTCTGGAATATTTTCCTATGCATAGGGCTTCCGCGTTTTTTTACTCTAGATAAGTGACAACGATATCTGAAATATAGGTTCTATACGAAATGATGATAAACTTGGAGTTCAAAGGCTACAGTATTTTCAACTGATGATGTAACTGATAGATCGAACTAGAATAGATTTATTTAATATATGTTTGCGTAAAAAAGTAGTGTTTATTCCACTCTCAGTAATTATAGTCCAGTCGAGCAGAGAAGACATTCTGGTAAGACGGGAAAATGCCTCTACATCGATCAATATAGATTTAAAAATTTTAATGCAGAAAACATTCTGCTCTACAATTTGAAACCAAATTCATCATTTTTGAACCAAAATTGACCGAGCTGGAGTCATTTTCCCATCTTACCAGTACCAGAATGTCTTCTTTGCTCGACCAGACTATACAATGATATTAGTTTTAATTAATTTCATGATATTAGTGCGATTTGAAGTTGAAGCCATCGAAGTTATTGTAGTAAACCAAGACTTATATTAAGAATGGAAGTCCATTCTTAAATACGAATAAAGCTCAAAACTATCAGTCCCTTTAAAATTATTAATTGGTAGTTCAAAAGAATAATGAAACTGGCAACCAGCTGGTAGGCCCTAGGCCCTTCATAGGGCTGTTGCGCCATTGACAAACAAAAAAGTTCAAAAGAATAAACTTTGAATATTTGCAAAATATGAGATTAAATAGTAGCGTACACTGTTTTTATAATAAATTTTGATAAAAAAATAAATACGTAGATTTTTATAATACGATAAACGAATGACAGATACCGGTACGACCTAATTATTTTTTGGTTAGGGATGAACAAGCATTTCAATCGTATTCGTTTGGATATGAATAAAGTCAAGTTTAAAATGAAATATAAATAAATAATACAAGAAAAAAGACAAACAAAGGATAAAGTACAAGTAAAATCGATATATTTAGTATTAATGGAAAATATGACACGTTATCAACGTTTTTTCACTTAGAATGATAGTGACCGATAAAAGGTCGCCGCGCAGTTCTATTGCGCAAGTTGCAAAAGAGACGGTGATCTAATCGAGAGACGTTTGAATGTTGGATGCTGGATAGAGTAGATGCCACCGAAACTGGCGGTTGGCGAATGTTTTCTTTTCAAGATAACTCTCTCAGGACAGTCTAAAAGCGGTCTACGAGAGCGAGAACATTTAGCTTGGGTCGTTCTTGATGTGATGTGCTATTGAAGATCGTTCGCAGTCTGTCTTGAAAGAACTGAGCATTAATAACAATATTTCGCCAACCGCCAGTGTTTTTGAGGTGTGATATACCTGCCTTTAGCCGGTCAGGGCAAGCGCGAGTGAAAGTCAACGGACGGACGTTGAACCAACTTCAGTCTAATACCGGTACTGTACCATAGAGTCTATGGCATAGACGATTTCAATCTTCAACCGTTAAAAATTTCTGTATTTGCTTTTGGATAGTAAAATTTACTTCATTTACGGATGAAAGGGATCTATTGAATGTAATATTCCTATTACAATGCAATTGCATTAAAATGTCATGACATAACATTAACATAATATAATTAACATATCATTAACATATAATCAATATTCTTTGAGTAGTTGTGAAATTGATATTGTGGTAGTTATCCATAATAAATGAAAAGACAAGATGTTGTCAAACCACTGATTTATTAGAAAAACGAGATACCGGTTTCGGTTGTTAGACCATTATCAATCTCTGGTAAACTACCAATCTCAGTTTACCAGAGATTGATAATAGTGTAACAACCGAAACCGGTATCTCGTTTTTCTAATAAATCAGTGGTTTGACAACATCTTGTCTTTTCATTTATTATAATCAATATAACATAACATTATGTCATGGAGACATTACATTAAGATTCAATAGAATTTATTACCTACATTAGTATATAGGCTGGTTACTGGAAGATTAAATTATCTTACATCAAGTGTCAATCGCTCCCATTTGAAAAATGGATTAGAAATGCATTAGATCTAATTGATCATGAGAGATTTTACTGATCTTGAATTAGGATATTAATCGAAATACTTTGATTGCTATCACAAAACAGTACAGACTTGAATTCAAAAATTAACCTTAATAGGATTTGGGATCTAGATCAATTAATAGCTGATACGATTAATAATAGGGTAGACTTGGATTACTTAAAGAAGTTGAACTGTCCAATAGGTTACATAAACACACATAACATATTGTCAAAGATAACCCGTTTTCAGCAAAACCGGGCCAACTAACTATAGACTTTATTCTCTTCCATTGATAGTTACTTCTTGGTAGAGCTTTTACCGAAAACTATATTGTTATAAGTTGGTAATTCATGGCGTTTAGGAAAGAAGCCATAATAACAGATTTTCAACCTTGGGTATTTGCTATAAAGTTTCATATACCTCCTGAAAATCTCTTCTATCAAGTTAATTATTGCATTTTAGAATGATCAAAGACATTTTCTTCTATCACAATCCACAGTCAGAGTATCAATGAATCAATGTTAAGTGGATTTCATAAACGAATACAATTTATAATCAAGAACACCCCGCCAATCTCTAATTCTCAAAGGGTGGACCCCACATAGCAGTATTTATGCAGTAGTGTATGACCTTCAAAAAATAAATCTAGGAATTCTAATTTCACCATAACTGTTTCTAAATTCAAATTTGCATGGTCCATTGAATACAAATCTCGTGTCACCACGAACCGAAAACGATAAATTACGAAACTATAATTGGCAACGATAAATGCAAGACTACGCCTCTGATGGTACTGATTTAATCAATATTTCAATGGATGCATCACAAGGTTGTCTATATCTTGTGTGTGATCTCACCCAATGCTAAGTTTGAAGGAAGTTATAAATCTTCATAGATTTCAAACCTGGTATGAATATTTGTTCGAAAATAACATCTCAAGTATGATGTCATCTACAAAATGACTGATACAGTAAGATGCACTCCACCTATGCATTGTATCTATTCAGTCATACCAAATCAAATTGTCACAAAAATCAATGTCAGTCCCGTATTTCATAACGAACTGACACTTGAAACAAGTTTTCAGATAGCCTCAATAAGCAAAGTTTAATGTTCCAAAACACTATTTATGTTTTAATAAGACCTTGACCGAGCAGTGTAAATGGCCTTGATTGAATTCAGTCGAGTCATTCATTCCGAATAAGGACAGCATTCGACAAGTTTCCAATGATAAAATGAGTGTATAGTCTGTCCAAGCAAAGAAGACCGTCTGACAAGATGAGAAAATGACTACAGCTCGGTCAATATTGGTTCAAAAAATATTGATTTGGTCTCAAATTGTAGATCAGAACGTTTTCTAAGATTGAGACCAAATCAATAATTTTTGAACCAATATTGACCGAGCTGTAGTCATTTTCTCATCTTGTCAGAGGGTCTTCTTTGCTTGGACAAACTATACAATATTGAGCATTGGATCTCGATCTTAGAAAGAATTGCTGACAAATGAAACCAATTTTATTAATTGATACCTTCACTTTAACAACATTTAAAGCTATCAAAAATTGTGCAGACAATAGGAATACCGTAGGCTACATGGAAATTGATAAAATTAAAAAGTATACAATTTCCAATTTTGGCAAAATTTGGAGTTATCAAGAATTGTGCCATACAATATAAGAGGAATAGTTGGAGATTGATTCTACAAAAAATTATTAGATTCATCAATTAAAAGTAAAATAGTCTACGCTACGGATTAAAATAATCTACGTTCTTAGTTAATTAATTTCAGTTCTTCATCACACAGTATGAGAAATAAGAAACCAAAGTGAGAAACCAAATATCTTCGACAACTTGAACAACAGATACTGCACATTATCGAACAAAGGTGATGATACAGATTTTTCTTTGAGAACGCTTCCGTGTGATTTATGAAGAGTGATTTCACGGTTCATCGATAGTTGAAGGCCGTAGTTGGCACAGTTCAGTGGTTGCCGATCTAGTTAGCTTCAGATTGAAACTAGAATCAACTCACTGTTTTATTGGTTGCTCGCTAATCCTAATCTACTTTTGTTGGCAAACTGTTGTCAAATTTTGCGACATCGTGAGCACGATGATGATGATGATTATTATTATGTTGATTATAATATGTGCTCCTCGAATAAAATGGACGATGGCCAGATTCAACTTGCGGAAGGTGGAGACGCCGAGTAAAGATAGAGAGTGAACTTGGTTGGCCCAAGCGGGGTGCCATGCCAGCAAGCCCAATGCTGCATTGCTCAAAATTCATCCACCCCTGCTGTTACTGACTTTATGCTGAAGTCGCGTGCTTTCTCCCATTGATTTGTATGTGAATTGAGACTAGTGGTTTACTTCATATCAAGCGCAACTACACAACTACTAGGTTGTAAATACGTATAGTATTTTTGCAAATACACGATGAAAAGAAGTGAGTCGATTGGGGTCGTAGATATTTTGAATAAAACTACTCACTATTTTACTCTCGATTTTAATTAAGCGATGTGTACCTCAATATTTTAAAAATATATGTCCCAACTGCCTGAAATGTAAAGTCAGTCCAAGCAAAGAAGACATTCTAGCAAGATGCGAAAATGACTGCAGCTCGGTCAATATTGTTTATTCATGAAAAATCACATATTTACAAAAAAAATATCAGTGTGACAGATAGTAGTATGATTACTCCCTGCAGGATTCGAGCCCAGACCTGGCAGTGCTAGACTGCTAGGGGACTGAAGGTTTTGACGCCCTATAGCCCACTGCGCCAACCAGGGCAATAGTTATATCTAATATGATAGAGATGACTCAATATGATATAAGTCGAGGTATTTCAATAAGATACATAATAATTTGAAACAATCAAAAAGGGCTTTTATGCATTAAAGATTTGTATCGTATTCATCTCAACATGTATTGAATTATTGTGATAAAAGTTTGTGCCTACTTGAAGAAAATTCAACTATGGCCATACAGCTCATCAGAATGAGTTGAAGGTCTGCTATTGGTCGATTACGCCATTGGGCGAGGATGACAAGAAACGCCTAATGGTGGGGGATAAAGCTCTGACTCCGCCCCACAACCAATAGCAGGCCTTCGTAGCTTAACACGGATCGACCAATCAGGAACGCCCATACTGGTAACCAGCCATGACTACGTTCTCTAGTCGTTCAATCGGAATATTCTATTCCACAGCAGGTTTATAGGAATTCGTATAGACTCCATTGTGTTGAAGGAAAAAATAGCTACTATACCAGAAATGACGTAACATGGCTACAGCAATCCAATGCTAATATTAAATGGTTGTATTTTGAATATTACAGAGATAATTGACTTTGAGAATTGGATTGAAAAATATTTATTTCTAAAAACTCTTCTTTTTCTGCCTTTACAGCGTAGGGGCGATTAATAAAACTAAAATTTTTGGATATAAAACATTAATTTTTGAATATTTGGTTTTATAAGTATTTGGATGACAAATGCTGTTATCCGAAAACGTACTAGGATTATCCCATTTGTCGATTTCTGAAGCTTTTTAATAATTAAGAATACGGTAATCTGAAACAAATTTTAATATTCTAGTTGACTGTAGATTCGATTGACAATCTTCAGATCATAAAGGTTGAAAAAGTAAATTTCATTATGTCAATCAAAGAACTTTATTCTCAACTTGGGAGAATTTAAAATAAATAATTTTTAATCGGATTGTCCAGTCCAATCATTGTTTTACAGGTGGATATAAATTTGGTTCCAGAACAAACGTACGTCAAATTCCAAAACAAAACAGCATGAAAATTATGTTAGCTAATAAGTTTCATTGTGCACCAAGAAGCACTGTATTTTGGTGTTTTGCACCAAGAAATCAAGTGCTTGATTTGTCAAATACTGACTGGTTTGAGTGATCAACACTCCAATCATCGAATGGGATATTTATTGAATTCTGGGATTTTCAGAAAAATTACAACATTCTAATCATTTTCGAACTTATGTAGAGTTCAACACTATCTCAATCCTGAACTGTATAAAGTTTTCACACATCATACTAACAGAGTTGAGAATCATCTGGATCAAGACAACAGGGAAAACTGGGAAGTCATCCAAAAGTAGCGAAGAATTCCGACGCTCTTCTACCAGAAGCAACGTTTTTTCGACCTCCTTTTAACAGACTGTGAGTCAGCCATGCATGCCCCCCTTCCCCCAACCCTCCCACATCAAACACATTCAACACCCTACTAATAAACTTAGTCCAAAGCCGTATTTAAAGTCCGACTTGGTTTATTAAAATTAGAAGGAATGTATTCCAATGGGTGCATCTACTTTTGAACAGCTAGCTAAATATTGTCTCAAGTCCAGAAACAGCAATTGAAAGCAGTCTAAAGCTTTATTTTAAAACAATTTAACCTCAGAATCTATCTCTCGGGAAGAGCAACCAATAACATAAGACTAAAAATTATAGAACATAACCAACTAGTTAATTAAACCTTTTGGTTTGTTAATTCGTTTGTTTGAGAAATTTCATTTCGTTGCTGCAGCATAAACATATTTATAGTTTTCCATGGAGAAAAAGTACAACACTACAACATTACTTGCTTGCAATTATTGTTAGAGCATGAAGAAGTGTGAAGTAAAATGGTTCCTTTTCTCATTAACTCATTTATAATGCAACAGGTTAATATAGTCTTTTGGATCTTATTGTCGGAGGGACTTTACTAATGTGATAACGTGTTCCAGTTGACAACGGTGATAATTAATTGATCAGAAGAAATAAAAAAGAATAAATGAACAAAAAATCTCGTTCTATTAGATTTGTAAAGAATTCCGCATTCGAAAGAACTTGTTTGATTGGAAGTGGCGATGGAAAAGTTTTGGAATACGCTTGATAACATTTGAATTCATATGGGTGAAAATCAAGTTCTGGAAATGCTACCTCAATTTATTACTTTTAACACAACCGGTTGAACATAAACAGTTATATGTTATTGATCAATCCAGTTCAAATAAAAACTTTTTCAAGTGGAATCAATGATGCAGAAATAAATGAGAATACAGTATCCTACTTCACAAATGCTTCTTTACAACATGAAAAGTTCAATCCTAAATCAAGAAAATTCCTCTTTAACTCATGCTTCAAATCTTCTTTCGTGATCTTCCGCAATTCATATCACTGTTGTGCCTACTCGATTGGATAGAATTGTCGTATGAATGAATTATTTAGACAAAAGATTTAAAATGTCCCATTCTGAACAAACCGTACAATGTTTATGTTATACTGTATTGTACACTGTTACAACCTAGCCAGGAGCCTAGTCTAAAGAGTATGTAGCTTTCATTTCCTCAATTAAAGTTATCTAACAGCTTCCAGATCGACTTATTCTTCTAACTTCTAGACCTATTCTTTAGTATCTTCGCAACAATTCCAGATAGTAAGTGAATTATTGTAAATTTAGAGTAGATTTTGTAGAAATTTTAGTGTAATTTTTTGTAGATTTAAGTGAATTATTGTAAATAAAATATAGATATGACTGATACAATAGATCTTTGAGTTTTTATGAGGAAGTCCTCCAATTTTTAGATTCATCGCTCAATTGATACAAAAACATTGATAAACAATAAATAACACATTCTTTCTGGCAAAAAAGACAATGCAACAGTAGTCGGCATTAGTGAATGCTGGTTTCACTATACTATAGAATGTAAATCAAATCCTTCTCTGTGGTTTCACTTATTAGCCGAAAAGCTGAGAATGCGTCACTGTCTCAACCAATTAACATATTCCCTAGTGCGGCATTTAATTAGCTTTCTTCACACGCAACTGCAGTAACAAATAATAACTTTCTATTTCATTTACGAATAGACTGAGATAGACTGCGTTTTCTCTGCATTCGATGGAAAGACTGCAGCAAGTAATATCGCAATTCCAATCCCATGAATAAGTAATCACATTAATTATTCAATAATTTATATCCAGAATAGTAGATTTAAATTCATAAGTAGAATGTAGATATCTAGATATAGAATAGTAGATATGGATTAAAAAATTATATCTACAACATATTTCAACATTATTTTTACACTTGAAAATGGCTATATCGCCGAAACATGTAGTGTAAAATAAAGATATTTTTTAGAAAAAAGGTACTTTGATTTTAATTATTTAAATTTTTAACAAATACAGTAGCCCTAAGAGAAAATAAGTATTATTTTTTAGTATATGATATCAATGAGACTGATAAACGACTAGAAACGACTGATTCTAATCCCATGAATCACTTATTCAAGTCATCATCCATCATCATCATCATAGTTCATATCTATTGATACAGTATTCAATAATTAAAATTTAGAATAAGAATAGATTTGAACATTATTTTATAGTATGATATCAATGAGTCCTAGAATTGGGCTATGCTTCAATAATGACAAAAGGGGAAATATGAATGGACTTAATTTAAGATGGGCTCCGATCCACCAAAAAATGATATTAAGTTATAGCTGACGCCAAAAAGTTAGGTGGTTTCATCTGCTCCTTGTGTGCAACAAGTTTTGTCAATAACACTTGTCATTTAGCTATGCCTGGATGATGTTTTTGGAATAAAAAGAGGCAATGTATGCTTCACATCAGCTATTGGTAGGTTCTCTCACAAGATACAGACGAAACCGCCTAACTTTTTGTCTTCAGCTTACATACAACGCCAAAGTTCAATAGCTGATTGTCAACTGAAAGTCAATGCTGATTGCCAACAAGTGGCCAGGTCTCCAAACACCTCAGAACTTAAGTTATTGAAATTCCACAGTACTTGAACGTATTCTTATAATATGAAAGTAGTAATTTTTTATGAACTTGAAAATATCCAGATAAGCTGAGATCATCGACTGGGAATAAAATTTGATGACTGGTTTTCAAGTAACATGAAGGGATGTGACCGTAAAAGCACGAATGGCTAGAGATAAAACTGTAATTTCGAATGTTTTACGAGCTGTCTTAATATATGTTAAATCGCATAAATAGACACGTACTTTTCATGTTCCATTCGGTTTATGGCACATACTGTAAATCTTTCCATATTCCGTCACTACTAGTTTTATAATTCAAGCATCAACAACCTTGACCGAGTCATAGAAATATTGAGAAGGTCACATATTCAACTTCTTTTCAGAATAAATCAAATTAAATTTAAGCTGGTTTGTGAGTCAAGTTTTTAAACAGCGAAAGTTTTGCAATCAAAACACCAGTACGAATCAGTGTTTCTCAGTGCCATGATAGTGATTTTTATGATTGAATTTCCATTGGATTGAAAAGTTGTCTTTGAGGATGAATAATGTACATAAAAAAGTTAATAAACAATTGAAAAAATATTAAATCCAATTTGCACTTCTAACAGATATATTGTGTAATTTCCCCATAAGGTGAGCTCTTACTTATTCACATAATATATTAAATTCATCTGGAAATTAAAATGGGGTTTGTATTGTTGTGACATCAACAGATTTAAATATCATATAACAGTATTCATTTGGATACTGAAACTCACGTGTTGAACCGACGGAATTGTTCCGCTTTAGAATGGAAAGAAAGAACCCATTCTTTCCGATTTCATCATGAGCAGCCCCTAAGCAACAGCCCTAATGTCACATCCCCCTCGATCAATATTTCCACACAGAGCCACGCAATTCATCCCCTAGTCACGCGTGCACATTACTATCAACAGCAACAACAACAACAACAACAAAGAGGCATTACGAAAAGGGTAGTCTTGATGAGAGACCTTTTTTGACGGAAGGAAATGCTCGCCTTCTAAGCAATGACCTATTGACCGTTTCAAAAATGTCGAGCACGTTCCGAATCTTTTCATTAAGGATTAGATTAGATTACTTTATTCAAATAGATAACAAAATTCGGCTTAGATTATACATTATAATATGAATGAGTAAAACAAAATTATCCTATAAATTTCACAAAATAGAGACTTCTAGTAAAAATACGGAAACGGTGATGTAATGAATGCAAAATTTTAAATTGGAGGTTCTGCAAAATGAATAAGGAGTGTAAGTTATCTAATTGAAAAGGCGAAGTTTAGACATATATATGTCCATTCTTGGGAAAGGAGATGGATGAATTGATGGAGATTGAGATTCTATTTGGATAGCAGAGAAACAGTGGATAGAAGTATTCAACTAGGAAAATGTATTGCTCTTTTAGTAGTCTGTCCAAGCAAAGAAGACATTCTGACAAGATGGGAAAATGACTCCAGCTTGGTCAATATTGGTTCAGAAATTATAACTGTTATTTAAAATTGTAGATCAGTATGTTTTCTTCAATTTGAGAAAAATTCTTGAAGAAATATTGACCGAGCTGGAGTCGTTCTCCCATCTTGTCAGAGGGTCTTCTCTGCTTGGACAGACTATACCCTACATGAATGAAATAATAATAACACACAACAATAATAATAATAATAATAATAATAATAATAATAATAATTAATAATAATACACAACATAAAGTTAGACTTTAGTAAACAAATGTTGTGTATCTACGGATATCTCTTTTCAAGATACACATAAATGATAGTACATGTATCAAATGAAAAATCGAGAACAAATATACCATTCAATTTGAACGTTTTATTTTATGAAACAATAATAATCTATTTTAACAATACTAGTAACAATCACCTATAGTTTACCTTCTTAAATGGAAATTGAACCGTGAATACAGTGACAGTGTCTAATTTTGCCAACGTGTTAGAATATCGGATATTACCTACTTGTTCAAATCGAATATTTATTTATTTTGACACTTGAACAATACAATTTATCAAAAGAAACAAGTTTTATAAGAAAATGTATACATCATAAAAAAGGTTTGTCAATAATGTTTCATATACAGAAATGCCAAAAGCTAGAAAATGTCAAAATAAAAAATACTACTTGCTAAATTATAAAATTTGCTCGCAAGTAGGAGAAATTGTTTATGTTGAATACTAGGCTATGATATTGGGGGATGAAGGAATAATTAAGATTTTAGCTCTACCTATTATAAGGTAAAAGGATCATCGAGTGAATAAGAAAAATACTTTCATGTTTCCAAGAGGTTTAAAAAATTATACCGGAGTAGAAGAATTAGGTACCTAAAAATCACTTTTTGACTATTAATCTTCATGATTGATTCAGTCATTCGAGATAATAATTATTATACGATGATGGGCCTGTAATGAAATCACTTAGAACCTAAAAATCACTTTTCGTCTATTAATCTTCATGATTGATTCAGTCATTCGAGATAATAATTATTATACGCTGAGAGTAAATGGATGATGGGCCTGTAATAAAATATGTGGATTTGACGTGTGAATTGGATTTTCGAAATAAATAATACCACGTAAAATAGAAACACTTGGGTGAATAAGAAGTATCAGAAAGAAATCATTGGCCTGAATTAATTTTGAGACATTCTCTTCAAAAAAATATTTTTTACAGGTTGTATCAATTTTTAGGAAATGAATGAATATGAATAGGGAAGAAATTCAAACGTTTCCCAACATTAAACTACCAACCTATCACTGGCGGCTCGTGCCCACGAAACAGGTGGTCGTGCCCAAGGTTCATATAAGAACCTTGGGTCGTGCCCACGAAACAGGTGAAGTGCTGTACAGTAAAAGATACGAGCACTTCACCTGTTTCGTGGCCACGAGCCGCCAGTGTAACCTATGAAGCCATGTGAAACTACTAAGCAGTAAGAATAGACCATCTCGAGAAATGAGACTAGAGTGCTATCTGGATGCATTTGAACCGTTAAAATAAACAACCAGAAACCGAATGACTCCGATAATAGAATTCATTGACGTCCTATGACTAAATAAACTATGAGAAATAATCTGTAACTTTAAATTTAGAATTGAGATATTTCAGCGACATATTATACTACCTAACAGGATAGCCGGAATTAATTATAGTAACAGGAATTAATCTTGTTTTTTGAAAGAAGTTTTCAAAAGATTTTAATTTAAAAATGTAGCAATTATTTCACTCACCACATCTTCGTTGGGGGCACACTCGCAGAACACGTTGCTGAGTGTAGGGGACTGAGTCTCGCCCAGGACACGAACAAACTCAACTCCCACACCATGCTGGAATAAAAAACGAAATTGAAATTAATATGTAATCAGAATGTGTGACCAATCTCTTATCACTATTCATTGTCAAACCGGTGATTAGTTTTTTTCTCCTTCCTATTGTCCTTTATTATCCCCCCCTCTTCTTTTTTTAAAGTTTGTATGTCTGGGGCTGACTGGGGGCCCGCGCGCCGTGGTTGCTGATTACTCTCAACTGATATAGTTTTCAATTACTTTTATAATATTAGTTTTATTTCTTTTTCAATTACATAACCAATTATGATTTCCTGTCTTTATCGCTCTACATAATATAACCAAATGCTGTAAATGAACTCCCCCTACACACAGACGTATAGTCTTGTAGGGGGATTCCTTATATTATATTTTATGTATGTATTTTCAAACTTTTTTTGTATTATTATTTGGGAAATAAATTTATTTGAATTTGAATTTGAGAAAGAGGAATGGTACGCAAAACTACTAAATATAAATAGAAAGAATATCTATTATATGCTGAAATAGAAAATGAAATTAATATGTAATCAGAAAGAGGAATGGCACGCAAAACTAATAAATAGAAATAGAAAGAATATATCTATTATGAAATTATTGTAGGTTTTGTAAGCAGAGAAGATAGAACTATTCATTATTATTCTGTACACTCTCTCTTTGCATAGTATAGGATTTGAGCCGATGTATTTTGTAATTTACATGAATAAAGTGAATGAATCTGAATCTTATCCTAAAATCTATACAAGGATGCGGCAGACTTAATTTAACATGAAACCAGTAAATAAATGCTAATTCATAGATTGTACGATAGTGATCAGATACCAAATTCAACATGTAATGAAATTAAACAGTAATAAAATTGAGAAGTTGGAAATTTGGGAAATACATTGCTGAGATATTCATTACATCGTTGAATAAAAATATTAATTCAATCACAGACAATTACCATAATAAATAAATAATTACAAACATTTTTCAGGCTAAGTTTCCCGATTAAAGGATTTTACAATTCTTTAGTTTCTATCTATTTATCTGAACTGTTACAATGCAATACATGTTAATAAATATTATGAATTTCTACAAGTAAGGTACACATTAAGTTTCCCCAAAAAATGAAGTACACATTATTTTTTATATTTTAAATTTCATTCATGTGCAGAATTTTTGTAAAATAAAGGCTGGAGGTTTTAAAATGTAACACAATTTCTGATCAAGCATTTGCCATATAATTTTCCTGAATAATCTCTCCATTCTAAGAACATAGTTTGACTTGTACCAATCTAAATTTTACATTCATCTTGAAAATACCTTTAATTTAACCTCAGTTTGAAAAATGATTTAGCCAAGGCTTTTCATCAGGTTTTCAATCCGATTATTCACAATCAATGTTCAGTCAGAGTAAGTCTTCAATGCTCATTATTCAAAATACTATTGTATATAGAAGTATTCATATATAAAGAATGTACACATTATTGTGAATATAAATATTATTGTGGTTTTATTCACTCATTTCTTCTAGTTTATTGATGTTGGAGTGATTATTCACAACACCGATTAGATTTGGAAATAGATTTATGTTGTGGTGGAGCCCTTGAATTTTAAAGGCAACCGAACTTCATTCTAGTGGGTGTATATGGGAGAATGTACACAGAAATAGTCCGTCAAATTTATTGTTTCCTGCGTTGAAATATTTACTCTGATTTCAATATGGTAGGAGACACGGATCGTTGTGAGATATTCTCTCTCTTTCTCTTTCTGCTGTTAAGTCTCACTCTTGTGGGATCCAAAAATACTTTGAACAAATTCAACATACTCACAATATCTAGCTACTAACTAGGCCGTGAATACGTGTTACTGATTCAATAGTCTTGCTTCAGCTAATTTTATTTACTCTTTTCTAAATATTCATATCAGTACAATCACTTCAATAAGTATTTAAAAACATTCAAGTACAATGAGTATCAACATCTACAGAAATTATCTAATGATTTAATATCCTACTTTTCATACTTGAGGTGGCAAATTCTATATTTTTACTATTTACTTTCAATATTCAAGGGATATTTTGTAGATTATACCACAGATGAACATTTATTATGAGCATTTATTGTGAAAATCCCAAGTTTCAAGTGAGTATAAGTACAATATTATTTTAATAATTATTATTGTCTGCTAATTCCGTTCAGAAGGGATTCAAAACTTATTGAACACAGCATTTCTAGACCTAATCTGGACCAGTTCACCAAATTTCGACATTTTCTACCAATTTATTCTCGAAAATCCAAGAAAAACTCTGAAAATTCCGAAAAATAGTAAAACGCTGATATTGAGCGTAACCTTGGGAACTATTTCGGACATAGTTTGAAACTTGATTCAATATCTTCCAAATTAGTTTATCTATATGAACCATTCAATTAAGTATCAAGGCGGAAGATATGGCAAAACATCTACAATTTTGACTTATTAAATTCCTTTCTAGACCTTATCTGAACCTACCTACCAAATATCAACATTTTCTACCGATTGTGGCGTATCCTTGTTCTTAAAATCCGTTCTTAGCGCGCGTCTAAACGTCCAACTGAACATGCCTGCCAAATTTGAACGCATTCGGTTCAGTGGATTTTTAGTTCTGGTGATGAATCAGTCAGTTGCCATTTCGCTTTTATAGATATAGATTCACTCATTATCAATTCAATTCATCATTATTGATGTAAAGTGAATACTAATAATAAGTTATTGGAAACGGGTTCAAGCAGTGCTGTAAGTATTAGTGCAATATTATTTTAAATGTAATAAGAATATTGAAGCCACATCCATTTTTAGTACTTCCGCTTGGAAGTACTAATGGATCGGTTTACTTCCAATTCAATATTATTTTATATAAATACCAATAATAAGTTATTGGAAACAAAACCAATGACTTAAATGAACTTTAAACAGTCGAAAATCAGAAAGAACTATAATCCAACCTTCAATAACTCTCAAGAGCACATTAGAATGTGACCAGTTTAGGAATAGATGAGAAGTCGACTTTTTATGATTAGCTCGAAAGCTCGTTAAATACCATTACCTTCAATTGACCTTGTATGCAATGATTTAAGAGAATGTGTTTATTAATCAACAAGAAATGAAGCTGCATGACTAGTATTTCGTCCTCATAAATAGCATGTCATCTCTAAGTTGAAGATTTCCGTATGAGGTGAATATTAGTCTAATATCTCACTTTATTATTGATAATGTATTATGATATGAGGAGAATATTCGTTTTCAACATTGAACTATTATTGAGAAGAAAATTAGTTTAATATTAAACTACATTATTGAGGAGAAAAAGAGGTTAATAATAATTTTTTTATTGAGGAGAATATTAATTTAATAATAAACTTCAACAGTAAGAAGAATATTACTTACTTACTAACATCGAATATTAGTTTTCCCTATACTAAGCAACACATATTCCCCAGACAGATAACAGATATAACGTGAAAAGACTTGAAAATATGATAGTGTTTGTTTAAACACGGATGAAAGCCAGGTTCAAATATGTTGGAGGTATGCAACCTTTTATATTTTTACGTAAGGATATACATTTTTGATATCCCAATCTCCATCAGTCTTTGTAGAATCATATTCTGCTTTTCTATACGATCTTTTCAAAGAGAAGTTTTTGTTATTTTTTCATACATCTCGCTTTTCATAAACAATTTTCCATCTCTCTCTAGACTCTAGTCCTTTACCAAACTCTTTCTTCCACCCACTTCTTCGAACTTGCAGGATTCCTTCTGATGGGTTTTCTTCGATTTTCTCACACCATTTTCTTGTTTACAACATCACATAAGGCTTCAAGAAAGTATAGTCTGTCCAAGCAGAGAAGACACTCTGGCAAGATGGGAAAACGACTTGGGTCAATATTTCTTCAAAAATTTGTTTTCAAATTGTACGAAACATTTTGATCTACAATTTGAGAGCAAATTTATATTTTTTCAAGCAATATTCACTGAACTGGAGTAATTTTTCCATCTTGTCAGAATGCCTTCTTTGCTTGGACAGACTATTATAATTTCCACTACCATCCGAGTCTGGAAACTGAACTCTATTTAATTCAACTTCCGAATTGGAATACGAATTTGTATCCCACACCTTACTAGTGTTAAGTAGGCAAAGTCGGAAATTACATCAATTATTAACCTCCTGTTCGGTTTCCAATTATTCCTCCATAGATGTTTGATTTTCAAAAGGTTATTCCACCCTTCCTTATAACTATAAGAGACGTTGACAAATTTTTTTCGGTAAAAGGTCGGTATTCCAAAGTAATATTTCTATTATCATATAAAAAGAGATGAAAATCGTATTTTCATCTCTTTTCATACGATAATGGAAATATCGGCTTAACGAACATACCATCCAACGATACCTAAATACCAAAAGACCCAAAAAACATTTTCCTATAATATTTTTATTAAAATGCCACTATAATCCAACACATAGAATTGAAAAACCAGTTTTCATTCCATATTTCAACAATCAACACATAAAATTTGAAAACAGGTTTAAATCTGCTACCTAGTGATAAAGTTATAAGTCACAACTAACAATTGTAATAATTCAATAAGTCAGAATAATAAGTCATAAAGTTCAAGTCATTTGCTCTAACACTGGAATTTGATTTGAAATGACGTATGTGAGTTTTTACGGATACCGTCAACAATGCCATTATTGTAGGACTTTGGAGTCCAAAGCAGCTTTCTCATCGTTACCTGCTGCTAATGGAGCGTGCCTTATCGGAAAATTATAGTAATTCAATATCACTCATTACTTAGCAAACCATGAAATGAATGAGAATCTAATATTTTTGTGGAAGATCGTATTGTGTAGGCGTTTGTCATGTAAGCGACCTTGTGTTGGTGTTTTTGTATAATTTCCTGTACCTAATCAATTTAAGTGATATCAAAATGAGTCATTTTCAATTTAGCAGATGAATAATAGAATACAATTTTCCATTCTTCAATTTTTATTCTTCACCTTTGATCAATTCCAAGTTCATTCTCCAATGCTGACACTTAGAGATTAGCCGTTTGGCCGGTATAATTGCACGATAATATTTATGATTTCATAATTATGATAATATGAATATTATCGTTTAATAGCGGATAAGTTTATTTGCTTTTAATAATTACATTTTTTAACTTGTGCACTCTTGAATTAATCCAGATTCAATATTGAAATTTTTTTCGAGTTCAGAAAAATTTAAAAGGTTTGATGTTGATAAATAAACTATTATTTATTTCAATTTACCTTCCAATATTACGACTTCAACGCTGATAGTAATACACTATATTAACGAGATTAGAAATACTGCACAAGTTCTTTAGAGTTACCACTAACTTGGAAGCAAATAATAACTCAGCTCTCTGAAGGTTATACTACCTTTCAAGCGCTTAAGTAGTATATTATTCTCATGAGCGAATCAGTTTTTAAGAAAACTTTTACTTTGAAAATCACAACTCACTCAGAGCAGAACGAAAGGTGGAGAGGAGCCAAAAAATAGAAGAAACTACCAATCCACTGCCAATTCAATTCGCGCTATTGTTCTAACTCTCACTGCAGTGCTTTCGGAAATATCTGCATTTCAATTTCATGTTCTACTCGGTATTTAATTGAGTTTTCAAATTTCCTTCAACGGCAATTCAAATGAAAATTCGATGGTCAGGAATTTTCTGATACTTTAATTGAAAATTGATTAACGAATGAGTTACCAATGTTTAAATTGTATTTATGAGATATTTATACATTCATTTGACAGAAAATTATACACTTATTAGTTAAAAACGCCGACTCATGTCCAAAGATATGTTGAGATATGATGATAATATTATGATCGATTAATATAATTTCTCTTATAATATTCAGTTATCGCGACTACTAATGTTGAGATTGGTGATTTCTCACATCAAATATTCATAATCATGAATTAAGAATAAAATTTGAAAATGTATGAGTTTCCATTGTTTCACTCAATAGGTATAGTGTAGGTTATTATTATTGCCTAATAGTGGAATTACCACCCAAAATTCAACAAATACACAGTAAAATTACTTATCCAACAAATGAATCGTACTTAATTAGGGGTTAAACAGGCAATCGCTGAGTGATTCAGAACGGTTTCGAAGCTTTTAAAAAATCGAATCTGTGATAGAAAACATGAAGATAATACTGTTACAAAGTGCATGATCTTCGCCCTCTTTTGCTATTTATACAGTCAATTTTCATCAAAAACCGAAACCTCTATTTGGAGTGTACCCAGTCATAGTTGAGAGATAATGTTATTTTAGATGGTAAATAAAAAATTTTCAAACTAATAACTTATATCCAAGCGTATCCATTTACAAGTGTTGTTTAGTGTTATTTTCACATCAATAATTTTACTATAGGAAGTTCCTAAAAATTCTAAAAAAATACTTTCCCACTTTTATAACCAATTCCATTTGTTCCTAATAACAGTAATAAAATTGCATGCCATTCCTCTAACCCAACTAATATTGTAAAAGTGAAGTCAATATCCAATAGACATAATAATAGTAAAGCGTTAAAATTAAAATCATCGACAGTTAGTAAGAATATAATAGTAATATTAGATAATAGCTCGTTCTATTCTATTCTCACTGTTCACCGTATCTGCAAAAAGTAATAATTCAAGAAAACTCAATTTAAATCCACCAAATCACAGTTTATGGTCTGATTTGGGAGAAAGTTTTGACATCTCAAGACAGAAGTACAGTATTTGACATTTCTCTAAAAGTAACCTATTGAATTAAGTAACCTATTCAACCAAAGGGCAAATATCAATTAATTATGTTGCAGCATGCAGTCAATAGAGCACTCAACTCTTTTGAAGCTGACAACACAGCCTTGGATTGCCTTCTAAATAAGTCAACAGGTTTATCAGGTACGTCATGAGAGACAAAATCGATCATGGTTTTATAAGAGACAAGATTAGAAACTCACTAGTGAATCAAGATTAACTTATTCGTTTTAACACTAATTTGATGAGAAAATATTCAGAATGTTCCAAATACAGTACTACAATAATTGAATCGGATTATCATGATAATTATATTGAAAAGTTGAGTTAAAGTTGAAGAGAGCAATCTTAATTTATGATAATAATGTACACTCATTGACTCATATTACTATGACCAAGGAATTCAAATCAATATCTTTGTAAATGAACGCATTAGCATTGATGAGGAGGAATTGTGATTCTACGTCATTAGGAAACAGTTTAATTGAAGTACTGGCGGCTCGTGCCCATGAAACAGGTGAAGTGCCCGTATCTTTTACTATACAGCACTTCACCTGCTTCGTGGGCTCGAGTCGCTCGAATCAGTCAATGAAGTTCAGAAGAAATGAATTTAATGAACATTAGTAATGTTCTGGTTACAAATTATTTGTAAAACAATTCCCTTGCAATTAACATATTAGATTAGTGAATGAATGAATGAATGAAATGGCTTATTAACAAGTGAATATTAAGATTGCGAAAACAATTTAACTACTTTCAGTATCAACAGAGTTCAATTCCTAGCTAATTTAAATCATGAAATCTTTCCATCGTTATTTACAACGATGACAAGCATGCTTAAAAAT
This sequence comes from Sogatella furcifera, assembly GCA_017141385.1. Taxonomy (NCBI): domain Eukaryota; kingdom Metazoa; phylum Arthropoda; class Insecta; order Hemiptera; family Delphacidae; genus Sogatella; species Sogatella furcifera. Next base: position 6,403,139 of record CM029547.1, on the reverse strand, counting down.
TCACAAGACTCGAACAGGCTCAATAAGAGAATATTCCTCAGAAAAAATGCAAATTCTTTTATAGCCTAGTATACTACTAGTTGACCTTGACTAATAGAAAAGAAATCAATTAAATTTTTGAAACCACTAGGCTATAATGAAATCTTTTTCAACAGTATGTGTCCAATAGCCTATAATATTTTACTAATGGTAACTATGTTGCAAGTAGGTACGGTAAATAGAGTTTGTCTCCCAACTTGTTGTATATGACTAAACTTGATGATAGTGGTGCCATGTACTCAAACATTTCTTTGCATCATTATCATAAGAACCAGTATTCCAAAACTCGTTATCAGCTGCATATAACTCAAGGCCTCCGCACAAACAAACCGACGATAATATGCACGAAATTAATGCATTTGTTTGACTTCTCATGTACATAAATTACTTATTTATAAGTAATTATATATAACTATATATCTTACCGGTGCATAAATTATACATTCCTATTATTGAGAGAATAAAGCAAGAGCTGATAATAATAGATCACGAATGATAACGAATTCTTGTATAAAAATCCAAACGATAAAAAGGTTGATTGTCATATTTGATTGTTATATTGAGAAAATAGGTTACATTTTTTCTGCAGATAAGGTCACAAAAATATCAAAGAATATCATTAGAACTTATCAAATAATTGAGACGTAGGCCAACAGTAGTACGCAGTTGAATACAGAATATTGTTCAATTATGTTGTATTTCGGTTTTCATGAATAATTCAAGATGTTATCAATAATCAAGGGGAACACTATGCATTATGGGTCTATTAATACCGTAGTAGAAAACTAGTGTCACGTGTATTTAACTTCTTTTAAAAACAATTACCACCACTTACAATTTAGAGAAGAGACGCTCTTCGGTTCTACTGTTCGTCTGTTCTACAAGTTTGAATGGAAATTGAGGTTCAAATTGCTGATACAGTAAATTATCGATAAAAGGGTTCAAATGACTGAAACAGATGCTCTGAAATTTTCAATATAGTTAACGAAGACAATCACCTATTTACTCCAACAAATTTGAATATTCATAACTGTCTCCAGTAAGTCCAGTTAGATATTCGATCAATTAGAGCTACACTCAGATTGATTTAAATGGATCATTGGTTTGACTAACATGTTCAATTCTGCAGCCGATCTTGTTGATATGAACATGGTTTCTAAGAGAAGGAAATTTTGATTTGAGAGATAACAATATGCTTATACTGATGATAACAGTTTGGGAACCTTGATCTACAATATGAGTAATATGGAGAATGTACTTTCTTATATAAAATAAGGAAGATCAAATAATTTTTGTTCAACATAGAGTGAGTAATATGGAGAATTGACTTTTTTATATAAGTTAAATAAGAAAAAAGCTTTTCCAGAACTAGTAAAAAGTAAACCATCCTCAACTTCAAAATCAACGCAAACTACTATCTATAATTGTTTTTTAAAGTTCCATTGAATTGGGAGAGCGGTTAACTAATTAGTAGCCTGAAAAAGAGCATTAGAAGCCTCATAGTAATTACAGTCTACACTGAAGATTCAGTTCATTCATTGAGACGAGAAAGTGCAAGTAAACAAAGTGAGAGCAAACGTGCGAAAGTTACATATTATCCTACCAAATTACTATAAAACTGATTCACGAACTAAACTGCCATTGTGATAAATTATTGAAAGTTTTGCATTCAATTTTAAAGGATATGTGCACACAGGATTATCATTGCAGGTGATTTGTTTGTGAATTCTAGCTGAAAATTTTGTTTGTTTTTTTTTTTAGCTGGAAGTTTTGTTTTTAAATAGCCTATGTATTGTTTGTGAAAACCACAATAGTTTGATTTAAATTGAAAAAATATAAGAAAGTTTTAGTGAATACAAATTCATTCGGGATATTGATTAGAAAGATTTGGATTTAGAAGCTAGAATTCTTTAATTTAATTCAAGTACAGTGCCTTAATTTTTCGCTCGCAAAGAAACCAACGTGACAAATTATTTTTTTTAAATACCGTAATTGGACAGAAGATCATTTAAACTAAGTATTTTGTTAATTTTCAAACTTATGAAATTGTAAAGCATAATTTTCAACCTATAAAAGTTATGGCAGATTACAATACTGTATTTACATTTCATAGAAGTCAATAGACATAATAGATTAATCTTCTACAGAGATAACCAAACGGGTGCTATGTAATCACTGTGTTTTTTTCATCAATAATTATTGATACAGCACTAAAATCATTTCCTAGATTTCCTAATGTATCGGACGTGCTTTTTGCAAAATTACTGCTTTCATTTTATCTTGGAAGGAAAAGTTAGGACGCAGCCGGCCCTCTTTCACGCTCAACCCTCAAATAGTGGAGAAGCTCGGGAAGTTCCACCTCGCCGATATAACCGCAATTTCCCATGTTGAGAACAGATGAAAGTAATTTTATTTTACTCACTAATCATGATTTTTCCACTCAATTGACCTCGTATATGATTTCTTACATTAATGAATCAATGTTTAACTTCCCCGAAAAATATATTTTCATACAATCAGGTTTTGCACATGACAAGTGCATTACAGGATAACTGGTGCACCACTCTTTACAACATATCTTACTTTTTTACAGTTCACTTTATTATATTTGGACACTAATGTATAATGTGTAAATATTAAATCACAGTGCAATTTCAAGTTTCGAACTATTAATAGTCATTTACAAGTTTTACTGATTTCTTATTAATTCACTGACTTATTAAATATTGTCACTGGCTTACCTCGGCAACAGACTGTTTGGTGAACTCGTTGAGACTGTGCACCCAGATGTTGAGCAGCTCGTTGACGATCACCAGGTCGGAGTAGAGCCACAAGAAAAGTTCGTTCACCCACTTGACACTATCCGCGTCGGGCCCGGTGGCCTGGGGCGGCGGGTGCGCGAAGGCGGCAGACTTTTTCGGCTTGGCGGGCCCCGGAGGCCGGCCCGACTTCGAACCGAGGCGCTTACGCATAGGGGGCGTGGGAGGAACATACTTGCCGCCCCCGGAGGCGGGTGGAGGTGATTTAGTGACAGTTGTTGAGGACTTGGTGACATCGTTTTCTTTGGTAACCGGCGGAGCCACGATTGCTTCCGTCACCGACGCCCCACTCTTGGCGGCGCCCCGGGCGGCCAAGGCGCCGGACACCTTTCCATACACGAACTTGCCGACGGCGAGCACCAGGAGGCCGAACAGCATCCACCCAAACATATACATAGCGATGGTGTCCATGGTGGTATCGCCCAGACCGTCGAAACTGCAGATCAAGTCGTCGATCCTATCCGCCAAGTCGGCCATGTTCCTCCATCCTTCCGTCAGTCTGCTCCAAATTTGCTCGGGCACAGCGACCACTGGCACACGGCCGGCCATAGCTAAATTTATCCCAGCCCGTTACACCGTACGAAAATAGCTGCACTGGCACACGATATCGAGTTTCGCTTGCCAGACAGCTACCAATCTCCAATGTTGTCATTGATGCCAGCGCCGTCTGCCGGCCGCTCCATCAACCACTACCAATGCAGATGGCGCCACCTCCCAATCGATCCTGCGCCATTCATCCCACTTCACCAAATTTGAAACCATATCACAAACTTCATTATTATCAAAGAGGATTGGAATAATTTAGTTTCTCTAGGATTAACTAGTTACTTTGAGATTGGTGAATCTAGTTACTCTATGATGACATCATCTTTTTACAATCAATCTTAAGTAGCTTAAGATTAGACGTAGTAGTAGCTACTAATCTTAATCAAGATTAGTAGTAGCTTTAGACATTAATAATTAATTAATGATCCATAATATTAGATATAAACTGAAAAAGAAATTTATCTGGTTTTTTATATTCTTGTCGAGTAAAAAAGACATTCTGACAAGATGGAAAAATGACTCTAGCTCAGTCAATATTGGTTTATTACCAACATAGAAATTTATTTGACTCAAATATTGTAGAAATCTTTCTGCTCTACAATATGAGACAAAATTTATCATTTTTGAAACAATATTTTCTGAGCTTGAGTTATTTTCCCATCTTGCTAGAATGCCTTCTATTTGTATTCAACTAACATCATAGAACTGAAAAGAGAGACCTTTCCCCCTTCCATGCATAATTAAATTGTGTAATATTCTGTGCTTCTTATTCTCTGTGCTAATATCCTAAGCTTCCTATCCTCTCTTCTCTGTGCTAACATAGTACGTTCCATTCAAATTCTTTTCATAGATAGTTTTGAAATTTCATTAAAGGGTACGCTAAGGCTGATACATTCTTATGGTTTCATGAAAGTAATGGGAACAAAAGTCAGTTTATAGTAACAAATTATAAGAATAGTACCTAATCTACTAGAAGACTACTAAGTTGAGTGAATGTGTAATCTTAGCTGTGACTTTGAGTAAGACAACAGCGCAAAGCACCATAGACATTCACTGCTTTAGGTTTTGAACTATCACTCAATAATGATAAAATTATAATTTCAATGTGCTGTAGCAGTAAAATGCAATCCTCTTTCTCAAGAATCATGACCAATGTTTAGAACAAAACAAAGAAAATCCCAAAGAAAAATGGATTGATGAGGCCTATCTGATAGTCTGACATCCCTCTTTGTAAATATGGTCAGGAGTAAACCATGGACCACATTATTATGTCCATTGACAAGATTTCAAAGAGGGCTACAATTAGCAGATGACAAGGCCATACTCTAGCTCAAATATTTATAACCAAGTATGAATTAATTTTTTATGTCACTGCTCCAGACATATAATTGTGGGACCTTGGTTCAAAATGATAGGCCCAACACAAAAATCACATCTAAATTTTGTGCCAACCGAACGAATTGTATTCAAGCCCTCCAAGAAAACCCAAATCCTTGGAAAATTATTTTATGAAAAATTAAATTTAGAATTCATGTGGATACTCGATAAACTTACTTAATAAATTATTTGTTGTCCTGCGACCTGCGGCAAGTAGTAAAATGAAGTAGACTTTGAATCGCATTTCATTTTTAGGTTAAATTTGAATTTTAGGTTAATTTAAAATTCACGTGTAGATTTTGTCTTGATAATTTATAAAGTTCCTTCTTGTAGAGCCTGAGTAATCTTTGCTTATTCTTATACTGCATTCTTGTATGAGACATGACGATAATATTATTATTGCAAAGCAAAGCAAACACTAAACTAAAAACTTCAAACGTTCAAACATTCAATGAAACTTGTAAACAAACTCAATCCTCGATCCTCGACTAGTGGGTATCGATCGATTCACGTTTCACGATACGATGCCGTGAATGAGACGAATAATAAGCGGGAATTTCAAAAGGAAAACTATTTAGAGGCTTTTTCCAATAATTCCCGCAAAACAGATAAACGACTACCGTATTCAAAACCAATAATCCTATGTAAAATGGGGAAATAGCTTATCATAATCAGATCTCAACATGAGAGATCTATTTGAAGTTAAAATTCTATCACATTGATACTTTTTTAAAGAATGTGAATTCACGCGGCATTAGCTTACTTCTCTCCTGTTCTTATCCAGGAATACTTATTTTAGGATCCTTTAGGATATAAATGTTATTCTTATAGTTCTAATCCTACTTAGGAATCAGGAAGTTTCCGTTTCAATAGAACATCTATTTATATGTGTTTGAACAAAAATTTATGTGTATGACTTTTAATTGTAAAGAAACCCTCGTATTCCACCTCGCCAAAACTACAGTGACTATCTTATATAGTAGACACTGTAGCCAAACCCAATCAATGTGTGCTAGCAAAATGCTAGTCACCCATGGCCCATCCAAGAGCAGTCCTGATTGAACTCAGCATTTTTTAAATTTGATAAAAATTCATATCATCGACGGACAGTTTATACCTATTGACTAACTTAAAAAAGTTTAAGTAGACTTATTCAAATTCCTGTAGGTTATTCGTAGACCTTTGCAATGCTATGAAATCTTATAAGTGGCTTGATAATGTATCAATTCCATGAGTGTCGTCCATACAATCCCTATTGTAATTTTATATATGTATATGTTTAGCCTGTTGAATGATAGTGTTAAAATCACGGATACCAGAACACACGGTAGGTATCACGCACAGGTTTTACCAGAAACCAGCTAGTTATGACGTATCTGGAGCCCACAAAAAATTATATGTTGTAAAAAATTATGTTGTACATAAAGAACTGATTTTTTGTGGGCTCCAGACACGTCATAATCCTATCAATCTACTGCGCATCAGGCTTATGATGCATACCGTGTATTCTAGAATCCGTGGTTATAATAAAGCATTTATTATACCTGATACCACTCCTGTATTGTGAGAGAATCAATACACTGTATTGATTAGACTACCTACCAGTAAAAAAAGGATCACGTTTAATGACGATATCCTTTCGTAACCTTTTTCAGAGAGTTCAAGTGTTCCAAAATTGGTTTACTGAACGGTACATAATTAAAGAGAATGTACAAAACAGATTTTATTTTATAAATTAATTATCATGATGAGAGAATTATTAATTCATTATAATTCTTGCTGATCATTAAAGATATCCTAGGAAGCACTAGGACACTTCACAAATTACATGAAATATAATTATATATAAATAGCTATATGGAACTACTTAATTCCTTTCTAAACGGATATATGGACTCAGCATACTCACTTCACTAATACCTAATGGGTTGGCTTCAATAGACTTTGATACCACTGCTGCATTGTAGATAGTCAATTCAAGTTTCAGTTGACGTTAACTGTTTAGAAGATATCATAGTTTCGCATCAAGAGAAAGATGTAGGAACAAATAGTATATGCAAGGAACCTCTCTGAAGTAACTCAGTGCAAATGCAACATATCATGCTTCATCTTGTAGTGCATGAGACTATAATCAGTGAATATAAAGTATATTCTTTCTATAAAGTATAAATTCTCTCCATATTCTTCGCTATAATCCTCAAAAAACACAGTGGAAGTTTGATCGGTATGCGGATACGTATTCTAGAAGTAAAGATGAAAAGGTATGAAAATCATAACCACGATTTATATAATTACAGTTTATTTTTTTACAACTGCGGAAAGTTAGGCCTACTTTATAAACATATTATTTGCAGGCATTTACATACTTCATTCTCTTTACATAATTTCTATAAAAAATAAATACAAAAGGAAATTCCATAAATTGAAGTACAGTTTTCAAATGTACATGTCTTTAGAAAATTACAGTTATGCAGGCATTGAAACAAGCTTAAATTTATATCCATCAGATAAAGGATCACAAAATCCATCAATTGCATTCCTGAAGTTCCACTTCATTTATTATAAATTTAGAGAAATTGAAAAAAATAGCCGTACTACTTTGCCTAAACGTTATTATGTGGAAGGTACCGTATATTATAATTGTTTTTAGAACATAATATACGATATATAATAGATCATGGAAAACTCAAAACTAGGAGAAATATATACGGTAACAGAGCTAAATAAATTCTCATTAAATGAATGGGAATAGATTCATAAGAGTAGTGAATCAAATAATAGGGATGAAATACAACATTATCAGACTGAGCAATAGTAAGACTATTATACAATATAAATCAGATAGGGAAATTTCCAACAAATTATTCCAATCATAAAAAATAAAAGAGCTCATAATTACAAAAAAATCAAGAGTGAAACAATAATTAATAATGATCGACTTATTCGAAATATTAATTAAAACATTAATGTAGAAATATCTTCAATCTGTGATAAGAATAAGATCACAGAATAAATAATGAACTCAAGCTTCTTAGAAAATGTCGAAATCTTAATTGCTATATGATTGAGCTCAAATTTTGAATGTAATCAATTAATAATTCAGTGTGAAAAAATTATTCCTACAGACTTATTTTTGAAGTTGGTAATGATATGTTTAACTACATCTAAATACTTTCAAAATATATTTCGTTTAAAGGTGACTAGATTGATATGCAGAGAATCATTCATGAGAGTCAAATATCAGTTGAAATAAAGGATTTCTATATGTTATCACACCAAGATAGCTCGAAAATAATATTTTAATGAAAATTATTCCATTACAGAATTGCATTTTCAATGATAAAGATTGCTCAGCCTCATTACAATTGGAATTTTGGAAAAAATATTCGTAATCAATGATTCAACCATTGTCACAAAATGTGTGAAGCATTTAATCAAGTTTTTTTAATTACACAAATAAATAACCTAATTCAACAGGGATGGAGATGAGCTTGGTCAGTTGGGTCCGAGAGATGATCTGTATAAAAATTCAGATAAATTTAGGTCTTAACTTTGCAAAAAACAAGATTAATAGGTAATTTTGAACTAGTCAGACAATTTTTCTTAAATATTTTACGAATTATTATTAATTGAAAACAACAATCACCCCCTATTATCTACGAATCACTCATAACATCGTTCAGAAAAAAATCCTAATAATTTTCAAAAAACTGGAGTCCATTTATCCATTTAGTCCATTAACCAAACAGATTTAGATACTGTATAATGTTAAGAAACATTTTTTCTATCATACTAAGGAAACTCAACATTTCCTACCTTTCTTGGAATGTCGTAAACATATTTAAAAATATAATAGGAAATTATATAAAATCAGAGAAGGACGTTGGAAATTATATAACTTTGAAAGTTATTTAATCATTTAAATAATATAACGAAAAATCTCATCTTGAGAAAAACTCCACAAAGATTGTCTAATATAAGGCACAATATAAGAAGCCTTGATTCAACAATGATCTAGATAATTAGTTTTATTATATAATTTTGTAGTTTTAATAATAGGCTACTCTATGCTGGAAAACTTGAGAAATTTTTTCGTGATATTTAAGAATTTATGTTTTATGATATTATCCAGTTGGGAATTTCCATCCTTCATCTACATTTACAGTGAATGTGGAATCGAGAGACACTAATGTTATTAAAGATGGGGTTTAAGTCTATAGCAATAAGAAAATAAGTCTTACTGTAAGGAATAAGTAGTGAATATTATAGGTTTAATTAATTTATAGGAATAAGGTTTCCAAGACTAAAATATTATTAGTGAGTATCGTGACAAAAAAACAAAATTTTCAAATCGAAAAATAAATTGAAGAGTATCAACACAATAAAGCAACCATTTTGATGGTACACTTCTGCCAGCTCACCTCCATTCCAGTCTAAGAATTCAATTTTAGGCCTGACATGTCATTGTTCACAATACAATAACATTGAAAATTTTAGTCAATGCACCTACATATTCTCTCAAATATCTAGAAGACTATACTAAATTCTGAACTTGAAGGTACAAAGAGACGAAGGAGACTTACGAATTTACACAAGAGTAGCAAATACTGTACAATATGCACATAAATAGCATCTTTCGTCTTTATTATGTAATTACAAACATGTTCAATTGAATCCTAATAGTTATACAAAAGATGTTTCATTCATTAACAGTATAAAATCACAGTTCTTGTGAAAGGGAGGTACAAGATACAGGCAGGAATCAATTAGTTTTCAAGTCCTTATAATAATACCTGATTACCACACTTTCCTCACAAATCATCAGATTTTGCAGCAATTCGTGCAATATCAAGTTATTAACAAAAAACAACTTCACACTTCCAAGTGGGGAAAACTATGACAATCTAAGATGAAATGTATTTTGCATACAGTAGAGTAGAGAATGAATAGTTACATTTATTCACTATAGAGCGAGTTCAAAAAATGATAAATGATTCCAATAATTGCTGATCATTTTAAAGCATGAATCATCAAAATAGTTCTGGAAGAAATTATATTATTCCACTAATTGGTATTAGGGAAAACCCACTAATACATCATTCAGAAAAAATCAATTTAGATACGAGAATTAATACCAAAATGAGATATTATTGATATAAATTTCATAGTATATAACTAAAATAATCTCAATAGGTTTCTATGATTTTTTTAAGCAGTAAGTACAGGAAACATATACTAATCAAAGAAATAAATAATACTGTATATCAAGGAGAAAAGAAATACAGTAGCTTCTAGTTCTCATTTGTAATAAACGAAAATTCTTAGATATTATTTTTTCCATAAGATAAATTATTTTACACTTTGTATTTTTTCAATAAAAAAATTAGGCTTAATGATTCTAGAAGGTATGGAAGCATTGAAAAAAACAGAAACATCACAGCACAATCCAGAACTATTTCAATAAAGACTGATGATTGAATTTATAATTCTAAATCATGGCAAAACAATATCAATATTCTAATATCATGGAATAATAATTGTAAATCTAAGAAAATCAACAAAAACTAATTATATATAAACAAGAAATATACAAAACAAAGATTTACAAAACGAATACGGCTGTAATCTAGGATATGATGATTATAGATGTATCATAATACATTGCGAGCACAATTTAATTCATCTTCTGGTAAATTAATATCTTCAGACGTGCAAAGAAAATCAACATATTTCCAACACTCATTCTTTAAAAAATGAGGTACAAACAAACAAAATGACCAGAAGAAATAATATCATCTACCACTGATGCTAATCAAACATGAAAGAGTATTTAAGGCAAAGTGAATGAGTCACAGAGAGATCACACACACACATACACACGCGCGCGAGCGGGCACGCACCCTATAAAAAAACATCGAGATTTTGACAACTAGAATAATACAGAACATGATCGAACAATCATAATTAAATGTTATCAGTCTATCAGTGAATGTGAGCATGTGGAAAAAGTATTACAGTCATCACAATAACAAGGATGAGAATTAACACAAAATTCAACTAATTAAGCTGGTTCCGAGGATTTGATGCGTTTTCGATAACGGCACAACCAAGAAACACATTTCTTGAGAATTTATTGTGAAGTATGTGTTAATCGAACACAAAATCACAGCACTATTTCAATCAAAATCCAGACTGACAATGAATGAACAATGGCAATAAAAACTCGAATTTCGTTCATTATTGATACAGTTCTCACTATAAATTGACAAGTCTAGTTACCGGCACTTACTTATTATTCCTTACACTCGTCAAAAGAGCATAATCACTTTAACGAAATAATGTTCAAGTTCTTTACAATATTGTACTGTCGGAAGATCAATAATTACTGCATCAACAAACACAATACTATTCCATACTGGCTCCAACAAAATATTCTGTTCCAATTATTCTGGAAAGATCACTAAACAAATTTTGTTAAAGTTACTCCAATTATTCCGCCAGAAGTTCAATCATTTTGCTAACAAAATATAATTAATGCTCTTCCAATCATTCCTTACTCTCGTTTATATCGATCAATCGTTTTACCAACAAATCTTGTTGAAGTTGTTCCAATCATTCATCGGTAGATCAATGATTGCACCAACAAAATACTGTTGATTTTACTTGTAATTTCATTGCGAGAGATTATCAATCATCGCACAAACAAAATACTGCAAGTTTTTCACTTGTTCCGTCGGAAGATCATATAATCGCAACAACAAAATAAAGTTTATGGGTTTTCACATGTTCTGTCAGAAGAAGATCATAATCACAACAACTTTTTTTCTCAAAATTTGGAGTTTTCAATGTTCCGTCGGAAAAAGATCATAATCACAACAACGTTGTTTACTTTCCTTGTTCTAGTTGAGGAAAGTATTGCTTTTACAGTTTGTTAGTAAAGTTTTTGGTTTTTCACATGTTTCGTCGGAAGAAGATCACAATCACAACGTTTTTTTACTTTCCTAAGGGTGAGGAAAGTATTGTTTTTCAGTTTGTAAGTTGTAAACTAATATTACTGAACACTTGATTGTAGTAGTCGATCGCAGCTAATTGTCTAATACTGTACAGGCCGACAGGCGTAGTCGGAGTGGGGGAATCTATTCACAGAGCGCACGCAGACTGAGGCGCGTTTAGCTAGTATTATACATGCGTGGCGAGCGTCCCACGTTTGATGGTCGCCTGCTGCGTTGTAATGTACTGCGGTTGGGTGACACTAACAGGTGAGGTGGCCACCCTCGCGCTGCCATTCCGCACGGCCGAGTAGGGTGGCGGGGGCGGCGCTAGGGGCGGATTGAGGCTTCCCGGGGGCGGCAGCTGTGGACTAACTAGCTGCGGACGCAGGTAGGGGTTGCCGTAGGCGGCCGAGTAGCGCGGATCGACGCCGCCGTTGCTGGTGGGCGCTGCCCCCGATGTGAGCGGCGCGGGGGGCGGTGGAGGTGGCTGGTAGTCACGTGAGTAGTCCACGTACGGCACGTACCCGTTGTTGTTCTGGCCGTCCTGTAATACGACAAACGAAAACTATTAGAAAATCAATCGATCATATTTATTCACGAAAATACAATAATTAATTAATACAGCAAAGTAAAAATGTGCACGTATTCAATTCAAATTTATTAAAACACACACATAGGACAAAATAGATACAATGAATTTCAAAAAACAAAAATACAATAACAATGACACAGGTTTCATGATTGGGTGTGCTGGAAAGAAAAGAGAAGAAATAATACCTAACCAACTATGGTTTCCCATGTAATAGGCAGGTAGGATGTGAGAGAGAGGAAGGAATGGGAAGGGGTGAGATATAGTGAAAAAGTGTAAGGAAGGAAGAATACAGAAAGCAGAGTAAGCAAAAAAAATGATAAGCGAGTCCACTTGTTCACATGTTCTATATGTTTTATAGTGAAATATGTTCTATCTAGTGAATATGCACACATTTAGTAAATAAGCTTTGGTAAAATGAGCACACAGTAATATTATAGATAGAGCTGGTGCCAAAAATTAAGGCGATTCAGTCTGTTCCTTGTAGGCCTAAATTTCTTACCAGTTAGAAAAAATTTGTATGACACCGATTTAGACTAAATAACTAAGTTTCTATTTGGAGCACTTTATCTTCTACTCGAGGTATCTCTATCTTCTATCTTCTACTTGATTACGTCGACTTGACTCAAAATAAAAAACGACCTCATGTTTTTTTTCATGGAGGTGATGCCCACATGAGCTCTTATGCTATTAGGTTTGTGCGTGGGTAATGAAAAGGATGATGATGATGAGAGGTGACGACCACTTTTTTAGGTAGTCGGGAATGAAGGCTTATCGTCTCCTCTGAAATACGGGGTGGCCGTATGTTTGTATGTGATTGTGCTATGGTCAAATAACAAAAAATTGGGCCCTGGTTATGATTCGAACTCAGGTCCTGTTGGTTATCAGACCGACGCTTTATAACTTATTACTCTAACTAGCCACCCAAATGTGGTCTTCTACTAAATAACTAATCTTCTATCTATCATCTTCAGTTATCTTGTTATTTCCTACAATCTATTTGATTATATAAATAATGTACTCCACAATTGTTTCGAGTGCAGCGAAAATAGATAACCTAGTTTCGAACCTACATTATTCATAAAAATTTGGTATAAAGACGTTTTGGACGTTAGTCTGTGTTTTTAACCAATAAGTTAATTATTTTCTGTAAATGGATAAATAAATAATTACCGTTTTCGGAGGGAATATCGGATCGGGATAGTCTCCCGTCGAGTATCGATTGTTTGAGTATCGATGGTCGAGCGGCACAGGTCCGGCCAACGGCAGGCCCAACCGCACCTCGCTGCCCGCATCCGAGCCGCCTCCACCGTCCAGCTCGCAGTGCACGTTTGACACAGACGAGCCCGTGCGCAGCTCCATCTTCAACTCGGAAATGTTCGACGAGCGGTCACTCTCCTTGCACTGCTTTTCCACATCCAGACTCTCTACTGGAAAGGAAACAATTTATTCATTTTAGCGAATAACATGGATGATTCTTGTTCTAATCGAGAAAATGTATACTTCGAAATAGATAAATAATATTATCGATTTCTCAATGGAATTCACAATTTCCAGATAAAAATACATTGTTTCAAGACAATATTTCAAGTCTTCTCATTTCTAATGGTTATCAGCTTCCAAACAAAATAATATATAAAGCTACTAACCAAGTATATGTTGGTAATTTTAGTGAAGATTGTTTTATGCTTGCCTGTAGTATTCAAAAATCTTTAATAATATATGCAATATTCATGTTTAAAAATTCCAATCTAGGCATTTGAATATGAAAAATTCAATTAAAAATTATTCATGGCCAAATGTGCATAATAATTTCAAAATACAAGTTGTACAATTTTGAACAATACTGAGAAAATAGTCTTCAAGCATTGGAATATTGATAAAAAATACTTTATTTAAAAGCAAAATAATTTTGGCACTGCTAACAACAAAAAAATTGAGTGTTGACATTGAGCACTGTTGAAAAAATGAATAATAACAAAAAATGTAAATTAGATAAATTTTTCAAAGTCTATGGATAAAGTTTGAGTGGAATACAAGATTCATTATGAATAATCACAAATAGCAGTAGAAAGCGAAAATATAAGAAAAATCATCGTATCAAATACATTGATCAATGTTTATTCATTTCAACTCAGTTAAGGTTACGATTATAGAATTAATTCTTTTTTTGCATTATTTAATCCAGAAGAATGAGAGCATGAAAACAAATTAATATTACCTGAGAAATATGAAATTACTAGAAATTTACAGAAAAGTTCAGCAAGGAAATATATAATATATTTTCCACGATAATATATTTTTCCACGAGAAGGGATTCATTTGATTGCGATATTAAATATTTAGTACCGTACCATATTTATTATAATTAGGGATTGCTATTGGTTGTTACCTGGAGTTTTGGTGACTTTCCTCTGACAAATGACGACGACCATTGTGATAACTACTATTACTACAACACCGCCGAACACGGCGATCAGGATAAGGATCAGTGGGAAACTTTCTGTGGAGGAAGAAAGATAATTTATATTAATAAAACATCATGTATAAAGAAACTTTATATTGTATCTCTGTACCTTTTGTACCTTTGACCTTGTTTTGTACCTTACAATACAGAATGTTGAGTAGGACTCATCATCTACTTAAAATTACTGTATTTTTTGTTATTCACAGACAATGTAATTGAAGGCATCAAGGTAACATTTTCTAACCTCGATTCCTAGATATTTATGAATAACGATCAATATAAATTAAAATCATTCGGTTGGGAGTTGGGATACAGTCACCAAATCCAATAAGTGTAAAAGAATTATAGAGCCATTCTTAATTTTAACTTTAAGGAAGACTTCAATAATTTTAACATTAATCATCTATACTTGTGCCCTCATAAGTATGATTTGTATGATGAATAAATATTATACAAAAAATTAATTATTGGTGAAACATTTGGAAAAACTGAAGTCTTTTTGAAAAAAAACGTTAAATCTGACCATCAAAGTTCTGACCAACAATAAGGGTTATAACTGGATAAGGAATCATAAAATTGTATTTTTAAATGGAAGCCGAAGAGCTGGATTCTAAAGAAAAAGTTAAATGGCGGCAATTGTGTAAATCTTACCTAAATCTCAGAAATGGCGATCAAAAATCGCGAAATTGACAAAAGTTATAAATTTGTATTTAGTAGCGATTTTGCGATTTTTGATCGCTATTTCTGAGATATTTATGAATAACGATCAATAGAAATTAAAATCATTCGGTTGGGAGTTGGGATACAGTCACCAAATCCAATAAGTGTAAAAGAATTATAGAGCCATTCTTAATTTTAACTTTAAGGAAGACTTCAATAATTTTAACATTAATCATCTATACTTGTGCCCTCATAAGCATGATTTGTATGATGAATAAATATTATACAAAAAATTAATTATTGGTGAAACATTTGGAAAAACTGAAGTCTTTTTGCAAAAAAACGTTAAATCTGACCATCAAAGTTCAATTTGTCTATAAGAATATTACAAATCAAAAGAATAATGTGAAACCAAGCTTTGAAGCAAGACTCCGTCTCAAAGAAATTGGTTTTCTATTAATTTTTTTTATATTTATTGAAACGCTTATTTTATCACTGTATATGAGCCATAATACTTACTTTGAGCTTTCAGTACTATTGTCGCATAATCACTTCCGTATTGATTGTACACTGTACAATTGTAGGCCCCGAAATGTTCCTGTCTCGACTCTCTTATTATTAGTGTACTCTTCACACCTTCACTCAGAGGGTCTTCCAGTATCTGCAAACAGGATCAGATATAAGTCATATTTATATAGTTGGGAAATGAAGAGCTGAAAGAAATTCAACAATGATAAACAGTGAAAAGTGTTTTTTAAAGTTAAAGTTGTAATGTAAACTTCCATTCACTATGTAAACATCATAAATTACTTACTCAGTAACACCTTTGCTTGAAATACTTGCTATCAAGTCGCAATTGTAACAATATATAAATAAAAAAGTATTTAAAAAATGTTGTTTACAAAGTAGGTGCTTAAAAATGAATAATCACGTGGGATAAAGTTTTAAATATGATTTTCTCACAAGGAATTGTTATTTAAAATTATTTTTCAGAAGTTCAAATGTGTCAACTTATTTGAGTATTTTTCATTCAAATGAACAAACTTGATCATGGGGCCAATTTATGCAAATCATATATAAAATGCTTACTGGAACAAACTCATTATTGGATAGAGATGCCTAGTGATATTTCATTTTATTTATCGTCAATATATCACATCATTGTTTGATATTCTCATGAATTCATTTGAATATTCATAAATATATGTATATAACTCATTAGAATATTCATGAATAAAATATGTAATGTAATTATTGTATATTTAATATAAATATTTATAATATTTATTCATTACAATATTCAAGAATATTTTATTAATTAGAGTAATTAAAAATGAAAACGTGTGAATCCCCTCACCGAATACTCATGATGGTTATCCGAGCCCACATCCTCGCCTCGGTAAGACCAGACCACCTTCTGCGGCGTGGGAATGGAGAATGCCGAGCACTCTAGTCGGACATTGTCGCCGGGTATGCCGAACTGGGTGCGGTGCGAGATGATGGTCGGCGGCCCCTTGAGGTAGACAGTCGCCTCGGCGCCGATCTCGGGGAAGCCGAACACCGACGCCTTGCAGTAGTAGCGGCCGTGCGTCTCGTGGCTGGCCGTCAGTGTTAGATTGCTCGACATGCTTACAACCTAAATTCAAATCAGATTAAAATTAAAAATTGAAAAAAATGATTTATTCCTCAAAACAAAAACAATAAAACCATTACATAGCAACATGTTGAGAAGTAACCTACAATTGAGAAGATTTTTGTTAATTTAAAATAAACCTGGCAATAAAACATAGTAACATGTTGAGAAGTAACCTTCAATTGAGAAGATTTTTGTTAATTTTAATATTTTTAGTTGTTTATATATTCAGACACTTGAAAGGGGGAAGATGCAACACGAAAGATAAGAAAAAATAATAGATTTTGTCAAATTTACACTTGACTTACAGGACCATGGTTTCATGTTATTACCAACACATCATTGACTGTACTGCTAAACTGAGTGTACATATTAATGTTCTGTATTATTCCATATACGTGCTATTCCAGCCGATTTTTTCATGGTATTATAAATATGGTTTTAATGGCATTAATAAAACACATCATTGGCTTCACCAATGTACTGAGCGTACGAATGTGCAGATGAACTGAGTACAGCCGATGATGTGTTGGTAATAACATGAAACCATGGTCCTGTAACTCAAGTGTAAATCAATTATGTGAAATTTGACAAAATCTATTAATTAAAAATCCTTAATAAAAATAATCTTCATAAAAAATCAACATATGAACCTGAAATCGCCAATTGGAGCTAGAATAATAAATGAAATTCTTCAACATCATAGAGACACCTCTCAATCAGCAAACCAATTCATGGATGGAATAGTATTATTTGATTTCATAGGACATTGAAGAGTTAATTGGGGATGATAAGAGTGCATTGAATATTACTGTAACTACACTGTTCGATTATACTCTGCATACATTTTCTATAGATAATTTTCAGGACCAATCTTATAAATTAAGTTATTAAATTCGAATAAATTACATTGTTTCACAAAAAAATCATGATGTTTGGGTACTCAAACTTACCTAATGAAATAATTTATTTAATCAGAGAGGGTTTTCAATTCAATGGACATCAATAGTGTAAGCTGAATATGGAATTAGCATCAGATGTTTATCATTGCTCCAAAATTCAATTAATGTAGAGTAATAGTATATTACATAATGAGTGTGGGAAAGGCATTTTTACATACGAATAATCTATGTTTACAAACGAGCCGTTTTATTTAGGCGAGTTTGGAAAATAGTTATGAGTATGTAAACCTTCCCACACGAATTATGTGCATTTTATCGTCATACTAGTCTGAAAAATGAATTTACCCGATCGGTATCCTCATGTATCCAACTGATCTCGGGAGGGGGATTGCCATCGACATCACAGGATAGCATCACTGTGGCTCCCATCTCGGCCTGCACACTTCGCGGCCTGGTTCTGAATCTGGGTCCATCTGAAAATTTGAAAATACCATTGTTATTCATGATAATTCTAATATGTGACATGTAAGTTATATTCACAATGGTGAGAAGATTATACAGTACTGTATCATAAATAAAGGAATAAACCATCGATAAATAAAATGAAAAAATCAAATACCTTTTTAAAAAACTTTAGAAGTATTATTTTTTACAGACAAGTTTCGGGACTAAGCCCATTTTCAATATAAAAAATAATACTTCTTAAGTTATTTAAAATAAGGTATTTGTTTGTTTCATTTCATTTATCAATTATTTTTAATAGGCCTGAGTTTAAAGTTTAATTTTCGAATAAACCATCCTTTATTCTTACTTATGATTTTATTTAGGCTATCGTGAACGAGTTGACTAATTATATTCTAATGTGAAATATTACATTCCAATTATAATATCAAACTAAATTTAATTATCAATCTTGTTAAATACGTACTATGCTGAGTTGTGTTCTCCCTCCAACACAATTTGATTAATTTGATTTGATTTTGATTTATTATGATCGTGTTGAATAGTAAAATATTTGTGTAACCTAGCTGGCTCCGGTCTGGTGTCACAGTTTTCAGGTTATTCGCGTTGAATAATCAAGCTGTTCGAAAAATAAAACGTTTCATGAAAATTATTAATGATATCAATAATTGTTTTGCGACATTGTGTCATTTTCGCCTTTTTCATCATAAAAGAAGTTCTTTCAGTTCTATAAAACTAATTTCAATTGTTTCAATACAGCATAATATTACTATTTCTGTTGTTTCTTGTTCTATTCCAACATTGTTAACGAGCGTGAACTAGCACCCATGTTATTTTTTTAAATTTCATAATACGACACTACCAATAGAATCAATACATATATTTCTTGTATATTTGTCGATGAAATTCTGATTTCTAATTTCTACTCACAACTGATATCAAGTGTCTCGGACTCCTCGCTCTTGCCGACGGCGTTGTGCACCTCGCACTTGACGATGGAGTCGTGCTGTTTGCGTGATATGTTGGTGAGCACCAGCTCAGTGGTCGGTTCCCCGGCCACCAGCTGGTCGTTGATGAACCACTTGTAGGTGACGTCGGGAGGGTTGGCATCTGCCGAGCACAGGAGTCGCACGTCGGCACCCTCTATCAGTCTACTGGTGCCGCCGACTACTTTCACTGTTACCTGGAAAATAAACGATTTCTCATAAGTGAAAATTATTACTATGAAGCCCCATTTCTATTACTACAAGTTACCACAAATAGTCGTACAAAGATTTTTCTGGTTTCATATTTGTGAAATTTTAACTAATTTGGCAATAAAGCTTTCTTTATATCTATATAGTAATAAATATATCGATGAATAGTCAAAATCGTTCAAGTTTGAACTGATTCTGCACTACAAACTCAATTATTAGCCTACAATATTGATGGATAATATTAGGGATTTCTGTAATTGGTCTATATGGTTCTGACGAAAATAGATGAATTCCATCAGTCAATGTTGAATTCAAACAGACTCTATTTTTATGGGAGTGATGCAAACATGTGCTTTAAGTATGTGCGTGGGTATGGGTAACGTGAACAAATTATAAAAATACTATTCCAAAATCCCAATGATCCACGGTTATTGAGTACTGAGTAGAATTATTTAATCTTTTTAATTAATTATTATTTATTCATCTGAAAACTAAAACCAAAATTTCAAGATAAGCGACAGCTCACCTTCGGTGCGTATTTGACTTGTAGTTTTAATTTTGCACTCCTGTATGTTCTGTCTGCTGTGTTTTGTGCTTGGCATGTGAAAGTGGTGTTGTGGTGCTCCTTCTTAGGTGTCAGTTTCAATATGGATTTTGCTGTGAATCTGCGGCCATCCTGGAGGGGTTCAATTATCACTTCAATTCCTTCTCTGAGCACATTACCAAAGCCGTCAATCCACGTTATCTGCAAAAATATAAATTCAAAATAAGTAATTGGTAGATACTACAGGATTCGATATTTCAAAGATTTCCAGAAATAATTTTTGAAAACAATCAAGAAATTTATTTTGAATTTGAATTAAACATAGTTATATCAAGATGCAGATTTGTCATACTAGTGAATCAATAATGAAGTTGGATCCTAGAGAATTGATTGGCACTGATAAACACTTGTCAAATTGTAGAATTGTGAACTTGTAGCTCATTTCCTTCGTGAAACACCTGTAGTTAACAACTTGTTATCACAAGTACTTGTCAGTAGGCCTAACAATGGTTAATAACAAGACTTGTTACTTTGTGAATGGGGCCCTGAATGTAAGTTAGCTTGGAAAATGAAATATTAACAATCAACAATAAAAGTTCAAGAATTATACTTTAAAAACAGTACAGAGGCATAGCTACTTTTCATGTGTTGAATTGTTGCATACTTATTAGATATTTAAAAAATTTTCTATTAGTGCCAGCGTATCAACTATGAGACAAATATTAATCATCGATGAAAGTTTTCAATAATGATTATTAATTTATTGATTTGATGAGGCCGCCATTTATATTACCTTTCACGCAACTTCTAATTCTAAAAAATATTAATTAACAACATCAACAGCTTTAACTTATTTTACAGTAGCTCACACACGATTTTCTTGCTTATCGAACACGTTTCGTGGCACTGAGCCTCATCTTTGGCGTACAAGAGTAGCTACCTAGATACTATTTTACTTTTAATATCTACTATGTTACAGTTATGAAACAGAGATCTCAGGAATCCTCAATTGAACATAACTCCTGAATTTTTATCAAACAGATGCCTCATAAATTAAAAGAAAAAACTATTTTCGATTGCCTCATTACTGTATAAATGCACTTAATTCTTTATTAAACAGAGGCCTCAGAAATTCTCTCTTCAACATAAAGTCCGAATTATTATTTCCTAAGAAATTGTAAAAACTAAAAACTAGAACTCACCTCAGCCGCTGGCTTTCCGGCGAGCGACACGCACTCGAGCTCAATTTCGCGATCCTCGGTGGTGAGGAGGTGCTCGCCCTGCAGGATGCGAGGGGGCTCGGGAGGGGTGAGTACTGTCAAGGTGGCGTAGTGCGAGCGCACCCCCTCCTGGCCCTGGGGACCTGAGCTCACCTGGCACTGGTACTTTGCGTCGTCGTCCAGGGTCACCGGGTAGATGTCCAGGGAGTAGTCGCCTGTACAAACGGTTAGAAATGAAGTCATAGAATCACTTATTATAATCTTTATAGTTTGAAATTATTGAAAATGAGTGTGAAAAATCACATAACCTGATTTTTGTATGTTTGTCTAAATTGTGAGAAAATTTAATAATACATATTATAAATGGATTAAATTCAATCAAATAAAATGTAAATTCACTCACACAAAATATGAGAAGCAAATAAATTAAGGAATTACAAAAACTTATTTCGAAAAAAATATTCCTCAATTTGAATTTACAGCATATTGATATTCCGTTTAGAAACAGCATACTATTTGCTCTCACACTGGCTACCTACTTTTCAGCCCTCCTAAAACTAACAAAATACTCCTCATCCAGACGCTAAACCCACCCCATCAAAGCCAACTGAAATACACCCCAATCCGAGAAAATAACATATTCATGGTTTTATTATCTAAATAAGATCGTTGTTTCGGTCATCATCATCATCCAGCTCCGTTCGCATCTTGGCGTTCTGCAGTAGAAGAAAGAAAAGATGGCCAGCTCAATTTTCCTAAATAGGATATTGATTTTGCATTGAAACAGAAACGTCGGTGGCTATTCAGGCCGATCGCGATAAGGGTCCGCAGAGCACACTTCATCCACCCGGCCTCATTTGAGCACTCTGCCCAAGATGAATGCTCTGAAGGGTCGGTCGGACATCGTCCAGTCATAAGCCAGTACAGCTTTGCTTATTCACTTCTATTCCCCTGCACGCGCGCTGTAAGTAACCATCACGGTATATACAGAACGATGTACAGCAATACGTTCTTCTAAATAAACGACATACAATGATATCCGTCCTTGCTTCCTTATAGATATCCTACAATTTTTAATACTGTATATCAATGGGGGTTTCCAAATTTTATACTTTCCATTCTAGAATTTCTTAATATATCAAAGGGGGTTTTAAAATGTTGTACTGTATTTTCCACTCTACAATTTATAAATATATCAAAGGAGTTCTTCAAATTTTATGCTTCACATTCTGCAACTTATTAATATACAAATGGAGTTTTCCAAATTTTATACTTTCCACTCTACAATTGATTAATATATTATTAATTTATAAATATATCAAAGGAGTTCTTCAAAGTTTATGCTTCACATTCTGCAACTTATTAATATACAAATGGAGTTTTCCAAATTTTATACATTCCACTCTACAATTTTTTTTTTGAGGGTGATGCCCACATGGGCTTTTGGGCCTGTGCGTGGGTAATGTGAAGGATGATGATGAGAGATGAATCGACCTACTGCTTTAGGTGGGTTCCGAACCACCGGGAAGCGATTTTTGAGGCTCATAAATTGAATTCAGAGGAACCGGTCACCAGTACAACGGTGCTGGCAGAGGCACGTCGCTTATCTAATCTCACCGATTAGACGCTCTCTGGCACTGGGACAAACCGCTTCCAATTGATTAATATATTATTAATTAATACATATATCAAAGGAGTTCTTCAAATTTTATGCTTCCCATTCTGAAATTTATTAATGCATCAATGGAATTTTCAAATATTATGCTTTCTATCCTTCAATTTCTTAGTTTTTCTAAAGTTTTCATAATGTCTTCAGATTGATTTGTCTTTTTTTTATTACACCCACCTTCTTCATCACTTCCCACCATCGAGTAGCGTTCGAAGCCGGTGAGGTTGCGGTGCGCCCCCAGGCCAAAGCCATCCTTGGTCCACTGCAGCACTCCGCTCTTGTTGATCACGCGGCAGGGCAGCGTCACCCGGCTGCCAACGATGGCCGTCTGGTCCTGCGGCTCAATCGCAAACTTCTGCTCGCTGCCGCTCGCCGCCCCCAACGCCCCCAGGACGAGGACTAACAGCAGCGCTGCCCCTCCTTCTTCAACACGCCACCGCTTCATTCTGCCGCCTCCGCCGCCGCCTCCGCTATCACCTGCCACCGCCTCCCTGAAAAACACAGAAAATATGGTAATATTAGTGAAACAAGTCAAATTCAAACTTATATCCAAAGTAGAGTTCTGATGATCTCTCCATTTAAACCACAGGAAGAGATCGAGATGGTAATATTATTAGTGAAACAAAACAAATACGAACTCATATATTACCCCTACACATAGATCTGGACCAAGTTAGAGGTCTGAAGATCTATACAACTGAAAATCAATTGTAAATTGTCAATACAACTTGTTATTTTCAAGCAATGAATTAAAGTATAATACTGAATTCTTTGCTTATTAGCAGTTTAAACTTAGTTGAAACTATTTCAGAATTTCATCAAGCTATGGTTGCATTTGTTATAATGTGTTTCAATTGAGAGATCTGGTTCAAACTAATATTATACGGCAGTTACTCTATTCTGCCATTGTATGAGCCTTATAAGAAGGTAGTTTTTATTAAATTATTATGAATATTGATTAAGTTGAACAGAAATTAAATGAGGAATGAGTAATTAAAACAGATTTAGTAACAAAAATAGCGAATGAAGCCGGGTAAAAATTTTCAATTGATTGAGAAACATCACTATGAAGGAAAACAATTAGAAATATCATGTTTCCAGGTCATTTCTAAAAATAAAAAAAAACTAAAGAATAGGTCTAATCAAATTAAATTTATTGTTATTCATTTTCGGTTAAATTCAGTTCATGTCCGGATCACCATTTTGTTTCGTAGATTACATGCGTCATTGTGTTATCGCCATACTATTGGTCACAAATTATTGCATTTGAATCACGCGATCCCATTGGCTGGTGGAAGTGGAAGACTTTCTCTAACGTATATTACCTTAGCCACGAACGCCATTTTCTTTAGTTGAGACCACCATTACTGAATTGGATTCTCGCCCTGCTATTGGTCGAGTCAGTTGTCGAATTCCATTCTCGCGATATCATTGGTCAGATTCTTTCCCAACGTATTTCCATCGTCTCTTTCACTTTTTGTGAAGTTAAGAAAGGAATATTGTAATACGAGTACTTATTACACATACTGATTGAAAAAGCTAGTCATTATTTTTCACTGTCATAATCAAAATATCATTTATTATATAACTTGCGATATTTATATAGAATAGAATATAAAAATGCTTTTATTCTCTTCCACATTATAAATACAAAAATATTATAAACACACATTTACGGCTTGATCACATGATCGCCAGCCGGAAACGATATTTATATAACTAGGTAGTGTTTTTATAAAAATTTATATTCTCTGTCCTACCGTACTATATATAATACGTATTTCCTTTATTTCAGGGCTACTTTTATGACTGATTTTTTCATTTTAAATAATATCACAGTACCCTTTTTCAGTTATTTTTTACTAAAGCATTACATGTTTCGACTGTAATGCTTTAGTAAAAAAAACTGAAAAAGGGTACTATGATATTATTTAAAATAAAAAATCGATATATGAAACTCTTCCTGCCTCTGAATTTCAAAATCGATATTAGAAATTACAACTATCTTCAACCATAGCCTATGTTCGAGGTGTTAAATGTGATGGTGCAACACAACTTAATCCACATAGCCTACAAACTCCGAATTCCGAGGCATGAAATCTTGCTTGAGCTTGGGCTCATTATAATTGAGCTCTGCATGCAATGTGATTGACAATTTGACAGGGAACCCATTAATGCTGAGTAGAGAGCGAGTAAGCCATTGTTACGAGTTTCGTCGCTGCGTAAGCATCAGCTCAATCATCGACTGATGGTCAAATCACACCAGCCACAGTGTGACATGATTTGCCAACTACCGTATTAAACTACACATACCATGATACCAATAAAAGCCATGGGAATATATTTTTTTACTACACATACTACTGTAATTTACATACTGCTGTAGTTGAGATGGAATAAATGTCCCAATATAAATACTATTAATTTTTCCAATTAATGTATAAGTTAAAGTTTATGACTGAACGACTCTACTACTGTAACTACATTTGAAAAACTCTATTTTCAACCTTTGAGCTATGTTTTTACAATGTTTTTCACAGAGAAAATATGAGTTGAAAATTCCTTTTTTGAGGAAATTCCTTTGTTGAGAAATGGGCTTCTCATTTATTCATATTTACGGTTCAATTTCCATCAAGAAGATACAAAAACTACAGTAGGCTACTATTCAATCATGTACGATGTACCAAATGGAACCATTGAATTTGATTGTAAATCAGTTCCATATCATGGTCACGTTTGCTTTCGATTGTATTCATTCCGCTCATGTGAATATTCTAGAATTGAAAATGGACCGTGGTCACACAGCTTCAACAATGTAACACTACTCAAGAAAACCCTAAATATACAAATAAATGAAAAAAATCATATAAAATTGTTATTTCACCTCAAACCAGCTTTAATGTGAAGATAGTTTTTCCACCAACAATACATTGAAACTCGTAAAGTCATAATCAAAATCAAGTTTGCGTCATTTTAAAAGATCAAAATTTCTTTGAATATAGCATAGATTAGACTAACAATGACATTAGACTGCTAAGATAGTAGACCTACGTAATCATAGAAGTTTTTCATCATTTCTTTGGATACCTTATTCCCGTAAAACCATGTTATCATGGTTACCTTATTCTCCCAGTTCATTCCACAAAACTCTGCCCAACCATGAAAAGAGGGCGGACCATACTTGCTCATTATTTTGCGGAGTGATGCATGAAAGGGAAATGCTGAAGAGAAAGAGGCTTATCTGATTTCTTTGCTGGTGCTGAAAATGAGGCCATCATCGTATCTCTCTCCAGAGGGCGGCCATGTTACAGGCCTAACCTGGGATACGTCCTGAATGAGGGTAGTAGTGATAGAGGTAATGGACTATAAACTTTAATAATGTTTTTGTTGTTTTCTCGCCCAGAAAAAGAGAAGGCGACTGCAATCATGTCTAATGGCCGAAACAAAGAACGCACCCCCACCCGTTTCAACCAAGGTTTAGAATAGAGAGACTCCTATATCACAGCACTCTCATAATCTGATTACCGAGGCCTCTCATTACACTTCCCGCCTAAATATGGCCGCGCATTTTATGAAAATAGCAAGATGCTCTTTCCTATTCGTGGATGGCATTCACGGTAATATCCCTTATCCGTGTGGTCTCTGCTATTTTTTACGTACTCAACTACTGACTGCGCAGTGCACCTCCAATTTGATGTGTGCCATCATCTAGCTCCACTTCACTCCACTCTCTGACGTAATAAAAGTGCAAGATCTTATCATTATCATACACTTGCAATACTCTCTCCATTACCATACACATTGCTATGCAAATTAAGGACGTGAGTTGTATTATATGAATACTGTTGACTGAATGACATAATTTTGAAAATCGTTATTGCATCCTACAGAGATACTAGTGGAGTAGGTCGATAAGTATTCCTTAATACTTGAAAACAATTAACTTTAATCATAAAAAGAGATAATACTGTATATTAAATTGGAAACGATCAAAAAGTCACAGGATTTGATCAGATTCGCTTGATAAAAATAATTATATTACTAAGGAATTGAACCCAATTCAGAGACTTATACGAAATTGATAACTTTTATAATTTTACTAGCTCATATGAAAAACCATTGAAATCGGTTCATAGAACGATTAAATAATAACGATAGAAATTCGTTATATTGAGTATGGAAAGTAACAAAAACTAATAACGTTGATGGAGATGGAGAATGACCCCTATAATAATTTCAAACTAGAATTGGATAAATATAGTAAGGGAGATTCAAATATCGGTTCTGATTGCAATCGTAAAACGAGTTCAATTCAAACTCGAAATTGTCTATGATAAAGTCAATTTGCCATCAATCTCCGTTAATGGGAGGAAACCGATCGTAACTTGTGCTTATCCATCCGCTGTTTATTATGACAGATTGGCTGAATCACTAAAGTCACAATTACAAGGTTGAATATACGCTATAAAGTTCTAATTATTCAACACTCCGGATAAATAAACACACACAAAAGGTGTTTTAGTCTGTCCAAGCAAAGAAGACATTCTGGCAAGATGGGAAAATGACTCCAGCTCGGTCAATATTGATTCAAAAATTATGAATATGGAATCAAATAGTAGAACAGAATGTTTCCTACGATTTGAGCTCAAATTTATAATTTTTGAACCAATATTTATTGAGCTGGAGTAATTCCTGCATCTTGCCAGAATGTCTTCTTTGCTTGGACAGACTATAGTAGTATATCCAAACTCAACAAGGGTGCTGGACCTGACAGTGAGCTGTAAACAAGCAAGCTGCAGCATGCCAAACAACCAAGTGGCACACACTATAAAGTCACTTTCACACTAGCACATGCGCGCGCACCGGACTAGGTTATAAAATAACAGAACCATTTTCGGTCGTAAATTGTGAAGGTCATCAATTGCCAAGTATGGTATGAAAGCTTTATGCTCCCAAAAAAAGCCTGATAAATTTTTTGTATGGGGTTGATAGTAAACCTGACAGAAAAAAGTTGAAAAAAATGGATTGGCGAAGTTTGGGGAACACATGTATGTTCACTTGCACCGGAAACAACTCCGCAGTCCGTCATTTTTAGACAACTGTGATGGAAAAAATAAAGAGCGAGGGCATTCACTCGGCTTTTTTCGACCTTCGATGTTGATTGTTGAAGGTTCTTCACTTTCTACAATTCGACTTCGATAGTTCAAATAATATGAGATTGACAATCGGTTGGATACGATGAACTTCCAATAAAATCATAAAAAATTAATTTACAAAATTCTTAACTGACAGACAAGACCCAAAGCAAGTTAAGTAAAACGTTGTAAAATTGATTTGAAACCCTATTGATTGGATTTAATAGTCTATCAATAGATTGGGAGACGAACAGTTCTGGGAGAAATCATGTCTAACCCATTGTAGATTATTTAAGAATAGATGATTAAGATTATCAACATAAAAACTGAATAGAAAGAACTTTGAACTGATAAACAAGGATTGTATTGGATGAGAATGTATCATTGAACGTAATAAATAAATTGGATTATTTATTCAATTTACGCACTGATTTCATGAGTTCATAGAATGAGAAAGTATTGAAATACTGTATTGAATATTCATGAGCCAGTTGGAAATTTATTTCATTTTCAACATTAAAATGCATTACATTAAATAATGAAATTTTTCGTGCAAACCTAATAATGGATATTTTCAGGGATTAATATTTCAAGATTCAAATATTTCAAGGGATATGATATTTTAATATTTTGTAGAAGAAAATGTTGATTTCATCCCATTTTCAGGCCTCATTTCCATCAAGGTAGAATTATTACCGTTGAATTAGGTTCATAAGTCAACTTAGAAAATTATCAACCTCCACAACAGTATTTCAAAAGAAAATATTATAATTTTTTGTTTATGAGATCAGTTTATAAATTAAGAAAGTAAATCCTGTGATGAACCTTCTAAATAATTCGAGTTGAGGGCAAGCCGAGCCGAGAATTAATCTGGGACATTTTTCGTTGCGCAGTAATTAGTTCAGTATAATTCAGGCAATGATAGAAATTCCAATAATCCGTTCGCAGCGCGGTGAAGTAGACTGTTTTAATTCGGAAAAGTTTGCGAGATAAACAGCGAGCCACTGCAAAGAAGTTGGGAAGAGTCGGCTGGTCCCAATCCCGAATCGTCTCATTGGAAACATAAGAATAAATTTCAAAAGCTAATTGGTTCAAAAGAAGGAGTCTTAGACAGAATAAAATTAAAGATAAAGCCGAAATGAAAGGATGAGATATGCAAATTGCGATTTTCTGAAAACCTGTTACTGCCGGCTGGGTTCGCTTGAGTAAACAATTTCAATATTGACAGGAAATCGCATTCAATAAATTTGCACTTTCCTGTTGGATAATAATTTAAAATGTAAATGCACAGTTTTCCCGTCTGAATTTTTATCCCAGTGAACAAATCCGAATGAACGGAGTGAGAAAGAAATCCTCATCAATTACTGCATTATGAAACATGCAAATGAATATTCCATAATTATTTTGTGTCGGCGACAATACCTTCTAATAAAGAATTAATGTTTCGAATTTTCAATTAAGAAGAGCGACATTCTAAATGATATTGAATCGCGCGGTAGTGAAAATTGTAAATGAATTACTCAACTCATTTCAATTAATGAGTAATGAGTAAACAGTTTTTCTGTTATTAAAACAACAATCGGAAATTCTGTTTTACCGTTACAACTGATCAAACTCTATTGAATATCACTGTTCAATCGGAGCTGTAATTATAGACTGAAAATTGATTACATGAGTGATAATCTCCAAAACTTTATATGAATCTAGTCTAATACAATCTATTCAATTTATCAATCGACAATTTGTTCACAAAACAGATTTTCTTAATTATTTTTAGAATAATAAATTCATTTC
This sequence comes from Sogatella furcifera, assembly GCA_017141385.1. Taxonomy (NCBI): domain Eukaryota; kingdom Metazoa; phylum Arthropoda; class Insecta; order Hemiptera; family Delphacidae; genus Sogatella; species Sogatella furcifera. Next base: position 6,373,095 of record CM029547.1, on the reverse strand, counting down.
TTCATTCAAGATTTTCCAAAGGTATTGATATCAACAATCAATCAGATTCTTAATAGGAGTGACCTTTTTTAGGGTACAAATAATCACTTAGGGTGCAAATAGTTACTTGGGGTGCAAACTAGCTACCAAGTTAACAATATCCCACTTCACCAATTATTATGGGACAGACATAGTCTGGAAATTCAAGACGCTACAGCTGTATAGACGACAAAGGATGCTTTTCAAAGGAGCTACACTATAAATAGCATCTACATCTAATTGAGACCAGTCATTAAATCCAGTAGCTGTGTTGGATAATTCACATCACTTCGCCCACTCAAGTGCCGAAATGTCAGGCATTATTGAATCGATTTTGTAATCTTAGAAGATTATATCACAATAATGAGATTATTATCTCAGGCAGTTGAAAAAAGTGTCAGTTGATAAAATGTAGGGTGTTGAAATTTAATACGGCATCTAATCAGATAGAACTCTTACTAGACACTGTATCAATACAGAATGATAAAGATAAATACAGATAAACTGTATCAATACAGATATCATCTTTTACTGTACAGCACTTCACCTGTTTCGTGGGCACGAGCCGCCAGTGATAGTAAAGTAATAGAAGCAAAATCTCATGTAAGAAATTGGAAAGTATTATTCATCATGTCCCAGTACAGTATTTTACTATAGACAGTTTTTTCATTATTCACAATATGCCAAAGCTTTTGGATTTGGTTTTTTGAAAAGCAACTTATAGCCCTTCCACTAACCAGTGACATATTACAGAGAGTGATCCAGATAGGAAAGAGGTGGTTCAATTTGATCAAAATTAACTTCGTCTAGAATATTGGAGAGAATAATGACTTTGACTTATTTTCAATACCAAGTTACAGTTTCCCATTGTGGGATATCACAAATAGTTTTAGAAATGGAGAAAATTTCAAAAGGTATCCATTACAGACTTTGCCATAAAACTGTACCTTTGTTCAATAATGAGAAAAAAGTGCCTTTTATGAACACAATTATCATTTGAACATCGCTTGTTTAATAGCAGAAGTATAGTCCAGCCAAGCAAAGAAGAGCCTCTGGCAAGATGGTAAAATGACTCCAGCTCGGTCAATATTGGTTCAAAAATTATTGATTTGGTCTCAATTGCAGGAAACATTCTGATCTACAAGTTGAGACCAAATCAATAATTTTTGAACCAATATTGACCGATCTGGAGTCATTTTCCCATCTTGCCAGAGGCTCTTCTTTGCTTGGCCAGACTATAGTAATATGTACGAGTATTTACCATAAGGTATCCATTCTTTAGACTGCAGACGCCCTAATCAATTCACCAACTAGAAAACTGGAGTTTTGATGAACTTGAGCCACCATTTGAACATTGCATCACTAGTTCAATAGCAAAAATGGTAAAATACATGTATTTAATATAAGGTATCCATTTTTCAAACAGCACATGCCCTAATACGTTCGCGTTATGAATCCACCTAATGAGAAAATTGGGATTTTGATTAACAAATGCTTCGATTCAAACACTAGCTTATATTATACAAAAAGATATGCGAGTATTTACCATGATGCAATCATTTTCCACACAGTACATGTGTTTGTTCCACACAGTACCCCAATAAGCTCGTTCACTGACAAAACCGCTCACATGTGTCACAGATTTGATTTGGCCGATGTCAGACGGACACTTCACACCAAACGACCGAAGTTAAGTTTACGAATGAACGGTTCAAGATTTGATTTGGCCGATGTCAGATGGGGCACTTCACACAGATAGGTTAACGAATGAATGGTTGGTTCACCGCTAACCAGCTTCCGGCCGGCACTTTCGCAACATTTGTTATCCAGTCGTCGTCATTTAGAGTGTCTTATTTCGGGAGGAATGCACACACCAAATGAGTGCCCAAATAGGAGAGGCACCGAATTAGAAGGGGACGTGGGCGCAGAGGGTCAAAGCAGAACGGTTTCAACGAGTCTGTTGCTCTCTCTTACTAAACTACCCCCCGGTTAGAGCGCCGCTCTGAAGAATGAGACGCGCGACTAAATTTAGGGAGACGTCGGATGCTCTGCTCCCAGCTCGAACCTCACCGGTCGACGACTAGACACTGACTGAACTCAACTCAAAAATAGATCGACTAGACACATTGAAAAAGTCTAGAGACACACAGATACCAGCCTGCCCCAAAGCGAGACAAAAGACACGGATGATGGATGAGGAAAGCTAAGAAGAGGAGAGAGATAAAATGGAGAGGTGGAAATTTAGAGAAAATGGAGAAAGGGGTGATCAACTCTATTGATGGGGTTTTTCAGTTTTTCAATTGAGAGGAAAAATTAGATATAATGAAGGAAGGGTGATTGGATCTATTGATAGTTTTTGACATTTTTATGGCGAGGGAGGAGACAATGATGCGTAGAAAATAAGAGATTAAAGAAAGGAAGAAGATAACAGATAAAGGAAGGCAGGATATGGAGAGGAAAGAAAGGAAGATTGAAAGAAGAAGAGACTAAATAAGAAATAGAATAGAAGAAGATAATAAAGGATTTGATATGAAATAATATAGGAATGATAGAACAGAAAAATCGGGTCTGAAGAGAAGGATTTTTGTAATTTTGAAAGATTATTGTAAAATAGATACGAAAGAAGTATATAGGCTATGTTAGAGGGAGGATTAGGAGAAAGGAGATGGGGAAAAAGGAACTAGGAGAGAAAGAAGAAAGAATGTAATGGATAAGTATGAAAAGAGGAAAAAACTATTGAAAATATACATAAATTTGAAGAAGAATTTGAATAAACTGGAAATAATGAGAAAGGAGGGAAAGAAGAAGGTAGAAAGCAGAAATGCGAACACACAAAAATGGGTAAAAAGGATAAACTTGCCAACGAAAGAAGATAAAATGAGAGGAAAGAAAGGACGTATAAGAGTTAACCACTCAAATAAGGACAATGATCATTGGTAATTGACGAATTGAGTTGAATGAGATGTAAGGAAAAAGGGTAGATGAACGTGTAGAGAAAGAAGCAATAAGAACATCCCAAGGAAACAGAATTTAGAGGGATATAAGAAGAGGCGGAATGGACATTTGGATGCCCTTCACTCTCACATGTGGGAATGCGCTACAATAGACTCACAGTTCCAAAATAACAAAGGATAAAAAGAGTCGGGGGAAAAAATAGACGTGAAAATCACGTCGTTGTGACGTTTTCAAGTCAACCGCCAGCATTCTTGGCCTTAAATACACGCCAATAACCTATTATCTGCCAAGGGGTGATACTCCTTTGGGACTGGCTGCTCACTGCACGTGTACTGCACTCAACAGTATCACTCACCAACCTTATCAAGTATAACGCTAACATTGACCTGCAGTCTAACACACATATTTATGATTATATGATTTAAGTAACATACTTAATGCGATTCATGCGGTTTATTTCCATTTTAGTAATTATTCAACTTATCTACAAAGATATAAATTGATATCTATCTACTCTACAAACATTTCAAATCAATATGATTCACTAAGATTTTTTTCTGTGGGTGAAGCCCACATGAGCTCATTGGCTTGTGAGTGGTCAAGTTACTGTGTTTTTCACAAACTTGTAGAGATTTCATTGGAAATTTAATATCATATTTTATTCCAAGATACAAATTTTGTATCAATTTTGTGATTTTTAAAAAATTTTTGAATAGAATTTTGTAACAAATTTTCATCTCACATTTTAATTTCAAAATACAAATTTTGTCTATCACTCACATTATTTACATTTATACATCATTCTTCACCTATAGTTAAATACAAAACTGACTTACTAATAAGAACACAAGCTCAAGTAGATATTTAATTAAGAAATTTGAATTCAACATTTGGAAGAATATGTTTGTATATTATAGGCCTACTCGAATGGAAGAATGGAAAAATTAATGGAATTCCAAGTCCAGATTCATGATTCTCAATCCACCTTGTATGATAGGTTTTTATCAGATTTGACCATGAATTTTTCAACAATGACATTCAATAATTAAATGAGAAATAACACGATGAACCAGATGGGAAAAATGTATGAAATCATATAATTGTTCAACTCCTTTGCCTGAATTACTGGCACGCATGTTGCCTCTTAGGATAAATAAAGGACCAGGAAATTCAAAGAAAGGAAATTTCATTAGAACCCTTGAAAAATCCTGACAACGATCCAGAATAAGCACTAAGGACGACGAAAGAAGATGAAGAATGTAAATATCATTAGAGTTGACCCATTTCTTCATTCATTCGAATTATAAAAATAAAATCTGGAAGGAAGGAAATTGATCCAAAAATATCTCAAGCCTAACGCGGAACAAATATTGGACGTCTCTGGAACAACGTGTCTAGCCGAGTTTTATTAATAATTTCTATTAATATGATTCCATGAATAACGATTTTTCTTCTCGTTAAGTCTTTGTCTTTATAACCGGAAATGATATTTTGAATGAATGAGCCGAATTTCTTTCAGATTGCTAACGTTTAGCTTTGAAGTCAAGGTTATGAAATTGAACAATCAGCGATTCCCATTCAATTTGATTTGTTTACGAAGAAAATGTTTGGATTCATAAAACATTCTTGAAACACGAATTTAAGATGACAGTAGAAATTGTTTTAAAAAAGATCTTTTTTGTTTCCCGGTTCGTTGTTTGGTGGAACGCCTCTATCATTTTTCATATAGGATTAAAATTTTACGAAGTATTGTGGGAATTATGACGTTCAATCTGATACGTTCTATCTATATTTTAATGAAATTTCACAGCTTCATGTTATTTTTCATGTAGGATTGAAATATTATTGAGTATTGTGGGAATTATGACGTTGAATGTTCCATCCATATTTTGATGAAATTTTACAGTTAAAACGTTTTATGAAGTTTAAAACTTATATTATCATTATTATTTCAAATTTAATGACAAATTTAAATTAATCAATTTAATAACTTTTCTTTCCTTCATATCAATAGGCCTAACTAATAATGCCAAATTAAGTAAACCCGATGAATAACATATTATAATAACAGACGATTAGACGAGGAATTGAAGAGGTAGATCACTTTAAATGATTGATAAAAATGTAGAGAGATTCGAGAAATGAATCGTGATTGAAGTATTCTCGCCAAATTGAGAAATTACAAGTGCGACTTGTTTTGATCGTGGAAAAGTTGGCGAGAGTGAATTCAACAACTTTTTCCAACAGCTTCACAGTTGCTCTGTTCTCATGGTGCGATGCAGTGGGGGAGTAGGGGGGGGGGGTGAAGGATAAGAGAAAAATAAAAAAGAGGTTCGTCGTAGTAATTAAGTGAGAAAGATTTTTATACTTTTGGAGAGAGGAAGTGTGAGATGAAGATACAACAAAAGAGATGGTGCAAAGAAAGAAGATTCAGCCAGCAGCAAAAACGAGGATGAGACAAAAAATTCAGAACTTTTCTTCAGGAGGTGGTGGAAATGAATCCGGCGCTAGAAGTTTGTCTCTTTTTGTACTGCATGGCAAACTATGACAATTGTCTCCTGTTCCTCTCAAGTGCAACAAAACTTTTTCCCTGTAATCTTCACTCTATCCCACTTACCATAAGGTACTGTATAGTAACTTTCAACAATGGATGAACACAATTTCGCAACTTTTTTCAATTCTCAGATTCTTCATCAGTAGAGCAGATCGTCATTACTTGACCATACTAATTAATAATCATAATACGTAATTCATTACTTCAGCATAAGTAATAATTTTCCTCTTCCTCTTCCTTTGTACATCATCCTCTTCCTTTGTATCTCTTATACATTTCATCCGTCAATAATGATTTATTGTTCTATTGAGTGACTTTTGATAGAATAACTCGTTGTTTATGAAACGTTCAGTAAACGAAATTTCTCTACAATCCTTGTTACTTTCAGTGTATGTAAATTTCAAAATGTATTAGAATAGTATAAGTAAGGCTACATGTAATTATTACTTATACTAAACTAATACGTTTTAAAATTTACATACACTAGAACTAGCAAGGATTGTAAGGAAATTTCATTTACTGAACGTTTCATAAACAACGAGTTGTTCTAGCAAAAGTCACTCAATAGAACAATAAATCATTCATCACGACTAAAATCTATCAGAGATACAAAGGAAGAGGATGATGTACAGATGAAGAGGAAGAATGTCTTGGAATATCAAATCGCTTCAAACAAATCCATATGCGACATGCGTACCTCATCTCAATAAACTCAAGATAGTCAACTACTAGTTTGAATCAAATAAATGAATAAAATTTCATGCACCCTTCAACCATTCGTTTACATTCCATATGGAAAAAAGCCTCAAATCAAGATGGTATCACGCGATTTATTAGAAGCCACCCTATTAAACATCTAAGATTTTTATTTCCAGCGATAAACTGCCATTGATAAAAGTTCGAAAATTACACACGTAGTCTCATTGTTCATTTCAAAAATTTAATTATGACGTGCAGAATGAGAAAAGATGAGAATACACGCCAAATAAAGCACGATAACGTCATACGGAAAGAGAGTATCAAATTAATGAAGTAATGAACAAGGCTTTGATCTGAACGCGTGCTATATAGTCGGTTCAAGCGAAGAAGACATTCTGGTAAGATGGGAAAATGACACCAGCTCAGTCAATATTGGTTTGAAAAATATTTATTTGGTTTCAAATTGTAGATCAGAATGTTCTCTATAATTTGAAACCAAATTTGTAATTTTTGAACCAATATTGACCGAGCTAGAGTAATTTTCCCATCTTGCCAGAATGTCTTCTTTGCTTGGACAGACTTTACATTCGGATTCGAGAAAACGACAGAAATGTATGTAATGGGTAGGGAGCGAAAGAAAGGGAAAGAAAAATAGTTGTTTGGGGAATTCCTTACGATTAATACGTCTGTTAAGCATTTTAAAGCTGTGCAGCCGGGTTGGGAGTCAGATGAATGGAACAGAGTCAGAAACATCACGTGCGCTGTGCCAATAAATCTAAGTTAGAGGGTAAAATATGTTTGCGAGCATGATGGCTGTGGGAAAGAGGTAAAGGGGTTCACAAGAATGGACAAATTTTTAATTAATCAAAGTTAAACCCTTGCCTTGCGGGCGCACGCGACCGCGACTCCACTTCCTTGTCTTTATCGAGCAAGTTCATCGCAGTCCTGGTTCACTTACTAGCTACTTTTCTTCAATCTAAATACTACCACATTACATCTAACTGCGTACCTCAACTCAACTTAGTCAACTTCTAATGACACCACAATACAACCCGATAAACGTTGACTGAAAAGCATGCCAAAAAATCTTCCAACTAACCACATCGTTATGAATATTTCACCGATCATGAATCATTATAATAATTATTGTCAATCTAATATCTGTAACCTTTCATTGATGACTTGGGAATATGAAACAAATTTTCTAATTTTTGTAAAATATATTACTATTCTCATCAAAATTGGGAAAGAAGACGATTTGGACATGTGTCTGTGTTTTCACCTATACATGATACATGTAAGTGCCATTGAATTTATCACTAAATAAACTGACTTAATAAATACTACTAAATAAGTACTTGGACGTTAATGGCTGGAATAGTTTTGTGACAATATTTCCAGGTATTAAACAAATTAGAAATTTTACGTGTTTTGCAGGAAGTATCAATCTCTGAGATTATATCCCTTATTTTCCACTTGGATCATTTTCAACCTACTTATTTTCTACATTAAGAGTGGGTGGTAGTGGACGGCAAACTGCCGAACGGCAAAATCAAGCCCCATGAGAACAATGTAATTTTTATCAATTTCTTGGAGCAGATATTGCCTCTATTTATGGACAGAATTTCACGTTCTTTATGTCATTGGAAAGAGAATTTAATTCTCCAGGGGCGTTACTTTTTACTTTTTCGATTTTTAGTTCATTTCAATAATTACAGTTCAATACTTTTTTAGTTAATTAATTATGCGATAATTATTAAAATAAACTAAAAATCGAAAAAGTAAAAGTAACGCCCCTGGAGAATTAAATTCTCTTTCCAATGACATAAAGAACGTGAAATTCTGTCCATAAATAGAGGCAATATCTGCTCCAAGAGATTGATAAAAATTACATTGTTCTTATGTGGCTTGATTTTGCCGTCCACTACCACCCACTCTTAAGAGCCTAAATTTAAATTCAAATTCCATTTCTACTAGGAAGGGTGAATATGAAAGTGTTTCATTAGTCTATGAAATTACATAGATATAAAGGGATCGATGTGATATTTATTTTAAAACCACAGATTTGACAACCAAGCAAAGATAAATCTTTGTTTTGACAATAAATCGTCTTCTCATTGAATAACTACCACAATTTCACCTTCACAACTACTCAACAAGTTATAGACTATCCAAGCAAAGAAGACCCTATGGCAAGATGGGAGAATGACTCGACCTCGGTCAATATTGGTTCAAATATTATCAATTTGATCTCAAATAGTAGGAAAGAATTTTATCTACTATTAAGACCACATTTTTAATTCTTGAACTAATATTGACCGAGCTGGAGCAATTTTCCCATCTTGCCAGAGGCTCTTCTCAGCTTGGACAAACTATAACTTACATCAATATAAGATAAAATTTATTCATTTCTTTATAAATTGAACTATACGCCACAGAGGTGACTATTGTGGTATTGTATATTGATTACTAAATGAACTCTTCCAATAAGTGCCAATACAGATTCGACCCTAGGCAACATGAACTTAACAGGCAATTTCGTTATTGAAACATAGCAGTTTCATTAATGTCTGCTCCAATGCAATCGCCTCACTGTTAATACAATAGTAATACCTTATCAATATTAATTGAAGGCCTAATGATGACGAACTCAATCATCTTCAATGCCGACGCACGCGCACACACACATGCAACAATCTCATTCATCAGTGCCAAACGGAGGCTGAGAGAAATTGTATTGTCTGGCACTATGAGCACAAAACGCAATTAACAGCACAATTATTAATCATGACCAGAAGTGGTGTTCAAATTTGATAGAGTTTGAACACTGTTGGCCAAATATTATTTGAGATTATCGTTAGCGGCAACAGCCAACTGATTCTAACCAATAGGATTGTTAAGGTTGACCTAGGTCGAAACCGCGGAGTTCGATCCATGACGAGAATGTCTGAAAACAGTCATTTTCTCATTAATTAAGAAATTTTATTTTCTCAATAATAGAATCATCTTCATAAATAAATATTTGAAATACGGTTTCGATTTTTCAATTTTCATTCATAACTGAAAATTCAAATTCATAAGGTCAAGAAAAAGCATCAATTGTTGAAAAAACGTGCACAGACTGTTACCTTTCATCCTTTAATATAATCCTTAATATTAATAAAAGTTGTAAGTATATTTTATACACTATTAATATCTATCAACATTTAAAATAATATTGAATTCTAGATCATTGTAATAGTTCATTAATGAATGATGATGTACATTAAAAGATACGGGCACTTCACCTATTTCGTGGGTACGAGCCGCCAGTGTAACATACTGTATTAATATTAACACTATACTACTATTCATTCACCATTAACAAACATCTATTACAAGGCTTGTTCTGAGTTGTGATAAATCTGATTATGTTAGAAATTTCCTAAATCAACTTCACAATAATTCATCAGAGAAAGAAGTAGAAATAATTGAAGTTGAAAATATCAAAATGCCAATGAAGGAGATAACTGTCTTGAGCGGATAGAAAATGATGCGATATTCAAGACGAAACAATATTTGCCGAGTCAGCTATAGTCTTTGCGGCTGAAGATGGGAAATTGAACGAAGCGAAATTAACAATTCGTCTGCTGTTGGTGATGAGGAGGGGGGAGGGGGAAGAACGGTTGAGGTCCACAGATGTATTGGAGAGATGAGGCAAAAGTTCGTCTACTATTACTTTGCCTATTTAGAGCCCATTTGAATTAATTTAGAGCTGAAGAATGAATTTCTTCAAGTTTGCTCCAAACTTATCGTCATTTCAACGTCAATTTTGAAATTCAAATATCCATCCAACAAAGTTGCTTGTCGGAACTGCTATGATATGAAAGTCGTAAACCCAACAAAATCCTTTGAAAGCAAAACAGTCTTCAATTTCAAAACCAGAAAAAAGTGGTTCTGAATTTTTCATCACTGCTCCTTTAAATGAAAAAAATACTTGTTGATCGAATACAAGTATTTCTTTAATAAATTAATCGTACTCTAGAAAAAACTGAACTAGTATAAAGTATGAACCAAACTTCATCAGTATTCACCAGTATGTTAAAAAATGTAACAAATAACACCTTCAAAACATACCCTATAGGACAGCTTCCTCAATCTCTTTCCTTCAATTCACAATGTTATAGGAAATTGAGTTTATCAACACAAATTGAGTTTATCACAACACTTTCATTGCACAACATTTCCACTAAACTGGAACTTTGTCTTCATTGACGACCGACAAAACAGACAAATCAAAGACTGAAAAAACGCAGCGAGCAACAAGAAACACGAGTTGGATTGGACTATTACGAATGCACTAATTACAAGCTATCTGTTCTTGATAATACTCCTAGATTCATAACAGTAATCTATTATTATCATTCAACAAATCACCGACTTCATCAATCTGGTATCTTCTGCTATAATCTGTCCAGGAAAAGAAGACATTCTGGCAAGATGGGAAAATGACTCCAGCTCGATCAATATTGATTCAATAATTATAAATTTGGTCTCAAATTGTAGGATACATTCTTTTGTACAAATAGAGACTGAATTTACAATATTTGAACCAATATTGACCGAGCCGGAGTCATTTTCCCATCTTGCCAGAATGTCTTCTTTGCTTGGACAGACTATATCAAGGTCGACTAAATGCATTAATGCAGCTTTGCTGCCGTGGCTACTCAAGAGAATTCAATGTCAATGCAGTTGAAAAACATTTTATGATATGAAAACATTTTTTGATTGTTTGATCCTTGTTTATGTATTTTTGAAGTGATGGGACAACTTGATAAACATCCGACAAGCACGCACGTGTTTCTTTCTCTCACTCACTGTATTTTTCTCTCACTCGCTCTCTCTTTCCTCACTTTTTCTTCCCCATTTTGTTCATTTTTCAATCATTCCTTCTCTATTTAAATTCCATCCTTCACCATTTTCATGTAAACACACTTAGATGTATACCCGTTAGTATTGAACTCATTTTTGGATATTTGTTGAGTTTTCATTGAATATTCAATATACTGTATACAGTGGTTGAAGTTTTTATTAATTTATTCAATATACAGTTATCAAACAATAAATTTCCTCTACAATTTGATTTTACTTTGAAGATGCCAGTTGACATCGATTTTTCAATTTTTCCGAGTTAAGCATAAATTTTCTATATCTAACCGATAAAACAAACTTTTATCAATTTATTATGTAGTTGCCTAGTCCTACGCAAAATTTTAGTTTTTATATAATAATTTCCTTCACAATTTGATTTTTGTTTTTCTAAAAATCATGTCTATATTCATCGATTGTTCAGTTTTTCAGAATTAAGAATAATAGGCTACATCTTCTATATTTTAACCGATAAAACAAAGTTTCATTAAATATACAGTAGCTGTACCTAGTCCTATGAACTAGTAGGCCTACTATGCAACATACTCATAATTATTGCAGAAAGGCATCTCGTCCCTTTGATGGGAACCAAGATTCAATTATTCATAAATTTGTAATGCTTGGATCTGACATCTATATGAGACTGAACTTGAAATAAACTGAATAATTAATCTTCATTTATTGTGTTGAAATTCCAAATTAGTATCGTTGCTGTCAGATAACGAACACGATAATTAATTATTTAATCTTTCAACTTTGACGTTGAACATTGGGTTAGATGAGTTGTCAATGGAAATATATAAATATGTTATGGAGTCTCTGAATACCTGTTGAATTATTCAATGATAGTATTTATATTGTTACTATACTAGTATTCATATTATCGTAGTATTAGATGCTATATTTACATCGATAGTATTTTTGATATCCATGTCACGAATTTATAACTAGTTATAACACATATTTTCAATAAAATTGATGAAAATACTCCAATAAATATATTCACACTTCAATTCACTTGGAAGGAACATAAACATTCAAAAAAGGTAATAATTAATAAGAACTATCAACTAGGAAGTAGCATGGCAGTTATCTAATCTGACTCCAACAACTACTCTGAGATTGGTTAAGCATTTTTTGTTTCATTCAACACGAAAATGATCAGAAAAATTCGAACTGTCTAGAATTTTCAAAAAGCTATCTAATGATAATATTCAGTGGAATCATTTTCAAAATGGGTTATTTCCTTTTTTAACAGAAGTTTGAAATTATGGTGGTTGAAAGCTGAATGTACATTACACTATTTAAGAAGCTGGTTACTTTGCTTTTGAACATAGATTAAAAATTATGGAGGAAACTGGACAGCTCATTCCACTGATTGGACTTTACAGCTATTTGCTATCGGTTCACTAAAATTTACTACTGTATATGAGGCGAATAAAATTTATAGCTTATTTGTAACGAATTTCAGCATCATTGCCAGAATTAATGTGTAAACTATCAATTTCAATATCGATTTGGACGATAAAGATATCAATTTTGTGTTCAGTTGCGTCATTTATTGTAACATTGATGAATTCATCGCTTGCAGTAGTAATCACCAAGACCTTGCAAAAAATAGTTTTTACCATGGAGACTGTATAATCTGACTTTATTATACAGTCTCTATAGTTTTCACTACAATGACTGTATGTATGCAGTCACTGTGGTTCTTACTAACTAGATACTTTATGGTTATTAAAAACTAATAACTATAATAACAAATATGCTAATTTCATGTCGAATCAAAAGTTTTAATACAAGGCATAATAATTGTGATTCTAGCTTTGTTGTTTATTACTTGACTTAGTCATTCTAGTTCGGTATTTTGATCTGAAAATTCCTTCCATCAACTGCTAAATGCTGATTATATTCAAGAATAACGAGCAATTTTCATCAATGAAACTCATTTTCAAACTACAATTCCAGACATTTAAACTCGAGACAGCCAACCGTCGAAGTAGGATTAATGGCTTTGAGAGAACAGTAACACGTCACTTAGTAGATTAAGAAATGCCATGAAACCGAATCCTTGAAGAGCAGTCACCACCGACATAAATATTAGCATAGCAATAAAGTAGCAATTAATCCGATAAAATTCACGTTCAAATAAGTGGAGAAGCCTACGGTAAACCATGATGAGTCTCTTCTCTTGGCGATCGGCGATTGCGCTCAGTAGTGAATAGTACTGGGTCACCAACAGTGCTCGTGAAATGAGTTTCCACTAATTACTCTCTGCAATGAGAATAAATGATGGAGTTTTTTATGTACGGCCGTAACGACCGATATTATTACAGCAAAGCTTTCGTGCCTCAAAAGTTATGCTTTGTTTTACGGCACTATTATTATGTGTCTCTACTCTTCCTTCTACTACCACTACTACTTGTAGAAATTCACTTTTCTGCTATCTGCTACTACTATTACTACTACTAGCAGCCATTTTCTTTCTTTTTCTCCCCTACTGTTTCTTTGGACTTTTGTAGGTCGAAGTACTTGCAACGCTAGACCGCCGCTAGCAACTGCGCTACTAAAGTTAATTTTTCATTTCCTACTTTTAAGTAACCAGCATTCTTTGAAAATAACTGTTTTCTGTCATTCGATAATGCACCATACGATGTAATAATACAATGATTCTTTTGTTCAATTGTTCAACAGAGAATATTATTGAATAGGAGAAACTGTAGAACATAAATAACTTGAATATAAATAAATTACAATCATTTTGTAATGCTAAATTGACAAAGAATTTGAGACACAAAGGATCAATAATCTGGTCGAAAGCCTGTTTTCTCATTGCTTATTGAATTATCATAATCAAATAAATAAATATTTCTTGTTAGATGTGGGTATACTACATTTTATCTGACATTTTTAAAGTATTTTATTATGTTTATTCGAAGAAATCACGATCACAAGAGAAATATCTCTTCAAGAGAAAAAATATTTTTACGATCAAAAGAGAAAAACAGTGAGCATTCAGTGATAGACCTGGTGAACATGAGCATCTGTATATTTTGCAATAGGCTACACTTGAGCATGATTTTGATGAGCATGGCCCACTCGTGTAGGCCATGTTTATAATTTTATACATGAAAAGAAATGTAAGATACATGTGAAAAAATGTAGCGGTTATGCCCGAATATATATTTTTTAAATTCTGTCTCTGAAAGAAACAAACAAAAATTTGTAAACATAGCAGTGGTTAGGCCTAAATGTATTATCATGATTTGATACACCGAATGAATGCGACAATATGAAAATGTGCGGGAGCATTGTTATTATCCAACAGGATGTGTTGTTGTGTGATGGCGGTTTTTGGTAGGAAGTGAGCGAAAAACTGCGTTCTCAATAACGGAAAATCCTTTTTGCGTCGATCCGCTTACGCCCGAAATTAGGTTCAAAGCCACAAAAGCCCAGATTTGTCGTTGGCAGCTACCGCGCGCGCTCACACCAGTTGTAAATTTTGCTTGTCTTTGTTTTATTTTTGCAGCGAGAAAGAAAGAAAAAGCTGGCTCATCCCTAAATCAAAGTGAAAATTATGATTAAATGACGCGCGTGGCGGCGGCGGCGGTGGAGGCGGGGAATTTTTTCGACGTCTGTGGGAAATTTATCGTTTGGAAACGACTGACAGCGCCGACGCTTTTTATCGCCAAAGGCCCAGTCAGTGCACACTGGACAGACCGAAATGCTAATGGATGAGGAGGTGCACGTCACAAAACGCTCCGATAAATATATGCAGATGATCTACTGCAGCAGCGTCGCGCGGCCAAAAGGTGCACCGGTATAAATCACTGCGTGACGTCACACGATGGCCTTTTCTATGACAGGCCACTCAATGTGCTTCTATGGAACTCTCACTGCTTCAATGCTTCTGTGGAATTAAGCCTCGATCAGAGGAAACACATGAGAGAGTGGTCTATGAGAGTGGGATCGATCAGTAGAAACAAAGAGAGAATGCTCTCCAACAAAGCTCTCACTTGTGGAGATGAAATTTGAACCTCTAGAATCTAGATATTTATATAGAAGAATTCATGTTCTTACCGCTATTGTTGAAGCTATGATAGAGGATGTTTGATAATGGTGGAGGTGTTTAGGAAACGAACCTGCAAAAAACAAGAAAAAATTATTATATTATGCATTGAAAAAAATCACAGAAAATGTATTTTTTCAGAGGAAGGCCGAAGAGACGCTGGAGGGATTGTGTGGAGAGGGATTTGAGAAGCAGGGGAATGGCGCTGGATGGCGGTGAATATGTGGACAGAGACACTTGGAGGCGACTGACCAGAAACAGCGACCTCGTATAGAAACGTGAATAAGTTGAGGAAGAAGAAGAATGTATTTTTTTAAAGATCTGTCCAATTATGATCTAATTATTATCAGTAAAATTTAATTGTAATCAGTACAATCCATGAGTTTACAAAAAATTCAAGTTGAGTGAATAAATGAAGTGAGGTAAATGCGAATTTTGCAGCAAATGGGTTTAAAATATCGGGTGAGATAAGAGCGATTCCACCGCTTCTGAAAATACCGTAATATTATTCAGTTCCTCAATATAGCGATATGTTACGACGAACAGACATTACTTTCAGAGAAATATTTCGAAATGTAAGCCTATTAACACCGTTACATTATGATAAGCCTCATAAGCTTATAAAAATTAAACATGGATACATGGAAAAGAAATAATCCTATTAACTTCATTAGCGTATGATTGTATTACAAGCTTAGAAGACTACAATATGAACCACTGGCGGCTCGTACCCACGAAACAGGTAAAACGCACGTATCTTACGTGCACTTGTTTCGTGGGCACGAGCCGCCAGTGATATGAACAGAGAAAAGGATAATCAGAATGGAGTGGAGGAAGGGGGGAAATGATCTTGGAAGACGAATTGTACCAGGAAGAAGATTGATGGAATGAGCAAGGAGAAATCTCCGGGGGAAGAGTCCACCATTTCTAAGAAAACGCCTTCCGAGAAACACCGAGCCAGCAAAAACAAGGAGGGTCCACGAATGTTTGTGGTTTATCCAGAAAGAATGAGGGGAGAATGAGGGGCTCCGTTACTAAGGGGAGCTTTGGATAGTTCCAACAGGACAAGAAAGTGTTTTTTTCAAATCTATGAATTTCTCTCTTATTCCAACGTTTCAACTATGCCAGTATACTTTTATTTTGTTCAATTTCACTTGAAAATGAATTAAAAGTTCGAAACTAGTTGTGAAAAAAATAAATTTTTTTATGAGGGAACTTGAAAAATTATTGATTTATTATACATTAGTGACCCTGATAACAAAGTGAACTTAGTAAAATTGCATGGACTGCAATTTATAAAATATACAATGATCAAGAAATATTCTAGAGTAGCCAAAAGTAAATAGTTCCAGTAAATACCTGTATTTTCTTTTCATGAGCAGGTATTCGATATTAAACATTCGAATTGTACTATTACTATTAGACATAATATATCACAATAATCATTATAATTACATCTAGTAAACTGTGAATACGAGGAAACTCAAGTTACGTGGAAGTAAGTACTAATTCATTCAACCATCTATTTTTAAGATTGTTATATTTGTTCACAACAATAAATTATTGTTGAAATAGGATGAGTTCAGTTTACAAGTCTTTTGTAGTCTTTGGATTTATATTCACAATTCTTTTTACAAAACCTCAAAAGAATCCTCAAAAGTTTGTAAAGACGACATTAATGTTCCAAGGAGAGTCTAGTATCATCAATGTTCAAAAACACAAACACTTTTCAAATTAATTGAATTCTTTGTTTGGATTTCACCCCATGAAAGGTTTTTTAAAAGTTTGAAAAGCAAACAATTAGGATTGTTTGAGTTATTGAGTCTATACCCTCTCGGCAAACAGCGAAAAGAGCAACATATAACTTTCATAACAGGGAACTGTCTGTAAAAAATCCTTTTCACTCTATTCAACTAACATTCGTTAGTTCGCTAACAAGCTACAACAAAACTAGTACGAAGAGAGCATAGATCTTACAATTTTTTCAAGTTTTTCCCTGTAGAAAATTTACGATAGTTAACAAGCAGCCTTCACCCTTTTTCCTTTTGTTGTAAAAAAGAAAAGCATCAGCTTTACAAAGAGCCATTTACGTAGTTTTTGAATGAGCATCAGTTCATTGTATTTCAAATCTTGAGCACTGAAAAATATAAGAGGAACTCAAAAGCACACAGAAGAATTGGAATAGCCAAGACTTATTGAAAAGAAATGGCCTTACATGAAGCAATATTTCTCATCAAAATCAAACTATATATAAACATGCTTCCTTCTTTCTCCTGTTAAGGATATACTAATACTACATCAATAATCTAGTCTATCCAATTTCACACCAATATGTGTTTCATCTATTTTGTGGTATGGAACATTATGATTGAAAATGTCATCATCAACTCTGTCTCAGATAAAGATTCATAAATTCAAATTAATTTCTCAAAGAATTTAATGTAACAGTGCGTTTGTAATAATTTTCCACTTCAACTGACATGAATAGGCTTCAGCCTCGCAACATTTGTCTAATTTTTCAAATAAATTGACCAAGTTTGGTTATTACAAGCCAATGCATTATGCATTGTTCGAATTGTGAATTTCAATTACTAAATTCTTTGAACAAGTGAAAAACTATAGTTGAAAAAAATAGAGGTGAATTTTGGAATAATGGATTGTTAATACCATAGAATAAGAGAGAAATTTGTAGGAATATATTGGAATCAATGCTTTTCGGAATGGCAGTCGATTTGTTTATTCTTACCTAAATAAATAAATTAATAATAAATAAATAATTTATTTTTCCAATCAATAAAACAAAAATGAAGTATGATACACAGTATCAACTACAATAACTTCAGAAAAATAAATTGATGACACCCCTGAGTCGAAACTGTGCGGGGTCAAGTTTGAGTAGCTCAGTATACTACAGAAAGCCAAATGTATGTACCTTTCAAATTATTTTAAAATTCATTCATTCTAAAAATGTTTTGTTTGTTTGTGGGTTTAATAATCCTACAGAAACCTACTGTTCGTACTCTGTTCCTATTTCTTCATATATTCAAACATAACAAACCTGTTTGATAATACACAATTTAGTTTTAATAAACTGTGATTGAGCCCAGTATCAAAAGCTAGTTGAACAATGGAAAAGCTGAGGATAATTTCATACAAACAACATTGTTTCCTAGGCGAGCACACTGAATCCAACTAGTTTTCGGGGAGTCGATGTGCCTTCTCAATAATGTAAACTAATCGCGACAATGCAATCCGCCTTGTACGGTGTGCAGTAGTCTGTTCCATTGGAGAAGTTGGGATCAACATTGAAATTTTATAGAAGCCGGAGCTGTGTTTCCGACAAGCTCATAGGTCGTCCCCGGACAGAGAGAACAGGTAGGCTATTAACCTGTTTGGGTAGGGCGCAGATTGTAAGGTAGGGGTACAAGAATTGGGGGGGGGGGAGGTTTCAAGAAAGGGGGGGAGGCAATCCTGAACCAGGAAGTAGTAGAAGTATATGTTCCTCTCCTCAGCAATTTCCATCTCAATTTTTCAACTCTTAGCCACTTTAATTTCCCAAGGGTGAATTATAAAGAATTTGTTTTTTTTTCTCGGCCAACCCCCGCTTTTCTTTAGTTACTCCTCAGCTTCTATTTCGATGCGTGAACAGAACACCGACGCCATGAATTATTTTCATTACAACATCAACACACTTTCCCTTACCCCCAAACATATCCCTACCTCTCCCCACCCCCCTTCTTCAACCCACTCACCAAAAACATTTGAGCAACAAGGAAAAACAACTCAAGTTATTTATTCGTGTATTCATTTGTCGAGTAACGTAACTTTCAAACAAGGTAACAAGTCTGCTTATTTCTTCCTCATTCATGTACTCTAAAATATTTGTTTCGAATCTATCAAGGAGGATACATTATAGCGAATGTTGCTCAATATTGAAACTCCTCAGTAGTTACATCTATGGATATAAAACATGTACTCATGTTCATCGATATGAAGAAAAACCTCTACAGTAGTTATATCCATCTATGGATGTAAAACATATTCTCAGAGCAATATGAAAAAACCTACATGAGGAACTTTACCTCCGGGAAATAACAAAGCATCAGAAAAACCTATGAATTATCCTGAAACTTTACTAAGGAGATACAGGATACAATAAAATTAAAATTCAGACTGGGGAGGGAGGAATTTTCTCATAAAACGATCGATTTCTGGAAAACCAGTTGAATTCAACTGTCTCAAGATTGCTTTATTCGAAAAAACTTTTGCATAAAGATTTTAGGTTCATAAAATCAATAATGACAGAACTTCAAGGTTGATTAATTATTTATCATTTTATTCACACAAATTCAACTAGCATTTGTGCAATATTGTTCAAGAAGATTAAAAAGTATTTTCATCAACAACATTCCCAATGAAATTTAGAACCGATATGACTTGTTCTTTTACATCACAACTCAACAAGGTACACCACTCAGAAGAATAGGAACAAAAAATGAATTTTTCATTTGGAGCCAACAACATGTTTCATACAGAACGCTTTTTGCTATCATTCAACCAAGTAGCAGAAAGGCAACAAATTAAGAAATAACATTGTAAGAAACAAAAGGTTGGATGGCGAAGAAGGAAAGGGTAGGTTTGAAGATATTGGAAGAAAGTAAGGTGGGTTGCGGTATATTTTTCTGAAGGAGTAGACTAGAGATGAGTGTGTTTGTTGAATTGAAAAAGTCCCATCTCCAGCGTGCGTGTATTCCACATATTAAGAACAAAGCCCTAGACGCGCAGTAGTCCACTGATATTATTACAGTTGGAACAAAAGAAATTTCTGTTATGAAGCAGACTGCGAAACATGAAGGGGGGGTGTGTGAAAAGGGTGGATAGGGATGAACTGACAGAGCGCCATGCGTAAATTCGCATGCAGTATCTCATTTGTTTTCCCGAAAATAATGGTTGCTTGTTTTCACCTACTCATATTTTTCCATGTTTTTCTTTATTACAAAAACATTTGTGAGGCTTGAAAGAGCCTGTTGTGTTCGTAATACACACATCATTATGCAAAGAAATATTCCAATGCATGTGAAGCTGGTAATATAGGTGAATTGTACGGAATGAATTGGTATTATCGTACAAACGAGAATTTGCTTGAATAAGGACTTTTTGTTCAAATAAGTTTTCAGTTCCTAAATTGAAAAACTTAATGTTCAATGAATTTAGTCCTCTGTATTTCAAGCAACACCAGAACAATGGAATAAATAATAATGAAATGTTTCAATCCATATCCATTCCCGGTTTGTAATTTCCAAAGACAGGAAGTATTTCCAAGGCTGTAAAATGCCTAAGCCTCATTATCGGTTTCCTAATGTATGTAGCACATTGAATTTTACAGTACTAATTCATTTTGAAATGTTCCAATCAAACGATCGAGGCATCGAGATAATAAAAAATATTTGCCGGCAGGGGTGGCCGAGTGGTCTGGGGCGTTACAACCTTCAGTCCGCTAGCGCTACCCGGTCGTGGGTTCGGATCCCACCAGAGGCATGGTCGTTTATGCACTTCATAAATCACCCTCGCACACTCTATTACCCACGCACAAGTAAATTGGAATACTTATGTGGGCATCATCCGCAGCAAAAAAAAAAAGATCTTCAACAACATTTTACAGATTTCAAGTATAGCAGCACACGAAAGAGTTTTAACACTGTCTTGGTACTAAGATGATGAGTAACAAGGGCTGAAACTGGCTGAGTTGTCAAAAACAAAATAGTTTCCATCTCCCAAAATGCCTGTCATTCAATCAAAACTACTGACACATGAAATGTTAACACATATAGTTCAAGAGTTGAAAGTTAAATGTTGATTGCTGAATCCCCAAACAAAACTACTACATCTGAACCAATCTTAATATCAATTCAAATAAGAAATTCATCAAGTAGTTTCGTTCGAGTGATCCATGCGAATATCTACTTCCGGTTGTAATCTAGGAGTACTGGAAGGAGGCTTTTCTGCTGAGTAGTACAGTTGGGGAAGAATATTTTCACGAGCAGTAAAGAATATTATATAGCCGCTGATACCGACTGCCATTACAGCAGTGTCTACACTAGGGCGATTTTTAGTGCGTTTCACTCTTGTTTCCAATGCTCATATCCAGCATGCTTTAGACACTAAGAAAATCGACTCATTATGGACATAGGTATTCCTGTATGACGCACGATTTTCTGTTCGTTACAACTTACAAGCATGCCTAATTATATTCAGCATGCTTGAATCGCTCAGAAAATCGACCAAGTATGGACATAGGGATTCCCTATATGACGCACATTCGTCCCCTTCATCGAGATCACCCCTCCAGTAGTAGCGATAATCACAGTAATCATCGTTGGAGTGAGGGGAGAGAACGATATCTCGCAAGAGTGTTGATATAAGAAGCAGTACATTCATTTGAGGGAGGAAGTGGATAATATAAGATGAACGAGAACATACGAGCACTGAGGAAATCTGTAAACACACCCCCGAGACATCAGCAGGAACATCATCTTCATATAGTCGGTCGAAGCAAAGAAGACATTGTGGCAAGATGGGGAAATGACTCCAGCTCGGTCAATATTGATTCAAAAATTATAAATTTGGTCTCAAATTGTAGATCAAAACGTTTTCTACAATTTGAAACCAAATTCATAATTTTTGAACCAATATTGATTGAGCTGGAATCATTCTCCCATCTTGCCAAAATGTCTTTTTTGCTTGGGAAGGCTAGTACGGCCTACACTTCCCTCAAACTTCTTGGGACCTATTTGAATTCCCTTTCCTTCTCCACTCAACAAAGTCCTTCCCTCTTCTTTTGCAAAGCAACAGTATTACAAGGCGCCATCACTTATAGGCCTATTCCTATGCAAAGATTCCCTCTGTATGTTGATAGAGATAAGTACAGACATCATTTTCTGCTGTCTACACCCTCGGTAATCATTTCCTACTTCCTGATTCACAAATTTTCAACCAAGTTTATAGCCGAATGCTGTAGATGTTTTATTTCGAAGGGAAGAATATATTGCATTATTATATGGACATGTTTTCTATCTTGCCACCTTGCCAGCATTCGATGCACAATTCAATGTTTATTATTAGTTATTGAATCATATTCAATGAGAAAGTACAATGAATTCAATGTTTGGAGCAGTAAGATCATGGATGATAAGTCAGTATTAAAATAAATTTTTTTATGTATTGAGTTCTTGTGAGAATGCTTGTAATTTTATGGCTTCAAATTTCTCAAATTGGTAAATTATTTTTCAAGTTTTCAATCTTTTCTCTTTGATGTACTGGTATCAATTTATTTCATTCATCGACCTCACAAATTCAAATTTTTTAAATTACTTTTCCTGGATCGAAAATAATGTGTTAAAAACAGTGATGTGATTCATAGCCTCATTTGGACAATATGAACATTTTATCAAAATTTGGGAGAGAAATGGTACAGGGCTCAGCCTAGTTTTTTCCTCCCTGGTCATAATAATTATTATGATTACAGTATATTGTACAATAAATAAATAAGAAGAAATGTACAGTTTTCTTATTCAACTAGAAAATAATAAATTTTTTTGAGGAGACTGTTCCCAATAAGAAGTTGAATGAGCAGTCTCAATAAACATATTATTTTCTTCCTTCTGTTAATCTCATAGAAGATTGCCAACAAATCAAAAATAATAAATTTTTTGGAGGAGACTGTTCCCAATAAGAAGTTGAATGAGCAGTCTCAATAAACATATTATTTTCTTCCTTCTGTTAATCTCATAGAAGATTGCCAACAAATCAAAAATAATAAATTTTTTGGAGGAGACTGTTCCCAATAAGAAGTTGAATGAGCAGTCTCAATAAACATATTATTTTCTTCCTTCTGTTAATCTCATAGAAGATTGCCAACTTTTCACAGCCAACCACACTTCAATCAATCACATAGACAGCATTCTACACTTTCCACAAGAAAGTATACAGTCATATTATACACAAAATTGAAGAATGATCTATTCTATTAAAAGTGTGACAAGAATCACAATAGATCATGAATAATTAAATATTAACTTGAATAATTGAATACTATTCAATGCCTAATAATAAAAAATGCATGCTTTCAAAAGTCTCCCACAAAGAGTAAATTTGAAATCAATTTGTTGTGGTTAAGTGGTATAGTGGACATAAATGTCCAAACTTCGTACCGTCATTGCAATATTGAGAAGTTATCCTATTCTAAAATTCATTCGAGCACTACATACATTATTCTACACTCAGTATAGAAATCACAATAGGAATGGAATTAATTTATTAGAATAAAAATCAATAGAAACATCACAATATGCATGAGAAGAAATAAATGCTCATACAGTTTACTAAATCACAACCAAATTTATCTTCATCTGATGTTACACTCAAATTCCAGAAAATGCTAGCACTTGAAATAAGCTTTGAAATGAGTGCCAAGTGAACAATGCGGCAATCGAGGCAGCTTCGTTACCAAAGTTTTTTTTGGGGGGGGACGAGGGGGGTAATCCGAGCACAAGGTACCCTATATAATTTAAAAACGAGGAGCAAGTGTCCCCTAAGCTCGTTCATCTGTTTCCGTGGGATTTTTTTTCTCGTCGCAAGAGAAGAGAAGAGAGGCATGTTGCCTTGTTAACATGTCCTGTGCGGCGCTGCTCTGTTAGCCAGTATAGTCTGTCCAAGCAAAGAAGACATTCTGGCAAGATGGGAAAATGACTACAGCTGGTTTAATATTCGTAAAAATTATGAATTTAGTCTCAAATTGTAGGTCAGAATGTTACCCACAATTTTAGAACAAATATATAATTTTTTAACCCATATTGACGGAGCTGGAGTCATTTTCCCATCTTGCCAGAATGTCCTCTTTGCTTGGACAGACTGTAGTAGGCTGCAGCCCGAAGCCAATTTCTGGGACCGTCGCTCTAAGCGGTCCTGATTTCCCTCGACGCTCTTTTCTAGATAACTCATTACGGCGGAGAGAGACAAAATAAAGACAGAGGGTAAGAGAGAGAGAGAGAGAAAGAGAAAGAAAATACCCATCCTTGTTGAGTCACGTGCCATTGATGGCGCAAAATAATACTTCAGCGTCAGCTCCTCAACGTTAATATTTTCCGCATCCAAGATTTGTCACATTTGTTGAATAACTAAACTCAGAATTATTAGCCGAGCTCCATGTTACGAATATAATGGACGTTAGTTGCAGACTGACACACACACACACACACATGCCAAGAGGTTCAAGACCCTTGAGACAAAAAGGGTCAGACTGGCTGATTTGGCAGATGGCCCTGTTAAAAATTGAAGAGACGTTCTTTCAAGTTATATGACAGCCTCATTGTGCTTTCCGACTACAAAGCTCACTCACTCATTGTCTGTTCTCGGTTGACAGCGTGACAAGCATGTACGTTGATCTATGTTAAATATGAAACACTAGATCTAACACAATGGAAACCCAATAATTGAAGAATAATCACTGGATAATAGGCTACTGACTAGGTCAAAGAAAATTCATCATAAATATTAGGGAAATCTTGCACTAAGCCTTTAAAAATAAAAGCCTTTAAAGTCATAAGTATAAAAATGATAAAACTTGTAAAACCTTTACATCAAATGTTCATATAAAAATGTAAAACTTTACATCACAAAAATACATTAATAATAGTAGTCTACAACCCCTAAATCCCTATTTATTGTTACTTGTAATTTACTGAATTTAATAACTCTAAGGTTGAATGTAAAAGAGTACCTGTGACTGTGAGTTCTAACTTTGTAACAAGCCAATAAATAAATTAATAGTTCGGGCAAGCTGAGAAGAGACGCCGTCAAATTCAATTAACATTGTAACGACGTTTCTTCTAATCATGTTTGAAATGTCTACTATTTGTTTATTGTGATTCAATGAAATACCTTCTGATCCTTATGAAAATACATTCTTATAGAAGATAATGTGGCCTACATCAAGAAAGGTTGTTCAAAAATTTTGTTAGAATTTATGAAACTACAAGTTTTATCATTTTTCTAGCCTGACTGTTCAATCAAGTCTCATCCTATTAAAAGTAAACTCAACAATAATTATCTTTTTATCTCAATTTGGAAGGGAAAGAACAATTGAATCTTGTTTCAAGTAATGGAGAATCAGTGATTCTAAACCAAACATGAATTAAACAATAATACAGTAATAACAACAATCTATGACACAATAGGTAAGGTATTCTGGAATAAACAACCATAAATATTATACGAATGAATCAATGATAGTGACACAATGACACTGAAGGATTCCGAATCCGAAGAGTGGATAGTAGTAAAATAAAGGTAGCATAGATATCAATTAATGTTCGAATGAAAAACAGGCCATTCAATTTGATCACTCCATATGAAAAATGTAATACCGAATCACTTGATTCGTCAACGCCTATAAAATACAGCATGCATGTCCAGGAGAGATGAAGCTCCTGTCACTCGATTGATCGTATGTAGTTCACTAGATGGACTCCACTATAAACGTTCAACAGTTAAATTTTGATAGGTGTCAAAACGTAAACTGTCAGTCATTTATCGAGTGAAAACGGCCCCGTTTACACAATTTTTACACGCGGCTGTAACATGTTCACGCGTCGTTCAGAGGCGTTTTACGTCCGATACGCCACTAGACGGATTGGGTCGCAAGGCTAGAATGCCGAATTGCATTCCCAGTAATCGTCAAGTTGCTCGTTAACCTCTAAAATAAACTTGAACGATTCTCAAGAGGAAACTAATGGGACTTGAAATTTGAAATGTTGGAAAAAATTTGTCCTATAGCGGCTATGGGTGTATTTAGAAGAAACTTGAAATTTTTAAATTTACGAAGAAGGTGCTCATGAACAGGAATGGTGTAGAAATAAGTAATTAATATCATGAGTAATAAATATATTAAAATTAATAACAAAAATGGAGTGCTGGTAAAATGTGTGAATTATAAATTGTGTTACATCTAATTACATAGTGAATTTAAATTAATAATATTATACAGTAGAAATTGAATAGCCTATGTGAAGGAGACGGATTTGGCGTGACACCCGTTGTCTCCTTTGTTGAATAAATAATGAATAATTGTTTCCATTGAGAGATTATTTCCTGGGTTTTCAAACTATTTCCTCAAGAATGAAGTTCGCTCAGTTCAAGTATTTATTTATCTATTTAAAAAAGTTGCAGTACAAAGTTGAACTCAAATTACTCAGCAAGTGACAAAGATAATACTAGTACAATCAGAGTAGTAAATTCATAATCGATGAAAAAAGGGATATTTGGAAAAAATATATTTTCAAGAATTTGATGAATCTTGAAAATACTCGTTAATGATGATAATACTCATGTTTACTGAAGTCTTTGATCGGAAAAGTGATACTGTAATTTAGTTTTAGAGAAGAGATATGGTTTCAAAACTAAGTAGAGACTTAGTGCATCATATTAAGATTAGAACACATAAAAATTAGATTGAGTTAAAAATAAAAAATCATGATCTTTTATAATGATAATTTTTTACGGCCTCGATGAGTTGTTAATGGAGTACTGTTGAGCCTCATTGAACTAATAGTCCCCTTTTTTATTAGGATGGAAAACAAATTATTAATTCCAATTAATTACTATGGTTAGTATATCAGTAGTGTGTACAATTCTAGATTCAGCTTATCTACAGATAAAAGCGGAATCCTCCCCTTCTAATATTACAGCTCCAGTTTTTCAACCAACTTCCAATCGTGTAATAATCATAGTAGTTTCTTTGACAAAAAGAGCAGTTATTATGATATATTCGTCGACAATAAATTAAAACCAGGCCAGATGGCCTCTGAACACATATCCCCAGTGACATTATTAGTCATTGCAGAGTATGCCATTAAATTGGGGTCATTACACTGGGCCAGAACATGTCTCTTGAACAATGAATGAGACTGCAATTGTAAAAAGAGGAATCCAACAGCTTGTTTTTCATACTTGGAAACAAATTCCTAGAATGAGACTTTATTAAACATTAGTGGAAAATTGATGATAATACCTCTGTGGATGAATCATCAGCATAACAGCAGATCTTACATCAATCACTCTGGCTCCTTATTTTATGTTGCTCTTATTTATCAAGTTACTCTTCTTCTTTAAATCATGATTATTCTCAATAAATGAATCAATGACTAATATCAGGAGGTCCATTCCTTTTCCAAGTATTTGTTAATTGATACCGGACTCGGAATATAGTAATAAACAAATACAAAAATACGTTAATTTGAGATTCTCTCCCCATTATTGACCGAACTTCTCATTACATGATATGAAAGTGAATTATATTGATATTTATCAATAACACACATTGTTGTAGTAACACACATTCTTGAAGCATAATTAGAATTCGTTCAAATACAATAATATTTCCGGGTATACGAGGAAAATCAACATCAATTATATTCCAGCCAACAGCTAGGGATTTAAGACGGACAATACCTATAGTAGGAGGAAATTTCAATACATCTTATTGCAATTGTAGTCTATTGGAGGAAATTCAATGTATCAGGTATTCAAATATTGAAATTAAATACATTATCAATTCGATGAACTGATTTATATAAGCTAATTGCATCACCATATTTTGATAATTATTGACTGAAGCGTTACACTAAAGTTTGCAAATTGAAGATTGATTTGATTTCTACTAAAAATTAGTCATCTCTCATTACCCACGCAAAAGCCTTTGGCATCAAAAAATATATATAATAATTATTACGAGTATCGTGGCCATTTGATAAAACGTTCCAATGAGAGAATATTCCAGAAATATTATGCATTAACATTTTCTCTTTAGTACTTTGAAAATTGAGGTTTGAATTGAGAAAAGTTTCAAGCAAAACATAGGTATTCTAAATTCAAAACTACCTATGCTGCATGTCGGATCCTTGATTACTCCCTTGTATCGACTTATTTTCAAACTAATTGAACAAAAATATGACTTGAAAATCCTGAATGTCGAGATAATCCTTTGTCTGAAACGCCTTTGATAGGAATCGATTAGTAGGACTGTGCTGTTGCGATAAATCATAAGTCATCTGTAACGGTCAACATGTCACAAACAAGGGAGTCAGTTGGAGCTGATTTGGGCGTATAAAAATACGACTGAAGGGTCACCGAGGGATAATCTTCAAAGGGTTTAGATTGCAGTTGACCCTCTCTGATTCAATCACCCACGTCAACCCTTGACTCACCCCTTCCCACCAACTCACATCCCGCCAACCCACACTTCCAATCAAATTTCGTTTAAAATGTTACTCAATCAAGTCTAACGAAGTCTGATACTATCGATTGATAAACCTCCCACTAACGGCAAAACTCTGAACTAGCAGCTTACGGATCTGCTACCAATTTGAATATCATCGAGTCACAGAAAGAAATCACAGTTCAACGATTTTCTACTCTTAGGAAAACATCAGATAAAAACACAAAATACAATTTTCCTGACAGTTTCAATGCGAAAATAGGGAATAGCTTCCAGTAAATTGAACTCCTCTACTCTAACTTGTTACCAGATTCAAAGTTCGAGCAGCTTCGAGTGATATTTCAGAGCGTCAACTTCAATTTATCCAAATTTGGGAGATAAAATAATAGCGAGGGAAAAGCATGTGTTTTACCTCCCAAATAATTTCAATTTGATTTCACATACAGTATGTTTAAATCTTCAATACATGAGTAAAATCTGAAATGAGATCATTCTTTGGAAATTTAAACTAGTAATTTATAACTACGATTGAGGAAGCTAGTGGAAAAATATTGATAAAAAACAGGAATTATAACATCGATAAAGAAAAGAACATAAATATAATATGAAAAGCATAAGGTGTGTCAACTTCAATATTTACTTTTTCTTAGGACTACTTTATCAATGTTCTCCATTTGAAATAAGAATCACAGTACCCTTTTGAAATTTATCACCTTTACAAAATATTATAGCCTACAAAAGTGTATTTTCAGTGGGTAATCATGTATCAGCAGATTGATAAGATATTCTATTTAATAAATTTATGACTTACTAAAGAATAAATTATTCGAATACATCTTCTTCACACCTCTGTACTCGATCTTGATTTTCCAAAGTTTACAGTACTTACTGCTTGCTTAACCTTTTTTGAGCATGTTTTCTGCTTCATTCCACATAAATTCTACATGCTCACTAACAAGAATTGCCCAATTCTCTGGAAGCACGCATCTCTTGCACGAATGATTGGGTAATGTAGACACAAAAGACCTTTCCAACAAAGAAAGCAGTTTCTGTTTGAGAAACACGACGAAGACTTGATAACAAGTTGTTGGCCTTTATGGATGGGGCTGGAGCAGTAGGCGCAAGTTGTAAATTAGATCAGGTCCCTGTTCATGTGTAGCATATTGAGTGTTCGTTCACTTATGAAATTCACGGGTCACTTATGAAGTAACTTCCCGGAACATTCCAGGAATCAATGAGTCATGTTAGTAAACGCAATGAAATAAATGGAAGTGAAGATAATTATTATATAATGAACGTCATCTTCATCTTTCAACCTACTATGAATTAACACTTGATGTGAAAAAATCGATGTTGCCCAAGAGAAACTTCATGATCAAATCGAAATTGAGAGCAAATAACAAAAGAATATAATATAAATTAGATGTAATAAAAGCATTTAAACTTATGAAAATCTTCTGAAGATCTATTCCGATTTGATACAATTGAGAAACGGACATTTAAGAGAAATATAAGAAATATTTATAATAAAAAAGATATTAGCAGATAAATAAGAATAATCTTTAGAAGATTATGAGATCAAATGTTCTAATAATTGAAGAGCTCCGAAGGGGACAATGAGCACTGAGAAAAGATTTTTGTAAATTTAAACAGAAAATCATATTTATATTTTTAATTCTGCAACACAAATTAATGATAGGATTGTTTGTCAGAAGTCAATATTTCAATCGGAAAAGACAATTTCCACAAACTTACAAATGACGAGGAAAAAAGTACAGAAAATACTGCCGCCAGCCTGAACAACTTATAATTTGTATTTTAATACCGTAATAATAATTCATTTGAATAAAGAACTTTAAAACTTAGGGCTGTTTAAAATAATTGAAAAATAAATAAAAATCAAACACCCTTTTTTTGAAAACTTTAAAATTATAAAAAACACATACATGTTTTGGGAACTAAGCCCATTCTCAATGTGGATAAAATAGTTATGAAATAAATAAACAAAATTAAAATATAAGTAAAATAAATCATATGCTTTCAATTGTAATCATATGATTTATTTTACTTATATTTTAATTTTGTTTATTTATTTCATAACTATTTTATCCACATTGAGAATGGGCTTAGTTCCCGAAACATGTATGTGTTTTTTATAATTTTAAAGTTTTCAAAAAAAGGGTGTTTGATTTTTATTTATTTTTCAATAATTCATTTGGTATGAAACATTTCTTCCTTCCTTCCTTAATTGTTTTTTTCTTATCAACCCCTTATTATGCTTAAGGTTAAGTTAATCTTATAACTCTATTTTTCTTGATTTTTATTTATTATGTTCCTTGCTTTTTTTCTTTCTCAATTACATTAAATTTCTTTTCTTATTTCATTCTTGTTAAGATTGTTAATAATTTACAACAAATGACGTAATTGTATTTTTTTATACTTAATTTTAGTCTAACGTTGTGAATAATTTTGTATTGTATTGAAATGGCACCTGCTGAAAAACCCAAGGTTTCAGCAGGACCAAAAAATGTAACAGTTTATTTCAAATAAAATTGATTGATTGATTGAAACAATGTAATATTTAATTTAAAATTAGACGAAAGTTCAACCGAACTTTCGAAGTAAGAAGTATTATCTCAATGTGCTTTAGACTGCTACTAACACCAGCCAGTTACGCCATTTTGCGAGAAAAAGAAGAGGGGAGAGCTGAACTCTGACTCCGCCCACAACCAATGGCAGGCCTTTGTAACGCTGCACGGATTGACCAATCAGAGGCGACCAGCCTACCAGCCTTCTACTCATTTTTTCCATTGGTTCCATTCATTCGATTGCATGAATTTTCGCTCAACATGACTCAACTTGAAATCGTATGAGTTATTAATTTCTCAATTTCATATCCTCGCGATAAAAGCAACATGAATGACTTTAGCACTGGCAGCTCGTACCCACGAAACAGTTGAAGTGCTAAACAGTAAAAGATACGGGCACTTCACCTGTTTCGAGGGGAACGAGCCGCCAGTGAGGCGGCCCTAGTTTGATCCCGTTCATTTGAATCAATTATTGAGCAGATTCTCAAAATGAAATGAACAAATTATAGAAACTACAATAAAAACAACACACTAATTGCAACTTTCAACTTTCCTTTCCATATATTTTCCTAGTTTCCATACATAAATTTCCTAGTTTTCAAAGCCTTAATAATATGTTAACCTATTTTTTCTTAACAAAATTAAAATTCATTATATTTCAGAATTCACAATGATAATGAACATTTTAATAGACATAATATCAACAGATCAAACCCGCCAATCTACTGATTGTTTCCAAAACCATAATCTCTAATCCCACATTATACTCCAACAGCCAATTTAATTATCACCTCAGTCGAGATTGAATTGGTCGCCGTTTTTCACTCAAAAGCTAGTGAGTGCCATCACTATGAACTACGAGTTGGCAAAGTTGGAAATTAGTATAATTGGAAGCAAACAAGTTGCTGCGCTCGAATAACAGAAGTAGTTGGTGGTCGAAGGGGGGGGAGAAGGGTTATGGGAAGAAGCAGTTTACGCTCCAATTTGCTTGCGAGTGGTCCGAGTAGTGAAAAGGCGGGAGATCAATCGATGCCTTTGACGTGGCCTGCACGGGGACGGCACGGACAAACTTTTCGACCAGCAATGAGCCCCGGCAATTAGAACTCAAGTCGCCTTGTCCGACGGTGCTCTCCTCACCGCAAAACACCACCAAGTTCTCTGAAATGACATTTCGTTTCCCTCACTCACTGACTCACCTAAGTCATCATCTAAGTACTCTTCACGTGAACTCTGAATCCTCTTGCAGCGGATTACTCGACTTGTTCATTGGCCGAACACAGCTTCCGCCATCTTATCTATTCAGAAACGTGTGATCTCTCCTCCTTTCAAAGCAAGAGCGGCCGGCGGTCAGGTCAGCTCACTTCAATTCAAACTTAGCCAATTACATGTTATCGGAGCTGTCGATACATCATGCTACCGAGATTCAATTCGCTAAATTCAAATTGGATTTTGAGTTCGTATATACTCTTCTTGAAGGAATAACTTTATATAAGGAGAAACGATATTATAATAGTACTTTTGAACAGTGAGAATATTATCACTATTTTTATGAGTGGAAAAATAAGAACGTTTTACTAATGATTTGCCAAACATCATTGTCACTTTTTTCAGAGTTAAAATTAAGTGAGTGAAAAAACGATATAACATGATTTTAGACATCTTTATCTAAATTGGAATGGAAGTTTTGGACGAACGCATGTTTTTTCATTCCTTTTATTGTATTATTGTTAACAAATAAACTCACATCATGTATGTAAGTTACATAGTAGTTAATTTTATAAATAGTAGGCCTATAATAAGTGTTGAGAATAGACTATGGTCATAGAGCTTACTAAAATTATTATTTTAGGTACTATATCAATATCTACTCAGTTTTGAATTCTTACTATAATTTGAACGATTAGGCCTGGGAAACACTATATGCAACACAACTTTCAATCTCGTTCTGGTTGAGTAAAGGACAAGTAGGTTAACGAGTTTTCAGCTTAATCAAGACAAATGGATCAAACAATCTAATACCACCTTGAAAACACTTCTACTAATCAATCACTGATATTGATATTTATTTTTTGATTACAATAATACTAATGTGTATTACAAATCACAAATATCGACCATCAAGTATCTGATGAGAGGATGATTGTAACTGATCATCGTTTCCACGAAATTCTCCAACCAATCAAGTTCAGATTATCAAACTCGTTGCAAACATTGCTTGAAATCCGACTACCAAACCAACACACTTTCATCAACTTCTAATACGGTATCGCTACTTGATCAAATTGATCAACCAAATATGAGAGAGAATGGCAAATATGAATGTCATGTAACATGATCATCTCCACCATATCTCTGATACAGTTTCAGAGATGATTTGATTCTGTGCGGGATTGGTGAAGAGACGTATGGTATAGTCTGTCCAAGCAAAGAAGACATCCTGGCAAAATTTAAAAATGACTCCAGCTTGGTCAATATTCTTTCAAAAATCATAAATTTGGTCTCAAATTACAGATCAGAATATTTTCTAAATTTTGAGACCAAATTTATAATTTTTTAATCCAATATTGAACGAGCTGGAGTCATTTTCCCATCTTGTTAGAGTGTCTTCTTTACTTGAACAGACTGTAGTAGCTCTTACAAAGAGCAACAATGTTTGGAAGCCGGAATTGGCCAACTGATCAACCTGTGAATATAGTCTGTCCAAGCAAAGAAGACATTCTGGCAAGATGGTAAAATTACTCCAGCTCGGTCAATATTGATTCAATAATTATAAATTTGGTTTCAAATTGTAGATCAGAATGATTTCTACAATTTGAGACTAAATTAATAATGTTTGAACTAATATTGACCGAGCTGGAGTTATTCTCCCATCTTGCCAGAATGTCTTCTTCGCTTGTACGGACTATACCTGTAGATTTGATATCGATAGGAATTCATTGCCTAATTGATACGGTTCGGTCGACATGTGCCGTGCAATTGTTTCCCTTGCGCAACACAAACGTTTACAGTGGCCTGAGTACATAGTATATTGCACTGTTCGCCTCCAATACCAGACAAGTTTGCAGTCTGATAACACACATTGCTGCTCTCATCAATTTAACAACTTTGTGTTTGTGGTTATGCACAAACAGAAATTCGAACAGAAATACAGAGAAATGTCTGTCACTAACTATGTATCGTGCATGATATCTGAAATCTGTAGCGGGAAATTATTGTTTACGTTTGACCATACCAAGAATTCTATTCGGGAGAATTCACTTGTGGTATAGTTGGGCTCGAATTGTGTATTAATGAATGATACATATTGATACATTATCGGTTCATAAACAGTATATAAAGTATCGGTTTCTCTTCGTAAGGATTGCTGAGGACGAATAGGGTATAGTCTGCTCAAGCAAAGAAGACCCTCTGACAGGATGGGAAAATGACTCCAGCTTGGTCAATATTTGTTCAAGAATTATAAATGTGGTCTTAATAGTAGATCAAATATTGTTTCCTACAATTTGAATTCAAATTGATAGATTTGAACCAATATTGACCGAGCTGGAGTCGTTTTCCCATCTTGCCAGAGTGTCTTCTTTGCTTGGACCGACTACACATCGATCAGTCATGTGGAAAGTTGATACTGTATAGCACAATAGTAAACTTTTAGTCAAATATGAAAATTATGTGCGGTATGCGATAAAAATTATGTCTCCATTAAATTAATATAATCGAGATTAATCCTGAACGGAATGATGAGCTATATTAATAAAGTATGGTACATTGAAATCAATGAAAAAGAGAATCACCAGAAATTAACTGAAAGACACCCATCACGATGGCATAAATATGGAAACATTTACTTTAAAAAAATCCTATGCTCGATTTGTGGATACACTCAGAAAGCTATAAAGTGCAGCAAAACGATTGTCATAAATTGAGAATTTTTTTAATAATAAACTGATAGAAACCTATCGATAGCAAGAATTTTTAAAAAATGACAAAAATAATCCTAGGTCCGATTTGTGGATACACTTGGAAGGCTCTAAAGTGCAGCAAAATTTTTGTCATTCGATACAATTTCGACCCTTCACACAGGGGAAACGATCTATTTCCCCTATGCAAGACAACATTTTTGAGGTTTCAATAAGGTTTGATCGGGTTGAGAGCGAGCCCTTTAGCCAAGGGACAGGCTTAAGAGGGTACAGGGTGGCTCGACCCCCAGCTATGCGGTGCACGGCTTGTTTGATAGCGTCGAGGTGTCAACACGACAAAGCCACCACTGCGACAACACCTGACACCCTTGTCCGTCCACATCTCAGTACTCAGTTGACCCCCGACCGGATTAGACGAAACCCCCCCCCCTCACAGAGCACCCCCATCATACAACAGACTACAACTACACACTCTTATTACCACAGGAACGCCGAGGCATACCAACTCGCCACCCCACCCTACAACACTGTCTGCAAAAATCCAAGTCAAACAACTTGACACTCGGGCCTATTTGTGAAAGTAGTGGGATTTTGTTACATCAAACTGCACATAACTTTTTCAACTCATTTTTAAATGAGATTTTAGGCCTATCTGTGAAAAGAGTGGGATTATGTTTCATCAAATTACACATAGCTTTTTAACTGACTTTTAAGATCTAGGGTCTATATTCGTGGAAGTAGTGGGATTTTATTACATCAAGTAATACAGTAAAACTAACAATTTGATTGATATAGATTAACAATATAATAAGAATTGAAAATTGAACTTCAAATAAAACTCATTTTAAACTTGAATTTAGAAATCCATGGAAGTTCCCCAAAATTCCACCCACATCAGATAGTAGAAAGAATGAAAGTAAGCAGTGTCTTCTCAGTCACACATCCTCCCGCGGAGAAAGGAAGTTGAAACAATCGATGCTTTCTAAAAAAAGACACATTTATCTATTCTTCCTAGCCACTTTCCATCGGCTTCCTGTTCCGGTTTCGCTCCCGTCGCGAGGAGAAGACATTTTCTTTTTATAGCCGCTATTGCAGTGCGCGGTGACGTGGCAAAGACAATCACAAGGCTGCAGGGAAGGGAAAGACGAAAACATTCAAAAGGAGGGACTTCATTCCTTACAGCGCAAAACGAATGCCAGGGAGGGGACAGTTATTGAAATGGAAAAAGAGTAATTTCAATCTACAAAATGGAACCAGCCCAAGAATGGGATGCATGTGTGAACACAAACGGACGATAAAAGGGGACTCGTAAAAATATAGATTTCGACACAAAAAAGGGGACGAAAAACTTGAGGAACACCGCTGGAGTCTTCTGCAGAAGTGGAAAAAGATGTTGTTGGAGTTTATTTTTTCAGGGGTTGCAGGGACACTCGTGATTTAATAACAATGAAATGGAATTTATTGCTTCGTTTCGAGTTTTTTAACATGTTATTTGTTTATTGTTGCAGAGAGAAGTCTTAAAGATGAAAGAATTATTGGATTTTATGCTATATTGGAGATATACTGCAATTTATAGAATAAATTATATTGCAATTGAAATATTATTCTGTATGATTTATATTGAAAAAAGAACTTAAAAATCACAGTATCCTTGTAGTATTTGTAGCTGTGCCATTAGAGCTATTCTAAAGTGCAGAATCATTTTAATTTGTAAGATTTGTTATTAGAAGTATCATTCTTGTTGATAGGCAGAATGGAATCTAACAAGTTGGTTTGTATTGGCTCAATTAGTTAAAATTTCCAATCTCATATTAAAAACGTTAAATTAAATCAATCCTTTATCAACCAAAATAGTATCTAATCTTGAATCATGAATGGAATCTTGTTGTATCCATTGTTCACCAAGTGAATCATTCTAATTGTGCTGTAGATTACAAGATAGTGGAATCAAGATTTGTTTAAAAGGCGGTAGCGAATAGGCTCGACTAAAAGTAAAGCAAGCTGTCACAAGCCTTCAGAAGTGGATGAAAGAAACTTGAGAGCTGCCGGAGAAAGATATGTTAATTCGCAAAAGTGAGGTGGAAAAGAGAAGCAAAATGGGAGCCTAATGTGGAAGCAAGGTAGACTGAGAAGTATGGTGGCAATTCATCACAATTCTGATTTAATTAGAACGCGGCGGCTAAAGTGAGAGTGGGAGGTGGAGTGGAGTTTAGTTACTTGTGCAAATATACGTAAAAGAAGGGGAGAAACGTAGGCCTACTGCACTGGAAAACCTGGAAGCCTGTCTCAGAAGTACTCTAGAGCTAAAGATAACTTCCAGACAGAGATGATTCTCCTCCAATTTCTTTCACAACACGCAACAGTCTGGATTTCTAATTTAGATAATGATTATTTATTATTTTTCCTGGTATAGGTTAATCAGTTCAGTTTCCGTTCTGATTCACATTCTAAGATATACTCTGTCCAAACTTAGAAGACATTCTGGCAAGATGGGGAAATGACTCCAGCTTGGTCAATATTAGTTCAATAATTATAAATTTGGTCTCAAATTGAAGAAAATATCTTGATCTACAATTTAAGACCAAATTTTGAATTTTCGAACAAATATTGACCGAGCTGTAGTCATTTTCCCATCTTGCCAGATTGTCTTCTTCGCTTGAACGGACTACACTAAGATAGTGCAAATTTCAAGAAAGGATGAATGCGAATAATACTGCAATCTTCCCTGAGGCAAGTTAGTAAGCTCTTGTGAAAACACGCAAGTAAGTGTATTCGACCTCAGTGGCAACGAATTCAAGGCTTATACCGATTAAACTGTTATGATCACTTCTGGAAACAGATTACAACCGGATTAGTTGCTTTGTATGAATACGCCGCTCTGGATTTCATTTAGGAGCTTAATAGTTTATTTTGTTTACACAAGTCATTGTATTGAGAACCGAGCACTGCTTCTTAAGATCCAATGAAAAGGGAATGTGGAGGGATTTGAGAATTCTAGAACAATATTAATAGACAAATATTGATCTAGGGAAACAATTGTATTCTAGGAATTAGTCGGGGGACTTGACTGTGTAGTAAATGTTACTTAATATCTATACAAACAATTCTAACATACACTGAAAATGAATCAGAACTTGAGAACAATTTGTGATAATATTGTCATTGGTTGATAAATTTAGAAGAAAAAAATATTTTCCGATTACCTTTCTTTTTCAAAATTAACTTGCAGTACGGTAGGCAGGAAATTATCTTACCTGGAAATGAAGAAAGGATAGAAATTAAATTTACTTTAACAACACATTCAATTAAAGGAAGTTGAATGTATCAGTAGTCAACCATAAAACAAAGTTATTTCACAAAGCTCTTCAAAATATTGAAGGATTCTTACAACAAATACAACAATGGAATAAATTTCTCAACAGAATAAACAACTAATGTAAGAAACTTAATTTAATTGAAGTACTATTAAAAGGAAATAATTACCAAACAAAGTAGGCTACCAAGTAAGATGTACAAATGTTTCCTTTTTGTCTAGAGCTACTATCAATGTATTTCATTTGAATATAAAAAAACTAAAAGGGTAGCCTACTACCGTGAATTTAATTTCTATCCATTACCATAAGGTTCAAAGTATAATAGACTAGAAAACATTAAAAAATTTATGAAGTAAAGTATTTTTAATGTTGAATCACGGTTGCTCTTGGAGAAAATATAACAGTAAACCAAGAAATGCATCATGCATAATCACTTGTGGGTCAAGGGAAATTGCGTTAAAAATAACGTCTTCTGTTCAACCACCTAGTAAACACGCAAGTTAAGTCGACTTCTCACAATATATGACGTCATACGTAATCATTGATGTGAGAGCAATGTTGTTGAAGGTAGCCTGTCCAAACAAAGAAGATCTTCTGGCAAGATAGGAAAATGGCTGCAGCTCGGTCGATATGAATTCAAAAATAATGAATGTGATCTCAAATTGTAGATCAGAATGTTTTCTACAATTTGAGACCTAATTTATAATTTTTGAACCACTATTAACCGAGCTGGGGCCATTTTCCCCATCTTGCCAGAAGGTCTTCTTTGCTTGGACATACTAAATCAGGGAAAGCCAAGGCTCTGAGCACGAGCTAAGAGCAGAACTAAGGGTTGCTATATAAGGTCTCATCTTATGCTTATACTACCATCCTGTATAATAGCTCACGGGTCATCTGCATTGCATTAATCAACCTTTATGATACGATACCTTACATCTTGTTTTGATGGGCTCATCAACTTCATACCTCATTTATTTCCTAGCGAAGACGACCAAAGTAGTATTAAGCGTAGGAGGTACTACTTGCAACTTGACAAGTACTTCAGCTACAATATAAGCTTTGCAATAAATATATTTTATAAAAATCGTATCGTGGATGAGAAGAAACTTTGAAGTATGATGTAAATTTTCCACTTTACCCATTACAAAACTGACATCAAACTAGAAGAAGAATCCCAGTGAAAGTATGAACAAGAATCGTATTGAAATAATAGTATTGAAATATAATTTCTTTCCCAAATTCAAACAATTCTTCCGTCTTTGATGTCATCCTATATTATTTTCTGTCTTGAAAATATTATGAGCATTCTCACATGTCTGTTGAAACACTCATGCTTTATAAAAGTGTAGAGAAATCTATGTTTTCCAAAATACTTCAGGAAAACGACGAATACAAAGACAATAACAAGAATAGAATTCCATTAAGGCTAAGAAAAATCCAATAAAATTATGTATATTGTACAATAAATAAATAAATTCCTTCTACTCATTTTTCAGTACAAAAACATCTCACAGATATAACAGCATTCTGTTTCTCGGAAATGTTCATAAAATTCGAAGCAGTGGTTAACCAGGATGAAATTGCTATTCGAGTGGTCGAAGGTTTTTTATTATATTCCGGGAACTTCTATTGGAAGGAAAATATTAGATGTTTCCTCAATCTTTTGCTCCTCTCTATGCTATTGCATTAATCTCATGCTATTCTTTCAATACTTTTTAGCCTGCTCAAAGGATAATAATTCTCTGAGAAAATCCTATTTATTATTATAATGTAATAGTATATTACACAATGAGTTTGGAAAAGGCGTTTTTACAAACGAATAATTATGTTTTCCAAACGAGCGGTACGCGAGTTTGGAAATGGTATTTACATACATTAATTCGCTTTGTATTTGTAATTTATTTCAAATATTAATATTTCGCTTATCGTAAACTTTGGAATTGTACAATACCTGGTTAAGTTACAACACTATAAAATGGCTACCTCCGTTCCCACCGCTCGCGACACCGTTTCGGCGCTGGTTGCACCAAATAATTCTGAGAACTTTATTGGTGGCGCACCGCTGTGAACCAACCTTCAAATAATACGAGGTAAAGAGCCTCAGAAAAAACCAGTCAAAAAATCGGAAAAGAGCCCCAGCCAATTAGTCTCAATGAGCTCATCCAATAAACGCAAGTCGGGAGTGCTAGTTGTGACCTATTGCATGTAAATTCCGAGTAAGATTTCATTGTATCTCCTATCTTGAACGTGGAACTCTGGGTTGGAAGTTATATCAATTAGCGAGTACGGGACGGATCAGAGCAGTGCACTACGTCAATGGGACCGTGACAGATGTCAAGGTTAATAATCTGCCTAATGGGGCGGCGGCCCATTCCGCTGATTGCTTGCAACCTGTTCACAGAATGACAAAAACAGTGAAGCTGCATCCTCCATAACATGGATGCCTCCATAATGGAAGCCGGTACCATCTTTCGCACTAATAGCTGTGCTATTAGCTTGTAAACAAGATAGATGCTGTCGCCTACACATCAATAACCATAATGCTATTCACAACTTAATTCCCTCGATGAATTATCGCCTATTAAATAGTGAAGGCTCAAATACACATACGCGCACTTGATTGTGATTGAAATGACATTCCATTAATGTGATATTCATTTCCCTTGTTAATTCAAAAAATACAATGGAAGACTCTTTTGTAATTGCAATGACATTCTCATACATGACCTTGATATTTACTTTTTATGATTGAGAGACCATGAAAGACGGGAGGAATGTATCGGAAAGTTAATTGAAATTGCTTTTATGTTCAATACTCAACATTTATATTTGATGGGCCTGGGCGTATCCTTTGAGTTGAAAGATTAATAATTATTGTTCAATCATTTTCAATCAACTTTTTCTTAGTATTAGTATTTTATGGCTTGATATGAAGGAGCTTCGAGTATGTGATCGAAAACAATATCAGGTCTTGTATTTCGTCCTTTCAACGTTCATTAGTTGTTTGTAGTTATAAAAACTTAATATCTAATTGTCTAATATCTGCAATCTTGATTATCCTTTCCAGTTAAATGCCAAGGATGGAATATTTCAATTTTTTTATATTCAAGGTTTGACTATTTGAGAAGTGAGATGAATAATACTAATACTCTTGTACACTATACTATTTTGTAGTTTTTTCATAAATCATCATTAAAAAACAATAAGGCTTATTCGAAAAAGTAGAAATAAGAAACAAATAAAATTCAAATTCTTGATTCAAGAATATTAGAGTGGTTTTTAAAATAAACCAGCACTCATGTGGATTGGGTTTGTAAACAGGGAGATTTTAGTAGCCTACTCCTAAATTCAAATCTGAAAAAAGTTCACAAATTGGAGCCCAGTTCCAATCATAAACAGTAGAAAATTCAAAAGTATTCCAAAATTGAGAAAAAATTTAATACTAAATTATTGAACATTTGAAAAATATTAAGCTGCAATGAGAAACGCTAAAACGATTTCTCAATAATTCCTAATATTGTTTGGGAGAGAATCCAACGTTTTCCACGGTTTTCCAGTTGATTGAATGGACTGATTTCCACCGACTAACCCCTGCCAAATCCAAATCCCCGCAGCATTCGATTTGTTAATAAAGCAAATGCCGCAGAAGAGTATCGGCAAGAGCTTGAGCAGTTCAGCTCTGTAGATAAAGCTGCTCTACTGCCCATAATCCACGTACAGGGCAAGCATAGGCCACACCGCATAGAGCAGAACTACTGCACTTCGTCTAATTGAGACCACGGTGCCCCTCTCCACTCCCCCCAACAACTGTCAAATGACCCGATCTCAAAGGGGAAACTGACATCTCTCTTTATCCCTACAGTGAGACCGACGTCTCTTTTCCAACGGATTAGAAATCTATTAGCAAATTTCGGAGAGTCTCATTGCAGAAAAAAGTCTCAGCTCTAAGCAAATTGAGGAAATTTACGCTTGAACCTTTCAAGAATTTATTTAGGTGGGAAGTTTTCAAATGGCTTCTGTGGCTTTCCTTTAAATATCAGCTAATTTTTCAACCCAAATTCAATTTACTAATTTTCTTCAATTTTACAATTGTACGATCATGCCTAGTCCCTTCGTGGGCTGGGGAGCCGCGGACAAACAAAAACAAACAATGGTATCGTACGACTGAGTTGTTGTAGAATTGTTCCATAATGGTATAAAACACACTGTAAAATAAACTAAAGAATTAATATTATCAGAGTGTTTTATTTCATCTTGCAAAATTGTTTAAAGCTTGAAAGTCAATTCACACAAACAGGAACACATACTCACAAAGCAGATTTCAAATAGAT
The DNA here is from genome assembly GCA_017141385.1 of Sogatella furcifera. NCBI lineage: Eukaryota > Metazoa > Arthropoda > Insecta > Hemiptera > Delphacidae > Sogatella > Sogatella furcifera. Next base: position 6,330,469 of record CM029547.1, on the reverse strand, counting down.
TCAATTCAAAGGACATACACAGCGGTGCAACCAAAGCCACGAGAGGAAATCAGACGTGTTCTATCATAATGATAGAGTCGGTCTGGTTAATTAATTTGCAAAATCCAGAGTATGACGATGAAAAGATAACAGACAATGAAAGAAGGAAGGGGGAGTAGACTGACTTTCCTGCATTGATTCAACTCTCCCTAGACGTTCGTCACGCTGCTATTTAGACTCAAACACAGCTCCTAGATATAGAATCTTCTTAAAAGCAAAGCCTCCCTTGTTATATCTGTCTTGCAATGATCACTGACAAAACACATCCAACCCTCATAGGATAAAGCAGCCGGTATAGGGCTTCTCCTTGCATTTAGGGTTTGTGCATTTCAGAAATAACTTTCTCTTCAATCCTCATTGTCTACAAAGAGATAGAGCCCCATGGCAGGCCCCATGTGACTTTCATGTCATGCTCAGTGATGCCTGACGTATTGAGCAACCCTCAGACCAGAAATTTCATGTGCACAATAATAGTTGAGTAGGCTTCCTAAGTCATTATGCTACAGTGATTAAAAGATAGTGATGCAATTGATTATGCGAAATTTTCCAAGAGTGTGTCGATGGATCATAAAATTATTTACTATGTCGAAGTACTACCATAGATGCAGAAGACCTATAAGTATATACCTATATGGAATATAATTATACGGTGTTATACGGTTATACCTTTATGTATACTTACATAATATGGTACCATACATTCATCAATTAGCTTTCTACAACACCTGGTCTGATAGGTAGCTTTAGATTTTGAAAAACTCATATTGTTATCTAAAGAGGATTGAAAATATCACTGGAATTCCTAAACATGTGAGGTGTACATTATTGCAAAGACAATGCATTCTATCTGTATAATGTTTAGAATTGAACTGAAGTATGTTTCTTTTTAAATTATAGGGAAAGCCAAACGTCGATGTTTCTTGCTGGAGGGTAGAGGGAATTGGGATTTAAATTTTTGTAGTTTGTATCAATTTGATAACAAGTATAACATTCAATACAATGACGGTTTTGTGAAGATGACTACAAATAGTATAATCTTGAAAAGTTATAACTTCTGGAACATATTAAAAAAAATCCCAAAATGAACCAAACAAGTACTATATTCTTGATTATTGAAATTATATTAGAATTTTCATCAAGTTGTAATATGCTAGTTTCTGAGTCTACCTACTCTTCCCTGCAAGATCAACGAACGACAGTTCAAAACGGATTTAACTCTCAAATATGCCAGTAGATGGCAGCAGTTGTCAGGTGATATATTTGTCTCTGACTCCGCCTCTTAATTCTCTTCGCTGATTGGTCGACACTATGAAACGTGTTCAACTCTCAACCATACCAGCAGATGGCAGCGCTTGTCGGGTGATATACTATGACTCCGCCTACTCTCTCTCCTGATTGGTCGGCGATTCAAAACATGATCAACTCCGCTTACTGCCACCAGATAGAAGCACTTGCTGGGTGATGAATTCTATGAAATCTATTCAAATTTTAGTTTTATGTGAAGTAACTTTTACGGCTGTGGTATGTAATTTATAATCGTTTAGTATATTTACTCCGTTACTTGTTGTATCCTTAGTATATTCAAAGTACGGTACTTGAATGTATTAGCCTACTTGAAGTACATTCATAATATTAGTATTTCATGGCAGAATCTGATTGATATTGTACTCTACACAATGTATAGGTATTGTAAAAGATTGAATTAATTTTATTGAATACAATCATAATTGATTGCATTAATTTCCAAAAGAGCTGATTCAAGGATTGGAGTCAAGGGATAAGGAGATATTAAAAAGCACTGGCGGCTCGTACCCACGAAACAGGTGAAGTGCCCGTACAGCACTTCACCTGTTTCGTGGGCACGAGCCGCCAGTGTAAAAAGTAAAACAGAGAAGCAAATAGAAATAAAGACGTGGAGGGAATGAGATTGAGATAGAGAGATAGTGTAATTAACGTAGTGCAGTGATCAACGGAGAATACAAGTATGGTATAATACAATGATAGGAATCCTTCGAATGATTCCTGTGGAAGACGTGTGCTATGTTTGAGGTAAACCAGATCTGAAACCAGAAATGAACGGGATTATTACTCGACAAAGCCTTCTTCCATTATGAAAATTGATGTGCTACGTCAATTCCCACTAATTAATTCAAAATGGCATTCAAATCAATCTCGCTCGGCTAAATATGACGGTGAAACAACTCAGGAATATGATATAGTCTGGCCAAGCAAAGAAGAGCCTCTGGCAAGATGAGAAAATGACTCTAGCTCGGTCAATATTTGTTCAAAAATTATTGATTCGGTCTCAAATTGTAGATCAAAATGTTTCCTAAAATTGAGACCAAATCAATAATTTTTGAACCAATATTGACCGAGCTGGAGTCATTTTCTCATCTTGCCAGAGGCTCTTCTTTGCTTGGCCAGAGTATACCAAGACAGTGGCTGAATGGAATTTTCGACCAAATTGTTAATCAACACTCATTTCGATATTACTCATGTGGGCTATTCCACTGGCGGCTCATGCCCACGAAATAAGTGAAGTGCTCTACAATAAAAGATAAGGGCACTTCACCTGTTTCATGGGTACGAGCAGCCAGTAGTTAGTTGCAGCCGCTAAAAAATACGATTAAGAGTGGATGGTAGTGAACGGGAAAATGCCGAACGGTAAAATCAAGCCCCATAAAAACAATTAAATTTTTATCAATCTCTTGGAGCAGATAGAGCCTCTATTTATGGACAGAATTTCACGTTCTTTATGTTATTGGAAGGAGAATCCAATTCTACAGGGGCGTGACTTTTTACTTTTTCGATTTTCATTTTATTTCAATACTTCCATAGTTAATTAATTATACGATAATAATTAAAATAAACTACAAATCAAAAAAGTAAAAAGTCACACCCCTGGAGAATTGAATTCTCTTTCCAATGACATAAAAGAACGTGAAATTCTGTCCATAAATAGAGGCTCTATCTGCTTCAAGAGATTGATAAAAATTACATTGCTCTTATCGGGCTTGATTCTGCCGTTCGGCAGTTTGCCGTCTACTACTGCCAACCCTTGAATTGATTTTTCCCTACAAGAATAGTACTGTATTCCTCAACAATGAACAATCTTTGCAGAATACAGTCAATGCTTGATTCGTCCTTCAGCTATCACAGCTTAATTTTCACGAATAATACTAGGTTCCAATCTTTTGAATAATGGAAAAAAATATTTCATGAATGTTGTTGAATTGACTTCTTTGGAAAATCAAAAACCTCTCTCACATTTTTCCGATGGTTTTTCCGGAGAGACTTTTCCGGATTAAAAACGTTGAAACAATCGAATGCACAGCGCTGTTAAGCTTTTGTCTGAGGGTCGATATCTTTTTACTACAGAGCACCTGCAGAATGAAAGCGACAAAGAACTTGGAATAATATTTTGGAATGGCGAAAAAAGAGATAAACCGTTTGAGGGGATGATTTCATTCTACTGCAATAGGTCTGGCGAAACACAATAGCCAAGTAAAGGGACTGTAGTTCGCATTTTGATAGGGATGGTTATTCGATGACCTATTTTCGAAAGTTTAACCAACTACCCTAAAATTCTAACTACTGATTTCGGCGAGAATATAAGAATGAGAAAGATTCATTCAACCCCTTGAATACAATTTTATTGTGTTGATAATAATGACTTGAATTCCATTGTGGAATTGGCATACCCTCTACTTCCCTTTCCATCATATATATATATACAATGAATTATCACTCAATTTAGGTTGTACAAAGCTAATTGCTCTTATAAAATTATTACGTCTTGTAGTAGTTTTCATAATAATAAATTTTCTTCGTTGATAAATTTGATCCTAGAATTTTCACTTAATAAAATCTTTCAAACTGATTTTTTATTTTTTGAAGCATGAATATCCCGTAGAAATACTGTGAGAAGTGCCTCAAACATCCTGTTTCTCTTATAGCATCTCTTCATTTTTATTTTTCAAATCTATATTTTACGCTTCACAAAAATACTAACAAGGTTTTTCCGTAGTAGTTATCAAATAAGTTTTGTTTTTCTATGATGAGTCAAGTTTTTCTGTAGTTGATCAAATTTTTTTGGGGAAGGTAATACAGACATGAATATTGTAATGGAAATTTTGAGAAGCACATCTCATTTATCGATGTAAAATACTGAAATTCTTACACTATTGTCAATCTTGTTTACCCTTCAGAAGAGACGCTGTTACAATATACATAACATGGAGACGGCGTGTCTTCTAAGCATGCTTGAATTATAGTACAGTACTGTAGTTCCCTAAATGCGAAACATCTGTGACCTTACTCATATAGTCCGTTCAAGCAAAGAAGAGCCTCTGGCAATATGGGAAAATGACTCCAGCTTGGTCAATATTTGTTCAAGAATTATAAATGTTTTCTCAATAGTAGATCGAATTGTTTTCTACAATTTGAGATCAAATTGATAATTTTCGAACCAATATTGACCAAGTGGAGGCATTTTCCCATCATGCCAGAGGCTCTTCTCTGCTTGGTCAGACTATACCAAGAATACGTTTTTGTTTTTCACTGTGTACATCATTCCCCCTCTCACTTTTTACATTCTATTTTTTGTTGTTTTCTCACCCTTTACTCACATCTCCTCCATCTCTGTCACCGTAATCCCTGTTCCTGGGTTCTTGTTATTCTTCATGCTCATCTTCTTCTTCTTCTTCTTCTTCTTCTTCTTCTTCTTCTTCTTCTTCTTCTTCTTCTTCTTCTTCTTCTTCTTCTTCTTCTTCTTCTTCTTCTTCTTCTTCTCCTCATTTCTTCTCCTCCTCTTTCTCCTCTTTCTCCTCCTTCTTCTTCTTCACCTTATTCTTCTTTTTCCCATTCTTTTCCTTTCTTCTTCTTCTCTTCCTCTTCCTCCTCATTTCTTCTCCTCTTCTTCCTCCTTCTTCTCCCTCCTCCTCCTCCTCCACCTTTGTAATCCTTCTACACCCCTTCTCGCCTTACACGCACCGGATTCCTATATTGAAAATACGAAGAAGACTCTGTGCAAGTAAAGGAGGAGGCAAAGCTTATAAAAATGTTTGCGAGTGACGGATGTCGTGTTATTGGAATAAAGTCTGTCCAAGCAGAGAAGACATTCTGGCTAGATGGGAAAATGACTCCAGCTCGGTCAATATTGGTTAAAAAATTATTAATGATGGTTTCAAATTGTAATCAGACTGTTTCCTACAATTTGAGACCAATTTTTTAATTATTGAAACAATATTGACTGAGCTGGAGTAATTTTACCATCTTTCCAGAATGTCTTCTTTGCTTGTTAAGACTAAAACAGCTCTCTTTTTCATTGCTTGCTTCTGTCTCCGCCGTACCAGTGTATTCGAATTTGATCCATGTTATTGTCTACTGTACATGTTATTACTCGGTACGCAGAGCACACAGCAGTCACTGTGTGTGATTCAATATTCACAATGCTCGGCAAAGAGACGAGCTGAGGAAACCGGAATACATCCTTTCAAATTCAGGATTAATTCCAATTCGACTGTTCTTTCCGGATTGATTTCATTTATCGACAGATTTTTTTCTATTCGATCACGTTTATCGACCAATACGTGATTCAATCAGATTGATGATTAACCAATAGAAATCTCAGTACAGTTATAATGACTTGTACTAACTGAAAAATCTTGCTGCGACATTTTGCAATAAATATATTGAATTTAAATTGAATAAATCTCATCTCCTCAACTCCTCAACAAATCGGCGAAAAAAGTAAACGTGATCCCTGTGAAATTGTTGACTTATTAGTTTTCATTGAAACAAATATACAAGCTAATCTAGTTAGGAATATACTTTTGATGGAAATTCAATTGACCCATCTCCTCTTGAACAATCTAATAAAATTAAATTTAATACCGATTCATGAAGACTTCCTAATGAACTCACGGAATAGCAATTTTTATTAAAAAAATAAAGCAAGAAACCTCTGCAGTATGAATATCTTGGTCTGAAACTAGTTGTAGAAAAATGTGAAAATTGCGAGAATCTGATATTATGATGTGCGAAATGCATTGATAGGAAATTGTAACACAAACATATTATTGTGTACTCATATACACGTTTCTAAATATTACAAGATTACAAGTAGGTATTTGATATCGAATTACTGCGCTCAATTGGAGCTGCTCCGATTTTGTATACCAGTTTGTTCTGCAGTAGGTGATTGCCACTTGAATTATTGGATTTCTATTGGCCAATCAAACAAAACATTGGACCCAAAATAAATCTTGCAAATTGTATTATTGTTTTGATCGGTCCCTTTCAGTGCTAGTGAGAGGTTTACATAGATGGTTAATATGCTTTGTCAATATGATACATCAACATAGGTTTGTTAATATACTTTAAATTGATGAATAAATGGATCTGAACTACTGTACCTCTCACAATTTGAATACAGCTTTTCATACTCCATTGTCCCAAGAAGGTCAACTAGCCTAAACCATAAAATTAAACGTGTAAAAGACTCGTTCAGAACTCCACGTATAGTGGAACAGCAATCCTACAATCGCCACGAGTGTGCGTTACGGCAGTGGAAAGGTATATATAGTCTGTCCAAGCAAAGAAGACATTCTTGCAAGATGGGAAAATGGCTCCAACTCGGTTAATAGTGATTCAAAAATTATAACTTTGGTCTCAAATTGTAGAGCAGAATTTTATCTATAAATCGAGAATATTTTCATAGTTTTTGAACAAATATTGACCGTGCTGAAGTCATTATCCAATCTTGCCAGAATGTCTTCTTTGCTCGAACAGATTATACAGTAGGGGTTAAGGTTTAAAGGGGTTTGCCGAAACCGTTGGACTTTGTATTCAGCAGCAGAAGAGAGGAAAGGCCTCTTATTTGTATGGACGACGGCGGCTTGTCACGAACGTGGAGGGCTTAATTCATTAGCTTCGACAAAATCTCGGTGTGCACATCCAACCCCCCCCCCCCATCAACCGGCAGTTATCAGTCCCGTTCGGTCGGTCATCTCCCAGAAATGTTCCACGGCCCATCACGATCCGGTCCGAACGTCCGAGATTGACGATAAAGCCGTAAGAAATCTTTCCTATACTGCTCATCCGTTCACAACAAACGTTTTTCTAGCGGGGAAAATTGAAGTTTTCCTCGGTCCGACGCTGGATTCATCTGGGCTGATGTGTCCTCAACAATGGACTGTTCCGGTGAGTTGGTCTGCAACTGTAGAATGAAGAAAAGAGCAGATTGGAAAACTCTTCTTTCACTGCTTCACTTACTATGAAGTACTAATAGAAGAGCTCAAAAATACTCTATAGTGAGTGGATGATGAATGATGATCACATCCATTCAATCACCCGTAATAAACGAATATAAATAAAGTAATATTATTAGCAATTATGATAACATGAGTTGAATCTAGTCAATTAGATGATTACAACTTGTTTTCTGATAACACGAGAAATGATAAATTATAATATTTCTCTTCATCGAATTCATTTTTTTAGAAGTTATTTATTAATTCCTTATTCAATTAATTGGCATTTATATTCTTGTATATTGAATAGAATGTTTATATTTCCTCGAGTACAATTCAAATTTTAAACCGTACAGCATGGCCTATTGTATGTTTACAGATCAAAATGATAAGCATTTTGAAATTTGAAAGAATACAGCTCAATTATAATAATACTGAATGAGAAAACGAATTATTTTAAACAATATTTATTATTTTAAAAATATCAACATTGGAGAATATGGTTTGTTTATATTATAAATGGTTTGTATATTTTATAAAATAAAGTCTATGTTAAGAATATCATGATTTAAAAATGAAAAAATATATTCTGAATCAAGCTGATAAACTTTGTATCGACGATAAGAGTTTGATGTTAAGTGAGTCGAGCCTACTTGGAAATTCTTTGCAGCTTGTAAGTGGATCGGGCTGACAGCAGGTAAAGGGGGGGTGAGGGTTGGAGGGAGGAAGAGGAAATTTATCGATGACTAACAAACAGTGAACAGGAGTTTTTATTTTGGTTGGTGAGAGGGGGGGGGTTGGCGAGGGGAGAGAATGTTTAACTAGGGTACAATTGCTGCTGTCGACTGAAACTTGACGCTTTCGTTATTTTAAAACGGTCTCGACTGCTGAGAAGTTGGTCGATGAGTTATGCAAATTGGTGTGCGTACTCAAGTAGCAACCAACTTCAAAAAGAAAAGTTTCAGCGAAATGTAAAATGCATAACTTTTTCGTCAGTGCGGTGGAACAGCGAGTTCCTCCTCCACCACTTTCTTCCTTGAAACTTCGTCAGAAATTAATACTCAGTAAGAATGGATTATATTTAAAAATTAATTAAAACCCTATTACCGAACAGTTTTCAGCAACTACAATCAAGAGCAGTTTTTCATAAGAGACGGGAAAAACTACAGGGAAAAGGATTCAGTTGAATTTCCACTTCATTCAACGCAATTAAAGCACGAAACTTCGGAGATTTTTTGAGGAATTGGATTAAATTGGCGGAAATTACTCAACCTATTCACAGTACTACTCAAGCATTATTTGGATTCATAAAAAGTAATAGAAAAATCAAGGTTAATTAATGATTTATTTTTCAGTTCAAACAGAGTCCTTCTAAAATCTCATCCAACAAAAGTATTCAGTTCAACTGGATCTTACTTCTCAATTTATTTCTTCTTCAATGAGGCTAAAAAGCTTGAGGAATTTTCCTATGTGAATATTGCGAGTCACGTGAACAGTGGAAAGTAATTTGTATAAAAAATTGATCAAAGCAAGGATTAACTCACCAAAGATCCAGAATTTGAAAGTTGAGTTGATTATCTTACCTGAAAAAAAATAGTTTTGTTGTTATTTCGAATAGAGCGTTGCAGTTATAAAAGGAGAACAAGACATGAAATTATCACTAATTATAACAATAATGAAGACAAATCAATTCTTCAAGTTTCATTTTTAAATTATCAATATTTGTAATAGTGTATAAGGAATGAATAAATTGAAAATTGAATTATGGTAAGTATGAATTCAATAGTCACTTTTGGTGAGGAATTCCTGTAATTCGAAAGAATCTTATAAATTCTAATATTTGTTTAAAATCTGTAAATCAATTATAATCTCTCATGAATCCATTTGAACAAAATTTTCACAATTCTCCTAGTGGGCATGAATTAATAGGGTAGAATTTCCAACATGAATGTTCGAATCCTGTACAGCAATGCTAGTTTACGAATCCGATTTTCCTTCTCCTTAACAGCTGTCAACTTAGAAGCGTTCAGTCTCGAATTGCAGCTAAAAAATGATTCTGGATATTGAACCGGCGAGACGATTATTTCACGCTCTAAGAAACATTTCAGACCTAATTTGGCAACGGATGGGATATTGAACACGTCAAATCAGGCTTCGACCTTTGACAGATGATTTTTCTTTTCCGTCCATGACAGCCTATCACTTTTCCTGCAGCGAACACAAACACCAACGAAATCCAACGCGATCTGTACTCTTTTTAGTATCGATTCATGTTGCACGCATATTTATTTTGCTACAACTCTTGTATCTGTCATTCTCACTTCTGTTCCAATTTCACCTCGGGCATCTGAAGCTAAAGACTCCCTCTTTTTTCAAGGATACAAATTTGTATTGCCTAAAAACGTAGTCAGTTATCAAGCTAAGAACCAACCTACTGATAAAATCCACATAGCATAGTCGAAGATACATTAGTATATCTATTTCAAGTAATATCCACTTTTGGATACATGACCAGAATAAAAGTAATATTCACTAAAATTTGAAATGTGTGCCCACAAATCCATAGTCCTGCACTAAAAATAAGCAGTAGAATTGATATTATCTTTGGTTTTATCCCATTATGGAACAATTCTACAAAATCATCAACGATATCAGTAGAATTTTTAATATCCACTAATCATCCAAATTCAAAGTTCAATTTTTCCAGAATCAAATAAGGCACCAAAAACCCATTGAAGGAGACATATGTTCTGGCAATATGTTATCGGAAGCGTTAATCGTTAAGCTCAGTAATCGGATGTATAGTTATACAATGTATTCTAGTCGAGTCGATTACAATTGAATTGAATAGGATTTCTGGCAGACCACGCATCAAATCAACTTGACTCGTGTATCTAAGTCATTTATAACAATTCAATCGCATTCAAAAATTTAATCAATACAATGAGAGACTGTTATTTTGGTTTATGCATTTGCGTTCAGAATTTTAATCAAAGGGAGACTATCATTTTGGCTTAGGTCAGATATGAGGAAAATATATCATCATACATTTTTCAATAAAAAAGTTTCCATTTGAATTCAGTTTTTTCTGACGACGTCTACATTACAAAAACCATAATATAAACGTCAGTTAGTCTGCTACAAACAATATGCGATGACTATTTTGGCAAAGGTTAGGGTTCACAAAAGCCTGTCAAAATTTGGACGTTTTACACACTTTTGCAAGCAGGGTCACGTATTGAAAACTATCATCAGTGGAATTCTCTACTGCAACTCTACAGTAGAGATGAGATGAGTGAAACAGGCAAGCCGAGTACGGTTTTAGGTATAGTATTGTCCAAGCAAAGAAGACATTCTGGCAAGATGGGGAAATGACTCCAGGTCGATCAATATTCGTTCAAAAATTATAAATTTGGTTTCAAATTGTAGAAAACATTCTGATCTATAATTTGAGACAAATTCATGATTCTTGAACCAATATTGACCGAGCTGGATTCATTTTCCCATCTTGCCAGAATGTCTTCTTTACTTGGTAGACTATATAAGGTTCAAGGCTGATATACACTGCTGAGCCTACCAATCAGTGATTCGCCGTCGAATGTTTGCAAGCCATCGTCGTTTCGTCAGCTTTATCTCTTCTCTTCTTTCTTTAGCAGCGCGCATTTTTGTCACTCCATTTCTCTTTCCATTTCCGACCGAATCTCTTCACGAATCGTTACCGGTAAACAAGGTGGCATTGTCATTCCTCTTTTTTACGTCTTCCATTTCACAATTCCTTTTCCTCCATTTTCCTTTGCAATTTATTGCCTTTTCGAGTCAGCAGCGCCGATCATTCACATTTTCACAAGGAAATAGAAGGTAATGATGTAGGGATGATTCCCTGTATATATCGATTCCAAATCACCAGTTGGTTGCAAAGAAATAGAAATAGAAATAGAAATAGAAATAGAAATAGAAATAGAAATAGAAATAGAAATAGAAATAGAAATAGAAATAGAAATAGAAATAGAAATAGAAATAGAAATAGAAATAGAAATAGAAATAGAAATAGAAATAGAAATAGAAATAGAAATAGAAATAGAAATAGAAATAGAAATAGAAATAGAAATAGAAATAGAAATAGAAATAGAAATAGAAATAGAAATAGAAATAGAAATAGAAATAGAAATAGAAATAGAAATAGAAATAGAAATAGAAATAGAAATAGAAATAGAAATAGAAATAGAAATAGAATAGAAATTTTATTTGCCATTAAAAACCAAAGTAAATATACAGAATCAATAATACAATAAGACAATGGTACAATTTTGAGAAAAATAAAAAGTAAAACAAATGGCAAATTTACTGAGCAACGACTACTCAGGAGGCCTAAAAATATGGCTACAATAAGTTAATAGTGCTCAAAATGGAGACATATTCATGAAACGGGAAATTATAATCAATATTAGAACTATAAAAATGTGTAATTAACTGAATTAAAACTTGTAATGTAAGTTCAATACAAGATTCATTACTTTTGTGACTGTTCTTATCAAAGTAATAGTGATAGACTTTTATTATTGGTTCATTCATATTATTTGATGAACAGTAATCGGTTATTCACTTCTAAATGATTTACTTTTTTCAAAAACATTGATTGTATCTATTTTAAGCTATTTTATAGCTATATTAAGACGTAATATCAGTAAAAATTTCTTCAAAGTCAATAATAATTTATAGTCGTTGGTTACTTTTCCTTCAATGCTACTCTACATCTTTAGTGTTTGTTAGTTATGAATGTTATAAATAATGATGATTGTTATTAATAAAACAACAATCTTATTTGAATGACAGGCAAATAAGCTTGACTTGTTCGAGCTGCAAGTTTATCCGTCTGAACTTTATCGCTGGCTGCCCAGTAGAGCAGAAAACCTTCCTTATTTCGAACACCTCTCACTAAACGATGTTAGAGAGCTTCTGACTTCTGACAACGAGTGCGAGGGAATCCATTACAAGTTGTCGGGCATCTTAAATCATCATTTATTCTTTGCAACGTTGCCTTTTCCCCCTACCCTTGACGTTTCTTGACCATTCGTTCTCCGGATCGTCTTTCGTTTTGCACTGGGTGCTTGTCATGCAAAACGTTTCCCCATTATAGCATGCCCAATTCAAAACTCAACGACGTGGTTCCGGATCCTTATCACTCTCTATCTCTCTCTCGCTCGCTTTCTCTCTCTTTCTACTCTCTCCTTCTTTCTGTTCTCTCACTTTCTTCCTTCTCTCTCTTTCGCTCTCCTCTATCTTCATTCTCTCTCTCCTCTCTCATTCTCGTGATCACTTTCAAACATTCTCTTTTTTCTCTGTTTTCTCCGTCAAACAACAATTTACATTTCCAATATACCAGTTTTTTTGTTGATGTAGAGCTCGACGTGCCTTAGCAAAAGCATTCGAAATTTTCTAGACATTCGCATTCTTGTAACTTGTCAATCTTTAGCAATTGCCATGTCGAATGTGTAGTCTCAACTTTTTGCTTATACAAGTACCACGTTGAAGCGTGAAGTGGAAGATCTGGTTGCATTAGGTAAATAATAATTATTAAACAAATATTAAAAACTTGTAATATTGATTTCATTTGTCCAATTAACCCTGAAATGTGTAAATGATTAGATGATTAGGACATATCAAGAGATTACATAAGTACAAACAAGTTTAAATAACATTTGAAGAAGAGTAATTTTATTTCATTTTTCTGTAACTGATTAGTATTTTTAAATAGCCTAGTTTTGAAATCGAATATTATAGTAGTCCATTACGTGCTTTTTAGTAGACAAGTGCTTTTTACAAAAAAAAAGATTTATAATTCAATCTTATCAAGATTGGCTTACGAAATTCTACTTGAATATTTTTATCGATTCCTCAAAATATCAGACCACCACTTTTCTAATTCATCGATGAGGGATTCAACGAAACTCTCTTCATAATAATTGAATTTAACTACAGATAATATCATTTGGAAGTAATTCTACAATAATATCATCATAATAGATTATCATGATGAGTATATCATAAATGCGTTGACGAAATTCCCATCACTTAAAAAAGGTTTTAGATGAGGTTTCAACTATTTGTGTTTGTATTTTAATTAACGAAGTTTGGACAACATCATTTCTGTTCTGTACGACTGCAACGATAATAAGAATAATTACCATGGTTCGTTTCTCGCAGAATTACGAGCTACTTAAGCTCAGAAAAGAGAGAACTTACACGGACTCAAAACAACAATTAAGAGGGATAAAAGGGGGGTTGCGGAACCAGCTCAACAGCTCTTTAGGATCACGGCCGTCTGGAATTAGAAATAATAAATTGGATGAGACATTCGCCCCCACTAAGACTTGGGTTGGAACAAGGTAGTGCACTCTCAGTCTAATTAGAACCTAGAAAACTGTCCCAGTCGTCTCTATTTCAACTTGTGCATTACCGCCCCCCACCCCCACCACTCCCGCGAGATGTACTCTTTCTCAAAATGATAATGGATTAGCTGCAAAACAACAACAAAGTTAGACAGCGAGTATCCGGATCATATGATAAAGGGAATAGCATCAGAAAACATATCCCCAATCAAGAATGAGGTCATAAAACAGTCTGTCCAAGCAAAGATGACATTCTGGAAAGATGGAAAAATTACTCGGTCAAAATTGGTTCGAAAATTTTAAATTTAAGTAAACATTCTGATTCACAATTTGAGACCAAACTTATAATTTTCAAACCAATATTAACTAAGCTTGATTCTTTTCCCATCTTGCCAGAATGTCTTCTTTGCTTGGATAGACTATAGTGAAGTAGTGATCAGAGGTGAGATTTATCATAAATATCATATCTTTATCCATTTCATTTCTATTGAAACTAATCCCCTACTATACACAGGAACTCGATTCTAGCATCAGAAACTCCTCATATAGTTCGCGCTCAAGTTGAGAAGACACGCCGTTTAAATGTAAAGTGTATTTTAGAGGCGTTTCTTCCCAGCTTAAACAAGATCTTACAGTGTAAGATCAGCTTACATGATCTTACAATCATTTTGATCCTTTGAATGCATTCAAAGCAAAGCAGTTTGTACTTCAGACTAATCTTATCTCTAGTTTCAATCGGTACTAAACTAGGACAAATACATTAAATGTATCTTCAGCTCTCTATATCAAGTGCAATTCTCTTGTGGGACTTGGATTGAAATCAAATTAGTTTCAATTAGTATCGTCCTTGACATATCTCAATTTATGACATTAGCGTTTCCTAGGACTTAATGTGAGGATTACCTAAATTGTTATTGAACAGAATTACATCTCAAGAAGTGTACAAGCTGGCAATTGATTGTATATATTTTTCAAACTAGAGTGCAAGTGGAAATCAATAGATTGTATTCAATTCTGAAGACGAGATATTGAAATACTGATAGGTTTAACACAAGAGAGTAGAATATTAAATTAATGTTTTATTAATCATAAATCATAATATGTTTAAAATCATGAATATAATATGAAATGTTTTATATTCATAAATATTTTATATAATCATTTATGGTCCGATAACCTCCATATCTCCGAAAAAGATGGGTACTGCATTATTATGAGTATTCTATTAATACTTTCTAATTGTAATAATCCTTTTGAGAATTCAAAAATTCTTCTAGACGACAAATCTTTGAATTCCTCACATGATTATTCTCGTTACGTCCTCTATTCAACCAATCTTCCAAATTATATTTTTCAATCCACATAATTTATCAAAATTTTGAAAAACTGATTTCGTACGTCGTACAACAATGCTTGCATTCCTTTCCTTCACATACGAAATTTTTCCTTAAATTTCGCTCTCAATTTTTCCTTAAATTTCGCTCTCAATTTTTCCCCATTGAAGCTTCCCACACTCTCTCTCTTTCTCTTCTATTGCGTTGAACTCAGGTACCTCCTCTTACTTAGTAGAATTAGTAGAGACCGAAATAATTTCAAATTTTCTCGACAGAAGAGAAAACGTAGAGTGAGAAAGAATGCTCGCAAAAGGTGAACTCAGATCGGATTTATCTACTGTGCTACTACTGCCTGCTTTGATTGTTTTGTGTCTCTGTTTTGCTTAACAAGATCGAAAACGTAATGGAATTTCGAATGCGATCTTCACAATTTTCACCCAACGTTTCCAAAAGCGTTCATCTGGCAACTCGTTAGCAAACAAGCTGTACTCACTCTCTCTCTCTCTCTCTTTTCTCTTTTCCTCCCACTCATTTCCCCCTCACCCACTATATTTCGATAGGTCCTATATACGATATAATACATCATGCTACATTGATATATTCTCATTTTGTAAACTCTTGTTACACTCGAATGTTTTCACTTGAAATACTTATGAATTAGAATAATCTAAAAACATTCTGCTTGTGTACCATTACGATAACCTATTTGAACAAAAAAAAAATAAATACAGATACATAACAATGCAAACAATGTTACATTGCTTACTTTGTGACTTGTTTACTATGTAAACAAGATCCCAGTTTTGCGAAAGTTTATCTGGCTCATTCTTCTATTGAAAATCATTATTATTAGACATGAAATCTAATATAAACTTTAATTCATTTTTGCAACCATCCCAAGGTGTTTCAATTCACAAAAACAGGGATCACAAGTGGGCAATAGATAAAAGAAAAAAATAAAACCTGGGAAGAAGTATTTGAATTACTGTTACCCGAATTGAAAAGGCAAGATTCAGCCCTACAAAACGCTATTTCAACGAAATTACATGTAAGAAAGCAATTTTCCTCCAGTGTGATCAGACAGAGCTTCGATCACTGTCTTTTCTTGTGAAATAAGAATACTGACATAATATCGAGCAAGAGATGCTGTGGATCAAAGCAGTAGCTTTTGAAGGGCCCGGGCGTGCCTGATAATTTGCATGACTTTGAAGAAGAAAGCCTCTTCTTTCGCCACTCCAGCCAATATAGCTCGTATTGTTATGCAGAGAAGGCGGCAGAACCGAGAAAAGAATTTCAAAGAAATTGCAGGTGTGACAGGCGAGATATCCCAGAGCCAGAGCTCCACACAAGAGCCTCTCTACACATTCAACTGCAACAGATAATATCCTTTTTTCATTTAAGAAGAAGTTCAGTATATTATAATGTACCCTTACAGCGCCCTAATGCACGAGGTGCAATCAATTTGAGTGACGTATGATAGTAACACAAGTAGAGTTGGCAGTGAACAATTTGAAGTATGGAGAGGTTTTTGAAAGTGTTCATATAAACTTATGTACTCACGTTATCGATATGCAATAGATAAAATGTTTTGTTAGCTTTCCTCCACTCAGGCTTATGCCTCTGCAGGTTTTTGCCTGTATATTGTATAGTTATAAGATATTGCATAAAATGTATGAATTATTTTGTGAATGGGAAATAAATTTGATTTGATTTGAAACTTATACTATACGCCGTAGATTCTCATTTTTTCCCAAGTAGATTTCATGACATAGATTTTATTTGTGTCTTTCTGGAAATAATTTTGAGGTATGAGATTGATTCACTCTCATTTTCACTCAAATGTAAGTTTTTTTTATTTTCGGTAATAGACTTAATAAGTTCAATCTCGAACAACCTATATTGTAGGATATTAATATAACTTAAATCAGCATAGTTCTCCATGTTCCCATCTAGGGAATATTAGTTTATCTGGCGCAGTGGAACAACCTTTGAGTCTCCCCGCTATTGATACCATACGCTAAGTGATAACGAATTGTTTCAATGACTAATAAAAATGGAACGATATCCACCTTGTGGTAGATTTCCTGATTTTTTATACAAGGTAAGTCTCGATTTATTAACGAATTGTTACGATGAATAAACGAATTACATACATAACACCTGATAGTGAATTTTTGCGATTCTTATAATCTTCAACCCAATTTACACCATACCCGTTACTTTCACAATCAATAAGCCATTGTCAACTGTCGTCGAAGTGTGTAGAAAAGAGTCACGACACGAAAAAGATAAGGTAGAGAAATTCAATTTCGTGCGAAAAGGCATTTCCATACCGGGAGCGAGCGAGATAGGTGATAAAAAAAACAGGACGTAGGACGTGTTAACGATGGGGTGGGGGGTGAAACGAGGGTGGACACGGCCCGTTGACGGGGGTGGGTGAGAGGTCAAAAGGACGGCGTCATTGACAGATGATAATAAATCTAAGAGCGTCACATGTGCACAGTCAATTTCTGCCCTTCCGCCAAGAAGTACTGGGCTGCAATCCCCACGGGGCAGAGGAGGGGGGCTCACCCACACACTCTAATGACTGCACCGAAATCAAATGACACCTCCACTAACCCTCCCAGCCAGCAAGTAATCCACCCCTGGTCAACTATCACCCCTCAAACCAAATTCCCCCCACAATCTAATACAGTTCCGACCTTTCCAATAGGCTAGATTTCATTATAACCGGCCACTTCCTACTGCTGATCAAGCTACAAATCATACACCAAATGGGGCATACGCCACGAACAACGGGCAGAAAAGTTGGGAGTTATTAGTAGAAACTATAATACCCTATATATTGCCATTATTAATATTGCAGTACATGAGATGGAGGAAAAATTATATTCCATTGTAGAATGGTAGGACAGTTTATTGCTTTTTGAGAGTTTAGTTGGGCCATGTTTCATTCTTTCTTACATTTCAGTTGATATGATAAGCCTGCGTGTATCATTCAACAGATCAGTTGAATTCATCATTCAATAGAATTCCAAAATAAGTAGTAGAGTATTCTAGATGTATCTTACAGTTTTTCTTGATAGTTCAATGTTTTTTTTTCGTTCAATATTCCGTTACTGCGATCTTCATTCTAGACTTTCTTAATTCAAGTGATGTAAGTAAATAGAAACATGAATTTGTTACATCATGAGAATTTATATGTTTTTTTGGGAAGCATATGCTAATTCCGTAAAGCACATTGGTACTGAAATTCTTTGTTTACTTCGATGGCATTCATTTGATAACGCAGGCTTTGTATCTGAGCAGCTCAAAGTATGAAATAAAGTAAGGAATACATTTAGATGTTATTGCATCGACATTTAATTCAAATATATTTCTAATTGTAACTCTAATACATAATGTATTGTAATCCCAACATAACTGAAGTGCCTTAGTACAATCATTCCTATATTACTAGTTTGTCTAGGCTATTCAGAATAATTCAGTTCTCATGTCTTCTTCGGTAGCATTATTTGATAGCATGTTATGTTACCAAGCAGCAACTGTGACCGCCCGCAGTTTGTTCGCGAAATAGCAGTTATTTGTAACGATGTTATCTTCGGCTGTCATTAGGTGGCCGTCCGTGGAGGAGACCCACCCGGCTGGCTTATAATTTTCCTATTAGGCTGATGGGGCCGGCGGGGAAGTGATTAACCGTCCGAATTACGTGTCAAGAACGCACTCACGCACTCATCCACACGCACACATAATATTGACCGACCAAGTTCAGTTCGCAATCTTATGGCGATCAACTCACTTCCTAAGACGCTTCGAGATTCTACCTACTGTAATATTATTAATAATAAATAAATTGATTTCAATAATTTATTTACTTATTAATTTATATATTATCAAACAATAATATATAGGGCTATTTAAACAATATAATTATTCAATAATATAGTATTAAACAATAATTTATTTATTGAAGTCTAATATCAAGTAATATTTATGGGGAAACACACTATTATATCTCACGTTGTCAAGTATTTTATCACGATTCATTTGAAAACTTCATAGAATTGTTTCCCCAATTATTATCGTATATAAATAGTAACCATTATTTAATTTTTTTCATATGATGCTACATGCAATGGATTTTTAGTTAGCAATTAAATGATTCGGCTCTAGTGAGAGAATGTCTTCCAACCCAGAATTGAATAACATTGCTTATCACAAGTAAATAATGTAGTTCCTTGAGATTATTGATAATTAGAATGAATGTAGAATAATTCATAATTTAGATCATTAAACGAGGATTTATAGTAGTGAAACTTCCAACACCTAAAGTGGCAGTGGCCTTTTGAAAAATCCATATTTCCACAATCTACATTCAAAAGTGGCTGGAGCAGGAATTTCTACTTGAACAGTTAATCACATAGAATTCATGAGGTAAACCGAACGAACCCGTCTTGGCGAACTAAATTTTAAAGCTTCTGTTTACAAAATCAAGTTCTCTCAAGTATACAAATTGTATGAGTTTCCAGCAGCAGTCACAAAGAGAGAGAGAGAGGTAGCAGAATTTACAGTCCCTGAGAGGCGACGCAAAGTTGAAAGTTCAGCTTAATTAACGCAAAAAAGTTAAACGAGCTTAAATCAAGTAGAAGAAGTGCGCTAGAAGTGGAAAGGTCTGAGGAAATTCGACTGCGAGTTACAACTTCTGATTCCTTGGCTTTCTCATGTCCCCGTTCGACTCTGCTGAGTTGTGGTCTTAGCAAGAAAATTTACTGTCCCATTACAAACTTCCAGTCACTTCAGAATTACCAATCTTTGCGCTTTCTTTGAGTCCGGCTACTTTCTTGCAAGTTGTGAGATGAATCATTTATTCAATTAAAGCCGAAAGATCATAACTTTTTCTGAATGCAGTGGTGTGACAAAGACAGTTCACTTTTCCCTACTTTTTCTATAGCTGATCAATAATTAGTCATATTCATTTCTAAAATAGGGTTGCTAAGTGTTTGAGATAGTGAAATAAAGAATTTCTGTCATATATGTTGTTTAGAAATAATGTAATTCTTATTCGATTTCAAATCTTGAGAACCATTGCATATTAAGTAGATTTCACTGAGTTGACTCCAATTTGAGAAAGAAATGTTGATTGAGAAATTATTTCTTATCAAATTTTTATCGCTATTAATTATCATCAAATCGTATTCCATTGATGTAATTTCAAGACTAAATAAAAAACTTGAGCTGTGAGAGAACAGATAAACCAGTAATGATGGATTTTATACGATTTGCATTTATTTGATTTCTAGTTCTGCTTTTCAAGAAAAGTCAATAAACGATTCAGAACTATCGCTTGAAACCAAAATGAACTTTGAATAACATATAGTGAGAATGCATTCTCATATACAGTGAGAATGCTATAGTTCTATTCTATTCTCTCTGGACGAAACACATTTCTCATAATAATTATAATCTGCATCAACTTCCAGTTGAATTACAACCGTTATAAATTGAAGTTCATTGAGTCTATTGAGTCAAATAATGCAATCGATGTTATGATACGACTGTAAGTACAATGGATATCGATTATGACAGCTCATTTCGTTATTGATAACATCAAATCAAATTCCCCATGTCCATACCTACAAAAGTGGTTGAAAATGATTTGTGTACATTGTTGAATGCCAGGCAATATTCATGAAAAGCACAGCACCTATTCTGGGATGGCATCAACCTCATTCATCAAATATGAAAAAGTCCCGGAAATCTGGAAAAGGCATTCTCATTTATTCAATAATCCTTCAGCACGGCATTCGGCAATTGGCTTTGAATAATCAACCGATTTGCCCCTTATGTGTGCACCCCTCCCCCCACACCTTCTTAACAAAATCTACATTTCATGATGCAAGCCAAAATCAACATAACATGATTGTATATAATTATTCAATCGAGAACCATGATTTGAATAGTATCCAGGTGCTTGAACGATTTGCATTTGATTAAAACTGTTTTTTCAAGCAAAGTAAATACACGATTTATAACGATCGATTAAAACCAAATGAACTTTGAATAACATACCAGCAATGAAGTTATGCTCCTCGCTGCACGAAACACACTCCACATAGTATAATTATTAATGGGGAGCAAAAATAATAACTCTATTCTGAAGGGTGGTCTATCCATCACCCAAATTGGGTTAATGCTTAATCTGGGCGAGCATATGGAATTTGTGCTCTATCACATGCTAATAAATCACAAATGTTCCGTGATGGCGGGCGGGTGGAAGTGGAGGGGGAGATTTGTAGAAGCAATTACAACAATTCACCATTGTTATGGCTTGAACTTTGATAAAATGGCTAGTTTCAGCTCTATTACTTTTCAACGAGGTTTGCATCATGGAACTATATCTCACGACTTTTTGGCGGATGAATAAATGAGTAGCTGTGCTCGAATATCTTGACTTTCCGAGACTAGATGAATAGCTGTCGAGAAAACTTCTAGATCTAGTAGTAATTGTTTTGAGACTGGATCTGTGCGCTGAGTTTGGTACAGGTATTTGAAATTTAGCTGGAGTGAAGCATTTAAATATGAAACCGAGCTGAACTGCAGGCAATAAGCTTTGAAAGTCGGTCTGTCAGGTGGCTCTGAATGGAGACGCCAAGTATAACTCGAAGCAGGGCACAATAATTGAAAAGTAGTAAGAACGAAGTACAACTTGAATTATTTTGAAGTTTCGACTGGAAAATTAAACCCGCTGGGAGAGCGGGCAGGGCAGGGCAGGGTAAAGAGTTTCAAGGCTTCTAAATGAGCGAACGAAATTCCTCCTTAAGCACGTTCTCTTGCGCCAGCGCTGTTACGAAAGATAAACTGCGCTCGGGGGAAGCGACCTGAGATTTTCATTTGGAAAATTGCCCCCCTCCCCTCACCCTTTGTCCACCATTCCCCAGCGGAGGGGGAAGACTCGAATCCAGAGACCTTTTGTCTATGGTGAAACATTCCGCCGGCATCGTCACTTGGAAGCCAGTCACGAGAAATAATATACAAGTTTTAATAGCGCCAACGACTTTAAAAGCGTTCTTGCACTAAGTCTTGCTTTTGTGCCACCACTAATGGCGAGGAAATTGGCCGTAATGAATTCACCCATAACTATTAGTTAACTTCTATCAGGTAAGTGTGTCCTAGAACAAATCAATAACGACTTTGATGATTGATGCTCAAGTAAGACTTCTCAACTGAATAAAAATATCATCGGTCGAGCTATTTTCTGTTGAAAATACCATTGCTGATGTTGAGAAATTACTTCATAATACATTCGAACACTAAGTGCATAAATGTAGGATATTACATGAAAAGGGAATTAATGGTAAAAAAGTATATTTTATCACAAAAGTTTTACATTATTACATGTAATAAATGTTTACAACAATGATAAAACTGAGGCCTTATTGATCATGATTTACAAAAATCAAACATAATTTATTTATTCCAAGTGAAGTTCAAATAAATCAATTTACGTAATTGAAAGGAACTGTATCATCATACAATAACATGATTATCAAGAACCGAAACAACTTCATCGACCATTCACAATAAACTGTGATGTTTAGCATTCCTCAAACGTATCAAGTTCATCAAACATATCGATGCTGTCGAGTAAATTATCATCTAGTATTATCCCAGTTCAATGAAGTACAGTTATATTTATTAAGTTGATAGTTGAAGTACAGTTATAGTTGGCAAACTAAACAGTATCAGAGTTCACGTGGAGAAAGTTTGTAATAGGAGGGCCGATCCCAACACAGGTGCAATGTGGGTTGCATCCCAGCGCCTGCAACTACTATTCACAGTACGTGCTTCAAAGCCGGTGCAAATGTGTGATAAAGTGCACGCGAATGCGAGTGACGTCACACAGCTCTAATGCCATCAGCCATGTGAACTTATCACCCAGCATCCGTTTCGTCCTTGACGTCATGAATATGAATTCGACTCCGCCGGCAACTAACTCCAAGACTGGAGCAAGTTTTATCGTATTACTCTCCATCAACGAACAGCGAACAGCGGTAGCGTGGCTGGCGTATTCACGCTGCTGGGATTAGGGGTGTCTCACGGCGATTAAGGTGATATGCTATCACAGCACACACGCGGCGGCAATTTCAACGGATAAGATCTGAAATTACGGCGCTCTTCTCCAACTACCATTGACAAATTTGTTTATGGCACTTCCGTTGACTTTGTCATGCACGACGTATGTAAATGCGCCGCGCCAATCCTGTTTTATCGATGAATTTGTGCAAGTTTCCGTGAATAGTTTATCAACTCTATAGAGAAACACCCACACATTTCAGAGCTCCTTCTACTAAGAAAATTGTGTAGGTGAATTTGTCTTTCAGTAATGAAACTTTCCTTGAATAGTTTATTGACTTTGGAGAAAGACAAACTCGAGTACTTTGGAGATGAATTTTGTCTTTATATCACTTCATTGAACTTTCACTGAATTCACTATCATTGAACTTCAATTGAATGATAAGAAAAACATCACTCACCATCGATTCTCTTGAATATAGAGAACACATTTTTGAGTACATTGGAGAAGAATATGTCTCTAAATTCTATAAAAATTTCCTTCAATGATTTGTAGAGAAACACACACTTAAGAGCACACTGGAAATGATTTTGGATCCAAATTGAATTAGGAAATGAAACTTCATCATCGACAAACCTCCCGTACAACGTTTTTTCCCGTATTACAGTTTGTTCTTGAACAAGCTTGACAGAGTTTTTGAGTGAACTGAATTTACTATCAATAGATAAATATCACAATTTTGAAATACATTTGTGTTTTACTTCCTGGTATTGACCTCAAATAGTTTACTGACTCCTTAGAATCGTCGCCGATGAATTAATTTGAGAAATTAATAAATAATAAATGAAAAGACAAGATGTTTAGGTGTCAAACCACTGATTTATTAGAAAATCGAGATACCGGTTTCGGTTGTTACACCATTATCAATCTCTGGTAAACTAAAACTTAACGGACAGAGCAGCAGTATTTATACTAACGGTGAAGCACCGCTATTGGTCGACGCTTGAGCCAATGACCGTGAACGTCTGCCATTGGCCTAGACAAGCTCCTCCCCGATTAGCGGTTCATTCAAACATTACAAAATGGCGTTTCAAACAGAAAATACAATTTAATATCGATAAATAGCTACAGTAACCTACAAAATATGAGTAAAAATATACGGAAAGATGAGGAAAACAACAGAGTGAACTAATACAGTAATATCTAACTAACAAATTATGATAAAATTAGATTTGTGGTATTGTATTGATTGAAATGGATCTGGTCGTTCAAACTTAACTGTGAATGATCTTTAGTTGCCCTGGTTATTTCTAAAGCTTCCAGAATGTTGAGAGTTCTGCCTTTATTATTAAAATGCAGAAACTCAACATTCTCCTCGGCCTTGAACATGAGATTATTATTAAATGTTCAGCAAAGTTTGAATCTCCATTACACTTATTCCAATCTTTGATATATTCTTTCATCCTAATTCTGAAATTTCTACCAGTTTGACCAACATAGGTTGCATTAAAATCCCCACATTTAAGCCTATATACACCACTCCTATCCCATACATCAATTTTGTCTTCACTACAGCTAAATAGACTATTCAAAATCGGTTTCGTTCTAAAAGCAACGTAAAACCCATCCTTACCACAATATCAATTTCACAACTACTCAAATAAATTAATAAATCAATGAGTTAGTGATATTTCTTATGAAAGCGACATTTCACTCACATTTGAAACTAGTAAACCTACCTAGCTTACAATTTCAATTTTTATTGTGAAGATAAAAACTGGCCCAATCCATAACAACACAAAGGAAATCCATGGTTTTCCAAAAGCTCGTAGTCTTATTACTCCAGTATTCTACAGAAAAATCAATAATTTAATGTTTACCAATATTTTTCACGCTGATAATGCTCCAATCACGATTTCCCATCTTTACAAGAACTTTTCACAATAGAAGAAGCTCTCCAAGAATTGCAAGAACTCTTCACTTGGAAGATAGTGGAAGACGGTTTACGATAAAGATGAAGGAGGCACGAACGACGAAAATTGGAGAGAGAAGGATATTGGAAAGAGAAATAGGTTGAAGTGAGAAGGAAATTGGAGTGACTAAAGTTGGAGAGAGGACGAAATCGGGAAGAGATATAGGTTGAAGTGAGAAGGAAATTGTAGAGAGACGAAAGTTGAAGAGAGAGGAGAGTCGTAGAGGTTTCAGCAAAAAGCGAAGCGTTGATTCAATATCGCGTCAGGGTTTATTCATGGCATGGCTGGCTTTGGTCACCCCATAGCTATAGCACTTATGCTTTTTCCTTTGTTGCACTTTTCAATACCCACTCAACGGGTTAGGCGCAACTTCTTCAAAGTACGAGCACATTCTCCCCACTGATTTCTTATCCTTCTTGATCATTCTACTCCATCAAGCACACATACAACGGAAGTCCAGCTCGACTAAATCCTCAACAAAGTTTATTCTGGCTAAGTTCATCTCAGAATTTCTCAAACAGAATTCTATGATACAAATGAAAATTGACTTATTTTATACAAGTTTTACACAATAAAATTCAAACATAGGGCTACATCAAATTGATAATTAACAATAAAAATCAAGTACCTTTTTAAAAACTTTAAAAAATTATTACACCACAGATATGTTTCGAGACATAAGCTCATTTTAAATGTGGATCAATTCTATTTATTGATTTTTATTTTATTTGCACTTTTATTTTCAAGTTCCATACATTTTTACAAGTAGACAGTAAATAATCTTTTTTATTTATTGCGGATGATGCCCACATAAGCATTTTAGCTTGTGCGTGGGTAATGGATCTTGAGTGCTAAGGTGATTGATGAGGTGAAAAAACATCCCAGTGGCATGGGATTCGAACCCAGACCTGCGGCCCGACCAGCGGAGTGAAGATTGTGACGCCCTAGCCCACTGCGCCACCGAGGCCGGCAAATTATGAGTACACTGTAATTAGTCTTACTAATGTTTTTATTAGTATGATTCCAAATTAAAAAATACATTAGAAATCATGTTGGAAAGAATTGAATATGGTTAAAAGCATGAATGAACTATTTTGAATATTTCAGAATTATTTTGATTATTATCAATTTAATCAACTCTCTACAATTTAATCAAAATTGATTATTTATCCAAGATAACTTATATGATTATTCACTGATTATGACTACCAAGGTTATTCATGGAACCTGTATATGTGGAGATTATTCAGGGATAGACTACGCTTGATGATAATAATAATAATTCAGGAATAATCAATCAAATATGACACAAAACAGAATTGAATTATTCATATATTATAATTTAGGCTCTCTAGTTTCTAATTCTGTTTCTAATTCTTTCAATTAAAGAATGCATGAATTCTAATGAATGCATGGATGAATAACAATGATTTAAATTCTATTCCATACGACGTTCCATTTGTTACAACATCAGAAGTGATTTATCCAATTGGAAATAGGAATATCAACTCCTTTGTACCTAGAAATAGAAATGCTTGCAGACAAGCCCCAATCAAAGGACTTACATGCTTGAAGACAAGCCTTAAGCAAATGAACTTACATGTATGCAAGGCAGATCAAAATAGACGGACAAGGCGAGTCACTTAAGTGCGAATGGTCTTGTCACTTATTGATTGATTAGGTATAGTCCGTCCAAGCAAGAAGACCTTCTGGCAAGATAGGAAAATGACTCCAGCTCGGCCAATATTGGTTCAAAAATTGTAAATTTGGTCTCAAATTGTAGGAAGCATTGTTCTCTACAAATTGATAATTTTTTAACCAATATTGGCCGAGCTGGAGTGATTTCCCTATCACGCCAGAATGTCTTCTTTGCGTGGACAGACTGTAACCTACAACAACACTCCGCCACTCAATGTTCAACCTCTATAACTGAATGTCATTAACGTAATGCTAACGTATGACGTATGACGTTGATTATAACATCTACTACCAAATATTATTACTTAATGTACTATGATGTTTAGGAAAATATTATATATTATGCATTTCTATCTCGTGAATAAATAATTCATGATGAAGATGGATAGATTTATTGTAGAAAATAATTTCTCAAAAGAAACTTCAAATAATTCCAATCATTCTCAATGAATTCGTTCTCTAGATACCCTAAAAATCTCACTACATGGAATTTTGAAAACGATTGGGTCATGAAGGAATAATATATATTCCTATCTGTTGAATAGTAGAAGAATTTATAAAAGGAGATGAGTAGACAATATTAGAAAATATTTCTCAAGACTTCACAATGAATATTGTTCTCTAGATACCTTAATAATCTCACAAATAAATGAAATCTTGGAGAACAATTTGATCACAAAGAACAATTATTGATTTATTGTCGCTCCTCGATATAATAATGGATAAATAGTTGATAATCGATTACTTCCGCCATTCTAATACAGATGAAACATCAGCTTGTTGTAGATAAACGGAAGACTGATCTACTTGGAGGCATTTTGTTGCTGGGGCCAAATACCAACTCCGATATAGATGGCGCTGGTAATAATTATTGAGTAAGTTGTTCATAAATCCAATCGAATTTCACCTAATGAATTAAATTGAATGTAACCAATCGAACTAAATATTTGTATTATCCGATTATAATCAACCAGGAGGGAATACCAAGAGGAATATAATATACTTGTAATATAATATATATCATATTATGATACAGTATTTCATCAGAGAAGTTTTTATTGAGAAGTAAATTATTGATGGAAGTTTTAGAGAGTAGGCCTATTGATCACCTATATGAAACGCAAAGATGGAATGAATTCTAACATCACCATCGAGATATCATCATCATCAAGATACCATCATCATTCATGAACAAGTTTGGCAAGTTTGAATAATCATAAATCAAAGCCATAAAATTTGATACAATGACAACTATCATCAAGGAATCTTCAACGGTTATGAATCAAAAACTGAAAGAAAACTTACACCATAAACAAGGAACAAAGAAAACAAAACAAGCAATACCTCAAGGATTGAAGAAGTTGGAAAGCTATTCTCCAAGGAATAGGCCTAGGCCATATAATACATGTATGATACAAGCCTATATATCATTGATATATGATATTTATTCCGTAGCCAAGTTCGGTGCAGAGTCGAGAGAGCTCAAATGTCAAGAAAGCTCGCTTCCATCTCTTTTGTTTACATTGCATCTCGGAAAAATATAAGAGATAGAGATATCAAGATATACCAAACTGAGCCCACCATGTGCTCTAGCTTTTCACTTTCCAAAATATAACAGAAGGTTGGTGCTTTCGAAAGAACATGAATGTGGGTGTTCTCAACAATGTTGCAGGTTGAAAATTTCGCAGATCATCTAAATTATTAATCTCACTTTTAAAGTACTTAGGTTATAGAGGGTTAGGTTTCAAGATATATTATTCAAGAATAATGATTACAATAATGATATGTAACATCCGAATTTGAGAATATCACTAATAATTGTGATCTATTATCAGATTGTAATATTCTCTTTTATTAGATTACATTCTTATCAAATCAATTTATTAATCGAAATATAATTTAATAAAACTATAATATTTTTTTAGATTAAAAATTAAACTTTAAACTTAGGGCCATTTGAAATAATTGTGAAAAATAATACTTTTAAAGTTTTAAAAAAGGGTATTTGATTTTTTAAATTTTATTTATCAATGCTTTAGTCGATATCCAGCTGTATTCTACTAGATACGAGCATATAGTTCAAAAAAGTAAGAAGTTAGCGTCCAAAATCTTGGACACATTGACTGAAAGTGTAGATCTACTGTGAGGGTAATATAATAAATTATGTTATCAAAATAATCTGTATAATAATTATGCTAACGAATGGATCAAACGAAATTAATTTTGTTGATTTTTCAATTGATCTATTTGAGAACCGTGATTGAATGTTGTGGATGATTATGATTATTATTAATGAATATGATTATCATCATGATCATTCAATCTAATCGACCTGCAACTGGAAAAGTAACCTAGTAAGAATCACTGGCGGCTTGTGCCCACGAAACAGGTGAAGTGCTGTACAGTAAAATATACGGGCACTTCACCTGTTTCGTGGGTACGAGCCGCCAGTGGTAAGAATTGAATTCAACAAGATCACTCCAGCAGCACACCACAAGAACGACCACCCTTTCACTGCACTTGAGATCAGGTGAGCGAGAAGAGGTTCCGGCCTTATACAGAGTGGGCGGTAAGAATCGGTAGCCCGCTACTGGATATTTATCATTGTCTACGAAGAGGGTGCTGGCACAAAACAAATTACTAGACACACAATCCCCACTTCCTCTTCCCTCACCGATTCCCCCACTATTGTTTCTTTATTCTTGGCGCTGCTACATTCTTCCTTTCATGATCAGAATCTAGAAAAGTCCACACGCACTCTTCCAAGCCCAACGGAACGGACAGTTTTGTAAATGTTGAGTAATTGATGGAAAACGCTCCCGGTTGTGGAAATAATGGAACTTGATTCACACGTTTGAGAAGGTGAAGTTGTGAGTGATGATTGTGGGAGTGAAACAACTATAATTCACGGTTTCCTATGGACAGTTCCATAGGAGACATATGGTTCTAAAATATTAACTAAACATTTTCAGAACAGGTTCTAAAATATTATTGAATCTATGAGTGTCTAATCATTTTGTCGGTTACAATGTATGTTCTGTGTAGTTTTGGAGGTTAAATTGTGTTAAGAATAAGATTAGGACTGAGTGTCATAATATGATGTGTAAGTTTAAGATTTTCAACAGAAATTAAATAAACTCTTCCATTATTCCATTAAAGCAATATTTCGTCTAAAAAAATGTATATTCTGGCAATTTATAAAAAAAATTTATCTGGCGTGATGAGTAAATCAAATATTGGATTTGACATGAAGCCAAATTCGAAGGTTTATAATAAATTAATTATCATAATTATATCGCAAGAAGCCAAATCCAGAGGAATATAATAAATTAATTATCATAATTATAAGATGAATGAAAGAAAAAATTGATAATCAATGAAAAAAAAATGATATGATGAATGAAGAATGATAATTATATCTTGAATGAAAGAATAGTCATAAAGTGTAGAATCCAAATACAATATCATTCCAAAAACATTTTTCCAAGAACTCGAACACTCTTTCCTGATCAATAACATTGATTACTATTATCTCGGAACTCATCAAATTAATAATACATCGACATCCGTTCACCAACATTCCATTTGTTTTCTCTCCAACTACAGATGCAGCAATTAAGAACAGTCGATAAACAAGATCCAAGAGTAGTGTACCAAGCAGCAAGTGGGTTGCCCACTGTTTACGCAAGGGGGCGCCTCGGTCAACTAAAACAGTAGGTTGGTTCTAATAAATGCTAGTCTTGGATAGCCCTTGTTGAGTCGGTGTGTATTTCTAGGGGTATTTTCAAGGGTCACTGTAGATAACACCAGCCACTTTTCACACTACGTGCACGCTGTGAGAGGTGCTTTTGGGGGGGGCAGAAAGGGGGGAGGTTTTGTTGGCAGAAAGAGATGCGAACAGGAGCAAAGGTCACTTGAAGGTTTCAACGTACCCCCTCACGCGTTTCACAGAGGGGGGCTCACTGAAGAAGGGTTTACCGAAGGGGGGGTTCACTAAAGGAGGGGGGGCCGAAGCAAAAGCGTCCACCCGTTGTTTTGTTTTTTAAAGGGTGCAGGTTGCAATTAACAATTCCCGCCAACTTCCCGGTAATCGTGTTCTACTTACCAAAAACCCAGAAACCTTCTCTGAATGTATCCTCTCATAATGAAAGCAGGCCTGGCCCTGTTATTTTTTTCTCTAAGCTTGACTTCCAAAATCCTTTCCGGGGCCAGCCTAAGCTCCTGATACTTCCTACTTTTCTACGCCACAGCTCGTTTGTGTATATCTAGCGCATCAAAGTTGAATTTTAAGCCAGAAACGCGCACAATAATTAACAAGCGCTGTCACAATACTTATCATTATTAAAGAGTACTAACGTCATTGAATCCAAGATTTTAAGCGTTGCAACTGTGTTGTGAACCACTTTTCAAAACCACAACACTAAAAAAATTATCATTAAAGAGTATTAACGTCATTAGATGCAAGATTTTCCGTTCGAAAACCCTGATACGGCTTACTATACCCAGGTTACAAGCCTATAGTGCCTATAGTGACATATGCACGCAATGTTTGACATATTTATAAGCGTTATCAGTTGAAAATGTTCACAAACTCAACAGTTACCGAATAATTATCATAATAACATGGCTGGAAGAGTAATGATCGAATTATCAGATTGATTCATTCACGAATAGGAAGGAAGTAGTATTGTTGAGTAGTGAGAGTGTATCGTATAACGACGTTTCATTAACACTATTACAATGTATAAGTTTAAGAATATCATGGAAATGGTCGTTGAAATTCAAAAACATTATTGATATTTGCAATAAATATCATTGAAATAAATAAATTAATTCCTCTAGTTTCAAGGATAATAATCCGCATCTAATCAATAGATCAAGGCATTATTAAAAATACAACAGGCTACCACAAACTACCCTAGAACTAGGATATAATAGGCTAATAAATATGACATTTTGGAACATCATTTCAATAATATCCATAAATATTATATCAGCTAGGGAAGAGTAGTTGGCCTACTACAAAATTGGAATATGGTTATTCTGCTTCCTCTACGGTACTAGGCAGTTCCAAAAAGTCTAAATTATGAAAGTTCAGAGCAGCAAACACTACTTTTGTTGGTTCCTATGAGCATTTCCAACACACAAGCTTACCATTGAGATAAGTAGAGTGAGAGTGCCAGTTTCAGTGAATGCAGCGTTTCAAAGCAGAAAGATGAATTCGCCAGAACGTCTGTCTATCCTTCTATGGTAAAATGCCACTCTTATCTACCATTGTTCTATAGTCTGTCTAAGCAAAGAAGACATTCTATCAAGATGGGAAAAATGATTCCTGCTTGGTCAATATTGGTCCAAAAATTATAAATTTAGTCTCAAATTGTAGAACAGAATGTTTCCTACAATTTGAGACCAAATTTATAATTTTTGGATTAATATTGACCAAGCTAGAGTCATAATCTTATCTGAATATCTTCTTTGCTTGGACAAACTATACAAACATTATCCGCATTGACTGATGAACGAAAGTCATCTAGGAAAGCACTTCACTGCTATTCAAATTTCGCTTTCCAAGGAATATATTCTGAGTGGGCTGCTTCTTTGTTGTGTGGGCGACATCAAAATACAGGAAATAATATTCAGAGTAATATAATATTCAAAAAAATTTCTCAGTATTTTCCAGAGTAAACGGAACAGATATATTGTAATGCAAGAAAGCTCTTGATCCGATAAGATATTTTCCTGTTACATCTCTAATTTTAAATTTTAAATTTTTTGTTTATTATCGACCTTTATCTTGGTACAACATTTCTATTTTTAATCAAAGCCTATTTTCTTATTCTTTGTATTGTATAATTGTAATCAAATAAATAAATTACAAGAATTCTTCATTCATCCGTCTTAAATGCCGGGATGACCCATTCCTACACTCATTCATAGTCAATGATCATTCTTTGAAAAATCAATATGTTTTGGGGTTGAAGTACCCTTTATTATAGGACTAAAGGAAATTTATCTTGATCTGTTTTCTAAGTCATCTCGCCAATACACCAGACTAGGTTCACCTTGACTACCTTTAACATAGAATAATAGAGCTAATTCCTAGCATTCTCTTTGCTTTTATGAATGGTACGGTTTTTCCATTGTATTAACGGAAACGCACACAAAGATCTGTATTTTGTACAGTACAAAATAATGATTTATTCCCATCTCTATCCTATATCTATATTTTCATACATCTTATCAACTTTCACACTTCGCATTTGGGTAATTCTATAGAAATCTTAAATATGAAATGATTGGAAATTCCAACTTAAACTCAAGTTTTTCAAAAATATAATTGAAACTTTTCTCTGAGACAAACTATCAATTTTTATTCGGTTTAATAACTCAAGTGAATTCGGATGAATATATATTCAAAATATTAGGCATAAAATTAAAAAATATATTGACTTGGCGATACCTAATGATAGCTCATCTGAAACATTGGAAAATCATACTTCCATATTTATTATTAAATAATAATAATAATTTTATTATTATTATTAAATAATAATCACAATAATTTATCGTATGCTTCCATTAGTGGGAAGACCCAAAGCAGGACCACCTAAATACCTAGTATTTAGGAGGTCCTGCCCAAAGGGTTGTTCCACTTAGCAATATTATAACCTCATTTTTCACAAATGAAAAGATGAAAAACCACGTGGGTTATAGTTCATATAATATACTTCCATATAATAGATATAATAGATTTACTAAGCAAATTTTACTAGATTATTACTCCCACATATCTCTCCTTATTATAAGAGACTCACTATATGAATTTTACCGGATTATTACAAAGTAAAGCTTCTAATGCAAGTTGGGCTCAAATTTCAACGCTACTACCTATCTCAAGATAACCTTCCAGTGATAATGGATGGAAAGGATCCCGTGGGAGAGACTGATTACGACTGAAACACAATAACGAAGTTCAACTAGGTGACGATACTAGGAATTTCCATTGAATTATGAACACATAAAAAGAGCTAGCTATCTGCCCGAGTTGAGACTGTTATCATTAAAAGATACACCGCCCCATTCAGCTACTTTGTAACACAATATTCCAATCCATTAGCTAGGTCCTGCTCTCCCATTAATTACCGAAGGAGCCGGTGAAGGTACAGTCTGTCCAAGCAAAGAAGACATTCTGACAGAATGGTAAAATTACTCCAGCTAGGTCAATATTAATCCAAAATTTATAAAATTTGTCTTAAATTGTAGGAATTATTCTGATCTAAAATTTGAGACCAAATTTTCAATTTTTCAACCAATATTGACCGAGGTGGAGTCATTTTTCCATCTTCCCAGAATGTCTTCTTCGCTTGGACAGACTACGTTAATCCTATTCACCAGACGGGCATTACCCGAATAGGCTATCCTTCTCGATAGTAAATGAGATCATTATTATCATAGGCTAAAATACATTTATTCAATTCTAAGAAGGTTAATGAATATACTGTACTAGTTGATATTGTGATTCAATACCATTTGAATGAATATAACAGCTCATGATAATAAAAGCAGATCTTGAGTTTGGTAGAGTATAAAACGCATGAAAATTGTTCAATAGAAACTGGTACAGTAGTCTCTGCCACCACCCCCTTGTTCTTTTCATTTTGAAAACTAAATCCTCATATATAGAAAGCTACATGAAAAGTTGTCGGAATTCAATAAATGATTGAAATCTGTAAAATATGTAAAAATGTAGAAGAATACATTACCATTACGAAAAAAGCAACAGCAAAGGAATCATGAACATACCTGCAACAGAGAACATAATCGGTTAGAAATATTCTAAATACTGAGTTTTCATTCAATCATGCCAATTTCTTCGGATGAAAATATTGAGAAATTCGCATTATAAATACAAAACAAGTTGTAAATTTGTACAATTAACTTTGTATTGATTTTGTAAAATATGAATCATATTCCATTTAAACCTTACAAATCTCTAATTGGAATTAGATTTTTTTCTGAAAATGATTGATATTTTCCAATCGACTAATTAAATTTAATAAAATTATTAAACTTGAGACTTATAATGATTATAGGTGATATGAACTCGATCTCACTGTAAATTTAGTATTAACTTTGTATTGATATTGTGAAATATGAATCATATTCAATTTAATCCTTACAAAACTCTAATTGGAATTCGATTTTTTCTCTGCTCCAGTTAGAAAAGTATTTAAAGAGGAGCATGTGATACACCGGATTTTACTTGTTTGAAACAGTGGATACCGTCTGACACGTTAAGGCAGAGGTTTTTACGATGGATATTACTTTCGGAAAATCGAGCGAGCAGATTGTAGAACAAGGGATTATATTTTTAGACCCTTGCAGTAAATATTCGACCAATTAGGGGTAAGTCGCTTTATCGGGTGCACAGATTGCCCCTGCTGTGCTCCAACTTATAATCTCCGTATAATCACTCCTTCAGGACTTCCTTTTTCCTCTCTTCACTCCCCCATAATCCTTCTCTCTCCCACACTCTCCCGAGACCAAGCCCAACTAATCATTTCCAGCTTAGCCACTCGCACTCCTCAACATCTTTTGACCAGCACACCATATACGAAATTGATCATCAATTAAGGCTATAAAAGACTTGATAGGATAATAACAGTCACAATAAGTAGCTATGATATATGACGGCTATAGAATTTCTTACTGAGGAACAAAATTTGTTTTACCAGATTAATCGCTTAAGGGGATGAAAAATTGGGGGTATTTGGAGGTTCGATTTGAGTAATCTGTAAGAAGATTGGATGTTATTGAGTTGAAGTCTCGAATCTATCAAATTGATGTAATGCGGCTATAGGAGGATTGAATTGATAGATTAGATTCATTTTGATGAATCAAAATTGTAAAATTGGGAAATGAGATGTATCAACCAGCAATAAGCAATCTCTTAATACTACTATTGGATTCGAAACCATACTTTTACTCAACATTCTAATAAGTTCAAATGACTTCATTCAAGTTACATCCCTAGAAATCCATCAGAAGGATTAGAAATTAATATCCGGTTACCCAATTTATAGTACGTATTTATAGACATATACGGTTACTAATTGAAATTGGAAGAAATCACAAATAACCAATGCGTCAATTGATTAGACTAATAAGACCATTGTGAGTTCCCAGTATACTATGTCTTGTCTATGTCTATGTCTATGTCTATCCCAGATTTTATGTCTGTGGGAAAATAACAATTGGAATAGATATAAGAAACATAGGCAACAGTGAAAAATTAGATGTAGGCTAATCTCTTTGTGCGAGACAATTTTTCCATTTCCATTGGTTGAGAAAGTTGAGTTCTAATAGTCAAAAACAATAGCCAGTTCTAAATATTCAGTGAATGAAAACCGTATAGACCGCTACTTAGAAACTTTTCTGTAACAGAACTTATTTAGTTAGATACGAAACTGTTTTTGTGAAGCAGCAGCATGTGTATGAGTACTGAATCGATAAACTGAAAAAGAAAGAAGAAAGCCGAATTTCTTCTAAGCGTTCCCTCTGGCATTTTTTAGATATCGATGTTTATGTAAAAATAAAATTCGACAATGCCTCCTCGGCGCAAAGTTTCCGTGTTATCGTTGAGTTTGGCGAGCATCTCGGTTCGCCACTATTGCCGAAACAGAATGACCTCCAAGTTACCCCAAAGAGACCTCATCCCCCCTGAAGCCCCCCCCCCACACCAACACACTAAACAACAAACTTCCATCGCTAGCTTAGAATATGGTCGATTCACATTCCCCACTAGGTTTATTTATGAAACGACAAGTTATACTGAATAATATACCATACTTTATGAACGTCAGTCAACCTGTTCTCGACTCAAGAATAACTTTGAAACTTGTCAATTTTGAAGGAAAAAGATGTCGGCTCTACTTTATCATCTTTTGTGAGGTAATAAGAAACTCTATAGATTGAGGCTCCGATATGTTCATATCACGTTTCCTCTATTCTCAAACAATCCGTTTCGGCCTGACTGTCTGATAATAATTTTTTTCTACTCTATTGTTGAGAATTCTCTTCTATATTGAAGTTCTTCCATCGTTTTATATATGTTACGGTTCTCAAATGAGATATTCCAACTTCTACTTATTTCCACTAGTCATGAATTCGAGAGATGTAAGTCCGTATTACACGGTAATATTTCGATTATAACATGAAAAGAGATGTATTTTCACATGAAAATACGAAATCATATTTTCATCTCTTTTCATAATATATGATTAACTATGATAATAGAAATATTAACGTGTGATACCCTGAGATCTCAGTAAAGCAAAGCGCAATACTCAAGCGAAAAATAAATATAAAGATTGAGTCATGATTCATAATAACATTCATGTTGATTCTTTTAAAGGTTTTCCAGCATTATTGCTCGAATAATGTTTGAATAGTAATGTTTTATAATAACCTCATTCGTAATAAAAAAATTCAGAATAGCAATAAGGGCGAAGCCTGTTTTTTCATTTCTCAAATCATCCAATACGATTATTTATTTATTTCATTGAAAAAATAACATAAAAGGAAAGGTAAAAACAGGCGTTAGCCCAAAACTCCTCATATTCCGATTTTGATTAAAATGTCCGAATTCAAATTATGCTGATGCATCTTTGAATAAATATGTTAGCATCTCCACATTAACATGAGATATACTCAATATATAGATAGCATCACAAAAACATGAGGATATTGAATAAGAAAACATGGAATCTGAAGTCAGTATTCATTTGGAGGAGTATTTCAAGAAATATGACCAAAGTATCTGAAATATCACTGCGCTGAAAACAACGCATCCGAAAAAATGTGGGTGCGTCAGCGGTGAATTTGTAGGGCTTAACTGGGAACATTGAGATGTGGTCGCAACTGGTGAAAAACGTGTGGGTTTTCCTTACATCAAAAGAAAATTCGTTTGAGGGGAACAAAAGGAGGTGGAAATCTTCAGAACACTCCGCAGGGAACTTCCTCTCTATTCCTTTTTCTATTCTCTACAGGTCAAAAACTCTTACCTCTTCCCTTTGCCATCATGTAGAAAAATGTATGTCAAGTTGCCCGAAGGACAGCTTTTGTTCTGTTTTGCAGCTACTCGTGTGGAAATGAATACACGTTTAACTGA
The DNA here is from genome assembly GCA_017141385.1 of Sogatella furcifera. Classification (NCBI taxonomy): domain Eukaryota; kingdom Metazoa; phylum Arthropoda; class Insecta; order Hemiptera; family Delphacidae; genus Sogatella; species Sogatella furcifera. The sequence goes on along the minus strand of CM029547.1, from coordinate 6,292,539 downwards.
CTCTTCTCAAACTATATCCCGAATATCCCTAAAGTAACAAGGATGTCTGGGAGAAGTATGAGTGGACACGTGTAAACAAAGCTGAGCGTAAGGTTAAAACAGAATATGATACGAACGGAAAACATACAACGAAGAGTTCTTTTTAATTGAATTGCACTAAGAAAGTCATTGTCACCTTCACATGATGATTAACAATTGATATCCAAATTTTGATGTCTACACATCACATATTTTTTTATACATTGGGAGAGGAAAACGTTTGGGAGAAATCCTGTTGTACTATCCATAGTAAATTATTAAATAAATAATCATGACACAATAAATTTTTTATTGATGATATTTTATTTGATTTCTTATAAAGATACAAAAAGGAATACTGTGATCGATAAGAGAGAGAATCAACCTGAACGACTGTTTTCTATATTAATATGAGGAATAATAAACAAATTCATGTGAGAATTTTCGCGTCATGTCATCCACATTCCTTTCCAAAGACCAATTTTGATAAATAATCTTCACGAAAATGAACTTTTCATGAAGATGGATTATTGGTTTGAGCATGAAAAGTTACTTGAATACTATAGAAAAATAGAAAAGATAGGACTTTATTTTCATAACATGGGAACTACGGTACTCAGAAACCTCTTAATCATCACTCATCTTATACTTACGTACCAGTCACATATTGATGAGTGAATGTGAATCTGAATTTCCTGAATACATTATTTTATTATATGATTTCCTAGCTGCATACTTTCAGTACACCTTGGGTATTTGCTAGCCCACCAAGTTTAGTGAACAGTAGGCTAATAAATTTCAACGGCGAAGTGAATCAGATACTCGTCTGATAGAAAACATTCACCATTAATAATTACAACCAACCACATTCTCATTCGACCATACTTATTCTTTTTATTTCGCCGTCACTTCAAATTAAACGGCAAAAGGCATAATCATCCTTCCGTTGCTGAACAATATGCAGCCGAGCCGCACCACAGCAATGATGATAATAATATTAATGATGATTAACCGGCCTGGAAACGGATTTATGATGTGCGAAGAAAAACTGCTAACTGGTTGAACGCTGGTCAGCGAACAAGTTTCATTGTTCACATTTAGTCGATTTTGTGAGCTAAAAAGCATGCTACCAATGCTTAAACAAAAAAAGCAAGTTGATAAGCATACAAAAATCGACCAGGTGTAGGCGAAGAAAATTGTTCAGCAAAGTTCTAGGACCACATTTGGTCGATTTTGGGAGCTACAAAGCATGCTACCAATGATAAAACACATGCAGCAAGCTGAAAAGCACACAAAAATCGACGAATTATGGTTGATTTTTCAACCATATTTCAAGATTTTTCAACGAATTATGGTTGATAAAAATGGTTGATTTTTCAGTTACTAAGTTTGCTACCAATGTACACAAAAAGTTCAAAGTACACAAAAAAATTCACAGAAAAAGTTCACAAAAATTGACCAGGTACTGACAAATGATCGATTTTGCAAACTAGAAAGCATGCTAACAATGCTCAAACACATGCATCTAGCGGCAAACCACATAAAAATCGACTAAGTGTGAACATTTGATCGATTTTGTGTGCTGAAAAGTATTCTACCAATGCTACTCAACATAGAGCAAGCTGAATAGTTTTAAAAATGACCAAAAGTGGATAACTGGTCGATTTTGTAAGCTTAGAAGCATGCTACCAATGCTGAAACACATGCAGCAAGCTTTCAACACACAAAAATCGTCCAAGTTATAGAGGGGGAAAGCGGCGTAGGAAACGTATCATCCGCAGAACGATATCCTTCTTTGAATGGAGGGGACCGATTCTCCCCCGTGTGCATCGGAATGAATTCATTTGCACGGGCATTTGCGCGGTTTGTCAGTATTAGGGGATGAATCCACTGCTCACTCACTTGCTCACTTTGTAAAGCACAGTAGTGCCAATGTCTGCAGGACGCTTCAAAGCGCTTCTAAGCCCTCGCTAAGCAATTATTAAGCGATTATGTACAATTCGATGACCGCTGCTGCCGCCCAAAAACGCCGCAAAAACGTAAATTTCATTTGCTACGAAAAATCGTTCAACCGGTTACAGACGCACAGGAGTTGGACGGCGCAAAAGTATGGATGTGCAAAACTTATTCTGAGCCCGTATGATATTTTTCTCTATTCATGGAAGATAATTGTGACAGGTAATTGACGGTATTCATACTGACGCACGGGTTTCACGCACTTTTATGCGTTAGGGTTTCCGGCACTTTTATGCGTTAGGGTTTCACGCACTTTTATGCGTTTGTTGTATTATTCGCAGTATTTCGAATTCGGTACTCAATTTTTGTTTTTTGTTTATATTTTTAGTTTGTCAACAGTTGCTAGAATTCAAAAACATATTAAACCATATCTATCACGCTTACCATTTGATCAAATTCTATGAAATTGAATGAAAATCACATTCAACTCAGATCAATTCGTAAAATTCGTAGAATCTATATAATTCATGTTTTGTCTATTCCATGATAATTTCAATAGTCAAATTATAACATCGGATGAGGCGAGGTGAATATTACACTTGAATCAGAGGTTATGAAAAATCCACGTTTTTTTATCAACATGGATAATTAGGCCAGTTACCACAATTCTCACAAAAAGTGTGAGAGAAAAATAATATGTAATTTTTGAATTTATGAATTTCTTGAACTATGACGAACTGCGCGGATAACACCTTCAGTAATAACACTGATGAAATTCAAATTCAAATTCAAAATTTTGATAAATTTTCAATATTCATAATGACAGCGTGTCATGAAACTACTTGGAACTTTGATCAGATTTATGTATCCCGTTTGGTACATCACAAAAGTTCTTTTTTTTGGTACATCACAAAAGTACTGCAAGCAAATGAGCTAAAGGTGGATTGTAGCTTGTACCACTAGTCTGGATAACCCGGTAGATCTATAATTTAAAAAAATGGAGAACATGAATGACAGGAATGCATCAAGGAAGGGAACCGAGAACACTATACGAGGATTTCCTGAAGAGACACCAAATAATTCCCGCTCGCCATTGTCGCGTTGATAGTTGTTGTCATACATGGCACGGAGTGTTCCTGGGGAATTTCTAATTGGCAGTCTAGCACTAGCACTCGATATTATTTTCGCAGAAGAAGAATGAATGCCTGCAAAGGAAGACGTCTTTTGTGTAGGAATCGAGCTGAAGGTGGATTTGAATAATAGAGTTGGAGAAATTGCAGGATCCGGCAAGCAGCCGCGTGTATGTGAGTGGCCCTCAGGTAATCTTTGAGAATAGACGGCGAAAGTTGGGGGAAAGAGGAAGATGAGGATGAAGAAGTGAAAGAGGTGGATAAGGAGAAGGAGGAGAAAGAAGAAGATATGGAGAATAAGGAGGAGAAAAGTAGAGAAGAAGAGAAAGATAAGGAGGAGAGGAGGAGACGAAGAAGGAGAAGAAGAAGGAGGAGGAGGGGAGGAGACGAAGAAGAAGAAGAAGGAGAAGAAGAAAAAGATGAAGAAGGAGGAGGCAGAGAAGAAAGAGGAGGAGTAGGAGAAGGAGGAGGAAGAGAAGGAGAAGGAGGAAGAGGGGAAGGAGTAGAAGGAGATACAAGAGGAGGAGGATAAGAAAAAAGGAGGAGGAGAAGGAGAGAAAGATGAAAAAAAGAGAAGCTGGAGAAGGATGAGAATAAGAAGAGAAAAGAGGAGGAAGAAGAGAAGAGGAAAGAAAGAGAGGTGGTGGATGAGGAGGAGTAGGAAGAGGAGGAGAAGGAATAAAAAGGATTAGGGGGAAAGGTGGTCGAGGAGGAAAAGGAGGTGGATAAGGAATAGTTGAGAAGGAAGTAAAGGACGAGGAGGATGAAGAGGAAGAAAAAAGGGAGAAGGTGGAGTAGGAAGATAAAGATAAAGAGGTGGAGAAGGAGATGAAAGAGGAGGAAGTTAGGGATGGGACAGGAGGAGAAAAATAAGGAGGTAGAGGAGAATGGGAAGGAGGAGGAGGAGCAGGAGGAGGAGGAGGAGGAGGGAAAGGAGAAGGAAAAGGTGGATAAGAAGGAGAAAAGAAAGATGAGGAGGAGGAGGGGTGGTGAAGATGAAGTAGGAGGAGAAGGAGAACTGGGTTAGTGGTAGGTGGAAAGGGTCCTGGGAAAATAGGAGGCAGTAGTTCTTAAGGAGCTTGCCGGCTTGCAAGGGCAAAAGGCATGCATAATGCACGCAGGAAGATCAGATAATTGGCGAATTACAACCGTTGCCGCCACCGCGCCGCCTCCGGGCCGTTGGCAGCCATTACGGCTTGTTTATTGTTTCTCGCATGACCCGGCTTTGATTTCATTCGGGCCACCCAACTCAACTCTTTCCCGCGTTATCTCCATTGAAAGTGATACTTGCCTCTCCTCCCGCCCCTCATACCCAAATGAGAATCGAATATTTAAACCTTCCTGGGCTGTGCACCGGCCAAGAAAGGCTAGGCAAACTGCACTGCAAACTTCAAACTGTGAAGTTATGTTTCACAGATGAATGTGAATGTAATTAATTCATAATTGTCATAACAATATTGAAATTTTGACTATCTAAATTGAATGTAGTGAATTTATTTATAATAATTTGCAATGTTTCTAGTCGTAATACGGTACTATGAACGCAGTGTTACGTTTTCCCTTGTATCGATAATTTTGTCAATTTTCAATGTGATAACAAATGTCAATATTGTTAATAAATAAATAAATCATTTTATGATCACTCTATTGGATTCTTTCATTGCTCAGTGTGTCTTTCATAAAATCTTCATTACTATGGCATGATTATTCTCTATCTAACTTCAAATTTGAAGAACAATCCCATGCACTTTATTTGAAAGCCTACTTTTTGAAATACGTATATTTGGAGTAAACTTTTACCGACAACAATTTCCTATTTTGAAGTGTATTTTACAACCTTAGTAAGTCTACAAACACTAATACGATTACATTGTACTCTGTAATGGTGTAGGAGGCTGTTAGGATAGACTCTCAATCATCCAAGGCGTAATAAAGTAAGAATGAAGGCGCTTGTAGAGTCGATGTTTAGAATAAGCGTATTAGGGCTGACACTGGTATAGCGTTGAACTCGTGGTCGCTCGCGAGGAAGATGTGCCTGTAAAAGTTAGTTGAAGTCTCTGTTTAGCATCAAAACGTGTGGAGCAGGATCGTGGATGCCACTCCGGAAGGAAAAGAGGAATGGTCGCGTCTTAATCTCCGAGCTACTTCCTTCTACTGTGCTAACAAAAGGCGTGCAACACGGCAGCTCAAGGGTTCCTGTTATCTTGGATGTTAAACAGAAGATTCTGAAGTTACCGGATAACTGTGTACCATCGCTGTGCTGCCTATCTTATTTTTATTTTTTGGAGATCAACAGCGCTCATGGTTCTATTAAACTTCAACGAAAACTTTACTGACACAACAAACAACCACTGGCGGCTCGTGCCCACGAAACAGGTGAAGTGCTGTATTGTAAAAGATACGGGCACTTCATCTGTTTCGTGGGTATGAACCGCCAGTGCAAACAACTCGACTTCGAGCAAAGTAATGGTAAAGTAGAAATTCGGGATTGTCAGTATCAAGAAAATGGCTCCAACTTATCATACTAATTGTTTATCACTCCTTTTCCTTGCTTCAAAATTCAGTGAATGGATTTATTCAACTTAGTTGAGGAATACTCTTCTGCCAGGCCTCTGTTCAGTATCTTTTAGTTCAAATTTGGGTTTCATTCACACTCTGTTCTTCATCATCATCGTTATTGAGTAATATTATTGATAGATTATAACAACAGGCAAAGCCCAAAACTATCCTGCTTACAATATTTATACAAATAAATAAAAATCAGGTTACACATATTTCCACACCGAAATCCAAATAAGAAAAATTTGGTATGTGAAAATATGTTAATGAATCAACATTTTTCCGATCACTCTTTTCGCTTCCCTCTTTCACTGTGAAAGTTTAGTTGATCAGAGAAGACATTCTGGCAAGATGGGAAAATTACTCCTGCTCAGTGAATATTGATACAAAATACATTCTGCTCTCTAAAGAGGCCAGTATTACACGATAATAGGTCTATGATCATAGAACTATTATCGTGTAATACCGGCCTTGGAGACAAAATTCATAATTTTTGAATCAATATTGAAGGAGCTGGAGTCATTTTTCCATCGCACCAGAATGTCTTCTATGCTCGACCAGACTACTACATCCAAATCGATCCAGTCAGCAAATATAATATTTCACATTTTGCTAGTACTGTACTCAATTTTTAATCAATTTTCGTATTCTTTTTCTGAACTCTGTCACTTTATCCAAATCGACCCATTCCGCGAACATCATATTCCACATTTTGCGAGCTTTATACTCAATTAAGAATCCAGTTTCTTCTTATTTTTTCGAGACCAGCGCATGCTAGCCTGCAGAAGGTTTCAAGTTGGTGCTGATGAGGACAGAGTGGCAGCAGTAGCAGCCGGCAGGTGGTATCAGTATTCAAGTAGGCTCGCTTGGCGTGCCTAACCTCCTTCAATTTGCGGCAGACGAGTCGACAACGTCGCTTGCATTGCAATGCGCTTCTCCTTGCTTGCCTGCGGCCCAAACGACCAACCTACCGAATTACTCATTTCCTTCCCTAATACCTGCTGCTTCTGGCCGCTCCTTTAGTTTAGTTTGCACAAGCTGAGAAGATACGCTGTCATCATACATTTCACATTGTAATGAAGTGTCTTCTCATCCTGTACGAACTATATATCACCCTAAGCTATAGTCTGGTCGAGCAAAGAAGACATTCTGAAAAGATGGGAGAATGACTACAGCTCGGTCAATAATCGTTCAAAGATTATAAATTTGGTCTCAAATCGTAGAAAACATTCTTATCTACAATTTGAATCTATAAGTCGGCTAAATAATTTTCAGCTCCTATAGATGTAAATAAAACGTATTTTGGAGTTACATATTGGACAAATGCTGCAAAACTATAGTAATAAGAGAAATGATTGATAAATGAAATGAAAATCAAATACCCTTTTTAAAATAAAAAACTTTAAAATTATTATTCCACATTATTCCCTTCATTTTAAAAAGGGTATTTGATTTTCATTTCATTTATCAATTATTTTAAATATCCCTGAGTTTTAAGTTCAATTTTCATAAGAGAAAATGTTTTGGAATCATTCAAAAATCTGTGTTGTTAAGGTTGCTTGGTGAGGATGGTTGCGACATTTTGTAGTTTTCATGGATTTACCGGTAAATTTTGATGTTTGACAATTGGAAAGAAAAACCCTCACTATTCCTCCCCTGATTTCGATTATGAGCTGGAAATAATAGGTTAAGATGACTTTTACTTGAATTTATATTCTTTATGTGACGATAAGAATGAACATACATTTAGACCATGAACACGTTTCTATAAAACCGACAGAGTTTCAATACTATAAGTACACTTTACTATTATTTTCACTAAAGGCAACATTTGTAGTCTATCAACTTGTATTATTATGGAGAAATGAAAACTTCAATATAGGTTACTTTGTCAGGCAAAACTTCTCGATGTTATCGTTAGTCTCTCAAAACTTCTGTCAAATTTGAAATGAGCTATTCAATTCGACGGTGAATAAACCTCGTATCAAGAGCATATATTATCATTTGAAAATGGGAAAGGAACCAATAAATGGCAGCTTGCTACAAGCTATTGCAATTATTTCGAGCAGAATTCAATGTAAACTAAAAGTACAATACGCGCAAATTCACTGGACATGACTGCAATATGACATTCGATTCTCATCAACTATGTCACTGTTACACACTTTAGCTTTCGCTATCAGTATTTAGAAAATCCCCATCTGCCATCAACCTGTCATGTGCTTTGTCCTATTAACAACAGAATATTCCAGCCTACATTGACCATTTTCATATGACATGCATCGAGTTATCAAACGCTTTACATTTGCTATTATTTTCAATGATAATGTGCGGTAAATCATAATTAAACCATCGTAACGAATTGTTCGGTATCAATAACTTAATTTTCAATAATAAATTTGTTTACAAAATTCCTGAAAAGTATAAAGAGGAAATCAATGTTTCTTATACTCTACTATACAGTTATGATTAAAATACTTATACTCAACGATCCACTAGTTAACAAAGTAGATAACAGATTTGTTCAATATGGAATATTCAACAATTAGGACGTTCTTCAAATTGTCCCAAACAGGATTGATTTCAATATCCCTCCAAGTGACGATGAATGTCATGAATATTGATAAGTTAATTCAGAATTCGTAGCACCTTGAATCTAAATAATTCGATCTTCTTTTTAGGTGTTATACAGTATATTTTATTTTCATTTATAAATTTATACGTAATATTTATAAATTTATACAAAATAAATATCAATTCTATAATTATTAATATTCTAAAGCTGTGGGCTCTATTATATTCTAAAGCAGATGTTCAAAGATGATACATTTATGAAACAATCATGAACAAATATATACGTTTCTATAATAATGATAAATAACCTAAATAAAAGAACCTTTCAATTCAATTGCTCCATTTGATAAATTCATTATCTTCTGATGAATCTCCTTTCAAGGGATTGAAGAGTGGGCATACAGATAAGTACTTATCAATCAGTAGTATTCATTCATTAATAATTTATTTATTAATTCATCTATTTGGTAGAATATATTGCATTCTTTCTGGATGAAAACAGATACAATTAGTAGTTTAGCTAATCCGTAACCAAAATAAAATTCTACCTCTCATACTCTAACGACCACCTCCCAGAAACCCTTATGAGAACTCTCGAGATAGAAACATCTTTGAGCAGCTCACTTCTCGAGTTGTTGACTCGAGACAGCCAAGAATGATGTAATTTGGAATTTGCGTGACTGCTGTGTGACGCGTTGGCGGCGAGGCAAAGGTGTTATTCGTTCAAAACTCTCAGTTGGCTGGCTAGTCTTTCTTGTTGACACAATGTCAGACCAAAGCAAGCCTCCTACCTTCACGCACCACCAACCCCCCCACGACAGGTTATTTAGCAAGAAAACAAACGCACTCCCAATAAGGTTTCATGTTGAACTACTGAAGTTCCCTTACCAGTTAGTTACACTATCAGAATTTAGAATCGCAGATCCTTTTTTTCAAGTGCCAACACGCTCACTAATTTCGCCCAATTCCTGGAATTGCCTGCCAAAAAATCAAATAATCAACGGTAATTTAGGACGAAGTTGGAATTTGATGTCATTTCAGGTTGTGAAATCAGCTTAGAAATGGAACGTTTTTGCTATCATTAATACGAATTAGAAAAACAACTTTAAGATTTCCGTATTCAATTCGGACTTATAATTTGATTCCATTCAAATAAACGACCTGCGGCTATCCATTCAAGTGAACTAGGGATGGATTGGGGTGAAACATTTTTAAATCTTGGAAAACTGTAAACTATTTCACATTTGGTTTAAAAATGTTCAATAGAATACACTGGCGGCTCGAGCCTACGAAACAGGTGAAGTGCCCGTATATTTTACTGTACAGCACTTCACCTGTTTCATGGGTACGAGCCGCTAGTGATAGAATAGTGTATCTCTCGAGTACCGTAAACAACAATAATTCAACAATAAAACTTTGTAGTTATAGTCAATTAATTCCCCGTTGAACAGTCTTCCAGTTTTCGGAATTACAATCGGTTCAAAACGTTTACACAGTAATGAAATATTGGTCCTACTCAACCAAGATTATAATGCTAGAACTTTCACCAGTCAGGCGAAATAGCAGAACAGCACTTGACTATTCTTCAAGGCTCTTGCCTTAATCGACTGTTAGTTTTGAATTTAGCTTAGAGACTATGAAACGAAGAAAAATGGAAATGAACTTTCTTCCTGTGGGGTAATGGCTGAACATCGCGTGCCCGGGCAACGTTAATGAAAGTGAGTTTGTTCTACAACTAGAAAACTCATTGTTAGGGCCAGTACCAGACAATCGTTCGCAGACAATGCACAACTTGAGTTAATGCTTCAATCCTTACCGATTCCTAACGCTCAAGTTCTTCTCGAAAATATATTATCTAGAAATTCATGTAACAGTGGGAATCTAGAGAATAATGGGGATCAGTTGGAACCATGTATTGAGTGGAAATTTTATGTGGCATGAAAAAGTGTTGGATAAAATCCTGGACTAAACGAAATTCAAGAAACACGCCGTATTAAACTTTGATATTTTCAGAATTTGGAAAGAAAGACATTTAGAGAAATAGAAGAATTAGTCATAATTTTCCACAAATAATTCATTTATAATCAATCGAAATTCTCTCCATCGCGAAGTCATTTTCTAACCATCCTCTTTTCCATTCAACTTTTTTTCTTTCTATTATTATTCTTCTCTATTTATTCTATATTCAAAAGCATCTGTTAATGTGGGCATCACACTATGCAAATTTCAAGATCATAGATATTGAAGAGCAAAATGAAAGCAAAACAGTAGAAAATTATTTGAAAATATTCCATATTCTACTAGGAAAAAATATGCAATACTTTTTTGTTGGGAGTAGTAATAATACAATATAATACAATATAGGAGTGAATTATAGAAGACAAATAAAAATAATAGAAAAGGCTAGAGCCAAGACGGTAGGGTTATCACTATGGAATTCACATAGATTTTCTAGTACTATTAAAAATGATTTTATACTTTTACAAAACTAGTGATAATCGTTTCATACCCACAATATTTATAGTTTGTCCAATTGTTTGTTTGTCAATGGCGCAACAGCCCTATGAAGGGCCTAGGCCTACCAGCTGGTTGCCAGTTTCATATTCACTAAACTATAGAGTCCATCCAAGCAAAGAAGACACTCCGGCAAGACGGGAAAACGACTCTAGCCCGGCCAATACCGGCCCAAAAGCCATAAAGTTTGTCCAATAGGTGCTATTTTATATTGTTGGGTAGTATTCTCGTAACTAGGCTTCGATAGCATTCATTGGTGGGGAGTCCTGAAGGAAGTTACACCTAGCCGAAATAACCAGAATATTCAATTTCTATTGTCGAGAAACAGTGATAGCGCAGGAAAGGAATAAAACTAGGTGCTGATAAATGAGAATAATGAAGATTTCCACAATTTTTAATACGTTGTTAGATTGGAGGCCAAATTTTAACAGGCGTTGAAATTCGTAGCAGCAACTTTTCCATCACAACTTCAATATTTACCAGTAGAACTGGTAGGGGTGAGGCTATTATTTTTCACGTTTCTAGGCCTTACAACTGACAAGGATTAACTTATCACATTAGAAAGGAGGGTAAAGATAGCTTGGGTGTTAAAAGGCCGAACACAAACAGGCTACTAGCAGCGAACGAGCATTTTGTCGGTTGGGCTTTAGATGATGAAAATAGACTGAATCGAATTGTGACCTCACGTCAGTCAAGGGTTGGCGGGGGAGGGGGGGGGTTAGGTTTGGGGTATGAGCATGCGAAAATGTTTAATGAGCTTCTACACAAAAGTGAGCTTGTTAGCTTTAGCCCATTTTTGCGCCCATCTTTGAACCCGCCACCCACACTCACACACACACACACATGCGCACCACCAGTGTTGTGTATTTTGACGCATGACATGGCAATTGACTGACGCGATGCGATGCGATGTGATGCTCACGACCCTTACTCCTAAACTGACGTGCCTCGAAAGTTAAATAGCTGGCCCCGAGACAACAAACTCTATACTATATGCTGTCCAAGCAAAGAAGACATTCTGGCACAATCGGAAAATCACTACAGCTCGGTCAATATTAGATCAACAACCATAAATTAAGTCTCAAATTGTAGATACGAATGTTTCCTACGATTTGAGACAAAATTTATAATTTTTGAACCAATATTGACCGAGCTAGAGTAATTTTACCATCCTGCCAGAATGTCTTGTTTGATTGGACAGACTAAAACAGGCTCGACACGCCAGCACACTTCACCAATGCAGCACTGTGCAGCTCTACTACGCTCAATAAATACCAAATATAAGCCTCCTACCTACAGCATTTACTCAACATTCAATTATGAAGATAATAAACCCCAACTCTAATTAAAGCGCTTCTACTTTCGAAAAACATTTTAAACTGATTTATGCGGTAAGCTAACATGCCAAGCATGGGATGAAGAATGATGAAAGAGTGGATTTGTATTTTATATTTACTTTATGCAGTAGAATCATTCATCTATTCAACCTGAAGTAAGATAATATAACCATGACAAAAAAGTCTTGAAGTCATCTCAACTTCATCAGATTCATCCATCTCATTGGGCTACATTATTTATTCATTCTAAATAAGCATGATGAGAGGATGGATTTGTAAGTCATTATAATTTATGCAGTAGAATCATTCATCTATTCAACCTGAAGTAAAATAATATAACCATGACAAAAAAGTCTTGAAGTCATCTCAACTTCTTCAGATCCATCCATCTCATTGGGCTACATTATTTATTTATTCTAAATAAGCATGATGAAAGGATGGATTTGTAAGTCATTATAATTTATGCAGTAGAATCATTCATCTATTCAACCTGAAGTAAGATAATATAACAAAGTCTCGAAGTCATCTCAACTTCAGATTCATTCATATCATTGCATTATTTATTTGATTATTTATTTATTTCATTTATGTACAAATATACAAGATGCGGGAAGAAAAAGCAGGCTATTGCCCAAAACTTCTTCTATTCCTAATTTAGTCACATAAGAAATTGTCCAAACTTTTAAGTTATGTATAAAATTTTGTTTTACCCAAAGATTTTCATTCGAAGTAACTGATCAATTAAGGTATAGTATAATGTTAATATTACCCCAAAATAACACAAAACAATTTGAAAGTTCCATTAGAATATTAAAAACAATAATACAGTAAGTTGTAGATGGAAAAACAAGCGTTCGCACAAAACTTCTATTCCAATTGAGCTTGAAGTGTTCAAATTTTTATTATGTCCCTTCTACTAATACTCACTCACACAATTTTAACTATGAAAAGAATATCATAATACATAATATTATACAGATAAGTTTGTAGTTCAGTATGGTACCTTTACTTCTACACATAACATCCAAGATGAGCATTCCATAAGTAGATTAACATAATGCTGGAAAGTTCAGTTGAATAACAGCATTAACTTGGAAGCAGACGAGCAGAAGTTTACAAATTTCCAGGAAAATAGAGGAAAATTCTACAAAATTCATTGTTTCAGTTGATGTAGACTGTTGTTAGACATGTGTTCCAATGTAGGCATTCGAGCAGAATGTAAAGGGGCTGAATTGAAATTTCAAATACAGTGAGAATGATTGAGAGTGTTTCCTATGGATCGAAATCTAATTTTGAGAACGGATAACGATAGGAAATTTCCACTAGAGAGTTTTGAAAGTTGAGAATTTCCAATCTTATTTCTGGATAGAAAATTATCTCAATCTTCCGAGGAACAGATTTTTCGAATATTACCTAATAATTTTGAATGTCAATTTTCTTGTCAGAAGCCTCAGGCAGTTCAAAATAATTATTGTCTCTACAAGAATTTATAGATGGCTTATAAATTCATGACACAGACTTACTAGCTTTCCCATAGACGTAATTGAATTTCTGAAGGTTCCTAAATACCGAGAAGCGTTTTGGGAAAAAATGAGCGAACAGTTTTTTGTTTTGGACATAATCTCATCAAAGCGAAATATTGTTGCAGACCAACTTTCCAATTTAATTAAAACGCTACCAAAAGGGCAGGCATTCTTTTTTCCCCAACTTGAACATGAAAAAGGAAACCAAAATAATCGGTGTACAAACCTAGTTAAAGTCTGTCCAAACAAAGAAGACATTCTGGCAAGATGGGAAAATGACTCCAGCTCGGTCAATTTTGCTTCAAAAATTATAAATTCAATCTCAAATAGTAGGAAACAATCTGATCTACAATTTGAAAAGAAATAGATAATTTTTCAACCAATATCGACCGAGCTGGAGTCATTTTCCCATTTTTCCAGAATATCTTCTTTGGTTGGACAGACTATAGTTGGTCGTCTCGTTCTTTGCATTGTGTTTTGAAAGGGAATGATTTTATTATTAAAAGAAGTAATGCACGTTTTGATTTCGTTCTTGTTAGTCAGATTGGGGGTAGTGGGGGCAGTTGAGTGGAGAATCAATTCCAATTATAGGAGGCGGCCTGGTTCCTATAAGTACAAAGAAGCACCTGTTTTTAGCTATTTTATTATTGAAGCCTCCTAAGAACCCCACCACCCCCCTGATGCCCCTGTCAAACAAGTTTCAAAAGCTCTTCGATCGATAAACGGTTTTCAAACACTCGTCCTTTTCAACTCAACTCGGAACAGAGTGCTTCCTTCCATCCATCTTTGAAATATTTATTTCTCGACCAACTCCACAGCACTAAATATGTGGTTATTGCTATCCAAGTTCTCGGTGTTCTTCCCCTCCTCACAAAGTTGTTCCCATGAAAAATGTCTACGACCGGTAATAATTTTGCCATTGATTCCACTTGTTTTTGGAAGTTACAGTCAATGGTGGGGAGAGTTCAAAAGTGTGCGAGAAATATAAGAATGAGATTCTTGTGAGGCGATTCAAAGAAACCTCTGAAAGAGGAATTCAATGATTCGATCAATTATTAGTACAGTATAATAATGGCTGATTTATGTGATAAAATTTATGTAATGAATAAATCCATGTTTGATCATATTTTAGCGGGTGTTTTCCCTGACTGATAACTCTCAAAAAATGTAATAGGCCTATAACTTTTTTCCATTCAAATTATTGACGTTATAAAGTTAGTATCAATCTGAGTTTAACAATCACATCTTTCGCTCTCCAAATATTTGTTCATAGGAATGGAGAGAATCAAGAAATTTCTTCATTGAAACAATCCAAATTGTCTCAAATTAAAAGTCTAAAGTTCTGTTTCTATACTGTAATACTGACAAATATTCCAACTATGATAGAAAATGTATCTCTTGCTCCCAATCACGTTAAAATCGACTCATACGAATTTACACACAAACCATCACTTAATACAATTCTAATATATATGTCTTCAACGAATGATACACACACCATCAGTATCTCGAAAATCTCCAACAAATCGAAAGTCTCAGCTACTAGGGGACAGCAAAGGACGGACACATGAATTGGAAATCTTTCAAATTCAGTTTGGATTTGTATTGTCCACGTCGACGACCCTAGGGAAGCGAACTGTCACCCTCTAAACGCTTCTCCCCCCCCTCAAGACCTCTCTTTACTTCTTCGCCCCTAGCCACCTCAGGTCCTCACTCAACAGTACTCTTTCGTAGCAGGAAGAGGGCGCAGAACGAAAAAGAGGGCTTCTTCAGCATTCACAGCACGCCTTCGTACGGGGTTCGAGTCCCCGTAGTCTGTGAGCATCACATGTCAAGTAGAGAGCACTCTTACCTCCCCTTCCACCCCCCCTTCACAGCGGTCTTTCTCATTTTCACCCCACCCCTCCCCCTCCACACTACGGGACATTTTTAGTGAAGAAACCCTTACACACGTTCAAGTGTCAGGCCTGAATAAGAAACTCTGGCGGCGTCACGTGTGTGTGTGTGCGTGTGGGAGCGAAAAGATGGAGTGAAAGTCACTCGAATTCTTATGTGCAAAAATGGCACCCTCAGCCTCAAGTTTCACTTTCCAAATGCGAAGAGAATATCGTTACTAGAATATCTTGTGAGATGAACGCTTGATAGAAATACATGACAAACAAGTACTTCTCATTATTTGTCTTCAGTAACTTGACTTCTCAAATTGGAATATTCATAAAAGTGGAGCAATCTTGAATCAAGCAAGAATGAAATCTTGATATCTTTCAGAATATTTTAGGTAGAAATCTGTTCCTCCTTCTAATTGTCACTCTTTTTATCTTCACTCCACTATTCTTTGAGCGTTTGAGAATGATGAGGGAATTATGTGCTTTGTTTACTTTATTCTGCATCTTTCATGGAATTATGACTCTTTCTACATGTTGATTTTTACATGTATATGAGTTATGAAAGGGGATAACTGGGAATGATAACAATATTTTATAAGAATAATTCCTAAATTTCAGGAATAATTCATTCATAGAATAGCACTCATGACCAAATAGCAATCAACGAAGGGTTGGTTCTCAAAATCTTTAAATGACTTTTTCATTGAATTTGATGATCAAGAAACAAACAGCCTAAGTCACTAGCTACCACTAAAATTTCTCAGTGTTACAGAAAGGTTTACAAATACTATGTGGACATAAACACTGATATCCTTTCACAGAGGTGAGATCTAATCTTAAAATAATGTTACGTTTGACGTTTCATTGACGATTATTTCACATTTTTATGACGGGGAAAAGTCATGAAGATGTAGGGGTGAGTTGGCTTGGCACACTTGTTCATAGCATTTCACGGACAATTCCTCCCGAAAACAAAACGTTATTGAACTTTATAGTCGCATTCTATGTATAGTCTGTCCAAGCAAAGAAGATATTCTGGCAAGATGGGAAAATGAGTCCAGCTCGGTCAATATTCGTTCAAAATTTATAAATTTGGTCTCAAATCGTAGATCAGAATGTTTCCTACAGTTTAAGAACAAATTCATGATTTTTTAATCAATATTGATTGAGCTGAAGTAATTTTCCCATCAAGCGAGAATGTCTTCTTTGCTTGGACAGATTATATTTATGTTAAGGAAAAGAGCTCTCAACAGAGCAAAAGTTAGCCGAGCAGAGTTCGTGTCTTCAGAGTTGTACGCAGGTTTATGAAGGAATTGGCGCTTGACTTGTTGTAATATCTAAATAAAGTTCTCCCCAAACCATCACTCCAGTCAAAATTACCTTTCTTATTCGTTTTACTGCCTGGGGACACGCGAGTACAATGGTAATCGCCCACCTGGGTCATGCTCAGCGACTTACTTTCGGATATTGTCTGTCATTGCACTGATTCTTGGGCGCATTATCAAATTCACATTCCCAACAAACTATATTATATAGTCTGTTCAAGTGAAGAAGACATTCTGGCAAGATGGGAAAATGATTGCAGCTCGATCAATATCGACTGCAAAATTATTAATTTAGTCTCAAATTGTAGGGAACATTCTAATCTACAATTTGAGACCAAATTTCTAATTTTTGAACCTAGCTGGAGTCATTTTCCCATCTTGCCAGAATGCCTTCTTTGCTTGGACAGACTATTACAACCATACAGCTTGAAACAACTCTATTTGGAACAAATGAGATTCAAAGTGGTCTTGACCTAATATCTCCGAATAATATTGGGCAGTCATGTTTTTATTCAGGGCAATTCATGTATCATACTTATTAGAAGTGAGAAATCCTCGGAATAATATTTCAGAAAATGATAATATTCTTAGAGTGAAAAATACGTAATTATTATGAAAACTACATTTTAATGAGGTAAAGAAGTGATTCTACTAGTTTTAGTCAACTAGAATCTATTAAATTATATTTGAGATATAGAGGCTATTATTATGGATTTTAGTCGACGGTATACCCTGGTATGTGAAGGTGACATTGTAGTATTTCATTCAAAATAATATTTTCCCACTGATTGATAACACAAGTTTATGTAGTGATGGATTACTAGTAAATCGTTACATTCCTGAAAATCATTAATAGTTACATTGTATAAGTATCTACAAGAATTCATGTAATGAAGAATTACTAAAAAATCTTGAATACCTGCAAAGCATAAAACTGTTTGAATTTATTGAGCTACAAGAGTATCGAGTACTCAATAATTAAAAATCAATAGGACCACTTCTATCAAGAACCTCATTGTTAGTTTGCAACGTGAAGCCTTTATCAGTGCACTCTCTAACCTTGTTATTGGTGAGATGGCAATTGAATTGCACGCCGTACAAACCCTTTTACTAGCCAACTTTCCAACTATTGCCACTTTTACAAGACAGGAATTCGTTTAAAAGTGTGGAGTGAGTCAGATTGTGTGTGGGGGCGCTTTTACGCCGGGCTGGGAAAGAAGAAGACACGACCGAGAAAGATGATAAGGTCTACGAAGCAAGTAGTAGTCCGCAGAAAGAACCAAAAGTGTTTCAGTGTTTCTAGGAGAAGGATTGATTCTAAGAGGAGGTGGAAGAGAGGAGATAAGAAGGGAAAAGGAGAAGGAAGGAGGAAGAGAGAAATAGGAAAAATGGAAAAGAAGAGGGAAATAGAAAAAAGGAGAAGGAAAAATAAGAAGGAAGAGAAGAAGGAGGAGGAGGAGGGGAATATAGAAGAAGAAGGAGGAAGAGGAGGATGGAGAAGGGGAAGAATAAGGAGAAGGAGAAGATAGAGAAGAAGAAGAAGAAGAAGAAGAAGAAGAAGAAGTAGGAGAAAAAAACTTAGGAGATATTTGGAGTGGTCAAGACTCAGACCCTGCCTCAACCCCCGACTGCACAGTTAGAAACATCCCCGCATGTTGGAGTGGGCATTAAAGCGGAAACTTCTTCCGACCAAAAGATCACTGGTTCTGCGTTTCCAAAAGACCGACCAGTGCTGGCGTTTATTCGGGTCAAACGATGTCACAAAACTGTTCATGTTTTTGAATGATCTTGTGATATCATCTTCTTATCAACGTCACTGGGGTAGAAAATCTTTTACATTCATGGCGTGTCATTCTTCAAAGATTTGGAAATTCACAGGGTAAAATATTTGAAAGAAAATTCATGGAAAATTGTTACAGAATTTGGAAGACTGGTAATTCAAAAGAATGAAATAAAATATAAAAATAATTGTCAAGGGAGATTTCAATTCTCCGAGTAAATGTCTAAGTTGCTCATATCAAGTACTAATCAGGACGAATAATGTTTTTGATAAAGAATTTTTCAATTTCTCGTCACACTATAACGAGTGGAATATGGTACTTTTTTGTCTACTTGTTGTGAGGAATCAGCCTGAGAAGTATTGACATTCCTCCTGAAACACTCAGTATAATAGCATATCACGGACTATAATAGCATGGACATAGAAAAATTATCAAGAAACAATCGAACTCAAATTAAAAAACTACATCTAAAATATTTGGAAAACGATGAATTCAATTAATAATTCATCTTCTATCCACTAGAAGTAATTGAGTAGCCCAAGAACCTCTTGGCACAAATTCTGAGGTAAGTCGGCCTTCTCCACACAGCCTTCACTGTACTTGAAGTAACTTTCGACATGCAATACATATATCACCATTTTCTCACGTGTAACTTCAAAGCCGATAGTTACATCAGATAGATAGAGTGTAGGCTTTGTGGAGAAAATACCGTGTGAAATAACCGAACGGGATGAACATTCAAAGGACGCAAGTTTACAACTACTATGAAACTCGTGTAGTCTTTCCAAGCAAAGAAGACATTCTGGCAAGATGGGAAAATCACTCCAGCTCGATCAATATTGGTTCAAAAATTGAAAATTTGATTTTAAATTGTAGATCAGAATGTTGTATATAATTTGAAACCAAATTCAAAATTTTTGAACCAATATTGACCGAGCTGGAGTCATTTTTCCAAAGTGCCAGAATGTCTTCTTTGCTTGGACAGACAATATGGCACACGCTCCCTCTTTACTACCGGTTTATTTTTATGCTCTCTTTGTCGTCCACTACAACAAACCAACCCCCCCCCTCACTACACAACCAACACCCCCGCAACACGCTACCTGACGCAACTCCCCCGCCAAACGTGCATTTAATGTAACTTGCGACTTGACGTAATACGGATAATAGGATAGGGACATCACATGAAAGGAGGGAAAAATGTATTCCAAGTAGAAAGTTAGATTACATAGAGTGTCATATTTCTGAAACGGCCTTTAAATGTCAACGTGCCAGTTCTTTTGAAAAATTACGAATTATTCGTGAAACAATGTAGAGGCACGTTCTGTCTTTTTGAAAGCACCATGAAAAAGGATATGAGTCATAACATATTACTGTGTATGAAAGAGG
This sequence comes from Sogatella furcifera, assembly GCA_017141385.1. NCBI lineage: Eukaryota > Metazoa > Arthropoda > Insecta > Hemiptera > Delphacidae > Sogatella > Sogatella furcifera. The sequence goes on along the minus strand of CM029547.1, from coordinate 6,272,547 downwards.
GAACTTACAAATAGTTGAAAGGGAAACAAAATGAAATGTTTTCTACAATTACCCATTATTGAGAGAAGAATCAGTTGGAAACTGAATTCAAGTTGGAATAGAAATTTGGGCTTGATCTAAAAATTTGAACTATATTTTGATCAAAATTGTTGGAAACACTCGTCCACACTGTTCTTTCTTCCACTAGGTATGTTTGTCATCAGAGCCTAGTACTGTTCACCCATAGATGAATCTTGTATAATTACTCTACTTTACTTTTAAATACTTACGGAATCATAGATAAAAGAATAGTGATTTACATTTTCAATCATCAAACATTGTGATTTTATAATTGGTTGTAGCCTATTATCACTAGATTACCTCACATAAGATACTAGATTTTACTTCCACAATAGATGGATGCATGAATAATAAATAGAAATTGAAGTATTCAATGGAAATTTTTTAATATATAGTACAAAAACGTTATCACTATAAATATATTCACGTTCTACTACAGTAGAGTATTACACAATACTCCTATAAGTCTTCAATGGAACCTAATCATTGACCCAACCAATTAAAACATTTCGAATATAGGTGCGTAAAATAGTTATTATCAATACCAATTAAGTCATACAATAGGACTGGCAATTAATATTGGACTATAGAAATCACACATAACAACAATCCGGCAAAATTAACTAGTTTGCTGTTGAATAATAACTGGGAACCGAGAGCCGAGTTAAAACACCACTCTAATTAACGCTAACACACTGTGAGCCACTCGGTGTAGTCTGTTCAAACGAAGAAGACATTCTGACAAGATGGGAAAATGAATTCAACTCGGTCAATATTGAATCAAAAATTATAAATAAGGTCTGAAATTTTAGGAGACATTCTTTTTCCACAATTTGAGACCAAATTTATAATTTTTTAACCAATATGGACCAAGCTGGAGAAATTTTCCCATCTTGCCGGAATGTCTTCTTTGCTTGGACCGACTATATCATTGTGTGTGGCGAATTATAAACTGCTTGGCGAAAGTGAGCCGGGGATACTATAGTTTGCACAAGCTGAGAAGACACGCCGTTTAAATACACTCTAAATTGTAACGACGTATCTTCTGAGCTTGCACAAACATAAACGTTGTGCCAAAATTGAAGACGGTTGACGAATGACTGTTATCACTGCTCTGCTCTGTTAGGACAGTCAGCTAGCTGTCTTCGAGAGAATATCGAGTCTAGAGCAGCCTCAGTAAACTGTTTCACTCTTGAAAACAGCTTTCAGATTGTCCTGACAGAGCTGGGCATAAATTGAAGTCATACAAACTCGCCTTTATTTTTGGAACGTACTAGGGAGACACTGTATAGTGGGAAAGTGGCACCTATGTATTTTGCATTAAAAGGAAGCCGCAGAGATGGGACATGACAATGGCGAGTCCAAGGGAGGTACAATCTGTCCAAGCAAAGAAGACATTCCGGCATGATGAGAAAATGACTCCAGCTCGGTCAATATTGATTAAAAAATCATAATTTTGTTTTCAAATCGTAGGAAACATTCTATTCTACAATTTGAGATCAAATTCATAATTTTTGAACCAATATTTACCTAGTTGGAGTGATTTTCCCTTACTGCCAGAGTGTCTTCATTGCTTGGACATACTGTACGATTTTGGTCAGTGCGGTTGAAAGCTGTTCTCGGCGTGCATTCATCCATCTATCTCTTGTTGTCTCGCTCCACCAGCGGCGTCTCGTGCATTAACGACTGCAAATCTCACCACTCAACGGCGGCCGCTGTTTGATTGCCACCGAATTTGATTAACAAGTTTATAATAACGATTAGCCCGCCTAAGCGTTCGTCCGACCACAAAGGGATTCATCGCGTGGAGAAGGAATTTCGAATGGGGTGTTCGAGTTTCTGTTTTGTGTCGCTATTATAGTCTGTGGTAAGAAGGAGAGGGTGAAGTCTATAGTGAGTGGGGGAGGGTGATGTCTATGGTAAGTGGTGGAGGATGAAGTCTATGGTAAGTGAAATAGTGAGGTATGGATGAGGACAATAAGTCGACTAGCGAAAGACAAACGATTAATTAGTGAGGAGTGTTATTGATTTCATGTATTATAAAAAAAATCACGATAATTATATTAATGTGATATTAAAAATTAAACTATAAAACTTAGGGCTATTTAAGGATATTTGATTATTCATTAAATGTGATATTATATATAGGCTATGTATAGTGAATAGTGGGTTGACTGAAGTAAGAGAAACGACAGATTGATCGAGTAGTATTTAGTTATTGATATTACGAAATTTGTTCTTTATTCATTAATCACAATAAATATATTGATTCGTGGTAGTTGTTCAATAAAATTATAGAAATTGGAAATTGATTTGGGAAAGAGAACTCAGTAGACAAATTGTGAGTTTCAGAAACGTAGGCTTTCAAGATTGTAAGAGAGAAGTGATTATTTACAAGACCAACTATCAAATAACTAATCATTTGGAGTTGAAATGGTTGGAAGGATAGGAATGTTTCGGGGAACAGAGGTAGAAATTGTTATAGGATGAGGATAAAATATTTCCATCGAGAAGAAAGTCCAATTCAGAGTAGAAGTGTAAGAAAGTATTGGAAAGTATTGTTAGTTTAATTTCTTTGCATATTACGTTGTAACTTCAATTTAATGGAAAGTCGTTAGTGGAATTCGTGATTATTGATTATGAGGCATTTAAATATCATAGAAGATAACGATAAAAAGAGAGAGAATATATTATTGCCTCTGTTTCTGTGTGTGAGAGGATGAGGGAAGATTCTAATGAAGAACTGTATAATTCATCAAAATTTGGTATGAAGGCGTTTTGGACATTAATCTGTATTTATAACTAATAAGTTATTAGCTTCTGTTAAATGTATAAATAAATAAATGTACAACTTAGAGAGGAAAGTGAGATGGACTCAGATTGAAGAGAGAAACATAATCGATTCAACAGAGAAAATAGAGAGAACAGTCAAATCAACTATTAAATATACTCAACTAAGATATTTAGATATTTGATTCGACTGATTAGATTAAATTGTTCACTCCATTCAAGTAGATTACAACATTTATAATATTGAATCCTAGAGAGATATATCCTAGAAAGAGAGTTGAAAAAAGACAAAGAGAGTACAAAAGACAGAGAGTCAAATTGAGAGAGACACTGGAGAGAACAAAGATAGACGATCCGAGAGGAATACACCTCTATCGATGAAGAGAGAGAGGGACTGATAGTGAATCGGACGGATATCATTTTAAGGGCAAAACCATGTTATGCCAACGTACCATATACACCAGTTGGAATGGTGTTAGTTTGTTTGGGGGGGGGGGGTAGTGTGATGGAAGAGAGTGTGGAGGAGGTATTGTGAGGATGAGAGGGAAGCCTCCCCGCATTTGGCAAGATGGTGTTTGTGGAGCTTGTGTATGTGTGTGTGAGTGTGCCGTAGGGGGTTGAGGGGTGATAGTAGAGGGGGGATACAAATATACCGAGCCACACTTATCGATCGTCGTAATGGAGTATGTATGTATTCGGGCCGCCAATAGATTAGGTGTGATAGTTGTTCATTGAGACTTGGCTCCGGCCAGCAATGTAGTCTGCCAGAAGACAGACCCCCAACAGGGGCTGCGAGCATCCCCCTGCCAATTACCTCCCCACCCCAACTAGACATCATATTATTATGATGAGGTACAGAGGCTCGAAACATGGACCTAATCACTGATTTAATTTAGCACTGAGCGGCTGCCCGGTTCGATCTCTTTGGAGAAAACTAGTTATTGCTCATCATACACCAACATAATTCCATCAATTTGCTATAACTTGTGGTGCGATTGCTAGCCCTGTAGCTCTCATACGCCATTTTGGAACGTCAGTGATTGAAACGCACTGGCGGCCACGAAGCAGGTGAAGTGCTGTAAAGTAAAAGGCACGGGCACTTCTCACCTGTTTGGTGGGCACGAGTCGCAAGTGTTGAAACGATAGTGGAATGGGAGTTGGTTGTATCAGAATAGACCTTTGTTTCAAATATTGAAAATAGATCAAACTTCAACCTAGATAGATGACCTAACAACATGATTCGTGACTTCAATAATCAGTTACTCCACTGACTCACAGATATAGTTGAAAGTTGGAACACAGTGTTACTGGAGGTTAATGAAGTCAATGCTTTAATATGTAATTGATGACTTCAATCAGTTGCTTCATTGATTCCCAGCTAAGGTTAAAAGTTAACCACAGTTTTACTCAAGGTGAATGAATTTAAAACACTTTAGGTGTTTTATTACTTTGAACATGATTACAATAAAAGAGAAATGTGAGAAAATTGCATTTTGGTTACGTTTTCTATACAAAAGGGTAGGCCTAAATTTATAATTTCAATCAGAGCTTGTATGCCAATCATACAGAAAAATCGTCAAACCTTAGATTATTGAACATGGATTTGGTTTCTAAATTCACCACAATAATATTTCTGTTTCACGAAATTGTATACAATCATTATATTATTTGAGAAAATTTAGAATAATTTGTTCTATTCTTCCCAGAAACTGACTCCAAGTTCTCATAACATATCGAAAATCTTAGTTCATCGTTAGATTAATTTAGTATTACTAGCTCTACACAATTTGATTCTGATGAGTGTTTTACCCCTCTTTTTATGAAATTTTAATCAAACTCCATAAAACTTCCCAACTAGCTTCGATTGTCGTCCCAATTTCCACGCTTTCAAACTAAAGTCGCGCTTTACAAGAAGTAGTCACTGCTACACAAATGGGATGCAAATACTCGAATAAACTCGGCAACAAGATTCAGCGGAAGTGCAGTGCAAGATGTTCGATACATTGAGTGCATTCAGTTGCGCGAATTTTCGCACTATTTCTTTGGAAAAAGAAGCCATTCAAAGGAGGATGTTGGGAGAAAAACAGATTAGGCTACAACTCGTGTAGTAGTAAATTTCGCTCAGAGCTTCCAGCAAATCTGCTTAGCCACCTAGCTCGACACGTGAGGTCGTCCGATTCAATTCCCTGCTCGCATTCTTGTCTGTTTGGATTGGATTGGAATAGAGAGGAGCGAAAGAGAAAGAAGAAGAGAAAGAAAACGAAGAAGAAGAAGAGAAAAAGAAAAAGGACAAAAAGAGGAGAGAACGCCAAATGTAAATAACCATGAGGGGAACTTAAGCTAGTGTGCGCATCCATTACATGTTTTCGCTCTATGTATTCTAGTTGCCCCTTGAGACCATAATAAAACACGAAGCTTTGCGTTGAACGCTACCAAAAGATATCTCAACGAGAGCGATACATTATTTTGTATCATCAATAACTCGGGAAATTCTTTTATAGCATATTCTACTGGCAACAGAGAAAGTGAGGAGTGATCCTTAAATAGTAATAGTTGATGATTTTATTTTATAAAACTGAAATTGACGGTTCAATTGATGCAAAAAATAATCATCACTCTATGAATGAAAACAAAACTAAGTGTTTTGAATATTTTCCATATTCGTTTGTATTATTGGATTTGATACATATTGAACAGTAAAATTGCACCTTTACACTGTTTCTTCGGTCTTTACTAATATTTTATCAACATGTTGATGAATGGACGTATGGAAATAATTTGGTTGAACTAAGTTGTAAACTGATTTAGAAATTTGAAATGTTTCTAATCAAGTTTTAAGAATAAAAATTAGTGGTTGACTGAACCTGCTTTTGGATAGTTTTTGTTTGAGAGAGGAACAATTTTGGGCTTGAGCCTATTGTGCTCTTCTTTGTGAAAATGACTGGATGAAGATTACGATCATGGGCAAAAATCATTAATTGACTCTAGCACATGAAAAATGCAACCTACTGACAAAAACTAATTCAATCAGGTGATTAGAAATCCCTTAGAAGTTTCCACTGTCAATGCGATTTGGATGTTTTTAGAATTCCATATACTATCGAATTGTTCCACATAGCTACATATACTATGATACGGTAGTAGACAAGGTTTTTGGAAAACATATTAGTAAGTGTACGCGGGGTGTGAAGCGCAAGAGGGGGAGACACTTCAAAGCGCGCAGACACAGTGTCGCGTCAAGTGGTCATTAAGTTACAATGGGAGACTGCTGAGTTCACTAATGAATGAAACATGCTCTGCTCACCTGTGACCTTTTTACACGTAGGGCAGACACGCGCACCCACACACGTGCCTCCACTACGCTCTTACTATCAATACATTGAATTAATTAAATTTCTTCAGCTCTTTTCCCCCCGATACTCTCTCAATGTATGATTGAAAACAAACATTCCCCTAGCGCAACCAATGGAAATATGTGAGTTCAGAGAGAAGCATCAATTTTCAAAATAACAGATTCTTTGAACTTTGAACTATGACTAGGAATGCATAAAATGAACCTCATTTAGTTGAGGTCACAGAGTTTCTGAGTGGAGTTCAAACTGTGAGCTCCGACTATTTTATAATCTATGTTCTAATGCATAAATCTTTTAAAATTAATGATAAATACAAATTTCCAAGAAAAAAATTCCTACGGTCCTTTAGGAAAATAATAACTGATATTCTTAGAAATATGTATTTGTGAGCGTATAAAACTCAAATCTTGAAGAAATTCTTACGACTTAAATTCCTTGGTAGCTTACCAAGATCTCTTTATAGAAATAGAATCATCATCCAGCTCATTCTACTTCTTTCCCAACTCCATTATTCGTTGTATAATTTACGATGTTTAACTTGCACGATGTTTTAATTTTTGCTTCTCTCAACTGTTTCTTGTCCGGAACGTATCGCCGATTATATTATAATAATTTGAAGAACAGTGACATGTTTATATCTCCAAGTTGGAAGATTTCCATGTTTGACACTGTATCCAAGCATTCTAACATTTTATGTAACCTATTTTCACCCTTCAACCCTATATTCGAATGGAAAACGCTATATTATACAACTTTCATGGAGAACGCTTCCAAGTGGAAGTCACAAAAGAAAATTGGTAATTGAGAGCTATCAAAATAATAGGATAGTACAACCAACGATACTAAAATAGAGTCAGTAATAATGGGGATCTTGTTATTTCAAAGTTCACCACGGTAGAATTTCAGGAGTTAGTTCAGGCGGAACTAGGTCATTCCGAAGCATGCAATTGCTGCATAATAGATTGAGAGGTACATACTGTCTTGTTTGATGAGAGGAATTTACAAATCGTTAAATTTTTCGTATCCCGTGCTGGTAATCAAACAGTTGAAAAAGTTGCGCATGCGCAGTTGCGATCTCATATTGTCTTGGTGTGGTTTACACTCGCCCAAGTCATTATAACTTTTCACCACTCGTGAATCACTACTTCCGACAAGCATTTCACCATGCAAAGTTTGCTTATTACGCGCTCACTTCCTTATCGAATCTCCAGCCAGTGAGTTATTTCGGCCCAAACCACTATCAAGATTGAATATAGTAGGCACAACTCTTGTTGCTGCAAGAAACATGAAAAATTCGATTCCAGAAAAAACAAAAGTTGTTTGATTTTTGCAAATTGATTCCTAATAGAAAATTTACTCACTAATGAAGCATTCACAAGTGACTTATATCTATCACGCCTATTACAATATCCTACTACTGATGTATTAAGTAGTACTTATATACTGGATGATATATTGAATGTTATTATGTAGCCTATATTGAATGATATATTCATGTTACTTGAATTAACAAAATTTTTCGATTGGAAAAATCAATTATTTTTAATTGTGGAATGCTATACTGCAAAACTGTCCTTATTTGCCACTGTTATGTATTAAATAAGTAGCTCGATTATAAATCACATTATTAACCATTATAACTTTATTAACTAAAACATTGGTTACACATTACATTCACGAGCCTGCTGACAGGTATCAGAATGATCTATCTGGAATGCTGGTGAAATATTTTTATACAGTACTATGAAATCAATTGATTTAAATTGGAATTTGTTTGATGTATTTTTTGATAGAATAGAATGAGGAACAAAACTCTCATCTTAATAACTTTCCGGCAGTAATCCGAATTCTCTCTCAAAAATTATTTAAGAATAAAAAACTACTGTTCAATTGGAAAATGTAATAAATAACGTTCCTCATGTTGAGACGTACTTTATTGGCTCTCTAGATAGCAACCGCCTTTATTGCTAAAATTGATGTATGAAATGAGAGTTGCCCTCACAGTGTAAATAGGACGATATCTTGCACTCAAGCAGGCTGAGATACGATACTACACAAGGTACTCGAAGAAAAAACTTTGTCGAAAAAGTGGGCATTTTTCAAAGGACTTTCTCTTTTTCTCCATTGAGAAGAGGCCAATTTTTCCATCGCCGTTCATGTCCAATAGCAATAAAGCTCATACCAATTGAAACGCTGGGACGGAAATAAAATTCCAAACCACAGAATAGAAGGTTGTCGCGGGGTGGGGAGATAGGGGGGGAAGGTTCTGAAACACACATTATAGACGGAGGTAAAGTATAGAGCGAACAAAAAGAAAGGAGGCTATCGCTTACCTATAGCTGAATGGCGTGGGTTTTCCAGTCCTGCAAACTTTATCCTGGAAAAGAAAGACAATATTTCAGTCGAGCACGCACGGATTGAAATGTTATACTGATAAACGATCAGTAAAAAGTCACAGCAGCTGAGAAAAAATAGGAAGAGAACTTTATCATGTTTCCAGACAAGCTAACGATTCATCTTCCCCGAAAGTGATTGCAGTACACATGTCACACATAATACACTACACTAATAAAACGCATTACAACCATTATAAAAATGGTGATAAATTATTACTAGACAACCATTAAAGTAAATCATGCAACTGAAGAAAAGTCGTAGGATAAACGGTAATTTAATACATAAAAGTTCAATGTTCGTGGGTAGTGTAAAAATTTTGGTATCCACATTAGTTTCTATTCAGAGTTATTCAACTAAAATATAATGGAAATGTTCTCTCTAATATAAGTTTGAAGCTACTTTCTAACATGAGATTTAGACAAATTATCTAAGGATCATAATCACTAAAAACGTCTGTTCTATTATATTTGTGATGATGTTGATTGAATTTTTCCAATGTCAATAATTCAAAATAAATGAAAATCTACACATTGGGAGACTTGGCAGCAAGTATCTACAATTGGACTTCCAATAGAGGATAGAAGAGGAAAGTTTCAAATTTCATGCAATACAATTCACTTTACTTTGGTGCAGTATTTTCATGACGGAATAATATAGGCTACATCAAAAATCAAGCTCAGCTCAGAGACATTGCCTTTTTTCTTGAATGATCAAACCATACATTGGACCTTCCGAATAAATTAGTGGCTAATCTTTCATTATCACTGTCAATGAAAGAGTATTCAGAAAGAAAGACAAATGAGATCGTCTCGAACTGAATTCATTCTAATTGCAGTCAGACGATTGTTCTGGTCACTATATTGGGAAAAAAGATTTGAGATTGAAGTCTGTCTCAGTAAAGAAGACATTTTGGCAAGATGGGAGAATGACTCCAGCTCGGACAATATTGGATAAAAAATTATGAATTTGATATCAAATTGTAGGAAACATTCTGGTCTACAATTTGAGACCAAATTTATGATTTTTGAGCCAATATTGATCGAGCTGGAGTCGTTTTTCCATCTTGCCAGAATGTCTTCTTTGCTTGGACAGACTATAAGAATGGGATGAGAGAGCAAAGCCGGTTTCTTGTTACGGGATTTCCAATCACGGAAAATAAGCTGACTGAGATTGAGGAGGGGAAAAGGAGAACAGATTGAGGTTTGAAAGAGAAGGAATACTAGAAGAAAGGGAAGTAAGAGAGAGTTAGGGAGAGAAAGAAAGTATGAACATCAATCATCAATCCTCAATCATCACGATCACCATCGTCATCATTACACTCGGATTGTTCAATTTCCCCGGTGGGGGAATTAATTCCACCTTTCCCTTCCCTTTTTCCCCGTTGCTTTGGAATTTCTCTTAGGAGGGCGAAAATCAGAGACGCGTTCTGAATTTTTGCTCCTCCTTCCTCCATCCTGCCGGCAAATTGTTCTCCGGCAGCAAGAGGAGGAGAAGGCAGTTGGAATCAAACGATCCACGAAATCTGTTGCTATTTCAGTCGGATTATTTTCTAATTCGACAATCACTTACTTGGTCGGTAGGCCAGTGATTGGAAGGGTGGTACTTCTTCCAAACAATCTCAGAATATTTATACGTTTTTGGACTTTTAGGTCTACTAAAAGTAGAACTAAGTTAATTGACCTAACTTATACTTTTGATTGAAAAAATACAACATACATGTTGGATAAAAACATAGACAATTAAGTCCAAAACGTATTTTTTCCAAAAATATCATATTACAGTAGATGGAGTCTTCATGGATAGAAGTGTGTACAGATCATGACCCAGGTCAGATAATATCCATGAATTTTTCAAATTCCAGTGCAAATACCGTACTTTGTATCCATGGATACGCTGTACCAATTTCTGTAGGATGCAGTAATACGGTATCATATTTGATACATGGTTGGCCATTGCTAATCCGGGCGAGCCCAACGACAAATGATAAATGACCGATGGCGGATTGCAGTGCGTCAGTTTTATATTCATGGACTACAGCAGCTTTTGTGGCGGATTAATTCGAACAAAGCGCCACCATTCAACTAGTAATATTCGTCGGGACACAACTCCATCAATTCTCATTCCCTAGCATTATCACTAGTAGCGCTGGAATTGCTTCAGAGTCGAAATTAGTATTCATACGCTGCCATCCCTCAAAGCCGGGCTTCTCCTCACGTCGGCGTCGAATAACCTCCTTATATTATTATATTAATTGGATATGCAAGCTAGCCTACCACCAATACCAGTCAATAAGCTAGTTCAAGATGGTGTTTTGCTAATAAACAAAATAGAGCTGTAATATAGTGTTTTGCTAACTAACGAATAATCAAGTAACCATGTTTGTAGTAGTTTTCAATATAGGTTAATAATTGAGGCTGGTAAAATTTTAATTTGAACGCTCGCCTGTCAAAAAATATTCTGGTTTGCTGAAATGGTACTGTATGAGGAGAATTAATCTTATTTTGTTGGCTGCCAATGTTTCACCTGGTTCCAACTAATAATGGTTCAAGAATGTGTTTTGCTAACGAACAAGTTTGGGCTACCATAAGATCATTTCCAATGAATACTTCAAATATGATGAATAATGGTGTACTGGTTCAAGATAGTGCTTTGCTAAGAAACAAAATAGAGCTGTAATTAAGTAAATAGGCTATTAATTTTTCTCAAAGTATTGTTTCTACTTGAAGCTTTCATGTTTATGAATTATGTCAATTGAAAATCACTTGATCAAAATTATTTCCACCGATTAGATATTCTACCGTCTTGATTGTAATTAATTATTGAGACCTTTAACATAGATATATGGTACCATTTATTGTTTCCTTAATCTCAGGGCTACTTTTATCACTGTTTTTTTATTTTAAATAATTATCAAAGTATTAATTTCAACTAATTATAGTAATTTTATGCAACATGTAATGCATTGGAAATATCATTCAAAAAGGGTTCTTTGATAATTATTTAAAATAAAAAAAAAACAGTGATAAAAGTAGCCCTGAGATTAAAGAAACAATAAATGGTACTATATGAGGAAAAATAATCTTTTTTTTTGTTGGCTGCCCAAGTTTCATCTGCTTTTGCAATTAAGGTGAACCTGATCGTTGTGGTGAATAATATAAATAATCGATTCGTTGCATGCAAATGAACTCAAGTGGTTGAAAAAAAATATAATCCGGATTTTTGGCATTGTTCGACAAATGATTTGCATATACTTGCAACGAAAACGTTGACTGAAGTGGATTGTTATCGAAAGGGCGAATCTGGCAGTGGAGTTGAATTCAAACATTCAATTCGAAATAATACTGAAATGATTTTTCAGTCGCGTTTCGAATCCCCATTTGGCACAGAATCTTTGCATAAGCCAGGGTTTGCTTTGGAACGCTTGTATTGGCTTATTTATTCGCAGCACTTGAACATTCCCAACAAAACCGTGCAGATTTCTCTACAAGTTTTCAAGTTTGGAATCAAATAAGATTCACAAAATTGAGTATGCGGGAAACTAAACAGAAGACTCTTGAAAATTTTGATCATTCCATTTGAAAATTTTCACAATAATCTGCGCAGTACTGGAATACTTACATAGTGAATCATAATAAGATGTGTTAATACCAAAGGATGTGTGTAATATGAATGTAGTCAATTTAATTGATTATTCATGAAAATTTAGTCAAATTTTCTGTCTTGAAGTTTTCAAGTGCAAAACTTAACCTTTTATTTTGGACCATATTCTGATTCAAAATTAGGGAAGAAATAGAAATGTCGTAAGCCTGCTTTTTCTTCCCTCTTTCATTATGAAATGATTACGTAAACATGATAAATGCATAAATAAATAGATAAATCCATGATCGAGAAACACAGAGCCGATCTACTTAATTATGTGAAGAGAAACTTGTCAATCCACGATTCATTATTTCTAAAGATCCTTCTCAATTTTAAAAAGGTCTTCAAGATTCCTCACGTCTCTAAGGTCTAGAGTTTATAAGACGGTCTTTGATCTTTCCCTTTGCAGTTCATGTCGAAGTTTTAATTAGTTTATGGTAGTTTTGTGTTGTAATTGATCTTTCAGTAACGCTTGAGAGAAAAGTTCAACATGACTTCTAAAAGTTTTCTAGATTACTGGAAGATGTTCGTGGATATTTTCAGGAACTTAAATAGAATTAATACGTTTTTTGGATTTCCAAATGGGAATTATTACATTTATAACAAATACGTAAATTCAATCATACAATAATTACAGTACTGGAAATAATTTTAGATGATGAGAAATGGATATTTTCACGTTCTTCATTTCTTTCCGATATTATTAAAGTTTGCTACTCAACATTATCCAATATTAAATTTTATTTCTAATATAATATCATCCAATATTATTATTCATGGCATGCTTAGAAGTGAGGAACTGGGGGAGACGAGGAAGTCTCCTCATCCATCCATAAATGGATGAGAATTATTCACTGGCGGCTCGTGCCAACGAAACAGGTGAAGTGTCCGTATTTTTCACTGTACAGCACTTCACCTGTTTTGTGGACACGAGCCGTCAGTGGAATTATTAAGAGGCCAAGGTCCACACAGGGCTGTAGCGCTTCGTAATTCTCAAGTATTAGTTCGGAGAAATCAACATTAGAATAGAAAAATATTTATCAAGCGAAAGATTCTTGAATACTGAATAGTACACTAGATCCGTCCACGTGGAATCATGTTCCACATTTATTCCAGTGAGAGAAACAAGGCTAATGATGAATAAACTCAATTTTCATACTTCTCAATGGACTTAATTGGTGTGAATCCTCCCCACAGGAATTGGATTTTGTTAGTAATTGTACAAAAAGGTGACACAAATTGTAGAGTGGAGGCGGTAAGCGTCTTGCAGCAGTTGTACGAAAACTTGACATCGAGTTTGAAGTGAACACAAGTCGACGCTAATTAGAGCAAAAGCTAAATGATGCATGAATTTTACAAGACGAGGCGAAGAATGAAAAAGAGCTGAAAGTTTGTTTTCGAAAGAGTCGCGAGCGACCTGTGTTTGACAAAGTGGGCGCAAGCTGAGAAGACACGCCTTCATAATACACTTTACATTGTGGCGGAGTGTCTTCTCAGGTTTCGCGTACTGTACCTAACTGTAGAAGTAGAACAGTCTGCAAATAACGCCAGAATAAAAACATGACGCACAAGTTATGTAATTAGTTTTCGTGCTCCTGCCGTCCAAAATTCGTTGCTTCCAGTCAGTTCTGAACATGATAAATTTTTATTTTGCAGACGCTTCTCTGGAGTCTGGTACAACTGCATGTTTCATAGAACATAGTAGCGTATGTTTAATAGAACAGAGTTTTTGATCTACGTGTTTTTTAAGGGTTGAATTCACTGGAGTCTGGTACAAGTGCATGTTTTATAGACCATAGTAGTGTATGTTCAATAGAAAATAAATAGAACAGAGGTTTTGAACTACGTGTTTTCCAAGGGTTGAATGCACTGGAGTGTGGTACAAGTGCATGTTTTATAGACCATAGTAGTATATGTTTAATAGAACATAATTCTAAAACTACAAGTTTTTAAACGGCTGAATTTAACAAACTAGTCAGAATGTTTTGTTCATCAGCAAACCATGTTCCACAATCGTATTCATAAAAAGATGATACCACATTAAATCGTTCGTAATCATTGTAATGTCATGATGGCATAGTTTTAGTACCAACTGTAAAATGCCTCTATGCAATTCTTAAAAAGGCTACCGTTCCATATTGTATCATATTTGTGAAAAGTGTATCAATAAATGTAAAGGAATCAATAAAAAATGATAAAATGTTCCGCTATTAAAAGAATTGATGCAATAAGGAGACTAATGCCCGGTTTTTCCAAGCACACTCAAAGTTGAGGGACCCTCAAATTTTGATAAACAGCTGACATTTTCTATGATAAGTATAGGAAATGTAGTAAAGTGTAGTAAACTTGAGGGTCCCTCAAATTTGAGTGTGCTTGGAAAAACCCGGCATGAGGGACAAGAGTAGGAATCAATGAGAGATTGTATCAGTAATTCGCAATGACAAATCAAATGTGATGACAATCATGGAATCGGAAATTTTCAATGACAAATCAAATGACAATGTTATATTAACAGCATCATTCTTATCGACAATAACCATGGAATTTGTGTAATACAAAATATATTTTCTCTCTATTTCTATTTATTTTCTACTAAACATACACTACTATGTTCTATAAAACATGCACTTGCACCAGACTCCCGTGATGCCAAAAAAGTAATCAGTATACGAGTAGTATACAGTAGTATACAGTGTAATTCTCAATACCAAAGTAGGCTACTACTGTTCGCTCCATAAAATTAGAGCCCTACCATCATTTAGAAGTAATTTTCTGTTCGAAATCCTGTTGAATTGTTTATGAACAATAATCACTTGGACATTTTCTCGACAAAAATCTGACTAAAACCAGGTCATAAGTCTGCGTCTACATCCCCATTGAACGAGTCCCCCAATAAATACGACAACTGTTTGAAACAAACGTCCTCGCAACTTGGAACAAGCGAATTCTTGATTCTCATTCCCAGCTCCGACTTTGTGTTTCGCCCACTTCTACGTGGCGGTCTTACTTTTCTGGTTATTTTTCTTCTCAGTTCTCGTTTCTCAAGAACCGAGACCGATTCATTACCCCGGGGCATGCGAAACCGGGCGAAATCTTTTTGAGAAACTGAATTAAGTTGTAAAGTTATTTAAACAGCGAGTTGGTTCGCTTTCTACCCTCGGATCGCCTAATTTCACGAATCGACGGCCACAAATGAACTTTGCTTCTCTTGGAATTTATTATTACCTTTATAACAGTTTCTCTCTCGATTTATACTCATCGTCATCCCCTACCACTCTTTCCTATAGTCTGTCCAAGCAAATAAGACATTCTGGCAGGATGGGAAAATGACTCCAGATCGGTCAATATTGGTTCAAAAATCAAACATTTAGTCTCAAATTGTAGATCAGAATGTTTTCTACAATTTGGGACCAAATTCATAATTTTTAAACAAATATTGACCGAGCTGGAGTAATTTCCCCATCTTTCCAAAATATCTTCTATGCTTAAACAGACTATAACCCCCTCTTCTTCCTTTGACGTTGCAGCCAATAATTCCATGTCCCTTCGACATTAGCCGGTGATCTTGTGCTTTCTCTCCCCTCCCCTCCTTTCCACCTCCCCACGAACATACGAGACCTCCGGGGAAATCCCACTTTGAGTTTCCACCCATCTTCCTCCAAATTTGGCTTCTCCACTCTCGGCACAAATGAAATTATTGCAAGTACTGCGTCAGAGGAACAAACAGTCTATGCCATGACTCATGGATCGGAGATTACAAATTATTTTACATGAGTAAACTTCAATATACACCCACTCCAATCCACCCTCATAGTCGATGAGGGGATAGTCATTTCATGAAGAGACAAGAGTTATGATTATTATTGTGATCAAAATTTTAAAGCTAATTTGAATCAAGTTAATTTTGAGTTTTATTTATTTTTTAATAATAATAACTCTTGTTTCTTCATAAAACAGCTGTGCACCCATCCACTATGACGGTTGTAATACCTTAAAGTCTACTAATGTTTATTTTTTAAATTATTCTATTTGGTGGAGACGATACCATGATTACCACTAAACTTCTTCAATATGAACGCTGTTGATAAAAGATGGATCCAGCGATTGAAAATTTCATCAATGAAATATATTGTAAGCTATCAGTAGGCCTATTATATTCATCTGGAATCTTGTGATATGTTAGTTGTGGTGTAATATATGTTAGTGGAGTTCATACGTAAATAAAAGGTATTCAAACTGTATTCATCGAGAATTACGTAATTTTTTAGTTATAGTTAATTGTTTATGCGTTAATCAACGATAACTGTAGCTCTATAATGAAACTATTAAACAGTTTGCAGCAAAATAATAGGCTACAGAAAGACCTTCCCAAAAAGCCTAGAAAACGACCCGATTATTGTTTTTATTCCAACTTCCATCCAACGTTTTTGATGGTTCCCTCTTTTTTGAAACCTCGAAACATCTGGTCTTTATTCCTCCTCAGAAGCCCTTGAACTTCTTTAAGCGCCCCTTTTTTAAGGCCACCCTTGCCAACTCCTTGCTTTTAATGACTTGTACTTGTGATATCAAAAGAAGCAAGATAATTAACAACTTTTCAAAATGGACGAATCCACTTGGAACAGCAACCGAAAAGAAAATTAGAAGCACCTTCTACTGGCGCTCTCCTGATCTTTCCTTTATGAATATTGTGGAGAGATGCTTATCTCTCTCATTATTTTATACCAACTTATTTTTATGGAAAACAAAGAACTTTTGTATGATTCTTTGAATAATTCCAAGGGAATAAGACAGTGATATGACGGTAAATCATACAATAACAGAAATACCAGCACTATTCCACTATTCCGATCAATATTTTCACCCACATCACCAATGTAATGTACTACAATAACTATTGTAGAAGTGCTACAATAATATTGTATCAGTGGAAAAGAATTTAAAATAGGTCTATCTATTTTTCTTTCCATCTATTCTTGGTAGTCTGTTACAAGAACGATATTTTTTTATTTCATTTGAAGGTTTGAACAAATCAGAAGTCCAAATAGAACGTTGGAGCCACGAGCTCCGATTACAAAAATTCTATAATATTCATAATGAATCCCTTTGATACGTACTTGACACTTGAACATGTTTCCGGTCTTCCAATAATATGAGAAAATACCATAAAACGAATAACCCCTAGGTCCTTCGTGTTTTCATGAAGAATTGGACATGTTTTCATGAAGAGATTCCATGAAGGATTGGACTGAAAATGAGTAGCTAGGAAACGTTAGAATTCTTTATTGAAAATATCTCCCAGATCTATCGCCAGAATGATGTTATATAGATAAAACTTCTTGCCTAGTGATGGAGATGAAATCGTCGTTTCAAACAAAATGAAAATTTAATGTAATGATGAAGATACGAATTACGCTGATCACGCGACAACAATTCTCCGATTCCTAATAAATTTCATCACAGAAAACCCTCTCTTTCAAAGTTTATCAATTGGGATAATGCATCCACTGCTCCAGGAGTAAATACAAGTGTTACCGTACTGTTCCCGTTTGTGCGGGACGAAGGGCACACACTGTATAACATGTAAGAACTGGCAAGGGCTGTAATTCAATCAATTAAGACAGCTCTTAGACGGTGGAGAGGGGATAGGGGTCCTCTCCGTTACATGGACGATAAACCGAAAAGGTAATCTGCGCAAATAGTGGATTTACGACTCAGCAAGACCTTCTTGTCATCCATCACTGGGATACTAGGGCTGTTCACAACACTTGGCATCGATTGCCGGCTGAAGAAAGAGAGAAAGCTATGTGTGGCAACGGTGAGTGAGCGAGAGGGAGATAGATCATCGGGGTCCTACACACTAAATCATTGGTCCACTACCGGTGTGTAATGTCGTCTGTAATCCAATCTCGGCTAGGTTCAAGTGGAAGGTATTGGAAATGTTGTTAGTTTCATGTTGTGGTATTGGAATTTTAATTTTATTAAAGATAAAGATCGACAATGATGGTTTATGTATTAAATAAGTAGGTATATTATATATAGTATGTAGTAGTAATAACATAAAGTATTATTATTATATATAATACTTTTTCAAAGGAGACGATAAGCCGTTGGTACGATATTTTGTTTGTCGCTCATTAAATATATTAATACCCATAACTATGATATGGAGTGAAAGTGATGATAAAGTTAGTAAATCCATGTCAATGACTACAATACTCTAAACAGTAGAACAGTATAAGTACAATTCAATAAGTACAACACATCGCTATTACGTCGTAAACGCTGGTTTTTAATATTTTTATCACGCTTAAGACCGATTCAGATAATTAACAATTCGGATAATCGGCGTTCTACTGAACTTCCAGTTTCTATAAGAATGCTTTATTTAGACGGTCTGAAGGACAAGTTTTCTAGAGAGCAGAAGCGATATTTGGTTGAACGAAAAACAAAAATATTAGCAGAAGAGAACAGAGCTATAAAAGTGAGAAAACCAGAACCTGCATAAGGAGTGTAGAAAGAGAGCTCTCAACAAATTCTAAAAACAATCCAAATAACCATAGAGATGCATGGATTCAACTTCGGAGATTCAACTGTCAAGTTCAGTACTAAAATTGATGTCCGAGATGACACTAACGGTGACCTTATGGGGTAGAAACGACCTCCCAGTAGAAAACTGTGAAACGTCACCAAGAAGTTATGAGCATTGAAATGTCACTTTCACTCTTGTAACTACCATACCTCTGAATACAAACAGGGATAAGAAATTAGTACAACCAAATGTGTACAGGTTACCTCACAATGTAAAACTGTACAAATTTACCTAAAATTCCGTTGAATTACCAAATACCGGCCATATTTCAAATGCTAGGAATAAATTGTTCTACACTTTAATTGTCACAGGGATATGACATTAACTGGCTAACGGCGACCAAATGTGCAAAGGTGACCTTCCAGGGGAAAACTGTTGGGATTTGACAAGAGTTGAAAATATACAGATGTTACTGTCAAAATTCTAATGCTTGGAACTGCCAAGTTTCACACTAGAATGGAATCAGGGATGCGTACTAACGGTACGTTGACAAATGTGTAGAGTTGACCTCTCAAAGTGTCGAAATTTACCAAGGAATAGTGAGCGATGGATGACACACTCAATGTTTTGAAACAGTGAAGAGGGAGCATGTGTAATTTTGCAGTTTATATTCACTGCTAGGAGTGACCACCCGTAAGAAAAATCTAGAAAATCATCGTTTATAGTGAACAGATGTTTATTCTAGCCGGAAGACGAATGAAACCAAGTGAGTCTATTTGGTTAGTTGGCCGCTGATATATTATGTCGACAACGTTGCCATGAAGGAGTGGCTCATTTTTATTACAGGAATCGAACCTGTCAGCCGTGCCGAGAAAATATCTCACGTATAAAATATTCAGCAAGAGGCCGTTTTCAATCCCGGCAGCAGCAGCTTTACAAATTCCATGATATATGGACACCTCTTGCGAGCAGCCAAGGGACCCAACAGCCTTCAATGCAAAGGCGAAATGCAAGGGGGGGGGGGTGCAGCATCACCAATCACTTTCAATCTGACCCACCAGCCAGTCATAGGTCAAAGCCACCCTACATAACAACGGCGATTATAAATTACATCATCATATTACCAAGAAAAGTGTTTAACAAAATAATATTTTCCAGAATGAAAAGCTAGTGCATTGTGCATGGCGATTCATCAATGGATGTACATCACAAATCATTGATAAATACAATAAATTACAGTGAATGATGTTTATATTGAGAAAGAAAAATTAGAATTATATTGTGTACAAGTACAAGTAAGTAAAGAAGCTTCAACAACGAATGAAACATTAGCAATCATCGAAAGGTTTGAATGATATTAATGGATTAAATCATGGAAAATGAAGAAATATTTGTTAGATAAACTTCATTATGAAGATTATCAAGTTTCAAGAGAACATGGAATTATTATAACTAGGGATTGAATAACAGTCATCAAAGTTTTTAAAAATTTGAATCATGAGATTTATAATTTTATTATGAAATGTATTTCACAAAAGAATATTTCACCTTATTTCTATGAAGAAAAAACTCCACAATATGTATATAGGTTCTGAGTAAATTACATTCTTATTCAATAGATATATAGACTACCTGTGAAATACTAAGACAGCGAAATTGAGAGAATAATTTCGAGTGGACTCCAGAGTTGTTGATTCACTGGGGGTTGATTACTGTACTCGCAACAGTAACATCGTAATATTATTTATAGTGGGAATTCATCTGAATAGTTCCGTAAATAAAAAATATTAAAATAATTTCGTAGCGTGGATAATAATTGATTGAGTTATGAAGTCAGGAAATAGAAATTGGGAGCACAATTTATGAGGAAATTGCAAAGTGCGAATGAATAAAAAACCGGAATGAGGTCAATGTGTAATTTTGACGCGTTCCATTTTATTGCTAGCGCTAAAATTCCCAGCAATCGTAAAATGAGAATGAAAAAGGCACTCGCTATTTATATTGATGGCAAAAAACATGGCGAATACTAGCTGAAGTGCAGCGCAATTATGGATCTGTGATAATTTGCAATCGACCTATAAAATCGATAATTTGAAATCGATCTTGTCGGACCAGAGCAACAGCTACCGCTTTTATCATAATTATTATCAGAGAACATTTAGCACTGACCGACCAATCATGGAAATTACAGATCTATTGTTTTTGGATCAGCGAATACTATAAAAGCATCGGAAATGATACCTCATTATTTACAGAACTAGGAGTCGGTTTGGTCCATTAAATTGGACCGGACCATTGATTGGAGTCCTGATTCAATTTTAAGAATAGTGTTACGATTTTGAAACTATTGATATCTTCACATACTTTATAAAACTCAATTTTCCCAAATAATTACTGAAAATTACTTTCTTGAAGTGTACATCCATCAAAATCAAGATTGATCACATTTTGTGATATCGGCATGAACGATATAAATTCTGATTTGATAATCCAAAACAAATTTTATGAAATGGACATGGAACGCTGAAGACAGTTTCGAAAGTAATTTTTAATACATGAACAAATTTTGAAATACGCTCAAGCTAGAATTATTATAACAATTATACTTATAGATGAAAACACAGACACTAGACACATGAATAAGAAAAATACCATTTATTAAATAAGTATATGAATACCGTTGATGTAACATAATTGATATTAATATTATAATATGGATATATTCGTCTATGTCAACGTCAAGCCATCAACTCATCTTAGGCAGGTATTACACGATAATATTTCTATGATCATAGTTGATCATATGGAAAGAGACAAAAATATGATTTCGTATTTTCATCTCTTTCCGTATGATCAACTATGATCATAGAACTATTATCGTGTAATACCGGCCTTATCTTGTTCAAACACAGGATCGACCAGAAATAATGATTATAAATATTTCAAAACAGCAGTCTGTCCAAACATTTTTTTCCTATTGTAGACCGTTTGTGTTGTTGACAACTGTGACACTTCTCTATCAGACTTTTCAAGTTTCTCGACTGTTTAGTCCGAGCACGTCTGATGTTAATCTACAAACTGTCATTCAAATCCAACTATATTTAACAAGCGTGAAAAGAATACGAAAGTTCTGCTGTATGACTCCCTAACTGTATGATAATAAACTGAGCCTTCAAACGTAAACGCTAATGAAATGTTTACAACATCCATTATTACATTCAACCCAAAATTAAAGAATCATGAAAGTGGATTATTTGATTAATTAAACATCGACCATTAGATAACAACCATGCGTTTTGCCCATGAATATAATATAAAGAAGTGAGTATTCGGACATACAAAGAGAATTTATGGTTGATATTAGTTCTGCAACAGGAGGCAGAGGAGTAATTTTGATTGAGCCTGTTAATTGATGAGAATCTCAAGAATTCTCATCTCAAAGTGCGAATTAATAAAGCGTATTTCATAATGAACAATCCTTAACTTGATCTCTCAAAAAATATATCTTGCAGAAGACTTGTGACCTTGATGAAGATTTGTAAAATTTGAACGGATTTTCAATCAAAACGTGATATGATAAAGATGACAGTCATGAAGATTCATAACATAAGACGCAGTCTATTTTGGTTATTCGAATAATAATTAATCCAAAATTACAAATTCAGACGTGATTTGTTTCTCTGTCTTTCTCGCTGGTCAATCTCTCTGTCTTGTAACGAAGGTCTTCCTCAGCAATCTTCCCCCCTCCGAGTTACTCGTGATGCGTCGTCCTATAATTGGTTTCAGAAGAGAAGATTCCCGAAGGAAGGAAGGAAAGGAGATGGCATCTCTCCGGGAAGGAAGGATAATCCTCAAGATCACGCTGCACTGAAGGACCACCGACTGAATAAATACGGGAATCGTCTCTGAGGGTGGGAAGGGGGAGGTTTTTGGGGGGTGGGGGGTAGGTACCCCGTTTCAGCGGACGCAGTTTGCTGTTTGTTCCGAGTGTTATCGGCTTAGTGTCGCTAATGGATTCCTGTCCAGTAGAAATTTGTATGCAAATCTATCTGTGTATCGGACGTACAAGCCCTGCCGAATTTAATCGCACCCCTACCCTCACCCGCAACCCCTCCCACCGCAACTTTTTTGTCCACTGAGAAGTGCCCCCTTTCCCCCACTCACAAGTAATCTCTCGCCATTTTCCATAGCGCTCTAAAAACCTTTGCTCCACTCTACTCCATCTCAGGCACCAACTGACAGCACAAAACCAACACGCTCTCATCTGATCCATAAGCTCGCACGCCTGCCTTTCTCAGCTTGTCCTCAGGTTTATATGTTTGAGTGGTCTAGTTCATTGAAAACCTACTGGCCACCCTGAAATCCAATTGAATTATATTACAATGTGAGCAACCTTCATTTCGATTGATTTCCACTTTTAATATAAATTTGCACATTGTAAAACCATTATGTCTGTTTCCTTTATCTTAGGGCTACTTTCTTACTGTGGGCTACTTTTCAAAAATAATTGAAAAAGGGTACTGTGATTAACACTCAAAATTAAAAACAATCATTATGACTGTCTGTATGATATCACATGTTGTAACTGTTAACTTGCTATTGTATTGTTAATTGTAACGTTTTCAATTGTAAATAAGTAATACTTGAACGAATAATTATATTCTATTCTATCAACCAGTTTGTTACCAAGTCAGTGATTTTCCAGCAATAATTTGCTATTCTTTGGCTAATTTTCAAACACTGCAGGAAATTCATGCATCATTGAATTCCTTGGAACAAAATAAGTTACTTTCCCAAATATCATTCACTCAATAAGAATACTTGCACATCTCACAAAAATATATTTCAAGCAGAAGAAATAATTTTTTTTAAATGATTGAATACGAAATAATTTATTTTTCTCCTCATGAGGTAAAAATTCAACCGTTAAAAGAAACCGACCATTAATTGATTTGTAAACCAAATAGCTTACGCCAAGTGAATTATTGTGTTGGGCTCGCAACTCCCAACGGGGCCAATATATAATAAGGAGATCAATTAGTCTATTCCAGTTGATGCATCTGTGCTTCGTAGAAGGGATGATCCATTGTCTCAGGATAATTGTGATATATCAGTCAGCATGACTGGCTCTTGTGTGTTGAGCTGACGCCTGCACTACACATTAGCACAATGGAGTTGCTATGCTATCACTCACTTCTCCCTGTTCTCTTGAAATTTAATACAAATTTGAAATTCCCTAGGCAACCAATTTTCTAAGAGACAACGTTGTGAACATTGGGAACCAGGTTGGTTGGTTTGTCGAATCATTATAAGCTAGCAGGCAATGAGAAAAGGGTGGTATGTGCCATAAAAAGGGATGAAAACAGCTCCCAGATTTTGAATAAATTTCTTGATTATTAATTTCATTATGACGCAAGGCTTCCAAGAAAAAAAGCTCGAAATTAATATTGTATATACAGTAGTTTCAAAAGAATGGAATTAATAAAAACATAACAATACATGAAGGATAATACATATTAAATCGAGGCAATTTCTGAAATCTTTATCAATTCTTTGTAAAAGATAAAAACTAATAATAAAAAAAATTCTAAATTTTTACAAAATATTGCTAGAATGAATTCATCAATTACAAAATAAATCATTATAATTTGTATACTTTACGGTACATGAAATAAATTACGTGTTTACTTTTATAAGTACAAAAAATTTACATTTGTACTATTCAGCGATTACACCAGCTTACAACCTCGCTTTTTTAGGGTTTGTTCTCTGTGACATTTCTGGTTGGAGAAAGAGAAAATGAATTGCCTGTGTTGGTCAGTTTGAAAAGTCAACATGTGACACATTGTCAGTCTGCTGTAGGCCATTAGTCTTGTGGGAGAAGTACAACCAGCTTTGCTGGTGAGCATTTCTTACAAAAAATTAGTTTCTGAGTCGAATTAATTACAAATGAAGTGCAGAACAATCGATTGGTTCTTTCTAATATAGTCTGTCCAAGCAAAGAAGAACCTCTGGCAAGATGAGAAAATGACTCCACCTTGGTCAATATTTGTTCAAGAATTATAAACGTGGTATCAATAGTAGATCAATTTGTTCCCTACAATTCAAGATCAAATTGATAATTTTTGAACCAATATTAACCAAGCTGGAGTCATTCGCCCATCTTGCTGGAGGGTCTTCTTTGCTTGGACAGACTATAATACTCAATTCGTAAGCCATGATTATAATATTTTTATTGAATAACGGGTTTTGCCTTTCCAACTTTCATACTTAAATCAATACTATATGTAATTCAAGTAGAGTTATCCAACAAACCTGGATGGATAAAAAGGTGCGAGGTTTCCTATGAGGTATTTAGGGATGAGAATGAAATATATAAAACATTAGAATGGAGAAAAATTAAATTTAATGATAATATGCGGGCTTTATCAATCTCATTATGATAGAGGATAAACCATTCACTGAGATATAATAATACAGGATTGAATATAGTAATACAGGATAAAACATGTATAAAGGAAATGAGATAGAAGGATAGAGCAGAATATCGAGAATAGATAAGAAAAACGTGTCTGAGTGATAATAGAAAGGGGATGAAATAAAATGGAATAAGAACTAATAGAATACAGAGGAAACCCCAGTCACTTATAGTGATAATATAGAGAGAATGGAGTCAAATAATAGTGAATGAACAGAAATAGAGTAGTCTCACATTTTAATACAAATGAGAAGGCTCACTATCGCTATGCAACTGAGCTCCCAAAGAGAACTACGCTGTTGTACAGCGATGACCTTTCAAATTGAATGGATACCGGAGGCTATACATTGTTCAGTAGCAAACTGAAGGGTGAGTTCGAATGTAAGGGAAGGGTTTTATGAACACTGAACAATAGATCTCACACTTTTTCCACCTAGTTTAAATTATGAACTATTTTGAACTTCTCCAGCTACGTTGTGATTTCTTAGTTTTTGTCACATTTCCCTAACTTTCTTAGAGTAATTGAATAGAAAATAATTCAAATTCAGAATCCTTCAGACACTGAATTGTTGCTCGAATTGCCATTTCGTATTTAAGCAACAATTTCTCACTATGGAAATAGCATTGCAGAAGAAATTATAGTTGTTTGAAACTCAAGATCACAATACTTGAAAAATCTTCCAATTTATAAGTTTGGTAAGTTCACGTAGAACATTTACAAGACATCATAGATCAGCTTCATTACAACTTTTTTCGCCGACTAGAATAGATAATTACAATTTTAATTACAATTTTTTCAAATTTAATTACAATTTTTGTTTCAATTTAACACTTCATCATAAGCCTCATTTCACACCTCAATTCCTCTTCATCACAATTACGTTTCTATTTTGTATTATTGTATATTTGTATTACGTTTCTTTTTTGTATAACTTATTAATTCTTTTTTAAAAACTCGAACAATTTATTATTTTTTATTACTTGACTCACCGTACACGCTAGAAACCAATAGACCCTCAATGATTTTTGAGTACTTTCAAATCAAGGCGTACAAAGGCACAAAAATCTTCCCTGAACAAATTGATTCACGATACGAGTCTAAATAATCTTAAATACGATTCAAGACCACAAATCATCACTGAATCCAAGTCCACAGGGTTATGATTAGATGCACAATAGTGCTATTATACTTATGTCAAAGTCAAGCCACAACACCGAACTTTTGACTGCCTCGAAACTTGTAATTATTGGAGTTGGATGAAAGCTATCCGGCAGATTTTTAATAACAGGATTCTCATCACATCCTAATACCATTAGTTCAGAACCTTTTTATAATATCAGTTCTTTTTACAGCGGTATTCACGAGCTTTCATCCTGACAATGTGAAGATGATGTATTAGTCTGTTCCGTTGTTTCGACCACTTTTTTCATAGAGCCTGTGAACTCACCATGTGATATAAACCTTGTTTGATACGCAGAACAATTTTTAATTAATTTGAATCCATGATAATAGGTCTTCTCTCAAACTCTTGCTGTTCAACACACGAGAATACTTTTTTAGAATCTGTCGTCGAGTCCATAGGTGATGTTCCTCCCATTCTTATTAGTTGCTGATTTACATATATGGCCATCTCATTTGCATGTAACATTCTGAGTTCCGAGGAGAATGTTACCCTTCAACCCAGCTGTCGGAATCACGCAGATTACATCCACCTATTTAGGTAATCTTACCTCTCACCTTTCCAAATCATCACCATTAGTTTACAAGGAGCCAAATACTTCTTCAGTCTATAATGTT
The DNA here is from genome assembly GCA_017141385.1 of Sogatella furcifera. Classification (NCBI taxonomy): domain Eukaryota; kingdom Metazoa; phylum Arthropoda; class Insecta; order Hemiptera; family Delphacidae; genus Sogatella; species Sogatella furcifera. Next base: position 6,245,503 of record CM029547.1, on the reverse strand, counting down.
TGAATGCTAAAATAGCTTTACTGCTTCACTTTGGCTTTAGATTTAGATTTTCAAAAAACAGTGCTTTTAAAATTCCTCATGTATTTGTTCAATGCATCTTTCAATCAATGCTATCAAATAGGATGACAATGGAATAAATAATTAATATGAACCCAAAGTTCTATAATATTATAAATTTAAACAAAACCTGTGTTACAATGATCACAAGAGGTTACTATAACCCGATAGAAAAATCAGTCTTTTTGAAATTTCTTTTCTTTCAGTTTACATTTTCGATTTATGTGCATTCTTTTGTACTACCTCATGGAATACTTCACTCTATTAAATGAAGTTTATTTTCAATTGTAGGGAAAATTATTGAACTAGTGCTGTGCGGTATGATGATCAATGATGAAGCACCTACAATGCAAGAATAATATTGTATTCACATACCTTCTAGAAGTATTTGATTCTTTTGCAATACAGAATTATTTTTTAGAAATACTATGTGTAAAACGAGGAAATATTAATGATAGTTTTTTTCAATTCTAGGGTTTGCGAGATGGATTGCCATTTTCATGAAAAACTCAGGCACAAGAGGAAAAATCCAATTTAATTTCTGTGAAAAAACATGGAACTGTAAGGGAGATAGAGCGAGGAATCTGCGGTCCGGCTACATGAAGTATAACTGGGAACTAAACTCGTTGTTCGAATATAAAAATTAAACGGTCGCAGAAGGTGTGACAAAGCTATGCGCTAGAAGTTAATATGGAGTGCGAGTTTTTGCAAATGTTTTTTCGCCTGAGAAATGAATGGCCTCAGCGCGCTCTGGTCATTTAAGTTTTCAGTGAGGCACTTACTCACAACCGACCGCCTCTGCTGAGGCAGTTTGACCCTCATGGCGGAATGAGGCGTAATTCACCTCAAACCGCGCGCTATTTCCTGTCTGGTATAGTCTGTCCAAGCAAATAAGACATTCTGGCAAGATGGGAGAATGACTCCAGCTCGGTTAATATTGGTTGAAAAATTATCAATTCGGTCTCAAATTGTAGAGCGAAATGTTCTCTACAATTTTAGACCAAATTTATAACTTATGAACCAATATTGACCGAGCTGGAGTAATTTTCCCATCTTCCCAGAATGTCTTCTCCGCTTGGATAGACTATACCTTCTTCATTATTCCATGTTGATATGTGTGCCAACAACATGCACGTGACTAGAATCAGCTTCAAATGTTTCTCAAATTCAAATTAATAAATTGTTCTTTTTTATGTTCATAATCAATTACATGCGTTTGGGAATATTTTTCTAGAAAAAAGTTTACAGAAACTATCTTTCCGTCACACTGCAATGGCAGATAGATATATATCTTATCAGAGCAATGGACCTCAGGGCGTCTGCCAAGTTGAAAATTTACAATAGAATTAAACTTAAAGACCGTAAATTGAACTTAGAATTTAACGTTGAATGATGTTATTTTTTAGAAATGTTTTTAATGCAATGTGAACCAATAAACGAATCCCATGTTGGAGAAATGGAGTTATTCAACTGTGTTCGAATTTAATTGAATTTTCTAAACTGTTATGTTCTAGACTGAATTTAATTGAATTTTCTAGACTGTTATGTTCTAGACTGAATTTCTATGTTTGCAATTGTAGAGGATCTGCTAATCTAGTAGAGATCTACTAACCCTAAACAGGACACAATGCTTACGACATAAAACGAGTTTTGAGGATTCACTTTATCTTATCACATTGGACAGAAGTTTATCATAGATTTGTAATTAAAAGTGAAGAGGATCTGCCAATATTCTGTACGATCTACTCACTAACCCTGAGTAACTAGGACACAATACGAGGTTTTTAAAATTGACTTTATCTTATCACAATGTACTATAATCAGGAGTTTAATTGTAGCAAAGATTCGAATCTGGAACATCTGTTGTGGACTACGTTTCAAAGAAATGAGGAGATGGAACCTAGAAGACAGACAGGGATATATGAAACCGTTGCTACCGCAGCTGACTTACCAAGATAAAAACTTATTTCCTCTTCACTCATTTCTTCTTACGGTCTTTTTCTTGTCCTTCTTTTGTTACAGTTGTTGTTCATTTACGTCAGGAGGGGAGGAGAGAGGAACATGACGCGATGGTAGATAAGGGTTAGTGATGCTGCAGGGAGAATCGAGAGACTGAAAAACAGCGTCATAAAAGCAGAACAAAACTCGAGGAAAAAAGGAAGCGAGGAGAGAAAGTTTTTTATAACAGTTTGAAGGACTCTTTATAATGGCTTTTGATAAGCAGGCAAGTAAAATAAGAAGACGAGATCGACTTGTGTGAGTCAACAGCTTCCCATGGCTTTTGAGAGCGGTGGCGGTGACACTCCACGTCTTTCTTTTCTCCTTGCAACACCCCCTTTCTCCTACCATAACCCTTTCCGCAAAAAGAAAAGATTTATCTCTTTCTCCCACCCCGCTTATATAAGACCAGCACATATGTGAGCCACCAATACAGCTTCACTGTCTGCTCACATAAACACAAGTTATCCAACTTCAGTACAGTCGCTCACTAATCGTTGGACTTGGACCGATTTATGGAACTTTCAGGGAGATATGAGAAGTATAAAACGAAATATCGTTCAATCTCCTGGATTGAAGTTGTAAAGATAAAGTTGATGTAGTACCTTCGTTCTATTTTCCTACTAGTGACTTGATGAACTAGTTTCGATTTGTTTTGGTTGCATTCTGGAACAATAATTCAGTAATGTGCGTTTGTTTGATATACATGTTCTCGAGCTCTAAAACTTGTTTGATAAATAGAAGGAGGAATAGTAGAAAGAAGAAAGTTAGATAGATAAATACCTTCATTCACACTAGAATGGGAGAGGAGGAAGAGAAGGGGAGGAAAGGAAAACTAAAGAGAGTTTGAGTAAAGAATAATGAGGAGGAGGAGGAGGAGTAGAAACCAATTAATAAAGTAGCGGTGATAAGAGGATGAAGAATTGAGAGAAGATAGAAGGATATTGAAGAGTGGAAGATAATAAGCAGCACAAGAAAAAAGAAAATAAGAGTAGGAAGTAATGAAAACCGAAGAAGAGGTAGAAAGTAAAGGAAGGACGAGGATAGAAGGAAGTAAAGGGATAGTAATAAGAAGTGTGCTTGTTGTTCAAGGAATATGAAAAATGTAGATGAAAATAACGATTTCCATAATTTTTTAAAGGAAAATAGGGTAGCTCACTTGATGATGAGAAAAAATATAAATTCAGAAATTTATTTGTCAATATGAATTATTGGAGGAGGATAAAAAAGCAGCAAATCAAAAGGAAACCTAGTGGAACCAGCAGATCATGCTTCGAACATGAGATTGAAAGAAAGAAGAAAATGGTGCATAAAAAGGAAGATCAAACACAGTGAATAAAATAAAATAGCATAGAATGAGTGAATATGGGAGAGCGAAGTTGGGGCGCAGACAGTCCTCTCTCACCCTTAAAACCTTAAAAAAGAATGTAGAGAAGGCGGAGCACTACGTAGAAAAGGATGTGCTCCGCAAGAGAAAATAGTCTTCAGAAGGTAGTCTAAAACTTTTCGCCATCTGAATAATGAAAGATCCTCCATCCCAACCTGCCGGACAACATCCTTGATAGGAGATAGCACTGTGGCCAGCCCAGCCTCTGCCATTAGTCGCCCTTAATCGAGACCCCCCCCACAAACTACACCCCCCACCATTATCCCAACAAAACGTGTTGCACCTTGAAAATCGAGTCCTAATTATTCGCCATTACCTCACTACTGAACTTGCCCAGTCTCATTACATTCTCCCAAATTACTTGCATTAGCAATCAGCTCCACTCACGATTGAAATAATTGTGTAATTATATAAATGGTTCTGAATACCTTAGTAATGGCATCCTCAATTGCGACATGAAAAAACTGAGCACAAAATCAATTCTCCCGTAATTTTGTTTGCATAAGTAATACGATTAACTGAGTCCACATTTTTCAAAAGTAATTTCTTCGATAAGTAATTCTCAATAGTTGTAAATAGGTTTTGCAAGACAGTGTTCAAGAATTTGCGAATTTGCATAAGTGTTTCGTAAACACAACTCAAGGATACAGAGACTGATTTTATAGACTCAAAACTCAAGAGTGCATTCAAGTGTTCTAGAGTTAATTTCCGCACAAAATGTGATAATAAACATAGTAAAAGATTGAATTAACCCTTGGACTTATCCAGCAAATGAGAAGAATAAATTACGATTGAATTGTTATGGTAACTAGTTTTTATTAAATTTTTTATTTGAACCAATAATAATTGACAAATCAAAATTTTTCCGTCTATTAATGTATTTTTATCTATTGAATATTGAATAGTCAAGTCCAGCCAGAATAGCCTACTATCAAAATTACATTACTTTTTCATGTTCAAAGTTACAGTACCGTAGTGGATATTTCGATTGTTTCAAAAGAATTCCACTCACTGGGGAAAATTGTCTTCCAGTTCATCGGCTACAATTAGAACCAAAATGGCGACAAAGTAGGCTACGTAAACAAAGTGAGCGAAGAGATGCGGTTCAAATTGAATAAATTCCGTCAAAATACTGGAACCTCAATGGTGTTGCTGGTATCGCCTGTCCGAGCAAAGAAGACATTCTGGCAAGATGGGGAAAATGACTACAGCTCGGACAATATTGGTTCAAAAAATGTAAAGTTTGTCTCAAATTGTAGGAAACATTCTTCTCTACAATTCGAGACCAAATGTATAATTTTGGAACAAATATTTACCGAGCAGATATCATTTTCCCAACTGGCAGGAATGTCTTCTCTGCTTGGACGGAGTATATCTATTTCCGATCTATTCCCTTTTTCATGAAAGGCGAGAATCTACTCGTATATGGAAATTCCGTCAGCAAAGCATTCTGAGTATGCAAGTTGGAGAGAGAGAGGGTGAGCAAGAGAGAGAGAGACATATGGGCTGAGAGGACCAAACTAAAATGCTTTAGCCTTTGATCTACAATCTGCCTTGAGGCACGGCAAGAGATACTTGCAAAAAATCGCTTTGCAATTTCGAACGTCTTTTTGCAGACTAAATCGAAGAGATATAGTCTGTCCAAGCAAAGAAGACAGTCTGGCAAGCTGAGAAAATAACTCCAGCACGGTCAATATTAGTTCAAAAATTAAAAATTTGGTTTAAACTTGTAGGAAACATTCTGTCCCACAATTTGAGACAAAATTTATAATTTTTGGACCAGTATTGACAGCGCTGGACTAATTTTCTCAACTTGTCAGAATGTCTTCTTTGCTTGGACAGACTAAACTGGCAAACGAATTTTACAAGTCTGGACTCAGACGAACATTTTCACCCTCCTCAACAGAAATTCGAATTCTGTTGAAAAATATTTTATTCATCAGTTCTTTTCAGAAGAATTCTCGAAATTGTTTGAACAAATTTTAATTAAAGAAACACCCTATCCTAGATTCGATTATTTTTCATCAATATTTTCTATACATAGTTTACTATTTTTCAGAAAAGAGTGATTTACTTGCCAATAATTGAAGAAATTTCCCACACTGTTGGTACATACCTGGAAAAGAGTAAAAGTCAATTATAAACGTTGAAAATTTAGTTGAAGTACTATAAAGTTGTAGGGAATAGTTCCAGCAAACAAAACCAAATAATATGGAAGAATTATTAGATATTGCAGTACACTAACTGATGGATAATTATTAATATAAGAATCTCCATATATCTCTGTAAAGTATAGCAGCATATGGAGATTTCAATTAATAATTATTAATCAGAACGAATAACAAAACTGTATTTTCTAACAAAATTTGTAGAAATATGCACTGAATTATGGTAGACTTTTTCTAATAGGATAGGAATACTAATCAAATCACGTATCTAAAAGCCTAGTTCAAACTCGATTATTAGAATTCCGTACACTACATTTGCTATATTCTAATACTGAAAGGAATGAACTATAGAGACTGTATAATCAGACTGAAATAGTTGATAATACCGTCTCTATAGGATAAACTAAACTGGATTGATCAAATATGAAGCTTTAGAGCTGTCATACGAAGTAGCCTAAAACGTGGGACGAATTCATCATTTCGATAAGTAGCATTCATAATGTCGGGAAAAAATTATATTTAGTGTATTTTGTCAGTGAATAAAGGTTATATGCCTTTGTGAATCAAATTAGTACTCGACTCGTAGCAGATCTGTGCATAAAGGAATTCAGAATTTCCTATTAGTGGAAGGAGTGCATTCGTAATATCATGGCACTGTCATTCAATTACAAAAAAAATTATACTGAAGCTTCATTCCATTTTGTTGCTTGGAATTTCATTCGAGCATATAAAGTTCAATTTTGAAGCTTGAAAGATAAATATATCCATTTCCAACTGAAAAATGATTATTATTCACTTCTTAAATTAGAAATAGTTGACTAATCGATTGTAGGATAAAAGAAGAACATCGTACTATAATTTCCGAACACCCAAAAATGGGTGCTATGTGATACTATGTGAAATTACTATGGGTGCAATACTATGTGGAATTACTTTACTTTACTACTTTGACAGGTTACAATGTATTAATTAAATTAGTTTTACATTATAATTGCAACTTTCATTAACCTTTAACCATTTATTAGAGTATTTAACAAAATCTGGAAATAATTTTGGACAATAAATTATAGTCTGTGTTTTATCCATTGAGTAATGTATTTTGTCAAATGAATGAATACATCTTTTATTATAAACATGGTGAATCAGTTCTTCCAAGGGTAGTACAAGATTTAATAGAGATTATTGAATAATCAAATTTTTAAAAAATTATTCGATTTTGTCGAATCTCAAATTGAGAAATGACCAATTTATTCAATATTCAACATTTTCTTGCCGATTCAGACAATACTAAGTGGTCGAGGTTATTTGTACAAGATTGACAGAATTGTAAAATCATTGCGAAAACATTCAACCTGAAGACGCTCACTGAAAAATTATCCTCTCTATCTCCACGACAGCATATTTCCATTTAAAATCAAATGCTCTTCATGGACGACATGATACAAGATTATCTTCACATTGGAAGCTGTCATAGCCCATAATCTGGGCCCGCACTGCATGACTAGCATCTTAAAGTAGGGAGAATGCAGGCTGAAGTAAGAGAGTACAACAGGGGAGAGAGGGAGTGAGAGAGAGGTGAAACCATTATCATACGTTTCCGATCCGCTACCAACTGTGAAATTAACTGTCGGACACCAGATCCGCTTACTGATAACCTGACTGAGATAGCAGTGAAGCACAGTAGCTCAGTACTGTCGGCGTATTTTAGCCTAGCTCACTGTCGACTGGAAGTATCACCTTTGACCTGGATTTGCCCAGAGTTTAAAAAGAGATAATAGGATGTTAGAAATTGGAATTCTCAGCCTAGGACTGCGGGAGTTTCCAACTGACAGAATTATCATCAACTGAATTCCTAATCCTTTCATCCAACCATTCTATCCAGAGAACTTAGTGAAAAGAATGGAGGCTTCCAACTAACGATCTATATGGGGAATGCTCTTTATGGAGAAGTACCTGGTCACCTGCTAGTTTATTAAGGTTCTCCTATGCACCAATTTGGATGAAACCGAGTTCAAGTAGAAAATGGATTTTGTTTTACAAACTCGTTGAAAAGTATATTAAATGTACAGTTAAATACTTTGAGTTAAATGTGGATTTATCTTGGAATTATATACATATCATATAATTTTGCTAAGGTTTTGAAAAGCGTATCTTTTGAATCACTTCACCTGTTTCGTGGGCACGAGCCGCCAGTGGCTTCTACTACGCTCAACTGAGTTTTTACAATAATTATTTCACAGATGGAAGGGAAGAGGGATTCCTCTTATCTGTGCTCATACTATTAGTTAGGCCTACATCATTATTTATGCTTGGGAACAATTTTGAACTATTGTCTTACAAGTATACACTGAAAAGAGAAGTAGTATCAGATAAACAGTAGGAATTCCACCAAAACCTTTACTTTACTGTAATGAGGCTTTTATTTTTTATATATCTTGCTGCACATAGGCTACAATTACTGAATACAGTGGCAAATTAATTTCCTAGTTTTTTTTAAAATCACTAATATGTTATCTCATTTTTATGATGAAAATAAAAATTCCTCACAATAATGTGGAACAAATCAATCACTTTATCGTAATCTTGATACAATATTTAGAATTTATAAAATCAGTTCAAAACAATTCCATCATAATCTACCATGAATGATCAACTCGTTTCTGTCTGTTTTTCAGATTCTCTCGGCAGGATCGTTCGATTACTTCCAATTAAAGATAATTTCAGAGCCAAAGCTCAGCCTCCGGCAGAGATTTTATCGATTACTCTCTCAAAAACGGCTCCTTGTCTTTTTTCAATAGGTAAATTCATTGAGGCAAGAGTGAGATAGATGAAATAAAGTGTGTGTGGAAGGAGTGCTTCTGGAGGAAGTACAGTATATCCTTTTTACCCAGGCAGACCACCCAATTCCCTCTCAATATTATCCAATGCCTTATTACCTACCCAACAGCGATTAGAAAGATCAACGCATCATCTCTACAAATCATCCGTCCCAATCTAAACTAAACTCACACGATCCAGTGGGCAATAAATTAATCATGCAACCGATAATTACTTATATCGCACGGCTACCATCTCTCGGCTAATATCAACTTGTGATTAATCACTAGACGGCTACTTCTTCATCAAGCGTTTCTTTAGCTTCACTCTATTACACTATCAGAAGCCAGTATCCTGTACCATAATCATAATTATTGTATCAGGTCGCAAGTGCGAGTGCACTGAAAAATTCAAAAGAAAAATGCCCAACTCAAGAAGGCTTGCTAGAGGAACTTAATATTCTCTTCATTACTCGATAATAATGAAGTATACCTTGGAATGATACACAACAAACATATAATGAGTGTTCAACGAGCAGCTTACACTACTTGGAACTGTATTCAAGAGTCTCGAACAATACAATATTGAAATTAAAAGGAGAATCATAAAGCTAATTTTCAAGGTTTCACAGAAGTTCTGAATCATTTTCTACAGTAATCTGATGTTATTAAAAGGTTTATTGTCAAAAGGTAAATGTCTAATGTTTATTCAGTTATAGTAATTATTATGATTTATTATATTATTTTTTAATTTTGATTTTCAAGGTTGAATATTAGAGAGGACTTTCTCGTTGATGAAGGATTTTTCAATTTAATTTTTTTCTTTGTCTTTTCCTGGTGGTGTAGTTCAAGCTTTGTTATGCCTATATTATAACTTTCTGATAATAGATTTTGTTTAAAAGTTGAATGTTGGTTTGAATCATTGAGTTTCCTTTTTTCTAATTTGAACTTTACAGATTGATTGATAGATAACTTTATTTGACACTTTGTAAAAGTTTTGTAGGCGAAGTTGAGGCATGCAAGCCCCCTCTTCTACTTAACCCACATTGCTGCTGTCCTGAAAGTTAGTTGAATCTAGGTTATGTAGCCTCATATAGCTGTAAATATATGTCAAATTCTTGAGTTCCATTTCACTCCTATGTACTGAGTTCCATTTCAGCCCTGAGTAAAAATTAGCAGTCCTATGTACTGCAATTCAGTTATCAGAACATCATAGTATTCTCTATTACCGAGATAGATGTGGTTCAAACGTGTGTTTGTATTTGCGAAAATTTTCTCAATCTCGACCTGTCTATCTTCATCTTCCTCCAGTTAGCAGGCCTAACAAGATTGGCAGTTAGTTAACAGATCAGTCATCCGTTGCAGAGTGAGAGTCCAGAGCAGTACAGATTTCCGGCCAATTAATCCTTGCTCTGCGAATCTGTCAAGTCGATATTTCATTTCCGATAAAATTGCCACCTTTTGGCGCCCAACGGAAGAAATAGGATCGGAAAAGATCGGTTGCTTCACGAGAGAGAAAAAGAGGGCAAAGAAGAATGAGAAAGGTAGAGAGAGGATGTTAGAAAGAGAGAGAGAGAGTGAGTGGTACGGCACAAAAGGGCAAGAGAGAGACAGAACCTAATAGAGAGAATGTGGAGTGAACAAAAAGGACGTACGCAAATTCACCTGAAGTTGAAAAAGGAGAATTAATGCTGAGAAAAATGGCAGTAGGTACACGGAACGAACAAATCTGCAGAGAGTGAATGAGACAGGGAAGTTGGGGAGAGAGATCTAAACGGAAGTGAGTAAGAAAACAGATGATAGAATCTAAGAGAGATAGTGAGAGAAGCAAAGAGAGATAAGATGATATTGAAATTCTATTTCTCAAAGAGTGTAAGGAAGAGAAGGGATATAGAGAAAGGAGAGAAAGTGTGAGATAGAGAGAGAATTTGTGCTAGAAATGGTAGAAGCTTGAATAACAGAAGAAAACTCAAAGAGAAAGAAAAAAGATGTAGGCCTACGTATGCCAAGAATGGAAGAAAGAAGAAAGAAAACCAAAGAAGTTTGATTATAAGAAGGGTTAGAACAAGAAGTTGGAAACGGTTAGAACATGAAAAAGAAGGGAAACGGAGAGAGGAAAAGGTTGGAAAACTGATCAAGAGAAAATCCTTAGAAAAATACCTATTTTGATGCCTCGGAAGACAGTGCCCCTAAAACAGCGTTTATTGCATGAATCAAATAAAAGAAAATGTAAGAAACAGGAAATGCAAGATACCAAGTCAGAGGAAGCGAATTGAAGAAAAGGAAGAAAAAGGAAAAGATTAACGTAGTTCAAGAGAAAGAAAAAGAGAAAAAAGATGAAAAGTCATCGAATGAAAGATTCGCACGTCTGGTCGGTGCCTAGAACATAGAGCTGATCGCTCTTCAAGGGATGTTCCTGATGCTACGCAATGTTGGGAGGGGGAGGGTGAGGGTGAAGGCAGACGATTGGCGATGGTCCATATGGCATAGCTCCCGTACTGATTGCCTCTACAGCTGTCCTCATACATTCCAAGATGTCTCCCAACCCCCACTTTTTCACAACGCACCCTTTAATCCACCCCCACCCCCACCCACGATCGCATTGTCTCGCCAAATCATCTCTTATATCTCACCTACGCGGGCCGTCATCTCTGCCTCTACAAATTGGATCCATGAAATGTAATTTATCTGATATCGTCTCTAACACCCTCCCCCCCTTCAACCCACTGCAAAACACTCACCCCACCTTTCACTCAACAAAATCACATGTTATCGAGAGCCTTTTACGGCCCTCGCTATTTGGCGTTTCGACCTTTCCGCCAAAATGTATTATTCCATCGAATCTCAACATGATTTATCTATCATTGCCAGCAGTCAACACAATTTATAACGTGTGATCGATCGCCCACACCATCAAATGCTAGGCTACTGCAGTCATACTGTTCTACTGTTCACACTATTATACTGGGAGACTGTGAATAACAAACTTATTTTTTACTGTATTACAAAATTCAATAACATTACATCAAGTTCAATTACATAACAAAACGATAATAGTTTCCAAGTGTAGAAATTATAAGTGAATAATTGATAACCATGCATGTTAGTTGAGTTTCAATTATTTCGAGAGTCTGATTTGAGAAAGTGAAATTAACACAAACAATGTTAAACAAATTTCCTTAATAAATTATCATCTTCATCTCTTATAATCATCATGTCTTCAATATTTTGGAATACATAACAAATGAAATAAACACTAAAATTGAATGGAATTAGAATTTCAATAGTTTTAATAGGATTATTTGTTCTACGAATCTTCTTTCAATTGACAATTGATATGATTTAGCTAGGAATTGTGACATTCCTCACTCGAGTCAAATTGGAAAGGAGATTAATCACTTAAATTCGAATGAGAGCGGGAACGTCAATACAATACTAATTGTGACGAATGTGATTATTGAAGATGGGCTGGGAATTGTTTTGAGATTCCTTAATCGAATCAAATTGAAAGTAAGATTAATTTGAATGAGAGCAGGAACATAAATACTAATTATTGTTAATGTGATTATTGGATATTCCACTTTTCACACGCCTGTCTATTGATTTATTTGCAATACAGTCTGATAATAATTGAATTATGCTTTGGAAAGTTTTAATAACAAACAGGATGTTAACAGCTGTAAGATTTAATTTTAGTGCATAAAAATAATTAATTCAAATACTGTAGTATTAGCTGGGATAAAATGAGTAATACGAAACTTATATTTGAAGATTTATTATCAGTAACTAAAAATCTCTATACTATAATATTATATTCATTATATTATATATAAACTATAATATTGTACTTCACACTTTGAGTGTTCCATTACGTTGAATAGTATAGGAGCTATTTCCAACACACGTTCCAAGTTAGTATAGAATATCGAATACAATGATATACTGTACTAAATTCCTCTACACATTCAGTTTTTATGGGGAAAATGTGTCGAGCTTGCTAGTTGAATTTTCATTTATTGGAGTGAGTATGACGGAAGCTTTCTATTCGTAATTTAATTCAAACTTGATATGGAACCGTGATGGTACCGGAATATATAACTCAAATGGAAAAGAGCAGTAGTTGTAGTTGGTAGCATACTATTCAGAGTTAGCCAAATATTAACTACTGTTATTTTCATCACGGAAAAGGTCTGATTTATAAAAGAGCTAATTAGAGAGGAGAGCTATGAGCTAGAGCAAACACAACTGACTCTGCGTTTTTGGATGAGGACAATTTTAGCTGTCTCCCTTGGGAGACTGATTTGAACCAGTGATCGTTCGCACTGAGCGAGTGAGAAGGAGAGATGCTTGATGAGGAGGTGGAAGAGAGAGCAAATGTGAGCGAATGCTTTTTCATCCGGTCGACGACGATTTATCGGATTATTCTTTTTTCAGAGCTGATCTAACAAGTGGAATCCGCTCCAATCAGCGCTAATAAACCTGCTGTTGGCATACCATGACATTGTCCAATTCCCCATGGCCTTCTGCGGATTTTACCGTTGAGATATTAACTGAATCAAAGTCTTTCCTCAAATAACTCCTTCTCATCCAAAAATAACGTCGCGTGGAAATACGTGACAAGACTTTTCTAGGCATAGAAAAGAAAACTATGACCCATACGTTATCATTAGTTCATTACTCCAAGCTAAAAGGAGACTAGAACAAGATTTCGTCCTCTTCTGTTAGTTACCAAGTATCATAAACTGATCTTCATATCAATCAAGAAGGGAAAAAATTCAACAAGAAAAACATAATTTCTAAATTGAGAACCTCAGCAATGAAATACGTTACATCATTACCAATCAAATGAGTTTTCTAAAATTGAGTTCAGTTTAAAGCTTAAAATTAGATCTCATCGCTGAACAAATCAAAGCGATAACAATAATTATCAGAACCTAAATATGGGGAAATCCAATCTACTAATGGACACGCCTCCAAGTTACGCCTACGCTCTGGTTGGCCGACGATATTGGTTAAAAAAGTTTTAAATTCAACCAGTAGATGGCAGCAGTTGTCGGGTGGTATTTCAGATTTGACTTGGACACGCCTTCATGCCCCGCCTGCTCTTTTCTGATTGGTTGACAGTGTTTTGTGACTTTCGCCTCATAAAATGGCTGCTAGCAAGAACATGGTGGATAAACTAATGATAATAATTCAATAATATTACTCTACAATCACATTTTCAATCGAATAAAATTTATATAAAGCCTATATTAACATTTTTTTAAATAATAAATAGTTAAACATAATGGATAATACCTCGAGAATGCTAAATAATCCCAAACAGAATTGAACAACGCAGCATTATAAAAATTCGCTCCGGCAGCTGGCGGTCGGAAAGAGTGCATTTCAAATGCAATTCTATGATGGCTCAAATCATATGACTCATAATGAGCTATTCAGGGTATGAATTCAAAGGCGCCGTTTTCGAAAAACACAATTTTTGGCATATTTTTCGCCATTTCCTCCGCCATTTTTTATTGGATTTTTTTCGTTGATGGCTGAAATTGTAGGGCATAATAAGGGTATTATACACACCAATTTTCAAAAGTTATTGGTCAATTTGTAGTGATTTTTCAAAATTTTCACCCCCTACCCTTGGACCAATTTGGCTGGTTAACGAACTTCACCGAGATATTAACACTAATGATTTTTGTGCAAAATTTGGTCGCTCTCCGACAAGCCCTTCGGGAGTTATCGTGTTAACAAGAATCTGTACATATATAAATATAATATAGAGAGAGATATATGAATTTGAACGGACATCAGATTCGTGTTCTAGGGGCTCGGAAACGAGTAAAAAATATATCACATTATAAAATTTCGATTGTCAGGGCAAGACCAATAGTGCATTTTTCGAATGAAATGCACAAAAAGATAATTTTGTAGTTTCAATGCCTTTATTTAGTTGTTGAGTCCATGAAAAATACTTTTTGAGTGGTTGTGTAGGTGATATTATGGTAGTTATCTCTGTTAAAAAAACAAGATGTTGTCAAACCTATTAAAATTACCGGTTTCGGTTGTTACACCATTATAAATCTCTGGTAAACTCTTTACCAGTATTTGATAATGATTTTACCAGAGATTGGTAATGGTGTAACAACCGAAACCGGCATCTCGAACTTATAATAAATCAGTGATTTGACAACATCTTGTCTTTTCATTCAACATGAAAAAATGTGTTGTCTGAATAACTATTACACTGGAATGTGGAATACTGCATGTATTTTGGTCAAATAACGAGTAAAAATCACTAGCGGCTTGTGTCCACGAAACATGCTTGACAGTAAAATATACATACACTTCACCTGTTTCGTTGGTACAAGTCGCCAGTGGTAAAAATACGGGGTTTCTTGATAATAATAAAAAAAGGAGGCCCCCTGGACACTTCTGTTGGCTAAGGGGTATTCCATACCCCTGTCACTCGGTCTAATTGAATTGGAAAGGGTGAACCAGTATATTGATAAATCCACACTATCTATTAGTTGGACACAGGAAATTGGAACAGTTTCTTGCAAGGTTTCACCAAGGACCACCAATGATTCACGAGACGCTCTTTTAATTTGAGATGCAGTTTCGTATTACCACCACGCCACACACTAACTAGGTTTCAACGATGGTCTTCCGGCTGCCAACAGCTGTCCATCTGCACGAATTGCTCGATTGAATGTGTGACTCATTGTAATATAATGCTGATGGAACTGGTAGTAGGTTCAATTAGATGGAGAAGAGACTTCTTGATAAAAACAAGAACAGAAAAATAAAATATTGTGGTTGTAGAGCTGGAAAAATTAGGAATTACATGGAAAGAAGATTTTATACATACAAGTGGAGAAAGGTATATTGTGGTTGTAGAGCTGGAGGAATTGGTAATTACATGTGAAGAAGACTTGATACAAAAAAGTGGAGAAATATTGAATAATGTTGTTATTGAGCTGAATAAATAAGGCCACCTTTTTCTTGGAAAATATCATTTTCAAGATCGATGACAAATAGTAGATCTTGAAAACTGAATAAATTAGATATTTTGTTCATAATTCAAATGAATGGAAGTGTTTAATTGTGATTATTATTAGATTCATGAAATTGTTTGAAATTGCAAGACACACTTCAAATTCAAGTGAAGGTTCTACAAAATTAATGTTCACAACAAACTTCAATGTTAGTATGTGAAATAGTACAATAATGTAAGCTCGTATTTCAGCTCCCTTGATAAAGTGCATTTATATTCAATATTTTCATATTCAATTTTATCATTTTTATTCAATGTTTTCATAGAATTCCAATCCACAGTAATTGTATGAATTTCATTATCTACACACCATTCACAAAAGAATAAAAAATTGCAACAAATAAATAAAGTAAAGATATATGACATGTAAATTCAATATGGCGTAGTATCATGAATCAATTGCAGAAAAAAGTACTCAAGTTCCATCCAACACAAGAAGTAGAGATGTAAAATGTGAAAGTACTCAGTGTTGTGGAAGCAAAAAAGAAGAACGACAGATATGATGGTATAGTCGGTTCAAGTAAAGAAGACATTCTGGTAAGATGGGAAAATGACTCCAGCTCGGTCTATATTGGTTGAAAAATTATTAATTTGGTCTCAAATTGTATAAAACATTCTGATCTATAATATGAGACCAAATTTACTGTTTTTGAATCAATATTGACCGAGTTGAAGTCATTCTCAAATCTTGCCAGAGTGTCTTCTTTGCTTGGAAAACTATAGCTGAAGTCTGAGAAATGATGGACGAGTGTTGGGAGCTAGCGCAAGAAATGCCGTCAGAAGAGCTGAAATGAGAAAAAGGAATGCAGATGATAATGCCACCAAGGAAAGAATTGAGAGCTAACGTAGCTTTTCAGGATCTCTCAGCCATCTGGAAGCTTATATCAACAAGTGGCATACATCTTCTCCCTGCCTCCTCAAGTCCCCAGCGCATCTAATAGACAATTCCACTGGAATATTTTCTCTAACTGCGATTTCACGATACTAGCGCTCCCTGGCGACGATCCTCACTGACCGATTTTTACGTTCGATAAAGTTTCATTCACTTGAATCCACTAGATTCACATAATAATATTATTACATAATTATACAAATACTACATACTACAATTCTCATACTATAATGTAACTTCTGCGATATAGTAACTAACAATTGTTACTTCTCTGATACTGTACAAACACGTTTTTCCATAAAACTTTTCACGAAACTTTATTGTATTTTTGTGAAATATCTAGAATCTAAAATCAAGACATCAAATCGTTTGTTCTCTGTGACTACAACTATTTATCATTGTAATAATTCTACTCCAAAGTATCATTAAGATCAATGGTTTTTATTTGTGAATACTTTTCGGGGCTGATAAATAAAGAAATCTTAGGAAGAATCGAAGAAAGATGATACTTTTTTAAATTCCTCACTGTCAAATGTCACTGTGGATTCACAAGCAACATGACAAGATTCTTCAAATCTGTTCGACCATATTAATAGCTTACTGATAAACTCCAAGCAAGAATCGTCTGCTCACTCACTATTTCTCACTCTCTCTCTCTCTCTCTCTCTCTCTCTCTCTCTCTCTCTATTCTCCTCTATCTCACTTATTTTCTTGGTTTTCACCCGCAGATCCGAGATGAATTGCTTGTAAAATCAGGCAAACTCACTCCATAGTTCAAGACGTGACATGAATTATTCCAACATCTGAATTCTCCCACCAAATTTTCTTTCATGTCATTTGCTTGGTTTGTTTGTGTCGTTGTTTCGGCCCAAAATATTCCTTCTTCAAATTTTACAAAAGTACCACAGCGTTGTTATTCTATCTACTGATCTACTCACTTTGTGAGTATTTTTAAAGAAAATATTATTATTCCGCAAGAGTAAGGATCGATTGCCGCATTGCCGGAGTAGCGATTGGAGTTTATAAAAAAAAAATTATTATTGTCACTTTGTTACAATTATTGAAATTTGATTTTATCATCAATTGAATCATTATTGCATTTATCAAGACACAGTTCGCTCAATTTATCACCACCATCATCATAAAAACCTCATTTCATTTATTTTTAGTCTGTCCTATTCTTTCAATAGTTGTTTTTTGAAGCGATCTATTAATTTAAGTTTTCAATTTCAGCCACAAAAATCAAATAGCTCTCCTGCCAATAACAGAAGGAATAGATAGTGTATACCGATCAATAAAGTTATAACCGAGGATATTATTGAACTTTTCAAACATTTGAAAAAAATATTTTGACAGGTTCAACTAGTTTTTCAATTGTTTAATATCATCTCCAGATTCATGGTACTTGGAAATAGAAACTATTATTTTCCCAACGGATTCATCCATCAATAATTAGTATTGAAATTTTTTTCTGCAAAGTACATGAAGTAAAGATAAGTGCTTTGCAACAAAGTTTTATAAAGAGCATAGTAGAGTCCGTAATCTCATCCTAAATCCATCGATGTTTTAAATTTCCAGGGAAAAAGAAGTTTTAAAGTGACGATTGCAAAGTGGCTTTATAATTTATGAATGACTGTCACAAGCAGATTCTTTAAAAACTGATGAACATGAAAGCTTTTCGTGGCTATAGTCGAGGCAAGCAGTGAACCCTCGCTTCAGATGTTCGGAAAGTTTGGCGTAGTCTGCCGAATTATGTTAGTAGACTGAGTGCGGGTACCGTCATGTCTAGTCGCACTCTTTATCTGACGGTCTTTGTTCTTCCTCTTCATCTTATCATCATTCTCTCCTCGTCCTCCTCTCTTCTCTTCTTTCGCGAACGATTTCGGATCACTTCAACCGACTAACCGGCAACGTCGCCTCAGCTTCCCGGATTGAATTTGTTCAACTAAATCGAAACGAGACGTTTACTTGAATGGAAATAAGATGACAATTCTTAATGCCAGCTTCTGTTCAGTTTCTGGAAGAGAGAAGATGTGCTCGAAATTTTTATCAGCGACTTTGAGTTTATTAGTATGCAGTTAATTCGTATCAATGCAATGTCACTAAAACACCGATCATACTTCATCAATAATGAAACTTAATAATATTTTTTCAAAACAATATAAAAATATTTGAAATCAGTTCCAGTTTTTTGACCTGGAAGAGAAATGTAGTTCAAAGTTTTATTATCAGAAACCTAGAGTTTATTAGTATGCTACTATAATAATCATTTTATTTTTGATGGAATTTGATTGAAAATGTCAATCATACGTAAAAAACCATGATAACAATGGAACTATACAGCCATTAAAAAAATTCAACTGATTTTGAATATTTTGAATTTATTTTGCACTGCGAGCATAATGCCAACACCAACTATTTCAAGCAATTACTTATAATTTTACTTCAAGCGATACTTGAATTTTCTTTCTAGTTTCAAGAGGTTTGTTTGTAACAAAAAGTGATAATAAACTGTATTTATGACTGAGATTATCAAACTTCTCCAAATTGAATTAAAAAATCCAGTTAATTACGTTCTACCTACGTTACAGTTGTTCAACGCACAATAAGAACAACGCTGCGTTTGGCAAGCTATGCATCGGGTAAAAATTATTATCCGCTAGAAGTTTCATTTGCAAGTTGAGAGATTTATGAGCAATCGCTGTCTGAAAGGTCGATAGTTCGTTCGTATCGAAATGCGAGGCCGAGTGCCACTCTAAACAAAAATGTAGCGGCTAGTATGCAGTAGACAGTTGTAAATCAAACAATAAAGTGAGCGCCTTCGTGAAATATGTTGGCAATTACTGGCTGGCGATCATATTTAGGAGCATGTTTCTGTTGGTAAGTTATGCATCTGTGCGTTTGGCGGGCGTACGGACGGTAACGTGTGCATTACTCAGTAACAGAAACGTATTGCATGCCGTGCAGTTGCACCACACAATAAGTTACTCCCTCTCTCTCACTCTATTTCCCTCTCTAATTATTTTCTGTTTTCTCCCTTGCTCCCTTTTCACACCCTCACCGTCACCCTTACTCATTTCTACCTCTATCGCCCGCTTTCGATTCTTCTCTTTCTGTATATTAATATTATTTGTCTCTTTACCACCACCACTCACTCTCTCTCTCTCTACACCTAACTTTCTCTTTCTCTTCCCTCTCACCCTCCCCTCACTCTTTTTCCTCTCATTCTCACCGCTTCCACTTTCTTTTCACTCCGTCTCACTGTTTCGTTATCTCTTTAACTCCCTACCACCATTTCACATTTTCCTCTATCTCTTTCTTTTTCCTTCTGTCATCTCTCTTTATTTGGTCGAGATGCCTTTGAATCTCAACTCCGCCCTGATAAATGCAAATATTAAATTCAATACAATTTCTCTCTTCTAATTCCAATCTAGTATCCTCTCGCCCTTCCTCTCCTCAAATTCCTCTTTGTCCTCTCTCTCTCCAATTCTCCTTTCTCTCATCCATTCTCTCTAGACCTCACACCCTTTCCCTCTCTCTCCCTCTCACGAACTATTCGAATTGAAGTGTTAATGGAAAGGATATCCTTCATTATCCTGTCCCAAGAATGGACATATATATGTCTAAACTCATTTCACTTAGATAACTTACACTCCTTATTCATTTTGCAGAACCTCCAATTTAAATTCTGTATAAATTTTGCATTCATTAATTACAGCACCGTTTATCGTATTTTTACTAGAAATCTCTATTTTCTGAAATTTATAGGATGATTTTGTTTTACTCATTTATATTACACTGTATAATCTAAGCCGAATTTTATCTATTTGAACAAAGAAATCTAATCTAATCTCCCTCTCACGAACTATTTCTCCCTCTCTCTACCTCCATCCTTATTATCTCTCTCTTTCCACCCTCTCCGAACGGGAATTTTGAAAAACCTTTCCCACCCATCCCTTGTAGCATTCCAACACCCACAATCCCTCACTTGACAATGATTTGTTAAAGGACACCACCCCGTGATTTACTAATACAGATCGCACCCACATAATAGCATAATTCTTGTTATTCTGGCACGTATTATTTCATTGCGGCTACTCTCGTGCGTGTAAACATAATTAAAATGCACGCACGCCCCCGCACACACATTGCTGAATCATCGTTCATCTTCTGGAGAGTAGCTGATGGTTTCTGATTTTATTTTCCAGTATACTTTATTTTGATCATTGGAGCGTGGCTTGTCTAATCAGAGAAAGGATTGTATTAATCTTTTCAATTACAGGTATATTAACCGTATTGCTATACTTGTAACGAAAGACAATTTACTTAGTAATGGATTGTTACCTAGTAGTCTACCAATAAATCAATAGTAGACAATCTGAGGTTAGTTAGTTTATACTCTGTACAAGCAAAAAGAAACATTCTGGCAAGATGGGACAGTGACCGAAAGCAAGGTCATTAAAAAATTATAAATTCCTATAATTTGAAACCAAATTTGTAATATTTGAACCAATTTTGACCGAGCTGGATTTATTTTCCCATCTTGCTAGAATGTCTTCTTTGCTTGGACAGACTATAGCTTATAACTGAATACAACTAGTATATCAGGGGTTAAAGTATAGTTGTTGTTGTTTGTCAATCACAATAATTGAGAAGCTGGAGCAGGCTTTCGAGAACAAACTCTACCAAGTAGACAAAAAGAGTACAAAACTCAGCAAAAACGTGTACAAGACTCAGCAAAAACTGGTACAAAACCAAGCAGAAACTGGTACAAAACTCAGCAAAAACTGGTACAAAATTCAGCAAAAACTGGTACAAAACTCAGCAAAAACTGGTACAAAACTCAACAAAAATTGGTACAAAACTAGTGAAAAAGTAGACAATAAGCGGTATTTGCTCTTGTTTACTTGGGGAATAAAGTGAAGTCGTCGGTCGCTGCCCAGCGCCCAAGGGATAGGAGGAAAAAGGTGGCAGGAATAGCCAACTGTAGCCTGAAACATCACCTTGTTTTTTCTCCGCTAGCGCCGCCAGTCCACAAAAGATCGTAATTTAAGTTCAACTTCGCGCTCGCCAGCCGAATAGAACAGAAAAGAGGACGCAGGGAAAGAAAGTTTTATTTTCTATTCGCGGACAAACTTCTATTACTCAAGTACAATTGCAGAACTAGCGAAAGGAGACAAAAAGGGAGCGGTAAAAACAGGAAGGGAGAGGAAACACAGAGAGAAATGACGATGGAGCGAGAAAGGAGAAAAAGTGATTAGATAGAGAAGGAAAGGGAAAGGAAGATAGATATAGAGATAGAAGGGGGAAAGAGAGAAAGATATAGAGAAGGAAAAGAAAGAGAGATAGATATAGAGAAGGGATAATCAAAGAGAGGGAGATTAAGATAGGAATCCAAATGAGGAAAATAAGTAAATATGAAGAAGTGTAACTTGAAATTAAATAGTAGGAAAAATGAGAGAGGAATTTCAAATAGTTGATGCTAAAGAAGTTATAAGCTTGTGGTTGTATGGTGGAAGGAATCACGAAGAGTGATTTCACAACTGTTAGAGTTATAGTGAGAAATCACTTCATTCACAAGAATGAAATAATGAAAATTTTATTTTGAATTTTTTATATGTATCTCAGCAGCATGGATAAATGTGTTAAATTGAGTAGGTAGCTGGAGTATCACCAGATATTTTTCAGGATTCCTGACTAACAATTAATCGTGGAGAGATGAATTAAAAAGAACTCTGAACTTTTGAACATAGTGAGGAGTTAAGAAGAATATAGAATGATTAAGGAGGGAAACAAAGGGAAAGAGAGATTATGGGGAATGATAAGAAAGGATGAAGGATGAGACATGAGGAAGAAAGAAGAAAGGATGAGAAAGAAAAGCGACATAGGAGGAGAAAATTAGAGAACGTAGAGCTACTGAGGCCTGGATGTTTGATGCAGCCTATTGTGAGGCTTATACATCTTATCGATGGACCCCAATTTGCTCCTGCTCCTGTACTGCCTCTCCTCATCCTGAAACTTTGCCTGAATGTTGAGGAACACTGCAACCCCCCACCATCCCCTGAGTTCCTCTTTATTTTTCAACCGGATCCTCACGAATTAATCCTTGCCAGCCACAATAACCCCTCTAATTTACCCTCACGACGTGACGGAATGCTATCCCCCCTGTACATCACCCCCTGATCTTCAACCCCCCCACCTCTTCCTCATCAGAATCTACCGTAATAATTACTCAGGCTTGTTTTTCTTATTGCGAGTATAGTCTGTCCAAGCAAAGAAGACATTCTGGAGAGATGGGAAAATGACTCCACCTCGGTCAATATTAGTTCAAAATTTTCAAATATTGTCTAATATTGTGGGAAACATCCTCATCTACAATTTTAGAAACAAATTTATAATTTTTGAACCAAAATTGATCGAGCTTGAGTCATTTTCCCATCTTGCCTGAATGTCTTCTTTGCTTGGACAGACTATAGGAGATAATCAACGAAGACCAGTACAAAGTCGGGTCTTTCCAATGTTTTCAAGCGATAAAGTAAACGAGAACTAATCATTAACCCTGAAGATAAAATATGCCTCCATCACTGGGATGAATTCATAATTAAGTGATCGATCATTAATTCACGTAACTACTCTTGAGAAGATAATCTGGAAGGTGAGATAGAGGTTGCCAGGAGGAGACAGACTGTAGAAAAACTTGGCACACATTTAGTCTAAGAATAGTGGACAGACATATAAATTTCGTGAAGTATCACTATTCAAGCTGACTTCTCCTGATCCTGAGCTGGGACAAATGTATCGTGACAGAAACACAACCTAATAGATTGTCACAGAAATATACCTTATAGAAATTGAACAATAAATCATTTTCAAGTCTGGTGAACTTTGAAAAATATACAACAATCTTATGTAATAATTTTTTTTCTATTGCGGATGATGCCTGCAAAAGCAGTTTAGCTTGTGCGTGGGTAATGGATAATAAGTGCGAAGGTGATTGATGAGGTGAAAAACAGCCATGCCTACTGGGTCTCGTACCCTGACCAGGCAGAGCTGGCGCACTGAAGGTTGTGACCCCCCAGCCTACTGCGACAACCGGGCCGGCTTATTCATTGAAAAGAACAAATACATTACAGAGCTCACTCACTTCTGAGCTGATAATTCATTTATTTCAAATATATGTTAAGTCAAACATTAACGAACGAGTTACGTACGTTACAAACCTTCATTATCTTTGTACTTGATAACTTATTATTCTTTGGAGAGAGGATTGGAATACAAAGCTGATGCTATTTCAAAGAGAGATTTCAATTTCTATTTTGAATCATGTTAATAATGGACGATTTTGAAATGATTGTTTACCTTGATCAAATATTCATTCTCAATTACTAACTCAACATTATAGAAAACGTCATCTGTTGTTAAATTTCCAGTTGTTTATTCCATCCTGTAGTTGAATTAATAATGTCAGAATTCGTTATCAAATTCATCAAAGACTAAAACTGCATTAGGAGCGTAGAAGGATAACACTATTATATACTGAATTTCACATCAACGGATACAAAGTAAATGTGATAGGCTACTGTAGAAGCGAAAGTGATAAATTCAAACCAGCACCATTCAAATGATATATTTCCAAATTAGAAATACGCGATTCCTACTATTTCTGTATCTTAAAATGGAGCATGAAGAGTAAGTAACCTTACTGAAATGTGACAGTTCTCTAATTGAATTAAATCCTCATTTTTGCCGTTGCAAAAACGACGCTTTCATCAACCATAACACAGCGTTACTATTCGTATTCCCAATCCGTATCACAAATATTTGTCAAAGCACGTTAGAGTGGCAAAGAGAATACCATATCGTACCGAAAGCTCGGCAAACCACCATAAGTAGCAGATGAGACACTGAAATAGCCGTTCAGAAGCTCATCAAATCAGTTATATTCTGTACAAGCAAAGAAGACATTCAGGCAAGATGGGGAAATGACTCCAGCTCGGTCAATATTTGTTCAAGAATTATATATTTGGTCTTAAATTGTAGAATGTAATTTTATCTACAATTTGAAACCAAATTTATAATTTTTGAACTAATATTGACCGAGCTGGAATCTTTTCCCCATCTTGCCAGAATGTCTTCTTTGCTTGGACAGACTACGATGAACTATTATATAGACAGTGTGGAGACAGCTTAAGCTGTATCATAGGCCGCTCTGATACGTGTGAATAAACCAGTAAACCAGGTCACATTCGGTTGGAATGGACAAGGATATCATCCATGCTGCAGAATGGACAAGGACAGAATGATGTCATCCATGCTGGAAAATGGATAAGGACATCATCAATGGAGAACTGATCATTGGTCATTCGAGTTCATCCCCTCACCAATGGAGATAACACGAAAGGACGGTTTTGATAATTGAACTAGTACTTCAACATAATTTATAGACATTTGGTAGGCTCTACTGTATAGTAGCTAAAACTCTGTTGGTAGAGCTAGTGCCAAAAATTGAGGCGGTTGGCGAATGACTGTTATTAATTCTCAGCTCTGTCAAAACGGTCAGAAGCTGTCTTCGAGAGTGAATTAGTTTAGCTGGGATTGCTCTAGTTTCAATGTACGCTCGCAGACAGCTCTCCGACTGTCCTGACAGAGCTGAGCATCAATAATATTCTTCAACAACCGCCTTATTTTTTGGCCCCAGCTATACTGTTTTCTCACTACTCAATTTGTTTACTTGTTTTCATTATTTGTGTGTTATTTTATTATCTTACTTTTAACGAACAAGGAAGACTTTTGCACTACTTAAAATACTTAGCAAAAGAGGTAGCCTCAAGTAAGGGGTAGGTCATAAAAAGTTAAACTGAACTATTGAGAAAATTAACTCTATAATATTCCGTCACTACACTCAACCACTAGGGTTCTTTTATTATCTAATCTTGACGAGTGGGATGACCTTTACCTTTTAATACCATATTCGTGAGCATCATTCGTGTATTTTGCCATCAATAAACAAGATTATCTTATTCGAGTTCACTACTTGCATAGTACTTGTAATTATTATTATTATTAGCGTATGGCTTTATTTGGTGGGGAGACCAAAAGGTAATTCCACCTCGCCAACATAACCATGTTTCACCAATAGGAAACATGATAAAAGTATTGATTATTATCACTGTAATTTAGATTTCGGGAAGTCCTTCACAATTTAGAAAGTCCGAGAGCACTAAAACACAGGTCAAAACACTAATCCAAGACTGGAAAATTTGGAATTTAAGAAAACTTTAGAGCACAAAATTTTTACGTGTTATAATAATTTTGCCATGGCAACAATAATACATGATAATAATACATGAAAGATGGTTTGAAAACATGGGTGGCTCAATCTGAAAACTAAAATTACCTTTTGAAATCCATATTATTTCCTTGCCACTCTCTATCACTTGTCATTTTATTATCTTGCTTAATGATCGAGACCTTGTTTGAGAACTCTACATGCACTACTTTAATATATCAAAGGGGTGGTCTAAGAACATGAGCGGAAAAAACCTAAACTCATAAAAGCTTGCTTCAGCATTGAATGTGCTAGAATAAAATATCTTTAAGCAGAAAGCTAGAAATACTCGTAGCATCCTACAAAACTGAATATCAGTAATGGACTTTTTAAAATTAAAAAGTACTAGCTACTGAGGTCCAAGCCGTCTAAGTATCTTCAACATCAATTCATGTTTTCAAATTATTAAGGATAGTAGTAAATTTTATCATTATTTTTCATTCTTAAAATGTAAATCATTAGAACGAAGCGATTTTTCTTCTTTAAAATTTATAGAAAATTGTAAGCCAAGATATTCATCATCGAATCATAATAAATTCATTATTGGTTTGTACTAGATCCATTACATCAAATTGAATATCTTCTATGATATCTTTTTGTGATACCATATTCATCTTTTTGTGATATATCATACCTTTTGTGGTATATTTTTTGATACCTTTTGTGATATCGATATTTTTATTTTACGCTATCAATCAACAAAATACTTCTCTCCCAAAAAATTGAAATTACTCATTAATCCAATTTCAGCACTACAGTAGGTACAGACACATCAATTACGTAACAAAATTGAAAATGACGAGTATTATTAGTGAAACATGAATGTCATTCCCAAAATAATGGTTCTAAAATTTGAACAGTTGACGTTTGGTTGCATGGGCAATTAGTGTCTGCTTCCAAACGCATGCACCGGAGTCATTGAACCAGCACGAGACCCATTTAGAGGCTTAAAATACTGTTTAGCGGCGATATTAATTGGTGTTAATAGAGTTGAGCTGTGACATCAGCTAAAAAGGAAGTGTTAATAATTGTGCCAACAATTGGAAAGCTGCAACAACAAATTGCTTCAAATTTGAAGTGCGTGTCAACATCCGCTTCTTTTCAATTCTCGATTCTCTCCTTTTCACACTTTCCTTCTTATTCTCTCCATTCTCCTTCACACTTTTCTTCTCTTTCTCGTCATTCTCCTCCACACTTTCATTCTCTTTTCCTTCATTCTCCTTCACACTTTCCTTCTCCTTCTCTCCATTCTCATTCTCTGTTTTCTTTTCAATCAAAAATATTAATGTTTAAATAGTTACAGCCCTTCAACTTCCAACTACATTGCAAGTGCGTGCATTTCAGCAATCAGAATTGTCGAGAGTTTCAACTCTTGTGAAATAATTGCCTCTTTATCCAATTACGCCACGTGATTTATTAAAATTCAATTGTTATCATGAATGGATTCCCACCAACACCTTAGAAATATTTCAGTTTTTTTTCGAATATGGAATATGATGTTACACTAATATTTTTAATGTATGTACAATTACAAAATTACCACAATTAGGGCTCATATACTCGAGTCAAGTCGATTTTATCAACTAGATGAATTTTATTCAATGTTAATATCGGTCTACAAAATGACATGTCGACTGTCATTTGAGGATAGATTCGAATAGGATTTCGATCAAAAGACGCATCTGCAAATTAGAGTCGACTAGGCTCGTCAATCTGATTCATTAAGGCAGAATCATAATTATTATTATTCAGGACTGAATAATAATAATAATATTAATATATTATTATTCAGGACTGTATTCCTACTGCACCAGAACTGTACCAATGACAAACAGTTCTTGATGGAATCTCTCAAACAATTTTGAGTCAAACGGTATTTCCATTCCAAATACTTGGAGACGATCGTGATTCATATCTAATGCCAAAACATTTTATTTTTGGGATAGAACAATATTGGGAATGAGAATTTTTTTAAAGTAAGATTATATAGGCTCTATAAACTACCCAGTACATTAGCGGATTGAGTCCTATATCTATTACAAATTTCGATTGATGATCATTCAAAATTGAGCAACTTTCTTTGCAATCGATACTCAGCAACTTTATTCGAAATCGATATTTGAACCATTTTAGAATTTTTATTCGAAACTGATGTTTGAACCATAACATTCAAAAATCTCATAAAATTGAATAGACTAGACACTAAATATTTTCTTCGTGTTGAGAGGAAATTGGTACTAAATTGCGTAGAATCCATCGTTAGAAGGCATGCAGACCAGTAAGTGAATATGAAGTTTGTTATCACATCAAACCTTCCGCCTATGTTGCTCATACAAAATTCATGAACTGAAGAAATTCGCTAACCGACCGGTCAAGGGTATAATATAGTCTGTCCAAGTAAAGAAGACAATCTGTCAAGATGGGAAAATGACTCCAGCTCGGTCAATATTGGTTTAAAAATTAAATATTTGGTCTCAAATTGTAGGAAACATTCTGATCTACAAGTTGAGACCAAATTTATAATTTTTGAACCAATATTGACCGCGCTGGAGTCATTTTCCCATCTTGCCAGAATGTTTTCTTTGCTTGGACAGACTATACCTTGATCGAGGTGCGTAGCACATATTATGAGCATTTTGTTTTGTGATGCAATTTCCTGTATTATGATGCGATGCAGATGCAAACTTGAAGCGCCGCCATTCAATGTGTATTGGTCGACTTGTTCCCATTGTTTTCATATTTGTGTGTAACAAAGCTCTCTCTTACTCTTTCCCATTTACTCTCTCTTTCTCTCTCCCATTTACTCTCCTTCTCTTTCCCGTTTATTCTCTCACACTCTCATTTTTCTCTCCCTCTTGGTTCCAATTTGAAATCACGTCAATCACTGATGGTGTTATCATGTTTGAGGACAATGGCCCAATACAGTGCGAAACGAGTTCAGCATTGATAAGCGGCATGATCACAATTGCACAATTATGATACATCGAGTTCACTGTTCACGAGCATCTATTAATTAAAATTACCTAGTAGTCTCTTGGAATCTGAAGTTTAATTTTTAGGGATCGAGAATGGTTCCCATTATTTATATTGTATTGTGGTTAAATTTCAAGTATTATTCTTAATTGGGATGATGATTTGGATTTATGAAATTTTATAAGATTAATGAATGAACTTTACAAAGCATGAGTTTTGCAAAACCTTCAATTATATATTCTGTGGTTGTGGAGAATAATAGTTTTTCAATTTCTTAAGCAAGCAGATGAAACAGTTATGATAGTATATTAAGTTCTATAACAGTTCTAATAGCTGAGCCAATCACATGCGGTAGATTGCAAAAGTTTAGGGCTACACATAATCTTCAAGGAAATATTAAATTATTAACAATCCAGTTTTGTAAAAGTTATTGATTTCTGTAAATTTGGTTTTATTTATTTATTTATTCAAGATATTACAATGGAGGGTAAAAACACAGGCAAAAACGTTTCGATTGATTAATAAAAGTTACACGCACTGAGAAAGAATCAAAACACAAAACTACAATATCTACTATATACAAAATAATCTACCAATACTTCATCACACATGTTAGTAAAACTTCATGTTTTACAATATCTGCAAATAATATAAACTTTTTCTACAAAATAAGGTAGTATCTCATTAAAGCAATCATAATTTGATTTGTATTTTTCCTGGGTTATATATTCAATCACAAATCACCAATATCCCTGACATTGTTAAATTAATCGATAAAATTAACGAGAAGCCTCACCACACAAGACAGGCTGAAACCCGCTATTAATCGTCGGATAATTGCCCAATAAATTAATTATTTGGTTGCCAAATTGATTGGCGGATGTCGGCGAGTAACGCAAATCTCATCTAGAGTAGAGCACAAGAGATTATTCAGCCTCCTTCTCGAACTACTCCAAGTAACTTTGGTTCGGAGACATCAGAAGCGGTGACAAGTAGTTTCAAAATTGGCGATGAGAGCGCTCACAGTTTCGACTCATACCAACTTAAACTGCGTTTGAAATATCTATTCGCCTAATCCCATTTCTAGATAAAATTTAGTTCATTGCAAAATCAAAATCATTTTTATCTCTCTCGAACTACTCCAAGTAACTCTGGTAAAAATATAAAATTTATATTTGTATGAATGTAGAAATAAATGAAGTTTCATCCATTTCAATTAAAAGACAAAACCTTCGAGAAATTCAAAGTATTTTTCTGTCATTCTTTACAAATTTTCATTTAATAAACAGAATCGCACTGTCAGTACGGTCAGCTGTGAATGATCGAACTGTCAGTACGAACTGTGAATCCTTTAGATGATTGGATACACTTAGAATACAGCAGTGCTTCAAAGCAGTACAGTTGTTTATAGCAGTACTGCTTGAAGGCTGGCTATGCACCGCCATACTGTGGTAAACCCTCTATTTCGGTTTATGTCGAAGCCACTTATAGATAGAACAACGTATGGTACGTGGTTTATAAGCATTCATTTGACAGACACAATCATGTCAGCTATCATCTCTGGTAGCATGTTTGGCCGACAAGATTCGCCCCAAAGACGAGGCATGGCGTGTATCTGTATACACTGCGCTGACATTTTTAAAGCACAGTTGCATTGCAAATAGCTGGCTGAGAGGTAGACGTTGGATGTTAAGTGCTTGCTTGCGGCTTGACAAGTGCACGCGAAACGCGCCTGCCGCCGCTCTGGCGTTGTCATGTGTCAACTGGAAGAAATCGGGGTACCACGTTTGGGGTACAATATGAGAGGGGGGGGGGAATCAGTTGAAAAGGGAGGGGGAAGAAGCGTCTTTGCCAAGCTCTGTATGACAGCAGCCTCTTAAATATTCATGCTTCACACCTTGCAGCCGCCACCACTCACAACGCAATATCTGTGCATCAGATATGTCATCCACAAAATCGAGCTGGCTGCTAGCAAATGATCTGGCTCAACAAACATCTCAAACGCATAAGAGTGGGGGAAGGGTGGTTCGGCGTGTCACAAAAGTTGCCAACAAGCTGAGGAATTTAGAATTCATTTAGAATTAACGTGTCATTTTGGATAATTTAGTAGAATATAATAACTACTTATAGTTTGAAAGTATTGTAGAATTAGAAGACCTTGTGTTGGAATTCATGGTAGAATTGGAGCATTCGAAAGGAGTGGGATGAGAAATCTTATAAGCATAATAATTTCACGTGATCAATAGAGCTTGCGAAATTGAAGTAGATGATTCTGAATTCTACAAGAATACAATAAAATTCTGTTGAGAAAGAAAGAAAACAAACTTACTTGAGTATATTGAAGAATACATTGTAATTATGTGTTCGAGTATTCATAAGTTATGATGTTATCAGAATAGAACAGGATGAATGAGCATAAATTTAAGGAACATTGTATACACGGAGAAATAGATTTTCCATCATTAGAATTGTATTGTATTGATAATGTGTGGAAAATTCCAAACGCATCGATGTAGTGAATATTATGTTTGTTTGCCAACTATTCACAAAATTCAATAACATATTCAACTAAAATTGAGTGAAGTTGACATATTTGCTATTCTTGAAACAGAAAGTTCGATTCTCGTGTGAATTTGGCGGTAGGCACAAAGAATTCATTGAATAGAAGTATACGGAAGAGAGAAGTGAGAAAGCTAAATTATTCCAAGTTAACCGGGACCGGAAGAAATAGAAAATATTGAAGAAGAACTTCTAACATCAGTGCAGTGAGTATTGGGGGAAAAGTGCATATTGAGTACTAAGGTAGAAAGAAACCCAAAAGTATTCCAGAATAACCATGACAAAAGGGAGAACTGGATAAGGAAGAACCTCAAAACTATTCCAGAAGGACCAAGACAAAAACATGTTATGGGGAAGAAAGGCCCAAAATTATTCCAGGATGACCTGCAGATATAAGGAGGAAGAAATATTGTAGGCATTGAAATCGGGGGTAGGTCTCTTGCGGCCACGAAAAAACTTTTCCAAAAAAGAACGGATTTTGTTCTTGGAAATATAATTTTCTCCTTTGGCGGGCCGACATAAATGAGTTTTCAGTTTTGGGGCACGTTGCTCGGTGGAGAGCCAACAGGCTGACTGAGCGTGCTGTGGTCCTGCACTCTACTTTATGTAACTTCCCACTCAGAAACATTATACATTCCCTATCTTATACGCGTTACGCCAAGCTGTAAGTTACATCAAATAGTGTGTATAACGGCAACATCATTCACCAATTCCTTCGCACTTCGTAGCCGCGCGTAGTCGCAATAATTCTCGCCCCCCTCCCTTAAGAACCCCCCTCACAAAGTTCTCTCTCCCCCCCCACCAACAAAGAACAGGCCTAACTTTCTGTTGCTGTTCCCTTGCCCCAAAACAAATAACCGGCATTTCTCTCTCCCGTAGACTCAATCCATACGTCATCAGAAGAAAACAGATTGTGGGGTCAAGTATGGAAGGTAAAGTTCAGGAAAGTTGAAGAAAGAAAGTGCTGGAAAGAGAACAGAAATATTATGGTTTGATTATTAAATACAACTACTGTATGATCAACATTGTGAGGACTTCACAACACGAATAGTTTTTTACCTCAAAGTGATGTACAGAATTTTCTCTGTTCTATAAATTTACAGTTCTTGTATTTTACCAGTGTGGATAACTCTTCTCACACAAAAACTCCAGCCTTGTCTTCCTATAACTATAATAAAAACTCCACAGTCCACTACCACCACCACCACAATAAAGATGACTACTAATGACCACTAAAACAAATGTACAAATGAATCATCAAAAAAGTAGAATATTTTAAAAACAGTACCATTACATTCAATAAAGCGTAAATAGTTTTGCGGTTACGGTCTTTACAAGTACATAGTATAGTGTGCTTTCTATTGGAATGGTATATGATGGATATAGGAGAATAGTGCATAGCAGTGGTGCAACTTAGTTGATATTGTAATGTCACGTTTGTCAGTCAACTGATCTACGCGTTCCTAAACATACAGGATTACAAAATATTTACTGCAAGAAATACGTTCCACTCACGAATTTCTCGCAAACCTCGACATTTTTAATCAGTAGAACAGGTTCCATACACGTGCTTGCCACAATAGAAATTAGGAATTGTCATTTATACATGTGTGGCTGGAAATGAGGTTAGCATATCCGCCAGGCTGGAGCATTGAAGTGCAACACAGCAAGCACTAACTGTGGCACTGGCACCAGTTATTTATTCATATGCAGAAAGCCAGCAAGCGAAGGAGCGCCGAGCAGAGATAAGCGCATGCAGTCAGATATGCAAGCCAAGCCACCACACCACACAGTGGCCTCTTGTTATAGTCTGTCCAAGCAAATTAGACACTCTGACAAGATAAGAAA
Source organism: Sogatella furcifera (assembly GCA_017141385.1). Classification (NCBI taxonomy): domain Eukaryota; kingdom Metazoa; phylum Arthropoda; class Insecta; order Hemiptera; family Delphacidae; genus Sogatella; species Sogatella furcifera. The sequence continues at coordinate 6,212,426 of CM029547.1, read as the reverse complement.
ATTACTCCAGCTCGGTCAATATTGGTTCAAAAATCATCAATTTGGTTTCAAGTTGTAGGAAACATTCTGATCTACAATTTGAGACCAAATTTCTGATTCTTGAACCAATATTGGCCAAGCTGGAGTCAATTTTCCATCTTACCAGAATGTCTTCGACCAACTACAGACACTGTCTACTCTACTACAACTGAATACTGGAGGTGTTTTTCGCCGTCTGAGCCGGATGTTAATGGACTAGCAATAACACTGGCTCCCGGGGGCGAGCCACACTAATATATGCCAGGATCTCGTTAGTAAGAGAGAGGATGAGAGTGTGCAAGATAGAGAGAGAGAAGTGAGAGAGAGAGAGTGAGTGAAGAGACAGTCTCGTCGCCATTAGCATATCCTCTTCCCCTCCGGTGTTAATTGCTTGTCCGAGACTGGGGCGGTCTTCCTCTTGGCTTTATTAATTTGTCACTTAATATCATCCACCACTCCCCCCACCACACCCCCACCCTTTCAGAAATTCCACTGCCGCAAAACTCCAACAAAAACAACACGGTACCCCCCACTTCATCCTACGAAGGGACCTCTTTCACTGATGGCGTTAATTCACCCCCTCCATCCGACACAAATTCTGCGACTTTGGCGCACCCTGTGAAGAGTTGTGTTATCCTTCTCTCGAGCTTTATTCAATCCGAGTATGGTTCCGACAAGCTTCCCCCCCCCTCACAGCGTAAACCCCCCTAAATTCCACCATCATTCCAACACAACGTAGAGCGTCAACGAGCCATGTCCATGAAATAACCCCCCCCTCCACCCACCCACAACAGTCGTTATCATTATAACTTGAGAAGAATTACTCGTCACCAGATTTAAATGAAATAATAATGTTCCACAATAATTTCCTCTTGTTCGCAACTTTCGCTAGAATGACTTTTGTCAACTCGTTATGTGTTAAATTATGTTTGGCCCTAATCGGTTTTGAGCCTAACGATATTTTGAGTAACTTGTTCCTAAATAAGGTTATTTCTGTTGCTATTGTTCGCCTTGTTATTTAAATAACATCATCTGCTTATCAAAGGGATTTTTACTGGGTAGCCTGACAATAATGCTAATAAAACTCTGAAATTCAATATTGATGGATATTTTGAACACTATTTAAGGAGAATAATTATGGAGAGAATATACGTTATCATATACTAGCCAAAACTGTTATTTCTTATTGCAATTAAATCGATGCTTTTGATACGTCATAAAACTCTTACTAAAATAAATCTTATTATAATATTCGCTATTTACCTGAATTTTGTTCGATATTCAATGTTTAAATGGCATTATATTAGGTTTTCTTATGCAAAAGAATCAATCGACACCTTTAACTTTGACTAATCTACTTAATCTTACTATCTGCACTGTAAATTACTACTTATATGTAACTTATACTACAACCAACAGGAATTTCAATTCATCTATTATGTATGTTGAAGAACAATCGAACCCATTATCAAGCTTGATACATTAGTTGGGAGATAACTTCCCGCTTGATTATAATATCATGAGGAAATTGTGTGCTAAGTGTTGGAGACCCTGTTTATGGCACCTCCACTAATTAACTCATGGAATATACGTCATAAACAGGGTTTTAATGACTGTACGGTGGTATGTCGAGCTACTCCCCAATGAGAAACTACCTTAAAATTACGTAAGCGGGTGATAATAGTGGATTAAAACCCAATATTTCTCAACCTGTGGTTATGAGAGCACTAGGCTTGGGCTAGTCAGAATGCAATATTCTGAAAATGTTGCTAGGATAAGTAAGGTGCTTATATGATTATAAAGTGATATGAAATATTCCACATGTTTGCATGATTGTGTTCTCGAATAAATCTAGAATATTCAAGAATTTTTTTCCAATGATAAGGAAATGATAGACTCACCTTGTGCTAGACGCCCATTTGAGATCTGCTATCGGGACTTCCTGGAAAAGATAATTGAAATTAGTTTTTTCAAAAGGTTACAGTACTATTTATCTTGAAATGAATGTATGATTTTTCCCATAATGAGAGTAGTTTGTGAGTGGAAATATTTGATGATATTGGAACATCAGGGAAATAATATTACCATCAAGTCGAATTTTAATAATATCTCAAGATATTTTTAATGATCTTATGTACTTTTATTGAATATTATTGTACTACGACTTCAATTACATGGATGAAGATCCATCGGTCATTCATCTGAGGAAATGTTGAACTATGTCTACCTTATATCATTAACTTACATTAAAAAAGAAGGTTTTAGAAGGCATTTGATGAATTTTATTATGAATAAATTGAATGATTTATTTCCAGAAATAATATACAAATTGAGAATTTTACAATTCTATTTAGGAGTACATCATGGAGGAATTAGTTTTTGTAGCTGATCTGATATTACTAGATCTAATAGCAGTAGATCAGGTATAATAATGTTTAATACATGGTAGTTCAAACAAGCTGACAGACAAGTCCTGACAAAACACTTCTATTGTAACGGCATGTCTTCTCAGCTTGCGCGACATCTACTACCCTTTGTGGAAGGAAACTGATGGAAAATAACTTCTCAAGGAATCTCTCAAAGATCATCGACCCACACGAAGCCAACACACGAACGATTCCGAGCGGCATGAATGGCATACTCTAACAGCATTAGTGACGTGTGCTGGTAGTTAGATAACTGAGTTTAGAATGCAAGAAAGTCACCCTCTACCCAACCAATGGTTTAATCTGTCCAAGCAAAGAAGACATTCTGGCAAGATGGAAAAATCACACCAGAACGGTCAATATTTGTTCAAAAATTATAAATGTGGTTTCAAAATGTAGATCAAAATGTTTTCAACAATTGAGGATTGGATTTATGATTTTTCAATCAATATTGAGCGTGCTGGAATCATTTTCCTATCTGGCCAGAATGTCTTCTTTGTAACAACTAGTAACAACTCCTTGTTTGAGTCAGCTCCGCCACAGCTGTAAGTTATGCTTACAAAGTTTTAAACTTGACTAGCAGCAAGAACAAGTTAAGCAACCCTTGGTGAAGGGTTTGTGAGAGGAGTTATGTCTGTTCACCACTACGCGAAACGTATTTCATGCGTCTGGGTGCGGATGACTCGCCGATGCCTCGCGCTCTTCATGGCTTTCGACAAACTTCGTTACATCTTTCATTTCATTTCCATCCCACATTCAAGTTATCATTTCCCGGCACCAATTGATCCCGAATTATACAAGCTAACTGCCATTTTCAACTCAAGTTCACCATTAATACATCCCTTAACGGAAGATAATGTTTTAATGTCACAATTTCAAATTTTCTACATTATTAAAAGACATACATCAATATTATTCATTCATTCATTTGCAGAGAATAATGAACTTATTGGCTAAAAACACAGACTATTGTCCAAAACGTCTTTATACCAAATTTTGATAAATAATAAGTTCGAAACTAGGTTATCTTTTTTTGCTTCACATTCACATTATTATTATCATAAATATTTGCCCTTCTTTTTAATTAGTTTCAACCTTATCCTTAATTCGTTTGCTATCATGGTTTTTTTATTTTATTTATCTTACTTATTACTTGCAAGAGAAATAATTTGAGATTTTGAGTTTTGATGGCATATTCCACATACAATTTTCTCGGCAATTTCTCTTCTTAGTAAATTTAGAAATTATAAAACTGAAATAGTTTGGTACATTGTATAAATTTCGCAGAGGTTTCATGATTTTGTTTTTACTCTTGTTTACTGAAAAATAAAATTTAATTTATTCATCCATTAAGATTGACAATATTATTCAGGAGGTTATTTTGATAATAGTTCATATGAAATTCACATACAGATTTACCAATCATTCAAATCATCCAAAACCCCTATCTTCTAAATAGCGCCTGTTAGTGAATTTAAATACAGTACACTGAAAACTTTTCCGGCTGGCGATCATGTGATCAAGCAGTAAATGTGTGTTTATAATATTTTTGTATTTATAATGTGGAGGAGAATAAAAGCATTTTTCTATTCTATTCTATTCTACACTGAAAACTCCTTCCTCCCAACGCAGAAATGATCAACCTAAAATTAAAGCAACAAAAAGCAGTCAAACACACCATAAAAACAAGGGGAGACTCCATCATACTTTGCTAATTGAAATTAGTTCCCGGTATGAAGAAAGATAATAATAATTGATATTTCGTGAACTTATTAATATTCGTCCGGACCTTTGTGTCAAGAGTACTCTTGATGATATTGAGCTCTTGATGTGGTTAGGAGCTCAGAGTCAAACGCAATCAGGACAGCCCAAGAGAGAAAAAGAGGGTGATGAGGAGGAGGACGCGAATGGGAGAGAGAAAGTAAGAGAGGGAAAAAGATAGAGAGAAATGGAGGGAAAGAGAGAGAGAGAAAAAATGGAGAGAAAAAGATAGAGAGAAATGGAGGAAAAGAGAGAGAGAGAGAGAAAAACAAATGGAGGGAAAAAGATAGAGAGAAATGGAGGAAAGAGAGAGAGAGAGAAAAAGATAGAGAGAAATGGAGGGAAGAGAGAGAGTGAGAAAGAGAAGAAATGGAAGGGAGAGAGAGAGAGAGAAGAAATGGAAGGGAGAGAGAGGGAGTGGGGAATGGAGGGAAAGAGAGAGAGAAAAATGAGATAGGTGTCATTAGGAGGACGAGATTGGGAGAGACAAGAGAGAATAGTATAAGAGAGTGAGAGAGAGCGAGAGAGAAAGCGGAAGAGAGTGAGAGCGAGACAGAGCAAAAGAGAATGAGATAGGGGAAAAGGTGAGGACTGAGAGAATCAGCCGTCTCATTAACTTATCCCTTTATCCCACTCAATCATTTTAATTAAAATTTCGATCGTAACAGACGGTCTCAATCAGCTCTCAGTACGAATTTCATTATCCAGGCAGGCATCCTCCACCTCTCTCTTCTTCTACTGGCGGCCAGTTATTTGTATAGTCAGTGAGTGCTGGCTGGGGCTTTCTACGCTGTGTAAATATCTGTCACAGTCGGTCAATGCCTCTTTCAATAAATTGACACAGGCTTCAACGATTGCGGTTGCCACTATGATGTGATCCAGTCGCTCAGTCTCGACAATTTCCAGCTCACCGTCAACAAACCATATCCAATATCGTTATTTTTAGTTGATCCAGCGCAGCTAATCACCAACATAAAGCTGTCTACGTATAATCTAACGCAATTTGCAATAAAATATTACAAATCAATAATAACAATAAATTTCTGAATTAACCTTATCTGCTTGAATAGATTCAATTTAGGTTGGGATATACGACTCACATACTAAAATTACTCACATATTCAATATTTAAAATCACTATTCTATCACATAAAAGTTTCAAAGTCATGAGAAAATGATAATTCTGATATCTAATTGGTACTATTGAAGTGATATTTAAAATTACTCATATTCAATATTTAAAATCACTATTCTATCACATAAAAGTTTCTAAGCCATGAGAAAATGATAATTTCTGATATCTAATTGGTACTATTGAAGTGATATTTCACCAAATCATTTCCCATCCAAGCCATAGTGAAAAAAATACTTTTCTGCAATCAATGTACGCTAAGTTATTGATGAATGTAGAGGTGGGTTTGGAGTAGATACAGCTATATGTTCACAACAATAATTATTGTATATTCCACGCCGAAATTTAAGGCGGTTTCGTCTGTCCATTGTACGTGATGTAGCCTACAGTCACTATATAAGAATTATATAGTCAATGTAATGTAACCTACTCACAAACTACTACTGTATATTTCGATTGAAAAATCATCATCTTGGCAGGAATTAATGACATTCCTAATTGATAACATCAGCTGTTGGAGCGCACAAGGAGCTGACGAGATCGCCCAACTTTTTCACGACAGCTATGATAATAATTAATTGAATCAACCTGGAAAAAACACAAGCTGGTCTCTCCATTTCTTCAAAGACGACTTATTCCATCATTGCGACTATACCATACAAATTTCAAAATCACACTTGAAAAATTCCATAATATTAATTAGTGGACGAATCACTCCCAACTTCAAATTCATGAAGTGTTCGTTAACTTTTTCACTGTAACAAGACTGGCACTAACTATGGACTGTCCAAGTGAAGGAGACATTCTGGCAAGATGGGAAAATGAATCAAGCTCCGTCAATATTGGTTCAAAAATTATAAATTTGGTCTCAAATTGTAGGAAACAATCTGATCTATAAGTGGAGACCAAATTTATAATTTTTGAATCAATATTGACCGAGCTGAAGTCAGTCTGCCATCTTGACAGAATGTCTTCTTTGCTTGGACAGACTATGAGAGCAATGGGGAAAATCGATATGACGTTAATTGAATGCGAAGAGGGCAACTCCAATTAACACAGTGTGCATGGCCGAGTAACAGACACAGACGGCGAGGCGAGGGTCACGTAACGCAGCATAATCAGGCGTGAAAGGTCACGCGGATACAGATTTCTGACTGGATTTTCTCTGATCCTTTCGATTTTCTTTTCTCCGAGGACGGATGTCGGGTAATAAGACGGCAAAGAAGTGGAGAACGAAAAAAGGAATAAAGGGTGCGACTAATCGTCCAAAGTAAACAGAATTACTTCGCTTTGTGCCGTAGTTCCCACTCTTCTGTCCAAGCAAAGAAGACATTCTGGGAAGTAAAGAAAATAACTCCAACTCGGTAAATATTGGTTCAAAAATTATACATTTATTTTTAAATCGTAGATCAGAATGTTCCCTACAACTTGAGAACAAATTTACAATTCTTGAATGAATATCGGCCGAGGTAGAATCAGTTTCCCATCTTGCCAGAATGTCTTCTCCGCTTGGACAGACTATACCATAGTGGGCCACATACCGTGAAATGGATTCCCCGCGGCTGATGCTGCTAACCAACCGACGAATCACTTTGTCCGAACAAACACGCTCTCAGGTACGCTACTTGGGCAAAATCCACCACGCTAAGATGTTCTTTGTATACCCAACGTGCTGTGACGTAGTTGGTTTCTAAAACGGAAATAGAGTGCAGTATGGAGGCATGTGGAGGATAAAAAATACCTACTGCAACCAGAAAAAATAGAATTTTAATTCAATTCAATTTTATTTCAAATTAAACACACATAAAGACACAATAGAATAGTGCTATTTTATCCTAATCAACTTCAACTGGATGTCAAAAAGTACATATTGTTCATGAGAATAATTTTATTGGGAGTTTTAGTTATAGTTAATCATACAATTACCAATAGTCATGTAAATGTTCAATAACATTCAAATGTTATAGTGTTAACAAAATGTAATAATATTGTAAATGTTACAATAGACAAAAGTAAATAGATCATTTCAATAATGCAAATTGATAGGTATTGATCAAACGTTAAGGAAGTAGTTGAAGGAGCAATCGTTGAAGGACATTTTAGGAAAGTTAGCATATGTTATTGATTAGGTTTCGATTTTAGGGAGTGCATGAGAAAGTCATTATCAACATTCTTGTATATACTCGATTAAAAAAAAACATCTTGAAAAATGAACTAAGAATACCACTTTCATTGAAGAATAGAAAGTAAATGAGAGATGAAGGAATACTATCAAAAAAGCTAGAGCTTTTGAATGTCAATTCTCAATTACTTGTATTTATAAATTTCTGATCTGAAAACTATAATCTATTATTCTTGATAGAAATTAGTTGATTCGCTGTATAATAAAATAATTCCCTCCCATATTTTATCCTCCAACAACCTGCATTCAGTTACCAAAACAGTGCAACAATTTGTTTTTCAATCGAAGTACCCACCCTATTGTTTAGCAGTCACACCGACCATCCTATTTGAATGTTTCGGGTATAATGCCGCCAGGGGGGGTTAGTGAGTGCCGAGTTGGAGTTTCTATTGTCGTGCGGTCAACGTAATGGCGTCGCTTATTGCTAATGACCATCCGCCGACCTCGTCATTCGCTTATTTTGCTAACTCAACAAAATCCACGAGTGGAAAGTGTCTTTTGATGCCAAATGATACTGAATTCAGAACTCAACAGTGTTTCAGTGTAATAAAGTAAATACTTATTCAAATGTGGGACTTCATGAGCTTTTTCGTTCCACTTGTTGAATAGTAAATGATAAGTCAAAACCATGGATTATTAAAAAAGTGATGGATTATTATATTTTCATCCATAAACAGGTTTTCTTCAGAAGTCCGGACAACTAGTTATCAGACCGGTGCGCTATCACTTACTCTAACAAGTCATCCAATGATTTGAATTTGCATACAATACTACAGTCTCTTAGGAAAAAATATGGTAGTTCATCTTATTATACTGAGTTGATAGAAAAATAAAGTTTCAAAAATTGAGGGATTCTACACGGGAATGGAAAACTGTTTTTCCCTAATCTATATGGGAAGACTGATAATGGTCTTAATCATATTTGATATATTGAGAAAACACCCTGATATGTTGAATATTGTTGATTGGAGTGTTATCGTCATTATATGATGGAGGATGTTCAGGTTATCATGTGAACTTTCAAGTGCGCTTTATCCTATCATCCACAGAGTGACCTCATCACACTCTAAGAGAATTCCTTTCTTTGAATCTGTTGCTCGAAAATAGAGTAAATACCATTTTCCCAGTTTTTGTAAAGTCATTCTCTGAATTTGATATTGATTCCTTCTCAACAATAAATTGATTATTTTAGAATTAAATGTTAAGTTCTACTAAACAATAGCAACTCAATGACGTAATAGCCAAGTTAGTTAATGAGAAGCGGAGCAAACATTATAAAGACCACTCCGAGGCTCTCAACCACTAAATGTCAATTGGCGACGCGGTGCGGTCTTATTCGAAACAGGAATAGTAATTCAGTAGCCGGCAGACAAAGTTTGTTTGTCGAAATTGAAGGAGATCGGTCCATTCGGACGCCATTCAGCTGGCAACTATGGAGTAGAAAGGAGAAGGAAACGAAGATAAAGGAGGAGAAGGAGGAGGAGAAGGAGGAGAAGAAGGAGAAGAAGGAGAAGAAGAAGAAGAAGAAGAAGAAGAAGAAGAAGAAGAAGAAGAAGAAGAGGAGGAGGAGGAGGAGGAGGAGGAGGAGGAGGAGGAAGAAGAAGAAGAAGAAGAAGAAGAAGAAGAAGAAGAAGAAGAAGAAGAAGAAGAAGAAGAAGAAGAAGAAGAAGAAGAAGAAGAAGAAGAAGAAGAAGAAGAAGAAGAAGAAGAAGAAGAAGAAGAAGAAGAAGAAGAAGAAGAAGAAGAAGAAGAAGAAGAAGAAGAAGAAGAAGAAGAAGAAGAAGAAGAAGAAGAAGAAGAAGAAGAAGAAGAAGAAGAAGAAGAAGAAGAAGAAGAAGAAGAAGAAGGAGAAGGAGGAGGATGAGGAGGAGGAGAAGGAGGAAAAGAAAAATTAGGGAGGAGGAGGAGGAGGAGTAGGAGAAGGAGAAAAACAAGTAGAATATGATGAAAAAGAAGAAGCAGAAAAAGAACTCGGAGTAGGAGAATAAGAAAGAGAAGGAGGAGAGAAGAAAGAAGAAGGAGGATGAGGGAGAGGAGGAGAAGAAGATGAAGAAGGTAGAATGGGGAGGGAAGAAGGTAAAAAAGAAAAAGGTGAAGAATAAAAAAGAAGAAGGTGGTTGAGGAAGACGGGTGATAAGAATGAGAAAAAGGAGAAGGAGGAGGTGAAGAAGGAGAAGGTAAAGAAGAAGAAAAATAAAGGAGGAGGTGAAAAAGGAGGATTAAGAGTACGTGAGGAGGAGGAGTAGTTAGAGGAGGTCTTCACCTCCCACAAATTCATTCTTGCTACAGTTGTAGCTGTTCAGGATGGATCTGATAACAAGGTTGCGTCCGCAGAGATAACGACAGCCGGCCAGCCTAAGAGAGACGCCTTAATTGCACCCCCTGGGGGGGCTGCTTGGGGGGTAGTGGTAATGGCGTCCGGTAGGAGAGAGTCTGAAGACGAAAGGAAGAGCCCGGGCCCTTACTAATTACTAGTAGTGCAACAGCGCCCTCGCCCTGGAAAGTGAAACTAGTTAAGTCCTAAGTAGCAAACATCTGCCTGCAGCTCTCATCTGATCGCACACCAAACCAAACACCAGCCAACTAACAACCAACTTCGATTTCAATTTTTAACCCTACCAATCACACTCTACTGAATAAGTCCAGTTGGGGTCTATGAACTCTGAGTGCTACTAGTTTAATAGCATGAACTCGCTACTAGAGTAGCCTCAAAGTAGTCGTCATCTATGCGCTCCATAACAAACAAACAATATAAACTCCAGTTGGGTAGTTCTCAACTTCTTCAGTATTCGTTTGGATTATAAAAATTTTAGAAATTCGTTAGTCCTAAGGAATTTCTTTCTATAGCACTCTTGTATATATATTCAAGATTCTATAGTTACTATTTTGCCTGTGCGTGGGTGGCGTGGGTGATGGGGAGAATGTGTTGCGTGGATTATGAGATAATGATAAATTGAGAGAACAACTTCGATAGGTCGATTATTTGTAATCATGATTATTACATAAGTATAAAACAGGAATTGACTGCCTCTAGTCTCAAGAGTCACAAAGCAATTCCAAACACAATACTACTAAAATAAGTACGCAAATACGTGACTATACGCAAGTAAGTGACTTTAGGAGAGATCAATACCACGGGTAGGAAAGCGACACGAATTGTAGCAAGTTAATGAAGGAGTTAGGAGAGGATATCGACACTCCTTGAGACTTTCAAGTTGTGAGTCTTGGCGTTGAAACCCCAATGCAGAGAATATGAAATGGGAAATCCGAAGGTTTACGCTGCTCCCGGGGGAAAGTTCAGACCTGATGGCTGGTTTATGTTTCCATCTCTTTCCGGTATTGCCTTGTTCTACCTATTCAACTTCTCCGCCAGTTATCTCAAGAACCATCCCTGCGTTGCTCGGTTTTGCCACCAGGGAGCAGCACCGCAAGCAACGAGTGTAAGGCTTGAACTTTGCAATTCAACCTTCTTTGCAGAAAGAATGTGAAAAAAGAGTTAGGTTGGCTCCTCACTCCCTAAGGTAAGTGCGCGAGCACTGCAACCACCAGAAAATAAATGTTTAACTTCGTCCTAATACTGAATTGTACAACAAAAGTTATGTGTGGTCTTACAGCTACATGCTTTGAGAGTAGTGGAAGAAAAATAATGTTCTCAGTTGAGACAAAAGCTGGAAACACTGATAGAGGTCTACACTGCAGTTAAATTATGTGGCGGGAATGTGCTTAGAGAAGGATTTATTATGAAGACGTGATAATCACACGTACAGGACTAACTTATTTTCAACTTATTCATTCACGATCATTCATATTCTCATTATTTATATAAGTATTCTTATTATTAGTATTAAACTGTTCATTAATTTATTCAAGAAATTACAATAAACTTATTAGGGTAAAAACACAGGCAAGTCTAAAACGTCTTTTTCCCAAATTTCGGTGAATTTTATCAGTTCAGCTGCACCAAACCATTGTGTATGGCACAATGAATAATCTACATTAATTCACAATGATTATTAGTGGAATTTACATTCTATTTTTCATTTCATCACTAAGTTCCACATAAACAAGGATTCTTAAATAAATTGAATTGAGACTGTTCAATCAAAGTTTGATTGATAACTACTAACGTGAATGGAATTTGAGAACTCTGGTCACAACCGGGGCTAATCAAGAGCAAGAAAAATACTCGGGACATCAAGAAGAATAGTAGGGACATAGAAGAACAGCTTGGGACATCGTGAGCAAAAAAGTGCACATGATTGTTTGTGATGACTTGTCTCAGGTAAATTAAATTAGAAGTGTTCCAACACTAACCAACGTGAATGAAATGTGTAACTGTTTGATTACTGGACATTGTCAGTACTAACTCGGGGGTCATCGAGAACAAGAAAAACGCACATGATTGTTTGTGATGCATTATCTATGATACCTGTAAGTGAAATTAGAAGTGTTCAATCAACTACCAACGTTAATAAAATTTGTGATTCTGTCTGAGAACTGGAAATTGTGGGGACCAATCAAGGCGGTCATCTAGAGCGGGAAAAACACACTTGATTGTTTGTGACCACGATGCGCTCGCTGCTGTTGAAGAATGGCATGTTGCGGGGGCGCTCTGCACCGTTCCTCCCCTCATAAACAGCGGAATCCGTTCGAGCGCCCATCATCAAGCCTCTAATTCCGGAATCAGCGGCCGCCGCCGCCTGCTGCCATCCCTAACCGGTGTATTTTTAGTCCGGAACACGCGAGAGTGTAATAACAGGGCTGAGGGTGCGGCGGAGCAGAAGGTTTACTCAGCACAAAGTGTAAAGTCACTCCAGTCGGGGCTTCCCCCTTATCTAACCCTCAGAAAGAAGTGTGGAGGGGGGTCTTTGATCGAGGGACTAACCAACCATCTTCCTCCCTCTCTTTTTCCTTTGTCTGCGCGTTTAAGATCACTCTCCTTACTAAAGTCTGTCCAAGCAAAGAAGACATTCTGGCAAGATGAAAAAATCACTACAACTCGCTCAATATTGTATCAAAAACTATGAATCTGATCTCAAATTGTAGGAAACATTTTGATCTACAATTTAAGACCAAATTTACAATTTTTGAACCAATATCAACCGAGCTACAGTCATTTTCCACATCTTTCCAGAATGTCTTCTCTGCTTGAACCGACTTTACATGCACCTTCCAGGCTGCAATCTCCTGAAAGACTTCAAAGAAATTTATTATTTTCGTTACGCCCCGCTCTTCATACGTCGTCGTCTTATTGTATTCTTTTCTCCCTTCACAGAGTCAATCAGTTTTATTCACGCACCCTCGCCTCCCTCTGATGGCGTCTCAAAGAGCTGCAAAGACCCATCAGTGCACAATGAATGCTACGCATGGATTCACACTAGTCTTCCACTGCAGCGAGAATAGAGTTGTAATTACATTTCAACTCGACATTTTTCCAGACATTGTAATCAAAATTGATTCTTCGACGAGTGGGTGAATAGGAATTTAATTGCGAACGATAATCAATGAGAAGAATCAATGTCATCCATATCACAAGTAATTTCTAGACAAGTGTATAAATAATTTATACATATATAAAATTATTGTACAATGATACAATGGGTACAATGACAATTACGTATTTGTAATCGTGATTGAATCTATAATTCTTGTGTGAATTAAAGTATAAATTGAAAAGCTATATTCTCCAGTCATCTCAGTCAAAACTTATTCCTATAAAATTTAATGAAAGAATGCATCCAAAAGCAAGCATTATTGTTAAAGGAAGTAAATAATCAAATCTTATGTGTGATAAACACAAGATCATTCGGTTACAATGAATCATAGAAATATATTAATGATTACTGATCAAAATAATGATTGTAGAAAGATGGTATGCTAAGCGATGTGATAAGTCTCCTGCAAACTCCAAGGCAATTGTACAGGGAAGAAACTCAAAACCTTATGTCTAAAGCAGTTTGAGAGTGATAGCGATCAAGACAAGAACTCTAAGTAGTTAGAGTTCTATGGATCAAGATCACCCAACAAATTATTACTTCCCTGCGGTAGCAGCAATGCCACCCTTTGTTTGAGATAATGTTTGTTACGAGGATCAAACGCATATGATCAATGTTCCAACTTGATATTCAACCCGGCAAAAACAGGGATAATATTCCGTTTACACACACGTTACAGACAATTGAGATATACAGTTTATCTTGACAGTAAGCCTAATGTAATTACTAGGCAAACAAGTAATGAGTCGCAGAGATACTGGCGCGGCCATGTTTGCATCTCCCGAGGAAGCATGTTAGCACACAAGTTATAACACGGCAGGCTTTGTGGAAAGGGCGGGTGGTAAGACGAAGGTCGTAATTGGTGCGGGTAGAGCGAGCAGCTATCGTTTCAACAGTAACGTGAGCTTCTTCGGGGAATAAGGGCAAACCAGAAGGAGGATGACAAAAGGTGAAAGGAGGAAGAAGAAGGAGAATGTGAGAGGGAAGGTGGAGAAGAAGGAGAAGAACAGAGCCAGGGCACTAAGGATTATTGCCAGATCTGGGCTCAAAGCTCCAGGGCTAATATTCCAAAACCACCAATAGACAAGGAACGATGTGGAGCAGAGTAACAAAGACCAAAAGATCTTCCTCCTACTCCTCCTCTCCTACTACATCTTTATCAACTCCTCCCCCCCTTTCTCACACTTTTCTCAGGTTTTTCTCATTTTCCGCCGCCACGACCTCCCTTCTGAATTACAATGGCATTAGCGGCGAATTCGTTTCACGGTCAGTTAGCTGTCCCAGCAGCGCTTCCAAACCGCTCACTCCATCACTCGTGGGCCCACTTCCACACAGCTCCCACGGTCATTCATTCCTCCGTCTGACAACCAACGACGACTCAATACCTAACCGACCACTCGATTCTTCTAATCGAATCGTTTACTGAGATAATCAAACGTTGTTTCAGATTAACTCTACTTTTCCGAATAGAAAAATCGAAGAAAATAATAATAGATCAGAATAAAATGACTCTGGGTTACCGTACACGGTATTACAAGGCAATATTTCTATTCACAAATGGAATCATATAGAGAGAGATGATGAAAGAAATCATATTTTCTACTCTTTTCATATGATAATAGAAACATTATCGTGCAATACCGTCCTACTTGGAAGTGAAGATGAACCTTTTGAAAGAAAATTGTTGATTTTATTGGAGTATAATAGACCTACGAATAAAATAGAAAGTAAATTGATGAATAAATAATAATTAACATAACAAACTAAAAAATAATTTCAACAAGAATAAAACGATGGAGAATATGTGGTGTGATAAAACCTGAATTTGGACACTTTAATCTGTATTGGAATAGGAGAAGTTTTGGACAAACGCCTGTTTTTCATTTCTTTTATTATATTATTGTAATGGGATAAATGAATAATTTTAATAGGTTACGATTCTATAAATCAATATTCAATGAAGAATTGATCATTCACTGAGTGATTAAAAAATATGTACTGGCAATTTTTACTGAGTGATTCTGAAATTCACTATTATTATGCAGACTCATGCAGACTCATATGAATGTTTCATAGCTTTGACAACCTAGTTAACATGCTACAAATAACATTTAAAATGCTAAGTCAACTAGGATACCAGTTGAGTTGACTCACTGAACACAACGAAATTTCTGAATCCATCCAGCATGGGACTTGTAGAAAAAAATTGAATGATAAAAGTCAATTTTGTGTTGTAATGCATTCGGAACCACGATTTTCACCAATAACACACAGCACAACTTCTTCAAAACTTGGCAAATCTATGAAATCCCAAATCGGTCGAATTGAAAGCATATGTGCAATACACACAAACAGTAGTGATCCCAATTTAGGTCATGTTTATGATGATGAATGCGGTACACCAAGTGACTGACGCGGCCAAAATCCTCTGCCAAGCAGCTCGACGTTGTTTGGCAGTGATGTAGCGAAAACGCGACGCAACCGAAAGAAGGCGGGGTGTAGAGAGAACGAGTGAGAGACAGAGAGAGAGAGAAAAAGAGAGAGAGAGTGAGTTATTTAGATTTATGGCACGGGCATTAGTGCAGCAAGCAACGGGGACGGACGGACGGACGACACGGTCAATCCTCAGCTTCCATCAATCTCCCTTACGGACTGACGAGGTGTCTACCAACCCCTCCCCACCCACAACTACCCACCACAGAGTGTCCCTTCTGCAAGACACATTCAGCCACCAGTGTGTCACTTTTACCCCAAAATGCAGGAGGAACGAACGCTTCCCTCACAGAACAACTGTCACAGCAGTCACAGAGTACTTTCCTCACTACTGTGTCACATGTTGTGACTGGTACTGCTGCTGCTGATGCTACAGTATAATCATCCCTACACATGCTGCAAACGACAATGCTTGTGAGAGAGAAATGGAAATCCTGTGAATTGTAGCCTACTACATATTATCATGATATGCTCAATTTGTAGTTCTTTCATGTAGGTTCTTTCATAAGCGTAGGCCTAGATAGAGTAGACCTATTATACTCAGTCTATGGTATTCATGGTATGAGTTATGTGCTATACTTACAAGCTTAGACCTAGTCTATACTTACTCCTAGTCCATACTTAGTCTATGGAATAAGGTTTTATTATTTGTTGTTACAATTGCGACTTATATAAAGTATTTTAAGCAAAGGTGATAAGTGGATGATGATGTTTAGGCTACATAGTGAATGAATGATGATGGATGCTGAATGTTTACATTACAATTTCAACTTTAAAAAACACTTTTCACTTTTAAAAATCCTGAATTTTGATTGAGTTCACTGTTAACAATGAAGATCTGATCAGAAACACTAAATAAGCTTTGTTTAGGATAACATAGTGCGTGAGAAGATTGAATATAACTATATAGAATAGAAATTTATTTACACTTTTAAACACGACAGAAAATGAAAATAATATGTATATATTTTTATATTAAAGAAATGAAAATGAAATTATTAGTCTTACAATATTTTCCCTTCTGCAAATCAAGTAAAAAGAAAGTTCTTTAGGCTTAGCCGAATATAACTATATGAGATTTAGAAAGATGAGAATTTGAATCTTTCTGGTACAAATTATTTTACTTACTTCTCCGCTCAAAGACTTTCATTGTTCCTACTGTATAGAGAATTTAATTCAAAAGTCAATCTCAATATTATATCCAGGACGTAGATTATGATAGGTCATTTGATTCAAGAATTGATTTCTTCCATGATTTTCAAGCCTAAGCGTCCAACATTTCATAATGACTGAGAATACTGAAGTATTTACGTATTAACTATATCCTGATAACGGTTTATTTTTTGTTTACGGCATTAATGTAAGTAAATAAACAAGAATCGAAATCACAGTACCTTTTTTCAACACAACATGTTTTGCTCTCATGTCTGAATGGACAAAAAAACTAAACATGTTACTGTGATTTCTATTTTTTATTCATACCTGGTTACTGTGTATGCCATCACAAAGATAGTTCCCAAAGTATAAAACTTCATATTTCATCTGTAGCTTGAAATTGAAATATTTAACATTTTATCCGAAAAATGAGTACAGTGCAGCATAATTATCATAGTAAGTACTAGTTGTGGAGAATATACACAACTTCTGTTGAAAACTAAACTTCAATAACAATTGTAGGCCTATTGATTTTCGTGTATTGTGTGTACAACAATACAATAATTTATTGTTGTGTATGCTCACTACTTATACGATTATGACCGATGATCAACATCTAACTCACGAGAATTGTACTGCAGATCAAAATAATTATTGTTAACTTGCCAAGCCAAGATGTCATATCAGTTTCAACACACAATACGCTAGCCGTGACCAGTGCATGTTGTTGAACAGTGCTGGCAGTGTTGTGATATAGACTGTTCAAGCATAGAAGACATTCTAGCAAGATGGGAAAATGACTCCAGCTCGGTCAATATTGGTTCCAAAATTATAAATTTGGTCTGAAATTGTGGAAAACATTCTGTTCTACAATTTGAAACCAAATTTATGATTTTTAAACTATATTGACCGAGCTGGAGTCATTTCCCCATCTTTTCAGAATGTCTTCTTTGCTTGGACAGACTAAAACTGATAATGCCAGCAGCTTGTAGCCGTAGTACAGGGGGCAGAGTTCCAGGGTAGAGGGCAGTAATACAGGGTGCATTGCTTGAAAGCGACTGCCAAATCGGGTCTGAAGTTGGTACAATGCAGTTAATCCGAGGATTGGGTGACTCTTACCCAATGGTGACTGACTCTGTCTATCTGTGCCAGAGCTCTGCATAGAAATGAGAGCCTGGCGATGTTTCTTTCTGACTCTAGTTTAATAACGGTTTAAAAGTTGAGAAGTTGCGTGCCCTTCAACCAACCTTCGCCATTAAGACTAATTGTCTCCTAAGCTGCTGCTGGCGCTAATGGTCGCCTGCGGCCAAAGTTTTAATTAAGAATAGACTGTAAACAATAATTCACTCAGTTCTTCCAGCAGGCCACTTTCTTAAAGTTCGCGCCGACATTAGCCGTCTGTCTCGTCTAAGTTAATAAATATTTGCCAAACTCCTAACGCACCTGTGTTCACCTGCCATTGGAAACAGCAATTTTTAACCAATTTTGTTAGGAATTTACTCACTGGATTGAGCTAAGTTTCTCTGTGTTGTTTTGTGGTCATTCATTGTTTCTCTTTCAGGCCCGACCACGATTTTTGGACGTTCGGTTTCATGTTTACTATATGAATATCACTAAATTGAATGAAGCTTGGCAAACAAATGATATGCAGGGGCACATTATGTTTGCCTAGTTATGTTCAATATAGTAAAATTTATAAGAACGAAAAAAATCGTGGTGTCTGAAATGAGCCTTATAACGTTTGTATCTATTAATATTTTCTTTATGTTTGATTTTTGATTTGTTCCTGATTTTCTCAACGACATTTGACTTCTAGATTGATTTTGACTTCTAAAAGAATCAGCCCAAACTTTCCATCTTCATCCATCCTATCCACCCTTCATACAATCTGTTGGCACTCCACTAACTGGGCAGTGCGGTCTCAACTTTAGGGTGGGTGAACTTCTCCCTCTTCTATTTCCGTATAAATGTGCTGATTCAGCCTCAACCTCCAAAAACTTCAATGATTCCAACACTTCATCCACGAAAAATAACGATAAAAACCGTCAGCATTCGAATGTAAAAAAGTTGCAAACCTTTTTTTGGCAACTACCACTGAACAATGCCGAATTAAATAACGATTATGTAAGTACTAAATGACTGTGAATCACGTGGGATTCTATAAACTCATGCACGTAAACGTGTACGAAGAAGTTGGAAATTGGTGGAGTCGTGTCGGCGATGTGTGCCCTCCACACGACACGATTCACACGACACACGAATTGGATCGCTCGGCTATCTCATTTTCAACCACATAATTCAAACTCCACCCAGCAGCGACGCGGTTTCCACGAGAATGACTCATTCACAGTGTAAACGATCTTCAACTACAAACGCACAGTTAGCGTTTCTAAATCATCTCTACAGTCTGTCCAATTAAAGAAGACATTCTGGCAATATGGTAAAATGGATCCAGCTAGGTCAATATTGTTTCAAAAATTACAAATATGTTTTCAAATTGTAGTTCAGAATGTTTCCCACTATTTGAGACTAAATTTATTATTCTAAAACAAATATTCACCGAGCTGGTGTCATTTTCTCATCTTACCATAATGTCTTCTTCGCTTATAAATACTATACAAAGCCCCATGAATTCAGCTCAAATTTTGTTACATAGCCTACTATACACCAAAGACGAGACCAATTCGAATAATTTTGTAAAGGACATGAAAGTTTGAAGTATTGAGCACAGGCTCTCTACCGTATTTAATTTTAGGGCTTCAAATTGAACGTTCTCGTTATTCAAAACTTAGTTCATTGAGTATAATTAATTGAGGTAACTCAAACAAAACTTTCTATTCAATGTCAAGTACATATTTATCTCTCTCATTAGGTAAAGTTTACCTTCAATTTGGCGAATCCATCTGCAAAAATTATAATTATTAATTTCATGAATATCATCTGAATTGAATCTGAAAATTTCCTGAATATCAACTCAATTAAATCTGAATTCATCCAACCCAATTCGCAATCCTGGAAATCCCCCAATTCCTGGAATTCTACGAACAGTTGATACATACATAGCTTATATCTTTGCCGTACCACTCAAAATAGATATATTTTCATACTAAGTGAGTAATACTCGTCGAGAAGCCTTGTTCATGTCGTTTTGTAAGTGAAGCACCTGCTTCACCCTTTGACCAATGTACTTGTGTTAGTACTAACACACACGCACAAAGACGCGCATGCTCCATTTATATCATGTTACCGTACATTTGACCTCGCATTTTAGTTTCCCTAGGTATCATTTTCTCCGGTGTAGAAAAAAAACGCCGACTTTCCAACAGTGGCCTACTCTTGTTCCAACATACAGCTGCCTTCTTATTTGCTGGCAGACTTTGAAATGGAAACTTCTCCATTAGCATATATTATAAATTTACGCGTGGTACAGCATGAATAATCCACGATATTCATCCCTACTTGACTTGCCTTGAACATTGTCTGAAATATATACGGGTTGACAGCAAATTAGGGGTGTGATAATACGCACTCTACAGTTACACCTTCTGACATTTTATAACGAAAATATGAAGACCTTGCTACCCTTATCTTTGTTACAGTTCTATAATTTATAGTGCATTATATGAGTCATTTATAACTCGAAAGAATTAGCATGATCGGTGAGATGCATTGATTTCCGTGCATTTCACAGGCCATGCTAATTCTGTCGAGTTATAGTAATTTTTAATCGAATCGTACAACAGAAAACCCAGAAATGATACTATTGAATTCATACGAAGGTTATGAATACAATTACATATTATTGTAAGAAGTGATATGGAAATGTGAAAAAGCATCCCAGTCATTAGACTAAAATAATGATCAAGAAATTAGAGCCTATTTTTTTCTCACTGATCAAAATATTATGATTGAAGTTTTATAAATAACTAAAACTCATTGGTACAATGGATAAAAAAATATGTGATTAGTATAAAGTAATTCATAAATTGTACACGTTAATTGATGCATTTCTCCCCAACAATCTACATCTAAGTTCAGTTGTAAGTTGACAACTCAGAAACTATTGGAAACTATCAGCACTCTAACTAGCACAAACTAGATACCAAGCTTCCCTGTGCTTGCAAACTTAGTTCAGATACCCCGGTTTGAACAATTGTTCCTCCGTAACTGATTGAGATTTTGAGAAATCGATTGAACTAGTTAATGACATTCGATTACAGACAGGGTCGGAGTATAGATAGGTCAGGAGAAATATATAGATAGGTCAGGAGAGAAACATATTGGAAACAGGATGTAAGTTTTTAAAATACTGTATTCATTTTCTCCCGATTTTGCCAAATGATCCAACCTAACTTTGCGTTCAAATATACCTACATTAAAATTATTTAGTGTCAATGAGCTTCCTTCCAGTACGATTGCGTATCAAATTTCGACTTTATTATCACTACTGAGTATCACAGAACCCCCGTGTAAAGAAGGGTTCAGTGGTTTCCTTCTATGTTCTGTGCTATTTCTATCTATTATTCCCACAATTATTTTAATACACTCGCACATAATTATATTTCTGAGCCTTATAAATTTATTGTTACAACTATTTGAACTTGCAACCAAGTGTTACTGAAAAGTAGACTAGATAAGCGCAGCTGGTTAGGATTTTTCTGAGCCTTATAAATATATTGTTACAACTATTCGATGATACATATATTTAATTTCCGAGTCTTGTAGATTGCATTGAAATAGGAACTTGCAACCAAGTGTTACTGAAAAGTAGACTAGATAAGCGCAG
Organism: Sogatella furcifera; assembly: GCA_017141385.1. Classification (NCBI taxonomy): domain Eukaryota; kingdom Metazoa; phylum Arthropoda; class Insecta; order Hemiptera; family Delphacidae; genus Sogatella; species Sogatella furcifera. The sequence goes on along the minus strand of CM029547.1, from coordinate 6,190,978 downwards.
TTGGTTAGGATTTTTCTGAATGAAGAAATGCATTGTGGTTGTGGGTGACAACAGAACGACCGCGGTCTGTAAAGCGAATGCAAAGTGAAATATTAAAAAAAGTCGGGAGACGGGCATTGTGTCGCGATGAATTATTAACTCGGCTATCTATTAGCGAGAGGCGGCGGCTACGCGTTCCTGTGATGAAGAATGCCCACTCCGCAACCAAACCAAAGTGGAACAGCGAACAGGAAGCCATGCACAGAATCTGGATTTTGGCGTCATTTTTGGTCGGAAAATGAGAGAGTGAGAGTGAGGTCGAGAGTGAGGGTGATGATTGGTTTATAAAATTGTTTTAATAGATGGGGATTCTCATGAATCATATTTGAGAAGTGGGCATTTGTAATGTGATGAATTATTGTATAAAAGTATCTGAATAGAATATACTATAATTATAATAGGCATTACCAAAGAACATCTACTCTTATAACAGTGTATTCAGAGTCTATAGTATAGGCTTATAATATTATTATAATCTATTCTTTGACGAGTTCATATAGAACTCCATAAAGAATTGTTAAAGTGGAATGAAATAAGAATTTGTATTGCAGTTGATGAGAGCCGGAAATATTGCTGTTTATATAATATATATAATATTATTCTTTTTCAAATTCAAACTTATTGTTCACATTCTCATTACAATTAAATTTGATAAATCCATACAATTATAAAACTTTAGCTGCAAATAATAACCAGTGGATTTAATGAACAATAAAGTTAACAAAAAATATATATTTAAAGAGATTATGAATTTATTAAGAAAATTTCACCATCCAGTTGTAGTGGAAACTTAATAAATCTCATATTAAGTGAATGAAAACCATAACATCACAATGCTTGATGGAGGGCAAAGTCAATACAAATACAATAAATCAAGTCTTATATTCCTATAGAGCTGAACTATGGTGATGCACTTAATTCTGTCCATAGTTATTGTTGCATATGGTAGATGCGTTTTATGACATAATAAACTACTGTATAGGGTTATGGTGACATATGGTAATAAAGATACATGAGACCGAAATTTTAGCTGTAAGAAACAAAAAATTCATACTCGTGTCCTAAACTTACTCATCCCTACTACAGTGACTATACAAGTCAGTGTCTTATATAGCCACTGTAATTCCTAATACATGCTCAATACTAATTTATCATACCTCAATATTGCATCATATATCAATACTGTACCATATCTCAATACTGTACCATATCTCAATACTGTACCATATCTCAATACTGTACCATATCTCAATATTGACCCAATTGTATCATACTGTATCAACTCTGGATCAACAATGTATCACTCATATCGAATCGAGAGAGAACAAGTTCATCACTATGCTGCCATTGCTTTCAGGTTATTGGTTCCAATCCATGTTGACAACAATGTTAGTCCCATGAGACGGAAAATCGCGATCAGAAGAGCAAGCGGCGCTCAACAATAGTTTAATGAGAAACAGGAAATATGATGTATGTGTGTCTATGTGTGTTGCATCAGAACACAACACAACAGAATCCTATCGAACTTGAGCACGTAGCAACTTTTGTAGGCGCCAAGCTGACGAGAGGGAATTATACATGCGTGAAACGTATTCTGAAGGCGGATGTAAAGCCATCAGCAAAGGCACAGCCAAGTCAAATCAAGAGCAACCAACTTCCAACACCAAACTTTGCTCGCAAACTCAGTTAGCAACAAACTAAATGATAGTTCAACGAGTAACAAGTTACTTCATAGCTGCATAACCGCAAATAAGCCACTTCCAATGCAAACTTTCAAAGTTCAAGCCCCCAAACTCAATGAATTCTACAAATTTATTTATCAACTTTGCAAGAGCTGAACCGATCGACGCCAACTGTCAATAAATTTACATTGAATAGCGGTGTTTACAATGGGGAAAATCATGAGCTTCAAAGGTGAGTCTTGTATGAAATATTATTGGAATCAACCACGAACCACTTGTTGTAAATTGATCATTTCTATAATTATTCTGACATGCTAATTTTCTGGAGTGAGGGCAACAACGAAATAGGAACATAGAGAGATTAGTTTTCAGTTGAATGTTCTATCATATTCCTTCTATGATCATCTTGCTTGTTACGTGAATTTTGATTCAAACGGAAATAGTGTTCAAATAAATCTCCAAGCCTAGATGCTTCTATGTATGAAAATAGCAAAAAATAAATAAAATTATTATTATTCAATCGACACATCATTTGTATTTATATTACTTACTATCATTTTACATGGTCATCGTTTTATGTATTATCGTAGTGCTACAATTTACAACTAGGCCTAGATATACATGAAGTAATTGTTGAATTTCAAATTATATTGTAATAATAATAATAATTGGTTAATTATCAAGCTGATGTTACCAAGTTCATTAAATTTCTATTACACTAGGCTTGAAACTTAAACTAACAGTGATGAGGAATTAATACTCGTTGATATTCAATGAATACATTACTCAATTAAAAATATATTACAATCTAATACATTACTCAATTATAAAATATTGAAAAGATTTCAACTAGAACTGACAAAGAAGATAGAAGAAGAAGCAAGGTCACAAGGTTATTAAAATAGAGTTTTCTTTGAAAATCTATTTAGTAGAAAGGATAAACTAATGAATAGTTCAGACACACACTGAATACTACAACATGGATCATTATCATGAAGAAAATGGAGCATTCAATGTTTTGTACACCGCTGAAATTCTTTGCACCGGTTAATGATTCTTCGGCAATGATTGATGATGTTATTAAACCAGACACAGGTGTACTTGGAGCTGGATTTGTTTCAATTCCACTTTGAATCAATTTATTATTCTTCAACATGAAGCCATGTCTGGTAGGAAGAAAATGAGAAAACGCTTTTAGGTCTGACATGGTCTCATGAAAGGGAGGATCGAAGAATAAGAGAAGCAACATTATTAATGGTGTGGGTAGAGACTCAATTATATTATTCCTATCCTTGTTATGGAGACCAGAAGGAGCAAAATGGTTTGCTGAAGAACATTCCAATCAGCCTGAGAGAGTAAAATCGGAATTATTCCAAGTCTCATGAAAAGAACATTAATAATTTTTCTACACAATACTTATTTATTGGAACTAATTGAAATTATCCAACCTATCAACTAAAAACGGGTCTACCAATAGATTTTACTATAACAAACAATATAAATAAATAAATACAGTGTATTAGAATGAACACCAATGCCAACAGCTACAATCAATTCAGGGAGTTTACCAGTACGAGATTGACTAATAGGATGACTTCTCCATGTTTCTGACGAAGCGTAGTTTGGACAGTAATATCCACTATTATATACCACATAGTTGATACGAGTAAAGACAAGTATAAAATTTATAAGAGTACATAGTCTTTGTTAGACTCAATGTATATTCAAATATAAGTGAGATTAATTTATTTTACCTTACGGAAAAATCAAAAAGGATTTATCCATCAAATAGAAATCAAATAAAATAAGATCTGATGTAATTTATGTAATAATGTGATTTATCAAAGATTAAAATCAAGGTAACAGAATTTGAGCTCCATATAAATCAACCAATTTATCAAGTGCAAAGCACACGCAGGTGTCGGGCCTCCTTACAGGAAGCGCCCCTCTTCAGAACACCTCCTGGAGGAACTCTACCTCCTCAGACAACCTCCTAGAGGAGGCAAAGTCCTCCTTAGAGAGAGGAAGTCGTTCAAACGCCTCACCGAAGCACGGGTATCGTTGAGGGCCGTTTGAAAATTATCGCCGCGTTGTTCAGGGAGCTAGCTAAACTAAGACGAATACGGCCTGAAACTTTGCCCGAGGTCTGTTGGGTTCACAGTTAGCAACTAACCTTGCTAGGCATGAATCTCTCCAATCCGACAACCTATTAGTTTTCACTCCCTCCATCTCTCTCACCTCCACCTCTCTCTCTCTCTCTCATTCCACCTGTGAATATTCACTCACCCTCTCTCTGTCTCCTATCCCTCTTATTAGTTTACACTATTTCTCACATTAGTTTTCAATCTCTCTCCTGTTTCTCCGATTACTATTCATTATTTCTATCATTAGTTTTCACTCTTTTTTCTGTTTCTCTAATAATTAGTTTACAATATTTCTTTCATTAGTTTTCTTTCTCTTATATTTCTCCAATTAGTTTACACTATTTCTCACATTAGTTTTCAATCTCTCTCCTATTTCTCATATTAGGCAATTTTTCACACTTTCTCCAATTTTTCTATGAGCTTCACTATTTCTCCCATTAACTATGACTCCCTCTCCAATTTCACATATTTGTTTTCACAATTTCTCTCATTAGTTTTCACTCTTTCTTCGGTCTCTCCTATTAGTTTACAACATTTCATCCATTAGTTTTCTTTCTCCAATTAGTTTACACTATTTCTTCCATTAGTTTTCTTTCTCTCCTATTCCACCTATTAGTTTTCACTATCTTGCCCATCAGTTTTCACTTTTTCTTCAAATTATTTTATTAGTTTTCACTATTCCTTCCATTTGTTTTGACTCTCTCTCCTATATTCCACCTATTATTTTTCATATTTCTCCCAAACGTTTCCCTCTCTCCTATTTCTCCTATTAGTTTTCACTATTTCTCTCATTAGTTTTCACTCTTTCTCCAATTTCCTCGATTAGTTTTTACTCTATCTCCCATTTCTTTCATCAATTTTCGCTCTTTCTCCTGTTTCACTATTTTAAACTCTATATAATAATTTTCACTATTCCTCCCATTAATTTTGACTATCTCACCAATTTCTCCTATTAGTTTTCACTATTTCTCTCATGGAATTTCACTATTTCTCCTATTACTTTCCTTCATTAATTTTCTGTCTCCAATAAGTTTCCACAATTTCTCCTAAATTTCCCAATAGTTTTCACTCTCTCTCTCTTTCTCTCTCTCAATCTCTCACACACTCTTTCTCCCTCATACTTCACCTACTAGTTCTCACTCTCACCCCTATTCTACCTATTAGTTTCCACTCTCACCCTTCCCCCCACCCGCTCTAAAACAACAATAACCTTGTTGCCACGTCTCCCTAAATGTTTGACGTCTTCCACAATACATGGCGCATATTCTATTGTTCAGAACCAGCAGGTATTTGAGGAGGCATTCAGGAGGATACTTCGCTCAGCACCGGGATTGTTGAGGCCTGGGGCGTAAACCCTTCCCCTCAACCGCCTATACTGACAGCGCCAACTATCTTACAAGAGAGGCTCGGGAGACGGAATTTTGAAGGAGCCCTGTCAACGGCGTTGAATATCACGTAAGTTGGCAAATTGGGGTATTGAATAGTTGAAAAATATTTTCAATAATTAATTTGTTTCTTGATTGTTTTTACAGAAATACACTTATTGATTAGAAACATAGACCAATGTTCAAATAATCATGTTGAAATCAATGGCGGCTCGTAACCACGAAACAGGTGAGGTGCCCGTATATTCTACTGTACAGCACTTCACCTGTTTCGTGGGCACGAGCCGTCAGAGGTTGAAATATATCATGATTCAGGAGAATTCAATCGCGAGCAAGTTAAGCCTCGAATATTATTCAAGCTAAATAATTATTATACATGTCTTGAAAAAATTTACAGTAGTGAATGAATTTCCAGAGTACCATAGATACTCGATGATGATTCATGAAGACAAATTTGTTCGACGTAAAAGCAAATTCATGTTAATGAAAATGAATTTTGAGTTCAAGAATGTAATTTTTTGGTAAAAAACGTTTTAATTATCAACCAAAAAATTCTTATTGTGACTGATATTCAATACCTTCTCAAAAATCTACAGATGCTGATTGCTCAGCAATCCGTAAATTACGTACTTTTAAAAGGTGTTTTTTAAGAGGTATAAAACTTCAAGTTGGCACTACTGTTTAAGATGGTGACCGATTGAACAAGTTATTTATTATCAGTTTGGTTTGGCAATTCATCATTAATAGACTCACGCATGAACAACGTTTGCAAATAGCGTAATATTATTTCGAAAATTATGGTTCTGTGCGGAATACGTATCTCTCACTACGTCAATTTTATCATCAACAAAATCGTCTATCAGTTAATTCGATTCTATTCAAATCTATCAGCAGTTAATTCGATTAACCATGGCCGTTTTCGCAACACGTTCACTCTTATTGATAACTCGCATCCCCAGAGACACCGTAGGGTGCCGAAGAAGCTATTTCTATACTGTAAGTTGGAGCGTAACTGAGGAAAATGCGAATGAGCCATTCGCCATTGAGCACAGGAATTGGATCTGTGTCCATCCACTTTATGGAAGATTTTGCGGAAGGATTTTGGTTTGCATGCTTACAAAATTCAACTCGTGCAAGAATTGAAGCCAAACGATCATCAAGCAATGCATAGATTCGTCAAATGGGCTCAAAACGAGATAGTTGTTCCCGATTTTCATAAGGGAATTTTGTTTAGCGATGAAGCGCACTTCTGGTTGAATGGCTACATCAACAAACAAAACTGTCTCATTTGAAGTGAAGTGTATGTCAAAACACCTTTACATCCAGAAAAAAAACTGACTGTTTGGTGCGCTCTATGGAATGGGCTGGTGGAATCGGCCACAAATGTTAGAAAAAGTGATAAAAAATTGGACATCCAGATTGGACTACATCCGAGCCAGCCGTGGCGGTCATATGTAATAAATCATTTTTAAAATGTAAGGCCACAAGATTATCTTTCAAATAAAAAAAAATCTTTTCAATCGAATAATCCATTATTGTTTTATTACAATTTAAAGTTCTATACCTCTAGAAAAAAACACCCAATACAAAGAAAACGACAAGTTCTGGATCAATAACAAGAAAAAATTACTACATCAATGCTGAAAAATCGATAATAGACAATGATATTATCTTTAAACACGATAAGATAATAACATTATCTTTTTTCTTGATCTTGTAAGTCAGTATGAAGTACAGGGTTTAGGAGCGAAATACTTTTGATGCCCTTCAAGAGATGAAGAGATCTCAAACAAACCTGTTGACTTTGGAATCGGACTCCCATCTCTTTTAATATCCTATTGAGAATCAATCATTCAATAGAGAGATACTTGACTGAAGCTGAAATTCTCAGAATTCTCCTATTGGAATAATTTCTATCAATGAGTCAATATCAATTCTAAATTTGAACTGGTTCCATTTCAACTGAAAGCAATAGGCTACGTTGAATACGTAAGAAACTAGTTTTACATGGAAATGGTCATTATCTTGTTATTAAGAGACGATAACTGCAAAGTTATATACAAATTATAAAGTTATATTGTATAAATTTGTATAGATAATATCATTATCTATTATCGATTTTTCAGCATTGATGTAGTCATTTTTCTCTTGTTATTGATCCAGAACATGTCGTTTTCTTTGTAACGGGTGTTTTTTTCTAGAGGCATAGAACTTTAAATTTGTATATATTTATACAATATATACAAGTTATGAAGTTAAATCTGTATATGCAAATTCTATTCATGCTTTCGACTGAATTTTGAAAGAAATTAATAATCAATACTTTTGTAAATAAGGAAAATATTGAGGACCTGTTAAAGACCATGTGGAAATACAAATTTTTTAAATATTTTTCTTCGAAGATTTGAATTATAGTAGCAATAACCAAGAAACTCTTTTTTCAGTTGTACTCAATTATCTACAATTATTGTATTTACAATATCTCTGATGTAGCTACAAAGTTGTATTTCATAAAATCTACAATTAGCATCATCCGAGAAAACACATGTATGTGCCATTTAAAATTACGTGTTTGATCTACTTCAACATAAATTATTTTAGTACAACCACAAATTATAAACGAATAATTTAATGATGAACGAGTAGTTCTATTGGCAGATACGGCCAAGCCTAAGAAATCAATTTTCATACAACAGATTCGCTTATTCAAATTCAGTCCATTCTTACATCATTAGATGTTCGTTGTATCACACAAAAAATGTATAAATTACCGATTGATGAAGGTGGAATCTAAATAATTGCTTGGTTTTGCATAGCACCCAATTTATTCACGTCAACCTGATATCCAAAGGCCAGCACTAAATTGCTTCAGAATTCGAATTAGCATAAGTATTACAAGCAATCATTTATTCTTTGAAAGGAGAGTTTTTCACATTCAGCTCATAATAATCGAGTTCGAAGTGTTTGTTAACTCTATTGCAATTTCATTGTTTCAACATTATTCATTAATTACAATCTCAGCACTCTTTTTAATAATTTTACTATCAAATAAAGTGTATAGTACTGTGATTGCAGTTTTTATTCACACTGTCTCTGATAGTAGCACTAGTCAAAAATAATTTTTTAATTATAAAAAAACAATTATTGATAAATTACTGACCTTATATAGAGTACAAGAAGTATTTCCAATTACCTGCAAAAAGAGAATAGAAGATTAGCAAATTGATCCATATTTTAGATTTCCCCCTCACCACATTTTCAAGTAATTCATCATTAATTCAAGGAATATCATACACCATTATTATTATTATTATACATTGGAAAGGAAATTCTATGGAATTTTGGTTCTCAACCTTTCCCTTCGAATCATAAACTCATAAAAATTATTCCAACCTTTGCAAATTATAATGAATTATTTTAATATTTTCCATGCAACCTACAGACACTTCACTATATGCAGCCAAAATATTCATCCCTAACCCATATTACTCAAACCATTCATCTATAGAATTTCTCAAATCGTTTCAATCAACTACGCATAAAAATTGGCACAAGAAAAAATTTGTACAAAGTTTTTCCACCTTTAATGGTGGAGAATCCCCCTAATGTGAGGCGTACTTTCACATTATTAGCTAATCTGTACTTGGTCAATTACTGGTCACCAATACAAGAACAATCCACATTGTTGATGACTTGACATCACGATCACTAACCAGACATCCTTACAGAGTGGTCAATACCCAGAAGTTGAAATTGGACTAGAATTTTGGCAATAATTAACCCCAAATTCCTCCAGTTATTAAACACTTATAGAACAAACATTTTCTCAGCCTCTAGGAATGGGACTTGATTAATACGCTGTACACGCTCGGTACACAGAGATCAATCAACGCCGGGCCATAACTAGCTCCCAGTTTATTACACGGCGTAAGGACGAGCGTCGTAATTGAAATTTGGACACAAAACCTGTGTGAGATAGGGTCGTGTGATACGATAGACGGGCTTGTAACGGGATATGAGACCTGCTATAGTCTGTCCAAGCAGAGAAGACATTCTGGCAAGATGGGGGAATGACTTCAACTCGGTCAATATTTGTTCAATTATTATAATTTTGGTCTCAAATTGTAGGAAACATTTTGATCTACAATTTAATAACAAATTTATAATTTTTGAACCAATATTGACAAAGCTGGAGTCATTTACCCGTCTCGCCAGAATGTCTTCTTTGCTAGGACAACCTGTACACACGAGGATTGTTATTGATGATCGGCATCCATCAGATTTCCGTGTATTAATCACGCTTCCCTTGGTGAGTCGCATGCGACGCGTTGCCACTTGCGGCCGCAGTCGCATCGCACAGGCGACAACCACCACGTATAAATCATCAAATTTAATTCTATCTCCGTTTTTCACGAGCGAGTTGGTTCGGAAAGAGATTCAATTTCCATGGCGAGCTGCCAGTGCGCCGCAAATTCGATGCCGATTTTTGTTCTGCCAGGTATAGTCTGTCCAAGTAAAGAAGACATTCTAGTCCGATGGGGAAATGACTCTCCCTCGGTCAAAATTGATTCAAAAATTACAAATTTCGTCTCAAATCGTAGTTAAGAATGTTTCCTATAGTTTTAGACCAAATTTATAATAATTGAACCGAGAAATTTCCCATCTTGCCAGAATTTCTTCTTTGCTTGGACAGACTATAAGAGTGAAAGCTGCTGAAATCGCAGAAATGCCTGATGAAGGTGTCCTTTATCACCAGATATTTTGCTTTTCAAACAGGGAGAGTATTCAACTGTTGCGAACGAAATAGATTGCGTGGCATGAATACAACGCTGGCGCTTACGATGAAATATCAAATTCGTCCAAATACTTCACAGCCTATTGAATGAATCAAAGTGACTGAATAACATCAAACGAATTGAAATTTGTTTGTTTTGTTTCTTAATCCGATTGTCAAAGGTATAGAGACTGTCTATAACAGTCTATAGATTATACAGTCTCTATAATCAAAATTATAATATCATAAATTTGATTAAGAAAACAAGGTATTCCAACTTTCAACCTTCTATCATGAAAAAGTAAGTTCAAGTATTTTTGAGCCGCATTGAAAAAGTGTTTTGAAAACTGAATCCTCTAAAATTCCCATTCACCAAAAACTTCATGATTCAAGCTTCTTTACAAGGGTTAGGTTATAACCCTTATAACCTTATAAACGCTGCAGTTTTCAACTCTTACAGGGTAATGAGAATAACAAACATTTGAGGAAAATACATTAAAGCAATAGGAAATTAATATTTTTCATTGATTATCTTATGTGTACAAAATTTTCATACCCAATACGTTCTCAATTTCAGTACGGGAATATTGTACATTCAATTGATTCAAATTCTATGGTGATGTAATTACAAGAATTATGTTAATATCAAAGGAATAATAATCATAGTGTGTCTGGTCGTAGAGAAGACGTTTTGGCAAGGTGAAAAATGACTGAGGATCCAGTTAATATTGGTTCAAAAGTTATAAATTTCTCATCATCCCATTTTGCCAGAATGTATCCTTTGTTCAGACTGTACTTATGAGCCTACTCCATCAGCATCAAGTGTTTCAATCAATTTCAAACGTTGTTATTATTGTGATTGTGATTGAATAACGTGTTGTTATACGTTACACTGTAATTTCTTAAAGTTCATGAGAAAAAATTATTGTCAAAAATCAGTAGGTTGAAAAGAATTATAACACTTTGAAGATTGAATTTGATCCAAACACTCGTTAAAAGTATAGACGAGTTTCTTTCAGATTAAAGCATTTAATTCTATTTCAAGAGTGCACTACTATTCTAGATTAAAGAATTCTATTCCAAAGTTCACTAGTATACAGTTAGTAGCGTCTCGCACTGCAAATAGAAAAGGGACCATAAAACTAACGAAGTAGCCAGCAAGCCGTCTGGAGGCTGCACTGTCCAGCTAGTTGGTACAAATGAAGTGAGACCGCCATAAATAACCCTCACCGTCCACAACGGAGACGTCTCGACATCACACCAAGTGGGGGTTTCGCCTTTTAAACCCCCCCCCCACCTCGCCCAAGAATGAGCAAACAGCCAAATGACAAACACCCAACACTCTCTAATGAGCTGCTTGTAGATCTTTTCCATGATTTGAGAGTGATTGCTCAGAACTAATCTTCTTAAATGATGCGTTCAAAATCTGCTTGATTTTTTTCTGCTAGTTGATCTATTTCAACCAGACACCACATCCAATACCATTAATTCTCTCATTTCTATTAATTTTTTCTAATTTATTCATTCAATCTAAAGACAACCAGACATATCAAAAGAAAGGATTATGAGTTGTGAGGAATTTATCAGAACTAATATTAAATAATGTTCAAAAAGCTTCTTCAATCATAAATATTGAAAGAGAGGATTATAAGTTGTGAGTAATTTATCAAAACTAATATTCAAAAACATTTAAAAAATATTTTTAATATTGGAAGAAAGGATTATGAGTTCTATATTCAACCATGTACAAAAATAAATCTTCTTGAACCAAACATCGCTTACAATCGGAATCATTTTAAAAATCTGTAGGGTTATCAGGAATACGTTAGTGTTGATAGGTTGAAATCCACTCCAAAACAAGACGTGAATAATTTTCAAACTAAATTATCAGTAGAACGATCTCCTTAAAAATGAGTGGCGGCTGAGACGTCTCGTTCATTTCTGGAAGGAAAATACCTCACCTTGAAAACCAAACCATGCAACAGTGTGTGAGTGCACGTCAGAAGCTATTCTTGTACACTAGGTCACATGACCTGTGAACTATCACATCAGCGGCATGCAGCTGAGTTTACTCCGGGGCCACAGCCTCCTCTATGCAATATCCATTATTGATAAGGCACAGGCGCACCTACAGGAAACCACACAGTTACTTCCCAGCGGAGAGAAGAAGACGCCGAGGAGGAGAAGACGGAGTGACGGAAGTATAGCAGTGAGAAACGGAAGTGTAATACAGGCCTCTACCACTCTTCCTGTCTAACCACTCAAATATGTAAAGTCTGCACCAAGACGTTCCTAAATTACAGCTCGTCATAATTCCCTCAACCGGTGTCATAAATAAGCTCGAAATTATTTAGATAAGCGAGCACCCTACCTTTCACTCTCGGAGATGATAAACTTGATAATTATTAAATGGCAGATTATGTACTGAGATTAAGCAGTGTTAGTCGAATAATTCATGTTGTATGTTTCAGAATTCGAGTTTTGGGCATTTATTAATGATTCATTTTACAAAGAGTAGTACACTTATTGCTCAAAAACTAAAGACTAATGTACAAAACGTCTCTTACCAAATATTCTAAGCTTTATACTATTAAAATGAAAATCGTTTCAAAAAGGGTACTGAGATTTATATATTAGATACGAAAAGTTTATTCTATTAATACAGTAATATTATGTATATTTACTTAGTATCTGTTCAAACTCCTGACTGTATAGTGGAGTGAATATGAAACTGGCAACTAGCTGGTAGGCCTAGGCCCTTCATGGGCTGCTGAGCCATTGACAAACAAGCAATTTCAAACTTGTTCCAGTATAGTCTGTGCTTTGTTCTCATTGATGATACACATCACACTGTCAGTTGTCAGAGTCGTGAGAACTATCAGAAACAGGGAATGTATATTATACCCTACTCATTGAGGGGATAGAAAAAGATTGATTTACTCTAAACTATTGAAATTCTAGAATATCTATGATTGATAATCTTGAATATCAAATAATGGTTATGTTCATAAAGAAATAACAGACATAAAAAACGTTCAACTTTATTCATTAAAACTTTTCCAAGGTGTTCCAAGTTAAGTTTTCAATGAAATAAATATATTTTTTATGTAGATAACCACAAATACCTTGTGAATAACAATGAACCGTGTGAGCGAATGTTCAGTGCAAGGCGTCATACTGAAGTGGTAGATTAGCAAGAGAAACCGGTATTCAGTTGGGAATGGTGCAGGTTGCATTCTGCGTTGAAAGGGGCTCTTCGCTAGTAACAGAACTCTACACAACACTGCATCACACAACTGAACAATACTTTCTCTTCCATTTCCAACAAATCTTTCCATCTCTCATCAAGAGTCAACCTTATGAAGTCCATCTAGTACTAAATCTAATGAGATCAACTTCACATACTTTGCTTAGAAGACTTAGAAGAAATTATCTCATGAGAAAAAAATTGTATCATAATTATTTCAATATTCACCTAAATTATTAGAACAATCATGAGTACCAACCACTGTAATGGAAATGAGGTAAGTGGGAGTAAATTAAGCCCACTGGGATTTATCCTTGAGAGGGATTCAAGTTTATTTTGTCAACATCCAAAGGAGTGCTTTATACAGAAAGCTCTGCTCCTAAACATGTGTGCAGAGAAGGGTGTTTATTAATTTATTCAATGAGAAGAATAAGGGCCTGGCGTGACAAAAATGCTGGTTACATCACACGGGTTTCTCCAGTTGGGGAAACGGGGATCACATAATTCAAGCCAGGACTGATCCGTACGGAATCAAGTGACGCTAGTCTTTCTACCCTGCTTGGCAAAGTCACCCCACCAGGCAATGTCACCCCATCCACCCCACGAAAGTGTGCTCGCGTTCAGAGCTGGTTCCCTTGTGCCAAAACGTCTATTCCCGGTTTTAAATAACAACGCCAAGTCAGGATTTTCACGCTTTGTTTATTGTCTTTTGCAAAACGACCATTGTCTAGGCGAGAGAGAGTCTCACTAACTTACTCTTCTGTCAGATCAGCCCATTTGTCAGCCGCTCTTGTCAATTGCAGAGTCAACTCGCCTCGCCACCAGATTGATGATGTTCAACAAGTGCTATCGCAATGCACTTTGCCCCCTAATAAAATAACACAACCCAATTTGAATAACCAATTGATTCTACCACTGACAATCATAGAATGATGCATTAACGGATTATTATTTATAATCATGGATAGCTTGCTTTCAACTTATTGGCCGATTGCTGTTTGGAATGATTTGTTGTTAAAAATTGAAAGCTTTTGCACTTATAGCAGGTAGCATGAATTACCGTATTGAAATAAAAAAAAATTAAGTTGCCAACAATATTTTACAGTATAATAAATAAAATAAAGAATCACAATGACATATAAAATAAGCTATTTTTGTTTTAACACAAATAGAATAGAAACATTGGAAAAATTTCAACATTTGATATGATGAAATGAGAATATTTCAAAAGTGCTGTGTTATTACTATTATTTCATCTATTGTACATCAGTAGCCCTAAACATAAAAGTGCACAGTTTGTACGGTATATAAACAATTACACTTATATCATAATTATTTATTAATTCAATAATATCATAAGTTGTTTTTTGTGTTTCGAATGAGATGAGCTTGAATGTGAAAATCCAACGATATTGATAATATGATATTGGTTCGGCTTCATTTATAATCTGATTCTATTGTTTGATTCGTATCATCACGTTAATAAGATCCATCATGAATAATACTGAAGTGTTTGATTGTATTGTGAAAAAAGTATTGAATTTGCATTATCCATTTCCATCATCGGATATTGGCCATGAAATGTGTTGCACGATTTCCCTCTGAAATTATTCATTTTCAAATAGGATTTTTATGGAAAAAACTGATTTGGATTGAAAAGCGACTAGTATCAATGCAATGGCATAGTAGTCGATTTAATCTGCATTCAGTTGATGCATCGACATCGACAGTATGTCACTTTTCTGGTGTGATTAATCGAATGGAAAAGTAGGAAGCATTATTTTCATCAACAATATGTCAGGTTTTTCATGCACATCAATAGCTAGTCGTACTTTGATTTGTGGAAATAGCAGGAATAATAATAATGCTAAGAGCTGGTGCTACATCTGCTATACAGTGGTGACAGAATATAAGGTGAGTGATATGGCGAGGACTACTACACAATACCCATTCGTGAACAATAATAAGAGACGTCTCTAGCGAACGCGGGAATAGAAAGGCTTTAGAAAGAGACGGAGAGCACATCAAAGCCTTTTTTGTTCGCATTTCTATCCAGCTTTTCCTCTTTTGAAATTTGTATGGCTGTTTTACAAACATTAGGATATTCCCTACCCAACTGAGAGCAGAGGCGTATAGGGAAATAACGTTTTAGGGATCAAACATCTCTTATTCAATGTGGATTACAGGTTTTAGTATTCCACTCAATACTATCATTGTTATTTTTCCTCAATAGTTGAGGCTGTTTCCAATAGGAATACGAAATTTATCTCCATTGACGTCAAACACGAACAATATGAATGATTGAATAATAGGTGGATCACTAGGGATTAGTAGTAACTATGAATTCTAAATTGGAATTTCACCTACATGCGCTTTTAAATAAAAGAAGGTATGAACAATGCTAGAGTGTTTTCTTGATTAGAATACTATATTAGGGCTGATTTTTTAATTTCATAAGAATGGAACATTCATCAATGTTAATGATTTTCTCAATTTGGAGCAGTATTAGAAAATGATCATCCAAAGCTATTTGATGAACTTGACCATGTTTATCGCAGTTTAAACTTGTCTCAGACCATGTTTAAACTTGGCAGTTTATCGCTGCCTCAAGATGTTAGTATAATATGAGTTTACTTGGAATTATCATAAAATGAGAAAGGTTTCATAAGATATAAATTTGATTGACAAATTTAACACAATGTTCGATGAATAGGTCATATTACCTGTAGATGGAGAACATTATTTAAAATAATTTTTTTTTTAAATTGTCTTATCGTATTTTTCACTAGAATTTGTAACAAAACAACATTATTTTCCGACTCAACTCGATCGATTACTACCAAGTTGGCAAAAACACCAATTTGGGAAAAGATTATGAAAATAGACAAGTCTTTTGCATCAAAGCTTTTCAAACCTTCACTATTACGTCAAATTGATATTGAGGCTACTCTTCTACTGTTATTTTTTCAATTTTTTGTCTCAACTAATGAGCTAAGATGTTCATTGAAGCAGTCCAATTAGTCTTCAATCTCCGCAAGCATATCCCCAAATACAGTAGACATAATAAGCATGGACAACTGGAATTCTCAATCGCTAATCCTCAGTTTATTGACTCCCATTAGCAGCTTCCTTATGATCTTGCTCTGGTTTGGACCGAAAAAGAAGACATATTCGTAACGGCCGTAACCGAACATTAAGTTTTTTGTTCATCAGTGCAGTTTCTGTTAAACAGAGACAAGATTATTGGCTTATTTCCATAGAAGGACAATATCATTTCTCGATCTGAAAACTGTTTTAAATTATTGGAATAATTTTTTTGTTAATAGGCCTATTTGAATCTTTTGCAAGCATTATTGAAGGCTCAATGAGTATGCAGAAAATACGGATTCTATTATCAATCATGCTGTTTCTGTTGAAAAAATAAACCAGGATAATTTTCATAAATAACTCCGTCTAGCAGAAAACTGTTCCTAGTTTTCAAATTCAATCATTTTCTGGTGACAACTATTCTGTTTCAAGCTAACGACAAAACCGAACGACTGTTCAAACTATTCCAGAATGACAATCTACAGAAAAATATTGATCACATGAATTTCATGAGATGTCTTGGAGATCCATGTGAAGTCTGAAGTGAACATCAAACCTCTCAAAACCATCTCAAGGAACAAAACACATGTTCCTCTAGGTAGAAGCTGATCAACCAACCAACTTGAGCGTAGTTCAGCGCGAGTAACTTAGAAATAGCAGTAGCCGGTCGAGCACAGTTGCTGTAGAATAACACATAACTGCCGTAATAAAAAGTAAGCAGTCGCCTCTCTGACGGACGTTTGCTGACGTATCTTATCCTGTTTGTCCGAAACGGGGAGTTCCTTCATACCTCCCTTCACACTGTACTTTGTCCTCTTTCCATCCTCTCTTCGTCCTTTCTTCGTCCTCGGTTCTTCGCCCCCTTTACACCCTTTCCTTGTTCTGTACGCGGACTTGGACTTGACAAGGGCGGACTTGAATGTGCCCGGACTTAACTGACTGCAAAACGCTCAGCCCCCGCTAACGCACGGCAGTTTGCTTGCGTCGTAAACATTAATACCCCTCTTATTGTGGGCTGTGACCGCCTGCTCACTGCTTCACTGAATGAGATCCGCTGGACGTTCCATTCTCTTGTCCTTTGCTCCATGACCCACTCTCTTTATTCTATACCTATAGATTATACCTCTATTATATACTTATCTATTCTATGCTCTATTCTGTACCACAATTTCCAGGCAAAAATTGCTTTCACTTGGAAAATTTCTCTGGTCATTATGAAAAGCTCCAGATGACGTTGTTGTAGTAAGTAGGCGAGAGGAAGAATTATAATTTGTTGTTTTCCAGAATGTGTTCTTCCTGTGTAATTATATTTCCCTGTTCTAGTCTCAAAGAGAGTAAACATTAGTCAGCACTTGTAAATATTACGATAAGAGGTTGATATGATTAATCTTTTACTATTAATAAAAAAAGATAATTAAGGGTAGTAACAAGGGATGTAAGGGTTGTCATTGGAAATTTCATTGTAATTATTGATTTCTATTACAACTATAATAATATTTGTTAGACGCTGCCTCATGTACAAATTGTGAAATTCATGTACAGAGATTTAAGATTGTATGATCTGGCTCAATGAAATTGATTGATTGAAATAATTTCCCCCACAACAGTCTTATTCAAGACTGGTCATGGAATTTATCTTGGTTGGAAACATGAGGTAATTAGATCCTAGCTGATGATATCTTTATTATCTCAACTTTTCAATAATTGAAAAGTAGCATACAATGAGCAATTTTGATTTATCCAGTCTCAACAGCCACTGAAAACATAACACCACGAGTAGTCGAGTATATTGTGTAGCAGAGCCGTTGAAAACTTTCAATCCGAAAAAGCTGTTCGCCTCGAATAAACTCACTTCTCCGCTTTCAAAACGCCAACAATTAATTGCAGAAATAAAGAATGGACCGGCGACTGGCCACTAATCTTCTCAAACAAGTGGGAAAGGTGAGAATCTACATCTCACTGGCGGGCGCGCGCATCTAACGACAAGCAATAACATTATTCCTATCCTCCGCCAATGGGTTGGCTCGATCTAGGAAGGGGTGAGAGGGGGGAGCTCTTGGCGAAAAACTTGCAGATGAATTATTGGCGGGCCGAGAACACAGAAAAGTTAATTTCGGGCAATTTATCGGTGGACCGACCCGTTCCGTTACCATTATCGCACAAGGCCTCATAACTGCTACCCATAGTGGGGGGGCAAGGAGTAGCCCACAGGAAGGGGGACCCATTGTGGGTGGAGGGGGCGCCGGAAACGCACAAACTCGTGGCCTCCGAAAGGGCTGGGTTCGGCCCTTCAAAACCTACAATTATCTTTCTCGTAGTCCTTCCCCAGGAGCCTTATCTCTCAGATTGTTCTATCCAACGCGAGAGAACTATCCTGGTCTGTTCGAATAAAACCGATCAACATTAAGCCCACCAGCACATTACGATATTTGTTCCAAAACTTCGATCTGATTTTGGATGATTTCTGCGGCTAAACATTCTTGATAACAGAACTTCGCTGTGAGTTTCCGATTTTTCGCTCGAATCTTTTGATAGGGGTGGGTGGCATCAATACGCACTTACGCAGGGATCGCAAGAAATTCAAATTATCGGCAAGAACGTGAGAGCTAATAAAAAAATTTGTAAGGGCTGTATTAAAAGGTGATATTTATATTATCATAAGAAATTATGATTTCGTATTTTCATATCTTCACATAATATGATAATGGAAATATTACCGTGTAATGCCAGCCTAAGTAATATAAATTAAAATGATTATAAATACAAAATAATACAAGAAATAAAGTTACAGAATATAAATACAAAAATGGACTAACCAATCATTTGAAATGATAATGAAACAGAGAATACAGCGAAAAGTTGGAAATCCATTTCCTCAACTACTTCCCACATTATTTGAGTGATATCCCACGTATAACGATCGGAGTAATTTGTTGCTAAATTCATCCTCCTATCACAGGGCGCGCGTGGGCTGTGTTCGTGTGGTTTCATTGACGGCAGCTATGTAACAGAGTGGTAGCTTCTTTAATTTGCAACTTGAATGCAGACAGTGACACTACTGATCGTTAAAATGATCGATTTCGATTACAGACGACGCTGAAGAAGAAGAAGATAAACATTGTTGGGAATAAATCGAACGAAACAAGACTGATTCAAGACGATGTATGTGAGAGTGAGGGAGTGAGAGTGATATCAAAGTGAGAGAGAATATAGAAGGGAGACCTACTACACACTACGTACAACGGCAGTGTAAGCACTCTGCTCCTCATTCCATACAGACCGGGGAACTTGGTGCAATGGGAACAGTATCAATTCCAATAATGTATATGGCGTGACAATACCGTAGACGGCACGCTGTGGGCCCGTTCAACCACCCTGCAGGCAATAACCCGCGTTAGATAATAACAGCCATACATCTGCCTCCTCCACCCCTCATTTTACATCCCCCTTGACACAGCGCCCCCCTTTTACACACTCCACTTCATAACAACTAAGGCAGGGAACAGTACTACAGTGTCAGCATACTCGTTGAACATGCCGTCAATACCGAACTGCAAAAAAACCTGAACACGGTCACCTTATCAATTTTAATTAACACATCTCATGGAATACTTTTGACGATCTGCTATCTTTTCAGTTTGTTTTGTGGAAATGTGGCCGCACTGTACAGTTGTTTCTATGTAGTGCGGCGTAGATTGTGGTCTCTCTAGTATTTATGAATGTGAATTTTGTGTTTTTTGAATCGCGTGATGGACTGGGAAGTTAAAATTGTACTACCTGTACTGAACCGAACACGTTATGAAAAAATATACTGGAAAAGCTATTCTCATTCCAAGTCATCATAGTGAGAGTGCAGTTCATATTCCTAGGTATCATAACAAATATTATGATAAGATCCAAAGTTTGTTGAAAGTTATTCACCATGAAGTCGTACTGAACTGAACTGAATATGTAATTGATAAATTCTTAGTATAGCTGATCCGTTCATGGTTTTAATGGAAAAATGGGCTTACCTAATTGTCAATATGCTTGAAAATGATTACAGTGAGTAACAAATGATAACATGATAATTTATTCCATGATACTAATCTATTTCAAGTCAAGCTCATCTAATCATCTTTACAGTCATAATATTGAGATTATAAGATGGAAATACGATATATAAATCATAAGATTATGAAATATTCACAAGTCTCTTGGATTCTAAATAGATCAGGAACATAAACGCAGTTAGCAGTTCCTGAGACGACTGAAGAAATACACTACAGCAGGTCACTGTGGAATCATTTATAACAGAATCTGAAGACAACTCTGTAACTGCTGTGTAACAATTTTTTAAAGGAATAAATTTAATGCTCTCAAAACACCTTTTTGTGATTTGTGTGCATTCGTGATAATTTCTAGAAGAAATATAATCTAAAACAAATTTAAAAACCTGCAAATTATGCCCAGATTTCCAGTCAATTCCAGACTGAAACGTTGGAATTCTAGGTAAAAACAACTGAGTAAGAAAGGAGATGAATGGTACAGGTAATTTGATGTAATTTGTAGAGCTACGTGGTGATATGAGAAAAAGCGGCCCGAATAACTACTACACAGTAGTGAATGAAGAAAGGAAGAGGTAAGAGAAAAATTGTTCATTTTCTTACGCGAGTGAATTATCTGAAAAAATGAGTAGGAGTTATTTTCGAGCTCCGTCATCATTACGCACTTTACATCATCAGATCTAGCCGCCTATTTTCAGGAGGCAGATGGAGACAAAAACTTCTCAGAGATACAAATCACGTGGTGCTTCACTGGAGATAGTCATGCCTAGAAAAACTCATTTTTGTCTTGCATTCATTCAACATCCACCAACTGACAACTACTGTACAACTGTTCTTTTATCATCATTCAGTACCATCTTTCAACTACTGTTAATTTATCCTAGGCTATCAAGTTCTTCATTCTATTCAGTTTTGAGTCAATCTTCAAGATATTATGGATACTTCACGTGATGAATTATTTCTATTTCATAAATCTGGATGAATAAATGATTAGAATAATACAGTATTTAAATTATACCATGTAGAGAGAAAAACATCATGTTTATTTTTTCAATTATTGAAACAATTACTGTTAGATTTGATTTTCCAGGAGCTGATGGATTTTGGGATTATGGAGAAAAGCAGTGATGCAGCTAGCAGTTGGAAATTCTAGCAGGAAAATTGAAAAATATCACCAAACTATTGTAAATGTTTGATATTGTCTGGTCGGGCAAAGACGACATTCTGGCAAGATGGGAAAATGACTCCAGTTCGATCAATGTTGGTTCAAAAATTATAAATTTGGTCTCAAATTGTAGTTCAGATTGTTTTCTACAACTTGAGACCAAATTGATAACTTGTGAACCAATATTGACCGAGCTGGAGTAATTTTCCCATCTTACCAGAATGTCTTCCTTGCTCTACCAGACTACAAATGCATGAATAATAGAGTAGTATTAAAATTGGGTATCCTCATCCTGACCTAACCCTGACATCGCGCAGGTGGAATAGTGATTCCAATAGATAATAATGGTTTAAATCCTAACCGATATCAACCAGAACACCACGGTAATTTGATAGTAGGTCGTGATCCACTCCACCAATATCCAAGTCGTGATTCTGTCTACCTGTCTACCAGTATGTAAAAATAGTTGAGTCAGTTACTGTTCTCTTGTATCTTTCAACTATAATAAGCTATCCTCACCTGCGTGTCTATTTCTCTCTTAATGATCTACAAAGTAAAAGTCACTATCAAAGGTAATATAAGAATGATTACTTTATGCCTTTATGGTAATACTATGAAGAAGTTTACCATCGTTATTTCGTGAGAGGATCGAATTCTAAAAAGGAAAATAGAAGTATTTACGAGAGAAATCTTCAACCAGGAACTATTAGAATAATTAATTATTATAACATGTATGGAATTGATTTTCTATTAGATGCTCAGTGCCTTTATTCATTACATTTTATTTCAACACTTCGAAATTTCCCGGGGTTAAAAACTAGACGAGTTAAAAACTGAAGATTTTCAAGGCTACTGTGATTTATTGTTCTATATATCACACATTTCTAGCCTTAATATCAGAGTGAAAAATAATAAAAGAGAGTAGACTTACCAAAAATGAAGAATTTAGGAGTAAGAATAAAACTCTTACCTGAAAGAAGAAAGAAAACATATTATGAGATGATGATACGTCAAACTATATTAAATGTTATGAAATATTAATTGATATTATAAACAATTAAACAATGATGGATTGAGAAGTATACTCTATATACGGAATTGGATATACCTTGAATTTTATTTATTTATTTTAAATTTTAATAACGTTGTCAAACGACTGATTTATTAAAAATTACATGACATGGTAAATAAAAATCAATCTCTGGTAATGTCGATTTATGAGAAAGAAAACACTAGTAACAGTAATAGAATCCTGATAACACAATTTGTAATAGTATTGGTCAAAACGCTCCTTCCTCATCAACTCAGAATGACGATTCAAACAGAAAATACATTATAATAGCTTTTTCAAAATGGGGATATAGCTATCGAAAATGAGAGATAGAACTGAAGCCAATGAGTTTACTGTAGTATTGAAAGTATAGGTGTTAGTTATGGAAATATATTTTCACTCGATAATTATATGAGAAATAGTCTAAGATTTTGACTTCAAATGCATATTTGTAGGCTTAGAGTTAATTCACAGAAAATATTGGAAGTATATCTTCCAGGAACTAAGGTCTATCGAGAAGGACATCAGACTTTCCTACTGCATTTTCCCTTGACACCTCTGAATGATATCTTTAGAACTAAAGGTTCATTCTAAATAATCAAAGCCAAATGTAAAGTCAGCTGATTCTAGTGAAACGCCAAACTTGGTATATAATATATCTCCCAGACTGAACATCTTATCTCTGAGCTTTTGACACAGCATCAAATTGGGCCTGACACCTTCCTGCATACAGTCGGATGATTAATTTCTGTTAGCGAGCGATAGTGCCAGAAATATGAACCTATTCGCTCTCACATTACTGAACAGTCCATGGCGCTAAAACCATGCATCCAACTACCAACTGCAAGATACACAAATATACTAAGGTCTTTAGGAGAGAATGATATGCCTAAACAAAAAACACAAATATACTCAAGTCTGTATATACTCATAGTCTGTACAAGAGTATGATATATTTAACTGGGAATCCAACTTACAACATTACAAAATATACAAATATACTAAAGTCTGTAGACAAGTATGATATATATGTATGTCTCAATAGTTGGCTTTAGCATAGTGGTTTCGCTTTAAGCCACGACATAAACAAGTCACAGCAATGCCAAAATCCCGAATTTTGTTGTCGGGACCGTAACCAAAGCATTGACACAAAAACTTTTACTATAATTGTTTGTTCATTTTAGGTTCATGCAGTCGAGAGACAACTGAAACAAGCAATTTCGAATTGTTTATTCTAATTGTATTTTCGAACTTATTCTGAATTGCCTACAACAAAATTCGTGATTTCGGCATTGCTGTGACTTGTTTATGTCGTGGCTAAAGCGAAACCACTCCAGTCGCACACACACACATTCAGAGCTTTTGTTTATTTCGTCTCAAGCCATCGTGAATGGACTATAAGTACTTCATGAACCGTTCATAAAAAATTGATAATATCATTTATCATGTGTAGATATAGCATTTCCACTGTACACCATTAGGAGCCCTTTCATATATTCATGACATAATACTCAAAAGTGATGTTTCCTCTGTTTGACGACGAGTTTGAAGATTGTTAGATGACGAAACATTACAATATTGCGTATAATCATTCCCGGTTGAATACAGTCCAGTTTTGATACAAAAATAGGATAAACTACTATTCTATTAAAACCTAGAAACAAAGACAATCCAGCAGGGATACAAGAGTGGAATAAACTACTATTCTATTGAAAACTAGAAACAGTAGAGCCAATCTTTGCCTCTCACTTTTTGGACCAAGTAGTGCGGCGGTTCGGCTTGAGAGATTATTACGTATGGAAAGAGAATTATTCAAGCCCTATGCTTTGTACCAATGTGCACTACTCCCTCCTACCCACCTCCCCCCTCCCGACAACATCAGCTTTCATCTTCTTGACTCGAACACCTATCCTTGGAGGTTTGAGCCCAGAGACAGACGGACGGACGCAGGTCGAACAAAGAAGACATTCTGGCAAGATGGAAAAATGACTCCGGCTTGGTCAATATTGGTTCGAAAATTACGAATTTGTTCTCAGATTGGAGGATACATTTCGATCTACAATTTGAGACCAAATTGATAATTTTTGAACCAATATTGACCGTGCTGGAATCATTTTCCCATCTTTCTAGAATGTCTTCTTCCTTGAACGAACTATGCATGTAACAACGGCTCAGTAGTCGAGTAAAGCGAGAGACAAGTGCTCCGTTTTTTCTCCCCGGGAGCGTAATTGTGCCTAGAGAGGAATGAGGAGAGAGGAGAGAGAGAGAGAGAGAGCCATGATGAGGATAATGGACATGACGATGATAATAATGTAGAGCTAATGCATCCCGACTGTGCTGTACACAGTGTGTATATAATTATATATATTGGAAGAGACCCCGCCCGTCACTCACACAGCGCTGCTTCACTTTTTTATCTTTCAAAAACGCTGCTTGTTGTTTTATTAATTCTGTTATGCACCTCTATCCGCTCCGTATTTTTTCAGATTCGGTTGGCTCCTCTTATTCGATCACTCTCATCATCATCATCTTCTGTTTCGTCCTTTTTTCTTCTTCTCATTTATCATCTCCATCTTCTTATCCTTTTTCATTATCTTCTTCTTTTCCTTTTCCTTCTCCTCATTTTTCTTCCTCTTTTTCTCCTCCTCCTTCTTTTTCTTCTTCTTTATTTCCATCCTATTAATCATCATCTTCTTAATCTTAACCTTCATCTTCTTATGCTATTTATTTAATTTTTATTCATTATCTTTTACTTTTTCTTCTTCTTCTTTTGTTCCACCTCCTTCATCTCTTATTTCATCTCCTCATTTTTCTTCCTCTCTTTCTCCTTCTTCTTCGTTATCTCCATACTATTAATCATCATCTTCTTAATCTTAATTTCCATCTTCATCTTCTTATCCTTTTAATTTCTTTTTATTCATTAACTTTTTCCTCTTCTTCTTTTGTTCCTTCTCCTCCACCTCTTTCTGCTTCTTCAAATTCTTCTTCTTCTTATCCTCAATTCACTTTCTTCTCCTCCTTCTTATTCTTCTTCTTTATGTCTATCTTCTCAATCTTAATCTATCCTTACTTCTAGTCCTTTTTCTTCATCTTCGTTTTATTTATTATCTTTTCCTTCTTCTTTTTCGCTCCTTCTCCTCCACCTCCTCCTGCTTTTCTATATTTTCTTCTTCTACTCATTTTTCTCCCTCTATTTCTCCTCCTCTTCTTCTCCTTCTCCTCTTCCTCCTCCTCCTTCTCCTTCTTCTTCTTCTTCCTCTTTTCTCCTTCTTCTCCTCCTCCTTCTTCTTTTTCATTTTCTTCTCCTCCTCCTCCTCTTCCTCCTCCTACCTCTTCTTCTTCATATTCTTCATAATTTTCTCCAGATTCGGTTGTCTCCTCTCACGCAAGCACTCTTCCTGTCCTTATCCCGCTTCTTCTTCACCATCTTCCATTTCTTCCTCTTCTTATTTTCGATCATCTTTTTCTATTTCAGCATCCTCTTATCCCCGTCTTGAACTCGATCACCTACTTGACTGGTTTCCGCGGTTCGTTGCTCCCTGGGATCGGATTGAATGCCCTCCGGCCCTTAGGACAGAACTGGTTCGGACCTGTTTCCAGATCAGTGTGTGCGCACTCCTGTGCGTGCGTACGACTTCCCTTCCGTCTCAACCTGTTCACACTGCACTATATCTGTATTTATACATCTCACTATCAAAATATATATACCATACATCTCTCTAGAACAGTATATCCAAGTTTCTTCAAAAATCTCTCTCAAGGTATAGTCTGGTCGATCAAAGAAGATAAGATGTGAAAATGACTCCGGCTCGGTCAATATCGGTTGAAAAGTTATAATTTTGAACTCAAATTGTAGAATGTTCTTTACAATTTTCTACTAAATTTATATTTTTTTAACAAATATTGACCGAGCTGGAGTCATTTACCATCTTGCCAGAATGTCTTCTCTGCTCGACCAGACTATAACTCTATGCATTCATTATCACTAATACATAGTAGGCTACATGGCCTGTATCTTGTTCATTTGTTCGTTTGTAGCAGAAAAGCAAGGCAATCACGTGTCAAACGCCTCCATTTGGTGACCCTGGTCCCGTTACTTGATACGCGAAAGAAATACGCAGCTAATCTGAATACCGAGTCCCACGCGATTTCTGAAATCAACTTCCAAATCCATGAACAATTCCTTTTTACGTTGTTTGGGTTTTGTTGCTTGTGAGCTGGGAACAGCTTCGAGAGTTTCAAACAACAAGTGTTGTTTGAGTAATAATTGGATCATAATGATATTCATGTACTCTTGATAATGCAAAAATGTAACCTAATAACGACCTAACGAAATAATTAATTCGTTAAATATTTATGATTAGAAGAGATAAATTATGTATGGTTCCAGTACTGGTAGAATCACTGCGCTATTTGAAATCATTTAAATTGTAAAATTGTGATGATTTGTGGCAGCATCAATGAATTGAATTGCATTAATGAAATTTTTCTGACCCTTAATGAATGAAATTGTGTTCTTAATGTATACTATAAATGCATATATGTAGTACTGTGTTTCTTTAATCTCAGGGCTACTTTCATAATAATATGCATTGAAAAAATTATTCAAAAAGGGTAATCGATAATTATTTAAAATAAAAAACAATGTAGTACTGTGTACTACAACAATATTGAAATGATAGACTATATAACATACTTGGATCATTGCAGTACACAACACAACCAAGTTATATCATTGCAATAATGAACCATTGGGTTACGAAGCTGCATGGCCATTAAAAAATAATAGAGCTCAATTACCAAGCCTCCATAGATTCAGAAGCTTAAAATCATAATATATGAAACTTATACAACTTATATGAAACTTATATCTTTATATGAAGATAGTAAATCAGCAGCTATGAGAATCCTATGAATCATAGCCATGAAAGATTATTAACTCAACTATTTATGCCGCATTGGGAGAAACTCTCACATGAAATTATGAGGTCCATGTAGAGATAGATCAGAAAAAATGGAAAAATAATCCAATCACCTAGGCAATCTACTACAAAATCTAGCTCTATAAGCTGAGGGTATATTATTTATTTTGAAACGAAGTCATTCATTCTTTCCTCCAATATTGCATTACTAAAACACTGCATCAATAAAAAACGCCTTCATATACCTTTCAATTTCCACACCATACCGGCATAAAACACTCGAAACATTCCATTACCCAGTTTTCCCAGAACTATTCGAAAGAGAAAACATCAATTTGAAATCATATATGATCAGAAAATTGCCACATGAAGCAAATCAAATTTCACCGTGGTTGCGGTCGGAATGCAATCTCGATACGAATAAAGAAAGCAGAAAAACAGAGAAAAAGAAGATAGAGAAAGAGAGAAGAAAGCGTACGCATAACGGGAACAAAATGGAAGGAAATTGTATCGATAGATACAGATGGGTCTAGAAATGTAATAGAGTTCAATTTCAAATGCACGGTTTTTTGTAATATTGAGGAAGTCACCATAAATTATGATACCGGAAACCGGTAATCATGAGATCAACAACCTGAAATTGGAATATTAAACTACATGAAGCACTCTCAAAAACAAGAAATATCTTGCACTTAGTATATTACATTAGGCCTATTTAAAATTTGAGATTGGTTATAAAAAATGACTTGAACTCGTCACCAAGTTATGTGAGGGATTTATTACCATCAATTGTTTAAGAATTACTGCAGCATTGAACCAGCTCCAACATAGTTTCAATAAAAAACCTGTCACCTTAACTATCAACTGAACACAACTCCATTTCAACTGGTTCCATACGCTGAGCTCTCTACACATAATGCATTATTACTAGGCCGAAAGTTATTTATGAACTAAGTTACAATTTGCATTGTTGAAAGAGTCTTCAGCTGCTTCGCCAATATCTCATATGGTGCGCGCAAACTGAGAAGACACGCCGTTACAATATAAAGTGTATTCAACGAAGTATCTTCTCAGCTTGCGCGAACTCTACCTAGACCGAACAAGTAATAATAATTTCAACGGTCGATATTACTCACTCTGGACATTTCCATTGCATTATGTGCGCAGAATTTTTAACTAGGACGATATTTCTGTCAGTACAGGTTGTAGTAGTGGGTGAAATGAAAACAAGGCTCACTACACGACATATGTATATTAGAGGGACATATGTATATTGAAAAGTGATAGACCACTAGGCCGTCCCCTCACCTTCCCCTCCCTAATATGCAAATCACACGCGCTAATTTAATATGCTAATGCCGTTTACTATTTAAATACAACTCCATCCCCGATTAGGCCAACTCTCCACTCGTATAGTCACTCCAAGGAAAGAAGGCATTCTAGCGAGATGGAAAAATGAGTCCAGCTCGGTCAATATTGGTTCAAAAATTATAAATTTGGCCTCAAATTATAGATCAGAATGTTTCCTAAAATTTTAAACCAAATTTATAATTTTTGAACCAATATTGACCGAATTGGAGCCATTTTCCCATCATGCCAGAATGTCTTCTTTGCTTGGACGGACTACATTCATGACAAATGTCGGCCTGTGTTAAAACCAAAGGTGGAATAATGTTTACGATAATGAAATCAGCGTTTCAAATACTCCCACATCCATTTAATGAAGGCCAGCTCACAATACAAACGTATTTGGTTGGTCTACCAGCAATATACTATGGAATTATTCCGGTATGTGCGTGTTACTATTTGAATGGTTCAATCCCAATGGTATTCAGGAACGAAAAAGCTAATTCCTGCTAATTTCCTCTATTCATATGTCAGTTTTCTTCACAAGTTAGCTAGTTTTTTTATGAAAATAGATTATTATTTAGAATTTAATTTCTCTTTTTGAATACAAAATGCCTGTTTTTGTGATTGAATGTAATAAATTTATGGATCAATAGTTATTATATTACTAAACATTAGTTCCCAAGTTCTTTTTTGCCTAGCAGAATGACAATTTCTTCTTCTAATCACCTCACAAAAATACTTCTAATGGAGGGAATGTATATGATAACCCTATAAAATAATTAATAGAGAAGTGAATTATTGTACGTCAAACCAGTAATGGAATTCAGATAATTTAATTATCAGAAACTAACTTCATTTCATACATCAATAACCTTATCTCGTTATCTCAATACAATACCCTGAAATCGTTAATTCAGGTAGGCTACTTTACAATAATATATTAGTATAAATTCATACTATTGAGTTGGTTTCTATTAATTTTTTATTGGTTGAAAAACGTTATTACTAATTATGAGTAGTATTGAGCCGGCAAAACCCCTAAATAACACAAGAATGTTTTCAAGTACTTCAGTATCAGTGGTACAATCTAATTTCGAATTCCTATTAGTGGAAGGAATTCCTAGTACAAGTTTAGTTGTGGTGAAACTAAATTCCACGTAATCCAGTAGATATTGCAGGTTGAATGCGATTGGAATTCGACAAAAGTTTTGTTTGAGAGGTACAGCGGCGCTATTCGGAAAGTAATTAGTGGAATTATTTGAATTTCCCGCGCTGTGAAATACTTGTGTCGGTTGTCGCCGGTTATTTAGTCTTTCCCGGCGCTGGTTCCGAATCTCAGTCAATTTTTCAACGCCCTGTTCTACGAACTGCTTTAATTTCCTGTCCCTCCTACTCCTCCTCCTCCTCCTCCACCACTTCTCCTTCTCCTTCTCCTCCTCCTCCTCTCCTCCTCAATCTCCTCCTCCTACTCCTCATTCTCGTCTTCCGACAGCTCGCTCTGTACTTCTTTCCACATTTGTCTTCTACGCGCTCTGCTGTACAAAACCTTTCCCAAACTGTTTTCCACAGTGATTCATACGCTTGAAAACAAAATCTCAAGACTTCGCCTGTAGGATATTTCAATTAGAAATCATTAATAAATGTCGGCTCCTTTGAATTACGTACTTGGTCGTTTTCAAGTCGAAATTCCTCGCCGATCTACATCAATATCCATTGCGAATGGCACCAAATTACCTAGCACAAGACGTTCTAAACCAGATTCACTCTTTCCAGGATTTATAAGGGAATAATACTTCTCAACTAATTTATTGATTAATCACAAAATTTAATTGACAATTATCAATAGAATATTTTGTACATCTACTTGGGAAATGAATCCTAATCACAGTCTTCAATAGAATCGTAGATTCTATAAATAGAATCCTAATTCTCTAGTCCTTCAACATAACAGTTTCTAAAAATAATAAAATTCATTGAAATTTCCCAATTTCAATTGCCGAATTTGTTCCTGGAAGAAATTCTAATCATTAATCATGAAGGAACAATAATTGATATCGATTTTACTGGTTCTATTGAATTCAATGTGAATGATATGCCATCTCTATCGATTGTCTTAATTACTTTGAATCCACTTCACAATTATTTAAATGCTGATTAACAACAGACAAGGAATAAAGTTATGCAAATACGGATTCTAGAGAGATAATGGCTACAATATAAAACTCGAAAATAGTTTCGATTGAAGAGACTTATCAAATAGTTCATTTTCTATATTCGTGACATGAAATTAGTTGATAATAATCTCATGATGTAAGCCCTTTAGAACAATTCGAACAATCCAGGAGAGTTGAGTCTATTGATTACCTGCTGAACGATGGAATGAAGAGATTTTCCCCTCCAACGAAAATGTTTGATTATGCCCACTTCTCAACCACTCACAGTTCACTGATCGCTCTACAGTTCCACAGTCTGTCCAAACAAAGAAAACATTCTGCTAAGATGGGAGAATTACTCCAGCTCGGTCAATATTTGTTCAAAAATTGTAAATTTGGTCTCAAATTATAGAAAACATTGTGCTCTACAATTTTAGATCAAATTTATAATTTTTGCACCAATTTTGACCGAGCTGAAGTCATTTTCGCATCTTGCCAGAATGTCTTCTTTGCTTGGACATACTATACTTCTCTTTCAGAAACTTCCACTGATCTCGTTTCCATTAGAGCTCTTTGATTCAACAGGAATAATTTCGAACAGAATACGACCAAAGCCACACTTTTTACAATGAATACCTATTCACTTCATCAGAGCTTTATCTCCTATTGTCTTGCACAGAACAATTTTTTTGACAGATGAAAAGTACTGAAAAGTTACTTAATGGATTTTTTGAATCGAAAAAGAAAATCTTCATTTAAGAATTGTTTCTAGATTTTTGACTACTATTCTGAAAAAGAAGTGAACGGTTCCGTTCAGGTACTCGAAGCTGGCATTTAATGGAATTTGACATTAAATTTAAGACATTTAAGATCAGATTCAAGTATTGAACTTCAAGATCAAGACACAAACATCGTCAGTTATAAGTAAATTATTTCAAGCAATAAAAATTCGATGATAACAACAACCTTCACCTACAATAGTAAAATCTTGGAATTTTAAAGTTCAAATCCTATCAACAATACGAAACAAAACTTCAATCAATATTAGATCAATGTCATACAACCATGTATTTATCACTTGGAACGCATAGAGTAATAGAGCGAGAAGTGGGGAGAAAGATCAAATAATTCGATTTTATTTGATTATTATTTTGAGTAAATAAAATTAGTGAAAATATCCATTTCCCCCTTGATAATAAAACTTGAAAAAAGTTCAAATTATAAATTCTGATTTATCGATTTTATTATTTCTTGAGCAATTTTTTCATCTATCGTAAATTTATTTTCATTGACGAATTTTTTATAACTCTAAATTTATTGTAACCACATCTCAGTTCGAATAGATTTCTTGCCATGAAATAATATCACTAACGTATTAATATAAATAACATAATCATTGTTCAACTCGATAAGGAGTAACAGCCCATTGCAAAACGTTATTGGTGTGATGATATCGAATCAAATACTGAGGCGGAAACAGGCTGTTATGAATGACTATTGAAGCAACTACTGACAAGATAATTGGAAGCATATTACGCCTTAGCCACATTGTCCTGTTCTACAAGCAACATATTGTCATACATGATGTGCCATCTGCGTAATAGTTCATCCTCCAATGTCTAGGTCCTAGGAGTGGGGGGAAGATGCATTGCAATGTACATAGATGAGATCAAGGATGTTTTCTCAATTTATTTACACTAAACAAACCCGAATAAAATGAAATAGATGAATGAAAAGTAGAAAGAATGGAAGGGCCTGGAATATTAAAAAAGTTAGGAAAAACTAGGTGTAACCAGCTAATATCTTTTTCAATTTTACTCACATTAATACAGTACAATATAGTAGAAAATTTAGGGAAACAGAGCCAATCCGAAAAAGTTAATTCCTTTTTTGTATTAGTATTTCTTGAAATAATAAAGCAAGAAACCCAATTTCACAAGTCTAAAATGACCCAGTAAAATTATTATTCTATTTTTAACTTTCGTAACATTTCAGTTTGTTATTCAACTACAGCAAATAGCACTGGCAGCTCGGACCCACGAAAGAGCTGAAGTGCTTAGCAGTAGAAGATACGGGCACTTCACCTGTTTCGTGGGTACGAGCCGCCAGTAGTAAATAGTAATTTCCCTCAATAGATTATTCCCATCAACTCACAAATCCAGTAAAAACAAGCGAAATCTTTGGGTTTTTGTTTTGGAATGCGAAGATCCATTGTAATAAATTCATCAAATAGAAAATTTCAAATGAGTTTAATAAATAATTATTGAAAATACTTTATTCTTAATTATTGCTAACCTTTCCAATATGCTCAAGTTTTAGAATTGTCCATAGCGAAAAAACCAATCCTGGATTAAATTCATCAAACTAGGCGTTAAAAGTATCAACATTTAATCCAGTATGAATTAAAATTCAATCCAGAATTAAATCCGTCCAAACAGAGGTGGAAAATAATAAAAAACGTTAAAGATATTGATCCTCAATGATCTAGAATTGAAATAAACAGAACCATTGATGTAGCAATAATCTATAAAAAAGTGAAATTCCCGTCTGATGGAACACTAAAGAAGACTATACGATTATTTTGCCGTTCAACTTCGAGTGTAGTGTAGTCAAAATTTTTATTCACGAAAATATTCGGTGTATTGATGAAAAAATGAGAATCGCATCCAGCTCAGTCCATTTCAGTGGCTTTGTCAATTCACTCACTGCTCAATGGCAGCGAAGTTCAATGGAATAGCTGACTGAACATTCACTGACTTCAAAGCAGTGAGTGAATGCCGCAGCGAATGTATTGATTGCGACCTGCCTGCCTGCTCTGCCGGATAGGATGAGCCTTCAATACAAACACATGTGTGCATTCCCACTCACTCTACGTCTGTCAGCTGTGTCTTGACTCCCATATTAATCCCCCAAACACTTGTATTGCGGTTACTATTCCCTATAAAGGCACAATTTCCAACAGGAAGTGATATCACAAAGCAGGAATTGGAACTATTGTGTATCAGTTATGGACATTCAAAATAAACTCATTAATTCTTGGTGATTACTGGAATGAACATATTAAGTCTTAGTTATGAGTGGAATAAATCTGTAAATTCATGATTATGAGTGGAATAAATCTATTAATGGAATAGGGACATTTATAGAGCTATAAATGGAATATAACAGGAGCTGAATAATGAGGGGGTTAATGTTTCAAGGGAATGATTCCTACTTCGTAGGAGAAACAGTGATATAGCGATTACAATAATCTAGCAATAATAACTTATTTGAGAACCATAATTATTGCTATTCTCATATTTCTATTTAAATACTCTATCAATTTGGATTTTTTCTTCGCCAACCGCAACGATCACAACTGAACTAAGTTTATGCCATGGTTTGCCAATAAGGGCTACAATTAAAAAACTTCATTCAACATAATTTCTTAGAGTTTGACAGAGAAATAATAACCTAAATCCAGTAATTCGATTTCTAGTAACAATTAGTTTTTAAGAAAATTCTTAGTTTTTAATTATTATAATCTTCTTATTCTTCTTCTTTTGCGATTTCCTCTTCTTTCTCATTCACCGTCCACTCCACTTTGTCACACTGGCGGATAGTGCCCACGAAACAGGCGAAGTGCTCGTATCTTTCACTGTACAGCACTTCACCTGTTTCGTGGGCAAGCCGCCAGTGCGTTTGTCATTATGAATCAATTTTTCTCCTTTCATTTTCTTCATACAATATATTTTCCTCTTCTTCTCCTTCTACGCTTTCCCCTCATCATACTCTCCCTCTCTTATCCCATTCCTATTCGTAAGGCTCTTAAAGAAACCATCAAACTCAGTTACACAGTATTCACTATCCACAAATCAAAATATTGCACCTAGAGATTCAGAGTCGAGCTGAATGGAATAGATTGCAGTAACCACAGCTTGACCGGGAGCTTTGCAGTAGGCTACTTTCATGATAATGCAGTTTTGATAAGCATCGATTTTCCAGCTCCTTTGGAGAATAGGCTAGTGAAAGGGGTCTACTGAAGATATAATGCTAACGCAAGATCAAAGAGCTCAGAATCTACCTCTCAGCGGTAGAAGCTCACAAGTAACTCGTCCCTCATCTTCTCCTTCTTCATTCTCTCCTATCTTCTCCTCTTCTGTCTTCTCTCCCCCACTTCTCCTTTCTGCTCTCTTCTCCTCCAATTTCTTCTCCTCTCCTCCAATTTCTTCTCCTCTCCTCTCTTTTTCTCTCCACCTTCTCTTCTTCTCTCTCTTCCCATCCTTTTCCTACTTCTCCACAAACTATTCCAACCCTCCAGTCACGTTCACCTTAATACGCAAGTAAACTTACTTGCCTTCGAATTTCAGAGATTATGCTCGCATTATTCGAATCAAATGTAACACTTGCCAGTTCAAAACACTCTAATCTGTTGGTAATACTTGGAGCAATGAACTTAACCCGAACCCATGCATTCAGAGCAATAAATTTCTATTGAGTTTTGTGGCTATTGAAATATCATTACATTGGTATTGATAAGTATGAGGGAATTGATAAATAGATGACACTAAGAAAATCACTTAATAATAGTAATTATCAAGACGGTGATGTAACTAAGTATAGGAGAATACAAAAAAAACAAGTTGAATGAAACGTTGTAAAATAAATGCTTCAACATGAATAAGTTTAAGTGCTCTTTCCAATTATTCAAGAAGCCTATCTAGCTTCAAAATATCAATCAAGTGAAATAAATCAGATCAAATAATATTGCCACTATGAATTGAAGGCAAAATGATAGAAATTCATATTGTCGTTGTTGTGGATTGATTCCATAATCAAATAAAATACATTAATATTGTCAGTTAAAAAAATAAAATTGAAAATATTGTAAATTGCCAAAATAAACGGCAATATGATGGTTTATCACTTACATTATAGCTACCTCACCATTTGCTTATCTCATCTTAGAGAAAGCTTTGCTTATTCACATGTTTCAACTGGTTATGATGTTTACATTAGTCCACAATAAATATCTATCTATTCCTTGATAAGGCAATAAATTGAAATTGAAGAATTCTAGTAAGAGAGGGAAAAAAATTGATAAAAAGAACAAGGGATTCCTACACAATAGATCATAGGAAACTGGGAATTACTGCTTCTGTAATGAAAAATTTTCACAGACAAGAGAAGATAACAAAAATAGGAAGGTCGCTTTCTAATTAGAAGTTGTTGGATTCAGAAAAAGGGATTCAATTCTTGAACAAAGGAAGGAAGATTGTGGGAGTTGAAACATGAGCTCGGAAGAAAAGCAAAGGTACTTGAAGACGGGAGGAAACGAAACAAAGATATTCAACAAACATTTTGCAGTGAGTGAAACTAAAGAAGAATCGTTCAGAATAAGAGGCGCACTCACTACAAAGGAAAGCTTTGGCCACGCACCCCTTGCATCCCTTGTCCCCATGCACCCTTTACACCCTTTGCACCCCTTGGAGGCGCGCAACACTCATTAGAATTCACAATGAGCATTGAGTTTAGTGCTTGTCTTGCAGCCGGTAAACATGCCAGTGAGTAGTGACGACTGAAGAATAGTCTGTCCAAGCAAGAAGACATTTTGGCAAGATGGGAAAATGACTCCAGTTCGGTCAATATTGATTTAAAAATTATAAATTTTGTCACAAATTGTAGAGCAAAATGTTTCCTACAATTTGAGACCAAATTTATAATTTTTGAACAAATATTGACCGAGCTGGAGTCATCTCCCCATCTTGCCAGAATGCCTCTTCTGCTTGGACAGACGTGCATGAGTAGTCTAGCAGGCAAGGGTCATGACTCATTAGCGAGGCCCATCCGTCAACCAATGGCTGAACAGAAAAGTCTTGAGTCACTGCCACCCGGAAAACAAGCTCTAATCTATTTCAGGGAAATAAAGAGGATCAAGGGATCCCTTTCTCGAGTCACCTTTCCCCTTTTTAGACTTACGAGAGGGGATCAACTTGTTTAGAGCTGCTTTAGAGACATATTGTAGTGAATTAAGGGAAGTTCATTCATGTCCGCGTGAAAGAGTAAACAATAATTTATCATGTGAACAATGCTGGAGAATTCATGTGTAATTTGAAGCAAAGCCAAGAAGAATGGAATAGAGATAATTAAAAAATATAATGTATGAATTAGATTAGATTGATGAGTAATTTCACGGTTGAGACTCTGCCTATTCTAATAAAACGCATTTTCATTTTCAATCATAATTATTCATTCAATAATAAAATACGAAAGTGAGTACAATAGGCATTAAAACTGCTCCTCAACCAAGTACTATACTAAGTACAAATTATGGTTATAATAATAAGTACTCGTATTTTCGTTCCAATTTGGAACACATTCTGTCCCACAATTTATTCTCTCCTTCCTTAAAATATATGATCTCGAACATCATTTGAGGTTGTTCTATTCTTATGAAAATCAATTCATTTATATTTTAAGTAGTTGCAAAATTCAAGTAGTTGTGTGGATTACATTTTGAAATTGCTCGGCTTTCTGCTACCAGTGAATATAAATGTATCCATATTCTTATAGCAGCCACATAGTTTGTCCAATAGTGCATAGCGCCCTTTTTAATCTCAAAATCCAATTTCAGACTTACTTTGTTTAATGGTGGTTAGAGTGATGAAACGACACGCACAGCGATTGACGCGCGTTAAATCTGAATAACGTGCTCATCGCGTCTGCGCCCCGTCAGCCGTTTAATTTCATAAGATCACGGTCGAAATTGTTTTCTTAACAGGGTATGTAGATTTTAGTGCCCGGAAGAAAAATAGCCGGCCATATACGGCAGCCCGGCGCCTATAACTTCTGGTTTATTAGCAAAGTTGCAAGGCGTCGCGACGCTATAGTCGATAGTCAGTGTGTGTCCCTCCAGTGTCATTTCGTCAAAATGATGAGCTAGTCTCCGGCAGTGGCGCAATTTTGAGCCCTGCATTAATCCCTTGTCTCACTAAGATTCCCCGGATATACCCTCTCATAAACAAGTTTGTTCTTCCGCAAAATTAGCCATTCCGGTCCGCCGGCTTGGCCTAATGCCTTAATACCGTAAAAAGGCATTAAAGACTATGAAACCGGCACAGATTTATGCTCTCGCCGCTTTATTATGACCGGTTAAAAGGACATACCGAACCGTGATAGGACTTGGGAGGCACGATAGTACTACGCCCACCTTTGACATTTCCTATTAGCTCCACTCAGCTGATCATGTTTCCAACGCTGAAAATTTGCAAATTTACGCCCGCAATCTACCGCTGGCAATTCCCAAGTCACTGATTCCAAAGCAATGAATTTCAAAGTCATTCTTCGACCTGAACTGAGTTGATTATTCGATAATGGGACCTTTCAACTTTTTTATGAGTTTCACTTCAACACAATGTTATCTGTAGATGATGGAACATTGGGGATATATGAAATGAATTTGAGTGATAATAATTGAAAGATTTGTGGGAAGAGAAATATAGGTACTGTATTTGGAAAACGCTACTGAAGGATTGAAATTGGGATAATCTTTTATACAGCCTACAGAAGGTGACACAAGTCATATCTCAAATGCAAATAGCTATAAAAATCTTAGTAAATGGTATTGTTAACTTTTTCTCTTGAATTAAAAATTGAGAAGTTTATCAATTCTATGGGAATCAGTAGCTTTATGATTACTAGAACTATAAATAACACAAATAAAAGATCCTTATCTTAATATAATATAATAGGGAAGGATATCCATTGAAGTATTACTTTCGAGAAGGTGAGAACTCAATATTTTCTAAATTGTAGTGATTAATTATTGTACGGAATTACTCTTCTTACTGAAAAAAACTAATAGTAAAAAATAAACTATGAAGAATTGAATTGATTTGATTGTATAAATTCAGATAATATTGATAGAATGAATCAACAATCTAGCAATAAATCTTCTTACTCACGTTCTCCTAGCACATCAATTTGGTGAATACTGGATAGATTTCTCACCTGCAAAAAATGTAACAATTAGTAATACAGTAATTTCAAATTCGAATGTAAATTAATACAGCACAAGCCACACAATGAGCGCATGGAAATCAAATAATGAATAGCAGTTATAATCATCCGCAACTAATTTCGATTGGCATTATTCTGATAACAGGGAATTGAGGTCATAACTATTAAGCCATTCGATTACTGGAGCTGTGCAGCTGCTAATGAAATTTTAATAAACATGCATATAGATCTCAGAATAAAGTACGATCTTTTTATGCGATGCGCCATTTGTGAAACGGTTCTGTTCCAAATGGTCATTTTTGGAATACTGAATTATCAGTGCTCATGCATATCGAGTACCCTGCAATGAGACAACAAATTGCGGTTGAATACTAATGTGGTTCATTATTGTACCACACTTTAATTGTGTTTTCGTTTCGTTATCATGGGGATGTTAACTTTTATTAACAATCGCCATGCGAGAGGTTGGAATAGAAGCAGAAAATTACTTTGCTCCGGTAGTGATTTGATTCCAAAACCACGGGAAAGTAGGGTAATGGTAATAGAAATGAAGAGATTGTTCAAGTGGAAAGACTAAGTAAGGAGCAATCACAATACAAATTGGACGTGTTTAAGAGTAATGGCGACAAATCAGTTCAATTCTATCATTAATAACTTCTGACACCTTGAATTTTAGCTATACTGATAGATAGTTTCAAAGGTTGTATTTACCATACAAAAACCTTTAATGATACTAGTGTTTTTTATTCAATAAATCATGTATTTTCAAATTATTATTGTAAGCGTATGCCACATTTGGTGGGGAGTCCTAAAAGGACGTTCCACCGGCAAAATAACCTCAATAATTATACTCGATAGGAAATTGTGGTATTTCTTAAAATGATCCACGGAGATTTAAATGTTCAAAAGTTTTTTCAATTTGAGAGAGTTTAAATAATAGAAAATTATAATATTTCTATACAGTGGACCCTTTTTAATATACTGTATAATAAGTCCTCATACAACCAGTGAAGTCGTAAAAAAGTACACAATCATTAACGAAAAAATTGTGTAAAAGGTAATAACTCGGTTTGTTGAGGACAAAAATATAAATTACAATTTTTTATGGAATAAAATGGACAATAATATCACAGAACTGCCATACATCAAGCCTTCTTATTGAATTAAAGATGATTTCAAAAGGAGGTGAGTCACATTCACAGGGCTCGAACGTTCAGAATTCCTAATTGAATCATAATATTGTAGCCTAAGTAGGGAAAATCAGCCATCATTCGAAAATTTTTGGACGTTCTCCGAAAGAAATTCTGAATCTACTGCAGATCTCACACATGACGCATACGTACAGGGCATGCAGTATATGCAAACTGGAGTCAGCGAATTGATTGCTAGGTCAAATGGAAGGTAATAGCTCGATGAACCGTGATTTTGAGAATCCGAGGGTCTCGTTACGTGCAGCAATAAATGGTGAGTGGGGGGAGCGATAAAAATAATGATGATGTCATCACGTTCTTTGTGGACCACGGCTGCAGTACTGTTGGGGGGGGGGGTTGATGGGGGGGGATTGAAGTCGCAGAGAGGCCCTCAACCACTAATTGAGACTCGTCAGATCCTCTTTTTAATTATTCGGCACACGAAATGCTGTGCCAACCAGCCTCCCTGGTCGTGTCATTGTCAAGTCGGAACACGGATTGTTCGGGGACTCTTCTTGTTGGCATATGCTGCAATAAGAATTGAATGAAAGCCCAGTCTCTATAAGGAAGCCCGGAAGTCCCGGTACCTATGCTACTTTGCTGTAGGAAACCGATTTTCAATTCATGATTCATGCTTTCTTACAACAAATTATCAATGGAATACTAGGCTACAAATTAATGTTTTCTTGTGTACATTGCGTTTGTTGTATATAATATCAATGTGCTATATAACATATTGCTGGACTAACTTTCACATACCGTGTCCAATGATAGCACAAAATGTGTATCTTTTTGAATAAGTGTTAGCCTTTGTATAGGCCTATTTCGAAACGTCACCGGTTCTTCATATTACAAAAGGTTTATTACAACTTCATGTGGGCCACAAATTCAATTTATTATATGCATGATCAAGGAGAAAGGAATGATAATATTGATAGAATAACTTTTGCTTTTTCGTCACAAGAATACAAAAATAGTACTTTCTGAAGTATGCAAAATTCATTTCAATTTCCACGAGGGAAGAAACTAGTATAGATAATACATGTGAATTCACTTTGTCTAATGGAAGAATGGCAGATAACATTGACATTTTTCCATGAACCGGCCTGTCAAACCCTTCTCCTACAGAGCTCCAGAAGTGAGAAAAAATATCTTAGGAATGCCTTTTCCATATTTGGATTTCCAAGAAGATTTTTTCAAAAAAATGCTTTGTAGAATACCTGGGAAGATTTATTTTCAGATGAGGGAAATTCACATAGAGTACGAGTGCAAGTAATTTTTCCACTGGAGTTCTTCTGGAAAATGTAACAGATCGCTTTATTTCTCACAACTTATCTTCTGGCGAGCCAT
The DNA here is from genome assembly GCA_017141385.1 of Sogatella furcifera. NCBI lineage: Eukaryota > Metazoa > Arthropoda > Insecta > Hemiptera > Delphacidae > Sogatella > Sogatella furcifera. The sequence goes on along the minus strand of CM029547.1, from coordinate 6,149,395 downwards.
TTCTTTCCCTGGGAAGCCTCTTCCTCATATCTTGGCCATTTGTTTCTATCATTGCTTCTCACCTCCATCCTCCCACCGCAACGCAGCAAAGGCCTCGACAACGAAAATTTCTCTTCGATAATCCCAGGGCGTGCTCTAAGAAACATTGTTCTTAACGAGCGAATACATTTTGTTTTTCTCGCTCCCCAGCCAATTCAACTTCTTATTTTCCCATACAGTTGTCTTCTCTTGCAACAATTCATAACACTTTTCGCATAAGCCTTTAAAGATAGGCTACTCAAGATTTTAATAGCGTTCGATAGGCTAAATGTAAAAAACGAGGAATATTACTATCAACGAATACCAACGTATTCGTACAGGTTCCAGTATTCCTACATGTTTTACACTGTGAAAGCCAAGTAAGAAGAGTAATATGTAAGATTAAGATATAAGAGTAATATGTGATAGTAAGAGTAAGATGTAAGAGTAAGATGTAAGAGTAAGATGTAAGAGTAAGATGTAAGAGTAAGATGTAAGAGTAAGATGTAAGAGTAAGATGTAAGAGTAAGATGTAAGAGTAAGATGTAAGAGTAAGATGTAAGAGTAAGATGTAAGAGTAAGATGTAAGAGTAAGATGTAAGAGTGATATGTAAGAGTAAGAAGTAAGAATAAGAGAAGTAACGAGTAAGATGACTAGTTAAGATATTAATAGCTCATTAAGATATTCTCACTCATCATTCGTACAGGTTTCAGTATTAAACATGTACTCCTACATGTTCACAATATTAAAGACAGGTGAAGTTCACTGGATTCCATAATTTTAAACTCATTGAGTGTTAAGAGAAATCCATTATTATTTTTTGGTGCAATGCTGGAATACTCTACATTCCAAACCTATTCTATAACCTCATTTATGGTTTATAGGCCCATAAATACCCATAACTTAGGTTGTCACCTATACTGCTGCTTAAAAATAAGCAGGGACGGAATATCAAAGTAGAAGGTTAGCCGGTTAACCTAAGAGAGGAGACAAAGAGACAGGCTTCCGGTTAAAAATGACACGAGATAATTCGTTTTGCACAGCTGAAAAGCCGTTCCGTACAGGCAGCAATCCTAATTGGACTGCAGCGCTAGACGCTTTGTTTTAAAGAGCTTATCTGATTATAGAGAGACAGGAGGTCGGGGAGGGGGAAGGACTGAGGTTTGTTTACACTGTGCCTCACTTCTCTCACTCATCTTTCTTCTCTGTTATCAAGTAGTTCTCAAAACCTGGGAAAAGATTCCGCTCTGTTCTCACTCATCTTTCATCTCCGTTATCAAGTAGTTCTCAAACCCTGGAAACAGATTTCGCTCTTCTTTCTCAATTCTCGCAATCGAATCTTCCCGAAAGAAGCCCATCGAAACTAACTTCCAGATTGGCGTAACACGTATAAGATAGGGAATGCAATACATACCAAGCAGGAAGTTACATAAAATCTAACCGACTTTAGCGATATGTCAACAAATTCAAAAGAAGAATCTGAGGAAGCGGAGTGGAGATGAATGTCTCTCCTGAAAAAAACACGTCTAATGGTCTTTTGGAGATGCGCCACGGCTGATAGTAGTAGGAGATCTTTTGATAAGATCTTAATCTGATTAGAACGAGTGAAGAAGAGCTTACACAGCCGACAGATCAAGCAAGTCAAGTGCTTGTGTACATGAATTGACGTGTCAACAGACGCTAACAGATGAACACTCTACAGCATAATGATAGCACCTTTTCAGCGTTTGACAGGAGATCAAAGGCATCCCGACCAGGAAGTTTGAATGGCTGGGTGCTTGAAATGTCGCTGCAATGCAGAATGTAATAAAAAGTCGGTGTAGGCTGGGAGAACTAATTAAAAATCAAGGCTACTTCAAATCTAGATCTTCTCTCAGAGTACAAAGGAATGGAATAGATTTGAAAAAGTAATTACGATGAATATTGATAATAGGGGTGAAAAAGATTTTGAATGAAAAGACAATTGTCAAACCATAGATTTTATGCACCGATATGGAGGTTTGACAATAGAATATTCTCTCTTATTAACATGATAAAATAACCAAAATACCAGAATAAAACCTCCACAACTACTCGAAAGTGAAAGTAAGATTTGTTTGTAATTAGAAGGCCATGATTGGCATGATCAATGCTAGAAGAGAAATAAGATTTATAAATAGCAGTTATACTCGTATTGTTCTCATCGTAGTTCTAAACTATTGTTCAACAGAAAATACTATTCTCTGTTCAGGTGATAGGAAGTTTATCATCAGTATTGAATCCAACTTTAGATGATTAACTGATCCATTTGAAAAAAGCTTCATGAAATGCAATTCAAATATAGACTATGCCTATGACTATATAGACTTTGACACTATTAGAACTTCTTGTATTTTAACCAATTCACAAATTCGTTATTCACTTCCATGAATAATTCTCTATTGTAGGAAAAATTCTTTTCTTCGAGTTGGTGAGTATTAAAAGATAATCTGTACTCAGATAAGTACCTTCCCAGAATCGAATGAAAAGTACAGATTCTTGTAAAGAGATTTCCTTTGACTAACCCTAATGAGTTTTGAAGTCAGCTCACGTCCGCTGTCTATTATCTATGTCTCAATACGATTAAATCGTATTATTACGTTGCACAGTCCAAATTTATTAACTGGTTTTACGTTTCGTTTTCAATTTAATTAGCGATATTGATCATCACTGAAAAAGGGACTGATTCGTTTTCGGATGGAGCTTACCTCTGCAGAGCTTATCTCTGTAATTAAGAGCGGATAATTAGAATGATGCTAAGAGGATTGCGCCTTATCACAGACAGGTATTACCATGCTAATGGCTTCCAATCATTCACGGTCCCAGTTAACTGTGATTTTGTCTTGAGGTATTGAAAAATTACGAAACTGGCAAGGTTTGCCTCCATTCAGTATTGAATATGTACTCGGCTCGACTTACCCCGTTGAAGAACTGAAAAATTGAAATGAAATAATTTTACTCATCCAATAATTTATGATATTCTGTCAAGAATATTCCAATATTCATTCAAACGATTCATTGCACTCGCGTTATCCGGTAAAGAGGAGTCAATTGTAGCAGAATTTGTGACGAAACCCACAAAAGATTATAGAAATATGTATCACATTCACATAGATAATCATATTGTTGGAATATAGCCTATCACCATTTAATCGAAATCAATACAAAGAGCTACTAAATGCTATTGAATGACAGTATTCTATTGGACAAAAAGTAAGAACAACTTATTTGAATAGCATAGAGAAGATTGGAACAATAGTTTTTAAATGAGGTGTATAATGATATTGTCAATATTACAGTGGCTATATAAGTCACTTATATAGTCACTGTAGTCAAAATCACTATTTTTATCAACTTATACTATTTACAACAGTACCATATGGTTATACCTGCCCCATCCTCAGCTAGATTGGTGCTTGAGTAGGCTACAAGGAGTAGTGAGGTATATAATATGTTGATCATGATCAATGCTGAATGTAAATTATGGTGGACGGTTGTGTTTAGAATTAATATTCTAATTTGGTCTTGAACGGCCTCGTTGGTAATATTTTAAAGAATAAAAACTGTTTGAAATGATTACCGAATTCATACAAAAGAATCACATTGATTTCTCAGTTGAAACTGGCCTAATCTTTAAAAGCAGTTCTAGCTCAATAAATGACCAGGTAATTTGTTGGCAAGATATAATCAATCAAGAGGAAGTCGATTAAGTAATGAAGGAAATGTTCAGTTACAATTTTATTAAAGATTCTATCAGCATTGCGTAATAGTCCCACACTTTCTCCGATGCAAATAGAACTATAATAATTACACGCCAAGCTTGTGAAAAAACAAATGACCTGCAATTAATTGGACAATGTATACTTCCCAAATCTCACTTCATTAATTTAACGAGAGCATTAACTAGAGTTACGGTAACTGTTACGTTATGAAACACTTCTATTATTCATTAGAGCTTCTACATGGAACTCATTCAATATGAGCTTTTATTTAAAGTAAGATTCTAGATGGAAGGTGAAAAATTTATAAATTTCATTCAATTATACTACAATATAACGATTATAGATAGAAATAAGATTTTTGATTAACTATGATATCTAACACAAAGAATAACAGTTAAAAGCTTGACACTTATTTTAACTAACACTAAAAAGACTGAACAAATTCCAGCAATATTATTCTTGAACATTTCTTCCAATTTTCAGTTATAAAACTAATGTTTAGCCCGATGGATATGATTAGATATGATAAGTATACGTATACAAACAGCGTTTTCATTTACAAAAACTCTTGTCACAAAAATCTTCAAATTCCACAACGTTTTTCAACTACAAACCAATGTGCTAGAAATTTATTTAATGTTGTAATTATTTGTCTTGTTACTTGATTACAGGAAGCTTACGACAGATGTGCAGGATAGAGCTGTTAATAAAAACAATTTACCGAAATAAGAAACAGGTATGAGAGGAAGAGGGTGTAATACATAGATATACAACAGCCTGTAACAACATAGATAACTGCAATTATGAGATTAACTGGAGCTTATTTGAACTGGTTCCAGTGTTTTTAGTAGAAAAACTAGACATAGAATGTTTTTAATGATTGGAAAGGAATGCACTGCATATGTCCACTGCAGTTCTTCTTATATGATCGAGAGCGGATCAATATAAAAGTTTTCAGAAGCTAATTAAGAAGATAGCGACATCTGTATATTATGAGGAGAAATAAGTGAGTGAATCTGTAACGGAATTGAATCCAGATTTAGATTCAGATTGATGAAAACCGGTTGCTCATTAGGAATATTGCTTTTTGGTGACAACAGTCCTACCGACCAAACTCATGAAAAAATAATTGGTTTGTATCAATCTCTACTGTTTCATCTGAACACAAGAGAAATATTTCCATGATCCTTCATCGAACGTTTATCACTGTTTATAATCTTCAACATAATCAAACAAAATCAACTTTTATGTCAAAAAATACCTGTGTTTGGATATTTTGGAAGATGTTGGGATGATAACGGTGGTGAACAGAGTAACGGTGATGAATAAAATTAAGAACACCTTGATTTACGACATCTAAAGATTAAAGATTTAGAAATCTGGAAAAAATACTTCCAGAATTATCCAATGACTTTCTAGTCAAATGTAGAATAATAAATTATCATTCGATCAATGAATGAGAGGTTTACCATTTGCAGGCGATGAAGTTGAAACAGAAAGATAAATTTCATAGATGGGATGAATAGAAACATTACAAGGTTTTCCCAAATTATTTTCGGCATTCTTCTCCACTACTATATTAGACTTTGAGATCTATCAGTTATTAGTGTGAAAAATAGGCTAAGTCAAATCAATAAATTATACAAACTAAACAAATTAAGATTGAAAAAATATTAATATGAAGTGGATAAGTATATGGAGAGATTGTGATTAGAATCAACCGTTAAGATATCACTTAGAAATGACAAAGAAAGAATTCATATAACCTAACTTGCTGAAAGTGGAATTCGACAACCAAAAATATGAAAGACTACATTTTTTTATATTATTGATTATTAATAATTGATCGATGATTATTCAATAAATAAGAACAAGAAAAGAGCGCACAGATCTGTTGTTATATAATTAATGATTAATAATTTCTGATTGTAGATTATAATAACAACAAGAAAACGCATAGCAGAGAGATCTGTTGTTGCACAATTGAATCATAACCTGGTTATAGAACTGAACCAAATAATCGAAAAAAACCTGTAAAGTTACATTATTCATCCCTGAATTCACACTGAGGCCGACGGTCCTTTCTGGGGAGAGAAATCCTGTCGAATCCGGGCAAAGGTAAACGATACGAGATTGGATATTTCAGTTTCTGTAACAGACAGTATCAGATAAAAGGCGAATAGGAGGTTTACATAAATAAATTGGCTCGCTACGCTGTGCCATTGTAACCATCGTCTTGAGATGTATGCACTAGACCGCAACTAACTCAACTCTCTCTCCCCCCCCTGGGTGCCCCTGAAACCACCCCCTTTCAACCAACCCCCCACCACCCCTCTGAACCAAACCTCCCCCAATCATATCAACCCAGAAGCTCCCGACCAAATTTCGACCCAGATATAGATAGATACATGTAAAGGACCCCCATGGATATAATCGGAAACATGGATAGCATCCTATTCTGTTTGAAATTGAGCACCTTTGAGCCAGCTAAACCCAAGTTGACGATACCATGGGAATAACTTCGACAAGTCCCTGATAAGGATGATTCAATCCGAAAAACGATACGCTGGTTTTTTTCAAATTATGTTTTATTGAATTACAGAGCAACATTATTGTGGAAGTTTATTTGAATGATGAAACAAGATTGGAGTTTAAAAGACGAAAAAAATCACAATTTCACAATATTAATCGGAATTTATATTAAGAGTATTGTGAATAGGAAAAAAGGGGAATAAATGAATTCAAAGTTCATCTAATTGAATGGATAGAAAGAAAAAGAAGAAATGATTTATAGTATATCTAATAGAATGAATAGGATGTATATAGAACAAAATTATTGTAATTTTCATCAGAGCATTGAAGAATGATTTAAAATCAATAGACTAGACATCTTTGTTCCATCAAGAAGCATCTATATAAATAGAACAAAATTATTGTAATTTTCATGATTTATAGTATATCTAATAGAATGAATAGGATGTAAATAGAACAAAATTATTGTAATTTTCATGATTTATAGTATATCTAATAGAATGAATAGGATGTAAATAGAACAAAATTATTGTAATTTTCATGATTTATAGTATATCTAATAGAATGAATAGGATGTTAATAGAACAAAATTATTGTAATTTTCATCAGAGCATTGAAGAGTGATTTAAAATCAATAGAGTAGACATCTTTCATCAAGAAGCATCTATTACTAATAATATTTTTCGTTGGATCTTGAAACTAATTGAGAGGGCTTTTTAGGATATTATGTTCGCTGCATACAATTTATAAATATTCACACAAAAAATAAGAAATCTAGGAAAATAATTTATTCATAGAAACATCTATTCATGCTCTCCACTAATAACATTATATTGGAACTATTCAATCACTCAGGAATTTGAAAGTTCACATCGAGATCCTTGTTTGAAAAAATTACTCCAATTGTGAGAGCATATCTCATTGAGATGATCGCGTGAGAACACACTAGTTCTCAACGACCTTGAGGAATGATTACCTAGTTGTCTATGAGAGCAACCAAACCACAAATGAAAGCTCTCATTGTACAGTATAGCAAATTATTCTATTCGATCTCCATCACTAGAAAAAAGTAAATGACAGGATAAAGAGTGCAGACCACATTATTTTCAATACATTTGTTCTCATACATTCATTGATCATGAAAGATTATCGATTTATAAGGTTTTTTATGTGGTTCGATCAACCACAAAATCGCTTGGACGATAATAATATTGTACCATTTATGTATACTCTCATTTAAATTGCATTAGAAAACTTGAAAATTGTAAAAAAGTCGTGGAGTTATATTGGGCCGATAGTGGATGCAATCATAAATACAAGTGAGAAAATTCCAGGACAGTTATTACTAACCTCATCCAATTTCAAATTGCTGAACATATATATTTTACGATCCATCAATATGTCCTAGCGTAAATTCTAGCATTTCGATGTTAGAAATTGATTATGACATGATTTGATTAAAATGATTTCATGAAATTGATTATGAATTTGACATGTTCAAATCATCATACTTTTCAACCATTTCACTTCCAGTTTGCATTCTGAAAAAACAGAAGATTACGAACGAGTCACATGAATTCGCATGGAGTTTGAAGGTAGAAACAGATTACAGAAGTAAAGCTGAATCAAGATTAGGAAGACATTAAAACTAAAATAAAAGCATAGAGTATAAATTATGTGCGTGCTAATGTTGGTTTATACAAATCAACAGAACTAGATAACATCAAACGCTCAAATTATATTTTTACAGCCTCACAAAACTTCAAGATCGAAAAAATGGAACCAGTCTTCTCCCAGCGAAATTGTTTCAGAGGCATCCACCTTGTTTCTGATTCGCTGATCAAGATACGCGATATGATAGTCGAGAAAGACATGAGGGCATATAAACCTGTCCGACAGGGAATAATCTGAGACTTCCTTCTTGCTCATGTCAATTAATACTCATTTATAAACATACACATACATGCACACACCATACCACCCCCTTAACATTGGGTTTTTATAATTATTATCGATTTAAAATCTTTTGTCTTTTTCCTTCGATTTTTTTACATACTCAACCGTTCATTCTCTTGATTTTCTTCTCATTCTCTTCAAATCTTCCTTCTAACGTTTTGCTCACCCATTCCTTCTCTTGATTTTCTTCTTGTTCTCTTCATCTTCATATCTTTCTTATTTCTTTCTCACTTTTCCCCAACATTTTTTTCTTTCAATTCATGCGGAATCGTTAATTCCTCCCCATTATCATTTAAATCTCAACTATTATCACCGCTATCCCTCCATCCTGCTTTAGCAACCGTCTTGTTACCCCTCCCTCCTCCCTTCACCATTGAAAAGTCGATCAACCGGCAATTAAAAATTAATTCCTAAAAAATCGATCGACTCACATGTCAGCTTCCAACGTCCGGTGATATAGTATACTTCATCACTGCAAGTTCCAGCATCCAAACCGGTTTTCACCGATAGCAATTCCGCTGTATGAAGCACTTACCGCTTCAATAGAAAGAAACGCTCGCATTGAACGCTGTACTTTTCCTGTCAAACGCGGTTTACAGTTCGCGTTAGTCGAGAAGACATCCCTTTACATATTAAATTTATAATGACGAAGTGTCTTCCCAGCTTGCGCGAACTATAATAATTTTTGCCCCGCTCGAATTGCAGAACGGACAAGCTGCTATCAATTCTACTGCACTTATAAATAACTGGACGCTAGTGGCAGGCAAGTGATTCTAATTAGGCTATTTTCGAAAAAAATTGAAGAGTGCGGCAAAAAATGGAAATACTAGTCAAGATGTTGTTGGGATGAATGATAGCATATCAATTCATCTGTACTTAGGAGTAACTGGATGTGATCGGTAGATAAGTGATTCTAATTGGACTACTTGAAAAAAGGATGAAGAGTACAGGAAAAACACGGAATATTTTGTGATTGAGATGTCTTAATGATTACCTTCATTGCTAGAATAGAAGTATACCCTCATAATCATATTTACATCCTTTCTATCACTATCTGATTACTGTATACTAGAATACTAGAACAACAATAAAATTCCAAATTCATATAGCCTAACATATACTCTTGCCTATTTCATAAGCAATCTGGGATTTCATTCTATACATACAACTTTCAATGGACAGTTTAAAGCAATTATTCGAATAATATATCATCTACTGAATGCTTCAAAGCTCTCAATATTTGGAGCTCTGATTTTAGCTCTTAAAAGCTCTAAAATTTGATTTAAATTTGTGTTAGAAATACTAGTTATATCAATAGTAATTCTCATAATATTTATACAAGTAAAACACTAATTCTTTCTTAGTATATTTGTCATTAGATAAAAAATGTATAAAATTCAATCAAGTTGATGAATAAGAAATTACTCCTCAATTTACATAATAGTCCACATTTTGAGAAGGCAACTATTTTGAAGTGTTAAAAATTTAATAGTCTGTAAACGATGCATTTCGATTCAAGAAGAGCTGAATAAAAATAATAATTGCTCCATTCTCTGCCATTCAATAGCTTGTAGAAGTTGTTAATTGCTTTCTGTCAAATTTATAGAGTGATAATTGCTCTATCGACTTTATCAACAGTTTTATTGAGAGTCTTTCCTGGAATGAAATGAATTATAAATAGGGTTGACCGATCATTTATTTATTTTTATAAAAATACACCTCCATATCGTATTTTTCATTTTCATGAGTTGCTACTGTTCACTGATGTCGGACATCTTTACTTTACTCCAATTATATCAAAGAGAATTCTATTATCGTTCAAATTTTATATAAATTTTAATCTATCTTTTCTGGAAAACTAAACTTTTAAAACGTTCGACCGTATGAAATCTTGAAATTAATGATATTTTCTTTACTTTGAATATTATTTGGAATTTTCCTTTGACGTCCAACGATGCTAATTTTCAAACCTACAACAATTAATCCATTTTCAATTCAGTACTTCCTATCGATTATCACATACTTATCAACTCTTCATCTACCAGCCTACCAGGTGGTTACCATCAACTCTTCTGACACTGGCGGCTTGTGCACAAAAAACAGGTGAAGTGCTCGTATCTTTTACTGTACAGCAGTTCATCTGTTTCATGGGCACGAGTCGCCAGTAACTCTTCATCTGTTTGACGCAAAGGGTGCCAATATCCAAGGTAAACATATACTTTCCATTGAATTTTCAACTAATCATTTTCCTTCTTTCAACAATCAACTGCTTTTGAAACTCACAATTCGTACAAAAAAATGGAATTAAAAATGTCACTTCCATAACTCCTTGTTTGACACACGATTCAACACATTTCCGGAAACCCGGAAAATTCACAAATGTAGGTGTGAAAAGCAGTGGAAACCGGAAGTATGAACATTTTAATCGTTACTCGAGGCAGAATCAGAGAAGAGCAGACAGAATGTGTATGTGATGGGAGGCTTGATTTCCGTATCATTAACGCTGTCACTAGCAGGCTAGCCGACCGGGCAGAACACCATGCAAACTAGTACACAACTCTCATCATCTTACTCTCTCACACTTCATCATTCACCCATAGGCACTCTCATCATCCTTCTCTCTCACACACTACACACCATCAGTCATCCTCTTTTCATACTCTCCCTGGTTGACACACTCTATCATTTACCTTCTATACTTTTTCACTGTACATATCTCTCTAGAGATATACGAGTTATCCTCTCATTTCATCTTACTAAATAATTTTGTCTCACTTCAGATTCTTTACCAGTGTCTAAATCCACCTTATTTTTCCAGAAATTAAGTACAATCCTCTACTCCCTCAAGTTGAATTTGATAATGGACACAGATGAAGTAGATAATGAAAATATCCTTTATTAGGCGAGGTTAGGACTAGAAAGTCCTTTCCACCACTCAACCTTAAACAATCTAGATAATCTAGATCTAATCAACCTGAGATAATCTAGTCTATAATAATTAAACCTAATTTTAACCATTCTTATCCTCATTCTTAACCTCATTCTATATTCCTTACTCATTCTGTTTCTCCATCTATTTTTCAATCACAAATACAATTACACTCTTCTCCTGGTTATCTCACTCTCCATATTAGTTTATAATTCTATCCATGTTATTATACTATAGAGTTCTAAGTACCTCGATGTTGTTTACGAGAAAATTGAACTTCACACTTGAGGCTATTTGAAAATTGATAGATAAAATAAAAATAAAATCAAAACTTCAAAAATAATATAGAATAATATTTTAAAGTTTAAAAGGGTATTTGATTTCTATTTTACGAGAGTATTGTTATTATTTATCATTCGATGTACATGTAATTCCTTATTTTTTAAAAATTTGTTTAAGGGTCGAGTATAAGAGAGGGCCGGCTGCGCCTCAACTTCGCCTCCCACGTTAATAATTGAAATCAGCCATTCTGTTTTCTCTCTCCATTCTCTCCCAGTCCTCTTCTCTGTTTTCTCTCTCTCTATCTATCTATCTATCTATCTCTCTCCTGGCTACAACCTCTATCTGTCTCCTGAATCAAATCCTGAAATCCACCTGCACAGCAAAGCCAGCTAGCATCACCCAGCGACAAGCGAAAGATAAAATGAAACCATCCGTCAATTGTTGCTGACATGGATTTCATCTCTCTCTCACTACCTCGCTCACACACACTCTCTCTCTCTCTCTCTCTCACTTACATTTCCTCTTTCTCATACCCTCTTTGTCTTTTATCCATTCACCACAGTTTTTCACTCTGTCTCATTTTCACTCTCTCTCTCTCACTCCCTAAAGGGAGGGATATCCTTGCATATCCTTCTCCAAGAATGGACATTTTTGTCCAAACTCCGCCATTTCAAGTAGATACATCACAATCATATTATAACAGTAAGAATATTGAATCCTATATATCTGTAATTTAGTAAGTTCCTTGTATATGTATTTCTTATTTTAACCAATCGTGTAATTAGATTTATGTTTAATTTTTAGAATCTAGGATTTAAGATCGTAAATGCTGTACTCTACCTGAATAAAGTGAATAATCTGATCTAATCTAATCTAATCCCTCTCTGTCATTCATCCATCCACCAGTTTTTCAAAAATTTCCACCGGTCGTCACCCACACACACAAATTACACCTCTTTTAATGCACACACGCACGCATCAACATAGATGCGCGGCCAACAATCAGACAGCAGCAAACCACAGCGCTTAGAACTGGGCTTAAAAATCCATTTAGCATACACACCTATATAGTCAGTCTATCCAAGCAAAGATGACAATCTGGCAAGATGGCAAAATGACTCTAGCTCGATCAATGTTGGTTTAACAATTGCAAATTTGGTTTCAAATTGTAGGAAACATTTTGATCTACAATTTGAGACGAAATTGATAATTTTTAAATCAATTTTGACCGAGTCGGAGTCGTTTTGCCGTCTTGCCAGAATGTCTTCTTTGCTTGGACAGGAGGCGGGATGTTTGATTACCGGATTCCAATTTCCGTAGTAGATACTGTTATCACAGCGCATCAAGAGCGCGCGAAATCGATGCCTCATATATCAAACACACTAACAAAAGCGCCATTGTTATCGCATTCGGCCAACACATATGACCCGTGGTCGGAATTAGGCCAGCTACAAATACGCACTACAATGCACTTGGGCTCCTGGTTTCAGTCAATAAAGGGCACTGCTACTATTGGATGTATTTTGGTATAGTATGGAGAAAGATATGGGTGATATTCCTCCCTGTGATGTAACAGCAGCCCCCTGTGATATTCCATAACAGGGATGAAAACTTTTACCAAGATGATCGTTGTTATATTTCAAAATCAGTGCAATATTTTTGAGGTTTTGATTTCTTCTATTTCGCGTATACCACTTTATTCTATTCTATTCTATTCCGCTCATTTTCAATCTAAATTCGAAAAATTTAATATGATTCCTAGGCCGTAAATTATTAATTTGTTCGAAAAGTTATATGATATATTATAAACTCATCAAGGCAACATAAACTTTAACCAAATTAGGGAAAAATATCAAATCAAAAATCAAATTCCTTTTCATAAAGTAATTCATACATTTTATGCAATATCTTATAAGTATACTCTATATTAATGGTAAGTCTGTTTTTTATCTCCCAAATGATTTCAATTCATTTAATTTCGTTCATATGAATGTATCTTTGGATAAATGGAGTGGATAAGAATGGCAATAATTACTAGAATAGGCCAAGTGGCAAAACTAGAATTCATTATCCATGCACTAGTGCAATTACTAGAATGCATAAAGTGGCATCACTGAGCGGGTGAGGTGGGAAAGCGCATAACGGAATTATTATGAATTTTCTATGGAACAGCCGCAAAATTTCCTATGGAACATCTTGGCAAAATACTCTCTGCATAAGACAAAGAGGACGTTGATAACGAGGTAAAACTTATGATATCACTGGAAATTAGAAGAGGGGAAACATTGCATGGAAATAAGAAAATAAGAAATTCAAAAGTATATGATTGGAAAAGAGGGGATGACAGTTGAAAAGAGATAGAAGATGGATGAGGGAGAAGTGAAATGAGGGAGTGAATGAAGCACAAAAGATAGATGAAAAGAGAGGGACGTTGTAAGGGAAAAGACAAAAAGAAATAGAAGGTAATGATATTAATAGGGAAAAATTCAAAACTGCGACCAATTAAATTTTTTTCTCAAACTGAATTTCAAGTGGTAGACATTATTACTAGAGAATAAAAACCATCAACGGTAAAAACTCAATTCAGGAGACTCCCTTGCAAAGGAATATAGACTTTTCAAGTAGAAGGGGACGGAAAAGAAAAGACGGTAATGGCTAGTCTAATGAAACTGATAATAAGAACGAGAGGGAGAATGGAATCGATAAAATGGAAGTTTTGTGCACTTTTGAAGCGTCTTTTAATCTGCTGTAATGCCGTACTTGAAACAACGTTAAGTGCGCCGAATGACATTAATGGATGCCGTTTCGCTCCAATGGTCGCCATATTATTTAACTTGAACAGAAAGAGTTTCTCAAGTTTTTTTGTTGGTATCATTCCAACCATGATTTCCTATTGCCCTGAAAGCTTTTCTACCAACACTTGAGTTTGAGTTTCATTCCTTGTGTCGAAAATGATTGCTTTCAATTCTAATGCTCTTAGTTAGAAGTGTTGGAAAGCTACTTCAAAAAAGTAAACATACTACCTACCGCCTCTCAATCTGAAACTACAGTCGATATGATTCAATTGTTTCAACTGCAGTGATTCTTATCTAATACTGAAACTAATTCACATATTGACACCAATAGACAACCAAATGATGGTCTGGAATTATGAAAAATTCTATCATTGGTTTTCAAAAACAAAAATTTTATCATTGGTTTTCGACGGAGCATGCATGAGGAAAAATATTAACTACATACCAAAATTTGAAAGAGTCCAAGAGTTTGGGTTGGAGTTTTTCATACCTGAAACAAATAAATAAGAAAAAATTCGTGAGATTGTCAAATAAAAGTTAGTTAGATAGAAGTTTGCCACTTGGGAAGTTTTTGTGAGAAATTAAATGTCTCTATTGATTCCGGTGCAAAGATTATTGGGTGAGGTACAGAACTTATTCAGTTAAATGTTGAATCGAATTCTGATTCAGGTATCAATATAATCAAATTTTTATAGCAGCTTCTCACCAATCACCTTTTTGTTTCACCTAATACTCGAAGCCTATCATGCCGTAATATACTATCACAAAACCATATTGTGTAATACAGAAGACTTCTGTAATAATACAGAATAATTAATTCAGAAAATTGTTTAATGGAAGTGGCTCATTAAATTAAATTAATTAATCAAACAACAAACGGACTGCTGAGGTAGGAAGTTGTTATTATTCCATACAAGCGTCTCTCACATTCTCGTCCTTATTTGCTCCTCTGATTTGAAACCAGGAAATTTTCATCCTAAATTACTCTCTCTCAGATTTCCTTCCTGAAATTTTATCCTGGTTTCCTCCTCAGATTCCCTCAAACATCACTGCGATAAATACATCTTTCACGAACAATATTGACGCACACAATTGGAAAAATGTAAAATAGGAGCGGATTTGTTGAAACAATTGATTTCAGTGCGTAGCCAGCCAACAACGAAACAGTTTCACTCTATTTAATGTAACTTCCGACCTTGGATACAATGTATTTCATATTTTAAACGTGTTATATAAAGTTAGAGGTTAGATTTGTTGGAGAATATGAGCGTCGACAAAACTTTGAGAACGCAGCCACGGCAAACGCACAATTGGATAAATAGTCTTGTTTTCGTTTCCGTCCGCCATTGGCGCTGCAATCGTTGGTCTAAAAATTCCCGCGCCGCCGCCATTAATTCAAAGGCAACGACAAACAACGGCCAACTGGCATCTTTTATTCATTGCGCTTCTGTACGACCGCCACGAAAAATATGAGGCTTTCGCGGACCAAATGCTGCTGCGTGCGAACTTAGATCTGTATTACGTCGGCCAATGAATTTTTAAAACGGAAACAGCTCTAGTTTTTCCTGTGCTAGTTTGCCGCTAACAGTGATGGCAGTCGAATCACAATCTGGACGCTAAATTACTTGAATTGATGTAGCTTCCTACCCAACACAACACTAATAAGATGAGGGGTACAATGTATTCCAACCCGCAAGTTACCTCAAATTTAGTACAGTGGACTCTATAATCGAATTGATGTAACATCCAACTAAACACAACACTAATAAGATGAGGAATACTATATATTCCAACACGAAAGTTACATAAAATTTAGTGTAGTGGAAGAACATTTTATCCGGCTTTGAACGTTCATTGGACTCAAGTGGTAGCCTACTATAGTCTGTCCAAGCAAAAAAGACCCTCTAGCAAGAAGAGAAAATGACTCCAGCTCGGTCAATAGTGGTTCAAAAAATATTGATTTGGTCTCAAATTGTAGATCAGAATGTTTTCTACGATTGAGACCAAATCAATAATTGTTGAACCAATATTGATCGAGCTGGAGTCATTTTCCCATTTTGCAAAAATGTCTTCTTAGCTTGGACAGACTATATACATGACAACGCTTTTAAAGCGCCATTTTTAAAAAGCTGCCGACGAAAATTAATATCACCGGCCATTGATGAAGTGGTGAAAAGTGATACACTCATCACTGCACCCAAAACAAATTACCATTCTACAACAGGTTTTCAAAGCGGGAATATAATTTAATAAAACACTCATCTCGTATTACTTGTTCAGACACAAACTTTCATGGTTTTAGTATTTTGTACGGTAAATTAGCGACGAGTGAAAGGAAATTAATTAGATTATTTGTGTGTTCACAGCCAGCTTTCATCTTGCAGACGTATTCATCCATTGAGGAAGGATATAATATTATCCAGAATTAATGGAAATACTATAGATATAGTGAGAAAGATATATTCATCCAGTATCTCAACAAAACGTTTTCATCAGCTCAATGGAAAATATTCTTGTCGATGAAAAATATTCTTCGAAAATATTTACAACTTGTAACAATAACAATATTTTGAAAAAGATATACCAATTTATTGATTCTTAAACATGAATGGATACATAAATTTTTCTTCATCATTGTAACACCTAGTAATAATGAGTTATTAGGTATTAATAAGTTATTCTATTTCAACTTAAATTGATTCTCATGATGACGGTATGAGACGCAAATATATTTGAAATCTATAGATTTCAAAATCAAGACTAGTGAGTTTAATTTATTGAGGAAATATCATAGACAAGATTGTACAAACACCAAATATCATCTGTTGATGATATCTTACAGCAACCACCATTCTATTAGGAAACACTAGTGAAACAATGTGGTACGATTCAAAATCAGTGGCACTCTATGAATACGCCCAGTGCCGATAAGATACTCACACATCAAATAGAAAAACGAATGGCTTATAACAATCCTATCTGATCTCCAAAAAAAGGAATGAATGTTTGAAAGGAAGACCGGACAGCTATCTTGAAAGGGTTGTGAGGGGAGGGGAAAGGGATGCGATCTATTTCTAATATGTTTCTCAATATCGGTTGTGAAATCTCTGGAGACTGAGGCAGCTACCACAAGAGATATCTATCGAAAGGGGTGTGAGCGAGGCGAGGCGAGGCAGGACGAGGCAAGGCGAGGCGAGGCGAGGCAGACGCTTTGTGTTCCCCACAATCACCCAAACAGTTACGCAAGCCATATGTGCCCGATAAAAAGAAGTCGCAGCCCTACATCCTAAGCCAGATGGCGCTCCGCTGGTGTTCTGTTGAATATTCAAAGTACCAAAACGTCACTCTTGTCTATAATAACTTTCATTATCGTTTACACAAGTCCTCTTGTTGAGTTTCCTGAGAGTGGTGATAAGAATCTGTTCCAAACAAAATCTAGATTTCACTGTGTTGAGCATAGAAATTGTGGGTTTACAGTAGTATGATGTAATCTTTGTATTTTTATTTTTGCTCAAGATTTATCAATTGCTATTTATAGTGTACGAGAATTTCTCAATTTTTATCCAAATTTCATTGAGCTTGGCAAAGAAACAGCTATGTTTAGTTTATGTTTAACAGCTATGTTTTATCAGCTTAGTTTAGTTTGTTATTTATAAAGTTTACAATTGATGGAAAACTGATTGAAATTTTGAAGTAAAAATGAATCGATTTGCTATTACCACTATAACAATGCTGTTATTATGTTGATATAAAATAAGATTGATGTTATTGATTGAATGAATTGAATTCTTCAAGAACGTAATAAATCGGAGAATCAGAATTTCAGATTCAACGGAAATTGTAGGTCCAATATTGATAATGTAATATTCTGAATTGCACAATGGATTGTGCAAGAATGAACAATATATTGCAGTATTTTTAATGGACACTTTTCATCACGGCCAAATGGACAATCATCAAGGATTAGGATGAGTTAGAAGTGAGAGATTATAATGTAATTTCAATTCCTGTGGATTAAATTTGCTGGAGGCTATGTTCCAAACTTTTCATTGAAATAAATCAAGATTGAGAGGAATGTCCAGTTATTTTTGGAAACCGATTGAAAAGCAGGTTTGAAATTTACTGCTTCTAAATGAGACCATCATCACAAATTGTTTAGTTATTTCTTGAAACAAATTGAATAACATGTTCAAAATTTACTACTTCTAAATGAGATCATCACCGTTGAACCAACTCTATCCAGATATATCTATTACGTTGCGGAGACAAAATGACAAGGTCGGGTTGGTGGTTCAATATAGAGAGGCGGCCAAGGTGCTCCAGAGTGCTCGAGATGATTCAATTTAGGCTTGGAAGGCGGAGGCAGATGTGAAGAGAGGTATAAACTAGCTGACATCTTTTGAAAAAATTGTGTCCAGAAGATGGAAAGGAAGGAGAGAAAGGAGAGGAGGAAGAGGAGAGGAGGGAGAAGAAAAAAATAGGAAGGTGAAGAAGACATCGGACACTGTTTTGGGGAGGTGGTCGAGTGGCTAGCCAATTTTTAACTCTAATCAGAGAGGATCGTTTGGGGTAATTGGTTCTAGAGAGGATGCTGAGGAGTAGAGTCTAGAGTGGACAGGCGCTTTGAACTCTAAAACGCGCTTTTTATCCTTGCCCGCTTCCTCTCCTTTATCCTTTTTCTCGGTGGCCACTTCCTTTGCACAATACTTCCCAGCTTCTTCTCTAGATAAACGCGTCGAGGACGCTCTGAGAGCAGAAGCGGTCATTCGGGACATGTTCGTCTCGTCAACTTTATGTTCTGTCCACTCTTCACAAGAAAAAGACGTCTCCTTACTTGCCCACCCGCTTTCAAGGGCCAATATATTTTCCTTTATAGAATTTTTTATATCGTACACGTCCAGACTGGCTTCATCTTGGTGATTGGATATATTCTTCTCTTTTTCTGCCAAGAGAGAAGCAGGGTATTCGGGCGCATGATTAGCTTTTCTTCCAGCACTGGTAAGCCAGATAAATCTTAACAAGTTCAATTCAGCATTATCTCACTGATAACTGGGATTTCAGTCATCTCGTTTACTCTATGTCATCTGAGAAAACAATCAACGTCTTCTAGATCAGACCAAGTGATTTCTTCACACTAAACTGATATATATGATGCTCATCCACCAAATAAGGGACAGGATTTTGCTTCTTATCAAGTTTTGACCGTAGATAATCATTTCGACTTTCTACTTCTATCAAGACTTTTATTATTGAAACTAATCGAATAATTAAATCTACATAAATAGTAATAGCGAAAAAATGTTCTGTACAAATAATAGAAACCACCGATGATTCTCATTGAGTGAGATAAGACTCAACAAAGTATATATCGACGAATGTAACTGGAGATAATAATCACAAAGGATGTTATTTTCGTATAAAAATTCAAATGTTTCCTTTATTTTAGGGCAACTTTATTACTGTTCAAATGTTAATCACAGTATAGAACAAGGCTCATAGAACATCAATAAATTTGAATTTTTGTTTTAAATGTTAATCACAGAACCCTTTTTCAATTGTTTTTATTCATGCATAAATAAAAACAATTGAAAAAGGGTACTGTGATTGACATTTAAAACAAAAATTCAAATTTATTGATGTTCTATAATGAGCCTCATCGCTAAACAAAACTAACAAAGCACTTGTATTCCATTCAGTTCTTTCGAGCTTTGTCTGTGCCTAAGAACAGTTCCTCATGCCGAACTTACACAAGAACATAATCAAAGATACTTATCAACAAACCAAGGTTATTACAAGGCTATTATAACCTTGCTAACTAACCATATTAGCATACTTCAGAATGCTGTGCTTGCGTTCAAGATGTCAAGACGGTACTTAACAGAGAAAACCTTAATAGTCGAGTTCAAGCACAATATTGAGAAGACTATGCCAATCAAGGTACAAAGTGAATGAAAGCGATTAACAGAATAACAAGCAGTGCATTGGTTGTGAATAGAATCAGACATCATAGACATCAGTTGTGAATAGCATTAGACATCGGTTGTAAATAGCATCCTACATCAGCTTTCGCGATCTTCGTACTAACCACAATTCAGTACGGCGGAGTTTGCCCTATTATAATGGGAAGGTTGACACAAAAGCAGGCTTAGTACTACAGAGTGTACGGGGAATGGAGCACAAGATTCGGTGAATCTCTCGGAAGTCGGTTTGGAACCGCTGAAGACACACGCTGCAGTTCATTTCAGGCGTCTTGCGGTCGAATTTCGAGGTTGTACCGGGAAGAATTTTGGGGTTGAGGGAAGAATTTTGGGGTTGAGGGGAAGAATAGAATACTTTTGGGGAAACGTCGACCTAAGTGACGAGCCGGGGGAAAGATTCTGCCGTGTGGAAAATGAAGAAGGGCAAAATGCAAAGTGGGGTGATCGTTGGGGGGAGGGAAGGGGGGGGATTTGAGAGAATGAGCCGGGACGAAAAAAGAAGCCGGGCATGCGGAAGAGGAAATGGGAGACGAAACAAGGCAAAGAACATTTCTGGAGGGTGTCGCGGTTTCTGACAAGATTTGGGGGGGGGGGGGGGTTGGAAAAATGTCAATTGAATAGTTTGCAGGAGCGACCCAGGAAAGCAGCTCCCCACACCCCCTCGCACTGATCTTCGGAAGAGTGCAGAGATTGCAGGCTCATTCCCCTCCCTCCCACTACCATTCACCCACAAACCAACCATTTTTACCTCTCAATCCCTTCTTTGACATGCTTTCTCTAACCTCTCACATACGCGACTCAAAGCCAACCAACCCTCAACCGAGAGAGCCCCTACTAAGGTCTGTCCAAGCAGAGAAGACATTCCGTTAAGATGGGAATTGTCTCCAGCTCAGTCAATAATGGTTACAAAAAATTAAATTTGGTCTAAAATTGTAGAACAGAATGTAAAATACAATTCAAAAACAAATATCTAATTTTTAAACCGATATTGACCGAGCTGGAGTCAATTTCCCATCTCACCAGAATGCCTTCTCTACTTGGACAGGCTATACTACGTGTGGCATCACTGTTCGTTCTCCACAAAGTAAAAAGTTTGCAAAGAGACTCCCCACAGAATCGTTTGTACGTATCGCATCCCTTCTCTGGCTGCAACTATAAGACGCCTTATTAAGTACAAATATGGTATAAAAGGATCCGATGCTGTAATCCACAGAGCATTTTCATTCGCTCCAACCTTTCATAAGCACCTACAGAAACAGACGAAAAATAAACATTGACATTTCCTGATATTGCAACAACGAATATTGCGGAATAATATCTATTTAGCACAATGTTTGTTCTCTTATGATTAAATCATCATTTCTTTATTGAGTAATCATGAATAAAAGAATACACCAGGCAAAGTCCAAAACTGATTTTTGTGAAAACAAAAATCAGGTTATGTGATATTTAACACTTATTTTTACTACTTTCACACGAAAATTCCAATGAGAGATTTTTATTTGTATTTTTGATGTTGAAATTAATTTAATTACAATAAAGATACAAACAAGAATACCAATTAAAAATAAATTTAAAACTTTGAAATCATGGAAGAGTATGTTTCAGTTACAGGACTATTTCATGAATTTTTTTGAATTTGTGATTCCAAAACTAACATGTCTGCTAAACATAGTAAGAACATAGATGTACTAAGTGCTCTAAAAGTCTAAAGTGCTTACTCACACACCTCTCACAAGTAAATAGATTCCCCTGTTTCCCAACTTTAGATAGTATTCTGCTTTTTCCCAACTTCCAGTACTATGGATAGGATTAATTCGGAACGTGCTATTACCTAGGAAAAATTAGAAGGTGGTTACTGATCGCTGCTCCTGCTCCTAGATAGAGCATAAACGAGCCCCGAATCGCAGCATTTTGGGATCGAGCTGGAGCTGCATGTCAGAAAAAGAGTAAAAAAAAAACAGTCTCCTAGACCAAAAGGTTTGCAGACGTGCTGAAAAATCCTCGAGGGAGAGATAATTTTTGCAGACGTCCAACCCCCTCAGATAAAAATGTATCGGAAGTCGACGCTGCGCCGTGTATTCCAACTGGGAGTACACAACTTGTGCATTTCGACGCTGTGTTCGTTCGGTTTGTACCTGTCCACGGTACAACATTCTCTCATATAACGTATGGCAGATGCTCAGTTGATATTCATGATCGGGAAATTCAATTTAAAACAAAACGATGATTTATATAATCAATTGATTTTTCTTCGTTCCGTTTCTAAAATCCACCATCAATCAAAAATTTTCCAACATTGAGCCTCAGACTGTTTTTTGAGCGTTGTCAATTCTCTACTTCTCACTTATTTCACCTGATAATATTATTGTTACATTGAAGAATGAAACTACAAGAGAGATCAATTGTAGAATGACACCAGCTCGGCCTAAACGCTGATAATAATGGATGAATAAATTGAGCTTTATTTTCCCTCAATTTCTGTATTGGGCCACTTAATGAGAACTTTTTTTCATAGGTTTCAGTTTATAGTAGTTTGGCACTGTTCCAAACTAATACAGTCTAGTTGCTACAGTCATAGGCTATGATTATTCTACATAGTAGATGAACACTAATGTATAATGAACACTAGAAGGTTTTTTTTAATTAGGTTGCTAATGGGAAAGAATGGATGATACTAAACATATAATAACTTGTTACTTTCGTTTTATAACTTTTTCAATAGCTTTCTTGTAATTGCTGAATAGAAATTGAAATTTGGACTAGAGATTTGTCTGACATTGTTTAAATTTGAATGTTCCAGTTCTACGATTTTCAAGTTCTTCTCGTACACCTTGTTTAAATTTGAATGTTCCTGTTCAACGATTTTCAAGTTCTTCTCGTACACCTTTCTGTATTGTGAACTTCCCTTTTAAATAATACAAATAGGAATTCTGAACATGAATTTCATAGTCAATTCATCATTATTAGATAGTCAACTTGAGATATTTTCACCAAGTCACAAGGTTAAAATACATTCTGCTCTAGTTAATGAGAGCACAGGTGAGCTAATGAAGAATGCACTTTACATTAGCTTCAAAACACTGCGACAAGAATACACACACAGAGGCTATTCAGTCACCTTTGTTATCCCACGTAATAGAAGAGCGATGCCCTAAAAACCCCCAACTGAACCCCCCCCCCCTCTAACCAAAAACCACGAACCCTCTAAGAGAAAACAACAAAATAACGTGGACCGTAATTAAGTGTGGGACAATGGGGTGGTTGTGGGGTAAGGGTGTTGTGGAAGAAGGTGCAAGGGGGGAAAAGGGGGAGTCAAAAAGGGGGGTCAGAAAGACGCGACTTTTGACGCGCTCGACCATCCATTATTGTTCTTGTCTAGTCTGACCAAGCAAAGAAGACATTCTGGCAAGATAGGAAAATTACTCCAGCTATTAAATATTAATTTAAAAATTATAGATTTGGTCTCAAATTGTAGAAAACATCTTGATCCATGATTTGAGAGTAAATGTATAATTTTTGAACCGATACTGACCGAGCTGGAGTCATTTTCCCGTCGTGCCAGAATGTCATCTTCGCTTAGACAGACTATAGTTTGGGACCCCACCGCCGCCGACGACTTGCTACGAGCCGACAACTAAAGGCCTGCCCAGTTTACTAAAACGGTTACAGCCTTCTCATTTAATAGCCTTTGTGTTTCAAACCAGCCACCCCCAAACCCCCAACACCCCTTTGACGCCCAAATAGCGCCGTTGTACGTGTGCTGTGCACATCTTTTATCTTGCATCAGATTCGCTTATATCCCTGTCACCAATTCACAACTTTGTGACCCACCTGAACTGCAATTCAATGTAGACTACAAGAAGAATATTTGTATGATTTTAGAAGAGCAAGTGATGTTAATAGGTTATCCCATTTCAGAAATAAAATTATTATTGTTTTGTGAAGTGAATTTTAACTGCCATACTTGTGTCAAGAACTTATTGAAACAAATTAATATTCTCATACAGGGTCTCCTATAAGGAAACAAATACTTTATTTTTCAAGGAAATTGAAGACATTTCAAATTATTTAAGGAACATTCTTAAAAATATAGAAATTTCAGAGTTCACATGAATAAGATCTGAATAATAATCATGAATAATAATCTGTACTAGTTTTTCTAGTGCTTCAACTTTTTATTGAAATATATTCCAACTCATTCAAGTTCAATTGTGGCAATTTCTTATAATTGTTAGAGAATAATATCGAGGAAACATTATTTTTCCTAATATCGAATAATTGAGGAAGACAAGATTATGTAGTAGCGTATAAAGATGATGGAAGAGAACAGATACAGATCATTGCAAATTCTATCAAGTCAGACTTATAGCTCTGACAAAATAGTACAGAAACGATATATAGTGTAATTCACTTGGAAAATGATAAAATGCAGTACGAGAAATAATATTATATGGTTTCTAAATTAATTTTCGTTACCAGCAAAACCTTATTATATTGGTTTGTGATTAGTTTTAATACATCATTGGTAAATCGTAATTGGTGAAGCAAGTGATTGAAAGATGAATCTTGATTTGGTCCATTCCCAAACTACTTTGCTAGTAACAAACCAAAATTTAGTTATCGGCCTAGTTATAAGAGAATCTACGAGTTCGGTCTCATTTTATCATAGCAAAGTTGTATTAAATTCCAAATCAAGCCTCCAAAGCTTCCGAAGTTATTCAATTTGAATGTGAAATTATGTGATTGATAACTCTCAACTCGCGATCTCTTTGAGTAACGAAATTACCGGCTCCAGCAACGACTGAGCAAATTAATTTCGAACCATAGGCCGGCTGAATGTGGAATCGGAGTTGGAGCATGCAAGAGAAACAGAATATTTGATTCACTCAGCGTTGAAAGTTTACTCGCCGTCTCAAACGTCCAAATCATCATCAATTATTTAGTCCTTCAAAAATGATTGAGTTCAAAGTGACTACTTCAGTACGGGAGCCAATCTCTTCCTGAATCGGTAAATGGAGTTCAATAGATGAGACTCAAGGATGTCATAATCGAAGTACGTATACCAGCTTTCCCAGCAGAAAGCATTATTTGAGAGATTCAATAATTTGGAGAATAAATACAAGTGAATACTCTGAAACTTCCATGTGGCCATTGCTTTAAAAAATTTATTATTTTTACTATGAATAATGTAAGAAAGTGGAATAAAGATTTTTTAATTATTTTTATTATTATTATTACTCTGAAACTTCTAAGCCTCTATTGCAGCTATAGTACCAAAGAGAACGTGAATCCTTCCTTCTCTGAAGGACCCATTCAAATCTCCAGCTGAATATTTTGAATTTGCAGTTAATATCAGGGGTTTTATAAGCATAAAAAGGTTGCGTGCAATAAATTAATCTATATTATAACAAGGTACTATTACTTGTAGGTAGTAACGAAATTATGATTAAGTATTCAAATGATTAACCTGGAGCCGTGAGTTGTGTAGTTGATTTCGAGAAGTTCTAATTGCTCAATACTGCAATGAATTATCATCCCCTTGAAATTTTCCTCAAGCACTGAATTGTGTCTACATAGATTTTAAAAGTACCAACACCTATCAAATTTAGCAAATTGTAAACTTGAAGCACTTAATCATGTAATACATATATTTTAAAATTACCAACAACTTTCAAATTTTGCAAATTGCAAATTCTCCCAAAGTACTCAATTGTGTCATTTTATAAGTTTCAACTGCTTAGTACTGCAACGAACAGCCATTTTCCAGAACAGTGTAATGTGTCCTAGATTTCAAAAATAATCTCAAAAACAATCGTAAACTACCCTCCGAAACACAAAACTCTAGTGTTGTAAAGTGTTTATTCGGATGACAGAAGTTTTAAACCGTACATAAGAGCAGTTATATTCAGGTGTCGTAACGTTTAGAACACAAATAAAGAGTCGTAACATTTAGAACACAAGTTAAGAGTATAGAAGAGCTAGTGCCTGTGTCTAGTGTCAAGTTCTGACTGCTCAAATGTGAGATTAAAGTGCACATAGAGTGGATTAGTCTGTCCAAGCAAAGAAAACATTCTGGCAAGATGGGAAAATTACTCCAGGTAGCTCAATATTCGTTTTAAAATAATAAATTTAGTCTCTAATTGTAGATTAGACAATTTTCTACGATTTGAGACTGAATTGGTAATTTTTGAACCAATATTGATCGAGCTGGAGTCATTTTCCCATCTTGCCAGAATGTCTTCTTTGCTTGGACAGACTATAGTTGGCACACACCAAGAGTGGATTGCCGCTTGATACGTTTGTTGTTGTCACATTAAGCTTCTAACGTCTGATAATAGCATATTTTATTCGCCGGAGGTTTAGTGCCGATCATAACGCTAGAAGCTCTCGCGTTCACCTGTGCTCCATGCACTAAAACGTCGACTAGGCGCGCAATAAAGTCGCCGGCTCACAGTCGTTGCATTGCTGCATGATAGCTCAATATTATTGCAAAATACGTTTGTAACGCGCAAAAGCTAGAGCGTTTTTGAATAGCCTACGCTCGCTGTTTCAACGACTGTAAAGATGGCCGTGTTTAGCCCGAAACGCATACATTTTATTCCAGATGGTGAGCATCACTATGTCTCTGATTTATATCATACATGTCTTTCATTCATATTTATAACAGTAGACTGAAATTAGTGTGCTGAAATGGCTAGTATAGTAGTAAGTAGATTTTAAATAGGAATAATGGCTAAATTTACGTGCATCAAATGGCTGCCTTCAATTAAACCTAGGAGGGCGAAGTTAGGGCGCAGACGGCACTCTCTTACACTTAAGGAGTGAATGAATAGAATTGGAAAAAGTGATGTTCAATAGGAGAAAAATTTATTTTTTTCAGGTGTTTTTGAAACTTCTACTTCTCCAAAATAAGGTGAAACCCATACTCAAATTTCAATGTTAATACATCATTTCATCATATTGACGACTTCCTCCAGTGGAAACGTCTACTTTCTACTTATCCATCAAGGCCCATTTCTATAATTCTAAAAAGAAGGTAAATTCCTTTTGAGAACTTTCAACTTCTCAAATTTATAAAGTAAACAAAAAAACCGAACCTCCAGAAATAGTGGAGTCTGAAATTGGAGATAACTGTTAACTTCACGGATCAAAATCCAGGAAATAGTCAATTGGATTATGGAAGGGAACCACCAAATCAGCTAATACCTAACTATTTCACATGAGATTTTCCTCAAACCAAGATAACTAGAGCGACTACACAACGTTTGTGCTTGTGGCAGTAAATAGAAATAATCATAGACAACAAATTCAGGGAGAAAGACCTCATTGCACTCAATACTTATTGCCATTTACCGCGACTAGTACATTCGAAATCACTGACAAGTGGATGGAAAATGAAGTAGTTTTGGTTGGCGGCGGCAAAATGAGATGAGATGGCAGAAGGGAAGGCTAATGTTGACGATTAGAGCAAATGTAAAAATTAAATACACGTTGGGAGCGAGCTTCAAGTGCAACGCAGGCAGTGGAGAAATGAGATTTGAGGAGGAAATCACGTAGAAAATTGGAGTTAATCTTTAAGCTGGGTGTATAGTCTGTCCAAGCAAAGAAGACATTATGGTAAGATGGGAAAATAACTGCAACTCGGTCAATATTGGTTCAAAAATCTTAAACTTTGTCTTGAATTGTAGATCAGAATGTTTCCTACAATTTGAGACCAAATATAAAATTTTGAATCAATATTGACCGAGCTGGAGACGTTTTTCCATCTTGCAAGAATGTCTTCTTGCAGACTATAATCTTTAACCCGGGTGTAGCTAGTGTCCTGCCAAGCAGGTATTTTTCAACACGCTATTGTGGATAACACTATCTTCTCTCTTAGTTGATGACGAGCTAGTGGAAAATATATCGGAACCGGTTATAGGATAGTAGTCCAGAATCATTTTTGCTCTCTAACTGACAGTAATCGTCGATGAAAAAAATGTTTTTCGTACCGGAGATAATAAGTGCAGAGCAGCTGCATGCAGCTGATAATCAAAAGAAGGCAGAACCGCGACGATCGCTGAGGAAACGGAAACTAATTCTTAATGACGTCAAATGACCGCGCAAGCTTCAACATCTTGCCGTTCACTAATTCCATACAATTAGCGCTACATTCGACAATCAAAATTCCACGGAAAAATTACAGTTCATGAGAAGAGGCTCAAAAACTAGTCAACGGAGTGTGGTACACACGCTGATGTGTGATGATGTGAGTCTGAACTCTCAGACACTCCTCCGATGGTCTGCAGAGCGTACATCAGTGGCCGTTCAACAGACAACAGGCGCCTCTACATGTAATAACCATCAAAAATGCAGAATAGCAATCTATTTCTTCTAGGAAAACTTCAATTTCTGTTATTAGCTATCTAGATCTTTGATTGCTTGATGTAATTTATGTTGTAGAGCATCAACATTTTTATGTCCATTTCTACCAGAGAAGATAGATTTTTGTAATCAAATCATCCAAGTATTTTTTAAGCATTGCAACCGGATTTCTGTTGTGAAGCATTAAGCCTAAATACCAGATTTGACTGAGAAGACTATAAAACTACATTCCAAGTATTAGTATATTTATTTATTCGTAATTGGTACACCAACATAGTCTCATGAAGGTCTACTTATTGAAACTATTAGAACACTGAGTGGGGGAACAATATCACGATCTGATACAGTTGATATGGGTAATTCTAAATGAAATGGTTGATATGGAATTAGAAACCATATAATAAGCTGGTTTGAAAACAATACTATACAATGTAGCTGTTAATGGTTCATCACACCAATTTTCTCAATAACTTTGCTAAAGATGTCCGATTTTTTCTAGATCACAAACTTCTTATTCATTATCCGTTATCATATCAAGTGTTTATTTATAAGTGTACACTATTGAGTGTTTATTAATGGGCAAGTTGATTAGCAATAAACTGATAGATTGTTGAGATAAAATTATGTATTTACGTATTTATTTACGCATTATGTATTTGACTTTTTGTTTGTATTTTTCCCACCTCCACGTCCTATCAATACCACATTTTACTCAATAATTCATTACTTAATTACATCATTTTCAATTATTTGAAAATTACTCTCTGAGATTTCCATCATTGCAAAAATAATAATTATTATCATTGCAGTAAAACACCAGCTCCTCATTATCGCTTTTCAACAACTACACAAATTCACTGACATTGGTCAACGATTGCAATAACAATGTGGACTGCAGAAAAAGATTCCATTGACTCAATCACCTGTTTTATATTCTGTTGACAGACTCCCTGAATCTTCCTGTGACTGCGGAGAAAAGTAGAGATAACAAGAGAGATGGGAATAAGATAAAGAGGAAGATGAGAAAGAAAAAAGAAGAAGAAGAAGAGAAAGAAAAAGAAGAAGAAGAAGAGAAAGTAAAAGAAGAAGAAGAAGAAGAAGAAGAAGAAGAAAAGAAGAAGAAGAAGAGAAGAAGAAGGAGGAGGAGAAGGAGAAGGAGAAGTAGAAGAAGAAGAAGAAGAAGAAGAAGAAGAAGAAGAAGAAGAAGAAGAAGAAGAAGATGATGATGATGAATGATGATGATGATGATGATGATAGAAGAAGAAGAAGAAGAAGAAGAAGAAGAAGAAGAAGAAGAAGAAGAAGAAGAAGAAGAAGAAGAATTATCGAAGGAAGTTGTTTGAGAGTGGACAAGTGTGAGAGGGATTTGTGATCGCTTCATTGTATTCTATGTAACTTTCAACTGGGAATACATTGTATTCCTCAACTCATTAGAGTAACGTCATGTCGAAAGTTACATCAATTACAGTGTAAGAAGGAAGGGACTGACCGGAAAAAGAGAATCGGTACGGGTTTTCATTAAGGTTCCAGTTGCACTGTGTCATTGTCGTTGTCGTTTTTATCAGACTGCGTTTTCCTTCAACGAAAACGACAACTGAAACAAGAGAGAAAGAAAAAAGTGGACACGTTCTCACGCCCGAATCGGAAGTTACGTCGATACGCAATCAGTCGTCGTCGGCCGGCTTTTTCTCATCTTGATTCCTTTTCCAGTTCATAAAAGATTGCTCGTTAGTTATTAAAAGAGTCGGAGGATTGGATTCAGTCTTCCAGGTTTAATCGAGGTTTGTGCCGTCTCTGCGGTCCGGCTCTATTGAACGACTTGTAATGTTGTTCCTCCGACAGAGATTCAATCTGCTAGAACACGGTTGCTTGTAATATAAGGGGATGTCTAGCTGATGCCAAAACGTTAGCTGGTTCGTTCGTCTCTTGAGTATGATGTAACCTTTCAACAACTGATGTGAAGCATTTATTGTCCCTTTCGATTTCAAAAATATCGTCTCTACAGTAGTATAGGTATCATTACTTCATAGCATTTGTAGAATTGTAATAACATCCTATTTTCATTTGATTTTATCGAAGTCTGAATCATATGGACGAAGTCTAATGTGATATGGACATGACAATCATTAGATAGAGCAAAAGAGAGTGATCATAATGAGAAATACAAGACGCAAATTACATGTATAGTCTGACCAAGCAAAGAAGAGCCTCTTGCATGATGGGAAAATGACTCCAGCTTGGTCAATATTGATTTTAAAATTATCAATTTGAACTCAAATTGTAGGGAACGATTTGATCTACTATTAAGACCACATTTATTATTCTTCAACAAATATTGACCAAGCTGGAGTCATTTTTCCATCTTAGAATAATCAATCCATTTTTCGGAAAATCAAGTAATCTTCATTTATTGATGAATAAAAGAGTGACAATGAATAGAAGAGTAATTTCCATTTGATGGGAAATAAACATTTTACTATTCAATTTTTCAAAGTTCAATAACAAATTGATATTAATATGAGGCTAAGGCTGAGCACAAACTTAAATTCAATCTGAAAAATTACGGCAACGATCAATTCAGGTTATGAACTGCATACTATAATCAATTTAATCATTATTCTATAAACAATCAATTGATATCACAGAAAATTATGAAATTCCAGTAACCGGTTGAACAAGTAGTGGATGCAAATACCACCCCAGGCAATGAGCTAAATAAGTTCAAAGATAGCCATTATAAACAGTGTAGCAAGTGGACAACCGGATCTCTTCCACATTCTCCTCATTCTAGAACTGTTTTCTTTCTTCATCTATTCGCTCTATATCGTTCTATTCTTTTCTTCGCTTTCGCCTTGTTTCCTCTCAATCCTATCTTTTATATATTCTTTTATCCTATCGCATTTTCCTCTTTCTCCTCAACTTTTTCTCATAATTTCTCTTCTATTTTCTTATTTCCGTTACCAACCTTTTTCCATCTTCATCTCTTCTCCAATTTCACTTTTCACCCCATTACACAGAAATCTTCTTCATCTCATTTTCACTATATTTTTTCCTTTCGCAACCGCCGTCTTCCTATAAACATCTCCTCTTTCCTTTCAACCATTTCCTTTCCTTTTCGCTCCGTTCTATCTCCAATTTTCTTCTCCTTATCTTTCGCTTCAGTCCGTTCCTCTTTCTTCGATTCATTGTTTTCCCCTTCTCTTTTTCTCCTTTCTCAATTCTCTATCCTTATTTTTTGCTACAGGTTTTTCCTAGGTCTATTTCCCTTCTATTTCGATCCAGTTTTTTCCAGTTCTATTCTCTTCGCAACAGTATTTCCCCATTTCTCCCTTTTTTGCTCTAGTTCTCTTTTTTCTCCATCCTCGGCCACCCCATCTCCTTCTTTTTCGCTAAAATCTTCTCCAGTTCTGTTTTCCTCCTACTCCCATCCAGTTCTCTTTTCCTCTCCTGTTTGCTCCATTTTCCCCATTTCTCGTTTCTTCTTTTCCGCTCCTTATTCTTCATCCTCGGTCACTTATCCTTCTTTTTCACTTCACTGTTTTTTTTTTTTAAGTTATTTTTCAGTTTGCTTTCTTTTCCTTATCTCTAGTTGCAAACTTTATCAGTTCTCTTCTCCTCCTTATCCTCTCAAGTTCTTATCCAGTTCTCTTTTCTTCCCTTCTTCGCTCCAGTTTTTCCCAGTTCTCTTTCCCTTTTTCCGCACCATAGTTCTAACCTCATCTTCTCTTCGTTCCAGTTCTTCTTATCAGTTCTATTCACTCTTCTCTTCGCTTCACCTATTCCCCAGTTCTCCTTCCTCCTATTTCGCTCCAGTTTCGTTTTTTTCTCTCGTCTTCAGCCATCAACCATTGATCAACGCTGGTCTGACTAACGCCAGCACTTGTTCTGAAGCTGACCGCACACCGACTGCATACTAATATATTCTGTCCAAGCACAGAAGACATTCTGGCAAGATGTACAAATGACTCCAGCTCGATCAATATTGGTCCAAAAATTAAACATTCTATCTCAAATTGTAGGAATTATTCTGATCTACAATTTAGTACCAAATTGTAAATTTTTCAAGCAATATTGACCGAGCTGGAGTCATTTCCCCATCTTGTCAGAATGTCTTCTTCGCTTGGACAGACTGTGAGCGACGGCAATTCATTCACCCCAGCAGCAACAAGCTGCCTGGGTCACATCTTCACTTCACTGCTAGATCAGCTTCCTTCAATCCTCCACATCATTTATTTACTCTCAAAAAGCGACCACCAACTTTTGAGTCATTGAGTACGAGGATCATGACAGACAATAAACACCTCAGATCATTGCGCGAATATGGAAAGTCATGTTACATTTCATCATCATAATAAAAAGATCAAGGATTCGATCCTTACAGCTTTTTCTATATGATGATATAATAAATTTTTTCATTGAATAGAACTTCATTGGATATTTGATTCCAGCATTCTTCACAGGAAATGTGATTATTTTCCTGATATTACTGTCTGATCATTGTTGTTTATCATTTTGCTCATTACATAGGCCTACTAGATAACGAATTGAGAGGCGAGTGTTTTGGTGGGCTGTCGAGCAAATGTTTTTTATGAGAATTGAAAGAAGAATCGTTCAGAAGAATCAACATAGTATTGAAGACTTTTTCGGAATCAACATAGTATTAAAAAATTTTCAGTTACATAGACGAAGACAAAAAAATTACATAATTTTCTAATTGAATAGAGAGTATAATAATATACTAGTCAAAATTTTATAAGTATAATTTTTTAAATAATTATTGAGCTTGAGAATTGAGAATTTATTAAGAAATTGTAGTGCATAGGAAATAATTGAACAAAGCATTTCAATTCATTGGCGGAATATGAATAAATCTGTTACGAAGAGTGCACTAAGCCTGATAGTGATCAAATCCGCATTGCTTTTCTAACAACAGTTCCTAATCTTCTTCCAAAATATTACTCTAAGCTTTTTCATAGAAAAAGTATATGAACAACGGTTGCGCTTTCCCTCACAAAAACTTCCCTTCCACGTTCCAAAATCATTGTGATCAGTTCAAACAGTTTCATAAAAAATGCGCAGTAATCTGTTTGAAAAGAACATTGTTAAAAATCAGTTTAGCTTGACAATATCCATAACAAGGGACCCGTTCACCCTGCCTCTGCAGCCACTTCCGATAACTCCATTCACAAAATTAAAATTTCCTTGCTTGTATTTTTTATCACAGCCCTATGTTTGTCATCCATCTACCAGCACGGCAGTAATTAACTAAAAGCGGGGATTTTTCGCTGCATCCACAATTTTTCCGGCAGTGTCGATCTGTATTAACGCAATCGCCGGGAAGCCATTTTTTTTAGTACAGGATGTCGCCGCTACGTTTATAACGCCCAGGGGTGCCTAATTTGGCGCTATTGTTAGGTAGGCTGCCGTATAGAACATGCAGCAGATGCCATCAACAGATATAGCGAAATTTTTAATGAATGTTATATCAGCTTCCACGATAACGAGCTAAACAGCATGGTAGGGTCGCCTGGGAAAACTTGTATGCTACACTTGTATTTTCCGCAAAGATTTACCGTGCTTCTCCTTTATTAAATACCAGCGATAAATTACAAGATTGGTATTAATTATGATTACAGCGTCTATTTCAGTTTCATATTTTGTCTCATTCTAACCCCTCTACCATTGATAACTCCCTCTCGCTCGCTCACCATCCCCTTGTTGAGCGAATCATTTCCTATTTGTCGCTAGCAGTAAATGCCACATATGGAGCCGGTGTTATTTATGAGCTTGACATGTAATGTGTTGAGTTTTGAACGTAAATCGGCTGCAAAACACTGTTGTTTTCAGTTAGCACAAGCGCCATTAAACGTGTGTTGAAAATTGCACTTAACCAAACAATTCCTTCCTTTCAAATTGTGCTATCAATATCTTCATTTCCGTTGCCGGTAGTTAGAGTCAATATCTACAGTAGATAGATATAATAGTGCTGGTGTTCTGTACTGTTTCGTATTGATCACCTCTAACTCGATAGTAGTACGGTTTCCCTTACAATCTGATATTGAGAGTTGAGTTATGCATGTATTTATGGGAATTGAACTGTTTTGAATAGAGTTAGATTATGATCAATTTCCATCCCCAGTTCACTACTACACATGATGTGCATTAGCTTGATTATCATTGATTGAATTCATGAATCTTTGGAAATATTTTTTTTCAAAATTAACTAAAGCTTACTATACTGATTGAGTGTCTATGAATACAAACCTTGGAATTTTTTATAAGTGAGGAAACACTCTCATAAATAACACAAACTTATTAATTCAACCCTAATTATAAAATTGTCAATTTCCAATGTCTTTTCGATCTCGAAGTGATGAATACGGTCGTAAAATCAATTCAAAAAGTTATAAATCCAGATAATCAAGTACTGTATTAAAAAGCATCGACCAGGATAAAATATTTTATATAGTAATTGTCGTAGTCTTAATTTATGAGAAGGCTGGGGAAGAATTAAAGGGAATGAAACATATTGCAGTCATAGAACGATATTATTCAAAGGTAATGGCACTCACATAATCTAAGATCTAAAAGTGTTCCCAAGGATTCTCATTTTGAAAACACATATCAGAATTGTAAGAGGTGCGTATGTTGGGTCTGTCGGTAGTGATAGCATCAGTTCAAACTCTGCTTAGTATCAGAGATTAGGCCTATATAAAAAGGACTCTCTTCTTCTATATTTCATTCGTTTAAAACAGTTTGGAACAAAATACCTAACCTCACCTAAGCTATCGCATAGTCGATTAATTATTATAGATATGAAAGGTAGAGCGCATAAAAAATCTATTAAAACCATTCCAACATAATTTGTCGAAAGGCAGGCAGTAAGAGGGTGTTATCTTCAATCTGGTATTCAGTATCTGATAGAGAAACTATTTTATAGTTAGCTTACACGACATGGGTTATCTGTTCCCAGCATTATAAGGGTAACTTATGTTTCCATTACTATTCTCAGGACAGTAGTAGATCTATGTGGAAGATTTTTAGCATAACACGTTTTTACGGCTCCATAGATTTCAAAGAATAATACTATTACATTACATAGATTGTATAAACCTTATAAATAAGGGGACTAAAGTAATACTTAGAACATGTTGTACTTGATAAGAGTTGTATACATTAACCAATCAATTGGAAATAAAACTCACCTGAATTAAGCTTGAGATCATAAGTACGACATTGTTCAGAATCTGTAAAAAAAAATTTATCTTCATTAGATGAACATTCAAAATAGTAGGAACATGCATACACTGAAGAATACTATTTCTAATGCAGGTACTTGAAGGTTTTTAACGTTTTTAAAGCTTATTTTGGGAATTTAAACCACTCCAAAATTAGACAGCTCGATATTTTCTGCTAACTACCCTCTCCGATCGGGTTTCCATTTTGGATGCTACCTTCATTAGTCGATTGATTTTTTGTAGAGATTTCTGATGAGTTCGCGGACTAGAATCACATTTAAATCACATTTAGTCGCCATTGTCTCTGAAAAGAATGTTATTGTTAACAGAGAAACACATGTGGCTCGGCCAGCAGATTCCAACTTTTTTCCAACCTTTTTTCATTCAACACCAACAAATTGTGCTTTTTTGAGAGGACGGATTTGCACAATGTCATGTTATTTACTAACAAACATATTATCCAATTCATTAGGCAGGACGGGGTTTTCGACAAAAAAGCGCTAATTGGTTGAATGATTTGTTGGTCGTTATCTCTAATTAGTGTTCCATTGTCTGAATTTAAACTCCACTAATTGAGTCTCCGAGATCTTCACCTCTATTAGAGGAATGAAGTGAACTTTGTTTGGAAAGAGGTTATCAACTGTCAAGTGAATGGAATAGTTGATTGCGAATGGGTAGAATCTAGAATACACCGTTTAAAAAGCTCTAAAAAGGTTTGAAAAATCTTACAAAATAAAGAACTTTAAAACTTAGGGCTGTTTAAAATAATTGAAAAATAAATAAAAATCAAACACCCTTTTTCGAAAACTTTAAAATTATAAAACACACATACATGTTTCGGGAGCTAAGCCCATTCTCCGTGTTTTATAATTTTAAAGTTTTCGAAAAAAGGGTGTTTGATTTTTATTTATTTTTCAATTATCTTACAAAATATAACAAATAACAGCGAATCACTGAACAGAAACTCAAAAATTTCACACAAAACATAAAACATTTACATGTATTCACACAAAAAAGTATTCAACATCAATCATTTATACAATCTTTCACAAGCATCAAAAACATTTTCAATTTGATTGTAATTGATTCTTTCTTATTTTCGTGATTGATAGCTTTCCAAATTCTTAATAGGTTTTCCACGGCATTTCACCTCCAATGAGTCAAAATTTGTGTACAATTGGAGTTTTAAGTATAATTTAAAAATAACCTTTTCCTACAGATACCCGTAGAATTGCAATTTTCGCACTGAAAATCGTGTTTAAAAAGTGAAAAAACTGTTTCACTCGTGCAGCAATCCTTCACTTTACGCACTAGTGTCATAAATAACTATTATGAGGGGAGTCCGATCTCACTAGACGTCAAATCTGCAAGAAAAGTAGAAATCTAATAGAAATATTATTTTCATTATCGTACATTCAAAATTTGGAAGAAGAGACGTTTTGGAATATGTCTGTATTTCATTCTCATATTGTTTTCTCCTGAATAAATTATGAATATTTTACTGGGAATTGTAAAAATCTTTGTTTGGGAATAGAGTGACTTGCAATGCAGTTCTTTCCTTTCACAGCTCAATTCATACAATTGTCGAGCTATTGCACCTATGAAAAATGCAGAGGAATGAATCGATATAATAGTTACTCATAAATATTCAAAAAGTGACTCTAATCGTAGGCTAGCCACAGCTATTAACACGCGACATTTTTGGAAAAGTGGACGACATTCGTCTTTTCCACGTTGAATATGATTGAACTGTATTCCTATACTGGGTCAGCGCCGGTTCTTAATGTATAGTCCGTCCAAGTACAGAAGACATTTTGGCAAGATGGTGAAATGACTCCAAATCGGTCAATATTGGTTCAAAAATTATGAATTTGATCTCAAATTGTAGATTAGAATGTTTCCTACAATTTGAAAACAAATTTATAATTTTTGAACCAATATTGACCGAGCTGGAGTCATTTTCCCATCTTGCAGAATGTCATCTTTGCTTGGACTGACCATACTTTTCCAGCACCCGAAAGAACTGTGGACAAAACCAACCCCACTGTATAAAATCAAAACGATTCGTAATAAAAGGAAAAGTATTTGCATAATCATAAAAATACTATTATGTACATAATTTGGTCTCAATTATTCAGCTTGTGGCGTGTGGCGACTTTATGACATAGTTGAAACGCAATGCTTTCTTTGCTTGGTTGTTATTATTGACCAGCTCATGAATTTGGGGAAAGTTAAACAGTTGAACGTGGAGGAGCTACTGTAGCTTCCTAAACAATATTTACCGAAATATTTGGTATTTTCTTCAGAAGCAAAGCCTAACACTCTGGATTACACTCTAATTTAAGTAGCTTACGTCATGACGTAACGTACATCTGTAAGATATGGGGAATACAATTTATTGCAAGTCGAAAGTTGAATAATATGGAAGAGTTCAGGTTGTTTCATATTACTGTCCTATTCAAATCTTAGACGCTGGACGTAGGAGTGAGTTTAAATAGATTTTATAATAGAGTTTATATAGTGAGTTTACAATACTTACGCTGGACGTAAGTGGTAATTATATAGTTTTGGACTATAGATATATTCGTAGGGGGCACTTGGAATGTTGATAAGGCATCTTGTAATACATAATTTATTATCTTGCAATAAAACATAGTTCCTTTCAGGCCTTATGAACATATGAAGGAGATATCAAAAGATAAGAAGACATGTGGAGGAATTAAATATGATGATGAATGTCTAGTCTTGAGAAAACTTTACAATATTCATATGGGATATGAAAATCTAAGAAGTTTCTGTATTAGGTAGAGTTGAAACTAAAAATTCCTTTCTACTACTCAGGAATGCTATTCTACTAGAAGTTTTGGACCATCAAAAACTACACGAAAGATTGAATAGATCTATATCCTAAAAGGATGCATTTCCTACCAGAATGTTGGACTATAAATAGGAACATTACACCCCACAGTAATTTTATAGCTGAAGTTGAGGGTAGAAGACCGGGTAGCAGTTGGAACGACTTTTTTAAGGATCTGATCCTGTACACAAATTTTATGGGTTACTCGAAATACCTATTTTTAGTGCAAGTGAAGAGGGCCCTATGTTATGACGTAGCCTACCTTGATACTAACACGGTATAAACAAATTCAAGCCACTGTGCATGAGAAAAATGTGAAAGGGAGAAAAATACTACACTTAAAAATATTAAGTTGTACAGCACAGTGTTCAGTGGATTGAAAACAACAGTAATTGAGAAGATTATATGAGTTGTATTCATCAATACTGAACGTGTATTTAAATTTATAAAAGGAATCATATAGAACTACTTATAAAATTCACTTATGAATAATTATCAGAGTTTCAAGACAAAAATCGAACTTGAATCCCAAGAAAATGAAATTGATAACTAAAATCATCAAGTAAAATAGGATTATAACACTTACAAGTAAAGAACAAATTAATTTATCATGGAAATGATTATTTATTCGAATTCATAGAGCAGAATTACGAGATTATTCCCTTGAAATTCATGATGATGAATAACTTTGTTAAAACAAGTACTTTTGTGGAGGATTGAATAGATTGTTACCGATAAGAGGAAATCAAACATTAGTTTTCATCTACCATGAATACCGGTTTCATGCATAAGTAGAGCGACTCCATTATTCTGGAATCTGCATTATGAGATTTCCTGAAAATCCCATTCAAACCAGGCGTCCCCATTATTGGCAATAGTGCTATTTTTCCCACTAACGTAGAACTTCCACTGCACTCACTGGAGTGGAAGCCGGAAAACTTCCATTACCAATTGATATGCAATTGAAAGCGGGAAGCTGAATTGAGAAGGAAAATGTTGGGGATGGAAGGGAGGGAATGGAGAAAGAAGAAGGAGAAGAAGAGGGAGAAAGTGGAAAACTGAATAGAGAAGCCAAAATGGAGAGAAGTTGGGGATGAGATGGAGGAAAAAGGGAAAAGAGGGTGTAGAAAGTGGTGTAGGAAGAATGATGATGGAAGAAGACAGAAAATTGGAAGGGGAAAATAAGTAGAAGAAAGGAGAAACAGGGGTGTAGGGAAATGATAATGAAAAAAGACAGAGAATTGGAGAAAAATGAGGAGTAGTTTTCACTACTTCAATCACTTTAGACGATTATCATAGGAGGAATAATGATTTTAGAATAAGATGAGTGAGAAAAGAAAGTGTGTGAATACTTGAGGTGTATACTGTATAGGAGAGAGATTGATAGATGGATAAATGAATGCCTTTATTTTCCATTTAGTACAACATAAGTGATATGGGCGAAGTTGAGGCACACGACCCCTTCTTCCTCTTAACCCACAGAGA
This sequence comes from Sogatella furcifera, assembly GCA_017141385.1. Taxonomy (NCBI): domain Eukaryota; kingdom Metazoa; phylum Arthropoda; class Insecta; order Hemiptera; family Delphacidae; genus Sogatella; species Sogatella furcifera. The sequence continues at coordinate 6,109,217 of CM029547.1, read as the reverse complement.
GAGAAGAGAAATTGATAGAATAGAAATAGATCGTAGGATAGAAATTGATGATGTTTGAAAATGAATGCGGCATAGCATTTTCAGATGTTTTAGCATACGTCGGAAAGTTAGGCGGTTTCGTCTGCTCCTAGTGCGCTCCAACAGCTGATGTTGTAATTTAGCTATGCCGAGGTAATGTTTTCTCTAATCAAAATATACAATTGATGCTATACATCAGATGTTAGTAGCTTACATCAAGTATAGGATACAGACGAAACCCCCTCTAAGTCTTTTAGCTTTTTAGATCCGTGGAATCATAGAGTAACTAGCTAATATAGAGTAACTAGCCAATATCGAGTAACTAGCTGATAAAGAGTAACTAGCTAATATAAAGTAACTAGATACTAATTCTCTCTGGTGGAATGAAACAAAAGAAAGTGTGTACAGTAGTTACAAAGATGCCAATCGACCAAACAGTAATGTCGACCAAGCAGTAAAGTCGACCGAACAGAACAGTCGACCATTTGCCGCGGTTTCCAGGCTTGTGCGAGGTGGCAGAGTGAAGCCTACAGAGTTTCGGTTATAGTGGAATTCGGCGGTGTGTGTGAATGGGGAGAAAAGTGCGACTACCGCGAAGGAAGGTTGATGGGTGGGGGGGTGTTTTGCAAGTGGGGGTGACTCGGAAAGGATCGTAGTACAAGGGTGGTTCCATTAATGGATGAGCCATTGTTTCGCCCGGCATTAGTAGGCTGCCAAAACAAAAGGCAAATATCAATGCACATCATCCCATTGTCCAAACGCGCCTATTTCATTACACAAATCATTCCTTCTCGTCCAACCACCACCGCGAGAAAAGCTACAATAGAAAGCCACTCGCGTTGCGCTGCATCTTGCCAGTCATCGTTTTCTGAAATGGATCCATCCTCCGCCCGCCCGCAATTACTTGCAATACTCCACAAGTATCTATAGCCAGTCCAAGCAGAGAAGACCTTCTGGCAAGATGAAAAAAATGACTCCAGCTCGGTCAATATTGGTTCAAAAATCATAATTTTGTTTTAAATCGTAAGAAACATACTTATCTACAATAAGATACCAATTTTATACTTTTCGAACCAATATGACCGCGCTGGAGTCATCTTCCCATCTTGCTTAAATGTCTTCTTTGCTAGGACAGACTATAACAATGGGGCTGCATTTTAAGGACTAATGGTTGTATCCATTTTCTCCTCATTTCCGTCATTTTCCGCTAAAATACAGGCTGACATTATATCCATTGTACTGGGATATGGATACAAGGGTTTGAATGGAAATAGATGTAAAATTTTTAATAGGGGGTTGGTTTTAAATGTTGCGTTGTAAGCATATTCATCATTATTAAGCATATTCAATGTTTAAAATCATATCTTACTTGCAATTTTTTTTATATTTTGTGTTGATCAAATCCTGATTAAAGTGAGAATTCACCGAACTAACATTCTTATTAGCTTATACAATAAATTTTCTCATCCACACTACGTTTCTTCAACTATTATTCCATATAAAATAATAATTGAGTACTCGATCACAATCTGTAATTATAATTTTAGACGAGGCTGAGCTATACAACATTATACCGAGCTACATACAATTTATGGTTTGTTCATGTTTTAGGGTAGAGAAATTTCAAACTGAAGAATTCTAAAATTCTTCATTCTCTACATGAATTCCACTCATTAATTTTCCGAATGATATGATAGCAGAGTGGTATGACCCAATATAAGAGGGTGGGAGAAAATAAAGAGAGCTTGAACGATTCCGATTTGATAATGCTGAAGTGGATATCAAACACCAGGGTTCAGTAGGCCCCACGTTCACTGAAACGCCTAATCTGATTAACAACGTCACATTGAAAATATGTTGATTGTAAATGAAGAGATATCACGCTGACAACGTCATGATAACATCGCATATCACGTCAATGTCAATTTATTCATGACATTCTTTCTTCAATTTCCATCAATATGCATTAGTCAGTGATCAGATAATTGTATTAGTATGATAGGGCACTCATAATTCGATTCAAAATTTTATTCGAGTTAGAAGTGCAAACGTCAATGATAAATGATTTCATCAAGTTCATCATTCATAAATACGAGTAATGCGTAATCAAGTAAGTGATAACATCCAATGATGAGAACACCCAACTTTGTATTACATTTCATAGAAGCTCACTGTTGACAACTGACAAGACAGTGATTTCTAATAAAAGAACGCTAATATAAGGTTCCTATTAATAGGAATGATAGATTTTTCCATCAAGACACACTAGCCAATTACTATTCCAACTAATTTCTTACTACTTCCCAGGAAAAACTTACTTTCCACTTTCACTCTTATTTTACGTTGAAAGTAATTAATTGTGATATTCGGTCACGATGGAAGCTAATAATGAACCCACAAAACAAATTACTAAGAAATCAATCATCATTTGCAACAGGATTCCTCAATCATTTGAAACAACACAGATTTAAAGTTTCTACATTACTACCCTGATTCGCTAGCTAAGTACACATCATCCAGCCGTCATGAATTCTCAAACTTAACTCCTTTTTTATGTAGCTCCCGAATTAGCGTAACACGATAAGAGATAAGATAGGTAATAAGGCGTTTTTTAAGTCTGATTTACATAAAATTTAGTACTAATTGAGTTCATAAGGAACTTCCAACTAGGATTTATACACATAAGATGGTGAATAAATTGTTTTCCTTTTTAATGTAGCTTCCGACTTTGCCTAACCCGATAAGATAGATATAAGATAGGTAATAAGGCGTTTTTCAAGTCTGATATACATCAAATTTAGTACTAATTGATGATTCCAATCCGAATGAATTTCCAATTCACAGTTACATCAAATTGAGTAAAGTTCGAGTTTTTAAGTAGCCTCCAACTTGGCGTTACACTTACAAGATGAGGAATACAATATATTTCAAGTCAGAAGTTACTTCATAAGTGGTTTGAGTGCGTCAGGCTTTGATAAGTAGCGTGTGTACTGACGTTCGTCCAAAGAACAATGAGCATCAAGCCTAATAGATTGGCTCAATAAATGAAGACAACATCTCGTCGCATTGTTGGAACGATGATGGATAAGAGTGGGCGTAACGTCGACGTGTCATTAGTGACTCGAGCCTTTTCTTCGCCGAGCCGCATCGCAACGCTCGCCGAGCACGCTCGCCCGAGTCGCGCAAATGACAAGTCGTTTCGCATTCCTCTCGCGGGAGGAGCCAGATGCTGACTATGGATACGTCTCAGAGAGATTCAACTCGAGAAGACCGAATTTCTTGACGAAACTCCAGAAATGTGTCATCAGCTGCAACAATGATCAACGTGAGCAACTGGGAATGCTATCTTCGTCAGTTTGGTCGTCAAGCAAATTTCTAAGAGAAGATGGAGAGCGTTTGAAGAGAATGTGGTATGCAACACATTGAGACATCAAGGGAAGCCTTGAAAAGAGATGACAATTTCTAGCGCGAACTGGAATTCAAACTGAATCAAGTATTTCTAGAGCTTTAAAAAAACTAAAAAATCTGAAAAAGTTCTTCTATTGAATGTGTTAGGAGCAATAGTCAGTCACTCACCAATAAAACACTATTGTTCTCTTCCCGACGTAGAATTTCTTCAAACTAAACTTATAAACAAAGTGCGTTTATAAGAGATTCGTATTTTACTCAAATGTGACTATCTCCAGCAAGTGCATTTCAAATTAAACATCAAACATACATAAATTTCGATGAGTTAAATCAGTTATAAATAGTATATTTAATTGTCGCATCATTAATACTAGTAAACTAGTATTGCACTATCATTAAAACATTACCTGCATGTTCTACAGTAGCCTATATGTTCCATAGTTAGACCTAAAGTTATGTGATTAGTTTGTGTTCAAGTTGAGGTTGATGAGAATGGAAACACGTCATCGAGCACGCCAATCTGTCATTCAGCACGGCCTGTCCGTCAATGAATCAGTGAATGGATGATATATTCATGTTTACAAGGTCCTGCGCTACTTCCTAGTCTAGATTACAAAGTTAGGAAGCAACATTGGGATTGACTGCCGGTTCCACGAATGTGATAACGGTAATATCAATGGAAGAGCGATAGAGATAATGTCCCGAGCATAGTTGAGAACATCATATTTATACATTATACATAAGTCAGATCACATAAAAACTAGAAGTATTACTATTGTGATTCACTGATAACTTTCCTTATATACTATTGATAAAAAACTTTAATTAATTTTTGTATCTCTAATCCAATCGATAATTATAATTTATAGGTGAATAAATGAATTCAATCAATATTTTGGACAATTTTTCAAAACAAATTATGTTTTTCAATCCTACTTTCATTCTTGCAACAAAATTTAGGAAGAAATAGCATAGGCTCAGCCTATTTTTTCTATCTTTGTTCATAATTATGTTATGATTTGTGTTATCATGTCAACAAATAAATTCTTAAATAGATAGAAATAAATAGAATCATTGTCATCTATAAGGAACCATTGTTGCTAGGTGATGGTTGCTCATAGCATCAAGAAAACATTTTGATTCAAATTTTGGATTTGGACATTTAAAGCTAAATTGGAATAGAAGATTTTTGGGTGATTGCCTGTATTTTCGTTCCTTTTATTGTACAATTGTAATCAAATAATTAAATAGAATAGATTGTTGAAATAGAAGGTCGTATGAATACTGTAATCGTCTCATGTGTATGGTAAAAGTCAATTAAGGGTAGAACATGGAACATGTATCAAAGTAATAAAAGAGAATCAAATAAACCTACATTCTTCTTTCTTTACACATTTCTTCTTTCATTTCGAGCTATTTATCATCAGCACATTCGTCTTCTGTAAATTCCTCAACAGAACATCACCATCAGAAAAATAATATTCAACATGACGAAGGGTATATGCTGAGCTTATGTACAACATCATTATTGTTTAGGCGCTTTATTTATATTTCTGGACAGTTGTACATTATTCTTTTACAAAGTAATCATCATTTGGATAATGTACAGCCGTCACAGAGCATAAGGTAATCTGTTATGTAACGAGCAAGATGAGAAGACACGGCGTTACAATGTAAAGTGTATTGGAAAGAAGTGTCTTCTCAGTTTGCGCCAACTATACTTCATAGATAATTGACTCAACATTCTTGCCGCCTGGAGGAGGTTAGCTATGGGCATTTATGCTATAGTCTGTCCAAGCAAAGAAGACATCCTGACGAGATAGGGAGATGACTTCAGCTTGGTCAATATTGATTCAAACATTGAAAATTTTGTCTCAAATTGTAGAACAGATTGTTTCCTACAATTTGAGACCAAATATATCATTTTTGAACCAATATTGGCCGAGCCGGAGACATTCCCCCATCTTACCAGAATGTCTTCTTCGCTATGTGCATTTATGCTGACAAATAAGTCACCTCATTAATTCAGAAGTTAGTGCGTGTGGCACTAGTTTCAACGACAGTGTAGCTGGAGCCCAATATGGCCTCCCTAGGCCCGGCGGCGATAAACAACTCAAACTTGGACTGCTGCGGTCCCGGCCATTACTCTTCACTAATATTCATTGCCGCAAATGAGGTTGTTACTAATCTTATTTACAGTATTCTTAGTTGACTGTTCTATGACGAATGGGGGCGCGATGAGTTGGGAATAACTGAGGACCACTTCATTACCCAACGTAGAACACTAGTCTTCAGTTAGTTAGTAGTGATTCCCAGCCATAAAGCATCAGTAGATAAAAAACCAATGTATGAAATGACAAGGAATGATTTTTCCAAAGTCATCAAAACTTGGAATAAACTAAGAATAACATATCAGAGGAACATAAATTTCATTCTTTAATTCCTAATAATGTTTTCCAATGAAGAATTATATTAGAAATTGATGTTTTGCTTGTGTTTTTAAATGACTGTTTTGAAGTGTAAAAAAAAGAACTATAATCTACATGATTCTCCCAATCTGGGGAAAATAAGGTTTTAGGAACAACACTTGAATCTCCAATAAAAGCCAAACGGTACGCTAAATAAAATTAACAAACCATTAATTAGAGCATTTACAGGCATTATTCAACCTCGATTACAAGGATAGTTATAAAACTTACAGTACTTATCTGAGAAATTAATCTGCAAATGCATAGAAACTAGAACTTTAAATAATTATAATCAAAGTACCCTTTTTTAAAAAAAGTACTTTGATTTTAATTATTTAAAGTTATTTTCAAGAAAAGGCTACTTTGATTTTAATTATTAAAAATTTAACGAATACAGTAGCAATAAGAGAAAATAAGTATAGAAACTAGAACATAGAAAAAAGCGAAGTCATTGGAAAAATTTGTGTAAAAAAACTTGAACCATATACCACCTAATTTTCAACCAGGAAAACGCTCGAGAATGGACACCATTGATCAAACATTTCCAAATCAATTGATTTCCAAAATCTCATCAGAATCCATTCTCACCAAACATTGTGGTCGATCTCCTCCATTCGAGTATTACAATAAGAATAATAAACGGTGATTTCTCCACCGAACTCAATCTACCGATTGAAAAACCAAGCGCAAACATTTCAAATCTAATCACGGGCTTGCAAATTTGTTTGCCCGGGCTAAACGTTGTGGATGTGTTCCCTGAGGAAATTGTCAGTTGAACGGCAACGGGAACAAACCGAACTTATTCCCGAAAATCGACGGCGCCGATATTATTTTTGCTGGAGTGGAAATGAGCAATTTCCTTACGTTCTGTTGTCATAAAGGCCGGCCGGCGTTTTCAGTTTGAACGGCGGTGAAAATCAACCGAAAAACTAACCTAACTGATCCAATATTGAAAAGTCGGCAGCAGCGCGAATCTACCAGAGTAAGTCTGTCCAAGCAAAGAAGACATTCTGGCAAGATGGGAAAATTACTCCAGCTCGGTCAATATAGGTTCAAAAATTTAAAATTTGTTCTCAAATTGTAGAAAACATTCTAATCTACAATTTGAGACCAATTTTATAATTGTTGAACCAATACTGACCGAGCTGGAGTTATTTTCCCATCTTGTCATAATGTCTTCTTTGCTTGGAAAAACTATACCAGCCATTCATTACTGGAAGATCACGGCTGAGTGAAGCACTGGCCGCAGGTAAAGTTAGGTACACATCACGCCGTCCGCAGAAAAAACCCCTGTTTACCCACGGGATGCCCCGGCGTGGACCAGGACGGCCGCAGCAGGTTACTACTTGTCGGGCCGAATGAAAAATTCATTCGCCAAAGGGACCTATACTACTACTGTTACTGACTACTGTTTCCACCGAATTCCAAGTCACTGAATACAACTAACATACGAGTACACTGAACTGCCGAACTTAGTTCACTCACAAAGGTAACAAGTGCCAGGGACAACCTACTAAATCCTATACAATCAAAGGAGTAAGAAAGTTTTCGTGAGAAAATTGAATTTATTCAGTATTTTCAATGATATTTAAATACATTGTTCAGTTTTTGTATCTAATATGTTTATGGAAAAATGCTCTATGATTTGACCCACTAATAATATACTTCAGTATTTATAATATATACAGTATTTTCTACGATATTTGAAAACATTTTACATTGTCCAAGAGGTTCATGGAGTATTGCTCCACGATTTCTTTCACTGTATCATTTCATTAGGTCAAGCCTTCTAAATCAGTTTGACATTGACATGTGTTTGCATTTAATTTCAATCTACAGTTTTGCTCAATTCTAATATAAACTAATAATATAATGGGGTAGCTCATTGAAGTTTTAATGACTTTCAAAGAATTTTTTACTTAGTTTACTTAGATGAATATTAGACAAAAAAATTAGACATATCAAATCATATCTGGAACTGGAATAAAAAGTACAAATGTACAGCTATAATGAAGTACTTGACGACGAATGTAAATACTGAGCTACTAGTCAGTCACCGTACCAGCCTACCATTTGTACCAGTACAAATGTAAGTACAGAGCTACTTAGCAAGTCACAGTACCAGCCAAGGCAACATTAAGTTCATTGTTAGCAGATGAATGTTCACAAATAGAAGTAACTTGATGAGAAAACAAGGAAGAGGAAATATTACAGCTGACAAACGCGGGTCACGCCACAGTCGTTAGATTAGGCTAACATCTTCATTGAGGCCAGCCGACAAAGAGAATGGAAATTGTCGCCCGGCCAATCTCGGACTAGGAAGGAATGGAAGCTCATTTTCTCACAAGATGGAAGGACGGCTGATGGCTATTGTCCGCGCGGTGATCATCGCTGGGAAAGTGAAAGAGGGAGAGAGAAAAAGAAGAGAAAGAGAGTATGGAGATAGGTAGAAAAGAAAGAGAATGTGAGAGAGAAGTTGGGATTGGGAAGAAAAAAGAGGAGAGAGAGAGAATAGAGGGAGAGAACTTGAGGACGTAGAAAGCAGAAAGAGGTGGAAGAAAAATAGAAAAAGGATGAAAACACAGAGAAAAGAAAGAGAGAGAGTGTGAGAAATGAAAAGGAGGAAGAAAGCATGGGAATGAGAAAAAGAGGGTTACAGTGATACAGAAAGTGAGTAAGAGGAAGAGAGTGAGAGAGAGATTCAGATTCATTTACTTTATTTATGTGGATTACAAAAATGCATCGGCTTAAATTCTGTATTATGTAAATTAAAAATGATACAAATTACATCGCTCGTTTTAATAACTAAGTATAGACAAAGACTATATGAGAACTTACGAGAATGATTCAAATGTAGGATTTAATAATTATGTTAACGGTACTGTAACTGATGCTGTAATTACATAAAAAGGCGGAATTTGGTCATATAAATGTCCAATCTTGGTCAAGAACATTCCTCTCATCAACACTCAACCATGAGAGTGAGAGAAAAGTTGAGAAAGTGGAATGGAGTGAATAGATGAAAGAGAAAGAGAAAACGAAATGAGAGATGGAGAAAGAGTGAGGTAGGAAGAATGTGAGAGTGAAAAGAGAGATAAAGAAACAGAGAGAGAGAGAGACAGAAAGAAAGAGTGAGTGAGTAAGAGAGAATTTGAGAAAGTGCAATAAAGAGATAGGTGAAAGAGGAAGAGAAAACCATTTGGAACAGAGATAGAGGAAGACAGAGGTGGAAATAATAGAATAATGAGAAAAGGAGAGGGAGAGAAGATACAAGGAGAGAGAGATTGTGAGTGAGAGGAGAGAGAAGGAAACAACTAAGATTGTCCTCCACCCTCGTAATTAATTCGACAGGAATGAGATGGATGAAAGCTAGACTCAGAGCCCAGCATCCGTTTGATGACCATCGGATATCCTTGAAAGATACTACTGCAACTATACCCTAACTGATGTAACGTCCGCCTCACCATCACATCCATAAGATAGGAGGTACAATGGATTCCGAGTCAAAACTTACATCAAGTAGACTGTATAGAGACGGAATTCCACAACTTGGTAGCCACCAAGAAAATGACCCCATGTTTCCCCTCTAGCTCACTGACCACATATCCCCCTCTCCTACTGGAATCGATAATGGAATCACTGCCAAAATAGGAAATTTACGCTATCCGAGATGCAGATTTCCTACAATAACAAAGATCCAAAGATTTTTGGACAAAACGAAAGGAATAATGCTAACGGTTTAGATGATTAGCTGTTGGTTGAATGTTCGATTACTATTTACGAGATTATTTGACCGGAGGTTGTAAGATGGAAAAACGTTGATAATCAAACTATGGTTGAGAAGAGATATTAAGAGAAAAACAAAACGTTTATGCCACTAACTACAGAAGAAATGGAATGGAACTGATTTCTATCCTATGAGTGTCGTTCAATTGGCAGGTATTTTCATCACTATACATTACTTTCTTCTAGTAAAATTGATCGACTATTCGTTGACAATAGTAATCTAATAATCAAACTTCAAACTTAGGGCTATTTAAATTAATTGATAAATGGAATGAAAAATCAATTGAGAATGGGCTTAGACCCGAAACATGTCTGTAAAAATAATACTTCTCAAGTTTTTTAAAAAAGGGTATTTGATTTTTCATTTTATTTATCAATTAATCTAATAATCCTATAATCCATAAAAAACAAGCAATAAGTGTTCATCAATTAGTGTTATTTTGAGAAGATTACTTGTTTTCAGTGTTCGTTAGCAAGCTCACTCTGGTGTTGTTTTGATTTGTCAGAGACTTGGTTTCTTAGAAAGGAGTTTCTAGCTAAGGGCTGTTAGGTAACGACCACTTTGATAGTCAAGGTATAAATACGAGGGGATATAATAATAAGAGAAATTAGGGAAGATCCATACGTTTATGTGACAAACTACAGTACACTAGATATGGAGTGGAACTTCACAGTTGTTTCATTTCAATTGGAAGAACTTGGCTAATTTATTTATTTATTCGAGAAATTATACAATAAAGGGTAAAAACACAGACATCAAAGTCCAAAGCGTCTTTTTGCCAAATTTTGATAGAAATATTTAAAATAGAGGTTATGTTCAAAAGATCTTCAAACACTTATCACAATTCACAAATTTTTACACTCCGATATTGAAAACTAATGCTGATATTGATGCATAGTTTAGGTTTAGAATAAGCCGATTCATCAGCTCAAATCAAAAACAGCGTTGCTCGAATATTTCACATTATTTGCATTGCTAGTTTGACTAGGACAGTGTAACTAGACATGAAGCAGATTCATCAGAAAAAACATTCCTATTCATTATCTCGACGCGAAAATTGCAATTGTTTGCAATTGTGATGACGCCCCTCTGCGTCATCATTATTCACGGCACATTCAGGATAATTCGGACTGCTTCCACAACATCAACTTCTTAGCGAAGGGAGGGGAGATATTAGTTGTTTTTCGTCTCCATAAAAAATAATAAACGTGAGTCAACGACGACCGAGAAACAATCTGAGGAGGGAAAGGAAGGTTTAATCTTGAGACAGTTGAGAGCAGGAGAGTTGGAAAAGATTTTCTAAGTCTGTAGTGCAATTAAAGAAGACATTCTGGTAAGATGGGAAAATTATTCCAGCTCGGTTAATATTACAAAAAAATTATAAATTAGTTTTGAATTGTAGAGCAGAATATTTCCTATAATTTAAGAATAAATTTATAATCTTTAAACCAATATTGACCGAGTTGGAGTAATTATTCCATCTTGCCAGAATGTCTTCTCTGCTTGGACAGACTATACTGGAAGCTTCCCTCCGCAGTGATAGGGCACGTCGTTCTGATCCCCTTAGAACCTAAAAGTCAGTCAGTCATTTAATCTGACAGCGGGCTGGAATGGCCTGCAGCCATGTTAAGATGAAACGAGGGTGAGCCAAGTATATTAACAGACATCCCCTGGATAGGGGGCAATCGTCAGGAGGGGATGGAAATGGAGAGACAAAAGAAAAGAACAGGCCCCTGCATAACGACTCCCCACATCTTGGAAAAGTGTTGTTATTGCATTAGAAAAATCTGAAAACTCGAAATTTGAGATCACAGGGGGGTACCACAGACGATTCTAGAAATTAATGTTAGGGAGATTTGATATTCGAGGAAAGAATAAATGAACTTATAACTTGTTTCAAAACTTGGAAACAAATGAAATTGCATTCCTCTTTAGTACCTCGACAATGAAAATTACAAAAATCGGAGAAATACAAAATTATGAAGGGAAACCAAGCAATTCTTGGTAATAACAAGATTTCGAAATAAGAAATTGAGTTAGGACTTGGTTCAAAACATGAAATCTAATAGAAAATACAAAAAAAACGGAAACTTTGAAATTGGAGATCATGTAAAAAGAACAGAAACAGTTGAAAAACAAAATTTTAGCCCCCCTCATAGAGAATGAATTAATTAAAAACAATTATAATGAATGGGATTGAAAATATAGAATTCAGTTGTTCGACCGTTCAATAAGAACAATGATATAAGGAGCAGAAACAAGTCAAGGTAACAAGATTTTAGCCTTCCTTACAAAAAAAATTAACTATGAATGCGATTGAAAACCTAGAATTTCATTATAAACCCATCAATGAGAACTCAAATACCCCCTACCATACAAGGGGGTATACCTACACAAGGGGTTAAGGATGACTCTCTATCCTCAATATTTCATCAGAGGTGAGTGCTAGTAATTCATAAACTGTGCAAGAGGAGATGATGACCTTTCAAAACCTGATACTGCGATTGAATTCCTGTACAAATCATGCAAATTAAGTAACTCTACGCCCATTTCATGTTATTCTGCTCGAAAATTACCCTCAATTATATTCTAATTTATCATGCAAAACACTATACTCATCTTCAATAGCAATATAGGGATGATATTTTGCAATACGTAACGGGACAACTGGACAAGGAGGTTGATGGAATATAGACTGAAGTTGGGAAGAGAAAACATCCAAATTTTTTTTATTCAGGAGCTTCTTGTCATGACCTAGGTAATAATAATAAACATTCGAGACATGAATCTTGAACCTTATTCCAATTCATATCCTCAATAAAGAAATAAGTTTTTCATTCCATTCATTATTTCACGTTCTCACATTTATGACTCATTTTGATCATTAGGAATTATAAAATTTAGTCCTTCGCTCGTAAGTTCAATAACCAATTTCAGTTCTTTGAATCATAAAATTCTGTACAAATCTTTCAACTTCAAGTTTAGATGAATTTTCAATAATTGTTATCATTCTGAGTTCTTTGTACTTCACAAAACTGTCAATCAATGTTCTATCCAGGAGAGTTCAGTACCAAGTGGAACTCGCAAGCAAAAGTTAAAACCCAAACTTCTAGTTGTACTTTCAACAATGAGTATAGTCTGGTAGAGCAAAGAAAACATTCTGGAAAGATGGGAAAATGACTCCATCTCGGTCAAAATACGTTTATCAACTATACTTCCAATCTTAAACTGTAGAGCAGAATGTTTTCTTCAATTTAAGGCTAAATTTACCATTTTTTAATCAATATTGAACGAGCTGCAGTGATTTTCCCATCTTGCCAGAGTGTCTTCTTTGCTCGATCATACTAGATCAACCAATATTCTTTCCAAGAGAGTTCAGCTCCACGTTGAGCTCCCAAATTAAAACTCAAAGTTCCAGTTCAACTTTCAACGTATACGTCCATCCAGCGTCCGGCGCGTTGTGTTGTGAAACAACCTCGTACAACTCTGCTCACTGACGGCAGACAGAGGCTGCTCCACGCGCATGCGCCACGCAAATCCATATCTACCCCAGTGCACTGCACCCATCCCCTGTTACTTCCACTGCTACTGCAACTGCCTGCCAGAGTAGTAGGCCGGTCGGTGCAGATCGATGACTACTGGAGAGCCACTCACTCACCGCCGCCGCACGCCACTACTATTAGTAGACACTAGTCTAGTGTCGGACACTGACGACAACAAGCAAACGTCACACAAAACTGCGGTCGGCTGCCGTACTCAAGCTACTGTAAAGAGAGAGAAGATGAGAAAGTGGAAAGAAGAGTGAGGTGCGAGACAAAGAGAAAACAGTAAAGTGTGTAGGTCTTTTCAACCAACAGTCAGTAGTCCGAGTCAGGGTCAGTAAGGACACATCTACTGTCAGTTCGGACTGTGTTTGCCAAAAGCTGTGTGTGGGGCTCGTACCCACGAAACAGGTGAAGTGCCCGTATCTTTTACGGTACAGCACTTCACCTGTTTCAAGGGCACGAGCCACCAGTGGAAATGTTTTTAGGTTGTGGAAATTTTTGTTCTTGCCTTTACTTACTTCAAAGACTGATTGATTTGACAATTTTGGAAAATATCAACTTCTTTTAATTAATTTAAATTCCTATACGAACTACTCTCACAGTTTTCTTTGCTTTAATGTAATTCTTTCTAATTCAACAATATATTGTATAGACCTGAGCTAGAGAAACATTGAATATATAATTTCTATGCAGGAAGAATCAATCAATCAATAATTTATTGAACAGAAATAGAAATAGGGTAATCAAAATGGTTACTGGCCTGCAAGGAAACTATACAAATAATACTAATACACAGATATGTGTCCTTGATTGTAGACTATTTGCCTCACTAAATCTAGTTTGTGAACTCATCCAATCCATGACTGATTCACATTATGATATCGATCAAAGAGATCGACGTTTCCCATTAAAATATTACCGATTCCTATTCCAATCATTGTGAACCGACGCGGTAAATTCAAAGTCGATACAATAAAAGTGTCGATTCATACATGGCGTTCACTATCATCCAACTATGCAAACCATTTTATTTGCTCATGAATAATGAATGTGTTTAATTTTTGATGGCCTATTAATTGATGCCAGTCTCTGCAACGAGTCTCGTCGCTACAGAGGGAATATCCGCGATTGATTGGAAGAGCACATCGATGAATTATTCATAACTTCTGTCCCTTTTTCGATCACACATCCGTCACTTGTTTCCCATCACATCTTTTTTCACTTTTTATGAACAGAAATCTTCTTGGTACGCACGAGTGGCCACCATCCACCATGTGTTAAAAAATGAATGATGTACTCGAAATACGGGTTTTTACTGAACAGCACGTCGGAAATAATACATAAATATGCATAAAGACAGACACCACTGGATGGGTTTTGAAAAAAAATATTTTGCGATTTTTTTGCCACCAGGCGCTCGTGTCATTCATTGGAAATGAGTTTGATATAGGGATACGTATCAATGCGAATCGTTTATGAAACTGTGAGAGACTGTTTGGTGAATAATCTACAGAAAATGAGGAGAGCACATTGATAATATAATCAACTTCTATAAATTTTAATAGAAATAGCTTATTCGATTTTTCAATATTGAACACTTCTATAATACTGGAACATTGTTTATTCAACGATCATCTTATCACATCAATATAAATATATACAGTATTTATATATTACATAATATTCTCTAATCTAATCTATCTCTTTAAATATTACTTGATATGAGTGGAAGAGGAATAATTTTTAATTAAAAAATTCGATAATATTAGAGGATGAAACATTGTTTTTTTATTACAATCATATTTTCTTATTCATACTGCCCGCACCTCCTACTTCCTATTTTTATTATAATGCAATAATTAACAGAGTAAACCTTCAGACTTGAATTCGAATAATTGTTCAAAATTGCATAATTTGTTTGTGCAGAATATGCTATTAGTGAACTTATAAGATTAATTTTGAACCAAATCTAGTAAAATTTAGAAACATTTTTTCGCATCAAGAATGGTATGAGTTTTAAAATAGATTTATTGATAGCAAAAGTAATGCTAATATTACGATATGATTGTACTGTATATTCTAACCATGAATTGTTTACGAAATTTCTAAATTTTAATTGAATTGCTTACAAAATTTTATAAATTTGAATTGAATTGTTAAATTAGATGATCACGCCAGTCCTAAAATTACTCATCATCATCTCCACTTTGAAAACCAACCATTTCAAAATAATAAAATTTCTCAATTTATTCAGAAAAGTTAAAGAAGTCCACCGTAATGCTGCATAAGTCAGGTGAAATTCCACAACATGTCTCAAGAATAAACTCTTCGATTATGCAGGAAACTGTCAAAGCTAACACGTTTTATGGACAAAGCTTGGAAGGAAGTGTATGTATATAAATAGTCTGTCAGAAGAAGACATTCTGGCAAGATGGGAAATGACTACAGCTCGATCAATATTGGTTCAAAACTTATAAATTTAGTCTCAAATTGTAGACCAGATTGTTTCCTACGATTTGAGACCAAATTTATAATTTTTGAATCAATGTTGACTGAGCTGCAGTCATTTTTCCATCTTGTCAGAATGTCTTCTTTGCTTGGACAGACTATAGTAAGCTATAGGTATAAAGTATACGTGAACAGCCGACCAAACCAAGTCGTTCATTGATTGTCACCGATGACAGTCATCAACAGCAGAAGTTTACTGCCAGAAATGCGATTGTTGTGTCATGACAGTTCTAGAAAAAGAGTAAAAGATATCTGTGGAAGAGTACGAAGTAGGAACGTTGTTCATGCGAAGAGTAAAAGAGTTTACTTGTTTAACGAAGCAGGAACGTTGTGCATAAATATATGAGCCTTCGATTTTTTCCGTTAAATCATAAAAATCGCCCTTGCTATACTGCTGAAAACTTGTCCGTTTCCAATTTGGGAAATAATGGCATGTCGTTTATAACGAAGAAATGACACTTAATTTATTTCTCGCTTACGTTGGAGTGAAGTGAGTTTCGAAATGACCAAAAAATGCATTCAAGTAAATATTTAAGCACAATAAAGGGCTGAATAACCTTTATCAACTATTCAAAAGTGAGATGAGACGTTTTGACTAGTTTACTGTATCAATTTCATTGTATAGAAATCTCGTGAATGAATAGCAAAACTGGATTTCAACTTACGATTTGAATGAGGTGCAATACATTAGAAGTGAGACATACCTGGAAAAGAAAACAGATCGTTATTGAACAAGTATTTTACTAAAATGCGAAATCCAATTGATTAAAAGTTTTAAGAGTAGCTTGGTTCAACAGTAATAAATCTACAACGAATTTATCACAAATATTAAGCTATTTTGAGAACAACACTGGTACCATGAATTAGAACAATTTCAAATTTTCTCTTTACAGATAGATTTGGTTCTAGCCTCTTTTTTAATTATACAGTATAATCAATTGTCAATTATATCATTATTTGTAAATGGATTATATACATTATAATAGGCAATACTCCTTGCATTCGAAACAATCCTTCGTATTTATAATATTCTGTTGATATTTATTTCAATAGTGTTCATATATCCATCAACAATAACGATAAGAAGAATACGTATTACATCGACAACTCCTCTACATTGAGTCGCGAAGTCTATTTCCAAGTTACAGCCAACTGCGAGTACCATAGCTCTTTACGAATATCGCACGAAACATTTCTATGAATAATGGAGAATGTGTTGATCCATGTGAACGACAACCGTAGAACAATAATGCATTGACGATTTTCCACACGTGGAAAAATGGGGAATAGACAGAGTAAGTGTGAGTGAGACAAGAGTAGATAGAGTATGCGAGATATCGAGTCAGAACCGAACTGAAGAATCGACAAGACAGAGATAGTGCACTACAGTACACTTTTATAGTAGTCACTCAAAGTATAGGGGGAGAAGAAGGGGAAAGAGAAGAAGGAAGAAGAGGAGGTGGAGAAAAAGAAAGAGGAATGGGAAGAGAAAAAGAAAGAAAAAAGTGGAGAGACATCGACCAATACCGTACGTATCAAAAAATTGATAATTCAAGGAAAGTGTACTGAAAGTTAGACACTTGAAGGGTAGGAGAAAGAGGGTGAGGAGGAGTAGGAGGAGGTTGAGTAGGGAGAAGAGTAGAAGAAGTAGGAGGAGGAGGAGGAGGAGGAGGAGGAGGAGGAGGAGAGGAGGAGGAGGAGGAAGAGGAGGAGGAGGAGAGGAGGAGGAGGAGAGGAGGAGAGGAGGAGTAGAGGAGAAGTAGGAGGAGGAGGAGGAGGAGGAGGAGGAGAGGAGGAGGAGAAGGAGAAGAGGGAGGAGGAGAGAAGGAGAAGAGGAGAAGGAGGAGGAGGAGGAGAAAGAAGAAGGAAGAGGAGAAGAGGAGGAGGAGGAGGAGGAGAGGAAGGAGAGAAGGAGGAGGACAAGAAGAGGAGGAAGAAGAAGAAGAAGGAAGAAGAAGAAGAAGAAGGAGGAGAAGAAGAAGAAGAAGAAGAAGAAGAAGAAGAAGAAGAAGAAGAAGAAGAAAGAAGAAGAAGAAGAAGAAGAAGAAGAAGAAGAAGTATGAGAGAAGAATAGAAGGAAGAAGAGAAAAGAATGAGAAAAGTATGAAGAATAGAGGAGAGAAGAAAAGAATGAGAAAAAAATAGAGCAAGGAGAAGGAGGAGAAGAAGGAGAATGAGGGAAGAATAGCAGGAGTATGAGGGGAAAAAGGATGACACACCAAGTGCAGAACAGAAGAAGAACACGAAGAGAGTAAAGCAGCCTTCAGAATAAAAGACTTTGAGGAGCAGAATTTAGGTTTGGCCGGGGGCGACAGCGTGTATGACATCGTAATAAATTCGAATGTTTACTGGTGTCGTCGTTCGTCGGCAAATATTTTAAGCGCAGAAAAATATCTCGGTTCCGGATATATTCTGCCTTTGCGACCGAAAACATCGACTCACACAAAAAATGTGTAGATTTTTATCAAATTTCTACACACCGCCGTTTTCGTGTAACCCGTTTGTCAGCGAGGTGCGCTACCTTCTTCCTGTTGCTTGGCAAATATCAGCGTTTAGTTGCCACTCTCAACTGTTATCAGATGTTGCGCTGATAATATTATACCTGGCGCTATTAATTCCACATTTCAAATCCCAGAGATAGAGGGAATATTGTTCAACAGTTGGATAATCTGAAATCTAGCATTTATAAATTCAGATTTTCTTGGTGGAATTCCACAGATATGGGAAATATGGAATATTGTTCAACAGTTAAATGTATAAATGTATGGTAGAATCCCACAGATAGAGACTAGAGAGGGATTATTGTTTAAAAGTTTTTTTCTATTGATAGTGTATGTAAGGCATTATTAATTTCTAATATTTTTGGTGATATCCGACATGTAGATAAAGTTTTGTTCAATACTTGAATGTTTCAATCATTTGAAATCCAGCACTAATAATTTCACATTTTTATAGTGGAATCCCACAATAAAATAAAATATTGTGTAAAAGTTGCATGAATGTATTCCACATTTTATGGATAATCTGAAATTAAACACTAATAATTCCACAGCTAGATAAGATGTTGTTCAACAGTTGAATCAACATGGATCATCTGAAATCTAGCACTAAAAACTTCTCATTTGCATGGTGGAATACTACACATAGATGGGGAATATTCTTCAATAGTTGTTTCTATTGATAATGTGATACCCGGCAAAATTTTTATGTAGATATTCCACAGATAGGTAGAATATTAAAAGCAGTTTCTTCTTTGAAATACTGCTTAAATTTGAGTAATTTTGATTGGAATTCATTTCAATTCAATTAATCAGATACACGTTTTTTCAGGTTTGGTTACCTAGAATAGTCTTCGATGTTTTTCCATTCAGGAATACTTCATAAGCAACTGTAAAATACAAAATACGGAGTTTTTAAATAAGATTATTCTGTGATTCTATTAATCACAAAAGAGATCAATCAAAAGTATGTGAAGTTTCCAAGAGGAAAATGTTATTCAATTTCGTTCTTGTATCGAAGGGTACTTGATTCTGATAGAATAGAATTCAATAGAAGAGACTTTAGTACCCTTAAAAATACGGTAGTAGAGCTGAGGTCACGAACTCCGGATACGCTATAAGCTCTTCCAAGCAAGGTGCCAGCTTCCTAATTATCGGTAAGTGTTGAGAAAACTTGAGAGTTTTCCACAACATGCAATCTCCGCTAATTTCCAATCAGGCAGTCAAAACCATCCAGGAATTTTAATAAATTAACAATATTAATAAACAGCTCATTTTTGTGTCTCTAAGCGAGCTAAAGACAAAGGCATTTTCGGAGAGAAAGGAGGTGAATTTTTAATCAAGATCCACGGTCTTATTACAAAATACAACTAACTCGCTGTTAATGAAATTTCGAGAAAGAGTGGGAGCTATAGTCTGTCCAAACAAAGAAGACATTCTGGCAAGATTGGAAAATGACTCCAGCTCGGTCAATATTGGTTCAAAAATGATAAGTTTAGTCTTAAATTGTAGGAAACATTCTCATTTACAATTTAAAAACAAATTTTTAATTTTTGAATCAATATTGACCGAGCTGGAGTCATTTTCCCATCATGCCAGAATATCTTCTTTGCTTGAACAGACTTCCATAGTAAGTGACTCCTCCACCTTTGACCTTCTCCCAGTCAAATCGGGACCATTTAATACTTTCCCGCGATGAAAATTAATTTTAAACAGATTTATTTACTCATTGTCGTGTAAATTACTCGCACCTCCCCCTTTGCTTGGACCACTCACAGGTTGCTGAGTTTCCCTTCAGCCTGTTTTCTAATAAAGACGAACTTAACGGCCTGACTGGCTTATCGCGCCCGGCACCGTCGCTTATTAATTTCACGCCTTGTCAGGGCGCAGATTTTTCAACCGACTTTCAAATAATCCAGTCTGACGAAATATATTTCTCAACATTGTCCACCCTTTTTTCTCCCTCTACTCAAATACATTAAACCAGTAAGAACTGATGTGGACCTGCTATCAAGTCCTCGAAATGAATAAAGCAATAAGACAGTATTTTCTGTCCTCGACTCCCCTGACTTGAATTGTCTCTTTTTTGTGGTTGCCGGCCTCTTGTAGTTATGAGTTCTGCAATATCTACTCTAAATTTCAGCTCAACTCATTTCCCAAGAAGTTCTTCTTCATACAAATGATATAAAATGGGGATTACAAGAATTCTTAAGAGAATAACAGGATTCTGATGAGAAAATGCTCTTGACAAATAAATTATTTAATTGTTGAACACAGACATTATTGTCCAAATGACTACTATATTTAAATGGAGCTATTGAAAAACTCGTCACTTCTCAATAAAAATTACTAATTTTCGTTTAAGGAGATGAAATGTTTCAAAATGAATTCATTGCTCGAATCACTACAAATCAAGAACATGAAGATGAGATATTAAAAAGATTGAAATTGGAACCAAAATTTCTAGCTATTTATACAGTTGCTAAACTGGCGGCTCGTGCCCACGAAACAGGTGAAGTGCTGTTCAGTAATACGGAAACTTCACCTGTTTCGTGGGCACGAGCCGCCAGTATTCATAACATCACAAAGCATCGCTAAGGAGTTTTTTTCTATCAATCATAATTAACGAACAGTCAAAATTAACAAATTTATTCAAATTAACTTTAAATATTCAATTTGATTGAAAAGAATTATCAACAAACAATCATTATCAATGAAAATTTTGATAGAATAGAAACAGACAATGCAATCTCTTCATCCCCAAGAAATACAAAAAGTTTTGCCTATAAGAATTATTATGATAGATAGGTCTATGAAAATTGGTGTTACTATTAAAGATAGCCCAACATCGTCCATTGACGCGAAGCCCATTGGAATCAATTCCAGCCACCAGCCCATTGACACCCTTGTTGGGCCAATCATTTACGTCCAGATGGCCGTGATAACGCAGGTTAGGTAGGAACATGAACGACGTCTTCGACACACTGTATGCACACACAATGTAATTGCTCAGTAATTAAAGCGATGATCTGGAAGCCGCCACTGGCCGGACGCACACAGTCAATAGGGGCTGATTATTATTCATACCGGGACAGAAGGCCTACTCCCTTAATCGGCTAGGGAACCGCCTGTCCAAGCAAACAAGACATTCTGGAAGATGGGAGAATGACTCCAGTTTGTTCAACAATTATTTAAAAATTATAAATTAGGTCTAAAATTCTAGGAAACATTCAAAGCTGCAATTTGAGACCAAGTTTATAATTTTTGAAACAATATTGACCAAGCTGGAGTCATTTTCCCATCTTGCCAGAATGTCTTCTGTACTTGGACAGACAACACCTTCTCCCTTCTGGCGCCAACCCCCGAAAACGGAACTGTCCCCGGTGACGGAAGCAGCCCCAGCCAAGTTTTAACCGGGTAATCCCCCTTCTAAAGTTCCTGACCCGTTAAGATCCCTACACAACACTGTTTTCCCTTTTAATACCTCAATGGAAGGGTTACAAGCGTAGAACCTATATGTATATAAGGTAACAAGCATAGACCTTATAATATGTATATTTTGTACAAGCATAGAACCTATAATATGCATATTGTTACAAGCATGAAATCATAATACATGTATATTAATATATTTTCAATATAAATATAATGTTTTTATTTATAAATATTTAAAGGTTACAAGCTATTAATAGTCTGTCCAAGCAAAGAAGACATTCTGGCAAGATGAGAAAATGACTGCAGCTCGGTCAATACTGGTTCAAAAATTATAAATTTGGTCTCAAATTGTAGGAAACATTCTAACCTATTTAAAACCATTTTTTAAATTTTAAACCGTTTTTGACCAAGCTGAAGTCTTGTTCCCATCTTGCCAGATGTCTTCTTCGCTTGGACAGACTATACCAGTATGTGAAAACTATACTTTACATATTTCCCAAGTTACAAGCTACCGCTATGTGAAAACTGTACTGAATGTATATAAATAGATATATATTACTCGGGTTACAAGCTACCGGCATGTGAAAGCCACCCTCTCTCTACGCAAATTCTATTCTTGGCTGCTGTACATCCGGGGTGGTTGGAAGGCTTTGAAAAGTAACACGTTCGTTTTCATCGAAACAAACTCTCAATCTAGCGAACAATCTATGGATTCTATGTCTGTATCTATGGTTTCCAGCGGCAAACGGCATCCATACGCCACAACTGTGATCAGAAGGGTACTTTTTTCATTCAAGGAGGATACAATAAAAGATTATAAACTTCACATATTATACAATATACTCAGAGGATGTAAACACAGACATTAAAGTGCAAATCATCTAACATAAAAAAAACACTTTGAGACTGGTATTTATCTAAGACAGTGTCAATCAGTTGTATTGATATCACTATATAAAACGTTAATATCACTAATAAATCAGATAAAGTTTTTGAATAAATGAGCTTTTTAGTAGAATATGATGGTATTTTTTTTCATAATCAACAGTGACTGTTATAGTTATTATTTAACTCTTTTAACATTGACTCGTATAATAGATTTATTCATAAAATGACATGTTGAGATGGAAACAGAGTGAATATGATGTTTTCCTCTAAGGACAAAAAAAGGCTGAACTCATCGGATATATCTGAACATTATTCAATCAACTATTACTCTGAACTTGGTCAATGTTATCTCAGTGCTAATGCTACAGTACAGTTCCAATGTAATGCTACATGTGGCAACAATAATCCCTTGGATGATAATAGCATGGACTAACCAAATATCTATTATCTCAGATAATAGTAAATAGATATTTGAAGCCCTGGAGCTAGAGATTGCTAGATATAGCTCACAAATAGAGAGAACTAATTGGATATGAAATAAGTAGATTCAAATTTGCCGCATCCACGGTATTTGAAGGATAATAAAATTTCTCTTTCTCCCAACAATTCATAACTGCGACTGAAACCAGCGCTAGTACAGTATTCGCGAGGCGAGCTATATGAAAAATTTCCCATCTTAATAACCCTTTTCTCATCAAAAGAGTTGGCTTCATTCTATTTTTGAGATAAGAAACCCCGTTCTGACCGGAATAATAAACATCTCTATTGGTCTGCAGTGAAGAGAGGAGGTAGGGAGATATAGCATTGCGAAATTGGATGCTCCATATAAGTACACCGTCGGTTCTTGAGGCAGTAGAGAACAGCTCTCGGAATGAAATCTCATTATTTGGTATAGTCTGCGCAAGCGAAGAAGACTTTCTGGCAAGATGTGAAAATGACTCCAGCTCGGTCAAAATTTATTCAATAATTTTAAATTTGGCCTGAAATTGTAGGAAACATTCTGATCTACAATTTGAGACCAAATTCATAATTTTCGAGCAAATATTCACCGAGCTGGAGCCATTTTCCCATCTTGCTAGAATGTCTTCATTGCTTGGGAAGACTACAGGTCAGCATCCCAAGAGTGCCACAAGTTTTTCTGTACTTTTCTCTTTCAACTGTTGCAACCGAAGAAAATTCCCAGCAATTCGATCCTTTAAAGCGAGATCCATCCACTTTTCAAACGCTATGATTAATTGGGAGCGCACGATGATAATTATAATAGTGGAGAACCAGAACACTTTGCTTCATTCACTGAATCTGACAGTATAGATGTCAATAGACGGTATAGATGTCAGATTCATTCCAATATAGGAGCTTATATGCCAGGAGAATGAAAAGGAGAGAAGCTATGAGGTCTGTGTTCGGTTGTGTCTCTCTACCAATTAATTTTTGAATTGATTTTATAATGAATGACAACTTAAAAATCTCAAAAGTACTTGATTGAAAATTGAAATAATATTGTATCATTTCTCTCAGTACGACTTTTATGAAGAGCATGCTCATGAGTATGAAAATATGCTCAAAAATTCAAAAGATATAGGATTTTTTGAAAATTGGTTCAGAATTAATTAACAAAATTATTACTAGAAGAATTCACTGATAAACCAATAATGAATAAATGGATATCGGGCACTGTCTCAGGAAATAATAAACTCATAAAACATTAAATTTCAAATGTTCCAGACTCTAATTGTGAATAAACCATACAAATAATGAGGTTAGCTCATATGTCAACGCTAAAAGTCAAGAAAACTAACCATTTGCACTCTGAACATAGTGAGTACTTTTCATAACTTCAAATTATATAACACCTAAATGCTCTCATACTCTCATAATCAATCATTTAAAAATAAAATCAGTTTTGAATCATTTGAATCATTAGTCCAAATGATATATTGAAAGAGAAATCATATCTCTACTAGTATAGTTAGCCAGTACCGTTTCCTTACTAATTAAAATATAAATTCTACACATATTGATTTCATACTTCTTTCACGTTACAATTTGTAATTCATGTCCAAGACACGAAACAGTAGACAACTTCCAAGAAATCCCTAATTACAACCTCTGTCAAACAACCAAACTTTATTCACTTACTGACCAACAACCGAGACTCACCACACGTAGGATAAGGAAATTGTCTAAAAAAAATACGAAGCAATCCAATTTATCGCTTCCAGGAAGAAGGATCCCCACACTGTCTCACTCGAACAGAGCAGATATTGGATTACACTTGAAATAGAATGCGGTCGCTTTTTACTTCTCATTTCTTTCTTTCTTCCTTCCTCTTTTTCTTTCGTTAGTTTGGCACAGCACAGGTGAGTCTCTCATATTGGCGGCGATGCAACATATACTTCACAATAAATAAATATACTACAGTACAGGTGAACTGAAATTTGATTAGAGTTGGGTCACTATAGCGACAGTTTGCATATACAGCGAGTACATAAGTTGGCCGATGACCCCGACGCGTTGTCCCACCTCGACGCGGTCCGGCATTCCTCCGCTAATCCGGTCGTCAGGATGTCGATCCGGTTACTAATCCCCCCACCCCTTCCCAACCAACTCCGGCGCCCACCAACTTGAGGCTGGTCGCGTGGCTGTCTGAACGGCACACGACCGAGACGACTACTAATAATATTGCATCTAACCACAGAGAAGGTATATCTCATTGTTTAACGGTGGATATTACGTATAGAATATAGTCTCTCCATATTATAGTTTATAGTATAGTACGGTGCAGTATTTTATGGTAATGTAGGGCCTGTTATTGTGTACCAAGAATAACAAGTGTCAATTCCCAAAATTAGCTAATTGTTCATTTCATAGACTAAAATCTGACTGATTGTTTGATCTCTGTGGTATTCATAATGTTGAATTATTTTGTTAGATTAAATATATTTTTCTGTATACTGTACTGTCTATACTAAGAAAATAAGTACCTTCTCTATACTGAAAACGGTAAAAATCCATCCCAAAAATCAAAAGTTGTTGATGAAAATTTGTGAAGCCAATGATTTGCAAGATTTGGAAAATACCATCGAGTGAATACTTACAAATTGATGGTAGATATGTAGATAAAAACAATCAAATGATCATAGTTATCACTTTTGTTTCTCCTTCTGTACTTCTTGTAGTAAGTTCCAAGATGATACATGTTTGAATTTCTTTCACTGTTCTTTAAATTAATTATGAGAGAATCAAGAGATTGATGTCTGATTGGAAGAGTTCCAAATCTTATTTAATAGTTGTAAATGATGACCAGCAGTTTCTTCACCAAAGGAACTTTTCAAATTTGTTGCAACTTTTTCATTCTTTAATGAAGGAGCCATCACACAGTTTTGGAGAAAAAAGACGAGCAATTTGAGAGAATGTCTCAAGCAATCAGTAATCAATCCCAGGTCTGCATCAAACAGTGATTTATCGACAATGGATGAAGATTTTTCTGTTCGCACAGCCTTTCTTTATACGAAGTTCACCTGATATTAACAAAGGATCTAGTTCTTCAACTTTGGCTGAATCAAAGTCTTCCAATTACTTATGAAAGTCTGTTGTTGAGTGAGTAGTACTTCCAGTTTTTCTGCGCGATGACTTTTTATTCTTCTGAAACCTTCCAGTTTGAAAACTTCACGTCAGTGTAAATCAATCAATGGATCAATCACCTGCTGTTCTTTCTACTTTTTTCTGGCACTCCAACTCTGGATTTCAACGCAACTTCTGTGCTTCTCATCCCTCATAATCCCAAGAACAGCTACTAGCCATTTCTCATGAATGTGGTGGATTTGCGATACGAACGAATTCTTCATTTTTTTGTAAAACTTCTTATTCTTGAAAATCCCAGATTCGAGGGGTCTAGGGAGCTGCAGAAATCAAACTTTTAACTGGAGATTACTTCCGGTCTATTTATATCAATTTTCATAAATTAAAAAGTCGAGGGTTTTCAATATTTTAATGGCAAGTCAGACCACATCGACTATAATACTTAAAATCATACTTGCTTTTCATTTTTCTACAATTTCAATTTTGATTCATTCACCATTAAACGACTCTTTGGAATATTTTCATTGGTTACCGTTTGTATCAAGTTGCTTTTAGGATAAATATAAATGAAAAATTTATAATTGCTTCTATTCTGTATTAATTACTGAGCGAAGGAACCTAGGACGATCTCAAGTTAGTCATAACACACAAAAATCTTTTGTTTTTGTTTTTCATCCAATTTCACTGTTACATATCTCCTCTCTGGAAATTATGGTTTGATAGAAAATTACATCTTCAAACCGAAAATCTTGATATAATTTGAACAATAGGTATTATTTTTGAGAAATTGGATGTCAAAGAAATTTGAGAATTTGAGGAAAAAGAGGTATAACTAGAATTCAATTTGACCTATTTAGGCATTACCATGGATGATTGAATCCAACTTGACAATCTCAAAGAGTACAAGTTCTATAATTCTACCTGTAAAATTTTTAGGTGGGCTACCAGCGAGGCCTGATAAGAGGATTATTGAACTCGCGCCAAAGGCGCCTGATGAATGAGGGGGACATTGCAAATGCGACCGCCCACAGTAGTAAAGTATAAGCCGGCCTGTATACTTTCGTTTTATGGTAGTTGTATATCGCCGTATCAATTTTGCTAATGGGTCTTCGAGGCGTTTTAAGTAATTGTGTTCTCCGTTTTACCTACTATGCCTTACAAACCCCCTCCCCCCCCTGTCACTAACCACCCACCTGGATAGCTTTTCTCCGACAAAACTCCTTTCTCACACCCTCATTGTCATAAAACGCTGCAGTTACCCCCCTCCTCCCACCACCCCGCCAACCGCACCACTATTAAAACAACGCCGCCGAGTAAATTAGAAATTAATTAAAGTCCGGCGACCGGTCTGCAAACTGCAACTCAACGATGAACGTTCTCAGCAGTTGAAACGTTGACAAAATGATCGTAATTTTAGTAAGATGATCTAGTGAACATATATTTTCCAATCTCCATATGTGTCACAACTATCAATGCGACAAAACATTCATAAGAGCACTCCCATTTATCAGGAGTAGGCTAATTCGAGAATATGTCAAACTCAATAATTTTATTCAAGCTTGAAATGTTTTAATTTTGTATGGGATGTCTTTTTTGTTCACATTTCATGTTCTACAAAAGACAATAATCTAACAACATGCGTTGGTCGAAATTAATATAATTCTATAAGTAGTATTTCTATCAACCTTATGGAGCACCATAGCAGAAAAATACTTTTTGGAATTGCCAATGTCACTTATTCGTCTTTTTCGACACCAAATTCTTATAGGATGTCACTTTAATTTGTGGTTGATACTTGAATAAATTCCACAGGTTAGAAACGAAGACATAAGTTCAAATTGGTAGGTGATAGGTGATTATTGAAATTCGTAAAAAATGTAAAGAAAACTTAAATATAGCCTACCGTATAAACAGAAAATACATATGAAAAACCTTTCATATGCCACCTAGTCTCAACTGGTCCATCTATTTTTTCGAATCTCCCTTTCTCTGAATTACTTACAGAAATGAAAATTGTTGGCTACTAAAGAAGAATGACATTTTTAAAAAGTACCCATTTTTCCTATTCCTTTCAATAACAGAAATTGTATAGAACGAATATGACACAGATTCAAAATATTTCCTCGCCTCTAACAACAATTTCTGCGTAATATTGGAATACTTCTAGTAATACGAACGTGGACCTTAACTCGGAAAATCAAGATTTAGGTCCTATTAAGCATTCAATTTTATTGATAACACACATTGAAACTGCCTCCAAGTCCATAAACTCAGGACTCCATGCAAAATTACACACTCCGCAAAGCAATTCCATAGTTTATATAAGTTGCAATGAATTAAGCACACAGTATTATGTTGGCCGAAAGTGTTCATTTCAATTGCGCGCTGCGAATTTATGCCGGACGTTTTTCTGAATGAGTTAGGTAACAAATAGTAGTGAGCGTGTGTATCTTTGGGCGATTCTCACACTCATTGAAGCGGATTCCAGTCCGACTTGCGAGATTTACGCGCGCCTATTCTGCAGCCTGTCCAAGCGAAGAAGACATTTTTGCAAGAGGGGGAAATGACTACACCTCGGTTAATATTGATTCAAAAAATATAAATTTGTTTTGAGATTGTAGAAAAAATTCTACTGTACAGTATGAGACCAAATAAATAATTTTTGAACCAATTTTGATCGAGCTGGAGTCATTTTCCCCATCTTGCCGGAATGTCTTCTTTGATGGAACACACTATACAATTCCCAGCGCCGGTAATGGTCGTCCCGGCGGCAAGTAGAGATGAAATATCACTGAGCAACCGGCAATAATGGAGACAGCCGGGAAATTTAACTTGTACCTATTCTCGGTGAAAGCTTATTCCCGACAAAGGCCTGCTAAGCATCTCGGCGCTGCTCGGCTCTGTTTGCACGGCAACGGCAGCAAGGTAGCACTAACGACAATTACAGGTTAACTAAACGACTCTCATTCGTGCACCAGAGGCTACTGTAGTCTGTCCAAGCGAAGAAGACATTCTGGCAAGATGCGAAAATGACTCCAGCTCGATCAATATTGGTTCAAATAACTATACATTTGATCACAAATTGTAGATCAAAATATTGCCTACATTTTGAGACTAAATTTATTATTTTTGAACCAATATTGACCGAGCTGGAGTCATTTCCATATTTTGCCAGAATTTCTTCTTTGCTTGGACAGACTGAAACGTCAGGTTATTACACTACTAGAATTCCGGGTTACCCCCGTTTCACATAGCACGATTTTTGGACGTCCGCACAAAGCAAATTTCCAGAAGTAGAGGAAGTTATAATGTAATTTTTACTCTATTCTGACTATAGATACTTTGGAGAATGTACTACACAATTTTTTTCTAGGGTGATGCCCACATGGCCCATGGTAATGGGAATGCAAGGGTAATGAGAATGATGATTATGAGAGATGAATGGACCTACTGCTTTAGGTGGGTTCCGAAACACCGGGAAGCGATTTTTGAGGCTCATAAATTGAATTCAGAGGTACCGGTCACCAGTACAACAGTGGTGGCAGAGGCAAGTCGCTTATCTAATCTCACCGATTAGACGCTCTCTACCACTGGGACAAACCGTTTCACCAAATACAGTATGAATAAATAGGCAGGAAAAGTTGTTTTAGTGTACCACACTAGATTATTGTTTTCTATAGATTGAATGAAGCTTGGCAAACATAGTTATGATGTGCACATAAAAACATAGAGTTTACCAAGTTCTGTTCATTCTAGTAAAATGTATAAAAGGAAACAAAAAATCGGACTTTCAAGAATCGTCGTGTTTGGAACTGGGCTTAGACTGGAACGAATATGTTTGCATCAATTTCATTATATTATAAAATTGAGAAATTTATTGTATTGTATTATATTGAGTAATACTTCTCATGGGTCTCAACTCTCAATGATTTGATTTGATTACTTATTCACTTCCAACTATCAAGTATACTATAATAGATCAAATTTCAATTCAAAATTATTATACATAAAAACTGGTAATCATTATCTTGTTACCTGATTCTGTAGGCAATGGAGGTGGTTATCCTTGAGATATTATTTTTTAGTACTAATTGGTTATCAACTCGTATTACATAGGGAACTCGTATTACAGACCCCCTTTCCCTACTTAAATATGAGTAGTATAGTGCGTGCCGATCATATCACTATAAGAAACTACAAGCAATATAATAGTTTCTATAGAGCTTACGTTAAATTTTGTGTACTACTTTAAAGCCTAAAAATTGAAGATAACTAATAGCTACACATTCAGAGCAGAGTAATATTGTGTATAAAAATAAAATAAATAAAATAAGCCCTTTTACAAAAAATCATACTGCTTTACTGATATTAACATAGTCTCGTCCTAGAAATACTCATATTATGTACAGTTTTATAATATTTGGTAACTGTTAACGATGTGGAACAGAATTATTTCTAACTTTTCTATTGAATCATCTCTATTTTATTATTCCAGCATCGTAACAATGTGAAAATTTTTAAATTTTCATTTTGATTGAATACAAATATACAATCAAATCCTGATTTTTCATACTTTCTTCTGGTGGAGCGAACAATTTTTCCCAGATACTAGGTGAGAGTATGATATTCTAAAAACGATGATCAATTAATGATTTACATCAGCTTTAATAATTGATTATTCGTCGACAAATATTTTATAAAAGGATAGCAGTTTCTAAAGCGTAATAAATCGTTTTAAACAAATACCCAGAGAGATAACTCGTAATAATATGCAACTGTTTTTTTCTCATCGTAAGCGCATTCCCAACAGTTATTCCGCTTGAAACTTTTCAGATCCAATAAACCGTTTGTTTTTAGACATCCGGGATGATTAAATTGGACTTATTGCATTGCACGATCGATATAACGTAGTCTGCTGCACTGTTACAAGCACGTTACGTTATTCCCATGTAAGAAAACTGTTTACCGTCGAGACGACGCTGCAGGAATTCAATATTTCTTGGGGGATGTGTGACGATCGAAGGAGAAAGAAAAGGAATAATTTCGAGTGGGAGGAGGAGGAGTAGGAAGAAGAGTAGGAGGAGGAAGGAAAAGCGTATTTACCCGTAAAAAAGGCAAGGATGAAATCGGCGGGGGCTGCAGTAGCAGCAGCAAAACAAGGAGAATGTGAAGAATTCCTCTCGGGGCCCAAGATCTGCTGTTGCTGTGAATACTGAGGAGGAGATTCAGCTCCTCAGCTCCTCAGTTGCTCAGCTGCCTCACTGCAGCAGGCCTGAGGCGCCGGAGACGCTACAGGGGTCTGCCCGTTCACTCACTCCACCCTAATGGAATCTATAGTTTTTTCTTCTCTTCAAAAAGTCCCATTCTCAAGTGTAGTCGTGAACAACTAAGTCGATTGGCACCAACGTATTTCTACTTCTGTTATAGAATCAGGAAGTAGACCTATGTGAGAAAAGTGCAGAATGTGAGCAGAAACTTGTAAATCAATAGAATGGAGTGAGTTAATCAACTGTAAAATCTTGACAGGAGTATGAAGAGAGTTTGAAGATTGAGTTGGCTGTTTAAAGGAGGAGGGTATACCTCCTATTCCATCATTTCAAGTGATTTTTATGGTTATCTGAAACATTTTGTACTGTTTTTGTGGGTTTCAGCACATTGTTGTAAAATTTTTTTATTATTTCCAAACAACATTCCACGAATTTCAATGTTTCTAATACAATCTTGTATTTTTTTGTTATTTCCAAGACATTTTTTAGTTATTTTTGTGTTTCTAGTACTTGATCATCCTCAAAGTTTGAATGTGTATTGTGAACTAGATACAATTATCGATACTGCATTGTGAACTTTTATAAACTTTACTACAATACAAAAAAAATTGTTTCAATTATTGAATATTTATCAATAAATTAGGTTTTTTATAAATATGATCTTTAATAAGTCATGAATAAGTAATAGCTCATTTTTCTCCTAATTTAACTCGTTCTGTAATATAAACTCTCTAGGCATATGTCATTGTGAATTTTCAGAACTTATAGTATAATTCATAATATTATTTCACTAATTGAATATTTATCTATTCAGCTTTCATTGATGAATTAGTCGATGAATGAATAACAGCTCATGTTTTCCTTATTCAACTTGTTTGTAACAAGTTCTTGTTAACTTGTTTTGTAACAAGTTCTTGTTAACTTGTTTTGTAACAAGTTACTTTGTAACGAGTAGGAGCAGGCTACTAGCTTCTGTAGTGACCTCTTTTTTCAACTCACAAACGTTGCATCCTTGCCCAGACTAAGTGGAAAGGTGAAGAGAGCAACTTGCAGCTTCTAATGCTGAAAAATAGCCTTCATCCACTTGTGTTGCACGTCGTATGAAAGGTGTAGTTGCCAACTCTCCTGATAAAAATCGAATGATAAATTACCTCCATGACTTCCGTAATCTTTCACTACCGGAAAATTCCAGGAATTGCTCGTATACAGCCGACTACCATTCATAAAACTCTACTCTCCTTAATATATACACAAATATATGAATATAAAAAATGATTTGCTTTTTACACCATTTTAGCCAAACAGCCAATTTACAAATGGGAACCTATTTAATTGAGATAAAAAAATGAAACCATCAAAACAGAAAAGTAACTGAGAAAGTACCATTAAAAATTAATCTCATTTTGGTCCTGTTCGACCAATCTTCATGTTTTTAATGCATTTGGAGAATTCTTAGAGCTCGAGTGATTAAAGAGAATAGAGCGATGAAAAAATCTACTAATATAATTGGAAGATTTGAGTGTATACAAAACCAAAAATATTATTATCAAATTAAGCATCAACTAAAAAATGTTTATTGTTTGTATTTACCCTATGATAGATTTTTATTTCTAATTTCAATCCTTTACGAGTGAAGAGTTACATTTTAATCTACAAATGTTTTTCATTTTCATGGATGGTGCTTTTAAGAGGTGTAATGAGGACACCTAGGCACTTTTTCCCATAGTAGCCTATTGTATCGATATTCCTAATATTTGAAAATAGTGAGTTGATAAGTGGGAGGAGTAAATTGGTTAAGTATTATCAAGTTCTAGAAGATCATCATCAAGTATAGGCTATTAAAAATAAAATTCATAAAAATTACATTAAATAACTTCAATAAATTTTCTTAGAGAAGCAGAAATGAACTTACTTAGACACATCAAACTAATATTGCCAGAGTTCCAGCAACCGAGTGAATACGATAGAATAAACTTTACATTTTCTTAAGAAATTCTCATATATTTTCCTTTACATAACGAACTGCTAGTAAATACTTCACTTTAATATATAGCTAACGACATTGCAGTCGAGATAGTTCAAAGTGACATTTTAATAAATTTTTAAAGTCTTACAACAATTAGATACTAGTAAACAATCAATTAATGGAAGCGCAGGAATATGAAACCAATTAATTAAATATTGCTCCATAACTAAATGAGTACGAGTACCCATCAGCTATCAGCTAGACCTATGGGAGTTGGCAAGCAAGTTCAGTGAGGACAAAGTTTGGTACCGTATTTCAAACAGGGACCACTCACAGGCCGATAACCACCCATGTTTGGTTGGGTGAACGAAACGCAAACGAAACGTTATATTATTGGGAGTGATTGAACAGGGAAACTGTATGACAACCGACCGATGGCAGTTCGATTTTTGGGGGGGTTCAATGCACCCCCTCAAACAACCTCCCCCACACCAATTCGGCCTATCTCTTGTAATAGTAATCAGTATGGTGGCTGTGAAACACCCCTCCTCACCCTAAGAATGACAACTACTGGGGAGAGGGGGGATGAGAGTGAGACACCATCATTAATATTCAATTGTGCAAAAAATAACATTCTCTTTGTTTTGAGTGGCTCGCAGCTCATTAATAATATCAAACGGTAATTAGGCAACGGGTACAACAGAAAGAGAAAGAGTGAGGGAGGAGGAGATAGAGAACAGAGGGTGTGAGAGAGAAAGTGGAGAAGGAATGAAAACAGAGAGAAGAAAGATGTAAGAATGATAGAGGAATAAAAGATCTGAGAAAGTCTACGAGATTGGCGTTTATAATGCCTTTCAATGACCAAGGAAAGGTAGTGGAAGTGGGAGTGAGTATTTGGAGAAATGAAACGATTGAGATCTCAAAAGATTGAGGAGTTGCTGAACAAGAGCTCGAGACTAGCTTGAGACGAGCTAGAACTGATTGTTCTCTGATGAATTGATCTTCGCTAATGGAACTGGATGCATCCAGATGGAACTAAAGAGTTTTGATGGAACTATAACTTAGATGGAACTAAGACTTTCCAGGTTCCTTATCATCTGGGCAGTAGGGCTTTATCAGTAAATAATATACTGAAAATATACAGGATATAATGTCATACAGTACAGATGACTATTTGACACCATATCACATTCAAGCATTCATCTCGGACATAATTTCACAGACTCTATCGAACGACATAATTTTACAGACATATCTATATCAAATAACATCATTTTAAACCGTACATTCGTCAAATGCCATCATTTAAGAGTCGCATCACTATCAAGTCACATTATTTCACACACGTTTCTAAATGATATGACATCATTCCAAGCCGTTTAATTTCATCGACTTTCGTTTAATAGGTCGTTTTTGGGAAAGATACTTAATACACATAATACATCACTTACAGGGTAGTTTCACAGTAAAGGGTGGAAAAAGTCTATTACTCAACGAAATAAATTTTACATAGAAAGTACTTGAGAAATTTTCAAACACAGACTTGGAAATAGAACGTATTCCAGAGATAATCGATAACTAAGTACAGTACTCTACTGCTTTAACTGAATACACTACTCGTTGCAATTGCCAGAACCAGAGGAATAATCAGCAGCAATTGCTGGACCAGTGAATAAATTCATCAGCCATCAGCCAGGATAGGTGGGAGATTAATTTTGTCCCAGGGACTCAATTTAGATGCAGGTGATCTCTCTTCTGACACTGGTTGATGTGCGCGTGGGAGTAAGAATTGATTTTCGCTAATTTCAAGTGTCAAACGAAGGGGTGACAGACAAGCCAATGGCAGATTTACCACCTGAAAAATTATAGACACCCTCTATTTAAGTATGTATATGTATGTTAACCAAAGTACAGAAACCCTCTATACATGTATGTACTGAATATTGAAGTACATGTGAAGTACTGAGTGACAATAGTAGCCAACTTGGCACCTAGATAGATGGTTGAATTGCCTTATTAAGGGCGGAGTTATAGTAAACTTGGTCCTCCAGTATCATACTTTGTTATATATGGAGTGAAAGAAGTAATCTGCTGATACCGTGTACTCCATAATCCAGGTATACTCTATAACTATTATACTAAGTAATATGTTTTTACTATATACAGAACTGAAGAGGCTGAACTAGGATGAACACTCACTATAGTATCCATATAGTAAGGGTGACAAAATTAGTCTATATTCTCACTATACTATATATATACACGGACTGAACGGGGTAACCTGTATTCCGTACTCTATATATTCTGTTTTTTATTTTAAATAATTATCAAAGTACCCTTTTTGAATGATTTTTTACAATGCATAACATGTTTCAACTGATTATAGTCATTTTCAAATCTTGTTCATTTGCATTTAAAATAAAAAAACCGTGATAAAAGTAGCCCTGAGATTGAGGAAACACTCTATGTATTCTCTATAACTACCTTTCATACTTTGTATTGTAAACAGTAATAAATTGGCGGCAGTTTTGTAAACACTCACTAAGCTATACAATATACAGGAATAGCGGCGATTGTGTAAATCTTATCCAAATCTCAGAAATGGCGATAAAAAATCGCAAAATTGACAAAACGTAGCACAAGTGATATTGAGTAGCGATCAAAAATCGCAAAATTGACAAAACATAGCACAAGTGATAAATTTGTGTTTATCGTTTCATTGAATTTCTCAGCTAATTTTACATAGGAATTTATTATTTTAGAAGTAAAGCCTCACTAAAGCCTCTGAAAGTCCCATGGAACTTTTTGTCTACTTGTGTAAGGAATCAGCCTGAGAAGTATTGCACATTCCTCCTGAAACAGCCTGAATACTGTAAATGTATACTGAGTATCAGGAGCAACCTACTGTACAGTAGGCTACGTATAGAGTGTACTGTAACTAACCGAATCAAAACCCGACGTACCAAAATATCCGTCCGAGTTTAATTTGCAGAAATAACGCGTTACCCACGAATGAAACGGTTGTTTGGGGCAGTTTTTCGTCCCCGACGACAGCCGACAATTGGACGACAATCGACTCAGATTACACCCGTTAGCCGGAATTAATCCTGAGAGGCCCATGATTGTTATTAGTTTCGAGAACTGATTGCGTTATGAAAAAGCAGTCAACGGTCACCACTGTGTATAGTCTGTCCAAGCAGAGAAGCCATTCTGCCAATATGGGAAAATGACTCCAGCTCGGTCAATATTGGTTCAATACTCATAAATTTAGTCTCAAATTATAGATGAGAATGTTATCTACAATTTGAGACCAAATTCATAATTTTCTAACCAATGCAGACAGAGCTTCAGTCATTCCCCCATCTTACCAAAATGTCTTCTTTGCTTGGACAGACTACCCAAACGACAAAAACGCATCAACATTCAACAGCTCTGAAACAACAACTGATTCTAAATTGTTAATCAGCCACTGCTCAAATCTCCTCAAAATGAATTATCTTGTTGATTACACACGACAACAGATTCCATCAATGTTGTTATTGTCGAGCAAGCATACTGGCAGGCTATTCCCATTGGCCAAATTAATTACAAAAGATTAAAAACCGGATGGCTGTTGGTGTTTTTTCTTCTTTATTCAGCTTTCTATCCAGAGGTTTATTTAGGTTCCATATAGTACTCAGCAGAATGCAAAGCTGTTTTCTACTGAATTCATTGATATAAACATGTACAGTATCCACAAATACACTATTACAAAATATGAATTTGATTAAAATGTGATATAAAAAATATAATAGGCTATATTTTTAAATAGGTACTTGAAACTTATTTCTGGAATCTATTTCTAAATCTTATTTTCTACTACCAATCTTCCTATTAAGGCATGAACTTTCTGGAAAACATTTATTATGTTTATTACATTTATTACAATTGAAATTATCAGTGAAAAATTATTCTGATAAAAGTATAATTGACCGCCTCTACCTGATAAAGAAATGTGTTCAAGCTCAATGAACTTATTGGAATGATCGAGTTTACGGTCACCACTCACCTGCAAAAGAACAAGAAACATTGTTAAAAATCTAGTTTAAATAAGTGATTTCTTCAAATATTCTTCTTTTTAATTTAGTTTATCGGTTCAACATACAAGAAATGATCAAGAACAAAAAAGTTTTAAATCTGGTCTAGCGTTAGTAGCATCCATACTAAGAACCTCAACAAGAATATATCATCAAATACAGTAAAGTCAACACCTTACATTGATGTAATAGTAGGTGTTGGTGAATGAAATTATTTTGGTTCTTTACAAAAATGTACATGTTACAATAATCGGGTGTTATATCCAAAAAAATCCAGAGATTTGGGACTGAAAATTACGATTTTATGGAGCTCAATCAAAAGACTAATAACTTACTGGGTTGACAAAAAAATGTATCAAAGTTAAAAAATTTCAAAAAAATGTATCCAAAGACTAATAACTGGTTTGACCCAAAAATTTCAAAAATGTTTCCACTGGGTAACAAAGTGACTCCATATTATTTCAAGCTAGACGCAGTGCTCCAGTAAGCATTCACTCATATTTTGTTCAAAAATGCGGCAACAATACTCTTCGGGGAGGATTCTGAACAACACAGAAATCGACATGTGCAGCTTTTCATTTGTTCTCAATTCACATGAATTGTGTTTGAATGCGATGGAAATATAACCTACAGACTCGCAGCTCGCAAATTTGAAAAGAACAATATTCACGTGAATAGATGCAGGGTGAAGCATGGTACAATATCACAAAGGGCACACAGTTATGTATGGAATCCGACTGAGAGCTTAGCTCAATGTTCGGGAGAAAAACTGCAATCAAATTTGATTTTCTGTATCTCCACAAAAGCTTTAAAAATGATTACTTTTTATTTGAATCCGATCAGTGAGATTTATCTTGTTCCAATTATTTTCGAAAGATTGTTGATTAAGCTGAGATTGATGAAAATCCGATGAAACCAAAGATTCCTAGAAATGTAAATCACAGCAAAAACCGTACTAAGAAAGGAATACAATTACATAAATCAATTCATGGGAAAGATTAAGGCTGCTTACACACTGGTGTATTGTATTATGTATCGAGCTCATGTTTTGAATTTCATCCCTATCTATCTCTATATAAGCGAAATGGCACTGACTGATTCATTCATCACCAGAACTAAAAATCCACTGAAGTGAATGCGTTCAAATTTGGCAGGCATGTTCAGTTGGACGTTTAGACGCGCGCTAAGAAAGGTTTTTAATAACTTTTCAAGGATACGCCAAATATTTTAGCTTTTCTAGAGTTTTTTGGCGTTTTCCTTTTTTTTCGAGAACCAATCGGTAGAAAATGTTGATATTTGGTGGGCTGGTTCAAATGAGGTCTAGAAATTTTGGCAATCCGTTCAAGATTACGCCAGTAATCAGGTTTTTAAAATTGTAGATGTATTGCGGGTTGCATATCTTCCGCCTTGATACGATCAATCCTTACTGTAAATTCAATGGTTCAGCGAGATTATAGATGAATTAATTTGGAAGATATTGAATCAAGTTTCAAACTATGTTCGATATACTTCCCAAGGTTACGCTTAATGTTAGCGTTTTACTATTTTTTTGTATATTTCCGGAGTTTTTCTTAGATTTTTCTAGGAAAAATTGGCAGAAAATGTTGCAATCAGGTAAACAGGTCCAGATTAGGTGTAGAAATGCTGTGCTCAATAAATTTCAAACCCCTACTGAACGGAATTTGCAGGCGAGCGAAGCGAGCCTGTTTGTCTCAGCTGACACTGACAGAGGTTTTGCAGGCGAGCGAAGCGAGCCTATATGATTCACTTACACTGCCTATACTGTCGCGGGTCCAGGGGGCGGAGCCCCCTGGTTAGGCGGAGAAGGCGAGCGAAGCGAGCCTGCCGGCTAGTCTATACATATGTTGATAATGATCTTGAATATTGAACATATTTCATCACGAAGATGAATTTCAAAACATGAGACTAATTACATGATACAATACACCAGTGTGTAAGGAGCCTTTAGGAGGTATTATAAACATAACATAGATTGTTTGATCAGAGTGATAGAATCACATTTAACCGAAGCTGTAGTCATCCAAGCAGAGAAGACATTCTGGCAAGTTGGAAAAATGACTCCTGCTCGGTGAATATTGGTTCATCAATTGTTAACTTGGTCTCAAATTGTAGAAAACATTCTGATATACAATTTGAGACAAAATTCACAAGATTTGATCCAATATTAACCGAGCTGGAGTCATTTTCCCATCTTGCCAGAATGTCTTTTTTGCTTGGACAGACTATGCAATAACAAAGTGCTTTTAAAGGCGTATGGAACATAAATCAAATTACACAATCTACATAGTCTTATCCAAATACATAGCAAGACTTTCATAAGTCATTGGCAGGCCCGCTAAACTATGGATATTGTTCTTGTAGACTGACTGAAGTACTGTAGGTATAGGCTAATGTATATAAATACTGTAGTATAGTTTATAGGCTAATGTATTTGTGTGAATAACATTACAAAAAGTAAAATGTTTATACAAAATGATGTGAATTACCAAAAGTATAATTTGTTTATTTATATATTTATTTATTCACGAGATTACAATACAATCAAATCAAAACACAGGCTGAAAGAAGTCGCTGATCTTTCTTACTGAATCACTAGTTAATCTTTTCTAACTAAGGCACCAGATTAAACTTCTTGAACAGAGGTGTCCAAAACAAAGTGATAGAATCACGTTCAACCGAAGCTTCAAGAACAAAGTGATTTAAAAGGCGTAATTTACAAACATCAATTCACCGGCCGGAAAAAGAGAAAGAGAAAGACAAACGCTGGCATTATTACATCTTTGAGTTGTGTTGCACGTGAACAATAATGAGGCAACATTTTGTGAGTGAGCTTACTAAACTACAAGTGTCAATTAGTCACTGGCGGCTCGTGCCCACGAAACCGGTGAAGTGCTGTACAGAAAAAGATACGAGCACTTCACCTGTTTCGTGGGTACGAGCCGCCAGTACAATTAGTCGCTTGTCGCCTGTCACTCTGAAGAATTACAATGTGCTTTAAAAGAATAAAAAGGAGGTGATAATGAAAGGATATCGCGTTACAATGCATTTCCTTCGATAGACTGTCCAAGCAAAGAAGACATTTTGGCAAGATGGGAAAATGACTCCAGCTCGATCAATATTGTTTCAAAAATCATGAATTTGATCTCAAATTGTAGAGCAGAATGTTTGCTACAATTTGAGACCAAATTTATAATTTTTGAACCAATATTGACCGAGCTGGAGTCATTCTACCATCTTGCCAGAATGTCTTCTTTGCTTGGACAGACTATACATACTTGCATGCACTTGTAATGCATTCTAGGCGAGCAATGAGCCCGAACAAATAAATTCGACGAGTACTTCACACGCTCGTCTCGAGTTTTTCTGTGGTTGTCGTAACGCTTTCGTTCCGAATTTATCGAAGGGGTTTCACAGGATGTTAAAGAGTTGCCTCCACCAAAGAAACAACATATAACACAACAGCATATGGCGACCGTGATCGTATGAAAATGTAGGGCTGTCAGTACATCCCCTCCCTCCCGCCTATAAAACCGTTTCCCCAGAATGGTTTAATGAAGGAGAACGTCTGACCTTCAGAAATCAGGGTTCTTCGAATCGACGGCGCTACTATAGTCTGTTGGAACAAAGAAGACATTCTAGCAAGATGGGAAAATGACTACAACTCAGTCAATACTGGTTCAAAAATTATAAATTTAGTCTCTAATTGCAGATAACATTTTGCTCTACAATTAGAGACCAAGATTATAATTCTTGAACCAATATTGTCCAAGCTGGAGTCATTTTCCCATCTTGCCAGAATGTCTTCCTAGCTTGACCAGACTACACGGCCTTGTGGATCCGGCAGGTGCAAACCTCTGACAGAGATATTCCCCATCTAAACAAAGACAGACCTACTAAAAAACCATCAACCTGTTCGTA
This sequence comes from Sogatella furcifera, assembly GCA_017141385.1. Taxonomy (NCBI): domain Eukaryota; kingdom Metazoa; phylum Arthropoda; class Insecta; order Hemiptera; family Delphacidae; genus Sogatella; species Sogatella furcifera. Next base: position 6,067,832 of record CM029547.1, on the reverse strand, counting down.
GTTTTTTTCCTCCTCCGTCAAGGGCCAGATTGAAGGAGAGAATCTGAGCACCTGCTCCAGAGGAATGGGAACAAGTGGATGTGGAACCGGGAAATATTCTGTGATTCTCGGTGTAATTCTCACGTCTGTCGCACCCTTTATTGTCGCCCAAAGCGTAACCAACGGAATACAAATATTACGGATCTACATGATTAGGCCCTGTGGTTAAACTTGGGGAGCACACAAGACACAAGCAACCAGATTTTTTTTCCAGGAGTAAATGTCACACAAGAAGTTCTACCAAGGCACCGACAATAAAATATAAAGCACTGAGATATAGAATATAATAATAAATATAAAATATAGAGCTTGAGAAAATATAAAAAAATAGATGATTCTGATCTATGCTCTTGAAAAATTATTCAAGTAGTCACTAAGCTCAGACAATATTCCATGAAACAATATATTTATATTTGTATACAGTATAAATTTTCTGTGATATAGACAATATTGTGCTCTCTAATTATGTTTAAATATCACAACATCTCACCTGACACTGTGTTTTTAATATATTTTTTCAATATTTAGCACTCAAGAGAATAGATACATTTTTCGAGGCTATAGATATAGTCTGTCCAAGCAAAGAAGAGCCTCCGGCAACATGAGAAAACGACTCCATCTCGGTCAATATTGGTTCAAAAATTATTGATTCGGTCTCACATTGTAGATCAGAATGTTTCCTACAATTGAGACCAAATTTAAAATTTTTGAACCAATATTGACCGAGATGGAGTCATTTCCCCATCTTGCCAGAGGCTCTTCTTTTTTTTGGACTATTGAAATAAATTATTTCACTATTACCAGTAACACATTTCCACAATATATGATTATTGAAATCCCTTCAGGAAAAAATACTATTTTTTAAAAGCTTGAATGATGAACACAGTTACTAATACTTACATAGTTATACAGCTCACGAATTCAATAACAATCATTTGATTGCATTTAAAATTTTTTTAGTTTCATTGGTTTGAGCAATCCAGAATTGTACACATACTGCAAACGATAGGCTACAGGAATACTGTAAGGCTATTTTTGAGGTTCAATTTTCAAATTTATATACAAATAAATTTCTATTAATACAATTTTACAAATTGAAATCGAATGTTTTTCCTCACGCTGATACTCCTACCTGTTCCGCAAAATCAAAATTGAAATTGTAATCCCTATAGAATAGGTTTTAAATTTCACCGATCCTCACCCACGATAATGTTTTTACAACAGTGAAAATTTTGTTTTCTCTCCTGATAAACTCAACAAAGCTCGCGTACAATTTTCAACCAGAATAATTGACAATGCTGTCTATGCGGCTTTCATAAACCAATTCAATTAGTGCTACGTATTTACAGTTTGACCAGGCATCATCGTTGAATTGTCAAGTAGACTCATCAGAGCATTGGACTGATAAATTATTAACAATAACCAAATCTAAAACCATAACTATTGAAAGTTAAATTGGGTGATGGACCGGGAGGGGGGGGGGTGAGAGTATCTGTTGATGTCATTACAAGCACTAATGCCACGCCGTGGTTATTATACGGCGAGTTGGCTTATCTCAGTAAAATACGGTTTGTTCATTATTTATTAATGAATTGGGAGGAAATTGAACAGAAATATCCTAACCGTTCATTATGTTTATTCAATTCAATTATTTATTATCGACAAGGTAGAAATTTGAACGTGTATCAACAGACTTATGACAACCCGATCTCTAAATTATTTATTTCTCCTGTCATTATTCATTATCATAATTGATGACAATGTAATTGATATAGTTTACTGAATTTCAATGAGAAATGTACACACATTACTTCTATTTCCATTAACAAACTCTATTTCCTCTCATTATTTTATTCTATCTAAATTTCACCGTCAAAACTACGGTCAGTACGTCATGCTTGAATGAAATTTTTGAAGTCGAGCTACACACTCATTCAAATACAAACATATTTAAGGGTAAGCGAATACATTTCAATTATATTGTGATTATGACATTTTTTACACTAAGATAATAATATTGGTTCGGAAATTCCGCTCGGGAATAATAGGCCAATGTAAGAAAGTACGGGATATTTAGATGAGATGAGAAAACTTATAATGAACAATATTGTCGAAGTACAGTAACATTTCAAACTATCGAAGATTGACTCACATCACACTAATCATATTTTTCATGATGTGTAAATTGTGTAGCATTCTGTAAATTAAAAAAGTCTATTTATTTATTTATTCACATACAATCATTAATCCGTTTTTCATAACCTTATGGAAAATAACAAGCACAAAAAATGATAATAATCGGTGAATCCCCAGGTCAATATCAACACACGGCTCTTAGACTTTGTACGACATTTTCGAGCATTCCTTTAGTAAATTACGAAATCAAATTAAGAGATATCAGAGCGCCTAAACTGTTGCACGCACGAACCACTCCATGCCAAGGGGGGAAGCTACTCAGCAATAAAGTTCAAAATATATGGGGGCCACACCTTCAAATCAATGACCTCATTCGCCATATCCCCCCAACACTTCATTTTCCAGCTCAGGCGACAAAGGCAGTCAAATAAGATACAAAGTATCACTAACTGGAATTCTTGATACAAAATATCACTACCTGGATACAAAGTTTCAGAAATTCTTTAGTATAGGACTGAATATATGTACAGTATTTCCATCAGCTTCCTGGTTCGAGAATCCCATTTATAGATTAAAAATTCTCGGGTTTCTCATGCAGTAAACTATTAGAAACGACGACAGCTCATATTAAAATATTATTATGCAACTCAATTTACGAAGTTGAGTCAAGTGGAGAAGCGAGAAATTATTGTTATTAGTTTCTAGTTCCTACTTCGTCTCGGTTCCTTGAGAATTGGGAGTATTTTAGTATCACGGAAAATGACTGCTGACTTATTTATTCTCCCTAAATTAAATTAGAAGAAAAAGAAACCACTAGATCGTATTCATATATCTCAATACCTATATGATCCATGTACTTATCCCATATTATATTTGAATAGATTCATCCTCATATACTGTTCCTCCGTAAAATCATAATTTTATAACTCCTCCAACTGTAAAATTGTAGGATTTGTTATAAACGTCATGAAGAGAACAAGAAAAAGGATTAGAAGATGATTACTTGAAGAGAATGGCCCAGAAAGTCTATCTACTTGAAATAGCAAAAACTTAGTAAATGTATTTAGTTATGGTTAAATGCTATTTTGAAGATCGAAAATTCCATGGAGTATTCAACTTTATGCATTTCTTTACGAGTGATTACGCTACATAATTCAATGAATCAAGGTAATACAAATTACAAATTTGAATGGATATTTATAGAAATTTGGAAAAACACGTTTCGGACTTCATTGCCTGTTTATTTATCCAAAAAGTTTATTGCTTTTTCTCAAATGAATGGATGAATTAATAAGAAAGATCTAAATTTGAAGTAAGCCTATAGATTACTCACGATAATAATGGTTATCGCCCATTTCCTTAAGAGAAAAATTTAGATATTATCGACCCAAGTTTTCAAGTTACAGAAATTTCTGTTTCTTTTTTAATAATTATTATTATTGTATGCCGTATTTGGTTGGGAGGCCCAAAAAGAAGTTCCACCGGCAACATGACCTCAATGTCCCTCGATGGGAATCTAAGAATGATAATGAATTACCCATTTTCTACGGAGAAACTTGAGGTTTATTTTTGAGATTCACTTCCATTCTGTAAATTGCATTATTTTCGCCTTCATTTGGCCACCCCCACATTTCTGGCCTCACGGTAACAGGGAGAAATTGAGTGGGAAGATGATTTCAAGCTAAAGAAAAAGCCGAGTTGAGTAGGAAGCGAAGACAGATCGTCGACACGTGTTTCGGAAAAAGACAATAAATTTAAAGTATTCATTTTTCCATGCCACTACAGTATGAAATGTGTACAAGGGACGAGATATTCCCGCAGGGAAAAGCCAACAGACAATGATAAAATGACAATCTTCGCCAGTTCGGGGCTTCCTTCTATAGTCTGTACAAGCAAAGAAGACATTCTGGCAAGATGGGAAAATGACTACAGCTCGATCAATATTGGTTCAAAAATTGTAAATTCAGTCTCAAATTGCAGATCAAAATGTTTCCTACAATTTGAAACTAATTTTTTAATTTGTGAACCAATAATGACCGAGCTAGAGTCATTTTTCCATCTTGTCAGAATGTCTTCTTTGTTTCAGCAAACTATACCTGCACTGTTTTCTTCCTCCCTCAAGCGGTATGTAAAAAAGTGGCTCACGACAAATGTCATCGAATTGCATCTGGAATGGAATGTTTGTTGGAATAATCGGACATTGGCTGGAGACATATTTCAATGGTTTGGAAACAATTATATCTTCCTATTCAACTATTCCCACTCACAACTCGTGTCAGAAGATTGCTTTTTGGCTACCATATTGGAAAATTTTGGCTCATTTTTCGTTTTGCTTGATATATCTTGAGGCTTTTAAATTTTATCGTTTTTCTTGATATATCTTGAAACTTTTAAATTTTATCAACAAATATGTTTAGTTTAGTCTGTCCAAGCAAAGAAGACCCTCTGGCAAGATGAGCAAAATGACTCCAGCTCCGTCAATATTTGTTCGAAAAATATTGATTTGGTCTCAAATTGTGGATCAGAATGTTTCCTACGATTGAGAACAAAACGATAATTTTTGAACCAATATCGAACGACCTGGAGTCAGTTTCTCATCTTGCCAGAGGGTCTTCTTTGCTTGGACAGACTTTATGAAATTATCGAACCAATTAATGAAGCCAGGTTTCATTTATCAGGGTAATCAGAATATCGACGTGGCATACCTGTTAGAAGACGTGAGTCTTTTTTAAGTTGTACTATATAAGATTCAAATTCTTCAAACTTTTTATAATAGAATCGTCTTAAATTTGAGATACATCCAAAGTTTATACTACAGATCTGCAAGAATATGTATGGAATAATTATTTTTTCCTGAGAAAATAAAATAGCAACACCACAAGGATTATGATGTTGAAAAGCTAAACTTCATGTCAAGAGACTTAATTCTTTGTTAGTTCTTATTCAAATTTCTAAAAAAATATTGGAATATTATTGTAACTCATATTATTATCATCATCATTAACAAACATGTCATGAGGCGCGAAATCTAAAAAAATCAAGTAGAAATGTCACTCCAGAATAGTACCGAGCCGAAAAGTCCAATATATCAGTCATTGTTTTTCTGATAAAGTTCGGTTCCCTATTGAACAAAAATAGCTGGAAGCAACTGAAAAGTGGCCAACTTGGAAATAAATAAATCTTCTTATCCTGATGCGATCCACACTGTGGGGCCCCGTTGCATGCGCAGAGCAAATTGACAAGAGAAGCAGATTGATATTCGAATTTATTCGGGCTTGGACCTAGCGAATAGGCAGATTGCATGATAATGTATTGAAATAATTCATTCGTTTCGCTTATATAAATGAAAGCCCCAAAGCGAGCAGCGCTCGGCAGTACAAACAGCGAGCTATGAAAGAAAAATATTCCAGGGGACGAAAACAATCGAACAAGAATTTTCTCTTTTCTGTATTTATTTTTATTCTCAGCCCACTTCTCAGCTTGCTATTCCCCCCTTCCCTTACATAGCTCCCCAATGCCCCATCTGCTATTTCTCCCAATCATCTTTTCTACCATTCTTGTAGAGCATTCAAAGCCTGCAATTTCTCGATTCGTTCTTTTTTATCCAAATCATCTCGATATACCCTTATCCCTGTAACTTCTCGCTATTCCTATAGTCTGTCCAAGCAAAGAAGACACTCTGGCAAGATGTAAAAATGACTCCAGCTCGGTTGATATCGATTTAAAAATTATAAACTTGGTTTCAAATTGTAGGAAACATTCTGATCTACAATTGAGGACCAAATTTATAATTTTTGAACCGAGTCATTTTCACATCTTGTCAGAATGTCTTCTTCGCTTCGACAGACTGACAGACTATAATACTTCCATTTGAATGGGGACAAATTCGCAACAATGGAACAATGAATGATCCATTATCACAAAAGAGAGGAAAAATACAGAGACAGAACAAGGAATCTTTTACATTGTATCCATGATCATTGCAGAATATGTAGCTTATTTTTAAAACAAAATATCTCATTCCCAATGTTGTTGTGTTGACAGAATCCTTCTAATTTATAATTAGAAATCATCCAACATTCATTTCCATTTTATTTACAACCACATTCTCCTGATTAATTAAGTATCTTATTCAGTTTGTTAGCATATTCAGCAGAATTTTCACAATTAATGAAAATTAATTACCTACACAAAGAGGGTCTTCTTTGCTTGAACAAACTATACCAACTCCGTACAATAAGAATGCATAACTGCACAATAAACCCCTGCATTTCCTGTGTCAAGAATTCAAAAATTGCATAATGAAATCTCCTATTGAACAAATCAATTCTACTGACGGATTATCAGAACATATTCACCTTTCAGAAGTGTTCTGCACCCCAATTGCCCAATAAAAATCACATAATGACCCCATCAATCCTCCAATTGAAATACAGGGATGAATACAGAAAGCCTCAATTCAAGTTGCATGCAAAGCGTGTGACACACAGTTGTACAAAGCAACTAATTGAAATGCAAATGGCCGCATTGAATTATGAGCTGCTAAGGGTGCCGCTCTCTACTTTTGCGTCTTGCTTAATAACTCTGCGATTGGAGTTGGTCGGCCGGCTTGTTACCGCTTACTATTATAACACAGTTGTCATCTATCGTCCTCAGAAGACAGACAAAGATGGTATTAAAGAGAGTGAGTGAGAGGGAAAAAGGAAGAGTAAAGAGAGGAAGACAGACTAAGAGTGGAGAGATGAGGAGAGAGCCATAGAGGTGAAGAGAGAAAGAAAGAGAGAGATAGAGAGACAGTGAGTGTGAGAAAGAGAAGGAATATTAGATATTTAGTGTAGATGGGGGTCGTCAGTGATTTGGAGAAGACAAACAAAGATAGTATGAAAGATATTTAGAGAGAAAAAGAGATAAATATGAGGAAAGAAGAGAGAAAGATAAACAGAGGGAGAAAGAGAAAATGAGAGATTTAGTGCAGAAGAATAGTGATTTGGAGAAGACAAAGATAGTGTGAAAGAGATTCAGAGAGAAAGAGATAGAGTAAAAAGAGGAAGAGAAAGTGCGAGTGGAGAGAGGAAGTGGGAGTGATAAAGAGGAGGAGAGAGGAAGAGTGAGAGAAAGAGAAAGAGAGAGAGCGAGAGAGACTGTGTGATAGAGAAAGAGAGAGAGAGAGGGTTTGAGAGAGAGAGATAGAGTGATTGGGGAAATGAGAGATTTAGTGCAGAAGGAGGTCGTCAGTGATTTGGTCGTCATCTGAGAGGGGGTAGGGAGGGTACCAAGGGAAACTAAGGCAATAATTCATGGCTGGTTGTTGGAGCATTAATGGGTGGCAAAGCTGGGAGGTCGGACTGTGATGATAGCTTTAGTTGCAGAATTTTGTACTTTATGACTGAAGTTTTGTTGTTGGGGATGTGGTGCTGTGGCAAACTGCACGGAGAAAGTGCTCGCAGGAGCCGCCCTGCACTGTCGCTTGGCTCCACTGGAGAACAGGAGGAAAGTCGCCGAGATTTGTACGACAATTGGGAATTCAGCCACATCAAAGACTTGTTTGAAAGTATACCTTTGTAGGAACACAAGAATGCAGTATACAAGTTGGTGGGTTACAAGTTATAAGGTGCAAGGTGGTACGGTAAGAAATAAGTAACACATATATAAAAGTAGGCTATACGAAATCGACGTTAGAATTTTAGTCGGTTGACAAATTTGGCTTGTCGTGTAGTTGTGAAGGTGAGTGATGTTGTGGTAGTTATTCATATTAATAAAAATAAACATATTGTCAAACCAAAGATTTATTTTAAATCTCTAGTAAACTGAGATTGATAATGATGTACCGAGACCGGTAACTGGATTTCTAATAAATCAGAGGTTCGACAATGTCTTGTCTTTTGATTTGATAAAAATATGTTTGAAACTTGAACGTTTTCCAGTTCACAGGCTCAAATTATACTCAATTAGACTTACTGAGTGAGAGAGTAATTGAACTTTATAATTATGGGCTATGTCATTCATTTCTATCATTATTCATTTATTTGACAAAATACATAACTCAATGGATAAAACACAGATAATTATAGTCCAAAACGATTTTGTTAAATACTTCAAATTAAGGTTATGTGTCATTCATACGTTACACCATAGACGTCTTGTACCCAATTTGTAAACCAGATATTGCTCACAAATTGGGCATATTAAGGCATGAAGCATCTAATAAATTCCACCTTTCAAAGTTTGAATTGTGTAAATCTTCTATGAATAATATAAATTCTGAAGTTGTGATTCATGAAGAAATATTTTCAAGAGATGATTTTGTAACGAACTACGATCCTTGGAGCAGAGAGTAGAGTTGATTAGCGAACCCTATTTCCATGATGACTAACCATGAAGATAGTTCCACGTTGAGGATAGACATTTTTAAAAAGCTCTGATGAAGAACTAGCGCAAAACTTTATCCACAAAGAAGCCACAATTATAATAAAAACTTGTGTAGTTGTGATGACGATGAACAGTGACGAAAGATGACTTATTTAGGTAGCACATCCATTATTCATAAATGGTCGGTAGGTCGGTTCTAGTTGAAGATGTGAAATAAAAACCGTCCAAGTTTAATGAAAAAAGTTCGTCGCCTCTATTTGAAGTCACAAACAGTCTACTGCTCAACAACAATTTTGAACTAGGAGTTTAAAGGAGTTTTGTCATGGTTTGGAATTGATTTAAAAGAGTTTTAGATTCTTCATTCACAACAATCTTTATCCTACACTATTCTAGGAGTTCATTGAATACGATCTATTAATACTATGACAATATTCAACTTATTGATAGATAAAATGAAATACATCAAATACCCAGACCCTTTATAAACTTTAAAAGTATTAGACATTGAAAATGGGCTAAAGCTTGAAACATGTCTGTGTAAAAATAATACTTTTTAAATTTATAAAGGGTATTTGATTTATTTCATTTTATCTATCAATTATTTTGAATAGCCCTAAGTTTAAGGTTCAATTTTCAACTTATTGACTATTTTCATTGAGGAAATTCTTAATTTAGGATTAAGAATGAAAAATTTACTGAAACTTGTTTTTTTAAATAGTTTTAAAATTATTAAAATGTATCTTTCTTGCGTTTTACCTATAATAACGAAAACCAAGCAAATGCCCTATTTAAAATTTTGCACCTATTTTCATTTAAAAACCTTCGCTGGTACATTGATTAAAAATCTGTTAATAAACTTGAAGTTTTTTCATGATTTAATTTAAAGACTGTAACTGTATTTCAATATTTCATCTCTGAAAATTGTACTCTTACTCGGTAAGGTTCATATCTAGATCTCATATATCTAGAAATCGATTGAGTGCAAGTAGATCATGATAATCAAATGTCTTTACTCGATTATAGTAAAGTGGTAGAGTGGACATTACTGTCCAAACTTCGCCACGTCATTGAAATAAAGGAGTCATTCTATTCTATTATACTGTCCTCTTCACTAAACAAAAATAATACTAAATAAAAATCAATCAATCAATCTTCCTCTTCCACATGATTCTCACGTTGGATACTAATTCTTTATTGAAAACAAGTATCATTCCCATCTTTCGAAAATTTGGAATACAATAAACAAGTTCTCTATATACTGTTTTGATTTACCAGTCATGTATTTAAAATATCATTTTCACAATGCAAATAAATCTAATTTTCTGCCGGGAAGAGCAGACCCAACGAAATTTAGTCTGTCCAAGCAAAGAAGACATTCCGGCAAGATGGTAGAATAAATCCAGCTAGGTCATTCACTCGTTCAAAAATTATAAATTTGGTCTTGAATTGTAGAGCGGAATGTTTTATACAATTTGAGACTGAATTCATAATTTTTGAAGCAATATTAATTGATCTGGAGTCATTTTCCCCATCTTGCCAGAATGTCTTCTTGGCTTGTACAAACTATAGAAGGATTGACGTTGTAAGAAGTTGCTGTCAAAGATTACAGAAAATGAACGTTTCTCGGATGGACTGGAAAATGAAAAAAAAACAGGTAATGAGATATTGTAATTACTTTTCCCCTGCTGCAAGAGGAGGACGGATTATTTCCAGCATTAAAATTACTAGCGAACCTTTCTCGTTTTCTCATCATTTGTAAATATTTTACTTGGAATAATTCTACCAACTAATCCTTCACTCAGTATAAATTGACTTGGAGGTAACAGTCATTATATTCCAAACAAGTCTTCATTTTTATTACAATTTCCAAGAAAATCCATCTTTGAAAAGCTCTACTGCTAGAGCTATTTACCAACTCAATGGCAATTCTAGAGCTTCGTCCTGGACAGCACTGCTGAATATTTTCGCTATTTTCCGAAATAATCCCTCTAATAAGCTATCAATCCAAACATTTAAAAATTAAATGTGAAGTGAATCATCTCAAATTTCAACATTCTACTCTTCACCTAAATATTACGATATTAGGTACAATCCTGCGTTACCCAAGTTGAACAAAGCTCTCCAGATTACAAGCATAGCGTTCAGTAATTACGTTCATTAAGCAGGTTACTCACAAAATTTAATACCTTACAATGATATGTGAGCTGTAACTGAATATTCATCATCATCATCATCATCATCATCGTGATTTCACAAGATTAAAATGATTTGAATGCGCATTTCGATCTTTCTTTCTTCTTCAAATAAGAACATTATTAGCTTTTCACAAATTATGAGTACCATTGAACATAGGATTTTGAAAATTCCCATCATTTGAAATAGTTATCAAGTTTATGGAATGAAATAGACGTTGATTTTTGAACTCAGTGTTTTCACCTGCATTTGCTTGAGAAACGTCATGAATAATCTTATATTGTGCAAATATTTACATTCGATGAAGTAAATCAAAGCATGCTGTAAGAAATGAATTTACACTACAAATAGTATCAATAATTCATACATCACACCACAGTCTTTCTTCAGTTTGAGAATGCTAGAATAATAATTGAATTCACAACACAGCGTACTATTAATGTTATATGATTTTCTAAACAACAATATAATATCAATAGTATGCTGTGTTGTGAATTCAATTATTAGTTGGTTCATTATTGTTATTTCAAAATTTCCCGTTTGTCTGCGCCTCCCTGTATATGTAGTGATGCAGCCATGTAGATCTACTGTAACGGAAGTTCTTTCATATTCAAGGGTAAGTACTCGTAGAGAGTTTCAAAAACATGACCGTCATTTGAAATCTCTTTTCAATTGCCTCAAAGTACTTTCGTGCCTTTTCAAAGTTCTCTTTCAAAATCATAGAACTATAACCATATTTGTTTGGTATAGTATGGATACAGTCCCAAGTCTTGAACATGAATGAATCCCTACGTTACCCGAAATTCTTCAACTCCAGCGGTTGCTATAAAAAGGTCGCGTTTGTTGGTTAGCAATCTATTTCAGACGGACTTGGATCTCGGGTCAGACCGTGTCTTGTATTAGCCCGAGGCCGCATGTAGTCCAATTAGGAGACCTTGACACTTAGTTTAAGCAGTGACTGCAGATGCATGTCACATCACTTTGCCACTGATATAGTCTGTCCAAGCAAAGAAGACATTCTGGCAAGATGGGAAAATGACTCCAGCTCTGTGAATATTTGTTAAATAATTATGAGTTTGGTCTCAACTTGTAGGAAACACTCTGATCTACAATTTGAGGGCAGATTTATGATTTTTGAACCAATATTGACTTAATTGGAGTCATTTTCCCATCTTACCAGAATGTCTTCTTTGCTTGGACAGACTACACGATGGATGTATATGAGTATAGCAGGTTACAACGAGATTGGCGGCTGGCTAATAACTATTATTAATGCTTAGCTCTGTTATGAAAGCGATCTGGGAGAGTAAAACGGTTAGTTGAGATTCCTAAAAGGACAAGATAAAATCGTCCACTGTCCTGAAAAAGCTGAGCATTAATAGAAGTAACTTAAAATTATTTAAAAGAAATACGCCAGTCGCCAATTCTGTTGAAGTCTACTGTACACTCTCTGAATCACAAATAAGTGACATGTGCGCAGAATTGAAAAGGCCGCCATTCAAATTTTCGTGTTCTACATACGAGTAATTGGCTGAAACCCCATTCAAAAACATCGCATGATTTGTCCTAGGTCTTCTCCTAAAATAACCAACCTGTACTGGAAATACAGGGTGTTTCAGGAGGAATGTGCAATACTTCTCAGGCTGATTCCTTACACCAAATAAGACAAAACAAAATTGACAAAACATAGCACAAGTGATGAATTCGTGTTTAGTAGCGATTTTGCGATTTTTGATCGCAATTTCTGAGATTTTGGTAAGATTCACACAATTGACGCCACTCAACTTTTTTTAGAATCCAACTCTCTCCAACTTCCATTAATAAAAAATACAATTTTATGATCCCTTATCCAGTTATAATCCTTATTGTTGAAGAATGGCGTTTTCTAGCATATTTTTTCCAATTATCTCAATAACCGTCAAAGTTACAAAATTAAAACTGGTTTCATTGAATTCCTCAGCTAATTTTACATAGGATTTGATGATTTTAGAACCTCACTAAAGCCTCTAAAAAATTAGAAAAATTGATATATTTAAAAAAATCTCAATTTTCCGACATTGTTATCTCGGTAACAAAGCGTTTTTGGGGGTTTGCCCCATGGAACTTTTTTATCTACTTCGTGTAAGGAATCAGCCTGAGAAGTATTGCACATTCCTCCTGAAACACCCTGTATACAGTTAGTCTATGCCTCATTTTACTTTGAACCAAAATAAATGGAAACCCTCCAAGCTCATTCAAAGTAGAATATTCTACTACACTTGAAAAAACATCTGAGATTGGAGGTTCTATGTCGTGCATAATTTATTTTCACGTACTAAAGGTATATTTCTGGTAGTTGTACGACTAGACTTAATAGGATACAAATCCTCGCAATTTTTCTAGTTTAAGAGTTTGGGGGAGTTTTTTGCAAATTAGTTAATGTCATTAATAGGTGGTTCACCATGTCTAGAGAATAAAATGAGTGTTTGCAGACTAAAAGACAAACAATCATAAATGTATATTTTACCTTGTTGTAACATAAATGATGAGAAGTAGAAATAGGTCTAGTATGTTGGTTCCTACCTGCAAAAAAAGAAAGATAAACTTTAGAGAAACATGAACAAAAGGGCACTAAAATAGAGAAATAAATTTGATTGTAATAGATAGACGATGGATATCAGGTTAAAATACTAACTGCAATTGAAAAGAGCCAAATCAATTTCATTGTTCAAATTAAAATCATATTGAAATAGAACCTTATTAAAATCCTTATTAATAAGCTCCATCAAATGACGTTATGTATGGTGGTTTAATTCAGTTGGCTTCCTAGCAGTCGGTGAATAACTAAAAATTATCAACCATTGATGACAAGAATAGAATTCATAAAAAATGAAATATTATAACTAATCCGTTATATTATATGATATAATATAACGAATAATAATATATTATATAATATGAACGAAGAGATTCTATAATTATCAATAGTCTACCATTTGAGTTGTTTCTAAAAAGAGATTTAACAACAATTAAGGGCTCCCTCCTTTTTTGGACAACTTTTCTATTTGGATAAAACCATTAAAGAAAGTATATGTACAGATGCTCTTGTAGCATGTGTTCACCATAACGCTTCAAAGTAGTCGAAAAGGAGAAAGAAATGAGAGCAAGAAAAAAGAAAGTAGTGGAGAGAAAGGCGAAAAAACATATGAGTTGATGGAAACCCGTGGGAACAATGTAGAAGTGATGTAAATATGAGTTTCATTCATCTTTTTTCCTCAATGGATTAGAAATATTTTCATTCATTTACGACAATAATATAGTATGACGTTGTATCTTAAATAATGTGATATGGTTTGCAGTAGAGAAGAAGAACTGAAAATCGAGAATTTGAAGTTGGGATTGAATCATCTCTATCCGCTATCACAGATTGCAATAAAAATGTTATTATTCTATAATTTATTGAAACTATACAAACATTGAAAGTCACATAAAAACTCTAAGCTCTACAATAATAGTGAATCTGGATTAAAGAAGCCTCCTTTCTTGTAATCTACAAAGTAATGAGTTTTCATAATGATTTCAACTACTTAATGTTTTACTTCACAATGGAACAGCAATGATACCTTGATATAAGTCACTCAACTATGAGGTAGACCACTCAAATGCATGAGAGAGAATCTTGTTCACAAACCACATTGCAATAAATTGAGTGATTATTTCCATATTAGGAGAACCAACTACCCGCAGTAAACAAGATTCAGTTAATGTTGTTTTTTACTAACCAAACATACAATGTTGTCAAATTATCATAGTTGGAGTAAGCAAGAAGATTGAGAAGAATGTCAAAGAGAGAGAGAGAGAGAAAAAGAGGAAAACAGAGAAGAAGGATGCCAGAGAGAGGAAAATGGGGGAGATGGAAGATAACACAGTCTCATATAAATGGGTTTTATCAATATTCGATCTGTGGTATTTGAAATTCTTGAAGAGTTTTGATATAAATGTGGAGTCAGTCCAGGATGGACATTATGAAGACATAATACCATTGATAGTGATGAATATAAGATTCCATATATAATATAATTATCTTATATTATTATTATAATATTATTATCTCAAACTCTGTTCTCCCGCTACTGACGTATATTACAAACTCTAAAATTATTATAAAACGAAAAAGACAGAGATATTGATACCACTTATCTCAGGCACGCTTTCCCCAATGCTGCTTCAAACTTTTACTTTGATTAAGAAGGAATACCACAAAATCTCATCACAAAAAAAAATTATAAAATTATTATTTCCATAACGTAGAGAGATATGAGTAGCATTATGTCTCAAAGTAAATCATCCAATTGATACGAATGCACTGGCGGCTCATGTCCACGAAAAAGGTGAAGTGCTGTATAGTAAAAGATACGGGAACTTCCCGTGGGTACGAGCCGCCAATGTAAGAATGAAAATATTAATTTTTTGGTTTCAATAATAGGATCCCCGGCATATAATAAAAGGAATTTCTGAGTGGATACTTTTATTCAAATTAAATTCATCAAGGAATGGCATTATTATTCCTTAGATTGGAAATGGGATAACACTTCCAATCTAAATAGAATCAAGTCAAGGAACATAATTCAAGGAGAGTTATCAAATAAAATAATATAGTCTGGTTGAGTTTAAATATTTCCTTTTTCTTATGAAAATAAAAATTATTTCAAAAAAGGGTACTGAGATAATATACATTTATTGAGAAGTCTGAAAAGCAAAGAAGACAATGAAAAATGTGAAAATGACTCCAGATCGGTCAATATTGGTCCAAATTTTTTAATTTGGTTCTCAAATTGTAGAAAACATTCTGTTCTACAGTTTGAGACCAAATTTATGATTTTTAACCAATATTGACCAAGTTTGAGTCATTTTTCCATCTTGCCAGAATGTCATCTTTGCTCGACCAGACTATACCTGTTTTCCATCTACGACTACGAGGATGGTCTACATTTTCACAACTTCCAAAACTTACAATGACCACAGCGAAGTTTCAACTTAACAAGGAAGTACATTAGCAGCCTACACAACAAACAGCAGAATTTAATCGACGAGCCAATGTTAACTAAGAGCTATGCGAAAATGTACATTTGTTTTCAAGTTTTAATCAACAAAGGTAGCATTTGGGTTTGGTGAACGGAAGTTGGTGGGTAACTTTTGCTTTCTATGGTGACATCTTTTTCCCGCACACTCTGTCTTTCTCTTACTACGTCATTCTCACTTTCCCCTACTCAATTTCTCTCTTTCTCTCAAGTCATCACACTCTCTCTTACTTCATTAAACTCTCTTTATCACTATTTCTTACTTTTTCTCTTCGTCTTAGTTACATTCTCACTGTTTCTCTTATATCATTACTCTCTTACTCACTCTTAACTTATCGCTCTTTCGTTCTCTCTACCTTTCTCTTACTAAATCGTTCTCTCTCTCTCTCACTCACTTTCCCGTTCCTTCTCTTACTTCCTTATTCTCTTATTATTACTTTCTCTTACTAAAGTTTTCTCTCTTTCTGTATCACTCCATTAATCATCACTCTCCCACATTATCACTCTTTTCCGCTCTTTATCTCTCTCCTCGTTCATTTCTCACTCTCACTCTCTCTCTCTCTCTCACTTCTAAACTCTCTTTTTCTTACTATTTTCTATCTTTCACGAGCTTCCTTTCTTTCTCTCCCGTTCCTTCTCTTATTAAATTTCTCTCTCTTTCTCTCACTTCATCACTTCCTCTCTATTACTCCATTACTCTATCACTCTTCCCTCTCACCTTCTTTCTCTCTCTGTCTTTCACTTCCAAACTCTCTTTCTCTTACTTTTTCTCTCTTTATCTTGCTTCCTTTGTCCCTCTCTCACTCTCTCTCTCTATCCCCATATTTCTCTAACTTCAAAACTCTCTCTTTCTCTTTATCGCTCTTTCTCTCATTCTCTCACCTTTTTTCCTCTCCCTAGACAATAATTGTCGGCTCTGCAATTTTCCCTCTCCCCTCCCCTCCCCATTACTGCCACACTCAATACAAATCGGAGTTCCCAATATCGGCACTCCCACACCTCCCTTTACGTTTCCATGCTTTATAGGCAACAATCGCTCTACCTTTTGCCGACCTAATTTCGCTCAATTTCGCTTATTTTTCCTCCCCCATACACTATACTCTGTCCAAGCAGAGAAGACACTCTGGCAAGATGGAAAAATGCCTCCAGTTCGGTCAATATTGGTTCAAAAATTATAAATTTGGTCTCGAATTGTAGATCAAAATGTTTCCAACAATTTGAAATCAAATTTATAATTTTTGAACTAATAGTGACCGATTTGGAGTCATTTTCCTATCTTGTCAGAATATTTTCTTCGCTTGGAGAGACTATACCGGCAGAGGTCTGTATCAAATCCAAGCCAGGAAGGCCTCCTTCACGTTTTCTGCTCTTCTTTGATCTGCAGCTCGTATAAATTCCGCAGACTATTCCTGATCCACAGCCTCCTCTTCCTTGCAGTCAGTCAACTCTGGATCAATCGATCGTTACTGTACTACAAACAAGTCACCTGCAAAGTGGCTGTTAGAGTTGAACGCATGAAAGTGGTCAAGTGAAGTTTGATACAACGTTGTCATTCAGATGATAAAAAATTAAATTTAATTTACATTTTCGTAACACACCTGAATCAATAAAACTTACAAATCAATTCAAATCAGAGTACCCTTTGAGTAGCTCTAAGAGAAAATAAGTACCTGAATCAATAGTATTTTACGGGGGCGATGAGGTTGAAATCTGATAATTTGGGACAGGGATGAAATTTATGAATTCAAGAATTACATCTAACAAATTCTAGTTACTACTGGCGGTTCGTGCACACGAAACAGGTGAAGTGCCA
Organism: Sogatella furcifera; assembly: GCA_017141385.1. NCBI lineage: Eukaryota > Metazoa > Arthropoda > Insecta > Hemiptera > Delphacidae > Sogatella > Sogatella furcifera. The sequence continues at coordinate 6,050,222 of CM029547.1, read as the reverse complement.
GTATATTTTACTGTACAGCAAATTGGAATCAAATTTGTATCTGCTTCACCTATACAGTAAAATATACAGACACTTTACCTGTTTCGTGGGCACGAACCGCCAGTGGTTACTAGTGAATGGGATGTTGATGATTACAACAAATTCTGGAACACAACAACTTATCTTTGGAGAAGAGATGAAATAACAAAAAATCATGTACATACAAATTACAGAAATCAATGAATTGGATACAACTAATTCTAAATATTGATGAATGCGGTCATTTTGATCACAACAAATCTGGAAGACAATCCCTGATCACAACAATCCATCATTAGGAAGAGATGAGTACACGATAAATCATGAAGGGATGACAAATAACACAGAAGAAAGGGGGGAGGAACGATGATGTCGATGAAGATGATGATGATGATTATGAAGATATCGATAATGGACGTCTGGGTAGGGGAAAGACTGGAGACTGTGGAAAGAACAGGAGTAATCTTTGATCCCTCAACTTTTGGCTAACTGGACAGGGTTGGAGGTCGGGCAATTGGATGAGTCGGGGAACTGGTCGGATCGGACCAAACCGAGGCTAATGAATTGCAAGCCTTTGTGAGCTTTAGATCGAGGAATAGAAGAGGCATCTACAAAAGACCGATATCAAGGGAGAGGGGAGGACCTCTGTATGAAGGGTTTAGTCTGTCCACGCTAAGAAGACATTCTGGAAAGATGGGAAAATGACTCCAGCTCGGTCAATATTTGTTAAAAAGAATTACCTTGGTCTCAAATTTTAGAAAACATTCTACTCTACAATTTGAGACCAAATTCTTAATTTTTGAATGAATATTGACCGAGCTGGAGTCATTTTCGCAACTTGCCAGAATGTCTTCTTAGCTTGGACAGACTATAGAAGGGCCCGTATAATTGTGCACATGACTACTACTCGTCCCTTGATCACTCATATCATACTTTCTAAACCAATAGAGTCTTGTATCATTCCCTCTCTCTCAATCTCTCTTTGTCTCCTTAATTCTCTCTCATACACTTACTCACTCTCTCTTCATACCACACACAAACTCCCTCTGCTTATCCTCTCCTTCTTTCCACTCTCCTTTCATCCCACTTCCTTTGAGAAAAGAAAATAAGGGCTTTCTCAATCATTCAATAAGGGCACCATCTTCCGGGTCTAGTGTGGCCTCAAGGCTGTGCTTGCTTGCTCAGCTGTTATAGTGTGCATCTGGTACGTACAACAATAGCAGTGATGAAGATCATTGAACAATTTTAAAGTTTGATGAGATTTTGATAGGAGGTATCAGAAGCCTTATTGGTAGGGACATTATAAAATGGAGAGAGATTTCTTCTTTTTTTAGTTTTCGTTTATAATTATAGGCTATCCTATTATGTTACATATCATTAAAATATTGAAATTATTCAAATGTACTTCTACATGTTTTTATGAATAACGATTTTCTATATATATTTATATAGCAGTAGATGTAATCACAATGAAAGAATGAGGGCTGCAACAAAAAACTGATACATTGCTACATTATTAGTGTTAATTGATTACCGATTATTAGTTTGGAATCATTATTCAGGCAAATTGATTTAAAGGATTATTCAATGGAATAATATTCGTTTATTAAACATTTTAAATTGTAACAAACAATTCTGCAGACGATAATACAATAATCTTTGTCTATAAATTGAACTTAACAACCGAATATGCCCTAGCAATTTGAGCCATCACTAAAGATATTATTTTCCAATCATTATAATGGCATATGGCGCTAATAATATGCCGAAAATTGTGTTTTTCATGGGTTTTTCAAAAACAGCACCTTTGAATTCATACCCTGAATAGCTCATTATAAGTCATATGATTTGAGCCATAATAGAATTGCATTTGAAATGCACTCTTTCCGACCGCCAGCTGCCGGAGCGAATTTTTTTTTAGTTTTCGTTTATAATAAATTATAAACGAAAACTAAAAAAAAATTATAGGCTATCCTATTATGTTACATATCATTAAAATATTGAAATTATTCAAATGTACTTCTACATTATGTTTTTATGAATAACGATTTTCTTATGTATTCTAATAGCAGTAGATGTAATCACAATGAAAGAATGAGGGCTGCAACAAAAAAAACTGATACATTGCTACATTATTGATATTGATCACCGATTATTGATCTTGGAATCATTATTCAGGCAATAGAATATTGATTTAAAGGATTATTCAATGGAATAATATTCGTTTATTAAACATTCATTAAATTGTAACAAACAATTCTGCAGACGATAATACAATAATCTATATCTATAAATTGAACTTAACAGCCGCATATGTCATAGCATTCCTCTCATTTCACTAAAGATATTATTTTTCGTCATTATAATTTTTTTTCATATAGCGCTAATAATATACGGTATGTTAGAAACACATTTATTTATAGTATTAGTATTATTTTTAGTGTAGTAAAATGATACTATACATAGTGTAAAACACGAAAATGTCAATATATTATTTTAAATTAATTTAATACTATTAATTTGAAATCAAACCATCTTCCGTGAGTTGAAACATACTGAAGATAACGAGACAACTTCGTAACAATAGTCTGTTTCAAATAAATATAGATGTATTGACATTCTTGTGTGTTTTTATATTGATAATATATGTAACAATTAATAATAACCAATTAAATATAAACCAATGTAGTAAACTTGATAAATTTAGTTAGGGAAGATACTTCATCACTTTCATAATTTATTTTGATTTAATTGATGTTTTCTCAGTAATTAGTCACTCAGCCTTGAACTGTTCTTTTCAGTTTACCCTGATGAGTACGTCCATTCATCCATGATAACGAACGCTGTCAGTCAGCCAACAGAAGAAAGCGGCACTCGAGTATTTCACATGACAGCCAACAGCTTCTGTCCAAGCGGAGAAGACATTCTAACAAGCTGGGAAAATGACTCCAGCTTGGTCAATATAAGTTCAAAAATCATAAATTTGGTTTGATATTGTAGGAAACATTCTGCTCTACATTTTGAGACCAAATGTATAATTTTTGAACCAATATTGACTGAGCTGTAGTTATTTTCGATAGTTGTTGGGATGTCTTTTTTGGTTGGACAGTCTATAAGTGCATTACAGCAGCTTTATTCAATCAACGAGTTGTCGAGTCGGAAACTCAACAATAACGTAATCGATCATTGGGCAGCAAAGTTGATGAATCAATCCTTCAATTTGTTATTGGAACTGACGGCCAACAATCGCAATTGACAGGTCTCACAATCACTCAAACTTGACCAACGCCGAAAACTGTAATTCCGCACAACACGCTTTGTGTACTGAATCAATAAAGCAACTCAAAAACATCACTGCATAGTCACTATAGTCGGCTTTATTTTTGGATTTTCTCAGAAACAGGTGAAGGGAATAATAATATAACAATGTCAGTGATAAGCATATTCTGTCCAAGCAAAGTAGACCCTCTGGCAAGATGGGAAAATGACTCCAGCTCGGTCAATATTGGTTCAAAAATCATCAATTTGATCTCAAACTGTAGGAAACGATTTGATCTACTATTAAGACCATATTCATAATTCTTGAACAAATATTGACCAGGCTGGAGCCATTTTTCCATCTTGCCAGAGGGTCTTCTCTGCTTGGACAGACTATACTAGAGATAATTTTGATTAAATTTTATCGTTTAGTCGCTGTTCTAAAGTTGGACGGTACACAGTACATAGATATGATATTACAGTAGATCTACTCGCTGTTCTGAAGTAGACAGTACATTGATATGATATGACAGTAGACCGTTTTTTGACTGACAGTGGCGAATTTTCCACCGTAAAATAGTTTTTGGAGTATGTTGGCGTTAGTCATGGAGAATTTAATTGAGTCTTCGTTGGTGGATTACAAAACATTATTAATAATTACTGAATGATTACTAATTGCGAATTAATTGAATAGATTGAAATTGCAAATAAGTGGAGGATTACTAATTACTAAGTAATAATTCCCAACTATCAAATTAATCTAGAATTTCTTCGATTTCTTCTTTTATTCCGAAAATAACCCATCTAAATAATTCAAAATCCGATTTTATTTCACCTATTCTTCAACAATAAAGGATGGTTAATGATTTAGATTTCAATTTTCACTAATTTTTTGTCAATTTTCAATAGTTATTCATTTCAAAATTTTATTTTCGACCTAGCATTTTATCTTCTATCTATACGCTACGATTATCAATGATTAACTCCATCAACCAAGCACAAGTCACAATCATTACATGAATCAGCCCAATAAATTCAAACCAACAACATCAATAAAGATACAACAATCCTCGATTAGTTGAAAAAAAAACGTGATTTCCCGATAAAATCAACCATTATAAGAGAACCTGTTCGATTTCACTCGACAGGTTGATAATATAAAGAACTAACACATTAGACATCGGGAATATCGTCAACTAATCATATTGCAATTCGAGAACCTGTTCAATTTTTCTAGTTGATAACGAATTGTACTAGCACATATAACGTTCGTGCAGAATGATTCCCAATTTTATCTACCTTGCTGCACTGGATTACTTGTATAATCTGTCCAAGCAAAGAAGAACCTCTGGCAAGATGAGAAAATGACTCAAGCTCGGTCAATATTGGTTCAAAATATATTGATCTGATCTCAAGTTGAAGATCAGAATGTTTCTTACGACTGAGACCAAATCAATAATTTTTGAACCAATATTGACCGAGCTGGAGTTATTTTCTCATCTTGCCAGAGGGTCTTCTTTGCTTGGATAGACTGTAATAGATCGAGTTGATTACCATTGAAGAGTCGGTAATAAAGACAACAATTGTCGATACTGATTCTCGTTGAGGAGGGATGAAATATAGAAACTACAGAATATTTAAAATACATTGGCATCACGTATCGCGTGATAGGGAACATGGCAATAAAAAACACGTTTCCGTGCAATGCAAGTGATTGCTGAGTGTCATTAGCGTATTTGTTGATTGTTAGCAACAATCATTATCCCAATCGTTAACTCGGCTGCTTGATTTGTTATAGAAATTTGAAGAGCCTTCTTCGTGCTTTGCGGTAGGTATAGTCTGTCCAGGCGAAGAAGACATTCTGGCTAGATGGGAAAATTCCTTCAGCTCGGTCAATATTGATTCAAAAATAATCAATTTAGTCTCAAATTGTAGAAAACATTCTGCTCTACAATTTGAGACCTAGTTTATTATTTTTGAACCAATTTTGACCGAGCTGGAGTCAATTTCCTATCTTGCCAGAATGTCTTCTTTGCTTGGACAGACTATAGAAAAGTGCTGCTCGTCTATAATATCATTCTGTTCAGGAAGAGGTCTGAAATCTGATTAAATTTTTAACCACAGCTCAGTAAATTGACTTATTCAAAAACAAGCTCTCGTTAACTGCTTTATGTGTTTATTTTTAAGGCAATAAAATTGCCCGTATGATTGTGAAACTGGTTCTACATTCGATCTGCCTGATTAATATCACGAGTGGGACAAAAAGTAGACCTATAACTTTTTAATTTATGCAAACGCTATCTCATGTTCATACAGTTATTCCACATTCTTCTTCATAGTATTTACCTTGTTAGATATGTTTGTTGAATAACTGAGATCTTCATTCTACAATGTTTTGTTTTCTAATATTCATCTTTTCTGTGATTTTTACCATGTACTATTCAATGTTCACTTTTTTGTTTCGTAAAAAAACTGTTCAAATCAATTAATACAACAAAAATACTCGTATAATCGCAATAAAGGCTTTCAGTAAACACTCCCCACCGTTAGAGTTCTCAATTTCTGTACTGTACCTCAAAACAAATCATCTAATACTATTTTTAAATCAATTAATACAACAAAAATAAACTCTCTTCAATCAACACTACTTATCACTTGCATTCTCAAAAGCTGCACTGCACTTTTAATTAATGTCATACAGAAATAATGAAGACTTCAAGTGAATTTGTAGACTGCATTCAGTACTTTAATAACAGAGCTATGAATGAAATCAGTGCTGACGTTGGAGCAGAAGCAGAAGTAGACGTGGCCACCTTTTCTATTCAGGGTGGTGACACACTGTCGTAATACCCCGACAAGGGTGTGTACCAACGCACTTGAGCATGCCTCGCACACTAAACTTGTATCTCGACACAAAGTCGTAAGGCGGAAAGACTCTCTGACAGCCAAGAACTGCCGAAACAGCGAGCAACACGTTCCACTAGGATAACTTCCTTTCCACCCCCTTTACAACCCCCCCCCCCCAAACCACCCAAAATGTCATCCCTTGAGATTCCCAACTCACACCATTTCCCCAAGAATTCCAACATAAATGAGCTTCTCTTATTGTTTTTCTCTTTCAATGCTTTTTTCAACAATGTTAGTGCAAACAGCTGTTATAAATTTTCGATGGATTAGAAAACGCTCGCCGTAATGTGGATTGTAATTTGAAGATAAGAGAAGAATCTCCATCGTTTTCATTGACAGATTTTTTTACAAATCGCATTCATCCATAACCTTCTACTATCATTCTAAATGATGAAAATAATAGAAGGCTTTGTATTTGTTGACATTGATAAGAGATCATTCAAAAGCTCTGATTAATAGATTTTTACCGAATTATTTTTCCAATCTTTTCCTTTTCAATTTCCATAAATATTTCAAAACAACTCATCATTTTGAAAATTTCACGAACATTAGAAAGAGACAACAAAAAAGCTTTACAAAATTTTTTTCTTGAATGATATAGATTAATCATTTCTTAAATTATATAAGAAGTAATTTGAAAAATTAAGTTTATTTCTGGAACATGACAAAAATTGTTCTTAAAATGACAAAAAGATTTTCTAGAGAATGGAATCTTCGACTCAAGCATTTTCAAAGGTACACGTCACCAAGAGAAATATTGCAAATGAGAATGATTATCAGAACAACAAAGTGAAATATTATACTGGTTTCCATTTTAAATGAGAATCCTAGTACCCTTTCTGTGATAAAGTAGCCCTAAAAAGAAGAAAATATTGAAATATTAGACTTTTGGTTTCTATGTTTGATTTGTACTCGTGTTTTTTCTTCTAGGAATAAAAATCAATCAGGCTATTTATTATTCATGATTTCTAGGAATGATACCAATAATTACCAAACTCAACCCCTGAAACAAAGGGTCTACTTGTTAACGAGAGTCTTTGAAGGTTATGAGTTACAGAAGTTGTTCCATTCGTCTTCAAAACACTACAACCACAGTAGCTTTCCGGTTAGCTTCTAATAAACTTTACGATACCAATAAATGTCGACAACTGCTTCCCATACAGTTCAACAACAAGATTGAAAGTTAATAATCGGTCGATAAAGTTCTGCTGAAACCGGCTGAATCGCAAATGAAAATTTACACCTTGAAAGTGATTACAAAACAAACTTTGAACGTGTGTTGCAGCGCGCTTACGATCATCCATAAACGGTCTAGTTTCCAATCGTCGTCTTGCAGGATGCCTGCAGAGGACAATCGGCTGTAAAGAAAGGCATAAAATTTACGTCGTCTAGATCTGTCGTCGATTCATTAAAGGGGTTAAAGGTTGTCGGCTTCTCTAGGCCTAATGTTGGCAGTAAAGGTTTCACGATCGTAAATATCATGTTGACAATGGACCGGACACATTACGGCGAAGAGGTAAAATTCACTTCAGGCTCGTGTCCTGCGTTGGCAGAAATTTTATCGAGTTTGTCGCGGCCATATTGAAACCAATTTCAACCCCTCCCGATGAAGCAATTCTGATTGGATTTTCATGATTATCGACGCCGGTTCTGGTAGTAACACTCCAATCGGTCCACTGAGAACAAATAAACGGCCGTACCATATTTCCTTGATCGGTTAACTGTTTTTCTCACCCCATTCAACGAGGGTGTAGACACTCCAAATGAGCCCCTGTTCGAAACAATAATAGATTTCCAATAGTAGGAATTACATCAAAAGCCAGCTTATATCATATTCCTTATCAACTGGCTCCACTAGAACTGAAATTCCGGAATCCACTAGAACCTAAACGTTTTCTAGCATACTCCAAGTACTAAGTTAGCTTTTTCCCAAGTACAAGTACTCAACTATATCCAACTGCAAGTATCTTAATCCAAATATACCCAAGTACTAGAGTAGCTTTACAGTAGTAGTCGGTGAAACTCGTATCTTGTAATTGAAATTTTTCAAGTGTAAGATATTATCCACAATAACACTACCCACAATCATACTCCTATGATTAAATGAGTCTTAAATTCTTTTTAATTTCTTCTAGAATTTCAAGAATAATAATGAGGCTATAATATTAGAGATCATAGGACAGTCTATTGCAATAATTAACCGTTTGGTATGAGTGGAAAGCTATTCATCAACATGCTTATAAGCAATAAAACAGGAATTCAAAATGTCTACAGAGGTTATTTCACTATAAACAGCAGATGTTGCTGGATTTTCCGCGAAGAAAATCTTCTCAAACCAGAGCAGTTCGTGGTACAGTTGTAATACTAATTACAGTTTAATTAGTTTCCACAGATGCGGTTGATGGTCTAATAACTGTCGTTCATAGAAGTGTAGTGCTTTTTTTCCTCAGCCGTGAAATTGTGAAAGAAGTGTTATGCCAATTCGAATTTTAAAGCGATTACCGCAGTCGCGAGATTCTTGGGTCATTCGCCTGGAAAACGCTAGTAGCTGGACGGGATAATTCTTTTTTGTGTTTTTATTGCTGCTCGCATTCTTAAACGTTTCTTACGGGGTGTAATTTTTCACGTCTACTAAGTTCGTGTCCGATCACCCGTACAAGATACTCTAATTGATGTAAATTTCAACTTGAAGTAACATGTATAAGATAGGTTTGTACATGTACAGTACAATGTTTTCAAAGTAGAAGGTTACATCAAATATAGTAGGGTGTATGTTTTTCCTATCCACTTGATGATTTATGAAGTTTTCTTACTTCATACTCTTACTCTTCTATGAGTAACGTAATCACTCCCCATACCTAATTATTTTCTACCAATTACCTAAACCTCGTTTTGCTCAGCATGTCCGAGAACAGGCTTCAATTATGGCTTGTAACTTCTTTTCAGGCACATGGTATGAGGTCCTCAAGAATGATTTAGCTCTTTCTTCCTTTCTCTATGAGAAAAAGCTACGGCAGCTTCCAACATTAATAACAGGAGTCACTTTTTCATAACTTATTATTCTTCCGCCAATGTGAGTTCTGATTTTGTTCTAAATTGCTTCAACTAACATTTGTGGGATGGGAGCAATATCTTACTTTTAATTGAGTATGATTTGATTTCATTGCAATGTGGAAATGAGTTACAACTTGGATGAATATAAAATGTTAACAGGCTCAATTTTACGATCTCTTCTCAAAAACTACATGAAAGAATCATTGAGCAAACCGTTTATAAATTGACCAGAGCAATAATTGTAATGCGTTATTCCAGTTTCAAATGCTAGGGTTTGTTTTTCCGAAGAATTTCAGTTCAAATTTTTTCCGAAAAACCAATCCTTAGGGTAAGAATAATGTCAAAAAGGCGAGGCTTAAGGTTAGGCTTAGGATTGAGGTTTATACTATAATTTATAAACCATATTATATGATTTACAAATCATATGATATGATATACAAATCATATGATATGATATAGTTGTAGAACTATGTATATACTACCCGCAGCCTAACCTTAAGCCTCAACTTATTTGACATTTTCTCACCCTTATTGGAGTCATTTTGAAGATAATAAATTAACCGATGGGTAAATCCAGATGTGTTCTCATTTTATTTGATAATAAGTTTCTTCCGAATCAGTTGAGCTAATTAAAACTTGTTGAAACTACGAATTATAATTCGCGCCCTAGAAAGCAGAGACGTCGAAGCCGTAGCCAACTCCAGGAATATATCGAACCATTAATGGCTGGATATATTCCTCCGAGCTAAGTCCGAGCCGGGGTTATAGCAGTAGTTCATCCGCGGGAGTATAGTCAATCCGTGGCTAGGAGCGGATCGTGGCGGTCGCGAACGTGGCGGCCACGAGCCACGAGGGCCACAGTAGTCGCCGGATTAATAATACAGTCATAATACAGCAGTAAGTCTAGCCTCGGTATGAATGCTTAATGGCCGACAGCCAAGCCGAACCCGTTAATATTTGCTGGGCGAGATGAAGTTTATCGAGGAGGAGGAGGAGGAGGAGAAGGAGGAGGAGGAGGAGGAGGAGGAGGAGGAGGAGGAGGAGGAGGAGGAGGAGGAGGAGGAGGAGGAGGAGGAGGATGAGAAGGAAGAGGAGAAGGAGGAAAAGGAGAAGGAAGAAGAGCAGTTTGAGGGAAGGAGGAAGTAGTAAAGTAGGAGGAGAATGGGAGGAGGAGGATGAGGAAAAGGAAGAGAAGGAGGAGGAGGAGGAGGAGGAGGAGGAGCAGAAGAAGAGAGGAGAGGAGGGAGGAGGGAGGAGGAGGAAGAGAAGGTGAAGAATGGTAGGAGGAGGAGGAGGAGGAGGGAAAGAAGGAGGAGGAGAGGTATGACGAGAAGGAGGAGGAAGAGGCAGGCAAAGCCCCCAGCAACCTCCGGGGACCGTCGCAAATCGCGGGGCCCGCAGGGATGTGGTGAGGGGGGAGGGTAGCTGAGGGAGGTAGTAATAGACAGCAAGATGAGAATTGAATTTCAGCCGTGCCTTAATGCAGTTAGCCGTATGGAGAAGTTATTGGATTAGGTGGGTCGAGGTCCAGTCATCGACAGCTGCTGGCTAAAATTATCATCGGTGGCCTGCGCTGGGCTAGGCTCTGCATGCACCGATGAAACCACTGACAAAACACAAGCACGTAAACTGCAGGGATGCTCATCACATACCAATAGAAAAGGATTTGAGGATTTTACATCAACAGTAAATGTCTATCTTCAGGTGATTTAATAGACTACTTAGGGGGCGACATACACTGTCAGTTCGGACTGTGACAGTCAAAAACTGTGAGTGGATGGGAAACCGGTAGTCCAAAACAGCTTTAAAACTAAACAATGATATTTCAAAATGTTAGCTGATTATCAGTGAACTATGAACGAACAAACTGTCAGTTGATATTTCATGACCAATATTCGACCAAATCAAATTATTTGAAACCATTATCGAAAATCATCCAAAATCACGTGACCGCAAATGAGCACAGCCATCATTTGTGACTGATGATATTTGATAATGATTGTCGCTAATTGATGACCGGTTGCGATGTGCAAATGAATTCATTTGGAAGAGTGTCACACCAGTTTGAAGGATTTGGAGGAGACACACGAGTGGAGTCCACTTCACTCATGTGGAACACATGTCATCTACATGTCACCCACCCCCTTTTACCCCCTTACACCCCGCTGCCCCCATTCCATCACCATAATTTTCGAAAGCTCTCTCACGAGCAGCCGTATGTAAAACCCTCTCGAAACGTTCACTTGAAGATTGAGTTATCGGCTCTCAAAATTCCAAGTACTGTCCTCTTTTCTTGAAATTTACATGTCTGGCCCGTTTATCTGACAAGCTGAGCCGTCGTCTAGCACCCTAATCGTACATGTAAACATGATCATCAAACGTTGTTATGTCTGCAAGCATGTGAACAGTCATATTGAATCATTTACAATGAAGAGTACAACAGGAGTTTGTCCCAGAACTGTTTGTCAGGAATTTCTCCCAGAACTGTTTGTCGTCCAATCTCCACAAACAATCCAAAAGTTTGTTATGTTATAAAATTCTACTAAATCAATAGAATCAATCGGTTAAATCAATAAACTATACTTAAAATCATGGATATTGAAAACTGAAAACTAAAATGATTCAATATTTTTAAGTTTGAATCCCACTAACTTACATACTAAATTTCAACTTAAACTCATGAGGTCAAGTCAGTTAACTATCCTTGAAATAAAATATTTTGTATATTTTATAATGATGAAAAATAGTTGAGAAATATATTGATAAAAAATTAAAATCATCTACAAATAAGGCAACGAAAAATTGATTTTCGAATTTTTTCCATTTTCTACTACATTTTAAGTATCAACTATTCAATTCAAGATGTGATACAAAATCAGGAGTGTGCTAGAAGTTCAACAAAGTAACACACAGATATTCAAAATATTATACCAATTCAATGCTGACAAATGGAAAAAGATGCGACAACAGATTTTGTCAGGGAAATCGTATACAGAAATTGTTTGCAATTTAGAATTTGGCAACCAACGACATTATAAAGGATACAGTTTTGTATGGGGGCGGTTTTTTAAAAGCGGCAGTGGTCCAGACAAAGAATGATGACTGTGCAAAACTCCACAGCAACTTACTCACACACGCAGCGTTTTCGATATTGAAATTCCGCCCGTTATGACATTCTGCTTTTTATTTTAGCGCTGAGAAAAGAAAAATGACTTGCCGTTTTATTCACTCCTGTGCTACTGGTTTTTCACGTAGTGATGATATGTAAATTCAGATTTACATTTTTATTTTACTTATACTTATTCTTTATTCTATTCATCATGGATTTTCAAGGAAAGGACATTAATTTGAGATACACTATTCAGTTATTTTACCGTGAGAATGAATGACAGTGAGATAAAATAATGAAATTTCTAAGCTGTTGTACATTGCTAAAGTACACCTTTTCTAAAAGACTGTTTAAAATTAATGGGTATGCAACAGATTTGCAAAATATGGTGTACTCTAGTGACATCCATATTCAAGATAGATGAAATTTTGTTTTAAAATAAATAAGTTTGAAGGATTCAAATAGATATAGAAATAAGAACAGGTAAAACCCTGTATAGAAACAATAACATCAGCTGTAGGCCTGTTAAGAGTTAAGGATTACTCTAACTGCGTGAGCTAAGAGAGTTAGAACAAGGTTATTAGAAAATAATAATCTTGGAGTTAGAATACATATTTTAAACAGTGTACTTAGACTCTTTGATGAATTCAGTGAACAGAAGAACCTTCTCCACTATTTGCAGAGTGAATTCTAGTGTTCTTGATTTTATTATGTGAGTGGAACCCTTTCCAATTTTAGGAAGCCTCTTAGGAAGAACAGTTAGCAGATGATCCATGTACCCACCATATAGCTTGATAGCAGAGGCAGTCCACTTTGTTTGTACATGGGATTTCATATTATGATTTGACAGTTTCAAAAGAAATTCTTTCTCCAGGTGAGCGGTAATAATGGTTGAACTACTCACACCATTATCATTTGGATGAGCGGACGAGAAGATAATCATTTGAATAACGAAACCAAGAAAGTCTTGTAGCTACAAAATTACCTCCCATAGGACTCGAGCATCTTAATGCACCAAGCAATGTCCTGAATGAGGCTTAGTAAACTGGTTTCGGAAAGTAACAGAAAGTGGCCACATTTCAGGGATTACGACTAGGAGGTATAAGCGGATCAGTCTCTAAGACTCATTAGGACACAACGATCCGTTATGCATAAGGACACGGAATGGAGGGGCATCTCTTGAAGAAAAGTTTCAGATGGAACGGCTATTTTTTAACTCATAAAAAGTCTGTGATGGAGTAATGATATCTTTATTGGATGAAGAATGATAGGAGATTATTAGGTTCGTCCCACTTGAACCCTTTATTCAAATGACTTTGGACTAGACGTTGCCTCCCAATAAACTAATTTCTCTCTCTCTTCTATAATTTCTTCAATCTCAATTTAATACCAACCTTATTCAAAGTTACAAAAATGATTCCAATGTAAAATATGTTATGTACATAGTTGACTTAGAGCCTCGAAAAATATGTTGTCTGGAAATTCATTCCAATTTATTTATTTCACTGTAAATGTAGGGATACCACTGATGTTATTTCAATGAATTAAACCCCAGTTTTTGACAATATTCTCATTACAGCAATACATGTTTCAACTATTGAGAGTGAGTTATTATCTCTTCAACGTACTTTATATGAATAAAGTACTATTTTCACATGCTTATTTGATGATTTGTATATGAATAATCATAAAATGCAAAATGAGTTCAGTATTTCAAAGAAATTTTTAAACACTTCATAAACGATGCAAGATGATTTTCAAGTTTAAAATGGCACTTGAAGAAAATTTTCGTGAATAATGAAGAATTTGTCCAAGAGCTTACCCGTAAGAAATTTTCATATAATACTTTGGTTTTCTATTAGTATAGGAGTGGTTAGAAAGGAGACACTCCTTCAAATCCGCATCAAATTCAAAGTTGGATGATCAGTTCAGACATCTTGAATTGATTAAAAGAATAAATGTCACGAAAACACCATTCTCGCTTGATTCCAATATGATAATAGTCTCTGAGCTATGAGAGCCTCACCCAGAAATAGTGGACAGAATTATTCTGAAAAAGCATAGAACATTTTCTGATCCAGCTTGTTCACAACAAACAAAGATTAGCATAAAAGCTTTCTATTCCAATGAGCATCTAATAAGTTAGTGTATTATGCAAATAACAAGGAAATGCGATTAGACTGTTATTTTTCACATTTTTCTGTAATGTCAGTATAGTAGGATTCTTTACTAGAGAAAAGTGATCCAAGAATAGTATAGAAACCATCACAGTATTTAATTTTTTTCAACTTTCTCACCATCAAGGATTTGAATTTGAGAAACTCCAATTTAAAATATCATAGTTTTTGGGAAATCTTTCTTATCCCATCACGGAGGAAGCCTTCTGGTTTCTCCAATATGGTTTTGTTAGGAATATTTCAGAATAGACAAAGATATTCCTGAAAATTGACAGATTACTATAGTGTTTAGAAGTCTTGATTTTTCTGCTTTTATAATCGTCATTTCTGTTATAATTCTCTAAATTTCTATAAATTATTTCAATTTCTATTGTGTGGAAGTTAGATACACACACAATGTTTCATTGAATGATTCTGTGTAACTGTGTTCATAGTTCAACTATAATTACTATGAAAGTTTTCAATCTAAATAATTTTAAGTCTCTGTATACAGTTCACTACACTTCACAGTTCACTGTATATAGTACTCTACAAATTCTGCATTTTAATTTCCTTGAGCCCAACTTTATACAATAATGATAGTCTTCATACTCAACTGTTTAAATTAATCTATTTCCGTACAATCAATTCCCGGTCGTTCTCAATCTATCCATTCATCAAGACTGACTCACTCTTCAGTTCAATTTTTGTTAATCTATCACATCAGCTACTTCAAGAGAAGAACTTGAAAGATAAATTGAAACCTTATTGAAACCTAACGACCGTCCATTCGTCTTTCATCAAGCGGGGAGCGCCTTTTTGAAGTGCCGTTGAAACTTGCAATGTAATATTGCTTCGATTGCAGCAAGACACTATCGATTCAGTTAGCACCCAATAAAATATCTATATAGAGTTGCTCAGTGTTTACAATCATCGAGAGCCAATAACTGATTGGCTCTCATAAAGCCCAGGGCAGCCCAAAAGATATAACCGAAGACAAATTTTAATTGACTGGTGTATATTTGGAGCTTCATCATTGGTTGATGTAGAGATGCAGGAACTAGCTCTCCACCGACTTACATTGATTAAGAACACGTGTCTGAAGTAGAACGGAAATAGGGAACATTCTCAAGTGTACAAAAACATTATCGTTGAGAACATATTGAGCGTAATACTCAAATGTGGAACGAAAGTGCATTTCAATTTGTGGGAACGTTTGAACGTACCATAAAAATAGACAATTTTTTCCAATTCCCTCACAATAAAATCACTGCACTCAGTGCTCACTTACAGTCTTCGATTAAAATTTCAGAAGATGATTAACTAGAAAATTTATCGTTTGAATAATCTTAAATTGATAATTTGGAAAATTGGAGAAGGAGAAGAGGAAAAAAATAAAATTGTTGGTAATTAATCAAATTGATCTATTCCCGATAATTAGCTAATAAATTGCAAAAGTCGACATTCTACAATTTCAATAATCTCTTCTGTACTTTAATTTATCTTCCGCAAAAGCTTGAGTTATTGTTTGAAATGAGAGATATTAGAATTTTCGTTAAATTCTGATTTTTATCACTGATGAATCTGGTTGTAAATTTTCAATTTTTCTCATGCATTTTCATGATTTTTTTTCATTGGACGCTGGAAATGTTTTGATCCTAATTTCACAAAAACAGGTGACATTCAGGTTAAATAAAAACTGGAAAATAAATTTGATAAATGTGGATATAACTTGATTGATCACTTAGCCAAAGGAAGCGAACACTATTTTCCAGAAAACCTAATGATGATCGCTAAATGTAAAAAAAGTCGAAAAATGTAAAAAAGAATGCTCTCAACGCATTCCAATTCAGTTAGAAGCAAGGTTTCCCTGTATAAAAAAATATTTTATAACAATCCAATTTGAAGCTCGGACAGGACATGATTGAGTGCGGTATGTTACTGGTGTCAATTTATTAATTCAGTTGCTTCATGATTGCAATCAATCAAGTTATCTATGGAACCACAATCGAAAAATTGAGCAGAAATGTCAGCGAATCGCAGTTGTGAAACTGTTGCTTTGACTAGAGAGTGAGAGAGAAAGAAAGAGAGATTGTGAGAAGGAATGAGAGAAGAGACGGATAAACCAGTACCGCGTTTATTGATTCGTAGAAATATTTTCATTCGACTGTATCGTTTTTTACAGAGAATTTAATTTTCCCTTATTGAACTGCTCCTATAGTCTATCCAAGCAAAGAAGACATTCTTGCAAGATGGGAAAATAACTCCATCTCGGTCAATATTAGTTCAAAAATTATAAATTTGGTCTCAAATTGTAGGAAACATTCTGATCTACAATTTAAGAAGAATAAATAATTTTTTGAATCGATATTGACCGGAATGGAGTCATTTTTCCATCTTGCCAGAATGTCTTCTCTGCTTGTATACAGACTATCTGCGTAACGTTCTAATCTCGCCTTTCCAATAAATTCAATCAAAATTGAAATTAATTGCCTCGACCGATAACGCATTTTTGTTATCTTTGTCTGTATCCTTTTCATCTTGTTTTGTTACCCCCATCACGGAGTAATTCCATTGGCAAGCGGCATCTTTATTGCTTCAGTCTCATCGTGTCGGGAAAAATTTAATTACTCCGCCACAACTCAAACGCTGAAAGAGTATCGGCAACCTAATAATAGGATAAATGTATTGCTCGATTTGACTGGAATTGGAGTCGGAAAATTACTTGTACTTTAAAATTTGTTTTAGAAAATCTCAATCAGATATGGATGTTATTGGCTCAATATATATTTCAGTATAGACATTAATGAACTCTACTAAATACATTCTATAACTTGATATGATGAGACTTATTCAATCAATAAATATATCATTATTATTGTCATTGATTAACTCTACTACTCTACTTGATATCATGTGGCATCCATTTTTCATAGCTTATTTTCCATAATACTTTCCACAGTTGAACACTGGACTCTATCATTAGATAAGAGAACTGCCTGAATCCAGGAACATGAATACGATCATATCATAATGAATATATCATCAGAATTAATAATATAGAAATGTAGCTGCAATGCATGAAAGACAGTTTCAAAATAATATTGAAACGGAAGAATTTGTTCCCTTCCGACAAAAATCTAATCCTGAACCAGTTTTCCTGAAATCTTTCGCAGCCTCTCAACGCTTTCTCCCTGGAAGAGCAGCGTCCATAAATCATTAAAGCAAACACTACATTTGTAAGATGGCGAGTGAATTGATGAACAGATGTAGGATGAATAATGGAAAAGTAATTCTGAGAACATTTTTATAAGCCAGTAACGGTTGTAAGTTATGAAATGTTGATGCGTTCACTTTGTCACTCGAAAACAGTTTACTTTACAGTTATATCACTACTTCACTCTGAGGTCGAGAGGTTGTTGAGAACGCTGAAAAGAAAAATAAGACGAATAGAAGAAAAAGACGACGGAAATGTATTGACTTGAGGAGCAGCGAAAACTCTTTTTAACGACAAAAGTGTCGCTCCCCAAGGAGACCTGTATCAAATAAAAAAAGTAATATACAACGTTCCCTTTGACTTTTTCTATGATGTCTCTGTCGATCGATAAATCCTTCAGCTGTTACAATTCTCTACAAAAATATGAATAATTGGATGATCTTGGATTGCTTGCACTCTTCAGAAACCTTTCTTCAGTTATTTACCATCCTCACGAAACTGATCAATATTTTTAATGGTTCCATGTGCGAACGCTATTAAAGTGGAGCCATATTTTTAGAATTTATTTTGGAACATTTTGCACAATTTATTTCCATTCATCGGACTACTTTCTTCAATTAGTAGAGATTTTCTCAGAACGAAATTCCTCCTCTACACAAATAATTATTCTATTATCACCTATTCTGTAGTCTTCAAGTTCACACAGTTTCAAATAGCCTGATATCGACAGAAGCTCTAAATTGGTTCCCAAGAAGTATTCTGTAATTGATAAATTAAGGCTACTAAGCCTGTGAAAAAAGCAATGTGGTTACTAGAATGAATTGAATAAATTAACAACAATAATTGTATTAATTTAGCCTCACCCCATATCACCCAAATTTCATCTCCTAGTTCAAATTCTTTATTATCAAGTGAATAATGACGTTCATTTTCTATCTAAATTGAAGAATTCCACTACTCATCCAAATTGAGATTATACATTCTTCAAAATCCATTTCAAATCGACTTACTACAGCCTAATACTCTACGCATGACTTCAGTCGCATCCTGACATTCGCTACGCACGCGCAAAATCCCGCTATCTCCCGTGTATATTTTATGAGTTTTTCGATTCGGACAGTAAACCGATGCGTATGGGACGCGCCGCGGGATCCCACAGGGATGCTACCTGCATCACCATTATTTTCACTATTTTGGAAATTGAGTTTCGATGCCGGTTAATAACCCAGGAAACGGGGGAATGAGGAGGAGGAGGAGGAGGAGGAGGGGGGATAGTTGACCGAGATAATTATTTGGCCAGTTCCCCTTTTGATTTAATAGTAATTTCGGGAGCGCTAATGAAAATTTGCGCTCTCTCTGTAGCCACCTTCCCCCAAACCGCCGATATTTGTCGATAATATCGAACTATCGATTGTCAACAGTCGACTGTCACGTACTCATCACGTGGACGGTGGCGGTCAACCTCATCGATAATCAGAGGGGGGGGGGATAAAAAGTGAGTATAGCCCGTGCAAGCATAGAAGACATTCTGGCAAGATGGGAAAAGACTCCAGCTCGGTCAATATTGGTTCAAAAATTGTGAATTTGCTCCTAAATTGTAGAGCAGAATGTTTCTACAATTTGAGACCGAATTCATAATTTTTGAACCAATATTGACCGAGCTGGAGTGATTTTTCCATCTTGATAGAATGTCTTCTTTGCTTGGACAGACTATTGCAGTCCCTTTTTGTCCAATCAATGTCACTCTTATCTTCACCTTACCTCGTGTTGTCGTGTGCCACTGTCTTGGACTCTTCCTTTTTCCTTCAAACAGAATTATTATCTCCAGTGTTGGACGCATGCACAGCCTACAAACTGAATTATCATCGTCTTTTCCTCGACAAAGTTACACTTGGCTTCTTATCTTTCGGTTGTACATCTTCTTAGCCTCGTTATTTCTTTTTGTAATCTTAGTAGGAGGTTCTTGAATGTGTTACTATATAGTGTGTTCATCTCACTAGTCTCTATATTGGCCAAAGTTCATTACATACTCCATTGCATGCAAAGTTTATACTGCATTAAATAGTGTTAGTTCGTGAGTCCTATAAAAAATAATTCCTCTAACAGAACACTATTTCTTTTCAATTTCAGTCGCACTAGTTAGCAATTTCTATACTATCTCCCAAAAAACCTTGTTAGCCGTATGGGAATAATTTTCTTATGAGACATTTTACTTACAATAAGACCGTAGGCCTATCATTGAGAACATTTAAATAGAATTGAGTGAACTCACTCAGATCATTATATGAACGTAATTTACATATTGCATATTTTCCGTCTATAATTTTTCCACCATTTTTAACAACATTATACAAACACACATCGATTTCTTAATAAAATTGTACAAATTTTCCAAATAAGCTACATATTTTAGTATAGAATGTCAGTAGCCAATGACTGGAGTCAAAACTGGAGTCAGACTGGAGTCAATGTCAGTAGTCAAAACTGGACGCTTTTGTACTCACTTCGAGTTTCTTCAATTCCTACAATTATTGGAGTTAGTCAAATAATAGTTTAGGACAGAAGCTTTTGTGCTAAAACAAGCAAGTATTAACCAATTTTAAGCCCTAATTCTAACAATCAGTTTAATTCGAATAATTATAGTTTATTCAAGGTACTTATGTCCTCACCACAGTCACATTTAATGGAACTGTAGAGAAACTATAGATATTATTTTAATATTCCAATCCTCTTTGATAGAACAGAGAATTGTCCAAATACCGCCAGACCAGATATTTCAAAGTGTTATCAAATCTCTCCATCAGAACTCATGATGGCAAAGGTAATTGCAGCCAAGAGTCGAGAAGGATTAGTAGCCGGGCATTAAATCAGTGTTCTATAGTCTGTCCAAGCAAAGAAGACATTCTGGCAAGATGGGAAAATGACTCCAGCTCGGCCAATATTGGTTCAAAAATTATAAATTTGGTATCAAACTGTAGGAAACATTCTGGTTCACAATTTGAGATCAAATTTATGATTTTTGAACCAACATTGACCGAGCTGGAATCAGTTTCCCATCTTGCCAGAATGTCTTCTTGTAGGAGTTGAGCAGTGATACTTGAAATGAAGACCAGCAGGCGTATCAAGTGTCCAATTCAATTAAGCCGGCCTGTTAGGAGGTTAAGCGCTGGCATTTATTAGACACACCAAATAGTTATTTATATAATGGCGCCTTGGTGGACGTGCATGGAGGAGTCCCACTACCCGGCTTCAAACGTCGCTCCTGGGGGAGTCATGATGTGTCCAGCGTCAAGCTCGTCCATTACGTACTCACCCACTCTCTCACAAAGTTTTTCATCACTCTCTCTCTCTCCTTTTTCTCTGTTTTATCTCTCTTCCTCTCTTTTTCTCCCTCTTCCTCTTTCTCACCCTTTCTCTTTCTCTGTATCTTCCTATTTTTCTTTCTTCCTCTCTCTTTCTGCCTCTTTCTATCTCCTTCTCTATCTTCTCCTTCTTTCTCTCTATTCTCTCTCTTCCTCACCCACCCTCTCTCACTCTTTCTATCTCTTCCTCTATTTCTGCCACTTCCTATTTCCTTCTCTCTCTTTCCTCCTCTCCCTATTCTCTCACTCATCTCTTTATCATTCTATCACTCCCCTTACTCCTCTTTTTTTCTTAGCCTACTCACTGTTTGTTTTACTTCCTGTTTACTTATAACTCTACTCTCTGTTTCTCTCTGTTTTTCTCTCTTTCTATATATTTTTCTCATTTTCTCTTTTTTTATCTCTCTTTCTATACATTTTTCTCTCTTTCTATATATTTTTCTCTCTGTTTTTCTCTCTTTCTATATATTTTTCTCATTTTCTCTCTGTTTATCTCTCTTTCTCACGAAATCTCTCTCAATCTCTTCATACTTTTTCCTCTCTATCTATTCTTCCTCTCTCTCTATTCTTCCTCTCTCTCTCTCTCTCTCTCATTCAAGAATGTTGACATATATATGTCTAAACTTCACCTTTTCATTTAGATTAATACTTACACTCCTTATTCATTTTGCAGAACCTCCAATTTAAAATCTGTATAAATTTTGCATTCATTACATCACCGTTTTTCGTATTTTTACTAGAAGTCTCTATTTTGTGAAATTTATAGGATAATTTTGTTTTACTCATTTATATTACAATGTATAATCTAAGCCGAATTTTGTTATCTATTTGAATAAAGTAATCTAATCTAATCTCTCTTTTCCTATCACTCTTACCTGTCATTTTCACTCTCTCTCTCTCTTGTTCTGTCCCTAATACATAACTTACCTAACCCACAAACCCTTCACAAAATATATTTCATCACATAACTTTTCATCTCTTTCTCACACTCTTTCACTCACTCACACTCTTTTTCTACCTCTCTTACTCATTCTCTCTCACACCCACCCTTCCAACCCCCAACAAGAGTCATTGCCATGCTTTTGCATGGTAAAACTAAGCGCCGACAGACATTTGGAGCTGCAAGTCTCCGGGGACAGCCGTTTCACGAAAAGGATTCTTTCATTTTTATAACCTTGTCAACAAATTCATAAAATTTGTCTGTTACGCTGGCTTTCGTTGCAGAAATTTGTTAACTTGAATGAAAATTTTAACTGAGCACCCGAAGAATAAATTTACATATTAATTAACGAGATTTTTCGTGCATTGCAGAAATTTTAGCACTCGAGTTGCAAAAAGTTTCATTTTTCTAGCGTCAATGGTATTAATACTATTCTCATGAGACAGTTTTATTTTTTTGTCACATAGTTTATGTTTTTACAAAAATCAAGAAAATAATAAAGTGTCTCTTTGTATGGAGATTAATTCTGCAGAATTCATCAAACTCATTAATAGAAGTCTAGTTCTCTGAGAAAATTAGTAATCAGGGAAAACTGAGAAAATGTGCAGAATATTGGAGAATTTTGTGATCAACATTGAAAGGTGAATGACATTATGAAATGCATAACCGATTCAAGTGGCAATGGAGATCAGATTGGATGGATAACATATCCTTTATTCAGGCTACTGGTATAGTAAGTTAATTAATAATAACGTTTTCTAGGATAAAATTATTCGAAAGAAAAGATAAATTCCTCATCAAGGAACTAAAACAAGATTTCGAAACCTGATAATAGAAAGACTTATGCAAAGCGATTAAAAATTATCTCAAATCTATTAATTAATTATCGGAAATAGTGATCTCGAATTTTTTCCAAGTGTGGAAAGTAAACTGAAAGAAGTTATCGTTCCAACGATGTAACTTGTTTTCTAGTGAAATCAACTGGTTGTTCCCGATTACTAATGTTCCTAATGGAGACGAATTTCAGGTTGTGTTGAGAATTTGAATAATGAATTTGAGACAGAAGAACATCAAAGATGAACTGCAAACCAGGAAAACCTGTTCCTGAGCTCGGTAATAATCTCTCCTCTACAAAAAATCAATGTCCAGTCATTCGTGTTTGATTTTTATTTCATTTTCTATTTCCTGTTTTGGTGAAACATTAGAGGAATGCGATTAAAATGGAACTGTGGAGATAATCAAGCGGAAACGCCGTCATTAGGCGTGTAATAAGAACTTCTTTCTCATTAATTAACGTGATCAGAATCACATAAATGTTGAGAGGCAGAACATAATTTCAATAGCTGATTGGTATGAGGTAGGTTTGATTAGTCGGGTTGAAAATTTTCATCAATTTATAAGAGGAAATGATGATAATTTCTACGTAAAAAAGTGAGTTCATCCTACAGCAAGATTGAAGGGAAAAATCAAAACATTCAAGAGACTTTCAAATCATAATATGTCATAATAATGAAGTCACATATTTGACAAGCATGATGATTATTATCACCTCAATGAAAATTCCCTTACTCTCTATAGCATCATGCTTATGGAAATTTAAAATTATCATCGTTTCTTCAACTCTCATAATTTGTTTTACTCTGAAGAAAGTGTTCTTGATACAAGGGAAAAGATTGAATTGAAAACAGATTAAGCATAGTATGAAAATAACTAGTCCCTCTTTAAATTTTGATTTATTTATTTATTTCAAATTAATACACTGAAAGGAGAGAAAAAACAGGCGTTAGCCCAAAACTTCTTCTACACCAATTTTGATTAAAATGTCCAAAGTCAGGTTATGTTCCTTTTCACACTTTCAACTTCACACAATTTTCACTCAGAAAAACATAGAGAATTTTGAATTTAAAAGGTTTACAGAAGAAATAAATATAGAAAATCAATTAAAATAATTATTCTAGAACTTTAAAAATAATTATAAACATTAGAAATTTAATCCATCCTTTCATGAACTATTCATTTGAAAACATACTATCAATTCATTTGATAACTGATTATGTTACTCATTACTGCGAATTATTATTCTTATTATCATCTTGTATATATGTACATAAATTAAATAAATAAATAATTCTCCAAAAATTAGGATTTTCGATTGAATGAAAGCCAATTAAATTTACTGCCGTCAAATGATGACAACTGACATAAGCAATAATGATTTGTTCAATCGATGAAATGAGATCTTAGATGAAGCCAGGAATTGAATGTATTGGCTTTTTGCAATGAACGGGGTTTTTTCATTAAATGAGACTGGACAGTGAAAATTACTATAAAATTGGAAGTACGGTAATGGTGGAGCGAGTTTTAAAATAGCTATTTCCCGATTCCCGCACTGAAGATGCTCGTAAAAATCTGAGAAAAACTTGATTGAAATTTTTAAGTAGGATTGAAAATGAAAGCAGCCTCACTTTTATTTTAACAAAGTTCAACAAAGTTGGAGTAAACAGTTGAAACAGGATCGGATGAAGAGGGCTGAATCTTGAAATCGCTTCTAATTTACTGCCGGGTTTATGAGCGGTGATAAAAACAACGCAAGACAATGGCTAGAACAAAGAAACTGTGCTTTGAACAGACAGACAGTTTGAAACGGCAAGTTCAAGAGCACTGGCTACAAAGCAAGGGCTGTTTGTAAACCCCCTTCCCCCACCAAACCCCCTGGCAGGTTGCCAAAGGGAGGATTAAGGGGTAGGAAAAACACGGTCGACCCCCTGAGGATCCCTTATTGAGTGCACGGCAAAGATGGTCGAGAAGAAGATTGGACAGGGGGTGGTCGAAAGTAAGGGGGTGAGATTGGGGAAAATGAGCGAGGAAGGGGGAGAGACAGAATACTGCTGGGAAATTACGTAGAAATAATAGTGAACCTCTTTTCCGCCGTGTAACCAATTGGGCACAGCACAAATTATAACCAGTAGGCTGGCCTAATCAGTTACCAGCTCTTGTTGATACATGTGGACTTGGAATTACAGTATGATTAGAACAAGGACTCGAACAATGATTTTGAGACTGTCACATTGATGTAATCATTCATTTTTTAAGTTGAAGATGAACTTACATAATGAAATAAGATTGATTTGGAAGATATAGAAAAGAAAAGAAAGGAAATAAAAAGGGGATGAATATTTTTCATGAGAGATGGCCTATTCAAACAAAAATTCATGATTAATTATTCAATTATTGTCATATAAAATCATATTATAGAATTGTCAATGTAATACACAGATGAACATTTAAATTTATAAAAAAGGTATTTACATTCTTATCTCATCGGAGACTTATTTAGTGAACTAGAAGAAAAATATTTTCCATACTTTTAACATTATAATTCTGGGAAATCATACGATATCAGTGAAAAGATTCCTCACATGCAAAACAAAATTACTAGATTTTTAAAGAGAAAAATTTAATTTGAAAAACTATAATTTTCATGAACTTTAGGAATTCTTCACTTTTTTCCATTACTAGGAATTTTTTTAATTACTAGGAAACAGTAACTAGAAAAAATCATTTAGTTCATTCCTCATTAAAACGCTTTGTTAGGTTGAGAGACATAGAATGAAACTTTGTATTTCATTAACTTCAACCAAAACAGTAATAGGGAGCAGGATAAAACAATGGCTTCGCGCAGAAACAAAGAGTTCAATCTCCTTAAAGAAGTATGGAATGATCAGTGCAAATGAAAAAGAGAATCTGCAGAAGCTTGAAATACTAACTGCTTAAAAAAGTATGTGTTCAGGTTATCTGAGATTACAGCCCTGTCAAGAACAATGACTCAAGAAAGTAACGGTGTTATTCAACTGTTTATAGCTTACTTACAGAGATAAGTGGAAAATTCGAAATAGGAACGATCGTAAACAAGACAGTGGAAAAACAAAGGGAGGAGTAGCAGGAAGGAATCTTTGAAAAAATCCAACAGCCGTACCGGAGAAAGACAGAAATGTTCATTAAAAATATGACAGAATTAGAGTGACAAAGACAGAGCTCCATGCAAAATAAGCACGAGGAAAAGTTGATAAGGTTTCAAAAGATTCTTCACTTTTCTGGGCTGTACAATAATATTCCTTTCTTCGAAACTGCTACCACCAATCACGAGAACAAAGAAAGAAAGATAACTTCTTTCAGCCATCAATTCTATCTTCCCTTTTTCCAGCAGGAAAATAATAATCCTTTCCTTTTGTTTAGAACGAGTCGTAATTAGTACCCTTGAATTCAGTCAAAAGAGCGAGCGACTGGCTGGTTATTGCAAAAACTCCCAGCACCAGCTATTTATTTGGCATTTTGTAAAGTCAACACATAACAGAAATGACACCGGTTTCAAGACACTACTGATTCTTAAAGAAAAACAAGCTGTTTTTCCTGCTTGAAAAAATGGAACAGATAACCTCTGAAGCAGCTGTCAGCTACTAGGTGGTTATTAGTTTTTTCCACTTCCACTTTTGGTATTTTATTTTTCTTCTTTTGACTTAGTTAAATGTCTATAAGAACCACAACAACAATGATTGTAAACTGTTGCTTTTACTTGAAGTAATTGGATGCCTTCAAGAAAAACAACAACCATGATAATAAAAATAAAATTCATTGATAACAGAAATCCATATAGTCAACAAGTTTAAAGGGACCATATAAAAGTTGAAAAAAATTACCTTTCATGGGTCAAATTAGTATAATATTCAGCAAAAGAGTAACTCTTGCATTGGAGATTATATAACAATGTAAAGGTAAATTCTTCATATTCACTACTTATAAGAGTAGAGCTCACATTTCTAAATTGAAAACCTCTTTTCATCTGTTTTTGAGAAGACAAGTTAAGGTAATCAACTAGGACATTGTTTTGAAGGAAATCTCGATTGTGAACCTTAGCTCAATCTGAATATAGATGCGTAAAGAATGGGGATAGAATTAAACTGAAGACTCTACAAAAATTAATTATTGACGAATATAATTAGGAATCAATGCCATCAATGTTCAATCCACCAGTGAAATATAGAAAACCCATACATGCTACTCCCCTCAAATCTATTATTTAATCTGAATTCCCAATAACACAAAAACAGTATACAACTTCAATTCGATACCTACAACTACTCTATTTTGATGTAAATTCTGACATGAAATACGTTGTGTTCCCTATTTCATACAAGTAAAACCCAGTCTTAAGTTACATCGAATAGAGTAGTGGTGGTAGAAATCAAATAGAAGTAGGTGCATTCTGTTCTACGTTTTTGCATAACTGTTCTGTTCCACATTGGGAATAGTGTAGCTCCTACATCAGCTATTCAAATCCAACAACTATAATGACAGAAGGACAGTAATATGCGATATTAATACGATCCAGGGCAAATTGTACCTGGCATTCATCAATGCATCAATATTAATTCTGATCCGACCAAATGAAATATGTTACTTGAATATTCAAGCAACGCTGGCGAGGAGAGCTCATGAATTTTAAATCTGCCAAACTATAAATTGACAAGCTGGTGTGTATAGTCTGTCCAAGCAAAGATGACATTCTAACAAGATGGGAAAATAACTCCAGCTCGGTCAATATTGATTGAAAAATTATAAATTTTGTCTCAAATTGTAGATTAGGATGTTTCCTACAATTTGAGACCAAATTTATAATTTTTGAGCATATATTGACCGAGCTGGAGTTATTTTTTCCAGCTGCCAGAATTTCTCCTTTGTTCGGACAGACTATAGTGCAGACTGAGAGCGTCCCATTCGAAATTCAAGTTCAAATACCCCATAACCTGCAGCATCACTGGTGCGACTAATTTAGATGAAAGATGATTGGAAGCTGATGACGTTCTATTTTGGACTCTGGACATTAGGATTGAATTCAATAATCAATGTTGGTAGTGCAATATTGAAGATGTATTGTTGCAAAAGTACTCGAATGCTTGGGATTCTGGACAGTATGAATTGAATTGAATAATAAAGTATAGAAGTTCAATATTATTTTATTCATTTGATTACGATATTTATTTAATTTTATTATTTTAAAAATTCAATTTATTTTTTCAGAAGTATGCTTGGGACGATTCGAACATTATAATTTTTTTTATTGCGGATGATTTTTCAAATAATTATTAGTTGATTACTTCATATACAGGGTGTTTCAGGAGGAATGTGCAATACTTTTCAGGCTGATTCCTTACACCAAGTAGACAAAAAAGTTCCATGGGACAAACCCCCAAAAACGCTTTGTTACCAGGATAACAATGTCGGAAAATTGAGATTTTTCAAACATATATTAATTTTTCTAATTTTTTAGAAGCTTTAGTGAGGTTCTAAAATCATCAAATTCCTATGTAAAATTAGCTGAGAAATTTAATGAAACCAGTTTCAAGTTTGTTACTTTGACGGTTATTGAGATAATGGGAAATATATGCTAAAAACGCCATTTTTCAACAATAAGGGTTATAACTGGATGAGGAATCATAAATTTGTATTTTTTATTAATGGAAGTTGAAGAGAGTCGAATTTTAAGAAAAAGTTAAATGGCGGCGATTGTGTAAATCTTATTCAAATCTCAGAAATAGAGATAAAAAATCGCAAAATCACTACTAAACACTAATTTTTCACTTAGTGCTATGTTTTCCTATTTTGCCATTTTTTATCGCTATTTCTGAGATTTGGGTAGGATTTACACAACACTTCGGTGAAGCAATGTGTTCTGTTTCCCATATTGTAAGTTGGTTTATTGCAGGTTATTTGTAATAACCTTGATGTAGGTCTGTATTCAAATTTTGCATTTTTCAAAATTTATTAATATCAATGAAAATGTAACTTGATTGATGATGATGAATGAGTCAATTAGGACTTCACGGCAGGAAATCAACTATGATATAATTTTATGATGAAAATGAAAGTGAATCCCACTTGTCGAAAACGTGGAATACGTTTATCAAACACATATACTGGACTCCATTCCAAAAATAGACACTAGTTTGAAGTCGAGAAGGGCAAATCTCCGCAGTTCACAGCTCGTGCAATAAGAAGACAGTATAGACATGTAGTTTATTGGAGTTGAATACTGAGTACCCGCATCACCAAACGCCTTCTCATCCTCCAGACGAGGCATACAGCCAACAACTACATTCCTCAGCGACAGCTTTCTGCCGCTACAAACATCTGTTCTCAAGAGTCACAATCAACACACAAATGTGAGAAGTCATTGTGACCCACTATATCGTGTGTGCATTATTGTAGAAAGGGTGATGGATTTCAGATTCATTTTTCTACATTATTACTGTAATGGAAGCGAAATGGATATTTGATCTGTTGATTCCTCATATTTTTTGTTTCAATAAATGAATAAATAACTGTGACCTAATTGGGTACAGATTTTGAAATAATAAAGTAAGTAAAATAGTATTTTATAATGATAGAATGAATGTAAGTTTAAAAGAAACTAGCTAGTGATGGATTACATGATCAAATAATCAATACACATTTCAATTTCAATTTATTTCAATATTCATAACAATGTCATGAGCTACATCAGGATTCTACATGGGATTAATTAATTTTCATTTTCAATTCAATTACCGCACTGAATAGTAAAATCAACCATATAAACACCAATACAAACTCTGCCTGACTCACGAAACTTCTAGAATGTGGTTTTCAAACACTGATGAATTACTTTTTGACTGAAAGTATCAAGTATTTTTGTACACGGTATATTATGTAAAACTAAAAAAAGACTACTAATTCTCCACCCAAACAACTTAATCTATGCTAGTTGGGATTGACAAACGAACTGGGAGTAAACGAAAATAACCGGCAACTATGGTCATGCATTATTATTAGTCTGTTCAATCAAAGAAGACATCCTGGGGAAAATGACTCCAGCTCGGTCAATATTGGTTCATAAACTATAAATTCGGTCTAAGATTGTAGATCAAAATGTTTTCTACAAATTGAGGCCAAATTTATAATTCTTGAATCAATATTGACCAAGCTGGAGTCATTTTCCTTTTTTGTTAGAATGTCTTCTTTGCTTGACCTGACTATACAATACTATTGCAATGTATATTAGCTTTACAAACCGTAATACATGGTGAAAACAAAAAAACCTGTACACTGTACTATGATATCCGAATGCAATAATTTGCAAATAATGGCCAGAATACATTTACATTCGTGTTGGTTGCCATCATTACGTCAACGAATTCACCCACAATTTTATGCCATTATTTTGATACAGCCACTGTAATTTTTCAGAGCAGGACAGTTGCAGTGCGCTTAATATGAGCCAGAACGGACATGACAGGAGTTGTACATTGCATGTTCCAGTCGATAGTGAACTATTTTTTGGTACAGTCTGTCCAAGCTGAGAAGACATTCTGGCAAGATGGGAAAATTACTCCAGCTCGACCAATATCGGTTCAAAAACTATGCATTTCCTCTTAAATTGTAGATTCAAAAGTTTCCTACAATTTGAAACCAAATTTATTATTTTTGAACCAATATTGACCGAGTTGGAGTCATTTTCCCACCTTGCCAGAATGTCATCTTTGCTTGGCTAGATTACCTATGTCACGTGACTGCAGCCAAAATAGACGAGCTCGGAATAACACAGAACCAAATTCAATATTGATCTCAATGCACAGTGTTGAAGTTGATTCCGAATAGAATCGTAATCAATAATGAATAGGATTAAACCTGTATTTATTAACGAGTAGTACCTGTAATTTTCTGTGGAATTCAATTGATACTAATTTATTAACCGGCGCATTCATGTAGCTTCTATGCAATGTTGGAGATTATTCAATAATATCAGTTCAACAATATCGATTTATATTAGGATGGAATATCAATTAGAGTGAGCATTTTTTTACCGGGTAATTTGGGTATTGTTAGGTACTTGAAAAATGCTGGTAACTTACTTTGAATTCATAACAAATTTACAAATGAAGGAATATTAGATTCGTTAGAAACTTGCAATGAAAGAATTTGACAAATGGAGAGATACGTAGGACCCCAAAGAAAATTCTGATACAGTGATCACTGTACAACAGTATTTTGATTGCTGTTGCTAATTGAACACTTATAATTTTATCGAACAAAAACATTTTTATTGAGTTGTTATTAATATTGAATTGGAATTCAATTAGACTAGAAACCTTCTATTATATTTAATTTATTACCAATATAATATCCTATCAATATATTACCAATCTTTCATCTTATCTTAAAGATTAATATTTTATATCTTACAAATTACTTTTCTAATCCATACACATATTCCTTACACATATGTGTATTCCATACACATATTCTCTTCCAATTAGAGTTCAACAAAACGGTAGTTCAAGCTCGATTAAAGTTTGTATTAAAATTTTGAATCAATAATACGATAGATTGGATGAAATGAGAAAGAATGCATAATAAGGACCTTCTATCAATGGAATATTTATATTTTTATTAATAAAACACTTGAATGGGGAGGGAAACTCGACAAAGCCTGTACTAGTTCTCTCCAAATGAATTTTGATAAAGTCAATATTGTCTGAACACATCTAAATGAAACACACTTTTTATTATATTGTAAAGATTTCTCTGCCTTTTGAAGGGATGATGGAAAATGTTTCTACATGAATTCCTACGCTGTATCATAACCATCTATCATTTATCATTTAGAATGATAGAAGGTTATGGCTGTATGTATCTGTAGGCATTTCTTTGAATATTTCCATTTGAATATCAGAGTTTCACTAATAAGATCAGTTGAATGTTTAGATGTTCTCCATCAAACTGTTCAACCAAGTGGAACAATGCTTGAATCGTACAAACAATCTGTTGTGTAGAATTACAGATAAAGATAGGAGGATTAACAGCACTTTTTCTCCGACATGCCATTTGAATAGGTTAGCGGAAATAGTGTCTCTACTGCACACACGAACATACACGTCACATTCGAATTTATTTGCTCACTCTGATGCAAATTACAGCGTTAATCATTATCCTCGACTACGCAGAACCGTGATTTGAGCACGAAACGCATCACACTATACCTTCATTTGATGTAACAAACAACTTGGAACACATTGTAAATTCCCTAAATACGTGTTACACAAATATGGAAGTTGAATCAAATAGCCTACAGTAAAGGCTACAATATTCACTTTCTAAAAAAGGCATGGAAATTTTCCGTGAAAATACTTTATACAAGTCAATCACGTGGGGTAAAGTAACTTAAACGAGTATTACAACATACAACAAAAAACAGGCAGTTCAATTAGAATAGCACACGTTCCTTTGAATCTACGACTTGCGGTTGAATAAAATAATTTGTAAGAAGACTGAGAAAGGATTAAAACCTTACTGTTTCGGATTTATAGTGAAGAAGCATTTCATGAAATTGATTGAACAATGTCTAGTTATTATTCCTCAAATAGTAACAGAGTACTACTACTCTGAGAGTAGTGAAGACTGTTCAATTGAAAATTAATAATTTTATCAGTATTTACACTTATCTCACAAACTTTCAAAACAAAATTCAATAGATTTGGAAAATCAGGTATGGAAAACCTCTTGTAGTTCAATTTTGGAATTGAATAAATATTACTCAAATTTTAAGCAGCATGACTCGAAATTATTTTTTATTATCCAACAATATTCATTTATTTATTCATATAGAGACAACGGGCTTCCCT
Organism: Sogatella furcifera; assembly: GCA_017141385.1. Taxonomy (NCBI): domain Eukaryota; kingdom Metazoa; phylum Arthropoda; class Insecta; order Hemiptera; family Delphacidae; genus Sogatella; species Sogatella furcifera. The sequence continues at coordinate 6,017,483 of CM029547.1, read as the reverse complement.
AATCTCCTTCACATTTGAATTTCTTGTCTTTTCATTTATTATGGATAACTACCACAATATCAATTTCACTACTCAAAGAGTACAAGTAATACAATGAAATTGTAAAATTATTATGTTATAGAAAAAGTACAAAATAAAAATACAATTCAAATTCACATACAACTCAAAATACTCATAAAAATGAAGAAATAAAAAATTGAATGTAAATATCACCTTCACAACTACTCAACATATTACAATTTGTTTCTATAAATGGAAGAGATCAGAAAGATGTTTTCAAAATATATTCAATACCTTTCAGATTCCCCAAAATGTCTCACAATGTCACAGTGAGTAAGCTAAAACGCTTCGAATTCCATCACAAGCGTGTGCTATTCAGAAAATAATGAGCTGTTATCATACAATGCTAACGCCTGCCTGTTTGCCATTCACATTCCATTCGATCCAATGTGATGTACCAGGACTCTCTCCACGCTATTGGATCACTAATTTTGCAAAGAACGCGCCTTGTTTGCCGTTCACGCTCGAAATGAACGCGCGCGTTTGAACGATTGCGATCAGATATCAAAAAGAGAAGAGGAGAGGAGAGAAGAGAAAAAGCAAACAGAAAACATAGTAGGTGACAGGAGGAGTTTCAAGACGACAGCGAACGGATAAAGAAATAAAAGGAGTTTGAGAAAAGAGCCCGCCGCCGAGGGAAGCTGAGAAGAAAAAGGAAAAGGGACAAGAAGGGTGGATCGGGGGGAGGGGGTTACAGGGACAGGGCGGTCTTGTTAACGAAGTCAATTGACAGGTGCTCTCTCTACCTACAGTCTCTCCAAGCAGAGAAGACATTCATGGCAAGATGGGAAAATGACTACAGCTCGGCCAATATTCATTCAAAAATAATAAATTTGGTCTTAAATTGTAGATCAGAATGTTTTCTACAATTTGGGACCAAATTGATAATTTTTGAACTAATATTGACCGATCTGAAGTCATTTTCCCTCCTTGCCCAAATGTCTTCTTTGCTTGGAAAGACTGTACTACCCTTTTCCAACTTCTTCACCAAGCAACCCTTCAGCCTACGCCACAGCCAACACATAAAGTTAAATGCGACTTCGTTCCAATTTATCTGCTGCTGCCAGCCTCATCCTACGCTACAAGAAGCCAACCTGATATTTAATGAAAAATTGACCTATTCGAAATTCTCCCCGTTTCAGGAGCTGCAAACTTTGTGTCTCTTGCGCTGTTTGAAAACAGACTTCAATTGAGGAGCGAATTTGCCGCTCGTCAAACGAGCCGCTCTGCCGATAATGTTTCAAGGAATCTAATCTTGCTTTTTCTTTTGATGATTGCTTTCTAAGTTGGCTAACACTACAGCAGTTTGTTCAATGATTGAGTTTTAAAAAATATTCTAACTACAGTCTACAGATATAATTACATAGATTTTCTTCTTGAATAATCACAGATTCATCCATAAAATTTTTATATATTAGCGTAGATATACTATGCTATGTATAGTTAGTCTATGATATTAGGCACTGGCAGCTCGTGTCGTGGGAAAAGGTGAAGTTAGTTGAACAGTAAGATGTTAAGTAAGGTAAGATGTAAGAAAGGTAAGTGTTGAACAGTAAGATACGGGCACTTCACCTGACGATACGCCAGTGATATTATAGGCTATTATAACAATGAATTAAAATAAAGCAGAAAAATCAATCAATTGGGAATGAAAAGGATGATTGTGTAAGTTTTTCAAACAGAAAGATCATTAGAGACAAAACCTCTCAATGTTGGATTTAATATCAAAATTGTTAATTACAGTATTAATCTATTATTGTGGGACAGATGTGGATTTCAAGAATAAATATCATAGTATGTAGTATCACAATCAGAAAGTACAGAATAATAAATAAATTCTTGAAATCGGAAAATAATTCACTTTTATTAGAATTGGCCAAACAATTTCAATAAAAGAAACATGGACTTAGAAAACGTAGGCCTATACATTCAACCATAGAATGCATCAATCATTGAAAATTCATGGATAAAAATAAAAAAATTTCAAAATCATAATCTATTTCTCATCACTAACAAATAAAACTCATTGTTTAATTAATCATATGGGAATTGCAGTAATTGATTAATCATGAATAATACAGCAGTATATATTTTATGAGATCAATAACAATATGAATTTTGAAATTTTCCTGGTGAAAGACAGTTACGTATCCAGCAAATCGTCAAACATTCAACTGTTTAATTGAGAAACTTTCGCTATCAATTGCAAGTTATTCGGTTTGAGTGATCTCTCAATTAGCGTGAGAGCCGGTTGGCGGTCGATGAGAGCAGCACATCAGTAGAACGACTCGACTCGACCCACTGGCCCTTGAACTTGCAAACAAACAGATCCGAGTTGAAAACGAGCTGCAAACTGCTCACAAGACCAAGTTTGGGGAAAAGCCCACTTCAGACCGAGGCAGACGACGTTGCTCGTCTTTGGAGAGCAATAACTTGAAACATAATAACAGAATGAGGTTCTGGACTAGGGCCAGAAAGGAGTCTGTAGTGACCCAACACATGGCCCTTACAGGGAGGCCAACAACATTATTCTTCAGGGACGGAAAACAGTGCAACCAGTTCAAATTAATGTTGAGAATTTTGTACGTCTCTTTTCCAGGTCGTGAGGAAAAGTCCAACAGAAATTACGTCGACAAATTGAGTTACATTTCTCATCTTTTTCTTCGCTCGACCCAACGCGACACAACCCTTTCCGACCGAATCCACGGTTCTATTCCTCAAGTTTATGATCGAATCTACAAAAGTTAGCCGTGAATTATTATCGATTCCCGACACACATCCATAATCTGTCCAAGCTGAGAAGACATTCTGGCAAGATGGGAAAATTACTCCAGCTCGGTCACTAATGGTTCAAAAATTATAAATTTGGTCACAAATTGGATACCAGAATTTTTCCTACAATTTGAGACTACATTGATAATTTTTGAACCAATATTGACCATTCTGGAATCATTTCCCATCTGGCCAAAATATCTTCTTTGCTTGGACAGACTATACACACACATCGATGTCCCATAGAAAGAGAACGGTTCGCGACTCGACTAAATTACAAGTTTGGCCGTGTTCCAAGCGAGCCTTCCTTCCTTCACCTATTCTACACTATCGGAAGAAATTGAGTGTGCCCAATAAATCCTACCCGCCTTGATGGAAACTCATTCCGCGTTATCGTTATTGGATCTTTTAATCTCAGCCACATTTCGTTCAGTTGCTGTGTCCCGATTGATGTAACACGTGAGGGACGACTAATGTTACAGTATCAATCAACGTTGAAAAACAATTTTTATCTGTAAAATAACAATTTTCAACGGGAACGCTTAATGAAATAGCCAAAATGCATTATTGAAAAATGTTTGTTTTTTTCAATAATGTGAAATAAGTACAAACGAATGAGTCCATGAGTTTACCTCGAAAAAAAATAACAAATGAAAATTTATATTTTAGCTTTTCATACTTAGCTGAAGAATAAAAAACATTCTTTAAAACGTGTACACGACTTACTCGTAAAACCGAAACCGAGCTTCATAGCAGTATGATACGAGTATAATGATATCTCAGTTCGAAGAAGAATGGATAATATCAACAATCACACCAAAATTTTTTATTTATTCCCAGAATAAAAATCTATTCATTTTAAATGAACATACTATAACCATATCAATCTTGCTGTATATTGATATCAATTTCCAACTATACTATACACTATACTTGAGTTGATAAATGACAATATACGAGTATAGTTGATGAATTATTCTGAGTTAGAATAACTTCAACTGGTAATTAAATGAGGAGACTGTCAATAAGCTTTGAATATCTGTGAATGAGTTCAACTGATATCTCTCGTATTAGTAAAATTCATAATACGGTATTAGTTTAAAAAAAATTCATACCAATTCAAGGAATTACTTCTCTGTAGTTGATATAATATTGTATTGGAAACTGAACTCAGAACTCTATACAATAATATGAGTTGAATAAGACATGTCCTGACTTCTTATGTTTGTATGAATTGTAAGAGTTTGTTTTGGACTCTCTTGTACTCATAAATGTTCAGCCTAATTGCTCAATAAAGATGGCGATTATGATTAGTATAGTATGTATGATACAACCACAGCAAATGAAGGCAATCAAATTCAAATGCTAATCTAAGCGAGAACATCAAGAAGACTAGGAAGTAACAAAAACTATAAATTGAATCTCTACTATCTCATTTATATAGTCTTTATATTTAATATCGTGGAACAAATTAAAGGACGCTTTACAGAAATGACTAATTCAAATCAACTGGAAAGGAATTTACCCCACATGCACTAACTTTGAGCTTAACAACTCTCTCATGGTTGCAGTAAGCCTAACCTAAGTTAGGATGTTGCCAGCTTCCATTCCTGATTCATTCGATTAAAGGACGCGCTGCCATAAATCAAAATTCAGAGTCAGACCATGTGCGCGCTGCTCTGGAGGAAATTTCACGTCAGCATATATTTCCCCATAAATAAGGAGGCGGCGAACATTCATTACCCAGTATTATATTGTAAAGGTGCAAAATAATTTCCGCTCTAATCTGCAGTCTACATGGAAATCTAATTTTGAATAGATCGACTACGTATTGCCAACTCTGAGCTTCAACATCCACGATGTAAACATCCAATAAGCAAGGCTGATACAATAAATTAATTAACATAGGAAACTATTCAAAAAACTAATAATTGGGAAAGTTCCGTCATCATTCAGTTTCATAATACATTTTTTCAAATATTTAATCACTTGTTGACAGTATAGAATAAATTGAAGCCTCTTCACGATTGATATTATACTGTAAATGTGCCTGATTGCAAAAAACGTAGCCTACTAAATTTTTAGGGGATTGAAGATTTAGGTGGTGGACCTCAACTTCATTCGATATTCTTATTGTTGATGATACTGGTTTATTCTATTTTAGTTTGTAACATAACAAAAAATTCATGATTATTTTGTCATTGTCAAACCAAATATTATTATTCATGTTTACAAAACTAGTCAGTAGTTAAATCCTACTAGTCAGTAGGAAAAAAGATTTGGATTAATAGGATTTTGGGAAAAAATTGAAATAGCAAGTTTTTTCAAAACATTGATAATGGGCTGAGTCCCGAAACATGTCTGTAAAATAATACTTCTAAAGTATTTTAAAAAGGTATTTGATTTTTAATTCTATTTATCAAGTTTTTTCAATAAATAAATTTGTTAGAGCAAACTCCCACGGCCCAATTTATAGACTACGAAGAGGAACAAATAAATTATCCTATAGTTTTAAAATTTCAATTTTACGGGAATTTATTGATATTGGATATTGTTTGAATAGCGTACTTCTATTTTGATCGAAACCTATTGAGCGCACGGCGGACGCTAAATAATTTATTTTCGTTGAAAGCGTGTAAATTCGTAGGACTATCTGTCGCATTGTCAAGTTGTTCGGTATATGGACAACAAAATTCACAATCAAACAATTACAAAAGACCGGTCATCGATCGGCGGTTGCCAAATTAAATATTTATAGCGAATTGAGCTGCTAATGTATTCAAACACATAGGAAAAAGCAGCAGAGAGAAGGCCAGCGCCGTGTCAAAATTATTATTGCAAACCCGGCTCGGATCGATTGACCCCACATGATATTTTCGGTCCTGTAATGTTGTCCATTATCAACAAGCCTCAATAACGGGCAGAAGGGGACTCGCGAATGTCTAGATTATTAAATATTTATCGACGGGAATCATAGTAGATTGCAGGACAGCGCGATAAGAAAATTGATCCAGATCAAACAATAAAAATTCAGTAATAATATTATTTATGGGGTAACTGAAAAATAATTATTTTATTAAATTTTATATGATTTACTCAAATGAAATTTTGAATTTGCCTTAAAATAATAATCAATTAGAATTTATTATGACAGCTATGTAAATTTAATATGGTTGATGAACTGCAATCAATTTCTTATAATTCTTCCATCTTGAATTTGTCTATTTATTTGGAGGAACTGATTTTGGTATTATAAAAATCCATTCAATTTTCATAGCCTAAATTCCTATAGATGTTTTGATTGGGATTATTTCAATTTCCCATCTATAAAGTTTGTTAAAAACTTTCTCACAATATATTCTTATATATTCTTATTCGGAATGAGATTGTAAAAAATAAAATAACTTATTTATTGATGGATTAATTTTTTAAATTTCAATTATTATAAAATTTTTCAATTATTATTTTCTGATTATTGAAATTTATTTGATAGTAGAAATTATTTCATATTATTAGTTTCATGGATATTCTGTCAATAGTTCAATTATAAGTGTATTAATAATATTATCGTTGTGACTAGCCGACAACGGCATTATAATATAATTTATTGTTCTTGAATTTATTAGCCGAAAGTTAAATGTTTACTTATCCAAAAATTTACTTTATCCTCTAACTGATATTATAAAAATAATACGAGATCTATAATTATTTTCAGGTTCAATTCAAGAAATATTTTTCTAACGTGATAATATTCTGGCAGGAGTGGGCTACTTTAATTTCAAGATTGAAATAATAATTGGGACAGGGATGGACAATACCCTATTATGCCTATACGCCAATGCTATAAACTACAATTTAATTTTAAAACTTTAATTTGTCAACATCTTACTTCATTTAAAAAAGATATGCGCAGAAATCTGAACTTCAAAGTCGATCTTTCATGAGAATTTGCCTAATTATTTTAAATAAGAGATTATAATTTTTATGAAGAAATTCCTTTATTATCATGAGAAACAGAAATTGTATCTCCACTATATTCTCCATTCATAATTCCCATTCCTCATTTGAAATATTATTTTCTGGAAAATATGGAAGTTTTGAGTTTTTAGGAGCTAACATTCCAACTCACATGAATTTTAAAGAAGGATTGTATTGCCAAACCATCAATGTCTATAAATAATAGAAAATATCTTTCTTAGAAAGACTTTTCTTAGCTGTGTTTCTACCAAGTTTTCGGAAGCGAATATCCCTTGCGACCGTCAATAATTACAGTAAAATTTTATTTCAGAATTACTTACTTGTTTAAAATTATTGATTAAACGCAAAGAAGTAGGCATACCATGTTTTTTTGGAATTATTGTTTGACTTGGTAAATAACATTCCTGGTATGAACAGAACTCAACCCCGAAAAAGCTACCAAGTAACGATGAAATATTCAAGATTTTATTGATCCTGAATGATAATAGCCTACTGATAAAGTACTAGAATAGTTGAACAACAACAACAACTATGATTGCTTTAAAGAATATGCCGAGATTCCCATCATATCTACGATCTAAGTTAACTTATGGTGAAGAAAGAATGAAGTTATTTTATTTCGCGATAATTTTAATTATTCGTAGTTATTTTCAATTTTCTATTCACATAAAACAGTGTATTATAATCATACATTATTTACATAAATTCATTTGGACAAGGATGATTATCATGGGACCCGATAAAATGCTGGTTGTCAATGATTACTTTATGATTTCGATGAAAATGTAGCATTAAAAATTCAGTATCCAATTATTATTATTATTCAATGATTTTATTCTCATCATCAATATTTTTTGATAATTAATCAAGTTACAGAAAATGAAAAATTAATAAAATATCCATGTTACATGGACCACTCACCTTTCTTGCGATGTATCAGTGTTGCGGTCGTATCCGTTTTTTGAGAGAACACTTTATCCAGCTTAAAATACTGGCACAATGGTTCACAATAATATTTTCAACGGAACTAAACGAATTTAAAACACAACTGATATCACAGGCCAGCAAAACATACACTGTTCACTGCACGTTGATCAGGCGAAATGTGTGATAAACGAAATCGATCGTTATTCGGCGATGACACAGAAAATTCAAAAACGTTTGGTTGAGAGAAGAAGAAGCATGTGGTTGCAGAAAATCTGTGACATTTGATGTTGTTAGTCGGAAATGTCAGAGACTGAATGTCACGTCGTAACAATTGTAGCAACAAGAAGAACACTGCTAGCGACGATGGTTGCTGCTATTAATTCGCATCGATCCGAGATAGTAGCAGCCGAAAGGGAGATAGATAAAACAGCCCTTCACGCCAGGCGATGGCGATGACTCACAAGGAGGTGGGTTTCACAAAAATGAGCATGTTGTCAAAACACACCACAAAATGTGGTTGAAAACAAGGGCTGATGATTATTGTCACTTCACATTCACCGATTAATTACTGTTCGCGATAGATTCAACACGAGAATGTAACAACACTAGATAATATTATCGTGTTATCTACTGTACATAACCTCTGTTACTGCAGTACGAGTAACCGCGCGTAACGCAGAAACACACAGTACGGACAATGATCACCTCTCAGCGACTAGACGCAGACTGAGGAGCGATTGCTGCCAGGCACGGTGGCGCGACATGGCCGACCAGTGCTGCCAACACAACTCGGTCGGCTGCAGGCAGGGTGGGCAACCCCTCGCCACCACTACTACAGTCTGGCCAAGCAAACGAGACATTCTGACAAGAAGGGAAAATGACTACAACTCCAACAAAATCGGTTCAAAAATTATAAATTTGATCTTAGATAATAGATAACATTTTTCTTCACAATTTAAGATTAAATTTATAATTCTTGAATCAATATTGACCGAGGTGGATTAATTTTCCCATCTTGCCAGAATATCTTCTCCGCTTGGACCGTCTACTCCAGTTTACTGGAGCAAGTTCGAATCCCCATCAATTGCTGCTTGCTGGCGCCTCTATGCAAGTTCCGTACAAAACCTGCTTCTGTTCCATCATCGAAAGCATGCTTCTGGCTCTACTTTCAACACACATCTTCATAATAGAATATGAATAATAGAGTACATCGTACATCCATATTATTCGCTCCTCACTTGCGAAATTCTGAATAACAATGAAAGTAGGGTGCAAGATATCGGTCATCATTCATCACAAACTTGCAACTTTCAGCGAACTCAGTGCCCAATTTGAAAAACAAATCACTTATCCTGCAATCCTGGTCCCACCCGCAGTATAAATTTTAATTCTATCTTATCCATACCAAAAACAAACTTATCGTCAGATAATGAAAATTATTTTTGTAGGCTATTGTTAAAAACGTACTCTCACATCAACTGTTATGATCTATGGTTCTAAACATGAATAAATGCAGTAAATCTCACTAGTGACAACTTTCTTGAAACAAAAATTTGTACAGAAGATTTTCATTGCACAATGATTTATAATTAGTCACTATAAAATTGTTTAAACCGGTCTTTGTTTATGTCTTTCTTTGCATAAAGATTAAATATTACATAGCTTTTAATCATTCGAACATATTTTTGTTAATATAGGTACCCTATTATTCGTAATTTTCAATTATCTGGTATAAACAGGTCAGCTATTACTGTCTACTGTTCATCAGCGAAACTACTGTTAATTGTACTGTACTTTCAAATGATTTCCATTTTAAGATGTTATTTGTTACACACAGTTGTAAGTTATCAACTGTAAGTGCGTTGATTTACAAATAAAAAATCTTATTCAATATCATAAATATTTATATTATGTACTTTCAAAATTATGTTAGAAATCCCTGTACATCTCTCTCAACTCAATATAATTGTTGTACAAGTAAATAGAAATAACATTTAAGATTACATTTAAAAACAAATAGAAACTTACTAATTTGGGAAATATTTCGGTGGCTGTGCCACCTTCTTTGGTCCCAGGCAGAGTCAATCTCAATATAATGTAATATATAATTTCAGAATAAACCAGTTCGACAAATTTTTTTTCAAACCAAAGAGCAGCAAACTCTGAACTCGTAGTTAATGATAAAACTACGAACAAGTTTTTCATCTGAGAGAGGTATTGATCCCATTTCTATTGCGAGAAACCCCCACAATCGGCAACAGAAAAAAGTGTGGAAGAATTCGATCATGGAACTGAAATTCATGAACTTTCCATTGAAGCTTTCAACGAGATCTAATGTAGCTTGTTCTGCTCTTCTGAGGCTGCAGGCGAAAATGATCAGTTAAAGTCTGTCCACACAAAGAAGATATTCTGGCAAGATGGTAAAATGACTTAAGCTCGGTCAATATTTGTTTAAAATCTTCAAATTTGGTCTCAAATTGTAGGAAACATTATGATCTATAATTTGAAACCAAATTTATAATTGTAAAACCAATATTGACCTAGCTGGAGTCATTTTTCCATCTTGCCAGAATGCCTTCTTTGTTTGGACAGACTAGTGGAACGGGAGCGCGGCAAAAAACTTTTTTTTTGAGGGGAGATTCGAAATCCCATTACTTTTCTTACGCCTCTTGCATTTTTCATTCGGCGTTTCCGGGGTGCAACCCCTGAACAGGGTCCGCAAGATCTGATGTCAAGATTAAATACTTGGGGGGTGGAATGTTGTTGATAAATATGCTATCCACGTGGATATTGTTGAACAGGATTTTTGACTTGTTTATTTGCTCTTTTCGGTGCGGTTATTAATTTCAAAGTGAATGTGGAGCCACGGCGGGTGTTTTGTTTCACAATTGGGAATAATTTGCGACCTCGAATTAAATTCCTGGGGAGGTCGGTTGACGACATGGCCGTAAGCCCGCCGAGTGCCGCACCAGGTTATGAGAAATTTATTGGTTGTTTATGCCGGCGAAATTACGTATAGGGGGAGCCACTCACAAACACCGTGTGGTCGACTTTATAGTAATTAGTGGGCCCAAGCTGGGTTTGATGCCCTACTACCCCTTCCACTAAACAGAAGCAAGGGTTGTTAGTAAACGACCTCAGTCGGTTGTTGCCAAAAACTCATTCACTCAATTTTTTGTCATGTTTGCTCGATCAAGTATTCTTTTATGCTTACAAAAATCAATGATTGAGAGAGTGAGAGGTGAGATGATAGAGTAGAACGCATGAAAATAATCCAAGGCAACCAAGGTTCCCAAATTTAGCTGATAATGGATAAAAATTAATTGAATATTCATGGCTTGAGGGGTTTTAGGGGGGACTGCTGTTATAGTTTCTAGAACCATGCGTTCAATCAGTGTAGTGTCGTTTCTTATGTTGAATGTAAAAGGTTCTCAGGTATCACGGATACTAGAATACTTAAATGTGTTACTATTACCTCAGGGTATAAATTTCAGATGAAATTTTTAAAGTAGAGTATAGGACAGCTACAATATAACCCCTGAGAATTCAGCTAATTTCATTAAATATTTTGAAATACCATGGAATGAATTGAACTGTATCGATAAAAGTTATTCAATGACAAACCTAATCTTTTCTGATTCATTGTTTTCATGTACATCCCTGTATGATCCACACAATTTATTCATTCGAATCTTACTGACAATACTTCAATTTCAATACTCATTCCCACCTTTTTCATCAGCTCTCAATAACACTGTTATCAAACAAAATTAAACCCAAATAACGTTCACTAGCGCCTATCTAAATTGCGTATAGGCTTATAAATTATACAGGCACATACGTGCGTGAATTGGCCTTGAGTCGAGGGCACACAGTCACCTTTGAAACATAGGAGCCTTACACTTGTGTGGGAGGGTCTTGCTTTTGAACCCCTTTCCTTATTGGGCACCCCCTTATTCATCGACCCAGTGTCTCAGCAAAGACAAAGGGCATTGTGGGAGGGGGTGCAGATGGGTGGGAGGAGGTGCAGATGGTTGGAGGGGGGGGGTTAAAGATAGGGGGTTGCATATGAGGCGAAGGGGTGAAAGTCTGTATCCAGATTAATCTGAGGCGAGAGGCCCTCCCGTGCCGGGGCACGACCCCTCTGATGGGGCCACATTTATTATCTCGCTTTCGTCTCCTTACAGGCTCGTTGAAATTCGCGTTTTTCATATAGAGCAGTGCGCAACTTTCCTTTGTCGTTAATAACAGGCTGTGCGCGTTCTGCCAGCTAAGGATAAACACAACGAGCGCCATTCATTTGTTATATTCGAATGCTCCTCTGTTCCACGCATTGCCCCCTTTGATGGTAAATATTTATTTAACCATATGATTTATATGCTGACAGTATTTGACTGTTCTTGGAACAAATTGTTTGTTATTGATGCAATGCACTTCAATACTTGAAGTGTATTTAGTGAGCTTCTGATTAAATTAGCGTATTTTTCAGAATTTGTGATCAACTATTAAATTTGTCAAGGAATCGTTGGTGTAAGCGATAACGCGCAGGCTTTATAACCAAGAGGACCTGAGTTTGATTCTTAACAGAGTAACGATTTTTTGTCCACATAGATACGGCCATCTCGTCTTTTTGAACTGCCTAAAAAGTAGTCGTGATCTCTCATCATAATCCCTCTCATCACCCAAGTACGAGCCTTAAGGCCCATGTGGGTACAACCCTGTAATGTTATAATCTAAACAATGGAAGAATCAGTGGAATGAAAACATATCATTATTGTAAGAGATACTGGATAATTGGTTCTATACTGGACTCATTTAGATTCTGGATTTGTCACCTATAAAAGGAAATATACGGTTGAAGTAGGCCTATAATAGTAATAAGTGTCATGTGTGAAATATTAAAATTGTAAAAAATACAGGTATTTAAAATGCAATAGTGTATTTGATTTTTTTTCTTTCCTCTTTCCTAATAAAAAACGTTGATTTATGTACTATTGGAATTTTCATTGATAAGACAAAGTGGAAAGGTGCACTTGAAATTTGTAGAATTATACTCCAAATCACTTGTATATTGAATTTACTCGATTCCTTCACTAAAGATATGGATTTATCTCAAAAATTATTACCCATTGAATAAAAACCCCTTAGTGATTTTCTGAAATAATGTGGAGCTCTACTATAATTAAATTTATACTATAACTTATTCTTTCTTTATAGTAATTTATTCTATTCTTCTCTCCATACTAATACTTATCATCTCTCTACAGTTGGCTACATTATTCCATTCTTTACAATTATGATTTTTATCGAAGAATCTTGGCCTTGAAATTCCTACTCTATTACCAGCCGTTTGGCAGCTTATTGACATTGACGGATTGACCCATGTAGACAATTGGTTAACATTGATGCAGATTGACAGAGGCCTACCTTACCTCCCTGTACTTTGTATGCAACAGTCAGTGAAGGCAACCCGCCTCACTCGTCTGTTTGTTTGAACAACACTTTGCAAAGGTACAGGTTCAATCATAGAGCAGATGCCAGATAGTGAGAGAGGTTCAGATTCAGATTCAATCACTTGATTCATGTAGATTACATAATACAATAGTTCGAATCCTATGCTATAAGAATAAAAATAAATGAAAATTACACTAATTACATTATGGTTTGCATAAATTGACTAATTATAAACTATGAAAACTTGCAAAATGAGACAGATGTAGGATTCAATAAGCTAACGGAAATATACATTTGAGCTGTATCTACATAAAATGGCGGAGTTTAGACATATAAATGTCCATTCTTGGAGAGGGATGTTCAAAGACATTTCTCAACCATGGAGAGATTAGATTAGATTAGATTAGATTTCTTTATTCATTTAGATAGCAACAAAATAGTTATGCTTACTTTCTAGATTACAAGAGTTGTTATTAAATCTATCATTTTCACAAGTTACACACTAATTTCAACATTTTACACTACAATTTTTACAGGTTATTATATAATTCTATAATCTATTCAAAGATAGAGGTTACATATGAATTCAAAAATCATAGAAGAATTATCCAAACAATATGCTTCTTGCTTGCAATCTAACTTGTTGTGCATTAAATTATCTTAATGAAAAGGCGAAGTTTGGACATAAAAATGTCCATTCTTGGGAAAGGATAAGTATATCCTATCCATCAACACTTGGCCTGTTAAAGAGAGAGAGAGAGAGAGAGAGATTGAGAAGAGTTAGCAGGAAGGAGCGAGTGAGAGAGAGTGTGGGAATGTTTAGAGAGAGAATAAGTACGAGAAAGTAGAGTAAGGGAATGTTCGAGGGAGTGGCAATAAGTACAAGATTAGATTAGATAATTACGTTAATTTTAAATAAAATTAATCACACTATTCGATTGAATAAAAAATATGTAGATTACGTGAACTTATTAAAACTTGAAACTTATTAAGACTTAAAGAAGAAATAAGGTATGACACTGGCGGCTCGTGCCCACGAAACAGGTGAAATAGTGTATGATATAGAAAAGGATGAGTTATGAGAAAGAAAAACTAGTAAGAAGTGAGTAAATAGTGATATAGTGAATTATAATAAGAGAAAGAATGAGTAAAGGAGTTAATTAATCAATAAAAAGTGTGATTGTTAATAACAGAGACATAAGAAGAAGAAATAGTGATTGTTCAATAGTAGAGTAGATGAGAAGAAATGTCTAACAGACAGAGAATAAGCAGATGAGAGATAATTTAAAAAATCAATGAGTAACGGAGGGATATTGAACGAGGAAATAAGTGAGCAAGGGAGAATTGATAAGAAAAAATGAGAGAGGTAGAAATATTAAATGAAAATAAAATAAAAAAGGAAAATATATCACAGTAAAAGTTAAGTCACGAACACTGTGGACTGACTGCTCTTGGATAGGTGACCAGTATTTGGCCAAGTACACATTGGTGAGGTGGAACTACCCACCATGGTGGGTCTCCCCACCATTGATAGCCATAAAAATATTTATTTATTTTTATTAGAAAAGATGATGAATAATGAGAGAAATAGAGTCAGGGAGAGGGATTGGGAAACAGAAAATGAGAAAGAAAGAAAGCTATAAATAAGAAAGAGAAAATTAGGGAGATAGAATGAGTGAGGGGCAGAAAATGGATGTAATTATATGAGTAAAGAAGAAAGGATAAGTAAGAATAAGTAGACTATGAGAAAAAAATAAGAGTGAATCTGACAATATAGGAAAATTCAGGGAGGGTAAGGGGTTTGGTAAGGGGAGAAAATGAGTGATGGTGAGAGAATGATTGAGAGTGTGAGAGAGAGTTGCAAACAACCCTCACACCCCCGTCGGTGAGCGACCTGGTAAATCAGCCACAAAACTACCTCAGCAAGGACTACCTCAGTTCAACTGAACTCAGCAGATGATTGCTGAGTCTCCCTCAAACACACAGCACAGATGAGGCAGTAATAACTGCTTGCGAACCTAGGCTAGCGACACATGTATCCGAGGCAACACTAGATGAACTTAACTACAAACTAGTAGTCTAGGATTAGAACATCCAGCTCATCTTGTGTAGTCTTGCATAAGCTTTAGCACCGTTACGTCTGATGATATCCACCTCAACGTCACTTAGGGGAAAAGACAATCAGTTCCAAATAATATAATAAAATCGATACATTTATAAATATTAGATATTCCTATAAAATAAAATACTGAAGATCAAATGAACAATGAATTTTCTGAATTTAACATTTAATAACATCAAATATTTTTAACATTTAAAAATATTGGTTATTCTTATTAAATAAAATACATAAGATAGAATGTACAATTGAATTTTCTGAATTTAACATTCACCAACATCAAATAATTTTAAAATATTGGGTATTCTTATCGAAATACTGAAGTTCAAATAAAAAATTAAATTGTCTGAATTGAACATTTAATAAGACCACATAATATGAAAATATTGGATATTCCTATCAAATGAAATACTGAAGATCAAATGAACAATTGAATTTTCTAGATTGAAATAATCCAACTTGATCCGATCGGTTGGCATCCTGGTCATTAGGTGGCGCATCGAGCCGAGCCGAGCCGTTGCTGCCAAATTAATCCGACATCTAATATAATTCGCTCGATACTCAGATGTGGTCCGCAAATCTATATCAGTGAGGCCGGCCGGTGCAATCCGAAATTGCAGGGTAAGCAAATTGCGGCCGGCGTATTTGAAACTTGGAAGGCGCTCAGTTTCGGGCGATGGATGGGCAATTTGGACCTCCTCCCCGCACACCAACGCGCACTCACGGGCACCACCGTTCTGGTCTGGTCTCGTAATCTATTCCCGATATAGGCTTGAACGGTGGCAGGACATTTGGCATTTGGGTCTTCCCGCACTTAGCTGCGCGGCGTCAGCTTATTGGCTGGCTCATATCGAGCCAGTTTGGCTGCTTCCTTATGGAATTCATTTTTATGAGCGACAGCCAGAAAGCAGCTGGTCCGAATGGCCTTCACCCCTCCTCCTCCACCCCTTGGTCACTGTCCAAACACAATCCGGAATTTTCACAGATTTCCTCCATAACGCCGGATAGAAATAAATGGAAACTACTACTGCACAGACGTGCACTGCCACCCCACCAACATTTGTTGAATAGCGTCGAAAAAGTATAGTTCCAAAGTTTGGGCACGTACAAAAACAGTTATAATAAGGAAAAATAAGCTCTGATACTATAACTCGAGTGCAAGGTATTCGCAGTATACAATTTCTCGAGTACAGTACTCCTACACACAACACACCATAATACCTTTAACCTACTTTTCGACAGTTGATAATAATTTAGTATAAATTTATTATAATTTATTATAATAATTTAGTATAATTAAGTATATTGTTTTCTCTTGAATAAATATAATGAAATTGTTGAAATTTTATCTAAAAAGTACCCTAGAACTATATTTTTAAGCCTCATTATAAAAAATTTGGCAACTCAATGTGTATTCTATCTAGTGTAAGATGAGTCCCAATTTCGGGTGAGGGGTGGTATATATCCCCTCAATCCCCCTGAGTTCGCCCCTTGAAATGAGTATCAAAATTCGCGTTCATAACATAATCAAATTTCACTATGTTTTTTTTTTAAATTGAAAAAATGAAGGAACTAAGGAAAGAGGGTAGATTAGAGTTTTCCCAACTGGCTGACCCATTAAATTTGCACTCAAACACACATTGAAAACTTTGTTTGAAATTTGGCTAGAGGCACATGATTTCAGGAAAAGTTAGGAGACTAGTCATAGTAACGTTATTATAGAAAAAATCCTTTTAAAATTGAGTTGTTTGTCTTTCGCAAACAGTTTTATCAGAACCAAAAGTTTAATCCCTTGATCGTTCACCAGAACGCTAGAATTCAGTTGAAATAAAGTTTATTGAAATTTCAGTTTCCTCCGACAACTTCATTTTCAAACAAAAAATATTATTATTCTATCGTGTCATAGAGAGCTTGAATAACTAAATGAATGATTTGCACTCAAATAATAGCTTAGAACAAAGCCACAAATCTTTCCGAACCTCTCTATTTGACGATGTTTGCGAGCGATCTACATAGGCGAACTGCAGCCACAGGCATAGTCTGTCCAAGCAAAGAAGACATTCTGGCAAAATGGGAGAGTGACTCCAGCTCAGTCAATATTGGTTCAAAATTGATAAATTTTGTTTCAAATTGTAGGAAACATTCTGTTCTACAATTTTAAAATAAATTTATAATTTTTGAACCAATATTGGTCGAGCTGGAATCATTTTCCATCTTGCTAGAATGCCTTCTTTGCTTGGACAAACTTTACCTGGCATCAACTGTCAACTGTCACAATATCAAGTCGCAAACAACTTCAATTTTAGCCGAGTTTGCAATTGGAACGAACAACGTTAAAATTGCAGCCTCTCCAAAGTTCGCGAGTGATGAGACGTGTCTGCCTCGATTATATCATTCCAAGTTGGGGCCAAACTTGCTGTAGCTTAGTTTCGAGCATTCGCCATTTCCCAGAATGGTTGGAATGGTTATTATTCATCACCGGGAATGTAAAGAGGCACAAGCGAAGATCCAGAATATTGTCAATTAGGTGCAATCTCTGAGTAAAACAATTGGAATGCAATGAACTTTGCTAAATGTAAACAGTTTGGAACAGATCAGTTTGATAACTTTCATAAGAGGAGACGCATTGAAAATTTTAACCCTTTAAATAAAGTGGAGAAGCATTGTTACAATTGGATAATGTTACACAAATTGAAACTGCAATATTATCTGATAATTAAATGAAGTTTATATCTTAATTCATACCTCAAATACAATAATCTATGATACTCTTATTCAATTCCTTTCGCCGAGTTCAAGTTCTATTCATATTACATACCTATTGGATTGGAGATTCTGGTAAGTGGAGAATAAAATCACACTAACTAAAACATTCGAACTAGAAAATCGAAAACATGATACATAATATGAGATTGCTTTTTTGTAGCAGAAGTTTATTTCTAATCTTTCAAGGAAGAGTTTTTGAACTAAGAAAATTTGTTCCATGAATGCCTATAAGCATAGTCTGTCTATAAAGGAGTATATATATATATATATATATACTTGTATATATTCTGTAATATATTCATTTATTTTTTCATGAGCACTACAGTAATACTTGCAATGTACCTAATATTTTATATAAAAATTGTCTCATTATATTCCAGAGAATTTGAACATTAAAAAAATAATTATTCTTTTTCTCAACTCCTCACAAAAATTATACTTGACTGGATCCTGGATCCTTGTGAGTTGAGTGGAAGAGTGGACTTGCATGCCTCAACTTCGCCCACAAAATCTTGTAAAATTTTTACAAAGTGTAAAATAAAGTCATTATCTATCTATACTGTATCCACGTTTCCTTCAATGTTGCGCCATCAAAGCAACTGTGGTAGATATGCTAAAGAACTATATCAAAGTACTTATAGTGCTCTAAAATATGCTACGAAAACTTTTCTCTCAGCTAAACATGTTGAGAGAGAAGATCGATCCGAGCACCGGAAGCTATTATAATCCGGTAGTATAATGTGAACAGAAAAACAGATAAAAATTCAACGAAAGAGCAGGTAGAAGACTGAGGATAGGTATATAAGAAAAGGCTGCAAGATTTTCATACGGCCGAGTAAGTAAAATGCTAATTTAATTAATGCGATGGAAATACCCTGTCTGAGATTGCTTCTTGTAAGGGGTGAGGGGTGAGGGGGTGGGGGTGTTGAAGAACGGAAGGGATTAGGGATAAGTCTGTCCCCTTATGGCCGTGTGTAAAGGGTTTTAGGGGGGGGGGGGTAAGGTGCCCCAGGCCAGTGTTCCAGGATCCAGCAAGCAAACTGGGCCACTTCATTAGTTTGATTTAACATCGCCTTCTTCACGCCGCTCGTCGCTTCTGCGCTCCAAATCCTCTTTACTCGCCGGAATATGTGAAAAACGAGAATTGTGGTGGGCCTTCTTCATTTATTGCAAGAGTGGACTGTTCTCTGTGTTCGCTGCAGGTAGCCTACTATATTTCGTCCAAGCAAAGAAGACGCTCTGGGAAGATGAGAAAATGACACTCCAGCTTGGTCAATATTGGTTCAAAAAATATTGATTTGATCTCAAATCGTAGGGAAAAAATTGATCTACTATTTGAGACCAAATTCATAATTTTTGAACCAATATTGATCAAGCTTGAGTCATTTTCTCATCTCGCCAGAGGGTCTTCTTTGCTTGGACAGACTAAACCACTGCTTTATTAGCATCAGGCCAATTAGCAAGCGCCGCTCGCCATTGATCGCTCCATTCGTTTTTGACTTTTTCACGTTGCCTTGAAAGCAACGAGCACTTAAATGCCTTGGAAAAAATCGACGGTCCTGATTTACTGTATGTTGAAGGCCTAGATTGTAAGTAGTGTATTAAAAGGCGTAGATTGTAAGTAGTGTGCTAAAAGGCGTAGATTCTAAGTAGTGCAGCATAATAGGGTGGCCATTAGTAATAGATAAATATCTAAACGAGGCCTAATACGTATGAAAAAGCGAATCTTTTCGCATTGAAATAATAATTAATGGGACTTCGACATCCATAGTAGCTTACATGGCACACTTTATCAAAATCAGAATCTGTTTTTCCAATCCTGTATAGCTGTCAACATTATGAATTAGTTGAATTATTCTAACATAATGAAGAGCAGTAACGATACTGTAGAACAGTGTTATACTACATGAATACTACTGGCAGTAATAATCAATTCATTTTCAATGCATGTGCCTAAGCAGAATTGATCAGCTAAAGCAAGGTAATTAGAAAAGAAAGGTATCAGTCAACAAAATCGTAGCCGGGAGGAAACCGTGTGTTCTGACGTCATCAGAACCCCAGCTGGCGAAACTAGCTGGCGCTTAGTTGGGAAATTCACTGCTTGGGTTCCGATGACGTCAGAACTCACGGTTTTCTCCCGGCCTCGGTTACAATGACTGTTACCTTTCTATTCCAATTACCTTGAGCCAAACCACTGATATAGTTTACACCAAAAATTTATTTGAATGAAAATTCATTCAAACAAGTAATGAAATATTTGGGCTTGCGATGCTTGGTTTCAGTTTCATTCCATTTCCTTCTCCAAAGGGAGTCCCCAGTAAGAGGGAAAGTTTTTCAAAAAAGCACCATAAAACTATTTTTTAGAAGTTGTTATTAAAATTTTTTGCAACTCCTTTAAAGAGAATTCTATTTAGTGTAGGATGGGTTCCAATTTTGGTATCAGCTGTGCTCTTAGTGAGTAGTTTAGTGATTTTTTGGCTTGAAATCTTTCAAATTTGTGCAATATTTTTCTAATTTTCAATATTGTTTTCTTTGGTGCATGATATTTATTTAATTCCGGCCATCAACATTCCAAATTCAAAATTTCAGTGTTATTCCTGGATTGAAAATTATGTGTTTACTCAGTGCTATTAAATCATATAACCTCATTTTGGAGAATATTGACTTTATTATAAAATTTTTGGGAGAGGAATAGCACAGGCTATGCCTATTTTTCCCTCCCAATTAAAATAGTTGTATCGATGTATAAATAAAGAATATGAAAGAATTTCGGGGGGGGGGGTATATCCCCTCACTCCCCCCCTGGGTATAGGTACCCAATATGTAGGTAAATGTACCAAAACTTTTTACAAGAAAATAGTCAGTCCTTTACCTGTATGAATAGTCTGTTCTTTGCCCGGTATGAATTGGGCATCCTTGTATATCTATATACCAGGGTATCAAACAAGAAGATATTCGCTACTATACCTGTAGATAGCTGTCTATCAGCAAAGAAAACGCAAGAGAACTCCGGTCGAATGAGCTTCATTCGTTTCGAACTTCTTGCGGCACCGCAAACATGCTCCAACTTTCCGCGTGCGTAATGTACGTCAATATTTGCGTAGCAAAACCTGAGAAGACACTCCTTTGAAATGTAAAATGTATTTAAACGGCGTGTCTTCCCTGTTTGTGCGAGGAGAATCATTTCTCTTTGTTCTTCCCGTTGCCAAATTGCAGAGATAGACTCTCAAGGCCGGAAAACTTTTGCAAGTATTTCAGCGTCTTTGTACGGTCGCATTCATCTCCAGCAAGTGATTAATGTCAGCTTCTCAACATGTCTTACTCTTTAGAGAGTGTGGGTGGGGGGGGGGGCGAGGGGTGCCCACCAACTGTCACAGCAATACACACGTGTCGCCTATTTTGTAATATCACTTGAATGAGTTGCCAAGTTATCGTTGCTCTTGCTCTGGGTTTACAAACATTTCAATTATTCGTGTAAACACTGCTCAATATTATTATTGTGAATACTTCTCGATTATTCTTGTAAATAAGCTTCAATTACTATTGTGAATACTTTTCAATTATTCTTGTAAATACTTATCAATTATCCTCGTGAATACTTTATGATTATTCGTGTCTCTTATTATTCAATTATCATTGCGTAGATACTACACAATTGTTCTTGAAAATGTACGAAACAGTTCTCATAAATGGAACAGTCAAATATCATTTATTTGCATCAACTATCAGAGTTCTGCGGTGTTTAGGGCTTTTCTGCAGTGTTTGGAGTTCTTCTGCAGTGTTTGGAGTTCTTCTGTAGTGTTTAGAGTTTTCCTGAAGTGTTTCGAGTTCTTCTGTAGTATTTAGAGCCGTTCTGCATTGGGAGTAGGCCTAATAATAAATATTGCATTCCACTGAAAATGTTTTACGAAAATACTTGTTTCAACAGATATCGGAAACTTTATAAAAATCAATTATAAATAATAGCAATTGACGATTGCAGCCGTTTTCACTGCCCTCCACAACTTTCTCTAGAAAACATTCAAAATAGTTTCGAATTTAGCCAGCAGATAGCAGTAGCAACAAGGTGATTTGCTTCAAATCCTATTGGACACACCTCCAAGCTCCGCCTACACTCTGATTGGTCGATGATAGCAGTTCGAAAAGTTTCGAAATTTAACTAGTAAATGACAGTTTCTCTTGGTTTCTCCATAAGTAAGGTCATGATGACGTAAAGGCTTCAACCAATGAGAGGGCTTTGTGGGCGTTTAACTTAATGGCTTGGGATTGGTCGACAGAGGGAGAGAGATAGTTGTCAGCCACCAATAGAATTGGGGGGCGTTTCGCAGCTTGCTTCATGATCGTGGTTTTTCAATTGATAAATTCATTATGTTGAATAAGTGATGCAGACTGAATAATTACTTGTGGATTCAAGTTATTGGTTGAAATTTTTTTTCATATAAAAAAATCTTATCGTAATAATTGAAATCTTTGAAATTCTCTGTTTTGGCAACCGCGGCGCCTTGTGCGGTCACACACTCCGCACACCCCACGCTAGGGCCTTGTAACATGGTATGAGTGAGCTCACCTGAGTTAGATTATTATTGAAATTTTAGTCATGAAACCATTGGAAACGAATGAATGAGATAATACATTTCCGGCCATTAATTCCATAATGCGAAGAAGTTAGATAAATTGCCTTTGCTTTGCCTCAATGATGAGGATTAGAAAAAAGAAACCATCTTGAAAAAATGATGATTGATAGTAATGATTTTGCGGAGAGAGTGATTTCTACATAATTGTACATAAATTCCTAGTTGTCAACGAAAATAAAGAGTATGCAAATGCAATGCTAACAAATTTTATTCATATAAAGATAGAGATTCTGTTCAATTTGTATACTTGAAGTTGAAAAAATTGAGAAACAAGTTTTGACAATAAGTGTTTTCACCTCAAAACCAACTTTTTAATATGCAAAACATTCACTTTTAATAAATTGTTTCTGAAAATTATGAAGTTTCAAGCTGAACTACATTTCTGACGTGATAATTGGTGCTCTGCATCGTCGACCTTGTTTACTGAGTACTTGGAAAATTTGAGGAAACACTCAAATCTATCTTGATTTACATTATTTAAATATCTATGATTATGATCAATTACACTGTCACAATCAGTCGGCCGTGTCTTCATAATTGTATCAGTTTAAACAGGATTGATGAATTCAACAACAATCTCAGTGTATGTTGAAAAAGTAACTGGTACTCACATTAGCATAATGATTGTACACTGTATTACAAATTGAAACCGTGTTATATCTCGTGTTTACGTAATACATGTTTACCTGACAAGAATTAATTATTAATAATTTATTATGTAATACACTAGTGATGAGATATGTTAGAAATATTATCAACAAATAATTTTGTGAATGTAGAAAACATGTGACGACAGTTTTTCCTCCAGACGGCTCATGGTCTTTCGACCAAGCTGTAGCATATAGTATATAGTGTATGAAATATTTATTTTATTTATGTCTTATAAACAATTGTTTTTTCATCAATAAAGCACTTTTATATCTATCTATGTTATATCCATCTTTCTACCAGTTTTTCCTCCAAGAAAACGGGGATTTGTTATATATTTATGCTTCATACTAATTTAATATTAATGATTATTAAATGTGTAAATGATAAATATCAAGTTCCCTGATCTATTATATCCTTCTTTTGGACTCCATAATTGGCAGAGGAGCAGTTTTGGGCATTAGCTTGTTGCACTCACCTATGTATACCTATGTATATTTATGAAAAAATCATGATTTAGATAATGATTGTAATTGTAATTTAATACTATTGATATTCCATGTTTCATCGTTTGAATGATAAAATTTTCATTTATGAATTGTTTCAAGCTTTCAAAGTATTAAAACTTACAACATTATTTTTATTGTATCTTATGAATAATTTCATTTAACAATTGCAAAAAATATTCTATAATAATACAGAAATCTAAGTAGAACACAGGTGAAATTATTACCTATAGTTTATCATTGTTGCAGAGTATATAATCTATTAGTAAAGAGAATAGGGTATTCGAATATTGTATACTGTAATATCTAATTTTATTGAATATTGTATATTGTTATATTCAATTTTATTGGATATTTAGCTATTCAGAATAAGTTAAGTGGATCTACAGTAGTACTCTATGGATCCTACAGGGGTATATGGATCCAGGATCCTTAATATGTATAGGTGAAGCATGAATTCTTCAGAATAACCGATTTGTCAAGGATGCCATATTTTTCCCCACTTTTATACTCAATTTAGAAATTCATCATCTCAAATACACAGCCAAAACTGCTCTTCTTCCGAAAAGCAATAAAAATCTCAATACAAGGCTGAAATCAGAATTGGTTTTCTAAGCAGGTGGTCCATCTGCTCGAATCACAGCGTTCATTGTCATTCATAGTGACATGGGACATTACGATCAATTGACATTCGTCGTAGGATGACTTTTGATTAGACGAAATTACTGGGCAATTGCGCGATCATCACCTAGTGACATCAGAGAAAGAGAGAGGGAGAGAGGAAGAGAGACAGAGAGAGAGAGAGAGAGAGTATTGATGGCACACCGACAAACTACAAACCTATAATTGCGACCAAGGTGGTATGTGAATTGCGACCACAGAATAAAATTGTCTCTCAAATGAATTATGTGGTTGCTGGGATTGTCAATGTTCTAGAACAATGCCGTGACGTTGAAAGTTTTCAACACACGTTCAACGATTTTATCAAAGGACCGCCCCCACCCTTTCATCAAGTGACACGGCACACATATATTAAATAAATTCAGTCTGAAGTAATTTGACATACATATCCTCTGTACAAGACCGTTAAGCAGCGAACACATATAATACAAATGCTATGTGTATTGTGTGGTCGCTGCAGTTAACCCTTTTATGACTGGAATAAGAGTTTCTAGGTTGGAAAGATAGGCGAATAAAACATACAGTCTGAGCATATTTCATTCAGAGTCAACACGGAACTTACGATGATAACAAACATGGTAGTTGTTGTCCCACTACTATTACTAGAGCTGCAAGAGTTTGAGGGTGTTTTCTCTATCAACTACAATGCACTTTCGGCATGGATTGTTCAATAATAGCTTCTGGCTGATAAAGCGAAACTATTATTATATACAAATTACTATTAAACTCGTAAATACTGTGTATAATAATAGCCCAGGCAAATTAGACTAAAAAAGGGCCTAGCACCTAAAAAATGATGGATGGCTGGAAATGATCTTAAACCACTGTGGACATCCCAAATAAGTTTAATATGAGTTTGCGACGCTTTCTGAGTGGCGCGTAATACAGGTTGCCCAAAAAACCACGGAAAATTTGTTCATTTTCTAGTTTTTTGCAAATCACGTCAAAACCAAGCGTCGGACAGAAAAATTTGTAATTATAATGTTTTAGTTAATAAAATTTTTGAGCGATTGATATCAAATCCAACCCTCTGTGATAAGTGACAACCGAGTTATGAATTTTTTAAAATGATGTATTTTTTGAGAGAAATTGAAATTTGACAATTTTCAATTTTTGATTGTTTATATCTTCTGTGCGTTTTATTAGGAATGTGAAATTCAAAATCCCTCTGAGGATAACTTTATCCTGTGCAATTCAAGACCAAGTAGAACTTTCTATCTTGTATATTTTTTGTGCTAGAGCTCTCAACATATTTCCTTGTACAACAAAAAATACAATATTTTCAACAATAATGACCAAAATAAATCTCTATCGTGGGTATATAATACCCACCATGGTATTATATTAAAATATGATCTAAAAAAAAATATTCTGGTAGAAAACTCCAATACAAGGATATAGAGATTTATTTTGGTCATTATTGTTGAAAATATTGTATTTTTTGTTGTACAAGGAAATATGTTGAGAGCTCTAGCACAAAAAATATACAAGATAGAAAGTTCTACTTGGTCTTGAATTGCACAGGATAAAATTATCCTCAGAGGGATTTTGAATTTCACATTCCTAATAAAACGCTCAGAAGATATAAACAATCAAAAATTGAAAATTGTCAAATTTAAATTTCACTCCAAAAATACATCATTTTAAAAATTAATAACTCGGTTGTCACTTATCACAGAGGGTTGGATTTGATATCAATCGCTCAAAAATTTTATTAACTAAAACATTGTAATTACAAATTTTTCTGTCCGACGCTTGGTTTTGACGTGATTTGCAAAAAACTAGAAAATGAACAAATTTTCCGTAGTTTTTTGGGCAACCTGTATTACGCGCCACTCAGAAAGCGTCACAAACTCATATTAAACTTATTTGGGATGTCCACAGTGGTTTAAGATCATTTCCAGCCATCCATCATTTTTTAGGTGCTAGGCCCTTTTTTAGTCTAATTTGCCTGGGCTATAAATAGATTATTAAGGAATAGACTGCAAACGGTTGTTTTATTTATAAGTTATTCTCAATTGTTATTTTCATTATTAATTCAATAATTTCAATTTTGTGGATTTTTTCGAAAAATATTATGAATCTTAATAATTGAATAATGAATTGATGGAACATAATTATTTTCACAGAATAATTTTTTTGAAAATGTGAAATGGAGTTGAAAATAACTGTTTGAATATACTGGTTCATTTTTTATATACTGTGATGATAACTGAATAATTTGAAAATGGTTGACTTTTCCTATCCTTCTTGAGTATTACCGGAGAATAATAGAACTCTAGAATTCTAGATAGAATAGATAGTTAGAATTCTAATAGATAGAATTCTGATAGAATTCCTAGGATTCTATTTGGTACCACACAGAAGGAATTGAATCTGATTCAGTGTACTATATTCAATCAGATACCGGTATCACACTATTAACAAATAAAACTCATCAACAATAGATAATTATTCATAAACTGAATACATTCAGAGCTTATCCCTCCCAATTCTATTGGAAATCCCTTTTAAAAAACAAAAAAAGGAATCGAAACTGTAAACTAAGTTAAAAAGCATTGATTGAAGCAGTTCTGCCATATAATATAATGAATTTAACTGTGTAGCATAAATCAATCACAATTCATTTTCTGGTCTTCCACGGCAAACTTATTAGTTGAAAAACCATTGAGGTTTAGGCTATTCAGTCACATAATCCTATAATCTAGTGTTTCCTTAAACTCAGGGCTACTTTTATCACTGTTTTTTATTTTCAATAATTATCAAAGTACCCTTTTTGAATGATTTTTTAAATGCATTACATGTTTCAACTCTTGAAATAGGTATATAATAGATTTCAGGCTGTTTTTTAATTTAAAATAATTATCAAAGTACCCTTTTTGAATTATTTTTTCAATGCATTGCATGTTTCAACTGTTCAAAAATAAAAAAACAGCCTGTAATCTCTTATGAATTCAACTGTATAGCATAAATTAATAAAATTTTAGTATTTAGTCTTTCGCTGCTAACTTTATACAAAATAGAAATAGGTATTCTCTCTATGTTTCTGTTCAAATATAATATACATTGAATTGAATAAAAAATATATAATGAATGCTAAGACGTGTATTGCAGTTGCAAAGATTCGCTCACTATTCAGAAAATCAGCAACCATTGATTGTTTAAAGCTGAACTGCGAGCTGCATTACGATTACAGGCACAGCAGCACACAGAGAGTCACCTATTATGTGTGCAGCCAAATTTGTAGCCGAAAACCGAGGGCTAATGTCAATTACACCAGGAACAGTATAGTATAGTCTCTCCAAGCAAAGAAGACATTTTGGCAAGATGGGAAAATGTCTCCAGATCGGTCAATTTCGGTTCAAAAATTATAAATGTGGCCTCAAATTGTTGAAAACAATCTGATCTACAATTTGAGACCAAATTTATGATTTTTGAACAAAGATTGACTGATCTGGAGTCATTTTCCCATCTTGCCAAAATGTCTTCTTTCGTATAGCACCTCATGAATGCCGGCCTTAACTCAGTGAACGTATTACGAATTCCAACTTCCACTGATTACTGCTCCTGCTACTAGCTGATTCAGCACTATTTTAGGTGGGAGTGAGTGAGAGAGGATGTAAGAGA
Source organism: Sogatella furcifera (assembly GCA_017141385.1). NCBI lineage: Eukaryota > Metazoa > Arthropoda > Insecta > Hemiptera > Delphacidae > Sogatella > Sogatella furcifera. Next base: position 5,989,311 of record CM029547.1, on the reverse strand, counting down.
GAGATATTTGAAGAGCGAATGAGAGAGAAAGATTGATTGGTTAATTTATTTGTTGTTTTGAAGAGACCAATTGAACAAAAGAAACGATAAAAATACAACATAGATTATTTGATACCATGGGAAAACAATGTACAGAGCAAGATAAATATTAATGAGTCATATACTAGTGAAAATTCGACTTATGAATAGTTGAATGTTCTAGAATTTTTAGAGATTGAAAATAACTTTACAGTTGATTTAAAGTTCTTAAACTTTTCTAGGATTGAGAAATAAATTATGAAATTCGCTTATAACTAAGATGGAAGGAATAGTGATGATTGAAGATGAAAGATAAATAATTCATCCTAATAAGCTTCACTCAAATTTAACTTATAGAGAAAAAGAAGAATATCAAAAAGATGATATAGAAGATAAAGACTGGAAGAGGGTTGAAATGAGAGAGAGTTTCTTAGTTTTTCAAAATCACCAAGGATAAGAGAGAGTGCGTGTGTGAGAGAGAGAGAGTGAATCAAGCCAAAATTTAAGCTATAAAAAATAAAACAAAAGTTTAAGTGATCGTGGAAATCTCTAAGTTACATTATATTATCACATAATATGTTTTCCTCATACTAGTTATTCAATTGTTACTACTATTCTCCACAAAAATGTTATTTCAATATTGTACACAGAATAGTGGAGTAAAGGCTCTTATAATTATCCATTCAAACATTGATTTCATAGCGAAATACTCATACTGTTCAATGTGTTCCGCCACATTTATCTTAGTGAAATAGCGATTAAAACGGATGAAAGTTTAGAAGTCAGTCACCTTCTAAACTGAGTTGATGTGTTGATGTGCCAGACGGTTGGTCTCCGCCCCTCTGGTTATGGTTGGTTTGCTTGCCCACCCTTTTGCAATTGGTGAGTCACATGAATGAATTATTGTAGAGATAAAATCTCGCCATTACAAACAACTGTAGTATAGTCTGTCCAAGCAAAGAAGACCCTCTGGCAAGAAGAGAAAATGACTCCAGTTCGGTCAATATTGGTTCAAAAATATTGATTCGGTCTCAAATCGTAGATCAGAATATTTCCTACGATTGAGACCAAATCAATAATTTTTGAACCAATATTGACCGAGCTGGAGTCATTTTCTCATCTTGCCAGGGGGTCTTCTTTGCTTGGACAGACTATACGTGTCATTGCCATTCAAGACGCGTTCAGTGTCAAATAGACATGACATGGACATTAAAACTAGATAAACAAGGGTAGCAATAATAATGAATCAAACTCCACCCCATGTGATTTTTGCAATCGATGGGTTTTGTTATTTAGAAATGCAATAAAGAGGAGTGATAAAATGTTAGATAATATTTACATCTATAAAAAGCAGTTTATTACTATTTCATCACAGCTTGTGATGTGTAAGTATTAAGATGACGATAAAGGTTAGGTGGTTTTGTTTGTTTCATGTAAACTACTAACAGCTTATGTAAAGTATCTACTTTGATTTCATCACCTACCAATTATCAATTATTTTCCAAGTTTCTTCAATTATGTTAGTTCCACAATATCTATATTCACTCAACAAATTATATTATTTCCATCTATTTTACAACCTCATAGAAATCAGGAAATGGGTGATTCTTCAATCGATGTATTGTATTTCTATTTATCACTTCGAATATTCCAACAGGATTTTGAAATTTCATATGATGTTTCCAAGCGGGGAACTTCAGAAATATTAAATTTTGTGAATTTTACAGTCTCAATGTTTCTGAAACTTCATATTCTTATTCAATTTATTCTTCACAAATAATAATTATCAAAGAATTATATTATAATAAATGGTACATTTATTAAATTTCAATTTATCAATTAATTGAACAAATCGCGCTCCAATAATTATCTTTCAATGTTCCAAGGATTCACTTCATCTTCATTCGAGGAAATTTCAAAAAAAAGGTTGAATACATTATACTTGTCTCCAATTGATTTTTTGTTTTTTCCAATCAACATAATTCAGTTCGAAAATAATATTCTCCACCTAATTATACCGTCCAACAAGAAGGTTTTTTCCTTTTAGATGATCTCTCACAGGTATCTCTTATAAATAGACAGTTCCATTCTTTCCAACCCACAAATGTCAGATCGAGCAAAGAAGACATTCTGGTAACGTGGGAAAATGTTTCCAGTACGGTCACTATCGGTTCAAAAATTATGAATTTAGTCTCACGTTGTGGAACACATTGTTTCCTAAAATTTGAGACCAAGTTTATGAGTTTTGAACCAATATTGACCGAACTGGAATCATTTTCCCATCTTGCCAGAATGTCTTCTTTGATCGACAGACTAGTAGCATACATGCAATCTCACTTCGAGCGGGTTAAAATATAGTTTCAATGATGAGCAACAAAAGGGTGTCTGGAGTTTTTTCATCCCTGTTAGACACCACCAGGTTCGAACACTCATTCAGAGGATGAGTCGAATTTTGAGTGAGAGAGAAAGACGAGAGAGATAAAGAGAGTTGGGTTAGAGAGTTTCGATTGAGAGAGACACAAAATGCAGTCTAGATCGCGTGTGGGAGTTTTTTCGTTTTTACTTTCGTGTGTGATAATGTGTCTATGTATATCTACGGTGACTGTATGTATATCTGTTGTGATGTGCACTGTATATTATGACTGTATATCTACCAGTATGTATATCTGTAGTGTTGAGCACTGTATGTTGTGCGTTAGTGTGAGTCTCTCAATGTTCTAGGCTAGTGAGTAATGGTGAGCAGAGCCAAGAAAAGACCATTACTCATTTCTCAGTCTACGCCCCACATATTGGCCCGAATTCATTAAAACTTTCCTGTCCTAACAACTTGCTCCCGAGCGTTTTGGGCTGTTTCACCAATGGCCTCAACTCAATTGTGCGCTGGGCTAACTGTGTGTGCTCCACCTAATCTTCGGTTTTGTCTTTGCAACTAAACGGCAACTTTATGAAACTTTCTTTCAGGACTGTGTTGAAAAATGCGGTACAAAGTGTCGGAAATAACTCTTTGAGAATCTTTTCACAAATTGGGTGTTTAGGAGTTGGGACACTACTGGAAGACTTCAAGGAAATCATGTATCTTTAACGAATGCTGTAGTTTCAAAATAGTACTGGCGGCTCGTACCTACGAAACAGGTGAAGTGCCCGTAACTTTCACTGTACAGCACTTCACCTGTTTCGTGGGCAAAATAATTGAATCATGGGGAATACTTCTAATACACTTAGGTAGTAGAGTATTCTTATGCCCGGTTTTTCCAAGCACACTCAAGTTTGAGAGACCCTCAAGTTTACTACAGTTTACTACATTTCCTATACTTAACATAGAAAATCTCAGCTGTTCATCAAAATTTGAAGGTCCCTCAACTTTGAGTGTGCTTGGAAAAACCGGGCATAGTCTCCTCTTTTTTCAGGGTATATTCCCCGCAAGATGAGAAGACACACTGTAGAACTGAGCTGGAAAAGAAAGAGTAGAGAGTAAATTCAATTCCCTAGATTAGCACGGTGATTATCATCTTCCTATAAATAGAAGGATCGTCAATCTAGGAGAATAGGCTAATCATATTTGAATATGATTAAAAATATTTGATAAACACATATAGGCTAAATTCATTTGATCTTAGATGATTTTTTTCGGATGATGCCCACATAAGCATTTTAGCTTGTGCGTGGGTAATGGATGATGAATGAGAAGGTGATTGGTGAAAAACAGCCATGCCTACTGGGTCTTGAACTCTGACCAGCCAGTTGGGAAGCGGTTTGTCCCAGTGGTAGAGAGCGTCTAATCGGTGCGATTAGATAAGCGACGTGCCTCTACCACCACTGTTGTAACGGTGACCGGTTCCTCTGAATCCAATTCATGAGCCTCAAAAATCGCTTCCCGGTGGTTCGGAACCCACCTAAAGCAGTAGGTCCATTCATCTCTCATCATCATCATCCTTCCCATTACCCACGCACAGGCCCGAGAGCCCATGTGGGCATCACCCTCAAAAAAAAAAAGTGCTAGCGAACTGAAGGTTGTGACCAGTGGCGTAAGAGTTAGTTTTTTTCGGGCCCCCCGCAAACATATTTTTACGGGCCCATCAAAGTGACTTTGATTTATGGATTTTTTTACTACTTCGACCGATAATGTACCTTATTTAATGTATATTGGATTGTTTTATACCTAAAAAGTCTTCGTATATTTTGATCATTAAAGATTAAAGCTTATGTCAGATCTAACAATCAATAAATTATAGCTTGCTAGTTTGAAATCCCTTCATTTTGCTAGAATCGAGCAAGCTTTTCAATCATTATATAGGCCTTTCAATCATAGGCCATCAAATAATTTTTAAATCATATTATTATTTACCTGATTAGTTGGTTTGATACATTGTAGCGACTCATTGATTATTCATTTTTCAATTATCAATTGATTTATTTCTATTTATTTGCTTGAAAGCACATCAGGGAGAAAATTATAAATTCTTCACAGGAAAAATATTGGGAATCATCATTAAATCTTGAGTTTCACTGAAAATATACTTGTCCTAACAAAAATTGGAAACTTGATAACAACAAATTGAAGATTGTAGCTATTTTAACCGCCCTCCTCAACTTTCTTGAGAAAACATTCGAAATAAGTTAGTTCCAAATTCAGCCAGCAGATGGCAGTAGCAATAGGGTGACTCGCTTCAACTCCTATCAGACACGCCTTCAAGCTCCGCCTTTGCTAGGCCATGATGACGTAGTGGCATCAGCCAATGAGAGGGCGTTGTGGGCGTGGACTTGTACTGGCTTGTGATTGGTCGACAAAGTGGAGGGAGTTGTCAGCCACCAATAGAATTGAATTTAAGAGGGGCGTTTCTCAGCTTACATTGAGTAGTGTGAGGTGGTCAGCCATCAATAGAATTAAATTTAAATGTATGATTCCCAAGTGGCAGCTAGAGCCGCGGCTTGAGGTGCCCGGTTCTAAATCCGCTGCTATATACAGTACCGTAGTTGATATCAAAATTAAATTTGTTCAACAAAAGTAGATTTCATTTGAAGGGTTTCGTACAGTTACCATGCACTGAAATATTGAATTTTTGTAAGTTTCATCTTTGCTTAAGTTGAATTTCAATTGTTGACCTACATTAAAAATAAATGACATTGGTTTACTACGAATCTTTAGGCAGAATAACAAACATTCAGTAGAGCATGAAAATATTTTATTTAAAAAAATATATTACCGTACGACAAAACTACTGTAGAACAAGAAAAAGGAATGTAGAAAAGAAAAATGACACGAATGTCTTTACTTGAATTTTTAAGATCTTTTTGAGTTGGAAGAAGCTTATGCTTGAATGGTCAATTTCTCTAGCCACTTTACTTTCAATGCTTAATAAGCTGAGCCAGTAATAAGATGACACTTGGAAGGTTGTTCAATTGGACATTGGACACTTGGACCTTGTTCAATTTTAATTTTGAGACTTTCAGCAGAGCATCCGTTCTGGTATAGTAAAAAACAAAATGTATGGTATGCATACATCTGGGAGTAATTCCACTGGCGGTTCGTGATCACGAAAGAGGTGAAGTGCTGTACAGTAAAAGATACGAATACATCACTTGTTTGGTTGACGCGAGCCGCCAGTGGAGTAATACTCAATTGATAAAAGTTCACTAACTTATTTCACTGTTTCCTTTTTTGATATTTCTAATAATTATTGTAGAGTCCTTCTTAAACTTAGCATTCCATGAAGAAAATCTATGATGAGGTCTTCTTCATATACAGTGTTATTTCCAGCTAACCGACTCGCGGGCCCCCCTGGCTCTCGGCCCCCCCCCGCATTGCGGGCCCTGCGAGCCCGACTGTTTCGCCACTAGTTGTGACGTTCCAGCCCACTGCGCCAACCGGGACGGCAATTTATTGTAGACTTTCTAAGCGAAGAAGGCATTCTGGCAGGATGGGATAATGACCATCGAGCACGGTGAATATATGTTCAAAAATTATAAATGTGGTCTCAAATTGTAGATAAGAATGTTTTCTACAACATTCTGCTCTACAATTTGAAACCAAATTGATCATTTTTGAGCTTATATTGACCGAGATGTTGTCATTTCCTCATCTTGCTAAAATGTCTTCTTTGCTTGGACAAAGAAGCTGTTGCTTGGGCGAATTCTGTGTTCCTCTAGCTCTCAAGAATATTACCATGTTGAGATTGGAAATTGAAAGTGTTGCTGTCATACTTGCACAATTTTCGAAATATTATATCAGGCTCGAGTCACCCGAGAATTTCGTATTTCCATTCTTTGTTTGTATTTCAAAGAAGTCCGTCACCCAATTTATTATTTTTAAGAGCTGTCTTCGATGAGAGCAGTCAGTAGTCTGTCCACCCAAAGAAGACATTCTGGCAAGATGTAAAAATAACCCCAGCTCGGTCAAATTGGGTATAAAAAAGCAAATTTGCTCTCAAATCATAGGAATCATTCTGCTCTATAATTTGAGACCAAATTTATGAGTTTTCAACAAATATTGACCGAGCTGGAGTCATTTTCCCATCTTGCCAGAATGTCTTCCTTGCTTGGACAGTTTATAGCTGTTGACTAACATTCGTGCCTGTCAATACAATACATGTAAACGACCAACTCCGAACTGAACAGAAGTTCTTTTTAATTATAAGTTTTATTGGAAGTAGTTAGCTGTTATGGTGGCCTACAGTGGAATAAGCAACTGACAGGGTTTCGCCTGAGGTTATGCTTATTAACAAGCAACTCAAGTAAACGGGGTTAGTCAGTGGGGCAGGGGAGGAGGGAAGCTAGTCCACGTTGAAAGTGAGAAGGCTAAAAAATGGTTCCAGCTTTTTGTTAAAACTCCTATTGAGAGGCTTTTTATCACGAAAGACTCCTTCAACATCATCCTCATAATTTTTCTCATCTCCCATCTGCTCCATGCTCTCATTCACCTTCTAAATCATCTTTTTCCCTACCTACAATATTTTCTCTGTCGAAAAACTCGTTGTTTTTTCTATTCGTGATTGTTTACGTTGCTTCCAGAGAATAGTAATTACTCTACTATTATCTATCAGCTTCTTCGGTGTGCTTGGTAAACTCAGTTTACTGAGTATTCTCAGTCTTATTATTGCAGTAATAAGATAGTACAGTAATTGAAATTCACGCTCTGTTTTATCTGTGCAGAATCGTTGTACAGTATTTTCCGAATTCTCATCCATTTATATCTTCTGTAGTTATCAAAGATTATAATTGGAGAATAATAAATTATGTAATTCTAGAAAAATAAATTATAAATAAATAGACTAGAGACTTTCAAGCCACAGATTCGTTAAAAATCCAGACATCTGAGCCGTAGACATCTCGATTTTTGATAAATCTATGGTTTGTCAATATCTTGTCTTTTCATTTATATTGATAACTACCACAATATCACTTTCACAACCATTATAAAAGAAAAATAAATTTATTTATTCAGCGTATGCTTCCACAGGGGCGAATCCAGGGGGCTAAATGTTTCATCAATAAGGTTAAAACTAACTAAAAATATAGTTCTAGGATACTTTTTTGAAAAAATTTCCCTCTGGCGGGGGAAAACCCTTTGGAGGTGGAAATTGTTCAAATCTGAGACTTAGCATCGCAAGCCCAAATATTCCATTTCTTGCTTGAATGAATGCAACAAAAATATTTATAATTGAATTTTATCTATTTATTCAATCAAATTTATCTACAATAATTGATGGATTTATTTTTTCATTATCACTGTACTTTCCTTTCATAAAAGCTATAACTTATTTTACACGGTGAAAGAATACGATAATGTTTGTTGAGAGAAGACAAAATTAATACACGATAGATATTTCAAGGCGAGCAACCAATCACCCCCCCCCCCTGGAGAAGGGGCTTTCCTGGGTTCGACCCCGATTTTTCCATATCCCCCTTCGAAATTAATTCCTGGGTTCGCCCCTGTGCTTCCTTTAGTGGGGAGACCCAAAGGGTTATTCCATAATATTGCTCCGCAATATTATAACCTCATTTTTCACGAATGAAAACATGGAAAACCATGTGGGTTATATGTGATTTAAAATAGTCACTTTAAAACAAAATTTTTTTATTTCAAAACATCTCTAACAACTTAAACTAAAACACTTCACAAATTCACTACACCATGACCGAGAATATAAAATTTTCATCAAATTATTAAAAATATAAATTAGCTTTCATAACAGTGCTTGTCCTGAGAGCATTGAAGAATAAGAGCTCCTCTCAATCGAAGGAACATCAAAATGAAATAAACTACAATAATAAGATCAATTCATTTTGTTACAGGATCAATCAACATTGACAACTTGTCGAATTTTACCCTTGTTCAAAAGCATTGACAGTGCAAATGACAACGATATCCCAGACAATGAATCAATCATTGATCAAATTAGTTAATTCAGTGATTTAGTTGATAAATCAATTTTGGTTTGAGAAGGTTAACGTTCCATAACAATGGTCATTGAACATGAGCTTTTGTGGAATTGTACATGACTGTGCTCTCGGCAATTATGTTTCTAATATTAAACAATGAGCAGCCTACTGATTATTGATGTAACTAAATTAACTCACTCATGTCAACTGAGAAATTTGATGCTAGTGACTCAACTGAAGAGAGAGAGAGAGAGAGACAAAGTGTGAGAAGAAAGAAAGAAAGAAAGAGAGAAAGAAAGAGAAGAGAGAGAGAGAGAGAGAGAGAGAGAGAGAGAGAGAGAGCGAAAATAATTGTGAATGACATGTATATTTCCTCGAGGTGAATGTGAAAAATATTTTCCATGAACGTCATAAGAGTCTTGGTCGTTACTGTCATATCCAGGCCGTGTCAGACAAGATATTTTCACAAGTTTCCTAGAAATTCAATTTGTGGTCCATGAGAAAGCAGACTGTCAATCAAACCCAATTCATGAATGATTGAAACATGTGCCTGACCTTTTGTCTTTTCACTATTTTGTCATTCAGAACAGTGAAACAATCTAAAAATGCGTACTCGGGAGAATAGAATAGAAATATTATTCTATTCTCTCAGGTTATAGAGTTTTTATTTATTATATTTTTTCTGTCATATTATGGAGTTTTCATTTATATCGGCTAGCGCACAAAGGTTGAGTGGTAGAAAGGACTACCTAGTCCTAACTCCGCCTGATGAAGAATATTTTCACTTAATTTCATTTCCACAAGTTTTTAACGTAACTTATGCTAGTCGAGCCACAAATCTGAATTTATCCATTGCAATCTACGCTTACTTATCACTGGCGGCTCGTGACAACGAAATAGGTGAAGTGCCCGTATCTTTTACTGTTAGCACTTCACCTGTTTCGTGGGCACGAGCCGCCAATGTTACTTATCAGATTCACACATTCAATTACTATGCTTATACATTGTTTATTCCATTGGAATTTGTAATTAGAGAGCAATTCATGTATTTTTGTGTTATTATGGAGAATTAAATTGATTTGATGTCTAGCAATTCCAGTGTTTAATAAGCAACAATTTCAGTCCAATTTCATAAACAATTCAAGTGATGAGATTTCCAAGAATAATTTTTTATGCTTAAAAATAAGCTGAATTGAATAATAATATACTGTAATAATTATAGAAGTAACTCCAAAGTCCCCTATGATTGGATAAAAGATATCTTATAATTAACCTAATGCGGGAAGAATTATTGGTTGTTTATTTCAATAATAATTGTATTTCCTCTCAGAATTCAGTCTAGACTGGAGACATCCTTCAAATGTCTTGAATTAACGCTCGTCAACTCTTTGTTATCTTCCAAATCGACTGGAAAGCATATTATTTCTCATAATTTTTCTACACTTGTGACAACGTTTCCTCGATAACACACACTCCAATCAATCAAGTTTCAAAGTAGGTCTGTCATTGACTAGGTTCCGACTCTGGATCTGAAGAATTGATTGGAAAATTATGGACTACAAGTTGTCAATATACAGTGTTGTCTATAATTAGAGGCAGACAGATTTGGAGAAAAATGTTTTAGAATAAACTTATAACATTAATTAAACGGCGCCACTGTTTGGTTAGCAAATCATCAAGGTCAACAACAACAACAGCAGCAGCATGATGAATATTGGGTAACCCAGCAATCAATTTTTATAAAATTTATATCTGTGAATATGTTAATTGAAAAATACCAAAGGATTGAAAAAGTCTTGTATTAATTTAATTGATAATACTAATAATCCTATGAAAAATTTAAATGTTGATTTTCTTCGCAAATTATAATAGATCCACATCAAATAAACATTACTTGTTGATCTCGAGAAATGAAGTAACGTTCTTTAAACGCAACAGGTTAAAATATCCAATTTGTTATTATTATTGTTGATAAGAAAGTTTTTTGGGGTAATAGTTATTGTGACTTTTTCAGCTAGAGAATTGGACAATAAATTATACCAATTAGTCAAATTTTCAATTCATAAGTCAAATGAGTTATTTACTTGATAAATCGATCAATTCATTCAAGTTATCGGAGTGTCAGTCTTTTCACAGTAATTTGGGAAAGGTCAAGAGATTGAGAATAAAATTTTAAATTATTGTCGCAGAGGTGAATGTAACGTGTTGTCTACATGACCCTACATCCTACTGAAATTTCTCAAATAAAACTATTTTTGGTTTTACATGGGGGACAAATAAACACTTCTTATCTGAAAATAAATTAATTCTAGCTTGGCCGTATCCTTAACTAGTAAAATTTAAATATTATTCGAAACCAATTGGTGAATTATGATTATGATATGAATCCATTATCTGAATTCAGCTCTGATTCCAGTTATCAGATCAAGTCCAGTCAACATAATCATGGTCGTAACAATATTTCAAAACATTGAAATATTATTCAAAAGGAATTAGTAAATTTTAATTTGAGACAAATGAGTCCAGTCTATGAATATTTTGCTCTGATTCTTGTTTCAGTCAGTAGAATGACCTGGTTAGCTAAGCTCAAGCATAATTTTCTATATTAATTTTAACTGGTTGTTTTCCTTCAGGCAAGTGCTGCTTTAACCATTCCAGAAACTCGCCCTGTTGTCAATAAATATATCAGTGGGTCTGTTTCTTTATCCATTGTTATTCTGCACTTGCTATTCAAAAAAAGAAACCAATCCATTTCTTTTTGTTATTCATTATTTTTCGATGAATTTTTTCATGTACTCATTTTCGTTCTCCTGAATAAACATTTTTTAGAAATGATCAACTTCAAAAGTGTTCATTGATGGCTCTGTGCATAGCCTCCTTTAACATAATCCTAAAATATAACATAATCCCATATTCCTAAAGGAAGCTCCTCTATTAAAAGAAGCTATGCTCTGTGTAAATAAATTGAATTGAACCCACTATTAAACTATAGGCCCACAATAATATTTGATAGAATCATTTGGAAAAAATTGAAAATTGATTTTAATAATTGAATGGGTGGTAGGTAACCTAAATCCATTCAAACGATATGGTAATTGCTCTTGAAGAAATTGTGAAAAATATCGATTTATATCAGCTATCATTTAGTATTGATAATACTGTACTGTAATTAAAAAATCTCCAAATAGAACAAGGAAAGAGCCCAGTAGCTAAAGTATTGTTGATGAAACGTAAATCCAAGTCTGAAATGACCTAATTAATTCTCGTTATTGTAAGTTTAAGTGAACAAATATGCAATTAACACTGTTTGTTTGAAGTTCTTGCACAAACCAAAACCCACTTTTGCTCTACAAACATAAAAATCAATGTACTCCCACAATCGCATGCATTTCAATTACTTCGCATTGTTTTGAGTTGGAAAAGCTTAATTGATGTTCAACAATTTTCTACATGAGGTATGATGGGTTATAGAAATTCAATATACTGCACTACACCAGTGAATATGAAGAGTAAAGAGTAAATATACTGTATATACATATATATTTTAATATTCACTGACTGCACCATTGATTATTTTCACATAATTGGTACGCTTATTCCATGAAAGTCCTTTGTTAAAATTATCAAATAAATATATTTGAACATAATTTTAAAACGATAATTTTAATAAAATTTCTATTGGCCTGAGTCCCAGAAACGATAATATAATTTGATTGGAATACCAATTTGATGAGAAGGCGAGGAGAGTTTCTATCTAAATTGTTTTGTATTTTCCTTCTCAAATATGATAACTGTATAACACAATATCCATGAAACGTTTATCGACAGTACGAGTACTATCAAACACTTTTCAGGCAAAAAGGAACATAAAATCATTGGATATGAATGATAAAAAATAAATTATTATCACTTGTGGAAGAATAATGGCAAGCTTGGATATTGTCCAAAAGGCTTCAGAAATTATCAACCTATATAAATGATAAATTATTGATTGATCAATTGAAAAAAAATCAAATTCCTGAACTAAACTAGGAATCTGGAAGTTGGTATAGTAGGCTTATGGAAGTTTAAAGTAGGGTGTTATAGAATAATAATTCAGTTCTATTCTCTCCGGTTCTGAGACTATAAGATGATAAGCTCAAACCGCAATAATTTGAACAGCTGACCTTTCAGCAAAGCAAATACAATGATTGACTTAGCAAATATCTATTGTTATCTATTTGGCTCCAGCAATTGACTTTGTCATATGCAACAAAGCATATGAGCTCATCAACTGAGCTTACATTCATATTTATATTTATTAGTACAAAACAATACAATTTTAGTGGAAATAAGAAACAAACTCCCAAATTCGGTTTCCTATCGATGTTCTTATGATACAATTCCTAAGCTTATGAATTTCAAAGATAGAGATCTAATTTAAGAGAATATAGATCTTAATAGAACTTCTTATTCTATACGCTTTGATTACGTCCGCTCACGTTATAGAGACTTTGTACCAGTATTTGATATCAGAGATTTCACTGTATTAATTTATTGACTTTCTACAAGGCGAAGTTAGGACTCATAGGTCCTCTCTTACACTTAACTGTAAGTGATGTGAAATTATCAATTGCGATGAGTTTAAAAGCTAGTACGTCTCTCCCCTTCCTCTGTAAGCTTTTAACTCACTCCATTGAAAATTAATAAGAAGACAAAGTATTTAGTATTTTAGTTTTAAAAACATGTCATATTGAAAATAGTATAATATAGTGTATTAACCCTTCAAATCATACTCAATTCAGATATTCTTTTCCTTCATTTTCCACTCATCTATTAGTAGCTTGCTTCACTATAACTGTAAAAACTATAACTTGAGGCTACTCTACCTTACTTTCATGGAAAAAAATATTATCAATACTACATTACCAGTCCACAACCCTCATGTATATTCTGTCCAAGCAAAGAAGACCCTCTGGCAAGATGGGCAAATGACTCCAACGTAGTCAATATTGGTTCAAAAATGATTGATTTGGTCTCAGTCGTACGAAACATTCTGATCTACAATTTTAGACCAAATCAATATTTTTAAACCAAAATTGACCGAGCTTAAGTCATTTTCTCATCTTGCTAGAGGGTCTTCTTTGCTTGGCTGACTATACTATGGAATTAACTACAATTTGAGACCAAATCAATATTTTTTGAACCAATATTGACCAAGCTGGAGTCATTTTCTGATCGTGCCAGAGGGTCTTCTTTGCTTGGACAGAATATAGCATGGAATGAAAGTATACATTTTACCCCATCTACCAGCTGCTTGATCTTCACCTCTCAGGTTCTATTTGATTGCACACCAGATCATCGATGGACGTCTCATACCCGTTTCAATGACTTATTCATTTTTATCGGGCTGCTTTCGTTGTGGCAGAGAAATCAATCAAAGATCAAACCCATTACTGCGGATCATCTCTTGAAAATGTAACGAACTTCTGTATCTGGCTCCCTCTTCCAATAAAAATATCGTGGCTTTCAGGTTATTGTGGAGATTTATTGTTGGTGCTATAAATGATTCATTTGGAATGGGTCTGTTAATGTACTGGAATGATAACTCACATGAATTATTTTCGAGAGTTGAGCGATAGTTCACTAGATTTTCATGCATTCGCTGAAAAAGTAATGTGGTGTATTTTGATACAGTATTTTATTATTTAACAGTTCAAAATTTATGATGACAAGAAAATATTGACCGATATCAATTGTGATAACACGTTATTGTGATAACCAATGTGATTGGCCGTTGGATTATTCGGCCTTTGGCCGTTTTCTGGAGTGTTCAAAAAGTATGACTACTCTGAGATTGGTCGATATCGTTGTTGTCCTTGGTCCTTCGGAGGATCTGATTGGCTGAAATTGTCTGTTGAAGAGAGGAAATGGCGGATATGACTTAACATATATTGGCAATAAAATTTAAAGTGGAAAGCAGAAGGAAACAAACCAATACATTTAACCAAGCTGAAAACTAAAAACATTTCATACTAATAAATAATCTCCCTTTTCAAATAATATTGTATGAGTACTGAAGAAGTTATGTACTTTCTCCCTTTTTTTATATTTAAATTTTATTCATATTCTCAAAAGCTGATTTGCGATTTTTTTATGAAATCAGCATTATTATGGTTTGAGGAGCACTTCTGACATTTATAGTTTTATAATAGTACAATATTGAAATAGTTTGTTGATTGAGTCCAATTTGTAACTCGAAATTAACTTATAATCTGAATTATTATTACAATGACACAGAATTCATTCATTTACTTCTATGTCTATATTAAATTGAAAAACAAGATATTTGTCTCAAAATCCAATATTATTCCACCAATTCAGCCTAATTACTTGAACTTATGAACATCTTTCCCATTTTTCCATCTTTTACACGAGAATCCTTGATTGGATGAAGTTGTTTACAGAAAGATATTCCACTCAGGTTCATGAGTCCAAGTTATTCAGCCGGTACGACTTACTCTAATAGATGTAACTTCCGACTTGCCGAAAAATGTTCAATAGTGGGAATACAATGTATTTCTCATAGGAAATTACATTAATTAGAGTAAAGCTGATCAGCACCAAGAAGATAATTTTTCGTCGGACAGAGAAACAGCAATAATTTCTCGATTTTCATTTATCCCGGTGGGCGTTCCCGGGTATATTGAATTTTTACTGCGAATCGAGGGCGTGTTTCCACCGATTTCTTTTTCTGTTGTAGCACTGTTTTATTACCATCGTCGCGATGCCGGCCTGGCGATATTAGAAAATCAGCTTTTGAACCTGTAAGTCGGCCGGCATCCCAACCAACAAATGCCGCCGCTGGCTTAATTTGATTTGTACGGCAACCAGTATGGTCTGTCGAAGCAAAGAAGACATTCTGCGAAGATGGAAAAATTACTCCGGCTCGGTCAATAATGATTCAAAATTATGGATTTAGGTTCAAATTATATAACAGAATGTTTTCTACAATTTAAAACCAAATTCATGATTTTTGAAACAATTTTGACCGAGCTGTAGTCATTTCCCCATCTTGCTAGAATGCCTTCTTTGCTTGAACAGACTACTATAGAAGTCTGCTGCTAACCTGTAATCATGCACCTGTGTCCTGAACCAACCTCCTCTGTCTCGCGACATCTCACACTACCCCCCTATCACAACTTCCCAATATCTCAGTCACCGCCTGATGAATAAAACACAAATAAATACAGTCCAACACACGATGTAATCGGCTTAAACTTCGAAGACAACTTGGATAAATTAGATTAGTGCGAGTGAAAAGTTGCCTGGGTGCGATGTTTGATAAGAAAAGTATTCAGCAATAATCATACGCTTGCTATTGATAGCGCTAAAAGCTTCGGGGAATAAGATTGATAAATCCCATTTTCGCCAAATTTACATATTGGAACTGGTTAGGGAAATGATTGGCGAGAATTAGTCAACTCGTGAAATCTTATTGTTATTTTATTTTTTTGAATGATAATTAGGTGTTCGGGGATATTTGAAGTGCCACATTTGGAAACGTCAACAAGATTATATTCGATGGTATTTAGGAGGAAATATTATAATTATAGGTGTATCATATACTCGAGATAGAAGAATAAGACTATCAATATTGAACAATAATGATTGTTACAGCTGCAGGGACTAATATTGTGAAATAATTAAAAAATTTCAGTCGAGTTGACTTTCAACAGCTTAAATTTACAGCGATGATTGATCGAGCTTGATCGAGCATGGCTCAAGTAGCCTAATCGAATTCTTCGACAATAATATAATTATTACTACATGAATGTAGATTGATTCATGTCATTCTCCTTTGCCAGGTATGAAGTGTCCCATGGAAGAGACCCATCTGAAGTTGTTCTCTCTGAAGTCACATCACCCTTCTTAGCACATAAACCTGGAACTGATGACTATCCCCCACCAATTGACTACCCATTACCTAATTGATATGAAAAACAGGTATCGTTACAGAGAATAGTGATAGAGAGGTGTAGGAATCTACTCTATTTGATTGGTTGTTCAATGATCTTCAATTCCAATACAATACAAAAATGTTCATGTACTGGTATTCGTAAATATTCTCGATTGTTATGATGTAAAAGCAAAGTAGTATCGCTATTTGATGCGACTATCACATTTACAAGTCGAACTCAACAATTCCGAGTACCCTGTAAAATGGAAATAATTCAGTTAGCAGTTCTACGAAGCAGTCAGATGCTTCGTTAAAAACGTCTAGACGTTCTGATGGGAATTTCACGAATGTTAAGACTCTGTTAGTTGCCAATTTCAGTTTGCTCGTTATTTTTCTCCAAAAAGAAAAAGCTATCTACTGGAAAATCAGCTTTTACTCGACTAAACTAGTAAGTACAGGTACTGTATTATTTTTTGTTGGTCTGTTACCACTGACTCATTATAACGTATTTGAGCTTCAAAAATATTGGCTTTGGAATATAATAGAGCTTTGAAAAGTCTCTAACATTTTGAAGTCTCAGCATTCTATTTTTATGATCACTGAGTATTTTGATTTGGAAAGTACAGTTTCATTGAACTGTTTTCAAGGAATATTGGAAAACAATAATGAAATGCGTTCAGAGACAGAAGAGTAAAAATATTCCCTTGGAATACTCCTGATCATTTCTATAGTCATTTTTATTATTTCATCATTTTTATATTCTATTTCAATTGTAAATTTCATCGAAATAATTATTGAACATCAATATTATCTGGATAGTATCTACACTGCTTCAATACATTAAACGTTTCCAAATATGAAGACAAGAAACAAATATCATTCTATAGTATAATACAGCTATGCTATACAATTAATTTCGTAAATTATTTTAATGTCATCAGTACAGTAATCGATCACTCCATAATAGCCTACTCATAAATTACGTCAGCAGGAGGTGGAACGGTGATATTGTTGCATCTGTTGATTCTAGATTAATGAATGTTCTCAATCACTTTCGTTCGGCGGTTGCTGGGTTTGATGCATGATCAGTTGCTCTTTGTACACACAAAGCGGGGTGGTTACACTGACAAGTGATTGCAGTTGTGACTGTTCACTGTACGAAACATAGAAGCACTCCATAGCTAGTCTATAGTCTGTGCGATCAAAGAAGACATTCTGGCAAGAGGGAAAATGACTCCAGCTCGATCAATATTGGTTCAAAAATTATAAATTTGGTTTCAAATTGTAGATCAGGATGTTTTCTACAATTATAAACCAAATTTATAACTTTTGAAACGATATTGACCGAGCTGGAGTCATTTTCACTTCTTTCCAGAATGTCTTCTTTGCTTGGACAGACTACCAAGTGCAGCCATTACTTTACTGGTTTTACATAGTAATACTACACATAGTACTTTAACATACAGTAATAATGTTATACACAGTATTACTAAATACAGTACGCAGTAACACTAAATGCAGTACTGCAATATACAGTTTAAAGGTCGGTGCATAGAATGATTGAATAGTCGACTACATAGAGCAAGTTTGCGAACCAATTTATAGATATCAGATGTGCAACGTGCGGTTAACCGGTTAACGGTGAACCCACCGCTGCCACCATCTGCAAAGGGAATTTCAGTCACAAACGATGCACCGTACACTGCAGTGCAGTTGACCGCTCCAATAAGTTATGCGTCTATGCTGGGCTAATGACCGACCAGTCATGGCCCTACACAACTACCTTTGGCCACTGCATTCGATTGCGGTGTGGCCCGCTTGCCGGCCACTTTTCAAATGAACTGAATTCCGCTGTGCTGATCTGAGTTCTCATCAGTGGTAGGGGGAGGGGAAATCAGGGATCTCATTTTGGGAAGGTTGTGCTATACTAGGATGCTTTGTATTGTCTGTTAAAATGATATTTATCTATTTGTTATTTATTTAGTGTATGGCTGTTAGTAGTGGGGATACCCAAGGGTTGTTCCACTTTGCCAGCATATAACCTCATTTTCTCTAGATGGAAAACCATGCTTATAGTTCTATTTATTTAAATATTGATTATGAGATGAGAATTTTGGTTATCAATAAGAATAGACAGAATTATCAATACTTTTTCTGAGGGTGATGCCCGAATGGGCTCCCAGGCCTCTGCGTGGGTGATGAGAGGGGTAATAATGAGAGATAACGACTAATTTTCAGGCAGTCAGGGCCGTATTGCTTCATGCTTCCATCATCATTCATCAGTTGGATATTTTCCACAGATATGTATTGTACTTTTGTAATGAAACAATAGAATGTTCCTCACATAGAGGTGGAATATTATCTTTGATATTAAATTGTTAAATCTGTGTTTATTTTATTTTTTGTTTGTTGATTGATGACTTCTGTATTATAATAAAATTGATGGTGATATTGTGAAATAACTCCATAATAACAGAACGAGAATATTTTCTAAAAAAAATTTTATAATAAATAAGTGAAAGTCGACAATACCCTTGTTTTCTTATTCTAATGAACTAGATTTTTGGTCTTTTCAACTACCATAATGAGAATGTAGTCTTTGATTTTTAGTATGAATAAACCTGTCTCTTGCTTACATAATTATCCAGCATGATATCAAATCTCGTCTGAATTTCCTACTCAAAACAGATAGGTTACTTTCCGAATGAGCTGCCATTCGCTGTCATGACAGGAGATAAATACAGTGGGCGTACCCCGCTGCTGGAGAAATTTGAGACTGGAAGAATGTTCATTTCAGTCATTTCGTCATCCGGTATAGCATAGCATCACAGATATTATTATGTTGATAGTGTCTACCACCGTATCACCACCGAATTACTCCTAGCCTCATGGTTCACTTTGGTCTCCAAAGATCAACGATCTTAATTGGAGCGCTGGGCTGATGATACCCAGAGCTTGTTATTAAGATATTCAATGGCTCCCCTCTGAAAAACAGCTTCCTAATAGCTTCTGCCTACACCTGAAGGCATAAATCCCATCTTCTCAAACCCAGGAGGAACTCTATCAACAATTTTATCATCTCATAATTATTTTTTAGATGCGAAATTATACTGAACACAGTCAAGATGTCGTTCATTCTTTCCTGATTAGACATCCTTAGTAGATGAAGAGTGGTTTATGATAAACTAGGGAAGTACCAGGTAGCCTTATGATTATGATTATGGCCACTGTTGAGTAAAATATGCGAATGAATGAGTATTTCAGCTGGAGGGTCTAATATTGTACGGAAATCAGATTTCATACATAATTAATAAGATGTAGATTTGAGAACATCTACATGCTTAGCTCATCATACTTCCAAGGACAGCTTCAAAGCAGAATAATTTAGTGTTGTGTAAGTAGCTCATTGTATTTTATAATTCACTACCTGACCACTATGCTACTAATCAATCCATATTGATTTAGAGTCATTTCAAAGAACCATTGTTATTTCATTCAGGAATGGGGGAAATTCAGGAGTAGAGATTTTGTGAATTTTTATAAAAAAAATTATTAGCTCATGGACCTTGAAAAGTTGAAAAATAGAAGAAATTGAATATGTTTACCTCACATACTCAGTAAACTTGAAAACTAGAAGTAAGGAATTTAACAAAATAGGTTTTGAGATGTACTTACACATTCTCTACCTTGATAAAAACTATAATTGAATCTTACCGTGATTGACCTTCATACTGTCATTGAACGCAGAATTCTCTAAAATTATTGCTAGTTTAAAAAAATCAGATAATTATTCTCAAACCGTATTAACAATCAGTTTTCCATCAACAGTGATCATTGTCTTAGTGTAAGGTGAGTATAAAAATATAGAAAAGGTTTCCCTCATGAGAAAACTGCCCAGTCACCTCTACAAATCAATAAGAGATTAAGAAAAGTTTCCAGTTATTATTATATTGTTAACCTGTATACAGGGTGTTCGCGAGAGCAGCACCCTCTTCTGTCAGTTGAAGACACTCTCAATCTTTCCTTTTCTCTTTTCATGATCATGATGATGATGATGATCACCATCGTCATCATTCCATATCTTCTATTCCTTTTCCTCTCACCGATAAGTTTAAGACACTTTCAATCTTTTTCTTTTCTTCTTCTTTTATCATCTTTTTATCTCCTTCATCCCTTTCCTTTTCACCAATTTCATCCCCACATCCCTTCATCTCATGTCTGTCTGCACAAGATGTTGTAGACCCTGTTCAGACAGACACTGTAGGCGTTTGTACTGTGCACATTTGGAAATATAGGATCAGGTATGTCCTTAGCGTTGGATGCTGTTTGTTGAAAGGTGGGAGGGGAAGGGGAAGGGGTGATGTTGAGGATGCTCGAGTCAATTTGTCGGCTCCATTAAATCTAAGAAAGGACAGCTCCAATTGCATTTGGCCGGCCAGCCGGCAATTCGCGCCACACAACAAAAGACTGCAAGACAAGATTGCTTTCTTTTTCTTCTTCTTTTCCTCCTTCACCTTCTTCTTCTTCTTCTTCTTCTTCTTCTTCTTCTTCTTCTTCTTCTTCTTCTTCTTCTTCTTCTTCTTCTTCTTCTTCTTCTTCTTCTTCTTCTTCTTCTTCTTCTTAATTTTTATTACAATTCCTTACGACCTTACAACTCTCATAATATTTCTCATTCGCTCATTTATCTTCGAAAATTCTTGTAAAGAATAATAAAATTTAGTATTCGAGAAAGAATTAATAAGGCAATATTGGAATAGGTATCAAAATTGTATAATTGATAACAGTGTGAAATGTTTCAAATAACTCAATTACCTATAGTTGAGATGGACAAAAGCGCAACTCACTTTTAAAAACATTTATTAAATGAATAAAACACGTACATTGTGACAGAATGACTTTTGGTTACGGAATGACACGAGAAATAATCTGACAGAGGTTTAAATACTACTACTAAGTGCTTACTCTACAGTTCCTAAATCTATTGCTCTATGTATATATAACTTATGATATAAGTGATTACGTATTTTTGGGACTAAGTTATATACAGAGAGATCGAAAAGTCGCACACATCGATACGCTACAGTGCTATCTCTATTAGATACAGTCTGTCCAAGCAAAGAAGACCCTTTGGCAAGATGAGTGAATGACTCACGCTCGGTCAATGTTGGTTCAAAAATTATCAATTTGATCTCAAATTGTAGGAAACAACTCGATCTACCATTTAGACCACATTTTTAATTCTTGAATACATATTGATGAAGCTGGAGTCATTTTCCCATCTTGCCAAAGGGTCTTCTTTGCTTGGACAAACTATACCATTGTAGCGAATTCATGTGCGTGACTTTTCGATCTCTCTGTAGCTTTTTGCATATTAACTCAAATCATTAATGATTAATTTAGAAATGAAAAAAATGGTTAACAATAGATTGCTAATGACAAGAATTGAATTCGTTGGAAAACTTTATTCCCCTCATTGAGAATAGAATTCTTGCAAACCGTAGTATCCCAGTCGTGGTTTCTTCCAAACCATAGCATTATCGCATCGGAAAAACATCCAACCAACAATTCATCGAATTCCCATCACCGATAAGGAAAGTATCCGATTGGCTGAAAAAACAGAGCGAGCTATTCCTAAGCCAGGCATTGTAACGGGCCGGAAGTATCAGCTCTTGTTTCCTGATAAAGATTCGTTAGCCGGGTTACTTAGTAAATTACCGCGCAAATAAGAAGAAAGCAGCTCCGGGGAGACAATGACACAGCGGAGAACAATCCTCAGTTAGACTACTCTTTGTATAGTCTGTCCAAGCAAAGAAGACATTCTGGCAAGATGGAAAAATGACACCAGCTCGGTGAATATTAATTCAAAAATTATCAATTTGGTCTCCAATTGTAGAGCAGAAAGTTTCCTACTATTTAAGACCAAATTTATAATTTTTTAATCAATTTTGATCGAGCTAGAGTCATTTCCCCATCTTGCCAGAATGTCTTCTTCGCTTGTACAGACTATTTCAACTTCCATTCCAGCCATTATATCATTAACTAATCAAGGAAAGTGAAGCGTAATGATGAACTTTACAAAAGCTGTCGCTTTGATGGCTGAATCATTTTATTGTGATTCTTGTCCAACTTTAAACAATTTCGTTAATTAGAACGATTCTTGGAAGGCTACCAACGGAAAGGGTGGATGGAACTAGAGACCACACAATTCAATTACAAAACATTTGTATTATGTGGTCGATGGAAAGATGGTTATCTATTTTCAAGGAATGGATAGAACAAGCGACCACACAATTCAAAATCGTTAAATTTGTATTATGTGGTGAGAGGATATACTTAGTGACAAGTATAACAGAGGCATTGGGACATTATTTCTCTTTAATCAGTTGAAGATTCCTCATTCCTTTTGAGAGATATTTTCAATAGGGAGATTGACAGAAGCAATAATTATTTTTATAATAATAATGCAGTTTAAAATAATTGACAAAATATATCAAATACCCTTTTTTAAACTTTAAAAGTATTATTTTTACACATACGTGTTTCAAGCTTAACCCCATTTTCCATGTGAATAGAATAATACTCACATAAAAACTCACATTGAAAATGGGCTCAAGCTTGAAACATGTCTCTGTAAAAATAATACTTTTAAAGTTTTAAAAAAGGGTATTTGATTTATTTCATTCTATCTAACAATAATGCAGATACGTACAATACAATAAATAATACATATATAGGCATAGTTTGTATATAGGTTTACAATAAGAGAGATAAACAATAATTACTTACAAGAGAATTGAGATAGCAATATTCCTCGATCAATAGCATTTCAGAAAATAATTAAATTGTACAAGTTACTTAATTGAATAATTATGGTAATATTGATGGGTGAAAGCTGAAATAAAATAATGGAAAGAGAGTGACTGAGGCTGACATAATTATTGAAATTTGACCCATAAATTATGGGCTACAAGAATATTCAAGATGGAATTAACTACGCAACATATTACAATGGATGACATGACACCTATAACTTATAAATTATAGCTGACGCCTAATAATTTATTTTCAATTCATTAAAACTCATTTAATTTAAGAGTAATTATTGAGTTCTTCGAGAGTGTAAAAATATAATTTACATTAATTTCTATTCTAATTTTTTTGTAGTCTTCTCATGATATTAAGGATCCTTCGTTAGTAATAGAAGGGTTGAAAATGATGACGACTACTTTCCAGTCAGGACACCAACTTTTTAAAGGTCTCCGTAACACTTTTGTAAAATTTAATCTTTAAAATGAAATTTACGATATCTGAAGGGAAGAATTTAGTGCATAAGATTCACCGATGTCAAAAAAATTTCCTAACTTCAATACACAGTAGCACGAGATCAATGGAAATCATCCAAAATCAATCCCAATTCTTACAAACTCCATTACAATAGCATGAAATCAATGCAAATCATCCAATCTCAGTTCTGTACCAACCAACAGACGCCAAATACATTTTGGTCTGTCTGTGGAGTCCATCATTGTCTTCTGTCCATTGTACTCGGGGCTTAATGCAATTCGGCCTCAGTGGAGACAATTTCGATTGTAGGCCATGTAGATCAGAAGCCGCTATTGATGAAGGCATCTCTTTGAGGATTGATTGCTAATAGGTTGGCCAATGTACATTGGTTGGCTAGTGCACCTCTCAAATCCAAAGCTAAAGGCGCCAGCATCAGATGGACAGTAAGTCAGTGGAAGCCTGTTTATAACCCACTGTGTGTTCTCCAAGGCCTGTGGCGGACCGTTGGAGGCTTACAGGACAGAAGTGAAGCCTTTGCGTCTCCGGGACAAACGCTGCGCCCACTAATCTCAGGAAGCAGGTAATTATATTGAATGCTGGCTTCTCTGTACGATGATGTACTGTATTGATGTTGGTTCCTCGTATGGATCGTGATTACCATGAGATTGACATCTGTAACAATGAAATTTACTTCATATCTTTGTATATTTTTCAAATATAGTAGTGCGAGTAGTGCCTGTTCTGCATGAAAAACCAGGGGCGAATCCAGGAATTAATTTCGGTAGGGGATAAGAAAAAATCAGAGGGGAACCAGAAACCCCTCCACCAAGGGGGCATTTTTGTTCCTGCCTTGAAATATCCATAGTGACCTATGTATTTATAATGGCCTTCTCTAAACAAACATTATCATATCATGATCAAATATTGTTGATCGAATTGTTTATCAAATATTGTTGATCAAATCGTTGATCAAATTGCTGATCAAATATTGTTGATCGAATTGTTGATCAAATATTGTTGATCGAATTTTTGATCAAATATTGTTGATTGAATTGTTGATCAAATTTTTGAACAATTATTTTTGATCAACAATTTGATCAACCATATTCGATCAAAAATTTGATCAACAATATTTGATCAAAAATTTGATCAACAATATTTGATCAACAACTTGATCAACAATATTTGATCAACAATTTGTTGACAACAATTGTTGATCAAATATTGTTGATCAAGTTGTTAATCAAATATTGTTGATCGAATTGTTGATCAAATATTGTTGATCAAATTGTTGATCAATTGTTGAAAAATAGTTAAATAATGAAAAATTAATTCATAAATTATTGTAGAGTAATCGATTTTAACACGAGCTTTTGGTCTCTTGTGGGTGCTGTAAATTGAGAAAATTGTTGAATTGAACATGTTGCACCAATCTTCAACATTTAATCAGGGAGAATATTCTTGTTGCATTCATTTAAACAAGAAATGAAATATTTGGGCTTGCGATGCTTGGTCTCAGTTTCATTCAATTTCCTTCTCCAAAGGGATTCCCCGTAAGAGGGAAAATTTTTTCAAAAAAGCACCATAAAACTATATTTTTAGAAGTTGTTATTAAACATTTTTGCAACTCCTTTAAAGAGAATTCTATTTAGTGTAGGATAGGTCCCAATTTGGGGGGGGGGATATATCTGAGGGGATATCCCCCCCCTGGGTTCGCCCCTGTGAAAAACTGTCAAATAAATGGTGGAAAAATTCAGCTTGAAAACAAAATGATGTTTTAGAGCAAGTCCAATAGCAATCACAAACGTCAGAGCATTACAATTCCTATAATTAAAATTATCAATAAAATTGCAATGAAAATAAAACAAAATAAAAAACTATCTATAGTTATAATATCGTAGTATCTTAGTTACTCCTCTATAGTATCAAGGTACAGTATACCTGCTCTCTTAATAAGATAATAAGGTCAACTTCTATTAGTTGAATCATGTTTTATTAGTTGTACTTATAGTTAGTTTAGTAGTACCTAGTTTAGTATGTATAGTTGTTAGTTTAGTAGCATATTCTAGTGATAAGACCATTAATGAATAAAAGTGACACTATTCATTGTATGTATTGTACAATTTTATGAATAAAGAAATATGAAATGAAAAATGAGATGAAATAGACTACTGTTCATCGTTATTGACGTGCTTCTCCAAGGTGTTCAATTTCAATTTTTATGATTGCTCATTTCATCCAGTCCAGAATGAATCGGGAAACAAAACTGGGTTGAACAAAGAAGTACACATAAGTTCAAATGTACTTGTGAGGTCATTTAAATTGTTATTCAACTGTCATTTTTACAACGTTTCATGTTCTACTGTGGTTATGAAAGTTTCTCAATTTATTAGTAGCCTATAGACAATATAACAATTTGACACCTTGTAAAATGACTTACTTTCATAAGGGAAGGGAAGTTATCTCCGCCAATAAGACGTATTGATTGATAGATATCATCATCAATGTTGATTGAATTAAGCTCTAAATACTTATTATGATGCATGAAAGCAAGTAATTTGTGGCCTGACTTAGCGCTTATTCTCGCTGATTGATAGTCTATTTAAATTCATGTAGAATATCAACATTCCAAAATGAAAGTTATTTGAATGTGAGAGATTGTTTCACTCCTATTGTTAAATGCTTCCGCAGTTCACAGTGGACCTGGATGCCATAAGAACGCTTTCCATTGAAACTTCAAAATATCGGCTGATGTCGGAAGCCATTGGAAATGGAGAGAGACCTGTTTTCATTCAGGAATCTAGACTGAGAGATTGGAGACTCGGATAGGGGCTACTCAAAGGGAGTTTTGTTTTGTTTGCTTTCTGTTCGCCATCATTTAATTGTAACAGTCGGATTGTTTCTGGGAAGGATTAAAAAGCCTTTGAATTTCGCGCAGAAGTACGTCGTCCAAATTGCCTCAGCTTGTTTCTGCAACTTAATTTGAGTGAACTTAATTTCGAACAATTCTCCTTGATCTAGACCCTCTTACAATGGAGAGAGAACAAGAGCTGCTTGTTGAGACTTATTACTGCGATGAGTTTTCTGCTTGTCCACTGTGCCCAAAAACTCTAATCAAAAGGCAGTACTCAACGATGGAAACACTCTAACATCTAATTTCGAAATTCAAGAGAGCTATTGTTATGCTCCCATATCACACTGGACTGTAGAGTGCTCATTTCATAATTAACATTTGATTGGAATCAAGTTGTTGGGATACTAGGAGGTTGTTTATTATTTCCGCTCCCCACTGTTTCAACTTGTGTTTTGATGCTCAGAATAAATTTTAATTTTCTAACATAAAAGGCGAATTCCTATGAAAAATCTTAACTGCGGGCCGGTATTACATGGTAATAGTTCTATGACACATAAAAAGGGGTGAAAATATGATATCCTGATAACCACGTTATTTCATTCATGATCTTCTTATCAATGACATAGAAATATTACCGTGCAGCCTAATACCGGCCGAAAGTATTGTTATAGCCTAAATGAAAAGACAAAATGCTGTCAAACCACTGATTTATTAGAACATTTTCTGATAAATCAGTGGTTTGACAACATCTTGTCTTTTTATTTATTATGGATAACTACCACAATATCAACTTCACAACTACTCAAAGGGTGAAAATATTATTATTACTCATGAACGAACATAATCAATTTTTGGAGCTTTCCTCTTTCCCAACTCGATATTTCCATTGATTTTTCATAAGTTGTCTAAAATTTGTCATTATTTAAGAATTTCCTATTTTTAATTGGTATTAGTATACTATACGTCAATTTCAAATTATCATAAAAATGCTACTCTTCTGTTTAAACATGATGATTTTCAAGCTCATCACTGAACAATGAAGTACTGTCACTTGGATGTATGTTGGAGAGCATTCATAGTGTTTATAAGATGCGATGAAAATGGAGATATCACTACAATTGATATCCACGAATAAGCTGTAATCAAACACGAAAGAATAAATGGAAGTGAGCATAAGATTTAATGAGAGTAATTCTCATCTCCATCTTTAAACAGACTGCGAATGCTGTCCATAAAATTTCATTGATATGATATGAATTCCACAATTTTTAAATAATATTAGTTCTCACTTGTATTCAATAGTTAGTCTGTCTAAGATTGCACAATTCGTATGAAAGTTCATTGATATGATACAAATTCCACAATTTTCAAATGATATCAGTTCTCATTTGTATTCAATAGTTAGTATGTGTAGAATTACACAATAAGTAATAATGAGTCGACATCAAACTTAACTAGCAATGTAATTTGTTACGTGAGTTCAACATTACTATTAGAATCGGGAAATCCCTGTAGAACCGTCTAGAGTCATTATGAAAGAGATTGCTTCACGTGAACTATTCCCTGTTAGTTTTTCTAATTCAACTGCCAAAAAGAACGTTCAAAGAGAACAATTTCGCTACTCTAGAATCATACTGTCTGAATTTCAGTTGGTCCTAAACAGGAAGGGAAGCTGCAAAAGATACTTGGCTACTTTTCAGTGGTCTGTCCCAACCGAAGAAGACATTCTGGCAAGATGGGAAATGACTCCAGCTAGGTCAATATTGGTTCAAAAATTATAAATTTGGTTTTAAATTGTAGGAAACATTCTGATCTACAATTTGAGTTCAAATTAATAAATTTTGAACCAATATTGACCGAGCTGTAGTTATTTTCCCGTCTTGCCAAAATGTCTTCTTTGCTTGGACAGACTATAGTTGTAAGCCTTCCCAATTGGTATTGTCAGACTTGTAATGGGTAAGAATTCAGCTCGACTCCACGTAATTTGTGACTAGCTGAAAAATCACTTCTGTGTAATTATTGCCGTTAAAGCTTGATCATTAGAGCTTGACTGATTGAACGCTGTGAAAATGGATTTGCGTTTTTTCGACCGTCCAACAATCCTCATCGCATAGCAATGAACTTACTCGCATAGTTTTCTCCACGAATTACCGTTACCAAAAAATAGGCGTAACTACTTAGCTATCAGAACAGAATAGAATTAGAAAAAGATACAACGAGTGAATAAACAAAGTCAACTTATTCAGCCGAATCATGCTCTAATCACATAATCACCAGCTCGAAAACTAATTACCAGCGTTGTTCTTTCGAATTGACCACCGAAGGCATCCAAACGTTAATTACGCCCGCTTTTTGGTGTAGTCTGTCCAAGCAAAGAAGGCCCTCTGGCAAGATTGGAAAATGACTCTAGCTCGATCAATATTGGTTCAAAAATTATCAATTTGTGCTTCAATTGTAGAGCAGAATGTTTTCTACAATTTGAAACCAAATTTATAATCTTTGAACCAATATTGACCGAGCTGGAGTCATTTTCCCTTCTTGCCAGAGAGTCTTCTTTGCTTGGACTGATTAAAGCGAGTAGCCAGATGGCCGGCCATTATTGTTTACTTATCATGCTTGAAACGCAATGGAGAGGATGAACGCAAATAAATAAATAATCTGAGTGCGGGGGCCGATACAATTGTTTGATGCGCTCTCTTGCGGTAGAGTGTGTGATTATATTATCGGGTCAGTTGACTGAAAATTCGATTGAGCATTGATGAACCGATGAAGTAGGAAGAAAGAAGGTCATTTCATTCGGGGAAGAAGAGGATGATATAGGTATAGATGGTCGAATAAATCTGATTAAGAAAAGAAAGACGATCAGGATGGTTCATGTCTGAAGTAATGATATTCTTTAATCATTATTATTTGTTCACCACAATGTGTTTTTACACGTGAATATAGAATAGAATAGAATAGAATAGAATAGAATAGAATAGAATAGAATAGAATAGAATAGAATAGAATAGAATAGAATAGAATATAGAATAGAAAGAATAGAATAGAATAGAATAGAATAGAATAGAATAGAATAGAATAGAATGAATAGAATAGAATAGAATAGAATAGAATAGAATAGAATAGAATAGAATAGAATAGAATAGAATAGAATAGAATAGAATAGAATAGAATAGAATAGAATAGAATAGAATAGAATAGAATAGAATAGAATAGAATAGAATAGAATAGAATAGAATAGAATAGAATAGAATAGAATAGAATAGAATAGAATAGAATAGAATAGAATAGAATAGAATAGAATAGAATGACTTCTTTATTTTAATGACGTGGCGAAGTTTGGACAGCAATGTCCACTCTACCACTTAGCCACGAATATCAAATAATGATGATTCAAACACAGGAATAAATAATAATTAACTATTCATAAAGAATTTCATGATTATAATATAATATTTGTCATTGAAGTCATCAAAGGTCGATTCTTATCATAAAGTAAGTAGTTTTTCAGTAAGTGTGAAAAATGCTCTGTTAGTGTAAATCAATCTGATCATCTATCATGATTCATGAAACAAAAATTCAATTATTATGTCTACAATACAATACAATATTTATATTTATCTTTGACTTGAGAATTCTCTATACAGGCGGGTTCATATTGGCGAGACATTTGTCTTCTGAAGCCTACTTTACTGATGTGAAATAGCTATTGTATATTTTGATCCATCATCTAGGCATAGGCGAATAAGAATGCTAATTGACAACATCAGCTGTTGGAGCGCACAAGAAGCAGTCTTCAAACAATTGGCATTGTATAAACCCAGCATGATCATCAGTACAGTGTTAATAAATAATAAATATTTTTCGTCTTCCAATATATGGCTATAATGAATCAAATCCAACAGATGAAGTGCTAGTAGACTACTAGTAGAATTATTGAAATGTCAGCATTCACAACAATAATTACAGCGAAGGGTGAGCAATGGTTACTAAATATAACAAAATAATCACTAAATTCACACCATCCACTTTTTGTTCCGTCAAGTCGCATGGTTACCGGAGGTTGAATGGGAAGTCTGAATATGATTTATCGATATCAGAGTCAGGAGACCCGAAACAAGTCTTCGCAAGGCGCTCCGTCACCGTTTTTCATTCGTTTCATGAATAATTTTCGCACGACCCCAACCTGCCCGTGACTTTCTTTATAAACATTCGCGATTGAAAGGCAGCAATCGATTGATATGGGGATATTGGATAGGCTTCTCAATGTAAACACCAATTCGGTTGAATTATACGCCACTCAATTTCAAATTGTTGACAACGCTTGCTTTTCACTGGAGAATTGAAATACGAATCACATTCGCAAATCATCAGCACGAGGCATAAATATAGTCTGTCCAAGCAAAGAAGACATTCTGGCAAGATGGGGTGAATACTCAAGCTCGGTCAATATTGGTTCAATAATTGGAAATTTGGTCTCAAATTGTAGTAAACATTCTGGTATCCAATTTGTGACCAAATTTATAATTTTTGACATGAGTAATTTTCCCATCTTGCCAGAATGTCTTCTTAGCTTGGACATACTATATATACGCTGCAAAAGGCTGCTGCTGGAGACAGATTACATTCCCTGGAGAAATTCGGTGTACGTCTTTTCAAATATAAATGGTTTTCACAGGTTGAAAACATTTGACGATGCAAGATCGAGCTTGAGATGTCTTCAAGAATTCACTTTCCTTAAGGTTTATTTCTCAACCTTACAAATATTGTTTCCTTTTTGAATTGAGACAATTCATCAAATCTGGAGTGTTTAATATTTCAATATTATGTTTAAATGTAATAATAGATGTATTTAATATTTCAATATTATGTTTAAATGTGATAATAGATGTATATAATCACCTCATTCATTAATTTATTGCGTTTATTCAACACAACTTCATCTGAGAAAACAATGTGAAATCATTTAAAAATACCACGAAACCAGCAAAATTGAACAATTTTCTTTCAATATTCCTTTATTCTTTATTCTTTCTTTACAATTGCGACTTGGTTTCCAAGTATTTTAAGCAAAGGATGAATGAGTGATGATGAATGATGATGATGAAGGTTTAAGATGTAGGTTATATGTCTATCCACAATGTCCACTTTCACTATTCTCACAAATTTCAACTCACAAGAATAAAAAACCATGATTTATTAATTTAAAATTTGAAAAGTTGGTAAATGATTCAAAACAGCATCGAAAATATCTAAAATGATTTGAAATTATCAATTCTCATTAAAAATTTTGAAGCCAAAAAATAGTTAACAAACTTTAAGCCTCCTCTTTCTTGGCTTCTACTATTGAATAGTTGAAGTTTTGACGAAAAGGGGATCTGACTCCCCTGTAGTGATTCCGTTCCCAGGGTGATAAACAATAGAAAAATTTCAAGAAGTCCAGTTTTGTAGTTGTCTTGAATAAGTAGACTTGCAAGTGAATTCCACGATTGAAGTTTCAGATTGTCTACGAAAATATCACTGCTATTATGAAATGTACTTGACATGAAAATTGACTTGAATACAAAATAGAAAATCTAAAAAATCATTCACTTCTGATAGAAATGTTGATAATTAAAAATGTGAAATAATTCAAGTGGAAGAACTACTTGTAATAATATACCAATGTCAAATCCAAATTAACATGACCCTTTCTAATAAAACATGCGTTCATGGGCCTACGGAAATAAATTTAATATTCCACTCACGTGTAACTGAAGGCTACAAACCATGGACTAAGTATTATACACATACAGGTCTACTAACATATCTACGCTAAAAACAAGCTGAGATAGCCATTCGAGCATACATTTAGTTTTGATGTGAGCTTGTTGTATCAACGACAACGAGCGCCTTCAGATCTAAACATGAAATCCATTAATTTATTCTCACCATGGGGCGCCAATCACGACAAGAGTGAAATGAAACAATTCTAGAAAAAATGTTGATCTGTTGACTGGTTGCTGGCAGACTGATTCAATAAGAGTGTAAATACTGAGGAATTGAACAAGAAGTCCTATACTGTAACAAGAGGTTGAAAAGTGATATTCTTCAAATGTGTCACATCACAGGGGTCATTCATCCCTATTTTTTGTAGAAAATTGGATCAAATACTATTCCATAATACAGGATTTTCTATGATTCGCTCGCTTCTCAGAGCACTTTTACTCTAAAACGCATAAAGAGATATCATGTACAAGATAACAAATATTATTTGCGTTTTAATTGAAATTTAAAATTAATAAGTGAAAATTAATATTTAAGATAATACGAGTATTATTTATATTTTCGGTTCTTTTTCACTTTTATATAACAACCTTCCAACAAGCTTCGGAAGTCGAAATTTGTGTTTAATTTAAGTTTCAAGTGTGGAAACTTCTATATTAAAGGGAAACCTTTATTTTTATAATGATACAATGAAAATTGGGAAGAAGATGAGTTTTGGACTCCCATGTTATATCCTATTATATTTCAATTTCGAAGATAAATGATGATAAAATTGTTCCCAAATTGTGACAAGCTTCTTAAAAATTAATATTTTTGACCTTTATATTGCTAAAAAGCTAAAAAGTTTTGAGAATTTGGCAGCCATCTCTATATATAGAAGCGAAATGGCACTGATTCATTCATTCATTCATCACCAGAACTAAACATCCACTGGACCGAATGCGTTCAAATTTGGCAGGCATGTTCAGTTGGACGTTTAGACGCGCGCTAAGAACGGATTTTGAAAACTTTTCAGGGATATGCTAAATATTTGAGTTTTTCTATAGTTTTTCGGCGTTTTCTTAATTTTTTTCGAGAACCAATCGGTAGAAAATGTTGATATTCGGTGGGCAGGTTCAGATAAGGTCTAGAAATGTTGTATAAGATTTTTTTAAATCAATTCAAGATTACGCCAGTAATCAGGTTTTCAAAATTGTAGATGTATTGCGGGTTGCATATCTTCCGCCTCGATACGACCAATAATACAATCCTAATTGTAAATTCAATGGTTCAGCGAGATTATAGGTGAACTAATTTGGAAGATATTTAATCAAGTTTCAAACTATGTCCGATATATACTTCCCAAGGTCACGCTCGATATTAGCGTTTTACTAATTTTCGGAATTTTCAGAGTTTTTCTTAGATTTTTCGTGAACAAATTGGCAGAAAATGTTGAAATTAGGTAAACAGGTCCAGATTAGGTCTAGAAATTCTGTGTTCAATAAATCTCGAATCCCTTCTGAACGGAATTTGCAGGCGAGCGAAGCGAGCCTGTTTGTCTCAGCTTACACTGACAGAGGTTTAGCAGGCGAGCGAAGCGAGCCTGTTTGACTCCACTACACCGATACCGGGGGTCCAGGGCGGAGCCCCCTGGCTAGGCGGAGAAGCGACGAAGTGAGCCTGGCGGCTAGTTTACTATATCACGATTATACTGTTACATCCTTTTCCATCGCAATATTTTGATAACTTGATTGTGAATCTATTATTTTTCTACTTCAGCAATCCATCAAAATTACTTGTTTTTTTTTTTGTAAATCTATATCTATAAAAGCGAAAAGGCACTGACTGGCTGACTGATTCATTCATTCATTCATCACCAGAACTAAAAATCCACTGAACCGAATGCGTTCAAATTTGGCAGGCATGTTCAGTTGGACGTTTAGACGCGCGCTATGAACGGATTTTAGAAACTTTCCAGAAATACGCAAAATATTAAAGTTTTTCAGAGTTTTCTCAATTTTTCCGAGAACCAATCGGTGAAAAATGTTGATATTTGGTAGGCAGGTTCAGATAAGGTCTAGAAATGTTGTGTTGAAATATTTTTGAATTGCGTTCAAGATTACGCCACTTATATTTTTTAAAGAGTAGATGTATTGTGGGTTGCATATCTTCCGCCTTCATACGACCAATTCTTACTGTAAATTCAATGGTTCAGCGAGATTATAGATGAACTAATTTGGAAGATATTGAATCAAGTTTTAAACTATGTCCAATATACTTCCCAAGGTTACGCTCAATATTAGCGTTTTACTATTTTTCGGAATTTTCTTGGATTTTTCGAGAATAAATAGGTAGTTCTACTTCAGCAATTCATCAAAATTACTTGTTTTTTGTAAATCAGTGAATAAATTTAAGAAAGTTGAAAGTTCAATCTATTGGAGATATCCAAAATCAACAGAATAAATATGGTTATAAGATTTTAAATATAGTTTTTTCTATACAATGTACTTTAGAATTCTACAGGTTGAAGATTACCATAAGATCTTAAGAACATAATTATATCGTCATCCATAATAACATAAGATCTTACTAATAAAGATGGTTGTATGATTGCTTATCACGGATTTATATCAAAGACACAGTATTACAAATTTAATATAAAAATTATAACCTATATATCTGTTTAACACTATATAACTACTGTATAACACTATCACTTTCTTGTATGGTTGACTAATTGCCTCTAACCAAGCTCGAGTATCAGAGCTCCTCTGCGCCTCCAGGGTTTGGAGTAAACAATTGAAGACTCGACGTAAGTAATGGAGCGAATTGACGGATAGATCTCCCAAATGACGTAGCAAGAGCTTTATCTCAGCGAATCGCGGTTGTTTATAAAACAAACGGAACCGGCGTTGTTATAAGATTGATAGAACGTCTCTCTTGAGCAAACCTAAGCTATCTTTCTTATAGTCTGTCCAAGCGAAGAAGACATTCTGGCAAGATGAGAAAACGACTCCACCGCGGTCAATATTTGTTCAAAAATTATTAATTTGGTCTCAAATTATAGAGTACATTCTGCTCTACAATTTGAGATAAAATTTATAATTTTTTAACAAATATTAACCGAGCTGAAGTCATTTTTCCATCTTGCCAGAATGTCTTCTTTGCTTGGACAAACTTTGCCTCCAACCTCATCCTCCACAGAATAATCCTCCAGGTTTTAGGTGTGCGTTGCCATCTTGCAGATAAAACGCAACTTTCTCCTATTCCTACATATTCTTGTCTCGCTTAACCCTTTTGTTACTTATTTTCGTATATCACACTGCCCCCGACACTTTCTCTTTCAAAAAAGTGGCCTATTCAGCGATTCAGAAAACCATTGTTCCCGGCTTTTATGGGAACAATGACTGATATTTACTTTGAATTAGTAGGTCTCAGCTTTCGGTCGAATTGGCTTCATCAGTATAGATGAAACGCAAGTTGAAAGTTGATTTTAAAAAATGTCGTAGGCCCTATCTAAACTAATGAAAGAGAGTGGAAAGTGGGACATCTACTTTTAACAGTTTAAATTATTGATGTTGAATGTAATCTCAACATCTTTTTTATATGTTAGTAAAATGTAAATTTTTTAATTATCTTCAGTGCCAGTTGAAGTGGGAAGATGACATGAGAGAATAAATGATCAAGTAAACATACTGAGTCTGAAATATGACTGCGATGTGGAAATTTATATTGTACCATGCTAAATAGAGAGTTTTTTTTATCAATAGCTTGATGAAAATGAGTTGAAACCAACGTAGAAAACTATTGAGAAATCGCAATGTTTCTTATTCTATTTCTATTTGTTATGAATGTTTTGAGTTGGAACCAATAGCTACAATGTAGAATGAAAGGATCTGAGAAAGGTGTGATGGTGATGAAGAGGAATCAACTCTAGGTATAAAGAGAAGGAATTATCCCCACAACTAGAGATCTAAAGAAGGAGAGGGTAAGAAAGAGAAAAAATCATGGAGAATTTCAAATTCGTTCACTCTACGTATTTAGATTACAAAATATCGGCTTATATCCTGTAATATAAATCGTCGGCTTCTATTATGAAAATGAGAAATTAATCAAATTACACTTTTCACATTAGTAAACTAACGAAAAATTAAAGGAATTTATAAACGAACGGTAATATAGGTGAGTCACCGGAACTTCAGGGACCGATTCCACAATGGAAGGAAAAAGAAATCATACAAGAGAATGAAAATGGAAAAAGAGGAGAGAGTGAATAAAATATACAAAAAGGGAGGATAAAAATATAACATAGAGAAAGAAGAGAGAAGAATAAAGGAGGGAGAGGGTGGGACAGCGAAACAGGCAAAGAGAAAAGCTGAGGATTAGAAAGAGGAAAAGAAAGAGGATAATAAAGCATCAAAGACAAAGGGATGAGACAGAGATTGAGGCATTGGTACAGTCTGTCCAAGCAAAGAAGACATTCTGGCAAGATGAGAGAATGAATCCAGCTTGATCAATATTGGTTCAAAATTTATAACTTTGGTTTCAAATTGTAGATCATAATGTTTCCAAAAATTTGAGATCAGATTTATAATTTTTGAACCAATATTGACTCATTTTTCCATCTTGCCAGAATGTCTTCTTTGCTTGGACTTTAGTGATGTGGCAGGGGATGAAAAGCAAGCGCTGTCGCTTTTCTGACAGAGGGTTGAAAGCACTGGACGGACACGGAGCTGATGCCAGGGGGTCGAGTTCTGTCTGATAGGTAGCCAGTCGAAAGCGCTTTGTTTGTTTGTGCCCAGTTAGCCCGCAACAAAAGCCAGCAAGACGTTACGTTACGTCTGTCTGCCGACGTTACAATTCAGCTACCCTATTATGGTAATCTAAATGGATCGATGATAACTGATAAGTTGATATAAAGTTGATGATGGCTAAGAGATATATTCAAATAATTCAAAGCAATACCAAAAACTATGAGGTGAATTTAATTTGAATGTTGGTTAAGAAAAGTGAAGATTGCAATAATAATTATCCAATGACTAATCCTCAAAGTTAGGCCCACCCTGCACGAAAAGAGTCCATTGTCATTATATACAGAATTCTAGTACTTTGGGCCGTTTTTGACTTTGAGATGAATAGTCTCACTCCTGAGAGTAAGAAAGTTATTAGACCTTGTTGTGGACGGATAGGAAAATACTGAAAATTGAAACTGTCTTAGAATGAAGTTCATAAAAAGGCACAGTTTATCGTTCAAGTACCTCTCTAGATTATATTTTCTTTTCCAGCTTCGTTGAAAGGCTAAGTCTAGTCTTTCCATACTACTATTCCTCCTGTTATAAAAAATTGCAAGTTCATCATTGATAGCCTCTTGCCTACAGTAACTTGCCTTGATATTGTATGAAAATAGTATGATACCCATCCATTACAATAACATGTATTACCTTGTATATGGTTAGTACATGTCACAAAACATTCTTATAAAACAGTATTTTTCGCACCCAGTAGTAGTATGACTGGAATAACTGGAGAGATGATAAATCCCTCTCCTTATTACGAACTAGAGCAAGGAGCATGGTTGTTTTGTTGAAATATCTGAAACTAACAACAAACTAATAATTATAAAATTTTTTAGAAATAAATACAGTATCAGATTATAGAGTGTGGGAACAATAATATATCCTGTTTTTCTCTCTCAAGTAATTAATAAGTTATATGATTATATAATAATATAATGATAAGTTATATGTATACGAGTATGTTCAGATGAATTAATTAAATGATCGTTTTCTGAGGGTGAAGCTCACATGATCTCACAGGCTTGTGCGTGAGTAATGTTTTTTATTCCATTTCAGGTGCCGAAATCAATCAGCTACTATACAAAATTATCGAATAAGTTTTTTAATCCTTCTCGACCCAGGGTCAAAAAATAATATTATTGTGTTATTTTTATACCAGGTAATCAGTAACAAAATATCATTAATGAATATTATAATTATAACACTATGCAGAGTTTCAGGGGAGCCGAGTAACCCTTACCAAATCATAAAGCCTTACATAATTTACTCACAAAGTCTTAACTACAGATGCACGACTCGCCTAATCCCCGAACAAATTAGATGGGTTAGTTGTCGTGATATACACGGGCGAAATTATGAGAGACATGTCTTTAAATAAGCAAAACCCGAGGGTAAGAAGAACGTGAATAATGGAGATGAAGCAATGCATGTTGGAACATTCCCGCTATCTAGTGATAAGGAGATGCATTACACGAGGAAAAATACTACTTGTACAAAATGAGCTAGGAGGGTTGATGTATGTGGGGGGGGGACGAAGTTTTTCTGCAAAGAAAGTTGCATTAGTAGCTAAGCGTGCAGATTTCACGAAGGGCTAGTAGCGAGGGGGGGTAGTAAGTAGTTCCCCCCCATGAGGGTAGTAAGGAAAAGGGGTGTTGAACAGGTGGAATCTGAGTAGAGGATTGAGGCATCTTATAAACATGTCCGTGGAGAGTACAAAATCTCGCCATATAAATGGAAATCTGCCGAGGCTGGGGGAATTAGAAGTTTTTCCACCGGATTCCACCCTTGCAAAAGTTCAAATAACATCATTTTCAAAAGTCATCTTGTTTTTCACTAGGAGGACTTACTGTTGGTTTTTTTAATTGGCTGGCATTGGAAGCGGATAAATGTTTCAGTTCTGAAGAAGGTTTGTTTGTTTGTTTCTGAGGTTGATACCCAAACGAGCTCTTAGGCTTGTGTGTTGTTTATGTGCTGGAT
Source organism: Sogatella furcifera (assembly GCA_017141385.1). Classification (NCBI taxonomy): domain Eukaryota; kingdom Metazoa; phylum Arthropoda; class Insecta; order Hemiptera; family Delphacidae; genus Sogatella; species Sogatella furcifera. Next base: position 5,950,319 of record CM029547.1, on the reverse strand, counting down.
GTTGATGAGAATTGACGACTACTTTCTAGGTAGGCTGATTAAAAAAATACATAGAAATGTAATAATTTAAAATAATGGAACAATTTTTCCGTCTTGCCGGGGTGCCTTGTAACTCTTGGTTCGTTGCTTGGTCGGACTGTATACTGTTAGTATACGGACTATATGTATAGTGGAGTAAATATGAAACTGGCAACCAGCTAGCTGGTAGGTCCAGGCGCTTCATGGGCTGTTGAGCCATTGATAAACAAACAAACAATGGAACAATACGTGATTCATGAAAAAAAATTATATAATGATATACTTTAAATTGTGACAGGCTCCACAATACAATACAATCATATTGCAGTAGAACTTCTATAATTCGTATTAAAAGCTTAGTCCCTTGTAATAATTTTCCATAATTAATAGCTTCGATAATTCGTAATCTTCCCTGATTCTTACTAGAGCTTTGGTCCCATGAGCTACGAATTATCCACTGCATTATAATGCTTGTTAATCTTTTATAAAAAATTCATCTTCACAAGAAATTTTTCCCCGCTTTTAATTACGCCATGTTAACGTAGGCAAGCGCCTTGTAACAATTATCAATAAAATGTCTATTCCATCCTATTCTACACATAATATTACAATACAATCCGGCAATGCAATAGAGCACCACCCTTTGAACATCCCCATGAATGCCGGTGACCCAGTTGTGCTGTTGATCCGCATGGAGCGCTAGTGTGCCGCTCAGACAGACAATGGCATGCCATGGCATGGCTACGGTATGTGTCACCATGCATCATGCGCCTTGTTCAATGGCACGGCACACGTCAAATTCCAATCCGCACTGATTGCGCCTTCTCGAAACAATGTGGCTCTGTGTGCACACTCCCATTGGCTAGCGTGAATTCTAGTTTCAACGTCATCCCCCGACCACAATAATAATACTTTGGGACACACTAGCCTATCCCGTTCTATTATAGGATCACAGTCATAATACTTTGGCGTATGTGGGCCATTCTGTTGACCGGTTCTTTGTTGGTGAAGCATTGTTTCTCAATTCTCATTATCATTCCACATTGAGCCAATTATTTCTGATTTTAAATGGTGAAGATTCCAGTTGACAATGTACCATAGGAATTTGTAGGGTGAGTTGACGATGTAATTTTGTTATGTTATGTTATCATCCCCATGTAAGATCAATGATCATGCGATCTATATGTAGGTTGAGTTGACATTGTAATTTCATCAAGTTATGTTATCATCCCCAACATGTAAGATATTCAATATTCATTAGATCTATTAACTTTGGTTTGAAGTTACTATGGAAAGATTTCAAAGATAAAATACATTTTAATATTGTTAGAACTTGTTTATTGCAAAAATAAGTAATAACTGATTGAGAAAATTCGACAATTATTAAGAATCGTTAAAATTCATGAAAACATAAGATTAGAATTTGGACATCCCTCTCGAGTTCCGGTTGAATCATGGAATATAACATTAATGGTGTTTGAAATAACTCAAAAATCAAAATGTAAAATGAGTTTCAAATAGTTTTACAAGATGCAATCGAATCCAATTACAATGAATAACGTTGGATGAAGAAATGTAACTTATTATTCGAATATCTTCAAATTAATAAAAATCAAAATAGGGTGTCAATTCAAGTAGGGTGTAAAATAGTGATTCAAGTAAATGTTTTGTTTTGAAATTGTTGTAAATTCGTGCCCTACATATACTGTAAAATAAGGAAAATAAATTGAATTTGAATCCAGGCCCCACTTCCAAGTACAGGAAGACAGCGGTAGGCCCAACTCCAAGTAAATTAGCAGGCAATCGAAATTCTCTCAACGACCGCCTCTCTGTTTGCGACAAGCAGTGAACGACTTGAAGATAAGAACCTGTTAAAAATTCAGCTACTATTGAGAAACAAACCCTCTGTATCTGCTTCTATCGGGTGTAATCAAACTGTTGTGGGGAGAAGGAGGAAATTCTCCATCAGGATTTTCCTCTGTAAAATAAAAGAATCCAGCTTAGCGCGTTATAATCCGTGATGGTGGAGAAAAGAGGGGGGGAAAGGGAAGTATAAAAATTCAGAGCATCTTGTAGCGGGCACACCTATACAGTCACAGAGGTAATTTCCTGGATCCAGAACAATGGCTAGAGTCCACCTTATAATCCCTTCGGAAAGGGCTCCCTTGCTGCAGCCCTTCTTCTGAAAGGGCTCAACCGGGGGGATAAGGGTGAGTAGTCTCCCCTAATCCACCGTTCGTCCCTGATTAATACTCAGCCGCATGCACTGCAAATTGCTTTTCTCACGGTGCGAATGGATATAGCCGCACTAAATATTTTCTTTGCCTTTGTGGGAAAGTCGGGAAAGCCACTTTCCGTTTTATCAGATGAAACCGCTTACTATCGCCCCGCGGGAGATGTTCGCTGTTCGCCTACTTCCATTTTTAATAATGTTGTTATTCTTGCAACAATAATGGCCTCGTAAAAATGAGTTGCCGCTTTAATATCGGCCCGCAATTATTGAAGGTAAACAAATTCTTGTTGGCAGTAATGCTTCCCAACCGGTGCATTATATTCTCATACAGTATAGTTAAAACTTTTTAACGAAGATTGTGGTGGAGTAACACCAAATTAAACTTAGCCGAATATGGAGCAAGCAAGGAACAATATGAACTTTGGTTATATTGTACGAATACGAACTTGGGTCATATTGTACTTATATAAATTTCAGTCATATTGTACTTTTATGAACTTGGGTAATATTGTACTAAAATCAACTTGTGTTACATTGTACTTATATCGTAAATTATGACGTGCATGTTGTTGGAACTGTTATGATGAATAAATGAATGAATGAACTTCAATTTGATTAGAGAGTGGAGAAAAGAGTTGTACAAACATATAAGAAGATTAGTAGGCCTAAAATTTATTGAACTAGTAGAGCCAATAAATTGGAGATGAGGAAGAATGAATGAATGAAGATAAGATTCAATGAATTTAAATGAAAGTTAATGAATGGAGACAAGAATGAATTAATAAATATGAGAATGATTGGATAAAGACAGGATGAATGATCAATGAAGATTAGAATGAATAATGAATGAAGATAAGAATGAATTATCACCGCACAGTAGTCATCGCCACTTGTCTTAATTTTTACAAATTACAAAACTTACAGTACATAGTGATCTGTCGTTTCAGAATAGCTGATTAAACATTTCATTTCATATTTCTTTACTCATAAATTGTACAATTCATACAATTAATAGTGTCACTTTTATTGATATGGTCCTATCACTAAAATATGCTACTAAACTAACATCTGAACTACATAAATGAACTGAACATACATACTAAACTACTACTTAACTAAATATAAGTACAACTAATAAAATATGATTCAACTAATAGAAGCTGGCCTCATTTATTAAGACAGGTATTCCTCGATACTATAGAATGCTCTTTTTGTGAGTATCTTTCCAATTTTAGAAAGAATGAATGAATGAATGAATGAAAATGAGATAAAAGGATTGAAGATATGAATTATTAAATAGAGACAAGGATGATGAATGGAGATAAGACTGACTGAATGAATGAATGATTAATGAAGATAAGAATGAATTTCCGCCACACAATATCATCAAAATGGCACCAAAGAGTCTGAATATGAGTACTCGTTGAAACAAGTAGGCTACTATTGAAGAAATCTGATAACTTTGATATGAGTTCAATATTGAAGAAATATTTATGAAAGTCGATTCAGTTCACAGTCAACTTTATTTCCATTCTATTAATTCCACTTTTTCACAACTCTTTCCAGGTAAAGAAAGGAGGAAGCTCCTGAAGTCTTACCTATTCAGTATAGAAAGTATGTCTTACTTTCAAATACAGTAATATAATGACAAATAATAAGATTATTTGCTACCATCGACAGAGAACATTCCAACGTGGGTGATTATGTGATTTTCTCTGGGACGCCTTCCAATTTTTTGTTCCCATGATTTGTTAACCAAGGATTACACAGTGCAATCAGGTAAACTAACAAACTGAACACGACATGTTACATGTGCGTCACGAGATAGGACCTTGTTGTTATTAAAATTATAATCTCTGGCTGACAGGTACTTGGTTGAAGATTAGTTTCATAGAAAAAATATCTTTAAATGTGTAACGGAGATGGGAAGTTCTCAATTTGTTTATATACTCTACTGTTTCTTGAGATACATTCATCAATTCGAAAATGATCAGCGTTGCATGTATAGTTGATGACATGTTAGTTTGTTAATTTGTGTTGGATCTTTCATCCATTCGGCTTCCTGAATTAGAAAATTTGTTATTAAACAGTTCTCGAAGGTACTCATAATTGAGGATAGATTGCTACCGAGAAATGGTCAATTATATGAAAGCTGAAAATGATCTATTTTGAATTGTGATAATAATATTTTAAAGATGGAGAAGAACAAATTCCTGTTCGTCTCCCTCAATAACATTCCAAGAGGTCAATCTTTTTAAGAAACTCTACAAGTGTTCACTCTACACTCTAGAAATTATGTTTTCAAAAACACTACAACTCTGATCAATAAATCGTGGAGGCTACCTTAAATCGGATTATTATAGATGGGGCATGGCATGAGCGTTATAAATAACATTGCTATTCTACTAAATCAATTATTAAGATTCCATGTTATCGACTAATTATTTTTTCTTACCCAAGACAATCCATAATGTACCACAAATACAATTTTTATAACGGCGTTGTTTCTTCATCATTCAACATTGATGAATATTATTGGATTGTGGAGCTCTCTTACCCAGATACCCATTATTGGTTTAGAAAATTTGATTGATGTAAAAAAACAATAGTCTTGATTTAAATCTATATCTATAAAAGCGAAATGGCACTGACTGACTGACTGATTCATTCATTCATTCATCACCAGGACTAAAAATCCACTGAACCGAATGCGTTCAAATTTGGCAGGCATGTTCAGTTGGACGTTTAGACGCGCGCTAAGAACGGATTTTAGGAACTTTTCAAGGATACGCCAAATATTTAAGTTTTTCTATAGTTTTTCGGCGTTTTCTCACTTTTTTCGAGAACCAATCGGTAGAAAATGTTGATATTTGGAAGGTAGGTTCAGATAAGGTCTAGAAATGTTGTGTTAAGATATTTTTGAATTCCGTTCAAGATTACGCCAGTAATCAGGTTTTTCAAAATTGTAGATGTATTGCGGGTTGCATATCTTCCGCCTTGATACTACCAATCCTTACTGTAAATTCAATGGCTCAGCGAGATTATAGATAAACTAATTTGGAAGATATTGAATCAAGTTTCAAACTATGTCCGATATAGTTCCCAAGGTTACGCTCAATATCAGAGTTTTACTATTTTTCGGAATTTTCAGAGTTTTTCTTGGATTTTTCGAGAATAAATTGGTAGAAAATGTCGAAATTTGACGAACAGGTCCAGATTAGGTCTAGAAATGCTGTGTTTAATAAGTTTTGAATCACTTCTGAACGGAATTTGCTCAGTTTTTCTTAGTTTACACTGACAGAGGTTATGCAGGCGAGCAAAGAGAGCCTGTTTGACTTACTGACACTGCTGATACTGTCGGGGGTCCATGGGGCGGAGCCCCCTGTCTAGGCGGAGAAGGCGAGCGAAGCGAGCCTGCCGGCTAGTATTTGATATTTTAGTCTGGATGAAATTAAAAAAATACATCAATATCCTTTATTAATTTTTACATTATTATCCTTTATTAAGATGAATTCATTATAGCAAAATAGATAGATAAGCTAGATTCTTTGTAGGCTATCAAAAAATTGTGGAAAATTATTCATGTTGAGTTTCTCTGAGATAATTATAATGAATGCGTTACTCAATAGTCCTCCTGGATATGACTAGATAATCATTCGTTGATAATTTGATTATCAGAATAGACAAGCCAAATTCTTATAATCAACAAAACGTAAGAGAATATTCAAGTTAAGTTTCTCAGAAAGATAATAAAAAAGCAATTCAATACTCCCCCTAGATAATCATTCGATCAACATTTTTCATAAATAATGCCCGCAATCCACCCGCTCTGCATTCATTCAGAATCCGTTGGCGTTGTCATCGTATAAGGCTAGCAGCGGTTGTATTTGAAATCATTTATGGGTTACGAGTTTAATCCATTACTGCGGGAAGTCAAGACCAGCGTTTGTGCAGTGGGAAAAAATCCGCACTAGATTTGCGACACGGCATTGCACTTGATTTGCCTGTGGTATCCGATACATCTCCCATCCTAGTCTGTCCAAGCAAAGAAGACATTCTAACAAGATTGGAAAATTACTCCAGCTCGGTCAGTATTGGTTCAAAAATTATTTATTCGGTCTCAAATTGTAGGCAACATTTTTATCTAAAACTTGAAACCAAATTCATGATATTTTAACCGATATTTACCGAGCCGGAGTCATTCTCTCATCTTGCCAGAATGTCTTCTTTGCTTGGACAGACTATACCAACCCATCCTATCAGCCAATCGCAGCCTTTTTTTCTCCGTCTTTTTTCAGCTGTCATGCCACTGCCTTTCCGCTTTACATGATTAATGATACGTGACGCTCAAATGTGGATTCTGGCAATTTGTGAAATAGATTTCCTCCAGCAAAGACGAAATTGGCTCAAATCGTCTAATCGATATGGAATTATTATCAATTGCGTTTCAAGTGAACTGATTTGAAATTGTCGTTTACTCAAGGCATATTGAATTTCATGTTATTCATTGACACATCTCTCAGAAAAAATACAAAATATGAATGAAAAATAATAGGCAAGTGTGATTAGGTAAACGCATTTAAAATATGTCACCATGTATCAAAATAATGTATTTTTGCAAAAATAATCTACTCAGCAGAAAGTGTAACATGCTAAAATTTCAAGCCTCTGGAATTGATCTTCCTATTGAACACAGTTTATCAATAAATCTTCAATGAATCACTTACTAACAGACTTATTACTAGTTACAGACATATTCCTAAAAGTGTTTCACTTTTGGCTAATTGGTGTTTTCCTAATTCGGGAATATAATGTTGAGATTGAATTGGAAATACCAGCAAGCATATTCTTAACCTTATAAATAATCTTGAATCCAGCCAAAACCTGATACATTCATTAGTAAAATTTATATTTTATCAGAGATTTTGTGGAACTTATAAGAAATTTAAGTAAGTGGAAACAAAGTATGGATTTTAAAATAATCTCTGTGGATCTGACAACCTCTGTTTACACTTATCTTAATCATTTATTAGTATTAGTATTAGATGTATTAGTAGATGTTGAACCAGTCCAGACTCGTATATATTCAACAAATCTTGTAATCAAATCAGTTTTTATAAGTCCAAAAGTGACGGAATAGTTTGAAGCTTCATTGTACTTCATGCATTAAGTCTGATAGAAGCTCACTTTTCTGTGATTTTTCATGAAATGATCATATTCTAGAAGTAAAAAACTGAGAAAACACGATTTGTACTTGTAGTTGGAAAATAGTAATTTAAGAAAAAAGCAATAGACTCGAAATGAACAAGGATGAAGATAGATTGAATCATAACCATGATATTGATAATTTGTAATTAAGTAGTTTATGATTAAAAATTATAAATCTAACTGAGTAAGATAGAATAATTTATAATTGAATAAGATAAAATTCGGATCGAAATTTATTCATTCTAGCCTAAAATCCCTTCACAGTTTTGAAATCCTAGAGGAGGCCTAAATTATAAGAGGCTTGTTTTTTATCACCCAGGAGCGAAACCACTAAATTAGCCATCAATAACTACTGTTCAAGGGAGGTGGATCAATTAGTTTTTATTTACATAACGCATTTATTTTGAAAGCTAATATTTAGGCCTGAATAATAACTTTTTCGATTAGATCATTTGTAAGAGGCGGGTTGATTGGGAATAGGTTTGAATTAACAGCGAATATATTCCTTTGGGCTTGGATGACAAATGTTTGTAATGAATTGGAAGTCGAAAAAAATTATCCGATGCTCCAAAGGTAAGACGATTAGTGTTGAGAGAGCTAGCATCCCAACTGGTAAAAAACGTTTCGGGTTTATTTAATGTTGAAGAATATTATAAATGATATAGCTACACACCCTTTCAAACTCCAGCAGCCGATTGTATTTATGAAAATCATAAATTATTCATTGTTCAAGCGCCTACATGGTGGTAAAAGAATCACTGTTTTTATCATAGAACCTCGCGTCTCATACTATACAACCAACCGTCTTAAGATGAAAAAAGAAACAATGACTTCAACCAATTCATTCTGACAACCTCATTATAACAACATCTCAATCTTTCTAAACTGAACTGACATTTTAAAAATTGTTTCGACCGCTGAAGAATACCTATTTTAATTACTTAATCTGCTTTGCTATAGATATACTAGTAGTAACGAATGGAAACTATCTATTATTAACAGCCAACTACATTTTTGAACTCATTCACAATAAATTTAGTCTTTTGAATAAGGTATGTTTTTGGCAGTTGCTGTACAGGTAGTGTTCTTTTTAAAAAAATCTATCAGCGACCAACTATATTCTTCTTTTTGTAAAGTATATCAGTTATTTCTTGCATCAGTTTTGGTTTCGTTAGTATATTTTTTGAAATTCAATGTAAATAATGTTCTCTCTATCATAATCTAATTGTTTATTTGGAATAGAAAATATGAATTGGACGAACATATATGATAGTTGAAACTTGACAGTAAGTTTTCTTAAAGAAAAGGCTTTGAGAGATTCTTGAATCTTGATTTTGAATTGACAGTTTTCTTGAGGAAAAGTCTTTGAGAGATTCTTGAAAGCAAGAATAGTCCATCGACTTATAAAAAAAAGAATGTACAATAATATGTCTTTCATTTTCTGTGAGTGTTAGAAAGAAGTGATTGCTCACTTTTATCAATAAATAAAGTTCTTCAAGTACTTTAAGAATAGACTGAAATCTAAACCCATAAATAAAGTCTAAATCGTTCTGCTAATTTTGTTTGCAAATATTCTCAGGTATAAATAGGAGGCACTCATGGGAAATTGCACAAAAGTGACTAATCAGTTATTTTTCTTTCTTGGTGCTTTACTTAGTGAGCCTCACTCAAGAGACATTGTCACGCAAGTTGGTCATCAGCTAGCTCTAGCCATCATCCATTCTGTTGATTTATATCAGTCTTTTCCTGAAAATTGCATCCTCAAATGAACAGATTCTTAACTCAACTCAGTAGTATTACGATACTTGATTGGACAAATAACCGATGGAAACCAAACAAAAAGATTGTTTATCTATGAATAAACTGAAAAACTTCAATGGAAAGCATTATTTTCATGTAACTTCTCTTTTTCAATAATATTTTAAATTTTATTTCGGCCAGATTTCTAGAAAGTATCTTTTTCTCAAATTTAAAAGGAACTCAACTGGATTTCTGAATCATTTTCAAAATTCCAATTAATGGATATTCTTGATTATAAATAATTATTGGCATTGTTAGAAGTACGCCAAAAATAAAAAAATGAGCCTATGACTTCTTCAAAATGTTCAATTCTTAAGGTCTTCTATAATTCGATGATAATTGAATACTTCAAGTCTTAAATTGAAGTAATAATAGAGAAAAGTGATAGTGTATCTGTAATTGATTTCCAAGGAAAAAGTTAATTAATTGTTGCAATCAATTTGCAAAAATGGTTGAATTTCAGGATAAGTAACTTTGTCAAATTTAATCGGGAAAAATAATGGGAATTAGGGAATTAGTTTGCCTGATAATTAGACTTATTCATAAATTTAGTTGATTTTATTAAAGTGTAAAACATTCAACTCAGTCTTTGTCGATATTGTACAAAACTAGAATCGCTCCTTAATGAAATAAAACACACCAGTATTGTCAATTATACCGTTAATTTTGGTACAGGACCATGGTATCAAGGCCACACGAGTCAGCTTGAAAATGAGACCACGAAACCATGGTACTGTATTCAACCGTAGTCATCATCTCATAATAATAATAATAATAATAATAATAATAATAATAATAATAATAATAATAATAATAATAATAATAATAATAATAATAATAATAATAATAATAATAATAATAATAATAATAATAATAATAATAATAATAATAATAATAATAATAATAATAATAATAATATCATCATCATCATCATCATCATCATCATCATCATCATCATCATCATCATCATCATCATCATCATCATCATCATCATCATCATCATCATCATCATCATCATCATCATCATCATCATCATCATCATCATCATCATCATCATCATCATCATCATCATCATCATCATCATCATCATCATCATCATCATCATCATCATCATCATCATCATCATCTCTCTCATTATCCACGCACAAGCTTGAAAGCTGATGTGGACATCACCCTCAAAAAACAAGATAGAAAATGTTAAATCTGTTGTGGGATAGCTCTATTCCGAAACTGAAATAATTCAACGAATATTGCAAATGAATTTGAGTGAACTCGCGCCTGCATTTTGCGATGATAAAGCTGTACAGCAAACGACTATCTTGTTAAGTAGACGCGCAGAGTAAGCGAAAGTTTAGCAGCGATGACAGAAAGATCAGCAACTTTCTCGAATCCCCCATGATTAGCCCATCCAAACTACCAAGTTCTCGGCAAACATCCATGCGAGGAAATGAGACACGATAATTCAAACTTTCATCCCATGCAGACTTTATATTCCTCACTTAGCGATATTCTGACTTTCTCACTTGTACACGATAATAATGACAAAAGCGACGATTTTCATTTTATTGGTATTACTATTACTATATTATCCATCTATAGTGGAAATTGGTATTACTAATTTCCATCTAGTGAAAATTATATGGCGGAGTGGAACAACCCTTAGGTCCCCACTATTGAAAGCCATGCGCCATTAATAAATAATGAATAAATTACTGTGTACATATTTTTGGTCCAGAATTTTCTATAACAATAATCTTGAAAATAGTTATTCATCTGCAAATTTATTAAACAAATGAAATGTATACAATCAGAAGGATACCGGTACATGATTTTTCACAAATTAAAAAATACACATATTATTTTTTCTTTCTCCACCAATCGTACCTAAAAATATTAATATACCCTTAACATTGTACATTCTTCTTACAAATTTGGAATTAAAAATTTTTGGAATTTTCTATTTCCCTAAAAAATGAATACAATACGATATAGCAGAGAACAGAAATCATTATAATAAGTACAATTACTGGATCTAACAACAACAACAATAAATTAACTTACATATGATTGATGTTACCTAGAGTACCTAATCTATGCATTTATTGTTATTTAAAGGGATGTAACAATGCTTAGGTATCGAAGAACTGTGATAAGATAAGAGGCTCATTTATGCATAAAAGAAAAAACAGAATATTCAGTAAAATCATTTAATGGGATGGAACCTTCATGAATACGAACCACCATGGGTGACTTTGAGGTCATGAAGAATTCAGTAAGATAAGAGGCTTATTTATGTGAGATAGGAAAAGCAGAAAACTGCAACTGAACTAAAAGAAAAAACAGAATATTCAGTAAAATTTGACAAAAAGTATGAATAATTGAAAATGGAAATAGAATAGAGAATAGAAAGCAATAGAGAATAAATTAATAGAGGATGAATAAAAGAATAAGAGAAAATAGAATAGGAAAGAAAGACAAATACTGTATATGCTTTAATGCCCCCTACGAATTACATGGTAATGAAGTGTTTAAACTTCTTTAACAATCTACGATCACGAACCTATTCATTTAATTTTCTATAGATTTTCAAAAATTCATCTTTCTTTAACAATTTTTCTATCAAGCTTTTTCCTAACCACCGAGAAATACCAAAATTCCGTCACACTCTCAATCTTGCTCACAATAAATCAATCCATCGCCTCTCACTCCGCCTTCTATTCGCAAGTTTCCATTGATAACACAGCAATCGACAAACCAAACCAGACGCGGCGGCTTCTTTTGGCGCGCCGAAATTCCACATCATGTTTGTGGTGCTATAAACAGCAACCACACAATACAATAAATGATACAATAAATTTGTATTCAGTGGTCGCTGGCTATAAATCAACCTGTCTTGAAATTCGCACGTGATAATCAACTTCAGCAGCAACTCCCTTTTCACCGGCAAACATACAAATAACAACACTATTGCCACCCTTGGTGAAGTCTGTCCAATAAAAGAAGACATTCTGACAAGATGGGAAAATGACTCCAACTCGGTCAATATTGGTTCAAAGATTACAAATTTGGTCTCAAATTGTAGATCAGAATGTTTTATACAATTTGAGATCAAATTTATTATTTTTGAACCAATATTGACCGAGCTGAAGTAATTTTCCCATCTTGTCAAAATGTCTTCTTTGCTTGGACAGACTATATGAATGCGGCGTTAATTGACAGGGGTGCAAAGCGTACATAGACGCCAGCAAAGGAACGCAACTTTCACACTGTTGCCAAGTTTCCCGCGTGCATAATAGCGCGCGGCAAAACTCTCTGATTCGAATAGCTTCATTCGGCAAATTCAATTAGTGCCGACGCGGCAAAATTAACAGAAGACGGCGATGAATGAGAATGGAGCATGGATTCTTATGTGCGATCTCGTGAATATCGTGTCGGCCGCGAGTGGTGAGTGGGGTGGTTTCTTTTGGTAGGTATAGTTTGTCCAAGCAAAGAAGACCCTCTGGCAAGATGATAAAATGGCTCCAGCTTGCTCAATATGTGTTCAAAAATTATAAATGTGGTCTTAATAGTAGATCAAATTGTTTCCTACAATTTGAGATCAAATTGATAATTTTTGAACCAATATTGTCCAAGCTTGAGTCATTCTCCCATCTTTCCAGAGGGTATTTTTTTGCTCGGAACGCTCACACCGGTATGAGTGATCGAATTATTTTGTTCAAAGAGATTTGTAGAGAAGAGAACCAAAAACTAAAGCCTATTCACGACGCAAAACGTTTTGCGTGTGTGTGCGTATCGGGTGGCTACCTCAAGCATAGTCATTAAAATACATAGCATAGACACATCATAGTATTGGCAATGCGTATGTTTGTTCATGTGTCCGCTATTTTTCGTATCGTGCCGTTTATGTGATCGCAACAGTCTTTTTTGTTTAAGTTGTGGTTTTGTTTACTTCTTCTCAAGTCATCGTGAATGAGGTATAGCGAAAACGAAAGAAAAGGGTTTATGCTAGGGGTGTTGAACGGAAGCATGTATTTGAAACAATAAGATTGACGAATTATTGTCTTTATCTCTTCCTCCCTTTCTTCTTCTTCATCTTCTTCTTCTTCTTTTCCTCTTCGCTACTATAATAATTTGCCTCTTTAAGGACTCAATCATAAACTAAATTGTAGATGGAAACGAACAACTTGAAACTGATTAGCGAAATATAAAATAATTATTTCGTGATTTGACTTCTTTGGTGATGTTTTTAATTATAATTATTTTTCAAAGACTTTTTCCTTGTAAAACGTAAGGCCGGTTGACCCTTTTTTGTGGAGTATTGCAAGTAGCAGGTGTTGCCTTACAACTAAATGCAGATTAAGAGTTGAAAAATGCAGAGATAACGTACTTGGCTTGTATTTCACTCAGGGTTTAATAATATATGCCGTAATCCTGGACAGAGTAGCAGAGTAGCATTTTTCAAACTTTGCGCCTTAGATACCAGCTTTTTTATAAAAGTTTCGTAAGTACAGAGTATTTCTTACCGGGCGAACTTTTTGACATATGAGCGTGTTTCACGTTTGACTCAGTATTCGTAGGTTCAAGTCTGTCCAAACAAAGAAAACATTCCGGCAAGATGGGAAAATGACTCCAGCTCGGTCAATACAACTTCAAAAATAATAAATTTGTTCTGAAATTGTAAATCAAAATGTTTTCTACAATTTGAGACTGAATTCATAACTTTTTAACCAATATTGACCAAGCTAGAGCTATTTTACCATCTTACCAGAATGTCTTCTATGCTTGGACAGACTTAAGGTATACAAATGGATATATGTTAACATTATGAGAGGCATCTGAGATTTTATGGCTACTTCCTTCCCATTATTATAAAGTTTGTCTGCTTTTCTCTCCTCTTGTGTATTTTAATCAAAAGTACTGCTACTCTCTGTAATCTGAATGAAAGTTGAGAAAAATCTACAACTTAAAAAACCCTTGAATACCTGGAGAACCTTGAATAATTTTTATCAATGTGGTTTCCTGTTCATTTATTTTGTCAAGTATCATTGCTATTTTTATAATAGTAGAGATAATGAAATTGGTAGAATTGATGGTGATATTGTGAAACATCCCCATGATAAAAAAATTCAAATTTCACTAATTTAATATAAAAGCTCACAAAACCTTGTTTCACATCTCACCAATGGATCTTCAGCTGTAGCCCACTGAGGAATGATGATGGAGAATAGTACATTACACTACAAGCACAGAAAGTAGGTGTTTCGGGAATATGTTATCCGAATACCGTAAACACCTTTCTGTGTGAGTTGAGTACGATACTTTTCGCCACACTGCGAGAATAAGAATAATAAATATTGTATAAGAATGTTAAGCTCACAAAACCTGATTTCACATTTTACCAATGCATCTTCAGCTGTAGCCCACTGAGGAATGATGATGGAGAAAGAAATTTCCTTATTATTGTAGGAATAATACTTTAATACTCTTTAATTCGAAGTAGCCTACAATATCTGAATTCAAAATGAACTGAATCATGAACTTTATTATTGGAAAGGGATCTATGATTACGATTTTTGCTTCTATTATTCAAGTCTATAATTTGACGAAGTGGCCTCACCTAAATTTCCCCAGATCGTGTGTTTTATTGATTGATGAATAAAGCTTTAAAACATCAATTTCCAAACATGTAACTCGAGAAACCATTCACTCTGTACGAGATTTTCAGTCTATCTGATCCTGTCCATGATTGTAACAAAGTTAAAAAGTACTGACTAAAGATTGAACAGTACACAGTAACTGACGCCATCGGGCATGACTTGTCATGTTACTTTTACATGATGCAAGTCAATTTCTTCCATTGCTCACAGTCGGCAGTCGGCTGTCATTTCTCAAAATGTTGTACCCTGTGTGTTGTGATAGCCGCAGGTGGAAAATTGACTGGAAGCTCACTGAATTCAAAGCTAATAAACAGAGAGATAGATTTGCTTGGAGATGCAAAGCTTGTATGATAGTCTGTCCAAGCAATGGAGACATTCTGGCAATATGGGAAAATGAATCCAGATCGGTCAATATTGATTCAAAAATTATAAATTTGCTCTCAAATTGTAGATTAGAATGTTTTTCTACAATTTGAAACCACATTTTCAATTTTTGAACCAAGATTGACCGAGCAGGAGTCATTGTCCCAGATTGTCGAATGTCTTCTTTGCTTGGACAGATTTAGCAGGGTCAAAGCAGTCGACCGGTTGGTTATTCTGGTTGAGTAGTTTGCTCGCTCAGACGAAATCATCATCATCATCATCAGTTTGACGTCGATTATCAATAAGCCAGAGAACGACCACCAAAAGTGTGTGGGGGGTTGGCAAAACTGAATTGGCGGGAGGGTAGCACTGAGGTAGCGCGCTTTTCTAGACGCACGCAAACACACAGCAATTGGGTGATTCCTGTGGTCTACTGTCTATAAATTTCAACTACTTTCGTCGTCCTTGCCACTCAATTTTCTGATTCGTATTTGAGGTGCAGTAGACACAAATAATATACTTACTATTTTTATCCACATTGAGAATGGGCTTATGTCCCGAAACATGTATGTGTTTTTTTATAATTTTAAAGTTTTCAAAAAAGGGTGTTTGATTTTTATTTTTATTTATTTTTCAATTATTTTAAACAGCCCTAAGTTTTAAAGTTCATTATTCAAATAATATACTCAGTTATACTTGAATTAAATGTTCATAATTATTGTAAAATAGCTGACACAGGAAATTATTATCAAATTTTACACTCAAATTAGTACTATTGCACTCACCCAAATGTCATCATAAATAAATTATGATTGATTGATTGATATTTGACTCAAATAAAATAACTCAGCGGTCGTCCCTGCTCAATAAGAGTGATACTATCACTCTAATAATATGAACTCTAATAATAATCACTAATCTCTCTAATAACTTTAATCACTCTAATAATATAGAATAACAATTGTATGGTTTCAAAATTAAATTCGTGTTTGGGGTATAGACTCTGGTCGCACTAAATGTGGTATGAATTATGATATACACATGATTAGTTAGTAGTTACATCTTTTTATGGAAAAAATTCACATAGTTCTGTTGGTAGTATATTCTACTGTATGTTATTCATAGTTCTAATCTTGTAACATCAGTTCAAGCGTTTGTAGTATCCAGTATCAAATGATCTGTTAAATATTTGAATGAATTGTACGGATATTGATTTATTAAGCAGTTATAATCGGTCTAAAATTGACTGAACATTTATAATGATACAGTCCGAAAGGCATGGCAGCAGTATTGCTCGGTAATTGACAGGACACGATTTGTCATCTATCGAGAATGTACGATTCGCAAAACTGGTATCAATCCATCACAATACGTGTCCGATTCTGTTATTTTCTATATGGAGACAACTTCATTTTAGCACTGAATCTTGCATTTGAATTGTACATTGCAAACTCAACTATAAACATTTTTCTATTGCTTTTAATCGAAGTAATCTTGAGCTTCTCCTACGATACTACTAGCTATATACTACTTCCTATTACACCTATTATACTACTTCATACTATCGTAGAATAATAGAACTCTCTCTGATACTATACTTATACTATACTCTATACTTAGATCCTCTTTGATACTATATGTACTTTTATTAATATTCTCCTACTGTAATTTAACTGCTATTGTATGTTCGGATTCTGTACGAAATATTCTTCCGTCAAATATCCATGATTATATTTGTATTATTATGAGAAAAAACGTGATCGCTACTATTATCTTGAGCTCAAAAAGAAAGAATATCATGAACTTGTTATACTTCACTTGAAATTCGCAGTCCATGGGAATTAAGAAGAATAAAAGCTTTATAATTATTTTATTTGAGCCAGAAATGAATTCACAATAAAAATGCTCTCTTATCCTGGCGCATAACGGGAGAATATCAGAGCAAAGTACTGAGAAATGTTATCAAAACTCGGCATCCTTTGAAAAGTCATATTTTTATGAATTTCTTTGAAGATTTGTTCAAGGAGAAACTATGATTAAGAAGAGCGGAAACCCTGTGGGCATAAGCCGTCTTACGCGTGGAATGGCTTTCCCAGAGCTAAGAAATTTATGGTTTCGACAGATGTACCGTGGCGCATTACTCAAAATGAATTATAACTATTTCTTCCAAAGTGAAACCGATGTATCAGAAACTTGATACAAACGTAAATTCAAGCTACATTCTGCTTCAAAAACTTTCAAAGGTCTTCTCAAATCCTGATTGGATTTATTCTCAAAGTACTGTGGTATTTTTTCTCTAGCGTCCATGACTTTTATTCCTGTAGTTACCAAAATTAGTTTTTTGCAAACAAAGAGTGTATTATGATGGAATGCACGAGTGATTTGCATAGAATATTTGATTTGCATAGAGTGATTTGCACTTATTGTTATAAAATTCCATCAGGCTTCATTGATTTTGATTGGGCTATATCCTCAAATAGAATGTTTTCAATCATGTTTTTAGATTTCAGACTCCCATTTTACTTAGGGCACAGACCGGTCCAGGCTGCTAATAGAACTGTTATTGAAAATAATCTCTTATCATGGCTGCCAACATTGTCCACCCACAAGCTTGAAGCCCATATATCAGCATCTCGTTTGTGAAAAGTAGGCCAATAACTTAATATCGAGATTTTCAAGTTTCAAGTCCAGTATAATATTGTTTTTACTTATTTGTTTACTCATTTACCAAAACAAGTTATTTGAATAAATTCAATTCACTCCTCATTCACGTGTAAATAATATTTTTACATCTCTACTATTGATCTTATAACCTGTTCTCTACTAATCCTTCATATACAACTAATTTCAAGTTTCCAGACATGTAATATTCACTCATTCATTTAAAACCAAACGATTTGACTGAAATTGAATCCCTCATTCACGTAACACTCGTTTATTAAATCAAACCATTTGAATAAATTGGATCTCTCATTCAAGTAATACTTGCTTATTACTGATCTATTACTCGTTTATTATTCTGTTCAGTTAATAATATGTCCTCTATCCTCACCTCCCATAAGGAACAAACTTATTTGCAATTGTTAATATTAAATCTCTCATCCACATAAAACTTCCATCAAATTAGTCGACTATTTTTCTATTCAGCTCCCATTTTTCTAACCTGATCTCTATCCTCATCCCCCATATGAAACTAATTTATTTGTGTTTAGAAGATTTAACGGGTGAAAAATCAACAGTAGGTGGAGAAACGCGACAGTGTTGAAAGATATGACAACAACTAATGTAACACGAGACGCAGGCATGGTGGCCTGTGTCACAAAATAAAGGAAGAAGAATATTATTCTCTTACTCTTTCTCTCACACTCTCTTTATATCTCTCCCACTCTATCTCTCTCATACTCTCCTACTCTTTCACTCTCTCTCTCTCTCTCAATCTCTCTCACTCTCTTCGTCACCCAATTCCTCTCTAACACTCTCCCTCAATATAACTTTTTCTCTCTGTTCTTCCTCCTCTGTGGCTGTCAGGCGGGCGTATTTTTCCCCGATATTTTTTGAGGGTGACGATCAGATTTCAACCAGCACCTGCTGTACTGTCTTCGAGTATCTCGATTGTGGTGAGATCCGATGTTACAGGTCCAGACTCGTTTACAAGTCGATCAACCGCAACGTTACCTTATACCAAGAACGAGAATTGGACGCTCGCATGCCAAGAAATCTGCCAGTTCAGAAAAAATTGATCCTATTCTCCTATTGGATCCCATTTTGTGGCGAGGAATTGTAATAAATTATTGTTGGAGAAAAATTGATCCTATTTTCTTATTCGATGCAATTTTGTGGCGTGGTTGAAGAAATTCGATATTACTATGGTAGGCAAATGAATGGTATTTAGAAAATATTGGAGCCGGATTATCGGAATTTTGAGGTCATTAAGACACCGAATACATTGTTCGATCACAATAAAATATTATTATAATCATAATCATAATTATCATTATCATAATATCTAGTGTCAATCTCATATGAAAACCGATCATCATAACACTACTATATCTCCTCATCGGCCTAAACTAAAATCACTATCTATTTATTATAATTATTTCACTATTATACTATCAAAAATATTTATTATTATTTTATTGATTGGTAATTTGCATGAAAACCGAAGATGTAAAGTTATATAGATAGATAGATAGCAAGATAAGAGCATAATTTTCCGTTGTTAGTTCTATTTTGGTATTTTCTTTGAAGCTTTAGAATATTATGATCCAATAACAAACTTATTCATCCTATAATCACAATTCTACTCTCATAGATTCCATTATAACATCTTTGGAAATCTAATAACAAAATGAAACATTTTATTAAATTTGTTCTATTTGTCTAATTTGGCCATTAAATAGTGATTTATTTGAAGTAAGCTAAGAATCAATCAATGTACAATCAAGAGTACAATTGTTCCATTTGGAAAGTGTACTAAGAGAATGATTTATATGACTGAATTAGAGACATGACTCGAAAGCCAACTTATTCCATCTCTCATCAAAATTCTATTGGACCTTTTTTATTCTATCCTTGAAAAATCCTCCATTCGCGGATCACGGTGTCTACCTTCATTGGGAGTCAGAACAGACGACTTGGCCCATGATGTAATAATTATAAAGAAAAGTTCAGGTTGGCCAGGGGGAATATTAATTAGGCTTAATTAGGGTCTCTGTTGGAGTTTCCAAAATTGAATGGAAGACCTTCACTAAGATGGAGTGATGACTTCCCTACAAAACTCTAACCAAAATTAAAAGTCTGTTTATTTTCACTTTATCAATGAATAAATGAATTATAAATGTAATTGTTCATGTTCAAATATTTTTAAATTAACAGTAATTATTCCGTTCTCTCATTTAACTTATCCTTTTTCACCTGTCACTCATCTCATTATTACACTCATAGTCTACTTGAAAGGGTGACCACAGCACTATCACATGAATACGGCCACCCCGTCTTTTGGAGGAGTCGGTCTCGACCAAGGTTAGTATAGGTTACGATATATAAATGAACCTTGTGTCTCGACTGCCCAAAAGTAGTAGCCACCTTTCATCCCTCTCATTACCAACGCACTGCCCATGTGTGCATCACCATCAGAGAGAGAGAGAGAGAGAGAGAGAGAGAGAGAAATATATATTCAATATCGAACAATTTTCTACTTGTTTCATCCTTAAGTATTAGTAAAACTAATTAATGAACACTGTAGTATGCCTTAACAGTGTTTGTAGCACTAATTACCAAATCTTTATGGGGAAATGTTTTCCCCAATAATTCATCTGAAAATGAGAGGTTTTAGAGACATACTTTGAAATACAATATGGTTTTTATGTATCCTCCCATCCTAATATCTTTTTTTATTCCAACCATCCCATTTTAGCTATTCAATACCCTTTCTTTGTACATCATCCTCCTTTAACAACCAAAAATTACCCAACCTTTATGGGGAAATGTTTCAATGGCATTTCATCTGCCTGGAAAAAAGAGATTTGAGAGACAAGCTTGTAATACAATATGTATTCCATGTATTTATGGGGTTTTCCTCACCTATCTTATTCCAACTATCCTTTAATATGTATTCAATACCCTTTCTTGAATCATCCACCTCCTCTACCAACCAAAAACGTTGTGGATAACCAAGTTCGTACAAAAATGTTGTCCTTTTCTCACTGTCCTCAGCACTCTAAAAATCCTCACGTTTCGGGAAAAGCTTGTTGCTACTTGCTACATAATGAAAGAGTTGACGGCGAGCCGAGCCGAGTGAGCGAGCGTATATCAGGGCTGAGAAAGGTTTTCGGTAGAAACGATGTGCCGCGTATTTACTCAGAGCGTTAATGTGGACGTGCGCTGCTGCTCTGTGCATGCTCGCTTCAATATTTCACCCAGTAATTGATTTTACAGCCGCAAATGTCGTAAATGAATCATTCGACCGGCCGCTGCAGAAGGAACCAACAAAACTGGCGGTTGATGAGTGACTTTTATCGACTTTCAGCTCTGTGAAAACAGTCGGCAAGCGGTCTACGAGTGCTTATCGTGTTAATAACAACCTCAGCTAAACATTTAGCTTCGGTAGACCGCTCCCAGACTGTCCTAACAGAGCTGATAGATTAAAAACATACATCCTCAATCGCCAACTTTGTTGGCATCTACTGCCCCGCTATCGTCCACTGGACAGGCATCACTTATTCAAAGCACGGCCACTTCTTTCTCAGCTACTCGTCAGAACTGATTTTTCAACAAGATTGAGATCAATTATTTCGTTAGTGCGGCTTTAATTAACCCCGTTCTGGTCACTTTTTCATCATCCCTTGCGACGGAAATCTAGACGGCTTTATTTGAAACTGAAGTTTCTGTAATGACGAAGAGAGACTGACTTGGCTGATGAGTTGACATCGGTACGTTTACACAAAATGGTTAGTTAATATACATTTACTTAATACTAATTACATTATGATAAAATAATTAATAAAGATTCATTACCAAATTAGTATACAAAACTTTACAAATATTATGGAACACAGTTACAAATATGTTTCGTAGATCGGTTTCACTTGATAATAATTATTGATAATAATAGTTATGAAGTAATTTGAATGGAATGTATATGAATGTTTATCAGAGTATATCCTTGTGTATAGAATTGTAATGTTTAGTTATAATGTTCTCCTCCTTTAGAAAAAAGTAAAATCTTCAACTCCTTGATACTCGTTTGGAGTGAGTTTGAAACTTTTAGTAATGTATTTTACTATTATATATTTCTACTATTATTATTCCATATTCTCTATAAAAAATTAAAATCATCAACTCTTCCTCTCTCTCTCTCTCTCAAAGTCATAAATTAAGCCCTGTATTTAACTTTATATTACTAAATCACTACTAAAAACCTTTTTTAAGAGAGCTGTTTTCAATAATTCTACAAGGAAACTCATCTTTATTCGTCTCCTCCATATTCTAAACTAGTGTTTGCAAAAACCCTCCAAGAAAAGTTTTGAGGGTATGCCATCTAAATTCTTATCCTCTTCATAAAACTGTAATTTAATAAGATTGATTATGCATTATTGGTAATTACCAGATTTAAGCGGCATGTTTCCTACAGAAGATTGTAATAATTTGATAAGAGAAAAAAATTGATGAATACTTTCAAACGCCGCCATTATGCTTGAGGCATGATTGAGTTGTTCATGCATAATATTCAACAGCCGCATCCAATTTATCAATCAGTTTTGATGATGAAATCAATTTTCTTAGCCGTTGCTGGTTAATGTAGTTGATGTATGACGGATGTATAACATTGTAAATTTATTATTGGGACAATCAATCATGATTTTTTTTGTTTCGGGTGGCAGGTTTAATCACATCTCATAAAAGCATCAAATACAGGGAAATTGAGGAAAATCGTGTAACAAGAATAAAAAAAGTAATTTAAAAACGAGTTTCAAGATCTTTAGAAATATCTATTACTCTCAATTCGAATCGCATAAGTCAATTATTGCTGTTTTCTTATTACCTTCAGTGATTCCATGTGATTTGATGAACAATCATCAACCGTTTCATTATCAAATTATCGCATAGTGTGTTAAATGGAAGAGGAGACCTTTGCGCCTCAGCTTCACCCACATCACTCATGTAATGTACTAAGTGGAAAAATTAATAAGTTACATTTATTAATCTATTATATGAAGATAAAGCACGATACGATAAACTTTGAAAAATAAGTGATTGGTTACAATAATTATAACAGAAGTAAAGGCTTATAGAAGATACTTTCCTCATTTCACACACAATTTTTTATTCCACCTGTACAGATCAAACTAGCAAAGAAGACATTCTAGCACGATGGGATAATGACTCGATCTCGGTCAATATGAGTTCAAAAACTTTGAATTTTATCTTCAATTTGTAGGGAACATTCTGATCTACAATTTGAGACCAAACTTATAATTATTGAACCAATATTGATCAAGCTGAAGTCATTTTTCCATCTTGACGGAATGTCTTCTTTGCTTGTACAAACTATTGGGATGAGATGATGGTCTACTTGCCTCACTAACTTACTCGCTCGCTCGCTCACTCATCCTTGTAGTCTGTCCAAGCAAAGAAGACATTCTGTGAAGATGGGAAAATAACTCCAGCTCGGTCAATATTGTTTCAAAAATTGTAAGTTTAGTCTCAAATTGTAGAAAACATTCTGATCTACAATTTGAAACCAAACTTTTAATTTTTGAACCAATATTGATCAAGCTGAAGTCATTCTCCCATCTTGCCAGAATGTCTTCTTTGCTTGGACATACTGTGGCTGCTTCTCAATATTTTAATAAGTCCCATTGAACTTCGCAAGCAATCAATCAAGGCTTGTCCGCTAGCGCACCTGCTCCCTCCCCTAAGTAGATGATCCACCAGCGCCGACAAAACATCAATCAATTTTTTTCTCCTATCCAGGTACAGCGACCCGATCAACAATAATTGTACAATTTGCGTCAAAATTCATCATACCCCTGTTCTCCCGAAGGGCATTACATCATACGATACAATGTTCGTGATATGAGGAATATTTTCCGTCGTAAATAAGATGTTAATGGGATTATCACACCTTTTGAAAAGTTGAGGTAGGAATTTTAACTCTGCTGTTTTCGATAATACAAAAAAGTATATCCAGTTAATTCAGTGTGCGATATGCGGTAAATTATTATAGAGAGTTATGATGTTCATAATTATAGATATAGCGGAATATTTACGTCATAAATAAGATGTTAATTGGACCATCACACCTTGAAAAGTTTTGAATTTAAGGTTTGTTGTATATGCTTTTTTCGACAGTCATATTGTAAAATCATTCAAAAAATATAACCAATAGATTATATTATGATGTATTGGTGGATGATTTGTCCTAATCATAAGAACTTCAAACGAATGATGTATTCAGTATGCAATAACC
The DNA here is from genome assembly GCA_017141385.1 of Sogatella furcifera. Taxonomy (NCBI): domain Eukaryota; kingdom Metazoa; phylum Arthropoda; class Insecta; order Hemiptera; family Delphacidae; genus Sogatella; species Sogatella furcifera. The sequence goes on along the minus strand of CM029547.1, from coordinate 5,926,066 downwards.
AGTTTATTATAGAGGGTTGTGATGTATTGGTAGATGATTTGAACAAATCATCCTAATAATTCTCAAACGTTTTAACATGTCTACTGGATCCTGAAATACTAGTTATCTTGAAGATAAATGATCGTTTGATTTCTCAACAACTTACTTGCTTAGCAGAAAATAAGTAGAATAATCATCCCTAACAAGTTTTCAGGGACGTTCTGTGATTTTGTGACTTAATCGCAATCATTACTGTTACCGCTACCAACCGCAGTTGATAACAAAAATCTTACAAAAATAACAAAGAGTATGATTAATTTTTAATTCTAGTTGAATATTACAACAAAGAATTTAATGACTATGACAGAGTATGATTAATACAATTTTAATAAATTAAAAAAAAACAATGATAAAAATTTTTTCGAATAAAAAAGGAATACAAATCATTCCTACAGTGATAATGTATGTCTAATGTTCAATGAGTGAATAGAATGAAATAAATTTGAATTTACAATTTCAGTAGAATATTACCAAGTAGTTATCTGAGAACGATGATCGGAGTTTAGTAGGAAAATAGGGAATCTCTTAGTTTCACTCCAAATCCTGTTAGATAAAGGAAACACAATAACCCAGCATTACTAAGACATTTGAAGAGATCATTACTATATTCCTACAAATGGTGTTGAAAGTGTGAGCTTATTTCCAAACTTAATAACCGGGTTGAGAACAAATGACGGGATTTAGGAAAGGTCGTGATTGAGCGTGTGAATCGGTGTGGAATAGTGACTGAGTGGAGGTGGTTGACGTGGATTCCGTGAATTGTATCAGTCATGCGGACATAGTGACGCGTCATGCCATCCTTTGTGTCGACGGCGTGCCGCAGGCGTGTCCTTGGACGTGGTTCGGCCCCACGATTCACATTCAGGATCGGCCACGCGAGCCAAATTCGGATTATTATAAACCTAACCGAACCGCAATCGCTGGACGAGGCTAGACAAACGATACTATGGGAATAGTGCGTGTAATGGTGGAAATTAGTGCTTAGCATTAGTATATTCTATAGAACATAGTGCGTTGCAATAGTCGAAAATAGTGCGTGGCAATAGTGGAATATATCTGTGATTGGATCGTGTGTGCAATGTTATGCTGTAAAGCGGGAGGATTCGAAAAGTAACTATGTTTGACGACTGAACAGATAGTATGATAAGAGAGAATAGAACTTAGAATAGAATAGAATACATTCTTCTATTGTGTTGGCAATGGAATTATAGTATTAATTATTAGTGTTTTATTGGTTGCTGGGAAAAAAGGATGATGAATTGGCAATCGTATATTTACTTAGTATACTGTATTATCAATTGTTATAATGTCTGTCCAAGCAGAGAAGACATTCTGGCAAGATGGGGAAATGACTCTAGCTCGGTCAATATTAGCTCAAAACTCGTTAATTTGGTCTCAAATTGTAAATGAGAATGTTTCATACAATTTGAGACTGAACTTATAATTTTTAACCAAATTATACTGGTTTAAAATTGACCAAGCTGGAGTCATTTTCTCATGTTGCCAGAATGTCTTGTTTGCTTGGGCAATCTATAGTATGTATCCAATAGAGAATGTTCTATTGAATAGCCCAATTTATTATTGGTTGTTGGAAGTGAAGGATGTTGAATTGAATTGGCAAATTATTAAGTAGCCTATATTATCAGTTGATACAATGACGGATGCTTCGTTGTATTGATAGAACAATAAAATTGTAATTTTAGTATCTCAAATTTCAGCATTTTATTTCTCTCTTAGACAATTAAAAGAAGTGCAGTTCATTTGGTTGAACGAATGGAATCATATGAGTGTTATCATTAAATGAATCAAGTTGCAAACTGCAAATCAACCGCATAGTTGTAGAGTAGTTGTAAGGGTGATAGTGTGTAGTTATATTGTGATATTGTAGTTATCCTTTTGTTTTGTTATTTAAATTAGATCTGTGGTTTGACTATATCTTCGCTTTCAGTTAATAATCACATAGTTTGGATAATATTCTATTCAAAATTTTCAATTTCCCACTCCGATAAAATTATTCTATAAGTAAATTATTATTGGAATAATATCATCATAACTTCCATAAACATCGAATAACTAGTTTGATATGAACTTGTTTTTTTTGTGACTTATCCCATTTGTATTTGTAGTCATTGTATGACCGTCCCTGGTAGTTGAGAATCTATCAGATCTATCACTGATCCAGATAGACATATTACAATTTTATCAATAAATTTTAATCGACAACTATCAGCATTAGAATACCAGTGTTCCCAATATGAAATCACATTCTTCGGATTTATATTGATTAGCATATTCATCCACAATATTATAATATTCTTAATTATCATTAAGGATGATAAATCTTTTCTAATAATCATCCATTGTCATTCAATTTGATATCAGCTATTGATTCTTCCCGACTAGATAACAAAACATGAGCTAGTTCTGCTCAGTTATTCCCGATGAAATCACAGTGAACCCTGGATAGGAAGAAAGGAGAGAACTGCTCTGTAGGTATATTTGGAAATGATCTCTCTCAGGTTTTTGCTGAGAGTGACCGAGCGGTCAGTCTGTGGGCATCAAGTATTTATAAGGGGATGAACGTGAAAGGCTGTTATCAATTGCAGCCGCCCCCTCACACCCCTCACACTCGTCTTCTATTCTTACGTAACGGGGATTTGTGCAGATTCAACTTGTCTGCCAAGCTCAACATTTTCAATTTCCGATGCTCCCCGAAATATAGTCAGTCCAAGCAAAGAAGACATTCTGGCAAGATGGGAAAATGACTCCTGCTCGGTCAATATTGGTTTAAAAACTATCAATTTAGTTTCAAATTGTAGGAAACATTCTGATCTACAATCGAGACCAAATTGATAATTTTTTAATCAATATTGACAGAGCTGGAGCATTTTTCCATCTTGCGAGAATGTCTTCTTTGCTTGGACAGACTATACCTACTTGTACGCCACGCCACGCTTTTTTCGCCAGTTTGTTCTTGAATTAAAAAGTTTCCCATCTGATCTAAACTGTCGAACACAAGCAAGTGTTTGAAGCGCTTCCACAGTCTGTCCAAGCGAAGTAGACATTCTGGCAAGAAGGGAAAATCACTCCAGCTCTGTCAATATTGATTAAAAAATTATAAATTTGGTCTCAAATTATAGATCAGAAAGTTTCCTACAATTTGAAACAAAATTGATAGTTTTTTCAACCATTATTGGCCGTTTTGGAGTTATTTTCCTCTCTTGCAAAAGTGTCTTCTTTGCTGATCAGAACTACCTCATTCGAAATTAATTGAGAGGAAATTTACTGGATACAAGAAATTAGAGGGATTTTTCGGACAGCTCTGTTATAAGCAAGAGAACAATCAGTAATAATGATTTCATATTTTAATGTCGAAAAAAGAACAGTATAAAATATATACGATAAATTTCAGATATTTGCCGGACAGTTCTGTTATCGAAGCAAATTGGGAAAATAATCAGATATTTCAATGCAAAAAAGCAATTTATTTCAAAGGGGAAATCTTGAGTAAGCTTCTGAAATTCCGATACAATCAACACAACAATATTGTTCGTTACTTTTCCATCATTGAGTCAAGTGTTTTTTGTTCGTCATTAAAGTTGAAAGTTAATTCCCCTAGTAGTTGTTTAATGGTAAAAACTTGAATATGCTGCTCAATTTTCGAAATAATTGTTCCATTATTCCTGTTATACTGATTCCGACGTTTTTCTTAAAGTTGAGCTCTAATACTATTGGAAAGTTGAAGAACTCTCAATAATTGAAATTCTCCTCCTAATTTTCCTCATTTTTCCGTTCCCATCATGATTATTCTAATAATTAACAGACTACATCAACGTTTCAGCTTTTTCCTGTTACTTTTTCGAGGATTTCCAACAATTTCAAAACAGTCTGTTCCATATTATTATCATAATGAAATTCAATTTTCTGCTGTCAATCTTTCTGAAATTGTAATGAGTATTGCAAGATAAAAATATTTGGGAGGTAATAGGGATTCTATTTATACTTCAAGTCTCTTCTCTGATATTTTTATTCTTGACTTACATTAATTCTAACTCTAGGATGATTAATTTAAAATTACAGTCCCTTTCTTAACTTATGTTGGAACATGAGATGTTTTATACTCGTAAGAGGCACTCACAATCAAATGCAATTATTTTTTATACAGGCTTGTGCCAGTGGTAATCCTGAATAAGAGATTCGATTATTCTATAGTTGTCAAGGTGATAAAATATTTTGAAGAAATGTTATTATATACCGTGAGCAATTAGAGAACCAAATACAGTAGTACTATAATTAAATTGGAATAGAAGAAGCTTTGGGCGTACGTCTGTCTTCTATCATTTCTTTTTTTGTATTATTGTAATCAAATAACTAAACAATTACAGATTTGATAATATTGAATTGGATAATATCTCACGACCAAATGCGAATAATTGGAACAGAATTAAACTTTCAATCGATTAATGAGAAAATAGGAATTTGATTAACTGCATTTTCAAGGGTAATGACTTGGAGTAGTCGACTGTTCAATTTGAGAAAGCTAGTTTTCTATTCAGTTTATCAATTCAACTCAAAAAGCATTATAAGCTAGTTTTTCTATGTGCATCAATTCAACTCAATTTCGAGTACAATAACTTGAAAAGACACTTCTTCTGAGCCGGAAAGGGTTGATCGACTACAGTTAGTCTGTACAAACAAAGAGGACCCTCTGACAAGATGAGAAAATGACTCCAGCTCGATAAATATTGGTTCAAAAAATATTTACCTGGTCTCAAATTGTAGATCAGAATGTTTCCTACAATTTGAGAAAAAATATATGATTTTTAAATCAATATTGACCGAGCTGGAGTCATTTTCTTATCTTGCCAGAGGGTCTTCTTTGCTTGGACAGACTATAGCAGGGAAGCAGTTAGTCCACTGTGGAAAAGCACATATTTACCTCTTCTGTATTTCCAGCCGTTCTCGAAAGAAAGATTGAGCTCTCCAGTGTTGGGCTGGAAAAAGCAGTCGTTTTCCGAGGAAATGGACTGGAAAAATAAGAAGAATAGACCTCGGCGGAGACCTACAGATGGCTGCCAGAGGTCATCTCATCGACAAAGAGAAGGTAAAATGAATTCCGTGTCAAACCAACCGGGCGAAATAAAAGGCCGCTATGCTTTTTCATCCACTTTATCTTCGCCATCAAATGTCGACTGGATCAAATATAAAAAAGGGGCGATTTTTCAAGTGGAGCCCTGCACTCAACATTGATCACCAGTATCAAATTGACCGGCGTTCATTGTTAAGCACATCATTGTTGGGTAAATTGTGTTGTGTTAATGCGAACACTATAAAACTCCAAACTCTAAACTAACACCAAATTGGGAAAGGAGATAATTTAGAAATGTGTCTGTGATATCACTTATAAAAGTCATTGTTAATTCGTATAAATATACGAATATTCGTATAAATTGTTAATTCGTATAAATATATCTTTAATGAACTCCAAAACTATATCTATGAATACGACCTCTCTCTGTAGACTATAATACTGATATTCTTCTACATGGTTACATAGTGATTTCATAATTTTTTCAAACAAAATTTAATATTCTTCAATTTCTTATTGTTTCATTTAATGATTAGATTTGCCTCATCAACACCCTGAACACTCTAAATTCAAAAATGTTGATAGTATCATTCCTGAGCTGGCTCAAACAATAGCAGACAAGAGCATTCTTGAGTCGGCCACCTGCTGAATGTTGGAAACTACTGCATTGGACGTGGCCAGAGACAAAAATCGTTTCTGCTTCTCCCTCAATTTTCTAGTGAATGAAGCTTTCTGGAGGCGTGGCCTATGGCTCAACCAATAGCAGACAAGTATTCTCGCGTTTGCCATCTGTTGAATGTTGAAACTACTGCAGGGGGCGTGGCCAGAGACAAAAAATTGTTTCTGCTTCTCCCTCCATTTCCTAGTGAATGAAGCTTTTCTGGGGGTGTGGCCTATGGCTCAACCAATAGCAGACAAGTATTCTCGACTTTGCCACCTATTGAATGTCGAAACTACTGCAGGATTTCTAGTGAATGAAGCTTTCTGGAGGCGTGGCCTATGGCTCAACCAATAGCAGACAAGTATTCTCGAGTTTGCCACCTGTTGAATGTCGAAAACTACTGCAGGGGGCGTGGCCAGAGACAATAGTATATTTTACACCAATAGTTTTGAAAACGTCGTTCTCTGACATCAAGAATTCGGAACTTTACATCTGTTGAAAATGGTGAAAAAATCTTTCCCCCTCCAAACCACTTTTTAGGGGGAGCCCCTTAGAGACCCTTAGTATAACCGATGGCCCATATCCTAGCCAGTCTGGCACTGAGTCCATGTAATCCAACTTGTGTTTTTCATATTACAATGATAATTGATCAGTGAAAATAATACAATTTTATCAGTGATCATATAAACATTCTAATGAATAAATTTCCAGACCTATCCTCATAGCAAGTTTTCTCAAAGCACAGGCAAATCGTTGGAAACCATTAAATGACGTGAGCGAGCAGCCTCCCCCCTCCACGTTTTTCTAGGGTAATGGAATGAGCATTAATTCATTGCCATCATAACAAGCTAATCGATATTTTTAACGAGCTCATTACGCTCTCCAGTTCACGTTAAGCGCTCAAAGGAATCTTTATTCTTGCGGGGTAACGTTGGTTTTTCATAAAAAGGTCCTTTGATATAATAAACCAATTTCATAATGAGAGAGACAGAGAGAGAAACAAGAGAGAGAAAGAAGGATTGAGAGAAAGGAGAAGTGAGAGAAAGGGAGGAGAGAAAGAAGAAGGAGAAAAATAGAAAGAGGGAGAGAGACAGAAAAATGATAGAGATTGAAAGTTCAACGTTGAACAAAAATGTAGTTAGTTGTTGAGAGTAAATTTGTGTTTGAGAGAAAGCTCTCAAGCAAGGAAACTCCATGATGTTATGAGTGGGAGTTCAAGGGTAAGAAATATTACCTTCACAAATTTTCCTTTTGAGACGAGGATTGCATCGAGTTGATTTGATTTGATGACAAGCAATACAAAATTTGGTTGATGATCATCTCACTCACTTTCATTTAAATTGATACATAGGTACTCTCCTGTACCCTATTCAATAATGCATTCAAGGATCTTGATGGTCAAGATTCTAATGATCATATTCTTCTAAACAAATTGTTTTTTCGATCATAGAGTTTTTAAAAAGTGATAAAGTTCGAATTTGATTTTACCACACTAATCCTCCCTGCCCTCTACTTTAGCAATTGCTTGGTTTCTTTGGAATAATTCTTCTGTGTGATCTGTGATATTATGTCCACACTCTACACCGATATGTGATCTCCAGATATAAGTCTATCAAATATCAGATCTACATCTGATATTACGTGTCTACCGAGGGAATCCCATTCACTAGGAGTTATTAAGGCTCTATAAATACCTTATAGTCTTTATAGTTCCTTAGGTGTTATTCTGTGTGTAATATTACTTTCAAACTTTTTAGATTACGTTTTTTGATATAATCGAGGAAAAAGTTCAACCTTCAAAGTAAGCTGAACAACGCTGTAATTCAAGCAGGATTTGTAAATGAGAACATTAAGAATACTAAATCCGCTTTAACCCTCAGTGAACTGAGAATTGAATTCTTCTAATCCTTGTGGCACAAGAAAATCAATTCGAAAACAATCAAGTTTCATCAATTACACCAAGTCGATTGCTGCAGTCGAATGCAATTCTGTGAATTGCACAGCAACTGCAGTAAATTGCAGCGGAACAGCCGATGTCAATCGTCGTCCAATTCAACATTGAATGCATCCAATGCCCAACAAATCGAACCAGGGTTTTAGCCTCTACTGTCCTGAGGTAAGTATAGTTTGTTCGATAGATGAAGACATTCTGGTACGATGCGAAAATTACTCTAGCTTGGTCAATATTGGTTTGAAAATTAAAAATTTGATGTCAGATTGTAGAGCAGAATAATTTCTACAATTTGAGAATAAATTTCTAATTTTTGAACCAATATTGACCAGGCTGGAGTCATTTTCACATTTTTCCTAAATGTCTTCGTTGTTCAATACGTGCTGCCAAATGTACACCAAAACAAAACGTCCAAGTGTAGTGACTCGACGTACAAACAAACAAATAAACGCCGACTAACAAACAAATGCACGACAGGCATATATTGGATACGAACGACAAACACACTAAGCAAATAACCGCTGTGATAAAGGCAAATTCGTGTAACTAGAGCATTTTTAATCAATCTCTTTCGACTGGCGCAATCATGATCAACGTATTCCTTCTCAATGACAGTATGTAGGCCTACTCATTGATTCATTGCTGCAAAAAATTAGAGAGTTTGTTCAATATAGAAATTATTTGATCTATTTTTATTAATTTGAAGTAACTATAGAGTGAAGTTGCTATTAGATGAGTGATGAATGATACAAATAAGTTCAGGGAGTACAAGTCTACAAACACATTGGAGTTTCTACATGTAGTATCATTATGTTTCCCGCTTCTCTTCCCTTTAATCAGTTTTGTCAAATTATAATTATTTTTAAATCAAACATCTCAAATATTCAACAATATTTCTTCAAATATGTGCTTTTAAAGATTATGGGAGAAAAAACGAAAGAAAGATTTATTGCCGAATTAGGAAACAGAATATTATGAACATCAATATTTCTAAAATGGGCCATTTGCAATGTATTTATCCTCAAAATATAATAATATCTAAGTTCTTCATATAATATGCCATGTTCTTAGCATACTGTGTAATTATACCCCGAATATACCAAGTGTAACTCTGATTATATAAGCAGATAATAATATTATAATTCCATTTTAGCTTTGATTTATTGTTACAATCTTTTGAGAAGAAATGTGAATTATATGAATAAAGATTATTTGTTCTAAGAAGATTGCGATGAACATAACCTTTTCTGAACTGAATTTTCCTTCAAAATTGGGATCGAGATAGTGAAGGGCCTGTGCCTCTTTTCTCTTTCCCTGTCATATTATAATCAATCTTTATTATTGTCTGTTTCTATCTCTGAATATCTCTTTCATATCTCTGAATATCAGGAGGTACAATAAGAACAATAATACAATTATTTCAAAAACAAATGCTGAACCTTCAGCGATACCAAGAAACCATTTTGTGTAAGATATGATTTTACAAAAATTCACAAAAACCAATAATATTGATGTAGACTATAAAATTCAATTATGTGAATACAAAAGTTTACTCCTTTTTTACGACAAAAACATAACTTTATGGTTTGATGCTGGCAATTCTACAAGTAGTGAAGGCGTGAGAAAAACGCATTGTAAAACTCGTATCGCTGATAAAAAAGAGTATGTAGAGTATAAATTTTATCACCTTCAACATCAGCTGCCACGACAAGGTAATAGAATATCATAACCTTAAGTGGAAGACACCGTCTGAAACAATACACTTCGCGAGCATTACCGCAAATTGCGAGATAGGATGCGGGTTTTGTATATACAATCTGTCCAAGCAAAGAAGACATTATGGCGAGATGAGAAAATGACTCTAGCTTAATCAATACAGGTTGAAAAGTCATGAATTTGGTCTTAAATTGTAGGAAACATTCTGATATACAATTTGAGACCAAATTAATTATTTTTGAACCAATATTGACCGAGCTGGAGTCATTTCTCCATCTTGATAGAATGTCTTCTTCGCTTGGACAGACTGCAGTCTCATTGTATCTCGGTGAATTACCCGGGCTTGCCATGATGAGCCCCTATAATCTCTACCATCATATACGGATGAGACTCAAATGTCTCTATATATAAATCAGATATAGAAACGATTTCCGTCTTGGGTGCAATTCTCAGGCGATTAATTTCGGTTTGTTGCAATTGTTTCACAAAAGAATGAATGTTGAAAATGTTGGCTGGTGAAGCTGAATAATTATAGCCTTATTGATAGAATATAGACTCTCGATTTTATGAAATCATTTCTAATTTTTTATGTGATGTACCGTAAACAATAAAATTATATCTCACTCTCTTTAATTACTCGTGGTTGGAGAAGAAATTTTTCTTAGAGTTCTATCATCGGATTGGATAGATTTAATAGTCTTTTCTACTAAAATCATAGAATATAGTAGAAAAGACTATTCAAAACTATCCAATTCGATGATAGAGCGCTGAGAAATAATTTTTCTGCTACAACCACGAGTAATTAAAGAGAGTGATACATATAATTTTATTGTTCACGGTACATCACATAAAAAACCAAAAATCATTTCATAAAATCGAAAACTTGTTAACTATCAATCTATTGTCATTTTAATTCAAGGTTATAAATATTTTATAACGACAAAGATTTAATTTTCATTAGAGATCTCTATAAAAGAATGTTAATTCTTTATAGAGAATTAATCTATTTTAGAGAGCAGTCTATTACCATATTGCATGCCATGCTAGAGCAAGCAAGGGTAAGGGTTAAAATGATCATTCCCGTGCCGAGATGATAGAATTTCACTTTCCGAGACTAATTTTCAATCTGCATCAATTTCGTTTCAAGTTCATTGTCCGAGACTGCTTTTTGACCGATATTAGTTTCGCTTCCAAGCGGTATCAGTCAGACCAATGAACATTATAGGCGATTAAACTATTTGTAATAACATTCCCTATTCTATTGGAGTAGCGAATAACATGATTTTAATATTATGATATTAGAGCACAACACGACCACCCACGTCTATAATCTAATCATAATTAGTAGTTCGTCCCATTATTTGGTAGAGCACGCTTAATATTATTAAAATCCGGTCTACTCCATGCCTGCTCCTGCTTCAAGATATAAGACTGCATGCATAGCAATAAGTATAGTCTGTTCAAGCAAAGAAGACATTCTGGCAAGTTGGGAAAATGACTCCAGCTCGGTCAATATTGGTTGAAAAATTATACATTTGGTATAAAATTGTAGATCAGAAAGTTTTCTACAATTTGAGACCAGATATATAGTATTTGAAATAATTTTGACCGTGCTGGAGTTATTTTCTCATCTTGCTAGAATGTCTTCTTCGCTTGGACAGACTTAGTACCATCTTCGTTTCTCAGCTTCAGTGGATAAATTCTTGCATGCTCTCAAGAGATTAAAACCAGAGGAATTCTGTTTATAAAATTGAAGATTGTTGGCGCAATACCTTGGAATTTTTATTATTTATTAATTAATTTTCTCTTATTTGGGTCTATTCAATTCAGTATCACTTGGCTTAGCTGATTTATTGTGATTCTACTTCTGATTTTACGGTTGGGCATAAGCATTGGAAATGAATACTGCTAGTGATAATACTGTAGTATAATGTATAGTATATCACCATACTATACTATACTACAGTATAGTTCATAAAGTTTGGATTCGCAATCCTTCTCACGGTATCATTTATTTATTTAGGGTATGCTTTCAACAGTGGGGAGAGCCAAAAGGTTGTTCCACTTCGCAATATTATAACCTCATTTTTCAAGACCTACATTTTGAGTGATCCATATTTTACTCAAATTTAGTGATTGTATCATCCATATTTTACTCAAATTTAACATGAGAAAAAGCCCGTTAATCTTGCGGAATGCTCTGCAGCTGGACTAATGCAATTATGAGTAGCAATGCTATTATAAGATACATTTATAATATCATTGCACTCTATAGCATTGCGTATCCATAATTGCATTAGCCCAGCTGCAAGTATCTAACTGCCAAATGTTGAACGCACTTCGGTTCATGTTAAATTTCAGTTCTGCGATGAATGAATGAATGAGTCAGTCAGTCTCATATTCTATAGATATAGATTTATCTATTAAAAATTCTGTATATCGTAAATTGGAAAAAGCGTACGATTTTTCGTCAAGGATAGGGAAATTAATGCTAAATTTCTGACTAGAGGAGCTACATGATCTCAGTATCATAGTCAGCTGCTCCACTCTGACCCACCTCTACTATTCTATACACCTTGGGAAGTCCCAACGGTTTTTCCACTTCGCCAGCATATAACCTAATTTTCACTACATGATAAAACCATGGTTATAGTTCTTTCAGTCATATAAAATAACAGATTTCTCACGGTATCAATGTTGCTGCACTGCAAAGTACTTCTCGTATTAACTGTATAGTGACTTACACATTTTTATCTAAGATTAGCTGCAGTAAGGTATTCAATGTCAAGGTGACTTGACTAAATGGAGCAATTTCTTTCAGCCTCTAGTAAACGTCAGCTCATGCATATAATAGTATACGTAAAATAATAAAAATTCTAATGATAAAATTCGAGAAACTTAAAGCTACCAAAACATGTCCTTCTCACATTTTGTCACAGTTCGATTCCTATAGATATTGTCAATAGATATATCCTATAGATACTCTTATATCTCCCACTAGATAAAAGTCAAATTGTGGGAACATCATCGCGTTCCATAGTAGCTCTCCAACTATTGTCACATCTCCGATATGATACCGACTTATAATCTTGCCACTGTCATGTCAAGAGTTGTCAGGCAGCGGTTCTCTCTTTTTCGGATACTTTCTATTATAATATGACGCTGCGTACGTATTCAAATCCGTGAGAAGCGATGAGACTACGACAAAAGCGTTGCGGGATACCTTCGAACCAAGGAAAGTAGCCGTGACTAATCAGAGTTAATCTATTCATAGAGAGAGAAAAGAGATGACGAGAGAGGAGGATAAAAGTGGGGGGATGAGGAAAGAGGAGGATAGAAGATGTATAGTCGGACCAAACAAAGAAGACATTCTGACAAGATGGGAAAATGACTCTAGCTCGATCAATATTTTCTCAAAAATTATAAATTTGGTCTAAAATTGTAGATCAGAATATCTTCTACAATTTGAGACCAAATTTATGATTTTTGAAACAATAATGACCGGGCTGGAGTCATTTCCCTATATTACCAGAATGTCTTCTATCCTTGGACAGGCTATAGGGAGATGAGGAGGAAGGCGGATAAAAAAAGGAGATATAGGATATAGGATAAGAAAGGGAGGAACATGGAAGAGGTGAGAAGATAAGGGAGGAAGGAAGATAAAAGAGGTGTGAGAATGAGGAGAAAGAAGGATGGAACATAGCAGGATAATAAGGAAGAAGAATAGAAGGAGAGGAGGAAGAAGGATAAAAGAGATGATAGGATAAGGATATAGATGACAGTAGAAGGACCAACTGGTGTGCTGTACAGTACATAGTCCATCTAAGCGAAGAAGACATTCCGTCAAGATGGGAAAATGACTCCACCTTGGTCAATATTTTTCAAAAATTATAAATTTGGTCTGAAATTTTAGAGCATGATGTTGTCTATATTTTGAAACCAAATTCATAATTTTTGAATCAATATTGACCAATCTGGAGTCATTCTCCCATCTTGCCAGAATGTCTTCTTCGCTTGGACAGACTATAGCGTAAGCAAATCAAATCGTAGGCCGTGAATAAACTACTGAAAACTAATGAAGGAAGGCGTTGAACAATAGAGTGTACCACATCGGATTGGATATTGTGTCGCTCTATTGATAGATCTTTATGCATGAACGAAGATCAGAATCGAATTTGTGTCTAGAGATGTAGATTGTAGAGTAGTATGGTGTGATTTCTGGATGCAATTTTACTAAGGTGGAATGTGATATATGGAAGAAAAAGTAATGCGAAAGTAACTTTATGGCATAGACCAATCAAACATGTATAACTGATAAACGTGTGTATGAAATGCGAACAAAATTAGTATAAGCTTATACGCAAGAAAACAAAACTTATCGGGGTAAATATAGATTGGTCAAAATGATTATAATTACACGTAAGGAAACGGCACTCATTCGTTGATAACGGAGTGATTGAAAGTTCAACAGTAGTTATGATTTAATACAGGGATGGATATTGATATTCTAATAATCAATATTAAACTCATTTATTATATTAATAAACTTATCATAGAAATTGAATAGTACTTTTCAATTGATTGTCGTCGACTTTGGTCAAATATTTTCCAGTAGCTTGAAAAAGTGTTTTACATTCTGAATACAATCATTAACAGGGTTGAGCTCTTGTGATTTCAATAGATAAAACGAACATGGGATCCATTTACCAAAAATGACCAAAGACAGAGTTAAGAAGACCAAAGATACATACTAGAAAAAAGCTTGAATGACAGACAAGAGTTCCAATTTTGTAACTTTGTAGTAGGGAAGTCAACTCCAGAAACATAAATGAATTGAGATGACTTGAATGACAGACAAGAGTTCCAATTTTGTAACTTTGTAGTAGGGAAGTCAACTCCATTTACAAACATAAATGACCAAAGACAGAGTTGAGAAGACCAAAGATACCTACTAGAAAAAAGCTTAAATAACAGACAAGAATTACAATTTTGTAACTTTGTAGTAGGGAAGTCAACTCCATTTACAAACATAAATGACCAAAGACAGAGTTAAGAAGACCAAAGATATCTACTAGAAAAAAAGCTTAAATAACAGACAAGAATTACAATTTTTGTAACTTTGTAGTAGGAAGTCAACTCCATTTACAAACATAAATGACCAAAGACAGAGTTAAGAAGACCAAAGATATCTACTAGAAAAAAGCTTAAATAACAGACAAGAATTACAATTTTGTAACTTTGTAGTAGGAAGTCAACTCCATTTACAAACATAAATGACCAAAGACAGAGTTAAGAAGACCAAAGATATCTACTAGAAAAAAAGCTTAAATAACAGACAAGAATTACAATTTTGTAACTTTGTAGTAGGGAAGTCAACTCCATTTACAAACATAAATGACCAAAGACAGAGTTAAGAAGACCAAAGATATCTACTAGAAAAAAAGCTTAAATAACAGACAAGAATTACAATTTTGTAACTTTGTAGTAGGGAAGTCAACTCCATTTACAAACATAAATGACCAAAGACAGAGTTAAGAAGACCAAAGATATCTACTAGAAAAAAAGCTTAAATAACAGACAAGAATTACAATTTTGTAACTTTGTAGTAGGGAAGTCAACTCCATTTACAAACATAAATGACCAAAGACAGAGTTAAGAAGACCAAAGATATCTACTAGAAAAAAAGCTTAAATAACAGACAAGAATTACAATTTTGTAACTTTGTAGTAGGGAAGTCAACTCCATTTACAAACATAAATGACCAAAGACAGAGTTAAGAAGACCAAAGATATGTACTAGAAAAAAAGCTTAAATAACAGACAAGAATTACAATTTTGTAACTTTGTAGTAGGGAATTCAACTCATATTGGCAGGGAGAGATAGGGTTAGTTACAGAGTATTATTCTAATCACATTGAAAATGGGCTGAGTCCCAAAACATGTCTGTAAAATAATACTTCTAAAGTTTATTAAAAAGGGTGTTTGATTTTAATTTTATTCAACAATTAGTTACAGAGACTGTTAGACCATGTACAGTCTCTTTATAGGGTTAGTTAAATGCTAGTTATAACTAGCCTACCTGGCCCACTGTCTTCCAGATGAAATAGTGACAAACATCTCAGCTGAAAATGAGAATAGACCAACACAAAGGGGTAGCTAAAAATTCGGCATTATATCTTATTCTTTTAATTGGATACAACGAATGAGCATTTCTCTCCCTATTTCGAGTCAACCACATTTATCTATTCCATAAGAAAAAAATGGAAACTTCGTGGCTCTGTAAGAATATTAGTTATCAGATAAGGCCTACTGTTCACAATGGCAGACAGCTTTTAATTGAAATTGATGAGAAAACGGGGGCTGCGTACAAACAGCAGTGACAATTAACAGGAAAAGGGTATTCGTTCTTGAGGCTGCCATAAAGGGCTAGGAGGCCAAAAGTGGCTTGTCTGATAAGCATGTGTATAAAACGCTCAACAAAAGCATATTCTTGGCCCGATTCACTCACTCTTCCGGTTCCTTTCATTTGCCCCCTTTAACACCCCCCCCCCACCCAACACAGCATCCCGGTTGATTCCGTATGCGAGACTCTCTCTGCACGTAGCCAATTAAAAGGATTTGTAATTCGGAGACGAAGGTAATGTAGGGTAGGAGGGAGGGGGACATTATTGAAAATTAATGGGACAAACATCGTCGGCTCTTTCTCTCACCCGAAATACGTCGTAGCTACCGACTTTGTGTAACACGTATTAATTGGGGAATACAATGAACTCTGCAGTAGGTGTTACATAGAATAGAGTATAATTCACCGACGTCTTTGGAAGGTGCAGGAAACTCATCTTTCCAACTAATTGGAAGTTTTAATTAAGACTGCACAAATTATTTTGGGGCCGAATAAATAACCAATGACATCGACGCTTTGATTGAACCGTTTGGTGGGAATCGCTCTCCCTAATAACACAAGGCAGTGTCTTTTTTTGTTTGAATTTACTTTTTACATTCTTGTTAACATCCTCTGTATTATACAGGGTGTTTCAGGTGGAATGTGCAATACTTCTCAGGCTGATCCCTAACACCAAGTAGACAAAAAAGTTCCATGGGACCAACCCCCAAAAACGCTTTGTTACCGAGATAACAATGGCGGAAAATTGAGATTTTTCAAAATATATTAATTTCTCTAATTTTTTAGAGGCTTTAGTGAGGTTCTAAAATAATCAATTCCTATGTAAAATTAGCTGAGGAAATCAATGAAACCAGTTCCAAGTTTGTAACTTCAACGGTTATTGAGATAATTGGAAAAATATGCTAAAACGCCATTTTTCTAATTCCAGCCAATTCTACATAGGAACTGATTATTTTAGAACCTCACTAAAGCCTCTAAAAGATTAGAGAAATTAATATTTTTTTGAAAAATCTCAATTTTCCGCCATTGTTATCTAGGTAACAAAGCGTTTTTGGGGGTTGGTCCCATAGAACCTTTTTGTCTACTTGGTGTTAGGAATCAGCCTTAGAAGTATTGCTCATTCCTCCTGAAACATTCTGTATATATGCTAGTCAAACCTACAGTGACTACGTAGTCACTGTAGTCAAACCTAGGTTCAGAGATGTGTGATGAAAATGTGGTCATATGAATATGAGATAAGAAATATCAAGTTGAAGATCATCACATATTCAAATACATTAGATAACAATCTTTCTTTTGAAGATACAAACTATTGAAATACTGTAGATCAATTCCATGATAAGGAATAGCATGGTAAAGAGAGGCAATTGGAGAACTTTCAAGCATATTATTCAAAATTTCCAACTACTACCACAATATCACCTTCAAAAGTACAAATAATAAACATCATAGGTCTATAAGTGTTTTCGAACCACAAAAATGTGAAAAGAAAGGTTGGACATATTTAATCTTGGACAAAATAATCATTGAAACATTCTTGTTATCAACAATAATTCTTGCTATTATTGTGATTTCCCCTTCGATCTGAAGGTTAAGTGGAAAAAAACTTCCTAGTCCTAACTGCAACTAATAGAGATTACAGTATTTTCAAATCATTTTATTCAAGTAAGTAATTAATGAGAAAACAAGATCATATAGTCTTCGCTGGTCCCGACTAAGGCTAATAGGTCTAATAATATATATAGGACTATAGGATAATTGATAATAAGAAAACAGGTTTATGATATAAATAATTATATTATTCATATGATATCCATTCTAAGTACTGTACTATAACACTACACACTACTGTAATGGGAACAGAAGGGCAAACATTAATGCTGACAAGAATGCAGCGCCAACTATATAGTGTGACCATAGACTAACTATACTAGAATAGTATATCTACGGTGTGACCTAGCAAAGAAGACATTCTGGCAAGATGGGAAAATTACTCCATCTCGGCCAATATTAGTTCAAAACTAATAAATCTGGTCTTGAATTGTGGCAAACATTCTGCTCTACAATTTGAGACCAAATAACTTATTTTAGAATCAATATTGATCGAGCTGGAGTCACTTTCCAATCCTGTCAGAATGTCTTCTCTGCTCGACCATACTATACTTCAAGTATCATTGATGAGGTGGCAAGCAGTCTACTTGCACTTGCATTATTATGCACACATGGTGCACTGCAATGTGCAGGGTGCATATGCACTGCTGGAGAGAGCTCTCCCTCACTCACTCACTCTCTCTGACTCTCCTCACTGGTATTGCTCGACATGTGGCGTGGCAGCGGCTTTTCCCCTTGCCCATTCACGCTCGTTAATCACTACCGAGTCACTCGTGTGTCTCACACAAGTAAGACTCACTTGTGTGTCTCACACATCAACACAAATCATCAGCAATGAGTGGTAGTCTGCTGGATTCTTTTTCATCCAACTCCTGTCATAGCGTTCGAGGGTGGATTGGATGGGTTATTGATGGTTCTGATGGGGTTAACTCAATCTTATTAGCTTGGAAGTAATATAATTGAGGGAAGTGACTTGGGTGATGGGTGTATGGAGAAATTGATTTATAGCGAGTGAGTTGAGAGGATGGATCATATTTAGTTTGATGTTAGTTTGATTGTATAAAGCAGGTGTTTGGAACAATATTCTGAAGAGGTGAATAGAATATCGCAAAAGAATAATAAGATCAAAGAATAATAGGAGAAGAATAATAGGATCAATCTAATTCCGGACGGAAAGATCAATGCCACTAGAGTGATTCTAATACCATCAAAAAGTATATTTCATGATGAAAAGTTATTAAAGTATGCTTAAAAGTTGATATTTTGATGGTTCTCCCATTTCCATTCCATACTGATGGGTGGACGGTTCTACTATTCTCTGTCTAGCAACCATTTGGGAAATTTCAACGACTAAGATTTAATGATTCCAAATCACCAATTATGTAGCTCTCTAATGATGAATTATCAACATCAATATCATCTAAATTCAATTGTTTGAAGATTTTGACAATGATGTTTGTCAAAATTGAAAGAGGAATGAAAAAGTTTTGGGAGAAATCGTGTTATAATCTTCATTGTAATATTATGATATGAATAAGGATAAGGCATTCCATTGCAATATTTAAAAATAATTAAATATCACTTTCATGTCATTCACATTTTCAATAAGAATCCCCACAACATACAAAATCTTAAGGTTTATAATCTTCAAATAAATTCCAAATTTAGATTCAAACCAAACGTGCGAAAAACGATTACCCATTTCATCAATTCCAAGGACAGTGGAAATGAGCATTCAGTGTGCGGCTGTGAATTTCCATCAAATACAATAATTAAATGGACTATAATCACGTTATTCAAGGTCTGATGGCGTCGGTTGTGAAATGAAAGGGAGTGGGGTAGGGCTTTTCGCGTCTCTTCAATTATCAAAGCCAGGTAGATATTAATATGTCACAAGAAATTAATGGTTCGTTTAATTTGTGAAGGGGAATCCTCCATTTTGGTATTGATTAATTCAAGCGTATCCATACACCTATCAACGCATTACACCGTACGGACGGCTACCGGTCTTCAATAGTGAGGGGGATTTAAAGGGGGTGGAAGGATCCCCCGAACATTCATTATTGTCGGCTCTGGTGATTATTATTGTCATCGAGCCTATTCAAACGGCCATGTTATTGATGTTATTCCTTGAAAACCATATTGTTCCCGTCACATAATGTTAGATTCGTATATCTCGGCCTTATTTCATGCATATATTGCATATCCCTGGTTCCCTGCCTGCTATTTATGCAACGAAATAAGTAGAACCATTTTATATCAAACGTTCCGATGTGATTTGTGATGTGTGATACTTGTAATATATCGTATTTATATATTTTTATTATTGTATACTTAAATATTATGTTTTTTATTAATTAATGCACGAGACCCAGATACTGTTGTGTCTTCAACAACAAATTATATTTTGACGCCAAATATTTTGGATGTTTCGTATATATTTTGTATGTGATGTTACCTATCAGAAGCTAATACATTTATTGTTTCTCTTGATTTCAAAAACATCAAGGCATAGCTGAATGAAAACTTTAATGAATTATTGGCAACATCAATTAAATTTAAAGCCATCATTGGCTGTAAAATTTTAAGTGAGAATTGATAATTTCAAATCATTTTAGATATTTTTGATGCTGTTTTGAATTATTTACCAACCTTTCAAATTTTAAATTGATAAATCATGGTTTTTTATTCTTGTGTGTTGAAATTTGTGAGCATAGTGAAAGTGGACATTGTGGATAGACATACAGGGTGGTGCAAAAAGTTGGGAACATAACATCCAAAGGTTCCATCTTTTTGCGCCACTCTGTATAACCTACATCACCTTCATCATCATCATCATCATTGATCATCACTCATTCATCCTTTGCTTAAAATACTTGGAAACCAAGTCGCAATTGTAAAGAAAGAATAAAGAATTGTTGGTGTGTGTCGGAGGGCACAAGGAGCAGACAAAACCGCCTAACTTTTTGGTATCAACTATAAGTGTATGATCATTTGTAAATGGTTGTATCATCATAGACTAACTATACAGTACACTATAATATACGATACTACGCATACTATTAATTGAAATCGATGATATGATTGTGAGAGTTCCCGTTTAGTTTGTTACGAATCATAAATCTGAATAAAAGCATAATTTTGACCATGATTACTTCTTATTTACTGTATACACTTATACATTGTATTTTCACATTGTCTCATCAACACTATAAAATTCAAAAAGATTTCGATAATCGTTCCAATTATTAAGATTGCATTTGATTATTTGTGACATAGTTACAACATGTTTAAGATGTTACTTACACTAAGAAACTCATTATACGACTCATGAGACGATAAAAATCTCGTACGGAATGAAACCCCAGATGAAAGCATAAAAAGCGTGAAATTACCATTAATAGACCATCATAAAGAGGCTTGGATTTTTCCAACTCATCCTAGATTGCTCCAATACTCTCTTCATAGCCCACCTTGCGATGTCTTCATACAACTTTAATGAGGAACTTTCTGAATAATAAAGCCATTAACGTTTATAACTTTCAATACCTTCTAGAAAAAATAATGGTCCAATTTAAATAAGGAATTTATTGGATGACGTCATGAAAATGGATGGATAAAGTGTACTAGTAGAGCTGTATTATAGCACCAAGTGTACTAGAGAGCTTAGAAACTAGTGGAATATACAATCAGACTCCTTTAAAAGTGTCATCCTAAACCCACCTGTAACACGTGCACACCAAGCAGAAACAACTATAGTGATTGAAATAAATTTTGCTCGGCCAAACAACCTTTTAAAGGTGTGCCTTAACCGCACAACATTATAGTTGTTTCTACACTGTTTATTAAATTCATTTATTCATTTGATACGAATAAACAACTTTCGTCTTTCGAGAAATAGAACGCAATTCTATTATTAGATGATATTTTGCTCGAAATATAGCCTACTCAACAATTAAACAAAGAGTTATACATTGTATAATTGTAACAAGTTGAAAATTTAGTATTATTTTGGTGATATTATTGTGTTTTGTGTGTTTTGAACTTTCTCGAATTGAAAAAACTTTTGAACATTTAAATCTCCGTGGATCATTTCAAGAAATACCACAATTTCCTTTCGAGAATAATTATTGAGGTTATTTTGCCGGTAGAACATCCTTTTAGGACTCCCCACCAAATATGGCATACACTTATAATAATAATAAAAAAATATATATAAATTTTATTGTAGAGTTATATATTAAATAATCTAATAGTATATAAGATTATAATCTAAGGGACAGGCTTTGGCCGATCAAAATAGATGAATTTGATAAGTCAACCCCAAGAAACGTCTAGTTCTCAAATAAGAGAATTTTCTGCTTGAGAGGTTCAATTCTCAATTTCTGGATCAAAATTTGAAGACAAAAAAGTATGATGGAAACAGTAGGAGCCTAAACATCTTCTGTGAAAACGGCCGGTTAGTGTATTGCTAGTTAACCAGATAATTTTCAAACCAAAGTTATATCTCACTAGTTTCATCAGTGTTATATTTTCAAATGAGAGGAGTGGAGAGGCGTTTTGAAGGAGGTTAAGGCTCTTAACCGGCTGTTGCGCCACGGAGTAAGTGGATATATTTTTTGAATAAAGAAATATCTCTCAGAACATTATTTTTTCCAGATTTCACACATTGATAGAATTTATCAATCTATCACAACACAATAAGAAGAATCCGACCGAATCTGAATTCTCTAAAAATGATCGAAAACTCAAATGGCAAAGAAAGCATTGCTACTTTTGAAACGGAAATGGGAAACCAATGTACTTTCTCCACCTGTTTTCCTGAATTTTCATCTCTTTTCAACTCACTCTCCAGCATTCTATTTTCCAAAATCACTATCTCTTTTCTTCGCATCTCCTGCTTGCTACTTTTCTCATTGGTCATCTTTGTTCTACTTCACCGTATTCTGTTTTCCACAATCGCTATCTCTTTTTTGCTCATTTTCTACATAATGTTCTCTCTGTTTCTATCTCTGTTCTGCTCATCTCCTGAATGCTATTTCCACCACAACTATATGAGACGAATGGTGCACGGTCCATGTACCTTCTCAACAAATATCCTCTGCCCTCTATAGTCTGTCCAAGCAAAGAATGCATTCTGGCACGATGGGAAAATGACTCCAGCTCGGTCAGTATTGGTTTAATAATGATGAATTCGGTTTTAAATTGTAGATTAGAGTGTTTTCTACAATTTAAGACCAAATTTATGATTTTTGAATCAATATTGACTGAGCTGAAGTCATTTTCCCATCTTGCCAGAATGTCTTCTTCGCTTGGAAAGACTATACCGCATCGATTGTGACCCCCTGAGCACTGCACATGACCATACATCCAATATCGTGTTAATTTCCGCTCTATCTCAACCCCATACTACTAACCGGCACTGTACCCTCTTTCTCTCTTCCCCTGGTTGTTCTCTATTCTCTTTATCCGATCCTTCTATTTCTCTCTTTTCCCTGATCCTTCTTTCTCTTCTATACCTTCTCTTTCATTAGTTCCTTCTGTTCTTCTTCTTCATCTTTCTTCTCTCATGCTTCTCCCTTGTGATCCACTATCCCTTTTTGCATCTGTTTCAATCTCTCCTAAATCTTCTCTTCATACCTCAGATCTTTTTAGACTCCTTTATCCTTTCTTTAAACCGTCTTCTCAAGGTCCATTTCTCTCTCTTTCTCCTCTTCCACTATTCTTCCTAGCCTTCTAAATCTTATACTTCTCTCTCCTTCTCCTTCTCTTGAATCATTTTCTCCCTTCATACTCTACCTCTTCTTCTACTTCCTCCACATCTTCCACTCCTTCCTTCTCTACCTCCATTTTCCAAATTCTTTTCTCCAAGTTACCTTACCTCCTGTTCTTTCTCTAACCACTCACACTTCTTTCCATTATTCACTATTCAACTCCTTTTCCCCCCCCATTAACCATACTTCTCATCTCCTTTTCGATATCTTTCGTTTGAACTATTCTCAATTTTGTTTCTCCCTATATTCATATTTTCTCTCTTTCCCTCCTTACCGCACTCCATCATCTTTTCATTCAAATCTATTTGTGATGCTCTCTTTCCCAAATTAATCCTGTTTCACTAACACCTGAAACCCCATCCAAATGCATTACCTTTACAAACTGTTTTAAAAAGTTCAACAATATTCTCCACCCCCTGTGAGGTATGAGGAGGAAGCATCATTTTTTACATACTCCACTCACCACTCATTCTAGAAACATTGTTGAGAAGTTGATATTGATAATGAATTATAATATTTGTGTTTCTGCATATTGATGTTTTTGTTGATACGTTTAGTTATGGCATGAATTAGGGACGACACTAATAAATATCATAGATAAAATTCTAATGTAAATAACTCACATGGAATTAAGAGTCTGATTACATTCTTAAGAAATTTGACAGGTACAACTACCTTTCTCTCTCTATTTCGAATCCTACTCTTCATTGTATATCATACAGACAGTACATCAAGTCTCTTAAATGAATAATGTGATACAAATGTCATAATACCGACAAAAAAGGCCCTCATCTTACAAGAATGTCAGTCTGGTCCTTTCCCACAAATATGTAACTGATGCAAATTTCTTAAAATTTGGTACCCGCATGTCCTTGATGAGAGTTGGATAAATTCGAATGAATGCTTTTGTGTAATAAGTATAATCATATTCATACAATTCAGATAAATGTTACCGACATTCAAGTCCCTCGAATGGGCAGCTGGAATCTCATGGTTGTTTATGACTCTATTCCACGAGACTTTCATGTAACAATAAAAATGAATAAAATAATAAAGTGTCTGCTTCCTCAACAAAGATATTTGTATTCAAATTTCGGAGTTATGAGGATAGGGGAGATGACAACTACAATACGTTTTATTTATTGCTACATCATGATCACTCTAAAAATATGATTTAAAGAAGATTCTTGATAGAATTGAGAAAAATCGTGGAAAGCTAGATGATGTAAGTTATACACTAGTGTATCACACAATAGACTACACATACATAACCATTACACTTTATAACATCATAGATTGTAAATTAAACACATTCTCACATAACTATATTTATTCACCAACGATATATTAAATTATGTGGCTAATATATTTGTTCAATCCATTAATTAGCGCTTTCAATTAGGTGAGAAGAGTGGAATAAGCAAGATAATCCGAAACAAATTCAAATTCAAATTTATTGTTAACATCAGCAATAGTACAAGTAATTGAATTTTTTAAACAAAAAACAACACAAGATGGAGAATTCACAGAGAAAAAAGTTGTAACAAAATTGACTGTTCTTATATCTAGCTATATACAAAATAAATCAAATATTTTCATACAAAATTTAGATAATAATTTTTATTCAATAAATAATAGTATATGAATAATCTGTGAATAGGCAACTCATACTATCAAGTAAATAAATAATTGATTGTATTTATTATTAAAATCTCCAAATGATTGTATAGGTGCATTATAATGAAAGGAAAATAGAGTGATACACCCAATATCTATTTGTATAAAAGCGAAATGGCACTGACTGACTGACTGATTCATTCATTCATCACCAGAACTAAAAATTCACTGAACCGAATGCGTTCAAATTTGGCAGGCATGTTTAGTTGGACGTTTAGACGCGCACTAAGAACAGATTTTAGGAACTTTCCAAGGATACGCCAAATATTTAAGTTTTTCTATAATTTTTCGGCGTATCCCATTTTTTTCGAGAACCGATCGGTAGAAAATCTTGATATTTGGTAGGTAGGTTCAGATAAGGTCTAGAAATGTTGTGTTAAGATATTTTTGAATTCCGTTCAAGATTACGCCAGTAATCAGGGTTTTCAAAATTGTAGATGTATTGCGGGTTGCATATCTTCCGCCTTGATACTACCAATCCTTACTGTAAATTCAATGGTTACTAAGTATGGCAGTCCTTACTGCCGGCTACTAAGTATAATACAGTCTAACACACTTATTGTCTAATGAATAATTTTGAATTTATCCTTTCTCTCCAATGGAATGTATGATGAGTTCGGTATTCTATAATTTTCATTGAATCTCCCATCCATACTCTAACTCAACCAATCTAATTTGATAGATGTAATGAATATGATGTACATCAATCAACTTTAATTGGTTTCATCAGTATTCTTTTGATTATCAATCTGGTCTAAATTATCGATGCTTTTTCGATTAAGTGTGATGTTGAGTGGATTATTGCTTCATAGGTAATTTGCAGATGCAAATCACGGATTTCTCTCGATTACAGGCGATTATATTAGAGTGAGGGCGGTGTGAAAAATGTGTATACGCTAAGAGCAAAAAGTTACCGGGGAGGGGAAAAACGAAAAGGAATGAATGAAAAATGGTGTAAAAAGGGTGTATAAAAGGGGAGTGGGAAGAGTTGATGAGGGTGAAGGGGGGAAGAGGGAAAAGAGTGGGAAGAGGGAAAAGAGCGGGAAGAGGGGAAATATGATAGAGGGAGAAGGGGGAAAAGAGCGGGAAGAGGGGAAATAGTGAGCGAGGGGAGGAGGGTAAAGAGCGGGAAGAGCGGTAAGAGAGGGAGAGGGAAAGAGCGGGAAAAGTGGAAAGAGCGGGAAAAGTGGAAAGAGCGGGAAAAGGGGAAAGAGCGGGAAAAGGGGAAAGAGCGGGAAAAGAGAAAAGAGTGGGAAAAGGGGAAAGAGCAGGAAAAGGTAGATAGAAAAGAGGAGAAGAGGTGTAAAAGAATTGAATGCATGAATGAGTGGGTGAAGAGAATGAGAGAGTGTAAAAAAGGGAGCGTAAGAAAAGAGAGCGTAAAGAAAGGGAGACAAAAAAGGAGGAAAACAGAGGAGAGTGATTGGTCGCGACGGGCTGCATTTGACGCGAGTGGTGGCGTTTTTTGGCCATGAATATTAATATATTAAAGTTATAAGAAGATTAATCAATGTCAGCCACTTGCGGCCAGCTTATCTACACCAGACCAACCGAGCATTTTCAACGAACTTTTACAAAAAACTTTCTGCACGAGAAAATGTTTATTCTGTTACGCTTGCTCCATAGTTCTTCCTCCCACCTCCACCCAAAAATCATCAGACACTATTCCAATCGATTGACGTATTATCGTAGATTTAGTAGACCTTAGATCATATTATAAGACCTTAGAGAGTAAGTTATAAATTAGTAATAATATAAAGTAGGCTAGTAATAAGTCATTCACAAAGCTTGTTGTTTTCCTCTGAGATTTGATCAATGAAATTATTTGTAAATTCACATTTCAATACACTGTGCTATAAAATATGCTTCAATCAATTATTAATTACGAAAAGTTTATAAAAATAAGGAATAATGAAATTTTCTATTCGATCATATTATACGCATGAATCAAATCTATCTGACGATAGTTACTGTTAACTTTGATATTGATATTTTGTTCAATTTCAACAATTATATTCATTTTCTTATGTTGGGTAGCAGAGGAATTGTTAATTTGAATGAATGGACAAGATGTTGTCAAACCACTAATTCATTAAGAAAACGATATACTGGTTTTGGTTGCTACACCGTTATCAATCTCTATTAAACTAATACTTGAAGTAATAAGCAGCAGTATTCATACTCACGGTCTAGCACTGCTATTGGTAGACGCTTGAACCAATAACAGTGGACGTCTGCCATTGGCCTAGACAAGCTCCTCCCCGATTAGCGGTTCATTCAAACGTTACAAAATGGCGATTCAAACAGCAAACACGATAATTGAAGATTAAAGAAAACGTTTCACTAGAAGCTAGAAATATTTACTAGCAGTTCGAGATAGGAAACAAAATAGATGAGTTTAAAGAAAACGTTGCAATAACATCACTGGCGGCTTGTGCCCACGATACACGAAACAGGTGAAGTGCTGTACAGTAGAAGATACGTGCATATTAACAGTAAAATACGAAATAAATAGTTCACCTCTCAGGAATAACTGCAGGTTTATTAAATTAATCACATTCATTCCAATTTTATTTCTCACTAACCGATATGATTCTATTTTTCAGGTAGGAAGTCCTGTTGACGAGTCCACATTCTAAGAGTTGAAGTCACCTTCAACTCTTCTTCATAATGTTGCACGATAATTCTAACTTGTGAGGCTGGATTGCAGCTTGTTTAAAAGTATGAGAAAGATGACGAGTGACTTCAACCATAAATAAAAAGAGATAATAGTAAGGGTCAAGTTGTTAGCGGAAGATACTGGACGAGTTATTGCGTTAGATAAGATCAAAAAATTATCAAAGTTGGAGAACAATATTTTGACACAGAAATGATAATATATGTAGCTGGAATCTTTTAAATACTAGATGTTTTATAGCTTACCTCGTGAAGAATGTTTGGAAGCACCTCTGGAAGAGATTTATCTCTCAATTTTGACAGAGATTTATAAGCATAACATACCTAGATACCTTACAAACTAGTTTGGACCAAGCGGAATATCCTATTCTAGAATTATCAATCTATTACAAATTGCACCAAGTTGTTCTGTGCATGATTGGAAAAACAATTAAAGTAATTTGAAGTGAAATAAGTTGGAGTAGATTGATTGATCCAAAATAATTCTAAACTATTTTTCAAGTAGATAAGCAAGATAGTATTGTTAACAATTATTGCTTGCTTGTGAACTGAAGGTTCATTTCATTCAATTTTTTCAATATATATATTAATATATAGCAATTTTTCGCTATATATTATAACAAGTTTTTCTGCTTCAGTGTAAAAATGATGTCTTCTCATCTATATTATTATGATCTATATTTATTGAAAACTTTGAGAAGTATAATAATTATATGATCCTAGAAATAGGATCCTTAAAGTAGTCAATCTGAAAATAATGGCTTCTAGCTGATACTCATCAAAATTTATTCGTAGATTTAGCCAAAGAAAATAGAAACTAAATCCTTACTCTCTGGATGTAGCTTGTTTACAAGTACCAGAAAACAAACAATCAATGACACTAAATTCAATAATGAAGCCAACTCTGTTTCTTTGTGATCACTTTTAAACAATCCATGAAAGGTAACTCGCTCCTCCAGGCAAGTTTCTACGACCTTCGCTTTCTCTCTTTGATCAAGAGCAAACCTTGATCTAACTATTTGATTTGAACTCTTTTATCTCAATTATAAGACTGGAAGAAAATTGGTTATTCTCAACCAATCACTCGCTTGAGCTTTGCAAATCTAGCCATCGAGCTATTTCAATATTTCAAACTTACCTAATATAGTCATTGCTACTTATATATCAAGAAGCCATCGCCGCAAAAGTACTAATACTTATTACAAGGAGTACTAGTGGTTGAGTAGAAAAATAGTACTAGAACAAGAGTATCAGAAACAGAAAAATCAGCCAGGGCCACGTTTATATATGTATATAAATATGTATGAGCCCGGGCCCAGGGCGCAAGATTAACAGGGCGAGCCACAAAAATCATACATTGATGTAAAATTAAAAATATAGAAAAAATGTATTAAAAAACTTTAAAAACTCAAGGTTTTCAAACCCGACTAAAAAGAAGAAAATAAATTTTCTGCCCATCTTTGAATCTCTTTAAGTATTTAATTTATAAGTCGCCAATTATTATCATAATATGTCTTCAACTAAAAACGTTGGGCGCATCTATAATAGCATAGCTCAACAATTCCAAAAACTTCCATAAATCGTTAATATGTGTAGCTGATATGAACGAGGGTTTTCAGCTTAAAAAGGATTAAGTCAGTGACTAGGTCAACACTCGAACCAACTAACGCTGAACAATTCAATGATAATGTGTACCGAAAGTCATGTAACCTTGGAAATTAAGTTTTATGGCGCCATTAACGAGTTTGCTGAGAAAATATGTAGGAAAAATCCATTCATGTAAACTTTTGAATTTTTATGTTTGTAGTTTCTTTTGAAATGAAAGCTTAATTTGATTGAATTTAAATTTTCTAATTTATAAATCTATTTTAATTTTAAAACTAGTCCTTGTCTTTGCTCGTGACTCAGAATTAATTGACATCGGCAAAATGAATGATAAGTAGTTAGTTCGAGTGTCATCGGCAATGCCCGTGAATCCCCGTTGATTGATGGGAAGGGGCGGAAATCGGCCCGGCGCATTACATCGGCCTGATATCAGCTGTAATGGGAGTATGCTGTATATTATTGTTGAGATGATTATTATAATTCAAAATTAGTATTTTCTTATTCGAAATATTTTAAATTCTTTCAAGTGATCCTATTTTTCTATCACTCATTTACATAATGCATAAATTATAATAATATTATCGTAAATGCTAACTATGATATTTATCAAATTATGATAACAACTATCACAAATCGATTTTTAATCGGTGATAATGAGAATATTCATCAAATAAGAGTAAGAATAATAATAGAAAGTAGTTTAGTGATTTTTGGCTTGAAATCTTTCAAATTTGTGCAATATTTTTCTAATTTTCAATATGGTGAATGATATTTAACTCAGTGCTATTATATCATATAATCTCATTTTGAAGAATATTGACTTTATTATAAACCCTCCCAATTAAAGTAGTTGTATTGATGTATGAATAAAGAAAAGAATCTCAAAAATGAGAATAGTCATTATTAATCTGCATAAGCTGATTTATCTCTGTAATAGTACGTTTGAAGAGAACTTTACATATTCATCTGATTTCGGTTACTCCAACAGAAACGGAAACTTAAATTGTATTGTGTAATTCAGATGGAGAATGATTGATCAAATACGAATGGTCGTAGAGTAAGCATTTGTGAAAGCGAATGAACTGCTCAAATTGTCCGTTCCGTCTGATATTCTGTTCAAACTATAGGATGTATCAATATTAAAGCTTAACAATGCTGAAATCACATGAATGACAGGTACTTTCAAATATGATGATAATTACAATAGCTCAATACTCCCAGGATAATGATATCACGATAGCGGGAATACGATAAGCGGGAATTTGTTTGATAATTTGAACGGGAATATTATGAAGTTATGATGCATGATGAGATGATGTTATTGTCTTGTTTCAAACGGTTTTCCTTATTGGATTCCTTTGTAAAGCAGCTAAATATCTCGATTGACTTTGTCTTAATAAACATGCTTTCCCTATGGATGGTTCTCCATCTCAAATACCTTCATTCGTAGTCTGAACAATCACGATGTGTAATGATGTGAGAAGATTCACCTATTCGAAAATAGTGTGCGATCTTGGTAGTGGTATATAAATACTACTATAGTCTGTCCAACCAAAGAAGACATTCTAGCAAGATGGGAAAATGATTCCAGATCGGTCAATATTGGTTCAAAAGTTGAACATCAAGAATCACAAATGCAGATCAGTATGTTTTCTACAATTTGAGACCAAATAAATAATTATCGAACCAGTATTGACCGAGATTGAGTCATTTTACCATCAAAACAGTATGTCTTCTCTGCTCGGACAGACTATGTATAGCCGTAGATATAATATTCTATATTCTATATTCTATATTCTATATTCTATATTCTATATTCTATATTCTATATTCTATATTCTATATTCTATATTCTATATTCTATATTCTATATTCTATATTCTATATTCTATATTCTATATTCTATATTCTATATTCTATATTCTATATTCTATATTCTATATTCTATATTCTATATTCTATATTCTATAGTATTCCAATATTCTATACATGTATAGTTAGTCTATGGTATAGCATAATGCTTGAAATTCGTACAGAAGCGAACTGAACCTAGCACGAAGTGAGCGAGCCTGGCGTAATTTGAGCCATAGAGCTTCAAACGATCACTTTACCACGAGAAGCGCTCTCTAATCAAAACACTATTTGTAACCATTATAACATTTCCACTCCATGTAATAGAAAAATCAGAATAGTACTTTCCTAGCGAATAGATACATAAAGAGTAATGCCGCTATAAAATTAGCCCCAATTTAAAAGAGAACACATACTTTAGGTTCTACTAGGAATTATCAAATACCGATTACGTCGTTTTTTTATAGAGCTACTAGACACTTGAACGATGGAAAATTGCTGTACTTCAACTTCGATAGCTTCTTGAATAGCTTGTTCCGTTCTGCTTCTATCACAGTACTTGCAATGATTAGATGAAGGTGAGAACTTCAAGTTATATCAACACTTCAACAGAAGTCAGTAATGGTAATGAGAATTCCAGCAGGCAGTTCACTAAATAATCAATGTTTTGATTACCTCGTAACAATACTTGAGTTTCTGCTCAATTGGTGGCAATAAAATTAAAGATGACATGTTTCATTTATTGGAATTTGCAGCTCTATACAGATTCACATAATCATCTTCTCTTAACTAGCTTTACATCGTATATTGCTTCGTAATACTTTGTAATAAGCTTTACAGCTTCGCAGAAATGCTATACTGTTTGATGGGTTGAATAATATATATTTTAATGATATATTTATTTAACAATCTAGTCATATGGGAGAATATCCCTTTTTCAAATTCTCAGAATGACATTGATTATTCGTTTATTAATTAGTTCATTTCAGTACAAATCAGTGAAGTAATCATGGAATCACAGCATTGAAAGAATGATGTACTAGGGTGTGTAACATCAGCAACCAAAAATATATATATATATAAGCAGTGGCGTAACAGTTTTTCCCGCAAACATATTTTCTGGCCCCCACAAAATGACTTTGATTTTAATATTGTTCTAGTACTTCGATCAATAATGTACCTTGTATCCAATATTGGATTGTTTTATGTAAAAAAGTATTCATATTTTGATCATTAAAGATTAAATCTTACGTCACATCCAACGATCAATAAATTATAGCCTGCTAGTTTGAAACCCCTTCAATTTTGCTATAAACGAGCAAGCTTTTCAATCATTAAGTGTTACATAGGCTTACAAATCATTTGAATCATGTAATTATTTAACGAATAAGTTTAAAAAAAATTATACATTAGTTAATTTGAAAATTTATACACCAAAAGTAGATTCGATCTGAAGGTTTTTGCATAGTTACCGCATACACTGAAATATTGATTTTTTGTAAAATTCATTTTTGCATAAGTTAAATTTCAATTCTTGACCCACATTACAAATAAATGACATTGGTTTACTACGAATCTTCAGGTTTTGGTAGAATAACAAACATTTAGTAGAGCATGAAAATATTTTAGTTAAAAAATTAATATTACGACATAACTATTGTAGAAAATTAAAAAATTAGAATAAAATGACACGAATGTCTCTACTTGAATTTTGCTGTTCTTACTGAGAGTTGTGAGAAGCGAGTGCTTGAATGGTCTCTTTCAAATCAATTTCTCTAGCCACTTGAATTTCAATACTTAATAAGCTGAGCCCACTAAGTCTTTCTTGTGACATGAAACTTCGAGGGTAATTCATCTTCAATTTTAATTTTGAGAAGCTACCGTTACTGGTATAGTTAGAAAAAAATGTATGCTGTGCATAGATCTGGGTCATTGCAAGCGATAGAGCAATATTCAATTAAAATAGAAGTTCACAAATTTCATTCACTTTTTTGATATTATTTCTGATTGTGGAGTCCTTCTAAAACTCAGCATTCGATGAGGAAAATCTATTGCATGCAAATTCAGTAGGCATTTCCAGCTCACCGGTACGCGGGTCCCCCTGGCTCTCGGGCCCGGCTGTTACGCCACTGCATGCAAGTTTCTACAAACGATTTGCAAATTATGGCTCATCTACAGTAATTATCATAGAATAACTAGTAAAATAGAGTAACTAGATAACATTCCTTGATAATCCTCCTTGAAACTATAGAGCCCCATTCATTCATTTATTCATCCATTCATTTATTTATTCATTGATATCATTACACAAAAATCATAAGCAACAAAAAGTAAATCCATAAACAATCTTCAAATAATCACTCAGTTTCTTATCATTTTTCAACTAAGATTTCAAATTATCACAATTGCTGTAAATTATTGAGGCCACCTTACCAAAGAGTGAACGTCCGTTTCAAATTGTTGAAACAATGTTACAGCCTGTTCGAGCAAAGAAGACATTCTGGCAGGATGAGAAAATGACTTCAGTTCGATCAATATTGGTTCAAAAATTATAGGTTTGATCTCAAATTGCAGATCAGAATGTTTCCTTCAATTTAAAACCAGATTCACAATTTTTGAAAACCAATATTGACCTAGCTGGAGTCATTTTCCCATCTTGCCACAATGTCTTCTTTGCTTGGACAGATCGGCATAATGTACGCCAGCATAGGGTGGCGTGAAGGGTGTTTACGAGCAAGCGCGCTGGCAAATTGGATTGTTACACAGAAGTCAAAGCAATTGATGTAATTTCCTACTCGCATTAACGATAGTTATCTAGGTATTCCTGGATAGGGAATACAATGTAATCTGAGTAAGAAGTTACATCAAGTAGGCCTACTGCCTACAACTGGTCGTCCTTCGGTGATAAGTTTTCGCGTGGGCAAATCGCTATTGATGCTATCGACATTCTGGATACCGCACTGGACAACGCACCATTAGATTTTACGAGTTCTTTAGAGAATTTTAACGGCCTCAATAATTACACCACTGCAAATAACAATATTAGAACAACAAACGGGCAAAATTGGAGGGAAGACGAACTGGTTTCGTTTCATTTAAACTTGTTTTACTGATAACCCGAAACTATTATCATATCTATTATCATAGATTTCTTCTATTTAACGATATGTATTATATTCTACCATATAGATATGATTATATTTATAATATAGATATGTTTATAAGTATAGAAAGGTACTATGTATATCACGTCACCATCGATTTCGACTGCCGCTTTGCTCCAATGCCGAGCACATCTCCAACTAATAATTTCGGTTCGTGAACGCATTGTAGACTTTTTAATAAATAAGATATTATTCTTTCCGCTTCATTTAGCTCAGAGAACATGTCTCAGGTCAGTGTGTACTGATCCTATTAAGATATCACGGCGCACTCATCTGTTAACTGAAATTGCTACACACTGTGCACACACCTGTAGTCTGTACAAGCGAAGAAGACATTCTGGCAAGATGGGGAAATTACTCCAGCTCGGTCAATATTGGATTAAAAATGATAAATTTTGTCTTAAATTGTAGGAAACATTCTGATCTACAATTTGAGACCAAATGTTTGATTTTTAAACCAATATTGACCGAGCTGGAGTCATTTTCCCGTCTAGCCAGAATGTCTTCCTTGCTTGGACAGACTATGGCCGCCTATCGGAAAGATCTGTTGCCACTGATACAAAGTCATGTTTCCTGTGTATCCTACGCTTCCGAACATCTCACTACAATAAATCTTTGTTGATCGAGGTGTGTTGCACGTCACGTTCGATATTACAGACTTCCGATAGACCTGGATCAGCGATCGTTTGATTCCTTCATTTTCAAATGTATGGGTAATTAGAAATCTTATAGATTGGAAGAAATTGATGGTCAACTCCAATTCTATCTGTAACCAATACTATGTTTTCCATTTTATAGGAAGATCAATGTTAATCAACCTTCTTTGGTGCAAGAAACGAAGGAACTAGCACAATGTTATCCATAATTCCCTTTCAAATTTTCATCAAAATTTCTCATTATACTCATTATTACTCTTATCTTTTTTCTACAGTCTCCAACCAAGTTCTGCAATGACTTTTCTGTAAACAAATCAAATTTGAAGATAGACTGAAACATTCATTCCCTGAAACATTTCCATGATTCTTCACCTACCTATCATGGTTTCTCTATAAACTTGATGCCTCATATCATAATATCAAAGAACACCCATTTCCAACCACTTATTATCAGGCTAACAAGGGAAATTGAAGATTATTGTAAATTAATGTTCTCAAGCACTAACTAAATTTGAGCACTGACTGCATACTGATATCAGACTACTAAATATCCACAGACCAGTCTGGTAACTGCATCATCGTAACAGATGCAGGCTCAATGCAGTTGTTCTCGTTGCACATGCAGTCTGTAAATGCAACTGCAACGAATGTCAACCTGCATAATGCAACGTCACTGCCGGCCCTTAGTGTATATAGGTATTGAGTCATGACGTCAGTTAGATGCAGTAGGTACGGTAGATAGATATCACAGTGCTGGATGACATTAGCCCCCACTGCAATAGATCTACAATATACTTGTACATATGCTATTTAGTGAGGAGATATAAATTTAGTTATAAACTGATGTGGACTACTGTGACGAATGCGTATTATTGTGATAAGCTCAGCAACATGTCATGATCTAATGTACAATTATAACCCACTTTTGTTACCAATCATTATTTCATATTGCTGAGTTAATTGAAATTAAATTCTCATGAAGTAATTTCAAGAATCATTTAGTGTGATTCTCGTACAACTTATCGACTCCAATTCCAATCCATGAATATACTGAATCAGTCCTTCATAACAGAATACATTATTTATTTATTTATTAATCTATTGTAAAACTACTAAACACATGGTTAGAAAGAATTGGTATTTCAAAACACAATTTTCATTAAATATGGGCCAAAATTTGAGGTTACAAGTCCAAATTTCTTTTTCAGCCAAAGGTTTCACACTCAAAGAAAATTAATGATCCAAGAGTGATAATGATTGGAAAAATTTTGAATTTTGAAGGATTGACCCGAAAAACACAGAATAGTTCCAAACTTTCATTGAAATTGAAAAATTTAGAGCCGAAAATCATGTAGAGTATAAGCGTTAATTGATAAGTATAAAGTAGAATATGAAAGTATCTTGTTATTAAACATAGATAATACACACATTGATAAGAATAATCTATAATCAAAGTCAATCTAAAAAGGATAGGAACACTGTAATGACTGAGTTGAGTATAACATTCATATTTTGAAGTTATATCTTTCAAAGTAACATCACACACAAAATGACAAAATAATCAGTATAGTTATTGATTTATCTGGAATTGAATAACAACGCCAAATAAAAAATTTTTCAATTTTATCGTTTAATTAAAAATTCATCATTCACTATTCATTCAATCGCCCTTCATCATTATTCCTACTACTAATGTCAATCAAGCCACTTCCAAGTCATCTAATAGCTTTGAGTCATCAATGTTCTGGTTTTGGACTAAATTGGGATAGGAAGAGAAAAAATTGAATAAAAGTTTTTGTAATTGTAACTGCAATTGAGTAAATGAATGAAAAATTTGTTTACCAACGTATATAGTACTATCGTTTGTTGGGAAGATGATGTTCAGTGGATCACATATCAAGCTCTTGAGTCTAGATCAACATTTTTGAGCGATGTTTCCTGCTCCTCAAACGATCTCATATCAAGCCAGGAGTGTATGAAAACTCTCATCGGTCCGAGATGAAGAATGTTCGAGAAATGCAGTGCAGAGAAAACCTCTGTTCTAAATGTGGGAGGGGTGAGTGTGCGGGAGGGGGGTGCAAAGGAAACAAGCTGCCTTCTTGAAGAGTAAACAAATATATTCGTCTGCTGCTTGTTTGTTCCTGGACGCTTGGCTCGGCCGAGATAAGTTCGAGCCGAAGAAACGACCGCCGAGTGAGGAGAGCTGAGAGATGCCTGCCTGCTTGAATGCGCCATCTATAGAGTGTACAAGCAAAGAAGACATTCCACCAAGATGGGTAATTGTCTCCAGCTCGGTCGATTTTGGTTCAAAAATTATACATTTGATCTCAAATTGTAGATCAAAATGTTTCCTACAATTTGAAACAAAATTCATCATTTTTGAACCAATATCGAGCGAGCTGGTGTCATTTTGTCATCTTGTTAGAATGTCTTCTCTGCTTGGACAGACTAGAAATGTTTGCTGAACGAGGGAGAGATGATGGATATCGATGGAGAAGAAGGAGAAAGAGAGAAGTGGTATGAGAAGAGAGAGAGAGAGAAAATGGTATAACGTGAAGGAGGTGAAAGGGGTAGTAAAGAAAAGGGAGAAAATAGAGAGATGTGGTATGAGAAAGAGGTGTAAGAGGTAGTGGAGAAAAATAAGAAGAAGTAGGGGTGGGTTCAGACGGAAGAAGAGGTACAGGAGGGGTAGAAGAAGTTGAAGAAAATGGTGGAGAAGAAACATGATTATGTGTTGGGAGAAGGAGAAAGGTTGAAGGTGGGGGGAGGAGGAAGGAGGAAGAAGAGGATTATGTGTTGGGAAAAGAACAGAAGCTGAAGAAGGAGGAAGGAGGGAGGTGGAGGTAGAGAGAGAGGGAGAAGATGAAGGAGGTTTAGGTGAGGAGAAGAGAAAAGGGAAGGAGAAGGAAAAGGAAGAAAAGATAAAGGAAGAGGAGGAGAAGGAAACAAGGAAAAGGAGAAGAAGGAGGACGAGGAGCAGTAGGAGGAGAATGAGAAGTACGAGAATGTTGCATGATGAGGAAAAATAAAGGTGAGAAGGATGAAGAGGTGGTGGATAAGGGGAAGAGACAAAAGGAGAAGAAGGAGCAGGATGAGGTGAGAAAGAAGGACAAGGAGAAAACATGGATGAGAAAGCTGAAGAATGGAAGAAGAAAGAAAGAGAAGGAGGAGGAGGAGGAGGAGGAGGAGGAAGAGGAGGAGGAGGAGGAGGAGAAGAAGGAGGAGGAGTAGGAGGAGGAGGATTAGGTGAAGGAGGAGGAGGGGGGGAGGTGGAGGAGGAGGAGGAGGAGTAGGAAGAGGAGGAGGAGGAGGAGGATGAGATGAAGGAGGAGATGGAGGAGGAGAAGGAGGAGTTATAAGGAAGTGGTAGTCGCTTGTCCATCCAATTTGCTCCCCCACCCCCGAACCTGAACA
This sequence comes from Sogatella furcifera, assembly GCA_017141385.1. Lineage (NCBI taxonomy): Eukaryota > Metazoa > Arthropoda > Insecta > Hemiptera > Delphacidae > Sogatella > Sogatella furcifera. Next base: position 5,887,780 of record CM029547.1, on the reverse strand, counting down.
CCAATGTCAGCTCATCATACTTGCTGAGTCTTTCAACCTCCCCTCGCATCGTATCGACTGTATATTGGGTGTTTTGGCAGAGATCATTTGACGCTAAATAGAGAATTTGAATAAAAGAGTTTTGTACCCTTCAAGTAGCATTTGCTGCAATCTCTTTATTGAGATGTGTCGTGGTAACTTATGAAGGCAAATGATGTGACGTCTATATTATCTCTTCAGGATAAATAAACGATGTTACTGCCACTGGCGGCTCGTGCCCACAAAACAGGTGAAGTGTTGTACAGTAAAATATACGGGCACTTCACCTGTTTCGTGGGCACGAGCCGCCAGAGGTTACTGCGAATAATTAGTTTGAGTGTTCTTTGTGATAAAATTATAGAAAGTTGTGATGGACCTACTTGTATTTGTGTTAGTTCCAGGTCTACTAATAACTACTAATAACTAATAAGTTATTTATTCATTTGAAATAATACAATATACTTATAGGATAAAAACACAAACAATTAAGTCCAAAACGTTTCTTATGTATTTTTTTAGAATGATTCAAAATGGCCTGAAGTTGATAGTAAGAACTTATTATGAAGAAACTTAGAAACATAGAAACTATTGACAAACTATTATGAGCGTTTTATTCTGGGAATTGAAATACACAATATTACAGACAAGTTACCCCCAAATAATCCTATTATTCATCATCACTTTCACACTAAGCATGTGCTTGAGGAATGAGAGGGTCAGAGGGATAATGTTAATGATGAGAGATAACAACAACTGTTTTTAGGCAGTCCGGACCGATGTCTCCTACGATCGACGTGGAATGAAACCAAGTTGGAAACTTGAATCTTTACATTTGGTATTGTATTATCTACTATTTACAGCCACTTGTATTTATTTATTTATTTAATCATTGATACAGTCAGCTGGAGTCAAAGACCCAGCCCACATACAACAACGTCATAAAGCATGCAATATTCTACAAAAGTGGTATTATCAACAAACCTGTGGTTTCGTATCATATTATCATTTGGACGTTTCCGAAAAATGCACTAAAGGAATAAAACTATTCTTATTCTTAGCCTCTAGATATTCTTATTCTTAGCCTCTAGAGAAATACACCCTAATTGGATAACTGTAACCAAAACTTTGTTACTGCTCTTGATGACTCATATCCCTTACTAGAATTTACTATTACTGACAAGCCAGCTCCAAAAGAATTTCGTACTTAATAGTAATTGGGCAATGGAATATAGCACATATTGAAACAAAGATGGCCCGAGGTTGAGTGGTGCGGCGAGATAACGAGAAGACATCACCCACAGCCGGGATTATTGCTGCTCTGCTCTCCATGCCCAACACATAAGCCCCTTGTGTTTACATACTAATACTGTGCTCTGTGATTTACGCCTCCTATTCGAGTCGCGTTGTATCGTTACCGGCTTTATTTATTGATCAGAAATACATTATGTACATTCCGATTACGCAGAGGTATAAATTCGTCCGCGGGCGTTACGCTGTTCAACTGTGTGTGTATGCAGTATTATGTACATACTTGGGCTGTTGTCGACGCGTATATAATGCGGCGATATGATGCGCGGCGCACAGCGCACTGCAAATACCATTTGTCATTCGTCGAATGACGCCTTGTTCGCAGGGTACACAGCTCCAAGCCGTCCAAGCAAAGAAGACATTCTGGCAAGATGGGGAAATGTCTCCACCTCAGTCAATATCAATTCAAAAATAATTAATTTTGTCTCAAATTGTAAAAACGTTTCTAATCTACAATTTGAAACCAAATTAATAACTTTTGAAACAATATTAACCAAGTGAAATCGTTTCCCCATCTTGCCAGAATGTCTTCTTTGTTCGGACAGACTATTCACCCCGGGCAGTATCTATCACATACTGTTCTATCCTGTACCACACACCCCAGGCTGCTAACATCAACCCGACAAGATAGTGTTATTCAGAATGTTATTCCCAGCCCTAGAGCTAGCTCACTTCATTCTCTGATTTATACAACTATTGAATTTCTTTCCGTAACCCGATAACTACTGGCACATGTTAATTAGATACGGAATAATTAGTGGACTGGTCAATTTGCATAAGTCTGTCCAAACAAAGAAGACATTCTTGCAAGATGGGAGAATGACTCCAGCTAGGTCAATATTATTAAAAAATCATAAATATGGTCTTAAATTGTAGATCAGAATGTTTCCTACAATTTAAAACCAAATTTATAATTTTTGAACCAATATTGACCGTGCTGGAGTCATTTTCTCATCTTGCCAGAATATCTTCTTCGCTTGGACAGACTACCAACGATTTGAGGTTTTTATCCCAGCGGCAGGAAACAAGATACGTGGAATAACTATCACCTGCCTATGCCAAGACTCACCTTGAATTTTGATCAGATTTAGTTGGGTGACAGAGATTTCTGATGGAATATAACAGAAAAATGTGGTTGTGGTGGGCTCTCAGTTTTCCTAACTCTTTTACAACGAAGTCCAGTGGTTTTAAGAAGAATAATCGATTGATTTGATTATTTGAGTATTTTTCAATTATTATATATTTTTTCAATTCAAAAAGTAATTCATTTCACAAAACAACAGAGAAAAATCAATAAATACATTTCATAGTAACATTTTGGTCTTCACAGAATATACACACAGATTGTATCTCTTATAATATAAGAACTGAAAATAATTTCCATGAAAATTTAATCATATAAATGTAAAAATAACCAACATATAATCATCTTATCATTTTTTCGATTATTGGATTATTTTTATTATAATTGAGAATAATCAATTGATTTTATTATTTTCTATTGTATCTACTCTCTCTGTGCGTATTCAGATGAGAAGATAAAAACTTTTCCTATCTACTTGATTAATAAACTATAATTGGAACAGATAGAACAAGGAGACTATATCGGTTAGAGGCAATGGGAGAAAATTTCACCAAAGTTCTTTCTATTCTCACTGTTTAGAAGAACATTCTATTACAATGAGTAGTTTTTCGAATAGTACATTCATCCAGTTTCTTTATTCTGCACTGGTTTGATTTTTAGAGATCTGAGATCGTGATGAAGTCTTCGATCTCGATAATCAAAAAAGACAATCTCGATCATCAAACAAGCCAATCATCGCTATTCTGACATTATTATTTATGGTGGTTACTTTATTCCTGATTGAACATCAGAAACGCCTCAAGCAGTGACAATCAAGATGAGATCTTAAAACAAGTATGAAGCTAGTTCACATGACAACCCCCCTCTGGCTATTCAAGACTTGGGGAGAAGTAAGACAAGTACATTGCGCAAACCCACCTGCAAGTACTTACGAGCTGACAATGTAGTGACGTAGTAAGTCTTTTTTCGAATGTTTCAGATTTTTAAGTAGGATACTTCCCTCTCCTAAATATATCGAAATAATGATGATCAGTGATAAGTATATAATTATGGAACATGGAGACTGGAGATATATCAATTGCTTATTGTTTGGTAAACAACTAATTTATTGTAGGCTATATAAATACTACAACTTAAAGTATGCTTTTGTCCTATGAATTTCTACTGATGTAACTACAATGGATTAGAAGAACATTCTATTACAATGAGTAGTTTTTCGAATAGTACTGAGTATTCATCCAGTTTCTTTATTCTGCACTGGTTTGATTTTTAGAGATCTACTAAATATATATCTAATATCTATATCCAGGTACGATGGTTTGGGTGTTTAGTGTAGCCTATGAGAAAGAGTAGTGAATTCAATTCAAGCACTACTAGCACAAGAATGGATAGTGAATTTCTTAAAAAATCTAGTTTAGCGCCAATATTGTATATAAATTTATCTGTGGTAGGTAATATCACTTGAGAAATAATGAGACTTATCGATTGAAAAATTTATAGACTCTCAAAAGTAGGTATTTCAATAAATCAGTTTGATCATTGATAAATTTACGAATTCAAAAGAAGATACCCTTCCACAAATTATTCAGAAATGTATAGAAAGAGGATATTTCAATAAAAAAATTCAAACATCTGATAAACTTATGGGTTTTAAAGAAGATATCCTTCCACAAAGTAGACAAAAATAGCAGTAAATTCCGAACTGGATTCGAATATTCTCCAGCAGCATAATTTCTTGTTCGCAGGTCCACTCTGACCAACTGCAAAGTGTATAAGTAATGAAACAGATATTAGTTATCTTCTGAACCGGTTCCAATCTTACAAGTGTCGGATAAGAAAAAACTAGAACTGGCTAGACGGCAAAATGTACGAGATACATAGTGATATACAGCATAGTTCTATGACAATATAGTTAACTGTAGCAGGCCAAAACGGCCGCTTATATCTAGAACTGATGCTCTAATAGTCTGTCCAAGCAAAGAAGACATTATGGCAAGTGACTCCAGGTCAGTTAATATTCGTTTATAAATTATGAATTTGAATTTAAATTGTAGATCAGAATGTTTTCTACAACTGGAGACCAAATTTATAATTTTTGAATCAATATTTACCGAGCTGGAGTCATTTTCCCATCTTGTCAGAATGTCTTCTTTGCATGGACAGACTGTATCTAATTCAAAGCAGCGGCACCTCCTCCACAAACTACCCTGGCCGTGTAGCAGGTCTGACACTGCTATCGTAAAATTAGAAACTTTATTACTCGAAAGACCAGGTGAACGAATTAACTTGATCTTCAGAATGCTCGCTCATCTCTCAAACATAAAATTAAATAGTTCCATTTTTTATCGCGAACAAATTGAAAAATGTCAACTGACCTTCTTCTGATCGAAAGATATCTGTGAAAATTTATAATACTACTGTCAACAGGATTGTTTGAATGTACAAAGTCTAGTTATAGATCATGAGAAATTTGAAGAGTTATTGGGGAATTCAATTCAGAACTCATTCCATTCTCCTCTAGGAATGAAAATGTTTTGTACTCACAACAGGTCGAACAAGAATTTCTCAAACAATGATACAAAATATGTTTGAAGTGAACAGAACTGTAAAAATACAATTTACAATTTACAAATCAGACAATTCACAAGATAATATCAACTTTTCACTATCATTTTAACGATACAGTATATCTATCCACTTCAAAAACTATTTATACAGTCTCTATACTATCCACTATATCCACAATTTAAGAAATCTGGCCATTAACGTCGGGCACAATTTTATTTACAATAGAAACACGGAGTTTTAAATAGAGCAACGCAAACTAGCTGGATGAATTTTTATTTGCGATGCTCCATACAACTACGATTTTCTATTGCATCTTGTGATTTGTAGTAATTATAATTTTGTATAATACCAAGTTAGATAGTTTACCCTGTTTTAATACCTAGTTTTGAAAACTACCTTAAGTTGTGATTATTCTATCAATAATATACTATATCAACTTAGTGTAAGCTAATATCCATAAACACCAACAAAAAATGAATTATTCTCAATCCCACCTCATTGATAGATTGGTAGAAGATGTCCTACTTTTCCACGAAGTAATATCAACGCAATATTGCAGTTAGTAGGAGAGCGTGTAGGAAACAGTGATAATCCGTGCTGATCAGATTGAACAGCGCGTTATCTGCGACTAATTTAGCCGATAGTTGTCACACTCTGGCCGGCGGAATCAGCCAGCGCCATTGCTCTTCTGCCGGAAATAAGCTGCTGAGCCTCTAATCTATAATCTCACAATATATATGACCCACATTGCCACATAGCCATAACGCTCCTGGCTCTAAACCAATATCATATGGGATGGATTAGAATTGAATTGTTTATTATTGTTTATATTGTCTAATATTTAATATTTCGAACTGATGAAATGATGAAAATAATGTAAACTATTGTATCTTCAAACTTTTCATTGGGCTGATATCCAATAATGAGCCTTCAATATATGATTTCATAATAGCTGACATTAGCATAGTCATACATTACTGGCTCAAAATCAATATCACATAATATGGATTCGAATCTTCTTCTTTTCATAGTTCAAACAACGGTATGACGTATTCTTAAAACCTCAAAGAACTGTCCAAGGATTAGAATAATGGAATAATATAATCTATATTAGATATAGATTATCATTTTATATGCCAGAAAATATAAGATAATATAAAAATATAATTGAATCATTTAAGGAGGATAGAGTCAAGATATTTAACAGAAAAGATCAATGAAAAATCATAATAAGATCTTAATAAATACGAACAGTTTCTAACGTGAGGAACGTATTATTATTATTTCCTATTGGAATAAAAATAAAACAACTCAATTTTCCCTAATGAAGGAATTTTGAAAATAAAATTATCAAGCAATTCTTATAAGAACTGAAAATCGATAAGACACAATCACAGTACTTAGGAGCATTATTCCAATTGATGTAAAGCTTTTCCTTATAATTTATATTTGTTCTCAGAACAATGATAACAAATGAACTGGAAGCTAAATATTGTCTCAAGCTTGTGTTTCTAATCGAACTATTGAGGAAAAACAGCAATGGTTTCCTAAGAAAATCTCATCTACTTTCCAATCGATTCAATGAAGACAGAGAAATTTCTTGGAAAAGTGCTTTTAACAAAGCGTTTCCTCTTATTGATAGTTCACAAACAACAAGGAATCTTGAAATGTTTCCATTGCAGACATTATAACAAACCCATTCATGTGATAATGAATGACAATTCAATCGAGAACTTTTATCTGCTTCTTGTTTATTGTAACAAAGAAAAATTTATCCCTGCATAAAGCACTCATTTTTTTCTCAGCCAAGCGATGAATTTATTGAGAATTTACTGACTCATGAAAAGGATTAGTGATGGTAGAAATAATGCAATACATTTATTTCTGTCATAATTTCAATGAGTGGAAACATTCTAATATACACTTCAATGATATTGATGAATAGACTTTATTGAGTTGAATTCATGTCCTTTCAGTCTTCGCTGTTATGTAGAGGTGGAATGATTTTTTCAAGGCTTCAATACACATCTGAAATGTAGAAGGGTATTACGTCATTTGATAAGACAAACGTTCTTGAATAATTTGAATTCATTATTATGAATAAGTTCTCAAATATATTTTTGTTCAGCTAGAACATCCTAGAGTGAATCAATCAATGAAATGTCTCTAAATATTGTAAATAATATTCATCTTATCCGAATAAGTCGTAGATTCAACTTTTAGTTGTAAAATCGTATTGGAAGGAAAAGCGAAATGAATCTTTATGGACGGTGGAAAGAGTCCTGTACACAATATTGTATGGATGTATACTGATATTGTATGTATACTAATATTGTATCCTGTAAACTAATAGTATATCCTGTATACTCATAGTATATCCTGTATACTAAATGTATATCCTGTATACTAATTTTGTATGGAGTAGACTATTGATTTTAATTTTTCTGAAGTTTATACTTGATGGTGAATTATTGAAAATTAATATTTATGAATTTATTCGGGTACTCCATTTAATTATTTTACAATAGGTAGAGCGGGATAGTTCATTACAATTTTTATATTTTATTGTTTAATTTCTATCAAAAATACCATATTCAAAGAACATTAACAAAGCATGTCATTCATTAGCTGATAAACTGTAAAATCAATTGAAATGTTCCTTCAATTAATATTGTTTTGTAAAATAGGCATCAACCATCAAACACTATCGTAAAATGACATTATGGAATATTCTTCTCCAAATATTATAATAATTTTAGTAATTTCCATAATACATAATTATTCTAGTATACCGAAGTACTTCCTGAAAGTAGAACATCTTAAACACATACACTGCAACTTGCATGACCGAGTGATGAAAGTTATAACTAAGTTGAACTGGTATAGAATTTACAATTAAGATAGACAGAAACCTCTCAACAGAAGACGAATTGTTAGCGATCCTTTATTGGGGCGCTCAAGACAAACAGCACTCATCAGCTGTGAAGAGAACATGAAGATGTTTCCGACCTTCGCTCAAATTCCTGCTGCAAGAAAAGTTTCGCCAATTTATTCCTGCTGCCGTGGAGTGAAGAGAGCGCTTCCAGTATAGTTTCCGTATCTCTTTAATTGGATTGACTCGCTGATAAGGAGCGCTGAAGGCTTACCCCCGTAATTAAACACAAAGGGTGATAGTTGTTGAGAAAGGGGGGTTGAAAACACGTATGTTCGCTTCCATGCGGTAGGAATATGGTTGGCGAAAAGGAAAGGAGTTGGAGGAAGAACGTGAAAAGAGAATTAAAAATAAAGGAAGAGAATAAACAGATCGCGTCGCGAAAGTGCAAACTCGCTAGCCGAGTTTCGAGAAACTTTTAATGAGAAACTAAAATTATTTGCTAGTGTGCGTGCGTGCGTGCGTGTGTGAGAGTGGGGAGAAATTTTACCGCTCAGTGAAGGGTGCTACTTTATTCCACAAAGGAAAATGCGCCAACACGCAGATAGAACTAGTATCGGTAATTTTTCCACACTTTCCACCCTCACTTTTCCACACAAAGTCTGACACTAAATAATCCTTTTTAGAACACCAGCATGATCAAATCTAATATTCTCAGCTGCATCCTGGATACTTGACGCTTCTATTTACTCAGTTTTATCGATGCTTTAATCAAAGTAGTGCTGTAATTAGATTTTTGCTGTGCAATGAGCATCTCTGTAATTGCAGGGTTAAAGCCAATGCAGTCGGGACTTGATAAACTGAAATCAAATCAGTTTTGGAATGACTATTCGCTCACTAGAATGATCTTAAACCACTGTGGACTCAGAAAGCGTCGCAAACTCATATTAAACTTATTTGGGATGTCCACAGTGGTTTAAGATCATTTCCAGCCATCCATAATTTTTTAGGTGCTAGAAGTCTAATTTGCCTGGGCTAGGAATTGTAAGAGCTTTTTCAAAAAGGGTTAGGCCTACATGGAAATATAAGTTGTCAAGTACTAATAATAAAATATATGGAGAAAAATTAGAGTTTCTCGAAGTGACTTTATAAAGACTTATTATTTCTCATGAACATTTCAGGACGAATCGAAAAACCCACAAGGATAACAATAATGACTCATTTGACATCAAGGAATATTTGAGAAAAAAGAATAATCACTTTTAGTAGGTTATTGAGTTTGGTAAACGTATCATGCGGAGAAAAAATTGATTAATTACTGAACTTGTGGGGAGTGCAATCTAAATCAATTATTTCGATGAATAAATACGAGTAGATGAGCTGATGAATGAAGTACAAATTGAACACCAGACAAAATAAGGAAATAGCAGATAGAAAAATATACACAACAACTCTTTTATGTGTACAACTCTGTATAACTAATGAAACTGTGAAACTTTCACAGTGAAACAGTATAACTGTGAAGTCAAGTGGATGATGCGTCAAATCAAATAATTTAATTTGCCAAACATAACAAATGCATCTCTCTTGCTAGATGGAATGAGAGAAACGGTTAGAGCTGTAACTCGCTTATAATAACAAACAAATACTTATCGAAACAATGAAAGTGAGAAAAATCAAATACGTCATAATATTATAATTCATGATATGGAATAATAAATCTAACGAAGAACAAAAAATACTGAAATTATATATCTATCTTGACTAACTAGCGTCACCAGCAGAATAATGAAATCTTGAAAAGAACTGTATTTTGTTGGAACATGAATATTTATTTATTTAAATTGCTGTCTTACATTCATTTATACAATACATCAATAAAAATCCACAAGAATAAAGGGTACATTATTAACACCTTGGTCATATGACAAAACCACTTAAGTCCAAAACTGCAGTTTTGAGAAAATGGAGCTCAAAGTTTTCTAGTATGTTCAAACACAATTTTTAATAATATTTTTTATCCTATCACAATAAATCTTACAAAGTAGGTTCAAAGTACACTTATTCATAATTCTATCATTCCAAAGTGATGTAAAAATGTAAAATCACTAATTTAGTCATGACTTAAGTTGTTTGGACTATGTAAAAACATGACATAAGTGGAGTTAGGTCATTTTACCCGAATGAAATTAAAGACTTAAGTTATTTTACACATCCTCAGAGCAATAGAAATAGTAAGTTGAGTGGTTTTACCCAAACATAGATTCCCATAATTAATCTGCAATATCTGACTTAAGATGTTATAAAAGTCTTAATAATGGAAGTAAGACTTAGGTTGTTTTACCAAAGCGTAGATCTCAAAATTCTACACCTGGATATGTAATTATCTCATTTCCTCAAAAAGTAGACTTAAGTGCTTTTGTCAAATGACCAAGGTCATTGAAAGAATATGGGAATAATATTGGAAATCAATCTCTTATCAATGAAAAATCAACCAATGAGCCAAATATGAATAATTGATGAATCTATGACACATAAATTTCTTATTTTTCCCAAATAATTCCAAATTCTCAATTATTGAACGTTACATGAATGCTATAGGAATCTATGACACTATATTGTTGATTTTCTAATCCTTCCCAAATAATGCCAAATTATCAATAATTATTGACCGTTTCATGAATGCCACCAATTTAATGAGAAATAATAAGACAGATATTGTCTATACCACTAGTTTATTAAAATATTTTCACAATAGTACCATGGTTTCAGGGCTATACCTGCCCCATCCTCAGCTAGAATGGTGTTTGGGTAGGCTACAAGGAACAGCAAGTTTTTATTTTGAGGTTAGGTGTTTAGGCTACAAAGAGGAAGTGAGGAGGAAAGCAGTGGCAATTTATCAGACATTACATTATATTGGTTATCAAGTTGTACAATAAACTAGTTTATTAAAGTTTTAATAAACTAGTGGTATTGACAATATGGCCAGGCGTATGCTGGGAGGCATTATGGCACACGCACGCAAGCCAGCCAATCACAGATCTTATCTTGTCCTCAACAAGAGCTGTGATTGGCTGGCTTGCGTGCGTGTGTATGAATGCGTCCCAGCATACGCCCGGCCTATCTGTCTTATTATTTCTCATTATGGAAAAATACCAAAATATTTCTGCCAGCAATTTAATCAATTTCTAATCTTTTTCAAATAATTCTCAATTATTGAACGTTTCTAAACTGGAAACCTTTCTTCTCCTGAACTGGTTACTTACTATCATCTTGCCACTGTACTGTATTTCTAACGCAAAGGAAGTAATTTCCAGTAACCCTAGAATTTACGGAGAAACTTTAAACGCCCACACGTAACCACAATGAACACTTGTTTTGTTTGTTCTTTGGAATACCGAAACCGATTACACTGTATCTACTTCGAAGTGAACTAAATGGTTAAGACGGTGGCGTAGCTCAACCTGGGAGGTCTGGATATGCTATAGTCTAGTTCTATCAAAGAAGACATTCTGGCAAGATGGGGAAATGACTTCAGCTCAGTCAATATTGGTTCAAAAATGGTTAATTTGTTCTAGAATTGTAGGTTACATTCTGATGTACAATTTGAGACCAAATATGAAATTTTTAAACCAATATTGACCGAGCTGAAGTTATTTCTCCATCTTGCCGGAATGTCTTCTTTGCTCGATCAGCTACTCTCGCGTTGATCCTTCGGGTCAAATTCAAGTCTACAGACAATTATATGGTAGAGAGGAATCAATCGGATATGATTAAATCGGCCGCAGTAGACAAAGATTCCAATCTCTACTTGAATGTGAAAAATTGGAGCAGAAATCGTTGTATGAGAGGTTTTTGTAAACTATGATTTGGCTTTCCTTGACTTTTGATGATTGAAATTCAATCTGCTACAATATAAGAGTAGTATTTTATGTGCTGGTTCAATGATTGTGATACCGTGAATGTACTCGTATCAATATTAAATTTTATGTCGAAAACGAAAATAGTGTCTCACTATCAATACATATTATTACTATTAGTACATAGTAAAAAAAAACAAAGTCAATTGATTTTTCAAGCTGTTACAGAAGTTTCTAGTAGTCAATGAATATTACGGTATTAATTAGTACGATAATGTGATAATATGATTGAATATTTGTAGTTATTCCATAGCAAATCAACAAAACTTTTCGATGCTGTTCCATCTCTAGTACATATAAAAGTTTCATGTTGAACACAGCTTATAAAACTTTCCTTGCTGAAAACACAAGCTATCTATTTTCCACTAAATCCTTTAATAGCTGTTATAGAGATATCAGACGGAACAAGAGTGACTGAAGTTAATTGAGACTTCTGAAGAGTAAAGTGGGAAGAAAATTGTCGGACAAAAAATGATAGCTTGAGGAGGGATCAGAGCAGACAGATCTTTTGAGATGCTTTGGAGCATTCATCCCAAGTTGTGCCTTACAGGACAGTCTGGTCTGTCCATCCATCATGCGAGTAGACAGCTCGACCCCCTCAAACCGACGCGGCGGCCGTAAATATCAGCGGTAACTTACTGTACCGTCGGATCCGAACGCTGTGCTGGCTGACAAGTCAAGGCCCACCCATCATTTGCCACTTCCATGGGTCACCCTACCTACAATCTGTCCAAGCAAAGAAGACATTCTGGCAAGATGGGAAAATAACTTCAGCTCGGTCAATATTGGTTTAAAAATTATAAATTTGGTCTCAAATTGTAGATCAGAATGTTACCTACAACTCGAGACCAAATAAATCATTTTTGAACTGATATTGACCGAGCTGAAGTTATTTTCCCATCTTACCAGAATGTCTTCTTTGCTTGGACAAACTACCTCCATTACCTCCATGAATAGATGACACCACACGTCTTTTACTCATTGTTTGTACCTGAATAAAAAGCGTACATATCAATTAAAATCCGGGCAAATCGTTTTTTTCAACGGATGTTTCATTCTTCTCACACCACACCAAACATGCTAATGATAGTAACATCATTAGTAAAGAGATCAGAAGAATACTCTACTCCGTAGAATAATACAATTCGTGGAAGATATCCTTCATTACAAATAAGATGTTTAAGAGATGGGAGCTTTGAAGAATACTCACCTTCATAGAACAATCCAATTCGTTCAATTCATGGTGGATTTTCTATATTCCAAATAAAATGCATTGCAGGAAAAACGAAACGATGAAGGGATGAATATACATGTTTATTCTTTTAATAAATTAATCTACACTATTTCCCGGGCTGGATAGAATAATATAATTCATTCAGTTCATGAAAGACAATTTATTATTTTTTCCAATGATTTGAAAATCATGATTAAAATCATCAATAACCAAAATGATTAAGGGTGAAATAGACATATGTATGGTGTTCATTCATTCATCTGGTCTATGTACAGTTTTTAGCCCATTAATAAATGGAGAGTATGTGAATCTGTATGATGCTGAAACTTTTACATTTCAAATTAATTGTAACACCCTCCTGAATATTGCTGATATGAGCTCAATATTGCAAGATCTTAAGCTATTAGAATGTATCAATTATATACGTATTAATACGTATTAACACTTTCCCGTGTTTCGGATGGACACGTTAAGCCGTCGGTCCCGGCTGCTTAAAAACAGTCGTTAAGTCATGTCAGAGGCCCTGAAATTGATCAGGAGCGACCTGAAAACTCTGACATGAGACCTAGCCAGCCAGGTAACACTAATATTATTATTATTAGATACATAATTACAATTCGGAGAAAGTATGTTGCTTCTAAGTAATATTCGTCCAAATATGATTGAAGTCTTCGAATCCGCTTTTTAAATTCATTGTCCTTTGTTGAATGATACTTCCATGAAATTTAATTTTCCTCAATATATCAGCGTTCAATTGTTGATTCCAAGTATCTCATGTATAGTACGGCCGAGTTCGATTGATATTGTAGAGTTGCTTTTATGATATTGACAGTGTCCCATTATGATAATTGACAATAACTTGAAATATTTATGGAGTTCATGGAACCTTCCTGATTATAATTTGATTTTGAATGATATAGAATTTCCTGGTTCGTTGATTAAAGGTGGGCTGACTATGATATGAGATCAATAATAATTTTAGAAGATTGAGCACAATACTAGCTATCCCAACTGATAAATTAACAAAAAATATTATGATGTTATATGAAATTAAAAATAATCATCTATTTTATTACAATTACAATATCAAGGAATGAAAAAACAGGCTTTCGACCAAAAATTTTTCTACTCCAATTTAGATTAAAATGTCCAATTTTATATTGTTTATATTAACAAATATGTGAGAAGATTTAGCAAAATATTAGTTCTCCCAACTGGCAAATATTCTTTTGTTTGCAAATTGGACGGTAGTCCCTTAACGTTGTCTCTCTTTCAGCGAAGTTGCGGTCAAATCAAGTTGGTGAAGGACCAAAATAAGAATAAGGAGAAAGAAGAGGCACTCGACTAAATCATTACACACCATAAATCACGTCTAGCCTCTGGTTTCATCATTTCTCTCCCTCAGATTCCGAGCAACTTGATTTATGTGAAGTTTTTCTCTTATATTTAGACTTCACTCTGCTCGGAAATCATTGACGCGTTTTCAAAGTTGTTAAGAGGTGTGCTCTATTAAATATGCCAAATAGTAGATTTACAGGCCACTAGTGAGCTATGGCGTTTGCCTGGGGGTGACGTATGTTATAGTTCACGCGCACGCGCCTACACCAGCATTAATACTAACACAAAAGCACGACATGATGTCCTAGATGTTACTAGGTGCTAGACATTCGATCATTTCAGGATTTGACAAGAATCTTACCGGGGGGCTGATTTGAATGTGATCGCCACATACCCCCAGCACCGATACTATGTGGAAGGAGACTGCAATTTGATTTCATTCACCATGTGCAGCCAATTTAATGAATGGTTTCAACAGAGGCTGAACAGTCAGAGTAGTATTTAATTGGCTCTACAGTTTCAACGTTCACTTCTTGCTAATCAATAGGGACTCAATCGTTTCAGCAATCATACTAAAAAATAATAAAACAAATTAATTGAGAAATTAACGATGTATACACTAGTAACATTCAATTGTGAGATTTTTTCTCAATTACTCCCTGCCAGAGATTTATGTTGATATTTTGTTGGTAGTTTCAAATGTTTAGCTCCAAATTTAAGTAGGATATGAATCGTAAATTCAGTTTCAGCTGTGATTGACTAGCACTGCTTATAATCAAGTCTATGTCAATCATGATTGATTGTTAATATCCGTGTTGTGATTCTTGCATGATAGAAGTAAATTTTAAAATACATTTCTAATCACTGTGTAGAGAACTCGAACCAATTTATTCCTATGAGAGAGTTAAGGGAGCTCAATTACTGGAATCGATATCAAGTTGCTGTGCCAAAAGATTCGAAATTTGTTTTAACCAAGCAAGCAGCGACACTCCAGAGTCAAAGCTGTGGAATAATCTATCGGCTAATGTAAATGGAAATCGAGTCATTTTTTGCATCCTTTTGGGAAGTTGAAATGGACCACGTTGGAGGTTGGAAAGCGGATGGAGTGCAAGGCAGAATAACCAATTTGCTTTTTCCCTTTCCACTCAGCAAGTGCTGACGTTGGCATTTCAGCAAGTGTTTGAAAATGTTTTAGAAGTTCGACTTGCTTCTCTTGATAGTAAAGCATTCGATTAGTTATTCCTTGAATTGAATAGGTTAAGCATCAGTTAGAAAAACAAGTTTCATACTTTCATTACATAGTAATGCATTCAGTTCAGCTAGTCTCATGCAGCAGTTCAGCAGTTCAGCAGTGCAGCTTGATCAACCAAGTTTGAGTCATTTCGATTTTTCGATTTCAATTGCTTTTTGACTGATAATCTAAAGCTGTTTTAATTCGAGAAGCATAATTCAAAATTCAAACACTACATATTTTCAATATAAACTTTTCACAATACAATTTCATTTTCAAAATGATACCACACTATATTATACAATATGTGTCGAGGTTATCAAATTTATACAAACCTTGAATTATTTCACGGCTTGGGAATCAATTCTCAAAAATCAATTCTCGTCGGCCTGGTTGGCGCAGTGGGCTAGGGCGTCACAACCTTCAGTCCGCTAGCACTGCCAGGTCTCGGTTCGAATCCCAGTGGCATGGCTGTTTTTCACCTCATCAATACCCTTCGCACTCAATATCCATTAACCACGCACAAGCTAAAATGCTTATTTAGGCATCATCCGCGAAAAAACTCTTCTTTGATGATTAAATAAAGATGATTATTACCATTTTCCATGTTGTATGGAATTGTCAGCAAAAAAACTCTCTACTTGGTCATGAATCTCATAAGCCTTCACTTTTGATCAGTAAATTTTATATTTTCTAGGAATTTCTCAACAACAGAATTCCTGCTTGGACTTGAATCTCATACCGATGACAACCGATCAATTTGAGATTCTTGCGCATGAATGGATTACAATACAGTTTGAAAGAGGGACGGTGTTGAATAGCAAATCTTCAATTTTTCTTGAGGAATATTGTCGGACGCTGGTGAGAATGATGTATTATAGGTGGAGCGTTGCAGTATACGCGGTGCGGATGAATGTGAATGAATTAGAGTACTTCAGAATTTGGAATACCTTCCAGCAGCAAGTCATTTTTCATACAAAGTGTCGCAGCAGCAAGGGTTTGGAAGGAGAGGGAGGGGGAGTCTCACTACAATAAACGACGCATATTGGAGATGAGAGTCCTTATTATAAGGGTGGTAGAGGGATTTGTGAGAGTGTATGTGTATGGGAAAGGGGGAGGAGCAGAAAAAAGAGGGGAAGAAGGTAAGAAGAGTATAAGGAGAAAATAGGGAAAGAAATTATGAAGCAGATGGATTAAATGGAATTTTCTGAGAATGGACATTGAAACTTTCAGGTATCAAAGCTGGTGAGGAATTGGAAGTGAAAATAAATGTATGAGAGTGGTACAGAGAAAGAAAGTGGAAGTTGAAATAGAAGAGAATGCTTGATGAAAATGGAGCTGGTGCGAAAAAATAACAAGATAAGGATAGGAAAGAGTAAATTAAAAACGTCTTTTGTGTGGTAGTAGGTGACAGAATTATGTTATATGCTTTGAAAATATGTGAGACAATATGCAAGACTGACAACAGCTGAAGAACTAGATGGAAATTTAAGAGATTTTTACATTAATTGAAGCAGAAACAACAGTTGAAATACTGTAATGAATTTTTGGGCTCCAGAATCTTCATTTTCAAAGCACTATCAAAAAGTGGAATTCAAGGAAAAGTCTTCAACAAAAGTACTTCCATGAAATCAGAATCAATATAGAATAGCACACTTGACAAAATACTGTTAAAAACGATCAATTTTCTAATATTCAAAACCTTTTTGAAGAATTTTCCATTCCAGAGATCAATCTAGTTGAATGATCAAGAGACTCATTATTGGGTTAGAATGAATAACTTACATATTTCCGGAAACTGATTCACATTAACTCTAATTGGAAACTGATTCACTATAGTTGGAAACTGACACAATCAAATCTAGTTAGAACTGAAGAGGCTATGAATTTGAACGCTTCGTTCAAATTCCTTCTTATACCTATTCATGATGTATTGAAAGAGATCAAGTCTTAGGATATATTGACCCTAAAACAAGATTAATCTAGTTAATGGATTTCTGGAAGACATAACAATATTTCTATAACCAATAATTATCTCTAATCAAGACATTCTTATAAGAAACTACCCTTTCATGATCTATTAGGTTTCTTGTATGTTAATCAACGCTTCCTGTGTACGAGATTGATACAGGATTGGAAGTACAATATTTGCATTTTCAATCTTCATTTTTGGTAAATGTTGATCAATGTGCTGACACTGTACGATAGCATGGCAGTCTGTGTTGAGAAGAGAGAAAAAAGTTTGAATTTTCATGCACAGTAATTACGTTGTATACAAGATAGAGCAATTTAATAATTACGGAGTACACCTCTTATTTATCTGGCCTAAAAGCAGCTACTTGCAATTACGTGTCTAGTGGCTCATACGAGTGATTAACCGGATTCCAATGCTGTCAGGAACCTCCCACGAAATTATATTTCCACCAGGTGAATCTCCGAACTAATTCAATAGATTAATCGATATTTAACAATCGACAACGAATAATCGACTGTTGGAGGTATGCTATTTTCTTGATTGTTCCGTAACTAATGGTAATTGTAGAAATTGTAACTGAGATTATCGATCGGGTAGTCTGTCCATGCAAAGAAGACATTCTGGCAAGATGGGAAAATTACTCCAGCTTGATCAATATTGGTTCAAAAATATAAATTCAACCTAAAATTGTAAAGCAGAATATTCTCTATAATTTGAGACAAAATTTATAATTTTGAACAAATATTGACCGAGCTGAAGTCATTTCCCCATCTTGCCAGAATGTCTTCTTTGTTTGGATAGACTGTACCTATTGACACGCAAAGAAACACTGATAACAGAGTTTAGAACTAGGAACTACTGTAGATGTTATAATTTGATCAACAACATTCCTTTGCAGATTGTAGGTAGAGTTCATTACATATTTTGTTTGATTAATTCGGGTTATTTTCTATGATTCGGTTAGTATCTTCCACTATCAATTTCAATTTCAAATGATCCAGATTATAGTTCCCATTATACAATGACTAGCCGGCCGGCTCGCCTTATCCGCCTAGCCAGGGCCCCTGGACCCCCGAGAGTATATATCAGCAGTGTCAGTTAATCAAACAGGCTCGCTTCGCTCGCCTGCTTGACCTCTGTCAGTGTAAGCTGAGACAAACAGGCTCGCTTCGCTCGCCTGCAAATTCCGTTCAGAAGGGATTCAAAACTTATTGTACACAGCATTTCGAGACCTAATCTAGTCCTGTTCACCAAATTTCGACATTTTCTACCAATTTATTTTCGAAAAATCCAAGAAAAACTCTGAAAATTCCGAGAAATTGTAAAACGCTGATATTGAGCGTAACCTTGGGAACTATATCGGACATAGTTTGAAACTTTATTCAATATCTTCCAAATTAGTTTATCTATAATCTCGCTGAACCATTGAATTTACAGTAAGGATTGGTCGTATCAAGGCGGAAGATATGCAACCCGCAAAACATTTACAATTTTGAAAAACCTGATTACTGGCGTAATCTTGAACGGAATTCAAAAATATCACAACACAACATCGTAATGTCAATATCGTAATAAACACAACATTTCTAGACCTTATCTGAATCTACCTACCAAATATCAACATTTTCTACCAATTGGTTCTTGAAAAAATTGAGAAAACGCCGAAAAACAATACAAAAACTTAAATATTTGGCGTATCCTTGACAAGTTCCTAAAATCCATTCTTAGCGCGCGTCTAAACGTCCAACTGAACATGTCTGCCAAATTTGAACGCATTCGGTTCAGTGGATTTTTAGTTCTGGTGATGAATCAGTCAGTCAGTCAGTCAGTCAGTCAGTGAGTGCCATTTCGCTTTTAAAGATATAGATAATAACGTATAATTTGAAAAATAATATAATTCTATTCCAAAATTTATGGTATTTTGCGTACAATAATGGGAGGAGCATACACCTGTGACTATAGATTGAAGAGGAAGACAGTGATTATTGAAAATGATTATCCACTACACATGGAGCATTGGTCACAATATTTTAATTGTTCATTTAATTGATGTAATAATGGAAAAAGCGTATATCACTTCATGCTATGGACTGGAGACAGTGATTATATACTGATTATACATTACACATAAAGCATTGGTCAATCCAGGACTAAGACAAAGAATGTACAACATTTTATTCAAATTTACACTACCTAAATTATCCAAATTTCCCAGAATTGTAAAAACATTCAGTGCGAATGCAGATTTTTTTAGAGATTTTTCTCTCGATGTAGATTTATTCAAACATGACATTTCAAGAATATGTTCATTATCTAATTTTTGTCAATTTTCTTCCTCATGAATCAACAGATACTGCAGTGAATATCTAAAGAAACTATAAGGAGAGTAATATAGTATGGCAAAATGTTTTGATGAAGATCTACAGAGAACATCATTATTTTGTATATTTATTATATTATTGTATTTGAAAAAATTCTTCATTAGTATTTTGAATAGTATAATATTTTGAGAAATGTCTTGGTGAATGGACCAGAAAGTTCCAAACGCACCAAACATTTTTATTTTTCCACATTTGTCAAACGTCTGATATCTCAAGAGTAAGATAAAACTTGAGGTGGATGAATCGACAGTTACCACTGGACTATTTATTTATGGCTCCTATGGGAATTGTCCTTACTGCTAATTATAGCTGATGCCAAAATTTCAGGCGGTTGGCGGACGACTGTTTTTAGCTCTCAGCTCTATTGGGACAGTCGGAGAGCTGTCTGCGAGGGTACATCCACACAAGAACGACCTCCGCTATACTGGTTCGCTCTCAAAGACAGCTTTAGACTGTCCTGACAGAGCTCAACAACAATAATAAAAGTCATTCACCAACCGCCTTAATTTTTGAAGCCAGCTATACAAAGGATCCGGCGACTAATCATTGTTCCAACTCGATTATAGTCTGTCCAAGCAGAGAAGACATTCTGGCAAGATGGGAAAATGACTCCAGCTCGATGAATATTGGTTTAAAAAATATAAATTTGGTCTCAAATTGTGGATTATAATAATTCCTATAATTTGAAACCAAATTTATAATTCTTTAACGAATATTCATCGAGCTGGAGTCATTTTCCCATCTTGCTAAAATGTCTTCTTTGCTTGAACAGACTATACCTTTGCCATTAATCAATGGGATGATACGGTTCAACCTCTTTCCATTTCAGACTCTGGAGAATAATTTGTAAAAAAATAAATACATATCTATGAATAATCCCATGGGAGCCTTGATCACAGCGACGTTTTCAAAAGAGACAAGTTTGTTGTCAAAATAATCTAGAATTCGACATTTCGTTCATTAATCCCTTATAACGAAATTGGCTCACAATTTGATATTCTGTTTATTAATCCCTCGTAGCAAAATTGGCTCACGATGAACTCCCTCCATTATCTTAACCTAGCCATCACAACTGAGAGTTTATTTTCGAAGATGAAGCTCACAGAAAAAGTGATTAGTTACCGGCAGTACATGTCTTATCTGGATGGAAAGCCTTGAAGTTAATGACCGATCATGTACTAAATAATTAGCTCAACTTCCGGGGCCTCGCCCCTTTCACCATGGTGATTATAACTATTTATAGAGAACGTTTCTATATGTTCATTCTTCTGTATACCGTGAGGATTATGGTCTGAGCGCTTTACATATTTATCTTATCAAGTTAACGCCTCCAGCTTGGGGCTAGCAGTGTGAATTTGCTTATAAAATTGACGAGAGAGAGGGTTTAGAGATATATGCAGCGAGACTCAGATAGATGTGATATGTGTAATTCCCTGGGAGGAGGATTCGAATAAAATATAACGCATAATTGCTGAGGAGAGACTGATTTCTAGGTCTTCATGATCAGAAGAAGAAAGTCACAAGTATTTATTTCCAGTTAAAAACATCTTGGTTTACGAACGTTTCAGAAACGTTTTTCTTCGCTGCATTCTTCTTCGAAAGGCATTTTTGAAAAATTTGTTTTTACGAACTCGCCAACCTAAGCCCTCCCAGGAGTTTACATTTAATGATGCATCAAAAATAAATGATCCAAAATCGTGAGAATCCAGTTGCCTTGGGCCAATGGAATCGATTTGGAGAAATAAAGAGAGAGAACAAGAACTGTGAAGTGTGTAGAGAGATCACTAAATCAGGATATCAAATAAAATATAATTGTCTTAGTGAATGTAGTGCGGTAATAATAATTACAGGAGTCATAAATAGGTTACATTGAAACTCACACTCCAAGGCTACATTGAATAGGCTACTTCAAACTAATAAATAGAAATAAAAATCAAGTACCCTTTTAAAAATCTATAAAAATATTATTACATCATAATTATATATAAAAATAGTATTTTTGAGTTTTTAAAAAGGTACTTGATTTCTATTTTCATTCATTGATTGATTACATTCTACGAAAAGAAACTCTAGGATATTAGCAATAGCTAGGATATTTGAAGAAAGGTTTTAAAGAAGTATTAAAAAACTTATATTATGGGATACTACGAACACTTCTAATGATATTATATGTGATTATATATTCATATAACTAATATTGATTAGACTAGTATTATCTTATGTTGTACGCTAAATAAATAAATCGTATGTTGTAGATATGCTGAAAATACTTTTAGACTGTATCACATCTCTCAAAATTTAAACGTTAAAGTCTCATGCCGGGTTTTTCCAAGCACACTCATGCCCGGTTTTTCCAAGCACACTCAAAGTTGAGGGACCCTCAAATTTTGATGAACAGCTGACATTTTATATGATAAGTATAGGAAATGTAGTAAAGTGTAGTCCCTCAAATTTGAGTGTGCTTGGAAAAGCCGGGCATCAAACTAGGAATTTGCTAGGAAAAATTCCATTATGTAGGCAATTGAGAAAGTATTCTTCTAAAAAGTAGTCTAGTTTCGAAAAAACAAGTGGAATAATTTGCTCAATAATTATAAGAAGATAATGATTGATGATGCTAATGATAAATTCCAAACAAAAAATTCAACTGGTAATGAAAAACGTGTGCATAACAAACTCTAATCTGACAGTTGAGCGTGTCGTAGAGGAACATCAAGAATCCGTTGAAGTGTAAAATTTATTTGGTATGCTTCTCATTTTTTAGCCTCACATTCTTTCAAACGGAAAAAGAGACGAAAAATTGCGGTTGTTGGAGTTGGTGCTTGTGTGAAGTGTATTGACTTGGACCCGATCGCAGATGATTTTTTTGTTGTGTTTGTTGTTGTCAATTGATGTTGTGAAGTCTTGACCGTTCGTTGACTTCGCGTCTCTTTGCGAACCAGTTTGTTTGCTGATGATGCTTTGCTGCTGTCACCCGCTGTGTAAATTGATCGCGAGCTCTCTCAACCACATTTCTTCAAGATATTTTCAACATACAGTGGTACCGTACTTGAAAAATGTTTCCAGTATCAACGTACAGTGGTACAGTATTTGAAATCCTCTTCCACATTTGTCATTGTCAGTGTGCTTGTTGACTTGTGTGGTACACTTGGAAAATAAGTATGAAAATATGCAGTAAACACAACTCAAGAAATTCATGTGAATTTGATTACTGTAGCTCATGAAATACTTGAGTAATAAGCTTGTAAAATAATGTTAAAAACAATAATACTGAAATAGGGAGAATTCCAGTATTATTATCATGTTTATAGAACTTGAATCCAACTAGAAAGATAGAAGATTATGCATGATGTAAAGTTGTGATGAATGGTAATTAGTGTGATAAATCATGTAGACTGGGAGTGAAATTATCTAGAATTTACTATTCAAACGAGAGTGATGATCTTGTTTAGAAGAAATTTGTTTATTTTGAACATGTCACCACAGACAAATGTTCTTTCCCTATGAAGTCACCAATCAATCATATATTCAAAGTGATTGAAGTTATTACGAAGAAACGTGTCTCAAAATTGCACTTTCCTTTATGACCGCGGTCCGTCTTTTCTCCAGCTTGTGGTTATCTCCAGAAGTCAGAAGACCTAACTTGCACTAATTTTCTCAATTTTTTAACTGAATTTCAGCTGACTGTTTTAGCTGATTCTCGATGTTTCAAATGAAATCAGCGATCAGCTACATTTTTACCTGCAACAAAAAATATAATACTCAAAATATCTTTTAAAAGCATCTGTAACTGAGGCGCTCCTCTTAAAATTAAATGATTATTGAGTACACAATGATCAAATATTTGGTGAATAATTCCACATCAGTGATAAAGAGCAACATTTTTGAACGTGTTGTGACCTTCTTGAACATCTTTATGTAGCTATCACCAAACTGTAGATGCTGCTTTAGGCTGAGGCCGCACTGCCGGTGGGTAGAGCCTTGAGGGTGGAGGGTAGTTGGTAAATCTATAGAACATACACACCATCCACAGTAATACATCGTATGAATGGTATGTGTTCAGCCGCCATCTTGAAATTCTTAAATATGGACAACATAACCTCAAAAAACAGAATGACATCATAGCATTCATACGATGTATTACTGTGGATGGTGTGTATGTTCTATAGATTTATCAACTACCCTCCACCCTCTAGGCTCTACCCACCGGCAGTGCGGCCTCAGCCTTAGAGTGGTCATATCACCATTACAAACATCATAATATCAACATCCATAACAGCTAAGAAAAGATTCACGTTAACCAAGAAAGCTGATCTCTTTAAACTATCTCTTCAATTTTAATCTTCATAAGGTCAATCTTTATAGGTCACCATCCAAAAGCTCTAAAAAAAGATGAAAATTCATTTCTCAATAAAAAACACAATTGTTTGATGATATACTTTTGATTTGAAATGGATACATTGTATTAGTTATTAATATTGCTATGTGGCATACCTCACCTCACTACTCATAAACAATATGAAATTCCATAAAAAAGCGTTAGAAATTGAGACCACTGGAGAAAAAACATAAAAATCGAATCAAGTGAGAGATGAGGCAGAGTGTAGTAGATTGTGTGAGGCAGTTGTAGAGTGGGTTATCGGCGCCTCACCCACTCACTCACTCACTCAGCAGCTCCTCAGACACTTGCAACAAGTGGCGAGATGTGCTCCGGTCCTTCATCCAGATGTTCCTTTCCTTCCTCACTTTATCTCTCCAGTCCTAACTTAATGAAAAGTTTTCCCGGTGAGGTGCTAGTACACGCGCTAGCTGAGAAGACACGCCATCGCAATACACTTCACATTGTAACGGAGTATCTTCTCAGCTTAAGCAAACCATACTACTTCTACCTTTTTTGTTGCTGCTACTTCTCTAAGAGTGACCCGGGCCACGCAACTATTCTACTCGGTAACTTCCGTCCTAGATAATTACTTATCAGATTGGGAGTACAATGTATTTCAAGTCGGGTGTTACACCAACTACAGTATAACATGTCAACGGTGAGCGGCTTATTAGAAACTGTATCAAGATGTAGTGGCAGTTAGATGCTTCTATGATATTGCTGCACCTTTGCAACTTCTAATTCGCGTTCCAATATGAGACTGCAACAGAATATACGATACTGTTGAAGACTCTCGTTTACAGGCAAATTTTCTACTTCGCTTCCATTCTGAGCAAAGTGGAATGGTTAGAAGTTAGAGTGAATGGTATTTTTGTTGAATTGTATGTAGATTACGGTGCCTTAACACAATTTTTCAATTATACACTTCCCTCTTTCAAATTATCAACTTTCAAAATTTTAAATTGTTTATTTTCTCTTTTGGAAGTGGAAATTAATTCAAAATTTAATGATATAACACAACCTTGATTTGGACTTTCAGTATAAATTGAAAGAGAAACAATTTTGGGCGTTACGCCTGTTGTACTCACCTTTGAATTCAATTGATTGAATAAATGATTATGTATTGTTCCAGAAATTACATGAAAATTATTGAACATTTCAAGTTATATCTCCACAATTTACAATATTTTCCTACACACAAATGTGATTTGAACATCCCATAAACTATCCTGAATGACGGGAAAATCAAACTTTGCAAGAAAATTAATCAAAACTCGAGAATCCCCTCTCTCTCTCTCTCTCTCTCTCTCTCTCTCATCATCCCTCTCTGGATCGCATCAATTCAAGAATATTTCTGTAACATAAAATCGATAATTAAGATGTTAGCATAAAAGTTCCAATTTTATAATAGAATCTAGACATAATCAATCGTAACAAAATGTTGAAAATTAAAAATTGATCATTAATTTCTTCCGGCATTTTCTTGTTATAAACTGGAGGTATTGGAGTTTATCCCTGAACATTTTCGCTACGTTTTTCAAAATTGTGCTGGAAGTAGTAATACGTAAGATATACGTATAGTAATCCGTATGAGGGCTATACCTGTTCTTTCTTCCACTGCTTATTTTTGTCTTTCAATGTAATGTAAAATAAATAATTCAATATAATTCTAATTTGTTTTTATAGTATTTAGACAGTATAGCTGTAGTATGAATATTGTATAGCTTGAAAAATAACATAGTTCAAAAAGTGGAGGATTAATATGAAAGCTCTCTAGCAAATTCAATGGATTTTTTTATGGATTTGATGACCCTTGTTGAAGATGAGAGAGCTCGAAAATTCCAATCAAACACATGCATTTACCCAGAAATATGAAAACACCAGTCAAAATAAAGTGATGTGATATTTCAGAGCTAGTCCCGTATATTGAGTATATCAGATTAGAATCACCCAGGCGCGTATGATCTGATTTGATAGAGAAATCGAATTTATTTCGAATAGCAAGTTTTCTAATTACAAGTTCAGTTTTATATGAGTTTGGTGAACTGAAAATGTTATATACTAAATGAATTCAATTGAATTGTTGGAGCTCTATTGTTGAAAAAGTTATTCATCGTATAATATATATAATTCAATTAGTAAAACTTCTATATTCATACGGATTTCAAGTAATCTAACAATATCTGATTGGAAAACGGGAATTCTCGATACACAGAAAAACTGTTTCAAAAACAATAGACGATATGAGAAACTGGACAACAACAGAAATTTCTACAACACGCTTGATGAATTGTTTTTCAAATTCTATGGAATGATAGTATCGTATCATTGTCAAACATATAATAGAAAATCAAAATAGAAAATGTCAGAACTCTACATTCAGTTTATAGTTAAGTAACATGACATGATACGCACCCCAGCTACTCTGAACATTGAGCTTTATCCTCCATGAGAGGTATATTAATGAATTTGTTTTGTTCATTTATTCCTATATCTGATAAAATTATCATTGTGTACTGGATCCACTTCCACACACAGAGTTAGACCCTTAGCGTTTCCATTCATTTCTATTTGCTGAATACACATTCATTCGAAAATTTCACATGTAGAAGGATTGAAATAATAAAATAATTCTCAGTAACAAGAGAATTCAAATTGAATTGTGTCAAATCAGTGACACATTAAAGAATTTTCACCTCAATCCTGTTTATCTCATTTCAGTGATTATTCTTTTAAGTATCACTCGAGTAAAACATTTCGATGTAAATTTTTGGGAATTGAATTTCGATTACACATAATCCACTAGAGGATATAATATTTTCCTTGATCACATCACATCTACTGTGATGGAACTCTCCCATTACTTGAAAATTGTCTTTAAATGATCACTTTTCACCTGAAATAGAGACGCTCTCTCACACAAAAATAATCATTGTAGGTATGAATAATAAATGAAAAAAGAAAATGTTGTCAAACCACTGATTTACTAGAAAATCGAGATACCGGTTTCGGTTGTTACACCATTATCAATCTCTGGTAAACTAAAACTTAACGTACAGAGCAGCAGTTTTTATACTAACGGTGAAGCAATGCTATTGGTAGACGCTTGAGCCAATGACCGTGAACGTCTGCCATTGGCCTATACAAGCTCCTCCCCGATTAGCGGTTCATCCAAACATTACAAAATGGAGATTTAAACAGGATTCAATTGAAGACCAATTAAAAGCTACAATAACTTGAAAAATAAATGGAACAATGTTACGGAAGGATGAGGAAAAAACAACGAAATAAACTAATACTGTAATATCTGACTAACAAATTACGATAAAATTAGATTTGTGGTGTTGTATTGATTGAAATGAATGGTCGTTCAAACTTGACTGTGGATTATTTTTTGGTACCCTAGTTATTTTCAATGCTTCCAGAATGTTGAGAATTCTGCCCTTATTATTAAAATGCAGAAACTCAACATTCTCCTCGGCCTTGAACTTATGATTATTTGTTATTGAATGTTCAGCAAAGTTTGAATCTCCATTACACTTATTCCAATCTTTGATATATTCTTTTATCCTGATTTTGAAACTTCTACCAGTTTGACCAACATAGGTTGCATTACAATCCGCTTATTTCAAGCTAAAAATTAAGTGGATTTTGAATTGGAAGTTCCAGTTTGATCAAACCAGCCTAATTCAAACTTGTAACAGGCTGTAAGCAATCAAGCTGGAAGTTTTAAACTTGTAACAAGCTTGAATTTTTATTCTTAAAATCAACCTTGAATGTTCCAGCTACAGTCCAGCTTGTTTCAAGCTAGAATCAACCTTGATTCCAGCTTGAATGTTTAAGCTTTGATGATCAAACTTGATTCCAGCTTGAACTTTCAAGCTTTGCAAACAGCTTGAAACGTGGTAACTTCTTCACTTAAATCAAGCTGTACTACAGCTTTTAGACTGTAAGTTCCAAGCTTGAATCCAGCTTGTTGAATGGAACATTCAAGCGGGAAACCAGCTGGACCCACAGCTAAATAGATTATTTAAAATAGGTTTGGTTCTAAAAGCAACATGGAACCCATTCTTTTTCAATTCTCTACCTATCTTATCAGAAAAAAACCTAAATAAGGAATGGGTACCCAAATATTTTCCTCATTGTTTGTCTCTATAAAGCTGGAATTAACTGAGATTCGTCTGTTAATTTTACTTAGCAACCTATCCACCACAATTTCCTCAAACCCATTTGTTACAGCTATTTGTTTGATTGTACTAATCACCTCAAGAAAATAGTCATGATCCATAGGTATTGTTAACGCCCTATGAATCATACTATTCAAAGCTGCAAGTTTGTGAGAAATGGGACAAATATTCCGTGATTTTACTTCTTCCCACACTTGTGATATTGTATTACATTGAAAAATATAGAAACACACACTGTCCGTGAATGATCACTTTTCTCTCCACACAAAAATAATCTTTTATGAATAGTCAATTCCACCATCCTCTCATCTGCACCTTTTCTCAGGTGACCAGTCCTCTCCCACAAAATTATCTTCAATATTCGATTCCACAATAATCTCAGCTCCATCTTCTTCTAGGTGACCAGTGACGGCTAGTAATATACTATCATTTTGCGTGATTTAATACCAATCTGAACACTTTAACAGCCTACAGCTCAATTATCACAAGCACGTTAAAAGATTGATGCGATTTTAGCACAGATTATGAGAGGCGGCTCTGAAGGCGTCTGGAGAGGTGGCAGTGGGGGCGGCGACAACGGGGGCGGCAGCGAAGGCGGCAAACGTTTGATGAATTCAAGCGCAAGTGTAAATACTAGCGAGCGAATTATACCGTGCTATAAAATTTAATTCGACCGATATCGTCACGCGACTAGCGATTTCAGTAGCTCTGTCCAAGCAAAGAAGACATTCTGGAAAAATGGGGAAATGACTCCAGCTCGGTCAATATTTGTTCGAAAATAATGAATTTAGTCTGAAATTGTAGAAAACATTCTGATCTACTATTTGAGACTAAATTTATAATTTTTGAACCAATATTGACCGAGCTAGAGTAATTTTCCCATCTTGCAAGAATGTCTTGTTTGCTTGGAGAGACTATAGGTCTATAAGTGCTTAATTTGCCAAATTGTGTTGCGTGTAACACTTCTGCCGCGTTTTCACAGACTACATTAATTTCTTTCCGGCTCAACTTTGGTGGAATGAATGCTCCACCAACTGAAAGCTTATTGAAATTATGCGAATGATACTGAAATAATTGCTTGCTCTAAATCGTGCGTACTGAGACAACATGAAATCTTCAGCGATTATTGAGATTGGGATTGTTCGATTTGTAATGTAATGTTGTCTGATATGTAATTTTTGTATCTCCAATTTAACCAGTGAATGGGAGATGTACAGTAGGCTATCTCTTTCCATATCTGTCTATATCTCTATCACTATATATATCATTCTTCTCTAAGAATAATAATAAGAATAAGAATAAGAATCTTTATTAGCCATTAAACATTTAAACAAACATGCAATAGGCTTTGTCATGATAAAACAATACATTAATGTCCAAAATTTGCATACTAAAACAAGAAGAAATAGTCAGGTAACAATATCAATATCACAATCCATAAATTCTTTTACATTGTAAAATGGGTTTTGTCGTAGCCATTTATTAATAACTAGTTTGAATCTTTTTACAGGTAACATTCTTATCTCATGAGGAAGTTTATTATATATTACACATCTTTGGTATATGTGGCTTTTATGAGTCTTAGATAATCTTATGTAGGTATCTTATAATCTTATGTCAATCTAATGGTAGGTAACATTGGTTCAAAAGTTAACATTGGCTTCTCTATATATTCACTGATTCAACATAGCCTAATAGCAACTTTGCATTGGAAGCTCAATAGACAGATGGGAAGATTGATTATTGTGGGAAACAATATTATGCTCAAGTTTTATTATGATTGTATGATTTTTTGATATTTCGATTTCGTATCTAAACATCATATAGATTATACAAGACTGATCAGTACCAAGTATGCCAGCTGATGGAGCTTCTCTCACCCGCGGCCGAGTGAAAATGAAGAGAAACATCTACCTATCCTCGAGAATTGTCTTCTACCTAATGCTGCTCGTAAAATGTCTCCTGTATCCTTTTTCATCGAATTTTGCTCGTTGCATTATTAGTTTATATGGTTGCATCCACACCCCACTTATTGCAGCACAACTAATTGAAATGTTCGCTTCAAACGCTTCAGCATTGGTGTGGGAGAGACAACTACCGAACAGAACATTTTGTATAGCCTAAAACAGTTTTAGTTTTAGGAGCAAACATTTTGTTGCGTTGAGTCGAATGCACCCTAAACCTAAGAGCACACAGACAGAGAGAATAATAGAGCCAAATTTTATTAGTCTGATTCTATACTCTCTGCATACAGCACCAATTTAGTCAGAGGTATAAAAACCTCTGTAAAATTTTCTCATGAGATTGAAATTGAGATCTTGTAAAGCAGATTTCAAAAATCAGCAATTGACAAATGACTTTTGATAATTCTCAGCTCAGTCAGAACAGTCTGAGAGCTGGCTGCAGAAGCGAAACAGTTTGCTGAGGCTTCTCTTGACTTGATTAGCTCTTGCAGACCGCTTGTCGACTGTCCTAACAGAGCTGAACATTGAAAATAATCTAGAATAACAACTCAAAGTAAAAAAAATAACTCATAAAATTCATAGAATAATAGGTATATTCCATTTCTTGTTGATAACAGTCTTTCGTCAACCGACTAAATTTTTGGAGTCAGCTATTATATGGAGGTAGGAAAAATTCTCACATAGAAGCTTACATGATTGAAACTGAGGTCTAGTCAGAGGTAAAGAATTTTGTAAGATTCTCTTATAAGAGCTGACATGATTGAAATTGAGGATGTTCAGCGTCCAATATCAGGTTGGCTGCCTGCCTTTCGATAGATAGTTTCTGTCTCTGTAACAGAGCGAAATCTAGCAATGCAGCCGTTTTATTTTCTTCTGGCGCAGAGAGGTAAAGTCTGCGTACGTGCCATGTTAAATTCAGTAAGTTCCGTTTGAAAACTACTTTTGCGATCTTTCCTAGACTGGCAAAATCCAGTTAAAGTCTACTCTCTACTGCATTCAGCTTGGCAAGCCTGCATCTGCATAACAAGATCATCCAAATGCAATGCACTTTGTTTCCAACAGTCTGTCCGAGCAAAGAAGAAATTCTAGCAAGATGGGGAAATGACTACAGATCGGTTGATATTGCTTCAAAAAATATAAATTTGGTCTCAAACTGTAGGAAACATTCTGATCTACACTTTAAAACCAAATTGATAATTTTTCAAACGAGATTGACCAAGCTGGAGTCATTTTCCTATCTTGCCAGAATTCCTTCTTTGCTTGGGAAGACTATACCATACTTGCATTCCCACTCATAGCACAAAATAGAACGCTATTCACACATTCAAGCAGCTCCAGTGAGTCGCTATTGTTAATTAGTAAGGTGTTCTGTGTATGAGTTTCACAATGTGTGGTCTGCCTTTTTACAATGGAGAGAAATTTTCATTTATAATTTAGAAAGTTTGAGAAGGTTCAAAAACTCAACTTATTCCAATATAGCTTGTCAATATAGAATGTATTCTAGTAATCATAAAACCTTTTCTGAATCTTTGCGATAATATTAATCTATCAACGTTTGGTTGCTCAGTAACCAGATTCAATTAAATCCAGATTAATCGATTAGATTCAATCAGGATTAATTATTTGATTGTTAATTAGTAAGATATTCTGCGTATGAATATTTCAAAATGTGTGGTCTGGCTTGTCACAATTATGAGAAGAAATTTCAATTTATGATTTGGAAAAATACATTCAAAAAGTGTAAAGGGTTCCAAAACTCAACTTACTTCAATACATTGTAAAACCTAGTCAACATAAAACGTATTTCAATAATCATAATATCCGTGAACAGATGAATATCACGAATTATAAAACGATTCAATACAGCCAGTAATGGGATTGGATTATTACAGTTCCTGAGTTGAGGGAGTGCTCAAGAGAGAGGGAGTTACCGCTCTGTGATTGGTTGGAGTGCTTGTTCCTGATTGGTTGTATTTGTCTACCAAATACACAAAATGGCGGATACACATTATTCAATGTAATATAGTAAGATCAAATGGCCGCTATAAGACAGGAAGGTTGAATGCAATGGGAAGTGAGAAATCAATGTTGAATGAGATATGTGAGAATTATTTGCTGGTTAGCCTAACCAATTCAATCACACAATAGATAGAATTGATGAGGTCTAGTCTATAGTGGGAGAAAGGAAGATTTCACAGGTAGATGAACAATGGCAGCTCAGTCGTGCCCACGGAACAGGTGAAGTGCTGTACAGTAAAAGATACGGGCACTTCACCTGTTTCGTGAGTACGAGCCGCCAGTGTAGATGAATACAGATGAAGACGAGGTGCAGTGAGTATTTCGTACTAAACGATAACAGGAGACAAATTGAATTCTTATTTTGACAGAGTTTTCCTACCTCTCGAAGAACAGAGACGTGGCCTTTTCACATGAAATTGGAAAGGGATGCAACCCACCTCATCCGAAATTCAAAGAAACGGTTAGTGCGACATGTCTGAGTAATGAGGAAGGGGAGGAAACGGAGGAGAAAGCAGGTACAATGAGCGACGAATGGGAAACAAGTGCTATTGATTCTTCGCGCGAAAGAAGAACAAAACTGAAGTTGATCGCCCGGAGAGACGCGGCAACCTTAGACAATGCTAATGATATTCTCTCCCGATCCGTTTTGATAACAAGCTCTTGTCATCGTCGAACTGAAGAAACCCGGCAATTGAATAACAAATAAACAATTCCTTTCCGGGAAATTATTACTGGCGAAAACTTATCGTCTCTTTTGTGCGCGTGAAGGGCTTTCAGACTCCTCCTGCATTGAACAACACAAGACAAATAAAATATTCGTGTCATTTAACATGAATAGACGTCGCAGCTACGTTTGTTTTGAGCTGATGCCATCCACATAGAAAGCTACAGTCGATGCTTTATAATTTCAAACTGCTGCTGAACAAAGGGCTGAACTTTCGAAATGCGAATAGGATGGATGTTTCCTTTTGAAATAACATTCTCATTTGAACTTATCAACAAAACTCGAAATATTTTATTGTATTTTATCACTGAATTTGTCCGCCTTTTTTCAAGTACAAGTTTGATTTGCCTGTGCTGTAACCTATAAATGTTTGGGAATAGAACAGTTGACAGCTTTTCAGTTGACAGGTTTTCCTTGCTGGAAAGCCATGTCTTTTCAGGTAGTCGCCATGGGAAAATTATAAAAAAAAAGAATATTAGAATGAACATTAATGATGGTTTTCATATGGTTTTGAATATGGTTTTGTATTTATTTGAAATTTAGGTAATATGCTTCTCTCATTGGAAATTTTCATATTGTGTTCGTTCAAATGGCAGATGAATTGATTTTATTTGAGTCACGGAAGTCAAAAAAGGAATCAGATAGAATGAAAATTGTAATAAATAAGGAGGCCTATTTTTACAATGATACGAGATGCTATGAATATTTATAAATCTAGTTCGAGAATAATAAGCGAAAGTTTAATAATAGAATATCAAATCAATCACTTACGTCTCATCATCAGAAACACATTACATCGGCTCCCATACCAATAAAGCCAATCATCCTTTGTAATTTCTCCGTGAACTTCTGCTCCACAAAGAATAGAATATCAAGAATCACGTATAGTCTGTCCAAGCGAAGAAGACATTCTGGCAAGATGGGAAAATAACTCCTGCTCGGTCAATATTAGTTCAAAAATTATAAATAGGAGTTAAAATTTAAATCAGAGTGTATCCTACAATTTGAGAGTGGATTAATAATTTTTGAACCAGTATTGACCGAGCTAGAGTAATTTTTCCATCTTACCGGAATGTCTTCTTTGCTCGTACAGACTAGAGGATTCTCCAATTGCCTTTCCTCAGACTAGCTCAATCACAGTCTAGTGAATACATTGACTGACTTTTATATTACTGCAGGCCGCAATGCTATCCGGATCTGGATAGGCCTCAGTACGCTAAGGAATTCCCACCATAAGTGCCCATAAAAATAGCGGACTCTTCCAAGTCCGGAATAATTTCATAGCCAGCACTATAGCGAATCCCGCCTGAAAATGGAATGGAATGATATTATTCTCAATGTAACTGGGTTAGAGGAAACTGAAACAGTAGACATAACCTCATGACATAATTTCTGCCGGGTAATTTTGCTCTGCAGGTGCAGCGAAGCAATTTGGGTTACGAGAGCTTCAAGTTGGAAATCTTGAATGAGAAAATTGCAGCACTATTAAACAGCCAAAGTTATTCCCACATTTTTATGCTCCTTGTCGTTCACATTTTGAATTTTTATTGTTGAAATTTTGGCAGCCCAATCTTCAATAATAATTGTAGAATTAATTGATTTCTCAATTGAGTGCTATATTTCATTAGGAGACTTTTCTACAACATCGATAACGACTTATTTGAATTACTAAAGAATTAAGTCTTGAGAAGGAACTTATATTCAAAATGACCAGGAAATTTTAGAAATTACATCTTCATAATATTTATTGTTTGAGGGGTCTAGAATTTCTATCGTCTAGTGAATCTTTACATTTGTTTATGGAGATGGAATAATTTATACAAACTACACCCAAAATCCTCCTAGAGGTGTAATTGGCCTAGAAATTTCTTACATTACCATTGCACAATGATTCGGGGATATCCTAGAATCTAGAAACTTCGTGCAAATATAATGAAGTCATGAAAGAGAAGATGGAATTTCATGTATAGAGCTCATGAGAAGATGGAGCTTATTGTAACAGTGATTAAGTATTGTAACGTTGGTTGTTAGGGGGGGAAAGACAGTGCTTGTTGTTATGAGTAGGGAACTTCAACAATGTTATGAGTAGGGAACTTTAATGATCGGATCAGAGAGTTCATTAACGCCAATCGATATTATAATGAACTATAGTTGGTTACATTAAGCAACATTATTAATAACCTCAGATGTATTAATATGATACTTTGGTATTTAAGTCACCTAGGAGTAATGAGTATGTCACAAAACATTTTCAACCTATGGTACTGATATCCTACTGGTTCAAAATTTAGAGTAGATGAAGTGATGAACTACACCTTATTGAATCTGTAAAGCAATTTTGAGTTGGTTTACTCTTATTGTTTTATAGTTTCCTATTTTCCCATTAACAAGAAGAGAGATAAAATAATGTTTATTGAAATATTATTTATCATATTATTGAGAAACTCAGTAGACAACACTTGATTTAGACAAGATAAAGGCTAACTTACAGAATAGATTCAATGGCATCAACTCCAAACTTGCATTGATTTTTTCTACTTGAAGATTTTTCTATAATCTAATTGGAATTTCATTCTATAGTAGATTGGAATAATTATATTCTATGGTATTGTTGAATCATATTTATAGTATTTTGATTGAAATGTTTATTTATATGATCAAAATAAAGTAAATCTATACTATTACCCACGAATACTAGAATACATGTGCTAGAATCCGTGCTATCACCTATAGAGACTGTATAATCGTAGTGTGGAAATTGACTGTGTCACTTTTGATCGGTCAACTCCGTTACTCCGCCATAGTTTTCATGGTTATCATAGTTTTTAACTCTCATAAGATTTACATTGAAATCATATGTTTCTCTGAGATGCTCACTTCCCACCCAGAATTGCCTCTGTCAGTTTCAGTTTTTAGATTTAAAAGCTTTTAAACCAAAATCGAAAGTGAATAAACTATTTTAAATGGTAGAAGAGTCATTTCTTATGATATTTCTATTACAAAAAGGTGTAAAAACAAGGAAAATAGTTTTCCTGTAATCTATACCATAATTCAAAAGCTTGGCTAAAATATGGCTTCTGGCGGGGAAAATATGATCTCAACAAAATGTAATGAAGCGCTTCACACCAATGGGCACACTATGATTATACAGTCTCTATAGGCTACTATCACTCGTTTCCAAAATACAAAACTTTAATTTTAATCTTAATTCGAGCAGTAATAGCTAAAAATAACAATCTGCGCTGATGAGTGAGGCAACAAATAAAAATGATGTGACAAACGATGATCGTAGGAGGATTTAGTGACTGTCAAAAGTGACTTAGTGACGACTAGTGACTGTCAAAAGTGATTGGCGCCCTCAACCCTCAGCCAATCACTATTCAACTGTCCAACTGACAAAGCAGATTTTTGCTGCCTTTCAACACATATCCTATTCGCTGACATTCCCCAATACGGGAAAAGCCGCTGGTTGAAATCGAATGCCTCCGGATATAGTCTGGTCGAGTAAAGAAGACATTCTGGAAAGATGGGGAAATGACTCCAACTCGGTCATTATTGGTTCAAAGATTATTAGTTTGCTTTTAAATTGTAAGTAAGAAAGTTTTATACACTTTGAGGCCATATTTATAATCTTTGAATCGATATTGACCGAGCTGGAGTCATTTTCTAATCTTTTCAGAATGTCTTCTTTGCTCGATCAGTTGATATCATTCATACAACAGCGTGCAGAACAATTCTGTCGAATTTGTTGTGTAAATTATTGTTTGACATGGCGAGTATGTTGAACTTGTACTGAAAATTATTGAAAATGTTCTGTTTTAGATCGTCAATTTGTTACTCCATTTTTATCCATGGAATTCTGTAATTCACCTTCAATTGAATGTCTCTTTCATACCTCTTATTATTTTTCCAAATAATTAATTTAATAATCATTGGTTTACTTCACATCAGATGATGATAATTATTGACATAATTCCCAATCCAGTAATAACACTCCAAAATTTCGATTTGGAAGGCTGAAAGGAGGAATCAATAATGCAAAAAATAAGAATATTGAAAAATCTGTATAGCCCTGTTGAATATCATTCAATAATTCAAAATATATCTGTGTATTTTAGTAGTCGTCATCATCTCTCATCTTCATCATCTTCATCACTCTCATCACCCAAGCAAAGGTCTAGAAGCACATGTGGGTATCACCATCGAAAAAAGTAAAGCAATTCAATATCAATTAATTCGTATGAATGTCATTGACCATATATAAGTTGGAATTGACAGTAGTTATAAAGATTTCTTAGGCCTACGTAGGCTTATTACAATACATTCGATTTTTCACATCTAGTCAACATATTCAAGAACACTTATAATGCAGTATAAATTATAATAATATTGTTGTTGTATCTTCCTTCAAAATGATTCAATTTTATTTTTCATGATATCCGTGTATTAAGAGCAATCCATTATGATTATCTGGAAGTGAATTCTTTCTTATTCCTACAGAAATTTGTAAAAAATGCAAATAAATATAGAATTTTTCACAGATATGTTTTGGAACCTGTACAAAAACCGACCATCTGTTGAACAGGAATGACCCCCAATACAGTTGAAAGTGATTGCTGGCAAACGGCGAGCGCTTCAACCTGACGATCAGCACACATAGCAAAGGGCAGAGAGCTGTCATTTTTCAAATTGCAAAGCGTTAATTCAGAAAACATTGAACCGGTTTGGAAATTTTATATTAGCAATTCTTATAGTCCGTTCCGCCCTCAACAGGCTCGGTGACACCTACGCAGAATAGCATTCCGCTTATCCTTCAAAGTCATCACGGCAACGCATTACGCCGTTGGATTTCTGTAGTCTGTCCAAGCAAAGTATACATTCTGGTAACATGAGAAAATCACTTCAGCTCGGACAATATTGGTTCAAAATTATACATTTGGTCTCAAATTGTAGAGCAGAAATGTTTTCTATAGTTTTAGACTAAATTTATTATTTTTGAACCAATATTGACCTAGCTGGAGTCATTTCTCAATCTTGTAAGAATGTCTTCTTTGCTTAGAGAGACTATACCCAAAGGATTTCTCTTGGATTTTTTCCAAGCTGTACGGGACATCTCCAAGGTGTGTCCCACATATTTGCATAGAGCAAATGTACATCTGTTTCTGATACGAAATCATGCTCAATATTTTCTGGAGGAATAACAAGTGGTTAGATCGCGGGTCGACGAAAAATTATGTCGCATTTGTCAAGCCAATTATGAGTCTGGTGATAACGATCAGTCAACGTCAACGACCGGGTGAATTTGAATTTTGTTGCAACCAATTTGTTGTAGGTCAACTCCATCACTATGCTACTACATTCTATAGAGACTGTATAATCAGTCACTATACTTATTTTTTCTTAAGGCTATTGTAGAATAGAGTATAAATAGAATAGATTAATGTTGTTTACTTATTTATCTGCATTCGACAATGGCTAGTACACCGAAACATGTTATGCAAAATAAAAATATTTGAAAAGGGTACTTTGATCTTCAGTCTACATTGATCTTCTACATTGTAACAGTTCTAAATATATATCTTTCAGTTGCTATTTCCCATTTCAATTCAAACGCAGAAAGGTAATACGTAATAGTAAACGTAAACGTAAAAGTGATTCGTTACAATTATTTCAGAATTATTCAAGTTTTATTCAATAATCCCAAAAATTATAAGAACTAACACCATATTATTTTTAATGTATAATATTTCATATGTATGAGAAGTAGAAAATCCAGCTTTTAGGCTGAGGCCGCACTGCCGGTGGGTAGAGCCTGGAGGGTGGAGGGTAGTTGGTGAATCTATAGAACATACACACCATCCACAGTAATACATCGTATGAATGGTATGTGTTCAGCCGCCATCTTGAAAATCTTAAATATGGACAACATAACCTCAAAAACAGAATTACGTCATACCATTCATACGATGTATTACTGTGGATGGTGTGTATGTTCTATAGATTTACCAACTACCCTCCACCCTCCAGGCTCTACCCACCGGCAGTGCGGCCTCAGCCTTATAGAAGCATCTAATCTATCAAATTTTCCTTTACTACTTAACTTGAATTGCTAACAACATTGTAAGCTATTCACTGCCACTCACTTACATAAATAATGAATTTCATATAGGGTACTACTTTTTACATTCTTAGCAAGCTTCATATGTTCTTATCTAATCTCCTCCAGCCCACTATATGATATTGCATTTCATCATAGATTATCGCATCATATCATAGATTATTGCAGAATATTCAGTTCGTCACCCATTGCAAACGGGGATAACATCCCACCAATAAGTAACGACATGCCCGATTTACTATCCCAACATTTGGTGGTGATATGACAGTCGATTATTCCAGAGACATCAATGTATTTCACAACTCCCGTTGCATTGTATACCAACACCATAAACCGTATTATTATTGAAATTATGTAGTCGACTCTGCGTTATCAGTGAATGGAATGCACCATCAAGCGTTACACCATTCATCATGTGACAGACAATCTAATCCAGTAAATCGGTATATCAGTATATCTGTATTTCGCTATATCTGTAACTCGGTAATCCTGAACTTGGTATCCAATGCATCTGATTATAAATTATTGAAGCGAATCGATGATCACCACTGTGTATTTGCGCCATTGCACAGTCTACAAACTTGTATTGTTACGCTTGTTGGATGCAGCAGACCTAACCTCAAACATCTTACTTCCTGAAGACGGCAGTCGCAATTCATATTTGTTGATCTGTGCAACTTGACTTCCGTCTTGATGAGTTCTAGTGTCGATTCGCGCATCAACAAACTCAGGACTAAGTTCTGGTCGGGCTTAGAGTTCGCGCATGCTGAGAAGACACGCATCTATAATGTAAAATGCATTGTAGCCGCGTATCTTCTCAGCTTTCGCGAGCTGTAGCTCGGCTTCAATAGTTTGCTGGTAAGGTGAGTGGGATTTCATTCTCAAGATCTGCACGAATGATGAATAGAACAGCACACGAGTTGAATTCTCAAGACTGGAATAAACTTTTGTTGACATTGATTGTTTACTTACTTATCGAATAATAGCTTAGCTCTGAATCAATTAACTTCCCGATAATATTGATTGGATTAAATTCTAATACTTATTGAGTGAGAGCTTAGTTCTTGATCAATTTTTCAATCAATAAACTTCTCTTGATAATATTGATTGAATTTGAGTACAGTACTTATCAACTGAGAGCTTAGTTCTAAATCAATTGTTTTACAAATCAGAATTGTGTTGTCAAACAACTAGCAAATGTGAATACTGCGCCGTAACTATTTTATTTTATCATGCAGGTAATATAAAAATAGAGAATGATGTATTATCTACACTGAAATAGTGATAAAAATAACTTAAAAGATTCTATCAATTCTGTTGATCAAATTCTGAAATGTATTGCTATTTCAAATCAGAATGTTTCTGAACATTCAACTGCATCCCATTTTCATCCGACTAACATTTAAAAATTAGAAACGAATTGACTCTTCAAGATTCAATCAAGACAAGTTTGAAAATCGTTTTACATTCGATTATTCTGATGAGACTGAGAATAAATGACCATGATTGCGAAACCAGTCCATTACTATTCATACTCTCATTGAATATGTAAAATTGCATCGAATTAGGAATGAAACCCCAATCATTGAAAATTCTAATGGAGTAATCAATATTGATATGAGACCTCATTCGATTTGTACGGTTCGATAATGCTGCTTTACATAATTACTAACTTGATCTATAGTCCTTGGTCCTTCATTATAGAATCATTATTATCTTCTAAAACACCTTCTCTATCTCGTGATTAGTTGGAGGTAATACAACGTTCACTCTATAGGAACTGATTATACAGTTTCAATATCTCACTCTATTACAAGATTATTTTTGCATGAGAATTTTCAAGTTATGAGAAACCTTAATATTTAATTTTCAACTTTTTTGAGCTTAGCTTCTTATCACAATTAACGTCTTGAAACTTATTTCACGGATATTGGCATACTGAATGCTTCTATGACTAATCGTTTCCTATAAAGGAAGAAAGATTGAAACTCATTATTGATCTGATAAAGAATATTTGAAAATATACTACACAGTAAATTAATCAGTTTAATCAAATCTTGTTACTGAGAAATCTTTTATTGGATTCCTATATACTTAATTCATTTACTCATTTGATAAAATCTCAGATGATGGAGAAAATTATAAAAATAAAATACATAAAAATAGTAATAATTCTGATTTGATTTGTTGGATATTTTTGAACATATCAAATGTTGAAGCTGGTCGAAAATATGAACTCTACCAAATAATGCTTAATTCGAATATCCTATGAAATATTAATAATAATTTGCCGAGCTGGATATCCCAGCAGCAAAAATAATTATTTTATTACAATGATGTGATTATTTAAAAAAAGTGAATGTTCTTTTGTTCTCGTTTCATACAACATCCAACATCTCATAAAGTTATTATGCATGACATGAGTGTAGAGAGAGCCCTATTATTGAGAACAAAAACGACTGGCCTAATTCGAGAAAATGAGGGGTGACCCATTGTGAAGGCGCCCATTTTATATCAAGCCTATCAATTTCAGATTGAAGAAGACTGAACTTATCATCCTTACTTATAATTTTATATAATCTTTTTTCCTGGCGGGAAAGGGCTGTGACCACCCTGAAATAGATCAATGGAATACGCATCAATAAAATACAAATTAAATGGGAATAGAGATTGGGGTCACTTATTTGATATCAAATTCCAGGAATCTCTGGAATGGCATTTATATTATTCAGTTCTGCATTGGACAGTGAACAGATTCTGCATTGGAATATGGTAGAGGTTTGTATCGTATGAAACATCCAGCAATGAATATAGGTTACCATCAAACGGATCAGTGTATCAGAATTCAGTTATTTTCTAGGAAATGAAGAATCATCATATCGCCAGATTCAACGTGACCAAGAACGTGATGCTTTCTGAAAATATAATACGTTATAATTCCTCAACTTGTTTTAAAAATCAGTTGTATGGTTTGAGTGAATAATACTTGAAGTTTCCTTTTTCTCTACACTGTTCTATTTACACAAATGCTCTGACATTAATAAACCAATAATCATAATCATAGACATAATCATCTGTTGTTTCCTTTTCCTTAATCTCAGGGCTACTTTTATCACTGTTTTTCATTTAAAATAATTATCAAAGTACCCTTTTTGGAAAAAATAATTCAAAAAGGGTACTTTGATAATTATATTAAATAGTAAAACAACATAATCATCTTTATTGAGTAATAAAACATAGAAGAGTACAACAGGCAAAGCACAATACTGTCCCTCGTACAATTTATACAAACATACAATCTGTTTTGTAGGATTTTCAACCATTATTCAAACTTCAGAGAGTTTGTGATACGAGAATTACTGGTATTCGGAAGTGACTTGATTCTTCTATGTCTCTTGATTATTCCTGGGTTTAACACTAAGATTCAACATCCTATAGATAATAGATGTTGTTGTTTTGCCAAGGAACACATTAACAATACTTTGAATTTAGAAATTCAGCTTGAAAATGATTGAAGAGCATCTCTAAATCAGTAAGATAAAACACATTGATTCGCTTAGAGTATATAAATTTACGTATTTTCAACTGGAGTGAGAGATTAATTGATGGTGGAAACGTCAATCAGACAAGACTAGCTAGCTCAATATCTCTGATCAAATTCACCAAATGGTCATTGATCAAGTTTCATCGGCGTTCTTGCAACCGTCCACATTTACTGTAGTGGGACACAGTTCCAGTATCTTAAACGTTTCTGTTAAAAAAAAATACTTCAAACAAAATAACAAATACTCACATACAAAAACAAAGGCAACAACATCTGAAGGACACAGTAATCTACAATTTAAATTTCGTTCTGATGTGACCACAGTGAATAGAACTGAATACTCTTATTCAAAAATCTCTGTATGTGACTTCATAATAAACCTAAAGTGACTTAATCGCTGCTCAACGTAAATCAGCTTGCCGCAAAAACCAGATGTAAGGCATTGAAGAGTTGAGTGAATTTTTATGCGTGGGAAGTGGAAAGATTTCTCCCGTTGAGCGAGAGTTTGTCCTGGAGAGAGGGACGGAGAGAGTGTCTGTCTTGGAGAGGAAAAGAAAGGAGAGTATGTCCTGGAGAGTTGCAGCTGCCTCTCCATTAGCATTGTCCTGGAATGCAGTTCAGTTCTGTTTCCGTGACGAAGATACGACTTAGCTTGAAGAGTAGTGATGGCAAAAAATTTGAATCATGATCGGAAAGTGTAACGATCTACCTTCATTCACAATAACAATTGATCGCAATCACATATATGGAGCCAGACGTGTAGTCAACTTTTTATCACTATAATATATAAGGACCTGTTTGGTGCCAGTGGTCTGTTAGAACAACAATACTATTAGTTTCTTCTTTCTTACGATTCGTTTTCTACCAGTTCAACACGCCAATGATAAGAAGATTCTCTGAATGGAGCTCAATTGTTTGATTAAGTGATCTTGAGAGTACTCTCAGATTGGGAAAAGCTAATCAGTTTGTACTATGTGGTGTTTAAGCTCAATATTCTCTGAGTGGGC
Source organism: Sogatella furcifera (assembly GCA_017141385.1). Taxonomy (NCBI): domain Eukaryota; kingdom Metazoa; phylum Arthropoda; class Insecta; order Hemiptera; family Delphacidae; genus Sogatella; species Sogatella furcifera. The sequence continues at coordinate 5,843,910 of CM029547.1, read as the reverse complement.
GATTTCAATAGTACCCATAGATTGGGAAAAGTATTTATTCCAAGACAGTAGAATGGCGATTGAAAATATGAGTTGACTCCATTTTCAATTATAATACTTTTTCAATGTATTGCACAGATAACATTTCAGAAGTGAGCTTAGAAAACATCATACGGTTGAAAATTTCTCAATGGAGCTCAATCATTTTTGTTTAAGTTATTTTGAAAGGACCCTTAGAATGGAAGTAGTTTGTATTGTACAGTATGGTGATTGAAAATATTAGATGAATCAATTTTCAATTATTACCCTTATTCAATGCATTGGTCAAATTTATCGATCTTGGAAAAAACATACAGATTATTATCATACTCATTTTCGGTTGAAGTGAAGTAGAAGTATCAACGTAATGTTGTGTGCAGTTATATATTATTCTGAAGAAAATATATTATTTAAGTGTATAACGTATAAGTCAATTGTGTTCTTCAATAAAATTTAATCATTCCACCATTTAGTTGAACCAATTTACTATTATATGGTGTGAAATGAATGTTTCTGGAAAAAATATCGTATTATTAACATAATGTCTATAATAACAATGAAATTCTATCATCTAACCATAACTACATTCACTCTCTTTTAGCTGAAGCATACTTGTGAAGTTAAGAATCCCATCCAGTGTAAACTTTTAAGGTTCAATATCTTTTTCCTCCGGAGTTTACAGAAACATTCGACGCAAATTTATGGGAAAAGCTTGTGAGAAACTCAAAGCTTGTGAGAAATCTTGAGAAAATTTGTTGTAATGTTCTTTCCCAAACAATACAATCGATTTCAAAAGCATACGTTTACAGATAATTTCCTACCAACAAGTAGTAATCTTATCTGTTCTTATATCTACCAATAGCATTCCACGTTACATCTCATTCGCATGCAATCTTCCTCAATACTTGATACTCAAAAAACCAACGATGAACATTTAAGATTGTGCAAAGACCTTGTGAGAGAACCGTATACAGCGCCTTGGTTCAAAGACAAATAAAACAATCACCATGAGAGATAGTGACTGTATACATAGGTATATTGACCATGAATAGGTGTATGAGAGAGATTGACTGTATACATAGTTATATGAGAGATATTGACAGTAAACAGAGGTATGTATATTGATCACTTGGTTACATAGATATACTGAGTACTTGGATGCATTGACTTTATAGACAACGGCAGGTGGCTAGCGTTGGACCAAACCAAGTTGTAGGACGAGATTTCTTCACAACCTAAAAGAAAAAGAGTCAGCCTCGAAATCTGTAGGGTTTGCACCTGCCGTCAAAACCTGATCTGTAGACGACCTATTTTCATCCATTGGCTGCTGTAGTCTGGTTGAGCAAAGAAGACATTCTGGCAAGACGGTAAAATGACTCCAGAACGGTCAATATTGGTTAAAAACTTATACATTTAGTCTAAAATTGTAGAAAACATTATTATCTACAGTTTGAGGACAAATTTACACTATTTGAACCAATATTAAACAAGCTGGAGTCATTTTTCCATCTCGCCAGAATGTCTTCTTTGCTCGATACTGTACATGTCCAGACAAACTTCTTGCTTCGTTGTTCAGTTTCTCTTTTCCAATCAACACAGACTTTTGATTATAATCATTGAATGCGCAATTGTCGGCGTATAGCATGTAGTTGGGTAATATCGTCTCTTTGAGACGATTAGTGGTTTTGGGGAAGATATTGTGCAGTAAAAGATCGGAGACGTCATGTAGCTCATTCGAAGAGAAAAAGTACGTTGAAAGTTCAAATACAAAAGTTGAGTTGAAGAAAGTGCTTTCGAATATTGGAAAGTTTTCAAATTTGGCAACATTATTCACAACTTTTTTAATAAACATTAGCAATCCAGAAATCCTATTCAAATACTCTATTAGTTCCCGACTAGGTGATTCAGGAAAGATAAGAAAATAATTGCTATCTTCGGCCATGGCATAATTGGTAACCACCAAATTTCCAATAATTATGATGAAATGTTTAGCGGTTTTCTCAAAACTTGTATAAGATTGTGCTTTGACAAAGTTATTGACAAAATGAAATGATATTTGGAGAAATAGAATTTATTCAAGAGTGGTCAAAAAATTTATAATCTTCTCACCTAATTTATCATTTGGGTAACAGATGAATAATTATAGAGAGATTACTACTCCTCATCTAAATTCATCTCATTTTCTTGTATTTCCCTATAACTTTCTAGTTTTTATTAAAATACGCTTTAAAAATCTACAATAATTACTTTCAATTATTTCTTTTCACTTATTGATTAAACAAATAGGCCTATTATAGAATAAGTAGGAATAAAAGAATTGTAGAAGTAGAGGATTTATTATAGATTTACTATATTTATAGATTGATGTCATTTTTCCAACTCTCTTACCTTCCCTTCGGCATAATAGGCCTACTATAGCTACAATAAGTCTGTCCTTGAGATCTAATCAATTGAAATAATTCTCGCTTAAAACCAGTGAACTTTATAGCTGAAGCATTCAAGTACATACGTACGTTTTACCATAGTCCATATCCATTAGATATATGTATACTAAGTCTATGGTTCTACTTTTATGTTTTGCTGCTGATACTATAAACTGTTTGATAATAGCTTTAAATTGCAACAACCCACACAACCGTTATAAAATAGACATTGAAATGCAAAGTACCTAGCGTACTTTATCATTAACGCTCGCATTGAAATCAATGTCGAGTAACTAGGCCTGTGTACTAGTAATAAGGGACTACTTTACTGCCTCAGGCAAAATGTGTACTCAATTCGCTTGACATTAATGATTAAATACTGTAGTTTTATCTCCGACGCTTCAATTTCAATCATAATAAGTACCTGACATTATTAAACTTTGCCGTATTTATTTTATGCCGGTAGGTTACTGCATGACGCAATTATATCATAAAAGCTTGAAATCGACTTGAACATTAAAGGAAAATAATTAATAATTAAATTGAATATCGATTATGAAAGTAGATTTCACATAACACAGGCCTGGTTTTTTCACTGTTAATGATTTGCGAAAATATACCCTACTTAATCAACCTACAACCTCTATCACTCTTAAACTCTGTTTTAATAGGTTTTGTGAAATTAATTAAATTGAAGTCATTTATTAATCTATTGGCAAAAACACATTGGTAAGAAAGAACAGGCATAGTCCTTGGTATTTCCAACAAGATTTTCTTTTAATTGAAAATAAATTAAAAATACTTGTTACTGGTATTATATGTCTATCTGGGAGAAGCTGGAATCAAATCCTGTAAAAAATCATTGAATAAGAAAATTTAGAGTACTTATTAATTCTCTAGCGAGATTTCGAGGAGGAGTCATAGTCTTGGAGTCTTTAGTCATAAGTCTTGTAAAATGACACGAAAGTCATGAAATAAGTCATGTCATGAAAGAATAAATGGAAAGACAAGATGTTATCAAACCACTGATTTATTAGAAAAACAAGATACCGGTTTCGGTTGTTACACCATTATTAATCTCTGGTAAACTTGAGCTTAATGTACAGAGTAGCAGTATTTATACCAACGATGAAGAACTGCTATTGGTAGACGCTTGAGCCAATGACCGTAAACGTCTGCCATTGGCCTAGACAAACTCCTCCCCGATTAGCGGTTCATTCAAACATTACAAAATGGTGGAGGAGCTTTTCTAGGCCAATGGCAGACGTTTACAGTCATTTGCTCAAGCGTCTACCAATACTTCAGTACTTCACCGTTAGTATAAATACTGCTACTCTGTACATTAAGATTTAGTTTACCAGAGATTGATAATGGTGTAACAACCAAAACTGGTTTCTCGATTTTCTAATAAATCAGTGGTTTGACAACATCTTGTCTTTTCATTTATTATGGATAACTGGATAACTACCACAACCTCTCAACTTCACAACTACTCAAGGAGTCATGAAAGAATCTTTGTTAAGTTGATTTTTTCAATAAAAAAATTATTATATTGGAAACGATCGAATTATCGTTAAAAATGATACTTATTGTTGACTTGTATTCGATACACTTCTCAAAACGATTCTTGTCATGTTAATTTGAGTTAACATGTATCATGTTAACATTTTAATTCCAATCTGCAAACAGGAATGTGTCATCCGATTTCTCCTCCGACCAGAACTTTGTGTAATTTGTATAGTGAATTTCAGCAACCGTTATAATAGGTTTTCACATACAAAATAGGCTTTCAGGATGTACAATTAATCTCCTCAAGCTTGAACTTTGAGAGAAGAAATTGAATAATCGTATTATTCACATTCTTTGTACTGTGAATTTGAATTCAAATACTACAATAATTTCAAACATAAATGGTTCTAAAATAATCAATCAATCATCATTTATTCAAATTACATTTTGGTGAGTGCAACAGGCTCTTGCCCTAAACCGCTCCTCTACCAATTTATACTACACAATACAAAACAAGGTTATACGTTATATCATAAACTAATATTACAATTTCCACTTGAAAAAAATGTCCACTTGTAACAATAATGATGAAATAATTTTATTTTAAACATATTGAACTCTATGGAACCTCAATATTATTCTCCTTTTTAGAGAATGGAACGATCACCCAAATCCATGAATCTCCACTAGGCCATGATGTATGGAAATAATCCATCTCTCCAGCTATAATGGATTATAATTATCTCCTATAAGATGGGAGGCATATTAATTTCCTTCTCCTTTACATAGAGCAAACACACAATGTTTATCGCTTGATAATATTTCAAAAGCTGTCACAAATAAGTCCGTCCAAACAAAGAAGACATCCTGACAGGATGGGAAAATTACTACAGCTCGGTCAGTATTGATTCAAAAATTATAAATTGGTTTCAAATTGTTCAAATTGTTCTGATCTACAATTTGAGACTAAATTTATGATTTTTTAACCAATATTGAACGAGCTGGAATCATTTTTTCATCTTGTTTGAATGTCTTCTTTGCTTGGACAGACTATACCAAAAGACCAAGCTGCGAATGGTAAGTTGGGTCATTGTGGTGGGAGAATTAACAGATGAGATAATGTGTGATTAATGGACTCCAACTAGAATAGCCATTTGTTCAAGAGTTAATTGAATTGGAACGTGGGCCCGGGAGGAATATTTCCTATTTATTTTGTTGTCTATTACTTACGGTATGGTACGGCATGGCATAGCTTGCTCCTGGGACTGTGGTCTGTACGAGCAAGAAAGACATTCTCGCAAGATGGAAAAATTACTCCAGCTAGGTCAATATTGGTTCAAAAATTATACATTTGATCTTGAATTGTAGAACAAAACGTTCTCTACAATTTGAGATCAAATTTATGATTTTTGAAGCAATATTGTTAAAACTGGAATCATTTTTCCATCTTGCCAGAATGTCTTCTTTCCTCTACCAGTATACCAACATGGTGCTCTTCGGGACTGAAGATCGATATCTGACTGTTGACTGTCGAGTACAGAACGCGTGCGGCCACAATATCGAAAATGTTTCTCCTGTTCAGCCACTTTGTCTAGATGTCAATGAATTCCAATACATTCTACACTGTAGAATTCTATGCTATAGGTGAGTTACAGAAGTTCCTCATTTTTCTAATCTGCATTTTCAAACGAATGGTCTCTAGTAGTTTCATGGTATGGATTTTTTTGTACTTCACCTTTTTTTCTCAAATCCTCCAAAGTCCATAATTTTTTCTCAATCATCATTCTAATCCTTCTTATTCATTTAGATTCTGGAGATGAATGGTTTTAGAGATGGAATGGAGATGAAAGCCCATAATTTTTTTCTCAATAAATATTCTAATCCTTATTCATTTAGATTCTGGAGTGATTGATCAAGTTTTCAATATTTTTTTATTATGTTTAACATTATGTAATAACATTTAAGCATCAAATTTATGTAATCTTCGTCACTCCATCCATCTACGAACAATTCGATTGAGAATTGATGAAAACCATGAAGATATTCTATTCTATTCATATAGGCCCAAAAACCCCCTACTATAGTCTGTCCAAGCAAAGAAGAACCTCTGGCAAGATGGGAGAATGACTCCAGTTCGGTCAATATTTGTTCAAGAATTATAAATGTGGTCTTAGAAGTAGATCAAATTGTTTTCTTCAATATGAGTTCAAATTGATAATTTTTGAACTAATATTGAGCGAGCAGGAGTCATTTTCCCATCTTGCCAGAGGAAGATGTTTGCACTTCTTTGCTTGGACAGACTATATGTGACAAAAGTTCTTCATTCTCTCACACTTCATGATAAAGTCAAGAACTTTTATTGTACACTTCGAACCGTATATCAACTGTTCGAAATTATGGAAATTATTTGCAAATTCCAAATACTGTTTCTCACAAACAATCTCCTTATAATATTTTTCACGTGATATTCTGCCTTATGATTTTTCAGCGAATTCAATGAGAGAGACCTTGTTGAGCAACCCAATTTAAGAAGTTGAATGTAAGGGTAAGAACATGTCAAATAAGGTGATACTTAAAGTGAGGCTGCGAGTGCTACATAGTATATACATAGTTATCTGCATGTATATCATACATCATATTATATGATTTGTATATCATAGTATAGTGAAAACCTCAAGCCTGAGCCTCACCTTAAGCCTCTCCTTTTTGACTTATTCTTACCCTTAGAAGGAATCGACTGTTGTGATTCAACTTCGCCCTCTAAGGAAAATGAAGGTATGAATTCAATTGAATAAAAAAAGATTCAGTCGCTTATTAACTATATTATGTTATTACTGAAGTCCTTCATTTTTCTAATCTTCATAATCATGAGCTAAAAATTGGACAGCTCAAGCCATAGACACAGTCATATTCTATGAAGATTCTATTTAATTCAAATTCATGTAGGCCTTCAGAGCCTCTATTATATTATCTGAGTTACAGAAGTTCTTAATTCTCTCAACCTTCATAATATAAAGCCAAGAACTTTATTATGAAGTTCAGAGCATATAAATAGCACAAAGCGCCCAATTTCCACATGACGATGCGCGCGATAATCGCTCGCTTGTAGCCTAGATGTTTATTTAACTATTTCCTGTTGGTCCGTTATTATAGTCAGTACAAGGAAAGAAGACATTCTGGCCACATGGGAAAATGGCTCCAGCTTGTTCAATATTGGTTTGAAAATTATAAATTTGGTCTCAAATTGTAGGAAACATTCTAATCTAAAATTAGACATCAAATTTATAATTTTTAAATGAATATTGATCGAGCTGGAGTCATTTTCCCATCTTGCTAGAATGTCTTCTTTTCTTGGACAGACAACACGAAACTCAGCACGTTTGCGTTCCGCTCCACTTGAATAATGACGACTGGAGAAGCGCGCGCCGCGTTTAGGGGCGCCCTAGGCAACCGTGTGTGAGTGTGTGTGACGGATCTGCAGAAACGCGCGCGTCTCTCGTTACCGGCCGGCGATCGTGACACCCTCTGGCGGGGCCCAGCAGATGAAGAAATAAAACTTCAACATCGGGATGCTTTCCGAGAAATGCCTCCCAATTCGATCCCCCCCTCCCAACAAACTAAGTTCCAAGTGTGGTGCTTTGTTCTCCCGAAAAACGTGAACTGAGAAAGAACATCAACCTGTGTCTATTGCACATCAACACTTACTGAAATGAGTTCAAATCAAGAGTTCGTATAATGTAGCTGGTTCAAATCTAACTGGTGTTCAAAACTGGTGGTCTAAATGTTATTGAGGTAGAGCAGACAATGAAAAGTTTAGGAGATAAAACTTTATGGTAGATCTGATTAGAATTAATGTGTGAGATACGTATCACTGGCAATATTATTGGAGCAAAAACTGCATAGAATGGTCGTTATAGTGAATTTGGGCATCTAGATTGATGCATATCTTTGGAGTTCGTAGAACCAAAAGCTGGAGAGATGGTGTTATAGAAGATAACTGATCCAATTTTGAATTCATCACGAATTATTCCTAATCATTGTTTATTTTTCTGATTGACTCACTGGGTTCCAGAGTTCCAGATCTGTGAGATTCTTGTAAGATTGGATAATAATGTTACCATAGTAAGGCCTACTAATTCATTCATTCATATGAGCTTCTGATATTAGGTTGAGAAGGTCTTCAGTACCTGATGAAACAATGAATACATGAATTGGTTAATTTGATTTAATTTTGAAGGGATGCATCAATATCAATAGAAAATAATGTCACACCTTACTATTCCTCAATATATTCTTATTTATGTATCGCGGTTAATGTAAATAATGTGTTCTGACTATTCTTCTATATTATTTGTGCAATTAATTATTAAAATTTCAACAAAAGTTTCAACACTTGGAGATTTACCAAACAAAGAGAACATTATTAATGAATTTACAAAAAATACCAATACCAAAAGTTCATTCAATAGTTATTCCACCGTTTGCCTTAGATTTCCATAAGGTAAAAAAATATAGTAAATTCAATTTTATTTGGCAGTTAAACATAGTAACTTTTCATGACAGCCAGAATTGTAAAAAGAAGTAGCTACCTGATACCCATCCACGGACATGATATAAGCCAGATTTTTGTGAAGTAATGTACGAAGAAGAGCATGTTTATGCAAAATTCAGGCGACTTGGCGAATATTGTTATCTTAATGTGTCAAGTTATGGTAAAGTTCCCCGTGGTTCAACCTGTGGTAAATATTGAGACAACTACTGCGAAAGATAAGATATGAAACTGTAAACTGCTTACTCAGCTTTAAAAATTCATATTTTAGAAGAAAAGTTTTTTCCTTCCTATAATATTCTCTGTAAGCCTATTATGGTGTTAGCCCACATTAACAGAGTAGTACTGTTATAATGGAGTGGTTCACGTTTCACATGTATTAATTACTAAATACAACCAAAATACTAATTACCAAAATACAACCGACATCAATTATCTCTAAGTAGCGGTTGCCGAAATTGGAGATTGATCCATTCAATTAATGGAGATATACTTATCATACCCCCTAACCTAAATCAATATATGATGATAATATAATGTTAACATGTATATTATAGGAATTCACAACACAAATGCTTGAACGGTGATAGGGTTTCGTGGTAGGAGCACGGGGTTCAACTTTATCGAACATTCAAATCATTGTCACTCTGTTTAATTGAATTTCATAACTTTCTATGAACTTATGCTCAACTCACCATCCCAAATTCAATTGGGAAATTACAATCATGTTAATTCCACTACAAAATACACTTTCACTTGAAAATAAGGTTTTTTAGCAGTCTTACCGTCCAATAAGCGTTATTTTCATCCATTGCCGGACTGGCTAGGATATGGGCTGTCGGCTATACTAAGGGCTACCTAAAGAGTGGTTTAGGGGAGGGGGAAGAGCTTTCATTCTAGGAAATGGGAAGCACAAACGATTTGTCGTTTTTGACATTCAACAGGTGGCCAACTCGAGAATACTTGTTGCTATTGGTTGAGCCATAGGCCACGCCCCAGAAAGATTTACTAGAAAATGGAGGGAAGCACAAGCAATTTTTGTCTCTGGCCACGCCCCTACAGTAGTTTTCGACATTCAACAGGTGGCCAACTCGAGAATACTTGTCTGCTATTGGTTGAGCATGGCCACGCCCCCAGAAAGCTTCATTCCCTAGGAAATGTAGGGGAAGCACAAACGATTTTTGTCTCTGGCCACGCCCCTGCAGTCGTTTCGACATTCAACAGATGGCAAACTCGAGAATACTTGTCTGCTATTGGTTGAGCCATAGGCCACGCCCCCAGAAAGCTTCATTCACTACAAAATGAAGGGAGATACAGAAACGATTTCTGTCTCTGGCCACGCCCAATACAGTAGTTTCCAACATTCAGCAGGTGGCCGACTCGAGAATACTCTTGTCTGCTATTGTTTTAGCCAGTTCAGGAATGATACTATCATCATTTTTTAATTTAGAGTGTTTGGGGTGTTGATGAGGCAAATTGAATCATTAAGGCCCGCCACTCACTCTACGATCGGTCTTAGCGATTTGGTCTTCAAAGATCGATTGTAATTGGCCCTGAGATTTCGTCGTATCTGTGTTCTCCCCACTCACGAAGCAATCTGTCTCTCGATCAAGAGAGATCAACTGGCTCTCTCAAACGGCAAAAATTGAAAGCATAGGCTGAGTCATGTGGTGGGTGAGTCACGTGGTGACTGAAAATATGGTGGTGGGGGAAGAAATCTGTCAGAAGATCTGCAGATCATACCACTCACGTAGCGATCGGTCTGCGCAGATCAAGATCTGCAGATCAGATCTCACTTCTTTCAAGTGAGATCGATCGAGAGATCTGATTTTGATCTTGAGTTACCCCATTCACGTAGCGATCGGTCGACGGCGATCAAATCGCTCCGACAGATCGTAGCGTGAGTGGGCGACCTAAATAAAACAATATGTAATTGAAGAATATTAAATTTTGTTGAAAAAACTATGAAATCACTATGTAGGCATGTAGAAGAATGTCAGTATTATAGTCAGATATTAAGAATATCAGTATTAGTCTACACACTCTATTAGTAACTAGTCAATTCAATATTCACAGCCCAATAGACAGATTCAGAATGAGATCTGGAGAATTTTTGGCCTCAGTTTCTGAGCACTAGACTCGAGGACCTGACAGATGATTATATCATAAAAAAGGTTATAGAACTGGACACGAAGAAATCAATTGTTTGAAGCATTCAAGTTCATTATCATGATGCTTGAATAATAACGCAGTTGAGGCAATAAATGGAAATCAATCAATGATGCAAATGATTGATTAGATTGATTAGAAATAACTTTAATAAAGAATACATCACGTGAAATAGAAATAGTTCTGAGGTGCGTGTTAGGAAAAAAAGATTTCTAAATGAATTAACACTGGACTAGTTAATTACTCAGTGCTATAAATGCTTGGAAATGTTTTACGTCTACATATTAAAGCCATTATATGTATAATCGAGTATACGTATAATATTTATATGAATTATATGTATAACATTTATACGCATGTATAAATGGAAAAAAATGTAGATGGGTTTGATTTTCACAAGTTACACATAAGAGGATATCACCAGATTTCATTATATATCTTAATTGTTTTTAAAACCATGCATTTTTTCTCCATTTCTATTATTTATGGAAAAACCCCGAATCAACTTAAAAAAAAGCGATGAAGATTGATTTTGTTCTATTAGGAGTTGTTCTTTCAAATTTTAAACAACCTCTCATTATCATTACAAAGTATTACATTGGAAGGTATCACATTATATTTTATTACAAGGTCATTAACAAGGTATAGAAATTACCAGATTTGCTAAAAAGTTCCCTTTCCTTGTTCTCCCTCGAACGTTCCCTCAACGTTCTCCACAGGTAGGCAGCGAGATAGATGGATTTTTTCATTACAAAAGTATTGTGAGCGAAGTTGAGGCAAACGAGCCACCTCTTCTACTTAAACATCCACAGGTTGCAGTGAGGTGACTGTTCACTATCTCCCTCGATTAATACATTATTACGATCAGCATCAAAAGCGACGCGATTATTACCTACCAGGACGCGCTACTTGTTTCTGCCTGCGGAGGCGGAGGCGGAGGCGGCAAATTGCAAAGTGTTTTGTAATGAAAGTGTGCACGACGCTTATATACAGTTGGCAGGGCTTCAAACTGGTAAAGGAAACGCACCCACAATAAAGGACAGTGTGGCTTCTGGCTGCGACCGTAATTGGGCCAAAGCGTGCCGACATCATCCCCTCTCCCCTTCAAAACCCTTCGAACCCCCCTTGAAACACCTCTTAAACCCCCCCCCCTCCAACAACACCACCCACAACTGTTTACCTAACATCACTTTGTCGCGACAAAAGAGCACCCCCACCCCTATTGATTAATGCTGCAGGTTTAATAATGTAGGTTGTCTACAATACCAGATCAACAACTTTGGGATTCAAATTTTAGGGTGATGATGCTAACTTCGAACATAATGAAATACTTTTGTGTTATAGTCTAGACTCTAGACCAGTGGTCATTTGGTGACCACTGGTCTAGACCTCCACTAGCCTAAAAGACGAAATTCTGGCAAGATGGGATGATGTCTCCAGTTTGGTCAGTATTCGATTGAAAATTTCATCAATGTAGTCTTAAATTGCAGAGCAGAATGATTTCTGAGATTTGATCCCAAATTTTTAATTTTTGAAACAATATTGATTGAGCTGGAGTCATTTCCCATCTTGCCAGAATGTCTTCTTTAGTCGACCAGACTATACAATAGATGGCAATTTTGTTGTCAATCGCGTGTCTGAGTTGTCTAATGAACGTTATCGAAATCTTATAGAGTAAGGTTTTGCAAAATTTTAAATAATAACAGAAATGGCAAATAATTAAATAATAACAGTAATAAAATAATAATTAATATAAAAAAATTATTCTTATAAATAAATTATAAAAATAATAATTTTAATTCAAATAATAACTGTTCAACGGTTTAGAATGATTTCTACCCTCGTAAATCAGTTCCGACAAATGTAAACCTCGTATCTTAACTACAACTTCCGATAACTATTTACTTACCCAGGTTGCAAATAGAGGATTTTCAAGCGATAATAGCTTAATTATTCATTTTCAATTTTTGGTCTGTTCACCAGCAATTCATCTCTTGTTTCTCTGTACTCACTGAAATTTAGGTGTCACTAATCTTGAGCTTTGACGAGACCTTAAAATAATGTACTGTTAATGTATTTATTTATTAGTAAATAAAACATACTGCTGAGAACTGTTAATGCTCCGTTGTAAAAGGTCGTGAAACTTTCAGCTTTTCATCTTTTCCTGAATTATCCATTTTATTTTTTAACAAGCGAAATCAATATCCTACACGTGAATTCTTGTGCACTGAATATTCGACAGATTTTCCTTTCTCAGGGATTCCTATAGCCTATTTGTGAGGTCTGTGAGCTTTCATTCCTCAAAACATTCTAAATGAAATTCGAAATATTTCTCTCCATCATCATTATCATTCCCAAATTCACGACCCCCATCAATTACTTTTTTTTCAAGTATATGACGACAGCCCCTGATAAATAGATTTCTACTGAAGTTATAGTATATGTAATTAGACACACTTATAAATCATGCATCCTGAGTTACGGACCAGTTTTTACTGGCGGAACCGTCAGTAAAGAATCACACTTCTTGGCAGTTTCACGCGGGGAGTTTTCGCACTTTCTCTTATTGTAGCAATCAGCCGGCTCACGATTCACACCGAGTTCGTGTGAACTGAACAACAAATCAAAACAGAAAAATACCGCGCGCTACAAATGAGTCGGGTTGATTGGAGCAGATAGGCCGGACAGAACGAAATGAAAATAAATTAATCTCATTACGGGCGCGCAGGCAGCATTCTGTATCACGTATGAACGGGCAGGAGGATTGTTAGTAGCGGGTTAATGAAAGGGCATAAGAATGCGGCCGATTGATTGGAAACATGAAAATTAGATTTCGATCTGTGTACGCGCACGGCCCGCCATGATCCAGATATCATCTCTACCAATTCCGATAGCAGCTGAGATTCTCTCCGATTCCTACTTATTTCAACGGCAATAAACAACCACATACTCCATCTCACTCTCTCTCACAATCGTTTTCTCTCACTCTCTCACACACACGCTCCAAATCTGAATCTCTCACTCTCTCTCTCTCTCACTTCAATCGCCCTCCCAGGTTATTAAATAAAGGCAGCCATTCACTCTCTCTCTCACACACATACTTTTTGGATCTGAATCTCTCACTCTCTCTCTCTCATTCACACTCTCTCTCTCATTCACACTCTCTCTCTCTTTCTCTTACCACTACTTGTTTTCGTGCGTTTCGTACAATTAATTTCGAAACACTTTGAAACTTCTCCGCGCCGCATTAAATTTTCACACTGCTAGCCCCAAATTGATTTTGAGAAATTACCACAACCGACGGCTTCCAATTTTTCACAAGTCGTTTCTAATTAGCCGATCAATCGTGAGAGATCTTTGAGTCAGATTGGTCACAGATTTTGGTGATTGTGTTCTGATCAATGGTGTTGTTCACAGCCAGAGAACATTTCGCTCAAAACACAGTGTGATATAGTATGTCCAAGCAAAGAAGACATTCTGGTAAGATGGGTAAATGACTCCAGCTCGGTCAAAATTGGTTCAAAAATTACAAATTGGGTCTTAAATTGTAGGAAATATTCTGATCTACAATTTGACATCAAATTTATAACTTTTGGACCAATATTCACCGAGCTGGAGTCACTTTCCCATCTTGCCAGAATGTCTTCTTTGCTTGCATCGACAGACTAGCTGCTAATGTTTCAGAGTATGTTTTGCCTATGAAAAAGTCGAATTTGTTGAGAATAAAATAAACTCAAATCGATTATTCGATGATAAACTATTCGTTCTACAAAATACTCAATCAATCCCAAAACACTGCACAGCTAAATGCTGCTGTCTTACTATAGTTCGCTCAAGCTGAGAAGACACGCCGTTACATTAATTTCACATTATGACGGGTGTCTTATCAGCTTGCGTGAACTAACTTTACTTCTGTACAGTGTTGTGTTGAACAGGTTGACCATAAAGGGTTTGGATTGATGTTGGATTGTTGAAGGATCGGTAGGGTTTGGTAGGCCGTATTTCTAAGCAGAAGCAACTCCATCCCTTTCGGGTGAGAGATGGCTGTCAGAAATTGATGCATTGCTAGTCAACAAATTGGTAGAGGAAGAGACAGATTATTGATAGGAGAGGATGAACAAGATGGAAAGGAAGATCGAAAAGAAGAGAATATGATAAAAAAATACAAGTATTGAAAAATTGGCAGGAAGGAAGAGGTATTGCTGAGAACAGAGAATGAGGAAGGTGGAGAAGAAGAAGATAAGATGATAAAGAAAAATAAGACGGAATTCGAGAAGGTGGAAGAGAACAAGAAAGAGTTGAAGGCGAGGACTAAAGAGAAGAGAAGAGAAAGAAGAGGAAAGATTAGAAGAAGATAGGAAAAAGAACGAGGAGGTGAAGGCGGAAAAAAGGTGAGAAAAGGAGAGAGATGACAAAGAAGAAGGAGAAAATAAACAACAAAGGAAATATACGAATAGAAAATGATCGAGGAAGAGGAAGGTTGAAGGAGAAGAAGAAGAAGAGGAAGAAGAAGAAGAAAAAGAAGAAGAAGAAGAGGAAAAAGAAGAAGAAGAAGAAGAAGAAGAAGAAGAAGAAAGAGGTGGTAATAGATAAACTTTTTTAAGAAGAAGGGGTGTGAACTGTGAAAAGATGTTAAGGGAGAAGAAAAGGAGGAGGAGGAGGAGTGACGAAGATAGAAGCTTATGAGAAAGCAACTGAGGAAAAACTGAAGAGCTAGAAGTAGGAGGAAAGAACAGAAAAATTGAGGAGTAGAAGACGAGGGAGAAAATAGATGAGGAAGAAAAGGTGTAGGAGAGAAAGAGAAAAAGGAGGAGAAAAATAGGGAGAATGGAGAAGATGAAAATGATGAGTAGGAGAAAAACAGAGAAGGGTTGGCGGGAGAACATGAAGAGAGGGATTAAAAGGAGGGAAGAAGGTAGAAGAGGAAGAGGAAGAAGTGAAAACGGACGAAAAGGACGAAGAAGATGAGAAGAATGTGTGAAAGGAGGAAGATGTAGGAAAGGATGTGAGGTACGAGGTAAGAGAGCGAAGGAAGTCGAGAGACGCTGTTGAGATTGACGCAGAGATAAAGCCATGGTGAAGACGAATGGATGGTTTGAAGTGAGGATGATGCGTCTCGGATGCAGATTGTATTGAAGAATGATGACGGCAGAAGCAAGTAATAGTAGGAGGAGGAGGAGGAGGAGGAGGAGGAGGAGGGAGAGGAGAAAAAGAAGGAGGAGGAGGAAAAGGAAGAGGAGGAAGAGGAGGAGGAGGAGGAAGAGGAGGAAGAGGAGGAAGAGGAGGAAGAGGAGGAAGAGGAGGAAGAGGAGGAGGAGGAGAAGGAGGAGGAGGAGGAGGAAGTTGATGGAGAGGAGGAGGAGGAAAAGGAAGAGGGGGAAGAGGAGGAGGTGGAGAAGGAGGAGGAAGAGGAGAAGAAGGAGAAAAAGGATGATGAGGAAGAGGAGGATTAGGAGGAGGATGATGATGAGGAGGAGGAGGAGGGGGATGAGGGGGAGAAAATCTAGATGGGAAAATCATGAGCGAACTATCAAAGTAACGGCAAAGGAAGGATATGGAAATCGACGTCTATCATAGATACAAGTGAAGCAGGGTCCATGAAAGAGATCTGTTGTACGATTATAGCTTGGGGTTGGGGAGAAGGGCTTTCAAACAGATTCATGAATTAGAGATCCAGCAATCATCTATGATTTGAAACTACAGTAGAGCTATTTGTTGCTACCTTATCCAGTTTCATGAATGAAGAGTTTTTTTAAGAGAAGGATGGTTGACTTGATATCGCCAAGCTTCCTTTGTTCGACTAGGAATTATTAATTAATATTGGTGTAGTTTTATGAAGATAGAACATATTTTTCATTAGCTTTTGAATTAAATGAATATCATCATCATGTTTTGTGAAAGCTGTGTAATAAGTTAATATTTTCCTATTCAAGTAAATTTTTGGAAATTAAAGTAGGCCTATTCAGAATTCTATTCATGGATAAATAAAATGAAAAATCAAACATTTAAATTTAAAAATCCATCAAAAAGAGTTGACAAAGTTTCCATAAAGCGATCAAATAAAATAATTAGAAGTTGCTTCATGCAATATTGCACCATGGTAATGTCCTCCTTTGTGATCATTCAAATGTCAGTTGAATCCTGCAAGAATTAAGACAATACTATCATTGATTATATCAATGATATTCAGAACTGAATAATACATTTTTGTAACGTGATTTATTAATTTTCACAAAATTATATTAAATAATAGAGCTAGATGATTCATTATTGTCTTTATTGAGCCAAGAACAAGAATTCAATTGATTATGAAATAGATTTTCAAATAGTATGCTGGAGTCTGTTACCAAATGTATTTGAATAGGAATAAGAAATGTATTGAATGTTTGGAATAGGCATATTTTAAGTTGACTGAGTTTTCGTTGATATTATTCGTATATTACTCATAGCCTTTATTGCATTAATTTCTACTTCATTGTTCTGGTAGTTCAGCCAAAAAAGTATCTAGACCAGAGAGAATAGAACAGAAATTCTTATTCTATACTCTCTAATCTAGAAAAACAATAGAGAAATATGACATGTTACAATGAAATATGCATTTTGGGTCACATCCAGACTAATATATATCAATCACTGTTCAGTCTGCCTTATTTGGGAGTGTGTGGGATGGTATATACGGATTCTAAGAGTCTACGTCTCTAAAAATAAGCACACTTATGACTGGTTTGAATAAGCACATGAGTGACAGAGGAAAAACTAGTAATGGAGCTTGGACAGGTTTTTGACTAGGTAGCAAGGCCACTTTCACTTTCAAAATAATATTGATTGTCCCTTGCATCTCAGAAATAGCCCAACAAGAAGTTATGAAATGCGAATCATTCCAACAGTACAGGTTTAGTCTGTACACTTTTAAGTTATCAGTTTGTTTTTATAACTTCATTTTTCAATTGAAGTTCCTTCTGATTCTGACATTTTAATACAGGTTTATTCAATAATTTTATACATCATACAATACATTTCCGAAGATTATTTATGGTTCTATTGTCTCAGTCAAAAAGTAAATTTCCAAGCGAGTCTTTATTCTGAAATGATGAAATCTTAATGCCCGTTTTCATGTCTCCAAGATTCATTAGCTCCTCAAATGGAAGAATGTAATATAGCTCTTTTCAGCTGAGATATTCCTTATAAGATTTTTCAATTGGTCTAGTAGTTAGATATTAATCTAGGTCTAATAAACTTCAAATAAGATTTTCATAATGATAGATATTCAATTTATTGTCAAGTGTTTAGGTTGTAAATAAACATCAGATAGCACTTTTCATACCAAATATTCCAAAAGTTTTGATTATTGGTTAGCCCAACTTTCTGTTGACAGTCATTTCTTTTCTTTTACATCTTAAATGGTTACTCAAAATTCCCATCTCCAGTATTTCTCCTAGTTTATTCCAACATTTCTATGACCCTCCACATACTATCGAAACATTGTATGTTATCCAGTAATTTAAATACTGTAAATTATAGATAACTTCAAA
The DNA here is from genome assembly GCA_017141385.1 of Sogatella furcifera. NCBI lineage: Eukaryota > Metazoa > Arthropoda > Insecta > Hemiptera > Delphacidae > Sogatella > Sogatella furcifera. The sequence goes on along the minus strand of CM029547.1, from coordinate 5,825,710 downwards.
ATTATCAAACAAACTACTAATATTGAGTCTGATAAAGTAGCCAATAATGTACTCTACAATGAATAAGTTCCGTTCCATTATCTTGTACCTGGCGCTGACTAGAAACTTACATGAAGGCTGGTATCTGAACAACGCTCGATCATGGTAAGGCGTAGAATTGAGATGAGGTCAGGCAAAACGAGGAAAAAGAAGGAGATTATGAGAAGAGAGAAAGAGTGATATGTGTACCAAGTGGTGGAGAAGAGAAAAAAGATGTTGTAGCCCTTCACAACTGGAGTAAATCTGGTTTGCTTGCACCTGCCTCTTGGGGAACATAATGTGTAAACTGGTCCAGCAAGTACAGTCTGCTCAAGCTGAGAAGAGACGTGTCACAATACACTCAACATTGTTACGGGGTATCTTCTCATCGTGTGTATTATATGTGCTTCGTTCTTAGCCCAAGCACCTTCTTCTCAACGCGTTTCTAAACATCTTCAATGAACCCTCGCGATTGCTCAGCTTCAATAACTTGCCAAGTTTAAAGCAAGTGCTCTTTTATTTGCTCCTGTCTTCGGCTACTATCTATGTCCACAACTACTCGGTTATTGCAATACGTTTGTTACTTTAGTGCAGAACTGTCATAAACTGTTGTACCGTATCAGCTTACAAACACTTCATGTAGGGAAATATCAGTTGACCATCTACTATCGAACATTTCATGTGAGGAAATATCAGACGATCATGCTTGCAGCCATGGAAGATAATATTATGTAAGAAAGTAAAAGGCGACCATTATCAGTAATTCGATACAGCGAATCATTTCAATACATCAATGTCGTTTGATCATTGATGAACAATAATAAAATGAACATTTATCGAGTTTGGTCTTTTTAATGCAGTTGGTTTTAATGAGATACATTGACTACAGCGACTGAACATCTACCTGTTTATCTTCGATTAACAATTATAAAAATGTGATGTTTATTATTTGAAATTTAATCTTTTCTATGCATTCGGGAGATATTTTTTGACGTTGGTTTCGCTCTGATCATAAATATTCAAAACCTAATTTGGTAGAAGGATAACTGATATCTAAACAGTGTATGGGTTAAATTATTAAACACACTCTTATGTATACATTTTTTAGACTGTTACTCAATTCTGCAGGATGAGCATTCATTATTCATTCATCCATTTATTCATTCATTGACATCATGACACGAATAATAATGATAGGTAAAAAAACAGGCATAGCCTGTTCGATTTCTTTCCTGAATTTCGATAGGTAATAAGTCTAAAACAAGGTTATGTACAATCACAGCACTTCACTCAAGAATGTTACGTCCAGGAAAAATGTTACTTTGAATTTGGAATAATAAGATGAAAAAACAAATGAATTAATGCACTAAAAATATCACTCCAGAATCCATGAAAATATTGGATTATTAAGCATTGGGATGAAACCAATCGAATTGAAATTCCCTCTAAACAGGAGACGAGAAGTAGCTCGATAGCCATCTGCTACATAGCTCCACGATTAACGATCCAAAAAGAACTGAATAAGATGAATTGAACTGAACGAATAACAATGGAACAAAATCCTGCCAATCACGTCCCAATAAATATTTTCTGGTACGACATTTTTTACCCAATGACGGATATCCAACATGATATTATATTAGCGGCAATGATAAACAAGAGCTTGGTAACCTGAATCTCGTCTGTCTCTTCTTCTTCTTCTTTTTTTCAAGTGTCACAACAAACTTTGTCTGGCAACTCCATCAATCATGCGCATCATTCAACTTCATCCCTCCCGCCAACCTCATTCTCCAACAGATAAGAAGTCTCGAATATTCTTGCTCATTTTTACCTCAGATATTAACTTTATATCGCCTTTCTATCTACACCTGACAATAATATAGATGGATTCAAATTCAAATTCAAATTTTATTTCCACAAACAAATATCGGTACAAAACCAAAATGACTTGAAATTACACTTTGACTCTATACTAAAAACAAGATAATCAATTTTAAAGTTCAAAAATTATACAACCAAACAAAAAATTCAATGCAAGAACAGACCTTCAAAATTTGAAATACAGCAGCAAAAAAACCAATACATACAAAAATTACAAAATACATTAAGCGTAAGATTGGTTTAAATGGTATTCTCTTCAGATGCGATTCCGACATAATCGACTTCTTCTGCAGTAACCGTTCACCGAATGAATGAATGAACAATATTTGATAGTCTTGTTCGTTTCTTCGAATATTTTCTAAAATTTATCATTTGAGAGCCGTACTATAAATAACATTTCCACTGATTTACATTTTTAATTATTGTTCTGTACGTTCAAACATGAACATAAACTTACTATCTGTCTGTCTTTGACCAGTACAGTACTTCAATATTAGATCATCAATAGATTATTGAGAAGTTTTATAGTGAATGTTAAACAATCAATGTAGGCCTATGTGAATCGAAAAAAATTTTTTTTTTCTCATTTTGATGTTGAGGATTCAACTGTAAAGTTCCTAACAATCAATAAACTAATGCATTCCAAGATAACAACATTCCTTTCATATTTTTTTCATATCATTTAAATACATTACATACTGCAATACTGGAGACTACAAATTATCTCAACAAAGAAGTAACAGTATTTGACTTTAGAAGTTACAGTATTGAAGTTCCAAGTACCTGTTGAGATTTTACTTTTTTATTATTATTATTTAGCGTAGGGCTTTTAATAGTGGGGAGACCCAAGGGTTGTTCCACTTCGCCAGATAACCTCATTTTCCCCAAACGGAGATATGAGTTATAGTTAATTAAATTTTACCTTAATTATCAGTGAAGTGTGGATTTTCACAGTTTTTTTTTACACAGAAACACAACAAAACATTTTACAATTCCCACCCTACGCACTGGCGGCTTGTGCCCACGAAACTGGTGAAGTGCTCGTATCTTTCACTGTACAGCACTTCACCTGTTTCATGGAAACCTCCGACATGTTCTCTACTTCCTCTCATGGACTCTATTCCGCTGACAACATAACATCAAATTGAATATTACATTTCAACAGTTTCAACAAAAATACTCAAATTTGTACTTTGAATACCTAAAAATACTTCAGAAATAATCAAACTCCCACATTTTAAGGATTATTAGTGGACGCACCGCATGAGAATGGACGCATCGATGAAGTTATTTCAGCTCTCGATAATTTCGAATGGGCCTATAAGCATTGATTAGGATCACAAAAGCCCTCAGCAACCAAATGAACTACTTGCAGACGCGTAGCAGACGAGCGTGGAGCCAAAAAGCATGGCTGTAGCTCCACATAATAACAACCTTCATCTATACAAAGTATACATTATTGGATTAATGAGTCAGACAAACCTTTGTGAGCTTCGTCGTTATAAATTATCATCAATTGAATCAAAATTGACGTATGTCGTAGGAATCAACTTCGATTTGGGTACAGAATAGTTTTATAGAATAGCCCAAGTAAATATATATGAGATAGAATGGAGAAAGAGATTGATTAGGCGTTTCATCAATAGTATGAGCGCAAGTGACTTGTTGAGATGGTTGCCTATATTGCTCCTACTCTAATGATTGCTCGATTATAAAATTCTGGTCTCCGGAAACATAAAATCAAACTAGAATAAATTTATTCATGAAATATTCGGTAATACAGTAGATCGACGATAATCCGGATTAATTGGGACCGGACCCCATCTGGATTAACGAATTATCCGGATTATCGAAATTACCTTACAAAAAGGGTCAGCAGGTTCTATTTGAGAAGAAAATGTCTAAAAATAGTATATTTTCTATTGGGGAAATAATTAAAAATTATTTTCTTCGTTTCGCTGAACACTGCAATATGTATTCGCTCTTCGCCCACTCTCTAGTAGAGAACTTAGTGCAAGAGCAGATGGTACAAATATATTTAATTCTTGCTGGAGACGAATCCGGATTATCGACGGTCCGGATTTTCGACGTCCGGATTATCGACATTCTACTGTAATAATTTATATCATGGTTTCATAATTTATATAACTATAACATATGCCACAAAAGATCGAATAGCGGTCGCGGTGGCTAAGGGTTACAAAAGCCCAACCCATTTAAAAAACTATAACATAGCCTATATCAGTGTACAAGAGGATCTACTCAAATTTGAAAAAAAAAAATTATCTTCAATTGCGTTGAAGAGAGAAGGGTTGCTTCAAGTGCAACAATCAAACTTAATTAGGCTTACAAGACAATTTAGATTACGATGTGAATTGAAAATTGCAATTGTAAATTGGGAATCTGATAAAATATAGATAAACAAATTGAATCCGTTCTATTGTCAGTAAAGAACGATGGTCTTTGACTGTTCCCAATTAGAATTGAATTAATGATAAACTTAATGGTTATCAAACATGATATTTTGGACTACTTTTCAGTTTCTATTTCACTTCGGAAACTCAATCTCACAACTCATACCATTATGCAAAATATTATAATAATCGACAGACTAACCTACCAGACATTAATATCAGTTAATACGATTCTACAATATTGAAATGCTATATAATAAACAATGTTGAAGAATGGTTCTAATAAGACGTTTGTTGCGAATTTCACCCTTATATGATCCATCCAATAATCTAATGATAATATCCACCGATTATTCAAAAGTCAATTTGCTTCTACCAACAACATGTTATTAATCTATTCCCATTTTATATTTACATTAATCTTTTTACTTTTCCTTTTAGCGGGCTTTTTTCTACTCCCTCAACTCCTATCGGCGTCCGATCTTCTTTCTGACACTATCATTATTCCAGTAATCAATTTCTTATGACCTTCAATAAACTATTAGATGAGATATAATAACAATGATTTCTTTTACATTTTCTCCAAATAGGCAACGATTACAGGTTAGGGCCAGTGGCTATTACCAGGAGAGTAGCGAACTGCTTGGTAGAGTCTGGTCGAGCAAAGAAGACATTCTGGGAAGATGGGGAAATGACTCCAGCTCGGTCAATATTGGTCCAAAAAATACAAATTTGGTCTCAAACTGTAGAAAACATTTTATTCTACAATTTGAGACCAGGTGTATTATAATTGAAATAATAATGACCAAGCTGGAGTCGTTTTTCCATCTTGCTAGAATGTCTTCTTTGCTCGACCTGTCTATAATTAGATGGCTCTTTTCAATGTAGCGGCCAGGCTCTTCTAATAACAATAATGATCCATGAGCGCATAGCAGTAGACCACATTAACCGCTTCTTATGGCGGCCTTCTCCTGTATTTAAGAGACCATCGTCGGAATTCCTTTTTATAGAGAAATTTATTCTTTTTTACAGATAAATGAGTAGAAGTTTTTTCGAACATAAAGGATATCAACCCTATATTGAATCACAATAAACAGATTGAGTTACTGATTTAGTTTTGGAAATTATATTTTTTCTGAATACGATACATTCAAGCTTCTCAAGTTTATACAATGGAAACATAAATTTCAATACATATTCAATATTGGTGAAATGTAACATATTTGTTAGTCGCAGACCTTAGGCTGAGGCCGCACTGCCGGTGGTAGAGCCTGGAGGGTGGAGGGTAGTTGGTAAATCTATAGAACATACACACCATCCACAGTAATACATCGTATGAATGGTATGTGTTCAGCCGCCATCTTGAAATTCTTAAATATGGACAACATAACCTCAAAAAACAGAATGACGTCATACCATTCATACAATGTATTACTGTGGATGGAGTGTATGTTCTATAGATTTACCAACTACCCTCCACCCTCCAGGCTCTACCCACCGGCAGTGCGGCCTCAGCCTTAGATTATAATCATCCAGTTAAGAGTTTAATGAGAGATGAAACTCAAATATCGAATATAAACACTATCTGATCAAGTATGTATAACTTTCCTATGAACTTTGGAACAGCTCCCACCCTCACGAACAACTATGCCATATTGCAGAATTGAATTGACTAGTGCATGATATAAATCATTTGCTGATATTATTCAGAATTCTGTTAACTGGGTGAAGTTTATAAAGACCCGTATCGACATTGCGAGGCATGTGCCGTGAATGCCTCGAGGTATAGTCCAAGCAAAAAGACCCTCTGGCAAGATGGGAAAATTACTCTAGCTCGGTCAATATTGGTTCAAGAATTATAAATGTGGTCTCAAATTGTAGAACAGATTGTTTAGATTTTCAACCAATATTGACCGAACTAGAGTCATTTTCCCATCTTGCCAAACGGTCCTTTTTGCTTGGACAGACTATACTTTGAGGCATTCGCGGCACACTGTCGATACGGGCCTCAAGATGAATAATCTAAATTTTTACAGATGGATTAAATATGAACATCTCAGATATTAAAATATTGAAATCTCATTTAAGGTTATCACGAATTATGATTCCCAAGTATTCAATAACAGTTACTTTACTCGTATAAGATTGAGATTATCCACATAATTGCTTTTGAAATGCCTGAGTTTCCATGTTGTGGATCGTATACGACGAAAGTAGGAGAAAACTTATAACAAGTTTGTATATTGTCAATGCATGCTTGTGCTAGTGGCTTCATCGTAGGAAGTGTTTCGGGCAATTTTTTGCAGCAGCAAAAAAGGCTCCGGAGAAGAGCTGAAAGCAGAAGAGATGATTGATTGAGACTGCTCCTGTCGAACATAGTTTTCCAACTGCAAAGCTGAAGTAACCCGGTGAGAGATGGTATTTTTTCAAAAGTGCCTTTCTACCAAAGAAGCGTTATCGTCCCCTATACATGTGAAAGCAGGGCACCGCTTCAAAAATGATATTATCAACCCATCTTTTCTACAGAGCTAATTAGTGGTATCGACTGTCCACGCAAAGAAGACATTCTGGCATGATGGGAAAATAATTCCAACTAGGTCAATATTAATCCTAAAACTATAAATTTGGTCTCAAATTGAAAGAAACCTTTCAATCTACAATAATTTGAGACCAAATTTATAATTTTTGAATCAATACTGATCGAGCTAGAGTAATTTTCCCATCTTTCCAGCATGTCTTCTTTGCTTGAGCAGACTGTAGTAGCTTGCATTCTGCGTTAAGATGACATCAAAGCCCTATCGCTCTTTTTCCGCTTGTGCCAACTTGATTTTCCCCAAAAGAAAAATCCACTCCAGCCCTCAAAGGCATTACATTGAGTTGAGGTCAATTCATAAACACGTAGATTCAAGGCCAGGCGGATAACATCTTTTTGAGGAGCAATATCTATCTGGTCGCATCACTGCTCAGTTGGACGTTTATTCAGGATATTATATCACTAATCTGACAGACACTAATTAGGTTGAATCCAGACTTGAAAGCATTTAATCTGCTTCTCAGCTAAAAGCATGAAATCAGCTTCTAAATTTTCAATTCTCAGGAAATAATTATGTAGAAGTACATTGATTTAGTAAGTTTGTTTCTATTTTTTTAAAGTGAATTTGAAACAGAAATCTTTTGTCTTATCTTTTGTGATATTCATGAAGTCCATTTTTGGAACTAAGGTGTGATCACTTATAGTCATGTAAACTTTCATCATCTTCCATTCACCATGTAAACATCATCATTCACTCACTCATCATCAATTTTGCTTGAAATACTTACTATCAAGTCGCAATTGTAACAATAAACAATAAATGATTCAAAATAATAAATCAAATTTTTTTATCGCAATTCAAAATTGATTAAAGTGGAAATGTTTTTATGGAAAATTCATATATATTAAGCTTCATGTTATTTTATAACCTTGTTTTGGTATAAATTATTATTAGAGGGGCAGTTTTGAGCACTATGTATACTCACTATAAAAGCGAAATGGCACTGTCTGACTGACTGATTCATTCATCACCAGAACTAAAAATCCACTGAAGCGAATGCGTTCAAATTTGGCAGGCATGTTCAGTTAGACGTTTAGACGCGCGCTAAAAAAGGATTTTAAAACTTTTCAAGGATACGCCAAATATTTTAGTTTTTCTAGAGTTTTTCGGCGTTTTCCTCATTTTTTCGAGAACCAATCGGTAGAGAATGTTGATATTTGGTGGTCAGGTTCAATGAGGTCTAGAAATTTTGAGTTAAAATATTTTTGCAATCCGTTCAAGATTACGCCAGGTTTTCAAAATTGTAGATGTGTTGCGGGTTGCATATCTTCCGCCTTGATACGACAATTCCTAACTGTAAATTGAATAGTTTAGCGAGATTATAGATGAATTAATTTGGAAGATATTGAATCAAGTTTCAAACTATGTCCGATATACTTCCCAAGGTCACGCTTAATATTAGCGTTTTTATAATTTTTTTTTTAATTTTCGGAGTTTTTCTTAGATTTTTCTAGAACAAATTGGCAGAAAATATTGCAATTAGGTAAACAGGTCCAGATTAGGTGTAGAAATGCTGTGCTCAATAAATTTCAAACCCCTACTGAACGGAATTTGCAGGCGAGCGAAGCGAGCCTGTTCGTCTCAGCTGACCCTGACAAAGGTCTTAAAGGCGAGCGAAGCGAGCCTTTGTGACTCACTTACACTGCCTATACTATCGGGGGTCCAAGGGGCGGAGCCCCCTGGCTAGGCAGAGAAGGCGAGCGAAGCGAGTCTGCGGGCTAGTGTATGTATATAATTGAATGAATGATTCAATTATGATTGAGTAGATTCCATTCTTAGCTTACTGTGCACATTACGGACTCTGATTTCTATATTATTCAAAATTTTTCACTGGCGGCTCTTGCCCACGAAACAGGTGAAGTGCTGTACAATGATACGAGCACTTACCTGTTTGGTTCGCTGTACAGTAAAACATTTGAGCACTTACCTGTTTCGTGGGCGCGAGCCGCTAAATAATCATTTAGATTATTTTTGGGCTGAATAAATTTTTTGAAATTAAAACTACTTCCATTCAAGGAATGGAACAACAAATTGATTACAGGAGCAACCACGTTCAAAAAACATTCTGTCACATAAAAAAAAATTCGTTTATTTCTCATATATTTTCCATTGAACAGAAATAACAATCACTTTGAAATAGTTAAGAGGAATTCAATAAGGGGTTTAAAATTCATTATATGCTAGGTTCCAACTATTATTATATAACTGTATTGTTCTCGAAAAGACAACCCAAATTACGTAACACTTTTGAAAGATTATCTTTCGTCTATTGAAAACCCGTAAATTACAGTTTACATATTCAGAAGAAACATACTGACAATTGTATACTGACATAAGTTGTATTTACGAACCTTTCCAAGATTACTTACAACTTCACACAAAGAAAGTAATGGGCATTTCAAATTGTGGAGTTTATTTCCATTTTTTGAACGTGTTCTCATTCCCGGCCAAGATGTTGGAACGTGTTGATCGCATTTCGGCTTCTCTCTCTCCACCGCCTTCAATATATCTGGCGCTCTTCTTCTACAAACAATCCTCAAGTTGTTTTTTTTCGTGTAGCACTTTCCTACCTGTTCTTCTCTCTCGCGTTCCTATAGTCAGTCCACCAAAGAAGACATTTTGGCAAGATGGGAGAATGACTACAGCTCAGTCAATATTGGTTCGAAAATTATAAATTTGGCCTCAAATTTTAGATTACAATATTTCCTACAATTTTAGATCAAATTTATGATTCTCGAGCCAATATTGAGCGAGCTGGAGTCATTTTTGCATCCTAGTAAAATGTCTTCTTTGCTTGGACAGACTATACTAATTTCTCCCTGTTTTTGTCAGTTTCCTCTTCATCCCGGCAGCTACACTTCAATAAAAAAATGCTCCCAAACAAAGAAACATCTCGATACAATAGCTGGCCCTTTACAAACAATAATACGAATTCCTTCTGCCTCAGATCTCGCTTTATAGCTTCAGAGTTATTACCGGAAGAAAATTACGGTGTCGAAAATCTCTCACTTCTTTTTTCTTCCTCCACTTCTGGAATGAGAGGGCAAAAATTTATCACTTAGCCCTGCAATTTGGTGCAGCTAACATATCATGTACAGCGTAAACACAATAAACAAAACCGTGTAACGGAAACCAATCACCCAGCAAATAATAACTTTGAAAAGTAAACAAATTGTGGATGGTGTACATGTGCCGTTGAAAATGCTGTATATTATCTAAGCTCAAACCGGCAATCATCCTCCTCCAGCATTCCAGTAATAGTAATAACTCGACCTGAAAATGTATCACACCTTTTACATGATGAAAATAATTGGAATAGAACATATATACAATAGATCCAATCGAAATTGATTCCAATCTTCATGTTTCACGATGAAAATAATTGGATTAGAACAAATAATTTCCAATAGATCCACTCAAAATAACCCAAGTTAATATGACATTCTTACAATTGACAAGAAAATAATTAAATACTGACAAAAACATAATTACACTGTGCTTTGTTCCTCATCCATAATATTCCCTAATAAGTTTTATATGTTTTGAGGTCTCTATAAGTTTTGAGGTTTAAGAGAAAAATTTCGGTAAGATGAGAATGAATACTTGTGAGTCCCTTGAACTTCGTTAAATTGTGAAATGGGAATATCTGTTCCATTCGACTGCTTTGATTACTCAATGCATGAGATTAGAATAGAGGTTACCATTCATTCAACCAATCAAACATGAAACAATTATAACAGAATGAAAGAGACAGTAAAGATGTTGGTTACTGATTTCTCAATACTATCCGAACTAGTGTGAGATAGAATATTGTCCAGATGAAATAAAATTACAAATAAAAAATTCAGGGATGATAGAATAGAATACCAAAAAATAGTTTTCAATTGAAAGGTTGGACTTTTGTATACAACAACAGAATAATATCAGTGACTGGTTCAGAAGTTGATCTTAGAGAATGCTTCTGCAGTAGGCTATAATATTTCCTATTAATTTTCACTTCCGATGCTAATCTCTTATTTTTTACTAAGATGGACCACTATGTGAACATTCTTAGCATAGTGACATTAAAAAGGTTTGAGCTGATTTTACTGCATATCGTATAATCCATTGAAAAATGTTCAGCGAAAAAAGAGGAATAGATGAAAAAGTGAGATTTTATTTCGTTCACAAGTGTCGACGCGACTTACCTTGATACTAAATAATCTACAGTAGCATTTCGAACTTTGTAGTAAAATTAATGTTTGGATTCTTCACAAGATACAGAAACACTGTACAAGAAGATAAAGTTTCGGAATAGCTTCTTCTTTTGAGAATTTCAATGAGTATCTTCAACAATAAAATGTAAGAATGCCGGAGTTTATGCTGTAACGGATTTGCATAGCCATGTATACATTATAACTTCTAATCAGATTATATCTATGCAAATAACTCTCTATCAAATGACTACAATGGACCCGAATTCCAAGCCGTGGTTCACTAGTTGACATTTGCGCTCATAAATCCGGCAAAGTGACATTTTCGATTTTATCACTCGCTGCAACTATTCAACTGACAACTTTTTCGAATTCCGATTGCACTATGTTAAGGAACTGATTTATATGTTTTGCTGATCGTGATGACTGAACTTGTTCATCATTCATTAGACATGGGGCCTTCATGATAGTTCTACGATGGAATTATTGTTGATTGACTAAAATTTCTCATTACAAAAGACACAATTGATCTTTGGTGACACAAATAATTTATTATTAGTAGGCTCCAGTCTCAGTCCCAGTGGTTTCTCAACCATTGGAATTTAACACCTAAAACTGAATTCTTTTTTGGAACTTCGAAACTTTATTAGTACAGCATATTCTATACCAAAGTGAAGTCGGATCAAAATTATGTATTATATCAGAATATAAATCTACAATTTTGAAAAAAACTGATTAACTGAAAAATGAGCGTAACCTTGGGAAGTATATCGGACATATAGTATGAAACTTGATTCAATATCTTCGTAGTTCATCTACCATCTCGCTGAACCATTGAGTTTACATTAAGGATTGGTCACATCAAGGCGAAAGATATGCAACCCGCAATTTATCCACAATTTTGAGAATAAAAACTGATTATTGGTGTAATCCCGAGTTCAAAACATTTATTTGGGTATTTATTACAATTGGCATGGTTACATAATCATTTCATAATAATCCAGGAAAGGGAAAACAGGCTTAAATCCCTTAATATCGCTTGCCCTTTCTATTTCTTCCTTAATTTTAAATTAGAATATTGCCTAATTATTGTAAATTTTTTACTTGAACACTGAAGTGTTATTTAAGTAAACATATACTTAAATTGATATAAATTATAATGAAATTGATTGTTTCAACATAGTACACGTGTATCATTTATCACATTCCAAAATGTTTTTCAGATGGAAAACAAACTCATGAAGCATTTTCAATTTCCAACAGTGATTATCTTAACCTTATAGTTCTATGGAGAATACTAGAGAAAATCAGTAACCCAGAAATTGATTTATTTTACCATGTACAAGATTTCAATAGTCTTAAATGAAGACCATCTTAATCCTCAATCCTGGATTGGGATGGTCCTGCTTGAATCAATTAGCCTACCTCTAATTTTGTTTTACTATTATCAAATTCAATGTTACTATTCCTCTATTTGTTGTTCACAGTAAGGTTTTGCAATATTCGAATCAAAATTTGAACTGGATATTCCAATATATCGATTTTATACTTACATTTCCCAGGTTATATCCCACAGCCTTTCCACAAGTTAATATCCTGCTGTTTTGCAAACTGGAGCTCCGGAAATATTAAATTAGACGATAATACTCACGTACAGTATAATGTATCAAATTAATGTTATCTCCGATTCTATTTCATACTAGCAGTCCATTAGAAGTTTAATGAATTACGTGGTGCTTTCACGGAAGATGAATGAAACCGACCTTGATTTATGTATCACATACCTTCATTACAGAAGACGATTCCTAATCAATTTTCCGCCGATTGAATTCAGGTTTATTGTGATTGAAATCGGAGTGCACCGTATGCACTGGCGGCTCGTGCCCTCGAAACAGGTGAAGTGCTATACAGTAAAAGATACGGGCACTTCACCTGTTCCGTGGGTACGAGCCGCCAGTGACCGTATGTGATTGCGATTGTTGGATAGATTACAGCCAGCAAGAGCGGTCTGGATCAAACTTTTGAAATTTTACACAGTTATACAATTACGGTATTTATGGTGCATATATTTCAGCTCTAGAACTACTATATAGTTATTTATTATAGCTATGTATTATGCATACACTATGGCAGTAACCTTTTACTGAACCTATATACAAATACGAAATTTGTTGTGCTTACACTCAAGCTTTAGCCACCTACTATATGTATATACAAATATGAGATTTATCGCGCATATACATGCGATATGTGCTATTTTTCGCGTTCAATAGACGCACGTGATATTGATGACCAATATCGCTTGCCAGATACTACCACGGTTGCAATTGATATATCATTACGGCACCGATATGAGTTCTTCTTCGATCGGATGAATTTATGTTTCGAAGAAGTTGGTAGCAATCATTTGCTCTATCAGTTTCTAAATAGTCGTCGATGGCAGTGTTTAGCTAGCATTGATGGTATTAATGGTACGCGTAAACTGAGTAGATACGCTGTTACAATATGAATGTATTATACCGGCGTGTCTTCTCAGCTTGTACGAACTGGTATATTTGTTTGCAGGATCTGATCCAGGAGCTGGCTGATAGCCTTGATGGCACGCAACACAAGATCAAAGCCTGACCGCTACAAATTGCTATTGAACGTTATGAAGAATGCAATACTGCTAAACATGCCTGAGCGAGGGGCGAAGATTTGCATTGGCTTTGCTACCAGTTGCCTATATAGTCCGCCCAATCAAAGAAGACATTCTGGCAAGATGGGAAAATGACTCGAGCTCGATCAATATTGGTTCAAAAATTATCAATTTGGTCTCAAATTGCACAAAAACATTGTGTTCTATAAGTTGAGACCAAATTTATAATTTATGAACCAATATAGACCGAGCTGTAGTCATTTTCCCATCTTGCCAGAATGTCTTCTCTGTTTGGACCGACTATATCAGTCATAAGACTCGGTCCCATCATAACTTGCTCAAACCTCATTGCTCGGGCAAGTTTCTCTGCCTTTGAAGATGAGCCAATAACCAACCGAGTCAACGCTCAGCCCTCAAGGGCTTGTTAACCCTTCATCTTAGATCAATACCGAAATTAGCTTCGATCATCTTTGCATTCGCAACAGTCTACGTAAATAACTTTATCAATCTGAATCATTACCAGTGAATTTGAGTGAAGATTTTGGGGAATTTGTATGTTGGTCATTTTTAGAGAGAATTAATTTATTTGTTTATTGATCACAATAATGGAATAAGGAATCAAAGTAGCCTACATGTGCACGCCCAAACTCCTTCTCTTCCCATTCAGAATGTCCGAATTAAGGTTGTTTTGATAGTTTCTTTAATAGTACCTAGTATCAGTATAAAGATTATCTCTGGGTAAACTAGCTAGAAGAAGTTTCTGAAATCTTGAATAGCACAATGAGCAAGAAATATTGAGATAATAATTGAACTATATGCTCATCAGAAGAATCAAGAGAAAGACATTCTCATGAAATACAATCATGATACAACACTTTGAAATAATTAAAATCAAAGTACCCTTTTTTAAAATATTTTTATTTTACACAACATGTTTCGGCGTTCTAGAGCCATTTTCAAGTGTAAAATGCCTTTAGAACACCGAATCATGTTGTGTAAAATAAAAATATTTTAAAAAAGGTACTTTGATTTTAATTATTCTCAAATTTAAACGGATACAGTAGCACTAAGAGAAAATAAGTATGTGATACAACACGTATAATGCCAATATCAATGTAGGCCTATGTTGATAGATGAAAAATCAGTATCACAGCACTCTTTAGTATTTTCTAGAAGAGTGAACATGTTGTGTTTAGAAAAATAAAAATTCTAATAGGGTTCTGTGATTTCAATTTTATTGTTTACTAATATCCTTGTAAAAACTTAAGGCTGACAATGGATTGAAATATTCTAAAAGATATCAAAGATTCTAAGATTCTTCAGCAGTGCGATATTGGCAAGAAGTAAGTGAGCAAGCGAAGGAAAGCAAACGCCAAACCAGTCTTGACTTGACAGGGGTTGAATTGAATCGAACGAGGGCTGTTGATCGATTATGTCGAGACTCGAGAGTTAGTGCAGAAAGCAGCAGAGTCGAATTGTAATTGCGTTCTAAGCAGATCGTGTATTAGTCTTATTCGAGAGCTGTGTTTTGAAATGTTGATTCGAAGCCCTTAGAGACGTCAGTTCTGGCAATGGGAACTACAGTCTGTCCAAGCAAAGAAGACACTCTGGCAAGATGAGAAAATTACTCCAACTCGGTCAATATTTGTTCAAAAATCATAAATCTGGTCTCAAATTGTAGATCAGAATATTTCCTAAAATTTGAGACAAATTTCATAATTTTTGAACCAATATTGACCAAGCTGGTGTCATTTTCCCATCTTGCCACAATGTCTTCTCTGCTTGGACAGCCTATAGTGGCTCTCCCTCTCGAACCCAGGGCCAGGAAACTCTCATTCAATAATAAGGACCCTGAGACATTCGTCTTCAATAGAATTCCTCTTTTTATTCGATCCAGCTTCCTCTTACTGCTCCATCGCCCCATTAATATCACACACACAGTCATATTTTCTCATCCAATTACATACTTTTGTTCGCCCCCTCCAATCTATCATGACGCGTCTCGCTCTTATTCATTTCTCTAGTATCTCACTCTTATTCCTTTCTATGTGTTGAGAATGGAATTGGATTATTGTACCTTTGTGGATTGGGATTAGATCACTACATTTGAACCACAACACATTTTTTCAATATTATTCGAAGATAAGAAGCTGATCTGAATATGATTGATGGAGTGAATATTACAAGAATTCAGATCAACATAGAATAATAGATCTCTCTTTATCTATATTCAATAATAGGTCCTCTTTGATATTCAGGACGTCAGGAAATACTGAATCAATAAAATAAACTGTTAAACCTTCATAAATCTTCATATATCACGTTCATGCCTGTTTTTTCAATCCCCGTCATTGTTTGTGTATTATGAATCTATAACTATATAAGCGAAATGGCACTGACTGACTGATTCATTCATTCATTCATCACCAGAACTAAAAATCCACTGAACCGAATGCGTTCAAATTTGTCAGGCATGTTCAGTTGGACGTTTAGACGCGCGCTAGGAACGGAATTTAAAAATTTTTCAGGGATACGCCCAATATTTGAGTTTTTCTATAGATTTTTGGCGTTTTCTCAATTTTTTCGAGAACCAATCGGTAGAAAATGTTGATATTTGGTGGGCAGGTTCAGATAAGGTCTAGAAATGTTGTGTTGAAATATTTTTGAAATCCGTTCAAGATTACGCCAGTAATCAGGTTTTCGAAGTTGTAGATGTATTGCGGGCTGCATATCTTCCGCCTTGATACGACCAGTCCTTACTGTAAATTCAATGGCTCAGCGAGATTATAGATGAACTAATTTAGAAGATATTGAATCAAGTTTCAAACAATGTCCGATATACTTCCCAAGGTTACGCTCAATATTAGCGTTTTACTATTTTTCGGAATTTCTATTAGATTTTCCGAGTACAAATCGGCAGAAAATGTTGAAATTTGGTAAAAAGGTCTAGATGAGGTCAATAAATTTCAAACCCCTTCTGAACGGAATTTGCAGGCGAGCGAAGCGAGCCTGTTTGACTCACTTACACTGCCGATACTGGCGGGGGTCCAGGGGGCGGAGCCCCTGGCTAGGCGGAGAAGGCGAGTGAAGCGAGCCTGCCGGCTAGTTAATCATAATTATCTACTACAGTAATTATGATAGACAAACCTATTGATGAATGAGTTTGAAAAAGTTAATTTTTAAAAATTTCTAATAAATTTACCCCCCTGGGCTAACATGAAGCAAATTTGAATCTTGCTAATGAAACTAGAAAAAGCTTGGGAAACTTTTGAGAACCTCTTAGAAATATCTGAAAGAATAATTTATTTTCTAGTTAAGAAAGGAGTCGTTCTCTCAGACTCTTTGTTCACAATCTCTGTCTATGGTTTTCCTGTCTCTATCTTATTTTTATTATTCTGAGAAATTAAAGCTAGCAGCTCACCTAGTTGTAATTGCTGCAGGGGTAGCTAATTTCAACTGCCAGTACAAACCAATTAGTTTCTTTGAAATACTTGATGGTAGCACTCCAACTACATAACTTCATTGTAGTTAATTCATAAGGCAAAGCTAGTAATACTCATAACTTTTTAAAGCTACTGTATAAAAAGTACAGCACTGGCTGAACACTATTCATTCATTATGCAGTTTATTAAAACTCTACTTCATTCAATTCATTCAGTCTCGCTCTAGTTTCCTAGTTGTGTCAGGAGAGGAATGTTACTATTTGCATTCGATTTTCACTATAATTCTTCTTTTTCCTCTCTTCCGAATAAAATTAGCTTTACACATTTCAACTCATCTCTAATTACATTTCATGATACTATTAAATTGTATTTCCACCGTATTGACTCTCAAGTCCTAAGTATACTAGACTAAAGACAGACATGAATAACTTTACAATTTCCACAACACTGTATTTTGTCAACCAACTTTGTATTAATCTCTTTTGCAAACAAATCTCCATCCTTTAAAAATGACAAAAAATCTTCATCACTCGAGATTGGCTTTCAATCTCCCCTCCCCTTACCTCCACAATCACCACTTCATAAAAAATATAAATTAGTTCCAGAAGGCATGCGAAAAATGAGAAAATGATATTCTTATCAAGAGAAGAATATTCGATTTCGTTTGGAAATTGAATGTCAACAGAGTTTTCGGCGATGTGGAGCCATTGATCGGGATGGCGTGTTATTGATCCGCGGCTAAAAAAGCGTGTTTGCGGGGGTGGATTGGCAGAGAAAATCTTGGTTATTCTTTTCAAACCAAGACATCTTATTCAGGACTCTCGGGAAGGAATGGAACGTACTTTTGGAAAGAGGGAGACACTTTTAATCATAATGATCATCATCATCATCATCATCACCATCACCATCATCATCACCACGAGGGAGAGAAGAATTCTTGTCCACCGAAAAGACTATGTCTTTTGGCGCTCTTCAACTCCAGTCTACCAGGAGGGGTCGTGCTAGATGGTAAAGTTTGATCCAGCAAAGAATACATTCTGGTAAGATGGAAAAATGACTCCAGTACGGTCAATATTTGTTTTTGAATTGAAGATTTCATCACAAATTGTAGAGCAGAATGTTTTCTATAATTTGAGACCAAATTTATAGGTTTTGAACGAATATTGACTGAGTTGCAGTCATTCTCCCATCTTGCCGGAATGTCTTCTTCGCTCGGCCAGACAGTACTGTTCAGTGCTCATTACTACACGATCCTGTCCTACGTTGATTTTTGAATTTCAATTAGACGTTTCGGTAGGACGACACGTTCCACGGTTCCTAGGGTCTGAAAGAAAACCGACTCCCACTACTTCAAACACCCTCTTTGTTCCCTCACCACCACCCCTCTTCATCGCCCACTCATTCTTCGCCCTCCCCTTCTTACAACACCACTCCTTACCCCCTTCCCCTCTTCATCATCACTCTCTTGTGACGTCATTCACGACACTTTGCGCACAGCACACCTCGACATCATTATCATACCACTTGTTCCGCTTTGTTTCCATTATTTATCAATTTCCCCTCGTATTTATCGAGCCCCTCTCTCAAACTTCCCCGTTGTAACATGTCACTGCTTCCCTCCTCATCATTATTCCGGGAGCTCCTCTGCACAAAATCTACAGATTTTTTTCACCGGGAGACATGATACTGCAACTAATTGCTCTTGTCTTCCTTTTCCTCTTCAACTTATTTCTCTGATTCAAGATTTTCATTGCTAGACATTTAAACAGCTCAGCTCGTCAATATCATCTAAGGCCGGTATTACACTGATATTACACCAATTCTTACACCTAAGTGTAATACACCAATTCAAGTGTTATATCACAGAGGAGCTAGAAGAAGAAGATGAAGAAGAAGAAGAAGAAGAAGAAGAAGAAGAATCTTATTTCTATGATTTCATATGATAAAAGAAATGCTACTGCGTAATACTGGCCTTATCACAATTAAGATTCTCTTCTTGCATTCAAGGATTAGGAAATTGTATATGAAGAAAACTTATAATAGATGATTCAGAAAAGAATTCATAGAAAAAGCTTTATCCAAGATGTTCTCATTGTTCTTCAAATAAGGTGGGGATACTGGTGATACATGCTAATCTTCTGATGGGACATTACTCAAATAACTCAAATGTTGATATTTGTGATTTCTTTCCTATGACACTCTAACAAGCAAAGCCAAAAGTATGCCTCTTGAATATATTGTATAAAATATCTATCGTAATACAGGGAGAAAAATAATGATAAATTTTCTATAAAAGAAGACAAATGTCTAGAAGATTCTTGAAAACTAGAATCGAGACTGACTGAAAGTCAGCATTCTTCTTAAAAGCATCATAGATCAAGATTTTCCAACTAAATGAAAGCTATATACTTCATCTTTATTATCACAACATCATTTATAAAGTTTCGACTGAACTGAGATGAATGATATCAGTAAATCAATTCTATGTGATATCCTATGAGAAAAAACTAGGTATTCTTAGAACTTTACCCAAAAACCTACGAAGCCTCATTCAAATCTCATGAGAGATCAATTCTTTCAGCTCAACACTCCACTGGCGGCTCGTACCCATGTAACAGGTGAAGTGCCCGTATCTTTTACTGTACAACACTTCACCTGTTACGTGGGCACGAGCCGCCAGTGGCTCAACATTGTAGTAACTTTGATGCTAAATCAAAAATGTATGTCTGATAAAATTAAGAAAACTTACAAAATATTTGGACATTCGGCACCATTCATAATATCACATCTACTAACATAGTGATATCCGCTTTGTGAATAATAGTAGAATTCTTTTTTTTTATATAGGAGTGTGTATCTAACTTCTTCATCCCGATATTCTTCCTTGGTAATATCATAGAAGAGGATAGTAATGAATGAAGAGTGAATAATAGACAATTCATTTCTATTTTAATATGGAAACATAAGAATGCAAACAATAGATGTAATACTCTCCTCGTTTGAGAAAAGTATTAAAAAAGTTCAAGTTGAGAGTATTTAAAGGATATTGTAGAAAGTTCAAGTTAATTGTGAATGAACCCAGCCTATTCCAACTCTATAAACCATACCTTCATTATACCAAATCCATTGTAGACATACTTATTGTGTAACACTCCGATAATGTTTTAATCATGATTCAGAACATACAAATTGCGCTTATTTGCATACAAATCATTCACGATTGAAACCGAGGTTCATCACCCGTTCGTCAACAGGAATTCACTATTTTGAATAAAACGACAATCAAGTGATCGGGATCACATATTTAAAGCACACATACTCGTTGAGGTGTTTATACCTTCAATGATTTAGTGTTTGTTATTTGCGGTGCGTGCTTGTGTGTGTGCGTGCGTAGGCCGTCTATGATTGTCTTTGACCATCCGTTCGTCACAAACTATTCAAATTACTAATACCAGAGAGGCAAAACTCATAATAAACAGTAGTTGAGTGTAAATTTGCACAATGAACGTAGCGCGGGATGGTGATATTGTAACTCAATATTCTACCACAATTGATTCAATTGCATAGTAATTGAGTGATAGTTCTAGGTGAGTTTGTACGTTCTACACTATAACGGTCTAGCCTGCTATGCAATGTCATATTGTGGGAGGTATAGAGACTGTATAATCAGAATAGAGACTAGAGACTAGAGAATAGAGAATAGAAACAGAATCTGATTATATAATCTCTACAGTGGGAGGTATATCAGTTTCTTTAGATTATTTCCAGGTGAGAAGTATATGTTGCATTATTTTATTACATCTTTCTATATTGTATTCAATTGCCTACAAGTATAATGTGAGCATGTGAGGGGAGCCTCTAGAATTTTATTAGGTTGTACAGTAGATTGCAGAATCGTAGTTTAGAAAATTAGTTTAAGTATAGTAGTATAGTTATAGTTATGGTATATAGTTATAGTATAGTATAGTAGTATAGTTATAGTTATGGTATATAGTTATAGTATAGTATAGTTATACTACTATACTTAAACTAATTTTCTAAACTACGATTTTGCAATCTACTGTACAACCTAATAAAATTCTAGAGGCTCCCCTCACATGCTCCTCCCTCACATACCCCTCACATGAGAAGTTTCTCATGTTGTAATAATAGTTTTATATGTTTAATAAATACCTCTGGACATGGGTTACATGACAGAGAAACAATCAAAATAGTTCAATTTACATAAGAAATATCTATTCCCATAATATAACGTATTTCCCAAGAGGAGGTACATATTATTTAAAAAAATTTTAACAATCATAATGTCTCAATCAACATTCAACTACAATTTATTCAACATTCAACCAAGTTTCATCTCATCAATTTTGTTACCATTCTCCTTTGACAAAAAAAAAACAAAACAAAAATATACTAACTCATAAATACTAGATTAAACTAGATTAGTTACATAGGACACAAAGGTTCCTAGTTCCAGTTTGTGTGTTTTTAGTGCATTTTTTGTTGTTATCATAAATATAATGATTGCAGAGAATCGATTCTATTTATGATTGTTGTTGCGGGATTGAATTCCAGAGAAATGGAGAGTCATGTGGACAGTGGAGAGGTGAGCACTTTCAAGAGACGTGAGCAAGTGTATTGTGAGGTCGAGTGGAGATTGCGGTCGTGCGAGGTGAGACTGAATATAAAACCGGAAATAGTCTGGAAGAGACAACCTCAGGTAGTGAGCTCGCGCCTTCCCGCCATTCCGCTGGTTTTCCCGCCTTTTCCTGGCTTTCCCCGCTTTCCCGGCTTTCCCCGCTTTTCCTCGTAATCCGCCTTTATCCCAGTCCAGCTCCTGTTTCATCTCCGCTGATCCCCTATTAAGGGAGAATGACCGGAACCGGAAAAGACCTCATTCTCTCCCTCACTCTCTCTCACAAACTCTATACTTTCTCTCACACACACACACTCTCTCTTCCTTTTCCACTCTCTCCCACTCACACTGTCTTCCTCTCTCTCTGAGAATAGACATACATATGTCCAAACTTCTCCTTCTCACTTGGATAACTGACAATCCTAAACCATTTTGCAGAGCTCCGAATTAATATTTGTAGAATTTTTTCCATTTATTTCATTACCGTTTTTTCAAATTCTTACTAGAAGTTTCCATTTTATATTGACTAAAATGGTACTAAACTCCTTGACTAACTAAAATTGACTTGACTAAAATCTAGTACTTACTAGAAATACTTATTTATATTGCAATGTAGAATCTATGCAAACTTGGTCATCCATTAGAGTTAAGTAGCCTAATCCAATGTAATCTCGTACTCTCTCACACACACTATCTCGCTCACTTACTCACCTGACACGCTCTGTCAGTTACTCTCTGACACTCTTTCTCTAACCCGCACTCTCTCCATCACTCACACTATCTCTTTTTTCCCGTTTCTCCGCATTTTTTTTGTCCTTCCAAAGATCTTTACGACGCGGAAGGCAGCTGCTGGCTCTAACCTTCGAAATAAATTTTTGACTGCTCCGCGCATCCCCATCACGTCGTATATCTATAGCAATTGATATTGACTGTATATGAAAAACACACATGTACATGAAAAACACTCACTGGTAATCTGATTGAATGTCTGTGTTAAAAACTCACTTGCAAAGAAAGGATATCAGACATCATTCAATTGAATCAACTTTTATTCAGTAAATAGGTATTATGTTAGGATATTTTTGTTGTGATAACTTATTTAACACTGATACTTGCAGAAGTTCCCTGATATTCAAAGCTTACAGATAACCATGTATTCCCTCCCAAGTTCCACCAATATTTGTTTATTCAGGGTGAATCACGGATACTAGAATACATGAATTCTAGTTTCCATGGGTTGAATTTCAGCTGAACGTTTTGTTTTTGTAGATCCACAATAAAGTTTGGATTGGATAAAAAGAAAGAATTACACCAATCCAAGCTATCAGTTGCTTACAAGATCATTATGACACCATCACAAGATAAACAATAAAAAGTCCAGTTCTTTATTATTATACTACATGTTTATGACTAGACAAGAATTTGTAACTATGAACTTAGTTCATCCAAAGAACTCCAAGGTACAATAAAGGTTGTATATTTACAACAACCACGATTTTTTCGCACTCAGCCTTTTCTCTATATACATGTAAGCTCCTGTAGTATACATAATTAGTTTCTCTTTCAGTACCTTCCAGTATAATAATTAACTTATCAAGTAGTAGAATCATCAAATAGTAAAATAGTGTAAGGCCCAACTGTATAAAAAAATTATTTTATTACCGCAATATAATGATAATTATGCCTTATACCACTGTAACCGTTAATATGGTGATTATACTACTCCAGTATCATAATAATTACTGCCAATTATTATAATAATACTGCTTATAATAATTAATAAGCATTAATTATTATATAATCATCATATTAAAGGCTACAGTGGTATGAAGAGTAATTATCATTATACTGAAGTAATATAATCATTTTATTATACTGTTGTATAACAATAATCAACATTATACTAAAATAGTATGATTATCAATATGATAATCTTGGAGGATTTTTATTATATTGTTGCCTGGGATGTGATAGGAATTAAAGTATAAATCCAATCTAGTGAGGATAGAGAGAGAAACACGAGTTTTCCAGCCTACGTCCATCTCACTCGCACTACCGTATACTGCTACCCGGGTTGTGATAGGGATAAGTCTAAAAATCCAATCCAGTGAGGGAGATAGAGAGAGACAGTAGCTGTTCATCCTGCGTCCATCTCACTCGCACCGCCGTAATTGATGACACACACCTTTCCATGAGCATTCAGACTTCATTAGAAGGACACCTCAGGCAAGTCACGCGCTTGACACTGGCATGTAGTCTGTTCAAGCGAAGAAGACATTCTGACAAGATGAAAAAATTACTCCAGCTCGTTCAATATTAATTGAAAAATGATAAATTTGGTCTCAAATTGTAGATCAGAAAATTTCCTACAATTTGAAACCAAATTTATCATTTTTGAACGAATATTAACCAAGCTAAAGTTATTTTCAATCTTGGCAGAATGTCTTCTTTGCTTGGACAAACGATACAGGTATTTTAATTGCAGCTATTTTGGGCCTAATTAGTTGCCATTAGCTGCCCTAATCCTCGCTGGCCCTTCGCTGCACTGTGCATGCGCACAACGTGCCGGCAAAAGTCATTTGCGTCACCGCTAATTGCGAGACCAGACGCCACCGATGGACGCTACTCTAATCGCAACATTGTTTGCTAAGTGAACATGAGATGGTGGAGTTATTGCATTAGTACATGATGCGGGATTCCTAGTTCGATATTCCTATCCAATTTCAAACGATCACTATCTTAGCATTAAAATGTTCAAGGTGAAGAGAAATTGAACGAGAAGACAAGATATTGTGAAACCACGGATTTATATTTTAGATTAAATAAAATAGATATTCCCAAACCGAAGATTTATTAAAAATCTTCTTACCGGTTTCGGTTGCAACACCAGCTCAAAGTTTGCTTGAACTGGAACTTAAGTTTAACAGAACAGAACTGAAACTAAAGTAAAGAGCAGCAATATTAAATTTATGCTAACAGTCAAGCAGCGCCATTGGTAGATGCTTGAACCAATCACAGCGAACGTATGTCATTGGCCTTGATAAGCACCTCCCCGATTAGCGGTTGATACAAACTTCACAAAATGGTGATTCAAACTTTAGTTCACCAAAAAAAGATAATGATGTAGCAATCATAATCGGTAGTCAAGTTTTTCTAATCTAAAATGAGAAATATTGAAATATCACCTTCACAACTACTGTACTCAAATAATGAACAGAAATTGTAACGTTTACTCGTAAGAGATCATTGTCTCATTTCTCGGGATGTGAAAATCCAATACAATGATAGAAACAGGAAATGATTGTTGAGCATTGTGTTGTTAACAATGGAAATTGTGTTTAGACAATATCTACAAAATTGAAAAAGTCCGGAAAATCCCAAAATCAAATGAATTTGTGGTAATAAATTTGAGCTAATAAATTATAAAATAATGAGAGTGGCGTTGAAATATTGATATCTATCTATATAGTGGCTGCTTAATAACCAAAGATATTCTGAAAAGACTTTCTTACAAGATTGGATGAGATGAGATTCGTGAAGAAACATAGTAAATTGTTCAAGAAATTCATCAAAATATTTTTATTATAGTTCTAGATATTGTATACCTAGTTATTCTAATCTAGTTGATTTAATGAATAGAATAAAACATCATAATGGCTGTTTTATGATGTTTTTATTCTAATACAATTAGCTCAACTCTCATGAGAGGCGTTCCCAAGTGTCTAGAGATTTATATTATTATCGAATTGTAGTAGTTATAAATATTCTATCACTCTCCTCATATTTTAGGTATAAATATAACCTCAGGTTATGAATATTCGGTTAAATATTAGGTTATACATATACTATCACTCTCCTTATTATATTCTAGGTTGATTAAAATGCAAAAGTATCAATCGAAAGATAAATAAGATGAGATTTGTTGAAAATTCTAGGAAGATTGTATAACTGACGCCAAAAATAAGGCGATTTCGAATGCTCCGTGAGCGTTCATCACCATTTTGCCAATTAAAGTAAGCCTATCATTCAGCTATACCTAGATTATGTTTTTAGAATCGGAAGAGACAATCCGGGTGCTTTGCATCAGCTGTTAGTAGGTTACATCAGCTAGGACACCGTATAATGTTTCAGCGAAAGCTATACAAGTAATCGTTTTATAAAAATGATGAAACTGTTTCAGGAAAATGATGAAACTGTTTCAGGAAAATGATGAAAGCTTATTCACGTATACAGGTGTAAATAAACTTTGGTTACGTAATTAATTGAGGCAGCTGCGAAGGAAAATCTCAAGGAAGAAAACTCTCTTTGGAGGTAGAAGAATAAACAGTTTTTCACGAAGCCAATAAGTAAATTTACATTTGCTGATTGGATTTTCTCTGAAGATGATTCTACCGAGCTTTTATCCCCTCCAGTTCTGATATCACACCGTAGACTTATCTCCATAAAGGTTTCCTGCAGTCTTTAAGCTACAATAACTAGTTTGTATCAGGGACTGGATTGATATTAGGATTCAACCACTATGGAAAAATCCTGTTGATAGGATACATTAAATGATAGACGGGGTTTGAATATTGAAAAACCCCTTTTTATGAGTTACCAGTTTCTCCATATCAAATTTGAGTTCCAGATTTCAATTTGCTTTTTAAACTTGATAATGACAAGTTTTCCCTATTAAACTAATAATATTTTATAATACTGGCAGCTCGTGCCCACGTGACAGGTGGAGTGCCCGAATCTTTTACTGTACAGCACTTCACCTGTTTCGTGTGTACGAGCCGCCAGTGTCATAATATTATTATTGTTGATAACTTATATGAATTAGAAGAAATTATTTAACAAGGAAGCTGTTAATAACTTATTATGACTTCAGGAAGCTTAGCTTCAGGAAGCTGAAGAATCTGGAAGAATCCCGTATTGAATAATATTAATAAATAATATAATAATAATATTGTATAAACTGTCAAAAATTTGAAGGAATCCGAAATATTAAAAGAACTCAAGTAGGAAAACTCATGACAGTTTTCCAATTGATAAAAGTTCGGTTCAGTCAATTACTAAAGAACGATTTCTGAAAATACAAACATAATTCACCTCAAAACCATACAATAGGATTTCAGAATCTAGAGAAAGTGAGAAGGGAGACGTATAATCTAAATAATCTAGGAAGGAAAATGAGATATCTGGCAGAATCTGAAAACAAAGCTGTAGAATCTGGTAAATTTCAAGAAGGAAGCTATAGAATCTGGATAATTCCGAGAAGGAAACTGAAGGTTTTGTTTGTTGAGTGCTATAGGATATGTTCATTAGTGGCCGCGTAAGCAACGTAGGACAAAGTGATCAAGTCGTATCACGTGATTAATTAATGGCGGGCCTCACGCGTTGACCTTTACTCATCAGTCTTGTCAAGCATGGCTACCGAAAATAGCTCAACTATGATGGACCGTGGCCAGGGTATAGGCTTCCATGCGTGAGCCGGTTAACCCAACTTGTTAGAGCTCCACTTAGGTGTGCAGGCACTCGGTGTGTGTACATACACGAAACACTTCGCTACACATGCCTGCACTGGATTCCGAAGGTACATAATTCGGCTAGCACACATAGGAAGGTAGTGAAATGTTTTTGAGGTAGATGAGTATGGATTCAAAGATAATTGGGAATTGTTTTCGAGAGAGATGAATGTTGTTGAATTAACGAAGGTAATTGGTATGGCGTGGACCAATTTTGTTATAAATATTCTTGAATGTAAAGACTTGGTATGGCGTGAACCAATTTTATTATAAATATTATTAAATATTTTAATAAATATTTATTAATAAATAAATTAATAAATATTTTATTATTATCAACGGATCCATTTCAATAGAAATTGTATTTTAATTTATATAATTTTTCATATCTATATCTATAAAAGCGAAATGGCACTGACTGACTGACTGATTCATCACCAGAACTAAAAATCCACTGAACCGAATGAGTTCAAATTTGGCAGGCATGTTCAGTTGGACGTTTAGACGCGCGCTAAGAACGGATTTTGGAAACTTTTCAAGGATACGCCAAATATTTAAGTTTGTCTATAGTTTTTCGGCATTTTCTCAATTTTTTCGAGAACCAATCGGTAGAAAATAATGAAATTTCGTAGAGAGGTTAGTCTTAGGTGTAGAAATGTTGTGCTCGAAATTTTTTGAAATCCGTTGAAGATTACGCCAGTTATCAGTATTTTAAATTGTAGATGAATTGCGGGTTGCATATCTTCCGCCTTGATACGACCAATCCTTACTGTAAATTCAATAGTTCAGCGAGACTATAGATGAACTAATTTGGAAGATATTGAATCAAGTTCAAACTATGTCCGATAGACTTCCCAAGGTTACGCTCAATATTAGCGTTTTACTATTTTTTGGAATTTTCGGAGTTTTCCTTGGATTTTTCGAGAATAAATTGGTAGAAAATGTTGAAATTTGATAAACAGGTCCAGATTGGGTCTAGAAATGCTGTGTTCAATAAATTCTGAATCCCTTCTGAACGGAATTTGCAGGCGAGCGAGGCGAGCCTGTTCGTCCCAGCTTACACTGACAGAGGTTATGCAGGCGAACGAAGCGAGCCTGTTTGACTCACTGACACTGCTGATACTTTCGGGGGGTCCAGGGGGCGGAGCCCCCCTGCTAGGCGAAGCGAGCCTGCCGGCTAGTCTCATATATAATTGTTATTGTTAATGAATATCTTATCAAGTTGATATTATTTGACCTAAATGCTATGAAATACAGAGAATACTTGTGACAAACTTGAGTAAACTTTATAGCTAATCAATCAAAATTAAACTTTGAACTTAGGGCTATTTAAAATAATCGATTAATAAGTTTTTCAATTAATTGATTCTAGTTACATTGAAAATGAGCTTAGTCCCGAAACATGTCTGTGAATAATAGGCTAATACTTTGCAAGTTTTTAAAAAATGGTATTTGATTTTTCCATCTTATTAACCTAATCAATCAATTTTATCATTTTTACATTGATACTCTCTCAACTGATTCCATGCATCGTAGTTTTCACATGAAGTAGGGGCACACTTGACAATAATAATATTATAAATTATGTAACTCCGAAACAATGGCTAAGAACAGGATAAAAGGAGTAATTACTAACTCACTAATATAAGAAGAGTGCAGTACAATGAACAGGAACAGGACAAAAGTAGTAACTACTTACTCACTAAGAAGAGTGCAGTACAGAGCAAGAGATTCATCACACCGCTAAAGTTATGAAGTTCTTGCAATGTAAACATTTCATTAGAATGACAAACATGACGAAAACGTTCCGAAAACCTGGATTCACGTGTCGCGTGGGAACACGGGAACATAGAAACAAGGTATAATTCCTCCCGGGGAGAAATTTTCAATTATGAAAGAGAGAGAAAGGAAGGGAGGAAGGGAGGAAGGAGGGAAAAAATGAGGGAAATAAGAGGGAAAAAAGGAGGGAACGTTCGAAATGTTTGAAACAAGAGAAGGTGAGTGAGTGACGTGGATTTCACCGCCTCTGAAAATAAGTCCATGAAATATCACCCTTTTCACCTCATCCCATGACGGCATGAAACAAAATAAATTATTCCTCGTAATTTTTCGTTTTTCGCATTTTAAGCTCGCCCTATCTAAGTCACGTACGGCAACTTGAATTACAAGTATTTTGATGCCGGCACAACTGAACTGGATAGGATATAGTCTGGACGAGCAAAGAAGACATTCTGGCAAGATGGGAAAATGACTTCAGATCGGTCAATATTTGTTCAAAATTTTTAAATTTAGTCTCAAATTGTAGACCAGAATGTTCTCTACAATTTGAAATCAAATTTACAATTTTGGAACCAATATTGACCGAGCTAGAGTCATTTTCCCATCTTGTCAGAATGTCTTCTTTGCCCGACCAGACTATACCAAACCGGACTAAATTCATGGCTTCACTGGGATGAAACGCCGGCCGTGGCTGCCTCCCAACATAACACTGTTATTCACATAAATAATGAACCCCGCGGTAGATTGAAATTAGTGCATTACTTAACAAATTACTATATTGGATTATTATGAACGATGTATTGAATTTGCTCCAAGATTGCATGATGGAGTTTTGCAGATTGCTATATTTTAGATTTATGGATATTTAAGAGCCAATAGGAATTCAAAATCCTATTACAATAAATAAAGTATAAATTGATTGATTCAAGCCTTGGTAGAGGTTTTCACTCTGTGGTCAGTGCAGAGGAAAGTATGTGTTTGCATCCTAAGTATGGTTAGTTGGTTTGTATTTTCCTTTGACTCTAAAATTCATTATCAAAGAGTAATAATTTATTGTCACTACGATAAGATTCTTAGTTTGGGTCTAGAGCTTGTATTCAGTATAGAACGATCCATTGTTTATAATCCTCGAAAAACTAGATCTGAGAAGTTTATTGTTAATCTCAGAGCTATTTATGATAATAGCTTGAACTGTGTTGAATATTTCCAGAAGCAATAGTATAACAATAAGAACTTCAATAGATTCGTAGATGATGGAACTGATTCACTATCCTGGGAGGAGAGGAGACTTGAAAATCTTTTTTACAACAGTAGTGTAGGCCTACAAGTAAACAAGTAATGTATTAGGGATGAAAGGAAACTAGAATGAGAAAACAACTTTTTATCCCTGCCTTTCCACCAATTCTGTGAATTTACTGTTTGAGTTAATAGTTTTGGTAGAAAGATGATTGATTTAAAACATTTCCAGGTAGAACATAATCTTTGTAGTTTTTTTGAAGAGTCATTATGTGAAAAACTTGATTCACAATGTTCCACGACCACATTAGATCCTCATAGTAGATTCACTCGTCATAGATGATTATAACTATAAGCTTAAGTTTGAAATAAATCAGAATGACTTGATGTTGGTGTTCCTTGGAGAGGAATACAATATTAATTCTCTCCAGCTTTCACCAAACATCAAGTCGTAACACTGTCTTATGAAGTTAGAATTTTGATTGAATGCGTTGAGGAAGTCGCCTTTGGGCTAATGAAGTTCTCACAACAGCTATAGTCAGTCCAAGCAAAGAAGACATTCTGGCAAGATGGGGGAATGAGTAAAGTTCGGTCAATATTGGTTCAAAAATTATGAATTAGGTCTTAAATTGTAGGAAACATTCTGATCTACAATTTGAGACCAAATTTATAATTTTTGAACCAATATTAACCGAGCTTGAATCATTTTTCCATCTTGACAGAATGTCTTCTTTGCTTGGACAGGTACCAGGAAACTAGACGTCTCAGAATCTATTCTAATCATTTCATAGCCAACATTTTCATAGTTTTCTGAAATAGTTTCCTGGAACTTTGTTCTAGCTTCAGAATCTATTTAGAGCTAGGCTATCACTGTTTCACTTGTCTCTGTTTTTGATGAATGAGCATCCATTGCAGACTACGAATACAGCAACAACATTCAAGTATTTTTGGTAGGAATTCATCATAGACAATATTTTCCAGATAATCATGCAGAGGGTGTATATGAATTTCTTGGCGATTTGATAGGCTTTATGAGGTATTTTGACATTCTACTTTTAAATATATTTCTAATAGCCTACTCTTGAAAAACCACCACTTTCTTCTGATGAATCTTATTTACTTAATACTTCATTTATGTAAATATTGTTTGAAATCTTTTAAAATAATTTTCTAAAATCTCTAAACTCATTCAGACACCCTATGGAGTATGGATGGCTCCGATAACAACTTATTCATATACAGTGCCGGACTGGCTAGGATATGGGCCGTAGGCTATCCTCGCTTAAGGGTCCCCCTAAAGAGTGGTTGGGGGGGGAGGTTTTTTCACAATTTTCAACAGATGTAGAGCTCCAAATTCCTGACGTCACAGAACGACGTTTTCAAAATAGTGGTGTAACATACTATTGTCTCTAGCCACGCCGCCTGCAGCAGTTTTTGACATTCAACAGGTGGAGGATACTTGTCTGCTATTGGTTGAGCCATAGGCCACACCCCCAGAGAGCTTCATTCACTGGAAAATGGAGGGGAAAGCAGAACA
Organism: Sogatella furcifera; assembly: GCA_017141385.1. NCBI lineage: Eukaryota > Metazoa > Arthropoda > Insecta > Hemiptera > Delphacidae > Sogatella > Sogatella furcifera. Next base: position 5,793,834 of record CM029547.1, on the reverse strand, counting down.
GATTTTCGTCTCTGGCCACGCCCTGTGCAGTAATTCTCACATTCAACAGGTGGCCGACTCGAGAATACACCTCTGCTATTGGTTGAGCCATACCCCCAGAAAGCTTCATGCACTAGAAAATGGAGGGGAAGCAGAAACGATTTTTGTCTCTGGTCACGCCCCTGCAGTAGGCTCCAACATTTAACAGGAGGCCGACTCAAGAACAGCTTGTCTGCTGTTGGTTGAGCCATAGGTCACGCCCCCAGAAAGCTTCATTCACTAGAAAATGGAGGGGGAAGCAGAAACGATTTCTACCTCTGGCCACGCCCCTGCAGTAGTTTTTGACACTCAACAGGCTAGCCGACCTCGCCAGTACGGCACTGTTCATATATTATATTGATTTAAGATTCACATCTTCCAAATAATCCATGATACCTTAATGAAACTTTAAAGCTACACAATTATAAAATCGAAATTTATTCAAGATCTTACATTATTAGGCTATAGCTGGTTTTCTTTATCAATTTTTCAAATATGAAATTTCTTCATCTTTTAAATACAGAATGAACAAAGCAAACACAATAATTTAAGGCAATCACTTAAGGGACTGCTCTTGAGGGGCATCCATAACTCTTTATGGGCTGAAACAGTCAAGAACTGACAGCCAAGCCACTGTCAGTTCGGAGTGAAAGTTCACACGTCAAGAACTGAAAGTAGATAGAGCCCTGAGAAAATTAATATAAACAGATCGATGAAGTCCTGTGTTATTCTGTGTTATTTATTCTCTATTAATTTAATTATTGTTTTTTATGGAAAGTTAATTGTATTAATCAATTTTCTAACTTTATTTTTCAGTTACTTTTATAATCTTAGAGAGAATACTCTTCAGTCATCCAAATCATAAATCTTTGGAACTAAACTGATGAATTAATCAGAAAATCAGCGATAAAAAATCAGAGTTCTTCTATTCAAACCATGCACTTGGAAAATCAGTTGATGTTACTTAATTGCTTGTTTTTACAATAATTTTTAAATCGTTTCCAGCGATTACAAAAGTGATAGTTTACACGCACAAGCGTTTACACGCGATAACAAACGATGTTTTCGTAATTTTCTGTCTGTACGGTATAGTCTGTCCAAGCAAAGAAGACATTCTGACAAGATGGGAAAATAGCTCCAGATTGGTCAATATTGGTTTAAAAATTATAAATTTGTTCTCAAATTGTAATAAACAGCCTGCTCTACAGTTTGAGGCCAAATTTATACTTTTGAACAAATACTGACCGAGCTGGAGTAATTTTCCCATCTTGCCGAAATGTCTTCTTTGCTTGAACAGACAATAATTGTTCGACAGTTGTCTACTCGAAACTAGACCAATTTATGTTTCCTGAATCAGTACTTTATGTGAAGCTGAAAAGTTTTTCAAATTATACAGAATACTCCAAGTATTCAAGCAGTGTGTTTTAAGTACTGTATGGAAGTGAATAAGCGTGGCTTAATGTTTTTGGAAGATCGTAAAATTTGAATACAACAAATTGAGTTCGTGTGAAGCTTGTTTAGGAAACTCCTCAACTTGGAAGTTCGACGATAATAAGCTTATGGCTGGTAGAAAGAACTTATGGTTTATGTATTGAGTCCTCATAACAGTATGAAACTAGTTGGTCGTTTCGACCTCATACTCCCATAAAGCAGGATCATTTCAGAGGAAATATAGTACTGTGGGCTGGAAATACAATCATTTCAAGTCTTCATAAATAATATTGTGGTTTAGAATCGAATAGTAAACTAGATGAGAGCTTTTGTGCTCTTAGAAGTGTCTTCAATGAATAACTTTACAGTATTGCAATATGTTTCGAACTTTAAAGCTAGAACTCTTTACGACGATTTAATTCATATGAAAACATTAAAATAATTCTACAAATCATAATAATTTCAAGTGAATGATCGTGATAACCATGAACAATAATGGATTAGAACCTCATGTCATTTTTAAGACATACTGAATTATCATCCTCGGGTTCTTTACAAATTAAAAAGAAAAGACATTGCGATGCAGAATAGCATCACAGAAAAACAATTATCTAAACCAAAATAGCTGAAAGTAATAGTAGATCTCAGCTTTCATTGAGAAAAAAATAGTTAAATCGATTCATTATATTCTCCTTCTAAAGCTTATCTACTTATTATTAATCAATATACGTATTCCGAGAAAGTTATTAGCTACACAAAACTTACAGATCAATATATTGAATTGTAAATAGAATTTCCATTCATCATTTCAGTTATCAGTGAATTTCCAGTAATCAATGGTTGCTCAAATGACCACAGTATCACATTTCCAGGATGGGAATAAACCACAAATTAATCTGAAATATTGGGTAATTATTATTATTACTTGGAACACGCTCGCTCGCCATTTTCAACGAAAATTACATTTTCTTAAAATTATCAGAATTATATTTCAAATATGGAAGTCTCATTCATATTCGAAGCTGGAGATGGTGAATGGTTATGTCTGTTTATTCATGCGATTGTTATTAGATCACATATTTACCAACCAATGAGAACTATGATAAAAAATATGAGAAAATGTAATGGAATAGAAAAATCTACAGTTATGATTGCAGTGTTTATGATAATACAAAATGAGTAAGCATTCCCAAATGAAATGAAATATCAAATAATCTACAGTGGTGATTGTAGTGTTTATGATGATAGATAATGAGTAGGCTCTCCAGAATAAAATGAAACCATCATAGTTTGGGTAATGGGATACGTTTATACAAATCATTCATCATTTTTCAACTGCTACAATTTGACTGAGGGTTCATCTTCTACATTGTGCAACACTTACTATTCAGTAGAAGTGAAGTGGCTCCAATCTCTCCTCAATTTTCCAAAACTTATCGCCTCGAGCTGATTTTTTTTCAAGATTCCAACTGGTTTGCTTCACTTCCAACGATCACTGTGAAAAGGGTTATCAACTTGAAATGGCTTGTTTGTTTATGTAAACCATATGATTGGTCTCTAACAATCCATTTGAATAATAATGAATAAAATGACGTAAACGTTTGTTTCTTGCTTCTCACATCTTATCATCGAATTCATTTCAACAATAGTGAATGAATCTCTCATGAATTGTTCATGAATACAATAACAAAAATATCTTCATTCAACAGTTAACAACTCATTTCAACTTCACAATTTAACAAACTTAACAATTATCAACTTCATTCACTAATTTCTCAGTCACAAATACTGTAATGTAGTATTTATTCCTGAGTCTATGTACAGCTGACGCCTGACCGTTGTACGTTCTCGTTTAGCAGCTATACCAATCAAATTATTCAACTAGATGAAAGAGAATCAATGAAGGTAACTAAAGCCTAGAAGTTAGGCGGTTTCGTCTGCTCCTTGTCTGTTCCAACAGCTGATGTTAGAAGTGTTGTCATTAAGCTAAGCATAGATTTGTTTGTTTATGAGGGAGGAGCCCACTTAAGCTCATAGGCTTGTACGTGGGTAATGAAATGGATGATAGATGACGACTACTTTTTAGGTAGTCGGGACCGACGGCTTATCGTCTCCTCCGAAAGACGGTTTGAAAGATGAGGTTTCTGAAATCAAAAGAGACAATCAAGGAGGTTCAAGACAATAGATGTTTTACAAGATCTGTTTGTAGGTTATATGAACTAGGAGAAACACCTAACATTTTGGTGACAGCTATACGAGTGATCGCGTTTTGGGTGATGTAGGCTACACTGATAAGAAACAGACGAAGCCGCCTTAACTTTTTGGTGTCAGCTCTATCAAAATAATTATTGAATTGGAAGAAAGAGAATCAATGTATTATAATTTAAAAATCTATAAGAAGATCGTATAGAGAAAGAGGAAGGATAATAGAAAATATAAGGAGTTGGGGAATAGATTGTGGTAGACGGAATAGTAGAGAATCAAAACGGTCGTTGATAGCAGAGAATAGAAAGATGAATAGAGGATGACAGAGGAGGTGGAGGAGAAGGAGGCCAGTGACGGAGAAGAAGGATAGAAGGAGGAATTTAAGTAGTGGAGGGAAATTGAAAAAAGAATACGAAAAACAAGATGATGAAATGGAATAGAAAGAAAGCACTGGCGGCTCGTGCCCACAAAATAGGTGAAGTGCCGGTATCTTTTACTGTACAGCACTTCAACTGTTTCGTGGGTACGAGCCGCCAGTGAAAGAAAGATGGTGTAAAACCATGATGGAGGGCTACCAGTATCAACTCAACCATTCATTTTCACTCAAAACAGTTTATTTCACGCAACACTCAAAGTCCATTCATCCAAGCCTCCAAATCCATTATTTCATAATGATACTGTATTACTACTATAATATCACATTCATTCTCTCCAATAATTTGATCCCTGTACATTATTTCATTGTAATGTTGTGATGACCCATTTGTAAATCCATTATTCCATAATTTGGTATTACTGTAATAGTATATCCCATTCATTTTTCTACAGGATTTGGTCAATAGTTTCATTCATTTTTGTTTCGATGATGACTTCGTCCATTCATTTGTTGTGGAAGAGCCTTTCCTTGCAGTTCATTCTTAGTCTGTCCAAGCAAAGAAGACATTCTGGCAGGATGGGAAAATAACTCCAGCTCTATCAATATTAGTTAAAGAATTAACCATTTGGTCTCAAATTGTAGAACATTTTCTGATCTACGATCATAGACGAAATTTATAATTTTTAAACTGATATTGTCTGAGTTGAATTCATTTTTCCATCTTAACAGAATGTCTTCTTTGCTTGGACAGACAAGACGTGTTGAACAGTAGCCATCGTCGACGAAACGGTCAGCAGCTCTGATTGAGTTAGTTGGGTGATTAGGAAGGAAGGAAATCGTCTTGTCCTTGTCTACATCAATCCAAAGGTCGTCCCTCCCCCCCTATCCAACAACCCTCTCATCATCCAACAGCCCCCCTACGAACATCACAAAATAGTAAAGCGCCTGATGGTGATTTAAGTCTGGTGGGGTATAGTCTGTCCAAGCAAAGAAGACATTCTGGTAAGATGGAAGAATTACTTCAGCTCAGTAAATATTGATTCAAAAATAATAAATTTTGTCTCAAATTGTAGATCAGAATATTTCCTACAATTTGAGATCAAATTCATGATTTTCGAACTAATATTGACCGAGCTGAAGTCGTTTTCCCGTCTTTCCAGAATGTCTTCTATGCTTGGACAGATTATATAAGTGTGGAGGGAAAAGGGAATTGAATTCAGACGACCACCATCAGAGCTGAGTTGAGTGTTCTCGGTCCACTCGAAATGTAAGCGCAATCACTGATGGAAATACCAAAGATTAAAACTATAGTCTGTACAAGCAAAGAAGACATTATGACGAGATGAAAAATTACTCCAGCTTGGCCAATATTGGTTCAAAAATTGTAGATTTGATCTCAAATTGTAGAAAACATTCTTATCTACAATTTTAGGCCAAATGCATAATTTTTGAACCAATATTGATCAATCTGGAGTCATTTCCTCATCTTGCCAGAATGTCTTCTTTGATTGGACGGACTATACCTACTGTAACTCTACAAACAAGTGACCTTCCAAGGCTGTTCTTAAGTGCAGCACAGGAATTTCTTGAGATCCGAACATTAATAATCTTTTCATATTCTATGAAATAGTTTTGTTATTGGTGAATTCTATTTTTGAAGTCTCCATGAATTAATCATAGTTTAAAGATTTAAACCGAATGATAATGAAGATTTATTGAGAACTAATCGAACAATCCCTTCATTGATCAACTCTTTACATAATAAATGAAAAGACAAGATGTTGTCAAACCACTGATTTATTAGAAAATCGAGATACCGGTTTCGGTTGTTACACCATTATCAATCTCTGGTAAACTCCATTTTCTCGATTTTCTAATAAATCAGTGGTTTGACAACATCTTGTCTTTTCATTTATTATGGATAACTACCACAATATCAATTCCACAACTACTCAAACTCTTTATATAGATAGACTCTTTTTATCAACTCTTCTATAAGATCGTTTCTTTATTGGGAGCTTTTATTGTTGAAGATTGTTGTAGAAGTGAATCAATCACAGTTTGAAGATTTGAATCGAATGATAATGGGTTACATGGAATAATCCATGTAGTGGAATTGTTTTGCTTTTTCGGAGTTCTACTATCTTATGATTGCAGGTTTGACGTCTAGTGTCTCCATCATCCATCATCCATGTCTGATGGTCTATAGTATGATTGCTCTGAGCAACAGTCTCCAATTTCTTTAAATTTATTCTAATTTTATTATTTGGATGTACGATCATCATTCAAGAACATTCTATTGTAGTTATTCAAGCCTAACAGCTTCTCATTCCTATATTACAGATTTTCTCCCAATGTTCATGTATATTCACTTTTTAATTCTAATTTTCAGATCAACTCAAACTTAACAATAGCCTATGTCAGTCAAGACCTTCACGTGAGAAATTAAGCCTTGTTTGCAGAGAACTTCCAAGTTTTAAGGCAAGTTGTTCTTCGATCATTTCATCGTTGGCAGAAAGTTGAGCGGAGCGTTCAAGCTGAGATTTCTCGTCTGCAAAATTGGAGATACGTCAATTCTTGTAATTTTCACAAGTTTAAATTAACTTCATCGAATACTCTGTGCTCAGGGCGGAGCGTCTTCTTGAGATTTCAAAGCAAAGGACTGCTGGGAACTTTCATCAGCGCGAAAGTTTTCGCCAAAATTATCAGTAAAGGCAGAAGTCGTTGTCAAGACTTGTTCTGGTTATCGTGTGCGTACAAACGTTGAGTGCTTTTCAGTTTATTATTAGTTGGATAAAAGAAAATGAGCCGGGAAAGTGATGAAAGTCAGGAGTACATCCAATAAAGCGGGCGAAGCGTCTCAAACGCACATATAAAGTCATTTGTTAGATCCTTCTGCATCTAATGTTAAGCATTGTGCTTAACAGATTAGAGGAATTTCTTGCTATCTTGTAGAACAAGGACAAAGGATTTCGTATTCAGACTGAACTCTCTATGTACAATCTGTCCAAGCAAAGGAGACATTCTGGCAAGATGGATAAAAATCTCCAGCTCGGTCAATATTGGTTGAAAAATTATAAATTTGGCCTCAAATTATAGGAAACATACTGATCTACAATTTGAGACCAAATTTATAATTTTTAAACCAATATTGACAGAGCCGGAGTCATTTCCTCATCTTGTCAGAATGTCTTCTTTGCTTGGACCGACTATAGTTTGACTGCTATTCAGAGGAATAACAACATGAGGTTTTATTATCATTTTTATAGCGTGAATGAGTTTTTACTGATCGTCACAGTATATTAAATTGACTTACAGTGACTAAATAAGATAGTCACTGTAAATTGACTTTATTATGCCCACGTCTCTGTTTATGGAGCTATTTATTTGTAGCGATCATAATTATTATGTAGATGTAGAAAGTCGCCTGACATTATTTTATACTACTATATTAGGGAAAAGTGCAAAGAATTATTTATATGCTCAACGATAGTGAAAAACACCACAATTTTAACATCCTTCAATCTTAACTTTTCAGTATATATATATAGAGTTTGTTTCTTTATTTCTGTTTGAAATGGAAACAATGATAATTTGAATCACTCACAAAACATTCCCATAAACTTTTATTAAATAAGTTTCCACAATGGAATTATTTTCTGAAATGAGAATCGCTCGTTAAATTATGAACGTTTTTTGTAATATCGTATTCTCGCCCTCATCGTCACTATTCAAGATATAAAAAAACATTTCTTTACTCTTTTATTGTTGTTGTATAATTAGTTGATAAACTTATTCTATTAACTCCCCCATAAGGTCTTTATATGATTGGAGAAATACTATCTCAATAAATTTGAAAGGATAATACATCCATCGCTAATAATGGTCTATTCTTACAGATATATACGTTGGTTTTCCTTCTCTAATTTTTTGTGATTGTTGTGGCTGATATTTGGGCGAACAGACATGGTACAGTACATTGATCCTATATGCTTTCTGTCGCAGTGCACATTATTTGATGGAGTTTTCCATTCAATTCAGCTATAGACTGTTCGAGCAAAGGAGACATTGTAGCAAGATGGAAAAACGACTCCAGCTCGGTCGATATTGGTTCGAAAATTAAAAATTTATTTTCAAATTGTAGATCAGAGTGCTTCCCACAATTTGATACCAAATACATAATATTAGAATCAATATTGACCGAGCTGGAGTAATTTTTACATCTTGCAAGAATATCTTCTTTGCTATAGATGGATAACTGATGAAAGTGCTCGTTCCCCGTAGCCTAGAGTCCGCTCATAGAGAGACACCCATAGGGAATAGGTCGTTCTGAAAAGGAAGGTACAAAGAATATTGCCCCTCAACGTCTATTTACAAAATTGTTATCATCTTGTTTGGTGGGGTGGCCTACTTATTTTCGTGATGAAAACAGAAACGAGCACAGTATCAATATTTTTTAGAGAAAGTTCATTGGAGAAAATTTTCACTGCATTCAAAGTGAATTGAATATTGGTTCTATAGTTGTAGCCTAGTTCTAGGAGAACTATGAACAATAGTTCTATCTGAAACCGTAGTTCGTTCAAGGAAGTTAACCCTTTTGTTTTCTAATTTGTTAACTAATTTTTATTCAATTTGTATTCAATAAATAAATAAATGAATTTATTCCCTTCAAAAAATACAATAAATACATTTTTTACATTTAGATTAAGTTATGTACGAATAATAAAATTTCTTTTTTTCGGAAATCAACCTACTCAACTATGGAAAACTATATAGATAGAGATATAACTATAGATATATAGAGAAAACTATAGATATTGAAATATATATTCACTACAAATAGTGTTTTCCTCCAAAACATCAAGAAAACTAATGTTTCACTTATAAAAACTATCTTTTCGAAGTAAATCCTCCTAAACTAAAGCGTTCACACTACTGATAATCTCCTAACAAAATATCAAGTTTTGAACATTTTCTTTTTTAATATGCCTAACTAATTCCAGCTGCCATCAATTCTCTTTTTTTAAGATGTGAGTCCATCAGAAAGATGAAAAAGCTGCTTGCAGAACTACTATTCCCCACAATTATTGTGAAAAATAGTGTCTCAATCATCTCCTAGAGCGTAAAACTCAATCAAAGCGAATTCATAGAACATATAATTATTTGAATCTCCTAATCATACATCAAAGATCGATCCTAGTTTTTGTATATTATCGTGATGGACGAGTAAAGTATACAATTTAAAAACGAGTCTAATCTCATACAGAAGCATCTGTGTCTTTATAACTTCGCAACCTGCAAAAATACAGGTTTCTCTTGGATTTTGGAAGAGCTAACAGTCAAATTTGAGTTGAAGACAAGTAGTCTTCATTCACATAATACTATGTCAGTTTTCTGACATGATAAAGAGGGTTGCGTGTTGCGTGTATGAAACGGTCCATCTATTTTTTAAGAAATCATTATAATTAGTTTTTTGTGATGATGAATTGATCTGTTGAGAAAATCACTGGCGGCTCGTACCCAGGAAACAAGTGGAGTGCCCGTATCTTTCACTGTACAGCACTTCACCTATTTCGTGAGCACAAGCCGCCATAGTGAAGAAAGTCTTTTATCAAGACAACAAACATCTTTTAGACGGAAACTTGAGTTCGTTGCTCAATCATCTTATTGACAGAACTAGGTCTAATTTTTGAAAAATCAATCTGAATCTTTAAATAACTTGCTTTTATAAATCTCACTCAAGATTTGTATAAATCTCACCTAATTTAACTAAAAGTAGGTTTCCATCACTACAAAAATCGTTCGGGCACAAAGTGACTAAGTTGCAATATAACACGTAGTTGTATTAAGCAATGCACATTGGTCAGCTGATTCTTGATTTGCATTTCTCCATACAACTCCGTGTTTCTATTGCATCTCATGTCCGACATGTACCGGCGACTTGTAGTAATGGAAACTCACCTTCACGAGGCTTCATTTCAATTTTCAAAAATGTATCACGTTTCCCTTAAAACTGTCATTTGTGATAGTATAGTTCACGCAAGCTTAGAAGACACTTTATCACAATACACTTTACATAGTAACGGCGTGTCTTCTCAGCTTGCGCCAACTATAAGTCACATGTAAACCAAATATGTCAGTTGGCTTTCCAGTATGCGTTGTGATATCATGTGTGTCGGAGCATTATAATTCCTAAGTGGAAACATGCGCATGCTATTGGAGTAAGTAGCTTCTCAAAGCTCTGCCAACGAGAATGGAAAAGCAATAAACTCGAGTATGAATAGCAGCTATCTGCCAGTATTACAAGACCTGTGCGTCTGGCTTCACTCTATATCTATATCTATAGCAAGGTTTGGCTCTTCACTCCATCTCTGAAATGTGTGCGAGCAAGCAATACAACAAACTTTAAAGGAGCAACTGTCGCAGTCGACAAAAGGCGTCTCTGCTCTTACCAGTTCAAATTTTATTTTCAATCCCAATATTGCAAGTTTCCCCTGTATACATGCGTTCTTGGAAGTTGCTCGCTGTCTCCATTCACTATTAAAGTACTGTACTTAGAAATCGTATGACGCGAAATGTAGAGCACTGAGTTTTGCTTACTTCAAAGAAAGAGTAAGCAGTATGAGAGCGAATATATTGAAGGGAATGTGAGTAAAGTATACAGAGCTCAGGATTATTGTGAGTATTTCTATCATCGATATTTTCAATAACTTATTGTTTAAATAATCTCCACTTCTAATTAGATTTTCAATCAACTTGAACTTATAGCTTGGAATACATTCATGCTGAAAAAATACTATTGTTTAGTAGTAGAATTAGATTGAAAGAAAATGTTCAACGTTATCTTCACCGAACAATTCATTACATTGATATGAATTGAGTTGAAGTTGATAAATAATTATGAACCCTCAGTGTTAATTAAAATATCAATGTATCAGTCTCATGCATCTTATGTGGCATCATTTACCATTCTTTGTAGGTTACAATTTACCATTCCACACGTTACAAGTGAATTCGTAATAATGTCACGGTAACAGATAACATTGAATAGAATAATAAATAATCATTATTTATTATTTCTTCAAAATTTTCCAATTATTATCACTTTTGGATAATTTCTTCAAGTGAGAAACTTTGAAAGGAAAAGAAATTTGGACTTATAACCTGAAATTTTAGACTATCTATATTTAAAAGAAAGTTGTGTTGGAAATGCCAAAGGTATTATACATCTTAGGCCTGTTTGTTCTTACCAATGTGTTTTTGCAAATAGTTTAATAAATAAATAAATTATTATTATAATTATTTAGTATAAAGTTGTAGGCTACACATGAAAATCTTCTCGTTCTTTAGCTCAAGGCCTTGAAGTACAACAAGTAATGTAGGCAAGAAAAATATTCAATAAATGGAGTTTAATTCAGCGTACGGAGGTTTATGGAGAGATAAGGGTCTCAAAAGATGAGGATTTTGTGTTTTTCTCCCTTTTTTCATTTTGTTTCGAACTTATGTGTTTTCTTTTGATGATTTTCTACACTTTTTCAAAGAGTCACAAGGAATAATTTTAATTAAATCAAATGTAAGAATTTAGTAAGGCTTCTCCATAATTATAAGAAAACTGATTTGATTGGAGGACAATATCTGTCTGATACGGCAGAGGCGACGACTTGTATTGAGGTGGTGTCTGATTTTGTCGACCGCTCCAAGTAGCGCGTTTGTCGCCGGCGGAGCGCGACGTCGACTGGATTTTCCTAAACAGCGTGAAAGGAGAAGCCATAAATTTCCCGTAATGTTCTCTGCGCAAAATAAATAAAGGCTTTCTGTGCGAGCCAGCAATTGGCTGCTGGATAAAAGGCCGGTCGTTGAGAGCTGATCCTTTGGGCTTCCACTTTTATTCACATACCGAGACCAACTTCTAGTTGAATGAACTGCTCGAATGTGCTGCACAGTGCACTTCTCGCAGTAATGATACTTTATTCGCCCAATAATGAAGGATTGATGGCCGGGGATAACCTGACTGTATATAAGCGAGATTTATGCGGTGCAGCGCCGCAACTTTTATGAACGCTTAATAAATGATGAAATATATTCTCTGTATGAGGTTTGAAACGTCTTTGAAATTTCAACTTCAGTGTTGGTATGAAGTGTGAAGATTCAACTTCATTTATATTTCAACTTCAGTGAGATTTCAACTTCGGTGAGATTTCCACTTCAGTGGGATTTCAACTTCATTGATAGTAGTGTGGAGAGGAATTCACTTCATAGAACTATAATATGGAGTGAAGTTGTCTATTTATCTAAGATAACTTCTTGAATCACGATAGATTGGTTTATCTGGTGGCCTAAGATTCTCAATGAAGAATTTCATTGTCTGGCCCTATAGAGTTCTCACGCCTATAGTTTAAATTCTAAAATATGTGAAAAATTCGAGCTAGGGAAAGGAGTACTCCCTTCAGCTATACAAAAAGGATAGATATCTGAAATTTACATCCAAAATTAAATAAGTAAGAAATAAATGCTAAGACAATGAATGAAATATTATTAGTGGAGAAAAGTTTCACAAATTTAACAAATTATTATATCCGTAATGATCTTCTAACTATTTAACTATTAACTATCCGTAAATCGACCTTCTCAACTATTCCAGAAGGTAGCTTGAACAATAATCGATTAAGCTACTTGTTCTCATAGGATGATTATAATATAGTGAATTTCCAATGATGACCAATTCGTATCATCCAATTCTTTCTTTTTTCTAGGTTTGCTGATTCGACGTGGAATGAGATCGTACTCCCTTCAGCTATACAAAAAGGATAGATATCTGAATTATCTGTGGTTCAACACACGTTCAAGATTACTTGATTTTTTAATTTTGGTGAATTTGTAGAAACCGGTCCATTATCTGCGAAACAGGCAGTCGGCACTAGAGTTTCTCTATCCAAAGACTACTATTCAATATGTATAATAAACACAAAAATGTCGTTGAGCTCGTTTTCGAAATTAATTTACAAAAATTCGTAGTTTCAGAAGAAAAGAATGTGTCCATTTATAGAAATAAAATAGGATGTATCATGGGCACGAACCTGTAGTATACAAAGTTTATCCGCTCGTAAATTTCGATTAGAAGCAGAGAGATTACACATTGATAAATTTAATTTTCTCTCACTGCGCTGATTTACATATTGCCTTTAATCTCGCTAAATACGAGGTTCGACTTTTGAATCTGATTAACTATTAGCGGGAAAATTGGCTGTAACGTAATACTATGTTATTCGGCAATAATTTATCTTTTTTTCAATCCCTAATTTTATTCTCAGTGGAGCGGGAGCAAGCGAATTTCAGGTCGATTAAGTTATAAATATTCATATTAGTGACATGGCAAAGTCACACCTGCCGTGATACGTTTGAGCTCGAATACTGGAGCTACTTTTGGCCAAGTTCCTGGCTTAGAATCTCAAGCATGAACTATTATTATCACTATGTTCTACACTATACGTATATAATCGTTCTTAGTATCTGGGACTCGATGCCTTCTCCTAGTACAACACCACAGGTACTCCACATACTATCATGTTATTTAAATCATACTATCATAAATATTATACTACTGTAGACAGATACTTGTACCATCTATAGTTATAAATATAGGTACTGTATAGTCTGTTCAAGCAAAGAACACATTCTGGCATGATGGGAAATGACTCCATCACAGTCAATATTGGTTGAGAGATTATAAATTTGGTCTCAAATTGTAGATCTAAATGTTTCCTACAATTGGAAACCACATTTATAATTTTTGAACTAATATTGACTAAGCTGGAGTCATTTTCCCATCTTGCCAGAATGTCTTCTTTGCTTGGACAGACTATAGTGAAATTACTTTGTGGCGATTACACGCTTTTCTTTGCCGCGTTTGTAAAGAGAATGCGCCAGGATAACTAACTTCACAGCTTTAGTAAACTTCAACAAAATTGGCGTTTGGTGCATGTCTGGTATTGATGCTCAGCTCTTTCAGGTTAGTCTGGGAACGGTCTAAAAAGCGAAACTGTATAGATAACACCGTTTTCGACTCGATTTGCTATCGCAGACCGCTCGCCGACTAATCTGACAGAGCCGAGCATTATTTACAGTAATTCGACAACCGCCAGTTTCGTTGTAGTATATTATAACTTATCCCAAGATGATCGTTATCGAGCAAATTGGGAATGTAGTCCCTAACCGGTTCTTTTCAATTTAAAACATATTCACTTTACTTACAGTCAGTTCACACAAAGAAGACATTCTGTCAAGATGGGAAAATGACTCTACCTCAGTCAATATTGTTAAAATAATTATAATTTTTCTCTAAAATTGTAGATCAGATTCTTTCCTACAATTTGAGACCAAATTTATGATTTTTGAACCTATATTGACCGAGCTGGAGTCATTTCCCCATCTTTCCAGAATGTCTTCTTCGCTTGGACAGACTATACCATCCCTCTCGCTTTTCTCATTACACACCTCTTTATCAGCCGCCTTTTCCACTCCATTATTTCAACTGATCAATCAGCTGGCACCTCTCTGTGGTTTAATAATATTGTTCACGGTGCATAAGGATTGATGTAAGTAGGTACTGTATTCAGCATGAAGCTAATAATATTGTTCATGATGCATCAGAATCTATGTATACGGTATACAACATGGAGCTGAATGGGTGACTTGCTGGTTTACGAAATTACATGACTTGATACTATGCTATGCCCATATCCTACGACCATTATTGGATCATATTCAAAGGATGAATATAATATCCTATTGCCCGTTATTCCCGAAAACTTGACCAGAAATTTCCTAAAAAGGTTCATTGTGTTGTAGCAGTGAGAGAGCTGAGAATAAAAATTATATTTTTCTGATAGCATCACACTGTAATTTAAATAACCTATAGCTATACTGAGAGTTCAGACTTCAACGGAGTTTAATAATAAAATATTTATTCATTTATCTATCTTATGGCATACACATACATAGTGGGAGAGAAGCTTTTCTACAGGCAATTAATATTTCTAACACAATTTCAAATAAAATACAGTTCAATTTTCTAGGTAAAAAAAATGGTACATATTCATAATTATTACTGTTATCTTTTGGAATTTAAAATAAGTTATATTGAGTTACATAATTATAGTGATTTATTTACTGTGAGTCGGAACAGGCGATTGCCTAATCCTTGAAGGCAAGAAGAAGAAGAAGAAAAAAATTCAGTTCAATTTCTTCAATTTAGTTCAATTTACAGTTCAATTTTCTAGGCCTAAATTTCTGTTTCGGTCAAAGGTTTTCCACTCCAAGAAATCATCCGGAAGTAATGATGAATTAATGATCTTTTTTGATTTTCAAAAGATTGATATAAGACCAATAATATTGTTTACAAATAAATTTTTGGGAGTCATGGATACTCAATATGACTTTTGTTTCGAGGAATATGATTACAAACTCATTTTAATCAAACACAAACTTATATTGCATCAAATAAAGTATTTCCAGGAGTGTTTAAGTTTCAAAATTGTTCGCAAGAGGTATCATTGAGTATGAGAATGAGTATGAGTAGAGTACGAGGGAAGATGTAAGTCAAGTCCAGAGAATTAATCAGGCAGTAACCTCATCTGCGCACGAACTAATCAGGCGCGCTCATAAATCACTCGCTATTTGTCATTTTACGCTGTCCGGCTATCCCCGCATAAAATTTGTACTCATCTCTCTCCCAGATTTAATTTTTCACTTTTTGACCAGAACCTGAATAGTGCAAACGATAAAGGTACCAGTAAATCAACATGGAGCTTCATTCTTTATTCTACACTCCTCATTTTTTGTCAATGGCGCAACGTAAATGCGGTAGAAAGCTATTGACATTTTGTGATGCTGAGAAATTTGTACTGTGTATTATTATTTTGGAACAACGAAGGGTTTCACGAAAAAAGTTTTAGAAAAGAAGGGATTCATCTTACCGATTCTGTTTATGAGTTTCAAATGAGAGAAGGTTAAACCGTATCTTGATAATCATAACAATTCATTCAATATATAATAATATCACTGTAATAATTTACGATAGAGAGTACTACAGAATTTCTCATCAAATTTATACAATCAGTTCAAAAGTCGATTATGTTATACCATTTTAACATTGACTATGGATATATTACTATATAACAATGAATATACTTATATTCATAGTAAATGATTTTACTCAATCATTGATTGTCACTCGAAATAGGCAAAGTCAAAGTCGAAAAATTTTGAATTAAGAATGAGCACACCATATAGAACAGAAAACCACCAAAAGAAAAGTTCAATAATTTTTTATTTGATATATGATTGGGATTATTTAATGTTCAATCATAACCACCATAGTCTGTTCTATAGAGACTGTATAATCAGTCTCAGTGTTCTATGTATACGGAGTTTTCTATTTGCAATAGAAAGTGTTCCATAGTGTTCCACAATAGAAAGCAGTATATATTGATTTCAATTTGATTGATACAGTTGATTGAAAATTACATTTTTCTTCTCATATAACAATCAAATAAGCTGAATATAAACGCTGGTTCTAATATAAAACGATCGAAGAAATTCCAAACATTTGGAAATAAATCAACTATCTCAAATATCATTATTGATTAATGTAAAATTTTTTATTGTTTCATAATACTTCCATGTTCAAGACTGTAGAATTAAAGAACGAAAAAGGAATACGGTACAAGTGGAAGTGCAGTAGCATCTTGTCTCCTGTTTAAGCAAGAATTTGTACATTAAACCCAATCCACGGTCGAATTTCTAAAAACTAGTCGACTCGTAACTACAATTTCTACCGCTCTTTACAATTCCTGAGAATCGTATCGAGATTGCACTATATTCGATGTAACTCCCAAAATGGCGAAACACGTGAAATAAATGGATTACAGTGTAATCCAAGTCGGGAGTTACATGAGATAGAGTATAATGTCTTTCCAACTCCAGCAACATCTTAGATTTTATCCTGTAGAAAATCCCTCTCAATGGAGTCCCTTTATCTTGCAAATGAGTTGATTCAAACGTAGTGCCTTGAATTGCAAAATTGAGGGGGATGCTCTAGATTCCTTGCTATGATATCTGCTCCAGTTCCAGTTCCTGTTCGAGATTGTAAGATGATAATAATTCATTTCTCTGCGACATGAAACATTTCGCTGATGAATTGTACAACTTCGCTTTGATCTTTCCAGCTTTTCATTTTGTTGTCTTACTAATCCAATAATTCAGACTCAATTCAAGTCTTCGCTAAATTCTATTCCCAAGATGTATTTAGAATAATATCCTATCATTCTGAGAACCCTCTCTTGATATTTTTTAATGTTATAAAAAATACAATCAATAAATTACCAATTTATTATTATTCCTGTTTTGTTTGTGGGGAGTGAATATTGTAAACATAACCTTTGGGCCATTTGAAATATTTTTCAAAATTTGGAAAAGAGTCGTTTTTGACTTAATTATCTTTGTTTATCCAATAAGTGTATTGTATTCTTCCAAATGGATAATATTATTTTATTTCTGCTATCGTGCGAATCAAGATTATCAACATTCATGCTACAGCTACATAATGAGATCTTCATCTCCAGAAAGTTTATAATAATTGATTGATATGATTTGTGCTCCAAGTTGTTAGACTTCAGAATAGATTCCATTTTGCTGAAAGTTAAACTCCTTGTCAAGTAACGTTTGAACGTTAGACTCCATTTCGTTACATCAACCATTGGTATGTCGGTATTGTTCAATCAACATAACTCTCCACCTTTTTCGATCAAATATGTCAGTATTTTTGACAGTTACACAATCCATTACATCATATCAGTCATTTTTAAAGGAAGAAATCTCGAAACTTTGTTTACTATCAGCAAATCACAAAAGAGAAGGTGGGGCATAAAGGCGTGTCCAAGTCAAATCTGAAAAATCACCCGGTAACTGCTGCCATCTACTAGTTGAGTTTCGAAATTTTTCGAACCGATGTCATTGGCCAATCAGAGCGAGAGGCGGAGCTTGGAGGCGTGTCCAATAATAGTCGAAGCAAATCACCCTATTGCTACTACCATCTGCTGGCTGAATTTGGAACTATTTCGAATGTTTTGTCAAGAAAGATGTGCGGAGAGCAGTGGAAATGGCTGCAATCTTCAATTTTCTTGTTATTAAATTTCCGATTTTTGTTAAAACATATTTTCAGTAAAATGCAAGAATGATGATGATTCCCAATATTTTTTTCCGTGAACAATTTACAATTTTCTTCCTTATGTGCTTTCAAGCAGAGATAAAAATAAATCAATCGATAACTTGTAAATGCTTCGTTTATTAATGGTAGCCGTAGCCTACCATTATATAATATGGATTATATAATATTACATAATGACATATATATAACATTACATAATCACATATTGCATATAACATTATATAATGAATATTTTTCATTCCCAACTTCCATGTAACAAACTCCATGAAATAATATCCAAGCATTATTTTCAAGTGCTCTCGATAATAAAGTGCTGTACAATCTTACAGTATTGCTCAATGTAGATAGCATATACCTATTTTTTATTCATTTCACTTGTGCTAATCACATAGGCTATCACCTACGGTATCTAATTACATTAAAATAAATAAGGATACAAATCAATACATTATAATAAGCAAGAGTCTATAGACAAGACAGATGATTGTTGATCATTTTCAGCATATTCAATGATTATAGACTCGATTCTATTTCAAATTAAAAAAGTTTATGAATTAGTATTTCTGAGCTGGGAGTCGATCTAGAAATATTGAAATATATTTTTTCTTGTTTTGCTTTGTGATATTTGGAAACTTTTAGAAGCTGCCATCTTTCAACAAGAATGAACATTCTGGCAGCAAATTGGAAAGCTGGATGAAACTGTAAACAAAACTAATCAGGAAAGCTTGGCCGCCACATCCGACGACAAATTCCGCTGGAACCAATCAAGGTTCTGAGCAAAAATCTCTGTTCGGCAGTGAATAGCTTGATTGAACAGATTGAACTGCATCCGATGCTTGGATTGTTTGAGAAATTGAATTTGTAAACTTTTCGAGACATGATTGGAATCAATGAGTGAGGACATAATTTTCACTATAAATTGCAAATATGATTGAGCTGTATGAGCCATATATGAGACTATGTTTAGGATACCCAGGCAGAGACAAATAACGTACAACGTCTAGAAAATAATTTTAAGTTAGCATAAGTAACAGTGAAGATGTTACGGACAGGAGAGCAATATAGTGAAGACAGTGAGAAAAGACGAAGAGATATTTATTTATTTATTTAGATATAATTGACACTGGCGGCTCGTATCCACGAAACGTGTGAAGTTCCCGTATCTTTTACTGTACAGCACTTCACCTGTTTCGTGGGCACGAGCCGCCAGTAATAGTTGATAAGAAGAAGTTTGTCGGTTTCATCTGTCTCTTGAACGAGATGTAACCTACTAACAGCTGATCTAAAGCATTTATTGTCTCTTTTGATTTCAAAGAACATCATCTAGGAGCTATGACTCTCATCGACTAAATAAGCTGTTGGAGATCACAAGGAGGTCACGAAACCGCCTAACTTTTTGGCATCAGCTATATCAAATACACTATTAGTAATGAATTGCTGATCTGGAAACTGACTGGAAATGAATGATATTACGAAAACTGAAATTATATTCGAATAATATTCTCTGTGGTGTTTTTTAAGTGAAAATTATGTGAAGCGAGTATTGACAAGGCACATAACTTAAGTTTGAACATTTTAATCTGAATTGGAATAAAGGAAGTTTTGGGTGAACGCCTGTTTTTTAATTTCTTCTATTGTATGATTGTAAAGGGATATATAGAAAATAAATAATGAAGATGATCAAGTTTTGTTGTGAGTACAACACCACGCTATTTCAGTATAAAAACAGATAGATAGATAGATAGATAAAATGACTTTACTTTACAATTTGTAAAATTTTTCAAGAATTTGTGGGCGAAGTTGAGGCATACAAGCCCCCTCTACCACTAAACGCACTGACAGTGAGATAACTTACTTAACCCAGATGATAGTGAATATAAGAGTTGTTCATTGATGTGAGTACATCACTCTATGTGAGTATAAAAACCGATGATAGTAAACCAGTGATAAGTAAACAATACTTTTTATCGCCTCCAATAGTTTTCTTCAGCTCCGCAAAACCCCATATTTCTTTCACTCACAACCATTTCATCCGACTATTTGAGCTAGGGCATAAGATGAGGATTAGATAGAAGACGTAGCTCTCGTGAAAAGAGATTTAATCAAGAGATCATATAAGAAAGTCGGAGGTAGGTGAGTAAGTAAGTTGGCCTGTACTCACTCATTCGTAGACAGACGAGGCAAGAAGGCAAAGGCAAATTGTGTGTGAAGAAAAGCGAGGAAAAGACGAGATGATAAAGAAGATATGAGAGGTGTAGGGAAGGAATGGTTTGCCCACTTTGGTTTTTGCACTGACTGGCACAGCCCTCGAGGTGAAATGATTGATGAGCACTGCCAGCTACTCAGTGTTTTGTTCTTGTTCTTCCTAGCTCGGCTTGCCTCGCCTCGTCTTGCCTCGCCGAGCCGAGCCTCAACTCAGTCGCAACTTCTTACTATGGAATTTTGAACTGACAGCAGTATTACTGAGGCTGCCACACCAATAACACACCGACTAAAAATCGTCACCAAGTTATTTCCTTGTTGAACCTAACATTGTTCTATGATTTAGAGCTATCGTTTATAGAGACTGTATGTGTATAATCATATTATTAATTATTTTCACATATTATAATCAATTATTATACAGTCTCTATAGTAGCCTATCGTTATTTTTCCTTAACGGTAAATATAACGTAATTTTTCCATCCGGTTTGTTCGGATTAGACGAAAGATGGATTCTGATAGAAGAAACTCTTTATTTATTTAACGAATTTCATGATTAATTCAATAAAATATTCAGATAGATTTCGCTACAGCGAACATAGTAACATTGACAATTTAACACATAGCTCAGAAACAATGAAAAATCATAATCATTACTTGTATTGTATTGGTGATAACAACCCGTATGATAGGCTACTCGGAGAGCGCGGTGGTTGCTATGTGGTTGTGATGTTGAGTCACAAACACTATGAACTGCTTACGGATGGGTGACCAAAATAGACTCAGATCAACGTTTTATTGAATTCCAGGAATGTCACTGGCGGCTCGTGCTCACGAAACAGGTGAAGTGCTGTACTGTAAAAGATACGAGCACTTCACCTGTTTCGTGTGCACGAGCCGCCAGTGAGGAATGGAAGAATGTTTCACCCTCTGGGAGTATTCACAATTCACTCATTGACCTTTAAGGTTGAGTCTGGTATTCTTTTTACAAAACAACATAATTTACGTGAGGTAAATCAGAGACAAGTAACCGCATAGTAGTATAGTTTGTGCAAGCTGAGAAGACACGCCGATACCATATAAACTGTATTGTAACGGCGTGTCTTCTCACTTAGCGCGAGATGCATGTTTAGGGGACAACAAATTATGTGTGATAAATGATCGAGCCTGAAATACATAAAATTCAGCATACCAGAACCGATAAGCACTCCAGGAATACATAAAATACATCATTTTCAACACACAAGAATGGATTAGCTTGCTGAAGGTTCCTTCCCATTGGTAATTTGATGGAAAAATGCTGTTTCCTTTCATGTTGTTAATATGATTAAAGCGGTAAAGCTGACTAGATAATTGTATAATGCTGGGGAGTGAAGTATGTAACAGGTAGCGACTTGTAACTCAGCGTTCGGCTTCCTTTATTTATAATGCGGCCGCGGCGGAGGAAATTGTTACTAACAAGAAATTCAGCGACTCAACCGGTAGTGCCTCAGCACTGAAGTAGTCCGACAAACGCCTGACACATACGTATTATACGTAAGATGGAATAGCAAGGAATATGCTACAAGAGCAATGAATATAGCTACAAAAGCAAGGTGGCGAAGAAAGCCCAGTGAACAGCATAGAACTATCAACATAATAGCTATTTATATTTTTCAAGTCTCTTCATAGTTCTATGGCGAACAAGCGAGGAAGTCATAAACCAATCTTGACTTGCTATCGGGTGTGTATAGTTCGCTCAAGGTGAGAAGACACGCCATTTCAATGTGAAGTGTAATCAGACGGCGTGTCTTCTCAGCTTGCGCAAACTATAACTTTCAGGTAAATAGGGTCTATACTTAGTAAGCAACGGATATTATTCCTTATACACTTCCCGAAACTTGATTGGGGTATTTTTAAAGTAATTGATTACTCAGGCTATGAATACAGCTTCTTTAGAGCACTATTTATTCACAAAATGAATTACAATACATCACTTGAAAGAATCACGAGTCTAGGGAGGTGTATCGTTGAAACTTCAATGTAAAATTAGCACCATGCTGTTGAACTGATATTGATGCTTGAGTTTCTTGGATTGGCTTCACATCCACTGTCAGTTTGTTCAGACAGTTCGGACTGTGACAGTCAAAAACTGTTAGAGGATGAGGAAAACATCTGTTAGAAATGTTGTTGTTGAAATAAGTATTCCATTGCTATTCTAAAACTTCAATATTACAAGCTCACACAAGTCACACACCTAGAAAATCAAGAACGCTCTAAGGCTGAGGCCGCACTGTCGGTGGGTAGAGCCTGGAGGGTGGAGGGTAGTTGGTAAATCTATAGAACATACACACTATACACAGTAATACATCGTATGAATGGTATGTGTTCAGCCGCCATCTTGAAATTCTTAAATATGGACAACGTAACCTCAAAAAACAGAATGACGTCATACCATTCATACGATGTATTACTGTGGATGGTGTGTATGTTCTATAGATTTACCAACTACCCTCCACCCTCCAGGCTCTACCCACCGGCAGTGCGGCCTCAGCCTAATTGTTGTTGTTGTAATAGTATAGCAACTATAGGAACTCTGCCGCTTCACTCTTTCCTTCAGGGTTCCTTCACGCTTCAATTTGTAACATCCAGTGATTTTTACCTGATTACACTCTAATAATTATGATTTAAAAATCTCTTTTTAAGCTTGTCGAATTTTTCACATTTTTTGTTTACATTCACATTCACATTTCAATTTGTTTACATTTTTCAATCAATATCAATACATATTTTTGTTCATGAGAAGCGATAGGAGATCAATAAGCGATAGGAGTATGATATTGTATTGTGTATTTTGTAGGATATTGCATGCTTTATGACGTTGTTGTATGTGGGCTGGGTCATTGACTCCAGCTCACTGTATCAATGATTAAATAAATAAATCAACTACTGTATCATTATTCTATGTAATCACCAACTGAATTATAACTACTCAGATTTTCATTTACCTGTTATTGATGCTTGAATAATGTTTCAGTTACAATATGAGCTTAATTGAAGACCACAAGTGATCCACTCAATTGATAATCATCGAGCCTAGTTACTGAATTTCAAATACAGTGATTAGAATATGTACGATGCTAGTTTAGATCAAATCTCGTACATCTATAATGGTTCCCCCCCCCACTCTTCAACCACTCATCACATTCCGGAAGATTGTTTACAGTTTGTCGGTTGGTTGTGAGCGCTAATCCAATGGGGGAGCTCGTTTCATAGGCCCATCAGCCGTTTAAGGACCGTCCATGAATACATGAACCGATATGAATAAGTGATGCTGCCTCGCCTAACACAAAGCACAAGAACGGACCTATACAAACATTTTCACTCTTCTCTGTAAACAATCAACTATAATATGTGTTATGTACTCATGTGAGTGCGTCCCTTACATGTTTAATTATTTGGTTTATGGTGTGAAAGGAATTCCGATTTTTTACAAAAATCTGAGGAATTTGTTGTTTATTTTGTCAAGGAATAACACAGTCAGGTATTGGTTCACAAATAGATTTCCCTCGTTCACTCATTTGTACAGTCTGTCCAAGCAAAGAAGACATTCTGGCAAGATGGGAAAATGGCTCCAGCTCGATCATAAATTTTGTAGAACAGTTTTCTACAATTTTAAACAAAATTTATTAATTTTGAACCAAATATTGACCGAGCTGGAGTCATTTTCTCATCTTTCCAGAATGTCTCCTCTGCTTGGACAAACTTACTTACAAAAAGGCGAATGTTCCCTATAGTTCCTAGTATGAATATTTCTTGTTCCTCACAATAGTTACTACAGTATTTATATTGTGTTTGATTGATAATAATTTTTCACCTGAAAAACTAGTCATTTTACAACTTACATGAAAGTGGAGTGAATACATAGAGTTGAAGATACAGTCAGGTTGTGATAATTATACATAATAATTGAGGAGTACCAGATTGTCAGTATCACAAAAATACATAAAGAAATTATACGAATAACGTACGTTAACATTCTTCTATCCTGATATTATTAAATTCTATTGGAAAAGAGTATTTCTATGTGAAGTTAATGGAGAGAAATTTAAGAAAGAAGAAAGTTTACAACGTTGCAAAGTCTCGATTCTCTAGAGACAAATGACCGGTTCACCTTGGAAGTTGACTTTCAATTTTTAACGTTTGCGGCCTCCAATAGAAAGTAAGACAGCGTACAAACCCACCCTCTGACAGCGGAAAGAAAACTTTTAATTACTTCAAATGAACTGCTCCAAGAGAAAACGTTTCTGTCTTTTACTCTCCTCTTGAACCCGATGAGTTATAGTCAGTCCCTCTTTCTTCTGAGCGAGTTATTATCGGATATAATATTTAAACAGACTCTATTAGGGGATGTCTCATAGTGGAGTGAGGGGTCCGTGCCAGCTCTCTAAGAAATGAGCAATCATTAAAAAAAACTTTCCAGCATTAATGACATTTCTTGGTACTTCATTAATTGCCGACTCAGAACTTTCAATTTCACTAAGGAGATCTATCAAGCAAGAGAGAATGTGCAAAATGGGCTGACGCTAAAAGGCGGGTTTGTCTGCTACAACAGTTGATGTTGTCAATATTATGCCCGGTTTTTCCAAAGTTGAGGGACGCTCAAATTTTGATGATCAGCTGACATTTTCTATGATAAGTATAGGAAATGTAGTAAAGTGTAGTAAACTTGAGGGTCCCTCAAATTTGAGTGTGCTTGGAAAAACCGGGCATTAGACTTGTAAATGTCAACTTGTTGTCATTTAGTTGCTTTGGTGATATTTTTGAAACCAGAAGAGAGAATATAGATGCATGACATTAGCTGTTAGTAGGTTACGTCACGTACAAGAGACAAATGAATCCGCCTTACTTTTTGGCGTCAGCTATACAATTCTTCTTCTTCTTCTTCTTCTTCTTCTTCTTCTTCTTCTTCTTCTTCTTCTTCTTCTTCTTCTTCTTCTTCTTCTTCTTCTTCTTCTTCTTCTTCTTCTTCTTCTTCTTCTTCTTCTTCTTCTTCTTCTTCTTCTTCTTCTTCTTCTTCTTCTTCTTCTTCTTCTTCTTCTTCTTCTTCTTCTTCTTCTTCTTCTTCTTCTTCTTCTTCTTCTTCTTCTTCTCTTCAACATTTGCCTGTTGCGATTCACAACTAACAATATTTTCATACTATTCTCGTCTACAAAACTTCAATTACTACTACAAATACTAGATGAAAAATTCAATTACTTGATTTGATTATATCTCATTATGCATTGCCATCAAACGTACTCTGTACATTTGCAAGACTACTTTTAAGACTATTTGTTCAATCAATTTCTTTCAAGTGTCATTTTAATAGAAACCTATCTCATTTCCAGATGACAGAGACCAAAATAAATATAATGATTTCCATCCAGCTTGAATAAATTGAATTTTCTCAAGTATTTTGAGAAAGAAATTCTTTTTAAACTAGAGTTTTCAGACTAGGCCAATTTATAAGTTATATGAGGACTATTTATAAGGACATTAATTGGATTTGTTCTGGACTAGAAATTAGCATTTAAACTTATAACGACATAATTTTTCAATGAAATCAGTCCCATATAAGACATACACTCATACATATTTATTACATTTTAATATTTGTGTCTACAGTGTATGCAGGTGTGAATCGAAATATTTATTTTTACGAGTATGATGGTAATAGAAATCCACAATTTATTACATTCCTACATGCAAAACATGATGTGTTGCAAAAATATTCACTCACATGTGGAGAGAAACTTTCCTTCCATCCATCCGTATCGATAATTATTGCGTCTATCATTTCAAACCTGTAATTTCGAAATATTTCCTCTATTTTTCTGGTAAACAACGACAACATACATAGACAACAAGCTATATGAAATGATATTATCCTCCTTCATGTCTGTATGCGGAATATTAGAACAGCAATACATAATTATTATTTTAACAGTTGAAATGATCCACTTATTCAGAATAATATTAGTCTGTTTGTTGAACGTTGTAATAGGGGGCTGTCGAGAAGATTTCAACTCTCATTGATGGACGTTAACCCAATGATAGTTGCTGTTAAATAATTATTATGGAAACCTCTTCACTTGACGGTTTAAAGTCAATGTACTTCTGTTCGAACAACATGTAGAAGACATGAAAGTAGTTCAAGTAATTATCGTTTGAAACAATATGTGTTTTAAACTCCTTGTACAGAATTTCAAAGAAGTTTGAAAATCATTGCCTGTTTTACTCGCAGTTGCAAACTGTTTTTTATTGGAGAAATTTAAAGTCAAGTCTTTAATGGTAGACTCCCTCTTCTACCATGCCCTATGGACGCCCTCTGTTACCATGTAACTTGGTACCAATGTAGCAATGTCACAATGAGTATACTGCAGTAATTAATCATCTAGAATAATGGTACATTAGGAACCGGAGTGCTACAATTTATTTATGGGCTTCATGAGAGTCCCATGATTATTAGCAATGTGTCTTCCTATTAAACCGGAAACATTCACGTTTGATCAACAGTTTGTTGTGCTATCTCTCTTCTTATTCCTCTCCTTCTTTATCTTCTGCTCATGTCTCTTTGTTACTTCTTATCTTTTTGACTCATTAATTCTTTCTTCTCTTCTCCCTCTTTGGGTTAAGTGGAAGAGGGTGCTTGCATGCCTCAACTTCGCCCACATACTCTTGGAAAAATTTTTACAAAGTGTGAAATAAAGTCATTTTAATTATCTTGGTCCTCTTCGACGTCTCAATTATTTCTTTTTTTCTCTCCTCACCCCACAATCTCCACCTTCACTTTTCCTTAATTCTTCTCCTTTCTCTGTCTACCCTGTTCTCAGCTCCTTTCATCCCTACTTATCACTCTAATTCCACCTTTCTTCAATTTTCCCCCACATCTTCTTCAGTTTCCTCTCCCTTCTCCTCCTATTTTTTCATTCTTAGCAACTTTTCTCTTCTTTCTCTTGTTCTTCTTCTTCTTTTTCTACTTCTTCTCCTTCTTCTTCTCCTTCTTCTTCTTCTTCTTCTTCTTCTCCTTCTTCTTCTCCTTCTTCTTCTTCTTCTTCTTCTTCTTCTTCTTCTTCTTCTTCTTCTTCTTCTTCTTCTTCTTCTTCTTCTTCTTCCTTCCTTTCTCTTCTTCTTTCTTCTTCTTCTTCTTCCTTTCCTTCCTCCTCTTTCTCTTCTTCTTCTTTTCTCTTCTTCTTCTTCTTCTTCTTCCTTCTTCTTCCTTCTTCTCTTCTTCTTCTTCTTCTTCTTCTTCTTCTTCTTCTTCTTCTTCTTCTTCTTCTTCTTCTTCTTCTTCTTCTTCTTCTTCTTCTTCGTTTCTTAATTTATCAATCTCTAGACAGTGTCCTCTTCCTCCTAATCAAAGATTTCTATTAGTTAGTTAATATCCTAATTTGGTTCTTCCTTCCCTTCTTATCAATCTCTCCACTTGCGGCCTTTCTCGTCAATGATCCATAATCTCTTTTCCTTTCTATCACCCTCTACTGAGTTCTCCAGTGTTTCCTCCTCTTATCCTTCCCCTCCATCTTCTTCTATTCTTATTCTTTGCCTCCCCCTCCTTCTTCTCCACCTCTTATTCTTCTCCTTCCCCTTCTTCTCCTTCTCCTTCTCTTTCACCTCCTCCTCCTCCTTTACCTCCTTCTTTCTTCCTCCTCCTCTTTACCTCATCCTTCTCATCATCATGCTCTTCTCCTTCCCTTTCTTCCCCTCCTCCTTCTTTACCTCCTTCTCTCTTCCTCCTCCTCCTCTCTTCCTCCTTCTCTCTTCCTCCTCCTCCTCTCTTCCTCCTCCTGTTTATCTCATCCTTATCATTATCATGCTCTTCTCCTCCCCTTCCTACCCCTCCACCTCCTCATCCTCCTCCTCTTCTCCCTTCTCCCTCCCTCCTCCTCATCCTCCTCCTCTTCTCCCTTCTCCATCCCTCCTCCTCATCCTCCTCCTCTTCTCCCTTCTCCCTCCCTCCTCCTCATCCTCCTCCTCTTCTCCCTCCCTCCCTCCTCATCATCGTTCTCCTTCTCCCCATTATTTTCTTCCTCCAACTCCACCTGTCCAGTCCCTAGCTGAGTGTCCCACAAGCCATACTCTCAAGCACGAGAGTAGCAAGCAGCATAGCGTGATAGCGACAAATATTCCGAGGGGCCAAGTTCAGTTATGCCTACTGTCACCTGGAGACCATTTGTATTAACTATGCTCTAATTGATGTAACTTTCGAATTGGACTAACAAGTACATAATATATCAATACAAAGTAATACGAATTCAAAGTTACACCAAAAATATTACATGCCCCTTTGTCTTTGATAATATGCGTGTGCACGTATAGTTTGTCCAAGCAAAGAAGACACTCTGGCAAGATGGGAAAATGACTCCAGCTCGGTCAATATTGATTCAAAAATTGTAAATTTGGTTTCAAATTGTGGATCAGAATGTTTCCCACAAAATTAGACCAAATTTATAATTTTTGAACCAATATTGAGCGAGCTAAAGTAGTTTTTACATCATGCCAGAATGTCTTCTTTGCTTAGACTCACTATAACTCTCATTAGCGCTGACTTCCTAAGCCAAAAATTAGGCCCACACTCCACGAGGGTTAAACTAGCCCCGAGGAACATGTCTTTACCTGCCACAGTCGAATAGGCTGATTTATAGATGTCCCACAAACATTTCCGCTACTACATAAGTTTGTTTTGATGGTTCCATTTCGAGGATTTATGTAAAAAGTTGTGCGTTTCGTGGAAATATGATTTATGATCAAGGTTCATACGATACAAGTAGGATTCTTGATGCATTACGTTCTTCCAGGCACAAATCATGCTTATATCATAATTATGAATTGGATAAGAAAAGTACAAACCCTGAACTACAGAGACTGTAGATAATGTGTACATCAAATTATGAATTGAATTCAATGAATTATCATATTGTATCTATCTTGAAAATATACAAGCTAATAAAAAATTATTAAGACATAGGAATGACTGAAAAAGTTGAGTTTTCACTAGAAACAGGAGAAAACAATCATCTTTAATTTGGTATTGGCTTTCCTTATGCATAAAAAACAAAATATAAATGAACTAAAATAAAATAAATGAATGAGTGCTGGGAACTCATCGCAATCAGTTATACAAAAAGTCAGAATGAACAATGTACTACAAAAAAATTTTTTTCTCAAGAGTTTTCCATATTTTTCCATGATGTAAGTAACGTTGTGAAATTTTATTCGATTCAAAATTTGACCAGATTTTTCTTGCTCAGATATTATGTCCCTGAAAATTTACCATCATCAAATTATCTCAATTCTTAACGGTAATCTATATTCTATCAATAATAATAGAGAAGTGCCCTCAGCTTTCTCTCTGAGGAACAAACCATTATCAATAGAAGGCTTGTAATGACAAGTCAGAGGTATGATAAATAACTCATAACAGAATAATACCTATACCATAACAGTACTCACCAGACGACAATGACATCAATGATGACATCAATACGTCCGTTCATCAATCGGAGCAATAATGTGATGGCAATTATAGTCTGGCCAAGCAAAGAAGAGCCTCTGGCAAGATGGGAAAATGACTCCAGCTTGGTCAATATTTGTTCAAGAATTATAAATGTGGTCTCAATAGTAGATCGAATTGTTTCCTACAATTTGAGACCATATTAATAATTTTTGAAACAATATTGACCCAGCTGGAGTCATTTTCCCATCTTGCCAGAGGCTCTGATCAGACTATACAAATCAACGATATAATTAATTAGCGGTAGTTGAATGTATAGTGCGTGGGCCTATTCACACACACACTTGGGGGCAACTAACTACACCCTAATTAATGTAAATTCCAACTTTGCGTAGCATGTATGAAATGGGGAATACAATTTATTCCAAGTTGGAAATTACATAAAGTGGAGTATAGAGATCCTTGTTGCACTACCCTGCAACTGACCTGAAGAGGGCTTACCATACCACCAATCACATCAATTTATTGCAAACATACTAGAGCCTACGCACCTATGTAATGTATGATTTTGACACATTATTAATAATGGATTTAATTGTCACTGTAGCTAGAATTTGAATTTGAATTATTGTAGGCCTAATAGGTCTCGTCTTATTCAGGTATACCATAATTTTATATTTAAATTGAAAATAGATATCTGTATACAATATTCAAATAATATAAAATTCTTATGATCATGTTGTTATACAAACTACTTCGAGGGAGTCACTATATTGATTTCATTCATCATAGAATTTAATACAAATTTAAAAAAGAGCTATTTTCTGGTTTTGCTGCGATCAGTTTGCTAATATTCTCTGTTATCAGCAAAAAGAATTCCTTTTCTATACTCAAATAAATTATCAATACATGTTCTGTTGGGTGAGATATAGAAATCACTTTTCAAATTATCATTACAAAAATGGTGATCAGATTACGATGAATAACTGTTTGTTATGATGAGAGAAATTCGTTGTATTGTTTGATAAAACGAAAAATCTCAATTTTTCTGTAAGCAATTGTGCTTAGCCTATTAATTCAAAGTTGAAATTGAATGGAATAAGCATCGCTATCTACATGAACCTTTGAGATGAAAAAGTATTGAATTGAGATGGTTTTAGAGGTAGCACAACAATAATAGAATAAGGAATCAGTAATAATTATAAAGAGGAAGGAATGGGGAAATAAGGCTTCTAGAATGTCTCTTATTCCACTCATCACTCGACTACACCAAGACGTTTTTGTTCCAGTAGGACTTCTTCAGTCAAAAATAATTATGAAAGATATGCAATGTAAAATATTTGCAAAGTAGAGCAAAAGAACGGCCACGGAGGTCTACCACACTGTCAATCCCATGGAATTGTAACATACTTTATTACAGCATAATGATATAGGGGCAGAAATATTTCATTAATTTTAAAAACAGCCGGCTTGTGAAGACGACCAGTATGTTGATTTACACTGCCAACTCGAGTTGAAAATTTAAAGCACGTGGATTGAAGAAACAGCCTCAAACTTGAAAGATGCTGGAGAAAAACAACATTCATTCTAAATGTCATACGGCCAGGTCTGTAATTATTATCGAGATTGCATTTCCGACAACAATTTCAAACGGACCTATTTTCTCTGGAGGTGTATGATTAGAAACTGCACTATGCAATTAATTGCACGTCTTCTTGTCTATTTGAATTTGCAAAATTACACACGGCTTGAATTGAATTCACCCCTGAAGTATAGTTTGTTCAAGCAAAGAAGACATTCTGGCAAGAGTGGAAAATAACTCCAGCTTGGTAAATATTGGTTCAAAAATTATGAATTTGGTCTCAACATGTAGGATACATTTTGATCTACAATTTAAGACCAAATTTGTAGTTTTTGAACCAATATTGACCGAGCTGGAGTTGTTTTTCCATCTTGCCAGAGTGTCTTCTTCGCTTGGACAAACTACAGAGAAAAGTTGCGTAGATTGGAACTGCAGGAGCTCTTTGTGATTGAGGATCGCCCCTTCTGCAAGAGCAATTCGGATTTCGGACCAAGCAAGCTATTAGGTTATCCGTCCGGTAATGAGTTGTAATGAGAAGTTGAAACAACTGAACTTGAAAGGTAGCAATGAACGCAAACAATTACTCTGTCAATTGGAGATGCTCGACCAAATTGCACTGGTGCTAAATTCTTTCTGGTTCGAGGAAAACGGATCTCGTTTAAACGAGTTTTAGAATCTGAAACGGAATGGTTTTTTTCTATTAACAAGAAAGTTTGTTGTGTATACTTCTCAATTACATCATTATGAACTAGAAGCTAGTGGAGGTGAAGTAATTCAATACAATAGAATCATTGATTAAAATTGAAAATTTGATTTTAGAGTTCGATATGTTCTAGAATTCTCAATAGAATAGAATAGGCTATTCTGAAATTCGATCCGAGCGCCTTGAAAAACGTCCAACACTCGCATAAACGTGAGATCTGTTTGAAGGAGTTTTTTTTTATAAAAAAAGGAAAATAAGATTGAATATAATAATGATTAAATCGTTCCAAGCTAAAAGCTGCTAGAGGAAATTTGAAGTTTAAAATTTGAAAAATTTTAGTTGTATGCTGCAAAAAACATTTGAATGATGGAACTGATACTTCATCCTTTCCCAAGCTCGATCTTGCTCTTTTGAAAAAGTAGTTACAGTTCTCATATTTAGTTCTCATAATTGTTATTGATTAATTTTGCTGCCTACCATCTATATTTTCATTATTTGTGATGTTTTTCAAGGGAATTATAAATAGATAACCAATCATGAAATATTACTATAGAATACGGTCCTCAAAAAATCAATAAAGAAATAAGTAATCAAATAAGAAAGTCAAAGATATTTTATATTTTTTAATTATAGCTTTTTAGAATAATTGAATTTGTAATCTGCTATCATCCATCATGAAAATTGAGTAGTGCACTCTACTTGACCTAGTAACTACTGACATCTTGTGGTAGAAATCAGTACTCAAGCACTGTAAACCAATCGTGGGAAAGCATGGGCGGAGCTTGGAGGTGTATCTTGAGGCGTGGCCATAATCAGTATCTTATACTTGACCCAGTCACTGCTACCATCTAGCGCCAGAAGTCAGTACTTACAGCAATACGTACTGTGAACCAATCAGGGGAAAGCATAGGCGGAGCTTGGAGGTGTGTCTACAGGCGTGGCCATAATCAGTGTCTTGTTAGTGAATGTTCCGTCGATCTCATTATTAATACTAGTCTGTCCAAGCAAAGAAGACCCTCTGGCAAGATGAGAAAATGACTCCAGCTCGCTCAATATTGGTTCAAAAATTATTGATTTGATCTTAATCGTAGGGAACATTATGATCTACAATTTGAGACCAAATCAGTATTTTTTGATCCAATATTGACCAAGCTGGAGTCATTTTCTCATCTTTCCAGAGGGGTTCTTTGCTTGGACAGACTATACTTCTACTCGCATTCGGCCTTCATATTGTTTGTTTATTGATATTTTTGTTCAATGTTTCATTCTTCTCACTTTGAGCCAACTTTATACACTGTACAGTATTTGTTTTATTTATCATACAATTCATACTGTCTTGTAAAGGCACAACCATAAGGTGATTTTCTGATGATACTTCCACCATTCATAAGGTTACAACTGAAGCTCTCGCCTGTATTTCTAAACCCGGAGAAATTAAATTATCTATGAAAATAATAATAATGAATTTTCAATACGCTAGATATTTAGATATCTACTAACAAAAAATGTATCATAAATTCAAAAGACATTAGAGTATTTTATTGATTCATAAATCCTCATTCTGAAAAATAAAATTAATATTAATTCTGATAGATTACTATCCTCGTGGTTAGTAAACCTCATGAATATTCTTGCAAGATCAGATTCATTACTTGAGCTTGAAAGTTTTCCATATATGAATAGAATTAATTTTCTTAATGTTCTCCTGCTGATTTGAGTTATAAAAATCTGCATAAAAGCTTACTTCAAAATCCAGAATAATTACAAAACAATTCAAGCTTTATGATTAAAATGTATGAACAAACGATGATTCACTCAAGAATAGTAATGAAGATAAGTGGAATCCGATTGAATTTAATGACACAATTATTATTCAACCTGTCGTAGTTAGCAAATCTTTGAAGCATTCGGGTCCGCTATTCAATTCTGTAGTACTTGTAAGTTCAACGACTTCCCATTCTGTCAGCAATAATTTGGTAAACATTTGTAGTCTCTTGAAACTGCTGGTCATCCAGTGACCATCGACGATGAATATGAATTCATCCGGAGAGTGATTAGGATTCATGAGAATGACGAGTGATTTTGAACGTGTTTTGTAGCCTATGAAAGGCAGCCACCATTCCTCGCTATGATGTCTTATTAAATCAGCTTTTCAAGTGCTTTGAGTTAGTTCAGCTGAATGTTTCGCGCCATATCGGCTTAAATATGTTTCTTCGCGTCATATCAGCTTAGGTTCATCCTGTAGATGATAAGTGATTATTCCTTGTTTCCGCACTGAGTTTGAGGTCGAAAGTTTGTTTATTTCTCATTAAGAAACTAAAGAAAATATTATAAATCTACAAAATATGTCATTATTTTCGTAAGTATTATTTTAGAGGTTGAACATCTATCTATAAATGAAGTCTGATATGTCAGCAACTATGAAGGTATAAGAGAGAGAATAACGGCTTCTAGAATTCAAAACTTAATAAAAATTATTTTTATGTGGAAATAAACTTTACTTACATAGTAGTGTAACTAGTTTTGACCTGTTGTGGTGGTTATCTTCAGACTGAACAGTGACGTACACTGTTCAGTCTGAAGATGACCACCAAAACACGTCGAAACTGGTTACACTACTATGTAAGTAAAGTTTATTTCCACATAAAAGTTATTTTTATCAAGTTTTAAATTTAAAAGTTGAAAAAAGAATGGATGCACAACACCAAACTCACGCCGAAAGGACTTCAAGAATGTTTGAGTTTTAAAAATGATAAATAATATTTTAACACAAGCAATGAACATAAAACAGATACTCATGTAAAAAAGGAGATGAAAAACTATCAACGAGGCTCTTAATTATGTAGGCTATCATTATTATTTAAACTCCCCATATTTGGAGATTTTTCATGAAAATTTTTATTGTGACTTCTTGTAGCCAGCTCCCTTTAGGGTAAACTCTAGTTCTCTTTATACGAGAAACTCTCCACAATTCACAATGAATCTCAATTGGATAATGTGCTGAATTCTTGCGTAAATTAAAAGAGATATACTTATTGGAATCGAGACCAAACCTTGATGAGACAAAAAAAATCATAAGTACGACTTATTACAAAAGGTTTTAGGAGCCCAATTTTTTCCAACTGAAGACACTATATCAGGGGCGATGAAGTAGCCTAAACATAGGTACTAACAATTTTCTTATTATTTTCCCAATTATTTATTGTTAATTTTATGATTCTCATGCCCTCATGGTCGCTCTGTTCCTTTTTTTGTTCAATGTATTCTGGATAGGAATGATCAAGACACAGTGATATAATTTACTCAAATACAGAGAGAATAGAATATATTCCATTCTCGTTGCTCAAATACACTTTAAATTTTGGTAATTTATACACTAAAACAAAAATTGTGCCGTTCAATGAATTTTGGATCTTTGAAATTATCAACACACAGTGATATACACTTTTGAAAACTTGGTAATATTATACACTAAAGAAACGTGATTTTATTTAACATATTATTCTATTAATTTAATAAAAGATATTTTATGTAACAAAATACACTGAAATCGATCAAACCGCATGTCTACAAACCAGTGTCCCCTCTGTCAAGACGTAAGCAACCAATCAAAGAGTTTTTGGGAAGCTGGCCAGTACTCTATAGCAGCTTGACGATTCTGGGAAGAAAGGAGTTACGGTGAGGGGGGGATTTCAGGAGGGGTGGACCACCGACCTGAATATATTACGAGTTTGAAGAGAGGAACCCCGGCGGAAGTCTAATTTGCAATTCTGCCGAGATTCGGCCCACCAATGCACAAAAATCATTTATGCAAATGACGTTATTATATCATTACATGAGACCGTCCTTCCATGGCAGACAAAATAAACCGTTGTTATTGGAGTAAATGACGAGAAACGTCTTGACCACAATAATAGTCCCATAGTTTGTTTACAACCGGAAAGTTTTCGACAATTTTTTTATGGTTATTTTTCAAATAGCTGATTTATGTGGTTGAGAAACGATTTTGGAATCTCATCGAGAGAGTAAGAAAGTTTTTATTCTTTATTATATTTTAATTCTACTCAACTAACCATTATTCATATCTATTTTATTCCTTCAGGGTAGTTAATAGTTCAGAACTGAGGAGTGAAATAACCAAAATGTAATTTTAATTTACAATAACCTTATTAACATTATTTAACTTGAGCATTTTAAATACGGAGAGAGTGTGATGGATGCTTACAGAAGAATGGTTGCTCATGAAATGTAATAATAAAGACTGATTCATTCCTTTTATAAATCAGAAAGATTCTTGAAAGTTGAGAATTTGATCCGTCGTACTGATCTCCCTCTCTCTCTGGGGTTGAGTGGTAGAGAGGACTAAGAGTCCTAACTACGCCCTTAATAAAGGCAATTTATCTATCTATCTCTCACTCCTCATCGCCTCCTATGTTGTTTGACTAATTTTGATTTGTCGAAGACAACTATAGTCTGTCCAAGCAAAGAAGACATTCTGGCAAGATGGGAAAATGACTCCAGCTCGGTCAGTATTGGTTCAAAATTTATGAATTTTGTCACAAATTGTAGATCAGAATGTTTTCTACAATTTGAGACAATAATTTTAATGGTTGAACCAATATTGAACAAGCTGGAGTCATTTTTCCATCATGCCTGAATGTCAAGTGTCGCTTGGACAGACTATTCCATATAGTTAACTCAATATAACAAATATTTATAACAAATAGGGAATAAATTTTTCGCAAATTTGTTTCTATGGAGAAATTACCTCATAAAGTTTCAATATAATATAACAAACTATAACGAAATATTTTCGCGATTTTCAAAAAAATCAAATTTCCTTTGAATCCTTCTACCCAGGAACTTTTTTAATACTACTGGAATATCAAGGATAAAATTCTACGTCTAGATATGGGGTTTAATCGTGAATTTGAAGATGTTCCAATTTCACACAATCTGGCAACGTAGCTATTTCTCGGGTGGAGGGGGTTTTCGTCAACTTAGAATGCGCCGACTATAGTGTTAACTAACCTTTGGGACGAATAACAATAATATGAAAAAGATTTCTGACAAATTTGTTACTATGGGATAGTTGATCGAACTAAATGAGAATCAAGTTGAGTCTACCAAAACAATCCAACACAATAAATTGTGTGTTAGATTAGATGCACCAATACCAATCGATAGCATAGCTACGTTGCAGGCCTGCACATCGCACCAAGACTCGGCCCAGTAAACAATTCACCGTAATCATTATTCATTTACAGTTGATTGTTGCAGGACATTCAGCTGGATATTGTCTAGCTGGTTAATTGTTTCTGGCCGTTCTGCAAACCCAACGGAAGCCCAACAGTATTGAGCTTCAACCCATTATCCAAGCCATGTCAATGCATCGGTCTAACTGGATACATTAGTGGCAGTCTGTTCAAGCAAAGAAGACATTCCGGCAAGATGGGAAAATGATTCCAGCTCGGTCAATATTGGTTCAAAAAATATAAATTTGGTCTCAAATTCTAGATCAGAATATATCCTACAATTTTAGAGAAAATTTATAATTTTTAAACCTATATTGACCGAGCTGGAGTCATTTTTCTATGTTGCTAGAATGTCTTCTCTGCTTGTACAGACAATATATGATTTTGATACCAGGCAATAACCTAAATAGAGCTAACCTCGCAACGACCAATGTCATTGCTGTATTGCCATTAAATCGTCGTCATCTCTGAAAGCCTTCCCAGAACGTAAATCATTCACAAATGTCTGGATGAATACTATCTATAATGGTTAATGGCTTCATTCCTTGAATATACTGCCTGTATTATCTACAACAATCATTGAAGTATGGGCTAGTTCTTGGAGGTCAGTACTATTTACCATGATTTACTAGATTTTATCAATTTGATATTCATCTCGACTTGAATGGTAGATATCAGTTGTATGCTTGTATCTATAATAGAACTACAGTAGAATATCTCAGACATAGATATACTGATCAGTATATGATTATTATATGATATTTACTCGATAGAACATTAATTTACTTTTCCAAAAAAACCCAGTGAATCTTGGAGGAGATTAAAACAAAAGAGTTATTGATGTATAATATCCCAAAATTGGAAATGAAAATTTAGTCGCAGTACCATTAGAGTTTTAGTAGCCCTGAACAACGTACTGAATATCTTGATAATATTAGTGTATTGATGATTTGATTGTGTTATAAGAAATGTGTTTTCTGAAACTGGAAATTTATAAGAATAGCCTATATAAATAAACGGATATGAGTTGGACAGTTGGTTGAATGAAATTAATTTGAAGTGAATTATGCAATCAACGATAATACTGTAGTAGATTGGAAAATTTTTCTACCCTTTACTGCAGGTCTTATTTTTGTAAACAAAAACTTTTATTTGTGAAAAGAACTTAGTTTGTGTATTCATGTCATAGCCTGAAATTAGAAAAGTTAATAGATTCCTAGCACTTTGAACAGAAAAAGCACAGGTAGTCTAAATAATAGTGATTGAGAGTCATGTTTGAAAAGTTAAAAGTTAATGATGAGTGTATTTCAATTATTTCCATAGCTAGTACAGTATCATAATGATGTAGAATGCAATCCCAAATAATGAATTCTCTCAACCTGTATGATAATTGAATCATTCTAATTGGTTTTTGAAGAACTTGTTGACAATATAATTATTACAACAATAACCGCATACTTTGTAAAGGAGAATTGGTATTGAACATCAGTGTTGATAACATTATAATTGGGAAGCAGTCACTGGCGGCTCGTGCCCACGAAACAAGTGAAGTGCCCGTATCTTTTACTATACAGCACTTCACCTGTTTCGTGGACACGAGCCGCCAGTGGTAGAAGTAGCATTCATCTGTCACTTTTTATTATCCGGATTCGAATGTTGACAATGAAATTCCGTTCCTACCTAGGAGATGTAATCAACTATGAAGAGACAAACTTTTTTCGTTAATGATGTTGGAAAAAATGTGTAATCATAGTGTCAAGTATGGACGATCTGCTATAGTCTGTTCAAGCGAAGAAGACATTCTGGAAGATGAGAAAATGACTCCAGCTCGGTCAATAGTAATTCAAAAATTATGAATTTGGTCTCACATTGTTGGGAACATTCTGATCTACAATTTGAGATCAAATTGATGATTGAGAAACCAATATTGACCGAGCTAGAGCCATTCTTCAATCTTGCCAGAATGTCTTCTTTGTTTGGACAGACTATATTATGAGGTGCCTTGCCCACCAGCACAACATAATTGATCAGTGAAGAAATAAATTATAATCACACTGAATTTTTGTGCTGTTATCAACTTGTCAACAGCTTCCAGTGTATCTCGTTATTAAAATACAGTTATGACTCGCTGTAGCTAAGTATTAAAGTACAGGATATGAACACATGTATGACTTCCGCCGGAAGCTAGAGGCTGCTAATCTTTATCCAGTAAAGCCAGCTTCTAGAAAGATTTTTTATTGTCATAAACTGTAATCTGGCAACACTAGCGGGGAGCAAACCTGCTATTATCCGTTTCAGATGAGAGTACGTGGCAAAATCGCCTCGATACTGTTTGCACGCTAATAAAATTCTCCATGTAAAACAATAACCAAAATGGCTGCAGTATAATTTACAGCGAACTGGTTTGAACGGTCTATTGGAAATCAATAGAAACTAATAGTATAAGTAGTTATATAATAAGGTAGTAGTTATAGTAATGATAAGCTTTGTAATAGCTTATGTGGTCATGTTATGTATAATTGTGGATAGACATATAACCTACATCTTAAACCTTCATGATCGACATTCATCATCACTCATTCATCCTTTGCTTAAAATACTTGGAAACCAAGTCGCAATTGTAAAGTAAGAATAAAAGAAAAGAATAATTCGAAATTATAGTAATGATGATGATACTTTCAGTAATGATGATGGCAATGAACCCTATACTGTATTTTATTTTCGAAATAGAGTTTAATAAATAATAAAACCACTGAACTGTCACCAGTGTTTAAGAAATGGAGAAATGTTGATTTTCAACACACTCTATGTTCGTTCAATTTCAGCATTATCAACTACATATTGTTTTTGGTGATATTGTTTTAAAAAATTTATAGGGATGTTGCAGGGCAACCAAATCATTGTTGTATTGGCCTTTACGCCAAATTATTGTTGCCTTGGCCTTGTACGAGTAGATTAAGTTCATCATAATTCATTTCTCCAGAATTATGTTTCTATTTCCTACTTTTTGTTGCTGTCCCAGAGAATAAAATCTAATCATTTTCTTTATTCATATACAATTCTCTTGTTCTATATTCTTTTATTATAGTCGTTTACGAATAGAGTTCCATTTTGTTATTCATTCATCACAAATAGGCCAAGGCATGAGCGGAGTTTACCGTTAACTTTTGTGGGGCTGGTCTGAGAGTCTTGGGGGGCCAGATGAGGAATTTGGGGTAGTAAAAAGTGTATTACTCCATGAAAATTAAACTTTAAAACTCAGGGCTATTCAAAATAATTGATAAATTAAATGAAAATCAAATACCCTTTTAAAAAACTTTAGAATTATTATTCCACAATCCATTATGATTTTAAAGTTTTTGTAAAAGGGTATTATTCCATTTTTGAGTGGAGTGGACCAGGCCCCCCGAGAAACCCCTTAACTCCGACCATACAAATACGAGATTCTAGGAAAGTAGTGTAATGTTATGTATTGAAGACGATTCGCGAGAAAGCTCCAATATTCTGGAAAGAAAGCCGTGGTTAGTGAGAGACAAGGCCGATTGAACAGAGTTGAGGAATAGAAGTGAACATATGAGATGGTGTTTTGTAAGTACAATGATTGGGTGAGAGGAGTGGAGGGGAGGGGAGAAGCATGGAAAAAGAGCAAGATTCAATTCTGCTCTGAGATAGTGTTAGAGACCCACCATAACTCTTGTTGATAAGTAGCAGGTATTGTCTGCCAGGTTATCTTCTTTCCTTCTTCTTCCTCTTCCTCTTCTTCTTCTTCTTCTTCTTCTTCTTCTTCTTCCTTCTTCTTCTTCTTCTTGGAACAAGGCCCTTCACTCTTTCCTCTTCTTACAAGGAATTAAAGGCATTCCCATTCCCTTTCCTCCTTAGAAAGAGCATGAAACTTTGATTCTTGATTCAATTAATTTTGTTGCCTTGATTTACGACACGTGTAAGTGGAGTATACGGTTGTAATGTGCAATGTGAAATCACGTTAGATTGCAAGGAACAATTCATTAAGTTTCATCAAGTGTTCTCTGTGACAAATGACTTGGTGCGGAAACTGGATGCATTTTACAACACATTTTTCAGAAACGAGTGAACAAACTATCTTTGGTAGTTTTACGAATTTATGCTTTGTGAACTGATCTCAATCACATCCAAAAATTAATCATGAATGATATAAAAGACTATGCAAACCTGTATAAGATATGCATAATGGAAGAAATCATTATTTAGATTTTATAGACCTTATTAATTGAACTTCAAATATGAAAGGTCAAGAACTTTCTAATTTATCACTCACTTGCCTACTTTTATCAAAGTTTCATCTCATATGCCAAATTCTCCCTCGAAAACCATGGTTCCTTGATAAACTATACAGTAAGTTATACAAGCCTTCGATATACTATTCATACTGCTGTCGATATGCTACAATAATAAATAAATCGATCTTGAATCGATATGTTATAGCCTACTACGGTAGAAAGGCTACTGTGTAGGCTACTGTAAAAATGGTAGGAAGGCCTAATAATTCGATTGGTTCGAACCTCATGTCCAAACTGATCATGGCTCAGAAAGTTACAAAGAGCTAAACCAATGTGTCAATTAATCGTAATCCATTGGTAATCGCCATGTACAACCTGATCACTGTTTTCGAAACGAGTTCATCCCTGGCAAATAAATCATCTCTTGCTGTCGTCGACCAAACTCTCTATTAGGCCTATTACCGGCCGCTCTCGCATTGCAATAGGATTATGTTTATGAATTTAGCAAAGAGATTCAGCGCTCATATGCCTGACAAGGGAGTAAAGACTATAAAATTGATGAATGTTATCAGAATTTCGGTAAGCCTCGTGATTGATGTGGTTATTCGTTTCAGATTTAAAAAAGGTCCGCTTCATCAGCTCCTGATGACATTCAGCCCACAAAGCAATCAATAACCGATCATTAGTTCGTATTTAATGAGATACTCAGTCGTTGCTTTGATGATTAAAAATCAATTTTTGGATCTAATGTGGTATTTAATGAGTTTCCACTCATTTCCACCCAATGGAATAATAAATTTCGTGAGCAAATTCAATAATAAATTTTAAAAGGAAAGACGATATTTTAAAAATATTATCATTATCAATAATATGTATAACTATCACAATATCACCTTCACAAAACTACTCAACAATCTCCAATAATATTAGATCGAATCTGGAATTTACACTATGACGTCTCAGTTGGATAGTATGAGTGTTATCAGTAATACTTGGTGTGAATCCCCGGAAATACCCGCAATTTTCAATTACCCGCAAAAATCCCCGCAAGGCTCGAAAATCCCCGAAAATCAGGGAAAATACCCGCTTTTGGCAACACTGAATTCAGTGAAGTCCACGCACAATGAGAATAGAATTCTATAGTATACACAGTAGGTCATATAGTAATCGAATAAGTAGCATGGATTATAACTAGTTTTACCAGAATGGGTTAGAATAGGGCTGATGGCCTGATGCTCTGGAACTATTCTATGAGTTAGAAATACTATTCACAATTTTGAGTACTTTATCATGATACCGTAGCCAAATTGTATGAGAAGAGCTTCACATTTCTTTTTGAAATAGAAGCAATAGATCCCTCAAGATGAAATCCATCCATTATCGTTGATTGTCTAATTGTCTGAATGGAATCGAAATCCGCGTGATGACTACAGTGAGTATCAAAGTGAGTATATTCAATACTCAAATTTGAGGATCATGAAATAGTGTGTTGAATAAATGGAAGTGTATTGTGCAGATGAGTTCATAAAAACAATCTATTCTAATATTTATTCTAGCAGTGATTGAGTAGTTTGAAGCTGTTATGGTTCCGATGAATATGAAAAGACACGGTATTTAGAATTTCTTAAAGCCTAGGGCTGTACGAGTTCACATACTGTAATAATTTTCCTTGATAATGTCAATTAATAAAACTTTGAACAACCCCTTATTTTTAGT
The DNA here is from genome assembly GCA_017141385.1 of Sogatella furcifera. Classification (NCBI taxonomy): domain Eukaryota; kingdom Metazoa; phylum Arthropoda; class Insecta; order Hemiptera; family Delphacidae; genus Sogatella; species Sogatella furcifera. The sequence goes on along the minus strand of CM029547.1, from coordinate 5,750,388 downwards.
CAGTGGAGAGAAATCCAAGAAGTGTATAGCCTAATCTATTCAAAGACTATTAGGTACTATTTTTAAGTGTATAATCTAAATTGCGTGAATCATTATCGTTAGTATAATTGTGTATTTTATGGCCGTTTAGATTTTTTTTGTTTTTTTTTTTCAGGTAGAGAAGGAAAACAAGAGACTAATATGGAAGTTTGAGTTGAATAGTAGATGAAGGAAATCAAATGAATGTATGGTTTGAATTGGGCACTAGATTGGAAAAAACCAAATTATTTTGCAAAACTCGTTGATTCTCTGTCATTAGTGGAGGAAAGGCGGAGGATTTCATGGTTAGATAGATGGAATAAATGGATTCAACATAATAGGCTACCGTATTTAGAGTGCTGTATTTATTGGTGCTTTTATGAGAAACTGATATCAAGTTAATCGATACGCACTACCCGATATTCACAGAAAACGAACCTATTTTTTATATCTCCATCTGAGTCCTATAATGGCCAATTACTGGTCTGGAAAAATAACACTGTATAGCGGGTATAGTCTGTCCAAGCAAAGAAGACATTCTGACAAGATGTACAAATGATTCCAGCTCGGTCAATATTGGTTCAAAAATTATTAATTTGATCCCAAATTGTAGATTGAAATTTCTTCTACAATTTAAGATCAAATGTATAGTTTTTGAAGCGATATTGACCGAGCTGGAGTCATTTTCTCATCTTGCCAGAATCTCTTCTTTATTGGAAAGACTTTAGCCTATCAGAAGCCGTACGAGACAAAAGAGCCAACGGCCAAATTATGTTCAAAGCCGAAATGTGAGGCGATTTGTGACCGTTTAAGAATAGTAATAAGCCTTATCTAATCTTAAACAAGACGCCGCATCTCTAATAACGCAGAAGAGATGCTGTTGTTACCCAATTTAGACAAAATGGCGTCCTCACAGTGTGTAGCGGTCCATCTTCTTTCCAGGCTTTAAAAAATAATCAGGCAATAAATCTGTCAAAATAATTCTCATTGAAAATTCGAGAGCCTTTATTGTTTACAAGATCGTATAAGTGGAACGGTTGGATGAAAAACGATTTTTGGTCGACAAATATCACACACAGAACACAGGTTTCCGGCAGGATGAACTGTCCCCTAATGATGTGTATAATAAGGTGGAGAATGGAAAAAATGTTTATATCAATTCAAAGATTTGCTGATTTCAAAAAACCGGAAAATATTCGTTTCACGTATGTCATCACTGTGTCTTTTATCTTAGTTTCTTCATCAACTTCATTATACAACCTGTTTTTATAGGCATTCTATTTTTCTGTTGATATTGAATCATGACCTACATCAGGGTTAAGTTTAGGATTATTGTGGATAATTTATTACTAAGACCTCTCAGTGGAAGATGAAATACTTCTTATAGACCAAGAACTTCAAATTTTCCTTTTATATTATGTTATTAATTTTCTTTGTATCTTGGATTTGACTAATCAAACTAAATGAGAAAACAAATAGAATATGTACCTGAAAAAACCAACTGGAAGAAGGTGATTTTTTATATAAGGATTCAGTAATCCAGTGATCCAGGCTACTATATGATCCAGTAGAAAATTTTAGATTTTTTCTGCTTAATGTTTGAAAAAAATGTCCTGAAATGGAAAATAAAGCTGAAACTGTCATCTTAAGCGGCTTGATTGCATACGCATAGGATATTTTTTACTATTATATATTTTTCTCGTGTTGTATTCTTTGTACAAATTCAAAATTATTATTATCTTGATCAGGAAATGATACCAGTGGTACTGAGAATAAATAGTGTTCAAATAAGTCAGTTTATCTGAGATAGTGTCCATTCTAATTGAAATAATCGGTTTTTTATGACATTGATGTTTTTGAAGTAACATCTAGTTCTAAATGTGTGGGAGCCAGTAGTTTTTAAACAGGTTCCATATACTGTTTAAATGCTTTTTCGATGAAAATCAACATTCCTAGTCAACTGTAAAGTGTTTGATATCTCAATCCAAATGAAATCAAGCTGACAGCCACGGTATCACAATATTGTATTACCCGAGATTTCATGCTTGAAATAGTTTACATTTTCTAACAAGTATCGTATAACAAACACAGCTCGAAGCCTATGTTTAGTTTATTTCAGTTTTGGGTTCACATTTTAATGGGAAGCTTTATAAAAACGAACCATTCTGAAGGAATATAGAGTTTAAATATTTGAGTTTTCCCTCACAGCTCCAGTTTAAAATTCCGTATTTCAATCATATTAAAATGAAACATATTATTAATAGAGTAATGTATTCAAATAAAATAACTCAAATGATGGGAAAAAACTAAACAAATAGTGAGTATTTCAAGTAATGGTACTCAATTCAATATAATATTCACACCTATCTGAAAAAAAGAGTTGCATCATCTCCTCTTGAATTCAGATGTATTATAAGAATAGTATTGTGATTATCGGACAAGTTCTTTTTCTCTCCTTGAATTACCACTCATTTGTTTGTTTTTCAAGGACATCCTTCTTTCAAACTCCTTGAAGTGGAATAATCTCCACAACCTTATGAGCTGCTCGCCGTTGTCCGCTGTCCGGCAAAAACTCTTTCCTTTTCCATCCTGCACTCTAATCAAACAGAGAGTGAAAGTCCGTCTAAAGTTCTTGCATCCTTGTTTTCTCTCATTACTCAACAATAAATTGCATTGCTAACAAAGGAAATGAGGAGAGGAAATGGAAACGCAACATGTGGTATTTCTTTTTTGCATTACTAATCCTCAAAGAGAATAATATTGAAGCATTACATTGTACATCTGATACTGTATCAAATTTATCCAACTATATTTTGTGGATTTGATAACAAAGAAACTTATATTCGAGTACTATTACTCTGACGCTCTATACAGGGTGTTTCAGGAGGAATGTGCAATACTTCTCAGGCTGATTCCTTACATCAAGTAGACAAAAAATTTCCATGGGACCAACCCCCAAAAACGCTTCGAAATAAATAAAAATTCGACCAAACGTAGCACAAGTATTGTACTAAATTTGTATTTAGTAGCGATTTTGCGATTTTTGATCGCTATTTCTGAGATTTGGGTAAGATTTACACAATCGCTGCCATTCAATTTTTTCTTTAGAATCCGACTCTCTTGAACTTCTATTAATAAAAAATACAAATTTATGATTCCTTATACAGTTATAACCCTTATTGTTGAAAAAATGGCGTTTTTTAAGCATATTTTTTTCAATGATCTCTATAACCGTTGAAGTTACAGACTTCAGACTGGTTTCACTAAATTCCTCAGCTAATTTTACATAGAATTGATTATTTTAGAACCTCAGTAAAGCCTCTAAAAATTAGAAAAATAAATATTTTTTGAAAATCTCAATTTTCCGTCATTGTTATCTCGGTAACAAAGCGTTTTTGGGGGTTGGTCTCATGGAACTTTTTTGTCTACTTGGTGTAAGGAATCAGCCTGAGAAGTATTGCACATTCCTCCTGAAACACCCTGTATTTTGTTGTATATGGCCCGCCAAAAGTTGCGTCTATGATGTCGATCCAGTTGGCATGGCTACTATGCTCCTCAACTCGATCAGACTCAACTCTATTAATTTAGCTTCCTAATATCATTTGAATACAACATATTTAAATGGAAAATAATACAGGGTATCCGAAAAGATCAGCTTTCAAGTTGAAGATCGAGATGAAAATCAAGAAAATTCAGCTCATTGCTGATCCATGAAGCTAATACAATATTGATGCAATCATTCAGAAAGAGAAATTCAAATTTCAACAATAAAAATTTTATGAAAACCCTTAGTATGAATATACAAATTCAATCATTATATTTTTTGAGTAAAACTGTGTATCATAAACAACACACTTTTAAACTGTATGTATAAATAAATTTGAAGAAACCCCGTTTTAGGAGAAACCCGGGTTTACTCTCCTTTGTAAACTATTACAACTATTTATAATCGTGAATGGTTATGAATATGATTGAATTAAGAATATGCCTTATTCCAATACTTCTCAAATCTGAAAAATAGAGAGTGGCTTTTACTGGTGTTGGAACCTAGATCCTCTCTCACTCAATTGAACAAGCACACCTGTCACCAAGTATTTCATCATTGGCATCAGTAGTAGGTTATTACGTTTAATTTCAGTGTTCAAGCGTGGCAGAACAATAAAAGGGTGCAATCTGCAATTAACAAAGAATAGAGCAGTCTATTATTAATGTGGGGAAGCTCTGAGAAATAGTACACTATTTTGACAGGCTGTTACATCTTTATTAACACTGCAGACAAGGAATAGTCCAAGCAAAGAAGACATTCGGACAAGATGGATAAATGACTCGTGCTCGGTAAATATTGGTTTAAAAATTATACGTTTGAGCTCGAATTGTGGAGAAAAATGTTTCCTACAACTTGAGATCAAATTTTAATTTTTGTACCAATATTGACCAAGCTGGAGTTATTTTCACTTCTTACCAGAATTTCTTCTCTGCTTGGACAGACTGGAGCTTTGAATTATATGTCCAGTCGAAGGATAATTTCACACGCACTGGGCTTAGTTCGGTGAGATACACTGTCGGCAGATCGACAAAATATTACAGTCGATACTGTAATTTCCTTTTCCCATCTTAACTAACAGTAGTAGCACAGGATGATAAGAAACTGAGAAAAGACTATCTACTAGTTCGACTATGGTAGGTAGTCTGTCCAAGCAATGAAGACATTCTGGCAAGATGGGGAGATGACTCCAACTCGGTCAATATTAGTTAAAAAATGACAAATTTGATTTCAAATTTTAGATCAGAATGTTTCCTACAACTTGAGACCAAATTTGTAATTTTTGAACCAATAGTGACCAAGCTGGAGAAATTTTCTCATCTTGCCGAAATGTCTTCTTTGCTTGGACAGACTATATCTACTAGTTCTCGCCTTTGGTAGCTAGTAGGCTATTTCCACATCTCTCAATATCTGAAATCAAGTTGTCTTCTCTCCAATAAGTGGTTCGTCTTCACTTCTTTTAGGTTAAAAATTTTCGTTTTTCATGTATGATAATTATATTGCGTTGATTCCCTTTCCCTTTCAAAGGATACTGTTGGTAAACACCACTCTCGGTTAGAGTGAAGATGTTACATGTTTTATGAGTCTTGCAAAACAGCTTTTTTCATGAATCTTGCAAAACAGCTTGAGCTTGAAGTACTGATATATTACGTGGATGCAACCTATGAGAAGAAATAATTTTCTTCAGGTACATCTATTCGCCTATCTTCTACTATAACATCTACTATTATAGAACAAAGATGAACTTAGTCTGTTACTTGCAGATAACCTATGAGTTGAAAAATCGTGTTTATGTGATCATTCTCTACTTCTGACTTCGCCTTACAAACTACAACTCCATTTTATTAAAAAATCAATCGCTTTCAACTTTATTATGCTTACACATTCTATCAACTGTATTCACACTGTAGTGAGCAGGGCTCGAAAATATCAACCTATTTGAAATAAACAATCTTTTAATTTCAAACTTGAAATCATTTATCAATTAATTTTTTCAAGAATGATTATAGCGCTACATAAGAAGTCTAATATTCGGTTAACTAAGGCACAGAGAAGTCTTCAAGTCTTCAATGCTACAATCAACTGATATTATCATACTCCATTAAAATACAAGTACAACTTGCACCCACAATTTTAAAACATTTTAAATAAGGCTACCTAGAAACGTATAATTAAACTTTTTGGCGGCAATTCGCTCATAACAACTCCTCACCAATCGCTGGGAAACCGGAAATAGAACCGATGTCACCTGTGGTTAGGGAGGGGGGTAAGAGGGGGGCTATGGAGCGAATGGTGTGACATGAAATTAATGGTGAAAGTTCATTCCTGAATTTATCGCGCAAGTTTTCTGTCTCCACAAATATTTTTCCTCGGCGACAAACAAGAGAAACGTCCAGTTAAAAGAGCAAGAGAGACAGAAAGAAAGAGTGGGAGTGAGAGACAGTAGAGGAACGAACTTTAGAGGGGAAAATAGGCTTAGTGGACTTTTTCTTGCACGCGTTATTTCACCGATGTTTCGGCTGCTTGCCTGCCACCCGTTTGTTTTCATTTAAAGACTGTTTTGAGGACCTAACTAGGCCGGCCTCTGCAACCCCGGAAACGCCTGCAAAGTACTGTAATAAAGCGTCCAACTTATTTTTTCATACTCCAACCAGTCTGTTACTTTAATTTTGAGCTCGCGGGACTAGTCGTATGACACCAAGTTTGGACTTACAGCTTAATTTTCATTTAGTTCACATGAAATTGACTAACTAAGGAAAGGAATGATTCATTGGAGGATAGAACATTTTTCACAATCTTAAAATCGATGAAGTTTCAAATTTTGAATTCAAGAAACCGCAGTAGGCTGAGTAGGTTAAGACGGTCAAGTTAATAAAAAATCTGAATATTGTATCCCTACTGATAGAGAAAACTTCTCTGAATCACTGGCGGTTCGTGCCCACAAAACAGGTTGAAGTGCTGTACAGTAAAAGATACGGGCACTTCACCTGTTACGTGCAGGCTAGCCGCCAGTGTCTGAATAGAATACGTTTTTCGGCCTCCAAAGATACTTTCCTAAGATTCATCTAGAATCTAGCTCATTAGCAATTGCTTTATTGAACAGATTTTCATTTAACTCAACTAATCCAGTGTATTAATCTCTGAATGTATTCAAAATTTTATAAATTGTCTACGAAAGAGACTACTACTACTGTTTATATTGGATAAACTCTCCAAGCTAAAAATACATAGCCTATTTTTGGATTTATTTTTTCAAAAGAAATTAATATCCATTCATATTAAGAAGAAAAACAAAAATTGTTACAATGATTTTATAGCCCAACATTTTAATTATAAAACCAAAAAGAAAAAGTGTGATTCTTCAAATTTCATTTAAGTAATTTTAATTTAGGCTCTACTTGGAAATGTCCACTTCAAACGAGACATGATATTGTTATTTCGACTGTTTATACAACAATCTCATTTGATTTTTTTTCAAAATTCACTACTATTCATGTGCAACATTACTTTCTTCCTCACCCAACATGGTACACACCAGAAGACCACACCCAAGTAACAATCCTATTGGCTGTTCATCAAGAAGACTTCATTTTGTAGAACGAGCCAATCATACGACAGCTCATGAAATGGCGGCTGCTTGCTTCTCAACATAGTAATGCCTACAGTGACTATAGCTTATCTTATATAGTCACTGTAGTAATGGCTACTCAGTTTACAAACTAGAGACAGACTTTCGAACATGAAAATACGGTACAATTGAAGTTATATTCAATAATGAACACAATTGAGTTGAATAGTTACTGGAACTAGAAGCATGATAATAAAATGACAATAATTATTTACTATTGAAATGATTTTTTACCAACAATTAAAATTAACTCGCACCTCAACAATTTGGTTTCATGGGAAATTGACGTTGAAAGCTCGCAAGTCATGAGATATAAACTTTTTCTGAGGGCACTACCTCAGAAGTAAAGTAAAATAGAAGTAATGAAAAGTAATACATACTTTTTTCTGATTAGGTATAACTACTATTAGATATCGTCTATTCAATTAATATTAAGGTCAATTATTTATTACGTGAAATAATGTATTCAAACTTAAAATGATGATCATCATAATAAATTATCTCCATTTATCTCAACAGCGATCACACAATTGGAGCATTTTATGACGTTATACGGAACACAATCATAAACAACTCCACCATCATCACCAATCTTCATAATGATGTCCTAATAATGGGAATTATGTCGGTTTGTTATCTGTATGCCTTGGATGATCAAGAATTATTGAGACAGATTTACAGTATGACGTGACAATGGAGATAGAGTTTTAGGTTGTATATTAAGAGGGTGGCTAATAACTTGATTTATTCCTGATTTCTGTGTCGTATATTTTTGAATCTGGTGAAGAAGGTGACTTCTGAAAGAATTTCAACCCTTGATTCCTGCAATCGATCAGTTTTATGAGTATTAATAGGCGTAGGCCGTGATAAAGTTGAGTTGCAACTCATTTTCACCTGGTAGAACCTCTAATTTTGTCGCCATAATTTAGTCGACCGATTTGTTAAAAGTGGTGGCGATAAGCTACTGAGCAGAGATAATTCCAGGTGGAAAATTGAGCTGTGCTAGAAACGAGCAGCGCATCAAGGGCTCCGGTCATTTTGACCGGGTTATTATCGCCTGAAGATCTCCTGTCAGCTGATAAACTGACTAATTGGGTTTAGGCTGTCCACATTGCGTGCGCCTAAGACCGCCTGCAGAGGCCCTAATTCTTACCAGTGGTGATAAGAAGAACCCAGCTAACTATTATAAGCCTCAACCACCTAACACGTTATGAAAATCGATTAGCACGTTCTAAATATCGATTAACGAGGTTTCAAAGCCCGGATTAATTTACGAATGAGAGCAGTTTTTAATTCATTTTTCTTGTAATCATAAATAATTCTGGGATTTCATAAATATTATTCCTGCGCTTTAATGGGACTCAGTCGATAGGTAGGAAATAAGAAGTGCATGATAATCTAGAAAAAATTGTTTATTAAAATTGTATATGAGCTACTTGAGTTTTTAGTAGAATTTATATTATTAGTAGTACTTGAACCAATTTAATCTAGCAGGCTTAGTGGAGAGAGTACATAAGCTACTTGTATTTTTTGCATTAAAAAAAAAATACAATCCGCAACTTAATATTTGAGAAGAATTAGAGCTTCGAAAATTAAAATTTCCCTAATTTTTAAATTGATTCATACGAATAACACAAAAAACAACTGTTATCAATTTCTATCAATGAAAGAGTTCAGCTACTTTTTCAAACTCAGTCCAGCCTGCTACTCATGACAACATAATGCGTCCCGGCCTGAATGATGCATTCATAATCTGATTGAATTTTCTTTTTCACGATCGGCCAAAGCCCGGTGTAGTCTGTCCAAGCAAAGAAGACATTCTGGCAAGATGGGAAAATGACTCCAGCTCGGTCAAAATGTATTAAAAAATAATAAATTAGGTCTCAAATCGTAGATCGAAATGTTTCCTATGATTTGAGTACAAATTTGAAATTATTTAATGAATTTTGACCGAGCTGGAGTCATTTTTCAATTTTGCCAGAATATCTTCTTTGCTTGGACAGACTGTACCGAACAAGATTAATGTTGGGTGCTTTCGAATGTGAAACGCTACAATTTATTAATCGAAATTAAAGCGGGCTCGTTGTGCGTCAATTATTGAGTGCGCTCATTTGTTTTGGCGAGAGAAGCGGATTTGTTAAATTGGAATTTTGTGAATTGTAGGCGTTATTCAGCAGGACTCATTACGGCCAGATTAACAGTTCTAATGTTGCACCGGTTTCTCTATCAACGACTACTGCACTGTTCACATTTTGAAAATTAAACGATCTATGCATATGCATATGTATCAAGCACCTGTGGAGGCTTTTTAACCTTTAAAGAATGTAGCAAAAGTGAAACGAATTAATATCAATTCCAAATAGCATCTATACGTCAAAGAGATTTTTTATGTTATTCATGAATCATTATCACAGTTACTAAAGATCTCATTAATATTTTGATTCAAGTACAAATATTTGGAATATTATTGGGAGATTAGATGCAAAAATAGGTAGAGCAACTATATAACTTAAACCAACTCTCAAGCAATTTGCAAAGCTATGATTTCAAAATTATCCATTCGCAAATAATGATAATTATTATACTAGTGCAGAAACAGAGAAGGCCTATCCGCTAATCAGAAGCAGTATATGAATGTGTGTGTGAAATTAGTCAATCTATATCTATATAAGCGAAATGGCACTGACTGACTGACTGATTCATTTATTCATCACCAGAACTAAAAATCCACTGAACCGGATGCGTTCAAATTTGGCAGGCATGTTCAGTTGGACGTTTAGACGCGCGCTAGGAACGGATTTTAGAAACTTTTCAGGGATATACGCTAAATATTTGAGTTTTTCTATAGTTTTTCGGCGTTTTCTCAATTTTTTCGAGAACCAATCGGTAGAAAATGTTGATATTTGGTGGGCAGGTTCAGATAAGGTCTAGAAATGTTGTGTTAAAATATTTTTGAAATCCGTTCAAGATTACGCCAGTAATCAGGTTTTCAAAATTGTAGATGTATTGCGGGTTGCATATCTTCCGCCTTGATACGACCAATCCTTAGTGTAAATTCAATGGTTCAGCGAGATTATAGATGGAGTAATTAAGAAAACATTGAATCAAGTTTCAAGCAATGTCTGATATACTCCCCAAGGTTACGCTCAATATTAGCGTTTTACTATTTTTTGGAATTCTTCTTAGATTTTCCGAGAACAACTTGGCAGAAAATGTTGAAATTTGGTAAACAGGTCTAGATTAGGTCAATAAATGCTGTGTTCAATAAATTTCGAACCCCTTCTGAACGGAATTTGCAGGCGAGCGAAGCGAGCCTGTTTGACTCAGCTGACACTGGCAGAGGTTTTGCAGGCGAGCGAAGCGAGCCTGTTTGACTCACTTACACTGCCGATACTGGCGGGGGTCCAGGGGGCGGAGCCCCCTGGCTAGGCGGAGAAGGCGAGCGCAGCGAACCTGCCGGCTAGTAACTAATAAAAAGGCTAAACCAATGTGTCATACCTTTTTCAATAACTCTCATCAGTAAAGTTGAAATAGGATATCTTATCAATAACTAGGTGCTAAATGAATAAAAAACAAGTTTTTATAGTTTTATTCAAACGTCATTCTTGACAGGTAGGTAAGGTTGATTGTTTGGAAACACGTTCTGATTTTTATATCAAATCGAACCGTTCCAACATATTTTATGAATGGAGATTGAAACTGTTTATTGTAATCATCTTCTATTTTATTTTATTTAGTTTTTTTATTATTCATGAAGGAAGAAAACCGATTATTCGGGAAATCCAATTCCCTCTAAATTAATGATATCTAACATTGAGGGAAAAATGGGGGATTTTATAGAAACATATAACAGAGAATTATTTTCAAAAAATTCTGTCTAGAAGCTCAAAACTTCATTTTGTCGACGAATTCAACTGAGCCACTTCAGCCATTGACAGAGAGAATTTTCCATACAATTAACCATGTATGTTTGTCAACCTCTCGATTTCGAAATTGAATACGCTACTTCAAACATTCATTTTCCCCTTTTCGATTGAAAATAATCAGAAATATCAAGCTCCACAATGTCTGACTTCCCCATCAATGTTTGTGCGAGTGGAATGTATTATTTGTTAATATCATCTAATTTTATGATATGTTGGAGTTGGAAAATTAAACAAATACAAAGTGATATGATATTTCAATCACAGTGATTGGAATATTTTGTTGCCGTGAATATTTATTCTTTGGAATATAATTTCCCACTGGCGGCTCGTGCCCACGAAACAGGTGAAGTGCTGTACAGTAAAAGATACGGGCACTTCACCTGTTTCGTGGGTACGAGCCGCCAGTGTAATGTCCAGGATCGCTTAGTTTCTTTTATAGAAAATAATATTATAATCCATGCATAGAGGGAATTTAAAATGGTCATTTTAAACATTAAAAATTTTTTCGTTATTCAGTTTATTCATATACTAGTTACTCTATGGTATGTAAACAAGGTATCAAAAATATACCTACATGTAAAGTCTCCATTCTTTTCATCTAAAAAACTGAATTATTTTCAAACGTTTATTAAAAAGAGGTATATAATATAAGAAGTGGTATATAATATAAGAAGGGGTATATATATATAATATCGGGAAGTTGAATTCCTTGACTTGAATTCAGTAGAAAACATGTTGCAGTAATTCTTTTCATATCTCCAATATTGTTGCTTTACACAAAGAGATCGGTTATTTTGAGAACCGTATTAAATTTTTACCGTAAATAGTTTCCTTCCATGAAAGCATGCACATATTCGTATAGAAACTGGAAAATAGCACGATTTTATATTATAGGTGCTCAATATATTCAACTGAAGCTTACAACTTACAATCAGGTCACCTCATGAAGCTGGAAGGATGTATTCACATATTAATTGTTTGAAAACCCATCATGATCCCCCTATAATCACAATGGAGGTGTGAAATTAAAGTTGGTGTGAAAATTACAGTTTGTAGGTGCTTTACAGCAAACGATTTAAGTTTACTAGTTACCGTACATGGGTAGAAAATTGCTATTGTTGAAGGAATTCGATGCCTGTCATCTTTTCATGTTGGTTGTTTTTTTCAACTGATCATCTCGGAACCTCTTATCAGAGTGGTTATCACTTATATCAACGAGCCACCCAAAAATTTACAAAATAATATTCATGCAAATATCCAACCATCCAACAAAAAACCTTGAGTTTACAAAAACTCAAGTAACTCTTTGCCCACAAAAAAGTGGTGAGTGAGATGTCAATGCCTTCTCTAAGTCCAAGTCAGAAGTAACTTTTTTTAGAAAATAACTTGATTGTATTCAAATCAACTGAAATTTTCAAGGTTTTTGGTAGAATCCATCCAATTTGAATATTTGGAAACTTGAGATTCCTTGCTTGCAATTATTTTAAAATATTTTCTCGGTTGAATCAAACTAGGTACCTAACTAACTGACATGTAGAAGACTTTGAAGAATTCAGTTTCAATTAAGATTTTGAAGGAAACAAACGTTTTCTCTGGCATTTCTTGCCAATTGAATTGGAGGAGAACTTTGATTATTTGCTGCTGTCATGATGTCAAGATTAACAGGGAAAATTCGGAAATTCCAAAGTAAGGACAGCTCTGGAATACAGCGACTCGTTTTGAAAACATTCAAGAGCTTGGTTCTATTCAAATTGAGGCTACAACGATACAATACTCCTAACTGTGTAGAAACCCAACAATGTACAAGAAATAATATAAAAAATATATAATCAATTTTATAGAAGTTCAGCAATATACAAGAAGTTTTATACTTCTTTTCTTCTAGGGCTACTGCATTTTGAAACTTTAAAAAATTATTATAATCAGAGTACCTTTTTAAAAATATTTTTTATTTCACACACAACATGTTTCGGCTAATTTGCCATTTTCAAGTGTAAATATTAGTAAGTTATTATTTATACTTAAAAATGGCAAATTATCCGAAACATGTGTGTGAAAACAAAAATATTTTTAAAAGGGTACTCTGATTATAATTTTTTTTTAAAGAAGTATTATCTTTGAAACGCAATGAAATTGGTATAAACACTTGACACAAACTCGAGTGTCTGTAAAACATCAGGAATCTCTTACTCTCAGCCTTAGGCTGAGGCCGCACTGTCGGTGGGTAGAGCCTGGAGGGTGGAGGGTAGTTGGTAAATCTATAGAACATACACACCATCCACAGTAATACATCGTATGAATGGTATGTGTTCAGCGCCATCTTGAAATTCTTAAATATGGACAACATAACCTCAAAAAACAGAATGACGTCATACCATTCATACGATGTATTACTGTGGATGGTGTGTATTTTCTATAGATTTACCAACAACCCTCCACCCTCCAGGCTCTACCCACCGGCAGTGCGGCCTCAGCCTAATGGTTGAACCCCTGTAATATTGTTAAACGTTTTAGATCTTATTTGAATATTTTATTGACTCTTTTCTATGTTAGAGTGTACTGAGGGTATGGAGTGAAAGTTGAATCAAATTAAATTTTATTAAAATTGAACAACTTATTCCATTCGAATACCGTATTTTTCAAACAAGCATCGTGTTTCTAATCATAAATTAGTGAAGACGAGGATGTTAATTATTTACTTACAGAATTCATGCTCCTAGATCAAGTCTGCTTTCTTGTGTGTAGAATAATCAACATATTGTCTGCAGATGATGAATAATGATCATAAATACTCGAGTGAGAAGAGGCCTATCACCTATACACTTATTTAGAAAAACATTTCTAGTTGGCAGTGTGTGTATTTTCAAACGAAGGTGTTAAGTTGTGAAAGAGCAGCAATTAATTTTCAGCAGTAGCTTTTAACGTGAACAGAATTTATCGTTGTTAGGGCGACTGCGACGTCCGGGAGACTTAAATCAAATCCGCAGCAGGAGCGAAAATGTTTGGAACAAAGCTCAATGAGAATCAAAAGAAGACGATGTAGGCCTAGTCTAGCGAAGAAGAAGTCAGCATCTAATGATCTCTGCTCAAAGGCAGAAGAAGTCACGGGACCGCTATTCGTTATGAGTGAATCCTCTAGTACTCGGTTACGCTTTTCGGGAACAGAAATAATGAATATTCTCAGCTTTAAATCTTTATTTATTAACTTTGAAGAAGTGTTTTCTCTCCTCAGTCCTCACATTCATATCGGTTGCGGCAACCCAATTTATCACTGGCACATATCAGAACTGGCAGTCGGCTAGAGAGCTTGAATAATCGCATTAAACGTCGTCACTACTTCAACTTCTTTTTTTCACTATACTTGAACCCTATCCTGACAACCTTTTTCTTCTACTTTTCAAGTTATATTGTACTTATTTACCATATAAGACCTGATTATCAATAAAATTTATGTATATCCTCCCACTTGTAATGAAAACCGGTAGTTGACATCAATTAATGTGTTTTCGCATGCATTAATTATGCTTCATAAAAAGAACCCTCTCGTGGAACAGAAGCTCCTTTGCTTTCTATATCCAATCATAGAGGATAATGGGAAGATGTGAAGTACAGATTACATTTATAATATACGAGTACAATATTCACTTCAAAAAGAAAATGAACGGAAATATATTTTATAGGTTTGTTATGTTTGTAATAGAGGTAAATACAGTAGTAATGGATAATAAAGGTATCATTAGCTTTATCATTATTTATATTGAAAGTCCACTCAGTGGATCATTAAAAAGTTCTCTGGATGGTATAGTCTGTCCAAGCAAAGAAGACCCTCTGGAAAGATGGGAAATGACTCCAGCGTGGTCAATATTTGCTCAAGAATTATAAATGTGGTCTTAGTAGGAGATCAAATTGTTTCCTACAATTTGAGTTCAAATTCATAATTTTTTAAACAAAATTGTCCGAGCTTGAGTCATTGTCTCATCTTGCCAGAGGGTCTTCTTTGCTTGGACAGACTATACATGGGTGCTTTAATTCCAGACTGACAATATTATTTATACTAATAGAGATGAGAAAAATATTATTATGCGAAAAACCTATTGGCTTCCTGTATGTATTTTGCCGGCCTCGGTGGCGCAGTGGGCTAGGGCGTCACAACCTTCAGTCCGCTAGCACTGCCGCAGGTCTGGGTTCGGATCCCAGTGGCATGGCTTTTTTTCACCTCATCAATCACCTTGGCACTCAAGATCCCACGCACAAGCTAAAATGCTTATGTGGGCATCATCCGCAATAAAAAAACTCACATTCTTATTACTAATGTAACACGATAAATAATAATAATAATTTATACTATTATATATAATCGAATTTATTACATATTCATCTATCTGATCCATTGAATAGATCATATAAAAAATATGCTATTTTCAATGTTTCCTTATTGTCTAGTGATACTATCATACTACATTTATATGAAAAATAATACTATGATAGATCTAATCGAGAAGTTGACATTTCGAGTTCGGTGACAGAACATCTCCATTCTCAGAAAGTAAACTAAAATAACGCCAATTCTGATAATGAATCCAACGCCATTTTGAAGTGGGAAATTGATTAACTTATTATACAGTCTGTCAGGTTAACAAATAATGTGAGAAATAAGTCGATAAATAAAACAAATCAAGATTTTCCAATAGGATATTATCTCGGAGTCGATTCATGACAGTCTTAAAATTTTACTTCATCCACGTTTGACATGTTGAGACTCATATTGAGGAAAATCTCTCTCAAAACTCGGAGTAAAAAGTAACTCATGGATCATCAATATCAGTTTAGCTCGCCTTCAGTTCACTTTATTTCTATCATTTGAGGATTGAAATTTTATTTCCACGTTCATTTTTATCAATCTATGAAAATCGATTTCATGAAATTTACCACTCTCGAAGTTGAAGAAGTAATATTAAATTTAAGAAGTTGTCTAGAAGAAGTCTTATGAAAAGACTATCACATATATTTACCACAATATCAACTTCACAACTACTCAAAGAGTTCAAAATAATCATAGAGAAGAGTCTAACATAGTAAAAAATATAGGATGGAGATAAATAAAGATCTAAGATGGAGATAAAAATATGGGATCTAAATATGGGATGGAGTAGCATCACGGATTAATAGATAGTAAAGTGAATGATTCATAATGAATTGGAAGAAATAATGAACAAATAGATTGATCAAATTTTAAATATTTAATAGTACATACTGTACAGAGACTGGATATTTTTCACCTCTCTGATATATTTCAACAAAAGTATCAATTTGATTACAATCATGAAAATACCACTAGCTATCAGTTTTCTATCATTCCTAATGTAATTGATATAATGATGGAATATAGAAACTTCTAACTCACATAAATCACATCTTCCAATCAATCTTTTATTAAAACATAGGCCTACATATAAATATACATGAATACGTCTTCAACACAATCAATTAAAAGACTATCACATATATCTACCACAATATCAACTTCACAACTACTCAAAGAGTTCAACACAATCACCCTCAACAAAACAATAAAATATACAGAGTGTTTCAGGAGGAATGTGCAATACTTCTCAGGCTGATTCCTTACACCAAGTGGACAGAAAAGCTCCATGGGACCAACCCCCAAAAACGCTTTGTTACCGAGATAACAATGGCGGAAAATTGAGATTTTTCAAAAAATATTCATTTTTCTAATTTTTTAGAGGCTTTAATGAGGTTCTAAAATATTTAATTCCGATATAAAATTAGCTGAGGAATTCAATAAAACCTTTATTAAGATAATTGGAAAAATATGCTGAAAAACGCAATTTTTCAACAATAAGGGTTATAACTGGATAAGGAATCATAAAATTGTATTTTTTATTAATGGAAGTTGAAGAGAGTCGGATTCTAAAGAAAAAATTGAATGGCGGCGATTGTGTAAATCTTACCCAAATCTCAGAAATGGCGATCAAAAATCGCAAAATCGCTACTGAACACAAATTCATCACTTGTCCTATGTTTTGTCAATTTTGCGATTTTTGATCGCCATTTCTGAGATTTGGGTAAGATTTACACAATCGCCGCTATTTAACATTTTCTTAATAATCTGAACCCCTTCAACTTCCATTGAATGAAAAATACAATTTTATGATTTTCCCAATTATCTCAATAACCGTTGAAGTTACAAACTTGGAACTGGTTTTATTGAATTTCTCAGCTAATTTTACATAGGAATTGATCATTTTAGAACCTCACTAAAGCCTCTAAAAAATTAGAAAAATTAATATATTTTGAAAAATTTCAATTTTCCGCCATTGCTATCTCGGTATCAAAGCGTTTTTGGGGAATGGTCCCATGGAACTTTTTGTCTACTTGGTGTGAGGAATCAGCCTGAGAAGTATTGCACATTCCTCCTGAAACACCCTGTATATCTACCACAATATCAACTTCACAACTACTCAAAGAGCTCAACACAATCACCCTCAACAAAACAATAAAATATATGATAGATATATACAAAATAGCCTACGTACAATATACATGATATACAATATACATATTATATTTATAAGTGAAATAATTGAAAAATACCAACATCAGTCCAAATGTCATATATGAGTCAACACTATAAAACTCCTTACTCTTTACTGTAATGTAATTGGATCACAATTTCTCTCAGCTGTCCTGCCCCAAACAAGCGGTGAACTTCTCAGGTTTTCAAGTAACCCGTGGCTTCACAGTATGTTATTTGACGGAAACTACACAGATAATAAATTCTCGAATATATGCAACTATTCCATATTATGAAGGCGAGGAGAGTTGCTCACTACTCGTCTTGTTATCCCACTTGTTAGTGCTCGGCGGTACTCGAAAAATCTCCCACTGAGTAAACAAATTTCAACGTTTCTGCTGTTGTGAAAAGAACTAGCTTATTAGTGTCCTTTATTCAAACAAAAAGATACTATCGCAATGTTTTGTAGAGAATTCTTGGTGTAATTCACTTGCTTGGTGAGGCGATAACTTTCATAGGTGTTAGTGAAGCTAGTTTAAAAGGTCAAATAAAACTAAGCTTACATAGAACACATAAGGGCATAAAATGGCTTATTTGAATGAGAGCATAATTTTCCCGAACAGAGAATTTGAACAAAGAATAGCAAATTATGTTCAGAGAACTTGTTACTTTTTGAAGAACAATAATAAAATATTTAACAGACATAAATTGCAGTTTTTAGTATTGCAAATAATATTGTTTCACCTGTAGTCTTTTGAAAAAAAGGTGTACAGTATTTTGCAACACACTAATCAACTCAATATCGGCTTTAACGTGAGCCTTATAGAATAATAATGTTTTTTTTTTTTGGTTTTTTTTTTGAGGGTGATGCCCACATGGGCTCTTGAGCCTGTGCGTGGGTAATGGGAAGGATGATGATGAGAGATGAATGATGATGATGTTTTATACTGTATTATATATTATAAATGACAATAATGATTCTGTTGTAGTCAAATCCGATGTATGTTACCCTGTTTAGCCAATAAAAAAATAAGCATAATTTGAAATGTTGAGTACATAGAATTCAGTTGAAAGTGATTTGTTTATGGGGGTGAAGCCCACATGCGCTCATAGGCTTGTGCGTGGGTAATGTAAATGGTAAGGTAAATGGATGATAGATGACGACTACTTTTTTTTAAATGTAGTCGGGACCGACGGCTTATCGTCTCCTCCGAAAGACAGGGTGGCCGTATTTATGTGATTTGTAGTGCAATTTTGTAATTTAGTACTGTATTTCGTTTCGCTTGTTAAATATTCTCAAATCAAACAAAAATTGAGGTTTTATGTACTAGTATCAAGATGAAAATTGAGGAAACTTGTAAGAATGAGATGGATGGACCAGTAGATAACATTAATTTAGATTTTTGATTATCAGCACTATCGATACAATTCAGATTCATCCACTACAGACTCAATATCATTGAGAAAAGAGTAATGATAATAATGAATGTTAAATTTTAATCGAATCATCAATATTAATGATGATTGTTCAATACATAAGTTCTAATGAAATAAGTTTGATATTGAAGAATTTTCCAACTTCCAACCATCTATCACAATAACATTCTCTCCTGTCAATGTGTAACCTATACACTCTTCAAAGACATTCCTACTCGCAAGTAGGATAATAATGTGTTAACTACACGGCAGCATTCTTCACGCTAGCTTCACGCTTTGATAGTAATTTGAAGAACGAGCAAAGTTGACAATCGTGAGCAATGCGAAGAGCAATTCAACTTGACAAGATGTCGAATGTGGTCGTTTGTTCCAAAGACCGACTATTATTGAGTGATCTAGTTTTTGTGAAGTACAATAAACACGTGACAATTGCCATCTATGACACGTGCGACAGGGAATAAACGTTGAAGGTATTATAGTCTGTCCAAATAAAGAAGGCATTCCAGCCAGATGAGAAAATAACTCCAGCTTGGTCAATGTTAGCTCAAAAATTATAGATTTGGTTTCAAGTTGTAGATCGGAATGTTTCCTACAATTTGAGACCAAATTTATCATTTTTAAACCAAATTGACCGATCTGGAGTAATTTTCTCATACTGCCAGAATGTCTTCTTTGCTTCGAAAGACTACTTGAGTTTCATCACTGGAGATCAAATTTTTATTGCTCTTCTCTCATTTATTCTCTGTCACTCGTTGTTACGATTTGACAAGCTTCACGCATTTCTTTTAAGAATGTAGGAATCATTTGAGGAGTTTACCTTTCAGCTTTTTCACTCGGGAAGTATTCTGTATGTATATTGTTTACAGAACTGATGAAAATTATTTATTATAGAATATTAGACATTTATTATAGGCTACAAATTCATGTATAATAGTAATGAATTGGTTTTTGTTTGGAGGTATGGCCACAGAGAAGGTAAGGTAAATCATTCTTTAAAAGAAGATTTTCCCTTCTTTTTAAAATGAATTTTCCTAATACTACTTTAATCTGAAAGAAAATTCACCTTCTCTGTGGTATCGATGTAACAGTTTCTAGCTGAAACTATAAGAATAGTTCCTATTTAAAAAAATAATATTCAATGTTTATCGTATCAACGTTTACGTGGATTAAAAGAGATGGTCAGGCTGTGGGGCTCCATCAGTGTCCAGGTCTTGGGTTCAATAAACGTTGAGGCATTCTTCAATATTTATCCATCAACTACAGTAAGAGCCTACATTCACATTTTTTCACACAACTTGTAGTATTTTAATAGTTTTGAATTGATTGTTCCAATATTAATTCTTCAAAAGCCAATATTTTGATATTTTTTACGGTAGGCGGTAGGCCTCTGATCGTTAATCTGATTAATTCGAATTCAGAATTATTCGATGGAAAATAAGACTTTGATTGAAGTTTTTCTACTAAGATTGAAACTTTCATCATTGCGAGAGATTGTATCATATATAATTCACCCGCAGTATCCGCCAGGCGCCAATTCAATAAAAATGTTCTGCAGGATTATCATACTAAAAATTTACATTACTACAATAAACTGTTGTATTATTGTTGTTGAATTTATAGTTGTTTCGAATAAAATCTTGAATTCAAAGTCTAAAATTTTGTTACAAAAGATCATTTATTTGTTTTGTTCCAGGAACACAATTATAAAAAAAGTTTAAGAGGTAGCCACGTTTGAAAACCTTGTTATGCGATTGCCTTGTTCGAATATCTTGAATATGAAAATTGATAAATATGATGGACGAGGCCATGAAATGACATTTTTTCTGTTCAATAATTTCCACTTTGACACTTGACAGTTCACTATTTCATTAAGATAATTACGATCTTTGACTACAACATACACACAGAAGTAGAATTTTTGTTAACAATCATAACAAATCATCGGAAATCTAATAAATATCTGTTGAACAAAGAATGATATAATAAACCTTTTGTTGATTAAATCAGTTATGCGATGGCAATAGAATGATGGAGATGACTTTTCAAGCGGTAGCCTGTAGTCTGTCCAACCAAAGAAGACGTTCTGGCAAGATGGGGAAATGACTCCAGCTCAGTCAATATTGATTCGAAAATTATAAATTTGGTCTTATATTGTAAGGAACATTGTGCTCTACAATTTAAGACTATATTTATAATTCTTGAACCAATGTTGACCGAGCTGGAGTCATTTTCCCATCTTGTCAGAATGTCTTCTTTGTTTGAACAGACTATAGCTTGTTAATCGAAGATCGCATGTATTATACTGGCTTATTTATGATCCACAGCCAGAAGCTAGTTATTTATGGGAGGTCTAACGTATTAGAATTAACTTTGAGTCCATGAATCAACAATTCAATTTTCAGAGTAGAAATCCCATTGATAAAGAGTTTGCATGCCTAATATTTGAGGAGTACCTACACTGAGGTATTTCAACTTAACATGTAATGTACCTGATACTATATACAGTGATAGTACTTAATACATGTTTGAAAAGTGATTGAGTTTTTTCTCACTTTGAATGCATAATGAAGCGTTACATCGATAAAGACTGGTTTTGGCGAATAGTGAGAGGGAAATCTGTCCAAACAAAAAAGATATTCTGACAAGATAGGAAAATGACTCCAGCTCGGTCAATATTGGATCAAAAATTATAAATTTGATATCAAATTGCAGGAAACGTTCTGATCTTCAATTTGAGGTTAAATTTATAATTTTTGTACAAATATTGACGGAGCTGGAGTCATTTTTCCATCTTGCTAGAATGTCTTCTTTGCTTGGACAGACTATATTTAAGCGGCATATCTGGCACTAATGAAGGTCTAAATCATGTATCAGATGACCTGATTTGCAATTCTGTGCAGATCTCTTTATTCAAATGTCTTCTGTAGCTCGGTGATTTAGGGGAGTAGCAAGGTAATAAAGCATTGATATTTTCAAGGAAAATGATATTCCCATTATTTTGATAGTCAGGCTTTGACGATTCCTATGAATAATAATTTAAAAATAATAAAATTCAATTTACTTTGAGCCTAGTTAAATGATAATTATTGTGAATGATTCCAGTTGAATGAGATTTTTATGTTTACTTAACTGATAGTAAGTGAAAATGTATAAATTTTTTCAATTCTATGGCATATTCAATTTCAATTATTTCAATTTTGACGAACTATTTTGATTGCATAAAATTATGATGCATTTACGGATCAATGATTGCTAATAACATGCAGCCTACGCGATAAAGACTAATCACTCAATCAATTTATATTGTTATATTATTATTTTATGTAATATAATAATTTATATTATTATTAGATTTCTTAATTTCGAAACAATTTTTTCTAGATGCAGATGTTTTACTGTTATTTGATAGGCTTATTAGTAACCCATTTTATTTGCATTGAATTATAATACATTTATCACGGAGCAATTTCTAATAATATATGCAGCTCACGAAATGAGAACTAATCACTCAATCAATTTATTCAATATCTTAATTTCTATACAATTTTCTTAGGATGTTTAAAATTGTTATTTGAAAGAATTTACTCATTTTCAACTGCAGTTTTTTGAACGGCTTGTTCAGAACTACAAGAATGCAAGTAGACTTAGCGTGTTCAAATTAATTTGGAAAGCTGAAATTTGATCGATCCTTCATCAAGATCTTTCCAAATTGCATACGTTATTTTCGAGGATCTCTAGTGAGGGGGCACACGGAACATCTTTCAAGAGCCCTAGTTATTCTCAGAAACACTTATGAGCAATTATTTTCAATAGCTATATTTTAATCCATCTGCTGAATGGCGTTTATTTAGAGAAAAGAAAGCAACTCACAGTTATGGTGGATAGGCTACTATACCACTGGCGGCTTATGCCCACGAAATAGGTGAAGTGCTGTACAGTAAAAGATATGGGCACTTCACCTGTTTTTTTAGTTACGAGCCGCCAGTGTACTATACAGAGACTAGGCTTATACTCTGATTACTCAGTGAATACTATACTGAATTTGCCTAATTAGAGAATTAATAATTCTTCGAATCCTTCTTAGAAAGCAATTTTCTAGAAATTAATGCAAGAATAAACACTAGAACATTACACTTCCGCTCGGAATACAAGTTGAAACCGGATTTGTTGGCAGACTGAAACTTGACTGCAAAAGACGAAGAAGCGATCCTGCTCAGAAATTTCTGTTGGAAAACAATTTAATTGAGAGACTTATATCCATCTTCTCCAGTTTTCCAGCATAAGATGAGCAACAGTTGAGAAAGGCACTCAATAAATGAGCAAAATCCACTGCTCTACAATAGTCTGTCCAAGTAAAGAAGACATTCTGGCAAGATGGGAAAATGACTCCAGTTAGATCAATATTGGTTCAAAAGTTATAAATCTGGTCCCAAATTCTAGGAAACATTTTGATCTACAATTTGAGACCAAATTTATAATTTTTCAACTAATATTGACCGAGCTGGAGTCATTTTCCCATCTTGCCAAAATGTTTTCTTTACTTGGATATACTAAACTTACTCTACTTTTTTGTGCATGAGACACCAAAGTACTCGAGTAAGAATTCGACTTCTCTTATTAGCAATGGAGAGCTGAGCGGCGTCTTCTATGAATAGAAGCACTGCTGGCGGCTCGTATTAACGTGAAGTGCCCGTATCTTTCACTGTACAGCACTTCACCTATTTAGTGGGTACAAGCCGCCAGTGGATTGAAGTAGGATAATAATAGGGTAAATCAATTGCGTGTGTTGCCTCTTGAACACTTTCAATTTTGCAATTTTTTCAACTTCAATTAAATAAATAGTTATTATTATTAACTTCAATTATTTTAACGAAGATGGATTGTGGAAGGATAGAGTGGCTGGATTCGTAACGAGAAAACATGTTGAACTCATCATAATCATGTTTAATTATTTATAATAATCATGCTAACCCACTAAAATCATGTTAAACTAACTCATTAGAAATATTAGAATCATGTAAGAATGATCGTTATCATGTTAAACCCTTTTTATGCTTAAAAATAATAATCATAAAGTTTTTATACTATTAATGAGGTTTATACTTTCATGAGGTTTTTATACTATTAGTCGTAATACTCAAACAATGATTGAAATTAATAATTTTTAGTGAATGTTTGAACATAATGTGAAAAATTACTCCAGTTTTATTAATATCAGCAGATGAGTGAAACTATAGAAACTGATTATACAGGCTCTATAAGTGAAACCAATGAATGTTGTTTTTGAGAAATTTTCCAATTAATATTCTGTTGAATAAATATAATTACAATATTCACTTAAACATAATTCTCAAGAATTTTGAAGAATTCTTTTAAACTGAAACACAATACAAGTACACGGATATATCGTTTATTGTATGATATCTATCTCTCAAGAAGGCTAGAGGTTCAATACTTGTGGCAACATCTTCAAATGAAGGCTGATAGTACAATTTCCAGTTAAAGTAGACAACATGTTGTGTTTTCATGTATTTTAATTATTTTTTATTCCCATTGTTCAAGCACAATTCACGAACAGTACAGAATATTTCACTGTACATAGAGAATAATGTTCAGTTACTCAACACGACAACACTTCACAAGTTACTTCACAATATTACTTTGTGAATGTTGAAAATTGTATCATGTTCACGGTTAAACTCGCATACTCGCTGGGTGATTCAATTAAACGTCTACCTACTTCCAAGTCTTGACCTCGAACTTTCTAGAATATTATGAAGAGAAACGGCTCCAACGTATGTTTTATATTCTCCAATAAAATGTATGCTTATTGCTGCTGCTTTCAGTGTAGACGCAACCCCACCTCCCCCCCCCCCTAATACCCTAACTCACCCCTCGCCAAAACAAAGCGTGCGAGCGCTTTCTCTTTTTTCGAGTTGGGCGCGCGAATCCACCCCCAGGATACTCACCCCCCCTCCCAGTACTAAAACCCCATAACTTTGTGCTGCGAACCTAGCAAATTAATAACAACACTTCCCCCCCCTCAACGACTTACACCCACCCAACCATTGTTGAACATTTCAACCAACCCGTCCCGGCATTTTGTAATAATAAAAGTGATAAACTGTTTAATAATAGCCAGAACAAATAACGAGCCACCCCTACTCATACCGAACTCCTTACATAGGTATGAGTCTGTCCAAGCAAAGAAGACATTCTGGCAAGATGGGAGAATGACTCCAGCTCGGTCAATATTGTTTCAAACATCATAAATTCAGTCTCAAATTGTGGGAAACATTCTGATCTATATTGTGAGACCAAATTTATAATTTTTGAACCAATATTGACCGACCTGGAGTCATTTCCCCATCTTGCCAGAATCTCTTCTTTGCTTGAACATAGTAGTATAGTAGGAGACACGTCAATTTATTCATGATGGTGTTTCAAAGCTTACTTTACTCTACTTTGAAGCAGGCGACGTGCAAAGAATCTGCAAAACTCGGATTGATATAACCTGCTCATGAATATAAACCATGCAAGAGTCATCGAGAATTATTAGTACGCCAGGTATTTGCATAAGAAACTTATGACTTCTATCCTTTTGCATTGGCGCGCCATAATATACTTTTCAACTATAAGTTTACTGAGTTTCTTGGAGAGGAATCAAGTCATAGAGTGAATAAATGCATAAGTGAATATTGTATGATAATTGGATATTTTGAACTTCTAAAATCCAAATTAATTTGCTATAATAAATAGAATACAAGAAAAATAATTGTGAAAACTATACTTGTGAGGAAAGTGTACTTTTAATTGACTTGTAACTTTGCGAGAGATAAGTAATTATTTTACTAATTTGTTTATCAGGATCAAAGTTGAATGGGGAATTTCCCCAACTATACTAGTTCATTCCATTTTCCAATCATAGAAAACTATTTTCTATTAATTATTTATTTATTAATTTATTTATTATTTTTATAATTTATTATTAATTATAATTATTAATTTATTTATCTATTAATTCATTTTCCATCCTAGAAAAATTGCATTCTTCATGTCTCCCATAACATTAAATTTTAGAGTTATAGACAACATATTTTCATTCCATTCATTAACATAAACATAAAATCAAGCATTTATACAGAGATGTTTAGTAAATATCTGTATATTGAAAGTGAAATTTCATTTATTTAAAACTGCAGTGGAGTCAAATTTTGTTGAAGACTATTTTCTGCCATTTATATAGATTTAGACAGCAATAGAAGCACGAATGATAACTTTTATTAATAAAATGACAATATCGCTCATTTCAATACGAAACGTAACATTATTGAATACTATTTAATATAAAAGTACTTCATGTTTCCTTAATCTTAGGGCTACTTTTATCACTGTTTTTTATTTTAAATAATTATCAAGTACCCTTTTTTAATTATTTTTTCAGAAAAACGTCTACTTATTATAGAATTAATTTGTTTACTTGTTCATTTGCATTTGGAAATGACTATAATTAGTTGAAACATGTCATACATTGAAAAAATAATTAAAAAAGGGTACTTGATAATTATTTAAAACATAAGAGTACTTCATTTATCATCAACACCGAATTGATCATGAAATCAATTCAAGTTTGAAGATATCATAAAATTCTCAGAAATTTAATATTGCAAAATATTTTTTGGGAGAAAATGTTCGTTAGATACGTATTTCCTAATTCAGGACATTATCTCGTCACAAATTAAAAAGATAATTCAAATTTTCAGAGCCAGCAAACTTATCGCTTCTGACCCTAAAAACCTCATTTAGCATGTTTTAATCCCCATTAAAATGTGCCCGCCTAGTAAACAAGGTGATAAATTCCTTTCTACTCTACGCCAAAGTTGTCATTATACTCAGATTATTGCCAATCTCATCTCATCAGGCAAGTTGGCTCGTTCACTTTTATAGCACTGCACTGTGAGAACAAGATAAAACACACTGAATCCCCCAAACAACCTGTCTTTGTCTTTGAAGACATTCTGGCAAGATGTAAAAATTACTCCAACTCGGTGAATATTGGCTCAAAAATCACAATTTTGGTCCAAATTTGTAGATCACAATACTTCCCACAATTTGAGACCGAATTTATCACTTTTGAACCAATATTGACCGAGCTGGAGTCATTTTCCCATCTTGCCAGAATTCCTTCTCTGCTTGGACAGACTATGGGAGGCGGAAGAAAGCACTATTACAATAATATAGCTATGTATTCTAATATACAGTTATAATACTACTGAGTCTATTGCTATATTTATAGTCTATAGCCGACAGACGCCTGAATAATCAAATCTTGTATGATGAATTTACTAGTAAAGCTGAAGAATTCTGCTACTAATTTGGAAATAGATCGGGTGGATTATTTCCAGTTTTATTTTGGAGTTAGAGGCTCTAATTTAGAGTTGGGGGTCAATTAACAGTGTAGTGGAATAATAGGATGAGTCTTTGGGAAATAAATGAGCTTTTAGAAATCGGATATTAAAAAAATTCTCTGAGTTCTGAATTCTCAACAAAAAGGTTTCAAGAGTTCTATGTAGTAAGGACTAGGTTTTGATTTTCCTTATAGTATATCATAATGCAAGGGATAAGTAATCGAATAAGAAAGAATCAAGTACTGTGGAACTATAAAATCGTGAGAAATAATAAGACACAGATATTGTCAATACCACTTATTTTTATTATATTATTTACAATAGTACCATGGTTTTAGGGCTATACCTGCCTCATCCTCAGCTAGATTGGTGCTTGGGTAGGCTACAATTAAGGAACTCCAACCTATAGGACAGGTATAGCCCTGAAACCATGGTACTATTGTAAACAATATAATAAAAATTAGTGGTAGTGACAATATCTGTGTCTTATTATTTCTCATTATGGAAAAATACCACAATATCTCATCAAATACAATTAATTATTTATAAAATTGTGTTCAATAGTAGTATTCCATAATAGTAGTATCATAAATCGTTGGAATCAATTTTTAATTATTTATTTTTTTCTCAAATTTTCATTTCTTACTTGAATTATCATTTTTTTACTTAAATTTTAACTTTTTACTTATTGTAGGCCTAATTGTTCAGAAAAGTATGATAAATTATTTTGAAGGATTTATTTTTTATAAGGTGGCATACATAACATAATGTAATCTTATTTAAAAAATCATCAAATACATGATTGATTATTGGTGATTTCATTATAATATAATTAATAAATTAAATACATTATTAATTTATCATGAGTGAGATGAAAAGCTGATAAATAAGAGATTCACTACTATTGTTAATTAGCACATTTTCCCCCAAAGGCCAAAAACCACTTGGTTAATGTATTCCAGATTAGTAGTGAATTGTTTGCTTTTTCGGATTTCTACTATCATATAATTGCAGGTTTGACGTCTAGTGGGATCGGACTCCCCCAGATTCTGTATTTTGTATTCCAGATTCTTAAAACCCAAATACTCAGAAAGAGAGAATAGACCTACAGTATTGGAGATAGACCAATGATAACAATAGCCTATATAAAACCAATTCTTTAGAGAACATCCAGGATGGCCTAGATTTCCAATACCATATTACAATAGAACTAAACTAGTAGATGGTGTAGAGCTTAGCAACATAAATTTCCATTCGCTGTTCTTCCCTGATGTGAAACTTTCCTCGGCGCATAAAAGTATTCAAGCTCCTACATTTCTTGCATCTTTGTTCAGCATCACTCCTCTGACTTGAGAGCATTAGGGATGGCTTGATCTGCGATATCCAACTTTATGACGCCTTCATCATCATCTTATCCTTTGGTATGTTTGGAAAATGTTCCACGGCCTTCTTTAGTCTATGTTATGAGGCACTTACATCAGGAATATTTCTCCAGCCTGCTCTCGTCGATGAACAACTGGTGCACAACGGATTACTTTTATCTATTCTTCTATCCATCCAGTAGTATACTGTACCAGCATATTCCTCTTTCAAAATCAGAACTTAATATTGATCATACATGATCGAGTTCAGAAAATAGTAATAGTGATAATATAAGGTATTTAAAGAATTTGTATAGTATGAATTTAAGAATGTTCATTACATATTTATTACATAGAATGTGGAATAATTAAATTGAATGAAATAGTACACGACTAAACTGATTCATTGATTAAAATCTAATCTAAAACCTGAATGGGAAGTATTAGGATTCAATATCTTTCTTTAGTGAAGATCTTTATTCTTTATTCATACAACTACTTTAATTGGGAGGAAAAAATAGGCATAGCCTGTGCTATTCCTTTCCCAAAAATTTTATAATAAAGTCAATATTCTCCAAAATGAGGTTATATGATATAATAGCACTGAGTAAACACTTAATTTTCAATCCAGGAATAACACTGAAATTTTGAATTTGGAATGTTGATGGCCGGAATTAAATAAATATCATGCACCAAAGAAAACAATATTGAAAATTAGAAAAATATTGCACAAATTTGAAAGATTTCAAGCCAAAAAATCACTAAACTACTAAGATGTGTCACTAACGAATGAATGAGCTGTAGTAATCAAACATAATGGAATAAAAAAACAAAAAAATAAAGAATATAATATTATTTGAGTTATTAAGAGAACACTAACAATGGAGAATTACTAGATAAACTGAATGAGAATTGAAATTTACAAATTAAAACAATATATGAGTTGGCTGATGGGAATATTGATGGATTGCGTGATGATAGAATGATTATTTGCAAAGATGATTGATTGATTTCAATAAGATACCCTCAACATCACCATAATTCACAGAATTAGAAAACTTATTCACTCTATTTATGTAATTCACAGAATTAGAAAACCCATTTACTGTATTTATGTAATTGAAAAAACAAAGGAATTGAAAGTTGGAATAGACAGAGTCGAGTCGATGACACAGCATACATACTTGAATTCCAAATTATTTTTTGAAAAGCTATGTTCAAATATTTGAAATGTGTCTTTCACAAATACAGAATGTAGTCTATAATTTGCATGTAAAAATATGTAGCCTATGATTTGTACGTAGAGTCATTGAGAGAGAGAAGATTTGTACAGTACGTAACAAATATGTATGATTTGTATGTAACAAAAATGTATGATTCGTATAGGTATAACAAATATGTATAATTTTTATGTAACAAATGTGTATGATTTGTTTCAAATATTATATCATACAAGCATACTTTGTCAAAAGGAGTTGACTCTAATCTGTGAATAATAACGGTATATGCTAATATGTGAGCGTTTGTCCTTTCTATATGGGAACTCTGTACATTTTACACCACACGGACAGATTTCCATCACATTATGATGTGGACCCTGAGCCAACATAATCTAGTACTGGCGATTCAAAAGCACGAAACCCGACAAAAAGCTTTCGGACTTCAAGCCATCACAGATACAGTTCGCGCAAGCTGAGAAGACACGCCGTTGTCATACATTTTACATTGCAATGGCGTGTCTTCTCAGCTTGCGTGAGTTAAGCTGCCTGGCATCGTCAGTTCCACAATTTGTTCTTTTTTCGATTCCATTAAACTGTTCAAATATTTACAGTGGCGATTCAATCTAGATTATCCTATTTCTACGGAGATGATGAGGAAAGCCGTGCAGATTGACAATAATTGCATCTTTGCAAATCTGTCTCGTGTAGACCGTGTAGTCGTGTTGTTGTTTACATCGAGAATTCAAATCACAAAAATTAACCAAATATTAAGAGCTCGATGAAGTTGAATTTACACTGGTAACTCGTAACTGATAATAAAAGTGATAATTATTGATGGACATACCGACGAATACAGTTTTATCAAGTTATTCTAAGAGAAGCTCTACCATTCTGTAGGCCTACTGAAATGCGACAAAGAATGTTGAAAGAAGCAGTGGAAAATGCATGAAAATAAGGGACTATGAAATAATTCATGAGAATGATTTGAAGAGTTGAATTGAAATACAGAATTAAGTTATGAGTTCGTATTCGAAGTATGAATAGTTAGGATGAAGAATATGTGAACAATGTTATAATTAATAGTATTGTTATAGCCCAGGCAAATTAGACTTCTAGCACCTAAAAAATGATGGATGGCTGGAAATGATCTTATAAACCACTGTGGGCATCCCAAATAAGTTTAATAAGAGTCTGCATCGCTTCAAAGTGGCGGAAAATACAGGGTGCCTAAAAAACCACGGAAAATTAGTTCATTTTCTAGTTCTTTGCAGCTCACATCAAAACCAAGCGCTGGACAGAAAAGATTTTTAGTTCATTTCTAGCCATCCATCATTTTTATTTAGGTGCTAGGCCTTTTTTTGTCTAATTTGCCTGGGCTATTATTATTATGAGAGTGGGTAAAAATGCAAAATTAAATCATTCTAGTTTTTCGTAATATTAGTACTAACATTTATTTGGAAAATTATTATAGTGATTGAAGAGAATTTGAAAAGTACAGTAATTCGATAAGTTTGGGAAAATCGGAGTTCAAATTTGAGAGATTGACTGTGAAATGACATCATCTCGATTGATCTATCTAAAATTATTAAAGCCCTAATAAAACATTTTCATTTTTTCAAAAAAGATCAAGTAGTATATTATTCTCAATAGCCATGAATACATTCACATTATTGGTTCGTTTTAAATGTTGTGCCGATTTTTTTCTAAAAACTGAATCCAAACTAATGTCTTCATACTGTAGACTAGGACAATCTCTTAAAAAGCCAACTCAGAAATAATTGAAAGCGACAGACTAAATGAAAAGACTATCATTAAGAAAAGGTAAATAAAATGGAGAAGAGTGGATGCAAGGTAACTGAATTATAGAATGAAGAAATATGACAGCTTCTTCACGCAAGTTGAGAAGACACGTCAATGCAATACACTTTATATTGCAGCTGCGTGTCTTCTCAGTTTGTGCGAACCATAAAACATTTCAAAACTGGTTAAGGTCTTGACCACGGATCGTGGCATCCCAATATGAAATAAATAATAAACTGAATACAATACTAAAAAGCGGCACTATTAGTCACAGAGGATTAAGCATACAGGATTGAAGAAAAACCGGCTTCTTCTAAACAATCATCTTTTTGAGAGATAATTCAGGAATATTATTGCTGAACTAATATGCTTCAGAATTTTGTCTGGTGTTTTTCACGGGCTTTAGATCATGCTACTATGAAAATCCTGTAGAAAGCCAAATTCACCTATTAATATTTTGAAGATATATTCTTAAAGAATTCGTGACCAAGAAAGTAGAGAAAGTATTCTACTCATCGATTTTTTAAGAAAAGAGTACCTACTTTAATCTGTTCTATCACATTGTTATTAAATTCGAGTATAATATCTCCACATTCCATCGATATTGCATGAAATAATTCAATGCTCAGTAAGAATTTGATTACAATTTGATTTTGATTTGCTGAATTTGATTTTTCGTATAATGTAGTAAACTTTAATAATACCAACTACTACTTTACGTCTTATTCTACCTCATTATCGCATCTACCAAATACAAAGATGTCTGAATTATAGAGAGTTATCATTCTACAGTATTCTACACATTAGAGGCCAGACGGCATTTTTCACAAATTACTACTGACTTTTGCGACAAAACCAGAATGAAGCCCCATTTTACTTAAAAAATTAAAATCCTTGATCATTAGAAGGTCAAATCAACTTGTTATTTTTCTTCATTTTATTCCCATTTTTGTAATAATTACATACTGTGCGTTATTTAGTTAGATTTTATTGTACTACACCAAGTTATTCATCAAGAATTCCTGTTAAAAAATGTAATTGACTGCGAACTCTATATAATTTAATGAAATCGAAAATCAATTTATTCACAAAAAAATTAAAATTAAATTTCATCTTACAACCAAATTTGATATTTGAGGAACCCCCACAAGACTATACGTCTGTATGTAGGGGGGGGGCAAATTAAGAATTAATTTTGTTTTCAAGTAAAATTGAAGTTCACATTCGAATAAGTGGATGAGATTTGATATCCGTTCCATTTATTAACAAACTATTACACTTGTTCGTCTCAGTTTCGTCTACGACTTCTTTCTGTGATCACATTGACTTCTCAAAGCTCTGTTGACAGACAGCGGCTCGTTAGTTGGGAATTGTACGCAGTATTCAAATAAGATTCCTCAGCAGAGAAACGGGGAATGACCGTTTGAAAAAAGACGATGATATAAGTGGTACAGGAGACGACGGTTGTGTGAGGATGCAGGTGAAGATCAAGATTAAGAGGAAGGAGAAGAGTACAAGAAAGAGTAAAAAAAGGAGAAAGGAGGGAAGATACAACCCGGCGGCCGAAAACCGGAAAATTCCCGTAGGTAAAGTTAAGTTATAGACTGGCCTCGAGCGGGGTTCAGTGTTGATGGATGGGGGGAGGAGGAGGGAGGAGGAGGAGGAGGAGGAGGGGGAAGGATGAGAGATGCCAGTAATAGAAAAGGAACATAAAAAGGTTGTTTGATGATGAAGGAGGATAGTGGATGTGGTAAGTTGTAGCGATCCAGACAAAGGGAATATTCGACTTTCGCTTCGTGGAGAACCATCTTTCTTCGGAGACTCCAGGTATAGTCTGTCCAAGCAAAAAAGGCATGTTGGGAAGCTGGGCAAATGACTCCAGCTCGGATAATATTAGTTTAAAAATTGTAAAATTGGTCTCAAATTGTAGATTCGAATGTTTTCTACAATTTTGAATCAAATTTATAATATTTGAACCAATATTGAACCAACTGGAGTCATTCCCCCAACCTACCAAAATGTATTCTTTGCTTGGACAGACTACAGCGTCCGAACACAGCCTCTCACGAGATCCAAGACAAAAAAGAAGAGATTGTAGTTCGCGTGGCCGCGTGTGCCCGAGCATCGCCGAAGATACACGAAGTCAACCGAAGTTGTCCGGGTAAGCGTGGCCGACAGCATTCCGATTTCCGAAGACACGAAGCGAGGCGTTTGGTTTGTTGGTTGATGACCTTGCCTTGCTTGACTTTGCTCAGGTTTCTTGGTCTTTCTGCTTCAGCTTCGATAAATTCGAAGCATCGATCGATCGATTGCTAGACAGACAAGCGTAAAAAACCGGCAATCGTTTTTACGCACGCGTATCGCTCTCTCATCCGTTCCGATCCTATCTGGCAACCGCAAACAGACATTAGAAGCTTCTTCAGACCTGACCACTTTGAGCAAATAAAATGTTTGTTGGTTGCAGTTGAGCTGGACTCTGGAAATAACCAATGATCTTTGATGGAGCACATATTTTGCGAAGAAAGAATTTGAATACGATACGTGAATTTGGAATTGGATATTATAATGATGAAAATAGTAGATAATAATTATGTGAAATACAGTACCGGTACTGGAGTTGAACGCATGAAAATGGTCCAATGGAAACTAGAACAGCATAATCCCTCCTCATCACCACCGCACCAATAAACTTTTTCATTTCGTCAGGTGGATTATGAAAATATGAATTATTCTTATTTATAATAAGAAATCGACAGCCTCAGCCCTCAAGTCTCACTGGACTATTTCCATGCGCTCAACTCGAATAAATCTTTACTAAATTCACGATAAAATGGCTCAATGGCTCAAAATATTGCAAAATAACTTCTCTTCCTCCTGTCTAAGTGGCCAATAAAATCTACATCTGATATCTAATTTATATGTTCTGATCGTTGATCCAATGTAGTGCAATCTATGGAACATAAGTTTATACAAATTTCAAAGTGTAGAATTATTTGATTCATACAAACTATACAATATCAGGGATGATAAAGGATGAATCTAATACATTTTAAATATATCAAAAAATAAAATTTATTCAATTCATTCAGGCTAATCATTGACAACATTTAAATCTCCGTGGATCATTACAAGAAATACCACAATTTCCTATCGAGGATAAATATTGAGGTTATTTTGCCGGTGGAACATCCTTTTAGGACTCCCCACCAAATATGGCATACGCTAATAATAATAATAATCATTGACAGTTTGTTAAGATTGATCAATATGAGAAGTTCTCGGGCTTCAGGATCAGGAGCTCTCAATAGAATAATTTTTTTTACATTTTTTTTCTGGAGAGTTCTCCTTGGATTGGACATAGTTTTTATTTCATCTCCCTTTTTTAAGAAATACTCATAAACCAGAATGGACAGTAATCACGCTACAGCTCAACCACATACATTAATACATCACTAGATTTATACCAAGGTTTATAGAATAGTAGTATAACTATTACTATAGTAAAGTATTCTACTATTACTATTAAAATAGTATTACTACTATTCTATACACCTCGGATTTATACATTTGATAAAACAATTTTCTTGGATTCAGCACGCACTGTCAAAGTTTAAAATCACAAATTTTGTAAGGTAAGAATGAACATAAGAATGACTTCCTTATTTTCCTGGCATACTGGCGAAGTTTGGACAATAAATTCAATATTACTACGATAATCCACCAATATAAATATAGTTCATCAATACCCTCAATAGTTTTTCTCCAGTTCATTAAGTTTCAGTTGAAAGTCTCAGTTTTTTCGAAAATAAAATATTGGATTAAAACACAAAAAATTAAATCCAAGACAGTTGATTACTACACTGACTCTTATATAGTCACTGTATTGATTACTATTCTCAATGAGTTTTTCAAAGACAGTTGATTACTATTCTAAAATAATGTGTTTAGAAAACGGTTTATATTTCAAAGCTATTACTATTTAAAAGGCCTCCCTCAACCATCATATTACTTATTCAACTAATGGAGCACCTCATTGATGAAGCTGTACCTACCGTTTAATAAACTTCCGGAAATACTTGAATGAAATAACAGTATGCACCAATTTGGCTGACCAACACAGCACAGCACAGCAGCGCGGGTCACTCAATTAATTCGGAAAATTAGCCGGCGTGTTTGCAGAGAAGCCGTTTGACCGCCACACCGTGCCTTCTGAACTGGAAAACTGTTTCGTTTTGCTGCAAAACTAACACAATTTTAGTCTGTCCAAGCGAAGTAGACATTTTGGCAAGATGGGGAAATGACCCCACCTCGATCAATAGTGGTTCAAAAATTTTTAATTTGGTCCCCAATTACAGAAAACATTTTGTTTCTTGATTTAAGACCAAATTCATAATTTTGAACCAATATTTACCGAGCTAGAATAATTTTCCCATCTTGCCACAATGTCTTCTATGCTTGAACAGACTATAGTTAGTTTGTTTTGTCGTCTTTTGATTACATGCCGTTGATTACACGGGAAACTGTTATAATAAAAGGTAAAATCATTAAAGAGGTTACATTTAATGGAGTGCAACTATTTGATCTAGAAACGCTTGCCGGAAAATTAATTTTCCACTTTTTTCACACCAATAGATTTCGGTTACTTCCCAAACGGGAAAACGCGATAACGGAAAAGTGGAGGATCAGTGGTGTGGATATTTTTTTGATAGAGAGGTCAAGAAAAACTGACAAGAATGGATTGAATTCCTTATTCCATAATCCATATCCTTTCAAGCATATAAGTTTTGATAGAGAAATCAGCAAGAATAACTGACAAGAATGAATGAATTATCACTATCTTGTTGAGTAGTTGTGAAGGTAATATTATGATTTTTTATAAATCAGAGGTTTGACAATATATTGTCTTCTCATTTGATAAGAATGAAATATCCATTATTAACCTAATAACCTTGTGGTCACGCTTAAAAATGATTTAAGAAGATATGATTAATCAAATGAAACAATTTAATTCAGATGTATAATGACAAGCTGGCTGTTTTAAATATACTGTACTGTATTTCTAATTATTGAAGTCTCAATAAAGCTGTGTCGTTTGAAAATAATATAAGAAGATACACAAAATGAATGAGTATTGATAATCAAATGAAACAATTTACTTCAGATGTATCATGACAAGCTGGCTGTAATATACTGTATTTCTATTTATTGAAGTCTTAATAAAGCTGTGTCGTTTGAAAATAATATAAGAAGATACACAAGATGAATAAATTCAAATGTATCATGACAAGCTAGCTGTTAGTAACATCTTTCTAATTTTTTAATGTTCAATGGAACGTGAGTGATGAATACACCTCTCAAAGGGAGTTGATATACCTCTCTACCATTCTCCGTTGAAGAGTATTTTTATTAGAGGAATTAGTGAGATCTAACCATTCTCTACCAGATCTCTCTAACATTCTGTCTAACCAGATCTCTACCATTCCTTCTTGAAAGAGTATTTTTATTTGAGAAGTACAGTAATTCCTCTTCTCATACCAGTATTGGGTAGAGGTAGCAGGAATTTTCTCTCAAGTCTCAAGGATTTCCAGAATTCGACTGAGTAGGATCATTCGAAGCATTGTCCGCTGCTCTGCATTGGAATTGAAGGCAACACAGGAGAGACTCCTCCTCTCTTCACACCTCACGCTCGCAAGCTCTTCCTTTCACCTATTTCTTTTAATCATTACAATCAGTTATGTATCTCCTCTTAAATTTCTCCTCAATATCTCTTCTTCATCATCTTTTATATCTTTTCCAGGATGATTTTCTCCTCAATAATTGTGCAATACTCTTGTTCAATTTTTTTCATATCTACTGAGTTAAGGAAGGGATTACGCTGGAGGAAGAGTGGCCAAATAGGTCACTCTATTTGACCCAAATAGGTCACTCTAGGTGAACCTAGAAGAAGCTCTACTATTAATAGTATTCTACTTGAGTAGAATAGTCTATCCAAGCAAAGAAGACATTCCGTCAAGATGAAAAAACTACTTCAGCTCGGTCAATATAAATTTGGTCTCAAATTGAAAAAAACATTCTGATCTACGGTACAATTTAAGACAAAATTTATAATTTTTGAACTAATATTGAACGAGATGGAGTAATTTTCCCCATCTTGACAGAATGTCTTCTTTTCTTGTACAGACTACAGTACCATAACTGTTGCATTATCAAATGAAAATACAAGATTTTGTCAAATCACTACCTAATTTATTAAAAATTCGAGATACCGGTTTCGGTTGTTACACCGTTATCAATCTCTGTTGCATTATCCCAGAGTAGATTCTCCGATCGGCATAAATATGACACAGAACTTTGTTAGGATAATATTCCCTCATTCAAAAACTATTCCCTTCCCTCTATTGAAAAACAAACCACGTTTCGTCTGCTGCAACTTTCACTTGGAGTACTTTACTCTGTGCAAAAGCATTTTAAATAATTTATTGAAATTGCATTATTCGAAGATCCAATGTGAAAAGTATTCAGTCAGAGTATTTTTCTTGCTGATATCAAATGATCATTCATTTTTCAATAATTAGAGTAATGATTAATTTGGAATAACCTTATTGCTCTAAATTCAAAATTTTCATAATTTTGTATTTCTCCTGGACTATAAATTTATTCTTAATTGAAGTGCTACGAAAAAATAACCTAGTTTCGAACCTTATTATTTGTAAAAATCTGGTATGAAGACGTTTTGGACATAAGTCTGTGTTTTTAACCAATAAGTTGTCTGTAAAATTAATAAATAATAAATAAATAAAAAACACAATTCCAATTGTTTCGTAATAACTTAATAATTTTATTTACTTTTAGAATGTTAATAATGCAAGGATAAATGAAATTAAAGACTTTTAAAAATGATATAACTTTATTCAAACTGAGAATTGACAGATAGCGCTTTTTAGATTTACATATTTTTTTCTTAGATTAAGGTTGGTAGTCATTCTTACAAACAATAACGATAGCTCTGAATCACGCCCAATAAAATGCTACTTGATTGCTCCAAATTCAATAAGATAGCATTTATTTTATTTATTCTAGTCTCATGAATGATAGGTACAATCTTCTATTTATTTTTGAAATCCCAGACTTGATACAAGATTTATCTATCTTGTAACAAATAAAATATTATTGTTAGACGAAAGTAGAATTATTGTTACAATAAGCTTTTATAGCAGAGGTTACATTAGTTTGTGATTATTAAACAAATACTAAAAGAATTTCTCAAGTATCACCTCAGATTGATTTTATTTTATTTTTAAGAACATTCATTTCTAATTATTCATTAAAAACTTCTCTTGACAAGTTTTCAACTTTTAGAGCATAAGACTTCAAGAAATATGTATTTTTGATTCAAGGTTCAACACAAAATATCTTCCTTGACATATTGTCCAAATAGGCGAAGCATTCAATAGGCTATTATTTCACAGGAGATTTTGATGTTTGGATTCTTAGA
Organism: Sogatella furcifera; assembly: GCA_017141385.1. NCBI lineage: Eukaryota > Metazoa > Arthropoda > Insecta > Hemiptera > Delphacidae > Sogatella > Sogatella furcifera. The sequence goes on along the minus strand of CM029547.1, from coordinate 5,711,016 downwards.
GATATTTTTATTATCCGGAAATTGAAAAACAACAACATTTATTCAACTCCAGTATTACTATCCTTATTGCAGTAGATTGATAAATAACTCATTTTTCAGATAATAATATTTAGTTTGGTTTTGGGACATTTTTTCCAAAATTTATTTCAATAGGTATATTCTTTCAGTGAAAGATTGTTAGTCAATATGTTTAAAATTATACAACAATATAAATAGAAATCTGTACATCATATTTAACAGGCATAATATAAAAATACACAATCAACTCGGTGCTTCTCAACCATTAAGTGACCAACATTTACATAATTTATGCTAGTTTATAATAAAGGTTCTATGCTTAATAGAATGTATACATAATACTTTGGAGGAAGAATAGGTTGAATTTTATGTCATAAAAGAGAAATATTATTTAGTTCACTCACTCAAATTTTTCAAAGAATTAAAGTAACTAAGCACTGAAACTAATTGATAGTTTAGAAAAATAGTTTGAGAACTGAACTATGAGAAGAATTAAAATAGTGATCAACATCAGATTCATTGTTTTAACAATACTGAAATCATCAGGAAAAAATTCAGAGTTCATAAACAATATTGGATGAAAGTTCTAAGAGAGAAACTTGAATTTAAATCATAAAATTTTTAAAAATATTTTTAATTTACCAAAAAAAGATAGCAATAAGATATTTCATAATTTTACTTGAATCAACAGTACTATTAATTCAATATTCTTACAATTAGTAAAGCTTGAAAATCGTCCCGCCAAATGAGTAAATATAGCTCATAAAACATTCATCACGGTTGCTCTATAGTGGTATAAGATTTTAATGTTCTAATTTACATAGAAAATTCAATAATTCATTTCATTTAAATGAATAAAATTAAGTTTTCTGATTGCGTTAATCACAAGACAATATTATTCATAGATTTTATTTGATGTTTTTTCTTACTGGCAAGAATTGAAAACCAAATAACAAAGAATAAAAAGTCACGTTAAGATAGTCAAGATTACCTACATTTCTACACATATTATATTTACACAATTTTCAAAAACAAATACAAAATCACTGATTTCACAGTCACAGATCTACAAATTACAGTTGGAAACAATACAAAATACTAGCACGTTCTTCAGAATTGAACGATAACAAACAATATTATTATAAAGCTTATTTGAAAATTAGTGGTGTTTATTAAGCATTTGATGCCAATTTTTATTCATCAGAAGAAACTTGATTGACAAAGTTATTTAAAGGAACTTTTACTGTGACAATGCACATTATTTGATGATCGAAAAAAATCGATTTTTTGGATGTTAGGCCTCATGCCCAGCTCAAAATAGAATTGAACCAGCAGGATAGTGATGTATTGTGATATTTCTAAAAAAACATACAAATAATCAATCATCATTTAAAGATTACTGAATCACATTAGTGTCGAATTGAGACATTTTTAGAATCTACCGAGTAACATTCTGGACAGAATAGACAGTAATGTTAGTTACATGATAATTGATAATGATAGCATTGATATGAACAGTAACAATGGCGTGGAAATCATCGAAAGACAACTTTCATCTTTGGTTGACAAGATAAAAGACACTTAATAATTATCTGACTAGCTGTTTTTACTCTCTCAATCACATTTATAAAAGCATTTTTTATGGATAATTGATGTTTTTCTGAATTTACATGCCCCCCGGCTTTGGCAAATTGGTGTCATAAGCACGAATCACGTCAGATTGTGACACAGCTCCGCTCTCCTCTTGAGAAAAGGCAAAACCATCTGAAAACAAACAAAACACGACATTCAAATATCATACTTTCCTAAAATACAGTGCACAAGTTGAGTATGGCTGACAATACCTGAATATTCCCAAACGCTCAGTTGCTAAAATTATAGTTTGATGTCATACAACGCAAGAATTAGCCTTTTTTCTAAAAAGAACAGTTATTTTATATTTTGATTGCATACATGGGAGAAATGATTGAACCTCTCAACCAACATCGAAATAATTTACTGATAATGCTTTATTAGGTGTTAGGTAGGCTAACTTATGTTCTTAAACAAATAAGATTATTTGTTTCATTTATTGTCTGAACAAGTTCGAAATAACAAAGCATGAGTATGGATTGTAAGCATTGTTAATTTTTTGTACCTTTATTTTAATTGTATTTTTTATTATTGTTTTGTAAAATTCACCTTTGAACGAGGTTACTGAGGTACAAGAGAAATTGACAAAAATCTCATATTATTAACATAAATAACAGATAATTGACTTGATTGAGATAAAAAATTCATTTCTATTTTTTCAAAAATTTGATATGTACGTTAAAACTTCCGATTAATTGATTCTTATCAAACAGTAAAGAATAGAAATCTTCAAATAAATTTATACCTGCAGCTACGAAATTAAAAATGAAACACGAAATTATTAAGCTATTACATTAAATTTAAGCTTGAAAACAGTCTGTTTCCAATAAATTGATAGAGTATCACTTCTTCAGTATTGATTATTATGAACATGTAAATTTTATCAAAGTTTCTTTAAATAATAAATGTGTATAATATAAAAGTGGTATCCTGCATAATATTTGTTTCAAGCAACTAGAAGGGCAAAGCACAATACAGTTATAGAAGCTGTGTTTTTATTTACAGCGGTAGTAGAAATATTCATTATTACTATAAATAAGGATCAATATATATACAATTACAATAGGAAGCTCTTGGGAGGAATAATTAATTTTCAATTTTAATACAGTTCATTAAATAAAGGCAATTTTATACAAAGCTTGATACAATTAGAATAACACCTCTATCGGAATTTGCATCACCTGTAGATTTTTAGTGAGAATTTTAAATTATATTTTCTACTTTTTAACATAATATTTATCAAAGAACCAGTGCCGTTCGCAACAGTTTTACATTAATTATCAAGATTGATGCTTCATATCCACACGAATTAAATTGAACTTACAAATTTATTAAAACAAACATATTATGTCATATTGATCAATTCCTTTATTTAGACTACTCTTGGCCTAAGACGATTCTTGAATTCCCGGTAGCAAGACAATATAATTATTATAGTTGACGCAAAAAAGTAAGGCGGTTTCGTCTGTCTCTTAAAAGAATGTGATATAGCCTACCGACAGTTGGTGTAAAGTATCTGCCGTCTCTTCTGATTTCAAAAACATCATCTAGGCTATACTAGGCATGGTTCAAGGTTATTAGAAAAAGGTTGTTCCATAACTGCCTGATATTGGGCAAAATGAAAAAGTGGTGGGGAGACGAAAATTTGACGTAGTTCAGATCAGAGATCCCGACTACACTGGAGCACAACTACACTGGCGCCGTAGTGCGGCGCATGCGCGGTCCTTCAATCTTTTCAGCAAAAAAAAATTATATTTTAATATCACGCTTCTCAAAAGGAAACACCAACTTCATATTATTGTGCCAATAGTGGATCCTATTCCTACATTATGGAAACATTAATACAGTATTATTATCATTAAAACATTAATATTAAAATAATTTCCGTATTGATACTATAAAAAATCGGCCAAATTGATTATAATCTGTCAATTTATCATATCTCTTCCGTCATAACGCAAAATATTGGTTTATAAGTGTGAATATCAAACTAGGTTAGGCATATTTTTTTACAAAAATGGAAATTCATTTACAGGGTCAGGTACTAGCTCAACATCCCATACACAAGGATTAAACAAGTAATGCCACCTTTACACCAGAGTGTTAATAACTTTTGTAAATAACGTATTATCATATAGACGTATATTATATAAGTATATTACGTATATTATATAAGTTATATAACTTATTATATAAAAGTTATTAAAAATTTTCTTATTAACTCCGCTGTAGGGCCTAAACGTAGCTCTAGGAATAGCCAGGACCATGCTAGACTTTCCAACTGAGTTTATAGTGAACAAAACAGGCGATTCATATTTTCAATGCGCCAGTGTAGTTGTGGTCTAGTGTAGTTGGGATCACTGATCTGAACTACGTCATTTTTTGGGTTCCCCACCACTTTTCAAATTCTCGAAAATCGAAACAACCTTGTCTCCAATAACCTTGGGCTTGGCTGAATGAAAAGTCTAGTTGAAAACATCAACTGTTGGAGCTCACAAGGAGCAGACAAAACCACCTAACTTTCTGGCATCATCTATATCAATAACCAATCAGCTAAACCATTCCCTCTATATTCACATTGGTCGCTCCTTGTGTAAAACTTCTGAAAGAAGTGCCCATGAGTCCACCTTGGATTCACGCGGCCGGTATGACTCAATACAACGTGAGTCCACTGCGTACTCACACGGCAGTCAAAGTGTTGAGCATATGAATTTATGAAGCATAATGCTGAGCACCTCACAAAAATCGACTTAGTGCGTGTAGAAGTGATAACAGCGATAGAAATTGAGAATGAATCAAAGAAAAGATAACCTTATTATTGGTCATGATTGTGTGGTTTCACCTGTCATAGATTCAATAAATAAACGCAGCTTTAAATGAAGTCAGTTTTAAATGAATACAGTCTGAATAAAGGCAGCCAAATTCATTACAATTCACTATTCCAACTATATTTTCCTTAATCATTCGATATTATCAACTCCAAACTACTTATTCAATAAAACATAAATTATTTGAAGTATTATAAACGAATTATTTGAAGTGCTGCTCAAGAATATCGAAATCGAAAGTTTGGTTTTGAAGAAAATAATTTCAGAGAATAGGGTGATTCTGTAGTACTTACGTCTCAGTTCCACTTCTGTATTTACCCTAGATGCAGAAGCTCGCAAATTGAACACACTTCTCACATTCTTCAACAGCCGCGCTGTTTCTGTCATCCTGCAACATTTAATTATTGATAATTGAAGTTTCATCAATTTTTCAACAATCAACAAATTTCAATTTATACACAGAGAGAAATTTGTGTAGACATACAATATCTTGTTAGTTATTCACTTATTTCAAGTAACTTATTTAGATTGGACTCTATTTGGTTAGGATGAAATAATAATTTTGAAAAATGAAATTTATTGAGTGAATGTTGATATTGTGGAATTTTTCCATAATAAAAGAACTTGATGTAGTCACAAATCCACTTCATTTCTAATACAATTTTAAATTTCTTCAATTAATTTTGAAAAAGGAAAATAAAAGATTCGATGGAATTAGAGTTTCCCTGTTCCATAACGATTTAAAAGTCCTGTAAAACAGGATCAAGTGGACACACACTAGAGTAGACTTTAAAAACACGGTGTACTGTGTGCAATCAAGTTATACGTCCAGTGTGCGCCAGCCTTTCTCCTTTATTATTGGAATTCTAAATTATTCTCGTGAAACACGCCTCTGGATGAAAAGTGAAAATTTCAAAACAATCCTAGGGTGTAGTTCACGCTAGCTAAGAAGACATGTCGTTACAATACAATTCACATGGTAACGGCGTGTCTTCTCGGCTTGCGCGAGCAATATCAGCCTAGAGAAGGCTCATCACTTGAGTAATGTTTTTCTGTGGTATCAGTGGCCAAAGATTTTCAAAATAACAATCAATACCCTATTTAAAATATTTGAAAAAAGTAGGAAATAAATAAAAATAGAAAAGAATTTATTTATGTAGTTCTGTGAAAAAATATTATAAAACTTGATAAAAACAACAGAGCTATAGGGAAAACGGAGTGATAGGAAAAGAGTGATGAAAATAAATACCTTGATTTCAAGACTGGAGACATAGTGTTGTGTTAAAAGCGGGGATTTCGGGATGAGGAATGTGTATTGCTGAAAAATTGTGTCAAGAGGAATGAAAATAAAGTTGAAAAGTGTTCAAAATTTAGTAAAATTCAATAAATGTAAAATAAATAGATAATAGACTTAAAGGTGCGTTTATGTGTAACAAAAGCAGTTACTCCACATGATATGTATGATACAAATCACCAGACTAATAGTATCTTGCTTTGAAATAAGATTATATTTCACATAAAATTGATAATAAAATAACATTGAAAGTTTCAAAAAGGAGATTACTATATTCTGTATATGAACTTGCGACTTATCGACAGGATTTAATTGATTGAAAGCTGATAAAATAATGCGAACATGAATTGTGCACATTAGTTTGAAGTTTCTGAAGATGAGAGTGAATCAACTATTCAATTTCTATTCAAACAATAGAAATTTTTTACAAGTTTTATTTACATTTTTCAAGGTAGGTGTGATCATGTGCTACGAACTCGAACTCAAAATATTTAATGCAATACAAAGTGTGAACGTAACGCTTCAAATCACATTTTTTCATGAATTCACAAGCTGCAAAATATTTACATGAAAATGCCGAAAATGTTTCATCCATCAGTAATACGTGATTTTGAATGTTTTTTTCTGAAAAAATGATTCAATAATGAATGAAACTATTGTATTAAGGGAAAATAATAAATATGAATAATGATAAGTAACACTTATTATAATGTGTACAACACTTTTAAATATTACAATTTAGAACGACAAACTTACAAAAATCAATTATGAAAGATTAAATGGAAAAACCATCCTCATATCACCCTCAAAACTACTCAAAAAGTGAATTATGAAAAAATAGAGGGATTGTATATCCGTATCCAATCATCTTTAGATTCTAGACATACTACATTACTAGTATGTTACAGGTAACTCAATGTTGTGCTCCAGACATTGTAGAGTTAAATTATAGAAAAATGAAACTATTACTCAATTATGTTTTTGGATGATATTCCTTTCAATATATACATTTCCATCATAGAAGTCAGAGGTTACTTTAAGATATAATTGTGGTTGATTTAGTCAAATAAATTTTTGATAAGATTGAATTTTTATAAAAAAAGACACAGTCTGTGATTGCAGCTATTACTTACCTACCTGTTATCTACAAAATCGACCCTATGGTGATTGCTATGAACAACCGTAGTTGAACATATATTTTGTATGGCCCATTTCAATGTTTTTATAACATGTGAATTCATTGTTTGAGACTAAGGAATCTCTATATTCATGTTCATTTTCAAGCAGAAAGATTTACAAAATTATCTGTCAAACTAGGTATAATTTTGCATAAATTTAAAATTAGCTTAGCGTTCTAAAAATTATATTGTTTACAAATATAAACCGTACCCAAATTAAATAACGTCGCTATTCTAGGAAAAATTATTTTTTGGAAGATTGAACTTTTTTAGGTAAATAAGGTTCAATATTTACGAGTTATCTATATTTAAAAAATAATAATTTTATGTGTGAAAATCTTACTTTACCGAGACTTTCTTGTGCAAAATATTGAATTTTTGTGTTGGACATTCATTATGTGAATGAATAGAAATATAAAAATCTTCAACCCATCTTTTAAAGCTTTGGAAACCCTTACATTATCAGCAGGAAAGCCTGATGCATTACTGTATTGGGTAAGGTAAAGATTGGATAATAATTCCCAACAAATTTGAATGCCATTCAACCAACAAATACTCAACTAGTTTGAGTATTTTGTCAAGATCACAATACTATTTGGTGCAATACTATCGCTAAAAGCGGCACATCTAATAAAAACATGCAATTTCACTGCTAAGGTACTCCTTGGTGCGACAATCGTTCCGTTGCATAACAAAATTGGGACACAACTGTGAGAAAACCAAATTCATTTTAAACATTGAGAAAATATAACCGAAGCATAATCTCACCTTAGTAAGGAATCCTTGTTGGAGACTAGATGTAACACCATTCCTCAGGATTGGATCTCTAAACTCATGCGAATACCTAAGACTTGGTCGGCAAGTTAAGTTCAAAAAATAGTAGTGCATGCCCAAAGTTGTAGACCAAATCTACGTTCACCAATGTGTGTGCTTTGAAGAGTAGACAACACTAATACCACCCATAAAAGTAACAAATAACAATCACACATTTATTGTTTTATTCAGAAGCAAAACAACGATCCAGTTTTGAAAAGGTTTAATAACCAGCAGTAACTCTGCTCACATTATTTTGAGAGTTGTCATTAATACAATACAATTTATACAATTGTATTAATTATTTTTATGAATAAATCGTTATCTCATAATTTAATTTCATCAAGTGTTAGGTTGAAGGCACTGCAATTGATGGAACGTTGCAATTTAAAAATGGAATGAGTTTTTGAACAATTATTAATAATATTTAAATTTTGTCAATTTTATTAAATCGGGCACGTTGATTTGAATTGTTCATATGATCTGAGACAAACCCCAATAATAGGCCTGGTTGTATCTACAAATATGAGTTCATAGTTTCATAAATACTCCTAAACTTGAAACAGTATAGAATTACTTTGGGTATTGTTTTCAATCCAAAAATATTATTCCAACTATTATTTTGAATTCTATTGAATCTATTGTTGAGCAAGCAGTATAAGAGATAAGAGTTCTCAAATTCAATTCCATAAATTAGCCTGAATAAATTTCCAGTAATCTAGCAATAGTCTTCAATGAATACAGGGATAATTATTCATTTTTATTATGACAGAGTTTTTTATAGTATTGTAGTAAAATAAATTTCATGTCAGATGTCAGTTATACCATAGACCATAGAGTGAGGATAGAAGAGTTACCATAGGTGTAATAGAGTAGGATTTTTCTATTCTCAATCTATGGTTTTATCCTAAAGCGCGTTCTTGTAGTAATCTTAATGTGCTCAATGATGAATTTCAATTCGAATTTCACAGAGAAAGCGAGAACCAATAATTGAAATAGAAATTACAGATTGTATCTATTGGTACTAGATATTGAAACGTGGAATTAGATACTATACTAGATTCTTCTATTATTTTTAAATAAATTACAATACAATTTTGATTTCATGAAGAATAATTGAATCGCGATTCGTATGAAAACAGGTGATGCAAATTATTGTTATTAATAAGCATCGTATATGTCCTAAAGTAGGATTGATCTTTAAAAAGAGTTTACAATAGCATTGTGCGACATGCGAGCTTCCAATTTCTATGAGCACTACTTCTCAGTGATTTCATATCTATTATATGCTTACTGTACTTCAATTTTTCAATTTCTAAGGAAGCGAGTCAAGATAAAAAATAAATCTACTAGCAGGATAAAAGATAAGTTATATTTTTCAGTTGTGTTGCTAATTCTAGTGAAGAAATTGATGAACCAATAATAATAATAATAATAACAACACTATTTCAAATAAATTGTGGAACTATTTCCCACGCGTTTCAATTAGGTCTGTATTAATTTTTTTCAAATTTATGTTATTTTATTCTCAGAAACACATTCAACATAACTATTTTAAAATAATTTATTGATATGAATATCTATTTTCCAAAATATTTTATTGCATCTACAACTTTCCAATCGATTATATTTTTACTGAGGGGATTTGTACACTATTATGTATGATACTATGCATGAAATAGGGTATTCGTTTGTATTCATTATATGATACATTAAACATAACTGATTCAATGATGTTAATAAGTATTCCCAATGGCAATTTATTTTATTAAATCTATGGATTCATCATATTTCAATGGATTTTATTGAATAATATGTATTTCAATCATATTAATTGTGGGAGTATGTAATAATGATACTTTCAAGAACCCTTTTTCCTCTACCATAAGAATTCTACAGAAGAGCCTAGAAAGTTCTGGATTTTTATAAGTTTGATTGAAGTGATAGTTCTGTATATCTGAACAAGAACAAGAAGTTAGGCGGTTTCATCTGTCTCTCGTACGTGGTTTAACCTACTAACAGCTGATGTGAAGCATCTTTAGTCTCGTTTCATTTCAAAAACATAATCTAGGCGTAGCTGAATGACAACATCAGCTGTTGGAGCGCACAAGGAGCAGATGAAACCGCCTAATTTTTTGGTGTCAGCTATGACAAACAGCTAAGGCAATGAACCATTATGAGGGAGAATTAAACAAGCAAGGCTATAGTGGCGAAATGAACAAAAAAATTACTTAAACTAACAAATAATACTGAAATAAATTTATGGTGGAATTCAAAATCATCTAAAAATAAAATTATTTTCAACTCTTTGTCTAGTTTCTTGGCATTAATGAAGCTTTGTCTAGTTACTAGGCATTCGGGCAAGATGAAGGAAATCAAATGATAAGCAGGAAATAAAAGTGGCAAATGAGATGAATCAGCATAATTCGGTGATACTGAAATGAAAGCATCCAATGCTGGAAGTTACATTACTCACGCGCGACGGTTACATTATGTTACGGAATACTTACATCTTGCCAGATGTCCAATGGCATGCAACTGGCTACGGGAACAGAAGAACAACAGGGCAACTGTTATAAAAAGCGTCAAGCTTCTTTCAAATACTATCATGATTTATGATTGAAATTAATTTGAAGTACGTAATTTCTGATATTAATGAATTGATTTGGCAACTGTTATTGAAAAGCCTCGAACTTCAATGTTTCCTTTTTGTCTAGGGCTATACTATCAATGTAAATGAACATTGAAACCACACTACCTTTTTTAGTAGTTTTGTATTTTAACAGTAAATAAAAAACTACTAAAAAGGGTACTGTGATTTCAATTTTTATTAATTAAAAAGCGTGAAGCTTGTTTCAAATACTATTATGATTTTATGATTGGATTCAATTTGAAGTAATTTCTATTATTAATGAGTTCAACTTTTATTTATGAATGCTCAAGATTGAACTTTCCATTTTCATATTGAATTCGATTTGTGAGTAATTTCTGAAATTAATGAATTGATTTTCCATGATTGAATTTTCCACAGACTATGATGAAAAACTACTTGACTAAACCATGTTATGGCAATACCCTACTTCTTACAATGAATTTAGGAACAGACAAAAAAAGCGAAAAATTAAAGGTAAGATTGAATCAGTTCAACGAAGCAATTGAAAAAATTAAGGGTTGTATCACTATTATGAATGATTAATATGATTTATATGAAATATGTTCATTTTTCATATAGTTCTGGATGTTCTCAAGAACAAAGTAATGGCATGTTGGAAAATGATGACATTGAACTTTATGAAACTAATATGAATATAAAATAATATGAATCATAAACATGAAAGATGATGCGGTGATCGGATACGGTATGAGTTGACATGTTGATTTTCTTCCAAGATTCCAGCTATTATAGGTCGCTACTAATGCTGACCTGATGCAGGAATCTGGGCTCCATGATCAAATTAGCTCTAGATTTCTTCCTCTCGAAATTGTGATGAATGCTTAGCATCTTATAATATGTGATCACACTAAATATACATTTATGTTAACAGAGGAAGCTAATGATAAGTTCTAAAATTATGCTTCATTCTTCTGTTAGAATGATAATTGCGACTACTAATATATGAATGTAAGCCTACTGTTTCAGAAAACCAATGAGACTATTCGCTAGATATGTGATCTTAAAGCTTATAACGGCAAGTTCTCAAACAAGCTCTAAATCAATCATACCTTATTCGTTTGGTAATAATGGAAACTAGTTCTAAGATTGTGTTACCAATTAGAAATGTGAGCCAAAAGTTAGGATTCAATCTCTAGCTAGACTATTACCTAACGAAATTATTTCAAGATATCATCATGAAACTAAGCTGCATTTGATACAAAAATTTAAAAATTACAATGGTTTTCAATAATATAATTATTTCCTATAAAGAAGCTGTAATAAAAATTTTCTGTTTTATTATAGGTTTTTTTAACATTACCTTTCAGCTCCTTAAAACTTGAATAAACATTCTATTTGGAAGCGACGACAGGAATTAATCTAAGAGTGTATTTTCTATAGTTATGCTACGCTACTTATTCCAATAACTAAGTAAATAACTTCAATTTATCACACAGCTATTCCTATCCAATTAATGAGTAGTTAAGAGTATCCAATCAATTTCGAAAATACTTTCATCAATAGTTTTCTCATCATCGGCACCTCTTTTAAATTGTGAAAGAAAAAGTAACCGGATTCTTCTTCAAACTTCACTGAAACCTTTACGGTAATTGAAAGGTACTGTTCAAGCACACATCATTCGGTGAGAATTAATATTGACAGTTATTGTAATTTGCAAGAGTTGATGCAGTTGAAAAATAATTTAAAATGGTTCATGTTTTGTAGCAATTGGTGCTAAAATGTTTGACATTGGAATATTGGAAAATGATAGAATGAAAAACCAAAATTTTTGTAAGTATTATAATAAAAATAAACTCTTCCATAAACCTATTCGTGATTAAAATAATTGTAAATAACAATGAAAACAAATAGATAACATGAATGTACAATTTTATAATAAATACTAATGGATGTTGTAACTCCATTTTAAATGGCTCAGTTGAACTACAGTGACTTCTATATTAATAGTCAGCAGTTGAACTTCAAAGACTGTTTATTGTATTAATAGCAAGTCTAACTCATTATATAGTCTAAATGATTTAAAAGTCTTTGTAAGTTAAACTTGGACCAATCACTGAGTGGCTTTCTGCTTTATTAAAATTGCGGCAATAACGCAAAAATAACGCAAACGGCAATGTGACTACCACAAAAAAATTCAAAAGTTACGATTTCGTAAATTGATAAAAATTCTTCAACATGTTGAATAAATAAAATTTGGACTTAATATAACTATTCCTATACGACTTACAAAGAAGGCAATATAATAATAATATCAATATAATATATTTTAAATTTGGAATTAATTATTAAAACTTACTATGAAAACTGATTATACTGTACAGAATAGTGATAAACTATTAAATAATAAACTAAGATTAATGTCTTTTAATGGATTACATTCATTTTTTAAAATCTAATGTATTTAATCTAATTGGCATTCAGTTTATTAAACTTTCAAGAAAATGCATTTTTGGTATTCCAAGATTGATTATCCAAGAGAAAAATATAAGGATCTAATAAAAAGAAATAAGGATCAATTAATAAAACCAACTTCCTAAGCTATTAAAATGAATCAATAACAACAAATAGATTTTACATTGAAAGCCTGAAATGCAAATATTACAATACACAATACTATAACAAAATTAATTCTAGAGTCTTGGTTGATTGCACTAAAAATGGAAAATAATCAACTAAAATCTTGTATTGGGATAGAATTATTTTCAAATGGAACTACGTTCAATAAGACATAGTACTGTAGTTTACAATATTCAGTAGTACCGTACGAAAAAAGCAATTTACTCAACGTATTTAATTGAATTATGCGAAATTATGTCATTAATAGCAATATAATGAATGAAACATAAAATAATTATTTAACAATGTAATCTGAATAATCAAAGGCAAGTAAAAATGGGAAAATAACAAACAAAACAAGATTAATAGAATAGACTAGTAAAAAGCTGATAAGGTAAGTATGAGGAATAGTATGAGAAAGAATAAAGGATAAAGAATGATGGTAGATTTTTTTCAAATTCAACAAAACTAGAGTTTTTCTATAATGAATCATTCGAGGTTTCACTAGAAATTCAATCAAGATGGCAGCGAGCGCTTCAATTCCTACGCCGAATTTCCAAGTGCATAGAACTTCCTTCCCATAGGTGAGTCTGATCTCAGTTCTATAATTGCCTGGTTTTGCAAACTCGAAAGGTTGTTAGTTTTTACGAATTAGGTTGTTAGTTTTAACTTGGGATGCCTGAATAGTATGTTAGTTATTATTGAACAACGCTTATTATGACAAAAATGAGAGCAATATAAACTGGGCATGAACACAGAAACATCATGAAGATATTACTAGACAATCAAAAAGTGAAGTTGAAATTCGAATAATTAGATTCAAAGAACAATATTTTGAAACTCCTGATCATTCATAGAATTGTAATATTCTTATAATTCGTTATTTAGGCTCCCCATGGAAGAAACTTGATTAAAAATTCTCAAAAATCTGGAAAATCTTTGTAGAAACAAGCAATTATGAACCTAGAGATCAAACGTACCATCCTAGCAGGGGATGAAATAGCACTTCATTTAAATACGCTCTATAAAATGAAAAACTCTGAAACTAAAATATTTATACGACCCTTGAACATAGTGTGTGAATGAGACAAGTGATTTATTACTAAGTAGTAGACAAATGATGTGAATGAAATAGTGATTGTGCTATGGAGACTGTATAATCATAGTCTCTGTATAGTCTGTCCAAGCAAAGAAGACATTCTGGCAAGCTGGAAAATGACTCTAGCTCGGTCAATATTGGTTCAAAAATGATGAAATTGGTCTCAAATTGAAGATCAGAATGTTTCCTACAATTTGAGACCAAATTTATCATTTTTGAAACAATATTGACCGATCTTTAGTCTTTTCCCATCTTGCCAGAATGTCTTCTTTGCTTGAACAGACTAGATTGTGCCATTCTATAACCGTTGAGTGTCCATTGTTAATTCAAGTGATCAAACGATCATGTGTTAACAGATATTTGAAGATTATCTCACACACATACACACCCATCACCAATCTATAAAACTACACGTTTGAAACCACATTTCGATGTGCATGAAACATGATAATAATTTATCTAAAAGGTCCATATTATTATCACAGCGTGAATCACAATTGACAGATTTACAATAGAAAACACTTGGCGAACGATTATTGAAATATTGATCACACAAAAGTGGGACATTTATTTGGTGATTTTAGTTTTTTAGTGAATCTCACTGCTTTTCATTATTTGTTCACAGTGTAATGGGATTTCCACCTCCAACGCGACCATCCGCTGCGGACATAGCTCCTGATGCGACTACATGAAAAAAATAAAATAACAAAAATACATTCTAAAAAAATGCTCCAAGAAAAAATAAAGAATGACTAACTTGATACCGTGATAGAATAGGCAGGATTATTGTTGGGATGTTGGGAGTTTATTGTTGGGATTATAGGATTATGTTGGGATTATTGTTGGGAGTTTAACCTTAGCAAGGGAAAGACGCAAGTATTGTACGTTGTACGCATCGCAAATATTGATAAAAATGATGAATGAACTAGGGATATGAATACAATATTATCGAGGAGACGTGATGAGTATATTTTGGGATTTAGCGTGATATATACCATTTAATACACCCAAAGGAGCGATAAGACCTTTTTATATGAAGAGATTGTGTTTCATTGAGAAGTGAAATTACATTTGGTTTTACCGATATTTGTTTGTGGAAATAAATTTAAATTTGAAAAAAAATTGAAAATCATCTCAAATTCATCAAAATTAAAATTATCTCTTCAGTAAAATTACAAATGATTTCTTAATCTTCAAATGAATTTTTGAGGCCCCGTAGTAAAGCAGGGATACCTACTCGTTTATTATAAAACATATGAAGCAATAGTCTGGTTGTAAGGGGGAAAAAGCTAGGATAACATTATTATTGGTCATAAAATGTCTAAATAAGCATCAATTACATTGAATTACAAGTTGAACTGTTTAGAACGAAAAAGGCAAGTCAAGATTGAAAAAAAGAAGCACTTCTTCTCAAACTATCATACAAATACACAACTCGGGTATATTTCCGAGTATTGATATTATTGATGTTTAGATATATTCATTCCAAAACTAGCGCTTTTCAAGATACCCTTTTATCAACAACTAAAACATTGGATAGGTGGAATAGGATAACAGGAGTGTGGATTCACAGTATCAAGTTCTGTAAAAAAGTTGAATGCTTGATTAGAAGATTAGAATATTTTGGAAAAAATAAGATGCCTATCACTTTTAAAAGGTTGGATTACCTTCAAAAAATGTATTTTTAGGAAAAGTTTCGAAATGAATTGCTCAAGTGTTATCAATTGACCTGCACCAAAAAAATTGTCTCCAGGCTCCCATGCGTTCAAAATAGAAAGAAATCCCGCATACAGTCCGTGCTAAGTGAACTATAAATAGCGAGCAGAACAAAAAATCGGTATAACTAACTAATCAGATCCATATGAAATGGGATGGATTAAAATTAATATGACACAACAATGAATTTCTATGCTTAATAAAATTGGCATTTGATATAAAATTGATGGTAGAGGATTAGAAATTTGTTAACATTTTTACTTGATGATGGTGTTCATTATGGAAATAATGATGGTAGAATTTGAAGATGAAACAAGACTAAATATTGGTTCATAATGAGAGAGTATAACCTAATTTTTATAAAATTTTGAGCTTCAAGGAGTAGACAATTTTTATTAGTTTGTAAGTTTCAAGTTTTCATGAATAACTGGTTTAACCAACACACCATTTAAATTTCTAAACATATAAACTTTGAATAAATTCAGAGAAGATAATAAGAAACACAGAATTTGAAGAAATTTATCAAATCAAATTGGATTTCAATTTCAATTCTTCATTTATAGCCTATTGAAGTATTACCATGATAATAAGTGATCATTTTCAATTAGAAAGGAAAGCGAAAAAATAAACATTCGTATTTAATGGTGAGGAGACCTTACGGGTAGGCTCCACCCCGCCAATGTGTACTTGGCCAAATAATAATAATGTTCACCCATCCAAGAGCAGCCCACAGTGCTCGTGACTTAGCTCCACGATCACTAAGTAGCAACGCTCACCGAGTGGTCAATACCCAGTACCCAAGAAATGCGAAATACTTTTCCAAACAATGAATGATACGGCAGTAATAGAATAAATAATAAGAGTACATGTCTGATGTACTCCAATTAGGCGTATTAACTAGCACATCTTTCTAACAGAAAAGTAAAAATTCTCATATCACGTTCTCCTATTTACTTGACCATCCAGTCCCTTGTAATTCTAGCTAGTTTCTCGTAATAGTTTTATTGCTATGAATTGAATGATAGTTCCAACAATTTATTAGTTTCTTATTTTATGCAAAGGTTCAATAATTTAAAAGTTGATGTGTTTTACTGATACTACAATCTACTTGATTCTATCTTTTTAATAAGATAAGGAAGACACGATTGATAAGAAATTCATCATCTTATTGGAATTCAGAGAGATAACTAAGGTGAGAAATTTAGAATTAAGGTGAGAGAGGAGTTGTTACAGGTTTCTCCTTATTCCGTTCAAGAATTCTATTTGCATTATGAAATGCAAAGATTGACTTAGAATATAATTGACGAATCCGTATACCCCTTTCACAGGTGGTCAGTGGGATGAAAAAAATGAAAAAGACAAATAAATATCCAAACATTCAATATCTGTGCATATTATTACCTATCAAAATTTAATTCTACCGCAATAAAATATAATCTTGTTAATCTCAACCTGATGACTGTCGATAATTATTATATTCTATGAGATTATAATCTTTCTACACGATCGCTACAATTTTAGAAAATTAGAATTGCTTCCGTGTTAGATTGTTACATGTATTAATTTGGGAACAGCTAATATAATAACGTGTCAAATGGAACATTGAATCGCCTGTAGTACTGCAATCCAAAACTATTCAGGCTCTCAATAATGAAGTAACAATGATATATTAAGTTACTTGTGATAAGCATCAATACTAAGCCTACAGTCTCTATCTAGTGTAGTTAGACAGCTGTACACGGGACACGTAGTGACAACCAAACAGCTGTAGCCAATCACAGCTTTTGTTTTCCAACTCGATAACAAGACAAAGCATGTGATTGGCTACAACTGTCACTACTTACCCCGTGTACAGCAGGCCTTACTCTCAGATGAATAATTATGTCCCAGAATCTTCAACTTGAAAATGAACATGAATGAGTTACTTACCATCAACATTGCTAGATAGATTGGGATTGTCAACTATGGTGTAGGGCATGATAAAAAACTGGGTAACCGGTATGCACTCATAATACACTTATTGTTAGTACTTGAAGCATCATTATTCAAAGCGAAACACATGAAAAGAGAACGGTACGTGAGTAGTAACGACCTGGGAGAGAGCACATGCAACACCTATATCTGAATAAAGGTAGTAACAGTCGTATTATGCAACAAAACAATTGATAACACAGATAATAAAATTGAAAACAATGGATGTTTTGTAGCACTTACGAGTTCTTGTTATCCATCAGTGAGCTGGTGTCTGATTTTCTGATTTCGCTTTCGCGAACTGCATCTGATAAGGATCTGTAGACTGTCGATATACACCTGTTTACACACAAAATAAGTTTAGAATGAAGGATGCCAATGTTCAATAAAAATATACAACAGAAATGTTGATAAACGCATAGATCTAAATAACTGAATAGGAATATAAATAATCTGGATTTTAAAACATCATATCACGGAAATAGTAAATGTAATAATTTATCAACAATTAATTCAAACATTTTTTTATTTAAAACTCGTAATTTTAACCTCTGGGTGAATATTCATCAAAATTTAACAGCATTGTTCAACAGACTCCTAAACTACCTGTACAGCATAACTACCAATACATGTGAATACAAAGTAATCAATATATTTCTGCATTTAAGAAACCCATTTCTCGTGAGAATTGATTGCTCTGCAACATATTTAAAACACAACTAGATGAATATTGATTGATATGGTTGGTATAATTACGCTAAAAGTATTAGATAATAATTTTGTCAAGATTGATGATCTACTTGATTGTAATAGTAATGGCTTGCAAATCGCATTATTATTTGTATTGTATTAACTGTCTGTAATACATACATGAGAAATGAATGACTATATTCCAATATTGAAATGATTAGTACTACTCACGCAAGAACAGCCACATCGAGGATGAGCACTGTGAATGGAACAAGAATCATTCCAACCCAGAAGACCCCTGATGTGAACACCATTCGGTCCATTCCAAGCATAACCTGTCCCACTGGTACCAACGGATACACGTGACTGGAAAAAACAGATATTTAAAAAATATTTTACAAAAGTTAAGAAAAGTGAGCAGAAAACATATACAATAACATGTATAATTTATTCATAATAGACAATAATTAATAATGATGGGGATAAAAAAACAGGAAATCCAAACAAGTTTATGTTATGTTCATTCTGTTATGTACTTTAAAACTCTGATGGTTTAGATTCCAAAATAATCACAAAAATTTATAAATTTAATAAGTCAATAGAGTAAATGAATTAAATAAATAAATGAAAATCACTCAAATAATTAGTTCAAAACTTTTAAATATTGATCAACTTTGAAAATTTAGAGTCGTATGATAAGAAAATTGTAAAGTTTATCAATTTATGTAAAAGTACTTTTAAATAGATCTTTTAGTGTGATTCATAAAGTAGGATATTGATTTTTGTTTTCATGTGGTAAACGTTTTTGAAGAGGAAAGTCCATTGCCAAAGCATTACTCACCTGTATGCAAGAATACAAAGGAACCACATAAGAACAGAGCCGACAATCGCTGCATAGGTTAGCCACGTCCAGAAGTTCATATGCAACCCAGCTTTAATACAAACTGTCACCACTGTGTACTGAAACATAGAAATTTCAAATTTTTGTTAACTACCTCCACATTTACGCTCAATGACTGAACGCTATAATTATATCTATGAAACGCTCTGTGATATAACATGAATCTAGTTGACAGATTAATGTTCTCATTCAGAGATCAAAGTCGTCTTTCGGGGGAGACGTTAGACGGCTGCCTAAAAATTAGCCTTCATCACCCCTCTTGTTACCAACCCGAAAACCTAGAGCTCGAACAATGATCATTCTCAGAAAAAGTTATGGGTTAGAATTTATTAAGTAAGAGTGACAATGACAATACTGAGAGCATAAAAAATAATAAAGTATGAAGAGAATATTTTTGAAACTATGTGTCAACGATTCAATTTCACAGAAGATAGAAAAGTCCATTGTTTCTGATGGAGGATACGATATTAATTACGACTTAATACTATCAATAATACTACAAACTGTCAAAAATAAAATAATAGCATAACACTCTTCAATTGGTTGGAAATTTAACCGTAAACACAAAGATAAAGACAGAAAATATACAGATAAAACTTAACAATTCAATGTTTCTGAATAAGAAACAAAAAAAACTAAGGATAATTCTTCATAAGATTCCACCTATCGGACATCATTATTTTGATATTTATTCATCAAAGAATAAAATATACTAAATTGATGGAATTGGGGATTACGCCCCAATAATACCTTCACCTTTAATCAATATTTACTTCAAATAATTTTATGTAATAAATTTTTCATTAAAGCTTGAAGTTGAATAAATTCCAACTAACCTAATCATAGTTTTGTGAACTCGGCATACGTACATGCCACAAATTATATCTGAATATTAATTTTGATCGAATGTGATCAGAACTAATATTATACCCTTCAATACTTTAAAATCTATAACAAAAATGCAACAAAAAACTTAGAAACTAAGGTTTCTAACTCACTGTGTAAACCATGTTGCCAAGCATTAGGTAGCCACCTTCTTTCCCATTACTCCACAGGACATCGTGTTTGGCCATGTACATGGTGAGCCAGTAGAGAAGGACCGAGTGATACAACGAGTTGAATATCCACACCCAGAACACTTTCACGTCGAACTTGGTGAGACCGTGCGAGTAGAGCTTCGGATACCGCATCATTGTCTCAGCTGAACACACTTTGTCAAAAAGACCAATGGCGAATGGAGTGGCACTAGTAAATATCTGCAAAACGAAAGAAAATATAATAGATGAATATCTGCAAAGCAGCTGATGAATATCAAGAAATTGGTTGCTTTTATTGATTGAAAGGCCCTTATGGGTTGGATTGACCTAGCTAATATGTTGATAGATGAAATGAAATAAATCAAATACCTTTTTTAAACTTTAAAAGTATTATTTTTACACAGACGTAATAATACAGTATTATTTTATTCACATTGAAAATGGGATAAAGCTTGAAACATGTCGGTGTAAAAATTAGTACTTTAAGAAAAGGGTATTTGATTTATTTCATTTTATCTATCAATTATTTTAAATAGCCCTAAGTTTAAAGTTCAATTTTCAAATAATAGCTAATAAGTATTTGATTAGATACTGGTCACTCATCCAAGAGCAGATCACTGAAACTTCTGAATCATTATTAACTTTTAATGAATGAGATATAATTATATATTTATCATTTTTACCTATTATTATTATTATTTCGTATGGCTCATTTTGTGGGGAGTTCCGAAGAAGTTCCACAGCCAACATAACCACAATTTCCCATTTTGGGAAATTATTGTGGTAGTTAATATTGTAGAAAGTTATGGGAGTTTTGGTGAATTTCTTCAAATTTTATAGAACCAAACACAAGAATAACACTCGAAGCAGTAATCCACCATCGGAAATTATTGAATTTTGAAAGAATTTAGAGCACAAAATTTTCACATCACAATTTTGCCATGGCAACCAAATTTTTTACCTAAAATATTGCATTGTGAAAAGTTGATATTGGAAAATATTATATATTATGTGATGGTTTGATTTACTAATAATAATCACTCAACTCAACTCCATCGTGACTGAGCAACCGCTCTCACTGAGCGACCAATGAACTATACATAATTGCTGCATTTGATTTCAGAGCTTGATTCTATACTGATAATTATTATCAGTAATCAGTAATATTTGGTACATATAGGATCTACAAATAAACATATCCGGATTGAAAAATCTTCATTTTCTATTAATTTGAGAAGAGTTTATTGAAACAGATATGGATAAAGTAGGTGAATTGTAATACATTATTTCCAAATATAAAAAAGCATTCGCCAACTAGATGAGAATTTTAGAATTAATCGGGGAATAGGGTCCTTCATTTTTGAATAGGAGAAAAATAAATTTTCTCATTATGAATTTTATAACTTACTGTATTATGATAGGAAAATGATGACTGATGAATAAGTCACTACTATGACTATTTAGTAAATTGGAAGTTCTTGACACTTACCACATTATAAAATCCAATCGTCCATCTTTCAAAAAGAATTTGCCCCGAAAAGCCAGAATAAATGGCGAACCACAGCTCCATAACGTAGAGGCAGATGTTCTTGTAGAAGCTGTACAAAATCACTTTGCACATTCGCGTATAGTTCCAAGAGCCATGCACAAAAAGCAGCTTCAGCAGGAATCGGAACTGGAAATAGAATAGTTTTGGTTAATAGTAAATAGATGAAATCGTCTAGAACAAGGCATGGTTATCAATTAGGCTTCAATTAATCTACAATTTTAATTATCAATGGATAATAGTTTATAGATTTGTAGGATTTTATTCCAAAATAAGTTTCAATCATAGCTTTTGTCATAAATTCAGTGAATTTTTGTAGTCCAATTTTTAAAGAGATTATCAAGTCGTAGCAAAAAAATTAATTATAACACTAAGTTCTGCTACATCTTAGTAAGCTCATGAAAGGGATAGAAAACAAAACGTCTGTTATTTAAATTCAGCACTGTTTTTTTATCCTGAATTGGAAATAATTTACTTAGATGAAAAATGGAACATGGAAATGGACATGTGTAACTGAGGCAACAGAAAATTTTCATTTCATTCATAATATACCGAATGCAAACTCTCTGTGGGCCCATTCATCAAACTAATTGATATCCTAATTGGTATTCTGAAATAATCATTCAATAATTTGAGTTATTAGAAGCTAGAAAATGTGTATTTGGGAAAGACAGAACAGGCAATCGCCCAAAACTTATTTACAGTAATTCCTGAATTATGGTAAATAGTCAGATTATGTTAGAATTTATGCTTTGTCAAAAGTTCCCACCATATCCAATAAAAGATAATCCGACATTACTAATCTACAGCGCACAAGGACTATGGAGCTGCAGATGTGACACAGTGCCTCGAAACGCGTCCGATAAGCATAAGCACCAAAAAAATACTGTTGTGAAAGTGGTTGTAAAGTTAAAAACGTAATTTATTATAATTATCATAAACAGTTCAAGTAGAATGATGACAAAATAAGAAATATCATGTTTAATTTGATAAGATTTTTAGCATATAAAAAAGGATGAACTTACTTGTGCAATCGAATAATCGGATGCACACGCTGCTTGCAGGCCTTCGACGCCAGATATTCCCACGCCGACGTGCGCCTTCTGAATCATTGCCACGTCATTGGCTCCATCGCCTATTGCCAGTGTAACCGATTTCGTATTTGTAGTTACCAAATCAACAACCTGAAACAATTCAATCGGTGCATATTAGCATAGCTCCTTTCAATAGAAACTGCCTTGTACTAATAAAAAGACCTAAGACACCTAAAATAAAACACCTAAGGGTGCGTTCATGTCGAAGCTTCCATCATCGATGATACCTTTGACACTAGATGAACGATCATAGGAGCTTTGACACTATGATGAACGATAGATAAAAGAAGGAATACTAGAAAAGTGTAACGCTTCGCTTCTATCAGCTGAATTGTATTGCATAACACATGTACAGCTGATATGAGCGGAACTTAAAATTCTCTTCTAGGATCGCTTCTTGTTCTATGATCGTTTATCTATACTCTATTCACGATCACTTGAGACAGAATAAACAAACTTTTTGAGTGTGTGTGCGTGTAATGGAAGGTCTTCTTCTATGCGAAACTTTCGGCCACAGACCAACAGCTGTAGGCAATTACAGCTCAAGACAACAGTCTTGAGACAAGACAAGTCGGACTGTAGCCAATCACAGCTCCAGACAAGAGTCACCTGTTCGACTGCAGCCGACTTTTTCGCATAGAAGAAGACCTTCCATTACACGCACACACACGCAAAATGTTTGTTTATTTCGTCTCAAGTGATCGTGAATGGACTATAGTGTCAAAGCTATTATCGATGATCGAGGCTCCGACATGTAAACCACCTTTAGGTACAGTCTACCCATACAAAAGCATTCGGTAGAGTTACAAATCGTACATGCTGACTTTCTTTTTCTCTCTTTTGAGGATATGGAATACGACTCATTATAATAATATGATCAAGAAACTTTTCTAATTGGGTTGTGATAGAAATTAGCAGAAAAGATTGATAATAGACAAAAATGTCTGAAGATTCCTATGAAGTGTAGCAAGTCAAAGGTGAGAACGCATACAATAAACGAATCCGTTGAAACATCTGATTTGAAAATGATAGAAATTTTTTTCAATGGATCGACTTTCCAACTCTATATAGTTGCCACTTCCAAGACCATTTCCTTTTCCGGCTTTCACATTGGTGCATTGTATTATGTATCAGACCTCATGTTTCGAAATTTGTCCTAATAAAAACATAATTATGTTGATTGTGATCTTGGATAGTCAACCCATGTTATACATGAGGCTCGATAAATACCCATAAATACATAACCCATGTATTTTTTTTTTTTTTAATTACAAGAAATTTTGAATCAAAACTAAAGTTATATAATTCAAAAATGCAATATCAGCAGCTGCTGGGGAGTAATTATCCCCCTTCCATGGCAAGATGAAGGTCAATCAGAAAATTGATACATGATAATTGTAGTCTGTCCAAGCAAAGAAGACCCTGTGGCAAGATGAGAAAATGACTCCAGCTCGGTCAATATTGGTTCAAAAGTGATTGATTTGGTCTCAATCGTAGGAAATATTCTGATCTACAATTTGAGACCAGATTCGATCTACAATTTCAGTTTACCAGAGATTGATAATGGTGTAACAACCGAAACCGGTATCTCGTTTTTCTAATAAATTAGTGGTTTGACAACATCTTGTCTTTTCATTTATTATGGATAACTACCACAATATCAATTTCACAACTACTCAAAGAGTGAAATCAATATTTTTTG
The DNA here is from genome assembly GCA_017141385.1 of Sogatella furcifera. Lineage (NCBI taxonomy): Eukaryota > Metazoa > Arthropoda > Insecta > Hemiptera > Delphacidae > Sogatella > Sogatella furcifera. Next base: position 5,686,267 of record CM029547.1, on the reverse strand, counting down.
AACCAATATTACCGAGCTGGAGTTATTTTCTCATCTTGCTACAGAGTCTTCTTTGCTTGGACAGACTAGACAAGACATCAATGTGAAAACCTACTTATATTAAAGATATGGCGAAGTGGAACAACCCTTTGGGTCTTCCCACTATTGAAAGCATACGCTAAATAAATAAATTAGAGTCAATTGTTAATAATCAAGATAGATTATCTGAAGCTTACCTCAGCTTTTTGAATAGGCGACACCCGGCAGCAGATAACCGAGCGACAGGAGAGACACAGCTGCAGAAAGTCTCGGCGCAGTTCGTGCGAGAGTGCGAATTTGAGCGAGTGACCGTCAACGACCAAACCCAGGCTGTTGTTGTTGCGACCCAGAGCGTCGCCCAGGTCATTGCAGTGCCTTGCTATCGACTCTCTCAAACTCTGAAAATTAATTGAATTTAAATGAATTTTGGTCACAATTATCAATTGCTTACTGATATCTAGAGCCTTATTGATATAAATATTATCACCAAATAATATATGTGTCTGATTGGCTCTACTTCTCTCAGGATCAAGGAATTTTTAGAATTTCAAAAATACGAATGAAAACGTAAATTTCAGAGAGTCAAAAGTTATTACCCCCATTTTTTTTATTGTCAAATGACCCAACCTCAATTTGGGAACCTACGTTGGGAATGTCTAGTGTCAAGGAGCTTCCTTCCTGTACTATTGATAAATTTTTGACTTTTTTATCACAAACTGCGCATAAGAAATCCTTCGTTTGAAGAGGCCTTGTGGTGATTTCAAACTAGATGGAATAAAACTGAGAAAACATATTTTTTCAACCAGAGTATTACACACCCCGAATAGGATACAAAAAATTCAAGACGTTACGAGTAATCTGGCAAGCAATGACTCATCTACTTCAATGCTGAACCTGTCCTATTGAGTATTAAATACTGTCAAAAAATGTTATTCATAGAATTTCTATAAATTCCAAGGTTTTACTCAATTAAAAGAAACATGAACTTAGTTATTAACTTACATCTAACGATGTTTCATTGAGAATGATGACTGGCATGCCTTGAACGATGAGCTTCGTTGAGTAACCTATGTTGATTGCAGTCTCTTGTTTGTCACCGGTCAAGATCCACACATTGATATCAGCTTTCAGGAGAGCAGCAATCGTTTCTGGAACCTAATCATTAGCAACAAGATTAGAATTGGATCATTGATATTTGTATTAGTATACATTAGGAAATATTGATCATTATAACTTGAAAAATTACAGAAATCATACCCAGAAAATAATATTTCTGTATAATTCTATCAATATCATAAGCACAATCTTGCCAATTTATCACTATAACTTATTCTCAATTATCTGAACTGGTGATATCCCACATTGATTGGCTGTTGTGCACTAGTCGTCTGTTTATTTTTTATAAGATGTCCACATACTGCACTCATGCGAAGTGAACAACATATCAATTGTTGTCAACTTATAAACTTATTATAAGTGGTCATTTTGGGTAGGTTTCAGATTGGTTGAGCTCGGTTAGGTTGAAAGAAGACCATTTAGTAGACTCTCTCCCATTAATATCATTCCTATAACTTGCATTACTTGCATTATTGTTGTTCTTGTACATGCAAATGTTTCTTGTTTATCATAAAATGGAAAATTTAATTCATTATAATTATAGGAAATATCTCATGATTCGAAATTCAAAGTTTTCTATTTTGGATATAATCTCTGAAAGATCTCAATATTCGATTATTTCATCATTTGAATGATTTAGAACATGGATCACATGGAACATGGTAGCTTCATAACATGCTTCTCCTGTTATTCAATAGAATATTCACTTTTTCTACTATAATTTTCCATACGCTTACATTGCCAATAGTTCATCACATTTTGGCTTGACTCGTTATTATATAGAGACTCTGTAATTAATATCTCCATCATCTAGGGCCCCCATCCACTGTCAGTTCGGACTGTGACAGTCAATAACTGTGAGTGGATGAGGAAACCGGTAGTCAATATAACAGCTGTAAACCGGCAGTCCAATCGTTCGACTGTGGACTGTGAACAATCGAACTGTCAGTGGATGGGAACCATAGAAATTACTCTTTCAGAATAGATTCAGTTCACAAGATTGGCAAGCAATTACTCAAGAATGAAATTGTCATGTTCTCACCTGATCTTGTAATTTGTCCTCTACAGCTGTAGCTCCCAGAAGGTACAAATTCCTCTCAATCATGTTGGCCGCATCCTCCATCTTGACTTCCCTATTCTGCATTGACGTGCTTGCTTTATTATACAGCATAGACCATTCCTAAAATATATCAGTAAATCATATAATCAATCATTAGATACAAATTAATCAGTGAATCGTGCAGGTACAGTATAATGAATTAATTATAATTTATATGCTCAAGAACCTTGATTTATCAATCTTGAATTAATTCACCAACCAAATTCAATATAATTCTGAAAATACGTTTACTAAAAGATAGAGCCAAAGTTTACATAGAGTAACCTTCATTTCTACTATATAAGATAATCAAGAAATTTTGGTCTTTGGATCTATATGTCATGAATGTATTATATTGATCGTGAATTAATGATATTCAGATTATCTCTACTAGTATTGTTGAAATTATATGAAAACTGACCTTGTAATCTTTTTCATTGATATCTGCCATAGCAAAACACAGAGTTCTCAAACCAGATTGGGCAAACTCTTCCAGATGTTGTAGCGTTGTCTCACGATACTGTGAAGCATCGGGTGATAACCTTTCATAAATTACACTATCAGCACCCTGAAAAATAAATAAGAAGAACACGATGAGACTGAGCATTTTTGGAAAATAAAAATCGAGATAGAATCATAACTAATTTATTGTGGAACAGAGATAGTCAATCGAATTAAACCGAAATTTAAAGAATGCTTCAACTTATTGTCTGAATCTTGAATTTTATCAATGCTAATGCTAACCAAATGAGGTATTCTTTCCCAATTCTGAAATAATCTTGCTTGAATTGGGGAACATTTTCAATAAATATAATTAATGTTGTTCATAACGTTTTACTTTGTTGTCTTTGACAACAGAAATAATTTCTAATGTTCCTATGATGCATTATTGTTTTGATATTGATTCAATTTTAACCACAAATTTGAGTTCAAATTGTAGAGAAGACAATACCGAATTCACAAAATTACAAAATAACGAAGTCATTCCATTCTATAGTAAATAACTCTATTAAATCATAATAGATCCTTCACTATTCACCATAACTATTGAACCCTTGATTGAAGTTAATAATTGTTCAAGCAACTTTGTTAATGCTAATTTGTAGCTGTCGCTGAAAAATTAGACGGTCTTCTAGGTGATGTAACCTACTTACAGCTGATGTAAAACATCTATTGTCTCTTTTTATTAAAAAAAACATCATCCAGTTATAGCTAAATGACAACTGTAATCAACAAAATCAGCTGTTGAATTGCATGAGGAGCAGACGAAACTGCCCAACATTATGGCGTCAGCTACACAGCAGTCGAATTTAGCAATAAATTCATATTGTTATTCAAATCACGTACATCTGTTCAATTGCATTTCCTTTTTGAATGAGAAATTGTATTCTAAGAATGGTGGTTATTAATCCAATGAGCTACTCACCTTGCAATATAACCTAATTTTTCCATTCGGCATCCTCACAATAACAGACATCCGCTTTCTGGCACTCGTAAATTCTAATACGTTTAAAACAGTGTACTTTTCTCGATTTCCTAAAGCTACTATTTCTACTTCATGTGGTGTTCTGGTATCAAAAACAAAGCCGAATGCTTTCGCGCCTTGTAATAAAGCTCGTTCATCTGCAAGAAAAAAATTTCATTAAAATTCACAAAATTGGTTTTCAACTCAATAAATGAATCTTATTTGCTTTTTAACGTATTTCTGATGTGAGCTAATGGTGACAGCTCTTTATAGTCCATCCAAGCAAAGAAGACCCTCTGACAAGATGAGAAAATGACTCCATCTCGGTCAATTTTGGTTAAAAAATTATTGATTTGGTCTCAAATTGTAGGAAACTTTCTGCTCTACAATTTGAGACCAAATGTATAATTGTTGAATCAATATTGACCGAGCTGGAGTCGTTTTCTCATCTTGCCAAAGGGTCTTCTCTGCTTGGACAGACTATACAAAGCTGTGAATGGGAGCACAACTGGAGAATATTTCTCATGATATCAAAGCTACATCGAAGCATACAATGAATTAAATAGCGGTTATGATAATTTGAACTCTGTGAAAATTGATCCTCAACTGTACATTTCTCTTCATAATATTGTTTTCAAAATACTTTCACTTATACTTTATCACCGACATGCAGTCATGACTGATTTATGAAATATGAATCCATGACTGCATGTACGGATAATGCCATATACCAAACTAGACAAACGGACAAAATACACAGAGCATATAAAAATGTGTGGATTGGTCTAGTGTGACATGATCTCACCTACTCTAATGCTAAAGCCTTCCCACTCAGTTCAATTGAAGCGGTCATTATATCCCTTCCTGTTGTGTCATCACCCTAATTGAACGTGAGTACACATAGTAGCTCGTAAATGTTTAGTTTGCCATACGTTTATGTATTCAATTCCTGATAACTTGAAATTTACATTGAAATGAGCATTCTATTTTATTTTTTCTCGAAATAAATCAACACTGAGTTCATTTCAAATTGTTGAAACCTTACCTGGTGAAGATGCATGATAAACTATTTCTCCTGTTCCCGGAGGTTTTTCGGGTATGACAGTGTGACAGACAGCCATCAACGTTAAAAACTCTTTTATCGTTTCCGATTTTGGCCCGCGTTGAGTAAGATGCTGAAAACATAAAACGACGAAGATTATTTTCAAAATTTAAATTAATAATACAAACAACATTCAATATACAAGTTGAATTATGAATGATGGGTGAAACCAAACTAAATGAAATAGGAATAGTGAGAAATTTGCGCCCTATAAGTTCTCCAATTCACAATAATTTTTACAGAAGGGTTCTGGTACCTATCTCCATGTTATTAGCAGTTATCGAGCGTAAGTCCGCTAGCCGGAAGTGGTAGTTGCTAGGACAAAGCACTCACACATTACATATCCATACACTGCTGTATCAAGTATAATAGAATTCCGCAAACCATACCTAACTGCTGGTCTAATAATGAATTTCTAACTGATGGTCTCATAATAATTTTTTACTGATGGTCTAACTGACGGTCTAATAATAAATATCTAGTGATAACGATGTATCTTTTGAAAAATATATTTTACTGTAACCTACTTAGTTGTTTTTAGTCTGAGTGTCTTGGACGTAACATCATATAAAAATCTCAGAATTAAATACTTGTTGATAAAATCTGAGCAAATGTATCATCAATAGAGTAGTGAGCTCCAAAGCTCTGACTATGAACTTTTCATTTATCGATTTTTCATCTTATATTAGTAGCCTATTTTCATATTTATTTAGCGTATGGCTCAAGCAAATGGGAAGACCCAAGGGTTGTTCCCATTCGCAACATAGCCAATCATCCCTTGACAGAGTACATTTCTCCATAATAATAATAATACAAAAAGTATCATCTGTCATGCAAAGCTCATGCATCATAATATCATGTTTCTCCAATCGAAGTAAGTTACGATTTTAAAACAATTACCTGTATAAGCATGGATTCACTAGGATCCTCCGTTGTCGGAGCGAAATAAATTTCATCAGCTACAGAACACTGTTTGAACTCCATCACATTTCTAGTCAATGTCCCAGTCTTATCAGAAAAGATATATTTGACCTAGAACAGTATAAACATTCATTTGATAACATGTTTTTCCATATAGTATGATTGATGAGGAACATGATATGCGAGAGTGGTTAACGTAGTACCAATTAATAAAGTTGTGAATTCAGTAATACTAACATCTGAAAAGAATGAAAAACAATATTTTCTTCAAAAAATCTAACTTTAAGCAGAGACTGATATATGTAGGCTAGTTATAAGATTTTGTATGGATCCAATATGGATTTAATTCAAAGAAAATTCAACCTTTATTATTTTTATTGTGGTAATTTTAGGATTGATCTCTCAATCTAATTAAGCTTATCAATAATTATTATGGAACCAGTGGAAAACTTACCATTCCTAATTCTTCATTCAAGTTCGATGTTCTAGCCATTGCTGGTGTATTCGATTCTTCGTGATACATATCAATATCCATATTAATGAAAATCGCCTAGAAAAGAAAAGGAGGAAGACATGAGTTTTGATAGACATGAAATAAGAGAAATCATTCAGTGACTGATACTACTAAAATAAAATGAAAACTGGAATATCCAACAATTTATTCGATAGTTATAAATTTAACAAGAAGGAATATATTCATGATGATGCAATCAAGGAATCAAGTTAATGATTGAATTCATGTCATGACTAATATTAATGGAAACCTGGGATTTCCAACGATTTATTCGACCATTATTATTTTTACAAGAATATATTCATGATAATGCAATTAAGGAATCAAGCTAATAATTGAATTCATGTAATGAGAATATAACGCTTCTTGAAAATATTGTGCAAACTACTAAAAAATGTCTATAACTTACTTGAACAAATCGGACGATTTCCAAGGTAACTTGTAGCGATATTGGAATGAGATTGTTATACAAAATTACAAAAGTCAACAAATTATATCCAAAACTCCTATTAAATACAGCTGAAACAGAAAAATGCACTCAGTTAAAATAATGACAAATGCTCAAGAAAATTTTAGTATAACATGTTTCATTATTTCAATAAAAATCGCCTATGACTAAGTATAAAATTTTAGTATAAAAAAATTTCATTACTTAAATAAAAATCGCCTATGACTAAGTAATCAGATATATGATTTATGACTAGTTCATAGTGGAACTGAATGCTCAAGTTTCATAGAATGATCCTAGAATTTTTCTATAAATTTTGGGAAAAAGACGATTTGGACTTTAATGTCTGTGTTTCAACCCTTTGATGTGATTTGTCGAATGAATAAATAAATAACTGATGTAGTAATATTGACTCATTAGGATACTCATGACTGTAATTAGTTGCATAGAAAAAAATCATGTAGCCTATTGTTGGAGCTCAAGTATCAAATTCACATCACCCAACAAATTAAATAAAATTATGTCTGATGCATAATAATATGATCATTTATAATCGGCCTACATCTGAAAAATTTTTTCTCATGAATGCAAAATACCATTTGGGTCGACCAAAATTATTCATTTAATTGAGGGAGTAGAATATTCAAAATCAGATCAAAATACATTTCCAGTTGATTAGATGAGGCAGCAAAATATAGAAATAATTACCTTGAAGATTTAAGTACCAGTCTAATTTTGTGTGCGCATTCGTCCATATCTGGTTCCAAATGGCACTAACTAAGCATAGGACTATCAAAAGAAAGAATAGGCAGAGGACCTGTAACACAAAACGCAATTCATAAATAATCAAAATCACAATAATATAATTTTATAGAATAATTCAAATATGATACCAATTTAACAAGGAAATACATTTCTTCAGCAGAAAAATTATCAATCCAAGTGCTGAAGCTCAGTCAACTTCTAAAATTGTATGGAAGTGCGAAGAAGACCTTCAAAATGGTAGTTTTTTAATACTGCCAGCAGTGGAAATTGAAAAAATCCCACTCTTACCATCTGTCTCTCATCAAATCTCACCAGCGGTATGTTGGCAGAAGTGATTTTACACTAACAATTCCATATCTGCGCATGCGTAGTAACACTCTCAAAATTGACCATTTTGAAGGAATGTCAACTGTGTGCAACCAGACTTTAATTTGAACTCCATGACAAATTATTTGCAAAAAAATTATTTTCAGACTTTAATTACGATAAGTAAAAGCAATTTGTCAACAAATGATCGAACCAAGAGCTAAAGCTCATTAATTTTCTAATAAGACTGTAATATTCGGACATAAGTTACCTGGGTGTTGGTTAACCTATCGATAGTGGAACGTTTGAGTGGCGCGGCTGTAGCGTTCTTCATCAGTTTCGATTCATGCCCGGTGTAGATGACCAATCCGAAGACCCAGCTGGTGTTTCTCAGCATTGCGCCTCTCAACAGTATCCTATCAGGTCCCAAAGGAATTGGCCTGCAAAATAAAAATTAATCGTATAAAATGGCAACTAGATCACAAATTACACTCTATGATTACGCTACTATGATTACAGAATATGATGATTTTTGTCAGTATTAATCGTAGTAACAAATAAAATTAGTATTCTTCACTTGATAATATCTTCATCTTTCAATATCCGAGCCTACAGAGACTGTACTCTGACTATACAGTCTCTATATCTAAATCTATCCACAATACATCCGTTTGTTAGAATCAAACTCTAGAAACTGAAAATGTCTTCTGCAAATAAATCACCATTTCATTAAAGGTTTCAACATTTATGTCTCTCAGCATGAGAAATACATTTAATCAATTAAACATTTATGTACAATATTAGCATTAGCTTTGGATATGAATATTTATGTCATATACAAAAGCATTCTCATATAATTGTATTTTCACTTAAAAATACACCCAGCAATTACTGAACCTATCCACAGCAATAATACAGTCGTTTCTATTTTGAAGTACTAAGACACTTCTGGCATGCAGTTTTTCATGATAAAAAATCATATCCATAGATATGAGTAAGTAAAGTAGGCCTATAAATGAAAATTCTTCTACATCAAAATCCCTCACCGTTTCATTAAAATTTGACTCATCACATAAGTTCTATAGCCTACATATAGGATTCAAACTCAAAACTGATTACAGTATTAAAAGTTGTGAGTTAAAATATGATAAATATTGTGAGATATTCGAAAATTGATATTGTGGAATTGCGAGATTGATATTTGGAAAGGAGTAGTCCTCCAGGAATAATATGACACAGATGTTCAATACTCTCTTAATTCCAGACAACTACAACTACATTAAAATTGATCAACTCCACTTCAATGTCCATTAAAAACTAATATTTCATCTACTATTTATAATAATCAACTCACTGCTTGTTCTTCTCCCTAAATGTGCCATTGAACTCATAGATCTGCCTATTAGGCAGCTCACACTCGACGGTCGCCCTGAACAGAACCAAATCCTTGGTTTCGAGCAGTTTGGCCGTTTCCGGAATACCTTGTCTGATTTTCAGATTGGTTTCGCCGTCCAAGTTCATTGTTTCTATGTAGCACATCGCTTGCGGCTCACTGCAACAAATATAATATGTGAAAATAACGAAGAAATATAATTTTTGAAAGCACATACAATGTAATTAATTTGGAGATAAGACACTAGAATTGAAGGAAATAATCACTATACCCTATTCACGATCACTTGAGACGAAACAAACTTTCTGCGTGTGTATGCGTGTAATGGTGGGTCTTCTGCTATGCGAAACTATGACCAAAGTTGAACAGCTGTAGCCAATCACAGCTCAAGACGAGAGTCTTGAGACAAGAAAAGTCGGACTATAGCCAATCACAGCTCCAGTCAAGAGTCAGCTGTTCGACTATTGCCAACAGTTTCACATAGAAGAAGACCTACCATTACACGCACACTAACGTAATAAGTTTGTTTATCTCGTCCCAAGTGATCGTGAATAGACTATAGTTAAGTAGTTGTGGAGGTGATATTGTGGTAGTTATCCGTATTAAAAGAAAAGAGTCTTATCTTTATTCATAGAAACATTGAATTAATCCTTGGTTTGACAATAACTTGTCTTTTCATTAAATAATAAAAATTACATTATAAAACAGTCACAAAACAATCAGGAAAAATAATATAGGGCCAACTCGAAATGGAACAATATTTACAATTACTGAATACGATTCATCTTCACCAATAAACATAATTTCATAAACTTTGCTCACCCATTGACTGTGACAATAACCTAAGCAGTATTTCCCTACAATTCCCCAAGGTTGTGCGTGAGTAATAATACAAAATAATTCATATGCTGTAAGTATCATAATAGAAATGATGATATTCTACTGAAAGTTATGAGCGTTGCTACACCGAACTAACAATAACAATAATGGTACTAAATAGTATTCATCCAGTAAAGAATTCTATCAATGTATTTATTGTCAAGCAGAGATGTCAAATACCTTGAAAATATGCAATAATATGTTCATAATATATCAGGAAATATCCACAGTAATCTTCTTAAGTGTTACTTCAAGCTTCATAAGTTTCACTTATTGACGATTAGTCTATGTTGAGGTATTCCGTGTCTTTAACATTGTGCTAACTTCTTGTTTTATTTGATATTATTTGAAAGAATAAAAGTTATTCAATTTGATTCATGATGGAGTAAGCTATTACAATGTTCAGAAGCTTCTAATACGAGTAGATTTCATCTACAATCCATTATTTTCAAGAACAGGGGCTCATTTGATAGTTTATTTCAATCCAATACGTTTCATCCTGAATGAATTCAATCTTATTCAATTCCTTCACTGAAGTCTCAAATATAGTAATAGCCAACACCCAGAAATTAGGTGATTTTGTAAGTGATGCAACCTACTAAAAGCTGATGTCAAGAATATATTATCTCTTTTTATTTAAAAACCATTATCTAGTGTAGGCATAGCTAAATGACAACTCTGATTGACAGCATCAGCTGTTAAGCTGTATCAGCATAAGGAACCGTTCAACTTTTGGCGTTAGCTATATCAGGTTGCATAATACGACACAAATAAACCAAAATATAACATGCTTTATTTCTCTGGTCACCTAACCTACAAATAGCTTCGATTGACTTTGACTTGTGAAAATGATATTTTTTCGAATTTAATACATCTCACCTAGATGATAGAATGAGCAGATCAGCCGGGAAGAAGTCGTTGTTGTGCACTTTGACAATGTCCCCCACAACGACATGCCGCCACTGCACCCACTGCCAATGCCCGTCTCGCAGCACTTCCACCTCGCGGTGGTTGATCTCTCCATCTGCCATGTGCCGTTTCTAAAAAAACAACATCAAAGTAAATCAAATCAAATTTATAATTTACTTACAAACATTACAATATAATCATACAATATTTATAACATTGGAAAAATACAATAAAAGTACTATCAAAGATGCTAGTGTTGTTGAGCAAAAAATACATTCCTTCAAAATGGCCGGTTGAAGTGAGGGTGTAACTACGCATGCACAGATTTCAACACTTTGGAGTAAAATCACTTTTGCCGACATACCGCTGGTGAGTTTTTATGAGAGACAGATGTTGAGAATGCGACTAATTCTCGTTTCGACTGCTGGCAGCATTAACAGCTGATTTTCAGAAGGAATGTCTTCTTTGATCGACCAGACTATAACTCCCACAACTAGGTATAAGGAAAAGCTTTCAAGGTAAAACCTGAGCAAATACTTGAGCGTTAACTTCAGAGTATAGTCTGTCCAAGCAAAGAAGACATTCTGACAATTTGAGACCAAATTTATAATTTTTGAACCAATATCGACCGAGCTAGAGTAATTTTTCCATTTTGCCAGAATGTCTCCTTTGCTTGGATAGACTATAGGTCTCTGGGTTAGTTTCTGTTATATAATTATTACTATAAATAGTTTCTGATAATTATTATCACATGATAAACTGCTAAAGAGGACAAACTAAAGGATTTCGTACCATAATTCGTTTCATTGTTATAGACAGAATAAGGAATTATAAGGACTGTCTGGTTTGAGTTGTATGATTTGTTTATATAAAATGATACCCGATAAGAAAATGTAGAGAATGATAATTTAGATTACAATACTGAGTGAACTTATACAGAACAAATTATCATTTAACATTGATTGCATAAAGTAGTGCTGATGAATGTTGGAGCTGTCAATTTAACATGTCTTAATAAACTAATCTCTGATTATTAAGCACTTTTTATTTCTGTTTTGCCTCATGTACTTTACTATTTGACTCAAATGACGCTTGAAAGACATTGAGTGACCAACTAAAATGAAGAGAATGAATGTAATTAGAAAGTTCATTCAAATGTTTGAGAAGAGGTAGGGATGATCTGTGAATCTATGTTTCAACAAACCGGCTCTTTCAGTAATTTATGAAGAAATGAATAAAAAACAAGTTGAAGAACTGGTATGCAAAATTACTTGACATCGCAAAACAATATAATTTTTAAAAAATAACTTTGAATTGAAGTTTACTTACGATGTCTTCTATGATTTCTTTTCCAGCTGATACCAGGAGGATGAAGATGAGAGGTATCAAAGTGGTGTAACGTCCTGTCGGAGACACATCCGGGATTTGCTGTGAAAACAAACAAAAATATAATTTATGAATTGGACAATTATTTTTATATCATAAGTATTAAAATACTGTGGTATTAATTTGAAACCATGATCAATTTTATCGATTATCCATTTACAGTAGTTTCAAGGAAATTAAGGATTTCAATTACAATTGAAAATTGATATTAAAAAAATTTAAAACTCATTTTTTAATTGTTCTGGACTAAAGAGTAAAGATAACCTAATTATTTGGATGATGTTATACATGGGAATTGGGGATAGGAACAGTTTTGGGTTGAGCCCGTTGTTCTCTCTCCAACAGTAAAAAATGATAACTGTCTGAACCAATAAGAGAAAAATTAGTGAAGACACATTTCTGGAGTCTGCAGTTGTCTCCAACAATGTTAATCTACTCTTTCAGTGTAGCATCAGCTGTTTATTGACAAAACATCATTCGCCAATCGATATAGTTGTCCGCATGAAAATAGTCCAGTGAGATTTGATGCAACGTTGCCTATTCAGCTGATTATTAATGAAAATTAATCAATAATTTCATAATACACCTGACGAAATGACAACATATATGGGTGCGTGGGGAGAGAGGTGACTATCTGCTGTTTCAGTATCCACTGGACAACTTTCATGTGTTCAACATAGTTTCGTCGTTATTTTAGGTTGATGCTGCTGTTTTATTCTAATGACAACGTATACAGGTAGTGGAAGAGACCTCAAATTTTGATGAACAGCTGACATTTTCTATGATAAGTATAGGAAGTGTAGTAAACTGTAAACTGGTCCCTCAATTTTTAGTGTGCTTCGTTATTTTAGGCATTTATTATAAATATTTTATATTTTCATTACTTCTTTATTCTTTATATTCACTGCTATTATGAAGCGTTCCACAGCAATGACACCACTGCGAGTATACAGTATCTGAATTTCACATCATCTGTGATCACACAGTCTATGTAATTTGCACCAACCTGTAACAAAGCGATGAGCAGGAAAAAGCAGTTGGCGTAGCGCCGGAACTGTTCGAAGAGGAAGCTGGGAATGAACGAGATGATGCTGTACTTGGCAGTGGAGATCTGATTGGAGCAGAACTTGGCCGGCTGCGGGGCGTTGATGAAGATGACGCGGTAGTCGAGGTTGCCGCCGATAATGCCGCAGTCGACCGAGTCCTCGGCCGCCTGCTGCGACGTCGACGAACGCTCCTCGGCGACCAGGTTGCCGCGCTCCTCATCGTCGTCTAACCAAACAAACAAAAATACAAAATTATTATTAATAAAACATAACAAAATAAAATAATTATTAATTCGATTAAAAGATTAAAATCCAATGAAAGGTATATGAATAGAACTATACCCTTTTTTATTTTGAATGTTGATCTCAGTACCCTTTTTCAATTATTTTTATTCATGCATAACATGTTTCGACTATTAATAGTCATTTCAAATAGTCGAAACATGTTATGCATGAATAAAAATAATTGAAAAAGGGTACTGAGATTAACATTTGAAATAAAAAACAGTAAAAAAGTAGCCCTGAGATCTAGAAAACATTAACTAACCCCTATTCATGATCACTGAATACGAAATGGACAAACTTTTTGTTAGTGTAAGCGTGTAAGTATGTGATGGCTACCTCAGCCACGACAAAACATATCCAAAAAACGACATACCTGTAGCATACACAACACAAGTCATAGCATTGGCAATGCGTATGTGTACGCTTTTTTGTCGGTACTATGTTGTTTCGTTGCTATGGTTTGTCATTGCAGTAGCCACCCTGTGTGTTATAGTTTATTTTGTGTCTCAAGTGATAGTGAATTAGGTATAAGGACTAGTATTAAATTTAATTCATTCACCTTTTTTATAGTATATGTAGAGCACGAATTTTACAACAAATTAAAAAAAAACTTATTTAGTGAGTTATTATGCACTAAAAAAATATTCATATAGTGAAAGAACGATTTGGGCATGTGTCAGTGTTTCCACATAAAAGTTTCATTGTCATTGTCATATTTCTGATAAATGAATAAATAGAAATCATTACTTTGGGAAATAGTCCAGAGGTTACAGAAGCTTGTTTCGGATATTATTAATATGAGTATTGACAAAAATACTGACAGTAGATGAATAAAACTATGTAAAAACTCTTCCCCTCAAAAATATTCCTATGAGACGATGGCAGAAATAAGGCAATCCATGTCTTAACAATCAATAAGAAGAGTAAATTGAATTACACTGAACTCAATTAAGGCTACTACTTTTATGTGAAAGTGGTCATTTCAAACTTTACTATACAATAATTATCATACAATTATAATAATTATTGATATAATTCGAGAATGTAATGGACGCTACATGAATAGAACATGCAACTTTTATTAAATTCTATTGTATTCTATGTATTTTATTTTTTACCTATAAAAAATGAGCTGTTTCCTATTTGTTTTAGAATGTATTTATTTGTCTCAACATTTACACAAAATACTGAAATCGGGAGGAAAACTAGGCTACTAGGCATAGCCTGTAGGCTATTCCTCTATTACTGCATACTGCTACTCCTCTCCTAAAATGTTTCTAATGAAATCAATGTTTTCTGAAATGAGGGTATGATATTGTAACACTCACCGCCTGATTATTGTTTTACCGCCTATATTATTCTCACCGCTTGACATAATTTTCAATCAATCTAGGAATAACACTTTCAAATTTCGAATTTGGAAGGTTCATAGAAATAAAATAAATTATACACCAGAGTAGACAATATGGAAAACTTGAAAAATATTGCATAAAGTTTGTCATTCCCGTATTATACTAAATATCTTATTTATTTTAGTTATATGAAATTTTTTAATCTTTTAATACAGAACGTTGAGTGAAAAAAGGCCTATACGCCTCAAAATGGTTAAAGCACTTTTTAAAACTGTATTTTACGTTGTTGATGCGGAACAAGGCAAGGGAAACTTAATTCTTGAAAACTTTAGTCAAATAATTAAGTTCAAAGTGATAAGAGTTTTCCACAACCTACTATGAAAATTTACATATCATGATTTGTTTTTCTTCTTTTCATCAAATGAATGAGTCTGGTAATATGCTCGATGAAAGCCTACATATTGTATGATTCAAGAGCTCCTACTCGAGTTTCATATAGGCGGAATTTGATTATGATAAAATCATATTCTGATAAACGAAAAAACCTGCTTCAAGATGAGTCGACAATTTCTCAAAGATAATCAAATTGGAAGTATTCATTAAGGAGTTTGAAGAGTGCTGACTCACTATTAAAAAATTTGATCATTCTCATTAAAATTGGAAATACCCAATTGACATAATTTTCAAAAATAGCAACAGGAAAAAAGCCGATTTGTAGAGTTTAGTTGAAAACGGAGGTTTCTTATCATCGATCCGGTAGAATTGTAGTTCAAGGTCGATTCAATTCAGTAAACAATTTCGCACAATTCGGAGGTGAGTCAGAGTCTTGCATAATAAACTGATCTAATTAATCCCAACAATGATAAATACTGACTCAATTCACAACAATCTACTCTATTCCAGTTTTTTAGTATGACTTATCTCACATTTTCCGATAAAGTTCAAAGCATATGTTTGGGAGGACTAGAAGTGGGCGGGGAATCTAAATATAGAAATGCGATCGAAGACCGGCTAGTATACAATGCTTTACAAAGTTCAGCAACCAAATCGCTTAAAAAATTTCATTCCAACGACCGAATTGGTTTTTATAATATTTAAAAACATCAACAATCAACAAAACAATATTATTTCGAGGGAAACACCCCAGCTCATGAAATGCATACAAAACATATGGTAAGTATTCACAATGAAATATGGGAAGTTGAAAGTACAAAACTAAGGGAATCTATTCAAGGGATGGTTGTAGAAAGACATCAGGAATTATGCAATCACATGCAGCATAAATCGATTTCTTGTACTTGGCTCATGAAGGGTAGAATAGTTGACATATGGAAAGGTAAATATTACATGCAAAACTGATTAGGGTATTTAAAAAATATCAATTTATAATTGTTTGATAAATGGTCCTATGGACGATGTAAGTGGAAATTAGTGAGTCTAGTTTGATAATAATAGATAAGAGACACATTGGAAGCAACAGTAGGCAGTTGTTTACGTAATAAAATCAATGAATCAATTAGTTTTCTCTAGTATGAGTTGTGTGTTAACCAACCACAACAGCGGTCAGTTTACTTGAATATCGTACAACAATTTAATCGCTTGCGGTGCCGGTGATAAGAGCAGGCGATAGAGCGATATAACAGTGATCAATGCCAATGCGTTAGGTCACAGCTGTCAGTGAGTGCGACATAGGAATCAAAACAGACTTGACTCACCACGAATCCTCAAAGCCGACCGGAACAGTCTGACAACGGCTGAAGGAAGCGCGAAAATATACTCCGTCATTTTGTTTTTCAAGGTCAAATCAGTTAAACAAACTATTCACACCGTTTAATTATTTTTATTGCACTAATCTAATCGTTGGCGCGCGGTTCGTTCAAGGGTTGCTCGCCATTTTGGTGCAAGTAGTTGCAATCGGTGCCAGCAGGTGGCAGCAGCGACCGCACTTCCCCCACCACTTTTCAGCGTCGCGACGACGCCCGAAATCCCGAGTACAGTCCCAAACAAAACGCCGCGACGTTCTCAACTTTTCATATCATCAGCGTCACCGACGAAAGTAACTGAGTCGATCGTCGTTACTCTATATTCAACTACTCTGCACTGACGGACAATAATATGCTTGCCGCGATGCTCTCTCTCACCAAATCTTCTTCTCTTTCTCTCACTCTCACGAACGCAACCTTCCTACCAACTTCCGAAACATAGCGATAACACAGAGTAGTGGCCACTGAATTGCTCGTCAATTGGCAATGATTTCAGTTGTAACAATCAGTCGTAAAAGATAATAACTTTTCCTCAGTATCTGAATGTTTTATGCCGAATAGGGAAACTGTCTTTTTGACAGACGGATGAATAGTTGACGGATAGTTATTTCAAGTTTGACAGATGGTTCATTTTGGAATGTTGTTTAAAAAAATCGTTAATATTGTTCATCACGTGGTTATTGTCAGCATCATTTGTTATAATGCAAGATTTTTCATACTATGACAAGGCATAGGTATAGAACCTATAATATATAATAGTATAGAATCTATATCTATATATGAACCTAGTGACAAGGAAACAGCTCATGGTCATTAATATGAATGTGCTATACTAAGTACTGTACTATAATTATCTCCAAGTCTATAGAGACTAGATCATTTCAGCATAGAAACAAACGCGTAATATTGAACAGAACTAGTCAACTCAAATCACAATCGAACTTGTAAATTTCGTTTAGAAAACGTTTTGATGACAGGTTACTTGAAGATTCAAAGATCAAAGAAACCCCCGTTTATGAACGATGTGAGATTGGCAGATTGCTCAAATACAATGATGATGGAAAATTACGTCAAATTATGATTGATTGATTGATACATCATTAGTTTTTATTTGAGGGTCCCTGAAAAAGTAATGGAGTGAATTCTACAAGTAGAGTAACTATCAATAAATAAGAGCAAACATGATACGGTAAATAATAATATACAAATCTCCAGTTGAAGACTTGCTGATATGAAGTTGTGATCGAAGATTGAAACCAGTACCATGTTTCATGAAAAATAGGATTGATAAACAATAAGAATAAGAATTTTACAGAATATAGTACTTCATCTTCATGTTATTGTGTATTGTGTGTCTGATTTTACTCATTGTCCACAATAATTCCACATTTTTATGGAAGAGTCCCCGGAAATTCAATTGAACCAAGAACAGTTTATTAAAACGAGATAAAAGAGACAAAATAAAAGTTTATCAAGGGAAAATCATGGAAATAGAATGATAATATTATTGATTAGGTGTTAGGAATAGAGTCCTTTCTTATTTCTCAAAACTAGAGGATCGAAAGGTGAGTGAGGTATGCAAGAATTGGTGTTCACTTACATTTTCATAAATTTTCAACATCATTTTCATTAGCAGCTGCACTGCAGAGATAAACAGAAAATAGTCAGGTTTGCGTGCAGGCTCCTAATGTGTGAAACAAGCTATGGAAAAGTCCACTATAAACGTGTAGATTGTCAATTATAAGCCACCTGTTGACAACAAGTTTTCACATGATTGGAGGTTATTTTCAAAACAATTTTCCCTGTTTCAAAGCAGACTATCGCATATAGAGACTGAAAAATAGATGAGTTTGATTTGGTGAGAATAACTAGATTTCTACATGACAAATAATTGACTAGAATTATTTCAAAAGTAATAACTTCTTAATTGGAAAAGTTATTTGAGAATTGATTTTCAAGTAGATAACCGTCAAATTACTTTGGCAATTCTATTTTTTAACAAATTTTAGACTCAAATAAGGACTTAGTATAACCGTAGATATACAGGTAGTATAACCTATAGTAGACTAGTCTATGTATACTTAGTCTATGGTATAACCTATCAACAACTTAAGCTAGTTATTCTAATTGTAATTTATCAATTCAATATCCTGGTATTAAATTTCAATATTGAACAAATAAAATTGAATTAGAATGATAGAACTAATTTGTACAGCAATAGCATAAATTACAATCCATTCGAATGAAAAATCTTTCAGTTCATAAAATATCTATCATGATTACATATTTGATGCAACCCAAAACATTTTATCTAGAATACGAAACCGCCAGTTATCGAGAATCGGTTCTTCCATTTCGTTTGCTCCGCCATTTTATCGAGAATCGATTCCTCCATTTTGTTGGCTCAACTGACAACTATTTCAGCCAATCGGGAAGCAAAGATTTCCGCCAATCAATGAATGGCAACTCCCACAAGCGAAACGATTGGATAATCAGAAGCTACTTTTTCCAAGGCAAAGTACGATGTTTCAAAACTTGAATGTTAAATGTAATTCATTATCACGAAGATAATCAACATCAACTAATTCAGAATTGAGTATTGATGAAGCAGAATTAAGTAGATGTAATGTAATACTGATTAAGAAATCAGTAGAGGTTCTAATAATTGCTAAGTCCAGTATATAAATATCAAGCTACATTCAAATTCAAGAAAACGTCTTGATAGAAGAGGTGATTCCGGACCGAAATGAGCGAAAATATTAGACTATACTGAAATGTTGGTAGAAGTTCTAATAGAAATTTAAACACTGATATAAATAGAAATTACTAATATTTACTACAATCTACAACAATCTGTTTTCAAGACCAATTCAATGTAGGCTACTTATTGATATTTATTTTTGATTTTGAAAGGTCACAATTTATATAATGTTCAAATATTGAGGGCTGAAACCACATTTCAAAGGATGTTCAATATAACAGACAACAATAAACTTCCGAATGAAATCTCTATTTATTTTGAGACAACAAAGGATGAAGACATTACGTATAGCTTGAAAAATAATAATGTGTCCATTGCATGTGTGACCGACATCAATAAATTCGAAGCACAAAGAGGAAGAGAAGAAAATGTGAATGAGAGAGAGAGAGAGAGAGACATATGACGACAAATGACAATCGGCTGACGTGACATCCGATATTTCGGGACAAAATTGGGATTTCTGAATGGAATTGGAGTTGGGAACAATAACAGTTCAAGCACAAACACAGTTGCACGATCTTGATTCTGGCAATGTTCTAATTTCTAAATACAGTACAAAAAACCTTGAAGGATTTTCTTCAATAAAAAGAGAAAACCCTGATAATGATGATAAATTACGGCGTAGAAAATCTTGAAATCAGTGATATTTTTATTCAAATAATTCCAATTTTATATCTCTTCGTCCAAATAATGAAAAAAATGGAACATCACTTCCAATCGATTGAATAATCAATGCGTTTTCAAACATAACTTGAAATAATGTTCAAGAACTGAGTTACATAACTCATTTCAATACAGTACTTCCAACATTTTCAAAAATCATCGTAATTTTCAGTTGATTCAGAAAATTTAAACTCCTGACATTGGAACTGGAATAATTATTCTGAACACCAACTCTTTTGCCTAGTTAACAGCAATGAAGTAGCTGATTTTTGAAAAATACATTCATGAGAATTGATAATTGACATTCACGTAATATCACATCTACTTGATAAGAATTATTGACATTCAACGAGACTTGACAACGGCTTTATTCGAAATCACTAATATCCACTTCAATATTTCCAATATTGTATCTCTTATTCCAAATAATTACGATTATGAAATAATCAATTAAATAAATTGTTCTTTCTAAAACTTAAAAATAATTGCGAGAGAAGGAGAGAGTTAGAGCTGAAGGAGAGAAGAGAGTGAGAGCTGAAGGTTTCCAAGTTGGGAAAATCAAGTCTTCCATCATCATTATACTAAGCTTTTTGAGCCTTCTTGCTTGGGTTCGTGATGAAAGCATATCACAAGGAATTAGCATACATTTCACAAAGGAAGTGAGAAATTTAACAGTAAAAGAATAGGGAGAACGTGAGAATCTTCATTCCGGAAAAAAATCATCGATTAATTTCTCATTCTAATAGATAAATGCAAGTGAAGACGATAGATTTTTTATGGATTCTATGTATTAGTTGGAGAATGTCACATGATAAATTATCAATTTTCCTTTTTATCCTTTGAAAAAAAATCTATGACTCACTCAGAACTGAGCTATGATAGATAACAAAGGTATCTTGAAAACATATTCCAATTAGAAGATCGAATTGAATAAATAAATAAATTTATTTCCTTCAAAAATAAACAAAAAAGCAATCAAATATAATGAGTAGAATTTACATTTGAATTCAGGTATAAAGAGTGACATTTTTTGGAAATTGAACTACACTTAACAATGAGAAACCCATCTGCTAGAGAAGGTGGAAATATATTTTTGAAAACATGATTAAGGTTCTCATTATAATCACAAAGGAAAAGTAATTTCTCTGTTACAATACACAAGTTAATAACAAAATATGACAGAACATTAGAATGGGAAAGTTGAATTGGGGAAAAGAAGAACTTATCTACAATAAACAGTGAAGATTGGAGACCGTGGTGTGGAAGAAACTTTGAAATAAACTGTGAAAGAATCCTGTGAGAAAGAAACTTTGGAATAAACTAGAACCGGAGCGAGAGAGAAACCTGGAATACATTTAAGAACCAAAAAGAATGTTCAATTTGGTTTTCTAATACAGTCTAGGGACCAATAAGCGGGAAAACAGAACCAAGCTAGCAAATATTTATGGTGATGAGAGTTTCATGCATTGTTCAATACAACTCAAGGCAAACAATTGTGTGTATTCAAACACACCTTGATACTATTTTCAAGAACTCTGTTACAACAAATGATTCATCATACAACTTTCGAAACTACTGCCTATCGTTATTCTTTTGTTGAATTCTAAAAACTAACAATCGCAAATTTTTAGTATCAGTTTCAATTATTCACTTGAAAAAAATCAAAATAGACTTAAGAGAAGATTCTTGTGTCGAATCTTGGTCGGTCGATAGTTGACTCCTGCCTAGAAGCTAGAAGCTATAAGGAGTAGACTTTTGCCTATAGTCTGTCCAACCAAAGATTACATTCTGACAAGATGGAAAAATGACTCCAGCTCGGTCGATATTGTTTCAAAAATTATAAATTTGGTTTCAAATTGTAGGAAACATTCTGGCCTACAATTTGAGACCAAATTTATAATTATTGAAAAATATTGACCGAGCTGCAGTCATTTTCCCAACTTGCCAGAATGGCTTCTTTGCTTGCACAGACTATACCAAGGTGTGCACTGAATAAGTGAATAGGCAATATGCTGAAGATATCTGAACCAAATATCTGAGGCAAGGAAATGGGAATCGATTTTTGGAAAGAGCAGAATGCAAAAACCAAACACAACGCCTTTTGCGGGCTTAGCAAGCAGAGCTGGGTGTGCTAGCTCAAATAGATAAGGCAGGCTATTATTGCGAGGTGTTTTCATTGAAGGTCTATCTTTCGAGTTATCGTGCATGGATTTCAGTGCTTTGTGAAATAAATAAATAGAATTACAGTAGAACGCCGATTATCAGAACTAATTGGGACCGGGATCTATTCGAATAAGCAAAAATTCGTATAATTGGACATGGAATTGTATTAGAGAAAAACAGTGGGTTAAACTTGGAATAAACTTTATTACATTTGAAAAGTACAGTGTAGTGATGTTAAATTAATATGGAAAGCAAAACAAATACTGTACTGTACTGAGATACAGTACAGTACTGTTTTTGTACTTAAATACAGTACAGTAAGTACAATTCAATAAGTACAACAGATCACCTTGCCGCGCTACGATCACGTCGTAAACGCTGGTTTTTAATTTATTACTACGCTTAAGACCGATTCGGATAATTGGCAATTCGGATAATCGGCGTTCTACTGTAATATTTCCGAAAATGATACTTGTATAGTCTGTTCAAGCTAAGAATAAATTCTGGCAAGATGGACAAATGACTCCAATATTCGTTCAATATTGGTTCAAAAATCATAAGTTTGGTGTTAAATTGTAGAAAACATTCTACTTTATAATTTAGACCGAATTTGTAATCTATGAACCAATATTGACCAAGCTGAAGCCATTTTCCCATCTTGCCAAGATGTCTTCTTTGCTTAGACAGACTATACTGTATCTACGATTTCTTGCTTAATTAATGAGGATTCTTCGATAAGAATGTCGTCTCATTCTGACCTGACATCCCTGTAGAAATATCCGTATTAGATTTAGAATATCTTCCCGGGCTGGTTGATAAACTAAAAATAAGTAGCCTACATTAAAATTGATACTATTTTTATAAATCTGAATACACTGAAACTGTTACACTGAACTGAAGCTGTATAAGGAAACTGGAGCACTGCGAAATCAGTGACTAGATTGTATTATGAAAGCGTATCAAATTCTTAAATCGCGACCTCCAGATGATTTTCAGCCTGAATGCACTTCCGACTACAGAAAAGAAGCGCACTAGACATCAATTTGATAGGGTTTGAACATTGTTAAAGCCAGAAAACTCCATAGGAGCTGGATATGATAGGACTCAAAATTTTCCATAGTATTACTAAAATTGAGGTAGATATTTAAAATTTATTGTCACATAATAATAAATAATAATCTTTATTGCATTAAAATCTGTAAATTACAGCTATCCTTAACAAAATTAAAAAATATATATTCTAGTCAGATAAGAATTCAATACTACTTCTCAATGAAATGAGATCCTCACATAGAACTTCTCAAATTACAGGTCCTATTAAAATGTTTGATTTTAGATATTTTTTCTTAGGAAATAGTCCTATGTTTGAATGTTATTGCATGAAATAATAACTTCATCCCATAGCTCACACAATTGCGTATTATTCTGTTCACATAAGTTGAAATAAATTATTAGCAAAATAATAGGGTTTTACAAACAAAATTTACATTGAAATACAAGTCGTTTTCTACTATAAAGTGTTAATAAGTATCTTGTCATGGAAAGCAACATCGAAATAATAGGTGTTAATTCTAACATCGATAAATTATAATTCAGTTTGAATTATCTCTTACTTAAGGTAGTTTCTACTAGGGTGAATATAATCTGAGAGAGATTTTCAACAGCATTCAAATCGAAGCCAAAGTGTAAACATTATCAAGTCCGTTTTCTATAAACAAACTGTTCTTTAAATAAATCATGATTTACAAAAACATGAAGAGAACATCTCTGAATTGTTACACCGTATTAAAATAAGCAGGACAGCCCCAGTTATTTATTGTCGGGAATAATGGATGAGCTGGCAAAGAGAAATGGTGAAAGGGCGAAAAAAGAAGTGAGAAAGAAATGCAAAAGTGTGGGAGAAAGATTGTAACGATCCAGGTGAGAACGTTCTTCAGGGAACCGCAGTTTGTTTAAAAGAGAACGACACGCAAGATATGAAAAAAGTATGATTGAATAGCAGAGATTGCTTGAATAGCATAGATATCTATAAAAATCTATTCAAGTCTATGTAAATTTATTATTGACTTATACACTGTAGCTTGAAGACTGCTTGTTTAATGGAACGCAAGTATTAAGGTCACATTTTCTTTTTAAATGTTAGTAATATGAATATTTTTCATTAATTACAAGTTCTTACTGTTGGTAATGACTTAAGTCACGTTTACACCGGAGTGTTAATAACTTTTATATAGTATATAAGTCTATATAATAATACTTTATTCACAAAAGTTATTAACATTCCGGAGTAAACGTGGCATAATAGATAAAAAAATTATTCAATGCAATTGAATATGAAATCAATACAAGACTGTGATCTAGGATTTTTTATTTGATCTAAGATTTCTATATTGATCGCCATAGAAAAGGCAGTTTCCCAATTCTATGGATCCTCGAGCCATCGCCTAGGAATGCTACCTTAATTGTTAACAAATTGTTTATAAAATATCTGTTTTGATACCGATTCTCCATGAAGAAAATTCATTGCTTAATGCTTATTATACATTGAGAATGATGTTCACCAAGTTCTATACTTTTCTGTCGATTCACTAAAATTGAATCTATTAGTTTGGTGAAAAAATTGAAGATTTTTTCCATATTTTATATCAAGGAATTCTAAATTATTGATACTTGAAAAGTTTTACTAGACAGTTTGTAGGCTACACAGCAATGCTTCCATTCATATAAACATTCATAAATTGTTCTACAATATAGGCTTCAAATAAAATTGATAAATAATATTTCTTGTTACTTCACAGTAGTTTAAAATATTACTCAGACCTAGTTACTTACTCAAAGGTCACAAAGGTCAGTTTATTTCAAATGTGATCTATTATTTCTTGTGTCAATTCATTCAACGTGCAATTCTTGATCATATTCTCAAGCAGTGATTTCATGCCAGTGCAGTTAGTTTGGATCAAATCTTTAGACTAGCCATTTAATTATTCATCCTATCAATCAAGCACAAATTATTATTATAAGGCATCAAACATCAAAACAAAATCTTACTAAACTTGTTCAATCGAAAATCTAATCCTGATCATAATCTCTATTCTGGGGTAAACCTTCTTTAATTTTTGCGTTCACGATTTCGAATGTGACTGGAATTGTTCAATTATTTGGACATTCTCAAGTTGAAAAAGTATTTGACCATCAATAGAAAGTAAGCTACTGTCATAATTGAACCACTTCTGCAAGAGTATAGCCTAGTCGGGCAAAGAAGACATTCTGACAAGATGGGCGAATGACTCTAGTTCGGTAAATATTGGTTCAAAGCTTATAAATTTAATGTCAAACACTAGAAGACATTCTGATCTACAATTTTAGACTAAACTTGTAATTTGTTGAACCAAAATTGACCGAGCTGGAGTCATTTCCCCATCTTGCCAGAATGTCTTGTTTGCTCCACCAGACTATAACAGATTAACCATTCATGTAATGTTTAGATGACAACATTCAATTTAGTGAATTGTTTTATCTTGATTGCTAACTAGGAAACAGAATAAACAGGATTATCTTATTTTTAGAGAGGAGGCAAAAGAGAGCAGAAATCTGTGGTATCTTTCTAAAGAGAAGGAAAGAAAGTCTGTTGGGAATTAGCGAATCGATTTTCCTGGCGTCGCATTCACAGTTAACGGCTTGTAAAAAATTAATTTCGTATCGTTGCGCCATCTCCTTGGAAACCTAGACTGAAGGAGCAACCTGTCTTTCACTTTCAACTCAGAAATAGACGAAATTTAAAATTCCATTATCAAACGTATGACATTTTCATATAATCAGACATTTTTTGTGAGGGTTAGACCATGTTTTGAGAGCTCCAAAGGTTTTCATGTAACACTCATTTGGATTATAACAGTGAGCAACAGGTGCTCAATGTTAATTAATTCAATATTATAATGTTCATGTTATATTACATGTTAATATTATGATGTTAATGTTAATTCAATTGAAATCTTACATTAAGTGCAGGAGTTAATTACCAAAGTCAATAAGTACCGCCAACTAGAAGATGCAACTACTTTCTACAAAATCGAATATGTGCAAAAATAATAGGATAATCCCATTTTAATCCATCACATGATACTCATTTAAAACATGCATTTACAAGACTTGAAACTTGCATTCACATGTGTATTCACGTACACGTGTATTATATATGAGTACGAGCTACAAGTCTTGTGGAAAAGAATGTACTTGTAAAATACTGTTAGCTTGTAATATTGTTAGCCTATTGACCAAACATACAGTCTAGCAATAATTTTCAACCACGTCATTGTGCACTGTTTCACTTCAACACTTTACTGAGAGTGAACGCGCACTGGTACGACCAAGACCAATAAGATGCAATAGGAAAGTTATGTATAGGAACAGAGTTGTAAAGAGCAACAAAATAAAAAAAATCATGTGACCAGTGTGCGTAGCTCTATACGGTTCCTCGTTTCAATTGCATATTCTTGGTCTAGGGCAGTCTAGGCTATAGGTGGGAGGCCACCACAGCTTCGACAAACAAACTGTTCGAAACCGCTACCCTCATAACCTATCACACATAGGTTAGTGATTAGGAGAAGGTTAAAATTGGCACATAAAAACAATACTCCTAGAAAGCTTCAGTGTCAATGTTTTGGTTAGTCGATGTTTTGTTTTGTCAATGTTTCGGTTTGGCGATGTTTTGTTTTGTGAATTTTTTGGTTTGTTTTGTCGATGTTTTAGTTCATCAAAGATGGGGTCAGTCGATGGTTTGGTTCGTCGGGGCTATGGTAGCCAACCAGGCTAGGTCGCACGAGTGCGCGTCATCCTGATTAGCGTTTGTCAATGTTTTTTTGGTGTGTCGATATTTTGGTCAGTCGATGGTTTGGTTTGTCGGGGCTATGGTAGCCACCTAGGCTAGTTTTCACCAGTGTGCGTTCACCCTGATTAGCAGTAACTAATGATGTAGTTACCTGGCGAGTGGTCAGTGGCGGCCGGTGAGGTGGTGCCCGGCGTGAGTCTGGACATCTCCAGCTGGCTGCAGTCGTCGTCGGCCGATGTTGCCGCAAGTCCACTGGGCTGCCGCAGCATCTGGAGGCGAGCCGTCCCCGTCTGCGGCACCCTACACCACACAATCAAAATAAAAACATGCCCTCACCTAACCAAGGAGGATAGAACACATGGAGATGCTGTAACACATTATTAGTACTACTACTCCTCAGCTCTACTGGTCGTTGCAACCCTTGACCTCCCTCCCCAAACAATAAAGGTGAATTTAGAGTGGGTTAAAAGATGAAGATGCAAATGAAGATGTCACTTGAGTTCATATTCATGGATCAGCTGTAGTAATCAATGAAATAAATGGAAGTGAGCATATCATTCTTGAACGTGAACGTCATCTTCATCTTCATCTTTTAATTTTAACCCTCTATGAATGCACCCTTGAACTGTCTTCTGGGAAACCATGCCGATCTATCGGTCCTTATTTACTATCTCTATTGGAGAAATACTACCCGGAATTGAATGGAAAAAACTTCCAAGTGCGAAATATTGACAGTACATCATTTTTCCAATTTATTATCGGCACACTATAGTACGTCCAAGCAAAGAAGACATTCTGGAAAGATGGGGAAATGACTCCAGCTCAGTCAATATTGATTCAATAATTATTGGTCTCAAATTGTAGATTAGGATGTTTCCTACAATTTGAGACCAAATTTCATTTTTTGAACAAATATTGACTGAGCTGGAGTTATTTCCCCATCTTGCCAGAATGTCTTCTTTGCTTGAATAGACTATATCAATATTAGAAAGAATACTATGACATGTCCTGCCATCGTAAAGTGTTATATCCTACTTGCGATATCAATACTTTCTATTTCTACTTACAACAACTGGAAGTAAAAAAAGACGATAGTACAGATAAAATTCCCTAACACGTAAGTCAGTAAAGCCATGAAAAAGCATCTCAACGTGTTATATCGTCCATGTACAACCATTTTCAGTACCACCACCATTACAACTACTGCACATTGAAGGGCTGAACTATGTAGAAGGTTAAAACGATATCGATTGGTTTTTTGGAACGAAACTCAGCATTGTGTGATGAATGCATGTGATGAATGTGATATAATATATAATTTTTAAACTCAATGTGCATTCATCACAATTGAGAATGAAAAGCAGAACGATCTGGACATATCAGAAGATAGGAAGAAGTTACGGATTATATTAATTAAAGTACATGTTGGTTTATACCGTTATTAATTATTGAATTAAATAATTAATGCATTGAATTAACGCACCTAATTAATGCATTGAATTAACACTTCTAACAGCAATCTAACTTGAGCTTTTGATTCATAGTGCCTGGAATGATATTCCACGGTTGTGGATTTAATCGTAGATTTTACCTAAAAAATAAACATCAAGTTTAGAAAATTTTCACGTTCTTTTTGCAATATTTCTCTTACTGGGTGAACATGCTGGACTGCATTAAAACTACAATGATCGCTTTTGATCGCTTTTTCCTAACGCTAATTATTTTCTTTGTGTAATGACCTTTCTAGATTTTTCCATGATAAAGAAAGAACAACTCAATGAAAAATTCATCAAGCAGCAACTAATTTAAGGAATCAGTAGAACTGCAATCAAGTATCTCTAATTACAATTTATTTTTGGAATCGAAAACATCAATAAATAGTTATTGGTTTCAATGAGCCTGATAATACCGCAGTAATTAGTGGAAGATCCTCTGAAACTCAGACCCTCAATTGATTTCTATTACTTGGATCATTGATTATGAGTTCAAGGTTATCAACCAATAAATAATTGGATTATTTCTTTTCCGCTCATTAATGAATAATAAAAATGTTTCTTTCTCTACCACAGTAGGGTACTTGTTATGGTACAAGTGAATGTTAACACAGCAAATCACTAGAAATTTTAGGCATTTGAATACAATACATTAAAATGAAATAATATAATGAAAATACATTAAAATGCAAACATTTTAATACATTACAAAACAACTTAACATTGTGAGTGAGTGTAGAAAATAGTGACAAATGTGAGCCTATCACAAAGTATGAAAGGACGAGAAACCTGAATGAAAGTTGGAAAAATTGAAAATAGGAGAAAGTAGAATATTGTTGTGAATTATATGATTTCCCCCATTTTATCAATAACTCATTTGGACTACATAACTGTGACTTTTATCAAAATTCGGAAGATAAATAGTAAGGGAAAAGCCTGTTTTTTACCTCGCGGATTATTTCGATCAATTTTGATTTGATCAAGTTAATAGAATGATGGATAAATAGAAGTGTAATCGGAGGAGAAAAATCGAATCATTACCATAATGAATGTGGTTCAAGTTTCTGAACAGAAAAAAGTAATAAAAACCGAAGTCGGTTTCGTAGCAAATTTTATGACCTGAGATTCAGGTAACCTCTTTTCACAGCTCAAATTCCCAGCAGACATAAAGAAAAGCTAAGAAACGGCACCTTGGAAACGGCGCGAGCTCAGTGTTTTATCACCAGTGGAACACCGGGAAACCTGGATTTTAGAACAGTTCATCGAATAAAATATGAACGAATGGCGAGAAACTCATCTGGAAGAGAAAACACTTCCATTCCAACAATAGAAGTAAGCTGCAGAACAATGCATTCCAGAATTTTCGGTATGGTATTCAATAAAATATTGAAAGGTCGAGAACATTGAATTGAATCAGTGAATTGAATTGAATCAATTGAATCAGTGAGTTATAGAAAAGACGTAACGCTTGAAATGACAGCTCAACATTTTTCAAGAACTTACAACTACAAGTATTTAAAAGTTCTGAAATTATTGTCGGAAAAATCAAGTGATATACTTCATCGAATTACGTTTGACAGAAATTATTTTAAAAACCATACGTTTACTTGTGTAAAGCTTTGACTGGGTCATTGTTGTAGAGCCGTAGAATTGTCAAATAAAATGTAGAATTGACATTATCTGTGTGATCTATTCCATTACTTGAGTACTTGGGTCAATTTCAAATGAGTTTCAATAATTGATGGTAATGCAAATGATTTCATTTTTTATTAATGCTATAATATATAATACGACTCTCATACCAAAACTATACATGAAGCATACTTCTGAGGCAGAAGTATACTTGACATTATCTCCGGTACACTTCTAGGAAACGTGAATGATAAACCACATTGATTAATTAATGAATGATTGATTTATGTGATCTTTAATAAATCATACTCACGTAAAAGTTCCATAGGGACTGCTGTTCGGAGCACTCATACTTTAAAAATGTCAATCACTAACATTTGACTCATATTCACACAAATCACACATATTCTTTACTGCCAAAATTACAAGCGGGCCTATAGTAGTACTCATGTTTAGGAAAAGAGTTTTGCAAAACGGGTTTCAATAAACACATCTCCACCTAAAATTTATAATTGTTATACAATTTTTGAAGCACACCTTCCAAATTAGTCACATTTATACCCGTAAATAGCGAATGTAACTCAAGACTCACTATTGGACTAAAAACGAGACACATTCACAAAAACTGAATCGATACCGCTTATCACGTTGCCGTTTGCCTACTAATTCACCTATACCATCATACCTCAAGTACAACTGTCATTGACTCACTAAATACTACTTCGATAACTCATTCAAAAATTGTAGGCTGATATTCAAGTGTAGAAAGGTGGGGGAAATAAAAAAGAAGAATATAAAAAAGAATTCTTCACACAATCTAAAACAAAAACGTACAGCGAGATACGTTGATAAGAAAATTCAATTTCAACCCGTGAATATGTTATCAATGATTTATTGAACGAGCTAACGGTTAAAACAATACGACCTAACTAGCAGCTGGTAATGATCTACCAAGTTCAACAGTATGTAGTGTGACCTTATTGCAAGATGGGAACGACAATAAGTTACATAACAGAGACTGTGAAGGTTCATGATCTCAAGTTACGAGAGATTTTCGGATGTTGTCTTGGGAAAAAATGAGGGAAGTCTTATTACTTCCAGTTGTAGTTGAAACTGAATCAGCTGATTTGAGAAGATTTACCAGTTTTATAAATTGGCGACGTGGAACCACCAAATTAAACCAAACATGTCCCCACCAATGAAAGCTATACGCAAAACAAAATTTACAAGTTTTATAGAAGTACAGTAATGTGAAAAATTAACAAGTAAATGTAAGGAACTGATTCAACTGATTTCCGTTATTTTTGCTGTAAAAAGCTATTGATGAGAATTTCTTGTTTTATTAATTTGTAAGCGCTGAAGCTCAACTTCAAATAATTTGAACTATGATTAAAAAATATGATACAAACAGCGGGACCATTCAAACTAATAGCCCAAACATGATTTAAAACCGTAAAAATTATTTAAAAAATCAACAATTCTGTCGAACCGGCAACAGACTAGGTTTCAGAGAATGAAATCGCGAATACGCCACGAAGTTATAAATAATCAGACAAGAAAAATAGAGAAGCTAGAAAGTTTGAAAAATAAGTGAGAAGGAACTGGGGGAAATTCATGAGGTATGAAAAGATTATGAAAAACTGTGAAAAAACAACAAACAATGAAAGGAGATAAAGGGATATTAGAATAAGGAGGAAGAGGAGGTTGAGAGTGAGGAGGAAGAGAAGGATGAAGAGAAGGATGAAGAGGAGGAGGAGGAATAGGAGGAGGAGGAGGAAGAGGAGGAGGAAGAGGAAGAGGAGGAGGAAGAGGAGGAGGAAGAGGAGGAGGAGGAGGAGGAGGAGGAGGAGGAGAAAGAGGGAGAGAACGTTGAAAAGGTGTTGGCACGCCACCTATAGTTAGTTGACAGTTGAAAGTTCTGAATGAATTTCATTTCAACGTTAAATTATTACTGTGCTAACCGATGAAGGAAAACTAACGCATTTCCGAATAACACCGTGTTCCAACCATAAATCAGGGTCTTGTATAGTCTTGTTATAGTCCAAACAATCAAGATATTCTGGCAAGATGGGGAAATGACTCCAGCTCGGTCAAAATTGGTTCAAAAATAAAAATACGGTCTAAAATTGTAGTTCAGAATGTTTCCTTCAATTTGAGACTACTTTTATGATTTTTCAACCAATATTCACCGAGCTGAAGTCATTTTCCCAACTTGCCAGAATGTCTTCCTTACTTGCACAGATTATACTTGGACACTGGTTCGAATTAGGTCCCTAATCGAAGTTGTTGAATAGATAATTTCTGTGTTGGGCATTCAAGGCTGAGCAAAGCAGCTAGGAAGCTCAACCAATGGGAGAGGGGGTTAGAGGGGTCGTAGAAAAGGGGGGTTGGATTGATGGAGGAGGGGGGCGATTTCCCAGGAGATGAATCGTACTTGGCATGGAAACCGACCGGACAAGCTACAGCCTGTCCAAGCAGGGAAGACATTCTGACAAGAAGGGAAAATGACTCCATCTCGGTCAATATTGCTTCAAATATAATAAATTTAGTTTCAAATTGTAGGAAACATTCCGATATACAATTTGATACCAAATTGATTATTTTTAAACCAATATTGACCGAGCTGGAGTCAATCTCCCAAATTGCCTGAATGTCTTCTTTGCTTGGACAAACTATAGAAATCGCATCCTATTCACAAACAAATGGCCAAGTGAGCGATCGCATTAGGAGGGATCAATCGAACCCGAGTCGGTAATTAGTCTCCGCCGCAAGGTTTCTCCCAACTCATGCATATTCAAACTTTGATTGGTGTGTAATGTAGGCATTTCTGAAACTTTCTAGTTTCTACTGTATTCATGTAACTGATTTGAAAAGTGACACATCTATCTCTCATTCACAATGACATGGTGCAAAGTAATTTTTAGTAAGTTACAGTATTTATTTGACTGATTTTAAAAGTGACACATTTATACCTCATTCACAATCACAATAACTTGAGACAAAGTCAGGAAGGGAATCCAGGATGGCTACTGTTACGATGACAAACCATAGCAACGATACTACACAGTCTCGACAAAAGAGAGTTGCTGACACTTACGCATTACGAATGCTATGCTATGTCGTTTAATAGTTATGGCTAAGGTAGCCACTTCATACTTGAACAAATCTACAGACTTCCACTTTGTAGATTTGTCTTACTTTTATCTCAAGTTATCGTCGATAGGGTATAGGTTAGTGATACTTCTTCTTCTCATCTCTGATAGGAAAGATATGATAAAAACCAAACTATTAAAACCAGGTTGGGTTTGGGTTGGTTCAGTGGTCTGGGGAGTTACAACCTTCAGTCCACTAGCAACGTTTGCTGGTTTTGGGTTTGAGTCCCACTAGGCATGGGTATTTTCCACCTCATCAATCACCCCCGCACTCATAATCCGTTATCCAAGAGCAAGCAAAAGTGCTTATATGGGCATCAATCGCAGTTAAAGATAAAAGCAAATTAAAAATGATGATACTGACAAATATTAGCTATTGGAAGTTACTAATGAATGGAAAACATCTAACGTAGTAAATGGAGAGGAGAACTTGGTTAGCTTTTATAATGTATACTGTTGAAAATAGTTTGCAATAATAGAAAATGTATTCGCAATAAGTGAACGTCATGTTTTTTAAAAAGATATAAGGATGAAAATTGAAACAAATAATAGCTTGGAAAACCTTATCACTTTTCACTAATGATCAATTAGACACTAAATGGAATTTTAATTAATTATATAAGTTGACTCATTTAAACATCAAAAGATCAAAGACAAAATGATCAATGAACAAAACACAAATTATCTGCATTAAGAAGGATTCAACAAAATATATCCATCCCTTTCAAGTACTTAACGCTCTCTTATTCTTCATTCCTAGGCTATTTTCTTCTAGCTCAGGAATATTAAATTTCATTTTTTAATGGACCAAAGCGAATATAGAGGAACAGTGGCCGAACGAGCGATGACTAAAGATCGAAGAATGACTCCACTTTCTGAGGGATTATTATAATAACCAAGAGCTGTTTTGAGGAATGTCAATGAGCTGAACGCTTTGCCAACACAATTGAGGATCTATTTCTGAACAATGCAGCCACAAAGCAGCTGTAAACTAATGTTCAGTGGTTATCCAGTTATTTCGCTTCAACTAAAATATTCATTATTATTGGACTTTGCCATTTTTTGTTCTTATTTCATTGTGTTAAATTCATTTCCCAATAGTTTGTAGCATGATTTTCTCAAAAAACCCGGATAATTTCCAGAGGTGAAAACAATAATTTTAATGAAAAACTTCTATACCATGTGAGAATTATCAAGTGATTACTATTATTAAACTATGTGCGAAAAGCTCAATTTGTATGATTCCAAGTCGCGAAATACTAGAAAAATTTATGAACTGTTATCCTATTTTTCTGTTGAATCAAATCACTTTTTCTGGCAGAAATTTCTTTTTTAATTAGATAAGTATTGCTGAACCATCTCAGATACTGTTAGTGTTACTGATATATTGCTAACATTTATTGATATTCACTGTCTTTTATTACAATCTCTCTTTGACTTGATGACAGAAAATTTAGCTATCAACAACTCAGAAATTTTTCTGAGACTTTATTATATTGGCATGAAGCGCACAACCTACATAGAAAACTAGAGACTTGTAGTGTATTAGATCTGCAGTTCCCAAAACCCCAAAAACATCAAGCGCCAAGTACATAAACAACTGAAGATGGAACAAATGGAATTGAGAAGAATGTAGGGTATGCAATCGTTGTATAGGGTTTGCACAGTAATTTCCTACTCACGGAGTATCCACTACAGACTACACAATGCACTCATATAATCTGGTTAAGCAAAGAAGACACTCTGGCAAGATTGGAAAATGACTTCGTTCATTTATCATACGTTCAAAAATGATAAATTTGGTCTCAAATTGTAGAGCAGAATGCTTTCTACAATTTAAAAAAATTATAATTTTAGAACCAATATTGACAGAGCTGGAGCCATTTTCCATCTTGACAGAATATCTTCTTTGCTCGACCAGATTTTAACTAGCATTCCATTGCAGCTCCATCTATTCGCAATAATGAACTAAGATTAAAATAAAATAAAATGAAACTCACATAACTGAATACCAGCAATGGAAGGAAACAAAGTCGGAAATTTATTTATTCTTTAAAAAAATACTTGAAGTTAAGAATTGGCATTGCTCCCAAGATTGAGCGACTTCGTTGAAAAGGCTTACAAGACTTCCAAAAATATAGGTCACTTGTACTATAGAACGGCGATGTATTTATTAATAACGTGGGGGAGTGATGAAATAACTATAGTCTGCCCAAGCAAAGAAGACCCTCTGGCAAGTTGAGAAAATGACTCCAGCTCGGCCAATATTGGATGAAAAATTATTGATTAGGTCTCAAATTGTAAATCAGAACATTTCCTACAATTGAGACCAAATTCATAATTTTTGAACCAATATTGACCGATCTAGAGTCATTTTCTCATCTTGCCAGAGGGTCTTCTTTGCTTGGACAGACTATATCTAGCTAGAGAGAAATGCTCTAAACTATGCTACATTACAACCAAAGAAATGCTCTAAATGTAATTTCTATTTTTTAACAAAAGTCAGAATATAGCCTCCAGTGGTATTTATCATCATTATCACTAAGTATAATTATATAATAAAATATATCACATAAGTATTTTTAGATAACATTAATTTTTTTAATAAATTGGTCCTAATTTGAAAAATAAGGGTAAAATAAGATTGAGAAGCAATGAGTGAATAAGAAAGAGTAACAATTTGTACAAATGTGAATGTACAACGATGACCGATTATTTTACAAAATTGAGAAATCTATCCTGGCTTACTCCCCAAAAAAGATACCGAATAAATAATATTGGCAAAGAATAACATCCATTACATTTCGTGAAGTTAGTTCAACATAGATTAAAACGTTCTTGAATAATATTTCCTAACAAAAAACTTTTTTCTCTTTCAAACGATTTTCCTATTACTTGACACATTCAATTAATTTTTTTCCATCAATTCCAACTACAGTATCTTCAAAACATAAATTGAAGATTGCCATTATCTACGGAAATAACCGGAATTTTGGAGTATTCTCTAGTTGAAGCAATAGTTTTAGACATAGTGTCATTAGTACTTGGCAACCATCCCATAACTTCGTTCTATTGAATATTCCTCTTTCAAGCAAATCCTGGCAACGCTTATGCAAAACAAGACACGTGGAAAGCTGATCGCTGGACTTTTTGGCAAACTCAGTACAATATATCTCACAAAATTCTCAAAAGAAAGTTTTCTCTTCCAAACTAAGCATACGATATTCAAATTACAGAGAATATAGACTACTCACGATTCAATTCAAACAATTACATATCTACTGAATTTATTGTATTCTCTTAAAAGACGAGTCAATCTCACAACATAAATATTTATAAAATAATAATAGAAAAATACACGTCATTTGATACGAGGTTAGTTTGGTGTTCATGAACAATTGAAGAATTCCACACAAGTTTTATTGAAAAAAGAAGAGTGTTTGTTATAAATTCATTTCTTATTAATGTTAAAAAGTGTTTTGTTACAGACTTGAATTTGTGTTTCGTGACGCCTTTTAATTTGATGTCCAACAGAGCGTTTCTATAGTCATGAACAAAAAAAATCCGATGAATAACGTCTATACATGTCTATTTCAGCACTGTAATGTGATACTGATAGTATGCTCCTATTGTTAATGTTTCAAATAAAAACACTCTCATTGAGACTGATACAAAGAGCCTTAGAATTTTCAGTCTATTCTAAGAGGCGTACTGAAAGGGTTTTCTCCTCATAAATAAAGAAGTGGATCAGATGCAAAAAGAGTCCAGAGCTCTTCCGTACACAAATCGTTCATTACATTGTAAATATTATTCATTATTCTATCAACAGTGGGCCAAAGTATTTAAATTTTCTCTTCCAAACGTTCCTATGAATCCTGAATCATGTGCATTATTTTTTTAGAAGCTTATAGGAGCTCAAAAGTGCTAACCTATTCTTGTATACACCAGAAATGATCCATGCACTCTTATTTGACCTAGTATGTTATACTGTATTTTCTTTTCAAGAGTACGAGGACAATACTTACTGCCATAATAGAAGATTGTACCTGAAGTTCATTGAAAACAATACATTCGGGAGTGTTATTATTATTTAATACCTCAAAATCGGCTGCAGATAAGTCTTATATAACTAGCCTAGCTTATTAGATTCCTCAACTGACAAAACATAGTATTTGATACAGTAGTGCTCAAAATGTGAAAAATGTCAAAATATGCTCATTTGCCCAATACGGCACAATATATATCTCAACTCCGGATTTCAGATAAATTGGTTAGTTTTCAGATAATAATTTATTCAGATAGTATTTCAGATGAGTTGACTTCAGATACAGTTGGTTGAAAGAAGAACATCAGACAGTAGAACAAGGAACAAAAGCGTGATGTAGAGAAGACAATAAATAAGCTACATGTTGGAGATGTTACTGCATGCAACTTGCAAGTAGCACTTGCGTGATCTCACAGATTCCCCAAAGACGCATGCGCCATTAGACGTGTCTTTATTCTAGACAATCTTTTCACTTCGTGCCCTGCATCTTCAAACAAGAAAAATCGCATCTCAATTTTTCACCCTTCCTGGCTCGGCTAGTTAGAGTCTGTCCGAGCAAAGAAGACATTCTGGCAAGATGGGAAAATAACTACAGCTCAATTAATATTGGTTCAAAAGATATAAATTTGGTCACAAATAGTAGATTAGAATGTTTTCTACAATTTAACACAAAATTTATAATTTTTGAACCCATATTGACCGAGCTGGAGTCATTTTTCCCATCTTGCCAGAATGTCTTCTTGGCTTGGACAGACTATAGAAAGCAGCATTCATCACAGAAGCGCAAAGCAGATAAGAGCTGCAGAGAAAAGAGTGCTACATACAACGGGCGCTCTAACAAGAATAACAAGACACAGCTTCAAGGTTCGATTCTCCACAGGATTCTTTTAAACTGCTCTAACAATTGTTTGCAAAGGGGGAAATTTGCAACCCCACCTTAGACTAATGCTCAAATACAAATATGAATTCGTTTCAAAGAATCCAAAACTTAAGAGGCAAGCTAAATTGAACCTCATCTCCGAGGAATATGAAGAGAATTGTCGTTGCAAAAGATTTTAAAAAATGTAAACATTGTCAATTTTGAAATCTAGTCCTCTTACTAGTATGAGTCCACTAACTGTTCATTATCCTTCAAGATGCTATGAAATCCCATGAAAGTTCTATAGATGATACGATAAATAAGATACAATAACGATTAAGTTCTATTCGATTGATAATTTCAACTATCGGTCCAGGTGAGAGTTTAGACATTATGACAAATTCCTTCTTTTAAACATCAACTCGGATTAACCGTTTTTTATAGTTATTAATCCTATAAATAGACAAAGTTTTACATTCACTAAACAAATCATAGTTTAGATATTATTTTCAAACAAATCATCTATACTTCAAATAATGCACCCCAAACAATGCATAATTTCCAAAAACCACTTCATGACAAGTTACAACGTCCAAACAAATAAACTGTGATTATTTTATAAAATAAACTTTGCTAATTTGAAGGATGACCCATAATAAGTGTTAGTAAGAGCATACCAAGGTGTTCCAAGCCATATGAAGTTCCGGCCATGAGTTCAACCATTTATTGTACTCACCTAAAACAGAAAAAATATATAAGAATTCAATCTCCAGAACACAGATATCACAATGGTTCATAATGGTTAAATTCACTTACAATATTATCAATCGAGAAATCAGTCTTAACTGCAGATAACCGGATATCATTCAACAATATTATACAGTGAACATTGAAAACTTTCAAGTAATCAAGAGACAAATAAAAGTAGTTGCATTATGAACTCAAGCTTCAGGTTCAAGGCAGTGGCGGCTTGTGTCCACGAAACAGGTGAAGTGCTGTACAATAAAAGCTAAGGGCACTTCACCTGTTCGTGGGCACGAGACGCCAGTGGTTCAAGGTTCAATTTCCTCTCAAGAAGAAGCAAGCCACGTCACATGTATCAAATTACAAGGATTTTTATCAATATTGAAAAGAATGTTAAGTTTTTCATTGATCGATTCGATACTTGTATCATACAGTGTATTTATTTTCCTGTAAATAATGTAATTGTAGGCTACACACAGCTTTTTAGTCTTAAGAAAAAGTCAAACTTCCTATGTTGTTGAAAAGTCAACTTCCTATGTTGTTGGTGACTAACTTATGTTTCAATTTTTTTTGTCAACATATAAATCTCCAAGTTAACGAAATAATTATTGAGCTTTCCGACCGATGTGAAACTAAATATCCAGTTAGTATGTGGCTATCATTTGCTGGAAATAATATTCTCGTAAACGATGGTTGTGTTTTGTTAATTTGTTCAAGTGATTGGGCAAGGCTCACATAATATATCTAGTTCACATAAAATATTTCAACATCTCTAGAATACGAATTCTAAAAGTTATAATGAAACTAATGCTTTAAGATCTCTAAAATACGTATTCTAGAGGGGTAACATAATTTGGACTTTAGTATGATTGTGACTATATCAGGGATTGAAGAAGTTTTAGGCGATTGTCTGTTTTTTTTCCTAATTTGGTATATGAGTACTCTAATAAATGAATGAATAATCTAGTAATGACAGTTTGTTCCATGAACCACGTAATAAGTTTGTTGAAAGCACTTTTCAACTGAAAATCGCTTTCCCAGTGAGAAGTGAGGAGGCCATCAGACATGCATTAGCGAAACCATTCAGGAACAAGAAGCAATCAATTCCTAACTCCATCAACCCTATCTACTGCCTACTACTGGCTAGCCTTGACACTGATTTGTGGGCGCATAACCTTCATCAAAATTACAACGCAAACCTCAACCTCTTCTCCAATATTTCACCTGTCATTGAGGGAACCGTGAAATTTCCAACATTATCACAATAAATACAATATCGATCCGTGATCAACGTTCGAGAATATACAATACATAGTATACAGACTGTACTTTTACTGTATTTATTCTTGTTTAAAACAGTGATATTAGTCAACAATAAGATGAATAACAATAATTGGAAATATTCATTTATTTATTCAGAGGCAAATATACAATCATAATAATGATAGGGAAAGAGAAAACAGGCACAAGCACAGCTATTTTGATGCCAAAATAATTACTGACATCAAATATTATTTTGATAACTATAATTGGAAGACGTTGATAACAAATCTATGTGATAAAATTTTTCAACGATTTTAGATACTATACAACAGATTGGAACTGAGTATTCTTTGATAACTGAGAAAAATGTTTGTTTGAAAACATTAAATGATTTTCGATTCATTAATGATTGAAAACATTTATGATTTTAGATACTATACAACAGATTGGAACTGAGTATTCTTTGATAACTGAGAAAAATGTTTGAAGACACAAAATAAGGAGCAAATCAGATAATTTTGTAAATAGCCTAACTTAAGTTATTAAGTGTAAAGTGTGAAATATCCACTGATAGACTTGCAAAGAATATTTGTTTTGAATTTTCTTATCTCAAAGCAAAATAAGAATGCAATCGTATTGAGAACACTTGACATGGATCATATAACCGTAGATATACTATTCTATATAGTATATTTGTATAGTTAGTCTATGATATAACTAATAAATACCACATAGTAACCACAAAGCATGACACGTGTCTGATTAAAACCATTAACTGTATATTTGATAAATACTGTAGCGTGAATAACATATATTTTAGGATAGAATTTCAATGTATCATCCTCGAAGTATAACTAAAAAAGAGGCCATACTCACAAGGGTTCTGTGCATGGATCATCGATAAGATAACGACTCCTTGACTTTTTCATAGTTTATTACGTGTTTTCACTAACAAACTCGAGACGCGTTAACTCTAGAATTGAATGATAACAATTCAACAAACTCAAGATAACTAAATAAATGAGAACAGTAGTTGTGGTTACTTGATAACGGTTACAAAATGTTCTACTCTTATAATTGCATCAACTATATTATCGGCTATTTAAAACTTCTCATAGTATTTTCACATCAAAATATCAAGTATTCATAACATTGATATACAATTTACACCTATTATGAAGAATAGAATGAAAATATTAATTAAAACATACAACATAGTCAAATGGGTTTAGAAAGTATAGTATTCCTCTGAAAATTTGTGAGAGTTAGATTACAAGAAGCTAGCAATTTTTATAGAAATTTAGGTCTTGATATCATTTTGTCATGAAATGTAGTTTTAAGTGGAGAAGGAATTTGATTTGATTGGAATGCATTTTTCCCAAGGAGTGGGGTTCAGGACCAAGTGACAAGCAAAGAAATTGCAGGAAAACGACATTAGACATTAGAAGTATTTAACAATTCATCGAACAATAAATTTGGATGGTAAATCTTAACGAGAACCAGGCCTCCGGTAAAGCAAAAAGAGAACAACGATGGAATGCCGCCTAATATAATCAGAACAAATTCAATTGAAGCCGGTATAGTTCGCTCAAGCTGAGAGAAGACC
The DNA here is from genome assembly GCA_017141385.1 of Sogatella furcifera. Classification (NCBI taxonomy): domain Eukaryota; kingdom Metazoa; phylum Arthropoda; class Insecta; order Hemiptera; family Delphacidae; genus Sogatella; species Sogatella furcifera. The sequence goes on along the minus strand of CM029547.1, from coordinate 5,644,291 downwards.
CGCCGATACAATTAACTTTACATTGAAACGGCGTGTCTTCTCATCTTGCGGAACTATGATATTGTTCCATCTATGTCAAGTACCATCTAAGAATGAGGACTGCCTGCCAAGTCAATGATTAAATCATACTGTGGTTGAAGTTAAGGAATGGCGTAAAATCCAATCAATAAGATCATTACAAATTTCTCATGAGACTGAGGTTTGTGCGCCAAACTCTGGAGATCATATCATCAACAGTATGGATCTTTGTATTTTAAATAAATATCTCTATGAAAAAGGTGTCAAGAATTCCAAACCGAAAATTTTATAGAAAATCAGTTATCATTTGTGTTGTATATCCCAATATCATGGTAAATAAAGTTTAGGGAACGCTAGTTCTCAAAAAAGTGATAATTCACAGAAGACAAGGTCGATCAGCGATGGCGATAATCAACTATGGCGATTATTAGTGATGGTGATTCCTACTTAAGATTAAGTAAGAAATGTATTCATAGTTCACATTAGAATAGATCTATATATGAGTAGTGACACAGATGAGAGAAGTAATCGTTTCTCTCTTATTGTGGTAGTGATGGGTAATGTGAAGTCATGCTTGATATAAAAATTGAACGGAACTGCTTCGTAACGCGAACGGCTTGTAACCATCAACCACTATATTGGAGAACAAATAAAAATGGACAACGTGATGAAATGATAACACATTGTAAACAACCAATCATAACACAAATGAAAAAATTGTTAAATGAATAAAAGAGAAACAGCAAAAACTAACACACTTGAACAATCAAGAACTTTACACAACAAGAGCGCGGAACCAACTGAACAAGTCAATGTCGAAGGAATGTATTTTGAGGCATAGTTCCGAGGCTTATGGTAAAATCGGTGGTAGTTCTACAAACAAATGGCAGAAAGGGATGTTTGGGGGATGAATAGCAAAGGAAAGGGGAGTTATTAGAAGGTCAAGGAATGCAAAACTTAGCCGGATACATAGGGGTGGATGGAGGAGCGTGCAGTTCATTTACATACAATTGATCCCATTTTTACTATAGTCTGTCCAAGCAAAGAAAACATTCTGACAAGATGGGAAAATGAATCTAGCTCGGTCAATATTTGTTCAAAAATTATTAATTTGGTCTTAAATTGTAAATCAGAATGTTTTCTACAACATGAGGCAAAATTTATAATTTTTAAACTAATATTGACCGAGCTGGAATCATTTTCCAATCTTGCCAGAATGTCTTCTATGCTTGGACAGTTTATACGAATAACAAACTACCCCATTCTCGCAAATAATGAGCGACCCCTTCTTCTAAAGCACACAAATATAGAGGCACAGGTCCCACGGTGTAGTCTGTCCAAGCAAAGTAGACCCTCTGGCAAGATGGGAAAATGACTCCAGGTTGGGCAATATTGGTTCAAAAATTATAAATTTCGTCTCAAATTGTAGATTAGACTGTTTCCTACAATTTGAGAGTAAATTTATAATTATTCAACCAATATTAACCAAGCTGTAGTTATTTTCCCATCTTGCCAGAGGGTCTTCTTTGCTTGTACAGACTATATCCAAACTCCTGGAACAATATTCATTGCTGGAACAAGTCATAAAATTCAATCTAGTGTGCTGACAGCAATCTAGAACAGACAAGTTTTACGCTTTTCGAATCCATGCCGCATCTAGAGTAAGACTTATTCATAAATATTCAAGCAAAATCTGATACGAATCCATAATAGCAGCGTTTACGTTTCGGTACTCATTAATTGTATAAAGACAGCAGACAGATTTTGCCAGTCACCCACACCTATAGCGTAGATATACTATAATACCAGAGACAATTTATTATTAATACATTGTCTCTGATAATACTAATCTAGTTATATGTATAGTTAGTCTATACCTATAGCATGATTTGCTCAATAAACTACTACTATGATTCACAACAGGTTTCTTTCTCAGACTTACAAGGAAAGAACTCAATTTGATGTTTGGAAAGTGAGCAATCTTGGATCCAACCATTCTTGGAACTCTGACGCCAACAAGGAAAACCATGGAAGTTTCAGATTTAAAAATTGCTATCTTTTCCGGAAGAATGAGTATATCTCATATTTTATCAAACTTTTGACGGCTGTAAATTTGAAAGCTCACCATGAGAGTTTCAATACTTCATATTCCCATTCAAATACTTGATACATTGCAATAACTTTTTCTCAACATTTCTGCATCAAGAGCTTGGAAAACTACAATTATTTTCATTGATTATCATACTTTATAGTATGATAAAGTTCTACATTCATAACATTGTACATTTCCAGTATTCAAGAATTTTTTAACCTATGATAAGCCTTATCACTTATCATCTATGAAACTGAATATTTCAAGAGGATAAAATTTAAAATTATGTCAATATACAAACATAACTCCTCAATATTCTATGAAATCTCAGTGGAGAAATGAAAAATATCAATTGCAAGAAAACTTTCCAATTATCCTTCAATCTTTAATTTATTAATATAAAGGACTTCTTAGTCCTAACTCCTCCTAAAAAAGAGTATTTTAATTTCATTTCATAAATCACATAATTTATATACTGTAATTAGATCATTAATTGGAAACTATGAACGTCCTTTTATTGATACTCGATTCTCCATACTCCATCACATCTAATCACATTTTCATAAAATCAATTTGTCAAGTATCTAATGCCGGGTTTTTCCAAGCACACTCAAAGTTGAGGGACCCTCAAATTTTGATGAACAGCTGACATTTTCTATGATAAGTATAGGAAATGTAGTAAAGTGTAGTAAACTTGAGGGTCCCTCAAATTTGAGTGTGCTTGGAAAAACCGGGCATAAGAGTTTTTTCCGATTCATCGGAAATTTTATGGGAAACCATGAAAAGTATGTTGTTTACACGGCTTGGTTTCAATTCCAAGCTGTACAGATTATAGTATGAGAACAACAATGAATATTTTAGTGTTTACCCGGGGAAGATAATAGTGTAATATTCAACAATCATACAGACAACATGCCAACAACAATGAATATTCTTCACTAAAGGTCATCCCTATTGTTAAGCGTCAATCACCTACACTTTCCGAGACATTGGGAATAGCTACTTGACATAGTCTGTCCAAGCAGAGAAGGCATCCTGGAAAGATGGGAAATGACTCCAGCTCAGTCAATATTAGTTCAAAAATTATAAATTTGGTTCAAAATTGTAGAAAAAATTTTGGTCTACAATTTGAGACAAAATTGATTATTTTTGAACCAACATTGACCGATCTGGAGTCGTATTCCCATTTTGCCAGAACGTCTTCTTTGCTTGAACAGACTCTAACGACTTCAAATCACGAAATTCTACTCCAATTTATGAATAAATTGAGGGTTTAACAAACTCTCAAACATTCACACGTTACAAAATTATGAATGACTCGAAGTTCTGAATGAAATTTTGAAGCCGAGTGAAAGGAGAACTGATCGAAAACGTAATACAGTGTTATTGAATCTATATATATATATATATATAATTTGGAATCGAACGATTACTACAAGGTGAACAAGGCCAAACCTGATTAATAATTTACTGAAAACGAAGCTAGGAAGTTTCACATTTCTTATTTACAGTGACAGATAAATGAGAGGATTTTCCGAAAATTCTGTTCGTATGTTCGTGAACAGTACTGAATTACATATACAGGGTGTTTCAGGAGGAATGTGCAATACTTCTCAGGCTGATTCCTTACACCAAGTAGACAAAAAAGTTTCATGGGACCAACCCCCAAAAACGCTTTGTTACCGAGATAACAATGGCGGAAAATTGAGATTTTTCAAAATATATTAATTTAGGCTTTAGTGAGGTTCTTATCAATTCCAAATAAAAATAGCTGAGGAATTCAATGGAACCAGTTCCAAGTTTGTAACTTTAACGGTTATTGAGATAATTGAAAAAATATGCTTAAAAAACGCAATTTTTCAACAATAAGAGTTATAACTGGATAAGGAATCATTATTTTGTAATTTTTATTAATGGAAGTTGAAGAGAGTCGGATTCTAAAGAAAAAGTTGAATGGCAGCGATTGTGTAAATCTTACCCAAATCTCAGAAATAGCGATCAAAAATCGCAAAATCGCTACTAAATACAAATTTAAAACTTGTGCTATGTTTTGTCGAATTTTGCGATTTACACAATCGCCGCCATTTAACTTTCTCTTTAGAATCTGACTCTCTTCAATTTCCATTAATAAAAATCTAAATTTATGATTCCTTATTTAGTTATAACCCTTATTGTTGAAAAATGGCGTTTTTAGCATATTTTTCAATTATCTCAATAACCTTAAATTTGGAGACTGGTTTCATTGAATTCCTCAGCTACTTTTACATAGGAATTGATTATTTTAGAACCTCAGTAAAGCCTCTAAAAAATTAGATAAAATAAATATTTTTGAAAAATCTCAATTTTCCGCCATTGTTATCTCGGTAACAAAGCGTTTTTGGTTGGTCCCATGGAACTTTTTGTCTACTTGGTGTAAGGAATCAGCCTGAGAAGTATTGCACATTCCTCCTGAAACAGTCTGTATATATATAATCAGGATACAGGATATAATCTGAAAATTAAACTTTAAACTTAGGGCTATTTAAAATAATTGACAAATAAAATTAAAAAATCACATCTTTAAAAAAACTTTAGAAGTAGCCTATTATTTTTTACCGACATGTTTTGGGACTAAGCCCATTTTCAATGCGATCAGAATAATTAATATTAGGATGCAATCTATACGATAGTTGAGGTTATCCATGTTTTGTGAAACTGCAGTACTAAATATTGATGAATAATGTACAGTCTTAATGAGGAGCGCTGAGGATGAGCATCATTGCTCGAAACAAGTCCGTGACTCAAAGAAATCGTAAGTGAGCTGCAAAGCAAGCACGTTCATTATTCATCAATATATTTTCTATACTGCTACAACTGTTTGTTTCCTTCTGTCCCCGTAATCCACTGTTTACGAATGGGAATAGCAGTGAATTTTTTTAGAGGATAATGCTATCTCGAGCTCTAAGATTGTGGGAGAGAAGAAATATCAATTGAATGAATCATGAAAATGAAAGAGACACTTGAAAAAATTGTGATCTATTAATCTATAACATATTAATTGTCTATTAATTAACTTCTAATTATTATTATTATTATCTATCAATCTATCACATAGACCTGGAATATTAATTTAAAAGCTAAACACGGTTTATGAGATAAAAAAATTAATAAATTAAAAGTTTTTCCAAATCATTTCAAACAAAATATTCCGTACTAGTTCCAATGGGAAATTTCTCATGGTAGTTTTGAAGGTGTTATAAACATGTTTAGAAACTGTCCTAAAAATTTTGTAAACATGATTTAGATCGTTTTTTCAAAGCAATAAATTTCCAGATAATCTTTAGCATGGAATTTTCCTAAAAGAATATTACAATTGAAAAGAGAAAACCGTGAAGATTTCCTGTACAAATAAGCTTTTTATAAATTGTAATAGTACACTCTACACTGTAGTTGAGTAACTTTTGAAAAAAGAGAGAAAACAAGTGGGCTGGTTCTGTTATTAATGCACGACTTCTATTGGCCAGCCAGGTTCTCCTGGTGTTGAAAGAGGGAGTGACAGGCCTCCTCCAATCATTGAGCTCCATTCTAGGCTTGATAAGTTCCACCATTTTGCTTTTAAAGGAATCCAATTCCTTGGTTTAAAACGCTTTTCAAAGTTGGTTGAAGAAACAAGACGATGATGTCGTATTCATTTGATTTGTTTTAGGCCGTTATTACACGATAATAGTTCTATGATCATATCTGATCATATGGAAAGAGATGAAAATACGAAATCATATTTCCATCTTTTTCCATATGATCAACTATGATCATAGAACTATTATCGTGTAATACCGGCCTTAAATTGATTATGATAATCACTCACAAATAAGCGTATTCAATTCAAGAAAAGAAGACGGTCACTAATTTTAATTAGGTATGACTAAACATTGAACTTACTCATTCGAATTGGACAGCAGAACATGACTGTAACGCTGCTTATGCAGTAGAAAAATAGTTTAAAATAAAGAGAGATAATATTAACAATTTCCATGAATATTATTATTTTTAAGATAATTCTCAATCATTCTCGATACATTTCTTCCCCTAACGGCATTACATTAGAAAACATATTTTCTAGTTATTGGATAAAATGATTTCTAGTTGCTGACTTCTCTCAACTTACAGACTTCAACGTAGGTTCTTCCTTTTTTCTGTTGAAAACATTCAAATTCGAAGCCATCAGTATAGTCTGTCCAAGCAAAGAAGACCCTCTGGCAAGATGGGAAAATGACTCCAGCTCGGTCAAGATTGGTTCAAAAAATATTGATTTGGTATCAATCGTAGGAAACATTTTGATCTACAATTTGAGACCAAATCAATATTTTATGAACCAATATTGACCGAGCTGGAGTCGTTTTCCCATCTTGCCAGAGGGTCTTCTTTGCTTGGACAGACTATAGATTTATCCACGTTTACTGGTAAAACGCCAACAGCAATATCCTTGTATAAAAGGAGACTCATTGTCTATTGTAATATCAGTGATCATAATATTATAATTTGATAATAATATTAAAACTTTCCACCCCATGACGTATTATATTTCGTAAAAAATGTAACAATTATGTATGAATTTTGACAAAATGAACTCATTCATTCAATCAGAAAACATAATCATCACAGCGTAAATGAGCTTATTCATGGAGTCAACCGAACGCGAATCACTCGAACTCGAATAATGAATTCAATGAATAATTCATTTATATTAAATAATATCGTCCTGACATTTTACCAATAAAATAATTTTCATACCAACCTCCAAGTACTTAAAACTCCTCTGTACTCCACTGAATATTTGGATTCACCTCAACACAATTGGAGTAATCCAACTTCAACACAACATTCAATGAATAAGAGCGAGTGGAAAGAAAAGTAAAAAGTGTACAAGAATTGAAACACTACTGGGCTCCACTGAATAAATGGAATCACCACGTCACTTGATCGCTTTATCCAATGAATAATTAATTTATATAATATCGTCCTCGAATTTAACCATAAAACACTAATTTCAATAAATGATTAATCAATAGATCGTCCTCAAAATAGACCAATATAACACTATAAATTTAAGGATAAAAAGCAAAGTTGATAATATCGCTTTCTGGGCAGTGTTTAATAATCATTTAAGGCACTGAACTAATAACGTCTGGAAGAGCCAACAATAGGGTATGTCGGACGGTGAAAGACTAGCACCTATCCTAAATGTTCTCAACTTGTTTCTTTAGGGAGAAAATTCGCGCATGCCCACTTGATCATAATACAAACACAACCCCCCATGACTCCCACACCCCCTATCAACGATAAATGGAAGAAAAGTGATTCTGAAAGCACTCAAGCCCATCCCTTCGTAGGATCGGATATGAACGAAAGGGCACAAGCTCAAGATAGATGATACAACACCACTGGCGGCTCGTGCCCACTAAACAGGTGAAATGCTGAACAGTAAAAGATACGAGCACTTCACCTGTTTCGTGGGCATGAGTCGCCACTGTTACAACACAGACAATTGGAAAATGTTTGTGAGGGCATGTTATATACTGTATATATACCAAGCCTACTTCAAAACGATTGTGAAGCCAAACCATTTATGAATGTTTGAAAACTGTCTGAAAATTGTACAAAGTAATCTATTGATTGTATTGAATATTGAAAATAAGAATGAGATGTGATTGAAAGTGACTGATGATAAGATTTGAAAACATAGATGACAAACTTATTTCGACGAGCTACATAAACGTAATCCGATCTCCTTTCAGCAAGAAGATAGATTCAAGAAAATAGAAAAGACGGTGAATGAATAAAATAATGAAATACAAACATTAGTTTCATTGTAATTCATTAACAGTACTGAAGTAATGATAATGATATTGGACCTTCCAATTATAATATTTCATTGTAAACATGTATCATCTTTTTAAAAGGAAATAAGGAAAAATTAATCATAAATTCGTTCAATTTTTTCATGCTTTCTTTACTGAGAAGTTTAGTGAAGCTATGCTATACTGAGCTACAGTATAGCTGTGCAATAATGTTCAGAAAGTCATTTTTGTATTGAATGTAGATTTCAGATGAATTACTGCTGTGGATTGGGTTCTAAATCCTAAAAACGGAAGAAGCCAGCTACGAATTTGTGTTTTCACTAACAACTACAAAAATATATTATTAATTACTCTTTTCCCATAGATTCATCATTTCCTTTCAGTCTTGATAAAGGTTTAATACTCCATGCTAATTCTAACCAGACATCGCTCTCAAATAAATACCAAATCTGAAAGTTGAATAAAATTTGAACTTGGATAATTTAAAGAATAGGCGACTACTGGTGGAATCATGATATGAAAGCATCAAATAACTCAAACGAGAGACATAAACTACATGTTATCAAACCTCATGTAACATTCCATTTGTAACAAGAGAGCTTTTGGCAAAAATGGGGGCTTCAACCTGATACTCAGCTTCAGTTCGCGCAAGCCAAGATGACACGTAGTTACAATACACTTTACATTGTAACGGCGTGTCTTCTTGTGGGCATTCAGACCCATGTGGCATACAGTGGGCAATTAGTCATGATTCCTGGCAGTAAATGAAAGGGAAACCAGACCTAGACACCCCCCCCCAAAACAACATTACAGCTCTATGATTAACCGACCACTCATATCAAATGCTCTGTTCTCATTGTCAAGAGTACATGACATGTAACAGGCCTACAGATGATATTGGGAATTAGAGTTGGTCATTTAGCTATGCCTAGATTATGTTTTTAGAATCAAAATAGACAATAGATGCTTTACATCAGCTGTTAGTAGGTTACATCAAATACAACAGACAGACGAAACCGCCCAAAGTTTTGGTGTCAGTTATACACAAATTCTAGTACAGATAATATTATGGCTACTATTACTATAGTTCAGCCAAGAACAGAAGAGCCTTTTGCAAGATGGCGGAGGGAAGTGAGAGTATAACTACGCATGCGCAGAACTCTATTTTTAGGGAGCCAACCTACCGTTTTTACACTAATCATAATCATATTAACTTAACGAATAAAAATGGTTTTTTATTCACGCATTTATTCAATTATTGACATATATGATAGCACAAATCATAACATAATTATGAACTAGGACAGAAAAAATAGTCTGAGCCTGTACTATTTCTTCCTAAATTTGGTTATGTTAGAACAATTTTCATTTCAACTACTGGCAGCAGTGAATGGCAGCCATGTTGCCAAAGGCTCTTCTGTTCTTGGCTGAACTATACCAAATACAGTTGGATTAAATGAAATTGTTTGATAAAAATTAAAATTTGTATAAGAAAAGACTCAGGTCAGTTGCACAAAATGGACTTCAATTGCTGCTAGAAATATTAACATTGTTAAGATTGAACTTGACAGAACTTTGTCCAATAATTTATAACAGGATTTTTTAACAGGATTTAGCAGACTTTGAATCTTAAAACTGAAAAGCAGTGACATAGAGTTAAAGTAAAAATTAGCAATGAAAAGTAATGAGAAATGCTTACTAGCAAAGAAACATTACTTGCAACCATTGTGTTAACACTGTACGGTTCAGGTTCAATGTAGGCTATTTAATGAAAATTCTTGATGAATCATAGAGCATAGACGGTAACAATAATAATGAAATGAGGACATCTTTGAAATGTGAGAATTTTGACATCAAATATAGAGACTGAGAAACTACATTTCTTCTGCTCAACTCTCTGAAATTGAGGTTAATTGGAATTAACTCTCTGAACTTGAGGTTGAATTGAAAGTTATTCACAACCAGTTTAATTAAAAATCAATCTACTAAATCAGCTATAATTTATTGTTATAGCTATATTATGTGGTAGACGAATATGACTGTGCAAAATTCAAATTTTTGTTTATTTAAAAATGTACAATTTGAAAAAAATTATGACACTTGAAAATTGGTTACTTCAAGACTATACGTCTGTGTGTAGGGGTGAGTTCTGGGTAGCGAATTTATCAATAATTATTGAAGGAATATGAAAACTATTAAATAACACTAGTCTGATGGACACTGTCTGATAACACTGTCTAACACTAGTCTGATAACATAACTTCGTCACAGAGTTGACCCCAGTAATGGAGTACTGTGGCTTTCCAAATTGCTTCACCAAAACACTCTAATTGATGAAATTTTCCTTTCCATCCTCATCCATCTTCCATGTACCATGTTTATATATTCTCTTCCATTCACAAAATTATCGGGGGGAATTCCACATGGATAATAGTATTTTACCAAGGACACAGACTTGACTGGATACAATGGAAATTACACACTGACAACCATTGATTACTATGATAGTTTGAGATTATAGTGGTAATAAAATTGATTCTATTTGATATTTTAATTCATTCACTTCATCATTTTAATAGATTCATTGCAAGATAAAACACAACAGACCATCCTTGAGATGACAAACCATAAACCTAACTCGATAAGTCAACATTATTGAATGATTGGTGCATTACATTCCGATTCATTGAAACTTGCAATCGAGTCTCTTTTATACTTTATCTAGATATATACTTTTACATCACTTTCTGATGATTTCAAAAACCTGGAACTGTAGGTGATTCATACACGTTCTATGTGTAAATAAATCCCACTCTACAATTTTATAAGAACTTCTTCAAGTCATAGGATTCAAAATAAGGATTAGTGTTAGTATTGCTTTTTCAACTGAGATATTTGATGATCTACCTACAAGATAATATTGCGTTTTATCATGGATTGATGGACTGAATCCATCGAGATAAGTGTGTTCTTCCATAGATTTATGAGCTGAAGACACTTCTAGAACTGGATTTCTTGAGCTAAGATGCATAAAGAGCTTCAAGCTAATTTGAGCTAATGTATTCTTCCATACATTGTATGACCACAAGATGCTTCAAAATGAATAAGAGTGCGTTATTCCATAGGCTGTATGAGCACGATACTTCAAGAAAAGTGTTATCTTCCATAGCTTGTATAACCACAAACACTTCTAAACCATGTCAAGAGTGTTCTCGCAAGTGTGTTGAGCTAATGACACTCCTATATCTAGGTTAGTAAGCTTGAATCGAGCTGAGTGAAATGTAGGCTACCTGGAGGTGATCCTGCATGTGAAGGGTTGCAGGTTGACGACAGGTCAAACAACAGAACCGGCGTCAAAGATCGGGCCCGCACAATGCAGGGGCGGGGGCAGGGGCAGATGGGGGCATGCCCCGAGTCAGGTCCACTGCAGGCGACGCTTCTTCACCAGACGTCGACGCCGACGCCGCAAACGCACATCGCGACGCGAACACAACTCGCGACGCCCCAGTCACAAACGAGGAGCTTCCTGGCCCTAGTCCGCACAACTACTCAGCCAGTCTGCAGCCAAAACGCGCTTACCGACAGACCGGCACCGTTGCTTCAGCGGCTACTTCTGTTGCTTGAGCCGTTCCTTGCGTTGCTTCATCGGTTCCTTCCGTTGCTTTCTCAGCTGATTACGTTGCTCCATCAATTATTTCAGTTGTTCCCTCTTTGCTCCGTTGCTCATCTTTGTTCAGTTCTTCAGTTGCTCCGTTGTTCATCTTTGTTCAGTTGCTCCATAGCTTCTTTGGTTCGTTACGTTGCTTTTTCGGCTCCTTTCGTTCCTTCTTTGGATCGTTACGTTGCTTCTTTGTTTCCTTCCGTTGCTTCGCAGGTTCCTCCCGTTGCTTCACTGGTTTCTCCGGTTGCTTCATCATTTTCTTTCAGTGGCTTCATCTTTGCTCCGTTCCTTCCTTGGTTCCTTACGTTGGTTTCTCAGCTCCTTCCATTGCTTCTTTGTTTCCTTACGTTGCTTTCTCGGCTCCTTCACGTTGCTTCTCTGATTACTTACGTTACTCTCTCAGCTCCTTCCGTTGCTTCTTTGGTTTCTCAAGTAGCTCTATCGGCTCCTTCCGTTGCTTTTTTGGTTCCTTACTTTTCTTCTTTGGTTCCTCATGTTTCTTTCTCAGCTCCACTGCTCCATCCGTTTCTTCTTTGGTTTCTTCCGTTGCTTCATCAGTTCCTTCCGTTGCTTCATCAGTTCCTTCCGTTGCTTCACCGGTTCCTTCCGTTGCTTCATCGATTCCTTCCGTTGCTTTGCAGGTTCTTTCCGTTGCTTCACCAATTCCTGCCGTTGCTTCATCAAATCTTTCAGTTGCTCCATATTTGCTCCGTTGCTCATCTTTGTTCAGTTGCTCCGTTGCTTCTTTGGTTCCTTACGTTGCTTTGTGCTACACACGCACACACCAAACAATAGACAAACTTAATTTTTTCCTCTGCCAATTTTCACCTCCCCTTTCGATTCCCGATAATAAAGAAAGTGAGAGAACATTGACCCGCTTTTGGCGAAGACGTTGACCTACATAAGCCCCTTCTTCATTCTGTTTTATCTTCGATTTTCTTTCAATTCCTATTGTCACTTGTGCGAGACCGATAGCTCGACTCCTTTCTTCACACTTTCCTTGAGACCCCCCCCCTTTTCCGTTAATCACCTCACCACAAGCCTCTTCTTGACTTTTTTTCATTGGATATGAACTGTACCAGAGCATTGTATGAATCATTAAACTAATTTTATCAATGAATGGCGAGTGAATAGATGATTAAGATTATGGGAAAACTGAAGATTTCATTTAATTGCAATGGAAATCAATTGCAATTATAATCATAAGTGGAAAAGTCCACTGTATTTACAGCTAAAAAATATTAAAAGGTCATTTCAATATAAAATAAATTCTATCTTTCAATTTTCACATTTTAATTTTTTAGGTTTATGATATTTATAAGAATAACAATATTTTCGGCTGAGCAGATCATAAACAAGTTCTCAGGGTTCTTCCGATTGAGGACCCACAAAAAGGATAGGGTGCAGAGTGGCCCAAACCACTGGGTGAAAAGTATAAGATGAACAATAAACAGAAATAAAATTTTGTAAAAAAATACATAATGGCATTTTTTGTTGTAGATGAGTCTCTTCAAGGTACATTCCAGTTCACTTTATTTGGTTACTCATTAAGATCAATCTCGACTGTTTGTAATTATTCTCCAAAAATTTCCACAACACACAATTTGAATGAGAATGACAAGTGATATGACTTTGGAAGCAGAAGCTTCTGGAGAGAGGAGACTTTCTGCTTTTCAAACAAAAACAATGGGAAACATGAAAAAGCTTTTAATTAGGTTCATTAAAAAGTTGAACACTTATTGTTTCAAAAGATACAGCATCAGTTTGGTGCGTATCAAAAACGTTTAAATTATTTGGGTTATTCGAAAGCTACGCATTTCCAAAGATACAGAGTCAGATTGGCGTGTATCACTCGGTGCAGCCTCTACGGAAAAGCATCCCTGCTCTCAAAACTGTGTGGGAAGGCATCACCAAATAATTTCTACCCAAGCCGTTAAATTTCCCTTTTTTACTCTGCAATTTTCCCTTTCTCCCTCAACAATTTCCCAACGCTTTCCCAGGGTAATTGTGTACACAACCATCAAAACTTAACGATCCTCCATCACTCTTTTATTCATCGGCCATCCCATAAAACCCAGCTCCCTCTCTCACTCACTCTCAAACTGTACGAAAGTTTCAATAGCTATAATTTGAAACCCTCTGACAACGATCCGGTTGATAATCAACTGCCGTGATAAAATCTGTTTGCAGTTATCTGGATCACTATTCGTTTAATTAACCAATGTGAATGCATGGTCCAACAATTATAGGTTTTCAAGTTGATTGAATGAACCAAATCACCAGTACATCACTCCACATTATTTAATTGTAGATTGTGGATAACTCAATTATCAGGTTTACTCATCCGTGTATTGTTTTCACTCACATTCTAACAGAATTACGACAATTGTGTATTGTTTTCAGTCACAATGCAACTAGATGCATAGATAGATAAATGATTTTTTTTTGTTAGTAAATTACAGTGGGTGAAGGCTCTTCTCACTCCCACCCACATAGGTTAAAAAGAAAATCCTGCCCATCAAAATCTATTCTCATTAATTATTGCTATAGTCTGTCCAAGCGAAGAAGACCCTCTGGCAAGATGAAAAATTGACTCCAGCTTGGTTGATATTTGTTCAAAAATTATAAATGTGGTCTTAGTAGTAGATCAAATTGTTTCCTACAATTTGAGATCAAATTGATAGTTTTTGAACCAATATTGACCGAGCTTGACTCATTCTTCCATCTTGCCAGAGGACAAAACTAACTCAATCCAATAAAAACTGATAGAATTCAATAAAAAGATTTTCTTGTCCTTGCTTATTCATGTAGCCTATAATATCAATGCTTGTTCATCAGTATACTTCTCAATTTTCAAAAAACTTATTGCATTATTAGTCTGATGTAATTGATATAGAAAAACTATCAATTCTACATGCAATAGGATAGTCCATTGATTTTAATGTATACCAACATAAAAATAGAAATATTTTGTTATGAATTAATGTGTCATGGTATGAAACCCTTCAATATTACCAGCAGCAGAAATCCTAATTCTCAAATCATTTTTATTTTGGATGAGATTCAATTCCTTCACAATAACAATATGCCAGACAATAATTTTCTTCCACCCTAATGATAACGCTCATTCTTCACTTTCCTCATCATCATAATTAACAGAAAATCTACATCCAACCTATCAACTCTTCATTTCAAATCCGTTACACCAATAATCTAATTACACCATTACAATCTAACTTATCAAATTTTCTTCTTACGTGATACCATCAAACCATCAATATTTTAAAACAATTTCCACCTTCAACACTGAAAATTAATGACATCCTAGAAATCGCTTGCAATCTGAAGAGGTCAGGTCAGCTAAAGACTGGTCGAGCAGAGAAGACATTCTGGCAAGAAAGGGAAATGACTACAGCTCGGTCAATATTAGTTCAAAATAGATAAATTTGGTCTCAAATTGTAGAGCAGGATATTTCCAACAATTTTATACTGAATTCATAATTTTTGAACCAATATTGACCGAGCTGGAGTCATTTCCCCATCTTGACAGAATGTAATGTCTTCTTTGCTCGACCAGACTATAGCAGGCCATCTATCACGCAGTTCTACTTATTTTATTAGGGGCAGTCCAGCAATGGGAACCATTCGTGGGGTGTTGTTGTTGTTGTTGTTACTTCCTGGGTGTGGCACCTTGGCAAGAGAAACAGTGCAGCAAAGGGAAATACGAGGGAGAAAATTACGGAGACAGAGAAAATGGAGGAGACAGAGAGAAAATGAAAGAGACAGAGATGAAAATAAGCACACAAGAGAGATGCAAAAAGAGATTGATGGAGAGACATATTTATACAGAGATAGAGCTATGGAGAAAGAGATAACGTTAGGCTACTTTATTCAAATAGATAACAAAATATTTCTACTTCCATTGTAGCTTGTATGAGTAGTTCTACTCAATTATTTTAACTATTTTAGTAAGATGAAGAAAGAGAGAGAGAGTTAAAACCCTTCAAAATCTCGGAAAGATTTTTACGAGAGAAGATAATGATAGAGAATGATTGGCTCGTTGGGTAGAAACAGTAAGTTTAGAGTAAGGAAAAATAATAAAAAGTAGAAAAATATTAAGAATCATCATAAATCTTGTAATTTACTGAAAATAAACATATTCAAACAAAAATTCGGAAACTTATTGACAAGCAAATTAAAAATTGCAGACATTTTCCCTGCCATCCCCAACTTTCTTAAGAAAACATTCGAAATAGTTCCAAATTCAGCTAGCAGATGGCAGTAGCAAGGGTGATCTGCTTCGACTCCTATTGGACACGCCTCCAAGCTACGCCTACGCTCTACGCTCTGATTGGCCGATGACATCGGTTCGAAAAGTTTCCAAATTCAACTAGTAGATGGCAGCAGTTTTCGGGTGATGTTTCAGATTTGATTTGGACACACCTTCATGCCCCGCCTGCTGTTTTCTGATTGGATGACAGTGTTTCGTGAGTTCTGCCTTAGAAAATGGCTGCTAGCAAGAAAATGATGCATGATGGACGGTATATCATTCACAAAACATGACACTTATTTACTATTCACGATCTTACGCTAATATTATATTTATAAAATGCAAAGGAAATAGATAGGATAACAAGAGACAAAGATAGATAAATAAATAGAGAGAAAAAGAGAAGGAAATGGAAAATAGATACACATAATTATTTAAGTGGTAGTGAGATAGAGGATATAAGAGGAGAGAGAATACTTCTTTTCTTCTAGGGCTACTGTATTTTTTGAAACTTTAAAAAATGATTACAGAGTACCCTTTTAAAAATAAAAATTTATTTTTATTTTGTGTGTGAAATAAAAAAATATTTTTAAAAGGGTACTCTGATTGTAATCATTTTTTAAAGAGGAGAGAGAAGTACAGAAAAAAGTTAAAAAGAAAAATAGTTACATACAGATTGTGTGCATGAGAGAGAGACAGTTGCTGATGGATAAATGCACAAAAATGGAGGAAAATTCACCAAAATGTATAGATATTTATACATAAATAGAGTGGAATAGAAAGGGACATATAATGAGAAGTACAGAAAGAAAATGGTAGAAAAAGATTTACACAGAGTGAGTGAAAGTGGGAGTAAAATACAGATGAATACACAAAAATAGAGGAAACTACGCTAGAGGAGAGAGATAAAAAGGGTACGAAAGAGTAATTTGATGAGAGAAAGCTTGAAGAGGCGTTGGTTGCTTTCCGGACGCCCCGGGGAAAGCTGTCACGTCAGACAGAAGCAGTCTTCGTCTAACCTAATACGCTAAAAGCCTTCCTCGACCAATAAACGCCGGAACATCTAGATTAAGTTTCCTCCGGCACGAATTTTTCCCTCCGGCAACTGGAAATGGCATGAGCACCGCTCACTGAGAATATCTATCTAGTTTGTGCCACTACTCTCCGGCCATAACTCGGACCGTGTACAAGAAAAGAAGACATTCTGGCAAGACGAGAAAATGACTCCAGCTCGGTCAGTATTTGTTCAAAAATTGAAAATTTGGTTTCAAATTGTAGAGCAAAATGTTTCCTTCAATTTGAGACCAAATTTATAATTTTTGAA
The DNA here is from genome assembly GCA_017141385.1 of Sogatella furcifera. NCBI lineage: Eukaryota > Metazoa > Arthropoda > Insecta > Hemiptera > Delphacidae > Sogatella > Sogatella furcifera. Next base: position 5,627,089 of record CM029547.1, on the reverse strand, counting down.
CCAATATTGACCGATCTGGAGTTATTTTCCCCATCTTGCCAGAATGTCTTCTTTACCTGGACAGACTATATATTAGTCTGCCCTATAAACCTGTAAGGCGTGACATAATTAGCAAATGGACGCTACGAACGGTGGATATTTTGTCGAAAAATAATGGGCGAACTATGAACGTGGCATTCAGGTCATGGAGCTCGCTAGGCTACTGTCTGCCTTTTACGGGCGGTTTCACCTTTTAGTCACTGGCGGCTCGTACCCACGAAACAGGTGAAGTGCCCGTATCTTTTACTGTACAGCACTTCACCTGTTTCGTGGGCAGGAGCCGCTAGTGCTTTTAGTCAGGTGGAAATTTAGTACGGAAAACTGTTATTGTCGTTAATGAGCTATTAGTAAAATGATGTTTGGATCATGATCTAAATTCATCGAATAGGAACTTCCAATTATATGGAGTGGAAGTGTATGGTTTAATAAATTATTTAATTACACTAGATACAATAGATCCTTTTAAGGTAACCTACACTATAGAACTTCACACTACATGTACAATACGAGTTAATTATTTATATAAGAAATGAGAATTAACTATACAGTAAATATTAAATGATAATATACAAATGAAATGTATGGAGGACTGAGATCCCACAAATACCTTAAAGTCTGAGCATGAGATCTTACTGACAGTTTAAATTCATTTGACTTTGACACAATGTCTAATTCCAGAGAATTAGAGATCTAATTTAGAGAATTAATGAATTTAGAAATTAGATAATTTAGAGATCATGATGTGGGTTCTATCAATGATCTGTGAATATATGTGTCAGGAGAAAATAATTATATATACAGTATAAGTAAACTAAATCAAACAACTGACAGTAATATAATTTGATAACAATATTCTAGGCCAATCTTCTTCTAAATTAGAAGAACATTGATAAATTGTCTAAAAAAGATGCCATCCCTTGGATATTTCAGGAACTGATTAAGATTTGTGATAGGGATTTGATGATTGAATTTGTGTTTCAATATTTCAGAAAATTCATGAAAAGTTGATCTATGATGGGAAACATCTATTATATCGATCAATATATCTGTGAATATTAGACAATGAGGAGAGTATTTATTTATCGACGAAGGCGAAGTAAGGGCTCACAGGTCCTCTTTTACACTTAAACTCATGATTGAATTCGATTCTCATAATTAAAATCCAATGTTCATATGAATAGTATGATATATCTCAACGTTGATTTACAAACTACACTGTATGAAACATTCGTATGATTTCAGTTTTCTACTATACCTAATTTACCAACACAAATCCATAGAGCAACTCACACCATCGAAAAATAACAACCCCGAAGTTGGAAAATGGCGAGTCTGCCAACTTTATGACGCACAAGGGGAGTGAATTCAATGCGGGCACATAGCTCACTTGTATGACATGGGGCTCCAGCTTCAGCTGCAATATGACAATATTATCTGACCTGACAAAGCTTAATACGTCAATCCACCTCAACACTTTAATATCGTATCAACAAAGTTATACAGCCATTGACCCCAGGTTCGAATCCTGACAATAGAGCAGAATTCTTCTCCAAATGCATCCCATTTCACTCATAGTACAGTCTATTTGAGCAAAGAAGATATTCTGGCAGAAGTGGAAATGACTCCAGCTAAGTCAATATTGGTTCAAAAACTATAAATTCTATATCAAGTTGTAGATGACTTTCTGTTCTATTTGAGACTAAATTTGAAACCAATTTTATAATTTTTGTCCAATATTGACAGAGCTGGAGTAATTTTCCCTTCTTGCCAGAATGTCTTCTTTGCTTGACCAGACTATATTAACATAGGCTACTATTTCCAGAACAATGCCAGGAGACAGATAATTCAGATAAAATACTTTATGTTTAGAACAATTATCAATACGTATATGTTGATGGATAAAAATGAAAAACATAGTTCCCTTCAAGTATTTTTTTTTTTATTCCAACACAAACTTGATTTGATTCACATTTGAGAATGCCTCTTGAGGAGAGTGAAACAGACATTTATTAAATAAAAAATAGTAAAAGGGTACTGTGATTTTGATTTTCATCTATTAATTCCAATTTTCCATGCCTATATTATCTAAAATTCTAAATGTTCTCTTTCATTAGAAGATAAATGCAGTGGTATACAAAAAATATGAGAGTAGAACTTTGTCTATATGGAACAAGGAATTGATATAAAAATAATAAAACTAAATTTTATTCGAAACTGATTATTAAGTCTCAATTAATATAAACTGAATGTGAGTTAACAGTTGAAGGAAGCCATAAAGTCATGAAGACTAATAATTATAATTTGAAAACTAATAATACTATAAAGACTAATAATCAAGCCATAAAAAGTTAATTTTTGACTTATGATGGTATATTTATGGATTTTGAGAAACCCCCTCAAGACAGAACATTCTTGTTACTTCTTTAGCCGTCATAAAAATGCAAGTCATAAAATGTCATCAATATAAGCTAGGTTGTATATCATCAGTGTTCGTGCAAGTACGTGCAACGTACTTCCACGCTATATTAAATTTTCTCCAAAAGTCTGCCCAAGCAAAGAAGAAATTCTGGCAAGAAGTGAAAATGACTTCAGCTTGGTCAATATTCGTTCAAAAATGATACATTTGGTCTCAAATTATTGTGAATCAGAATATTTCCTACAATTTAAGACTAAATGAACGAGTATTGACCGAGTGGAGTAATTTTTCCATCTTGCCGGAATGTCTTCTTTGCTTGGACAAACTATACAAACTCTGAAGCGCCCTCTACTGTTCATATAATGGGGCGACATTATATGTGTGACCTTAGCCTGCCATTTCAGGATCAAAAGGTCACATCATATATTCCCGACAAACGTTCGTCTCGTTATTGTCTACCCAAAGGTCTAGGGGGCGCTGACATTTTTCGAAATGGTCGAAAGACAAAACAAAAGAACTGCCACCTCGAGGAGACGAAAAAAGCCCAATTTTATAGCTTAGTTCATTTTTAATTTGAATGACATTAGCGCTTTACTTTCATAAAATCTGAACAAAAGAAAAAAATTTTCTTCTAGTAAAGAATATTTCTGTAATGAACCTGCTCACTATAGTCTGTCCAAGCAAAGAAGACCCTCTGGCAAGATGAGAAAATGACTCCAGCTTGGTCAATATTTGTTCAAGAATTATAAATGTGGTCTTAGTAGTAGATCAAATTGTGTCCTTCAATTTCAGATCAAATTGATAATTTTTGAACCAAAATTGACCGAGTTTGAGTCATTTCCCATTTTGCCAGAGGGTCTTCTTTGCTTGGACAGACTATAACAATATACAGAGCAGCCATATTCCAACCAAGAGAATTGAAAATATGATAATTCCAGTATAATCAGATTAATAAATTATAATTAACATCATCAGAGGTTAAAATCTTTCACTTTTTGAGTAGTTTTGAAGGCGATATTGTGATAGTTATCTCATTACATGGAAAGACAGGATATTTTCAAACCACAGAGTTTACCAGAGATTAATAATGGTGTGGTAGCCGAAACCGGTATCTCGATTTTTAATGGATCTGTCGTTTGATAATATCTTGCCTTTTCATTAAATATCAAAATTAAACTTTAAACTTGGGGCTATTTAAAATAATTGATCGATGAAATGAAATAAATCAAATAACTTTAAACGTTTTACACAAACTTGTTTCAAGCTACTTGGTATTATTTTATTAACATTAAAAATGGACTGAAGCTGAAGCTTGGAACATGTCTGTGTAAAAATAATACTTTTTAAGTTTAAAAAGAGGTATTTGATTTATTTCATTTTATATATCAGTGAAAATATGTGATTTGAATAATTTTCCCAACAAGTTTGCTCTTATAATACTAAAGCATGATGCTGAGATTAATAATTATTATTGTAATGTTCAATGTGACCATCTCCTATCGAGCTGCAAATGTGCTCAGGGGCGAACTCAAGATGGAATTAGAGATATCATCTTCTTACAAAATAATGGAACAAAATAAAATTGAATTGTATTACTATTGTATTACTATTATGGAACAAAATAAAATTGAACTCATTATTTAATCCTTCTTATACTAGATTTTAATTCTTCTATTACCTCCTTATCATGATAGTATTTTTTTGTTATTTTTATTAATATGTTTCCTATCTCTTTTTATCAGCAATAATTGTTATAATTTTCTTATTTCATTTTTGTGAAACATTATTAAGACAAAAAGACTTTTACTAATTTATTCTTAATTTTAATTCATTTTTTAATCTTATTCTTACTTGTGAAAGTTTTGTATTGAAATGGCACCTGCTGTAAAACCTATGGGTTTAGCGGGACCGAATATTGTTATCTTTTATTCTCAATAAAATTGAATTGTATTACTATTATTACTATTATGGAACAAAATAAAATTGAGCTCATTAGATATGAACAAAAAATATTGAATCGTAGGAATGTAGAAATTTCACCAAGATGGTGGCTCTTCAACTAAATGGATGAAATTATAATTTTAGCGAGTAAGGCTATGAACTCACGCCTCACCTACTCCAAAATTAACTCAATAGAACAGCCGCCTTCTTGGCAGAAGGTCTTCTCCATGAGATTCAACTATATTCTGATTTGATATCTAAGATTTTTGGTTCGTCTATGCATCTGCTTCATTAACCATTTAAGTAGTGTGTTTGAGTTTCCAGATTCATTCAAATTTTTGAAACCAAAGATTACAAAACTCACTATAGAGTAATGAAGCAATAAAATAGAGTTCTCTACATAGTCAAACAATGAGCAATTGTTTTCCGTCTTGGAGAGTTTGGTCAAGTAGTTTACCGTCTAATTTATTTTGAAGAACCTTATCTTATTATTTTTATGTACAAGTTGTAATGTACACGATGAAATGCGCATTAATAATAGTCCAAGCAACGAAGACATTCTGGCAAGATGGGATGATGAATCCAGCTCAGTGAATATTTGTTCTAAAATTATCAATTGAAACTACAATTGTAGGAAATATTCTGATCTTGTTGATCTACAATTTGAGACCAAATTTATAATTTTTGAACCAATATTGACAGAGCTAGAGTCATTTTAACATCTTGCCAGAATGTCTTCTTTGCTTGGACAGACTATATCAACAAGTGTTTTTTACTTCATCATTCACTATAGTCCATTCACGATGGCTTGAGACAAGATAAACAAAAGCTCTGTATGTGTGCGTGTGCGACTGGAGTGGCTTCGTTTTAGCCACGACATAAACAAGTCACAGCAATGCCGAAATCCTGAATTTTGTTGTCGGGACTGTAACCAAAGCATTGACACAAAAACTTTTACTATAATTGTTTGTTCATTTTAGGTTCATGCAGTCAAGAGACAACCGAAACAAGCAATTTCCCAATGTGTATCTATGAAAAACGATTACTTAAAGATACTTATTCTGAATTTCCTGCAACAAAATTCGGGATTTCTGCATTGCTGTGTCTTGTTTATGTCGTGGCTAAAACGAAGCCACTCCAATCGCACACGCACACATGCAGAGCTTTTGTTTATCTCGTCTCAAGCCATCGTGAATGGACTATAGGATGCAACCTAGTGAGACAAGCCATTCATTTCCTGGCGAGGTGGAAATACATGTACATGCATTCATTATTACCCGACATGTTAATTCAATGCGGGTTCACTGACTTTACTCGCTACATAAACAAGAGTTGAAAATGAATATAGGGCACCGCACTAAGATCGTTAAGAAATCTCATTAATGTACTAAGCGAACACCTACATTCTCAACGAGGTTGTCTAACTTACACGTTGTAATGCAATTTTACTCATTCTCAATGATGTTTATTTGTAACTCAACTAGCTTAAACTGAATGTGAAGCACTAAAAATAGTACTGTACCGGATGAAAATAGTGCAAACTAATTGAAAATGGTTTAATGAATGTGAATGAGAAAATCGCTCAGGTAAACTAGGTACTTTATGTAATTTCAACCAATAACGAAATGAAAATAATGGGACCAATAATGAAAATATATTAATGATATTTTTATTTAAGATTCCAATGCAATAAATCGCATTTATTCTCATTTTATTGAAATAACTCCAATTTTGAATTAAAGGTATTTTTTACTAATGTAAAATTTTTTTACTAACTTAAATTTATTTTTGGTACTAATGTACAAGTTTAGCTTATAATTTTTTGGAATGAAGTACTTTATTTGTAACTTGTAAGTGGATTCAAACATTATCGATAACATCATTTTCAAGGTAACTATCTAATCTAATGGAATACTTGAAGTATTTTGAACTTAGAGTAGCTTCAAGTAGCACAAGTTCATGAGAGAAATATGTAAAAAAAATTCATCAATATGGAATGAAATAGAATGGGAGGATTTTTCATTTGTAATCCATTTTCCGACCTATAATAAATCATCTAGTTCGCATTTTTTGAAAGACGTTACAAATTACTGTATTTATCAAGTACATTAATTTTAATGAATGATTTTCACAATTTAACATAATTATGAAAAACAAACTTCTGCATAGTAGCTACATAAAATCGAGAATTTAGTCCAATTTTATTCGCATTATTAGGCCTAATTAATTAATTTTCTAACTTGTAGGCAAATAAGTAGGCTAAATAAGTAAGCTAGTACTCTGAATGAGAATAAATAAATTTTCCAATTGAATTTTGGATTTCTATAAGTGGCTAATATCTGTGTAACAGCAGAGATAAGACTTGCTCGAGATTGATTCAAGTAGGAGAATCTTGTTAAGTATGAAAGTGATCAATTTTTTATCAATATCAATAGGCCTAATTGTGATTGGCTCAAAAGATAAGTGGGTTGTCAAGAAGTTGACAGTGACGTTGTAGGTCTATGAATCTATCACTGAAAATTCATTTAAGACTACATCTGTCTGAAGACAATAATGTATTTAATATGTCTATGTCTCCTATAATTTTCATCTGTACAAATATTGGAAAATTCAAAATACTATATCAGTCAATTGAAACAAGTGTTATCAATTGAACTTCTAGTCCATCAATGATTTCTGAAAGGAACTTATTAAAATAATATAAAGCTGAATTATCAAATAAGAGTTCATCCAACCAGATGAAATGTACGGTAAGTTATCAAAATTGGTTTCCCTAGCTGATTCACAACAGGGGGTAAATAAGAAAAGTAAAAGAAGTATAAAGAATATTATTGCGCACTTAATAGAATGAAGTTCGTGTTAAAGGAGCATGAGCGAATTTGCAGAAAGAGAGGTGTAGCAAATCATTTGCATTTATTAATTCTTCGCAATTTTATGGCACCTTCACACTGCATTGCAAAGCATTTTTTTACAATTTACTGCTCCTTAGTATTAGCATAGCTAAATTTCTCGAAAAACACCTATTCAGATAAGTCTCACATGCTGTAGCCTAAATTATTGCGCTACTATAAACTTCAGTTATTATAATACGCCTAAATAATAACTTTATTTAAACTTATTCATTGATTCTAGTAAGATATGAATACGGTATTTAGAAAATGAAAACTATATGAAATGAACGAATGAAACTTTATTGGCGTTCTATAATAGAACAACATTCCATAATAGGCTGAATTGCCCAAGACATTGACAAACAAAACCGATCACATCACAATATGTTGATGAAAAACTTGAATAAAAAAATTACTTTTGTAAAAAAGCATCAGCCAATGAGCAAGCAGTAAACTAACTTACCTGATGAAAAATATATTTTTCAGTTTTTATGTTCAATTAATTCATCTACTTAATTTTAATCGAATTAGTTTTTTATTGATTAGAATAGGTACCTACTGTTACTGTGGGATGTGATTAGTTAAGTATCTATTCAAGCTTAAATTATAGTACCCAATTTTTTGGTACTTGTTTCAAATACCAAAAGAGATCTCAGTCTTTACAAAATTAATTAAAATGTTCAAAGTAAGACTACATAAGTCTTAGGAGAACGTGCAGTGGTCAAAACACCACTGAATTTTTTTAAAGCTTCATGGAAAACTAGGAAAAGTGACCTTACATAACGTGGACACTTGACACACAAATCAGTTGTTCATTCTTCATTGACTCTTATCAAATGTATCATTACCTTATTAGATACCATGCACCCTCAAGATATGGTATTCATATTTTGTAAATCAATGGGGCGACTACTTATTATCAAAATTTCATGACAATTTAATTAGCCTAGCCTATTTCCAATGACAGGAAATGGTAACGATAAGCAAATCAAACATTCCTGTATTCGCAGGACAACAGTGAAAAACTACTGTAGCCTTTAAATTAGTAATTGTTTTATTCTAAGGATGATGAGTACCCAAATCTACTCTAAGGCAAAACATTAGATGAATAATGCTTTTTAGGCAGTTAGTCTCCTACGAAGGAAAGGAGTGGCTGTTAGTGGTCAAAAAATGAACCTCAGGCCTCAGGAGCCTTATCAAACGCAAGACGTTGATACTATAGGTACTATACCCTATTCACGATCACTTGAGACGAAATAAAGAAACTTTTTGCATGTACAGGTAGCTATTTTTGTTTGAGCTTGAGGAAAAGCAAAGAGCTGTGATTGACTACAGCTGTTCGACTGCGGCCGACTGTCGTATGAAGTAATACCTCCCTTTACCCCCACACGCACAAAAAATTGTTCATTTTGTCTCAAGTGATCGTGAATAGGGTATAGTACTACTTCAGTGATAAACAAAATAATCTAATTTAGATCATGTAGGTCTAACTAGGTTAATCCAACTAAGAGCGAACAGTCGTGAGTATTCGAAAGTTAGATTATTTATATTGAATGCAAATGTCAAAATTTAGATTTTAAAATTGAAATCATCTCAAGCAATACATAGTCAATTTTTTTGTTTATTATTCTATGTTACACTTAATAAAACATAACCAAAGATTAGAAAGAGATGATGAACATAACCTATTTCTTGGAACAAAACCTTATCAACAAAACAGGGCAGGAGACCAAATTTTAATCGTCCTAAAAGTAACATATTCAATTAAGGAAGCTTAATAATTATGTACTTACCTACTAAATTGTCCAATTCTTCATAATGTCTCCTTGGAGAGTTGACCATTTCAGGAAAAACATCCACGGTGGAAGCTATTGCCTCACTTTGAAGTTTTGAACTTTCAATAAACAGTTTTGAAATTTCTCAATGGTCCAAAAACGAATTACACTGAACGGTACCTATTTTATTTATTGAAGAGGTAGGCAAGGTTTTAGATACTATAAACCTATATTTGGTTCCTGAATAATTCAAAAAACTTGAAAACTTTTTGAACTAGAAGCGAAAACTTGTGATAATATTTTATTGTAATGTAATGAGAATGATATCGATGTCGGAATACTCGATATTTTGGAGAAATAGTCGATTAATCGCAGAATCGATTATTTCAAAAAAATAGATCGATTACTGGGTTTCTACGATTGGTCGATTATTAAATTGACTTCTTTCAAATAATGGTCTATATTGACTTCTTTTAAAATAAATGCTTCTTCAAATTAATGAGCTCTTACTTCTTGTCGACGATTTCCTTATACCCTTCCTGAATATCTGTCAAGGGGCATGCAGGCGACTGATGGAGCGCTGATGATAAATTCACGCTTTTTGAGAAATGAGAAAAAGGCAGCGTGAGAAAAAAGCAGATACCGTTTCCTCTGAATGAGAAGAGTGGTCAGATAAGAAAATACAAATTTATTTATAAAATAAACGAAAAACTGAATCATTCATGCCAAATCATATTTTAAAGTGATGAGATGGTTTTTACAGGCCTGGTTGGCGCAGTGGGCTTGGGCGTCACTGCCTGGTCAGGGTTCGGGACCCAGTAGGCATGGCTGTTTTCACCTCATCAATCACCTTCGTATTCAACATCCATTACCCACGCACAAATTTTCATAAAATTTCTTCTAATTCATATGTACAAACATCAAAATTCAATCTTTTCAGTAGTCTCACACTCTTATAACACCCGTTTACTCACAAAATACAAGTGTCTCATCCACTTATTTGCACAGAACTTACTCAACTACCAACCCTTCACATATTTCACAAATTCTTTATACGAACATTTCCAGTAGATTTGCCAACTTGAACTTATTTGAATTTTTGTCTATTGACACATTCAAAAAGAACACACAATGGTTATTATCAGTCCTTGGACAGGATGAATCAGAGGAACTTACAATTTCAACCTACAGACAGTTTTATCCATAAACCTTTATGAGTTTTGTGTCTTGCACCGGGCTTTTGGTAAATTTTGTTCCCAATTCAATTCATAATAAATTATTTATTAGAATTTCAATTAAGGTCCATCATCGGGGTTTGTGATTTGTTTCTCGTTTCGAGTTTTCCCTGTCGTCCTCTCAATGACTTACGGTTTTCCAACTAATTGAACATCATGTTCCAAAATAATTTTAAAAATAGCATCAATAAAATTTCTTTCCTCGTCAGGCTGACTGATGGGAGCTCATCCTTGCTCACAGACCTTAGGAAATGCAGGATTATTGCAACGTGATGTACAGCCGTTTCATCTGAATGAAGAGTGGTCAGATTAAATACAGTTATTTATAAAATAAACGAAAACTGAATCATTCATGCCAAATCATATTTTAAAGTGATGAGATGGACAGAATTGGGCTTTCACTGCCTGTGGTTTAGGCATGGCTGTTTTCACCTATCAATTCGGATTCAAAGAATTACTTTGCACAAGCTAAAATGCTTGAGTGTGCATCATAAAAAAACCGACCTGGTGGAAATTTTTGAAAAACTAGGGTTCAAGCAGTGAGAGCAACAACCAAAAAAGACTAGACTCTATGAAATTTTGTAGGCCTATTATCAAGGTTAATTATTTATTAACCATACATTATTTGTTTCATTATTTCGTATAGGCCAGTACTTATATTCTACAAAATCTATGCTCCGACACAGCAGTGGTTCATTCCATGCTTCTATGCAAAACAATAATATTAATTTACAATAGGCTACAATAAAGTTTTGTCACATTGCGCCCCCTTCTCCCGTGACGAAAGTCCATTAACTTCCTGCTCTTTTTTGTATCTTAAATCATTAAACATTAGGAATTATTATTTGATTAAAATATATGCAATTATTGATGGAGAGGAGGACATATGCTACACACGTTTTTTTAAATAAATATTTACATTTATTTATATAACAATCAATTTCTTAACACAAACTCTCATTCACAATACAAAATCACAAAATAACTTGATTATATACATAACAACAATAACAAATCTACAACATACACACATATAGCATTCATCATTCTTTTGAAACCTATTTAGATATAATAAGTAAAATAAATTAACAATTATCCATTGATGTTACAAATGTCTGCTTGAAAACATCAAATATTTAGACAAAAATATACTTATTCGAAATAGATTTGGCTCAAGTTCTTTCAAGTGGTATCAAAGTATATTCCTCAAACAAAGAGTTTTCTTTACAGATCTTTGGCAGACATCAAGATAATCGTTATGCTCAATCATCAAGAGGAAATAAATGTTGGATTACATTTTGAATTAACAGTTCAATAACTAACTCATTTTTCACTATAAACTGCGAAAAACATTTCACTGAGTATAATGAATCAACTCTGAAGTAGCCTTTACTCAGCCAAAAATTCATCACTTGAACTTTTATGATTGGTTAACATGTTCAAAAAATTAAGTAAGTTACGTAATATGGGAAGAAAGAATAAATAATATATAACAGGAATTTAACCAAGATTGAGAAAACTTATTTCAATTCATGATAATAGAAATTGATCTACGAATTTTGATTTCTTCAGTGAATAAATCTAATGCTACCAAATGAGTTAGAGACAATACCGTACCGTACACATTACCTAATGTACATATAAACGATGAAAAACAATTTTTTATTTATAGTATACCCGCTGTAGTTATTGAAAATTATCCAGAATGTATAAATATTGTACAGAATATTTCATAAGTATTTTGAAACTTTGCACCGATTGTACTATTCAATAAGTACTATAAGTACATTCAATCATTGCAATAAGTACATTCATCCAGACCTTAATTACAATAATTAATAAATGTCTAAAATCCACTTTATCAAAATATTTGAGCTCAATACTCAATACTCCCCCTGGAGTTTCCTCTTTTCATCAAAGATCTCACTTCGGTCACAGATGAGAGAATTGTTATTTTTCTTTTCTCCTGATAAGAGAAGCAAATCTCTTTCTTTTCTCCCTAATCTCACTTCAGTCTTGGAATGCAGCAGTAGATTTGGCCGTCACAAATTCGTCAACCATTTGCGAAGAAAGAATACGTTCATTCCATTTGAAGACTAGTTACTCATCAACTTGTGGCAGTTACACTGGAATTGGCATTGGCAGCTGACACTTGTTGCAAACCCAAAGCTTGCAAACGCGCCGTGAAGTACCGCTCCAGCTGCTGTGTTGCATCCTGTTCGAAAAAGACGACATTTCCCATTTTACTAAAATGATCTTAGTATGATGCAATTTGACAATGTACACAACAAAAGTACATTATAAATTTTTAAATTGAGTTTTCAACGAGTATTTTGCTGGGTTCCACCAATCTAATCAGACTATTGATGAAATTGGTAGAATTTATGTATTTATTCAGTTATTTACAGAGAATACTTATTGGTAAGGTTCAAAAGGCTCAAACCAAAAACAGAATTGATGGTGATATTTTGAAATTTCTCTACAATAAGAAAAGGATAATGTCGAATTTAACTTATTTATTATAAAAACTACTTACATAACAAGGTTTCACGTTTACTAACGCTTCAGTACAGCTGAAGATGCTTTGGTAAACGTAAAACCTTGGTACTGTAAGCAGTTTTCATAATAAATAAGTGAAAATCGACAATAACCTTATTTTCTTATTATTGAGCCAGACCATGTTCAAAAAAGCACTGGTGTACACTGGAATGAAAAGTTTAGAAAAACCACAACTCATCTTCAATAATATTCCAAGAGATTGTCATTTTCATACATAACCATAGCATAGAATTATAGCATAGTTCAGTATAGAATTTCAAGATTGCAATTAGACAATGCACACCAAACTATTTTCTGGTAGTGTGATCATAACCAAAATCAGCTATTGATGTTTTTGAAGATAACTTGTTCAAATATTAGACCGACGTTGGTGGAACACAGCATTACAGTTTGGTTTGACGAAGACCAACGGTTTTCGTGAATTTTCTGAAAATGAATGAATACCAAATTTACCTAAATGCACACTTTTTCAGATATGATGTGGAACTTCTCTATAATAAGATGAATAAGTAAGAACACAAATGTTGTCAATGCCACAAAAATTAGTTTATTTAGAACCATACTCAAGTTTCAATGCAACATATTGGCAACATCTTCTAGTGAAACTTCAATTTCCACTACAGATGATGCCATCTATATTTAAACTGGTTTCAAATAAACTAATTTATGTGAAATTGACAATATCAATTCAGTCACCTCTTCAAAATGGGCTACACTAAGGATGGGATCCAAAATAGTGCTGTTCTATAATCGTATATGTATAGTCTGTCCAAGCAAAGAAGACATTCTGGCAAGATGGGAAAATGACTCCAGCTCGGTCAATATTGGTTCAAAAATTATACATTTAGTCTTAAATTGAAGGAAACATTCTGCTTTACAATTTGAAACCAAATTTATAACTTTTGAATCAATATCGACCAAGCTGAAATCATTTTCCCATCTTGCTAGAAGGTCTTCTCTGCTGGACAGACTATATTAACATTTTTGATATGCATTTCACTTTGGATATTTATATCATATTAGGTTTCCAGTAACCTGGTTGTAATAACACAAACATTAAAAAATTTTGGTGCGTTTAATGGAATCTCTAATCATCGTTTGAAATTCACTCAGGTACCTCTTAATCTCAAAGTTTTGATTATTGTAATTAATGTATGGTGAAACACTGGATCAATTAAAAAAATGATAATGGATCAATAATATACTTAAGTAAGATGCAAAATGTAAAAGATCAATGAATTTATGATATTAAGATAATGATAAGTTAGGATGAAAATAATGATACCTTTATAATCAAAGCGATGAATGATTCTGAAGCTATGACTGCCAGCGCGATGTAGGAATGATACTCTGCAAAACATGCATTATTAAGTAACATGCAAAAACATTCTCAATTCATGAAAACCTCGCAAGATGCAAATGAATGAGGCAAAAATAGTATATGGGTACTAATCATTAGATCATCAAAAGAATAAGAATCAGAAAGGGTAACTTATTTAAATTGATGAATAAGTCTAAACAATATACGTAAATGTTTAGAAAAAGACTTGCAATAATTTTCAACAATGAATGCCTGCTGCATGAACTAGATAAGTTACATGATTATTTCCAATTAAAAGACTCCACCACTACTTGATTTTTACTTCACAATAATTGCTATTGAATTTAAATGAATATCTACTCTTAATCGTTTAAATAGGCTTTGTTTGTCTTGAAATTATTCAAAGACTGGTCTTGGATCCTATCCGAACGTATAATTTGACCATTAAAGGATTAGATTGGCCAAGTCCCGTTCAAGACACAACGATTTTGTACGTCCAATTTTTCTTTATAAAATTCAATAGATTGAATGGAGCTTGTCAGTTATATGATGTGCTCAGATACTCATCATATGTTGGCCAAGTTCTATTCAATATAGTAAAATTTATCAAGAAAACAAAAAACTGGACATCCAAAAATCGTAATATCCAAAACGGGACTAAAGCGAGTAAGGTAAAGAGACTTTTAAATTGTTTTTGCAACCAATGAAAATCAGAGCCGTGTAAAACGTCATCCGTTTTCAGCATTCCTTCAAGGCAAAGTCATTCATTCAACTCGTAATTCAGAACTAACGAGTATCTTGAGTAGAGCATTATTATTATTAGATAGTCAATGTAACCTATAATGATAAAAATAAATGTTAGTGAGCTTAATGCATTATGCTAGACATATGTGAGAGGCTTGTTCATGATAGAGAAGATAAATTTTCCATGAATGAAAAAATGAAACACTCGACATATTTATTGATGATTGATAGATTGATGATTGAATTTCGGGTGAAAAAGTTTCCCACCAACATTATTACAGAGAAAGTTGCTCCATAACTACCTGATTTGTAATAACCTTGGTTTTCCAGTATTATATGCTTAATCTTTCAAATTCATTAGCTCCGCCAGAAAAACAAGGCATTATTTTTCAAGAAATCGTTAAAAAATTATTCCTATAAGTATTATAATATCCTATTAGTAATCAAGGAGATATTCAAGCATTGTACTGTAATCATAATCATAATAAACGTTAATCGAAGATGGCCCTCGATTTACATGTCTCATCATTCTTAATGTTGGAAAATTAAGACTATCAAAGAATATAAATATTGTAACAAAGCGTCACTCAAGATACAATGCTTACTACTATCAAGTATAATTCCAAATGAATCAGTACTCATGGAAGAAAATAATTATCATTTCTTGATTCAATTCCTTATTATAGATACGATGAGCTATGCTATTAAATGCATTTAATAGTCAAAATTATATTGATTCAAAACATTCACTAAAATCTTCTCAATTTTCAGTCCTGAAATTCTGATAACCCACATGAGAACTCACAAATTTATTGATTTATCATACTATAAGAAGCTGCAAAAAGGATGCGCTAATGGAAATTGGATGAATATTAGAAGTTTCTTAGCAAATCTGATGAACCATGAGGTTTGTTAGTTGTAATGAAATGAATTTTATGCAATCTCCAGATCCAGTTTTCATGATTAAAAACCATTCCATTGAGGTTTGCTCTTTGGAAAAGCAATATCAAAAACCTTCGATAACATACTTTCCAAATGCTTTTCTGTATTAGTTGTAATGAATTGCCCTTTTTAAGCAATTTTCAATTCAATATTAATGATTTTTGGCGAGTAATGTAAGTGAAGCACTGGCAAAGCTGAGTACTGCTCAGTGGTTTCCATTGAGGTTTGCTCTTTGGAAAAGCTAGATCAAAAAACTTTGATATCATTATTTTTCGGTGCTTTTCTGTAGGATACCTGAATGATGAGTCCCATGAAGTGAGATACAGCACGAGTCATGCTTATGGCTGCCGAGACGAGAGGACCTTGTTGTGGCTGTTGCGATTGTTCAGTTGATGCCGACTGAAGAAGAAAAAAATTTCAATTCAATTCATTACACACACATTTTTAATTAAAAAGCACGATATTGTCTTTAATTATGTACAAGTATGACAACATTTCAACTGACAATGTGTCTTCAATTACGCAAACATTGTTCATTTTCATTTTTCAGCATCCTTCACTGGCGGCTCGTACCCATGAAACAGGTGAAGTGCTTTACAGTAAAAGATACGGGCACTTCACCTGTTTCGTAGGCACAAACCGCCAGTGGCATCCTACTAACCGCCTAGGTAAGGGGTATATGGATTTGCCAATGATTTCTAAGTCCTAAGCTAACAATCTTCTATTCATTCTGTGAATTTCACAATACAGAAAAAAATTACCAGAATAGGGTCATACTACTAATAACTCTTCCCTCGCCTTTATTCTAAATTTCTCTACTGTGATAAGTCCTCTTCTTATGAGAGCCTTAAGATATGTTGAAAAGATTTTATTTGATGTTGGCCATGAATTGTAAAACCGAATTCCAGCCCTGCTTCACTGAGCATACAACTTATCACATTACAATATCAATATCATTACATCCATATTACAATATCTAAGAATTAATTACACATCAAGAACGCCAAAAATATTTAAACTATTACTTAGACGTTAATTACGTAAACGTTACTTGAGATTAAATGTTGCAACTGAATAGTGCTCAACTGTACTGGCCACTAATATCTGTTCTTATTTGTGTGATTATTCTTCTTGTAAGCTGATTTCTAATCACAAATATTCTCTACTTATCTACATCCAGACTAGAGGGAGCTTGTAAACATCAAGATTATCTACAATAGAATGAATTACGTGGAATATGTGCAGAGTACGTACTCTCTTCAAAGTATTGGAAAATATCATATTAAAATAATATACAATTTATCTTGTACGGACAGCAATGAATGTCTAGTTTATCGTAAGGAAGAGGATTGATATCAAAATATGAACGTGTTCACGGCAGTATAAGCATAACACTTTTTAGAGAAGTTATGTGAATGAAATGTTCTTCATTAACTTTTTAAAAAGAAACATTGAACAACAAACCGTATCTTCGGCGTCACCAAGATTTGTATTACTTCCAAGTGATCTCAATATTCCACCTCGTGGCCTCTGTAATGAGAAATAGTCATTAATATTTTCTTCAATATTAATGAGCATTGAGTATTACTTCTTCATAAATGAATGTATATTATGTATCATAGCATGTTATTCTGTTGTGTTTCTTTAATCTCAGGGCTACTTTTATCACAGTTTTTTCATTTTGAATATGTATATACATATTTTTTGTTCATTTGCATTTGAAAATGACTAAAATTAGTTGAAACATGTAATGCATTGAAAAAATAATTCAAAAAGGGTACTTTGATAATATTATTTAAAATAAAAAACATGTTATTCTGTATTGTAGAAGAAGAAAAATAAATAAATTTTGTTTAGATTAGTCACTGAGGTTCTAAAGACGATTCAATAAGTTCGCATATAATTCAAACAATCTAATTAAAAGTGTTGAATCATATAAAATCGTATCATGTGTAGAATTTTATTCAATTTTAATACTGGATTAAGATAGCCAAACCAATTTAGCACACTGACTGTAGTTCTAGAAACGATTCAATATAATATAGTTATTTTTTATTTATTTAGCGTATGGTTTTTAATAGTGGAGAGACCCAAGGGTTGTTCCATTTCGCCATATAACCTCATTTCCCACTGAAATGGGAACATGGAAAACCATTATATTGTTCAAACAATCTGATTGAAGGTCTTTTATTATATTCAATTGAATCATAATTATATAGAATTCGATGGACTTTCTTTTGTAACTTATAGCATGTATCAAATTTAATGCCAATTGAACCATGACACAACTTAATAAGAAATCAGGAAAATATAAGTTTTGCAGAAGGTTATTACAAGGTATCTTTAATAACCTTGAGTTTTACCTACTGATATAATGGCTGCTGTCTGAAGAGAAATGGATAAAACTGTGTTGTGTATCCATTCTTCACCACTAGTAATTGAAAATTGATATTTTTAACACACTTTTATAGCTGAAAAACACTCACTTCGATTAGTGATTTTCGACCTGGTGTTGGTCTTCTTCAGACTAATGTTAGTCATCGAATCATCAGACCAAAATCACGTCAAAATAATTGTCAAATCACTACTCAAATCAAGTGTTTTTTGCTTTAAATGTGTGTTTTTTATTTATTTTGAAGGTGAATGATTAGATACTTGCATACATTATTGCAAATAATGGGGGAAATGTATTTTTTGACTTTTCTTATGCATTATTATTAATGTTTCAACAATAAAAAGAATTTGAATTTGAATTGTGCCCGGATTAACAAATAAATCAATGAATAAAATTGTGATAAAAGGAGAATTTCTGAAGAAGGACACAAATATTTGTAGTAAAAGAGTTCAAATACAAATTTTCAAAATTATTTCAATCATTAGTTGATTAGTTAACTATATAACTAATATGTTAACTATATGAAAGTTGATTATTAGTTTTCAAGAGAGGGGTTTTTTGTATGTTACCTGGAAAATGGCGGACAAAGCTGGGAACGATCTTTCGGTAGTGGTGGGTGAAGGCAGAGGTGTGGTGGATGATGTTTTTGGCTTCCTAGTCTTCTTTTTATTCGAGGCCTCTGTCGTGGTAGATGTTATAGGCGAGGTACCCAGAAGTTCCTGAGAAACGTAACCAAGAAACAAATCAAATACTGTAACTTATTACAGAGATATTATTCATTCGAGCTAAAGTTAGGTTTCCATCACTGCGAAAGTCGCACTGGCACAAGTTCCTAGGAAGCAATAGAAACACAGAGTTGCACACTGCGATGGTCAGCTAATTTTTTATTTGTGTTGCTCAATGCAATTATATGTTTCTATTTCATCTTGTGCCCGGCATGTGCCCGCGACGTGTAGTAATCGAGACCTACCTTAAGAAGACCTCGGAAAATATCAGCTGTTCAATGCTAGAGGCATTTGACACGAAAAGAGCTACACAGACCTTCTGTCACAAACTTGATAATTATTATGAAATATATCTTAAGAATATAATATATATATATATATTTGTAATGTATAATATTGATGTATGAATATTTTGCCAGTGATCCAGAATGTCTTGTTAGCTCGACCGTATAATAGATATGTAGGAAAAGTTAATCAGTGAATGTTCAGGTCTGATGCACTTTTAATTTGATCATACTCTAAACTCACATGTCTATGTTTAACTCATGTGTTAATAAGTGAATCAACAAACTGTATTAGAAATATTTACCAGTTCAATAAGTGACCTCAATGAATAAACATGTATTAGGAAATAAACATAAAGTTCATTGATGAGTGAAATAGAAAGATTTTTGTTTTAGAGAATAAGACTTCCTACAGATAATATCTATGTTATCATATTATGCATTCTAGAAAGGTAGAAAGGTGTAATTTTTCAAATAATTGTTCCATTGATTCGAAAAACTTTCAATTGACTTGACCGATGGTGGATTAGCAAAGAATAGCATATGCCTCAGGAGCAAGGATTCTCTGTAGTTAGGTTCAGAATCTATACCTCGATGCATTGTTGGCGAATTTTGAAGAAAATTATGCAAATTGGAGAATGATTTCCTTACAGTAAACACTCTTTTCCATTCTACTGTATTCAGATGTATGATTCTACGATATATGATTGAAATAGTTATTATTCATAGAAATGAGTAGGAAATGTAAGAAAGAATTTTATGTATACCGCTAGAAGAAGTTGATCTCTCAAGTTGGCAGTGGTAGAGCTGGGAGAATTCAACAATACATTCAGGACTTGCTCTTCTTGTGCAGTTAACTGAAAAATTAACAAAATTTATTCCGATCAGGCCTATTGTCAAACGAAAACTTTCGATTTTATTCAAGAGCGAGAAGAC
The DNA here is from genome assembly GCA_017141385.1 of Sogatella furcifera. NCBI lineage: Eukaryota > Metazoa > Arthropoda > Insecta > Hemiptera > Delphacidae > Sogatella > Sogatella furcifera. The sequence continues at coordinate 5,606,886 of CM029547.1, read as the reverse complement.
ATCAAAAACTCTAAGATTACATTATTTTCTAAGTTCTGAAAGTAAAACAATAAATTGTTGTTGGTTAAGCGAATTCATTATACTGTATTTGCTTCAAATCGAGATAATGAACTTGAGAATAATAAACATAATACAAGTTTAAACTGATTTATTGATTAGAAGAGAAACAGTTTTGAGTATAAGCATTTTCTATTCTCTTTTCTTAATGATTGGATAAACGATAATTTAAGTATTATTATAATTATTAAATTTTTAAATGATTATGAAGTCTTAATGAATATAAATTGAAATCACAGTACCCTTCTTTGTTCAGTCACAATTAAGAATGACTTTCAAGAGAGCAAAACATGTTGTACTCGAGTAAAAACTCCAATAGTCTGGGTGCCAGTGAGGGTAACTTTTTTTTGTGGTATGTTGTTGATTTTTTGATCGATTATAATAGATTTTGATGATTTTGATGTGTAGATTCCGAATCCGAGTGATGCCAAGCTGTAAAAGTTGAGCATTTTTTGTAATTCAAGATGGCGGCCAAAATTTCGGTTCCATTTCTATTCTACCACGATTTCCGTCAAAACAAAGCGTCGGACAGAAAAAATCATTCTTATCTTTTTTTTAGTAAATTGAATTTCCAAGAGATTAGAATGGATTCAAATGTATTCGTCAGAAGATCCAAGCAAACAAAATCCGAAAATACTCAAATTCTCCCTTTTCTCGGAAATTAACCTCTTTTTTGAGAAATCATAACTCGGTTTCTAATAGAGATAGATAGAGGAATGGATTTGTTACCATTCTCTTGGAAATTTAATTTACTAAAAAAAAAATATAAGAATGATTTTTTCTGTTCGACGCTTCGTTTTCACGGAAATCGTGGTAGAATAGAAATGTAACCGAAATTTTGGCCGCCATCTTGAATTAAAAAAAAAAAAAAAAATGCTCAACTTTTACAGCTTGGCATCACTCGGATTCAGAATCTACACATCAAAATCTATCATAATCGATTAAAAAAACAACGACATACCACAAAAAAGGTTACCCCCTTATTTTGCATTTGGCACCCAGACTACAACAAGAGTACTGTGGTTTCAATTTTTATTCACCAACATACATTGTTAGTAGGCCTAGACAAAAAGAAAACATTATAAAATATTGTTTTACTGTACCTTTGCGACCGGTGTAGTTGTCTTGGTAGTTGCCCCTGTGCCGGACATTTCTTTGCTTGGTACAACCCACACCGATATTTTGCCTCCAGGCTTAGATGGCGACATTGTATTATCTGGAGTGGACGTTGGTGTAGCGCTCTGAAAATTTTCAAAAATCATATTGAATGAACAAAAATTTTCAATTAGAATAAATCTTTGTTAAAAAAATTCTTATATTTTATTGCTAGAAGCTGTGGTAAGGAAATAAATATTTTTTAACAGAAAAGCATGTTGAAGGTTACAGTACAAGAAACGTTAACTCACTATGTGATCTTTGATTATCATTACTTGATAATAGTACAAAGATGTAGTACAAAGATGTACAAAGAGTAGGCCTACTATGAATTTGATAAAGTACAACGATGAACTATATAATACATGAAAGTTTAAATATTAGATTAATATACAGATAATATTAGAAAAGATTGGATTTGATTCCCTTAATTTCAATGATGAGATAGAAATGATTTTTAGAGATAAGACTTAATGGTAAGACACTTTGTAGGAAATGATAGATCATTTCCAAGAATGCTGCAAACAACCAATGATCTGAAAAAAGTGAAGCATATTTTTCCATCAACAGTTTTCAAACACATAAATATTTACAAATTACAATGATGATGATACCATGAACCTTGATAAAATAATGATTTGACAACTGACAAGCTTACAGTGAGTTTTGATGATGAATTTTCGTTAAATTTCATAAGAATGAGTAACACAATGGAGAAGTGAAATTTGAAGGTATGTATAATGATTAGTGTTCAGAATAATCGATATGCAGATGTTTTTTTTTAATAATTAATAATTCGGTTATTGTTTATGTGAATAAATGACATGATTCATAACTTCAATTTCATTCGCTTGTGTATATTTCATGCAAAGATGCAAATAGTGTGCATAATATGCATATGTTTCATGTCATTTTAGTATAAAAGAAAGTCAATATTAGTCCCCGTCAATAATCAAAGACTCTTCAAATGGTTTGACTTGGGAATCACTAGCAGCACTTAGAGATAATTGTAGTCCAATTGAAAACATATTAGACTAGAACATCTTAGTAGACATATTAGAAATAGAGCATCATAGTATGATTCAGCAGATTTATGCAGAAGAGAAACAGTCGAATAAGGTTTAACGATTGACTTCAACCAAAACACTTCTCGTTTTTATGAGTCTTTCCAATCTTACCGGAGCAATTGAGTTAGCTGATATTTCCTCCAAGTTAGCAGCCTGTGTTGCTCCAAGTGTAACAAGCGCCGAAGCGGGAGTAGGGGGGCCCTTGCTGGGACCTGCTCTCTCAATGGCCAACTGGATAATCTGAAAATAATTAAGAAAATTGAAAAATCGTACAAGAAAATTTAATATTAAATCAACGTTGACGTATTGTTGAATCAATATTGTCATTGAAAAAAATAGAAATAATATTGCATGATACGATCGACAAATTTAGTAATTTTAAAGGAATGATTCAGTTTATTACTAAATCATCTATCAAAAAATCAATCAGTTCATGTGCATTGAGAACAAGTAATGTAGAGATTCTCGTTTTAACGGGTTTCATTACACTATTTAGTAACAAGGTAACAAGTTAGTAACTTAACGTGAACAATTTATTTTCAGTAATGAATTTTGAATTCCAACTTATCATCTCATAGAAAATGGAACGTGTGCGAACGGAATGAAATTCAATTAATTCAACTCCATACATAACGACTGAACATCATTCGAGTCAAAATGGATGTAAGCTCTTTAGTTACATGTAAACCTATTGGTGTGGGTGGTAATAAATCACTTACATGGATTTCAAAAATTCTGAAAGATTTATCAGATTTATATTGAGAAAGATACGCTAGCTAACATAATTATTAAGAAAGCAGTTCACTTCTTTGAAATTCTTAAAGTAGTACATAAAACTAGATAGTTTGAAGTATCTGAGATCTTTAATCTAAAAAAAACTTTGAATTGATACCTAATATAGGTTAAATAATATAGAACATAATAATATTAAATACATTGAATTGATTGATTTGTTCTTCAATGGCTCAACAGCCCATGAAGGGCCTAGGCCTACCAGCTGGTTGCCAGTTTCATATTCACTCCACTATACAGTCCGTCCAAGCAAAGAAGACTAACTGATACCTAGTTCAAATGAATGAATGAAATCAAAACATAGCTCCTAGTCAAGTTGGGTGAGTTCAGTTTTTCTTACTTACCCTGTTAGCTAATGAGTCATCATCCATGCCTGGTGTGCTTGACATGAATTCTGGAGCAATGCTGTTGGCATTTGCTGAATCATCAGGAAGTTTCAACTGAAATGGATTTGAGTTTGATTATTACCATATAATTCAATCAATAATTCTAGAATTTGAATACATAATGATAGTGTATGGGATAAACACGCTAGAATAAATTGACGAATTAAAACATACTTTTGATATGTTATAATAAGTATAAGAAATCTGTTTTATCTTAGTAATTGTATTAATAATAACAGTGAAGATTTTTTTGTTTATAGAGTAGTATAAAGTATAGTTTCCTGACTTGCTTGTGAAGGGATTTTTTCATATGATGTGCTTTAAATCAAGTTATAATTTCAGGGATAAGTTTTTAATAGTAGCCTATTGTTAGAGGTAGGCTATAGTGAAAGATGTGAATTAATTATACGTTTGTTTGATTTCAATTTGCACTGATTTTGATCAAATTTTTGGAAACAATTAGAAGATTGATCAAAAGATAAAATATGCATTAGCTTCATAGATAATTAAATTCAAATACAGTTGTTCTTAATAAACCAAACTCATGAAGAAAGGTGTTGGATGTATCTAAACATGTATATCATGTTTGAAATATCTGTTATTTCATTACATCTTTCAATTTGATTACATTAAATGTATCAGAGTGCATTAGTTATAAATTTTATAACTAAAACAAGATAGTCATTAGAAAAATGTTTTGACAGTGATTGGCACACACGATAATAGAAATAGTATTTCGGACAGCAATGCAATTGAATGAAAAAACTTGTTTAAAGCTGTGATTAAAGCATTTTCAGAAATATACATAAATATATAAAGCAGCAATAGCTCAAGAATAAGCTTTTATAGATTACAGCACCTACTTTTCACTATAAATCGGTGCGGAAGTGGCAAAAAGTATTTCGAATTTGCATGGAATAACACTGAACAGCTTGGATGATGTCTTGTGGTGAAAGCAGAAAATCAAAAATCTAACACAAAAAGCTTGGACAAGTGCCTCATGCTGCTCTATTACTCTAATATAGAACATTGAAACATTTAACTACAAATAGTGCATTAATATTAATATCCGCTAACCTGACACCTCTTCTTCAACAGATTTTTCCTGAAATTGAAAGTTAGTTGAGGAAGATTTTCATAAATTTCTTCAAGGTAAAATTATAGAAAACCCTAGGTTTTTCTTGATAGAAAAACGAAAGTCATGTACGCTAATACTAGCTTCATCCAGCACTTAGAAGCAAGTGTATTGTTTCTTTCATTAAAATCATAATAAATCAAATCAAATTTTAATGAGAACATATAAGTAGTTAGTGAAGTAGTTATAGCTGGTCACAATGAGACTGACGTTTAGTGAATGACTTATATTGATGCTCAGCTTCGTCAGGACAAACAGCGAGCGGTCAGCGAGAGCATATCGAGTCAGAAGCGTCTTCAGCAAACCGGTTCGTTATCACAGAAAGCTTTCAGGCTGACCTGACAGAGTTGAGCATTGATAACAATCACATACCAACCGGTTTCGTTAAGACCAGTAGTATTCCAATTCAAACTACAGTTTAACTTGATAAATTCTTGTCATTTAATGAGATACCGTACGAATTTAAGTAACAAACACTCTCATTAGTCAATCATGGAACAAATTTTTCTCATACAAAATGAGAGCGAAAAATTGTGTCTCAGACACACCAGATTGTGTCTACTTTTGAGAAGAGATGTTTTGAATGTTTTTCGATTTGTTTATTCCATGAAGCCTACCTGATACAATGAAAATTCTCATACAAGTACTGTATCCTATAGTGTACGCACTTACAACTTCAGAATAACTTAGAAGACTTATATCAATATCTAGTAGAACTAGATACTATACTAAACCGTCTATACTAGATGAATACTACACTATACCATACAATAGATACTATACCATATGAATACTATATGAATACCATATGAATACTATACCATACAATAGATTATTGTTCCAATCAAGCCAAAATGTTTAAAATGTTACTGCCGATGACCCCATGGCAAAAGAATGATATCTATCTGATCAGATTATTTTTCCTAACTGTACTCATTTGTTGCATCATTGTTCTCATTAATTAACTCAAATAGGGAGTCATAAGATCTGATAAAAATAGTTTCAACTTTGAAAAACATTTTTAGATGCTTAAAAAAGTAGAAACAGTGATTAAATACGTTCAAATACTATTATTTCCTACAATCTCATACTTACCAAAGAGTTGAGAAGAGCGAAATCTTCAGCGATCCGTGTGGCCTGCACCATTGGCGCGGTGGTTTGAGACTGTGTGGTGGAGAGTGTGGTAGTGGTAGTGGGAGTGGTGCTTTGTGGTTTAGGTTTTTTAGTTGTGGTCGTTTTTCCAGTCGATCCCTTCGAGGGACGTTTAGTGGTTGTTTTGGGCTTTTGTGTGGATGAAGGACTTGGTTTCTTGGTGGTTGCCGCTGGTTTATTAGTGGAGGGCTTGGGTGTAGTGGTTGTGGTTGGTTTTAACACTGGTGTGGTAGTTTGTGGTGCCTTTGTTGTGGATGGTGTTGGCTTGGGAGTTGCTTTTGGAGTTGGTTTGGGAGTAGGTTTTGGACTTGGTTTTGGTGTTGGTTTTGTAGTAGGCTTTTGAGTAGCTTTCGGTTTTGGAGTTACTTTTGGGGTAGGTTTTGGAGTAGCTTTTTGTGTAGGTTTCGGAGAAGGTTTTGATGTTGTTGTGGACGGTGGAGGGGGTGGTGGAGGAGGAGGGGAGGGTGTAGTTGTTGTTGATGTTGTTGTGCTAGGGGAAGTGGTTGGCATGGTTGTAAACAACATTGTATCTGGTGTGGGTAATGTGGTAAGCATTGGAGACGTCTGTGAATAGAAACAAGAATTATTAGTAAAAAATAGAGCAATTTACAAAATTTCCCTGTAAATAAAAGAGATAAATAATTTACTATTGGAAAGTATTATAATACTTAGTATTATAATAGTTTATTTAGCATAAATGCAAGAAAATGTTTCCTCAGACCTAAGGCTGAGACCGCACTGCCGGTGGGTAGAGCCTGGAGGGTGGAGGGTAGTTGGTAAATCTATAGAACATACACACCATCCACAGTAATACATCGTATGAATGGTATGACGTCATACTGTTTTTTGAGGTTATGTTGTTCATATTTAAGAATTTCAAGATGGCGGCTGAACACATACCATTCATACGATGTATTACTGTGGATGGTGTGTATGTTCTATAGATTTACCAACTACCCTCCACCCTCCAGGCTCTACCCACCGGCAGTGCGGCCTCAGCCTAATAGCTGAACAATATTATTCAGAAAGCTTAATCAACTTGTGAATAGGTATACTTCAGGTGTAAGCATAAAGCATCTATCTATTCAAGCATCTATCTGGAAGCATGTTATGTGGGGATCCGTTTTTAATGCCTTTTTCACATTTTCATCATACAAGTGATTAATTTCCTCCAATTGAATTAAAAAACTGTGTGGCTGTTCAATATAAATCTTGAGGAGAAATTTGATTCCTGAATAAATTATAAATCAAGCATATAGCAGAGAAGTAAGCATTATTATGAGCATGCTTTCCCAAGCTCAATATGAGGCTCATCTGAAGCATTAATTCTGGTTGTTGGGAAAGGAACTGTTCAGTTGCTGTAATTGTCAGATGTTTCAACAGTCAGTCGATCTCATTGTCTGGTGAAACGTTTAGTCGACCAGTCTGTTTCTCAAGTAAAGTTCAGGAATAACAGTTCATGTGCCTATTGAATCACACATAAACATTATCAAGAACTTAAAATAAACTAGAAACTGTTACAAAACAGAAAAAATTATTCAATTTCATTATTTTTTGTTAAAAAATTAATTTTGTCATTGTAAAGAAATAGATGAAAAATTGTACTGTTATCTAGTATTTAGTAAATCCATAAACGTAAAGGAACAATCCAATTTGTCTTGTATTTTTACTGAAACGTCTTGTATAATTACCGTCTTGTTTATTTTATATATTTTTAAATTATCATTGATACATGACATGACACGACGTTTCAATTAAATACCTGGATTGAACCGTGGACAAATATCTCAAGAAAATAGATTTGAATTTACGTGAACTGATTTCCATTAATTTCCTCAAATTCGTGCTCGAATACTGTGCATCCAAAATTTCTTCTCTTCAGATAGATGACGATTTCAATATTCTAGCGAATTAGCCAGTAACAAGTTAAGATGTGTGACTGCGGTTCAATTAATAAGTTGATATCATATCTATATTGTGCCATATTATCAATAGCACTTTAAACCAGGGTATAGATTGATCCATGAATAAATTAAGCTATGGTCGTATTTATTGTAATACGATTGTTGAGATTATCCATTCTTCTAGGAACTGCGGTACTAAACATTAATGTATATACTTCTACTTGCTATGAAGCTCACTTACGGTTTCGAGTCGCGGACGCATTTTGAACACTGGTGTTCATCCTTGGCGCGCCTAGCTAAGACGAGTTTTGGCTAGTATTAACTAGTTATAGACGAGTCTTAGCTAGGAACGCCGAGGATGAATGCTAATGCTATCCTCCTCGCTCCTAGCTCAGACTCGTCTATAACTAGTTAGTACTAGCTAGTCGCTCCTAGCTAAGACTAGTCTTAGCCGAGGATGAACACCAGTGTTCGAAACGCTTCCGCGACTCAAAAACTCAAGTGAGCTGCATATCAAGCAGAAATATATTCATCAATATACATGATAATCTGTTTCATTTGAGTCAGCTGTTATGAACTAAATATTATCGTTGAACTACTATTGATAATAAGAGCCGTAATGGAACAATCAAATTGAAAGATATTGAAACTTCTACTTCAATAAGTTTACTCTATTTACCTGTTCAGCAGTCATAACAGTCGCCTCAGTTGTCGTGGTCGTTGTCGTGGATGTCGTCGTAGTGGTGGTCGTCGTTGTCCTCCTTGGCGGCGGCCTATCTCGCTCCAGCAGCTCGCTGATGGCGAACCGGTCGTTGGGCTCCACATTGGCGGCCACCAGTTCATTGGTGTCCTGCGGCTCATCCGGTATCACCGTGCCGTTCGGAAAGCGCTTCACAATTGTGCCGTTCGGATACAGTCCGTAGACGACGAACGGCAGCTCGGTGCGGGGTGCGGGACTCGGCACTCGGCGCACGAGGCTCTTATTTGGCAGCAGACCGTAAACGAAAAAATCGCTGCTTGAATCGTCCACAACCGACAGGTCGTCTTCAGGCACCACTAGCGGCATTCTAGTGGGCTCTGACGTCATTTTAGTACTTAGCGTCTGTTTAGTAGTGGTCAGTTCTGGGGTTATTGCATTAGTTTCGTTACGATTAGCACTTGTAGAATTCTCATTATTAGCACTTGTCAGCTCAATATTCGCGTTTTTATCATTAAAAATTGATGTTTCAATAGTCGAGTTCTTATCAATAGTCGATCCCTTATTATTCGTTGTCGAGTTGGAGCCCTGTGACATAGTAAACAAACTCTGAGAACCATTAGTCATTTTCAACAATTCTACTGGTTTGGCTACGGTTTTGGGTTTGGGAGTGGTTTTCGCTTTACCAACTGTGTTTGGTTTTTTAGTGGGTGGTTTTGTTTGTGACTGTTTTGGAGCTGGTTTTTGTGTGGAGGGAGCTAATGAAGACAAACTGAATGTACTTGTTTTCGGGGCTAAAGTTGTGGAAAGTGGTGTAGTTGTGGACACAGGTTCTACAGTGGTGGACAAAGTAGTTGTTTCTACTGTTGTTGTGGACAAAGTAGTGGTTGAAAGTGGTGTAGTAGTAGTTTCTGTTGTACTCTTTACAGTGGTGGGTACACTTTTAGGTTTCGGTTTCTGTGTTGGTTTAGGTTTTGGGGTTGTTTTAGGTTTCACAGTTGTTGGTTTAGGTTTAACAGTGGTGGATACAGTCATAGAGCTAGTTGTCAAGTCAGTGGTTGTGCTAGAGTCTAACATGGCATTAGTTGTATTAGTCGGTTGAGTAGTTGTCATTGAGTTGTTGTTGTTATTATCATTTGCCTGTGTTTGTGTGCTGGTTGGAGGCGGTGTTGGTGGCGGGGCGGGGGCGGCTGGAGTGCCGCCTTCCGACTGTGCAACATCAATTTCATTCGCCAAAGCAAGTGATTCCTGTACACACCAAGCCTTGTGTTTTATGTACACATAGAGATGGAGGGTGAAAGTGATAAGAGCGAAATGTTAATGATTCCAATTTCAAGAGATCGTGTTATCAAGTTACGTTATTGTTACAAGTTATTGATTATGAGGTATTTTTTAATGAATAAAATTCAGAAATTGGATCGATTGTTTTAAATAGATGATGAATCAATTGAGGACTGATATAATATGTTTCATAGCAACGAGTAAACTATGTAGTGTTTTATTGTGGCTCAAAATTTTCAAGTTTAATCAATATTTTATAAGAAATTTTGTGAGAAATTGGTGAATTGATTAATTTGGAATAACCTTATTGCTCTAAATTCAAAATTTAATAATTTGGTATTTCTCCTGGACTAAAAAATTTATTCTTAATTGAAGTGCTACGAAAAAATAACCTAGTTTCAAACATTATTATTCATAAAAATTTGGTATGAAGACGTTTTGGACATAAGTCTGTGTTTTTAACCAATAAGTTATTATTGTCTGTAAAATGAATAAATAAATATTATTGAATGTGATGTTTTGAATATTTTGATAGTCTGAATAGGTACCAAACAATCACGGGTGTGATACCTTGCAAACATCATTGATCATATTGTATGAATTTTGATGAATGAGAATTCAGAAAATGTTATAGATGGATCGAGGATTGACATAATTATTAAATATAGTGTTGTGAATATCATTTATAGTACTTATTATAGGTTTTGAACGCATTGTTAGGAGTGATACCTTGCAAACATTATTGATAACGATGATCATATTACATGGATTTTGATAAATAATAATTATTCATGCTTTCTATTTTTGGAATAAGGAGAGATGACATTAGATTAGAGCTTGCAATATAAATATTAAAATTTCATATTAAATTGTTGATTAGAAACTTGTAATTTTAATGTTGATTAATATTTGATTGTAATAAAATGGTTCATGCTTTATTCATATTCAATATAATAAGCAATCAATTCAAAACAAAATGGATTACAGTCTTTCAGCTTGAATGTGTCAGAAATGTTCCTGGTTTAGAGAGAAAGATTTAAGTATCCTTACATTCAAATTTAATGGAGTAGTGATTGAAATTTTACTATGGAATAATGAATAATACTTTGCAATGAATGTTTATTGGAAAATTGAGATGGGAAGGTGGCTTTATAGATCCAGATTGATCAACTATTCTAATATCTCAACTTGAATGAAAATTTAAATACAATTCTTTAAATGGAAATTTTACTGATTATTTTTCTACCTTCCTGATATATTTTATGCTTTTCATTCATAATTTATAATTTCTATTGAAAAATCATAACTGATTTATCATAACATTGATAGATGATTGAGATTGTAACATTGATAAATGTTTAAGATTGAAATTGGAATTATTAGCATTTCATAAGAATTGAAAAAAGGAAATTGATCGATTATTTACAAAAATAGTATCAGCAGAAACAATGCAGAAGATTGAAGCAAATAGGATTTATCTAAGTAATAAATTCAATATGTGTTCATTGAACACACTATACTGACACCAAGCTGCATAGTCAGACAAGATAAAGAATAGATCAATTTTCTAGAATAAATAGATACTTTTAGAATACAACAATAAAACCGTTCCCAAACAAACACATTTCTAGAAGATGAGTTCACTCCATCACAGAAATTTCAGTGATCACTTCATAATAATTATTCTGTCTGAAAATTACATGTAGACACAAGTATCAAGTATCCAGTACAAATGTACTTGAATATCCATTTCAAGTACAGACACTAATACATTCACCAACAGTTTATCAAAATTTATTCATTCAACTTTTTTATCATATATTTCATTGATTCCTTCAATTCAAGTATCCAATTCATTCTTTAAACTTCATGGATTAGTACATAGTAATGGAACAAACGGTATTTGTTCCACGATGTTATAATACCTCTCAATTGAATAAATTGTGACATAGTCTGAAACAATCTACACTACTGTACTAGCAAGTTTTTCTTGAAACTTAATAAAGCTGATAGAAAGAGCTTGACAAGAAAACTCACAAAACCAAGAGCAAAATAACCAAGAGAGAGAAACCTAATAAGAATATGTGCTTTGATGATACTGTGAATAGTTTATATACATTTCATAAAAATGTCATGTGAACTATTATTGTACAGAACTAATGTGATTGAAATGATAGAAATATTTTACACTTATACTGGGTTGCACCAACCATGATCTTCTATACCCACTTATACCCACCTAAGCACATATATACCACTTAGGTATATATACTAGCTTATATACCATCCATACGCACTTATTATTGCGCTCAATCCAGGATCAGAACTGAATTGAAATAGATCTCGATTGGTGCAACCTAGCATGAAACAACTAAAAACCAGTGAAAAATGTGTACAATCTCACATAAATTTGTACAGCTCATAGTGAAAGCCCATTGAACGCAAAATAGGAAGATAACGTAATCACTACCTATTTATATGGAAGCTATTACTCACGACTGTGGTTGTCCTAGCAGTTGTTGTAGTTGGTTTTGGAGTTGTTGTTGTTGTTGGTCTTGCAGTTGTTGTCGTCGGCTTTGCAGTTGTTGTTGGCTTTGCAGTCGTTGTCGTTGGCTTTGCAGTTGTTGTTGTTGTTGTAGGAGGTGGTGAGGTTGTTGTTGTAGGAGGTGGCGAGGTTGTTGTTGTAGTGGTGGAAGATGGTCGGACAGTGGTGAAATATTCAACAGGTGTTGTCATCATATCTATTGGAAGTGTTGTGGGAGCCTCTGGTGTTACTATAAAAACGGTTTCGGTTGTTGGGAAAGTCATCATTGACTGTTCCAAAACCAGGCTGTCTGATTCCTAGAGCAAGAGAACAAAATATATTATCTTCCATATAAAATAAACTTTATTTTCAGGTGTATAGTTAATTCAACTAGTTGAAAATTTCTCTTGGTTTACAGAAGATTGACTAAATAGACATGATATGCAAAAAGAATTTCAATAAATAATATAGATGCATCGTTTATAGTTTATTTATTTATAAGAGATATTATTACAATGACACTTGTACGTGAAAACACTGACACATGTCCAAATCATCTTCTTTACTAATTTTGATGAGATTACTAGGCTATATTGAATAAAGGTGCCGTGAAAGCATCAACAGATAGTAAGGTAAGGTCCTAGTTTCTCAATAATTACAATCAATTTCTAATTGACAATGCTAATTCTCATGGGTAATCAAAGATATGCTATGATCACCTTCTATGCAACAGGCAATCAACTTTCTTTTATTCTTTCTTTACAATTGCGACTTGGTTTCCAAGTATTTTAAGCAAAGGATGAATGAGTGATGATGAATGATGATGATGAAGGTTTCAAGAGTTACCATACAAAACTGGGAAGTAAATTTGTATATTTGAACTAATTAATTATTCCATTCCATCTATAGCGTACTTTCAACTGATGTAATGTGAATAATTTCATCACCAATCGAACAAATTGGTTTTCATATTCATTTATTATTTAATTCATATTTTTAGTTTTGGTTTATTGGTTTTCATTCAAATTTTGAAGTAATTCTTCCATTTCAATAGTAGTTCATATTGCTTCTTTTAATGGAGACATTGACCAATCAATTTGGTTTTTATATTCTAATTAATTTCTAATTTGAACTAACTCTTCCATTTCATCTTCAGTTTCAACTGATTATTTCACTTGATAAGATAAATTTAATGCGTTTACTCTAATTGGTTCTGTTCTATTACTTTTCAAGTTCGCTCTCTATGATTTTAATTATTTAAATATCTCCTTTTCTGTGAAGAAGTATCCTGGAAATCCGCTTATCTCTATTCCTTTATAACTATTTGTTCTACTATCTTTTATTGGTCTCTACTAATTTTTACTTTTCATTCAAATACACTCAAGTTAATGCAAATTCTTCTAATACGCTATTCCATTCTATAAATGTAGTTTCAACTAATTCTTTAATTCCATCTTATAAATGTAATACTTACAGGAGGACTTGGAGGAGGATTGGTGAGGTAGACAATGGTGGGCTCGTCAGTTGTGGCGGTGACAGTCACCAGCCGCTGTGTCACTTCCTGTTCCTTCTGCTGTTGCCTGAGGCGACGTGCGTTCAACTTGGCGGCAAGCGATTCGGTAGCGGCCGGCTTGACGGTGGTGGTTGAGGCCCTTGGTATACGAGGCGTTTTTGCATAGCCTTTTGGAACCTTTTTCGGTGACTCTGCAAGCGAATTCAATTGATTAGCCGAAAAATTAGAACAAAAAAGAATCATAGCTAGCAGGACTGGATACTTTACATGAGGATCGGCCCAGATAACTAGGTTGATACAATGAGTTCTCAATACCATCCCATAGTTTCAATTGAATCAAAGTTAATAATTCCTTATTTAAACACATCATGTCAAATTACATGAAATAGTATGAAATTACATGAAATAGTAAATTACATGAACAGTATATAAACAAATAATATACAAAGTAAGAGAACAGATTAATGTACTCTAGACTACAAAGTAAATGATGTTGAACAAAGTAAAGATAGTGCTTGCTGAATTGCCAGTACAATTTGTTTTAGAGAGGAAATTTAATAGGTTGAAGTATTTCTATCAGTTTGAAACCAAATAGATTTGTTTTGACATTTTCAGTAGAAGAAGAACCTGCAACGAGTCAATTGTTGAACTAAGCGAAATTATTCACTAGCATGCAAGCTTGAATTAACAAGATAGTAAGCAAATGAGTTTGGAAAATTATGCCATATTCTAGAAGAATTTAATTATGTTGAGAAATAACATTCAAATAAGGAAATGTGAATGGTAAATTCAAGACTCTTGTTGAATAATGAGTAAATGAATGTAGTCTGTCCAAGCAAAGAAGAGCCTCTGGCATGATGGGAAAATGACTCCAGCTTGGTCAATATTGTTTAAAAATTATTAATTTGATCTCAAAATTTAGAAAACAATTGGATCTACTATTGAGACCACATTTATAATTCTTGAACAAATATTGGCCAAGCTGGAGTCATTTTCCCATCTTGCCAGAGGCTCTTTTTTGTTTGTACAGACTATACAACTATGTTCATATTATTTTCAACGTTGAATTTGAGTTCTTAATTGGGAAAAATTCAAGTTTAGTATAATCGAGTCCTATGACAGCTTTAAATTGATGAGTGAATGGGACTCTAACCAAACAAATAAATAATTTTAGCTACCCCAAATGGAATAATCTAAAGTGACGTTAATATTGGTAATGGTAGGTGATATACATTAAAGTATTGACAACAGACTTCATGGCTAACGAAAATTTGATGAATGTTCTTAGTTTCAACAGCCTCATTGAACCCGGGACCTTTTACCGAAGTATTCAGGTCAATAGAACGCATTCTCTAGAATTCGAATTGATTCACCCAATTTTATAATGCTAGTAATTTTAACGCTAACTGTCAGGCGATATTCACATTTCCACCTTTGTACCCAAATTGATTGCAATAAGAAACTAATAATAACATTCTAGAATATAAACAAGAAAATAAAAAGTTTACCTTTGATAGGTTGGGTAGTTGTTTCAGGTTTCAGCTGTTGGTAAACAAGTTTCTTCCTATTGGCTGCCTCATACAGATGATAGCGCAGTTTCCCGGTATTTTCACTTCTCCATTTTCACTGTAATCCTCGGATGAGTCAGGCACCTCTTGCTCTCTCTTCTTTCCCGGAACAAATTTAGGTTTCTCAGTTTCCACCTCGATTGTGGGCCGAATTTTGAATTCCTTTATCACTTTGTTGGAATCGTCTCTCCTGGAATAACTTCTCCTCGGTTTTGAAGGCTCGCTTGACTCTTCAGATTTGTTCTCGATTTGAATATTTTCTTGAGGCGTTTGAACTTCTTCCTTACTAGCTCTTGTGAACGGGGTTTCTCTGATTTCTGGAGACGTTTCAACTTCTCCCTTGCTAGCTCTTGTGAAAGGAGTTTCCCTGAATGTGTTCCGGAGCTGGGTAGCGGTGAATCGGTTCTCCAGCTTGACTTTTCTATTGTTTCCTCTCCTTGAGTCGAGTTTTTTATTCGGGTTCGGAGTTACAAATATCAGCGGTTCTTCGGTTTCTTGTTGTGGTGACGGGGCTGTTGAAGTGGTTTCTGCTTCTATGGGTTTTGTGGCCCCTCTGAAATTCTGTTTTGAATCTGGCTTCGCCTTTGCCGAGTTCTCCTGAATAGATTTCTGTAATAATGTAATTGATTATAACCATTGAATCATGATCATGAAATCAGAATTGATTGGTGGAACAAATTGATAATAGATAGGAATCATGGTAAATTACTTTTAAAAATAATGGTATTATTTATTGTGAACTAGTCAAGCCATTAACTACTGATTCATTCATATATTTAATAATATTTCCATAAACTTTACAAAATTTATTATATTTCCTAAGAAAGTAGATGCTCGGAGCTGATGATCAAAGATTTTAATCTCAATCTTTGATGAAAAATTTTGATTTTTCAGTAAACACGATTTACTTCTGTGAATATCAAATTAATAATCAAAATAAACTTCAATTCAACATACTACTATAATTTAATTTGTGGCCATGTATGTACATGTACAAGCAATATTTTTAATCTATCACATCTATGAAAAATTAGAGATAAAATTTAAGGTTACAGAAAGCTATATCGAATACAATAATATGCAATATAGTATAGATGGGACAATGAAAATAGGACTAACACGATTCTTAAGAAAAGCAATATTGAAGATTCAATTCAATTAAATTATTTCTATTTTATTATCAAATAAATTACAAATTATTGTTTACCTGCAAAAGCTGTGGTCGCACAGAAAGCAAAGATGCTCTTGAAGAGAGAGCGCTGCCTGATTGTGACATAGCTCTTTCAGCAGCTTCTCGTTGGGCTTTCCTCGCTTTCAACATTGCCTGGAATTATTAAATCACAGATCATTATAAAAATTTTGAAGTTCAATCATTTCTCAAAATTTGCAAACGCCGATCATTATTAATAAAGACTCTTCAACTAGAATATATTTCAATAATTAGAGCTTTATGAAGGATAGTGACTGTATTTTAAATTGAACTAGTCCTGGTACAAGTTATAAATCAAGCATGTAAGTGCAATACGTATACGTAGTCAAGTAGTGAATATTCTCAATAATTACCATAATTATAATAAACCATTAGAAGCTTATTCAGATTCCTGAATTTTGAGTACAAATCTTCAAATCTATGTAAACTTTCAGAAACTAATGCACACATAGAATGTTTGTCAAACACGAACGCCTATCATTAAACTTTGTAATTTGGCAATGTCAAATTTTTGTACATTATAAAATATTTTCCAGGCATCGTCTGTACAAAACCAGATAATATCTAGAAATCTGATGTGGCCTACCAGGTTTATCTCTTCATCTCTACTACTTCATACATGACACTTCTTGCATACTTCATACATGTTATGAGCAATAGTGAAATTTTCAATATGCTACATACAAACACACAAACCCAATTTTTGTACTTGAACATACTATAACAAGATTTTTCCAATTGGAAAGACAATCGAAGAAGTGTTTCGTCTCTAATCTTCACCATCCACTAATATCCAATCAATTTATTACCTGAAATCTCAACAATTAGACTACTTCTACATTTCTACTTCTAAAACAACTACTTATTCTAGCTCTAATCTCAACAATTAGTTTATTTCTACTACTACAACAATAATTATGGTTGTTAAACTACCTTTTCTAGTAGTAGCTACTGAACTGACGTTAGTTATAGACTACTACAGTACAAATATTTGCCTATTCATCAATTTTTACCAAAATTTCTTGGGGTCCATTTCCTGCCTTTCTCAGCTGCTTGTACTCAATCGGGTAGTTTTCATCATCATCGATCGCATCCTCACTTGAATCGCCTTTCTTTTTCTTTTTCAGTAGAGCCGCATCTTCCTACAATATTTCAAAACATGAGACGATGCTCATAATTTTCAAAATATGTGACCAAAACTCTCCACCAAGCGAAAATACGGTGATTCTGTGATGATGACGTGGAGATGATGATGATGTGCGCATGTGATTTAGAAGCTGGCGATTGATTATTTACAGCGGATTTATGACTATTTATGACTTTCTTGGCTAATTAGAATCTATTTCTACAACTACCACTACACAACTTTACAATACCATGAGCTCAATAGCCTAGTTATGATAAAAGCATGATTTAGGTAGATGATGCGTGTGGATATCTACAGTGATGGTCTGCCAATACTAGAAGCTTGAAAAGGGAGTTCTAAATAACAGAATAGCAACTACAGATTATAGGCTAGAGTAGAATTTATACTAGTTGATTGTTTCTAGTTTAATTTCTCATAAAGTCGATTTTTATACCTTGGTACTATGATCTATTTTTAAAAAAAATTCTACTGTGTATATTGCAATTTTGTGATTCGTGTTGAGGAGGCAATATTTGGCTTGGGTTTTCGAATACCATATCAATCATTCATTTATTTCAATGAAACTATTACAATAATCTATTATAATAAACATCCTTACCAGTATCTGAAAGTGAAATACAAGACTTAGCCGGTACTATTTTTCTTCAAATTTCAATAGGTAATGATGTAGAAAATATAAACTACGATTTTAATTTGTTGCCACAATTTTTTAGTCCTTACTAACTGACTACTATAATTACCAGTAGTAGGTCGCCTATCATTTACTTCATTGAAATATAAAAACTACAACACATCAATGAGTATCTTCAAAGCTTCATGTTTATGAAATTTGAGCCTTATCAAAGATGTGTATTGTGTATTTGTATTTTACTTATTTGTTATATGATGATGAATTCATGATGATTTATTATATGATGATTTAATTAATGATGATTTCGAATGACATGACTAACCAAGGATCATGATTGGAAATGAATTTCATCGAGTTAATCAACCTTTAGCCTAATTTATTGATGAATTGAAGAGATTTGATGAAAAACTGGATGAACATTGAAATTAGACTGGTGTGTTGGCAAATAAGTTATTTGAGAAAGGGTGCATTTCAGGGTGATTTTTAGCTGGGTTATTCTACATAGCAATTCAATGCAAAGTGAGAATTAAATATAGAAGTTTGTATAAAGAAATTGCAGATAATGGACTACATTTTTTACATACAGTACTGGTTAAGCTTATGAGTAGAGAAAAAAGAAATCACCTTTGAGAGACAGATAAACTTAAAATTAAGATGAAATTAACTCTGAAGTTAAATAAATACGTTTTAGGCATTATCTCGATAGTAAGAACATCTCTTATTCGAATCAAATTTAAGTTATGAATTTTATAATCTTAGAATTGATCTATTCTTTTCATTAATTCTTATTCCAAGATATTCATTCAAATTCAAGCAGAATGTAATGATATGTGTAATGAAAATTATGATACCCATACTATACATAGACTTCAGAAAGTTACTGAGTTCCCACTACCACTGGAACCAGTTCTCAACATCATTGGATTGAAAAATGTTAGCATTTACACATTAGAGACTCTGGAATACCTTTTTAATGGAATGATAATCTGTTGAAATCACTTCATTCAGTGTACAACAAATTACAGCTGCAATAATTGATACTTTTAGCATAGTTTGTTACTTTTTGTGAAGCCAGATAATAATCACTTCACTCGTGGTGCCGTACGTAGCCTAATAAGCAAGTTATTAACTAAAACTTAATAGTTTACAAAAACGGTTCAAGTTGAGTGGCCAGTGGTTTAAGTTGAAGTTAAGTGGCCACAAGTTACTGTCTATTAGCTTACGAATAGAATAATTATTGCTAAATAGAGAACATAACTTCTGATATTCAACAAAGCTTTTGAGGACAGCCAACTCAAATAGATTATTCAGTTAGAACGTCTGAACTGTATAGACTAATATGAGACATTGAATTCACGGGGACTTTTATTAATTGCTGAAGCTAAACTTATAAAAATAATTTGATAGACAATTAAAATACAACTAAACTAGATAACTTATACTCGAATTTTAATATCGGGCTATGTGGCTATGTCACATGTTGAATTTAATATTTTAATATTTTTTATTATAGCATGTAATAAAATATTGATAATTACCTATTGATCTAGAGGGTATTTAACGATTATTTGAATTGGGTATTAATTTTAAGTCTCACTGATAACTGTGATGATATTGAAGATTCTTCTTACTGATAAATTATTCTAATACTGATTCAATGAATCAAAGGTTTCTATGTTGAAAAATGTGCAAATATACTAATAAAATAAGAAATTCATGATCTTGTACTTGCCTCATTTCCATTGCTCTTATAAGAGCTGGTTCCCCTGGTAAGTTGAGACGTTGCAGCGGTGGGAGCGACGATTTCAACATGCTTGGTACGCTGTCGGAAAGTATTCCGAAATTTTTCCGAATTTGCTACTTCATCATTTATAGAATCCGAATTCACTGTATCTTTCCTCAAATTTGCTTCCCCATTGTTCAAATGACGTCCCCGCCCCGTAATACTTTCTGCAGTGCTGAAAAATCCATCTGTGCCATCAATTTTTCTGTCAATATCAACCTCTTTAGTGCTGCTATCGACTACACTTCCTTCAGTTGAAGAGCTTTTTTCGACACCCGGTGATTTCAACGATTGCCTGAACCTAGAACTATACTTGTTTCTACCAATTGGTGATGATTTAACTTCAGGAGTGGTTGATGAAATGCTCTCCAATGTATTATCTAGATCGTGTTTTGTTGGTTCCAATGGGCTAGAGCTGGTAGATTTGAACCTTGAACCTTCACCACTTTTATGAAGTGATCTTTCTTTGAGACTTGGAGCATCGGATTTATCCTCTTCAGAACCTCTACCTCTGAACAGTCTCTCTTTTCTTGTACTGGTTCTCTCATCACTATCAAAAGTCCGCACCGTACTTCCTCTTGGTTTATATTTTTCAGTTTCATCTTCAATTTTCTTGGAAGGAACAAACTTTGACTTCCGTTTCTCTTCAACTTCTTTACTTTCAAAGTTTTCCCGATTCTCATTTTTTTCTGTGGTCGGGTTCAACCTATTCCTTCTCGAAGATAATCTCTGTGCTTCACTCACAGTTGGCTTACTTCCAACCAGACTTTCCTCTTCGTTACTCTCGGCTACCATGGATCTTCGATTGGTGGTTGAAAAAGCTGTGGGTGGAGCCGGCTGAAAATCATTGTTTTTCGAAAGAGAATCTCTCAATCGACTGTACCTTGTACTCTGACTAGGATTCTCACTAACTGGAATAACTATAGACTCAGTAGGTACTACATTATTATTTCTATATCTTGATTCCCTTGAGTTGTGTCTAGTATTCACGTTGGAAGCTGTAACGGTAGAATCGGATTCAGTTGTTCTTTGATTTGGTCGTCTTCTTTGAGACAACCCATCAGAATCAGACCTGGATCTTGATTTGAATTGAGGCTCCTCTCTTTGCAGCTCATCTGTTTCCCTACTATCCACATTTTGCCGGCTCCTTGGTGATCCCGTTGAGCTTTGTGATCTTCTTCTAGAAGTATATCTATTTGTACTCTCTGTAGAATCGATACCTGTATTTTCTCGACTGTCAAACCTTGGGTAGTTGTCAAGCTTTTCATCTTCCCTTCGATG
Source organism: Sogatella furcifera (assembly GCA_017141385.1). NCBI lineage: Eukaryota > Metazoa > Arthropoda > Insecta > Hemiptera > Delphacidae > Sogatella > Sogatella furcifera. The sequence goes on along the minus strand of CM029547.1, from coordinate 5,585,603 downwards.
AGTACCTCGAGAAGAGGAAAATCTATGAGATTCACCATTATTTCGTTGTCTTGAGGTACTTTGTTCTTGTGAAACAAAGTCCACTACCTGAGGCTCACTTACCCTACTTTTAAATCTAGTTTCGTAGTTTGTTGATTCGTCTCTAGCACTATTTACACTGGGAGCACTATTGGACCGATCCCTACTTCTTGAATTGAGCTGCCTACTGTGATAGGATCTATCGATTGAGTCACTATTCACTGTGGGATTGGGTCTTTTTGAGTTTAGATCTGTACTGAAAGTTCTTTCGAATGTTTCTGGATTCACGCGTCCGGGTCGACGAACTTGGAACGCAGGTTCATCCACGAGACTGGGTGGCTCTGCTGCTTTGTGTCTTGACGAGGGCTGCCGCCTTTCTATGCTCTTACTTTCAGTTCCTATTAAACTAGCTCCGGCATCCTGGAACAGAAAAACCAAAGTTCAGTTAAATTATAAAATGTTTTATGTTTTCCACAACTACAACCATCTACTTCCATTGTGGATAATTTCAATTACTAGGCTACATTTTCATGTTTTCATCTTAGATCAACAAGGTTCTATCTGGGCAAATTTATTTATTATTATCACCGTATTTATTTATTTATTATCAAGTTACAACATATATACTTGATGGAAGGTTCAACAGGATTACTCCCAAAAGTGTCCCTTTACCTATATTTCATCCAAATTAGGAGCGAAGACGATTTGGACACTCATGTCTGTGTTTTCACCTATCAGTATAATTGTGATGTATCTAATAAATAAATAATTCCTAATATTTAGTTTATGCCAAAATTCAGTAATTTGCGTAAGTAGGCTACAAACTGATTTTTCAATCAAGGTATTTAACCTTTGTTTATATTATTCTGTTATCATAGTATTTCAAAATAGTATCAGAGGTTGTTCATAGTGAATTGAAAAAGATAAGTTACTATTAAGTTCAGAGATCCAAAAGAAGATAAAGATAATTTTCATTACAAAAAACATCCAATAAAACAGATGCATGTCTGGTGGTATTCTATCAGGTTGAAAATTACAAAATGTGGTAATTTAACAATATTTGTTTACTTGTACACTTAATGAATGAAGATAATTGATTGATTTATAGGAAAAATAAGCTAAAGCTTAAGTTATAACGTTATAACTAAAGCCATTTCTTTTCGTTTCAAAATACAGTATTGTAACTTATGCTAAAATCAAGTATCACCATCCAGGGGCGTTCCGACACTGGTTTTAGTTGAAGTTGATTTTGTTACAGAAAATTCGATTTTGAATAAATAATCCTTTTTCCGTGCAGATACAAGTTTAAAATGATGCAAGTAAAATAATCAGGTCAAATTTGTATTTGAGTTAATGAAAAGACACTAGAAAATTTTCCTAGCACAAAGGATTTGAAAATCTCTTGGAAATAGCCCAAAAACGTTTATCCCATTATTCTGGTATTCCTTCACATCTTAATCCTAAACTAGTAAAACTGAAACATCTTTCATCCAAGTTATGTTCTGAGCGTAATTCCCACAATATAAAAACAAGTAAGTTAGGTATCTTGTGCGTGAGTAAGTACTGAGAGGATTAATGAGAGATGATTAACGATCTTCTTGGTGATGATTAACAATCTTGGACTCCTATGGCCAGTGTTGATGTTTGCTGATGACACTACGATTTACTCAAGAGGGAAATCAGTGAAGCTTGCTGGCTTGCAGGCCCAAAGAGTCTTCAGCAGAGCCATGCAGTGGTTTGTAGATAATCGTCTATGCCTAAATGAGGGGAAGACCCAGCAGTTGGTCTGTGGACTTCGCAGCCTTGCCGATTCATCCCATCAGTCTGATGTCAAGCTACTTGGTTTTGTCATTGACTCAAAGTTAACATGGTCTGGACACATTGATGGAGTTTGCACCAGGCTGGCCCGGGTGATCTACCTACTGCGCAGACTGAGGACGCTTCTTTGCAGAAGGGACTTGATCATGGTCTACTTTGCTTTTTTCCATACCCATGTTTTTTATGGACTCTTGCTGTGGGGGTATGCAGCGGGAGTTAAGAATGTACTGCTGCTCCAGAAGAGAGCACTGCGAGTGATCACCTCAGCAAATTATCGTGAGCACTGTAGACCAATATTCATCCAACTGGGCGTCCTAACAGTGTATAACCAGTATATACTGTCCAGTCTGCTGCACGTCAAGAAGACTGAGAGATGTCATGTCCTGAGGTCTGAACTCCATGAACATGGCACAAGAAGGAGACATAGGCCTATGATGGATGTCCCACGCTGCCGGACAAGCCGAAAGAAGGCTTCTTTTCCCATCTTTGCACTCCGCTTGTTCAACATGCTGCATGCCAATGTGAGAGACCTCCAGGAAAGTGTTTTCAGGACAAGAATTTCTGCCTGGCTAGAGGAGAATCCTTTCTATTCAATGCAGAAGTACTTGAATGCTCAAAAGAGAATTTGACCCAACCTGCCATCTTGAGCCTGTTATTCAAGGAGCAATTCTGGTTTCTCACCGGTCAACGACGAAGAACTCAAGTATACAAGTAAGTATACAAGTATGACGACTGTCGACTGCTTTTCAGATAGTCGGGAACAACGGCTTCATGTCTTTTCCAAAAGTCGGGAGTGATAATTTGGGGTAAAATACGTGTCTTCAAGAAGGATTGAACACTAGGAACTTTATCAGACTTAAACCTACTCGAATAATTGAAAAAACATTCACCGGTACTTATTCAAGTGCTTACCTTATAGGTTATAAATAAGGTGACCAGATTTTGAGGTACTGAAAACGGGACGGCCACAAAACTGGCTTGGGGGGGGGGGGTATTGCTTTGCTCATTTATACAGAATTTTGCAAAACAGACCAACAAACTTCGTGATATGAAAACTTGCCACAAAATTATAATAATGGAAATTTGAAGAATAATGTAAAATCCTATACCATTATTATCAATCAATCAATCAATTTTATTGACAAATAAATTATTACAATTTTTGGTCCCGCTAAACCCGTAGGTTTTTCAGCAGGTGCCAATTTCAATACAAAAAATTCACAGTTTGAAAAAAGTAAAAATTAAAAAGAAAAATCTTATTGTCTTAATTATTAATGCTTTACAAAAATGAAATAAGAAAATTATAGTAATTATTGCTGAGAAGCAGAAAGATTAGGAAAAATTAATAAAATAATGAGGAATAGTACCATGATAAGAAGTTAAAAGAAATAGATAAAGAAGGAAATGAATAAATAAAATATACTACCAGGCCTATGTAATTATAAAAGCTAAATTATGAGTCGTTCAGGCTGGTGGCAGTGATTATACAATGAAAAGAATTTTGTACCAGCAAATATTATAAATAAATAAGATAAATAAAAGGAAATGTTCATCAGACGCTTACAAATTATTGAATTATAATTAAAGTAATAATAATAATATTAAAATTTAAGACTGTTGATTTATGAATTTTACTATAATTTATTCACTTTGGGATTTTACTAGATTGAAAGCGAATTAGAATTGATAATTACATAGATCATTACATCCATTTTTGAGTAGTCTCTTATGTTAGCAGGTAATCTGTTACATGAAAGGCAGTACATAGAAAAGAGATCTTTCCCATAAATATTATTGAATCTTGGAATTTGGTATATTACGGGTGACCTAAATTTGTAGTGGGCAAGAGGAGCTAAGAATCTGTAATGGAAACTGTTTTTAAAAAATAATATTATTTTGAATGTGTAAAAATTTTTTGGTGTCAGAGTTTGATAAAAAAATTGTAGGATTTGAAGGTTGTTCAGATTTAAATTTAGATTAGGTATTCTAGAGGTTATAACTTTGAGAATCCTGAATTGTATTTTTTTCAATCCTAAATAATAGGTAATTGGCTGCACAACCCCATGATTCAACTCCATATCAGATTATGGATTCTATTAATGACTTATAAATTAGGTATAGACAATCAACTGGGATATTTCTATGTAAATAATATATTTTTGCGCTCAATGCCTGGAGTTTCTTTGATAAATAGTCAATTTGAGAATGCCATCTCAGGCTACTATCGATCATTATACCAAGGTAACGTGATTCACTAACCAAAGATAGGGATGGGACAGTCACTACAATTTTCAAAAGAGTTATTGGAGAGGCAATTACAATTATGAACATGGATTGATAGAGCTTCTTCACATCTCAGTAATAAAGCATTTTGTCAACTACTACTCCATTCCCCATTCCACTCTTTGTTCCATCTTGTTTCAATACGATTTATTGTCATTTATAGTTTAAAAATACGAAAACTTCGGAGTTAAAGGTAGAAATCATAACTGAGTCTTCAAAATATAAAACTTGAAAGAGCGAAAAAACTCTAAAATGCTAAAACGGGACAAATGAGCGTCCCGAGAGGTTCAGTGGGGACAACGGGACAAGTCTCCAGAAAACGGGACTGTCCCGGCGAAAACGGGACGTCTGGTCACCTTAGTTATAAAGCATTAAAATACTCTACATGTTGTTACAACTAAATTATACCCAGATTCCTTGATATTTCCTAACTAGATAATTTTTCACTGATATCTTCAAAATCTACATTCAAAAGTTTCATTTCACTAAATAGAAATACAATGAAATTGAAGCATGAAAACTCATGCCTTTAGCACCAACAACACAAGTAAACAAAAACAAAATTCGATAATCGATACTCTACTCGATATAAACAATCGTTTTAGACTCGATATATCGATCCGGCGCTTCTTTCAAAAGGTTTGATTGATTATCAATAACATACTTGTCAAATCAGGAATAAAAATCATTATTTCTCTCTTAAATAGGCTACCAGACTGGAAAAAAGTCACAGGAATGACCAATAAAACAATAATGTGAATTATTTTAATTCAACCCCTGTTGACCAGGACCAAACAAGAATAATAATAATAATTTTATAAAATGCTATATTTTTCTTTTCAAATTTCTGTAGTATACTTTCATAAAATAAGTAATATTCTGAACTGTAATAATTGAATTAAATCTAAGAAAACAATAATTATAAAAATTCGATCAAGTTATTATTGATGTTGTAGAGCCTTTCTATAATACAATAAAACACAGAGAATGTCAATACTACAGTTTTGAGTCTGGAAATTTATCTAATTCAAAATAATATTTATGGTGCATAATTATTCCAAGAGGAAAAGCAGACTATAGAGACTGTTTAAAATATAGAGCAGACTATAATGATTTTTTTTATTCGGTTAATACACAGAATAATTATTCTAATAGAGATTTTTATCATAAGTATTGAAATAAATAAGACATAAATCAATAAGTGTGAAGTGTGACTTTGAAAACAGAATCACTAAACGATCCCCTCCTCTGTCCATTATACAGTAAATAAAGACTTTATTACTTTAATATAAAGACTATTGTGTATAACATATAACATTTTCATCCAATACAAACATCGTCAGTTAGCTGGTTACCGTATATTGAATCATCAAGGTCAGTAAAAATTCAAAATCACCAAAAACATAAGTTATCATTCCAATATTGTTATTGGATAACTCGACCGGCTTCCAAGCTATAGAAATAGAAAGGGGAACACCTCAAAGAACCTAATTTGCATTCAAATCGGTCGCCATAGCTTTCTCTGATATAAGAGCAGACGAGGGCAATTAAATAATAAGCGTGTGATGTTATTCTCACGAATGATATCTTTGGGATTGGACAACAAAAACATGGAATAGTTTAGATTGTAGCAGTTATTATACGATAGTACAATATAGCTACCGTACCCTACTCTATACCGTTTTAAATGCAGTAAGTTACTCGAAGGTGGAGTTCCAAGGAAGGACTCTCAAGGAGATCTGGATCACCCCTCCCAAACACACAACACTCTCTCTCTCACACATCATCTTTCTTGCTCTCTCCCTCTCATTCACTCAATCATAGCTATACTGCAGTTGTACAGTTACGTCAGATTGGTCGGTATTTCTGTGCACGGGGATAAAAACATTATATCACCAGACTGGACAAGTGCTCTGGGACACGCAAAAAGTGGGCACCTGTCTCACAGTTTTTCAACCTAGTTGACAGTAGTGGTGAATATGTCTTTATGTCAAGTATGTTAACTGAAAATTATACATGTAGCCTATGCTACATGAGAGAACGTTCGAGAAAATTTTAATTGAGAATAATTAAGTTGCAGTTGAGTGAATAAAGTCACTATACAAATAAGAGTATACGGTACTGACATTAAAATAGAGTTATTATAAAATAAAATGTTTTGTATTGAGCTCAAGCGGCTGTCGAAGCTAATGTCTCTCCAAAACAAGAATATTGAAATAATAGATATTAAAAAAATAAAACGGTAGTTATTTTTCAAAAATAATTTATAGGGTATAGTGGGCCTAATAGAAACTCAGGAATAATTCTATTGACATTGAGTGAGTTTTTTCAGTAGGCAAATTGAATTCAAAAAAGAGGTAGCCTACCTCGTATAATTATTATTGTAGCCAATAAAAATAACAGTAGAAGGGATCTTTACAGGATGGAAAAAACAAAGGGATAAGTGGAATAGTAATTTAGTCCTATTCTCAATAAGTTTCCTTTTAGTTTTAATATTAGCAACATAAAAGCAACTTTTAGTTTTAATCTTAGCAACATAAAAGCAACTTTTAGTTTTAATCTTAGCAACATAAAAGCAACTTTTAGTTCTAATCTTAGCAACATAAAAGCAACTTTTAGTTTTAATCTTAGCAACATAAAAGCAACTTTTGTACCGGTAGGCCTAATATATTATTTGAGGAATAAATAATGAAATATTTTAATCAATTACATACAAAAAGGTTAAAAGAAAGGCTAATCACTTGTGTCCTAATAATTCCAGTATTTTAATTGTGTCCTAGGTAACAAAAAATTGGCTAAGAATTTATTTAATTTTATTGATAATATTAAAATTATTCATAATTGAGAATTTTATATTCTCTTTTATCATAAAATAATCGCTAGTGTTAGATGATTTTAAACTGGCCAACGAGAATGGAGAGATAAAAAGCCCACAGTAATATTCACTGGAGTAACATTTTTTAGAGTTAATTAAAAAAACTCAAGTAAACAGAATGAAAATACAGGGGTTTTATTGAACATTATTACTCTCTATAGGACAAATAAAATATGGTATTAAAATCAAGGATATCAAGCATCAAGCTTCTGATCTCTAGATATCAATATTTTTAATTCGTTTTACTCATTCCATGGAGAAAGTTATCAATAATTAATTGGATTGACAATTTGACATTCATAGATTATTATCAACTTACGGTAAGAGTCTTCAAAGTAAAAACTTTGGGATGTATGATTCATTCACAGGATTACTTTCATTTATTTCAAATTATTTTCATTTAATGAAGCTGGTGGTATACTGTCTTGAGAAAGAGGATATTTGACATCCTATTTCTCATCCATCAAATGAAATGACAGATTGACTTTCGAATTCTGGGTTTAGTAACTATAAGAGAGACCTGGTCACTTGGGAGCAATAATTAATAATCATGTCTGAAAATATCATAATGTAATGAAAGATCCATCACTTAGTAGAATAATTATGAAAGTTTTAATGACTCGAATCTTCATACTGTATCTTACCTGTATGGTTAATTTCAGTTTGATCACTTTACAACTGGAAGTTTATGTAATTAAATTTCAAGGTGATTATAAAAGCTTATTAGTTTTGAAAGTTTAACGATTGTTATAAGAATTTTATGACTGACACTATTGTACTATTTCCGGACTCAAATTACCTTATATTTTTTGAACATCATAATGATTTTATACATAACTTACATGGTACATCAATATTTCCTTATATTTATAGGTTGAGAAAATTGAATTTATAATTATTGTACTTCAGAACTCAATAATATTATTCGCTGACATCTTATAAATTTACCTTGATTTATTATTTAATTCATGATGCTTCTCTCTTTCCATTCATATCAATCGCATATAAAATAGTAATAACAGGTAACTTTTACTTTTTAAATGAGTAAATTTGTATGAAGAGCTTTTATTCTACACAATGCCTTTACTTGTTGATTTTTATCAAAATAAACATTCAGTAAATGAACTAACAATAATTTTCTATTAATAATAGTCATGTCATGTCTGAAAATATCATAATGTAATGAAAGATCCATCACTTACTAGAATAATAAAATTATGAAAGTTAATAATTTGTGATGATTCGCGTGAGAATCAATAATCTTCCTGTTATTCGCTTGATTATAGCCTAATCATAGACTACCTGATTATTATTAGCGTATGGCTTTCATTTGGTGGGGAGACTATATTTCTTTTGGCTACTCGATATTTGGAAGGATAAGTCACAAAAATAAAAATTGAAGCCACTACTCTCTAATCTTATTATTTAAATGTAATATTTATTTTTGTAGTAACTTATATCCTACTTCTCCATGGTTTTCGAATTCCTATACACTTTGAACCAATATACGTTGAAAAATCAAGGCTATATAACTGACTATTGAATTTTTCAACCATGATTTCCAAATGAACAATATACGGTATGTTTTATCGTATAGCTGCTCTATGACAACCTGTTGCAGTAGGTATCCTACTGGTTGAATTCCAGCAGAAGGTAACAGCCCGCTGCCACCAACAAGATTACAACAGTAGTAAAAATTTTCATGACTGCAAAACATTACAGTTTAGAGTAATTTGGACTTCAGCATTGAATTCTTTTCAGGCTATACATTGTTCTCAAACGTTATTGTGAGGGAGGGAGAAAAAATGAAATGACTGACTCGCTACTCTACTTGATGTAACTTTTGATTTGGAATTTCGCTCTACACTTTGTAACTTTGTGATTACATTCTACATTGTATTACCTATCTTATACGTGTTACGCCAAGTTCGAAGTTACACCAATCAGTGTTTGAGTGGAGTAGTGGGTACACTTTTACTACTTCAACAGCAGGACACTGAATATTCTGAGCTGTTGTAATTATAATGAGAGCAGCGTTAGTGTCCTTTCACCTCTAGTATAATCTGTCCAAGCAAAGAAGACATTCTGGCAAGGTGGAAGAACAACTCCAGCTCAGTTAATATTGATTCAAAAATTATAAATTTAGTCTCAAGTTGTAAATCCGAATGTTTCCTACAATTTGAGACGAAATTAATAATTTTTGAACAAATATTAGTTGAGCTGGAGTCATTTTCCCGTTTCACCAGAATGTCTTCTTTGCATGGACAGACTACTATACTCGTTTTTACGTCCGGTGAGGTGGTCGCTCATTGTGACTATAGGGTCACTAGTGACTAGCTTGGTCACTGGTGACCATGCTTCATTTCACGCATTGGTCGGCTCCCTTCACTTGTGAGGCGCGCCCAACACTTTCTGGTCAACCAGACACCGTTTTGCTCTTGAAGTGATCACGAAATTAGAGCTAATGCGATCGATAAAGACACTGCTGGTATCGTTCTGCTTTGTTAACCAGTGTTACTTTTCTAAATATTCAAGATCTGTTGGAATGGAGTCTGAGTTCATTGGAGGAATAATCATGTCAAATCAAATTAGGAGAAACTTGCAGTTTGAAATTTATTTGAATACGATATTAATGTAACCCTTGGACGGATTCACGAATAATGATTATTTATAAAATAGTAGGCTATATTCATTTCTATACTCATATTAAGTTATTATAATTAAGTATGCTATGTTCACTTTTACGAAGTTAGGGATGTCCGTAGATTATTATAGCCTTGAAGGGTCCTTTCTACTGCAAATAACCCAGATTTTGAGCAGTAAAATAAGTATTTGAATTGAATTGAGTTTATTTCACAAAAAATACAATGACATACAATATTTTTTTACTAGGATACAATAGTGCTCACAGTAACAGCTTAACGTACAGCACTATTACATGATGACATTATCTTATATTATTCAATTACATCATATTATATTATTTAATCGTATATTATTCAAAATAAGTAAATGCAATAATTTATGTCTATTGTTGAAATGAAAAATAATTTCATACATGGTAATTCAATGGTACAACACATCCGCACAGTGAAGCAACAAAGCAACAACGTACCCTAAATAATGAAATTAATTGCCCACATGGGCCATATTTGGCCTGTTTGTGGGTCAATGAATGATATTATGATGAGGAATGGTCCTATATAGACTACCAGACACTAACTTGAATTTAGTTTTTACTTCGCATGTAACTTAAATTTTAGCATAAAATTAATGCTCATAATGTTTAGAGTGAGGGGGTAGTGAATTTATTGTTACTTTATTAGTTTAATCACATTTAAAAGCAGATAAGACAGTTTTTGGAGAATTTTTTTGAAAAATGGTTTTGATCGAATGTAATAATTTTTTTATTGGGCCGATTTTTGTTCTTTTTTCAATAGACGCAGATCTTAGTCCTTTTTGCTCTTTAATTTCTATCCAGGGCATTTTCCTCTAGGATCAACCGTTTTCGAGTTGAAAAATTTCGATATGCGAAAAATTGTACCTTCTAAATAATAAGAACAACCAAACTTAAATAAAACTGTGAATAAGAGTAGCTTACTTTCAAGTTACATGTGTTGTAACGTAAGTTACTGAAATACTTGTAGAGTTTATAGTAGGTGGTGTACATTCATACAGGAAAAGAAGGAGAATACTATTGAAGGATAATGATTCAAAGCTCTAACAAGATGACCGGACTAAACTGGAACAGAAGTGAAGGGAGGAAGATCTTCTTCAAGTTGTGTTGCAAGGAGCCTCCAGCCGACAAATAAGTATTCAATTATATTGTGATACTGCGCATGAGAATGAATGTCTTTCGATAAATGGATTAAAATTATGTGAAGGTATTTCGATCTTCGTTGACCATGGATTAAATAAGACATCAAGCTTCATCATCATGGTCGGAGTCGAATCATAGAAGGTGATCAAGATGGGGATAGCTACTCTTACTGAAGAATTATTGAATTACAATGTACTGAAATATTGAAATCATAATTTATTTTTTGAAAATTCTTTATGAATGATGGAAGTGATGGAAGGCACACTTTGAAATATATAATGTTTGAAAAACGTTTTTCAATCATTTTTCTTCACTTTTTGGGTGGATTATTATTAAAATTTCTTTTCTTTTTATAAAATTTAATATCAACGTTTTGAAAAACAATAGAAATCAACTAAATTCAAACATAGAAAAAAGAGTATTTTCCAATATATAGGGGTGAATATTATTCTATAAACTTAAGACTTAATCTATAATATTGAGAATTCTCACTCAATTAATAGACTAATTAAAAATTAATACAATAAGCTCCAATTAATTTAAGCCCAATAGTAGAAATTGATAGTAAAAATTAAAAATAAAAGTAAAAAGTAAAAAATAGAATTAAAAAAAGTAAAAATGAATACCGTAGTGGAAAATTATTGCTCTATTTTAAATTTAATAGTTTTATTCCTCAGGCATTAGAATACTATAATGTACCATGTATATTGTATGTCTGGCTCAACAGCCCATGAAGGGCCTAGGCCTACCAGCTGGTTGTCAGTTTCAAATTCACTCTACTATACAGCCCGACCAAGCCAAGAAGACACCCCGGCACGACGGGAAAACCGCCTCAGCCCGGCCAATACCGGCCCAAAAGCCATAAATTCTCAATCAGAACTCACAGTCCCCGAACCAATACTGGCCGAGCCGAAGCCGCCCCCTCCACCCCGCCAGAATTCCCCCCGGCCGGACAGACCATACAGCAAGCAAATAATCATCAACCAGGATAGAGGTAAGGTGTGGTTAGCACGTTGATCCTCTCAACCATAAGCCAGTCTCCGCAACCAATTGGCGGCGCAGAACACCTCTGAATAACATGCAGTTAATCAGTTAGAGTGTGATGCAATAATTAATATTCCTCCAGAGACGGGAAACGACTGACTGTCTTTACTAACGACAGCCAATCTCCCTATAATGTACCATATCCTTAGTATTGATTTTAGGGCGATTATAAATCGTTGATTGACATGGCAGATTCCAGTTTATACTGTTTAATTTGTACTGCGGACTTTATTATACATTTATTGATAGAGTTTTAAGGAATATCCAGTAGGTACCAAGTTTTAGGTCTTCTTACACATGTGACTAGGTTTAATTTTTATTGATAAATATATATATATAGCATAAATGTACAATATACAATGAAGAGAATAAATGATTCAGTATTATGATTAACAATTAAAATTAGGCTACACTCTCACTGCAAAAAATCTCCCCTGTGCACTCTTCAGTCTGCATGCGACATTAAATTTGGTGATTAAATGTTTCCACAAATTACAATAAAAAAAGTTTAAGTTCATTATAGAATAATAGAACTCCTCTTTGGGTGTTCTCTAATTGGTTCTCAATAAAAGGATCCTCATTACTTCCATTAATGCTGAAAAATATTCAAATATTTCTATGACAATCATGATTCATGAAATTATTTAGTGCTTGATCGCCGCTAAGAAGCCATTCAACCAACTGTTCGATTGCCACACTAAGTTTTTTGCTACCGACTGGTGATATTTGAGAGGGATTTAGGACAAAGATCAGGGACCGCCTCACAGTGTTATGTTTGAGCAAGATGAGACGATGGATGCCATATGATGAGGAGGGGTGAAACTGATCATGGCCTGATGAATTTGCAGGATCTAGAGCAAGGAGAACACACTGACGTACCGCACCCATAGCTAACCGGTTTCAAGCACATCCCGTTGTTTATTCTGTGTATAGTATAGTAATAGAAGAATAGAACATCAGCTACTTCTTCTTCCTTGAAATTCATCGATACCGTGATGAATCAATCTCAATCTAATTGATACTAATTTTTGTTCACGCTCTCGCTTCCATTGCCTAATATCGTCTGCATGATATAATAATAATATTAGTCTGTGTTTTTAACCAATAAGTAATTAGTTTCTGTAAAATGAATAAATAATTAATAATGTTAATGTATTAGGTTGGTACTCCGGTATAAAACATTGCAAAGCCCAGAAAAGCTTATGATTTCAATGAAAAATAAGAGTTATTAATTAAATTATTTTAAATTTCTCAACTCAATAACCATAAAATAGCTTCATTATTGATTAATTATATTTAAAAAAAATTACTGCTAACGAAATGTTGCATCTTTTGATAAATAATATGAAATAATAGTACAAATATGACGAATAACAAATCAATATAAATAGTATAAAAATAATAGTTCTTATTTCATTTTTCTATTTAAATTTTTATTATCTTGTTATTTCAGATTTTAAATTATGCTGTGATATTTTTATTTATTGATTAGATAGCAGAGTAAGTTGACTTTCAAGACATCCAAATGATGAAAGAGTCCGCTTGAAGACATTTAAAATTCTTCAGAATTAGACATTTAGTCATCAGAACCACAAAATTAATAGCCTAGTTGTTATTTAGTGGATTGTTACAATTTGAAATAAAAGTAAAAATATATTTCCTCTTGCAAGGTACATGTCTGCTTCTCTCTTGTATTGAACATGAATAAGATTAACTTATTTCTTTCATAGTCTCCAAATAATAGAAATATAAAAATATTCAAATAAAATAAAAATTGAAAATTTGAATAGTTTTTCAATGTTCCTTCTCACATAACTCACCTCTGCTTGCCTGTACCTCTGTGACCCTCTGCCCTGTGCATTCACTGATACTACTAGGTACCATAGAAGACAGGCTGTCAGTCCTGGCCCGGACCTCATGGTTTATGGCACTGAAAAAAAATTACACATTAGCCTACAGATTTATACATAATATAGTAATCATTCATTTTCAAATGGGGATTCCATTCAACCAGCACAAAATCGATAAAGTTTTATTATATCATTGACTATGGATATAAGTCTGGACTTATATCCATAGTCAATGATTATATGTAGTATATACTCCCACATGGACATGAGCATACTTTGGAAGACATTCTGTGTAGGTACTGTATCAATTGGATGATGAAATATTAATGAAAAATGATTCTTGTATTTTCAACACACGATGGAGAATGGGAGAAACAGATGAAGTGCCCTTATCTTTTACTGTACAGCACTTCACCTGTTCCGTGGGCACGAGCCGCTAGTGCTATTCTCCCATTCTCCATCGTAGGTTATTCCATCAATAGGTAGGTTATTGGTGGAAATCAAACAACTCAAGTCACTCTCTCAAATTAAGAGTTTTGAAACACTTTTGTCTTCTCTCGAATTTTCACGTATTTTTACTTGCAAGTTGTCAAATTCAATTGATCACTGAAATTGATGATCAAAGAATAATTACCTACCCGGTTGGGATCCAACAACTTCTCAACCCGATTGAGAGCCATGAAAGGAACAATATTCCCAGGGAGTGACACATATTTTTATGAGAAATAAAGCAGCATGTACGGTAATAATTCAGTGGTCACAAATTTGAATTAGACGGAAGTCTTATTCAGCCGTGTTTGGCATTCGATAATAGCTGAAAGAGCAGAGAAAGTACGGAATAAGGCGCGATCCTGCAACAGAACCGGATCGTATAGTAGAGTATAATATAAAGCCTGTCCAAGCAAGAAGACATTCTGGCAAGATGGGGAAATGATTCGAGCTCGGTCAATATTGGTTCAAAAATTATAAATTTGGTCTCAAATTGTAGATCAGAATGTTTCCTACAATATGAGATTAAATGTATAATTTTTGAACCAATATTGACCGAGCTGGAATCGTTTCCCCATCTTGCCAGAATGTTTCTTTGCTTGGACAGACAGTAGAGTGGAGCCCTCCTGTGATATGAATTCACTCGATCTCAGGTAATTTACTCGGACGCGGTTACGTCAAAAGCAAATTGAGCCAATCTTGGCAAGAAACAAACTGAGCTCAGCTTCCACTTGGTCCAGGTGAGATGACCGACATTCATCAAGGACGCTCTGCCTGCCATACGTGTTATTGGGAACATCAAGCGAACTAAAAAAAACTCACACGATAATCTTCTCCAGTTCAGGCTATGGATGAACATTCTAGTAGAGAAATACGTCTATATTTCATAAGATATCTCGAAGCACTGCGAACTCTCATTATTCCGATATTTTTTTAAATATCGGAATAATGACAAATCCTAGTTTTAACGTTAATCCTAAATTGATTATTATAATTGATATTTCATAAAAAACTGGAGACTGGCAAAAATTTCTATTCTTCATTGCTTTTTAACTAATACCTCAGACTCGGAACATTCCTGTAATTGGAATGTGTTGGAAAAAATTATACTGTTTCGTATTTCAGGAATTTTTCTCAAACCCAACGATCAATTTTTCGAAAAATCATATCTTGATATTCGTGGTATATCATGTTTGTGAAATCGTATTTTTCGTTTCTGTAAAAGAGGAATAAACTGCGTATCGGCTTAGAACTACAATTATTTAAAATACAGTGGGTGATAAATAGAGGATTTTTAATAGTTTAGTTGATCGAAAAATTTCATAGAAACTATCGCTTGATAGTGGGAGTCACTGGTTCTTTATTATTATTGGTTGAAAATCCAAGCTCCCTGATTGGTTGGAATTTACATTCGGGTAGCCTTCACGGAATGGCGGCTTGGGTGGAACATGAAATTACGCATTTGATGAGAGAAAATGGTGGAAATAGAATATTCCAATTTCGTATACATCTGAAATTCTAAAGGCTATCTAATCTATCTGAATAGATCTCGTGGATATATCTCTATGTGAATAAAAATCGTGGAGTATTTATTACTGAGCGGAAAACATGGTTTCTCAGAAATTGAAAATTGAAGTAATTGATATGATATTCTTGTGGACTCTCGAATCTTAGCGGTCATTAATAATGTATGTGCAATTCTATTTCATAACAATGAAAAATTCAAGATTTTCATTTTTCATATGAGTTTTACTACCACTTCCTCATTCCCATCTTATTGTATTTCGTCTAGACTATCTGATTATTATTATTATTATTAAGACGAATGTAATTTTGAAGTGAACTGGACAGTAGTGGTCCTACCTTGTCGCATATTTCTGAAGGAAGACTGGTTCAGATCTAGTTTCAGAGTCCAGTCTACACATATCTTCACGCACCAATCTTACATAATACAGTATAGACTTTATTTTGAGATCAGCCGAAATCTTCTTTTACTGATAACGGTGTCCACTTATCAATAATGAGCCGCTTTGAATTGCGATTTTCAAAGTACAGTATGTACTTAGAAGATAAATTCATTCTACAATAATTATTATCATGAATCCTCTTACTTTTTGTGATTTGTTTGGCAGAAAATTGATAAATATAAAAAACATGCTCCACTTATTTCCAATTTAATTCGACTTTTCCCAGGGGCTGCTTCTGATAAAGCCGCGTATCGACAGTATTGCCACGAATGCCTCGCAGTACAGTCTGGTGACGCAAAAAAAGTTTAAACTCATGGCTGAGGCATGTGTGTGAATATAATCTGCAATAATCAAAAATAATTATAATTATAGTATAGTATATAGTATATAATTATAATTATAACAAAAAATCTGCTTTTTATGTAACCAAAAATACGAGCATGCGAAGAAATTGACTAGCGCCATCAAGCGGGAGACAAAGCAACTAAGCTCTGACAATTGATGATTTGGACTTTGGAGGTTAGTTTGTGCTCAATTAGTAGATAAAAATTCATGGTTATTACTTGATATGATACACTGAAATTTGAATTTTTAAAAGTTCTTCCGAATCAAGAGAGTCCAAAACCACAAGGAAGATCACCAAAATCACCATTCACTATCAAAAAATATGGAATTTCAAAAAAATTTAGCACAAAAATCATTATTGAATTGTTTATCAAAGTTTTTTTATAAATAAATCGTTCATAGCCAACATAATTGAAATGTTATAGCCAATAATAATGTTATAATTGCTACTAGAAATTATTACTAGTTATCATAATTATAGCTATTATTACTAATGAAAAATAGTATTTTAGTTTGCTCCAGACAAGAAATCACGAACAACAGCGCTGAAGAAAACCACTTCGAGATTTTTCAACACTATCTTTTAATTTACATAAATGATAGGCTACCATAAGGGACTATTACACAAAAACTGATTCCATTTAATCTCCGTTAGAAGGTTTATATCTCCTGAGCTCAATAGCAATTCTATTATCGTACGTTAAAACCAGGGCTTTTCCACCGGAAAAACGTTCCGGTACCGGTATACGGTAGGCTACTCTGTCCAAGCAAAGAAGACATTCTGGCAAGATGGAAAAACGACTCCAGCAAGGTTAATATGGGGTAAAAAATTTTAATTTCATCTCAAGTTGTAGATCAGAATGTTTTCTACAATTTTATACTAAATTGCTTCTTTTGAGATGCAGAACTAAATTGATGCAGACTAATTTGAGATCAGAATGACTTCTTTGCTTGGATTGACTCTATACCTATATATTTGCTTGGAATGTTTAAATGAAGCAGTGCTCTGGTATAGTCTGACCAAGCAAAGAAGAGCCTCTTGTATGATGGGAAAATGACTCCAGCTTGGTCAATATTGATTTTAAAATTATCAATTTGATCTCAAATTGTAGGGAACGATTTTATCTACTATTAAGACCACATTTATTATTCCTCAACAAATATTGACCAAGATGGAGTCATTTTTCCATCTTGCCAGAGGCTCTTCTTTGCTTGGTCGGACTATACCTCTCTTTAAGGCATTTATTATCTTCTATTCATATCCAGATATAAGAGTTTGGAACAAGATTTTCTTGAAAATAAAGCCCTAACCAAACTTTTGGAATGACATCATTTTACGAGGGTTAAACTCAATAGATAGGTTAAACTCAAAAACATGCAACTAGTAGGAAAATAATAACACAGAAGTTATAGCCCATACATGGTAGACCTATTCTATTGTCTGAGTAATTTCTTTCAACAAACTATTGGAAGATATGTTTCAATATTACGAAACAAACAAAGCAGTTGTACAGGTAATTGTATCAAAGATGTATAGATAAGAATTGAGTAAGGCCGGTAACATTCACTTGGAAAAGTGTTCAGTGCATTCCACTGAAAGCGTAACGTAGCCAAATTAACAACTAATGGCTTCGGAATAAATTACTGCACGGAAGAAAGCGGAAGATCACAATAACGTCAACACATTTTCCAACATGTGCTTTCCACGTACTAGTCTAGGATAATAGAACTGTTTTTACTAAAGAAACGAGCTTTCCTGTACGTTCTTAAAAATGGGATAAACTGGTGTTTCAGTTCAAATAAATTCATATAGCTTTGATTACTTCAAAGAGACTAAAGGAATGATCAGAGACTAATCTAAAGTTATTGTTGAAGTTGAACTGATAAGAGTTTCAGTTCGTATAAGTTATTAGTAGACAATGTGTTACGTTTGCTTGGCACCTGCTACTCTAGTGTGATCGTACTCAGTTATTAAGGAATATTAAATTTATATTAATATTAAATACAGTGAGTGACTTTGATAAGCAACAAATTTTGAAAAAGTGTAAATTTGATACTAAACTTATCAAGGTGATATATCAGTATTTTTTGCCCATCTGAAATTTTCATGCAAAGGGTTAAATAATTGTGATAATTATGGTGAGCCATAAATATGTATTCATACAACTTTTTATATCCTTTTTTAAATTTATGTACAAGGCAACTTGTAATTATCAAAATAGCATCCAAATTCAACAGGTTTGGAAGAAGGTCTTCCTCGATTCGAATTCCAATTATATCCAACGAAAGAAGTCCTATAGAGTCATCAATCATTTAAGCTCGAAATAATTTGGATAATAACACCTTGATGAACAAGGAATGTGATATAGGCCTACTCAGAACCTAAAAAGTATTAACAGTATATTCATATGTTACATATGTCAAGGATGTAAGTGTTGTTGATTGAAATTTCGTCCAACCTTGCATGCAAAACCACTTGTTAACAAACGCCATATTCGTTCCAAATTACCACACCTAATTTTTTGTAGCATTCAAAAAACTTGATCATGATTGAAGCAGATCAAGCACTAGTGAATTCAAAAAATCTATTATTGTACTTCGTAGCCTAACAAAAAGTATTGGATAGCTGACGTCAAAAAAAACTGGCAGTAACGTCTGTCTCTTTCACGTGATTTAACCTACTAACAGCTGATGTTAAGCATCTATTGTCTATTAAATCTAAAAACATCATCTAGGCATAGCTAAATGACAACTATAATTGACAACATCAGCTGTTCGAGTGCAAAAGAGGCAGACTAAACCACCCAACTTTTTGGCGTTAATTAACGATGGTGTATAACATACGACATAATTAACTAATTTGTGCTAAATGAATTAAACTCAAGCAATAATTCCAGTAAAGCATTTCGATATTATTCAACTAAGTACAAACTTGATTTAATTGACAGAAGAATAACATTTAATCAAACAGATACATAAAATATCAGATTTAATCGCAAATGAATTTACGATGGATTATCGGAGATTCATCTGTAGGCCCAATATAATTGGAACATAATTGAGAATTTAGATAAAATTGTAAATCATAGATTAATTCTGTAGTTCTTATCATTATCGAAATTTATCGGAGAATAGGCCTCATGAGAGTTAAGTAGGTAGCTCAACTTAATTTTTTTTTTTTATTTATGTAGCTTACAAAAATAATATTTAATTGAAAAAGTTAAATAAATGTCTAACGCATAGCGGAATACATAACTTATAGAGACACGTGATAGACATAACTTGAGATAGTAAGAGACTCACTATCTAGACTCTTAAGAGTCTAGTAATGAAAATATAATATTAGAAAGTGAAGACAGGGTCATCAATGCAGTGGACCCTGATAGTCTTGTCAAAGTTATCCTGAACCTGTAACGCTGTAATGACTGAGGATAGTATTCAGTGATACATTGCCAATCCAATGCTAACCAGCAGATGAAAATATTCGAGTGAAAGTTCGAAACTTATTACGGTCGTTTTTCCTCGTGACGAGTTACGAGAGGTCAAAGGGTTGGATCGGTTTGCTATGTAAAAACTTGCTGGATACTAATCTGAATTCATATTACAGCGTGTTGAAAAGGAGAGAGCATCTGCTCTGAGAGGTAATGATGGAAGTTGTCGTAAAGATTGACAGGACATGACACATTAAAATTATGATGAACGGGTTCTTATGAGACGAAAGAAGGCAGGTTGTCAATCGTAGACGGGTGGAAAATAATAACATGCTATCTGAGCACTTCGCATAGAGAGAAACTGAAGAAACAAACATATGAATAGGAATGAGAAGGTATTATTGAAGGGAATATTAGAGGGATTTTGATTTTTAGTAACAAAAGTGTAATCGCCATACAGTATTGCGTAAAGCACAACTTTAACTTTTAAATCAATGAGGGACAAACTGTTGATATTCAAAGAGCATGATATGGGTAGATAAATCCATAAATTATTAAAAATATCAATATAACAAATACATCTCTCCTTACAATATATTGTCACGGTTATAAAACAGTTTCCGCTTTATAAACTGTACATGAATAGAGTTCAAGAACAGTAAACATTAGAATTTTAAACATTATTATTTTAACAGAAACATAGAATTGATAGTTAATAGACTTGAAAATAAAACTATATGTATTTTTGAACTCATTTTACATTATTTTGAAAGTAAATTCCTTTCCAAACCTCACACAGTAATTTTAGTCAATTATTCTCAAATTGAAATGAGTAGATCAGTTTGAAATGAAATTCTTCACTAATTTTTCTTGTCGTAATCTTTCAATAATTTATAATGCGATTGTTAAGATGAAGAAAATGTCTGCCTTCGAGAACAAAATGGCGGAAACAACAGTGAAGCTCTGTGATTGGACGAGACCTCTCACTCCCACTTTCAACACCGGGAGAAACTGAGTGACCAATGGGAGTCAAGCACTAACGACAGTACCAGCTTACTTCTTCAATTTTCCATCTAATAGAGTTCATGAGGCTATTCACTTGTAATATTGGTGGAATATACAATACGTCTCCACATATAAAATATTAGAACACACCATAACTCAATATGTACAACATATTATTTCCATGCCCATGTACATTTTCTAAAATAAACGTATTGAGAAAGATCGATTATTTTGAATGATCTAAATTGTATTCATGACTACTATGACCTTTTAAGAATTGAATAATACGGAGCATTATAGTATACATAAATTGAGAAGAAATATAATTTTGATCTTATAGAAATTCAAGTAATAAAGGAATAACAAATTCAAATATAACATTTAGCGTACCAGATAATTATTGATAATTTCTAGTTATTCTATCACTGGAAGGAATATTATCAAGGGTTTATCTTCTCAAATATTTTCAAGAATTTAATAACACCATTCTTCTCCATTTTTTCTGGTTTCAATTTTTAGAATAGCCATCCTCAATAGCTTAGATATGGTTGTTGATTGGGATGGGTAATGCTTGGAGCCAATATAACATCAGCTTACTCATCAATATCAATCAATAGTAAAGCGATGAGCGATCAATCAGTGAAGTGATAGAATAAGTCAATAAAGAACAATTTCATAGAGCTTTGATTCATAGCGAGGCTATCACTATTCCATTCTCTTTTTCACTCATTCTCTTCTCTCTTTCACTCACTCATTCTCTTTCCATTCTCAGTCGATTTTCCAAAACTTTTAATAGTATTAATTTGGTGTCTACAGTAGCCTACCGGTATTTCCCGTTCATGATTATTAAATTAGGCACTGATTATTTGTTACAGGCTCACTGGATACCTTCACAAAGTAGGCTAATATGAACTATTTAGTCTATAGCAGTTTTTACAATAAAGTCTTTGAAAGGTTAATCTACTTGTAAGTTACTTAAAAGGTTAAAATTGAAGTAAAATTTATGGAAGGTTTTCTTCTCACTTACAGAAAAAATAATAAGAGTAGTACAATTAAAATGATTATTGAATGTCCCATCAAACATGATAGTGAGCATATGTAATATTATAAAGTCAGCTTTCTCTTCTAATTGGCATGTAAATTCAATCAATTCAAAATCAACTTTCAAAAAAGTTTTTTGACAAGATTAATTATTGTTTTATTAAGTTATTATATTCAACTAAGGAAGATGTTAACGTGAGAATTTAGATATCAACAGGAAGAAATAGTATAGGCTACCTATTTCAATTGTGCTCTTCCATAGTTGAGCTTTTACTGATCAAAATCACAGTCATGGGATTCTACACATTTCCTGTCAATTTTGTACATCTCAACATCACTCTCTTCAATTCTCCAGACACGATTCAAATAAATTGCAAACATGGAGGATTATAATGGTGTTATCAATATTAATTTATCGCTGTAGAAAAGTTCTGCAAAATACCGTAAACCATGAATTCTCTAGCACACACCATGATCATGATTGAGTAATGTCCTATTTTTTCTTTTTACCTGAATGCATTAGCTGTGAGTGCGAAACTGAAAATATATGAATTGCAGAGAATTGAACATACATTGCTTCAATAAGAGATATTTCTTCGTATTTCCAATTAATTGGAGATAAAAAATTAGGCTATTTCGAACTAGTTCATCATTATCAACAGTTGCGAATACTAGGAAGGAACAATTCGTTAACAATGAAGATGCTGATTGATTTTCACAACTTATCATTTCTTTCACAAGCCTTATCTCCTCACTATAAGACATTGAAAGGGATTTATATAGGCCTATTATTAAATTTTAATATACGGTAACTAATTTATTCCTCGAAAAGATAATGTTACAATCTGAATTGCAATTATGATGGAAAAAATAACGTACAGTAACAGTTTGAATAAAACAAAAAAGTAAACAAATTAATTATTACAAAATTTGATTGAGTCTAGAGCCCTTTACTTCAGTTTATCTCCCATTCCCACTAACCTTGTAAAGTTTCAAAAATCCTTTCTAAACGTCCAACTGATCATGCCTGCCAAATTTCAACGCATTTGGTTCAGTTGATTTTTAGTTCTGGTGACGAATGGATGAATGAATCAGTCAGTGCCATTTAGGATTTAGCTCTCATAGATATAGATCATATCTCCAAACTCAATATTATACTGGCTATTGTATCAGTCCAAAAACAGAATATTTATAGAATACACTCAAAACTTGCATATTTAACTCATGCTGGATAGCATCATACTCAACTGTATAATTCCTTCTCAAGGAAATCATTATTTTGCATGAACTTAATAAGCTAATCCATCAAATCTTGAAAGAGAATGGATTCATGTGGAGAGATAGCTCGTTTCACATGTTACGAAGAAAGTTTTCCTCAAAAAATATCAAACAATCACTTCAATTCATTCAATCTCCAATTAGTGAATATTGCCATATCAGTCAGAATATCTTGCAGAAAGCTAGATTGACCACATTGTTTTAGGAATATTCTCACATCTATTAGGAAGTTTTTATTACTTTATCACAGACAGAAGAGTTTTTAAAGTTTATTGTATTTCCAACTTTAACAATGTACATTGGAAGTAGTTTATGTAATGAACTGGATCATAACATGCTATTACATGATGTACGTGAATAATAAGCGTTGGAAAAATGACTTGTTGACTTCTCTCATGACTATCAAGTGCTATCAATGAGACTTATAATCCATTTAATAAGCATCAAGCATTGTGATTTGAAGGAAGAAGAACGCTTGTATTATGTACTGGAAATCATGTATTGGACTCTTTCTACAACATTAAATGAGAAGTAGGCCTAACTTATGCTTTTTCCTGTTTAGAATAATGCATATACTGTACTTAGCCTAAATGCATATCTTTTACGCGTTGAAATTCACTGTACTCCATTCACGATCACTTGAGACGGAATAAACAAACTTTTTGAGTGTGTGTGCGTGTAATGGAAGGTCTTCTTCTTTGCGAAACTTTCGGCCACAGATAAACAGCTGTAGCCAATCACAGCTCAAGAAAACAGTCTTGAGAAAAGACAAGTCGGACTGTAGCAAATCACAGCTCCAGACAAGAGTCAGCTGTTCAACTGATTCAGACTTTTTCGCATAGAAGAAGACCTTCCATTACACGCACACACAAGCAAAAGGTTTGTTTATTTCGTCTCAAGTGATCGTGAATGGACTATAGTCTCACCTCAATTAGAGTACAGTATTCGCGGTTATTATGCATAAGCTATTATATACACTTATAATAGTGTATATAATACACTAGAGTTTTAAAAGTTTGATTGTATTTCCAATATTAGTATTATATGCGTGCAATACTAAGATGTCAAATTATGAAATAATAAATTCTCCCGAGTTCATAATATATCAATTATAACTTGAAAAAACAATATATTCTCCATAAAATACGTGTTTTTCAAATTATCAATTTAAACTACTTAACTACCTTATATTAGGTAGTGTCATACTCAAGACTCAAGAGAGTTTCTTTATAATTAGTTTATTCATGGAGAGGTTTCATTTTTGCAACTGAACTGTCTTATGTGTAGCGTACTACATTGACAAAAAATGTAGGAGGCTGGCTGATAGTTATTATATTAGGGAGTGTACACAGACTCAATGCGTGCAATACTAAGCTTTCGCAACTAGTTCCATTATGCTCCTAATAACATTACATAGGAGTGTAGATCTAGTCGCAGTCTCAGACAGTAGAAAGACAAACTACGGGCAAAGCGTGTCAGACTCCATTCAAATTCAGGTCTCACGTGACCCCGAGTTCAAGTTGGAGTTACTAAACGAGAAACTTGACTCACTTGGATCAAATTGCATGTAGTGTACAATGTTATGGTTCCACGAAAAAATGTTGAAAGTAAAATTCACGATACACAGATAAAATGAGAAGTAAAATTTCTGCTACACTGATGTTGTATGTACTTGAAAACAAACAAGCAGAGGCTTTGTAGCTGGAATTTATTTGGATAACTGAAAATTTGTCATCTTTCTTTGATGCTAGGAGAGTTGGTAATGAATCTTATATTTTCTCACAACCAAAATACAAGATTTAATATTCCAGTATGATTTCATGATTCAGCCTAACTTTATGCAATAATATATATCTTCAGCTTCTAAAAATAAGCACGCAATAATAGAAACTAGGAAATTACCTATACATGAGTAACACCCAAGTGAATGATTATGATAACAAAAATTTCAAGAGAAACTGGTAAAAATGGCAGAATCTGAAAATTCCGAAACAATGTCCACGATTCATGAAGTAGCAACAATTTCCGATTACTATGCTGTATTATACTGTAAGTGAAAAAACGTATTCATTTAAAATAATGGGATTAAATAAATTGAGCTGTAATCTTAAGTCTCATACATCTCAAGTATCATACAAATTCAATTTTGAAGGATATATAAATTTTCCTTGTACACCAAGTCCTGCACAATGAACTTGCTCAAAAATTTCTCCACTTGAAGAATATTTATTATTACATCTTTCCAGACTCTAGATTGCAAATTCGCTTGGACTGAAAGTTCTCACGTTGTACAGGTCAAACTCTATGGTCACTGGAAGGAAAGCTTAGCATGATGCGAATAGTATAGTAGACTCCAACTAAACTGGCGGTTGGCGAATGACTGTTAATAATGCTCAGCGCAGTCAGGACAGTCGGCGAACGGTCTGCGTGAGCATAACATTTTGAGAGTGGAGTGACCTAAGCTATATCGTTTCGTCTTGTAGACCACTTTCAGACTGTTCTGACAGAGCTGAATATTTAAAACAGTAATTCGTCAACCGCCACTTCTATAAAACTTGGCTGAAATTATAGAAAGGTAACCGGTTATGTGATGAAGGTGAACCCAGTACATTAATCCATCAACCGAAGTTAGGTTCTAAACAACAGTAGAACACAGTAGACTGTATAGCACAGGAACCAATTGTATAGTCTGTCCAAGCAAAGAAGACATTCTGGCAAGATGGGAAAACGACTCCAGCTAGGTCAATATAGGTACAAAAATTACAAATTTGTTCTCAAATTGTAGAGCGAAATGTTTTCTACAATCTGAAACCAAATTTATCATTATTGGACCATTTTTGGACGAGCTGGAGTAATTTTCCCATCTTGCCAGAATGTCTTCTTCGCTTGGACAGACTTTATCTCACCACAGACAATCCTTATCATCATCAATATTATAGCACCTCTAAATTGTTTGTGGTCCGACAAAAATATTACAGTGGCAATTATTATAGTCGTCCAATGGAGAGACCTGAAATATCTTGCGCAACTCAACCGTCATTTTGTTCAATACCAACCACTGATCATAAACATAAATTTATAGGATGAGATCTAAACTAATGGTCGTATTTATCGTTATGGTCTGTGATGGTTGAGTTACCGAAGTTAGCTACATCGAAACTCGAAAGTGTTAGGTAAATCAGCTAATGGTTATCAAGCTTCAGCCAGAATCTGGAACAGATTATGACAAAAAAAGGAAACCAGGAAAATACAGTTTTCATTATATTCGATATGGTTGAAATTACTCAATTCCTTTCTGTTTCACTAAAATTTCATTCCAGCTCTAAATGATTTGATCATTAGTTTTGTTCTTATAAGAGCCGTGCCCGAATAAGTTTCATTATTAGCATTTATAAATCCGGATTTGAGTCAACTTAATCATCAATGCACTATGGAAAGCAATGAATATTGGTAATAAAAAATATTTTAATCGTAGAAAAAAGTATAATAAATGATAGCACGAGAAGAAAATTAAGATATTCTTGGAGCATATTATGTACTCTCAATCAGAATAATAGACCAGATATTACAGTTGACGGATAAAATTGAGTAAAAAAATAATTGAATGAGTCTTTATTAGAATACTGACTATAATTTATATGAAAATATGATACTGAATTATGCCAAAAATATTGGAATTACATGTTGTAATTTGAACTATGATATTCTATCTGATAAAAATGTTGGGCATTAAAGTTTCAGAGTGAGTGGCCAATGAAACTGGCAATAGAATTGGGAGAGGTTCAAGTGGGGGAGGTATAGTGTTATGCGATTGGACAGAACTCTTGTTCCTGATTGGCTGAGGCTTTCAGTTGAATGCACGAAATGGCGGATGCAATACAATGGAGGATGGGAGTTACAATTCATCGGGTGTTTCACGCATATAAATATTCTTAGATTTTTGATTTTCAGTGCTTTAGAAATTTTTGTCAGTAGAGTTTTATGTAAAATTTTATAAGAATTACAAAAATTACAGTCGGCTATTCTTTTTACACAATAGCCGAACAATTAGTTGAAATAGTTGGAAGCACAACACATTAGTAAGATTTTATTCTATTCTCAATGAGATTCAATATTAGATTCGGGATTTTCCGGACAGTGGGAATATTTTTAACAGTTGAATATATTCATTTAGAACACGATAGAAAATATGTAAGAGAATACTTTTAAATACATTAAACTACTTTTAAAAGAAAAATCTATTCATTGATGTAAAAATTTATTGAATTTGTAATTTCACAATCATTCTCCCAACAAAGGCATACTTTTTATAGAATTACTTTTTGCCTACAAAGGCATTACTTTTTATTTATTAGACTGAATACTAAATACAGTTTGCTCTATCGGGTATCATGTACATTAACGTACAGCACTGAATTCGTCAATCATATTTGCTCCATTGAGATGAATTACAATTCCGCTTAGTTTTGTAACGATTACTAGATATACGATTTTAAAAATATGCTCATCTATTATAAATTCGATTTTCAGGTTTTAAGATGGAAGACCGCCTATTACGTAGTCTCTCAAGAACAAGCGAGATAACGCCCAACAATAATGATAAGAATAGAACATTAGAAAATATTAAGTAGAAATGATCCTTTTGTTAGAATATTCCATGCGGTCAATATAAGTTACAAAGTTTTTTTACACTTTGCACACTTTCACCAACAGTTGAATGTTGCAAAAATACTTAGTAGGAGTTCTAAATCCATTAAATTCAACAACCTTGGCTAGGACAAATATTTATTACCATTGCTAACTGGAGAAATAACGCCCTTGGTGCATGCACTTGCACTCATTTTGCAGTGAATGTATTTTGGAAATAACCTTCGAGCCGGATTTCCTATTCAAATAAGTATAAAGAATAATATGGGAAACCCCAATCAGTGAAGAGGAAGATACGTTTATATTCACTGCCCCAACCAAAGAGAATTTTTAGCCCAGTTTAACAGGGGAACTCCAATCAGAGAGATTTTTTAGCTCAGTTTATTCAAAATTAGGACTCTAAACAATACAATGAAATAACAATGATTGATAGCTCTCATTATTGTTGAAAGAGTAATTTTTACAGGTTGGTATTGCATTTTTAAATCATAGGAATAAAATCTTTACAACTAACTGGGTTTAGGCTACAAGAAACAAACCGTGACTTCTATCAAAGTTGCATCTTTGATGATTTTATTTATTATTTTGAAATAATACCAGTTTAAACCGCTTAAAATGAAGAAACTTCCAGATCAGCCAAATAGTGAACAGTTTGGAAAAACACTTGGCTTGGACTGGCTGTATAGTAGAGTGAATTTGAAACTGGCAACCAGCTGGTAGGCCTAGGCCCTTCATGGGCTGTTGAGCCAGACATACATACATACATTGGAAAAACACTCAACAATAATTCTCCATCAATCTTATAAAGCCCGACTCACACACATAGGACTGTAGACTACTAATGTCGTACCGGTTCAGCTTCAGATGGAATCTCTGAAATGATCTTTCCATTTGATTAACACGGAAACGGTCGGGAGTGATTCACACGTATAGGACTGTAATTCCTATGACTTTTTTAAAATTCCGATTGTGCTCTATAATAAAAAAATTGTCTCGAAATCAGCTTGATAATTTTAAATTTGTGGAAACATATAGGATGCCATGATAAATATTTATATTGATTAAAAGTTGTTTATTTGTTGTATATTGAGTAAAAGATTAATTAAAAGTTGATATTACATAAAACCGATCCAGTAAAGAATGCGATGCGGAAAAAGAAACTGGACCTTTCAGCCGTTCGTTTAATTGCACACACTCTTTCGTACGTGTTACACTTTCTGCAATCGTGCTGATTGGTTACAGAAATAGATCCAAGAACCAAAGATCTCCAAGCAACAACGGTTAATAATGAATATTTATGGGCTACTATTATTTCTAATATAAATTTATAGGTTTCTATAATTTATTCTAAATCTGCGTGTACATCTTATCTTTACTTTAGAAATCTAATCGTTAATCTTAGGGGGTGTGTTAACTGTGACTCTGCTGTTCCAGTTATTATATGTATCACTTATTTATCCAGCTTTATGTGTAGAACGTCGATAATCCGGACGTCTAGAATCCGGACCGTCGATAATCCGGATTCGTCTCCAGCAAGAAATAAAAATATTTGTACCGTCTGCCCTTGCACTAAGTTCTCTACCATAGAGTGGGTGATTAGATTAGATTAGATTACTTTATTCAAATAGATAACAAAATTCGGCTTAGATTCTACATTGTAATATAATAAATGAGTAAAACAAAATTATCCTATGAATTTCACAAAATAGAAACTTCTAGTGAAAATACGATAAAACGGTGAAGTAATGAATGCAAAATTTATACAAATTTAATTCGAGGTTCTGCAAAATGAATAAGGAGTGTAAGTTATCTAAGTGAAAAAGCGAAGTTTAGACATATACAGAGTGTTTCAGGAGGAATGATTATTATCATTTATCATCAGGAGAATATAATTTATTCTAAATCTGCGTGTACATCTTATCTTTACTTTAGAATTCTAATCGTTAATCTTAGGGGGTGTGTTGACTCTGCTGTTCCAGTCATTATATTTATCACTTATTTATCTAGCTTTATATGTAGGTAGTACGTCGATAATCCGGACGTCTAAAATCCGGACCGTCGATAATCCGTATTCATCTCCAGCAAGAAATAAAAATATTTGTACCGTCTGCCCTTGCACTAAGTTCTCTACCATAGAGTGGGTGATTAGATTAGATTACTTTATTCAAATAGATAACAAAATTCGGCTTAGATTCTACATTGTAATATAATAAATGAGTAAAACAAAATTATCCTATGAATTTCACAAAATAGAAACTTCTAGTGAAAATACGATAAAACGGTGAAGTAATGAATGCAAAATTTATACAAATTTAATTCGAGGTTCTGCAAAATGAATAAGGAGTGTAAGTTATCTAAGTGAAAAAGCGAAGTTTAGACATATACAGAGTGTTTCAGGAGGAATGTGCAATACTTCTCAGGCTGATTCCTTACACCAAGTAGACAAAAAAGTTCCATGGGACCAACCCCCAAAAACGCTTTGTTACCGAGATAACAATAGCGGAAAATTGAGATTTTTCAAAAAATATTTATTTTTCTAATTTTTTAGAGGTTTTACTGAGGTTCTGAAATAATCAATTCCTATGTCAAATTAGCTGAGGAATTCAATAAAACCAGTCTGAAGTCTGTAACTTTAACGGTTATTGAGATAATTGGAAAAATATGCTAGAAAACGCCATTTTTTCAACAATAAGGGTTATAACTGGATAAGGAATCATAAAATTGTATCTTTTATTAATGGAAGTTGAAAGAGTCGGATTCTAAAGAAAAAGTTAAATGGAGGCGATTGTGTGAATTTTACCCAAATCTCAGAAATGGCGATCAAAAATCGCATAATTGACAAAACATAGCACAAGTGATAAATTTGTGTTTAGTAGCGATTTTGCGATTTTTGATTGCTATTTCTCAGATTTGGGTAAGATTTACACAATCACCGCCATTCAACTTTTTCTTTAGAATCCGACTCTCTTCAACTTCCATTAATAAAAAATACAATTTTATGATTCCTTATCCAGTTATAACCCTTATTGTTGAAAAATGGCGTTTTCTAGCACATTTTTCAAATTATATCAATAACCGTTAAAGTTACAAACTTGGAACTGGTTTCATTGAGTTCCCCAGCTAATTTTACATAAGAATTGATTATTTTAGAACCTTACTAAAGCCTCTAAAAAATTAGAAAAATTGATATATTTTGCAAAATCTCAATTTTCCGCCATAGTTATCTCGGTAACAATGCGTTTTTGGGGGTTGGTCCCATGGAACTTTTTTGTCTACTTGGTGTAAGGGATCAGCCTGAGAAGTATTGCACATTCCTCCTGAAACACCCTGTATATGTCCATTCTTGGGAAAGGATATATAGATGAGAGAATACTTAATGTAGTGTTTAGCAAAGCGAAGGAAAAAATTGTTAATAATTTCCTAATAGAAAATATACTATTTTAAAACAGGGTTTTCTCAAATAGAGCCCGCTGGCCCTTTATGTAAGGTAATTCCGATAATCCGGATATGGTCCGGTCCCAATTAATCCGGATTATCGACGTTCTACTGTATTCACTTTTATTGAACTATCACTCAATGATGCTTCCAATTAACAAAATGGAAACTTAGTTTCAAAAACAGAGGATTGAGGATTCGAATAGGAGAGCTTTTTAAATAATACCCATGTGAGACTTTCAAGCCTAATTGAAACCTAATCAACGTAAATCAGTTTTGTTACGGAACATCTAGAATGCTCTGTGGAAAGTATGAAAGGAAGGCAATTGATTCAAAAGAAGTTTCTTAGCACTCAATTCCGTGTTGGAAAAACTCCTAAAAATTTCTATCAAGATTGTAAAATATAGAGAGACTGGTGAGTGGGATTGCCAATGATGAGAAGAGGAAGATTCATATCATTGAGCTGTTATAACTTTCAACTGTAGGCCACCAGTAATAAGCTTATTTTTAATTAATTAATTACTCAATCAGATCAAACGTTTGGGAATATTGTTGAACAAAAGAAAATTATTTAACTTACATTTTGCGCAAAATTGAAAGTTCCTCATTCACTGAAAGTTTTATATCGAATTGAGGAAGCAAACAAATATTATTTTTCACATGATTTGTAATCATGTTATCATAACAATTATGTGCAAAAATAATTGATATGTGAGGAGACGACAAAATATTATTGAATCTTACCAAACCTTGTTAGGAAAACGTAACATCAGTTAGTTAGCTCATGCAAATTGCTTTAATGAATTCAGAGGATGTGGTGCATAAAACCTCAAAAAATAATTCAGTTACAGTACTTCAATAATAATATCTTCGGTTTCTAGATCAATTTTAGCATCATCTTAAACTTACCGAATATGAGACAATTTGATGTTAAAAAATCAAATTGAAAAATGCTTTTGAATGATGGAGTGTAAATGCAAAGTGGAGTTATAAATACTTGGAAATATTCTTGACACTTTATACTTACTTATAACTATATGAAAATACTGTATACACTTTACTCATGAGAATATGAAATCTTATTTAATAGCTAACTCACGTTACTCTTCTGTACTCTTCATCTTCATCTTCAAGTTGTACTATTTTCTCACCTGAAAGAAGAAAAAAAATCGTCAAACTTATGTAAATGTAAACTTCATTCAGAGACTGTTCACTTTGATTATTAAATCTACCAATAATGAATAAAATAATGTATCACAGTACCTTCTAGCGTGTTTTTATTTTAACATAACTATTTTTGTTCTCAAGTCGTTTTCAAGTGCATCTAAGCTACTTGAAAATGACTCTAATATCTCAACTCCATAGCTTTACATACATACTTTAGCATACTCCATAGCATACTTTTTTCATACATTCAGAGATTTTATGTGCTGTATACTCTTAAAGAACAAGTTGGATTGACGATTCCAAATAATTATCATGGTTCACTCATATTTTTAATTATATTATATTTTATTTGCTATATATTGGACCAAAATCAATGTTGTATGAATAACTCACAAACCATCAACTCACGTTGGAAAATAATATGATCATGTAAGTTACAAGCTGGATTATAAACTGGCATCTCATCTGAGTAGGAAAAACATCAAAGTCAAAAACAATGGACCTCGTTGTATTAGCATAAGAATTAGGAACATTCGGCACTTGTAGAATAATCCAGAGCTCGAAAGATTTTAATGATTGCATATATTGAAGTCGCTCTGCGTTAACATGAGTTTCGTTTTAGAACAAATGAAAGCAACCCATAGGCTTTTACAAGAGCTAAATCATGTAACTCGAAGATCCTATTGCCAAAGATAGTTGACTCACTCCAAATTCTACATTTGAATTTGACTTTTCAGAAAGGCTTCTTTGAATATCTATTCCAATCAAACAATTCAATGATGCTTGTGGTGATTGATCCATGAAAATAATAGGGAAGAAAAATAATATTAATTTTACATTTTCAGTGAGAAATACAATCCCAACCAATTATTAATATTGTAGGACTGTTTGTCTAATATAAAATTCATATCTGATACGTCGACGTCGTAATTTGATATTAAATTAATCTTTCACATTTTTTTCGGATGTTGAAAATGAGTACACAGTATTCAAAACTCTGTTTTTTTATATTTCTTCAGCAATTCAGGGATGATGATTTTTTCCCACAATTAATTATCTGTGATTTGAGAAATAATGTAGATATTCAGCAAGTGTTCTCTCAACATAAGGAAAAATAACTTGTATTAGAGAGGGGATGATTTTAATTATAATTATTGTTAATTTATAAATTAAGAATATAAAACCACATGACGTGTTATTGATATTATATTGTGGATAGTTAATAAATAGTTAAATGTATAATTTTCAAATTCACATGCATATTATATTGTTCACATTTCCATTACAAAGAAATTTGATGCCTTCATACAATAAAATAAAATTAATAGTTTATTGGTGTTGATATTAAGATTGAGATTTCAAATAGAATTAGTGAATGGAATGTAGTTGATATTGATTTTTTAACAACGTTACAAATGTAAAAAGTGATACCAGCGACACATTATAAGAAAATTTGTATTCTAGTGTAGCACTTCCACGATGAGTTTCTTAAGTTCAATCAACAACATTCCCCCTAAAAAATAGCGGAATTCCTTGAGCTTGATACGCAGTAATGAGTGGTTTGATACAGATGCATCTCTAGAGGTCACTGAGAATTCAGTATTCATTGCCTGCATAACCATACTTGCAGTGTATCATGGCCACAAAACAGAGTTGTGCATGTTCAAATGACGTTGAAGAACTACATAAGAAACCACAGAAAAACCAAAATCAATCAAGTTGACCATCGATCATACGGCAATGTACCGTAAATCACATAGTTGGAACGATTGGGAAGGATCAACTCTATAAGAGGCAAATAAGTTTTAGCGTTTTATTACAGTAAATATGCAGTAGGCTACTAATTATCCAGTCTCTGTAGCTCTCTTTTTGTCTAGGGCTACTATCAATGTAGTCTATGTTAATAATAATATAGTCCTTACAGTAGTAGTAGTAGTAGTAGTAGTAGTAGTAGTAGTAGTAGTAGTAGTAGTAGAACAAGATTAGTTGTAGTAGTTTTTACAGTATACATTTATAATGAATGCACGAGTATGTGTATTCTTTACAGTAGTAGTAGGAGTAGTTGTAGTAGTTTTTACAGTAGAAGAGATTTATAATGAATGTACGAGTATATTAGTATATTGGAATATACTCGGTAGGCTAATATACCTACGAATATTGGTAGGCTACTACGTCAGTATTTTGATTTTTAATATGACACGGACAAAACCACAAAGAAAGTAAACTCATGAAGTGGTCTAGCCACTTTCTAACTAATCTGGTGCCTTATTTGAGCAACGTGAGATATTATTTATAGTAATGTGCAAGTCGCTACTTTAAAACTCTTCAATAAATCGATTCACGTGATTCACCTCCTCCTCACGATCTTGAAAGTTGAGGTGTTAATTCAAAGTGCAGTGGAAGAAAGTCTGGTATGAAGCATGTTTCATTAGTTTATGTTTATCTACAGATAAACTGAAAAACTTCAATAACTACTCTCACCTATAGGTGCTAGGCTGGTTACAATCATCTTTCTATTACTCAACTTATTAAAATAAAATCGCGAGCTGGGAGGAGTTGTAGCGATTGATGAAAGAACAAGAACTTGTTCGAATCCGAAAAATAGAAAGTGCTCCACACCATTGCCATACCGGATATCTTTTTGTCCGGATGACGTGAAAAATACTGGACTAATTGGCGACTCGATGACGAGAGTCGATTTGTGTAACTCGCAGCTATTTCCTTTTTTATCGATTATTATCAGTCGACAGTCGTTCACCTACGTTTTATCCGATCAGTCGAACGGAAAATATGAGTTGGAATAAAATTTTCGTAATGTGAGTACTTTTGTGGAAGAGATGAACTTGGGAAGAATCCTCGAAAAGATCATTCTCTCGTTAAAAACGTCAGCCTTCTTTTGGAAGTTACATAATTCTAAGCAACTGAATCCAGCATTTAGTATAGTGGGCGCCAATGAAACTGGCGGTTGTCGATTATCTGTTCTTAATTATGTGCTCTGTCAGGATATTCGGTGAGCAGTCTGCGAAAACGTATCTAATCGTGAGCGAATTTAGCTGAACCATTTTGCTCTTGTAAACCAATTACTCGGTAAAGTCCTGAAAGAGCTGAGTATCAATAACTTACATTCACTACCCGTCACTCTCATTACAGCCTTGTTCTTGTATGATAGAAATTAAGTATAGTATCATAATCTAGAATAAGAATCTATAGAAGAAATACATATTTTGAATGTGAAATCACAGTACCCTTTTTCAATAATTTTTATTCATGCATAACTATTAATAGTCATGATTTTAAATTGATTTCAAATTTTAAATTGATAAATCATGGTTTTTTTATTCTTGAGAGTTGAAATTTGTGAGTATAGTGAAAGTGGACATTGTGGATGGACATATAAGCTACATCTTAAACCTTCATCATCATCATCATTCATCATCACTCATTCATGCTTTGCTGAAAATACTTGGAAACCAAGTCGCAATTGTAAAGAAAGAATAAAAGGATACAAATAGTATTGTATGATATAATTATAAATAGTAGTTTTGTATCATGACTATTAGTAGTTGAAACATGTTAAGCATGAACAAAAGTAATTGAAAAGGGGTACTGTGATTAACATTCACAATAAAAAATAGTACGAAAGTAGCCCTTAGATAAAGGAAACATTAAGAAATACATAATAATGCAGTACTAGTATGATGATGAAAGGAGAAGACCGCATTACATCAATGTCTCAATGATAATCAAATTACAATTACAATTACTGATTGATACAATCGTATTTAAACAATTAAAAGTTCTGCTTGAATAATATGGTCTCGGTCTGTAAAATCATGAGTAGGATAAAGAAGGATTCCCAGAATAACATAAGTATAGCTACTATAAGAAGCTATATTATACAATAGATATCATAGCTATTGTAGAAGAAAAGCGAGACAGTTCGAATAGATGAACCACTTTTAAGGAGAATAGAATTTGGAACAAGTTTATTATGATGAAATGTGGAGTTTCCCATTTGGTAGACTCATTCGAAGACAAAAAGATGTAATAATCATTGAGAAAAAATAATTCATCCACGAAGAGAAACGGTATGGTTTTTACTAGGAGACTGATTTATGGCTGAAGTTTTTTCCATCAATTCAGTCAGATTATGGAAGGTAAAATGCTGATTACCCTGGCAGTCAATATAGAGTTTACAATGACAGACTAGTGATGACAAGAAAGTTCTGTCGTTGATAAAAGTGTGTAATCATCTCAGCCATAAGCATTGCTCATTTCCTTCGTACTGTAGTAGGCCTAAGCTATACTCTGTTCAAGCAAAGAAGACATTGTGGCAAAATGGGAAAATTACTCCAGCTCTGTCAATATTGATTCAAAAGTTATGAATTTGGTTTTAAATTGTAGAGCAGAATGTTTTCTATCATTTGAAGCCATCTTTATCATTTTTTAATCATTTTAAAACGAGCTTGAGTAACTTTCCCATTTTGCCAGAATGTCTTCTTTGCTTGGACAGACGATACGATTATTATTCTCCTTTCATTTTCACAACTGTCTGCTATAAGCCCACTAATAATACCCCATTATTAGGCGTCACAACCATGCAACGGCTCGTTATCTTTGATACTAAAATGCAGAATACGGTAATACCGCATACCTCTCAATATGGAGGTGTAACGCACTGTTTAAACGCCCTACGGATATCAAGGATTAAAAAACATAGTTTTCTTAGTTTAGATATTTATAGTTTCTCCATGTAATGATATCACATTCATGGGACTGGAATCAGGCCTTTTCATAGTTACTGATCATTGCAATAATATACTCCAGAACTTCTGTATGAACAAAATTGTGAATACATTCAACAAAATATAGCATACAGCACTGGCAGCTCGTGCCCACGAAACAGGTGAAGTGCTGTACAGTAAAATATACGGGCACTTCACCTTTTTCGTGGGTACGAGCCGCCAGTGGCATACAGAACACGAGAACACTGCAAGTTTATGATTTTTTTGATTGGTTTCTTATTTACAAATCAGAATCTAAAAATTTAAATATACTGTGATAAATGGTATTGGAATACGTATAAAGTAGATGCATTGAGAATTTATTAGGGAAATTTCATCAAGATATGTTTTAATATTATTGCAACCAATCATGGCTGAAAATTGAGAGATGTACTTGACTTGTATCACATGAAAGAAGCTATTTTCATCGCTGAAAAGTGAATTTTTTTGTTGGAAAATTGCTTAGAGCACTTAATGATAATGAAGATTGAAGGAAACTGTGATGTGGATAAAATAAAAAAAGTAACTGACTTGGACAAGTAACAGACATTGAAACGTAATGTCTGCAAATTAACAGTTAAAACTGGAATCACCATCATCAAAAATATTGCAGATATTCTTGAAATTGAGAAAATTGCCTATAATTTTAAATCCCAGAATATAGACTGGTTAAATTTTTCTCAACTTACTTTCTTTGGAATGAGCCATTTCCTGTCGATTAGTTTGAAAATTGAGAAAATTATCGAGAACAGTGCCAATTAATAGCATTCTAACCTCCTGAAAGATAATTCAACTTTTTACTGCAGAGATTACAGTTTACAGAGGAGACTATATAATCACTATGTATTACATTCATTTTCTGTGTCTAATTGGACTATGAAATCTTACGACTTGTTTACATCTTCGCCGTAAATGCGTCACAGAAGAGGTAAAAGTAAGCACACTTGAATATCGGGATGTCATCCAGTTTATCGCAAAGATGCAACTGATGCAACTTGTCTTCATAATACCTGAACTAGATGATCAAGAAGAAAGGAAAAGTTGTAGGAACTGCAAACTGGTTGTATCAAAGAAGAAACGGAAGAAGATCACATTATCAAGTTCTTCATGAATGAAGACCCTGCAGTGGAAGCCGGTGTCCCTCTCAAATTGCGTGCTGAAAATGTTGATTTTCCTGAGCGGTGAAAGCCGCTAATGTGTGGAATTAGGTATCCCTCATTTCTGTCGAATCCTTCCAGGCAAGTTTCGATGATGTCATGACATGATGCATTTAAAACTTTCGCAGCAATCAAGCAAAAATCTTGTGGGATGGAATAGTGAGAAATTGAGTGGTGGTACCTGTATTTTACTTCAAGTTTGAGTGCTATTTCTATCACTGGTAAATTGAATTTAATGATGAACAATTTGAAGTTATATCAAAGATCTTTCACAAGATGAAAGAAGTACCTGGAAAATATAGTTGATAGTGATAGAAACAATAACGCAAGTGAATAATTATTTAAAAATTTGGATTCCATAATTATTTTGGATGAAAATTTATAAAGCATGAAAAAGTTCGAACGCAACTTTTTCCATCCCGCAACTGACCAGCAGGAGATTTAAAAGGGTTGCGGCAAGTAAGAATATCTGCAAGATGAGTTACAGAAGTACATCTGGGGTGGAGAGGAAAGAATACAAACGAAAGGATTACATCATTTTTAAAGGCTCGCTCAAATAAAAGTAATCCACAATATTATATTGAAAATTAATTCGAATCTCCATTTAATATAATTATCCAGCAGTTGGTATACTGCAATGTCTAATAATTCTTCCATCCTTATCCACAATAGTCTGAATTGAAATTAAGAGGATGGTGTACTGAATCTGGATTAATTTAGGTTATTTTGAGCTTAATATTTTGTCAATTAGACGATTAAGAGGCACAAAAGTTTCAACATAGAAACTTTTGAGTTCAATTCCCAATAATTAAGAAATAAATTTGATTTTTTGAATTCATAGGTTGACGAGTTTGTAAAAACCAATGTGATTTGACGATTTATACTATGAAAGAGGCTGAAACAGTTATCACTCTGGTTTTTTACACAGTCTCATCAAGTTTCTCTCTAATCACACCATCACGGTTAAGTACTTGCATACTATTTAAGCATCATACACAAGTCCATCATTGACTGTGCCAATTGAATTACAGGTCATTACACTCATTATGCTAATGAATGACCGTGATAATCAAGTTGCATTGTATGATGTTCGAGATAAGTGAAAACGGATATGGGAAGAGAGTGAGGGAAGCACTATTATTTCTGCATTGGTCTTTCCTTTACTAAGGAACCGGTACCCAATAGAACGAGTTATCGCAGGTGGAGACTTGATATACATAATTTTAAGCTGACTTGGTTTTCTTACGTGTGCTTTCACTTTCCTCGAAACTTGCCAATGATCCGTTAAAATCTATCTTAACATTTAATTTCACTTTCAGAAGTGAAATGATACAATCCTGTTTACATTTTCACGGCCATCTTGATCTTAACTCGCATCGCATCTGCAACAAACATAAACCACTTCCCCGTCGTGTAACTTGTTTCGGATACACAAAATACTTTCCTAACGATCAATAATTCCTGACTAAATCATAAATTACTTTCGCTTGATCCTTTCTCTGTGTGCTTACACTGGTCCACTCAATGCTACCGAAAAGCACAAATTGACATTTGATTGCTGTTTTAACGACATGTCATCAAATCAGGAGCACGCGACTAGCATAATGGCATAAATAGTTGTTCTTGACATTGGAGTTAAAGTTGGGAAGTAAACTGGATTTTCTTTCCTTGTGGAAATGATTCCAATAATTACGTACTTGGACACATGAGATTTGAAATTTTTCTCCAATTTCTCAATTATTATGAAGTTCAATGTTTGATGATAGTATGTATTATCTGCAATTTTGTATTTTCATGATCTACACTGATAACTTGTAGTTTTCCTGCTTTTCTAACTAGTGCGATAGTTGTGGATTTTGGAGAGAGATGATATTGGAATAGTAGGAACAGATTGTTTAACAATTCAATCATTAAAAATTCAACTGAGTAGTTTTTGATGTTGTAGAATCGTTCCAAAATGAAATAGAAAGCACAGATAATGTCAATTCTACTGCTTATTTTGGTGAAAATGAACGGTAGAATTGACATTATCTTTATGTTTTACATAATTCAATCACTAATCGAGCAGACAAGTCCTTCAATAGAATGATGAGTTTATAATAATAATTCTTATATTGTAATTGGATCTATTTTTTCAGCATAGTGAATTGATTCTCCAATAGAAGCTTATGATGAGACAAAAGTCACATGAGCTCCAAGTTATCTTGTAGGCCTACCTCAATTTTTCTATGTACTGTCAGAGACAATGTATTATTAATAATACATTGTCTCTGGTACTGTATACGCGTTATTTTTTATTATCGTAAACAGAATGAATCATTCTCAAACGGATATGGTACAAAAGTATTTGAGAATAAATAGAACAAATAATAGAACAATAAAAGAACAAATGATAAATTTGGCGGAGAAGAAGAAGTTGGTGTAGAAAAAAATTGAAAAAAGGGAGAAGAAAATGGAAATGAGTAAGTTAGTAAAAGAATAAGGAAGAGAATTGATCTTAGTAAGTAACAATCAAACTCACGTATTTCCTCCAATTCCAGTAATT
The DNA here is from genome assembly GCA_017141385.1 of Sogatella furcifera. Classification (NCBI taxonomy): domain Eukaryota; kingdom Metazoa; phylum Arthropoda; class Insecta; order Hemiptera; family Delphacidae; genus Sogatella; species Sogatella furcifera. The sequence goes on along the minus strand of CM029547.1, from coordinate 5,544,604 downwards.
ATTTCGGTTTTTTGTTATTTCCAATATTATCAGTTGAATACCGAAATACTTTCCAATAGTTGGATTTCTAAACAACCTTTCTAAAATAACAGGGATCATTCACAAACTGACTACTCTATAACTGTTTACCATCCTCTCTAAGCTTACTGATATTGTCATGCTCCCATAACTAATATAAATAATGAGAGTAATCCACTTTTATTGGCTAATTGTAACAAAAACTTATTTATTGAATATATGGAGCAGAATAGAGTTCATTCTCACGGATAATTGAATATACTCTCATAACAAAAACAGGATCAATTGTTCAGTGGTCAACAGAAAAGATTTTTTTGCAATCAGCTGCAAAGTCAATGGAGCGTCAAGCTGTGTCACGACGACACTCTATATATATATATAACTGTAATATTATATACTGTATAATATAAATAGATCTACTATAATATAACAGTGGCCCAATATTGATGTTGTCATACTTTGAATAATGTTTTTGAAGCTATTGTCATGCTGTTTTGATGCCAGTGGCCCAAATTTTCCACATTAATTGAGAAGACATCACTGTTGTTATAGTAGGCCTATGTCCTAGCAAGAAGACCCTCTGTCAAGATGGGAAAATGACTCCAGCTTGGTCAATATTTGTTCAAGAATTATAAATGTGGTTTTTAATAGTACATCAAATTGTTTCCCACGATTTGAGATCAAATTGATAATTCTTTAACCAATATTGACCGAGCTTGATTCATTCTTTCATCTTGCCAGAGGGTCTTCTTTACTTGGACAGACTAGCTGATTTGTAAATCTGGATCCATTGTAGAAAATGGAAAGATTGGCTATTATGTTGAACAGCGGTTGGTCATTCTCAGACAAGATTAACACATAGAGCACACATGGGTTTCACTTTCTGCAGGAGAGTAAAGTTTTAGCAATATTATTAATTTAGAAAACGCTTGAAGAAGCCAGAACATGTTGAAATATTGCCTTTTTAACTTTAATAGTAAAATTACTATAAATAGACCTACCATTAAAAAGAGCCTGAAACGCTAGACTATTCCATAATTTATCTGAACTTCTTCTCAACTACCAAGTAGCCTACCAATTACAATGTTTTATGAAATTTAACGGAATAGTGAGTATTAGAACGCGAAAACGAATTTACTGTACTATATCAGTATTATACTGACGTGTAATTATTTAAAATGTACTAAATACATTATATTGTATATTGTATTGTATAATGTAGTTTTAAATAAATAGATAAGATGTTGTCAAACCACTGATTTGTGATAAAAGCGAGATACCGGTTTCGGTTATTACACCATTATCAATCTCTGGTAAACTGAGATTGTTCACCAGAGATCAATAATGGTGTAACAACCGAAACCGGTATCTCGATTTTTTAATAAATCAGTGGTTTGACAACATCTTGTCTTTTCATTTAATATGGATAACTACCACAATATCACGTTCACAACTACTCAAAAAGTATAACGTAGTTCCCAAACACACCTATGTCAGGGCCCCCACGTGGTTTTTGGCGTCCTGTGCGAGATTTTGGCAGGAGCACGACTAAGGGGGGGCCTCATTACGAGACGAATGCAAACCAACATATTATAATCATATATCAAAGCCAAACAGATTCAAGCTGCCTTGCATGTTCACATTTTACTCAAAAGCAATCCCAATGTTGCATGTGGTGTGGCAAAAAGGATTATATATAAGGACTTGCATAATAGGGAATTGTATACAAACATTTTGTTTCGTATTTTCTTGTATTGGATACGTGATGAGCAAAAGCCTACAGGAATTAATACGAAATAACTAAACGCTATCTACATTGAGCAAAACTGTCACATTGTACCATACATTATCATTAAAATATTAAAACTTTAATTATTGATTAATTTATTTTATTAGTTTGCTTGAAAGCACATAAGGAAGGGGATAATAAATTTTTCACAGAAAAATATTGGGATTCGTCATAAATATTTCATTTTAGTGTAAATAAAGATGTTTCAACAAAAAATCGGAAACTCAATAACAAGCAAATTGAAGATTTCATCCATTTTCACTGCTCTACCCAATTTTCTTGAATAACATTCAAAATAGTTTCCTAATTCAGCCAGCAGATGGCAGTAGCAATAGGGTGACTTGCTTCGACTTCCATAATTGGACACGCCTCCAAGCTCCGCCTACGATCAAAATGGCCAAAAACATCGGTTAGAAAAGTTTCCAAATTCAACCAGTAGATGGAAGCAGTTGACGGGTGATGTTTCAGATTTGACTTGGTCACACCTTCATGCCCCGCCTGCTCATTCCTTATTGGTTGACAGTTTTTCGTGAATTCTGTCTTAGAAAATGGCTGCTAGCAAGAAAGTGATGGATGGTATATCATACACAAAAATTACGCTGATCCACTGTTGACGATCTTGTGTTTATATAATATTCATTTATGTATTCAGGCTGGTAAGATTCTATCAAGTTAGTATTTGAAGAATTTATTTATAGAATTTAGACTCAGTTTTACTTTTATTTGATGCTTTGATCATCATATCACGTAGGCCTAACAGGGTTTTTTGGGAAATTGCTCTGAATTAGTTGTTCTATTACCTCAGCTCATCCTGGGTATATGATTTGAATGTATTTACTTCAGGATTTTCCGTGAAATAAACAAAAGTGAGGGTCCCAAACTCTGGAAAACCTTGTAGCAGGCATAACCTCGGAAGGGTTTCTAAATTTATTGAACACAGCATTTCTATACCTAATCTAGACCTGTTTATTAGATTTCAAAATTTTATGCCGATTGGTTCTCGAAAAATCTGAGAAAAACTAAAAAAAATCCAAAAAATAGTAAAACGATAATATTGAGCGCAACCTTGGAAAGTATATATCGGACATAGTTTGAAACTTGATTCAATAACTTCCAAATTAATTCATGTAATAATTTCGCTGAACCATTGAATTTACAGTAAGGATTGGTCGTATCAAGGCGGAATATATGCAACCCGCAATAGCCTACATCTACAAATTTGAAAAAACTGATTACTGGCGTAATCTTGAACGGATTTCAAAAATATTTTAACACAACATTTCTAGAACTTATCTGAACCTGCCCATATTGAAATATCAACATTTTCTATTGTAAACTGAGTGCCATTTCGCTTTTATATCTATAGATTATATGGAGGAGTTCTTGATTGGTCGACAGAATGTAAGGTGGTTGTTAGCCAACCATAGAAGTAATTAATTGAAGAGGGGCGTTTCTTGGCTTGTTTCATACATTGATAGTCGTTTTTCAATTGATGAATGAATTTATGCAGAGGAACTAATTTTCTGTGGATTCAAGTTGTTGGTAAAATAAGATTTTTATCAAATAGCGGAAAAATTGTTCTAAGAGCCCAATTGATTTTTCAAAATTCCCGTTTCGCACCAGCCGCCGCGGCGCCCCCTTGGCCGTGGCGCCCTGTTCGATCGCACACTCCGCACACCCCACGCGAGGGCCCTGACCTATGTAAACATACAACTACATAATAAATTGATTATGACATACATTGATCAATAAATTGATTAATGGACACCACTTTTATAAAAATTGGCACCTATGCTATTTGCGCATCTACGTAGGGTTCAATATGCATAATCTATTTAGGCTATTATTCCTTATTTTCAAGTAAAAGTATCTAAATTCATTGATCCAATAAGTATGTTTTGTTGTTGAGGATTCAATAAATCTATAATATACGTACTCGGTTATTTCTTCATATTCTTAAACTTAACACTCTTAAAATATTAAATTGATTAATTTATTCATGTTTTCTAATTCACAAGCAAGAAAGATTATAAGTGATAAGGCCATAATTTCAGCCTAGTCTTGAATAAAATCACTCAAAACAAACAGTAGAAGGAGCAAGGAGGAAATATGACAACTTTTTGCTCATACTGGAAGCATCTCTCGAAATAAAGAAAGGACTACAAACTACGCTCTTCAACAAACAAGTCACCCGGCAAGTGAAAGGGGAAATCCTTATAAGAAGGAGACAGGACAGGACCGAACTCTGTCATCAATCTTCTAATTGTAAGGCGAAACATTCAGCAATCTCTGCTCTATGCAGACGGTATCTACTCGGTATAGACTGGTCGAGCAAAGAAGACATTCTAACAAGATGGAAAAATGACTACAGCTCGGTAAATATTGGTTTAAAAATTATAAATTTGGTCTCAAATCGTAGAGAAGAATGTTTTCTACAATTTGAGATCAAATTTTTAAATTTTGTACTAATATTGACCGAGCTGGAGTCATTTCTCCATCTTGCCAGAATGTCTTCTTTGCTCGACCAGACTGTTCTATGAGTGGTTCTTTACTGCCGATCAAACCAGATCGGGTTTATACTTACAGGCAGTCTGGACCTGGACTTGTTTGCAGAGAAAGCCGCATTAATATGGCATTGCCTATGTGGAGGAGTAAAGGTCAAATTATAAGGCAGGTGGAGTGGAGCGACATACACGCCCTGTTATGACGCCTACCACTGCGCTTATCCCGTAAAAAGTTACGTTAATTTACTTAACCAACCTTCAACTATAGTCTGTCCAAGCAAAGAAGACATTCTGGCAAGATGGGAAAACGACTCCAGCTCGGTCAATATTGGTTCAAAAATAATAAATTTGGTCTCAAATTGTAGGAAACATTCTGATCTACAGTTTGAGATCAAATTCATAATTATTGAACCAATATTAACCGATTTGGAGTTATTTACCCATCTTGCCAGAATGTCCACTTTGCTTGGACATGCTACACTAATGTTTCGGTCCACTTTCTTCACCCAAAAGATAAAATCAAGTCATCGAGATTATGGCGGTTCTTTTAGCAGCAAGTATAAGTGATGGACGGAAATGTGACCAAGAAAGTTACGGTGGAAGAAATTTAGAAGGCTTCAGTTTCGTTTTTCAAGGACTTGACCCCTGCTTTCACGAGTTTTGACAGTGTCATATTAAGCTGGTGAATCACCTATGAGCTACTGGTACCGGTTATACATTTTTGATAAATTGCTTCTGTTTGTTCTAAGCATATATCCAGTTCCACAAATTTCAGCTGTAATGAAAAGTAGTAGAGAAAATAAACTTGTTGTCACTTCCCGTATATAGTCCGTATACAGTGGATCTACTTGGGTGGATAGGAAATTCTAGATTTCTAAATTAGTTTTTAAAGAAGATGCACATCTTCTATTTGTGCTGAGAGGCAGAAGAAGAAGAAGAAGAAGAAGAAGAAGAAGAAGAAGAAGAAGAAGAAGAAGAAGAAGAAGAAGAAGAAGAAGAAGAAGAAGAAGAAGAAGAAGAAGAAGAAGAAGAAGAAGAAGAAGAAGAAGAAGAAGAAGAAGAAGTTTAAGCGATCAGATTCATTTCACCCAGTACAACACCACAAATCTAGTTTTATCATAATTTATCAGTCATTTGTTACGGTATCATCTTATTCAATTGTTTTTCTCATTCTTACGTAATATTTTTCTATTTATTTCGTATGCTATTGAACCTATTTATTTATTCCAGCGGAATTCTTGTGTTAATATAATCAATAGATCATTGTGTTTGCTGTTTAAATCGCCATTTTGTAAAGTTTGTATGAATCGTCAATCGGGGAGCGGGGGAGGGGCTTGTCTTAGCCAATGGCAGACGTTCACTAGTGATTGGTTCAAGCGTCTACCAATAGCAGTGCTTGACCGTTGGTACGAGTATTAATACTGCTCTATCTACATCAAGTTTCAGTTTACTAAGGATTGATAATGGTGTAGAAACTGAAACCGGTATCTCGATTTTTTTTATCAGTGATTCAACTTTAACATGTGACTTTAACCATAACCATCTATCATTTCTCACAGAAGATAGAAGGTTATGCTTTAGCATTTAATATGAATTAAGTTTTTCAGTTCCACAAGATCATAAATATCTAACATCTTTTGATGAATATGAATAATCAAACCATAATAAATCAATTCAATCCAGCTAGAGCTTCCAATACTCTACCAATCAAAATAACGTGAGTGTTCAAGCTTTTAGTTTATTAGATTTTCCTTTAAAAAATTGTTTAAGTTAATGAAAGATTGCGAATATTTTTTGCTAAAATTAGAAAGGAATACATCCAAGATAGCATACAATCATAATGGCTGTTGCCAGAGAGTATAAAATAAGACAAGAATGATAATTTAGCTCTATATTCATTCTGGTTATTGCTATCATAATCTTCTCTCTATAAAAAGTGTCAATAGACATTTATCATCCAGTGCAAAAAACTGTTGTTCTCGTGCTCTAGTAAACCACCTTGAATTCAAAAAATGCATTCAAGTGAGTGACATACTTCCTTCCAGCCTTCATATAAATCAAAACTTATTCAGAAGAGCTATTTTCTTATTTTCCAAATTGTTACAATTTATTGCTTCAATGAGCTCCTTCAAGGATCTCAGGGAGCCCTAATTCTAAGATAACCATACTTCTCAAAATGATGAAATACGTACCTCAATAATAATTATGAAGAAATATAGAAATAATAGATTGATTGGGAAGATAGATAATCTAGAGGTAGGACGTCAGATTACAAATGTTCGAATTCATTGAAAAGTTCTACTTTTTAAATTTTAATTCCCGTTTCATAACAGAGCATAAAGGAGACATTTTCATATATCACTAATGTAAATTTAGTCTTCTGATTGGGCGAAATGGAGCAAGGTACACAGATGAGTTGCAGTTGCAATCTAGTTTATAAAGAACATTAATTTATCTACTAGTCCTACAAAGCTACATACTTTTTACATAGAAACCAGCAAAGTATAACAGCTTCTTTTTATTTACTCCTTTCACGGAGGATTCTTTGTACGGAAATCGAACACTGCAGCAGAGGAAGTAATTGCATCATTAGTTCAGTCAAAATTAGCAATTAAAACACTTCCGATTGGGAAGTAACAGTATCGTTTTTTGGCGTTGATAGTTCGGAAATATCAGGAAATAGTTCATCACCTTTTTTTACTCTACTGTACCCTAATGAGTAGATGCGATAATGTAATAATTTGTGGATAAAGCGCCCTGTACACGGGATTGTAGTGTCGGCCAGTGGAAGATCTGTAGCCAATCACAGCTGTTGTTGTTTGACTCAATGACAAGACAAAAGCTGTGATTGGCTACAGATATCTAACTGGCCGACACTATAATCCCCGTGTACAGGGCGCTTAACATCAGAAATTAATCATATTTATCTTGTATAGGCCTATCATGAGAGCGACAGGTCAAGATGAGAAGTTTTGCAACATTAGAAAATGTTTCACAATAAGAGAAGTTGTTGCAATTGGATGCTCCAATCTCTTTACTTTCCTTGTTCAGTTTTGAAGTTTTTTATTTGTTTCAACCTAGTCCATTCTTGATTTTAATGCATAACATTTCTGGAGGAGATGATTATGATTGTTCAATGTTCAGAACCGAAGAAAGAAACAGCATGAAAAAATTTGCAAAAATATTCAATCCTGAATAAAAAAGAAATAAGCATGAGGGCGTGTCTTGCAGGGCAGAGTCCACTTTGCAAGCAAGAATTCCCCAGTTTGGAGATGAAGTTCTCCTTGAGAAAAGAGACGACCTTGTAGATCACTGGCCTGGGGATGTTATCTTTTTATATTGAGAGATCAATTAAGAAGCCCACATACCAGATGACATCGCTTCAACAGAAACATTTGCACAGAATCTTCATTTATAAAGATAAAGGTTAAAATTAATTAACGCTTGCATTACAGGACAGAGCATGTTTTTTATGTCTAGACACCGATCAATCTGGGCCAAATAAATGAATATACAGTATGTCTCACCACTCACCTCTCATGAATGCATATTTATATACAGAACACAAATTTTATGTATTCATGTATTATTAATGTATTGGCAAAACCATATTGGACTCAGTTTTTTTTAAAATATTCCATTTGGATGATAGGTTGAAACATCTCCACATCAAACTATCGGAAAATAACTTTCCAAGTACTAAGTAAGTTTATTTAAGTAAAAGTATCTTTCTGAGTATCTTTGTACTACACTTAGTACCTTTGAAGTACTTTCCAAGTACTGAGTAAACTACCGTTATTCAAAAAACGTATATTTCGAATATTTTCCAACTATAGTTCTCAACTACTGTATTCTCAACTAATTTCTTCCGTACAAAGTGTCGAAAGTAATACTCCTTTCCCTTATTCCTCACATGTGGTTTCGCCATTCTGAATTACCAATATGATAACATTAATGATGCTAAATTCATATTTTAGATGTTAGTCCAACAATTCTGTTTACAATAGTGTTTTTTCTCAACTGCACCACAGATTATTTCGACCAGACATTATTTGCCTTGATAATTACAGAGCAGTAGACCGCAAAAGTGCAGCAAAAAACGATTACGTTCATGAAAAAGAAGAAAAATGACGCTGTCTTCACCTTTCAGACTCATTACATAAAGCCCTATTTATGTCAGGTACAATATGAAAACGAAAATGCAATAAAGACGATTTGAACTTTCAGTTCAGGAAAGAAGTCTGGGTAGACGATCAGTCTACTGAAAACTCCAACTATTATCATCAAATATTAATGATACTTAGTTGCAACTGGAGTAGTAATGTAGCAGGCAAGATTGAGTTACACTACGATGGCATTTCTAAAGATTGTAGACTATTAACATTCTCAATTCATTAGAAAAAAATTAAGAATGATTCTCTCAGAAGTAAGTAATTGTCATAGCGGCATTTTTGCTGCTCAAACTAATGAGTACGAGTACTCACTACAAAAAATTGAAACACACTGTCTTAATTAATACAGCCACATAATTTTTCAGACATTTGTACAAATTGAGTTTCAAAATATGAGAATCTACTGGTTTTTTGAATGACCCCTGATTTGATTCCTAATATTGTCATTACAGGACTCAAATTATCATTATCTAACTCGAGAATAAAAATTGATGGTAATTGTGGCTGTATGTAAGGGAAAAATGTCGAAGTGAATAATAATTGCTCCTAAAAATTATATGAGTTAGAAGTTATAGAGAAAATGACTACTTTAAATTTCATATTCATCGACGAAGACACAGAAGTAGGTCTGAGAAGATGATAATACTGTATCAGAAATTTAAGAGTAAGTTATATCTGTAATCTTGTCAATATCTATAAATCCCTCCTTGAGGAATTCCACTTCACGGAAAGGTCTTCTTACACACCTAACAAAAAATATGTTATCGAATTGAATCGTCTTGTATCAAGTACGGTATATCTCATCATGCATCAAATTTTATGAGCGAATCTTCTCTTGGATGGTAGCATGCACCTAACATTGAATCTATGAAATTAAAAGTCAATTGAACCATCAACAGACTGCTTTCATGCTGTCAATGCAACAACTCAATGATTCAATAATCAACTTTATAATTTTCATTCATCTCAATTACATCAATCTTTTTCCAGATATTAGTTACAAATTCAACAGAATATCATATACATTCACTTTCAGTCAATCAGAAGAACTGTAACAATGTTCAAATTCAATCAAAGAACTACAATAAAAGTAATTAATAAGTTGACTTTTCCAATGTGTGAGAGTGGCGTATCGCGTATATGAAATAACGTCGACCAGTTGTCACCGTGACTCAACTTGTTCCCTATGACTGGATGTGACGAACAGGAAGGAACTTACGAGAGAAAATAATCCATTGCGCACCGATAATGGACAGGCTATGCTCTAGGTACACATCAATCAATTATAGCGTCCTCCCCTCCCCAACAGTCACTTCTTATAAAAGGGTTTTCATTATTATTAAGATAAGTGTGTCACATCACCATTGAGCGAAATGTTAATGCACTTTCAATTTCTTTTTACACTTTTCCTTTTCTTCATGAAGACTAGAAAGAGTCTTGACTGACAGAAGAGAAACACCGATCAGCAATTTGTGTGGTGAGCACCAACATTTAAATAGAAATCTATTTGAATAAAAAACGATTAATGTGTAACAAGTAGGCAAGTGCGGTGCGGTACCGTTCAATTAGTTTAAATTTATACTTTCTCATAACAATTGGAAGCTCACCTTCTGTTCCAATTACACTTTTCTCTATTCCTCAACACTGGCGGCTCGTGCCCATGTAACAGGTGAAGTGCTGTACAGTGAAAGACACTGGCACTTCATTTTTTTCGTGGGTACGAGCCACCAGTGTTCCTCAAATGATTTTGAATTTGAATTTGAAATGATGATTTGAACAGAAATTTTGGTACAGACTACCGATAAAAAAGACGAGAATTAACGAGTTGTCATAAGGAAATTTACAGACTTAAGAAGTATTGTATAATTAGTAATATTATACAATAATACCAGAGAAACGGGACTTACAGAATAGTGAAGTTGTTGACAATATGTATCTGAAACGCGTGATAGCAATGGTGTGTTGGTGATAATTTTACGGTAGCCTATATGTTTCTGCGCCTATTATAATACAAAATTCTGTTTTTGATTTAGTTTTGATTTTATTATAATATGTTCTGAGAAACGTTTTATAGATTCAAGTCCATTAGTAGTGATTTTATTATAATATGTTCTGAGAAGCTTTTCATAGATCCAAGTTCATTAAAAAATAAGAACAAAAGGAGATGTGGTAATAGAAAATAATTGAAGCTCAGTTGCACAACATTTTTCAGCTCCGGGATAAACACTTTTGTTATTTCCTTTTTTTATTTCAAAATTTTTTGTTATTCTATACATACAGAATTCTATGTCAGGGATCCAGGTTTGAGCCTTCCTTCACCTTGGAACAAAAGATAAATTTAGTTTCGTCTGAGATTAATGTAACTAAAAATGCAAAATAGATGTTGTATGCATTATCATACTCAATTTTCAACGTTACCTCCAACTTTGACATTTCTTTGATATAGAATTTGCACCTTGAATGTCCACTCCCAAAATATCTAGGTATCCTTAGGCCGACTGAAGCTCGTTACTGATTCTTCATAAAGGTCAGAATAAATTTTCTTAGAATAGAGTTGAATGGGGTGTGTCCAGAAAGAGTTGATATAATTTTATTCTTCTTGTTACAAAAATATCTTGGTATAATTTATTCATTCATCGGTTGGAGGAAAACTTTAAAACATCAATAAAAAATTTGCGATTCATAAGATGAGATTGATGAAGGAAGAAGTCAACAGTTTTTGTAAACGTCGTTTGTTCTATCCCAAAATGTAGTTTTCCATTACTACAATACACGGACACATGTCTGGATATAATAGAAACACGGAGTTGTATATGTTATAGAGTAACACACACTGGTCGGCTGAATTTTGATTTGCGTTGCTCATACTACTCGTTTCTGTTGCATCTTGTGCCTGACATATTTCCGTGTTTTATAGTGAGCCTTATGGAAATCCACCTTCAAATAAATCACCAAAACCACAAGAATTTTGAATATCGAGATGCATAATCCTAAGTCCCTTGTTTTATCTTTTAACTTTTACCTCCAATTTTTCCCAGATTCACAAATTGGTTCTTTTTTGTTGGGAGAAAAACGATCCAATTAGACCGAAGTCATCGAGACAGAGAAAGCATTTCACATTATTACATCTCTCAAACTTGCTTATGTCTGATGTGTGTGTTGGTGTGTGTGTGTCTCGGAGCAACAAGAGCAATAATTACGTAAAATTGTGTCTGCAGGAAGCTCGACAGGTTTAAAAGTTGCGCGGACCACTTCTTTGCAGACCACTTTCCCTGATACAGCTCCAATTCGCTTCGACTTGCAGCAGAAATACGCCAAAGATTAATCTACTCTTACGCAGCTATATCATCTCGCTATTGATAACTTTCAATGCGAACTTTAGATTCAGAGCAAACTTATTGAATACATTGAGCTAATTTCAGAAATACTCTGTAACTAGAAAATTGAATGATAATTAGATGAAGTGGGTTTGGAATTGATTAAATTTTGAATATTGCTCGAAGCTGATAAAATTGCTTAGAAGCTGGCACACGCGGAAGTAGACAAGACAGAGAAATCTGGACCATCTTATAAATAAATATTTTGTTTCAAGTAAAGTTCGAATATCTGAAAGACTTACCATATCATGATTATTTTTGTATTTAACCACTAACCAACCAAAATTTGAAAACCCCGCCATGGGAATTCTCCATTGCCTACTCCAGCAGCATAAATCTGTCCAAATTTGAATGGAAACTATGCCGTAACATTGTATTAATTCCATGACATTTTGTACCACCAGAAAATTTTTTTGTACTCCTCTTATTTTTAGGTTCTAGCAATTAGAAAGTCGGGGGTTAGAACCTGACTATAATAGGGTGTATTTAAATTTTGCATAATTATATAAAATATGCAAGGAAAGAGTGTCAGCTTGTTTTCTTACCGCAGAATTACTATTATCTCTGTTAGGGCGGTGGTACAAAATTTTTCCTTCTTGGTACAAAAAGGTACAAGAATATGATCTATTCGAATTTCACTTTCTTGATAGCAGTAAGCAAGGTCACACCGATCAAACGTTAATCCAAAATTTGGTTTAATCCAACTTGGGGAAACCGGCCCTTAGTCTAATCATTCTCAATAAAAATTGTAAAATGAAATGAATGAATTACAGTGATGGACATTATTGAATAATTAGTTTTCCATCTTTGCAACTGCTGAATTGAATATTTGAATATCAAACATAGGCCTATCATTCAACCGTTAACAGAAATCATTAATACTATTAATAATTGATAAATATTATTAAATATTTGGTAATATTTAATATATTACTGTACAATATAATATACAATATACTATAATACTGTAATATACAATATAATAATGTACATGATGTGAATAAGCAGTTTCTGCTTTTTCAATAGTAAGGATGGACGACATAATTTTGGCAAGCGGAATATGAGTCAAGCTCATCGGTTAGATGGCAATAGCGTACACTGCGTTGTTCTCAAAACTGAATAAAATTTTATCATTTGAAACCATTTATATGAGTAATAGAAATTAGATCAGTAATAAATTTATCTCTATGGATTCTAAAGCCATAGTTCGTAAATCTTGCAAGAGACACTCGCCTAATGAATTTACTGATACCGGTATCTAATATCATGAATTTATTTTACGGTAGGTTCACTATTTAGTTTGCTGAAATTGATTAAGTCAAAGCACTCTATACATTTAACGGCATGTCCTCTCAGCTTGCGCCAACATCTATTAGCCTATACTATACCGTAGATATACTATTCTATTGTATAGTTAGTCTATGACTATACCAATACCAGAGTCGCAATTCTACCCTCTTGCTGAACCTCTCACAGAGTATGTGCATAATAACACTTTCTTCTAATTTTCTGCTTTCCAAAATTTGGTATATTGATCATTGAGAAATAAATAAGGCTCGCAACAGCAACGTTTTCAAGAGAATCGGAGCTTCAAAAGGAATTTTTGAGCATCAAAAAAATGTAGGCACTAATCCACTAAATTGGAAATAGCTATTTATGTATTAAGAGCGTAAAGCGCGACTTTATCGCTCGCGCAAAACAGTTATCGCGCGACGCGATAGACGGAGCGTGATAATTTTGCAAGAGCGATAAAGAAGCTTTACACGCGAATTACATACAACATTTTTTCTACAACTGCACATTATAATAACCTGTTGAACTAATAATTTGATTTGTCAAATAGCCTACTGTAAACTGTTATTAAATTTCTCTGGTGATAATTGGAATAATAAAATGAATCCATCCAGTAACTTGAAAATTATAATTAATTTTCAATTATCATTATATTTTTTAATTATACGAAAGAAAAAAACAATTTTATGAACTCCAAAAAAATTAGTCAGGAATCAGATTTGAACCTGCTAACATCGCATCACAAGGTAATGAACGCCGCTTTAACTACCTCGGCCATTCAGTTTTTACAGAAGAGGGCGGAAATTTAGCTACATGAATTTGCATCTTTTTTGTTTCACTGACTGAAGCTTATCACAACACAGCTGATTAGCAAGCGTAAAGTACATCTCCTGATCATGCGCAGTTGCTTAGCGAGCGTAAAGTAATTCAACTGCGCATGCGCAGATGGTTAGCGAGCGAAAAAGTAGATTTTCCTCGGAAATGGGCTATTTTACGATGAGAATTCAGTATGTAAAATCTTGTTTTACGCGCAGTTGTAGAAAAAATATGTTTTTTGAGAATTATATCCGCCCACATGCGAGCTCTTATTGAAACTTATCCAATTTTCCTCATTCACTCCAACTCATTTTTTAAGCCTTGAATGATATAAATTTCAAAATACTCTCCGGAATTGAACCTACGCTCCAAGAGTTGTCCTAGGCCCACTTTCGTTAATCCGTATTATTATGGTCAAGAATCAGGAATGTTCATCTCTAAAGTTATTTAATGTCATTATTTATCATCCATAATGAAAAAAAAAGAATGCCATATAGCAATTTAAAAAGACTATTCGCCTTCCATAGGCTAATACAACATTACTATTCGTTATAAAATTCCAGTCGTCCTTGTCAATAGGAGAACTGTGCTTTTCAACCCGTAATTTACTGTTCGTTCTAAGTTTGCTGCTCTAATCTGTAGTCCGTCCAAGCAAAGAAGACATTCTGGCAAGATGGGAAAATGACTACAGCTCAGTCAATATTGGTTCAAAAATTATAAATTTGCTCTTCAATTGTAGGAAACATTCTGATCTACAATTTGAGACAAAATTTATCATTTTTGAACAATATTGACCAAGCTGGAGTCATTTTCCCATCTTGCCAGAATGTCTTCTTTGCTTGGAATGACTATAAGTTTGCTGCTCGCATCTAAACATCTAGCCGTCACTGGCCGCTTAATTTGGTGATCAAATTAGCATCCTGACATTTCATCGTTTACTGTGCGTGTGAAAAAATATTATTCGGCAACAAACAAGATGATAAATTAATATTCACCATACTGGAACAGTTTTGTAATACGCTTGCAAAGAATCCAGGACTGTAGAAGTGGAAGAATTTATTTATAATTTTGCAAGGTGGAAAAGACTCAAATTCAAGTAAGAGAAAGAGAGTTTACCAGTCTAGAGTTTAGAGTTTGACAAGTTGAGCAGAGAGAATAGAAGAAGAAAGAAGTATGAAAGTAGTCTCGTTGGTTGAAATGTTTAAGTTGGGAACAAAGTTTCACTCCTTGATTATAAGAGTAATTGAAAGATTAATCTATTTTCTGCTGCAAGTCAAGTGCTATTGTCTGCTGCTCTAAAGTCAAGTCAATCACATTAGTAGACTATTCTATTTTTTGACCATCAGAGATGCAATTTGTGATCCGTGTATAACTCTAATAATAACTTCAATTCTACAAAGTTTGTAGTAGAATGATTCTACACGAATGTTATTGGAATTGGAATTTGGAAGAATAGAAATAAATAAAAATGCCTTGCATTGAGATTGAACATCCACAAATCAACTTGAAGATTGTAACCAATTCATAGTTTATCATCAATTTTATTGGATCCTAATTTTTTTACAACGTTTTACTCAACTTGCTTTGTTAGATATTTGAATCACTATAAGCATAGATTTCAGAAGAAAATAGAGTGGAAAAAAGAGTTCGTCTTCTAGGAGTTTATCCAGCTAGATGATGGGGTTGAATTATATTCTCATTCACATTAAGGCTACCAAAAAAATTATTATTTTTCATTATTTTCTCGTGTATGTTTCAAGCATCATTTTCAACAAGTTTCCTGCTTCACACATTGTCAATATTCGATTTGGCAATATAATATAGTAGGCAACGCTAATACCGTTTCATATAATTCCGAAAAACGAGTCGATTATCTCGATTTCTCAATTCCAATTTCATCATGTATTATTATACTGTATATTATATCGGCATAGGCTCCTCATCAATAATTAACTAGGGCCTCTACTCGAATAACTCCAATTTCTCCTTTTCTAAATGTTCTTTAATTATTTATTCTGATTTCCATACAGAGTGTTTCTGAAATAGACCGAAAAACTTCGTGGGGTGTTTTCTTTCATCGAATTGAAGAAAAACGTTTGAGTAAATAAGTATGCTTCGTTACTGAGATTAATGGCAAAAGATTTCTCATCAAATTTTCAATTTTAGGCTATAATTTTGGGTACATTATAAGTTTCATTATAGGGTACTTGAGAGATCCAATGGAACCAGTTAGAAGTTTTTGACTTCGATGATTATTGAGATAACGGGCCAAATATGCTGGAAAACTCAATTTTTCAAATTCAGAGGAATAGAAATAAGCTACCTATTATATTGATAACCGGTATTTTGACTCATGTGATATTGCAGAGAATTCTATTCTTGAGAGAAAATTTTCAATAACTTTTTCATTTGAAACCCACACAAATCAGGATACAAAGGAGACAAAACAGCACTCTTTTCAAAAATGCTTTTTTCCGTTATTGTTTTTAACTTTTGATTGATCTGAAATGCGACTGGGGTTAGGAATTTCATTGAATGCATCAGAACAATATTAACGTTAATTTTATAAGCTTATTCGAACAGTTGTAACACATTAGCCCGTATTACAGGCATTCTCTCTAATTAAGTCTGCCCAAACAAAGAAGACATTCTGGCAAGACGAGAAATAGACTCCAGTTTGATCAATATTGGTTCAAAAATGATAAATCTGGTCTCAAATTGTAGATCAAAATATTGCCTACAATTTGAGGCCAAATTTACACTTTTTGAGCCATTATTGATCGATTTGGAGTCATTTTCCCATTTTGCTAGAATGTATTCTTTGCTTGGACAGACTGTAATGTGTGCTGGAGAAAACCAGTTAGCGTACGACGATTGGTCTCGTACTTCAATGATTCTGATCCGGCTGTTACGGGATAGCAGTTGTTTAATTATTATTGGATTCGTTGACCGGCTCTAATGAGAATTGCATAAGATTTGACGAAATACCCGTGACAAACAAAATTAAATTCTCACTTGTCATAGCAATTATTGTGAAATATATTACAATCATTCTCTTTACAATCCCCTAAGTGCCCACATAACATGTGTTGTGATGGGGATGAGATTGAATCATTTAACGGATGAGATTAGGCTACAATAGCAATACAGGTTAGGATTCAGGCTACAATAGGCTAAATAGGTCTAGCTTATGGACCTGGATCTATAAAACATTTGTTTTCCCAAAATTTTGGAATGAGAGATGCTCCTGTTCTCACATGATGTACAAATTCCCATGTATTCTAGATTTGAACAAAAAATATTCTAATTTTTGTTGCAGAAAATAATAATAAATAATAATAATTGCAGAAGTACATTAGAGCCCTTACATGTGCGGTCATATGTAGAAATAATAAAAATCCATGCTCGGTTATAACCGAGGAAGATTATTGACAGTTGTAGCAATTGGAAAAGTTGAATGAAAATGAGAAATAAAGATAACTTCCCCTTCCCCATAACAATCATTAAATTACCAGCATTTTTTTGCTAGATGGCGGAAAGCTGATGATAAATATTTAATCTATTTTAAATTTCAGATAACATACAAATTCTCCGTGGATATAAGGTACTTCTGATTTATAAATAAATAAGCATGAGAGAGAATGAGAGATTAGTATTCTTAGAAGGGAAAAACTTGACAATATAATAGACTGCTGATGAAAATGATACCTGTACCTTCAATTTTCAACTTAAGTTATACACTATAATTCCTATCATCTTCTATCTATCAATAGGAAGGATTATTAATCTCACCTGTTCTAATAAATGATCTCACCTGAATAAACTATCTATGAGTAGAATATCTCTATATTGGAATATTTGGAAGGATTATCATAATCATATATTGGAAAGATATACATGGGGAAGAATGTCCTTTTTCAAAAGATTTATCCAAATAATTTTTCGAGTGATTCTTACATAATCACTAAATATCGAATGAGGGTGAGCTCTGAATAGATGGGTATGGACACAATAAATATTTTCTTACCTTATTTACTGCAGTCGCATGAATAAATGATTAATCCAGAGGCACACAGCACTACAAAGTTTGTCACAAACTAAACTTACCGCCTCTGGTAAGGCGAGAGGCGAAGCATCACTTGACAAAGTTATTACAAATAGTTACGTTCGCCGACAAATAGTGATACTTTATTCACCACTAACGCACTAACTGAGCGAAATGAATGCACCGGCAGTGAATGGATAAAGAGAGAGCGGGAGGTTGTCTGAGGACTGACCGTCGGTGACTGGGTCTGTCTGAGTCCCGCCGTGGTCACCCGCCGCTGATTATGCGCGGTGGAGGTGGAATAGGTAGCTGGAACTGTAATCTGCGGCAGCAGTCCTACCCTACTCTAGTGGAAACTGGAGTCTTTATTCGGACACCCCTCGCTTTCACACCTATCAACTAAGGACGATGGAAATTCACATCCACTGGGTGAGCATTCTGTTATGTTACGACAGTGAATATGATGAAGGTAGACATTTTAAAATGTCTCATAATAATTTTTAATCAATGACAATGTTTTGTTTATTTATAGTTCAATAATTGGCTTATTGTTATCTTATAATTTGTTTTATTTTGAATATGTAAAGTACATGTATGTTACTTTCGGAAAATAAATTCATTCAATAATGTTTCTTTTGAAAAATAAATTCATTCATTCATTATTAATGTTTCTTTTGGCAAGAAAATTCATTCATTCATTAATGTTTCTTCTAAACAATAAATTCATTCATTCATTACGAATGTCTTTAGTCTGGTCGAGCAAATAATACATTCTGGCAAGATGGGAGAATGAGTCCAGCTCTGTCAATATTGGTTTAAAAATAAGGCTATCAATTTATTGATTTCAAATTGTGGAGAATAATGTTTTCTACAATTTGAAACCAAATTTATACTTTTGAACCGATATTCAAATTCAAATTTATATATTAATGAAAAATGACATATTTACCAGATATATCAGTGTTACAGATAATATGAATATTCTCTCTGCATGGATGATATGTCCGTGTGCAGTGAGGAAACGCTCAGTCGGACAGAAAGCAAACACTATAGTAATATAATGAATGAAATTACAATAAAATTATTTATAAAAGTAATAATATTGAAATAATGGAAGAATCCTATGAAGATCATAATATTGAATATTTAAGGTGAAGAAAAATGACAGTTTCAACCTGACGTCCTCTATTTACCAAGATAGAGTAATTTTCCCGTCTTGCCAGAATGTATTATTAGCTCAATCAGACTATACCTTTATGATATAAAGATTATACACTGGTCATGATTATAAGCATTCTTTGAAATTCACGTCCTCTGTAAGAACATTCTGTTAGATTGTGATTATAATCATTCATAGTAATTCACATCCGGTGTAATGAGCGGTCAGTGGTTAATGCGGTCTTCAAGTGTGTACGGTACGGAAATTCACTTTTCCAACGCATTATATACCATTGAATAATGGGTGAAAATGTTGGATGAAAGGCAATATAATGTGGTTTAGATAAGCCTAGGCTTCTGGTGGTAATTGTTCATTCGAAATTCATTCCCAATCAAAATAATAAGTCTTTTAGAAATTTCAAGTTGTTGAGTTGTATTTGTAGACTTCAATTTTACTAATTTTACTGCAAAATTTTAAATATATTAGATGAATAATACATACTACATAGTACCGGTATTTAGAATAAAATTTACAATTTTTCTAAGGTACCTATGTTTTAGAACTTCTCCATATTGAGGTGAGTGAAAAAAAGCCACTAAATGTCAACTCAACAAAAAATAAATTTTGTACGGTAAGTTCATTTCAAGTTCCGATTCACATCAAATTTTCTAATTCACATTATTCAATATTGTAAAAGTTTTTGGAAATTTGCTATTATTTAGTTCATTAAGCTCAAAATCTATTCAAATGGAAAACAGGTTTAAACCATTTTGATTCTGTTGAAAAAACTGGCTAATCTTCAATAGCCACTGCAATTTATTGATTTTCAACATAGTGTACCATTTTCTGGTGTCCTTATAGAAAATTAGAGACGTTTATAAAGAAATAGAATTAATTGAAATCATTATAGAGACTGTATAATCAGTATATATAGAAATAATCAACTATTTATTATTTTATTGTATGTATAGCCCAGTGGTCACCGGATCCGGACCGCCAGTTAGTTTTGTGCGGACCGCAATGTCATAACGATCTCAATAAAAAAAAACTTGAAATAAATACTAAAACAAAAAATCCATAAGAAACCTCTGAAGTCTAAATGGTATTGGATTATTAAAAAACAATCAGAACGATAAATAAGCATAAGATTCTTCAATTTTTTAAACTAACTTCAGTACTTTGTTTAGATACTTATCTGTTTCTTATTCTTATTATACAACTCTCATCTCTCTCAATAAAAAGTTGGCTATTGATTAAATTAATATTGTTGCATTATGTCATCCAATTATTCTATGTCCAGTACAACGTTTAATTTGATTTATTTTGGTATTTCAATATCTAAAGAGATATTAATAGTCAAGGACTAAATTCGAGAATAGTTTTGACAATTTCATAAGTGGACATTCTTCATATAAATAGAATAAACAATAGTGAAATTTTCTTCGCCAAATCCGATTGAAATAATGGTTTTAATTTTAATAGATCAATGGCACAAACTTCAATATATTTGAAGAACATCAATATCGAAATACATACAGAGTAATAATTATCCAAAATATTTGAATAATAATTGAAATTAAATTGCTTAAACTATTCATTTTTCAAAAAAATTTCCGGGGAGTACCCGCCCACCACCAATGTTTTCTCCTGAATGGACCGCGGAAGCTCGCCAAGACTTGACTTTGAAACGGACCTTCATAAAACTTAATTGGTGACCACTGGTATAGCCTACTATTGATTAAAAGTGGATCATTAAATGTGGATTATTAAGAGTGGATCATTTTCCTAGTTTTTTTAATCAAAGGTGAGAATTTCTTTCCTCATATTTCCACACAATGTTTGCGTGCACTTGTGCATTAAATCCAATATATTTTATGATGAGTAACTTACTGGTGTACTGTTGATCCACCTTGAAAGATATACTAATACTGTAACTGTTAATTTCGTCCATGTATTTGTTATACCTTTCATCGAATTTGTTTTGAAATTGAAATATCTGAGGAATGAAGAAAATGTCAATCCAAACATCCAAGTACGGTAATGCTGTGTTCACACACGGCCCAACATGACACGACAATACGTTTCCTCCCAACGAGTGAGAAGGCTTATCATTGGAGTAGGCGAGACCAATATTCAAAATAGACCAAACTAGTCAAATACACAACACAATCAACATACTGTATTATTGTAAATGTTCAGTGGATTGTGGATGTTGGGCAGTATCGTGTCGTGTTATGCTGGGCCTGTTGAGATCACAACCGCAATATCATTACATTATACATGGTAGATCATACATTTGACCGAATTTTCAATAGAACGAGAATTATATTGTTATTCAATTATTTTTTAACTAAGGATGATACCCACATGAGCTCTTAGGCTTGTGCAAGGGTAATGAGAGGGATAATGATGATGATAAAAATGAAGACTACTTTTTAGGTAATCGGGACTGACGGCTTATCGTCTCCTCTGAAAGAGGGGGTGGGCGTATGTATCTATGTGATTGAATTCTTCACAATCATCATGTTCAAATTACATCTTATTTATTTTACTCATTGAAAATCAATAAAATTATTGTCGTTGCAACTTTTTGAAATGTTCAAAGAGTAATATTGTAACATTCTCATTCACCGCATAATATCAACATGGTCATGGTCTAATATTATAGTAAATGAAAATCTCATCTACCTTGAACATTATAAAAAAATAATTTCATTCATAAATTTTTCAATTTTTATAATTCCTCAATTTTTTAAAATTTCTGAGAATGTCGTCACATATCACTAGGAGGAACTAAAATTAATCACAATTTGGTAACCTAATTAACGATTATATTAACTGTAGCCAGTAATTTTACCTTGAAAAAATTAAGATGTTTCAAATGAAGTCAGGTTTAAAGAAAAGAGTAGGTAGCAGTTTCAACTAAAGTTTATTTTGATTCGATACTATCTATAGATTGAAAATGTTTCTAGCAGAAAGCACAGACAAGCAAAAATATTGTAGAAAAATATTCAACTTAGAAAAAACAAATCAATAAAATGTGCCTCACACTAATTAGTGGTACATCGATATAATAGAAACTCAATAGAGAACAACAATGCTCTTAGTAAAATAATCAAATTTAATCTACGTTATAAAGAGGTGGGCTTCCTACTATTAAATCCTAAAATTACACATTGCTTAAATGGTTAAATAAGTCTTGGTAAAAATTATGAACTAAACAATAACTTTGCTACAATTTTCGATTTCAATAAGTATTGTTTCATCATTTCTATCTATCAAGTGTTCATTGAAGATTTTACACAATCAATAGTATTTTAGATTATGAAATTAAAAATTGCATCAAAGGTGGCATCTAAGTGGTTACTTTATAAATACAGTTACTATCAAAAATTAGAATCATGTAAGCCTGATAATCAAGTTGAGAATTGAATTGAAATATTTTTTGACATTCATTTTAGAAATAAAACTTTTCAGAAGATTAAAGTATGTGAATGCATTCAGTACAAATATCAAACCTTCATGAAATTTAGATTTTACAGCAAGCAATAGCAATCTTCAATAATTAGAATGAATAATGTTTTGGAAATTTTTCAAAAACCTACAGAAATGGCACTATTTTAGTCCTATCAATTTTCACATTCTCGTTTCCACCAACATACAAGGAGAGGAAAATATCTTATTATTTCAATAAACTTCCTGTTAAGAATTTTCCTTGTTTAACATTATTATACTAAATACACTCCTCATCATGAAATACCAAAGCAAATCATATTATTGAGGAGATAACTAACAGAGCATGTAAAAATGGGGAGGACTAATCAGACCATAATACCCTCACTCTTTGTAGAAAAATTGAAAATTAAACGACCCTTTGACACTCACAATTATTGTAGCACACTTTACCAAATTCATACAGTGTATAAAATACATCATGTATCATATTATATACAAAATAGGCACTATAAAAATAAAACACATGGATCATGAATGTGTAAGGAAAATTGTAAATTATTGTGTAAAAAAGCTCTTACAATAAAAGGCAACATCAGCCACAAGATATTCCAATATTTTAGACACCGAGACAACCTCCAATCACAAATTGGTGAAAAATAATTCCACAAAAACCTTCAAGCACTAATATTCTACTTTTACTGAATACAAAATGTTACTTACAATATCACAAAAGGTACTTTCAAGTAAATGCTCTGATGTTATAAACATTATTAACTTCTTTTCTCTTACAGTACCTCAGGAACTCATTTTCTGAAAATAATCTTTTTCTGTTTTCTAAAATTGTGGCAGTTGTATTTTACGTGTGGGAGATATAATAAAATTATTTAAAAACCTTGCCAATAAAATTAACATTTATGAAAAAAACACATATTTTGTTCGAAATTATTTTATTATCAATTGAAATTTGTGCAGCAATATAAAAAAACAGCTTGAAAACATTACAAGCATTGCTACTCCGTTGATATATTGATTCAGATTTCAAGCTCTATATTCAGTCAAAATAGAATCTAAGCAAAAATACTAATATAATATTATTGAAAATGAACAAGATCTTCCAACAATGCCTTAAAGTAGCCAACAAAGTCTTGACAACAACAAAAAACGCAGCGACCGACCAGTGATTATCACGATGAGTTACAGTCTAGTATTGTTGTTGATAAAAAATCCCTGGTTCGATGAAATGTGAGTGAGGAGGTGGGTGCGTGCACCCAGCTTAGCCAGACTCGGCAGTCTGTTGTTCGTCGTTTTGGCTCTGCTTCTCCTTGTTCTGGCGCACCATTTCAACGCGGCGCTCCTGAAAACAATAATCACAGTATTAGCTTCAACAAAGTAAAAATTCTGAAACAGTGGCCAATCTAATGAATTTTGTAGGTATCGGCTGAAAAATATTCAATTAAAGGCCCGTATCGACAGTGCGAGGCATGTGCCGCGAACGCCTCAAGGTATAGTCTGTTCAAGCAAAGAAGAGTCTTACTCCAGTCTCCAGCTCGGTCAATATTGGTTCAAAAATTATTGATTTGGTCTTTAATTGAAGATCGAAATGTTTCCTATAATTGGGACCTAATCAATAATGTTGTTTTATTTTTACCCTTATTGTTGAAAAATGGCGTTTTCTAGCATATTTTTCCCAATTATCTTAATAACCGTTGAAGTTACAAACTTGGAACTGATTTCATTGAATTCCTCAGTTAATTTTACATAGGAATTGATCATTTTAGAACCTCACTAATATCTCTAAAAAATTAGAAAAATCAATATATTTTGAAAAATCTCAATTTTCAGCCATTGTTATCTCGGTAACAAAGCGTTTTTGGGGGCTGGTCCCATGGAACTTTTTTGTCTACTTGGTGTGTGGAATCAGCCTGAGAAGTATTGCACATTCCTCCTGAAACACCCTGTATAGCTCGATATCTTTCTATCACCCTAAAATGTCTTTCAAAATCAAATTTATACACTTGCCGTACCAAGTTTTGCCAGACCGCTTCAATTTTGGCACAAGCTGTACCCAGGAGTTCATAATATACGGTACATCATACATCACACTTAACAAGATAACATCTTGTGAACACATTCAATACTGGTATTAATGTAATCATTCAGCTTCTTAATTGACTATGTACTTCAATTCAAATTGGCGAGTGATGACGAATCATTCATACTTAATGGCACGACCACATGAGGTGGTTTTTAAATAAAGTCGGCTTGACTGCCAAAAAAGTGCCTCGTGAGGTCGAAATTTTGCGTTGAGTCAAAGATCCCTTTGACTCAAACGTAAAGTGTCGAACACAAGACGCTTAATTTTGGCAGTTCAGCAAGTTAAGACGTCATCAAGTCGACTTGACTCATGTGGTCGCTTACTCCAGGGCGATTAAAGCTTGCTAGTTTTGCATTATTTCTAGCAACAGACCTGATGTTACATAATTATAATAAATATTTTTCTATAGCTAATTACAGAATAGCAAGATTTTAATCGTAGGCTTTAGAATCTAAAACACTAAACATTGAAAGAATCACTGTTACACAATTACATCTTGAAACTGATTTCTTGATACCTGATTTTTCTCATCTTGGCTATAAGTATAGCTCCCTTAAATAGAAAACCCCGGCCTAATAAAATTGCAATATTGCATATAAATGGTGCAGTTTGCCTGTTTGAAAGCATTTAGTACAGTCACAAATCATGTTTATTTTTTTCGCCACACTGGTATGAAATTAAATGTTCTACATGCATCATACGGAGGCCGAAAACGCTCATCATACGAAATCCGACTTTTTCGGCCCTAGGTGCAAAATATACTATTCAAGTACAATCTTCATGAAAAATTATCATTACGCTTTTCTAATAAGATTGATTTTGTGTTTTCTGTAATGGGTTGGAGCAAGGAGGTTACATGAAGATGACATATCGATATCCTATTCAACCCATTCTAAATCTTGTCTCGAGAGTTTCGTCACTGAAGTCAGCTGGGGGTGACACCCAAGAAGGTATATAGTAGTTGGAGTTGTCCTAAGCCATAATTTATACAAAATGATTAATCTAGAACGGCTTTTCCCACAGACAAGCTAGTATCGTATAGGTTTATACCCGTAGCTTCTTGGGAGTCACCTCCAGATGTTTTCAGCTAGAGAAATCTAGAGACAGGTTTTTTCTATGTGTCTTCTCCAATAATAAACCTCCTCGGGTTGTGATGAAAATTATCAGAAAATATTGAAAAGACAAATATGTCCAAATAGTACGGGGGCAAGTGTTACAAAAAAGGCTTCCCGTGTCCAAGATGGTCGAAAGGCTCAAGGACCACGTAAGTTAGCCATTAAATTTCAATCAACAACTCCCAAATTTTGATAATTAATTCATTCAATAGCTCTTAAATTTCGAAATACTAATTAGAAGCTCCCAAATTTTGAAAATTTCTCCATTCAACAGCTCTTAAATTTAGAAATTTCAATCAACAGTTCTCAATTTTGAAAATCAAATTGACATGATCCATGAATTTGTAATCATTAAGTATTTGAAACGACAAATAGGAAAATTCCCTTCAAATCTTATGAAAAAAGTAGTATTTGAAATAATTCTTTATAAATAAAGTGTACTCTCGTTTCTCAAATTACTAAGATTAATATTAACTGCTCCAATATTAAATGTTCAAATGAATATTTTCTATCTGCTCCAAAAAGTATTATTCCTTATGATATTCACATTATTTGCAAGAAATGCAAGAGAAAGTGTAATAGCAATGTTAATAAAAATTTGCAATATTTTGGAACAGCTTCTATTTTGCTTTGTATTATTACATTCTAAATCAATACTGACTTTTCAGTTGACAAGCTTTCCAATGAGAAATTCTAGTTTTTCTACTTCAAGTAGATTTCTTTATTTCTTTTCCTCTCAATGTTTAGTATTAATTTATGTTTTTTAATTAGTAAGTAGATTTTGTGATTGCTTGAGCACGGCTTTGTTTGTTCGTTTTCATTTTGCACATTGTGATTGGTGAAACGCAGATCGATCTGGTTAACAAGGTAAAAGCCAGCCAACAGGAAAAGGTTCAGGCGTTAGAAACACAAATCCAAAACAAACTGCACCTGGCCAGCACACGTCGCTCTCAGCTCGAATAAAAGTCGTTGAATGAAAGATCCGGCACACAGCGCGCCAACACACTCACGGCAAGAGCTATCTTGGAATCAAACTGTGTTGGCGCAGTGTGTGCAGGATAGTCCATTCACCGATGATTGCGCCACCAATAATCAACTTACAGTTACAAAAAATATACCATTTTGTAGCTGAAGAATTGTTCTACAACATAGTTGGGTTTTAGAAATTCGCATCTTAACAAATAAGATATGAAAAATGAAAGAAAACGTTTTTATTGAGAAAAATCATTTCTGATCAATAACTGTAAAGGTTATCTTACTGAACCAATAACTGATCAACAATGCGATAGAGTTATGAATGGTTGGAGGTTGTAGCCTAGATCGAATGGAACATTTTGGTTGAAAAAAGTTAAATAAGTCGAACATTTCTCAATTTACAACGAATATAGTGAAACACTGCTTTTTTCGGCCGCCATCTTAGTTTTTTTTTTGTAGTAGAAATGATATTCAAGGATCTTTTCATCGATGATCCAATTGAGACAGTTATTATGAAGAGATTGACACCAGTTTCATGCTTTTATCACGAATGAATCCCGAAAAAAATATTTTTTTCCTCTTTGATGCAGTAAAAAGTGAATATTTTGGCATAATGAATGCAATGTGACTTGCGCGAGCGCTTCTTTTGCTGAAGCTCTATACATCATTAGCGTACCTACAAGCTTTGTAAATACATCATTAGAAAGCTGGTATATTTATTTATTCAATGCATTATTCGCATTTGATTTTTATAGTTGGACAATGAATTTATAAGAGTTAATGTAAGATTTTGCATGTGATAAAATTTTTCTCATCTTTAAACCAATCTGAACTCATCTATTATGGGTCTTGAACACATTTCTCCTGTATAAATATCGTAGAACTGTTCATGAAGAACATTTTAAGAGAAAAAAACTTGAGATATCACCAAAAAATATTAAATGGTTAAGGATATAACGAAAATCGACATTTAATGGCCGCCATCTTGTTTTCTCGAGATGACAAGCATTTTTTAGTGCATAATTATAGATATTCTGAATCTAAAGAGAAAAAGGAAGAGATTGGTACCATTTTCAAGTCTCTAACATCAAGGAGACATGAAGGAAAATAGTTTTTATATAACATGTTAGTTGCCTTACCCCACGCAAGCCCCTCTTTGGGTCTCGCTGTACCCTTCATCGAGGCAGAAAAAGCCTTGAAAACCACATGGTTGTGAAGCTAAAAAATAGATCTACAACTTATAGATTCAACATTTTTGTCTATCTAATGCATAAAAAAAACTAGAGACAGAAAAACGAAAATTTTCATAAGAAATTCTATCATTTTTTATATTAAAACATTTATAACTTATTATTAATACGTTTTGGGAGATATGTTTTATATAGCACATCTAGATAATTTTATAAGGAACAATTTGAGAGAAAAATTGAAAGGATATCTTCAAAAATGGCTGAGTTAAGGCCGAAACAGTGAAGCTCTGAAATTCTCGGACGCCATCTTGGATTACAGGTGACGCACCCCTCGGAGAGCTGTAATGTATAGCTCGGTATGACCACCGATATTATTTTTCTCCAGGTCAAAACGAAGAGATTTATACCACTCCCAAACTTCTTTACTCAATAGGCTCACGGTATTCAATAGCATTGAATTACCTGTTCCTTGAGTTTTTGACGCTGTTCGATTTCGAGCTGAGAGCGACGTGTGCTGGCCAGGTGCAGTTTGTTTTGGATTCGTGTTTCTAACGCCTGAACCTTTTCCTGTTGGCTGGCTTTTACCTTGTTAACCAGATCGATCTGCGTTTCACCAATCACAATGAGCAAAATGAAAACGAACAAATAAAGCCGTGCTCAAGCAATCACAAAATCTACTTACTAATTAAAAAACATAAATTTATACTAAACATTGAGAGGAAAAGAAATAAAGAAATCTACTTGAAGTAGAAAAACTAGAATTTCTCGTTGGAAAGCTTGTTAACAATAGATTGTTAACTGAATAGTCAGTATTGATTTAGAATGTAATAATACAAAGCGAAATAGAAGCTGTTCCAAAATATTGCAAATTTTTATTAACATTGCTATTACACTTTCTCTTGCATTTCTTGCATATAATGTGAATATCATAAGGAATAATACTTTTTGGAGCAGATAGAAAATATTCATTTGAACATTTAATATTGGAGCAGTTAATATTAATCTTAGTAATTTGAGAAACGAAAGTACACTTATTTATAAAGTATTATTTCAAATACTACATTTTCCATAAGATTTGAAGGGAAATTTCCTATTTGTTGTTCCAAATACTTAATGATTACAAATTCATGGATCATATCAATTTGATTTTCAAAATTGAGAACCGTTGATTGGAATTTCTGAATTTTAAGAGCTGTTTAATGGAGAAATTATCAAAATTTAGGAGCTTTCAATTAGTATTTCAAAATTTAAGAGCTGTTGAATGAATTAATTATCAAAATTTTGGAGTTGTTGATTGAAATTTGATGGCTAACTTACGTTGTTCTTGAGCCTTTCGACCATTTTCTTCATGTTATCGTGCTGTACGGCGGCGCTCTTCATTTTCTCCTTCACGGCCACCTCGATCTCATGCGTTTGCTGTTCAAGCGACTGCCTTCTCTTTTCCACGGCTTCCAACTAAAGCAATAATTACGTGCAAAAAAAGAAGAAGTCAAACAAAAAGCTTGTGCAGAATTCGCAAATGAAAATGATAAATGAATGCGTGAATGCAAATGAATGCGTGAATTGAATTGGAGATTCAAATGAAATAAAATTTCTAGATGAAAAACAGGATGCATAAATGATAAATAAAATGTGTAAATGAGTGAATGGAATAGATTGATACTTACTGGTTAAAAGATGAAAACGATAGAGCGATGATGACCCTAGTTTTTGTTTTATAGAATAGTTTTTATTACTAATTTTTATTAGATTTTGCGCAAGCTGAGATGCTGTGACAACAAACTTCAACGTAACAATACGTCTTCTCAGTTTGCGCGAAAATAGTTAGAATTCTAAAAAATAGAGTAGATTCAACACGTTAACGAGTATTCTATTCTAACATATATCTAGCAGACGCCAACATAACAGGCGGTTAGCACATGAACCACCGAACATAGAAGTGTGCATTTGGTCTCAAATTGAAGAGAAATGAATTTCGCCGAGAGGGATCTTGAAATACGGATGCAAGTGTTCTCAATTCAAAGTTACAAACTTTTAAAATAACGACATAATTCCTGTGAAAAAAATATGGAGTTTTCAAAAAATTGTAACTTGGAAACCGTTGAAGATACAGAGTTGGTTTTGGTCTCAATCTCTTCCAAATTTTGTTTTCTAGAAAAAACATGACTGTATGAAATTCTTTTGTCCGACGCTTGGTTCAGCTAAAATTCACGAAAAACTGAAATTTTGCACCTTTCACCCCCCTCCCCCAAAAACCCGACGCTCATAAGGGTGTAACTTTTTACCAAACAATAAAGGGGTTGTATAGAACAAGTTGGCGTAGGAATCGTCCTTTCTCTTTGGATGTTGAGGTTCGGTCTTTTTTTGAACTAATTGCACCGTACTATATTGATTTGATCTCAAATTGTAGGAAACAATTTGGTCTACTATTAAGACCACATTTATAATTCTTGAACAAATATTGACCGAGCTGGAGTCATTTTCCATCTTGACAGAATGTCTTCCTTGCTTGGACAGACTATATCAATACTGGCAATATCTCTAAATTTATTTCTATTCTCCAATTATTATTATTTTGGCCTTGGTATGCCTTTCACAAGGTTATCAAGATTATTCCGATTTTTGGAAATTTGAAAAGTGGTGGGTGAACCCAGAAAATGACGTAGTGCAGATCAACAACATATGATAATTTTCACTACAAAATATTAGCGCATGCGCACTGTACACGAATTTCTGATTTTAACTACGTCAAATTCTTTCCTCCCCACGTTTTTCATTTTGCCCAATATCAGGCAGTTATGGAACAACCTTTTTTTAAAACCTTGTGCCTTTCAGTAGTGGGGAGACCCAAGGGTTGTTCCACTTTGCCATAGAACCTAATGTTCACTATAGTCCATTCACGATGGTCTGGGACGAGATAAACAAAAGCTCTGCATGTGTGAGTGTTCGACTGGGGTGGCTTCGTTTTAGCCACGACATGAACAAATCACAGCAATGCCGAATACCCGAATTTTGTTGTAGGCAATTCAGAATAAGTATCTTCAAATAATTTTTTTATTGATACACATTGGGAAATTGCTTGTTTCGAGAGTACATGAACCTAAAATGAACAAACAATAAATTATAATAAAACTTTTTGTGTTAATGCTTTGGTTACAGTCCCGACAACACAATTCGGGATTTCGGCATTGCTGTGGCATTTAGTGTAACCAAAGCATTAACACAAAAACCTTTACTATAATTTACACACACACACACACGCGACTGGAGTGGCTTCGTTTTAGCCACGACATGAAAATGTCACAGCAATGCCGAAATCCCGAATTGTGTTGTCGGGACTGAAACCGTTAAAGTTACAAACTTGGAACTGGTTTCATTGAATTCCTCGGCTAATTTTAAATAGGAATTCATTATTTTAGAACCTCACTGAAGCCTCTAAAAAATTAGAAAAATCAATATATTTTGAAAAATCTCAATTTTCCGCCATTGTTATCTCGGTACCAAAGCGTTTTTGGGGTTTGGCCCCATGGAACTTTTTTGTCTACTTGGTGTAAGGAATCAGCCTGAGAAGTATTGCACATTCCTCCTGAAACACCCTGTATGCTATATGTATATTCTATGTTCTGATCATAGTGAGAATTTTGGCCTTATAGCATAGCTATAGTCTGTCCAAGCAAAGAAGAGCCTCTGGCAAGATGTGAAAATGACTCCAGCTTGGTCAATATTTGCTCAAAAATTATAAATGTGGTCTTAATAGTAGACCAACTTGTTTCCTACAATTCGAGAATAAATTGATGATTTTTGAACAAGTATTGACCGAGCTTGGGTCATTCTACCATCTTGCCAGAGGCTCTTCTTTGCTTGGACAGACTATACTTTTAAGAAGGCTATGGCTTGTTGAGTTTTTGTGAAGGTGATAAGGTTAAGCCCATATGTATCCATATCATTTTACAATTATAGTAAAGTTTTTGTGTTAATGCTTTGGTTACACTCCCGACAACACAATTCGGGATTTCGGCATTGCTGTGACATTTTCATGTCGTGGCTAAAACGAAGCCACTCCAGTCGCATGTGTGTGTGTGTGTGTGTGTGTGTGTGTGTGTACGACTGGAGTGGCTTCGTTTTAGCCACGACATGAAAATGTCACAGCAATGCCGAAATTCCGAATAGTGTTGTCGGGACTGTAACCAAAGCATTAACACAAAAACTTTTACTACAATTTTTTGTTCATTTTAGGTTCATGCAGTCGAGAGACAACCGAAACAAGCAATTTCCCAATGTTTATCTATAAAAAAATTACTTGAAGATACTTATTCTGAATTGCCTACAACAAAATTCGGGATTTCGGCATTGCTGTGAGTTGTTCATGTCGTGGCTACAACGAAGCCACCCCAGTCGAACACTCACACATGCAGAGCTTTTGTTTATCTCGTCTCAAGCCATCTTGAATAGACTATGGATGGAAACATTGAAAACTATGTAGGTTATAGTTTTTTCAAAGTAATTTAAAAAACAGATTAAGTTATATCTGTCATATCAGTTATATCATTGATTATGGAGAGTGGAGAGTATTCTCTGACGATTACCAATTCCAATACTTACATGATCCTTGAGCTTTGACTTGAGGTCAGTGATGTAGGCTTCCCGCTTCTCTATGTGAGTTTCCATCTTCTGGTCGAGAGCCTCCTTGGTCTGGTTGATGAACACAATGTTCTGCTCATCCTTCTTCTTCGACGCCTCTTCGATTTTCGACAGTTTGGCAGCCAGTGTAGCCATTTTGTTCGCTTCCAGAGACTGAAAAATTCATGATTTCATCAAAATTTGAAGCACTTATGAATAAATCAACCCAATAACAAAAAAAAAAGATTAAATAACTATTGATAATAATTTTAGTAAATAATCAGTAATAAAATATTCAAATAACTCGTTATATAAAAAGTTGAAATAGCTCTGATATTCGTATTAAATCTAATTTCTATCGTATAGCATGTCATATAAGGTATGAGATATCCAATTATTTTCAATGCAGCGAGAAATCTTAATATGAAAACTAAAACTTTTGAGTTCGTTGCTATTCTATATCCATATCTAAATTATTTTTTTGTGTTCTATTTTGATGGTAAAAATTGGTTTGAAGTTTCACTATACGACATAACCTTAATTTGGGCTTTTATTATAAATTGATTTAATAAATGATCATGATTGTTGGAGCTGCGGCGTGCTGAATGTTCTATGAATATTCTATCTACCGACAATTTAATCATCCAGCAGTGTGATCTGAGCTTTAAATATTGGTCTATACAATGTCAATTAAAAAATAGTAAAATATTGTTATTGTGTTTCAATTAATCAAGCCTACATCATCATTATAATATTTTCTATACCCCATTTCAAGATATTTTTTAGCCTAACCTAATGGAATATCAAGCAGTAGTGCATTTTTGTGCAAGCTTTCATGCAATAATTATTATGGTCTATATACAGAGTGGGGCAGAGCCGACTGACGAGTTTTGAAGGGTTATAAATAATGAACCGAACGACTTAGAAAAAACGGTTCAGCTCATTCAATTCAGTGTGAAATATAGTTTTTATTGATGATATTTTCTTAGATTATATCAGTTGAATGGCGGCCATCAGCAGCGATAAACTAATGTAGCCGATTTTTGAAGTTTTCAACCCCATTTTGGCACAGTGCGATTGGTAGGGCCTGGATCTCTTCTCTGAATTTCTCTCTCAGTTCTTCTGGAGTGTGTAAGCAAGATTTGAAAACTTTATGATAGTCCCATAGAAAAAATCGTATACACTTCGCATCGGGTGAGCGTACCGGCCACCTCACGTCCCCCCTCACTGAGAATTGCCCTCGCAACAATTCTCTCAACACATCCATTGTAATGCGCGCTGTGTGGGCTGCAGCCCCATCCTGCTGAAACCATGTTTCCCTCAAGTCTTGTTCCTCAGCAAGTTCTTCCTGGGGCGCAGAAACGTTTGTAACATTGCATCAACGCTCGGAGGTGATAGTGACGGTGATGACAACATGAGGGGGAACATGAGGTGGCCGGTACGCTCACCCGATGCGAAGTGTATGCGATTTTTTCCATGGGACTACCTTAAAGATAAAGTTTACAAACCTTGCCTTGACACCTTGTAAGAATTGGAAGAGAAATTCGGACGTACCCTACCAATCGCACTAAGCCAGAATGAGTTTGAAAACTTAAAAAATCGGCTACATTAGTTTATCGCTGCTGATGGCCGCCATTTAACTGATAAAATTTTCAAAAATATTGATAATAAAAACTATATTTCACACTGAATTGAATGAGCCGAACCATTTTTTTCTAACTCGTTGGGTTCATTTTTTATAACCCTTCCAAACTCGTCAGTCGGCTCTGCTCCACCCTGTACTATAAACTGTATAATCATAGTGTGGACATTGACTGTGTCACTTCTGGCAGGCCTAGGCCCTTCATGGGCTGTTAAGGTATTAACAAACAAAAAAAAACATAGTCCAAGGTAGTGTCCTCATGGTCGGAAACAAATGTTATCTTTTAACTTTCATATCATTTACTATTCAAAAACTACTACACTTTGACCTCATAGTGTTTAAGACCTAATTTATTTTTTATGAATCACGGCTTGTTTTACCATTCTCCTCTCCTCAGCGGCCTTCAGCTTCTCCTCGATCTCTTCAGCGGAGAGTGAGGTGTTGACGGGCGACTTGGCGCGCTTGGGCGGCGGAGTGGCAGTCGAGTTGGCCAGGATGACGTCATACTTCAGGCCACCCTTCGACTTTTCCTGGCATCTGATCTCGGTTGCTGCACAACACACAAAAACAACACAGTCGGTTAGTTTTTATATTGAATAAATCGCAATTTGAATCATGAACTGAAAAGGTTTGAAACTAATTCAATTGAATTTTAATTTACCTAATTAGTTTATTCAAAATAAATTATGCAATTCATTCATAAATTCAGAGATACATTCACATAATCAAATAAAAATGATTTGGGAGATGAAACAGGCTTTGACCTTACTATTCATCTCCCGAATTTTGACAATGAAAACATAATCAGAAAAATCGATAACACTGTTAGAAAATCCAATTCAATACCTGTAGAATGACACACAAAAACAATATCATTACTTGAAATATAAGCAATATAATAAAAAGAGGACCAAAAGAATTTTGATCTTGAGCAAAGGCTGCTTCTATAATTTGAAGAGAGAGAAAAATATATTTATCAAACTTCTAAGGGAAGGACAGTTTTGAGCGTAAGTCAGTTGAACATTAAGCATAATTTATATTATTATAAATGAATAAAATAAATTTCCTGCTCCGTCATTTATAAATACATCTTATAATCAAGTCATCTATAAATGAATACATCATTTTACTATTAAACTTTCTATTTCATAGTTGATACTTAGCAACATTTTAAGAACAAATTGTATCAATTAAAAGTTTTGTTGATACTGCTAAATAAGGTGAAAAAATACAAAATAGTTTATTAAAATGAATAAACAGTATCCAATGTAATCAATAATACTCATTTCGATAGCTCTGTATCTTTTAATTCATTCAGGACTTGAAGGACGCTCTACTTTATAATATTGTCAACTGTGCAGCAACACTATTGTGTAAACTGTGTTATGCATCGACCCGGGTTTCAAATTATACTGTCAGTCTCCCCATTACATGACATATTTGGCACATATCATGTGAATCTACGACTCCAGTCTGACTCCAATCTGATTATCGTTCTGCCACTCAAGCTCAGACTCTGACCACCTCAAGGTGAACCCAGTTCTGTCGAACGAAGCGTACAGTACTCCAAGGATCGATTTCAGGAGTTTGCGATCCTCATACAATAGCGAGTGACACGCTACTAAACACATGACCTCTTCAGCCATACATTATACCCATCCTATTCTTCTATCATGATACATATATTATTCTGTCGAGTATATAGTCCACCAGTAAACATACATAAAACGCATCCTATTCTTCTATCGTGAAACTACTATTTGTGTTATGGGCCAATACAGTATCGATTCCACCTCATGTACCAAGCGGGATGGGTTCTTATTTAATTTATAGATGTTATGCATAATGCATTGTACGTGATACAATATCAACCGAAGTCAAATAAATCATAACAAATATTTTTTGTTATAACATTGAAATATCACTAGAACCATACATATCGAGAGATATATTCGACTAATCTTCAATCTTATACTGTGAGAAATTAATAGGACGCACTATTGGAAATTTATATTAGAATAATATGATGTCTTAAGATTGATATGTTATGACAAACGGAACCGGTATCTCGTTAATACAGTAGTTGTAACTTGTAAGTGATTCTAAAAGTTAATTTAAATTTTTTCATTCAAAATTCATTCAGAATCAATCATTCTTATAATTTTTTTTTAAATAACATTAGGCCATTCCCACAAATTCAAAATGACTGACAATTATTATTATTATTATTATTAAGAGGAGTTATGTGAGTTATGGTGGACAGATAAGTAGTTGTTTTTCGTTAGTTTAATAATAATTATTATTAAATATTACTCTGCGGTCTCATGACACCTAATATCTCATGTGTCCTAATTAGTTTTTGTTTGTGAAGTGCAGATATATGTTTTTATGTTTGTTTGTTTGTATGTAAGTGAATGTATGTTCAAGTAGCAAATCGTAATTTTTGCATTTCTAACCCAACAGAAAAATGTTTCCTTTCCAACCTACAAGTGGATCCATCAATGATAACTGAAGGAAACTCAAATTACAAGTGGATATATCAATGCTAACATGAGGAAACCCAAAGTGGATCATTGCTAACTCGAGAAAAACCTTATTAGAGCTCCGGTGTACTAAACCAACGACGCGACTACTCGCGGTCGATACAACGCTCGACAAACAAGCGAAAGTAGACGAGGCGTCAGAGGAAATAAAAATTGCCCCTACGCGGGATAATATATAGTCTGTCCAAGCAAAGAAGACATTCTGGCACGATGGGGAAATGACTCCAGCTCTGTTAATATTGTTTCAAAAGTTATAAAATTAGTCTCAAATTGTAGAAATCATTCTACACTACAATTTAAGGCCAAACTTATAATTTTTGAGCCTATATTGACCAAGCTGAAGTAATTTTACCATATTTCCAGAATGTCTTCTCTGCTCGATCAGACTATATAAACCAGTCTGGCGACAAAGCGATGACTCACCGTACAACGAACACAAAATACACATGTGTAGTGTGCATTATGTAGTCGCTGCGCGGCACAGAAGTCTCTCAGTCTCGGGGGCTGCGTGGGGGCGGCGACATTGACCGCCCCACGTCTGGACGCCAGTGTTACGATCATATCGACCTGAGATCGGCGCCGCCACGTCTAACCAAATGACGTGACGACACTAATAAAGTGCCGACGGCTATAGGCTGGCGTCGCCGGCTAAACATTTATGTTTGATAGGGTTTTCATCATGTTATGGTTATCGATAACTGTAACTGATACTGGTGATTTTAAAATTTCCCACTTGGATAAGTTTATGCACTTGAAAAAACTTTGCTAATACACGTTTGATAGGGGTTTCATCATGTTATAGTTATCGATAATAATTATTGTTACTGGGGTTTTCAAAGTTTTCCACTTAGATTAGTTTATTCATTTTGAAAAATAGGCAAAAAATTCCCGTTTGATTGGGTTTTCTATCTTGTTATAGTTATCGATAACTGTTACTGAGGGTTTTAAAGTTTTCCACTTATATGAGTATATTCATTTAAAAAGAACTTGGCTAATAAATCACGTTTAGGTTTTTATCATGTTATAGTTACCGATAACTGGGAGATAAGTATATACATTCTCAATCAAAAGAACCCAAGCAAAATTTAAATATTAGAAAATATCAATAAATTAATTGCTTCTGTTTTTATCATTCAATTTATCTTGTGCTTTCAAATTTTCAATGCCAGTTCAAAAGAAAAAGATGTAAAAAATTTAGTACTATACTTTAATTCAAGTTATCATTGTCACTTTCCATGGTTTGTTTCAAATTATTGAAAGGTCTATAGTGTCATAGTTTCAACTCAAGATTGAAAAAAAAATCTATAACAAGATAAGTGAAAAATTTAAATTTCAAGATAACAATTATTTATTGTTCAAAGTAGGCTAATATTTTCATGAGTAATATTTGTTGGTTTCAGTTAAATGAGCATGGGTTTACTGATATACACCTGGATGTAGATTTCTAGATTTATTTATTAAAATATGCATTCACATAATCAAATAATAATGATAATCATTCATCATACAAAATATATAATAATCCTACAACATTCAAGTTAAAAATCGATAAAACCTGTGTTATTTTGAATTTCTTACCCAAGTGTTAACCAAGTCAAATCTTCAAATCAAATCAAACCAACTCACCAATGAACTTAACCTTCTTGGGCTGTTTCGTCTTGACCTTATTCTTTGGCTTCTTCATTGGCACATTGGTCGTGTTAGTAGGACGACGATTTGCTAAAAATAGGACAACAGATAGAAGTGGAACGAAGGAGAAAATGGGGAAAGACGAGGAAGATGTGCGAAGAAAGCTGCATCAGGCTTTACTTGTTTTTACTTCCATTATTACCGCAATTCACTTTGTTTCACATTCATTGGATTTTACATAAAAAGAACTACTTATTTATTGACTTGTTACAAAGGCGAAGTTAGGACTCGCAGGTCCTCTCTTTCACTTGACTTTCATGTTATTTCATTCAGTACTAAAGAGTATTCAGTATTGATAGTTTATCATTTTGGAAACTCTTCAATTATAATTGACAGAATTATTTTGTACAAGTCTAAATGCAAGTAATAAATGTCTAAATTCAATTCAATATTGTATGATACATTTAAATACTGTAGTACCAGGACAATTTTCCTCAAGACACATGATTTTCTTAAATGATAGTGCAACTGAATTTCAAGTGAATCTGACAAAATACACTGATAAAACCAATACTGTATAGCACCACAAATTAGACCAAAAAGATGAGAATTGCTACTTGTAAAGTCAGGATTCCAACCAGATAAAGCCAACAAACTGTAAAACAACATGAATGATGAATAACGTTTTCAACTACCCCTGTGAAAATTAAATAAAACTGCTCAGTTTTTAGATTAATAGGTCTGCACTAATTTCCATAAACTTTTTTTCAAATAAACATAATTGATAAGTCCACTTTTCAATAAATGAAATTATTTTGGTCAGTAGGCAAAACGAGAGAGAAATTTTGAAAAAATTGAAACCAATTAAAGCCGAGTGAACGATCTCATCCCGAATTCAAACGCAATGAAAAAGTAATTGTTTCAAGGGCCATCCTTTTGTCAGTGGGAGTACTGCAGCTTCATTTGCAAACATAGATAAATAAACGATGGCGTTCTCACAGGAGAGGAGAGAGAGAGAGAAAGAGAGAGAGAGTGAGAGGCCGGCAACTTCAGGCGAGAGGAAAAAGTGAAGTAGTTTTAAAGAAAGGGGGCAGGGGCTCAAGTGGAGGCAATTAGTGACTGCAGTTGAATAGACAAAGATGGATATAGTCTGTCCAAGCAAAGAAGACATTCTGGCAAGATGGAAAAATGACTCCAGCTCGATCAATATTGGTTCAAAAATTTTTAATTTAGTCTTAAATTGTAGAACAGAATTTTTCCTACAATTTGAAACCTAATTAATAATTTTTGAACCGATATTGACCAAGCTGGAGTCATTTTCCCATCTTGACAGAATGTCTTCTTTGCTTGGACAGACTATAATCAAGTCGACGTCTTTCTTTCAGTCCATCTTTTCACAGCCATATTTGCAGAGAAAGAGAGAGTTAGGGTGTGAGAGAGAGAGAGAGATACAGAGTGAGAGGGTGTGAAAGAGAACTATTTGAGAGAGTATTTGCTGAGAAAGAGAGAATGATGTAGATTATGCTACTGGAGAGTAAGAGAGAGATATTGAGAGAAAGAGTGTAGAAGAGGGAGAGAGAGGGAGTGCAAGAGAGAGAAGAAAAAAACGTGTATTAGAATAGGAGGTCTCGAGAAAGACGGTAGAGGGTACGATCGGGTAAAGAAAACTGTTGAGTGAGAGAGAAAAGACGAAGCTCTTGAACGAATGAGATTCCATCTGCCTCATTTCATAGCAGAAAAGCAAGCAAGAAGAAAACCGCCCCAGCCAAGTCGGAAAATTAGAACGGTTCCTATTAAGATTTAATTTAACTAAAACAAAATTTCCAAGCTCAGCAGATTACACCAAGAGTTTGCTTTAATGGGTGATGCGATAGCCCCACAAGCGATTCCACAGCAAATTTACAACTTAACAAATGTTCAAATTTTATCTCGCCCAAGGCAAAACGCTGATTGCCACTAATTTCCAGGCTCGACACAGAAAATTGAGACAATCTATTATTAAAGCGAATGTTTTCAGATTAAAGATGTCACGGTTTTTCTCTTGAATTTCATCGAGGAACACCAAACGGTTTTCTGTAACTACTTTTGAGAATCAAAGCCAGAAACTTCTATAATTAAAACCACAATGAATACATAAATTGAGATTCAGAGCCAATTAGTTGAAAAGCTGTGAATAACAAAGCCTACTTGAATTGGATATTGGATTCTATGAAATGACGGATTAGAATATTGATAACGATTTCTTAGTGAGGGAATACTCGCTTAGAATAGGCTACTTACATCAATTTGGTTTTGTGGTGAACTGAATAAATATATGAAATTGATATTGAATAAATATATGAATTTGAACTAAATAAACATATGAAATTGATATTGAATATTAGTGTTAAAGTTGTGTAAATAGCGAATGTTCTTTTTTTTCAAGATTTTTTACTTTTCATTCGAGATCCGGTAAATCAATTAGAGACTATAATTATTAGACAATTAAATTATTATCAGATTGTTGAAATATATTCTGACAATATTTCACCAATCTCCAATATTACGTAATTGATTGTTATTGAGTCATATTGCCATACACCCAAGAATCAGTACCTATCAAGCTCCAGAATAATATTCATTTATCAATTTGAAAGAATACAATATACGTATGGTATTATAATTGATGATTTCAAATCTAAAATAGGATATTTTTCGAAACAAACCACGATCAAACGCGTACCGTAACTTATATTCAATGCAGAGATAGAGGCAATCAGCCAGTATCCTATTCAAAATAGATTGATATCCATGCGACATGTTGCACTCGACACCACAGCACCATTCATCAATATGCAGAGTATAGTCTGTCCAAGCGGAGAAGACATTATGGAAAGATGCGAAAATAACTCCAACTCGGTCGATATTGGTTTGAAAAATATAAATTTGGTCTCAAATTGTAGAAAACATTCTGATCTACACTTTAAGACCAAATTTATAGTTTTTGAACCAATATTGACCGAGCTGGAGTCTTTTTTCCATCTAGCCAGAATGTCTTCTTTGCTTGGACAGTATAATGTTGGGTTGGGGGTTTGTGGATTTGGTCCATGGCCCATTCCTATCAGCCAATGACTGAATGCAGAGGTAGACGACAGTATCAAAATACGCCAATTTCAATCCCCCGAAATTGCCTGTTTGTTCATGCAGGTCTATTAACAATTCATAACATAGTGTGTGCTCTGGATGGCTAGAATACAGATTTTGTGTATTCAGTACCGAGTAGAAAGTAATTCCAAAAATCGGATGCGCTGTGGAAATCGACAATTGAAAAGTTGATTCCTCCTATAAATTGAGCATCGGTGAAATGAGCAGATTGAAAATTCTCACTTGATTCCCTCAA
The DNA here is from genome assembly GCA_017141385.1 of Sogatella furcifera. Taxonomy (NCBI): domain Eukaryota; kingdom Metazoa; phylum Arthropoda; class Insecta; order Hemiptera; family Delphacidae; genus Sogatella; species Sogatella furcifera. The sequence continues at coordinate 5,502,787 of CM029547.1, read as the reverse complement.
TATTGAATATCAGTGGAATGAGAAGATTGAAAATTTTCACTCGATTAAGCAGACTGAAACTGTATTATGTCTGTAACTTAGATTGTCTTGATTGAGATGAAAATGGTATTCAGAAAACGGTGAATGATATCTGAAATACGATTTTTAAAAAAAGATCTATTGAAAATTAAATATTGTCTTGCAGTACTTGAAAATTTACAAATTTTGAGTCAGATTTAGTGATTTAGAAATTATTGTAAGAATTGTGGAAGAATCCAAAACTAAGACAAAACATTTGGAAGAGTGGGTGTAGCATTATTGTTGACGTGGAACGCCTAAAAAATTCAAAGAGACGTTCGATTGGCCAATGAACTGAACAGACGCCATTTTAAAATTTCAACCAATAGAAAGCTAGCAGCTAGTAACTGTCAGGTGTCATGTGACGATTTCGTTCGGCTGACTCCCGATTGGTTGAAATCGTTCAGACTATTGGCCAATAGGACGGCTGGTTGATTTTGAAGGCGTGACTTACTACAACAGAATTGTTACTCCCTGTTCCATTGGTGTGTTGCTAGTTCTAGATTTCTCGACATTTCTCAAAATGATACTCATACTACATTCATGGTGTATTTGGGTTCATTCATGTGATATTAGTTACAAAGATGAATTAGTTTATTGATCATTTTTCATTTAATTCATCGTGCACAGGATGGACTGTTGTTGAATATTGACTGAGAATGAATCTTGTTTAATTTACCTCAATCTGATTCTCTCGAGGTTCAAGAGTTTTATTCCAATTTAAAATTTGCAGAAGTATTCAAGGTGATAAGCCTTATGACAGAAACTGTATTTAGTCTTGAATTGTGAACCAATTGTAAAAAGAGATCAAGTTTTAATAAATAAATTCCAAGATATTCCATTCTTAAGTACTCAAATAATAATCAAAAATACCATAGCATTGAATCAAGATAATCCTATGAATTTGAATGCATGTATAGTCTCGTCAAGCAAAAAAGATATTCAGGCAAGATGGGAGAATGACTCTAGATCGGTCAATATTCGTACAAAAATTATAAATTTCGTCTCAAATTATAGAGCAGAATGTTTTAATTTGAGACCAAATTTATAGTTTTTGAACCATTATTGACGGATCTGGAGTCATTTTCTAGCTAGAATGCCTTCTTTGCTCGACCAGACTATACTAATGATTGAAAATTCAAGTAAGTAAATTCGCAAAAAGAGGAACACCAAAGCAATATCACGTGAAACCTGTCTAGGAAGTTGGCACAAAGTTTTCATTAAATAATGAGCTATGCATGATAGAAACGAACAAATGGAGTGGAGGAATTTTCTTACTCTATACGATATTCAGAATCGATAACAGAAAAAGTATATTTAGACACGACACACCCTCGACTCTCGACATCCCTTCGACCATCGACTCACGACCGACCCTCGATACATGGGGGTTTCGATTGCAATAAACATTATTTCAACCTTGCCATTTGCCTTCTTTGACCGACCTCACCCAAGCAACTTTAATAAATTCATCTATTTATAGATTGGGCCTCAACCCTTCGATAATTGGATGCACTTCTAGTCAATCATCAACTATTTTCAGCTAGAGCTAAACTTAATTTGGATCAATCAATATGGGTTTAAAGAAAGAAAGTAAGAATGACAATGGGCAAATTTCTCACAAATGTGATTGAAGACTAAATCGCAATCTTCTACACAGCACAGTCAATTAACTCAAAATGGATTTTCTTCGTTATGAACTATTCACTTCTTATAAACAGCAAATCTAGTTAACCGATTTCTCAGAGGTTTCTGGAGCAATCCAAGATGATTGACAATACTTTTCGGCTTTCTTCTGATTAGCTAAATACACCTCTATTGTTACGATGAACATCCTCAGTTGACAATTAATTGTCAACCTCAGTTAGAGTATCTACAAAAATTTCTGAATTTAGTCATTAAAGCCCAAAAAGTTCCAACAAGTAGAAGAATTTTTGTTACTTGTTCATAAACTGAATTCTACTTCCCTTCACTGTTAATATCCTTTTCCTACGCCTAACAGAATTATCACTGGCATCGAAACTATAGCTATAAACTATATTATAGCTGGCGTCGAAACGTAAGGCAGTTTCATCTGCTCCTTGTGCGCTCCAACAGCTAATGCTATCAATTAGTTTATTTAGTGGTGTTTTTGAAATCAAAAGAGACAATAGATACTTTACATTAGCTGTTAGTAGGTTATATCACGTACAAACAGATGAAACCGCCTAACTTTTTTGCGTTAACCATACTTCAAGTCTCAAGAGAGCTTTGTGTAGTCAGTAAAGCTCAACAGCTAGACCTACTACTTCAACAATTTCTACTTGTTAGTAGATAAACTTGAATTTGACTTTTTTACTCGTATTTGCATTAGACTTTTACTAAACATACATAGGGAAGTAAAACAAGTAAAGCCTGAAAATAAGCCTGGTTTTGAACCGGCAAAACCGTATGGTACCTGCAAAAGCTACCGGTGCATGACAGGATCGACAGAAACATTGGAGTACTGAATCGGTGACTAGATCAAGTAGCATGGTTGATTCGGAGAGGAGGAAATACTTTTCAAAATGAGAGTAAACCTTTCAAAAAGGAGAATAAAACTCTACACAAGGAGTAGAGTGAGGATAAAACACACTCCTCAGGAGAAGGAGAAACTCTTCTGAAGGAGGAGAAACTCTTTTAAAGGATAAGAAACTCTTCTTCACAGAGAGAAGAAACGCTTCACAGAGAGGAGAAACTCTTCACAAGGGGTTGAAGCTTTTCTTAAAAAGAAAAATGTTCGCGGGGAGAAAAAAATTTTAAAAAGAGAAATTTTTCACAGAGAAAAAAGGGAAAAATCTTCACGAGGAGAAATTTTTCAAAAAAGTAGTTCTTCACAGGGAGAAGTTCTTCACGGAGCAGTACAGTTGTTCACAAGAAGTTATTCTTCACAGGAAGTACACCGCGACTAGGCTCGCACCACAACAACTGAGAAGAGAAGCCAGCCGCCGGCTTTCGACACCGCCCCGACCCGCGCACTGATCAATACCGCCCCTCTGCCGCCCCCACCCCCAACCCCAACCACGCCAAGGGTGGCGCCACACGCGTGACGCCACTTGGAAAACCCCATCACACACCGCTTGTCAATCAGCCCCCACTGGTTGCATGTCATTATGATCCGGCACTGGCCGCCTGTCTTCATTAGTGGTACAGACCATGTGTGTGGTTTTGGTGGTAGATGGATATGGCTGAAGAGACTGTGTAGGCCTACTCACAGTGTGGCCATTGGTGTGGAACGCTTCATAATAGTAAGCTGAGATGAAAAAAAATCACGCCAGCCGACATATTTTTGCCAAATTTTGATGAGATTTAACAATGAGATTTGGAATATTTGTTCATTTGTCGAACGTTTTCCAAGAGCAACGACATTGAAAACCAATCCTCTGAAATTAAAAAATGTCTCTCGACTTCTAGTAACACTTTGAATTATTGGATTCGATAGAAAATAGCACTTGCAAAACGGCATAGACGAATTTTAGGTTGGAAATTTTTCAATTCAACATAAGGGTCTACATCCATTGTCAGTTCTGACTAACAATAAAAAATTCCATGAATTTCTGATAATCTACTTTCTGAATGGAAATGAAGCATCTATACGTGTGTCCACTGTTCGTTTGCTTTCAATTTGATACATTCATGATGATGCAGTAGTCCATCAAATTTGATATTATGAATAAAATTCAATGCACTTGATAAACGTCCAATAACAAGACCTTTCAATTTATCATATTGAATCCTATCAAATTGAAAGGTAATTGAACCATGGATACATATCTCAAACTGGATTTTTGGGTATTTTTGTCTGTTTCTAGCCAAAACTGGTTGATTTTCTAGCTTGTGCAAGAGAAATTTATTGGTCAGAGAAGCCAAAATGAAATTATGGTCAAAGGAAAATGTCTTTGACTGTGGTTGGTATGAGGAATACTGATACTATCGCTGGAAACCGCATTTTAGGGGCTAATGTGAGCTTATTCAGAGATCGTTTGAAGTAATGATTCACAGTATACTCAAAGCATAATGATGGGAGATGTCTAGTGGAGAGGTATGGTTGATGGTTGACGTTTTGGTCATCAAACAAACAAGCTACTCAAGGGCAAGTAACGAGTTGAGATGTTGACTATTTTTAGGCATCTTCAGCTGTTGGAACGCACAAGAAAAATACGAAACCACCTTAATTTTTGGTAACAGCTCTATTAGCCAACGACGTCACGAAAGATTAAAGTCGATTGTTTCATTCGATACGTATGAAATCTTGAATATTTTTTCGTAATTTTCTGTTCGAAATTTTCGGAAGTAAATTGAACTGAATACACCCCACTTTACCATTACCATACAAGAATATAGTAATATACTATATACAAGAATACAGGAATAAACTGTCCAAAATGTTTTCAGGAAGTTTTCATTGTTTTTATCATTGATAATAATGAGGAATATTGAAGATTAATTGAGAATGATCAAGTTTAATTTGTAGAATTCTAGAAGGAAACATCAAAGTATAAAAATATCGTCTAAGATCAAGGCGTCCTGGAATTAGCCTTAAAGCTATCGTGAGCTAATGCTTAAATCTAAGAAGAAAACAACAGAGCACTAAAGGAGTTCAACATTATTTGAAGGATACTTGAAGAAGTCAGAGTAATAAAATTCCGTGCCTGAAAATGTCATCGACGATCAAGCAGTCAATTTTATGGAAATTGAAGGATGTCACAAGAAAACAGAGATCAAAGCACTAAAATAAGTCGTAAGTCTCAATAAGAGATCGGACTCTAAATGAGTCATTCAAGACTAGGTTTGGAATGTTGAGATATGATCTGACAAAAACAAACTATTGTCTCCCATTGTTCTGCAGCTTTATAACTTACTCAAGTTCAATAGCAAATAGCAATCTTTATGCCATCTTGAAAAATTGTCTCAGTCCTTTCACGATATTTTTCATGGGAGTTTCTGTGGAATGAGAGCGTTCCGACTCGACGTCTGATTAATCACGTGACTTTGTGCCAGACTGAGAAGCGTTTAGGACGGCGTCATGGGTCATTCCCCTTTCCGACGTTCCTTGTTCATTGTTCGACTTTTCTCCTAATTCCGGCCGTTATTGATTTTCTCTCATTGAATAATGTACAGAATCGGAAGTAAATTACTAGGCTACACAGATATAGTCTGTCCAAGCAAAGAGAATATTCTGGCTCGGTCAATATTAGTAAAAAAATATCAATTTGGTAGAAAATGATCTGTTTAACAATTTGAGACCAAATATAAAATTTTTGAACTAATATTGACTGAGCTGCAGTCATTTTCCCATCTTGCCAGAATGTCTTCATTGCTTGGACAGACTATAGAAGGCCTATTAGAGAAGTATTAGAAATTCTTCTCTTTCCGGCTAAATTCAACTATCTCGATCTTGTGCTTGTTTCATTTGTCACTAGGTAATAAAATTAATGTGTCAGTATGTGTGAAACACAATTGATATGAAAAACTATAGTATTTCATCTAAAATTTGAAAAAAATGATTTAGTGAGAAATTGAGCTCATTCCAATTTATTTGGGCATCGCATAATGCAATAGTATCCCTCCAGCTGTATACTCTATTTGTTGGATATTTTATCAAGAAATAATAACATTCAATTTTAATGATACAAATCAAGTAATGATTCATAATAACACCATACTGGTGGAAATCCACAGAACAGGTTCATCAGAAATACGACTAACAAGGAAAAACAATAATAATAGGGTTGATCTGCTCAACAAAGTTTCACCAAAGCTTCATGTAACCTATATGATTTTCAAGAACGGTTTCGTGTTTAATTGTTTTCAAATGCATTACAAAAGATGTTTGAAATTTCAATTCGAGTTCAAGTTTGAAATCAAAAAGATTTATTGAATAGAGCAATTCTGTTTCCATCAATTCAATAACAATAAAAATTGCAAAATCAACAAAATTCAGCAATTTTATTTTCATCCACAAGGATGTATTTCTGCTATGAATAATAAACAGAGTAAATTTAATATTGTGGGCACATCGGTGAGAATGATAATGAATAATAGCAGATCGTATCAATTTTCTCCAATATTGGAGCTAATGGATATTTCAATCTATTATTATAATGAATTATTGCTCTAATCCACATTAATCCACTCTCATGGGTTCATAGTTTGCAAGGAAATGAATTCACTGAGCGCGTGCAGATCAGAAAATTGAAATTATTCATCCGACGACATGGAAATGCTTTCTTCATATCACGAAGGGTTCGGTGAAGGTTGAATACCAATAAGGCGTTTCTTTGTAACAAGTCACCTTGGTCCAATATCGAATCAACATCAGTGCTCTATTGAAATATTCAACACGTTCAATGCATGAATCATAATAATTGTAATCACTTAGATATAAAACTAAATTTATCGTGTTTATAATTTTTTTGTGAGGGTGATGCCCACATGGGCTCTTGGGCCTGTGCGTGGGTAATGGGAAGGATGATGATGAGAGATGAATGGACGTACTGCTTTAGGTGCGTTCCGAACCACCGGGAAGCGATTTTTGAGGCTCATAAATTGAATTCAGAGGAACCGGTCACCATTACAACGGTGGTGGTAGAGGCACGTCGCTTATCTAATCTCACCGATTAGACGCTCTCTACCACTGGGACAAACCGCTTCCCAAGTAATATAAAACCAATAATATATAATATAAAACCAGAGTACTTGAAAAGAATCAAAGTATACAATTTGAATCTATTTATGAATCATAATTGTAATCACTAAAAAATAAAACTGAATTGATCCTGTTTACAATAGTGAACTCAAAGTAGAAGATGAGAATTAAATTATTTAGTTCCATTCTCACTGAACTCGTTCAACATGATTTTCATAACCCTTCACTATAAAATTTTCAATATTTAAATGAAAGTTTATAATATTGTTTCATCTTCATTGTTTCAACCCTTCAAAATCCAAAATTGATCATTACTTTCGAATCATTTCTTGGAATGGAAAAATTCCATCTGAATGGCAGGAACAGAAATTTGGACTCAACCTAAAAATTTGAACTGTTTTTAATCAAAAAAGAATTTTGAACCCGTATAAGTTGTAATGCCAACTCAAAATTAGAGCAATAATGTCAATGATTTCAACTACTATCATTATTTCAATCATTTTATTAACTTGAAAAAATGTAGCCGAAGAACACTACAGCCAAGAAAAAAGGCATGAACATTGTATTAATTACAGTTAATACGCATCTACTTACTACCCGTACATTGATTTTGGTGAACATTTTGGTGACAATATGAGTCAACAAGAGCGCCATTTCAGGCAAGCCTCACTTTTAATGCCAACTCAAAATCAGACGAATTTTAATCTCAATTATTATATTATCAATTTGATGAGATGTAATCAAAGTACACCACACCCAAGAAGAAAGGCGTGAAATTGTATTAATAAGAGGTGAATAACGAAAAGCTAACAGGATCAGCGAGTGAAGAGCATTGGGGTGAATGGACAGGAATAAGCCGACACCACAACTAAACAGCGAAATAAGAGCTATAGAAGATAGCATGAGACAGAGATAACGAGGGGCTGATAGATGCGACAGAGAGAAAAAGAGTTCAACAGCAGCAGACATGAGCACGGAGATAAGATGGGGAGGAGAAAAAAGAGTAGCTATAGTCTGTTCAAGCAAAGAAGACATTCTGGCAAGCTGGGAAAATGACTCCAGCTCGGTCAATATTGATTAAATAATTATAAATTTGAAATCATATTGTAGGAAGCATTCTCATCTACAATTTGAGAACAAATTTATAATTTTAGAACCAATATTGACCAAACGGGAGTCATTTTCCCATCTTGCCAGTTTGTCTCCATTGCTTGGCTGACTTTAACAGGAGTGACAGAGAGACGTCAACAGCAATCAAGAGCAAGGCAAGAACATGAGACAGAGATAGCAATAAGACTGATCGGCAAAACAGACAAAGATAGATTGAGAGAGAAAGAGTGAGAGAGAAAGTGTGTGTGTGAAAGAGAGAAGGATAAAGTAAGGGTTAGTAAGGAGCTGATAGGGATGAGAAAAGGAGAGAGAGAGTGATAGTGTCGAGGGAAACAAGATAATGTAGTTAGCAGGCGCTTGGCTCGGATCCCCCGAGGTGTTGAGAGCTGCTGGGGAGGCTGGTGATGATGAGGGGCGGGGAGGGGGACAGCGCGTGCGTGCCCAAGCCCATGCACGTTCACGGCCGCCAGAAGGAGAGAATTATAACGGAAAACGGGGACGGAAATGATGTAGTGGGGAGGAGAGAAAAATGGTAGAAACATGTGGAGGAAATGTCAAAGAGACAAGGAGGAAGAAGGAGGGATAGAGGGGGTGTAAAGGAGGGAAAAGAGGGAGGATAAGAGGTGAAGAAGCCAGAATTTAAGGAAAACAAAATGGGGGTAGAGGAGCGAGGATTTGAGAAGAAAGAATGAGAGAATAAGGAGAGATGTGTCAAATGGGAGGGGGGAAAGGTGGTGAAGGGCGAAAAAGAAATGGAGAAAGGGAAAACGAGGAGTAGAACGAGGAGAAGAAAGGAAAGAAGGAAGATGTCGAGAAGGGGAGAAGGAGGAAAGAGAAAACAAAGAAGTGAGGAGTGGAAAGAGAAAGAGCCGAAATAACAAAAAGGAGGAGGAAATGAAACAATGAAGGAGAAAGAGGGAAATGAGAATATGGAAAACGTCAAAGTGAGAGGGAGGAAGAGGAGTACAAAAACAAGTGGAAGAGATGGAAAATGAATAAGGAGGACAAGACAGAAATTTATGATTTGGATGAAAAAATATGAAAAATTCAGGAGGAGAGAAAAACAATATGGACAATCTGAAAAACTGGTGGAGGTGAGAGAAAATTTCAAAAATATATAATTAAGAGGTAGGTGGATGGCAAAGGATGTAAGGAACAAGGGTGAAACTAGAGTGGAAGAAGGAAAAAGAATGGAGGAAATAAGGCTAGGATCAGAAAACGAGAAAGAGATGAAAGGAGGAGGAACAGGCGTGGAAAGGGAGATGAAAGAAAAAAATGTAAATTCAGGGAACAGGAATATAAAGTAGGAGAAAAACTGAAAAAATAGAAAGGTAGTTAGTAGAAGTGAGAATGTTGGGAAAAAGAATGAAGGAGGAGAGAGAATACAGGAAGAAAACTAAAAAGGAGATAATGAAAAATAGATGGAGAAACATGCGAGTGAACATACAGGAATTGAAGGGGAAAAGATGGCGAATAAATAAGATCGAGAAGTTGAAAGAGAATAAAAAAGGAGTGAAAGAACAAGTAGAATAATAAGAAGGGAATGAGCTTGACAAGAGGATGGGGAAGAAGTATGCTGGGACCGTAGTCACCCATTCCCCTCATCACTTGTAATGTAATGAGTGAGGCAAGTCTCCCTCAAGCCGGCCAGTGCGATAACCTTCAGCAGACCTTGCAAAAATGTTCACTCTATTCACACACAATTCCACAAATATGCTCAGGACTATTTACTTTTTTCAAGTACAGTACTAGAGCGTAGAGTGCAAAGGTAGTAAAGCTTTCAATGTATGATTCAGTAAACATAATGAAATTCATCAAACTAAAAATTCTAAAATTGCCAAGCTACGTGTCAACGTGAAGGAAACACGTTTTAAAGAGAAGAAAACCTACTAGAGCAGAACGCAGGAAAATAGTCCAATGAGACTTGATGAAATGTAAGCAAACCAGTTGATTATGAGTAAAAATACATTTTTTCTTTCATAATACACCTGAAGTCGTCTATTGGTATAGTCTGTCCAAGCAAAGAAGACCCTCTGGCAGATGATAGAATGACTCCAGCTCGGTCAATATTGGTTCAAAATTATTGATTTGGTCTCAAATTGTAGATCAGAAGGTTTTCTACGATTAAGACCAAATCAATAATTTTTTAACCGATATTGACCGAGCTGGAGTCATTTTCACATAATTCCAGAGGGTCTTCTTTGCTTGGACAGACAATACGGGGAGGTGAAAGGGGACTCTGCTGTTCCAGTTTCCATTGGATTACTCTCATGCATGCTACTCTAGATTAGAATAGGAAATCCTAGATGGCTTTTTCATGGGGACATCAGTACTGTTCTGTTTTATAATTGGTTCCAAATTGAACTTGGAAGAAATAACTATCACGGAGGCTCCAGACAGTCTACACGCAAGCACTGCACAACACTTTCCTACATTTGCATAAGCCCTAACTGAGTGAGGGACGGCCAACTAAAGAAAGGGCAATCCACCCGGTAATACAATAAAAACAGGTGAAAGTCTTTCATTTCCCCACGATAAAATGCTGGAATAGAAAGAAATAAGTACAAATTCTTCACAAGAGTTCGAGATATTTTAGAGTAGGCTAAATGAAATTATTACTCGTTCATGAACGAGATAGTTTGAATATCCATTACTTCATATCTGAAGGATAATAATCAAGCGATTTTTTGTAGTAGCCTATATAGAGAGACATTTAAACCATGGCAATAATATTTTACTAATATTATATTAATAACTAGCCGGCAGGCTCGCTTCGCTCGCCTTCTCCGCCTAGCCAGGGGGCTCCGCCCCCTAGACCCCCGACAGTATAGGCAGTAAAAGTAAGTCAAACAGGATCGCTTCGCTCGCCTGCAAAACCTCTGTCAGTGTCAGCTAAAAAAAACAGGCTCGCTTCGCTCGCCTGCAAATTCCGTTGAGAGGGGATTCGAAATTTCTTCACAGCAGTTCTACACCTAATCTGGACCTGTTTACCTAATTTCAACATTTTCTGCCTAATTTCAAAAACTCTTAGCTGATACGCGTAACCTTGGAAAGTATATCGGACATAGTTTAAAACTTGATTCAATATCTTCCAGATTAGTTCATCTATAATCTCGCTGAACCATTGAATTTACAGTTAGGATTGGTCGTATCAAGGCGGAAGATATGCAACCCGCAACACATCTACAATTTTGAAAACCTGATTACTGGCGTAATCTTGAACGGATTGCAAAAATATTTCAACACAACATTTCTAGACCTTATCTGAACCTGCCCACCAAATATCAACATTTTCTACCGATTGGTTCTCGAAAAAATTAGGAAAACGCCGAAAAACTAAAATATTTGGCGTATCCTTAGAAAGTTTTTAAAATCCGTTCTCAGCGCGCGTCTAAACGTCCAACTGAATATGTCTGCCAAATTTGAACGCATTCGGTTCAGTGGATTTTTAGTTCTGGTGATGAATGAATTAATCAGTCAGTCAGTTCCATTTCGCTTATATGAATAAAGATAATATTAATTTCCTAGTTTTTGACATCGTAAATATGTTATTTTTATGATGGTCATGGAAATCAAAATTCATTATTTGTTTGAAAAAAAAATTATTTTCCAATTAGAATCTCATTTCTTTAGAATTCATTATAGATTTGAACCAACTCATACGAACATGGGCTCATGAACACAGTACTGAATTGATAAAATATTCAGTATTTTCAGCGCAAATTATAAAATCAGAGTTGAATTTAATGAGAAGAGATAAAAGATATTTTAAATGAAGAAAACACAATTAAATGACGTAGTATACAACGTTTTGTAGTAATATTATGAGATTTTGCCAATATTGCCAAGATAAAGTGTCAAAACAATACTGGTATTGGGCTAAGACTCATTTGAATATAGGATATTCAAATGAGCTGCCAACTGCTGTCAGTATAAATGGGGTAGCATTAATACCATTTACCGAGTGATCCATATTGTGCTGTAAAGCATGTCAAACGTTTTAAACATTCAATAGCCTGCGAAAACTCTATTATGTATTTGAATCTCTCAAAATAACTGTACTCAACATCAATAATTATAATGGAAGACGAATGTCAAAAGCAGATTTAGCACAAAATTAGCATAATCATATAACAGAAAAAAGATGACATGCTAAAAGAATGAGGATAAAAAATGTAATACCAAGATGAAAATTATTTCAAGATGGCAAGTCTAAAATGCTATCTGAATTATAGAGACAGGACATAAATTGAACTAAATTATTTAGAGTTGTATGAAAGTCTACAGGCTCAGTTATGTGTCTACGGTTTAATTTCCTCTCAAGAAGATACACAGATGATACATGTATCAAATGAACCAATTGAAATGTATCATTAGTTTGTTTTAGATTATTCAGTACATTCATGAATCGTTTTGTGTATCTTGAAAGGAAATGTAACGGTGGATACAGCTCGATTAAGATGGATAATTTGAAACAAGAATCGGTGATTACAAAAACATATTAACGAAGGACATGTGTGGTTTAGTTTTAGTTTTCAGCTATTATTTGAATCAAGGAAGTAGTTTCCCAGTTGGTTTAAAACTACTAAGAAAAGGGGAATTCATGTGAGAGTGAGTTAGAGAGAATAGAATATAACATTAATATATCTCATCATGATGAGAGTGAGTCATCAACATTCTCACCAATAGGGGTTAAAATGATTTCTGGGAAAAATGACTCATTTTCTCAACATTTAATATTGACAAGCTAACATGAAATATTATATTACAAATAAACATTTTATTCAAGCACATCAAGTTGCATTTCTACATGGAAAAAGGGAAATCAAGTTTCATCTGCAAGATCAGGTTCAAGATCCAAAACGAATAAATTACTGAATTGAGTGGGCGGTTGTCGTGTGGAACGTTTCTTATAAAAACGAAACTCGTAAAAGGTTTCAATTTTATTGATACTTCAGCTTCGTAATAAGTATCCAAGTTTCTGTATTTGGTAAAGTTTATTCGTAAACTGGAAAGGACATCAATTTCAAGATAGGTGTAGGGTGTTGTGAGGCGAACTTTCAACTTGCAAGCATAACTTGCACGCAGCTCAACGGCAAAAGTTGAAAGCTGAACAGCAGTTTCTCATGTATTGATTGTCCGCCAGATGGTATTACTGTTCACAATGTGCACGCGACACGAATTCAAATAAGCTGTCAGTAGCACATGGTCGCGCTAAGCCAAGAATTAAATTAAAATTCACAAAATAAACAAATCTAGAAAGTTCATACAGTATACGGTTAATTAGATTCATTAGAATCATGAAAAGGCATGTTTCACAAAAAAAAGTAAAAGTGATTCAAATCAATCAATAATTGTGACACGGGAAAATTGAAATAGAAGAAGAATTTACTTCTAAAATAATAAAAAACTATAGGAGAATTCACTTCAATTCTCTCAGAACAGACAGTACACTTCAATGGCACGGCACACAACAACAGAGCAACATAGTCTACTTGAAAATTTATTAAAATACAATTCTTTTTCCAGCCCTAAAAGACTAGACGAATAGACTCGCAGACCACTCGCCGACTATCCTTACAGAGCTTTACATTACAGTAGTGAAACATTCGAGCTACAGAGCCTACTGTACTTACTGTTACGGTAGTATTACAGTATTACTGTACAGTACTTTACTACATACAGTACTTACTTTACTTACAGTAGCCTAGTCATTCACCTTTAGCAATCTAAGCTAGTCTGCTCTTCAAATACAGTAGTTTAATTTTAAATAAGTGAATAGAAAATTACGATTGTGGATTCTATTTCGATTTTTACAACTAGTAAAAGGCACTCTCTCTTTTTCTCTCCCTTCATCTAATTTATTGATCAACCTACAATATTGTTTATGAATTATCGTGATAGATCTTGAAAATTTGTTGCATAAATGCTTTGACATAATAGTGCTAACCATTCTGTCGATTACGGCGGTAAAATAGGAAACCACAAACGCCAAGGAGAGCACGACGAATTGTAATTGATGTCCAACACCGAACAAGAGGTTGAGACAGAGCAAGAGAGGAAGAAATTATGAGAAAGAGGAGAATACTCCATTACAAGTGGCTGGGAAAGGGAAGAACTGGGACTGAGAAGAGACAGAATGAGAGGAAATTCATTTCAATAAAAAAATGAGTGAATAGAAGAAAAAAGTGAGTTAGAAGCCTCAAGTAAAAATGCTGATGAAGCGAAGAAATAGAAAGAAGTGAGGAGAAAGAGTAAGACAAAGGTTCCTTGATAATACAAGAAAATGAGAAGTAGTAGGAGTAGGATTAAAAAAGAGAGTGAGCTAAAATCTACGAGTTGCACAAGAAGAATGGATGGGAAGAGAAAAAGAGAAGGATGGGAGTATTGAGGAGAAAGAGTGAGGGAAATTCCTCGATAATTCAAGAAAATGCATTTTACTCATGAGTACAGTAACAGGAGTAGTAGTACAAGTAGTATAGTCTCTCCAAGCAAAGAAGACATTCTGATAAGATGGAAAATGACCTCAAATCAGTCAATATATGTTCAAAAATTATAAATTTGATCACAATGTTTCCTACAATTTGAGACTAAATTCATTACATTTGAACCAAAATTGACCGAGCTGGAGTCATTTTCCTATCTTGCCAGAATGTTTTCTTTGCTCGACCAGAGTTAAAAATGATGATAATTGTAGAGCAGAATGTTGTCTACAATTTAAGACCAAATTTAGTATTTTTGAAAAAATATTGACCGAGCTGTAGTAATTTTTCAATTTTGCCAGAATGTTTTCTTTGCTTGTACAGACTATAGGCTAATAGGAGTATGAGTGAAGAGTGAAAGAGTGAATCAAAATGTAAGAGTATACAACAGATAGATAGATAGATAAATCTATCTATCTAAACTATAGAGATAGTTCGTGGGCGAAGTTGAGGCATGCAAGCCCTCAAGTCTTCCACTTGACCCAAAGACTGAGAAAGAGAAAGATGGGACGATTGAGGGAAAAAAGTGAGGAAGATTCCTCAATTCAGCAGGAAGTGAGGACAATTCAGCAAGGAAATCCATTTTACTCATGAGTAGTAATAGGAGTGGTAGAAGTAGTAGAATAGGAGTAGAATTGAAGAAAGTAATGAGGAAGAGAGTTAGAGTAAAAGAGGAAGTGGAAGAGAGTAAAGTAAAAGAGGCGGAAAATTCAAAGCAGGCGCTAGTCGACGCGTGAAAGAGTCTCTCTCACTATCACTCTCTAACTCTTTTCTCCCTCCTCTCAACCTCTCACTCAAATCTCTTTCTGTAGTGACACTCTCAGGTTCAGCGTTTTAAATGACGCGCTTTCACCCGCGACGCTGGAAAATAGGAACGCAGACTCCCGACCGACTCGATGAGTCACTCACTTGCAAAACAAGAAGAACATGCACCGACTATTATAGTCTGTCCAAGCAAAGAAGACATTCTGACGAGAAAAATTACTCCAGCTCGGTCAATATTGGTTCAATAATTATAAATTTGTTCTCAAATTGTGGATCAGAATTTTTCCTACAATGTTTGAACAAATATTGACCAAACTGGTGTCATTTTCTCATCTTGCCAGAATGTCTTCTTTGCTTGGACAGAATATAGTCAACAACAGATGCTCCTTTTGAATATCGATGAAACCCTTTTAAGGAATGTTGAAGGAAGAGTACTGGCACGACAATGAACCCCATTACTTTCACTCTGAAACTTTTTCCAAATAAACAGCCCACTGCACCACTTTCCTGCATTTCAAACAAGATACTCGATAATGCAATTAAATGACTGGCTTTACGAGCCGATAATTATCAATGTAAAGCCTTCTGAGACTTTTTACACTTGAATGCTTTCAGTGAATTCATCGATAGGAATTTGATGACGATAAATTATCATTTGAAAAATACTTCTCAACAATCAATTAAATGATACATTGGAATCCGCCACCAGAGGTGAAAAGAGCTTCAGTGCATAGTCTGTCCAAGCAAAAAAGACCCTTTGGCAAGATGAGAAAATGCCTCCAGCTAGGTCAATACTTGTTCAAGAATTATAAATGTGGTCTCAATAGTAAAACAAATTGTTTCCTACAATTTGAGATCAAATTGATTATTTTTGAAGCAATATTGACCGAGCTGGAGTCATTTTCTCATCTTTCCAGAGGGTATTCTTTGCTTGGACAGATTATACTTAACATCGAGCTTCAGTTCAAACTTTATCAAGTTCAGTGTGAGTGCTCTTACAAACTGTGATTCCAGAGACAATAGAACATAAAAATTTATAACTTTCGATTGACTTGGTACGATTCACAAGATGACACATGTACCAAACTAAGCAATCGAATCCAAACATAAGTTTCAATAATGTAAGAAGTTCTTTCATTTTGATTGCATCATATTGAATTACCATGTATCTCTTTTTGAAAAGTCTTGTATCATACGTTTCATTGATTGGTATGTATTGTATCATGTTCCAAATAGTACATCTTGTATCGTATCAAGTCGTATTTGTAATAATAAATCATTGATTTAATCTGATAATCTTGAAGATCTTTTTGAAAGAAAATTGAATTATGAACAGAACACTCAGCTTTGTTCGTACTGTATTCGCTTGATAACTTCAAAATGTAGAGAAAAATTTCTGCCATAGTCTTTCCAAGCAAAGAAGACCCTCAGGCAAGACGGGAGATTGACTAAAGCTCGGTCAATATTGGTTTAAAAATTATCAATTTGATCTCAAATTTTAGGAAACAATATTTTATCTACTATTAAGACCACATTTATAATTCTTGAACAAATATTGATCAAGTTGGAGTCATTTTTCCATCTTGCCAGAGGGTCTTCTTTGCTTGTAAATACTAGGCTATACCTAGTATTCACCTTTATCAGATTCTACTGTAGGAGATAAATTCAATTCTCAGCTCTGTCAAGACAGTCGGCGAACTGTCTACGAGAGTACATCGGAACGACAGCGACCCCAGCTATACTAATTCACTCTCGAAGACAGCTTCAGACTGTCCAGACAGAGTTGAGAATTTATAAAAATCATTCGTCAACCGTCTAACTTCGTGGTGTCAGCTATACTCACCTATCTGATTCGAGACAATAACTGGTAATGAATTTTTAATCTATATAACCACCACGAATTGATATTGAAAAGATTTATTATCAATAGATAATATGAGATCAATATTCGAATTAGACAGATATACTCAATAATGTGACTTTTACGAGTATCACTGTTTTTTATTCTAAATAATTATCCTCCTAATTATCTAATAATTAAGTACCCTTTTTGATTTTTTTCAATGCATGACATGTTTCAACTAATAATAGTCATTTTCAAATTATTGATAATTATTTAAAATAAAAAACAGTGATAAAAGTAGCCCTGAGATTAAGGTATCAATAATGTGACTATACGACACAACTAAAGGTGGTACAGGTTACACAGGATATAGTACTGTATTTGCATTATCAACTCACAGTTGCAGTTCAGAAGTAGTTCATGCCAAACACTTTGTAAGAGCGCAAGGAGAGGTGTGGGAGGAAGGAGAGAGATTACTTCCTTTACGCTTCAAAAGATGCCAGACAATTACAAATGAGCAGACAATATAGATCACTGACCTCACTGAGCTATTGTGGAAATTCAACACCCACCAATGCATGTAAAACATTACCCACGTATGGGCAGAGCAATAGAATATCTAGATCAAATAACTATAGATCATGAATAGGTACTCATTGAAGTCCCACTCAAGACAAACGTCCTAGATAGAACACAATTGCGACATACAATACGGTACATACAGTGTCAGAATAACAAAGAAATTTCGAAAGCTTTAATTGTTTGATGGAAGGATGGTTAGATTAACAAGGAGACAAAAAATAATGGGAAATTATTTCATTCGCCCACAATTTTACCAATATTTATTTTTCGTAAAGAGAACAGCCACGAAAAACAATTATTTTAATAACTGGAAATCTATTAGTTACTTTATTTATCCTTATAAACACATATAGATTTATTTCAATCAGACAAAATTCATCAAGTTAGAATAAAACCTAGTGTTTGAAGTTGGAATATGAAGTTAAAATTAAACACACTTTGAAATTGTCTATATTACACTTTTATTAATTATTTTCAACTTACAAGAATGAGACCAATAAGGTCTCGAAACCGGTCCAGTGTTAAAAATTATTAATAAAAGTGTAATAAACAGTTTTACAATCTCAATTTCAATCAGACAACATCAATCTGAATTGAATAAACAATCGATATGTTCAACTCATTTAATATTTATTTATCAATTGCTCAACAGCCCACGAAGGGCCTAGGCCTGCCACTGCCAGCTGGTCGCCAGTTTCATATTCACTCCACTATACAGCACAATATTATTATTATTCAAGTTATTAATTATGCAAAGACAATCATTTTTGTCTGATCGAGATAAACTATGTTTTGAATTTGAAATTAGATACTGCAGTACAAAGTCATATTATAATGCATCGGATGAATTCAGTTTGTACGGGAAGCAAGCCTATCCCCTTCGCCAACGCCCCCACATAAAAGGCTTGTTACACCAGACAACCCCTCTCCACCCTTCCAGTTCTATAAAGCCACTATCCATGACCCCGGTTACAGCAACCCTCATCGGTACTCATTGGATTAGTTTGTCATCGAGCTAATGTGGTTTTGTTTTGAAACCGACACTCAGACAGCCAGAGTAGCTTCTAGACAACCAAAAACGTCAATATACTGCACTCTGCATCGTTTTTATACATTCAACTTGAAACTAACTCAATTGGGGTGTTAATAATATTGATGTTACCCAAAGAATCTCTATGTCACAGATAGAATAATATAAAGACTAGTTTGTAGTTAATCAAGAAAACTTCAATATAGGCTACTGCACTAATCCTTTATATAAATTCAACTTGAAACTAACTCAATTGAAGTGTTAATAAATGCTACTCAAAGAATCTCTTGGTCAAAGACTCACAGATAGGATAATATAAAGATTAGTTCATCAAGTAAACTCTATACTGCACTCTACTCCATTTTTTTATAAATTCAACTTGGACCAACTCAATTGGAGAGTAAATAGATGTTAATCAAAGAATCTCTACGTCCCAGAAGAAGAATCCTAGAATAATATCCTAGAAGTTAAATCCTATATCTATAGAAGTTAACACCTATATTAACTGTACTAAAACCCTAACACTGTACTGAAAATTCATCAATACCAATTGTATTCTGCTTACTACTCCAACAATACTGCATAAATTTTATGCAGTTGATGTGTTTACAGAACATTAAAAAACCGAATGAGTGATACCGGTTTCTGTTAATATGCTCTCTTATAGTTCTAATAGATTTGTGTTTCAATTGATTTCGAAATGACTCCACATAAATCTATTTAAAACGATTTTACTTGTTATCAATTAGAATTTGGACAAAGAGGTTTTAGACACTAGGTAGCCTGTGTGTTAACCAATAAGTGCATTTCTGTCAGATGAATAAATATTTTTGAATAGCAAACAGTTGGAGAAAATGTCCTATATTTTTTCAAAATTCTCAAGATGCTTTATTAAAAAATGAGTCAAATAATAATCTGAATTTTGTTTCAATGGGGATATGGAAATAATAATATTAATGTCTACATACTTCTGGTATTGTTATTACAATTGGCATATTTCCATTTCAATTTCAAGTTTTCAATAAAACTGGATGGTCATTATCACATTGTCATTCTTCAATTTTGTGTAATAACTGACCCGACAATCTTGACATTGCCATTGACATTATTTGTGACTCATATTCCTGTGTTGTTCTCCATTACATACGCTACCTTTCGAACATCCATCAATGTTTTCCCGGATAAGGTAAGTCCATTAACTCTTCAAGTAACCTTAGTTACAAATCCTTTAATGGAAAGGTTGCGAACTTCAATCACAGAATGAAAATGCAAGCCTGAAGGAAGTAACACTCCACGTTACAAGTTACCAAGTCTATAATTTATGATAAAAAAGTACGCAAAATGAAGATAAATTGTTCAAACTAGTGAACCAAACAGGGATGGATTATTATATCGGATGTTTTATTGAGATTTAATGCAGCTTGAGCTTGAGGCACAAACATGATAAAAGGAAGTACAATAACTGATAGATGCCATAAATGGAAAATGTTCATGTCACGGACAGATTGGATAATTTGAATTACCACTGGAAATGAAACATTTCCTGGAAAGAAAACTGCGCCAAGCAATATTACACAACTGCAAGATTGTTGTAAGAGTTTAGGAGTGACTGTGAATGAGAGAAAAATGTACAAATAAGAATTTAGAAGAGTATTTTTTCTATTCACAATCACACTACTTCAAAGGAAAAGCAAAATATCAAAGGACATAATGATTCCAACAGTAGTGGATCAATTCATCACTTCGTTATCCAGTTCAAAAAGGTCAAAGTATATGAGATAAGATAATCTGAGATGAGTCAGAATCCAAGATGTTATCCACATGTTTTTATAATTTTAAAAACTATTTTTACTGTTCAAACCAAATAATAATAAATTTGAAATAGCTTGAGAATCACGTTGTGGTAAAGAGATTGTATACTGATTATATTGTCTCCGTAGTTAGTGTTATTGATAAATATAGATACAATATAAATACCACAGCAATAAATATAGATACAATGAAACATGCTTGATCATAACCGCAACCCACTCAAAGGTGAATTATTATTACTTTCTAAGCTAATTTTAATAAGTAAATCAAATATCTGCTGGTTGATTTTTTTAAATAGTACAATATCTGCAATGGAACAGATTAGATTATCTCCAGATCAGAGTCACTATCTACCCAAAATTTCAATATTTACAGGTGAATTACAGTAAACTGTATCCATTAAAAAATAATAATTGATGAGCAATCCACTGAACTCTATCAGCAATAAAAGATGATACATTATCCCTAGATAAGAATCTTGATCTTCTCAACAATATTTTCTTATTTTGACAGGATATAGCCTCCATTGTAATTTGGATGTACATCATTGAAAAACATATTATTGGTAGGTTGATTAATACCCACTGCATACTATCTAAAACAGACCTGAACATCCCAATATAATGATCTGTTCTACAAAAATTCATATTTTAAAATTATAGAACATAGTCTCCAATGTGATTCAACGTTACAACAATTGAAAAAATTGATTAAGTTATAGATAAGTAATGCATAGCAAAAGGCCTACTATCTTCAATCAAACAGACTAGATGATCTATACACATAGTGATAAAAACCACAATTATGTAATCAACGATATTTTCATTGAAAAAAAAAAATGACTAATTCACCAATTCTTGTACTGTACTAATATTCGATGTAATAGTTTCTAGTGTAATGGACTATTGATGCACAGCAAAACTATCTGTAGGATTAAACAGGCCAGATCATCTCTAGATCAGAACCACAATTTTGTTCAGCAACACTTAAATTTTCCAAAATTCCTGCCAAGTCTATACTCGGTAAGTTTGTTTAAAAATATGTTTGTGTTTCCAAGTAATGGACAGCAATACTATCTCCAATAAAACAGGTTAGATCATCTCAAATCAGAATCACAATTTTGCTTAACATTTTATTTTTTAATTGAATAGTCTAAACTTGTTATATTAGTTTTAATAAGTAATTTATGTTACTCCTATTCAATTAAGAACAGCAATACTATCAGTAATTTAACACGCTAGATCAGTGCTACGATTGTAGATTGCTGTACAACATTTTCTTCTTTTCAAATTGATAGACTAGTATAAATTACAGAATTTTATAATATTTTTCAAAATTATTGACCAGTCTATACTCGGTATATTGGTTTAAATATATGTTAGTTTTATTTCTATTACAGCAGCAATACTATCTGAAATTAAACACGCTAGATCAGTGCTACAATATTACTAAACAACATTTTCTTCTTTTTATTTAATGCAAGATCAGTAAGTCGATTTTTCATATTTTAGTATCATAAACATGAAAAAGTCATTGATTAGCAATGCAAAACGTTACTATCTGCGATTAAAATCACCAGACACTGGACAGACAGACATTGCGCAAAACGTCAGCCAAACGACGCCGGCCGGCGAGTCAACTGCAGTGACGTCATCAAGCACTAACCATAGACAAGGTTATATGCCTGAATAATTCAATTTCAACCAAAATAAATTGAAAATTGCGTTTACTTACATTCGTTCTGAACATCGGCCATTGCGGTGTGTAGATTGATTTGTGTGAGCAGATATCAAAAAGGTGAGAGCTCTGCAACAGACGGAGAAAAGTATCAGAATGAAATGAGATTCTAGTGCTAGTCTACCACCTGCATTCAGTACAGACGCTGCGACGGAAGCATAAAGGAGAGTGGGAGGGGTGGGGGTTGAATGAAGGAGGGTGGGATGGGAAGTTACAAGGGAGAGTCCCCAGCTGTTCTCCCCACCACCAACAACACCAAACTAGCAGACTAGACTGTCGAAAAGGATCAATGCAACATGTCTTGTCTTCTTCCCCTGTTAATAAAATTGCCTACACAGTACACACCCTTTCCAACAAGGTTCAATTATTGGAAGAAATTGTTTGACATTTACAGTACAATACTATAGAGACTCTATACTATAATATGTAGGTAATATATACTATAATACCATCAGATACAGATTCAATTTCGATAGTCTGGTCGAGCATTCTGGCTAGATGGGAAAATAACTGTCACGGTCAATATAGTTTCAAAAACTATGAATTTTGTTTTGAATTTTAGAGCGGAATGTTTAATAAAATTCGAGACCAAATATACAATTTTTGAGCTGGAGTTATTCACCCATCTTGACAGAATGTTCGACCAGAGTATAATACAATCAGAAACTGTATAATACTATTAGACTGATTTTTATTACTATTATAGACTGACTCTTGTTATTACTGTCTCTTATATAATTAACTTATAGAATACCACCATGTTGGTTAAATTCAATTAAAGAAGGAAGAGAACTTTGTAGACAGGTCCAAGAAAAGAAGACATTCTGGAAAGATGGGGAAATGACCTCAGCTCGGTCAATATTGGTACAAAAATTATAAATTTAGTCTCAAATTGTAGAAAACATTCTGCTCTACAATTTCTACCAAATTGATAATTTTTTTACAAATATTGACCGAGCTGGAGTAATTTTCCCATCTTGCCAGAATATCTTCTTTGCTGGACCAGACTATATTATAGATATAGACTGTCCCTTGTCATAGACAATCATTCATTACAGTCTCTGTAACTTTTACAATACTACTATGTTGGTTAAATTCAATTAAAGAAGGAAGTGACCTATGTATAGGCAGGTACAGTATGTCCAAGTAAAGAAGACCCTCTAGCAAGATGAGAGAATGACTCTAGGTCGGTCAATATTGTTTTAACAATTATTGATTTGGTCTCGATCGTAGGAAATATTCTGATCTAGAATTTGAGACCCAATCAATATTTTTTGAACCAATATTGACAGAACTGGAGTCATTTTCTTATCTTGCCAGAAGGTCTTCTTTGCTTGGACATACCCTAGTTCACCGTCCACTTAGCCTAGGTCAAGGTGAACCCTGTAAGGTTTAATGACATCAAGGTAGTTAATACTGTGCAAGCTACCACATCCTTGGCGTTTTTCCTCAACTATCTGGTTAATTTTCTTCATGTCTTGCCACAATTTCCACAAATGGATCACTATTCCTATTATTAATTTACACCGTAGTAATTAAATTACTATGTAATGGAGACCAATGTAGTGGTTATATAAAGAATATTTGTTAGGTGATTGTATTCAATTGAAAAATATTGATAAAGGTTTAAGTTCAATTTTCTTCTATTTAGTGATTACCTATCAAGGTTATTGAGATCAATTGAATTGAACATAATCGAGAGTCCTGCAAAATGTAAGCTATGCAAGGAGCTTTCGAAGGAGACAATAAGCCGTCGGTCTAGATTGCCTCAAGTCATCTCTAATCATCATCATCCCTCTTATTACCCACGCACATGCCTTAGAGCTTATGTGGGCATCACCCTCAGAAAAATAATAAGCAGTCTGGCATTTAGTTAGCACCAAACGACTAATCAAGTTTGCATTGTTATGTTGGATAAAAATTTACAGTTTTTCATGTTCGAGACTTTTGTAGAGTAACTCTACATTCAATTCAAAAACATTACTTCAAGTTAATTTTTTTAAAAAGTGTTTAAATCCTTGTCCTTTTTCATCATGAATGTGAAGGATTGATAATGAAATAACTCTTGAGAAGGTACGGTAATCAACTACATATAATAGAGATTTTGAATTGAATTCCAAAAATTTTCCCAAAATAAATCTTGATTTACCCAATAGGCCTAATTTTTTCCACAACCAGCCTACTATAATTTTCTTCTACAACTGGCCTATAGTTTATAATTTAGCATTTCAGTTTAGCTGGCCAAAGCAATGAACTCGGAAAGCTCACTGATAATGATCGAGCAGCAAATCATGTCAACGACTCCCAATAGACAACAATATCGATTTTCTTATCACGCGATGCGAGAAGTTTACCAACTCTGATGGAGTTCGGCCCCAATTTGTCACGAACTATTATTCTCACCAGGTACAATGCAAGTGTTTTTAATCGGCCAAAATGGATGAAAAGGACAGGCGTCACTTTCAGGTCTCACAAAAGGCATGCAAGAATTTTTGCAAAGAGAATTTCTTGCATGAAAGAAAGTCATGTCTTCCTATATGGTAGGTATTTTCACTGTTTGTCAAATGGTTGATACCACGTACCACCACAGAAAGTGAAAAGTACTTTAATCCCTTCTCTGTGATTCCACCAACAGGTACCACTTGTCTGTCTTAGGTCGTTAATCACAGCATGATAATGCACCAACTTTGTTCCTTTTGCGGAAGGCAAGTTTATAGTAATTACAGTATAAGACAGTGTTTTTTCTATTGACTTTTTTCTGTAGGGAGTCGACTTCCATCAGGAAGTTCAGATTAGATTATTATAATAGATCACAGGAATATACACAAAGTTATATAATATGCACTCATAGAATATGTAAATTCTCACTATGATCAGAACATAGAATATACATATAGTTTAAAGGGTGTTTCAGGAGGAATGTGCAATACTTCTTAGGCTGATTCCTTACACCAAGTAGACAAAAAAGTTCCATGGGACCAACCCCCCAAAAACGCTTTGTTACCGAGATAACAACGGCGGAAAATTGAGATTTTTCAAAATATATTGATTTTTATAATTTTTAAGAGGATTCAGTGGGGTTCTAAAATATTCAATTCCCATGTAAAATTAGCTGAGGAATTCAATTGAACCACTTCCAAGTTTGTAACTTCAACGGTTATTGAGATAATTGGAAAAATATGCTAGAAAACGCCATTTTTCAACAATAAAGGTTATAACTGGATAAGGAATCATAAAATTGTATTTTTTATTAATAGAAGTTGAAGAGAGTCGGATTCTGAAGAAAAAGTTGGATAGCGGCGGTTGTGTAAATCTCACCCAAATCTCAGAAATAGCGATCAAAAATCGCAAAATCGCTACTAAACACAAATTCATCACTTTTGTGCTATGTTTTGTCAATTTTGCGATTTTTGATCGCTATTTCTGAGATTTGGGTGAGATTTACACAATCGCAGCCATCTAACTTTTCTTTAGAATCCGACTCTCTTCAACTTCCATTAATAAAAAATACAATTTTATAATCCCTTATCCAGTTATATCTCTTATTGTTGAAAAATGGTGTTTTTTATCATATTTTCACAACTATCTAAATAACCGTTGAAGTTACTATCTTGGATCTGGTTTCATTGAATTCCTCCGCTAATTTTAAATGGGAATTGATTATTTTAGAACCTCAAAAATTAGCCTCTAAAAAATTAGAAAAATTAATTTATTTTGAAAAATCTCAATTTTCCGCCATTGTTATCTCGGCAACAAAGCGTTTTTGGAGGTTTGTCTCATGGAACTTTTTGTCTACTTGGTGTAAGAGTCAGCCTAAGAAGTATTGCATTCTCCTGAAACACCCTGTTTATAGGCTATAACAATAAGCTAGACAGTTGCTAGCGATCTTCCCCTACCCTTGAAAAACATATTAAGAGAAAAAGATACGAAAGTCCACCGTAGATTTTCAAATTATTTGTACATAAATTCAATTGTTTGATTTTTAGGTAGGTAATTGAAAAAATCAATAAAATTATATATTGGCTTATACCGTACTCGAAGGATCAATGTACCATGGTGACAGCATATTCGAAGAAAAAAATAGTTTCAGACAATTTAATTCTTTCAGTTGATATTGCTCAGATAGAGAATCAATTTTTGAGAGTCCCTTACAACGAATAAACTGTTAATAAAAAGTGAACTTAAAAATGGAACGTAGATACGTTGAACTTCAAGAGAAACTTTTTTTATTTGAGATTAGAAAAAATGATCAATTTTAAAAGATGAAAAGATGAAACTGCTGACTGGCCACATAGAGCAGTATTAATATTTTTCTTTAAATTAATACAGTAGTTTGTATATGGCAGGTATTCATATAAAAAAAATACTACCCACCCAGATAGGGTTCCACTTCAAATTTCATCAAATTTATTTCCCATTCACAAAATAATTCATACATTTTATGCAATATCTTATAACTATACAATATACAGGAAAAAACCTGCAGAGGCATAAGCCTGAGCGCAGGAAAGCTAACAAAACATTTTATCTATTGCATATCGATAACGTGAGTATACATATCTTATAGTTCCTCATTCATACTGTACGATGGAATTTTATGGAAATAATTTAATATAATGGAGATCAATAAGATAAACACAACTGAAAAACAGATTAAATGGAATGAAGATGAAATGAGAAGAAGATAAAATGAGAAGAAGATGAAATGAGAAGAGGATGAAATGAAAGAAGTTCAAGTGAAAATGTTCTGCAATTAACCAAAATAAGGAATAAACTGTTAAAAGTAACTAAACCAATCAAGTTAACTTATTACCAATTTGTAGGATATTTTTGTATGGTACTCCTACACAGATACCCTCTAATACCCTAAATTCTTGTCTTTCAACGTTATCATAATTTGGGAAAGAGAACAAGCTAATTTTTTGGTGAATTATTCAGCAACCATGCAAAATACTGGTATCGATCTTTGATAGGAATAGAAATAACAATTGCTTTCGTGTATCACTCAAATAATGTGCCTTTATTTAAAACTGCGACAAGCCTAGGCCTACATGGTTTAATGGTAGGTTGTCGAAAATGTATTAGTCTTGTTTTATTTATAAATACATTCAGTCATAATTTAACCAACATGAACACTAGATTTTTAATTTTAACCATTTTATAGAATAATGTTCAATTAAGTAGGAGCTAAAACTAACTTATCTACGATTAAGTATGGCAAAATTTTACCCACTTAAAACCAAAAATGGTCCAGAAAACAAAAGTTTATTTCGTTTTGAGGCTGAAAATAAAATTAAGTGAATTATTGCTCAGAAAAACCTACTGTGTTCTGACGTTCTGAGTAGAGTATTCTTGTCCTCATAATATTTTATCGATAACTTGTCATGATATTCAAATAGGCCTACCTGGTAGTAGAATATTTTTTTACAGAGCAAGATTCATTCTTCATAAAAAATTTAGGATAAAAATCAAGTTATTGAAATGAGGGAACGACACTTTAGCCATGATTTATAACAAGTACCAACAAGCGTGCATAAGAACAAAAGATCATGATCCAGTTTTCAATATCAATTTGAAAAGAAACCATGACAAACAACACTTGTAAGTAGCTCTAAAATGTTGAAAAAATTAATCCAACTTTAAAGTTTCTTACCAAGTTAATGCTGATCAGTTCACACTCAAACAGTTTCTGTAGAAAATTAAAACTTTTCAAATAGATACACAAGCCAAGACAACGAACTCAACACATGCAATTATAGAAATTCGTAAACAAACCACAAAATGCAGCTGAATCCCGCCGTTTCAAAGCACAGAGCATGCGCAGTAGCGCAGTATTGGAGAGGGATGGAGTTCTATTGGTCGGTTTCAAAACTCTCTTTCTTATTGGATCACCATCTATGAGATAGCATGTTAGCGGGTAAGACGAATTACTTTCAAACATCACATTTGAAAAAGGAACTTCATCAAAAGCTGTTATCGATTTATTGATCTGGTGGATATTTATCAAACAATTCCTGACCTCTACCATGTTTGAAGTGGTACTTTTCATCAAGCGCTGATCGATTTCAACAAAGCAAGCAAAGAATAATGGCTTTGTTCACTGCGCTGTCTATACCTTCTTATTTATTGAGCTACTTCATGCGCTACTTGTACTGTGCATTATTGATTTTATGAATTATTTTATGCATTGAATTCAGGGTTTTCCCAGATGAGATTCCGTAAGAAATTCTGGTTCCATGGAAATACATATAATATGTTTATATGCCTCGCTGGAAGGTACCAGAACGCCGTTTCATTTATACGGAACATGCTTAACATTGAGGTCTAGTATGTCCAAGCAAAGAAGACCCTTTGGCAAGATGAGAAAATGATTCCAGCCCGGTCAATATTGGTTCAAAAAATATTGATTTGGTCTCAAATTGTATATCAAAATGTTACTTACAATTGAGACAAATCAATAATTTGAACCAATATTGACCGAGCTTGAGTCATTTTCTCATCTTGCCAGAGTGTCTTCTTTGCTTGGACAGACTATACCGAGACTCCGTTCCCGGGCGTTCCGGATGAAAAAAAAACCCTGATAAAACTTGAAATTAAATTGAATTGATTCATATTACTTTACAAAATCATTAATCAAGTAGTTTCATTCTCTGTTTAGCTGAAGTTTTTTTTAATTAAAGCTATGATCTGTTACTTTTTATGAACTAATATTGTGGTTTTGAGGACATATGACTGCTTCTGAATATCAGACTATGTGTAAGTGAGAATTTGATTGAATAAGTTAAATCAGCCAAAGAAACAATACATAAATTTGAAATTTATTTAATGTTATTATATATACTCAACATTTACATAAATAAACCATTTTAATTGAAATTTAATATTTCAATAATAAATAATACATAACAAGTTATCAATATTTTAAATATTAATAACAAAGGAAATATAAATTTGTATACAGTAGATTACTTATTCGCAAATGAAGTCACTTGGAATAGTTTCATAGGAAATATTTTAAAATACATGATGACATTCCAAGACAATTGGATCAATATTATAGGCCTACTGATGATAAAATTAACAAAATTCTACAGTTCACATTGCCTAAATTTTATACGTGATTAGAGCACAGGCACAGAAGCCAAATTGGAAGAATTTACACTAAAACATGTGCTCTGTTATTGGCTAATTTGTAATTTCTGAGTCTGCAATCAATAATGAGTTTTTATTTTGAAATTTTTTTGTTGTAGTCCCTCATCTCACATTGCGTGGACATAGAATCATACTATTTAGGTACGAATGTTAAAATTTCAATCTTCTGATTTCTTCACTTCGAAAATCCGTCCTGAAACAAAAAAACAAATTTTAGTTGATAAAATAACAATAAGTTCAAATTTCAGAAACTGCATTCAAATTGTTAAGAGTACAATAACTGGTAACAAGCGTACAAGAGTAAGCACCATTGATTGCTTGCCAATGATCTGTACAAATATAGTTGGCGCAAGCTGAGAAGACACGCCGAAACAATACACATATCATTTTAACAGCGTGTCTTCCCAGCTTACGCGAACTATACAATGATTTCATATGAAGAAACGAGGTCAATTTGAACAATAATATACGGGTTTGCTAGTCGCTTCTCCAACATTTGACAATCGACTAAATTTTTCAGCATTGACAAGTCAAACATTGAGAGGAAGTGTGATTATAATAACCAAGCTGCTTTTAATTGTTATATTGATTATGAAAAAGCTTTTTGTTCCCAATTCTTGGCTAATGGAAAATTAATAATATAAGATGAAGAATAGCGTAAGCCTATGTAAAAATAGCCAACTATAGAAAACTAATCATAGCTCTGACTCATAATGAGCCAAGGTTACACGACTCATAAAAATAGCCAACTCATAATAATTTTTCTCTATGATAATATACCCTAGGTAGTCTAAACAAAGGTTCAGATTGCCATGTCAGACAATATAGTATCATGGACTTATATTTTCATAGTCAATGAAAGTATTTAGTACAACTGGAGTAAAAAATTAAAGCGGTTGGCAAATGACTGTTATTGATTCTTAACTCAGTCAGGACAGGCAGTGAGCGCTGTCTGCGAGAGTAAAGTAGAACGAGAACGAAAAAACCCCAACTATACTAATACGCTATTGAAGACAGCTTCAGACTGTCCTGACAGAGCTGAGCATCAATAACAGTCAATCGCCAACCGCCTTAATTTTTGGTACCAGCTATACACAATATAATATTCCATGATTCCATATTCAATAATTATTTTCCATGAAAGGTCAATGAAACCGCAGTTTGTATCGATCAAACTTTCATCCTACAAACGTAGAAACAATAAATTTCAATGAAAAATAATCACCTCAAAGTCATTATCTGTCTCACTTCGCCAGGTGTCAACCTCCACGGAATAGAAGCAGAGTCCTGTCCCCAATAATCGGAAATCTCCGACACTCTTTCCAAGTTGAGAACAGTTGCAATTTGCGTGAGACGCGCGAATTTATCTCTCACAGACCACGACGTGGCGTTGCTCAGGTACGTGACAAGAGAACGCACTTCTTTGTCCAATGCAAGACCTCCAAGCTGAAAAGAGAGAATTTATGAATGAGTATTGGAAAACTTTATAGTGCATAAGTACAGAGAATTTAAATACTTGAAAAATAAATAAAAATCAAACACCCTTTTTTTGAAAACTTTAAAATTATAAAAAACACATACATGTTTCGGGAGCTAAGCCCATTCTCAATGTGGATAAAAATAGTTATCTGCCCTAAGTTTAAAATAGTTTTAAACAGCCCTAAGTTTCAAAGTTCTTTATTCAATTTAAATACTTTATATCATTATGAGTATTTAATAAACATTTTAAGTATAAATGCAGAAAATTCAAGAGCGGTGGTATCTCAAAAACTATTTCAACATGATCTTGAGCTGTATATTAATACAGCTTAGAAAATCATCTTAATTCTGTTCTTCGTGATAGAAACGAATAATGCAGGCTAGTTCGGATAACGTTTTTTGATGGGCCAATCTTGCAATGTAAAGTTTTATTGAAAATTTATTACCAATTGCCCTATAAAATGATGAGCTATTCTGTATATTTCCAACTTTGGAATTTCATAATCGACTCTAGAGTCTAGAACTCCAATTATAACATTTTCTGAGTACAGAAGTACAACTCCTGGCGTGTTTTTCAGATTTCTTGATGCAATATTCTATTTATGTCTTATGAGTACACATTATTTGTAAGTGTAATACTTGAAAATAACTCTGAAGAGAACTAAACATGTTTTGTTGAATGAAATACTGAGAAGAGTGCTGAAATTTTCAATTTTTATTATAGATACATTTAATATATTAGCTCTAAAACATAGTGAACGTTGAGGAGTATATAGTGTATTTTGTAGAAATAAAATCCTTTCATGTGTTTGAAGATTGAGAAAGATGGATGAAAATGTTCTGAATATCAATCAACTAATTTAACTATTGAAATACAGGAGAATTATTTTTGTTACTAATACAAAGATACAGATTACAATCCATTCTTCAAACTTTTGGTAAGGTTACAATAATAATTCTAGGATATGAGCAAGGTTTATAAAAATTCAATCATTAGTACACTTTCAATTTTATAAACCATAGTAGCAACGACTCACCCGATTAAATTCCGACTTCATGATGACCTTTTCCATTTGCGTTGTCACTTCAGCCACAAGGATTGCAATTAATGCATCGTAATTTGAGCTGGTGAGGACATTTTCAAATTCAAGAAGCAGCATGTTCAAGTTCGCTATCAAGCTCCGCACAAATGGTTCATTTGCTTCATAATTCGAGAATTCCTCCTGAAAGAAAAAACAGAAAAAACAATAGAGTTTCAATTTCTTAATGCCTGGCAAATTGTATGAAATATGAATCTATGAGCTTTATTAGTGAACGTAACCATTGTAACCAAGTAGCTCATAGCTTCGTTCGCCTTGAATACCATTCAAACGGATTTGCTCTGTACAGCATAACACTCAACAGGGTCTTTTAGGCTAATTATCGGATGATTTGAGAATCCTTCATAAATTAGTTCATCTGCTAAACCTGGGTATGTGATTCAATCGTATTTAGTTCAGATGTTTCTGTGAAATCTGCAAAACTGCAAAGAAACCCTGATTACTGACGAAGTATCAGAAGGATTTCGAGAAAAAAATTAACACAAAATTTCTAAATATAATCCAAGCTCTACCAAGTTTTTTGCGGATTGGTTCTCGAAAAAGCTAAGAAAACGAGGAAAAACTGTAGAAAAACTCAAATATTGGGCGTATTTTTGGGAAATTTCGAGAATCACTTGTTATAGTGCGCGTCCAACTGAACATGAAAATTTCACTGACGTTGCCGATGACAACAAATTAAATCTATGTATCAAGCCTGCCAAATTTGAACGCATTTGGTTCAATAGAGTTTTAGTTCCACTGATGAGTGAATGAATGAATGAGTCCCATTTCGCTTTTATTTATGTAGATTGAATGGCACAAAAATAAGTATTTGAGTTACTAATGAAGGATACAGATTAGAATCCATTCTTCGAACTTTTGGTAAAGTTACAATAATAATTCTAGGATATGAGCAAACCAACCTGAGTGAGATTGTGAGACAGCGTGAGAAATGTGTCGACCCAGGGCCCGATGCGTGGCTTGATGGCGGACACCCTCAGCTGTTGTAGGCCGTAGTCAGTGATGGCGCCCAAGGCGGCCGTCACACTGGACAGACCCGACAAACAGCTGTCCAGTTTGGCGCGGTCGTTCTCACTGGGACAGGGAATCTCCTGGCAGAGGCTGCGGCACAGCGTCGTCACACACTCAGAGCTCACGTCAGCGTTGTTCAAATACACCTGTGCCGTGGACAGGAACGGAGGTTAGTGACAATTTACAGAGTAGATTATATCAACTAAACCAAAATATTATACAAATAAATTATGTAGTCTGGACGAACAAAGAAGACATTCCGGTAAGATGAGAAAATGCCTTCAGATCGGGCAATATTAGTTCAAGAATTATAAAATTGGTTAAAAATTGTAGGAAACATTCTGCTGTGAAGTTTGAGACCGAATTTATAACTTTTGTAACAAAATTGACCGAGTCATTTTCACGTCTTTTCAGAATGTCTTCTTTGTTCGATCAGATTATACCATTACATTCTGATGTAATGGCTACTAGTAAGTTTGATTTAATTTATCTGAAAAGTTTTCAAGTACTTTCAAAGTTTTTAATGTGCTTCATTTTGAACACTTTTGTAAAATTAAATTCTTTCTCATTTGGTTTGATAATTAGTGCAAATATAACTTATATTAGTGTTATACATATGACATAGCCTGATTTTTTAAGTTTGTATAAATTGTAAGAGGACAGTTTTGGGCTTTGCCTGTTCCCTTTCTTCCGTGTATAAAGATGATCAATATGAAGATGAATAAAGAACTCAATAAAGATGATGTTTATGAAATTATTAAATTTTCTTGTTTTGTTCTTTTAATCCACTTCAAAATAGCCTACTAATCAATCAATATATTCAGTATTCACACTATAATACAATTTCTACTTCATGTTATTTATTCAGGAATAAATAAGTATAATCGATACTTGTTGAAGCTGGTGCCAAAAAATAAGGCGGATAGGGAACTATCTGCGAGAGTACATTGAAACGAGCGATAGATTCAGACTGTACTGGAAGAGGTGCTGTTAATGTTGACTGTACTAGGTATTGGTCTCTCGGTAAGGGTGATCTATCCTTTAATACCTAGATCAAAGTTAAGCCTAAAGTCACGAACACTGTGTACTGCTCTTGGATGGGTGACCGGTATTTGGCCAAGTACACATTGGTGAGGTGGAACTACCGTAAGTCTCCCCATCATTAAAAGCCATAAGAATATGTATTTTTAATGTTGACTGATCGATTTAGACAAAAAGAAAAACTGGTTAATAGATTGGATCGAATCCAATTTAATCTAAAAGAATCCCATATTGTATAGTGGAGCCACGAACAGAAGAGCCTTTGGCAACATGGATGCCATTCACTGCTGCCAGCAGTCCAAATGAAAATTGTTCTACTCTCACCATCTGTCACAATTAAAATATTATAAATATATTTCATAAAATATATAATATATTCTTGAATTAAATATATTTCTATTTGTGGAATCAATATGATTATGATTTCCCTGCAACACAATATTTCATAATATTATTACAGTATGGTACTTCTGTGCGGGGTCTGTGCTCTCTGGTGGAGAAAATTATACTTTGTTTTGTAAACATTCATTTTTTAGTTTTTGTGGCTAAACACCGCTCATGGCCAACAGATTGTTATGAAACAAACTGGGAAAGGATTGAAATTAAATAAAAATATAATTACCATTTGTAGTACATCATAATAGGCTAGGTACTAATATTCATTCATACATTTATTCATATTATGCTTGTTTCAAAACCATTCAATATTCCAACAAACTGCTAACAATCTACCTATTTGAGGTTACCGTAAAGCTCAGTATATAATTATAAAAAATGTCTGGAGGGAATGTTTTTGTAGTCAGCTGATTTATGAGACACGGCCTTGTTCTGTAGATTATGTACGGTAGGTCATGGCAAAGACTACAAAATCATATTGGCAGTTGCAATGTGTGCTTTGTTGATTCAGCCTCTTGGAACTATAATTTAGTGTAAAAGCGTTAGGTTGGCTGAAGTGATTTTTCCCAGAAGTTATAGTTCTGCGCATGCGTAGTTACACTCTCACTTTCCTCCGCCATCTTGCCAAAGGCTCTTCTATTGTACCAATTGTTCACGGACAAATAGGGATTACTAAAGAAAAAAATCAACACTTAGAGCGCCCCATTGCCTCATTCTCGGTCTCCATTTGCAATAAAAATTTGGTCGAACATACATTTTACTGCTAAAAAAGAAACTATTTGGAGTAGACGTGAACTAAAATTCTCACCAGAAACGTGTTTTTCGCCTGTTCCGAGTCGGACGTTTGCAGCCTACCCTGCAGCATCACATTGTAGGCTTGCGTCAGATCGAGGTAGCCAGAAGGAAATCCGAGTTTGAGTTGGTTTCTTAGCGCCGAACACATTTCTGTTTCCAGGGCTCCGCATGCATTGTTGATAACTGCACACACACCGTCTATACTGCCACTGGTACCAGCTCGCCTACAAAAATGTACAACTGTTATTATTCATTTATTTATTTGACATAATAAATACACTTATTTGTTGTTGTTGATCCATATTTTTTCACTGATGTATCAATTAAAAGAAAATAAAATAAAAACTTCACAGTGAAATTACTCACGTTTTTGACGCGATAATTGTTTCGTGCTGGTATTGCACATTGTCAAGCTTCAACAATATTGTCGCGTCAAAAACGTGATTAATTTCACTGTGTAGTTTTTATTCTATTTTCTCTTAATAATAGCCTACACTTATTGGTTGAAAACACAGACTAATGTTCAAAACTTATTTTACCTGATTTTCATGAATAATAAGTCCGAAACGAGGATAAGTATTTTGGCAGCACTTCAAACAGGAATTTTTGGTCCAGGAAAAATATTATAAAATATAAAATTTTGAATTTAGAGTAATAGGATGAGACCTAATTTATCACGCAAATTCTTTGAAAATATGTAACAATACTAAAAATATGAAATATGTAATATGTGTAAAAATATGTAATATGAAAATATGAAAAATATGTAATATAAAAATATGAAAAATATGTAATATGTAATAAAAATTATAATTAATACTTGGAAGGCATAAGGTACATTAATTAATTTTCAAAATCAATAAAGAAAAGCTGTTGTTACTCGATCAGTACAACTGTTAACAGATAATTAGTTTTCGAAATCAATAAATAATATTTATTACCATGCCTTATTTCCATGTCTGATGAATGTAGTTGTCCACTAGGCGCTTTTGACATTGATAGTCTCCAAGATAATCCTAGCTTTTTAAAGCAATTAAGAAGTTATTTTGAATTTCAAACCAATTCACTTAAAAGAATACAGGCGAGCGAAATAGGTAAACGTGAAAGCATATTAACGTCTGAATGCATATTACCCTGAATGAGAGATTTTCTGGCTAGAACATCTAACTTCAGGAAACTCGAATACGGTAATTATAATGGAGTAATGAGTGAAAACTCGAATACCTAGAGCTTAGTAGCTGAAGGTCGAAATTGGCAACTGAAATTGATAAGTTATAAAATTAAATTAGTATTATTCCACTAACTATTCATAAATTACTATTATTATACCATCCGATTATACGAGAGTCAATATTGAATTCATCCACTGTTGAAAGAATAAATTTTATCAAAGCTTGAAAGTATGAGATCGGTAATCTTTGCACAACTATTGAACTTAATAATTTTATTCTACAAACGTTCAGGTAACAGATCACAGTTAACAACAGTAAAATTACATTATTCAAAAGAACCTATCTAAGAAAAAAAGAAGGTCGTTTCTTGATCCATGACGAGTTGATGTGTGTAACATTCATTACCATTAATCACCAACATGGAGCTCATTATTTTTACGGTAAGAAAACTGTTCAAATTTACTTACTGGAGTGGAGTGGAGGCCTTCGGTGCTTCTCTAGCACAAGCATTGTCAACACTTACAATGTTGACAATGTGAAAGCACGAAACGCCTTTACTCCAGTAAGTCAATTCAAACAGTTTTCTGACTGTAAAAATAATGAAGTGCATGTCGGTGATCAATCCTAGTGAATCAAGAAAATCTTTTCAAATCAAAATAATTTGAGATGTAATCAGCCTATACGTTACTATACTCTGTTCAAGCAAAGAAGACCCCTGGCAAGATGGGAGAATGACTCAAGCTCGGTCAAAATTGGTACAAAAATTATCTATTTGATCTCAAATTGTATGAAACAATTCGATCAATTAAGAGCACATTTATAATTCTTCAACAAATATTGACCAAGCTGGAGTCATTTTCCCATCTTACCAGAGGGTCTTCTTTGCTTGGACTATATCTCCAGGTAGATCAAATCAAAGAAAATCTTCTAACCTGATGCATTTCCTGACAATGAAGAAAACATCATCAACCATGCTGGAAGTTTGTGATCCTTTGTCGATTGTGTCGATGGAAACCGCCTTAATGACACTGTTTTCCATA
This sequence comes from Sogatella furcifera, assembly GCA_017141385.1. Lineage (NCBI taxonomy): Eukaryota > Metazoa > Arthropoda > Insecta > Hemiptera > Delphacidae > Sogatella > Sogatella furcifera. The sequence goes on along the minus strand of CM029547.1, from coordinate 5,465,516 downwards.
TAGTATCGCTCCAGAAGCAGGTAATGGCCGAGTAGTGTTTGCATCCGACGACAGAGATCGCTGTTCTGTATGAGCGCTTCCATCTCACTCAGATACACTGCACGCGAGGCGGTATCTTTGATGCCAACTTCCAGATCATTCTGTAAATAATAATTTATTGACCGTGTAATTTTTTAAAACAATCTAACATATACAATAATTGTTGAATTTTTATAAACACCTTTCGTATAATTTATAAAATTATGACTCTATTACTGTACTTGAATAATTTAAAATTAAAAACTATTTACTATTGACTTTTTGTGAAATAATATTGGCAAAAATAAGATATTTATCCACAAGTTAATACAAACACGTTTCAGTACTATCTTTACTTTATAATAAACTTTCAAACATACAAATTTTGAACCGTGCCATAAATAGACACTCATCAAAACTTACCACTGTCAAAAATTACACTTTTGTAACAAAACAAAAAAACATGGCTTTCAATGGTGGGTAGACCCTTTCGGGTAGGTTCCCCCTCGCCAAGGGGTACTTGGCCAAATACTGGTCACCCATCCAAGAGCAGTCCACAGTGTTTGTGACTAAACTTCACAATCACCAAGCAAAATTTAAGATGATTAAAAATAATTTGTGGTGGTGAGTGCTGTCAATGTTTATATCATAATTAGCCTTTTGTTCTCAGAATCACCTGAGATATTTATTGAATAAATTACAGTTTTACAGTATTTCGGAGTTTAAGAGGTGGTTTGCAAATGATTGGTTGATCTCTCAGACAAGTTTCAATGAGTCTAAACAACCTTAGTCAAAACGAATGTGTTTGGAGAGGTTTTATTTCATACGGTGTTCGGCGAAAAAATACTTATTGAAATAAAGAATACTCATCCTAACCATCTCATTATTATTTTTAAAATGAACTGCATCTGAGATAATTTAGAGTTCTACTACTGATGTATACATCCATTGACAGTTACCTCAATAAGAACGCAGAAACACAGCTTTGGAGGATGCCAACAATTTCATACATTTTTAGAACACTCTTTACAAGTTATCAACTACTAATCAAGATCCTTACAGGTATGCGACAATTTATAAAAATCAACTATTGAGGCGTTACCGTTAATAATTAACGGCGAAAACCGTTCCTCAGCCCTAAAATCATAAATTGAGCAATAAATAAAAATTCTTACTGATATGCGACGTTGGAGAAATCTAACGTAAAGCTGGTAACGAGAATGCATTATCGATATTTCACTGAGCAGAAGATCGATATCTTTGGGATCGAGTCTGTTGGCATTCAATGCGCTGGAGCTGCTGGAGTTTCCAAGTCGTTCAACTTCGTTGATTAGTGCGATCTTCCTATCCATCGACCTTTGCTTGTTGAATTCATTCAATATCAATTTGCTTTGCTTGTCACATTCCTGTTGAAGGGTTGAGGACACTTTCAGTAGACGTCCAGGGCCTGTGAGTGAACAATAATAATATTTTAAATAAAAGTTGATTTGAAAAAATGAAATAAAGTAAATAATTACTACAGTAAATTGATTATTACACAAAAAATATTACTTGTATTCCTTGCTAGCTTGGGTTTCCTCGTAGAACTACACAAATACAAGTACACCAATTAAAAGTACAAATGCACAAATTACAAGTGCACCATGTACAAGTACGCTACACCAAGTAGTACAAGTTTCATGTATCTCAAGTAGGCTACAAGTACAAATAATAAGTTTTGTGCCTTTTAACACAGAAGATGTAAATCCTCTGTTGTAAAAGGTTTTTTGAAGGATAAGGGATCGTAATAAGGATAAGTCAAAGTGCTAAGGATCGAAATTCAGTTTTTTGATAATTATTATTGGAGTTGGAGCCTACGTAGAACAGATGTAAGAAGACATTAACTGCTAAGAAAATAAATCCAAAATACATTTAATAACTCTGTGCTTTTAGCAGTTATTGAAATAATTTTCCGGAAAAATCTTATTCGATTTTCAAATAGGATGATGCTCAAGTTAGAAGGAATGATACTTATAATTTTGTTTTTAATTTGTAATTTTGTTTCGGACATATTATTTATCAAAATTCAGGAGAGAAATAGTACAGGTTCTCCCTGTTTTCTTGCCTGGTTATAATAATATTAATAATATGATAAGTATGATAATATGATAAATATGATTGTGTGATGATATCAATGAATAAATGAAATGAAATGACATCACGGTATAAAATGTAATTATCATAATATTATTTCAATTTCAAACGAATGAGATTGATATTCTCATTCTAAAAAGATCGAAATTCAGTTTTTTGATAATTATTATTGGAGTTGGAGCCTACGTAGAACAAATGAAAGAAGACAACTGCTAAGAAAATAAATCCAAAATACATTTACTTACTCCATGAGTTGATACATTGTGTTGTGGTGTTATATAAACTATAAAGTAATCAGAAAAAAATGATTTTTGGAGAGGAAACAGACAAAGCCCTAACTACAGATTCTGTATAGTCAGTCTCTAAAGTCTCAACTATCAAAATACAGTACCGGTATTCAAAGTTTCAATATTTTATATTGGTGCGTACATAATAAATCACATAAACATTGGAATATTCTGAATAGTTAAAAATGTGTTTTTATGTACGAAAGTACAAAGCAAGAGCGATACTTTTAATAAAAGTAATTCTATACCGGTGAAAATACAATTGAAAATAATTATTTTTACCATAATAAGTTTCTATGAGTGGCTGATGGACTTCAAATAGGCGCGCAATGGTCTCGAATAGAACTGTCAACAAATCAGCAAACACAACACAGGCACGCTTATCGTTGGAAGGTGTTTCAAGAGATGTCTTCAAACTTTTCGCCGATGCCTCATCCAACTGAAACAAAGTATGAAGAGAGTTTTTATTTGAAACTTAAGTAATTCACAAGTGACGAGATAATTAAATGAAAATACGAGATATTTTCAAACTACAGATTTATTAGAAAAGCAAGAAATTCGAGTGACAAAATAAAATTTTTGTCGGAAGTGATTGATAGAACTCAATAAAATTATAGATCATTTTTGTGGAAGGATATCACAAAAAGAACATTATGTACATTTTCATAAATATTTCGTGCCAAAGACATCAAAATGCGTAGAGTAGACATAAAAATCAACTCGAACGGCTTGAAATGATATTCATTGAGTCCTGACGATGATGACTGTACGTCAGTTTTGTAATAACAACCCTCGTATAAACAAAATTGACAAAACGTAGCATAAGTGATGAATTTGTTTATAGTAGCGATTTTGCGATTTTTGATCGCTATTCCTGAGATTTGAGTAAGATTTACACAATAGCCGTCAGTTAACTTTTTCTTCAGAATCCGACCCTCTTCAACTTCCATTAATAAAAAATACAATTTTATGATTCCTTAACCAGTGATAACCCTTATTGTTGAAAAATGGCGTTTTCTAGCATATTTTTCCAATTATCTCAATAACCGTTAAAGTTACAAACTTGGAACTGGTTTCATTGAATTCCTCAGCCAATTTTACATAGGACTTGATTATTTTAGAACCTCACTAAAGCCTCTAAAAAATTAGAAAAATTAATATATTTTAAAAAATCTCAATTTTCCGCCATTGTTATCTCAGTAACAAAGCGTTTTTGGGGGTTGGTCCCATGGAACTTTTTTGTCTACTTGGTGTAAGGAATCAGTCTGAGAAGTATTGCACATTCCTCCTGAAACACACTGTATTATTATTATTTCCTTTATTTTCATTCTCTTGAATGGATACATTAATGGAATACAGGCAAATTCCAGGTATTATACAACTGTTAACACACTTTCTCAACTTTAACTTAACTAAAATAAGACTAAACTTTATCAACTTAACAAAAATAAACTTTCCCACTATGTAATAAGGGTTCAGTATGACTGCTTTTTGAATTGCTGCAATTGAATACTCCATATCGAACTCCTTTGAACTGTTTTAAGGGATTTTGATTCAATTCCTGCGCTGGATATGACTACAGACACGATTCTTAGGCATTGCAGATGGAATAACGCCTTCATATCCTCAAGCCTCTTGTACACAGGTAATAGTGGCGGCCAGTCGAATAGCTGTAGCCAATCACAGCCTTTGTCTTGTCATTGAACAAGAGGTGTGATTGGCTACCGCAATTCGACTATACAGGAGGTTTAATCTAGAGCTATATTTGTTGATTTTTTTCAGCCTTAGTTGCTCTCGAATTATGATGAGTCACATCAATTACGAAGGCGATTATCTTCTTATTATTATCATTGCATTTATATTCTAAATCTTTTGTATGCTATCTCTTTATATATATTATTATTGGAAGCGAAATTCTTCAATAATATTTGGCTTGAAAATCACTGGAAATAATGTTTGAATGAATGAAAGTACAAAGTATGATAATTAATTTCTTCTAGGATATTTCATTAAATCATAGGTTTCTTTACCTTTGCCGCTAGATACGCCGAATACTTTTCCAATCCATAATCATGCATATTTATGAGGGGAAAAATTTTGAAAAATCGTTCCACTGAGGCGGCGTCCGATTTCTTTACGGCTTCGGTGAACTTTATAGTCACAATATCTCTAAGCTGGCCGGCTGCTTCTTGAAGTAAAGACAACGAATTCGTCACTGCAGAACAATCTGAAAAAAACAGAACAACGATTAATGAGAGAGAATGTGAAAAATTGGATAAAAAACTAATGAAGTAGGTAGAATTTGAACAGCATATGAAAGTCAAAACATATGCAAAAGAAAGAAACAGCAGATAGATATCAGATTTAATCCCAGAACATCGAACAAAATGGATAAGTATAAATTACTGGATGTTTTTGATGGCATTTATTATTAGCTTATTATATTTATTAAAATAATCTATTCTATAATAATGGAAAATGAATCATTACATGATTTGAAAGAAAAAACTAGGCTCAATTCGTACTATTTGATTTAATACTGAAAGAATATTAATGGATTGAATCAATTAGAACATGATAATTATTAGAATATTGAGTCTCCGCCAACCGAACTTGACTGTTGAGCAATGTTAGCACCTAATGAACACGGAAGGAAAGAAGTATCCACAGGACAATTTCCTTTCAAGAAAGAACAAATCAGTCAATTAAATTTGATACATGAATAGCGGCGACATTAAAACATTTCAAAAACTTTAAATCAGATTATTTCAATAATTGTAAAATGTATCATTCTAAATAGTCTAGTCACTATATATTTTACCAAATGTACGTCTAGTAACATATTAAAACGTATTGTATTGAGTTTGTATGTATTAAATTTAATAATCTTTTGTGCCCTCTTAAAAGGAAATTAAATATACTATGCTTTAGCGACAGATATCAAACGCTTTATTATCAGATATAGCAGAAACTGGCACTTGAAGAATACTCAACTCTATAAGGACTGTCAACGAGCGGTCTGCAAAAGCATATCAAGTGCAGAACAGCCTCAGCTAAACCGTTTCGCTCTCCGATTCTTGAAGAACGATTTCAGACTGTCCTGGCAAATTTGAGCATTAATAACAGACAGTCATCTGCTATATCTGAAAATATAGTTTCTAAAGCATGATGAATTCATTGTTCATCAATTCATTCAATATAATGTTATTCATTCATTAATTCATTATTCATTCAATGTAATTCATTAAATAATTTTATGTTGTATTTACTTTAAAGAGATATAAAAGTCCATAAAATTTTTCGTATTTGATACGACTCAATGCGATAAATGTCTGATAATACGTGTTTCTAAGGAATACGATTATGTTAAATTTTAAATGAAAAGACAAGATGTTGTCAAACCACTGATTCATTAGAAAATCGAGATACCGGTTTCGGATGTTGCACCATAATCAATGTCTGGTAAACTCAGTATCAATCTCAGTTTACCAGAGATTGATAATGGTGCAACAACCGAAACCGGTAAATCGATTTTCTAATAAGTTTGACAACATCTTGTTTTTTCATTTATTATGGATAACTACCACAATATCAACTTCACAACTAATCAAAGTATGTTAAATTTCCTTCCAAGAGATACTAAAGTCCATTAAATTTGTGTATTCGACTCGATGCGGTAGGCCTAAATGACGTTTTAATTTGTTACCAAACCTTTCAATAAGATATACTGTCTACACTAGTTATATAGTATATTAAAACTACAAGAAACAATTAAAACAATAACAATAATTAGTACGAGTACACTCAGTTGCCCACCAACTGACCTTGTTGAACATCATCAGCAGTCTGCTCGAGTACAGTCTGGTCCATGGTGAGAAAGCGATGTACATGTGCCGCTGCCTTTTCGTAATCGTCGCTCGACAGAGCAGTCTGCACGCCGTCACTGCACAACTGCAGATCGAGAAGGTCGTGAACGCGTTGCTGGCATTCCGATACTCGACTCTGCAACAACATCGATTAATGAGTATCGATTATAAATTCACTAATTTTCACTGAAATTCTTAAAAAGGGAATTATTTATAAAGGTGACTGAAACGAAAACATTTTATAAAGAGGAAATTGTTTATAAGTATAACTGACGACTAAACGTTAGCCGGTTTCATTTGCTCCTTGTAAGCTCCAACAGCTAATGTTATCGATATACATTGAATAGTTTTTATGAGTTTGGTACTAGGCTGTATAATAATTCGCCAAATAGTCTAAAGATTGACAATCTTGAATGTTTCAAGAAAAATATTAAAATTTATCTTATTGATAAATGTCCTTACAACAGGAATGAATTATTGTTGGACAATTAATGTAACCTGCATGTATTAATTATTGCTTGTATTGCTTTTATTCAATTAATTTTGACTTTGTTATGCATTGTACCAATGTTTCGACAATAAATTATATTTGAATTTGATTAGAGTTGTGATATAGCTATGCCTGGATGATGTTTTTGAAATCAAAAGAGACAATAGACGCTTTACATCAGCTGTGAGTGGGATACAAAACATACAAGAGACAGATCACTCAAGATTGGTCAACCACTTGAAACTGTTTTTTTTTCAAGTGATGCCCACATGAGCTTGTGTGGGTGATGAAATATGTTTCATGACTACTACTTTTCAGGCAGTAGGGAACCAAGGCCAGTAAATCTTACCAGGTGGAATATTTGCCTGTAAATTATGGTTCACAAATCTGACGTCACTAATTTTCTACAGTGTCGCACTCTAGCGCCCAAAATGAAAAGCACAGCTGATGAAGATGTAAACATAACCTATTTTCGTTAGTGTTGAAGAATATTATTGTTGTAATTAATTCTGATGAGTTGAGAACATCACAGTTAACAAGGAAACAATATTTTTAAGTTGTTTTTTAGTGAAATATGATTATTTTCATTTTTATAATTGTAATTGCATAATTTGAACCCACCAAAGCTTACTTTTTTCTCAACGAGAGCGCCAGCTTCTCGAATCTGGCCCCAATTTATGACAACAGCAGTAGCATCATTGTTCTAATATCACAACATTATTCATCATTATTCGACTGTAATAATACTCAATAATTTAATTCATCACTTTTACATATTTTCACAATTATTTTCATTGATATTGAGCTTTTTACGTGGTATTCTTTTATTTTTCAATTCTCTGTGGAACAGCTGGAAAATTGGAATCCTAGATACATGTCGAATAATAAATATAGGTATAAAGCATAACGTAAAAAATAAAATTAGTGACGTCATCTGGCAGGAAAAAAGTGGACTGCTGGGCTCTTATGGACGCTGGCCTACCTGGTAGATTTACTTACCTTGGTAGGGAACGACGTCTCTTTCGAAACATGATCACATCAATTACACCAATATATTTTTTTGGAAGTGAGAAATTGTAATGAACATGATAGCTTGTGAGAACATGTTTAATGAACATGATAGCCTCATTTTGGACTGTTGTAAAAATTGGTAGAGGAGCATTGAGCAGTTATGGGTTTAGCCTGTTGCACTCACCTATGTTTATAATTATTATTGAATATTAATGATAAATGAATATTAATAAATAAATGAATATTCACCCAACCTGTTACAGTTGTAACAAATTTTACAATGTAAACACATAATATTTGAACCATTCATTGATGTTTTACCCAATTTTTACAATAATTTTTGTTAAGCGTTAAGATATACTTAAATATAAATGGGTATAGAATTTGATTAATTATTTTCATAATATTCAAGGTTAAATGACAGCTTCTAATGCCTTCTCAGGAAAAATGCCAAGAGGTAAGTAAATTGGTAATATGAATGAATATTTTCTGGCTATAAAATTTGACCTAACAAAAAGTACTTTTGTATGAATTGGAGACTCCTTATTCCTATTGGATAATAATAAAGGGTGTATGAGACTCCGATGGAAGGGTGACTGCAGTCTGGTCGAGACAAAAAAGACATTCTTGCAAAATGACTCCAGTTCGGTCAATATTGGTTCATAAATTATCAACTTCGTCTCAAAATTGAAGAATGCTTTCTGCAGTTTGAGACCAGATTTATAATTCTTGAACCAATATTGACCAGGGTGGAGTCATTTTTTCCACTTTTCCAGGATATCTTCTTTGCTCGACCACACTTCCAAGTACTTATACTTTCAGGTTAAGAAATAAAAAATTCAGTCATTTTCAAATCTCTAAAGAGATTCACTTGAGCAACCATCAATCTACAGAGTCTGATCTCGCAAGGTCTCAATTATCTATTAAATAAAATATCTACTAAATTAAGAATAAGAAAAGAGATGTTGTGATAATAGAAAAATATGATAATATAGCTGAACATGGAATAAAGAATACATCACATTAGTCAACTATCACTTTTTTCTAGTCTTGAGCAAATGAGCAACTACTAATAAATAAGCTATCACAAAATCTATGATAAAAAGTAGTTTAAAACTCACCCTAGCCACATCAAGCTGTCGTACTTTGGCACTAACGTTTTCGGCCAAGGTACACGTGAATGATATCATTTCAGCCAATTGCTCGGAATCTGAGTGTACAATCTGTAAATTTGGCAGAGCTTTCGTTATGCCTCTGATTTTTGTTTCCAAATAGCTTTTCCTAGCAGACAACGCTTCCAACTGCTTGTCTAGCTGCTCCTGCAAATTCAAAGAAGAACAAAGTTACTGAAAATCTGATTGTAGGCTACATATTTATTTTTATGTATCATTTCTCTATTTATTCTCTCTTTATTATATACTCTCCGTGAGAGAGAACGAGACTAGAGTGATCATCATCATCTTTATTGAGTGATTATAAATGTAAGAGTACAACAGGCAAAGCCAAAAACTGTCCCTCTCGCAATTTATACAAACTTACTAAAAATAGGTTATGATATTTTCCGCACATATTTACACTAAAATCCAAATATTTTCACACTAAAATCCAAATATTTTCACACTAAAATCCAAATTTCAAATTCTGAAATAAATTCACAAAAAAGCCTCAAAGAAAACACATTCAAATTCAAACTTTAAAATAAACTTGAAAATTTTGGAGCAAAATTCAATTGAGTTAATATCTGTATTTGTGCATGAAAACCTTGAGAAGTTCAATGCAAAGAGTAACTATTATATTTTCAACACAAGACACAGACGTCTATTGATGTGCTTTTCCGCCGGCTCTCAAGGGTCCGTAATGAATTCCCTGCCTTGGCCCTACGAGTATAATGTAATAAGCTGCCAGATGTAGTGAAAGGACTGACCTTGCAAGCGTTTGGGTCCTAAATTAAGACCTGGCTTGCTGATCACCCTTCTACTCAGTTTGGGAATCTCTCGAGGGGGGCCATGTCTAGTTGAGCTGCCTTCTTGATCTTTGTATTAATATTTGTAGATAAGTTTCAATTCCGTGATGTGAACCATCCGGCTATTCTGGCATTGGTGAAGGAGGATGGAATCAGAAATCAGTGGTCTGTGGGTGTAGATGATTTGTAGTGGGTTTATATTACCTTATCTTATCATTGACTCAGAGTGCTCGTTTATCTGCACACATGAAACAATATGCATGAGACCAGGGTGTTCGCAGGTAACTGGTTTTCTGCAAATCTCTTCCTACTCATAAGTACAAGACGCAGGCAATAGTGTTTAGCCTCAGAAATGGGGAGGAGTATGAGTATTATATTAAATTGAAGCGATCCACTCGGGAATGCCTGGTCCTTGATCGAGAACTTGGAAAATTGGAAATATGCACCGGTGAAGCATCTTGGGTTAGTGCTGAACAGGAAGCTGTCGTGAAGCAATCATATTAAGACTGTTTGTTGTAGGCTGAGCAGAGTGGTTTTCCTGCTGAGAAGTAGTGTACCATCGCACTATCTTAAGGTAAGGTAAGGTATACAACTTTTTTATGCGCTTTCAATGATTGTTTTCCTAAAACTAATTTCAACATTAAAGACAGGTCTCAGGTTAAGTGGAATTCGAACGAAATAAAAAACTTGAAAGATCTGTATTGGCGAAGCAGAAATGTATTGAGTAATCAAAATGAACTCAAGTTGGAATACAATAGAGCCAAAACAATGCATGATCAACTGATTAAACTAGCAAAGAAAGAGTATTTCAAATCAAGAATTGAAAATTCAAAAAACATAAATAAGGAAGCCTGGCAGATAGTTCGAGATTTAACCTGTGATGATGACTTGAATAATTGTAATGTACAGCTGACAGTAAATGACGATCTAATCACAAACCCTCGTGATATAGCAAATATGTTCAATGAGTATTTTATAGAGGAGATTACGAGATTGAGAGTGGAGGATGACGAGGAGGATGAGATGTGTTGTGGTGGTGGCGAGAGGATGGTGTTGTGGCCTGCTACGGAGAGAGAGGTGGGGGAGGTTATTGATGTGGTTGGTGCGAGAACGGGTGCTGGAATGGATGAGATACCCTGCAGTTTGCTGAAGAATTGTAAACATATTATTGACAAACCTCTGACTGTGATAATAAATAAATCCTTTGAGACTGGCATATTTCCAAAGCAAATAAAGATATCAAAAGTAATACCAATCCCTAAAAATAGTGAAACAAAGAATATTAGAAACTACAGACCTGTTGCAGTTCAAAGTGTATTTTCAAAGATTTTTGAAATCATATTTCTGAAACGTCTTTCCAACTTTATTGAGAGAAATAATATTTTTACGGCTCAGCAGTTTGGATTTAGAAAAGGTCGGTCAACAGCAGACGCAATCTTTGAACTGTTGATCAACATATATGAGAATTCAAATTCAAAGCGAGAATCAATGTATATATTCTACGATATGACAAAGGCTTTTGATCTTATCCCTCATAAAAAGTCGATAAGAAAACTATTGTCTCTTGGCATAGAGGGTATGGCATTGAAATGGATTGCAACTTATCTCTCGAACAGAAAACAGGTGGTTTGTATGAGACATACTGGTGTGGATGGCTTAACCAAACACTACTGTTCGAAAATTTTGGATGTTTCTAATGCAGGAGTCCCTCAAGGATCAAACCTGGGGCCGGTTCTTTTTCTCCTCTATGTGAACGACTTGCCTGAATCCATTACAGAAGGAAAAATATGGATGAGCCATCTAATCCAGGATCAAAATGATGAAGAGCTAAGAAGCAGAACGCAAAGAGGGTTACAGCAAATGTAAGAATGGTGCACAATTAAACAGTTATTACTAAACAGAGGTAAAACAAATATAGTAAAGTTCTACAATCGAAAAAAACCGGACCACTCACCACTGCTTAAAATGGACGGATGTAGTATCACAGTTAATGAATCTACGAAATATCTTGGAATCACCTTGATTAGCAACCTTCGATGGAATCAACACATAGAAAATGTTTCGACAAAATTGACATCAATATGCTACATGATTCGTAGACTATTGCCAATTGTAGATGACGACATTCTAATGAAGGTCTACTATGGGTGTTTTAGTAGCATAATGAGTTATGGAATAAAATGTGGGGTGGAAACTCATTGGCAAAAAGATTTTTTTTGTTGCAAGAACGTATTGTTCGAACAATTTGTAGAGCACCATACTTAGCACATTGCAAACCACTGTTCCAACAACTACACATTTTGACTCTGCCAATTGTTTATAAGAAATGAGGCTATCCATCAGCACAACACACGTCAAATAAACATGATTCATGAGGAGCAGGTATCGTCTACATTGGCCAGGAAGGGACCTAAATTCCTCAGCGCATCGATATACAACAAAGTGCCTGCTAACATCCGAACCATGGAGAGAGAGTACAAATTCAAGAAAGCATTCAAGAGCTGAACCAATTGCAATTTAGTGTTAAAATATGCGAATATCATAACGAAAACGTGATAAGTTATTTCATTTATACCTCTTTTTCATTTAGAAGTTTTAAAGACTGATTAATTTTATCCTCCACATCAGGTGCACTTAAATCTAGAGAGTCCAACATTTTGAAGAACGAGGAGCTTGATTATTCCTGTATAAATTTGTTTAGCCAAAATTTAAGAAGCTCGAATAATACTATAAAGAATAATTAATAACAGAGTATTATCATGGAAATATATTGACTATAACATTAAAACGATAAACACAACTTTACTTGTATTTAAGGTTATGTTGTACTTTGTCTTTTTGATTACGTTCATGTTTATGGTTTCTGAGCAGCTGATCTCAAGGTTATGTAAAAAGGTCGTCAGAAACTATTCTATTATTTTTTTGTTTTGACATCTAAATTATTATGTTACTTTATTTTAAAAACTTTAAATTAAATGAAAATTGAAATTGGTTCTTAGATTTATATATTTGCAAGTCTGTTTCTTCAACTGTCACTGAAAATATCAATCCAGAAGGCCGTGATAAAAATAGGCGCAATGGCTGACAATTTCGAAAGAAGCTTCAGTCCTTCACTGTGAATGCGAAGTTGCGTGTGTGAATTTCTGATAGAAATATTTCTTCGATGATCTAGGTTTAAATTTTACTGAATCAAAGATCTGCTGACAACCAATATTTGAATTCTTTATTAATAGATAGGTAAGTTTCATCATAAAATTTAGATTTCGAATCTGAACCATATTACGAATTCCGGGTTTCAATGGGATACGGTAGGCAAATTTCTTATCACAACTTTTTGCCCTTCATTTTAACTCTTTTTCGTACTTAACTAATTTAATAAACTTTCTACCATAGTTGATTTTGGATTTCTAAGTTATCAAACTTAGCTTGTTTTTTCAGTTGCTATTAACTAATTAATATTAATAATCCGTGCTGATTTGTAAAAAAAGAGGTATGGGAGCGGTGGGTAAACTGGCTCACCTGTGTCGGGGGGATATGGAATACCCCCCAGGGGGAAAGGGGTCCAGGGACTTTCTCCCAGGAAGTTTTTTAAAATTACAAATAAAAATTAAAATTAGCAAATCTGGGCAATATTTTGAAACTTTTTTTGTAAAACTAACTTAATTATAAAATTTTAAAGAATGAATAAGAATCACATAGCTTTTTTGGACCAGGTTTTTACCATTTCAACCAGTGGCGTAGCCAGGATTCGATTTCGGGGGAGGGGTCCAAAGCCAATGAGGGAGGGGGGGGGGTTTGGGGGGACCTCCCCTTGGTCAGTTGACAAAGAAGTAATAAAGTTGACAAAAGTTTGCTCCAAGTGAGAAAACTGAGTTGGCGGTGGAAGTTGGACCCCCCTACCCTCTAGCCACGCTACTGGAACCCATTTTCATAGAAATTTTTCCATTATTCTTAAGTAGGGAATCAGCCTGAGAAGTTCAGTAAACATTACTGTTATGAACACTCTGTGTGGACTGCATCAATTTCTTAGTCGTCTCTCATTCAGAGGAACAGAGTTCAAACATGAAGGTTTGCCCAAAATTTCGGGGGGGGGGTGTCCGCCCCCCCCCTTGGTCGCTCTCCGACAAGCCCTTCGGGATTTATCGTGTTAACAAGAATCTGTACATATATAAATATATATATAGAGATATATGAATTTGAACGGAGATCAAATTCGAGTTCTAGGGGCTCGGAAACGTGTAGAAAATGTATCACATCATGAATTTTCGATTGTCAGGGCAAGATCAATAGTGCATTTTTTTCGAATGAAATGCACTAAAAACCAACACCAAAAATTGTTGTTTCTAAAAAAAGTTTCTTGGGAAAAAAGGTATGGGAGCGCTGCTCTCACGCGCTCCTCCACAAATCAAGCCCTGCTGTTAATAATAATGTTCCCTTGATTATCTGCTATCAATATTAAGTTGAAGGTAGATATGCTATAGTCTGTCGAAGTAAAGAATTAAGACCCTCTGCCAAGATGGAAAATGACTCAACTTTCTCAATATTTAAGAAATTCTAATAGTAATAAATAAAATTCAAGAAATAAAATTGGGAAAGAAATCTAATAGTAATAAATAAAATTGTTTCCTACAATTTGAGATCAAATTGATAATTTTTGAACGAATATTGACGGAGTCATTCTACTATCTTGCCAGAGGGTCTTCTTTGCTTGGACAGACTATACTGAATATTGTACAATGATGATGATCCTATAGTATAGCTGTCGAAATAAAGTAAGGTGGTATCCTGCCTCTTTCAGAAAAAGATGTAACCTACTAACAGCTAGTGTATAGCTTCTAAATTCCAAGTTACAGTACTGTCTCTTTTGAATTCAATAGTATATTACATAATGATTGTGGGAAATGCGTTTTTACATACAAACAATTATGTTCTCCAAACGAGCTGTAGGCGAGTTTGGAAAATAATTATGAGTTTGTAAACTTTTCCACACAAATTATGTAGATTTTTTTCATCATACTAGACTTTATTAAAACCAGACTTTATTAAAGGATTTATTAAAACCTCAAACAACTGAAAACATTAACTGAAGCCAACATAACCTCAACACAACACTAGCATAAACGCACACAGTGAACTGTCATGGCGGCTTGTTTGACTTGTTAATACATACGTTGGAGTTCGGAAAAAACAGCTGTGCTAGATTTTCAGTGCTGTAATTATCATCGTGATGATGACTATAGTCGACCACAGATCATTGGAATGACCAAGGTCACGGAATTGCTGAGTCCTGTTGCCACTGTTGTCCACCCTCACCCAAACAAAACATTACTCCTTCTCTCTCACACACACTTTCTTACTAGCTACCCCCAAGTACAAAGCGGCATCACTGGAGGGAGAAACAGGGAGTGGTGTCAGAAGAATTGGTTGTCCTTGGTCATTCCAATGATCTGTGGACGACTATAGTCATAGCTTCCTTTAATAGAAGGCCGTGGCCTTAAATCTGACAACGCTGTGACACCACTGCAGCATAGGTCTACCTTGTATAATTCTGATTCACTTTTCTCCAATAAAAATGCTTGTCAACCTTTTTTAATCAAGATTGTATTACAACTTCAATAGATACTTATAGATATAAGAAATAGAAATAATTTTTATTGGAATAAATATAATAAACATCAAAGTATATTTGAATGTGCATCACGTTTATCAATATAAAATATTGTGTTTTATTTAGATTTTTATCAATGAATCATTCTACTGTTTTGAATAATTGTTCAGAGCAATATTAGTCATTGTTAGAAATATTTTGAATGCAATAGTCTACTATTTTAGCAGTGATTACACTCTCATTGTTCATCCCATTATACATTCAAACCGATACTATCTAACTTTATTGTTAATAAGTACACAGAACAGCTTTTCGACATTTAGTAGTCAGGAATACATCTTTGTATTCTTCAGTTGAAACATTGGTTGCTGATCCCTCCCCTTACTTATTGATCCAAAGTCCATTATCATGAACATTCGAGAATGGGGCAGTGCTTCTTCTGTTAATGACTTAATGTTAACTTCTGTTAATGACTGTTAACGTGTCTCGGGAATGCTCTGCAGCTGGGCTGATGCAATTAAGAGTAGCAATGCTATTATAAGATACATTTATAATACCATTGCATTCGATAGCATTGCTATTCATAATTTGCTTTAGCCCAGCTGCAGAGTATTCCCAAGACACGTTAACTGACGTTTTCTCATGTCAAATTTGAGTAAATTATAGATTTAAATCACTCAAAATGTAGGTCTTGAAATTCTCTACAAGCTCATATAAGAAATTTACCTATTAAACAATTCTGTGATTTGTAAATTGAGAAAAAGTGCGCAATCTTTTGTCTAGGATAGGGAAATCAATGCTAAATTTTTGACTAGAGGAACTCCGTGACGTCAAAATTATAACTTTCACAGCCAGCTGCTTCACTCTGCCTCACCTCTACTACTCTATACACCTTGGGGCCTTCTATTAAAGGAAGCTATGGTAATAATCATCAAAATGATTATTCCCGCATTCAAAACAGCTGATCTTTGATTCTCCTGAAAATGGCAATTTTCCAAACGCAAATCCAGCTTGGAAAGTTGTGTATGACATACGAGTTTGGCGAAAAATCATTTTCGCCACACTGCACAGGAGAATCAAAGATCAGCTGTTCTGAATGTGGGAATAATAATTTTGATGATTATTACGGCACTAGTCATCATCACAATGATAATTACAGCATTGAAAATCTAGCACAGCTGTTTTTTTCAAACTCCGACACATGAATAAACGAGTCAAATGAGCCGCCATGACAGTTCACTGTGTGCATTTGTTTTGTGCTGTGTTGAGGTTATGTTGGCTTCAGTTAATGTTTTCAGTTGTTTGAGGTTTTAATAAATCCTTCTCAGTCTAGTATGACAAAAAAAATGTACATAATTTGTGTGGAAAAGTTTACAAACTCATAATTATTTTCCAAACTCGCTTACCGCTCGTTTGGAGAACATAATTATTCGTTTGTAAAAACGCCTTTTCCAAACTCATTATGTAATATACTATATCCAGGCATATAGCACTATTAATAGGGCAACTGAAGTATGCTTAAGCAAGGTCTATAGAA
Source organism: Sogatella furcifera (assembly GCA_017141385.1). Classification (NCBI taxonomy): domain Eukaryota; kingdom Metazoa; phylum Arthropoda; class Insecta; order Hemiptera; family Delphacidae; genus Sogatella; species Sogatella furcifera. Next base: position 5,448,603 of record CM029547.1, on the reverse strand, counting down.
GACCTTCTAATAGACCTTGCACTTAAGATTTGTTCCGCTGCGCTCTCTATGTGAGTTTTATCATTGACTATGGATATAAGTAGACATCCCATCCCGTAGAAAATATTGGCTCACACTTTTTGTGGTCGACGGTAGCGAGATCTCTTGGTACTAGCGTGAACCATCGTGAAATACAGAACTGTTCAGAGCGCGTCTGGCGGCTGAAGACGAAACTAGTACGAAGACGGAATACTATTTCCCCTCTACCAACTATGTGTAAAACATCAGTTTGCCAAATTTCTCGAAATTTGCGATGTTGCTACTTTCATTCAATTTCTAGTCCGCTGAAAAGTAGTTTGACTGGTTGGCTCAATGTCGGATCACTGCTTTCAGACCTACAATGGGTTATTCTAAAGCGCGTAACTCAAATTAATAATTCTATGCTTTCATGAAATCAAAATGATGTTATTGTCAAGCGTTAGATAATAAATTATTGTTGAATTTTGCTTCTATATTCAAGATTACTCAAGTAAAAGCATATATCACATTGAAGAATTTAGTTGGAGAATTTTTTTCTATTTATTATTGTATTGAAGATCAATCACTATTCTACCTTCTACCGTTCTACCTATTTTTCTTCTGAATAAATATTTACTTCGGCAATTATTCTTGGTGTGAGTCTCAATAGTACTGCAAAGAGCGATTTTTCAGTTAGTTTATTTAAATAAACAATGAAAGATATAACCATCATATCATTATTATCACTCTCTCAGAAATGAGTAGAATTATTTATGTTATAAAGTCTCTTTTTCGTAGTGTTTTTTCTAAACTCAGTAGCCTAATGTCTTTCATAAATTAATAAGGGGAAAAATAAGACTTTCCTATTCGAAATAACAACTCTTTTTGGGATATAATTCGGAATTATTGAACTACTGAGCAATTCTCTACTCAATTTTTCAAAAATTCCTCTGAAATCTGACTTGGTCAAGAAGAATCTTGACTTGTAGCGTTGTAGCTATGTTAGAAACATCAGTGAAAAAATTCGCTCAACTATCCACATGGGTGAAAATCTTATCTCATTTTTAGTGCATTTCATTTGAAAAAAATGCACTATTGGTCTTGACCGGATAATCGCAAATATATGATGCGATATATTTTTTACACGTTTCCGAGCCCCCAGAACATTTTTTCATTTCATTTTCATTTTCATTTTTCATCCCACTGACCACCTGTGAAAGGGGTATACGGATTCGTCTATGATTCGTCGAATATTTATTATTCACTTAGTTGTTTCAACTGGATTAGTGAAGACAGACATCTCTTGGATTATCATTAATTTATTAGATGCCTCGCTTTGCTTCTCCTGTTTGATAAAATTTCTTCTTATTTTAAAAATCATTTTCATTGCTTTCATGCAAATATTCAATACTAGATATTGGGATTCTGTATTCACAGCATCATCACCTCGCTGGAGTCAGGTTAATCAATTATTATATTGATTGGATACGGCCTTTCCCACCGATCTAGTTAGACAAGGAACAGAAAATAGCTCTGGTCCAACCTATATAGGTTCTTCGACCGAGATCTGTCGATATTATCTCAGTGAGAGCAATCCTTTGTTTGCCATTGGTTTCATAGTTATGACCAATTAGACAAGCATAAGTAGGAAATTTCTACCTATTTATACTAACTTATCCATTGACTTGTCTAGTTGGCATTGGGTTGACGATAAGATTCACCGGATATTCTACGTGGGACTAGTGGCTGAGGCCTCTGCTTTACTTGATTGGAATGAGAAGGGTAGAAATCTTGCTTGGATATATGAGTCTCAATATCTGGTTATTCATTATTAATTTTAATTCAGACTTTACATATTGCAGAATACACAGATTGGATAAGTTTCTTATAAGTATCATGAATTGTAGTAAATAATGTTTTCCCTGAGAATGTTGGTTACTTTTGTAAGATCTGTTGAGTAATTTCTACTCTCAATGAATATTTATTGTGAAGTATGTTTCGACTCAGATTTGTTTTTGTCTGTCTGTCTGTCCTTCTTGTGGATGTGTTTTCATTTGGATTAAAATTTTAAAGTGTGTTCAAATTTAATTAATAGTTAATTCAGTGTATTTCCACGGAACTTTACTGTAAACTTATGGTGAGATTGAAAAATTGTTTGACTTGAAAAAAATTGACTTGAATTGCTTTAAAAAAAAATTCTCTCCGGCAGCTGGCGGTCGGAAAGAGTGCATTTCAAATGCAATTCTATGATGGCTCAAATCATATGACTTATAATGAGCTATTCAGGGTATGAATTCAAAGGTGCCGTTTTCGAAAAACACAATTTTCGGCATATTATTCGCCATTTTCTCCGCCATTTTTGATTGGATTTTTTCCGTTGATGGCTCAAATTGTAGGACATAATAAGGGTATTATACACACCAATTATCGAAACGATCAAGTTATTGGTCGATTTGTAGTATAATTTTTTATATGTTATTCCACTTAAACTTGTAATGTGTATTTCTTGGAATAAAAACTTTGAATTGAATTGTACTGTTTATTTTTGTTATACAATAATTACGCCGGTTATACAAATCCACGCCGGCCGGGTTGGCCGAGTGGACCAGGGCGTTACAACCTTCAGTCCGCTTATATTTTAGATTATATTTTTACGGCTCCCATTGCTCAACGAAAGCACAATCGTACATATTTTCAAAGATTTCACGTGGAACTGATATCAAAAAATTCAATTCTCTTTTACATTTTACTTTTACTTTTATTGCATGTATATTTCATACCCTGAATAGCTCATTATAAGTCATATGATTTGAGTCATCATAGAATTGCATTTGAAATGCACTCTTTCCGACCGCCAGCTGCCGGAGCGAATTTTTTATTAATTCAAAAGCACTATTACTAGTCCTATATCCTATAACGAACTTATTTTTTGCAAAAGTTTTCCTAATAGCTTTATTAAATGTTGTGTTGTGTGGCATAGAAATATATTCTTTGCTTTCTGCATTCTTGTTATTATTTTGCAATACATTATCTTTCAGTTTTTCTTTTTGTCCATAAACCATTTTATCAATAATATTTATCAATAATAAACAAAAAACTTATTACTGTGTATAAAATTTCCATTTCCGTCAAATGCCAGTGCTTGAACGGCGTTCCGGCACTATGAGACCGCAGCACAGCACTGCAACAGAAACCTGAGCAAAATATTATTCTTGAACAGGGAAGAGCAGAATACAAAACGGGTTTTGATGCTGCTGGCGCAACAGATAAGTTGCGCGAGCGTAAGTGGTCATGTGAGTGGGGAAGAACACCAGATGAATGAATTGAGTTAGTTCCCTCCCCAACCGGCTCGTGCATGCCGATGCGCGTGTTAGCCGCCCGGCCGAGCGATCGGCGTGACATCTGTCATGCCAGAACGCCAACTACGTCGAAGAGAGCCAGTGTTGTCTCAAAAAGTTTGAGCCATTCGTCCCTATGCGATGAGACGTCTACTTATATCCATAGTCAATGGTTTTATGAACTTATCCTGGACCTTCATTTCATGTTCACATGAGTTACCAAAAACTGTAATATAACAGAAATTCCAATGATTTAAAAAAGGAAGCTGGACAACCATTACACTTTTTGTACACTGTGTCTGCGCGCTGCCCGCGTTGCTTCAGCTGCCCTAGAACTCAAATTAACAAAATTAGCTGTTCATTTTTTCCAAAAATCGTGACATTTTTTCCAATTCCAAGTGCGAAAAGAGCAGGCGAAACCGCCTACCGTTTTGACTTCAGCTAGGTACTGTAGGTACATCAATATTACAATATTTATAATTGTGTTTTCCTGATCATTAATGGTACGGTAAATTTTCCATTCATGTAAGCCTACTTTAACTTCTGTCGAAGTTAAAAATTTTAGTCTCATGCATGACGATTTTAAATAAAATTTATTGTTGCATGTCAAATAATATCATTATTAATTTAGAGATATTATTCAATTATACTTATACACATGAAAGTACAGACATATATCCAACTCGTCTTCTTTCCCAAGATTGACGAAAATATTTGAAAAAGTTTATGCTCAAATTCATTATTTCAAAAACACAAATTTCTATTCCCGAATAAAAAACGATGAATTAATTGATTGATTTTGAACGGATATTATTGCAGAAATACCCCGTAAATATGGATTGAATGGTTTGGAAAAAAATTATAGTTACAAGTTACGGTAGGCGTACAGAATTAATTCATCTTTTCGATGTGTCATTTTTGTATATGTGTCATGTTTTTAGTGCATTTCATTCGAAAAAATGCACTATTGGTCTTGCCCTGACAATCGAAAATTTATGATGTGATATATTTTTTACACGTTTCCGAGCCCCTAGAACACGAATCTTATGTCCGTTCAAATAAAAGTATGTTTACTTTTAAATTTTCGCGGATGGATGAATATTTTAACGGGTTTACCGGGTACATCCGATCTGTGAACTCACTTACTTGGGTAAGTTGACGTTTCGTCGCCATCTCAGACGACATCTGTTCCGATGTCCGACATCCTCGGAGAGCGACCAAATTTTGCACAAAAATCATTAGTGTTAATATCTCGGTCAAGTTCGTTAACCAGCCAAATTGGTCCAAGGGAAGAGGGTGAAATTAGGGGATGAAAATGTAAAAAAATCACTACAAATCGACCAATAACTTGATTTTTTTGAAAATTGGTGTGTATAATACCCTTATTATGTCCTACAATTTGAGCCATCAACGGAAAAAATCTAATCAAAAATGGCGAATAATATGCCGAAAATTGTGTTTTTCGAAAACGGCACTTTTGAATTCATACCCTGAATAGCTCATTATAAGTCATATGATTTGAGCCATCATAGAATTGCATTTGAAATGCACTCTTTCCGACCGCCAGCTGCCGGAGCGAATTTTTAGTTGTATATTCTACTAAAAAAAAGTTACTAATAATTTACATGTTGCTCTTTACAGAAATATTTGTCCTGCAAACACAATGGATAAGAAAGCGAATCGAAAGCGACCTGCTCAGTTCAAGAGAGTAGCAGTAGACGACATCATGAATATGAATGAAAGCGCACCGAAAAAACGTGAGTGGCTGAATATTTATACAATAATAAGCATATTTATACTTTATATTTTACAGTGGTTAAATAAATAACTATTATTATAATTAGGCTTCATTTTGTTTGTAGAGTTCCAAAATATAATTTTGATTGAGTTATAAACTGATTTAAACAGAGCTACTCCAGAGGTGCCTTGAACAATTTACATTTACCGTGCATAGTATGAGTAAATGTCTGCGATTAATTTGTGAGGAGGCGGTTCTATTCTGATGAGTTTTTTTAAGTTTCTCATCTTATTCTTAGGTATGTAGATTATCAAACTTATTTTGTATGTACAGTATTCGAATAACAGCTTTTCTCATCTTCATGGAGATTATCAAACATGAAGAAATACAGGAGAGCCAGAGCTGTGATTTCTCTTGTTTTCGCTAATCTGTATGCCCTGTGCGTCAGAGCCAGAGAGAATACAATTGTATTCTATTTTTATTTTATTTTTTTTATTCTCTCTGGTTAGAGTCAGCAGAGGTCCTCAGTAGCCTATTGTCCTAGGCGCAATGTTGAGCTGATGCTATTTATTCAAGTTTTGCTTGTAAAAATGGAGGATGTGATAGATGCAACAATACTGCTCAGCTCTTGAGATTCTGAGTTCTATTGACACCATACCAGTAGCTTATAGTATATACGGTACTTATATTTGCTGATAATTGAAAATTATCTAAATGAGTGAATTTTAAATCAGTTGCTTTTACCAGAGTAATGTTCGTTATATTGCTGTATGCAGAACAAAATCATCATCTTGCTGTATGAAATTTTATTAAGATAACCGCTATTAGATTTCATCTCCAAATCCAAATGTTTTCAATCCAAATGTTTTATTGAAAAAATATTCATTAAAAATCAATGTTCAACATTTTCAATAGATAAAATTGTTCAATTAAAAATTTGTGAACAACCGCTAATAAAATTGAATATTTTTACCATTTTTAAAATGATATTTTTGTAAAACAATTATTAAAATATAAATTTGAAGACAGAGGTGACAAGGCTGCTTCTGATTTCATCTCCCTTGATTGCATTATATTATTATAATTATTATTTTGCTACCTCTTATAACCTTACCAATTTAAAAAATGCATATTTTTAAATATTGATATTATTGCAATTTAAGCTGTTCTTGACGAATATACTAGAGGAGGTATTGCTTGTTGGAGGTTTAATATGATGGTTGTAATAATTCTGAAATAGTACCGGTATAATGATAATGAATGAATACACCCTGGATCAACATTGTATAGAAGGTTCTACTGAAGGAATTGAGCTTCAAAAATGAATAACAGTGATTTATCTTCATCCATTCTTTTATCTCAGGAACTTTTTTTTTAATGAAAAAACAACTTCATCCGTTAACTTTTTGTCTAGGCAGGGCTACTATCAAATAGTGTATGTTAGTAAATAAAAATTGCAATCACAGTAGTTTTTTGCCTCTAATAAGTGCGAAACATGTTGTGTTCAAATGAAAGAAAAACTACTAAAAAAGGTTACTGTGATTGAAATATTTATTCACTAACATAACTTCATTTTTATTATTAGTATTCTAAGTGAACTCACACCTCTTTTAATTTTCAGGCAAACAGGTTGCTCCTCATCTACGACCAGCTGTACTGAAAACTCTGAAATTGAAGGCGGAACCGACTCAATTGTTTTCTCAATTCAAACCGAAGGAAAATCAAGACACTGAGACTACTTCAGAAACTCGTGCAATTGTAGAGAATTACTGCTCTCCACCCACAAATACGGCAAAAGAATCAAGTAAAGTAGGATTGTCCAAAGGTTGGACTCCTCCAATTAAAAATGCAGCTCCGCAGAAGAATTCTGAAATTTCTTCTCCAGGTTTTCAAAAAATTAGCGTATTGAAAGATTTCAACAATATTAGGGTAATTGGAATCAGTGGCGCATCTGAAAAGTCCAAGAATGTTTTAGCTAACCAAAAAAGCAAAATTAGTAGTGTAAATTCAGTCACAAATAGTCAAAATAGTGGATTTGCGGGTATGAATGATGGAAGAAAATCCTTCAATGCGGGTTCACAAGGTGGTCGAGAAGAGGGTTATTTCAAGCCCAATACTACAGCTGGTAGTAAACCGTATACCGGTATGAATCAAACCGGGATACAGTCCCTGCTAGACGCAATAGGTGTAATTGAAGGAAACAACACTGAACACAATGTTGAAATTAAAAATCACAATAATACTGATAGCCTGAAACATGAAGCTGGTGAGTTGCGAGGTGTAGAGAAACACGTAGTTGAAGAAAAATGTGAACAAATTCGTTCAACAGTAATCAGCTCGAACGAACTATCAGTATTTGAACCAACTCCAAATGTTGAAGGAAATGTTTACATAGAAACATTTATAGACAAGGAGAGTTATGAATTCGACACTCAACCCATAGAACAACTTGCAGAGAAGAACTCTTCCCAACATGACGATTCGACTGAGTTGATTGATCTGACCAATGAATCGCAGGAGGTAGTTTCGAGATCACAAGAGACAACTGAAGAGCCTATTATTGAAGAAATCGATGAACGTCCGTTGACTTCCAGTCCTATAAAGTATACAAAAGTATACGGAATTGTGAATGTAAAGTCACCAGTGGTTTGTACTGTGATAAAAGAAGTTCGCAATACCTCTGAGGGTTTTAAAGTTTTCGATTTTGGCAGCGAAAATGAAAACAATTCAGAACAGGCGGATTCTGTGGGTGAAATTCCAATTGATAAGCATAATATGGGATTTGATAAGGTTGATCTAAATGATGTGACTGATGATAGGATTGCTCAGAATGATTCGAGTGAATTGATTGATCAGACAGTTGAAGCCGATGACGAAAAAATCATGAAAGAAGTTAGTAATTTTGTGTATGATTCACTCAAATTGAGTCAAAAACAAGATGAAAATTCTAATCTCATTGAATTGGAAACTGCCGATCGAGTTTCTCAAACAAAATTTGAAAATCGTGAGAATGATTCAATTTTGAACGTCAGCTATGACTTCGGCTATGTTGAAGAAACGGAAATTGGTGATGGCTCCATAAATGTGGACGCTGAAGATGAAGCACTGAGAGATCTGCAGATAACTAACAAGAAAGATGATGATTCTTATCAACTGGTAAGAAATGAGAAGATTGAAGATAAGGAAGTCACTATTATGGATGAAGAGCAAATGGATGAAAGGTTTGTAAATAAAGTTGAAATATTTGAAGAATCAAGAGAACCTATTATGAATGTAGACCAAAAAAATGACGAACATGCTACGGAACAAATGTCTGGAGAATGCGATGCGGGCAAATTAAGTGGAGAAAATGACGAACAAGGAGATAAAAACGAGAAAGAAGGTTTGAAAAGCCTTGAGAAAAATGGTAAATATGGAGAAAATAACGAACAAGGAGATAAAAACGAGAAAGGTTTGAAAAGCCGAGTGGAAAATGACAAAGATAATGAAAATAACGAACAAGAAGATAATAACGCGAAAGAAGGTTTGAAAAGCCGTGTGGAAAATGACAAGGATGAGCTTTGGAACGGAGTTGATGATGCGTTTGATGAAGTAATCGATGTGTCTAGTACGCAGCTAATTGACATCGAGAATGAGTATGCGAATGAAATGGAAAATCTCGACAATACTGCTACTCAAATAAACGAGGCAACAAATTCGAATCAAGGAACAGCTCAAGTCAGCGGAAACAATAGTACCGGCAGTTACCAAGCTGTATTTATCCCAGCTGTACCTGCGTTAGTAATCCCTACTGCTCCAGCTCTGGAATGGCTGGACCGTCATACTGAACACATGCAAAGATTTAGAGCTTTAGTTCAAGAAATAGCCCAACTCAAGTAAGTACAACAGTTTTCATTAAACAATTTTTTTAATGTTTGAGAACTTTTAAATAATTGAAAGAAAATATGAAATATTTTCAAACCATATTTATTAAAAATCGAGATCCCGGTACCGGTTTCGGTTGCAACACCATTATCAACGGTATCTCGATTTTTGATAAATCTGTGGTTTGACAATATCTTGTATTTTTATTTTATATGAAAACTACTACAATATCACCTTTACAACTACTCAAAAAGTTTTTTAATAATATTTGGGAGTTTCGTGCAAGAGTTTTTGTATGTAGATGACAAATTCGAGCAATTGAACGTTATTATGCTTTGTTGAGATTTTTCATGATAATTTATCATTTATTAATTGTTACAATTGCGTCTTGATAGGAAGTGTTTTCAGCAAAGGCGATAAATGAGTGAGTGAATGATGATTTTTACATGGTGAATGAAAGAGATGAAAATTCACATTAAAATTTTCACTCCAATGTATTTTAATTTCAATTTCCTCCAATGTATTCGGAAATTGAACGCGTCTTGTTTTCCACACGAGACGGTCTACATGAAACGACCCATAAGTTCCAGTCGTGCAACCTTAAGGCCAGGCGTATGGGACGCATTCAAGCACACGCACGCAATCCAGCCAATCACAGCTCTTGTCTTGTCCTCAACAAGAGCTGTGATTGGCTGGCTTGCGTGCGTGTGCATAAATGCGTCCCAGCATACGCCTGGCCTTAGGCTGAGGCCGCACTGCCGGTGGGTAGAGCGTGGAGGGTGATAGGTACCATTCATACGAGTTATTACTATGGATGGTGTGTATGTTCTATTGATTTACCAATTACCCTCCACCCTCCACTGCTCTACTCACCGGCAGTGCGGCCTCAGCCTTATTTATAATTATTAAGATGATTTTCGAATTAGTAACATTATCACTTTGCACTTGAGCGATTGTTTCATTTTAAAAAATATATATTTCACTTCAGAGGGACTTTCTGTAGTTTATCTCAGTATAGAATCATTATGATGAAATAATTTGAATTCAGTATGTTTCAAGTAGAATCATTTCAGCGAGACAAGTTTACCTATTCAATGTTTGATGGTGCTATAAGAGTTATCATGTTAGCTTGCAGTTTCAACAGACAGTACTGTTGCATGCATCATGAATAAAATGTTATAGCTAATGTTGTATTGTATATGCGAATAATTTGCGTTGCTCCTAGATGCATGACAAATAAATGAATAAAATTTTGTCTATTCTATGCTTTTACTTACTAATAAGAACCTCTTTGGTAGAATACCTGAAAATGAATGTGTTCGCCAATACTATTTAAAAATTATTATTGTAAGTCCCTAAAAAATAAATTTTCAGTATGAATAAAAATTATTTAATTTATATAATTTTAAATATAAATTTTTCAGTATTAATAATAAAATTTCAATTATTTTTCAGTGCTACGATCGCGCAAATGCGGAACAAAATGTGGCCAAAATGAAAATTCCATGCTAACCTTGAAAATGTCTAAATTTGGTGCAATTATAATTTGGTACCACTTATTATTTGAAGAAATTATCTGTTGAAGAACTTATCTATTAGACATCTGATTCCTAGTTTCATCAATTCATAGACTCTACTTGTATTTGTAAGATGAGTATTATTATATATATGTAAGATGAGTATTATTATAACACAATAAGAGAATACAATGCCAATGCTCAATTATCTATTTGAAAATATTTAGTGCAGCAATAACAGTTATTGTGTTACCTTAGAAAGAGCTCTTCCATTAGACTCATTAATATTATGCTAATATTTATTATGCATTAATGTTTATTTGTATTGTCTAAATTTGGTGCAATAAGTATGCCATTTATTATTTGAAGAATTAATTATCTATTGAAGAACATATTTATTAGACATCTGATTCCTAGTTTCATCAATTCATAGACTCTACTTAAATTTGTAAGATGAGTATTATTATTATATATGTAAGATGATGATTTGTAAGATGAGTAGGTATTATTATAACACAATAAGAGAAGACAATGCCAATGCTCAATTATCTACTTGAAAATATTTAGTGCAGCAATAACAGTTATCGTGATACCTTAGAAAGAGCTCTTCCATTAGACTCATTAATATTATGCTATATTGTTTGATTTTGTGAAAAATTCTATCTATTATTTATCTAACAAAATTTTATTCATTATTCGTCCATGAAGAATAATTTTATTAGTATTATCCAAGGAAATTAGAATAGAAAGGTAACAGTCATCGTAACCGTAGTCGGGAGAAAACCGTGAGTTCTGACGTCATCAGAACCACAGCTGTGAATTTCCTTACTTTTAGCGCCTGCTAGGTTTGCTTAACAGCTGTGGTTCCGATGACGTCAGAACTCACGGTTTTCTCCCAGCTACGGTTACGATGACTGTTACCTTTCTATTCTATTCACCTTCGTATTATCATTACCAAAGAATATTTTTGTACTAATAGCTGTAAAAATGTAATTTGAAAGTGTTTGGTGGTACAATAAGAGTTATCATGTTACTTCATACCATAATATACTTTTTGATATTTTTGAAAATTTATTAATCTATTTATTGACGCTATAAAGACTGAGTTAGAAATACCTTGTTCTATTAGACAATAAGGTAACAAAATTCAATTTATTATTCTTTCATTAAGAATTATTTCATCAGTATTTACATTGCCAAAGGATATTTTTGTAGAAATAATTGTGTAAATGGTTAGTAAATGTTTATAAATAATGTCGTAATCATATTTATTGTGAATTTAATTTATATTCAATTTGTTCAATAAATTATCTGTGAAGTTGAGCGTGAAGTTGTGTTTAAATTGTTAGCATTTCATACAATATAAAATCAAAACCACATTAATTATTGGATAAAACTGGCTGAAACTTCTCTTTTTGGATGTGAAATCTCAACATAAAAAATGAACTACCATAACGTGAATCTCCCATGAAACTTGGATGTTATGTGTAGGATTGGGCTTTCGATAAATATAAATTTCAGTTCAATCCTGGAGGAATAATATAAGTTTGATATAATATAAAACTTATTAAATTATATAAAATAATAATATAAACGGATATCCTTCATCTATGATTTAACACAATAAATTCAAATGCATTGAGTCAATAACATTTTATTCGAAACAATTAATCTACAAATTCGATTCAGACAGTTACATTGAATAATTAACGTAGTTGGCTTAAAGCAGCATAATCCTGCCATTTCAAATTTTGTGTTTTCATTAGTCTAGAGCCTAGAGAGCAACACCAAAGCTGTGCTTCGGAGCAAGCTTTATCAACTTTCTAGCACATTCCAGCAAAACTGGCGGATGGTTAATGACCTTCACTAATGCTCAGCTCTGTCAGGACAGTTTGCGAGCGGTTTGCGTGGTAAAACTGTTTACTAAGGTCACTCTCGACGGGATCAGCTTTCACAGACCACTCTCTGACTGCTCTGACAGAGTTCAGCATTGATGATAGTCATTCGCCCACCGCTAATGTTGTTGGAGTCTACTATCAAGAGAATTTAGTCAATACAGTATCTGAATCTATCATCTATTCGCTTCTATTATCTAATCAGAAAACATTTATTTGAACTTCGAATTACACCGATAATATACAACAACATTTAGACAGCAATGTTTACAAATATTTATTACTCAAACTAGTAATAATAGAACAAAGTTCATTGAACCAACTCAAACAATACATAGGTACTTCAAAACCAGTAAGTCATTTTCATACTGCCAGATGAGTCCAGAGGAGTTTCCATTATTGATGCTTGTCTAACCAGCTTTGGAGGAGATTTGCCAAACAGAGGCGTTTCTGGTACTGGAATTTCCTCTCTCATTTCCAACTCCACATGAGTCTTGTCCAGATCCTCGTACGAACCAGTAAGTGAAGATGGCCTATAAAGTAAAAGTAAAAATCAAAATTTTCTCTAACATTGACAAAATACATTTAATCACATTGAGGACACAGATAGCATTGTGGATTTATTTCAATTACATTTTTAGAGAGATACTGTATTCAGTTTTGGAGGAGTATTATTACCGACAACAATTTCATAGAATGCTCATACTGGTAATAGAATTTCACCTCAAGGTAAGTTTCCATTACTGGGCACAAGATGCAATAAAAACACGTAGTTGTATGGAGCAGCTCAAATAAAAAAATCAGATGACCAGTAGTGTGCGTTGCTCCATACAACTTTGTGTTTCCTTAATCTCAGGGCTATTTTTATCACTGTTTTTCAGTTGAAACATGTCGTGCATTGAAAAATAATTAAAAAGGGTACTTGATAATTATTTAAAATAAAAACAACTTCTATTGCATCTTATAGGAGCACGTGCCCGTGCGAATTTTGTAGTAATGGAAACAAGGCTTTAGACAACAACAGTACATAGTAACGATGAACATCGTATGAATCAATTTTGGTGTATTCCAGAATAAATCACTATACTACTCCTCCGATCATGAAATAGTTCTATTCTATGTGTGCTTATGCTATGTTCAATTAATTCGACTTTCGTTACATGTTGATATGTAGTCTTTGAGACTAAACTGATATCTGTTTAGAAACATTAAAACTTAAAAAAGATATAAGTATGCACAAGTACCATGCAAAGCATTCGGAAAGTTTCTTGTAAAAAATTGGATAATAAAGATATATTAATTTCCTACAACTGAGGATATAATTGGGCTGTTAACATAACAAAACATGCTTGAATTCGGTGAAAGCGATGACCTAGAATGCTTGCATGTTATTACTGTATTGATTTCAAAAGCAATAATATATTCTCAAAGCAGTTCAAAGATTGTCAACTTAGTTTTGGTGTATTTTCACCAGATTCACGGATAACTGAATATATTATGATATGAAAAATTGTTAGTTTTATTAAGGCACATGCTTCGTGAACTTTAGTTGCACAATACAGGCAATATTATTGTTTTACAAACTGAAAATAGTGAAATCCTACTGCTTTAATGAAGAACGCTTTCATAGATGAGAAACTTCAGGTAAAATTAAAGTCAACCACCTTTAAAATGCAACAAAATCGAATTAATAAATTTATTCATAAAACTTGTGGATTTACAATTCTTATGAAGAATGAATGTCAGGAGATTCAACAAGTATTTATGAAAATCAGAAAAAACTATTTATTTCCATAAACTATGGTATCTATTCAATGAATAGCTTACTATCTTTACATCATACATGCTAGCCAAGAGCTTCTTTGAGCATTATTTAAATTAATAATTTCATAATAAGAATGATAATTATGAAATTATCATTAAATTTCAAATCAAATTTATTTCATTTTCAACATTAACAAAACAGAACAAATAAAATTGAGATAGATGTAAACAAAGGAAAAAATGGAACGACTCCCGACTCCCCGAGGCTTAGCCTGTAGGGGATGGTGTGTCTTCACTTTGATATTTGCAGTTTCTTATTTTCCATACTTTATTTATTCAATCATTGTTACAGTTTGCTGAAGTCAATGACTGAACTAACATACAACAACGTCATTTTATATAACTTGAAAATCGTTCAATATACACCTTAAATTCACAGTTATTTTATCCATAGTTGCAGAAGTAATCCATCTGCTCATAAAACCCGTATCTCAATTAGATAAATATTACTACTCTGTAAAATTGTGCATTGATTTTATTAAAACATGGATAAAATTTCACAGTTCTATTCATAATTAATTAGTTAGACATATCATGAACTTACTTTTTGGGAATGCATTGGAGACAGTCGGCGAACGTCCAATCTTTGCCGAATTCTTCCCCTTCTTCCAGGGTTTGGGGTAGTCGATGGTGGAGGGTTTCAGGCAGACGCAGGCCAGTCACGCCCCCAATCACAGAAACACAGCCCATTATCACCAACGGCAGTATCAGGTTATCTGTGCCCTGAAAATGTTCAATTACCAATAGTTATTAATTTAGTGTATCACATCAGTGTTCAGTATCAGTGCCATAAGAATGTTCAATTACCGCTAGTTATTAATTTAGTGTAACACATCAGAGTTCAGTATCAGCAAAGAATATGTATACTTTATATTCACTGGTATCAGTGCCCTAAGAATGTTAAATTACCACTATTTATTAATTTTGTGAATCTAATCAGGACCAAACTAACAGCTTTTGTTACAGGCATCATTTCTTAGGTTGCAAACATAGTGGGAGAGCCGATGTCGATGATGATGAAAACTAGTGAGAACTAGTCAACTAGTACTAGAAACTATACTTGAGAATATTTTCTTACGACGTGACAAGCGATGACTAGTTCAAAAAACGCTCACTTTCATTTACTTCGTTGTGTTCTATTACCAAAGCTAATCCTTGAATATATGCATCAACTGAATTAGGTACTAACAACGCTAGTCACAATTTCACCGACATCGAATAAATTATTACTGACATATCGCTACTCAAATTTTCATCTTAATCAAAACCTAAAATTGGTCAATATTCCAACGGTGGGTTTTAGAATAAAATTTACAGCAAATTAAATTACTGGATATTTTCCAAGAAAAATTATTGTTAAAAATGTATAGGCTCATTAGAATGCAAACATTTGAACATAACAGAAGATCTTTCCACTACATAATTATTATTCAAACATTTAAAAAAATAAAATTAGACAGTAAAAATCGTAAACCCCCCTTTCGATTCAACAAATTTGTAACTGTCTTATAACTGATGTACCTTTAATTATAGAACTAGAGGTAGCTCTAATTATAGAGCTGTACTCTTCTTTTTAGAATGTCTGCTTAATATGAATAATGAAAGTAACATAATAATGTTCGTTCATTATGAATTGATAAATTTGATAATCTATTAATCACATACCGTACAATAGTTTTAGAGAAGATTTGTACTCTAAAACAGTTTATTTTTTTATTATTTTTTTTTTATTCAACGATAGGCTGCTATCTAGTCTGGTGACTAATGAGCAACTTTTTTCTGACCTAAACTACTACTATAATCACTTCATACAAGAGAATCCTCTTTAGGATTGACTCAAAACAGTTGATGAGAAAAATATGAGAAATGAGAGTAATGAGAAATTGAGAAAAATATTTCAAGATAAATAATGTTGAATTGATAATATTATTACCAAGTAAGTAATGAATGGTATCATGATCATTCCAATGCCGCCAATGTAAGCCGAAGCTCCAATGCCAACTCCTCGCAGTTGAGTTGGGTACAGTTCACCGGCAAAAGGGTAGATGATCAAAAATGAAGCGGATATCGTGAATTTTGAAAATAAGAACAGCACAAGAGTTAAAGTAACTGCATCTGGAATTCAAAATGAGAATATTTAGCTATAAATAATTACTATTATTGACAGAATTGACATGCAAAATTATGTAGATTCTCTCAGTCAACACTGTAAAGTGACTCGAGCCTATCCACACTAGGTGCCTAGCAAGATAGAGGGTATTGAGAATTTACATGAAAATTGATTTGATTAATATGTCACTTCTGTAATAATAACTTTGTCTGAACTTTAATAATACAATATAAGAACATATAATCATCTAATTATATCCTCAATCTCTTATTCCATTCTTCAAATACAGTAGCAGTAGAATGTTCAAACACAATCTGGTGATTAATTTTTTTCAAATTGTATCAATCATTCGATTAAAAACTATACTCAATTCAAACCTTACCGTGCACCATATATGCCAAAAACAAAAACATGATCATTATACTGTTACAAAGGAAATTAAACTTTAAAACTTAGGGCTATTTAATAATAATAAAGTTTTTAAAAGGGTTTTGATTCTCATTTTATTTTTCAATTATGTTACATACAAAGGATTCTATGTTCATAGTTAGATGAGCTGACACAACTTTCAGGTTGATATAGGTGCCTCTACAACAGAGATAATGCTACTTAACAAGGAATAAACTGTAAATAGTAGGCCTTATGAGTGTTTTCTTATTCAATTGGGACATTTGCTTCTCATAGCAGGGATAATTCTTCATAAGAAGGAATAAACTGGAAAAAGGACTAATGCGTGTTTTCTGATTCAATGGGGTAGGATTACTGTTGAAAATGCCGAAAACATCATGCTACTGTTACAGCGTATTCTATGCTTATAATTAGGTGAGCTGAAACAACTGTCAAGTTGACATTTGTCTATCACAGCAGAGATATTATTGGTACATAGCAAGTAATAAACTGGAAATAAAAACGGGGTTGTTGCTCTTGTTTGATTACTCAACTATAATGAATGAGAATAAAAATTACAGTTTTCTATTTTTGAAAGAGGAAATTTTTGAGTAATTGAAGTGAATTTTGTGGACATTACCTGAGTTTAGAATATTTTTATTAAATTTTGGGAATAAGACGTTTTGGACGTTCTGTCTGTGTTTTATCCATTATTTTATCGAATGAATGAATGAGTGAGATTCGTAAAACTGGTTGAACATTGTTTACCTGGCGGAAGAAGAACAGTGACCACACACGATATGCCACTCAGCATCATGCAAATAGACAGAGGCCACCGCCTGCCCCAGCGATCCATCACCACCCAGCAGGTCAGGTAGCTCGGAATCTCGACCAGTGAAGATAGCATAAAGCTCAGGTACCTGTCATTGCCTAGAGCCGGTCCGTAATAGCTCAGGCCGACATAGACCATTTCATTAGCAAACCTGAAAATACAATTTTGAATTAATTTTATTCCAAGTAGAATTTTATTTTATTATTTGTGATTTAATTTAAACTATAAATGGAAGAGTACAAATGAAATCGAACATGCTTGAGGTTGTGCTCAATTCCAATCAATGACTTTCAAAGTCATTAAGTCATCAAAGTCAGGTAAATCATCATTTACCACTAAATGATTGGTTGCTAATGGTTGAAGAAGTAATCAATAATAATTTCTTTACTGTTTTCGAACACTTAATAATTTAACTAAAATGAAATTTATTAATACCCAATGATAGATGTTTGCAGTTGCGGGGAACTGTAAGTGTTCTTCATAGCATCAATAGGATTGAACATTCATAAGAATTAAAAATCACAGTTTCTTGAGAGTATTAGTATTATTGTTTCAGCACATGTTTCGGTGTCATTAGAAAAATAGATATTAGAAAATAGGCCTAATAACACCGAAACAAATGCTCCTAGGATACTGTGATTTTCTATTACTATTACCAATACAATTATTAGTAGCCCTATGCAACATATTGAACATCAATTGGATTCCAACTTAATTAATTTCCGGCTGCTTACTTTCTTCATACTCACATTTTTCCAAAAAAAACTTTTTTCATAATATGATGATTCTTACCAATTGAGCGTTATGAGGGTAGTTTTCAATCTCATGTTCGGAGTCTGACAGAGCGTACAGAGGCCAGGTGTCTTCCTATCTCTCATTTCTTCACTTCGGCTTCTCTGCAGCATCATTCTTTGCTGAAAAAGTTGACATAAACCCACTGTTATTAAAATAACAAACATTTTTCTGTTCAATTGTTATATTTCAGAACTTTTTCTGTAGATAACAGGTTGACAGATCATACAGGCCTATATACAGTACATATAGCTCGACATATTAATATCAACATACAGATCAATATATTATTAATATATAGAGCAACACTGATGATTATTGATATAGAAATATGGTTCAATTTAAATATTAAAGTATTTTTATTATTATAGTCTGTCTAAGCAAAGAAGACCCTTTGGCAAGATGAGAAAATGACTCCAGCACGGTCAATATTGGTTCAAAAATTATTGATTTGGTCTCAATCGTAGGAAAAATTTTTATCTACAATTTGAGACCAAATCAATATTTTTTTAACCAATATGGAACGATTAGCTGGAGTCATTTTGTCATCTTGCTAGGGGGTCTTCTTTCCTTGAACAGCATATAGATGGATGTAATAATTTGTACTAGATGTTGTAGCCTTCAAAGACTGTATACTTTGTATACTAGATTACATAGATTAAACAGTTTAGATAATCTAAAACTAAAAGAATGTACTAATGTAATTCTACAAGAATTCCGATATAACAGATGTATCATTCCAGCATAATAACGTCCTACGTACTAGATCAGACAGTTCAATTCCAACTTTTGAATAATTTTATCGAGTTACCTTTAATTTTTGTCGGAATGAGTTGGGTAGTTCTTTATTATTGACCCTTGCTAGAGTTTCCAGTATTTTCGATGCTTCTTCAAGGCGTCCTTTGGCAAGAAGCCATCTTGGTGATTCTGGTAAAAAGCTGCGAAAATAGAAATTATTGAATTACAACTTCCATAGTTGACGAGGACTTGGAAACTATCTTTACTATGAATACAAAATTTTCAAAGAATAGTGAAGATAATAGAAAGATAAATAGATTAAATTAATAAAATTAGATTAAAAATAAAAGATTAATTGGTTTGAAATTGGGTAAATCTCGAAACTCACTTATTCATAAGAATAAAAAATGCATAGAATTGATCATTCGTTCAATTCAAAGATATCTAAGTTTTAAGAAATACATGGAGTTCAAACTCAAAACATCATCACATAGCTGAAGATAGGTTGATGCAGCCTACACGTTTCAATCAGAAATTGCTTCATGTGAAACCATTACTTGGAATTCGCAATGAAAAATTATTTTCTACTTTATGATAGACACTGATAGGCAGTTAATACTCAAGAGAGGTTGAAAAACAAATCAAGGGGTAGATCAAATAGGCGGATCATTCGTTACATTCAATTTTGATAGAGCTCTACATAAAACTGTTATCATTAACCAAGAATAATTACAAATACAATGGGTATACCCCTTGCCAAAGCTATAATCAGTTGAAAATCACAAGGAAATTATCATACATCCAAGCAGAGAAGACATTCTGGCAAGATGGGAAAATTACTCCAGCTCGGTCGACATTGGTTTGAAAAGTATAAATTTAGTCTCAAATTGCAGGAAACATTCTAATCTACAATTTGAGACCAAATTTTTAATTGAGAACCAATATTAACGAGCTGGAGCAATTTTTCCATCTTGCCAGAATGTCTTCTTTGCTTGGACAGACTACATTAGGCGATGTATGAATTTCAATTTTAGTGATAGCCTACATTAGGTACTTGTTTAGATCAGAGAATGAAAAAATACTAACTGACCACCAGTAAATGTAGTACACCATAAATGGTAAGGATGTTACCATAGATAATTGGGTCCAATCCCTCACCATATAGGTAATGGCTGACAAAAATATCAGACCGAACGTGTAGAACATGCATGTCATCACAGTCACAAATGAACGATAGTTGGGTCCAACCAATTCCAAAGCTGCAACAAAGAACCATTAATTATAGCCTATTTGTTGAAAAAATATTTACAGGCAACTAAAGATTAAAGAATTCAAGTTGAGATTTAAATTTGATTCACTATTTGAAAAATACATGAGTAAAATATACAAAAAATGTACACAAAATACAAAGATTGACAACAATACATTGAATTATTTCCCTACTTTTCACTCAACCCGAGCTCGTTCAAAATTACGTTTCAGCTTACTGTAATTCCTACAATAGAACTCTATACTGTAAAGGATGCTTGGAATTAGAAGAGCACAAGCCTCTTTCAGAGAGTAGGAAAAGTAAATTAGCTGTAAATTGAGCTATAACTCTTGCTTCAGCTGCGTTGATGAAAGCGGGCTTCACACTTACAAATTACAATCGACGGATCAATTTAAAATAAAATTTAAGTAGACTTTGGTCACTTATTAATGATCAATGATGTAATTAGTGATATTATGTAATTGTTAGAGCCAGTTGCACGAAAACCGCAAACTATTTTACCGCCGAAATATGACGTCATATAACATAGCTAATGAAAATATTTCCCTATATTGAGCTCCGTTAGATGACGTCATATTTCGACCATTAGACGTTTTCGGTGTTCTTGCAACCGGCCCCCAGTCATTCAAGACCAAGAACGATGTGAAAATCGTAACATCGTTTCATTTATGAATGGACGCATTGATTCTTTTTACTCACAAACAATTAATTAACGGAATAATGAATGAAATGGACGAATTGAATAATTATACTCACAAATAATGAATGGAATCTGATAAATAGCAGGAATGGTGAGGCCGGCTATGAACCGACACGCAGCCCAACTCCAGAAGTTTGTCATCAGTGCCGAAGATACATTTCCAAATATAAGCACCGACAAACACAGGAAGAACGATAGTCTCCTGCCAAACCTATAATAGAGAAATAGCTTGATGAACAACATAGTTCACTGTCATTAATTTGTTCATTTGATTAGGCCTTCAATGATACAAATAGGAAGAAACAGGCTATAAATGAGTGTAATGTGACGAAGATTGACCTCCAAAAAGTGGCCACAATCTAATTATTGCAGTTCATTGATAAGGCTTTCAAAAAAAATCCACCTAGGAAACTGGTTACATCACAAGCCCTTGTTCTCAAGAGCTTCCTACCTGTAGAAAAGCTTCAACTCTTTGGTTCAAGCATTAAGTATCAATTCAAATATGTGTATGAATATAAGAATACAATGTTTCAAGCTTCATACTGTACTGTATGTATCGGTTCAATGTACTGTTCACAGAAAGTGTATAACAAAAGTTTCAGATCAGCTTTCTATGAGTTTGTACAAAAAAGCTAAGCTTGGGCTCTTAAAATCATCAACTAGAAACTTTGCACTAAAATTTCCCCTTTAATGCCTTCTGCATCACCCATTACCCACATTTGTGGGTTCGATGACGTAATAAAACTAATTTGAAACACAACTATTCAAATGTATGTGATCCACAGTATTGATAACACTGGAACACTGGGACACTTTGGAACTCGAGAGAAATAAGAATTATATCATTTCAAATATTTTATAGTGTTAGGTAAAGTAGGCCTAAGGGAAGCGAATGCAGGTATGGTTAGGGATTTTCTATGTTTGAAATTGTTCTATACAATCAAATAAATAGATTTGTACTTCTATTTGTGAAAATTGAAATAATAATGAGTAAAAATGATTATTACCTACTTGTCATTGATGATGCCAAACATATAAACACCTATGAGACCACCGGTGTTTAATGCTGCTAATCCGATAGTTGGATATATCTTTTTGTCACAAACCAAATCAAACTGCAATTAAAAACAAAAGTAAATATTGAAAAATTTATCCAGCATAACAATATCCTTATTGATTTCTTCAAATAGTCATTTTATGAAGTTGAATGAATTTAGTACCATCATCAAAACATATATGAAACAGATGTAACTATTGAAATGAGAGTTCTGAAAAATTGAATACATTTTGAATCCTTGATATCAATTGAACACTTACACAGTTTACTTTAGAATATTGCATATTCGTGTATTTTCGAATGGTTATTTGGTAATTCTTAATCACTACTATGTCGCTTCTAAATGATCATTGGACTGTACAGAACCAATTCATTAAAATTATTATCAAGCTACTTACCACCTTTTTGAACTTTTAGCTCTTATCAAACTCTTAAAATGGCCTCATTCTAAATTATACAGTTTAATTTAACAAATTGGCCGTTTTTTAATACGGTACCTAGTTCAATAAATACTTGATCATATTATATTTTGGAACAGTAATAACTAATAGATAATTTAATTGGATTACCGTTTAAAAAATAGGTACTCACATCAATCACTATGGAAGATTGATATTCATCTTTACTATATTCCCATCCATAAAGGCATGGCTGTTTAGGCCAACTGCTATCAGGCACAACATCGTCAATTGATTCTACTTGTGACCAGTTTACTGCATAAGCTTGACAGCTGCTATAAGTTGTATTCCCTGTTGAGTCTTCCTAGAAATAGAAGAAATCTATAGTCATTTTACTGTACCTGTATTAATGATTGTTTTCAAACAATTTCTAAATATATTGGGGAAAATACATGCTTTTATGCGCAGTCATTCGTTTTAGATATTATCTCATCCATGTTGCTTTGTTCTATGATATTATTTTTCCCTTCATCGTTCATTAGACGTTGTACCTCATACGGCAGACGATACTCAAAGTTGAAAAATCTTGATAATGCTCATCAAGGTACTTTAAGCTCATTATAATTGATATAATATGTTTCAATATTTGGAAATGGTTCGTTATTTTTCATCCATACAAAAATGCATATACAGGTAGATCCGATATGGGTTCCAGTGAAATATTTGTGTTTGAATAACAAGTAAGCTACCAATGATTTTTAAAAAATGAGCGTTATCAAAATTTTCAAACTTTGATGATGGTAGGTATACAATATATTGATGAACGACAAAAGAAAAATCATATAATAGATAGAATATAGCAACACTGATGAGATTATAAGGAACAATAAATTTTAATCAGGTCATGTCTGAAATAAGCAGAATTTGATACTTGACAAACTCAGGTTTGGAAGGGTTATTTGTGAGGCTTCCTAAGATGCCTCGGCTCCCAAGACTACATGGGATTTAGCGCTCAACAGCGCTGAATCGTCTGATAGCATTAAAAAAGCAAACAAAAGGTTGAAGGGCATTCCGCTTGATTTATTCATTCAACAATAGTTGACAAATTTTTTGCAAGTTAGCAGGCGAATTAAACAGTATTATTATAAGTTTAGTAACATCTCGATAGTTTCAATATTTCTGTAATACATATAGTTACATAGTTACCCTTATTGCAATTCATTTTTTTATAATTTTATGCGCAACTCATTCATAGGTATGCAATTTGAAATGTTGGCTTACTTGTTTCTCTCTTGCATCTTTTATTACAAAGACTCTTCATTATTGTGAAAGTTTCTAAGAACAAAGTCAATAGAGACCTTTTCAAAAGAAATTAACGCATATTAACGCATCACACTGTAAAATTAATATTAACCGTATACAAACAATATTTTAAATAAACACCCCATATTCAATCATATTTGAAATGTAGCATTGTTTGCTTTTCACATTTTCAGATCAGCTTTGTAAATGATGAGGAGGTATATTTTTGGGAATAAGATACTTCTAGTATTTCAGGGGAAACTAATAGGATTAATGAGCTCATTCATTTGAATTAAATTTAATAAATTGAGACCTACAATTTTAGTAAAATCTCTGATGAGGATACGTCGAGGTTTTATAATTGTACTCATCAATGAAAATTCATTTGAAAATTTTCAAAAATCCGTGTTACTAAAGTGAAGAGGGCGGAGAATTGCGGAGAGTTTTTATATTAATTTTTTACGACACGGTACCTTCTTATAGTAAGAAAATGAATAATAATTTATCATGGAAATTTTTTAAGAATAATAAAATGACAATTCGCTGTTTGGACTGCAATGATTATTGAGACCATAAAACAATAAATTGTAGGCCTACTGTGACTAGGAACATTTTCAAAATTATTCAACTGTAACGTTATTGATGTGTGGGTTATAAGGATCCTAAGATAATTGATCAATTAATTATGGCCTACAAATTATTTTGGTACATGGTACGACAATTAAGTAACTCTTTTTGCAAGATGTGGCAACTCTTGTAATCAATCAATCAATTTTATTTGAAATAAATAATTACATTTTTTGGTCCTGCTAAACCCGAGGGTTTTTCAGCAGGTGCCATTTCAATACAAAAATTATTCACAACGTTAAATAAATAAAAATAAAATACAATTAGCTCATTTGTTGTAAATTATAAACAATCTTAACAAGAATGAAATAAGAAAAATAATAATGTTATTAAGAAAGCAAAAAATATATAAAGAACATAATAAATAAAAATCAAAGAAAAATAGAGTAATCAGATAGCATTATTAACCTTTAAGCATAATAACATGTTAATTAGAAAAAGAGGGCGATTAAAACAATAAATGTAGCATCCCAAGCGATGAGGAGGTATATATTGTTGGGAATAAGATACTTCTAGCATTAATGAACTCAATGAAATGCAGGCTTGCATGGAGCACATAATTTTGGTCCATAAGCCCAAGAGGGCTTAGGAGGGCCCAAGAGGGCCTACTTGAAGCCCAAGAGGCACATCGATACAGATGCTCAGTCGTGAGTTGTGCTTCTACAATACTTGTTTTAAAAACTTGTGCTTAAACAATTTTGTTTTGGTTAACAAACTTTTACAAGTTTATAACCACCGTCACAAGACTGTGGTTCCCGTTACCATGTGTTCCCAGTATCAATTAAGTTTTCCAATACAATCTAGAGACAAGACGCTTTAATGCCAACGTTGGAAGAGAGATGAATGCTTTTGTGCTTCTTTCATTCCATAAGAATTCATCCAGAAAGAGGTTCAAACAAAGTTTTGAATTTTTTCCAATATAAATTTCGAGATATTTTACAATATATTTGTGATATACGTTATTCAATCCGTAACAAAGTAGGTGCCACGAAGTTGGGCGGTTGTCGAATGACTGTTATCAATTCTCAGCTCTGTCAGGACAGTCGGCGAGCTGTCTGCGAGAGTACATCGGAGCGAGAGTGTCCCCAGCTATACTAATTCGCTCTCGAAGACAGCTTCAGATTGTCCTGCTAGAACTTAGAAGAGAATTGATAACAGTCATTCACCAACCGCCCAACTTCGTGGTGTTAGCTATAAATAAGGGCGATGTCATACCAGACATAGAACACGTGGAAAGGTTTTATAAAATCAAATCTAATTTCATTGTTTACACCACATCATAAAATGAAATCTTCTATTGGAGTAGGTGAGACCATGTCACACCAGACCAGACCCAACCGGACGTTTTGTACATGCGCAGTTCATTTTTTTATCCGTTTGTGTCGTGTCCATCTTTCTGTGACAACACCCTTAAACGCTCATTACAACCCAACTCGTAACTGAGCAGTTGTATCGATGTGTGGCTTCCAATAGCCAATAAACCTAGGACTACCATGAGACTACCGTATTGTTCCTCATTCAGGGCTGCAGTCTCACTTCATAATTATTGTCAGTGTATGATGATGTATTTTACGATATTCCAACTTTCATTCCAACTTATTTCATCAAATTAATACAGTGAAAGGAGAGAAAAAACAGGCGTTAGCCCAAAACTTCTTCTACACCAATTTTGATTAAAATGTCCAAATTCAGGTTATGTTTCTATTGTGTTGTATATGATCATGATTGGGTAATTTCTTCAAATTTGTAGCTACAACCATAGCTCCCTTTAATAGAAGGCCCTGGCCTGATAAAATAGCAACATTGCACCGTAGGTACAATCTAACAATATATGATTGCATTGAGTACGGTACGGTTGCAAATCATGCATGACATGTTTTCTCTTTCAAGCATAATTTTCATGAAACTTCTCAACTTATAGAATTCCTTTTCTGTTTTCTGTACTGGGTTGTGATATAAAATATTGAATTTAGACAATTATGTCTAAAGATGGCTTTGATTTGTAGCAAGTCAATTCAA
Organism: Sogatella furcifera; assembly: GCA_017141385.1. NCBI lineage: Eukaryota > Metazoa > Arthropoda > Insecta > Hemiptera > Delphacidae > Sogatella > Sogatella furcifera. The sequence goes on along the minus strand of CM029547.1, from coordinate 5,422,198 downwards.
TTAAACAGCTTATTTGAAATGATTTCAATGCTTTTGACTTTCCTATACTCTACATAGTTGCCACTTTCAAGGCCATGGCCTTATATTAAAGGTATAATCTAGTCTATCCAAGCAATGAAGATATTCTGGCAAGGTGGGAAAATGACTCCAGGTCGGTCAATATTGGTTCAAAATTTGGTCTCAAATTGTAGAGAAAATTCTGATCTACAATTTGAGACCAAATTTATAATTTTTGAACCAATTTTGACGGCGCTGAAGTCATTTTCACATCTGGCCAGAATGTCTTTTTTGCTTGGACATACTATAGTTATTCTACAACTCACCTCAAGAGGTATCGAAATAGATCTCCTAAACTCGGGAGTGATGTTGAGCAGCATTAGTTCGGGCACTCGACACCAGTGCTCGGGCACATCGGCCATGAACAGCTGATTGAAGGCGCAAAAGCCGCATGGCACGCACGCCGGCAAGCATACTAGCCACAACAGCAGTTTCTGGTACTTGCCAAACTCGCCAACTTGGGGTAATAGGTCATCAAGGTCCATTTCATCCTGGGCGAAAAATCATTGTTGTAAAGAAACAATTCACCTACACGTTCACTCTTTAACCACTCAGATTTCTACAATTAATTATCAACATGTTATAAATAATGATATTCTATCAAGAGAATTATTTGGTTGCACACACTATGATTTTTAGACGTCAAGTTAGGCGGTTTCATCTGCTCTTTCACGCCTCAAAAGCTAATGTTGTCAATTGGAGTTATCATTTAGCCTAAATGATGTTTTTGAAATCAAAACAGATGCTGTGAGTAGGTTACATCACGTACAAGAAACAGACGAAACCACCCAACTTTTTGCATCAGCTATAATAGTTTGAACAAAGCTTGGAAAACACCCGCCTGTTTGCAAAGTTCTGTTCAAGCTAATTGAGTTTATAAGAACGGCAAAAATCAGATGTCCAAAAATCGTGGTGTGTGCTACGAGACTAAGTTCAATCATAAATATATTGAAAGCAGTCTGTTCACTTCTATGAAAGAACATTCAAGAAGATAAATGACCATAGAATGGATAAAATGGAACAATCCAAATTAAAGGTATTGTACCATTTCTAGAACAATAATGTTCAAGATAGTGAATCGAATGAAAAAATCGAATTGAAAGTGTATCATGTATCATCATTATTGATCCATAGATACATGACCGTTATTGAATTGCTTATTAGTTGCAAGACCAACTAGAACTATAGTCCATTCACGATGGCTTGAGATGAGATAAACAAAAGCTCTGCATGTGTGTATGTGCGACTGGAGTGGCTTCGTTTTAGCCACGACATAAACAAGTCACAGCAATGCCGAAATCCCGGATTTTGTTGTCGGGACTGTAACCAAAGCATTGACAAAAAACTTTTACTTTATTTGTTTGTTCATTTTAGGTTCATGCAGTCGAGAGACAACCGAAACAAGCAATTTCCCAATGTGTTTCTATAAAAAAGATTACTTAAAGATACTTATTCTGAATTGCTTACAACAAATTTCGGGATTTCGGCATTGCTGTGACTTGTTTATGTCGTGGCTAAAACGAAGCCACTCCAGTCGAACACACACAAATGCAGAGCTTTTGTTTATCCCGTCTCAAGCCATCGTGAATGGACTATAGAACTCCTGTTCTAGTTGGTCTTGGTAGTTGATACATAAGAACAATAAAAATTATAACAATTTTGACTTCGTATATAGTCGATTATATAATTTCACCCATCTACTATCTTATCTATCAGAGTATATTCTAGAATGAATCATATGGAAATAAAATAGAACTGTGAACACACCACGACACTACTTAAAAGGATTCTTATGGAATTTTCAAGAACTTACATCAACTCTTCTTAAAATCATCAAACTCTCACTGTTGTGACAACCTTAATGTCCTGTCGTTGACCATAATATTAGACTGGATCACAACACGATGCGCATTTAATAGGTTTTCTTCAAAATTGTAAGATATCAAAAATTATTTTATATCAACATTTGTTATCAACGTATTTTCTTTCCTTGATCATTTATGTACTGATTGACAAAAATGGCGAAGACGTTTTTTCTGACAAAAATTAGATATAAACAGTAAAATACTTTTTTGAATTAAAAATTATTTACTTGAATAAATAAAAATTTATGCTCTGTTTCGAGATATATCAAGATGCTCTCCTTTTCTTGAGTAACAATGTCTGTTTTGGTGACATTGATAATTCATCAATCTTATTTGAAAAGGCTAAAATTTACAGTGCCGGACAAGAACCACTTGAAAATAACAATCTTAAAGAATTCTTTATATATATGAATTTTTCATATAAAAATAATCTAGGCTCTACTTGTCTTCAAATGTATATTAGAACTAACTACTGTAAATTTATTGTACTGCATAAAAGCTTGATTAATTTTAGTATAACAATTTTTAATTTTCTAAAATATTCAATTTTCATAAATTATGCTTCAATTTACAACTATGCAGACATGCACCTCAATACGAATTGGAAAGTTTCAATGAAAATTGAAACAATTAAAATCCTACCTTGCAGTTCCCATCCATGTTGATTGAATATTTTTCACCAATAACTATCAATTGAGAACAAAATTTCGGTGATGAGTGATAAACAATCAAAACTTTTTACAAAGATCCATTGGATATCTCAACACTGCTTGGCTTAGTAAGCGCACTTCTCACCGACCAATTGCCTATAATTTATCAATTTTCACGTCTAGCAACGTTAAGACATTGGATCTATTATCCTCTCCCTCTGCCAAATGCTTCTCTGCTACTGATTCAATTATGTATTTGAGCAACTGATAATTTGCTCGACTCAATTTGATTCAACTTCCAAATCAGTCAAAACATGTATGGATACGTCCTTCTTCATTAGTGTATTAATCAATTGGATTGGATTACTTCAATAAAGTTCAATGAATTCGAAGCTCCATTTTGGAGATAACTAAAGACTACTCTCTTCTACTCGAATTAGGAAGCTGATTGATTACTTGAAGGCTACGAAGTGATCACAATACTAAGGGTAACATTATTAAGCCGTCGGTCCCGGCTGCCTAAAAACAGTCGTTACGTCATGTCAGAGGCCCTGAAATTGTTCAGGAGCGACCTGAAAACTCTGACACCAGACCTGAGCCAGCCAGGTTACACGAATATATTAACATTATTAAGTACCAATTATTTAAGAAGGTAGTTTCTTGATCCATGACGAGTTGCTATGTGTTAATGTTCACAGGAGTAACATTACCGGCAAGTGCAGTCACACTTGTGACAATGCAGTGTTGACAATGTGTTCATGGAACACGAAAGGCCTCCACTCCAGAAAGGTAAATTCAACAGTTTCTTTCTAAAAATGTGACTGCACTTGTCGGTAATGTTACTCCAGTGAATACCAATTATTTATTTGAGTAATAACTTACACGAAATGAAAGAAAGAAAAGAAAAACAGAGCGAAAATTTCTTCAATTCCTGTTTCCTGATTTAGCCACATAATTAATAGAACATTGAATAATAATCCTTATCTAAAAGTAGGGAAAAGGAAATAGATAATCTTTGTCTAATTTTAAGATACGATTGCATTGTAAGGCATAATTGAATTTAAATTCAATTCTAAAAGTTGATTGATTTCAAGTCCATGTGCCGTGGTAACTTTCTATTCAATTTCGCTTGTCTAACAAAATAAAATTAATACAAAGCTATATATAGTTTTATCTAAGAACATTTTTGAACTTCGAACAAAAACGTGAATATAGTTGTATGAAATTCTTTATTCAAATCATCATTGTTTCTGGACCACTCAATTTTCATAAATGCGTGTGCTCGAAATCCGAGGGGTTGGAGGAGTAGGGTTTTCATTATACAGTACTACTGTACTTCATGAAGGTAGTTGTCAATGTGGTTAAATGGAAGAGTGGACATTACTGTCCAAAAACTTCGCCACGTCATTAAAATAAAGAAGTCATTCTATTCTATACTTCTTATTAATAGAACATTTTTTCTACTAATTATTGAATAATGTAATTGCTTGCTGTATTTTATACTTCAACTTTCAAATTTATTAGGGGATCATCGACTGTCAAGTAAATGGCATAAATATTATTATTATTATCAAAGACATTTATAACACTAGCACTTGCAACAGTAAAAATAAACAATGAATGAATTCATTATTGCTGAAGACAAAGTTCAAGAAAGTGTAAGTGATGGTTCCTTATACAGTATTTGAAGTAATTTTAAATTATTGCATATTTTAGATCAAGGAGTGTTCATTGAACAAATTGATCAACAATAAAATTACTCAGAAAATGTGAAATAGTTTGAGCTCTTCAGTGAACTAATCATATGAAATAATGGAAATAATCTACAACGCTTTTTGAAATGTTCGATTATTATTAAATAACCATATTCTTTGCAGTATACTACTTTGTATTAAAGAATATTTCCAATAATACTGTAAAAGACCTCCACTAGATGAAATCCATTTTCAATACAGATAGTCTTCATTCACCAATGAGTAGGAATGTTATTAATGTGCTTTCTTTTTGAAATGTGACTTCCAAACTTCAATCTGTTTTAGTCAAATGAAGATCAATAAAAATTATAAACTGGGTTCATTATGCCAAGGCACCTGGATGAACAATTTCATCATTACAAAATTTAAAATGAATGAATCCAATAAGACGCAAGCATGTTGATATTTTATAATGTATTAATCAAACTATTTTTTGAAAAATTTATAATGAGGTCCTTGCTGTGAGTGCCTTGGCGAAATGTGCCAGTTATTAAATTAATAGAAGCATTGCTTACATGATCCTTCTGTTGATTACTATCCTTCACCGAAGGTTGTTCACACTTTGATTCAGTCTTGGCTGACATAATAGCATTAGAGACAGGCCACGTTCAACACTGTTTCAAAGTTGGATTCAAACTGAGCAGGCATCGCTTGATCGCACACTCGTACGTCGAGAAACCTTTCAAAATTCATCACATTAACTAGCACTACAATACCTGATGCTTGACTTGAGTTTTAGCTGACTTCGGTAGGTAAACGTTAATCTTCTTAGCATCATTATGAAACAGGGAATATAATGAAAAGTGATCAGACGAAACATAAATTAAATTTGAAGATTTATTTTTCCAAGATACAATAATGATTATCAATGAATGAAATTCACAAAAATGAATCTGATCGATTCGAAAATATCCTTTTGCTTGAAGATAAAATAACAAATAAGATAATATTTTTGAAAATTACCTGAAAATACAATAAAAATAATAAAAAATTTACATTATTTAACCTTAATGGAGGAATGGTTCTACTCGATACTTGAATTTGGTGAATTCAACTGTTCTCACAAAGCAAAATGTACCGAGAAACGTAATAAGAATGAAAAACTAAACGCATTGTTGATTCTAGCCAAGGAGGACTGCGAGGGAGGAAGGGAGGGAGGGGTTATGGTTCTAAGCCATGTGAAGGAATTGGGGCCAGGAAGCAAAGCTCTCATCACTATGACCAGCCTTTGAGAAACTGTCATGGCACAAAATACTCACACACACACTCACACAACGCACTTGCATCCACACACCTCCGCGCATCCACGCACACTATCACACGCGCATCTCCTTAAACTAAACAGTCATATTTATTATCATTATACAGTAGTTGCTAATACACTCCACACATACAGACTAGACACGCACTCACCCACTCACCACCATTCACGCACACACTCATTCGCCACCATTCACACACAAACATAACATCAGAATTCAAATAACAATCGTAATACCTAATACATTTCAACACGAGTTTACTTGAATCACTCAATAGTTATCACACTTGAATCATTGATACAATGCATAAGTTTCACTTCCATACCTTTGGAAGTGTTTCAACGGAACACACTTCGGCTGGCATGACACACTCACACGCACGCACACACACACGAGGGACGCAATGTATCAGGAATAATTGAAGCGTATGTTAGCGGAGCAAGACCATACGACTTGTCCTGCTCCGCTTTGGTCTGACCAATTTTCCTTTGGCCAGCACCCAATCACAGTAACTTTGTTTACAATAAATTTACCGATTCAAATAGTTCAGGTAAGGAAGTTTTCATTTTTTTACCTACCTAGAACGACCGATTACACCTACATTACTCTAGATTAGTCTTTCTCCAAAAAATATAATCCTTTTCCTAAGTTTTGTACAATGGCTGCATACAAGAGCCCTGACATTTACAGCATAATCACATTAACTTACGAATTTATTATAATAAAAAAGAACTTGTTAATTATTCAAAATCGATGACAGTCCCTAATGCATAACTAGAATTATTTTTCAAACACTGTAAATAATATTGACCAGTAAAACAACACAACAAAGGATTAAAACTGATAACAACGGGATCGGATAATGAATGGAAAATCTCAGGTCACATAAGAGTAAATGCTTTGATTCAACAGCAATGATGAAATATATAAAATATTTTATGGAATATATTAAATTTTGATAATTTGTTCATCTTGCTGACAATATTTAAATAAATAACAAAAAATGAGCAACTAAAAGTAATTTTCAATAGAAAAATAATCGTGATAAAATAAGAAGAATATCAAATAAATCCCAATTATACAATATTAGAAGTATACATGATTGAAAACTCAAATTTCTTATCATTTTCTTATCAAAAATCAATGATATCGAGGTAGTGCTTTAAAACAAAATTATCAGAATAAGAGTTAAATTTATCAATTACAGATAGATTTGATGTGAGCAATAATATATTTAACAGTACTAGGACATTGTAATGGAAGTAGTTGTGACTCCAGAATACATAAGCTTGTAATTCAATTTTGATTATACTTGTAAGAGAGTAGAGAAAACTGAAAAATTCTGTCCAAAATTACAAGAGTAAACAGAAGCTCATAATTTAAATAAAACGATCCTTCAATTGGGTAAAAAATCAACAATATTGTCTTGTGAAATTATATAAAATGATAGTCATTGCTCATTGGATGGTCATTAATGGATCAATTCATTTGAACTTCAATTTGGCTTCAAGTTACTTGATTGACTTTCCACTAGATCAATTCTTTCTTATACAAAAAGATGAAATAGACAGTTAAAAATTTCAACTAAAAAGTCAAGTTTTAAACAAGACAATGCTTTGCATTAGCAAGCCAGTACAATCAATGTGTTGCTTGCCTAGTACCTTGTTCGAAACCTAATTTTGATGGTAGTACACATTATTTAGCTTACAAGTTAACAATAATTATTCACAGTTAATTAATTACTCTTTGGCAGCCGGCTTCACATCATCTACCTGAGCTAACATGACCAATGCTCTTCAACAAGGCACTTCAATCGGTTCAAAATGCTCACCAATATTAAGAGTGAAGTACCTTTTTTCGGGTCCAAGGACATTTTTAACAAACTTAGCTGCTAACTCATTTCTTCTCAAACTAAAAGATAAAACATGTACATGGATACGACGAAAAATTCAAAATCGAATCAAGAATTATAGGAGACTTGAAATTTGATAACATTCTCAACAGGTTAATTTAAATGGAAGTAATTATTTCAATGCTAATAAAAATTCATACAAGTAACGCTGCATTATATCCGATACAATCCCTGGTCTAATACAATATAACCCACACTTTTGATAGATTTTTGTGTGCTGCACAGCATTCAGCATATTATGCAGCATGCTTAAGCACACTAGTGTTGGCACAGGAAAAAGAAATGAGCTAGCAGTAAGTTGTCAAGTACTTGTCCACTCTCTGGTAACCAATTAAACCACTAGATATGTTTTTCAAGTAGAAAATTATTTTGATGTAAAGGTCGGTTATCGAGACAACATAATGCAAAACTGATTTCGTTAAACACAATTTGCAATGATTTTCCTGAGTGTTAGGTAGAAAATAGTCTGCGAATAGTAGTAATCGCCCCTCTGCACATACAACAACAACAACATGAACTACAACATCATCTTCAGTCACTTCATCATCCACACTCCAGTCAGCACACTTCATCATCATCATCATCATCATCAACATCACTTCCCTCTCGCTCGCACATTATGCCGGACAGCACACTTGCTCTGCCTCTTGCTCTCTCCTCGTCCAATCACAGTGGAGTGGGTACAATTGCTGATGACAACCGAAAAGTAGGAATAGAACGACTGTCTGCCCATTGAATCTACATTCTAGATTGGATCTGCAAATAGCGAGAAACCAGAGTCACACACCAAACAAATCATTTAACAACAACATACTCTACTATTATACTCACTAAATTTTATTCTGCTTTTCATCACACATTTTCACTGAATAAGATGGAAAAAGTATAGTGAAGAAGCATGAATACTGTGAACAAGAAAATTTGGTTAGGAAAAATTGTCACAGATATTCGTATAAAAATATTTAGATATCTCAAGTAAAAATCATGAAATGGAAAATTTATTCAAAAAATAATAAATACTTTCAAGTTTAATTCTTCATGGTTAAATTAATGCAGCACGAATAAACAACGTACTTTAAAGGAAATAAACTTGAGAAAATAGTTAAACTTCTTTATATACGAGAGAATATTTTGAATAGGATTACGAATTGAAGAAGCATGAAAATTGAAATTGTAATTTATTGGCCTAAAAAATAAATAGAAATTAAATTCTTCACATTGGGCTGAATACAGCACCAAAAATGAAGAAAAACGTCAACCCATGATTTTGAAGATCCATCTTTAAAATCAATATTATCATGAGTTGTTGAATTGAGCATACTGTAGGCCTACTTTGATTGCAATTTTTTAGGCTAGCGTAAGAATAATAATTACTTGCCAAAGGTATACACTTATCTGGGTCGGATTCAGGCTATAGACTAGCAATTATGGTAGTTTTTCTCAATTCGGCGGATAATAAATACTGTTATTCATCATACTATGCAGCTTATAAATAGCTTGTTACTGTGTTTACTTGTTGCCACTCGAGTCGCGCTGGTTTTTTAGTTTGAATTGTTATATTTGAAATCATAACCGAGGCTCAGCAATGACAAAAGTCTGTGAGCGGTCTGTGATAGCTGGGGTCCGTTCCCCTGGGGTCACTAAACCCATACACTCTTCCAGACCGCTCGCTGAGTGTCCTAAAGGAGAGAATTTGAAAAATAACAATGAAATCTAATTAACCAGCGAAATGTGACTGGAAACAAGTAAATTGTACTTTCCAATTCTTTCAAGAGAATTTGAACTACAGTATGAACAAAGTTCAAGGAAAATATACTTCTAGTTTTTCTACTTTAATGTCTGTACCTAGCCCAGAAAAGAGTATCATTGGCTTAAAAACAGTAATGTCATTTTCCCACGCATCATTCAAATCTTCCATCAACAGATGAACTGGTTCAATAGTACCAGAATATCAAAGTAACTTGTAATTGACTAGATTACTACTTATTTAAATTAGTAAATAGTGGAAAATTGCAATCAAAATCAAATTTATTTGAATCAATAACATTTTGTATTAATAAGTTATGCACTCTAGATTTTTAATAAAAAATATTAAAGCACCTGTTCATTGGCTTCAAATTAGAAAATATTGAGGTGCGCATTAGTTAGAATGTATGAAGAATGTTCAAGAATGATGTTATTAGAAAAGAAAAACACTCACACACATACACAACAAAAGTAGAGAAGCTCTTTTCAACTATTTACACATACATGTCTTTGAGAGAAAATTATAACAAAATAAAGAGGAGGTTATCACGACTCATTCAAGCTTTCCACCTCATTCGTTTGAGAACACAGTCAGTCACTCGCTCAGTGTTCGAGGAGTTCAATCACTTCAACCATCATTCAAAACCACTCTCAACTTCATCACCAGTCATCAAACCATTTCCAACCAAGCCTCAGGTCATCTCCATGACTTTTTACTCCATTTCAGCTTGGTTACAAGGTTTGCGGCCTGTTGTATGAGAATACAAATGGATTCAACTGAGGTAAACTAGCCATTTGATCTGTCACCAAATCAATAGAATATCATTTACGGCAGTTCAAATCAATTGGATTTTCGTACAACTGGCCGCTGAACTTGTAAAACCAATACAGGGTGGGTAAAAAGTTTGGAAACGGTTCAATATTACTTTTACAAAGGTAATTTGAAGGTAGGTGACAAAGTAGATCGTACTAAAAATGTCAGTTCTACTCAAATACTACATCAAGTTGAGAGTTCTACTTAAATATGACATCAAAATTTTGGTCCACCATATTGAATACAAGTTCAATTTTTCAAACGGGAAGGTGGTCATGTGGTTCATGATTTCGATGCTAAATTTTAAGAAAAATTGAATGCCGGAAACGGGACATCGCTATAACAACCTTTACAAAAATATTTACATTTATAATTGAATCAGTTAAGCCTGATTCACACATATAGTGGCGTACTAGTGTCGTACTAGTGTCGTGCGCAGACTGTTTAGACGGCTATCATTCACACATATAGGACCGTACTAGTGTCGGACTGTTTGGCGCAATGCTCAATCACGACTACTCACCTTCTCCAAAATTGGAGATAGATAGATTTTGATTTCAGATTTGAATTCAGCGACGTCGAATTAGTAATAATCCCCGCGTGAACTCAAAAATAATCAAAATTGGGGATTTTCATAAATCGTATTTTAAACGATTCTATAATCGTCATTAATGGATGACTATTTTTAGTCATTGAACTCTTATTGGTTATTATCTGTGAATAATTTAATTAATTAATTGCTTCAGAACAAAATAATAAATTAACATTCAAATTTGTTATGAGACGAAAGGAGAAAGAGTAGTATAGTAGAACTAATGGTAGTAGTAGTAGTAGATATGAGTATATATGTATGTGAATTATCAATATTTTTATAAATATATAGTTTATCTAATTTATCAGTTATCAGCTAGTATATATCATTACCAATATTCAAAAGTGACTTTGTTGTGTCAAACATATGAACATCTATGTATCAATTGAAGCCTAATATAATAACAAGAATTCAAAATTGAATCAAATAAGTTTCAAAGTACTTAATAAGTTCTTGTTATAACTTTTCAACGTTTTCCAGTTCCATTTCACATTCAATTTCAACTCTAGTACAAATAATTTCTCAAGTATAAAATATATATCATTAAATTGTAGAATTATTTTCCCCAAGTATAAATGTTTCAATTCAAGGGATAATAATTATGAAACTCCCATACTTTACGGAACAGAGTTGAACCAACTACTGACAAAATAATCAGTTTCTAATGTGACTCGATATAAATGGGAACAAGTCTCTTAATTTTGCTTATTTTTGAGCCTACGTGGGGAAAATAACTAATTTGAGGACGCTGAATTCAAATCTGAAATCAGATTTCTTCTATCTCAAATTTAAAAGAATTTGGAAAACCAGAACCAAAACAGCACAGCCTGAGCACAGTCCTACGCTGATTCACACATGTAGGACTGTGCTCATGCCGGTCGCAGGCCGTGTCAGACCGCCATAGACCGTGTCCTTGAGAAGTCGCTTTGGAAACGGTCTTTCATCGTCCAGCACTAGTACGCCACTAGTACAGTCCTATATGTGTGAATCACTCCCGACCGTTTCCGTGTTAATCAAATGGAAAGACCGTTTGAGAGATTCCATTTGAAACGGTACGGCACTAGTACGCCACTAGTACGACACTAGTACGCCACTATATGTGTGAATCGCCCTTTAATCTCCAGAACTGTTTGACTGATTGATTTGCAGTCTGCATAATCAGTCAGTTTTGGAGAAATTAACTGATTTGGAGTCAATTTTCGTTAAAAAACTTTGTAAGGGTTTGGGATAGCGATGTGCCGTTTCCGGCATTCAATTTTCCTTAAAATTTAGCATCGAAATCATGAATCTCATGAACACCTTCCCGTTTGAAAAAATAAACTTGTGTTCAATATGGCGGCCCAAATTTTTGATGTCATATCATAGTAAAACTCTTAATTATTTTAGTACTATCACTTCGTCACCTACCTTCAAAATACCTTTGCATAAGAAATATTGAGCCGTTTCCAAACTTTTCATCCATCCATTCAACAACTCTAAGAGAAAGTAGATCAAATTATGATCAAACTCATTAGAATATCATCGTTATTTCAAGAGTCCACATCCACTGTCAGTTCGACCAATCACAGTTGATCGACCAACGATCGGAGTGTAGGTTTACAGCTATTTTTGGACTGCCGGTTTCTCCATCCACTCAGTTTTTGACTGTCACAGTCCGAACAGACATTGAATGTGGATCCTAATGAATGTGATCGAAACTTCAATATTTATCTAATTCTTTTGAGATATTTAGCTCACTGTCGACTCTTCAATAGAATTCAAGTTCCTTGTTCGACTTCGCTCAGGTAGTTTTAATGTCAAATGATTCAGTTTCTTAGTTGTTCAGAAAAAATTTATCGGTCCAATAAAGCTACTATTAGACTAGTAACTTTATTGGATGATTCATTTTCAATAAACCACTGAGAAACACTAGATACAAATTATAAAATTTGTGTGAAGCTAATTTCTGTTAGAACATCTTAATCAACAGCAGATGAACTCGACTTCAAGTCAATTATTTTAGTTAATACGATTGAGTTAACATCACAAATAATCTTAGTTATACTGAAAAAATATTTTAAATACTCCTGCATCCACAATGTGTTTACGATTGTTAGACCAGTAACACAAAATAAACTGAAACCCTAATCCGTGATAAGACAATCTCATAAAATTCAACGAGAATCCTCCAAATACTATCAATTAATTAATGCTTATATAAGTATGACTTGATTTGGTTAATCAACCTATATAGTTACTGATCAAGTTATTGAGAGTAGACTATTAATGTATTCCCAGTACCTAGCTTTCATTCTGTTTGATTTCAAATAAAAAATTCTCAATTTAAATCACACGAATGTTAATACTTTATTAATAAGTCGACCATATTTATTTATTTAGAGTATGACTTTCAGTTGTGGGGAGACAATAAATTGTCATTCAATATAATGTAGCTCTAGATAATACCAGAATTGAAACATTCCATCAAAATATACTAACCTCATCTACTGACAATTTTTAAAAAATCAAAATTTGAAATAAAGAGTGCACAAGTCAACAGTCGTACTATTAGTTTACAAAAAAATGAATAAACATATCAATTTCCCAGCTAGCATACAAATTAATTGAGTTAATTAAATAAATTGAGGCGTTGATACTAAACCAATTCGAGTTACAAGATCACAAAGTTTTTTTCGAAAATCCAACTTTTTTAGTTATATAAATTTTCAACTTTGAAAAATAAGAAAAAGTAATAAAAATATAAGATTGTGTTATCTAAAACAACACTAATTAAATTTTATATTTGAACGATCAACTGCAGAATGAACGAAGATGATGTCTGTAATTTGATTAGTAAATTAATTAAAAGAAATCAACACATGTATCACCAACACCAACTACGGTCAATTTGAAGTGAATTTTCTACACAAAAATTACAAACAGGATAGACTCACGTTTTCTTTTTATTTAACAATTCCTTGATTAACTGAAGGTTGGATTTGCAATGGCCTACTGAAAGAACATGAGGGACATGAGGTAATGTTTGTTTGAGAGATAGAATGTAAGCGTATTATTGTCTCATGTTTCAGAACATTTGCTATATGCAACTGAAATTATTAGTTAGGAACACATTAGTATTGCAAATATCGTTAAAAGAAAGCAGAAAGATAATTATTGTAGAGTTGTTAAGAAATTGTCATTTTCAGAACAAAATAATATCAGTACATGCTTATAACCTTCCTATAGAAATCTATCATAAAATTCTCAAGTCAGTAGCGATATACTGAAGAGAAATACTGGGACTATTAAATTTCAACTATTTATTCAATAAAGTAACATCATATTTGATAAGCGATTGAACTTGCCATCTGAATTCATGATATTTCAATACTTATTTTGCGTTGAAAGTAGGAAACAACTTCGCTCAAGGAAAAATGCAATCATTTGAATAAACCCTATTTTAAAAGTAATGAGAGAGCATTCCTAATATAATCATACTAGCTCTTCATATTATGAAACTATTCTCTGATTAGAAGGGTGTGCCCTAAAATATAAGACATGCAGAGAAACTCATAACTCAATAATTCATTGCCGCTGAATAGTAAATCGCTTGTCCGAGTTGAAAAAATCTGATTCAAGTAACGAAAGATCAAACTAAGTTGTAGTGTCATCAGACCACTACTTCATATTACAACAAAGTTAAGTACTACTCAACTAATCGCCAAATGTTATCAAAGAAATGTTGCAAAATGTTATAAACAGAGTATAATGATTGTGGTCTAATAGATCAGGGGCGAAATTTATTAACATAATTTTAGTATGCGAGAATTGAATCATAAATATTACATTTTAAAACTGTGGATTTGAAAAAAGTAACTTTGTCAGTTTTGTTCAAGCAATGAAATGACATGGAATAGATAACTGAACACCTCATGTTGTATAAAATATGTTCCACGAAAATAGCAACCGGCAAAGTCAAAAAATGTGACGTATTATTTTAAACTTTCCTTCAATTCATCCTCAGTGGCATGAAAATTGTTCGTCAGTTTACTAAGACCACGTTTAATGAATAAATTTTAAATTCCAGGTAGCATAGTAGCAAGGAATTAGTAAGAGCCTTAATCTACAGTGTATGTTTGTGAGCGAATCCTTATAATTCAGTTGAGTACTAAAACTACTTGAAGCTCATTTTCAGGACGAATCAATGAAGAAAAAACCTGTAAGAGAACTTATCTTCTACAAGAGACTATTCAAGCAGATTCCTACACAAATACAACTGACAACTTACTAAGCTCCAAATATACTACTACTTAGAGAACTGGAGTTGAATAATCGATTATTCTCATGTATAATCATAGTTCATCTACTGGATTCAAGTAATGAAGTTGAATGTTCAATTGGTAATTTTCAAACTATGAAATAATCAAATGTATAGTCTGTCGAAGCAAAGAAGACATTCTGATGGGGAAATGGCTCCAGCTCAGTCACTATTGGTTCAAAAATTATAACTTCTATCTCAAATTGTATATGAGAATATTTCCTACAATTTGGGACCAAGTTTATAATTTTTGAACTAATAGTGACCGAGCTGGAGTCACTTTCCTATGGTGTCAGAATGTCTTCTTTGCTTGGACCGACTAAACAATATTCATGCCATAAACTGGATTCAAAGTAATGAATCCAGCTAGCCTCCTACTTTCAAGCAAATTTTATAATTTAGCAAGTAGTATATTTTTCATTTTGGCATATTTTTAGCATTAGTTCTGTATATTAAACATTATTGATAGACCTTTTCATGATATATTCGCATTATTTGATAAATTGTATTGTAGTGTCAAAATAAAGAAATATTTTATTTTGATTTGAAATGGAATCGATAAATCAACAAATTACTGACTGATATTTGGTTAATCGTGATTTAATGACTGATGATAAATGATCGATTATTCAATTTCAAGTTCATCGAATGGATATGTACAGTACTAGAGTATATAGGTATAGAGTTAAAGGGTAATAATCAAGGCGGTACTGACCAGCTAGAAGAGACAGACGACTTGAGCTTCTTGAGCTCCCTTTGCGCCCACGAGGCGAGCGCCTTGGTTCTGGATGTGCGCGATCGTCTGCCTTCCATCAACAGGTCACGGATCTGGTCGTTGTCCAGGTAGGGAAGGAGCTTGGCTCCAAACGCCAGACATAGATCGCTGCAACCACAAAATAACGCAATACGTCAACAACATAACAATTCAATAAAATTACACCTGAAAATTCGACAAAAGTCATCAAGAATAGAACCTTGGTGAGTAGCCTAAGGGTCCACAAATCGATATCAACTGTCAGATCGTGGTGATAGTTCGGTCGATCAACGATCGGCCTGTCGGTTTACAGCTATTTTGGACTGCCTTTTTCCCCATCCACTTAAAGTTCTTTAAGCTTCCTGTACACGGGGTTAGTAGTAGCGGCCAGTCGAATAGCTTTAGCCAATCACAGCTCTTGTAGTTCAACTCAATGACAAGAGAACTCCAGGCGCTCTTTTCACTTTTTTGATATAACTTTATTTTTATAATTATAATTTGATATTATTATACTAAATTGAAAATACGTACATTTTCTAAATATTATAATCGAAAAAGTGAAAAGTAGAGCGCCTCTAACTGAATTCTCTTTCCAATAACATATAAAACACGAATCCACAAATGACGGCGCTACCTGCTCAAAGAGATTTATAAATTTTACATTGTTCTTATGGGACACATGCTGTTGGGTAAATGGCAGACTACTACTGCCTGCTCTTAATGATGAAACTCATCAATCTATTTGCAACTTGGAAAACAGTAAAATTCTCGTTCAGAAGAATTAAAAAACCATTGTAATCTTAATTAGACTTACCCGATGAGCCCAACACATCCAGCAACACATCCCTCAGAGCGATCGCTGTCGAGCGCAATGAACGTGATGAACTGTATGATAAACTGTACGTGCGGCTCGAGCAGCATGACGTCGGCGTTGGGCGCCTCCTCGACGCCCTTCAGGCCCTGCACAATGCCCGTGTATGCCTCCAGCACCGCCTCGCGCAACTCGTTCAGGTAGTCGATCATATCGTACTCCGTCTGCAAACATCACACATACTAATTACAAACAACAATCACAGTTATAAATTCAAATTCAAACTTTATTGCAGTTCTTCAATGACAAAAACATACAGTATTTAAACAAAACTTTCAGCCAAAATACAAGAAACAAATGACCTGTGAACAGGTGAGACTTGCTAAACTGATTCAATACAAACTTACAAAAGAAATGAGAATTCAATGATAAAATACAAAAGAGAAGGTGAAAAATTGGAAGAAGGGTGGAATAAAAAAAGAAAAAGTAGGTAATGCCGGGTTTATACGATGCCAATTGGTGAGACAATAATTGTCTTCTGAAACCGTCAGCTGATGTTTTCAATAAGTTTTCATTCAGCCACGCTTAGATGATGTTTTAAAAATCAAAAGATTCAATCAGCTGATACTTTACATAAGCTGTACAATTATTGTCTCGCCAATTGGTATCGTATAAGCCCGCTTTAAGGAGAAAGATAAGTTACCAAAAACGTTTATCCTCTATTGCACAGGTTATTGTCAATTCAATAGTCAATAGTTCTTTATTACACATTCTTCAAGGATAGTAACAGGTGTCAAAATATTTAAAATTATACAAAAAGCGCTTGTGAAAATTCCTCAATTTTATACAGTGGTTTATTCTTCAAAATATCACAAAGTCTTTTCTTCAATAAGCCACCTTCCAGCACTCTCCACTCCCCGGGAGTTATTATTCTTTCAAGCGATGCTTCACATCTTCCATCAATATGTTCAGTTAGGTGAACATATTAAGAACCATTTTCATGTTTTCAAATCTTTTCTAGAAAGTCATGAATAATTTTTTTATAATTAATAGATTTGAATTTTTTTCAATACAAAATAAATCTGCATTTAAATGATTGTTATAACAGGTGTTGGTAGAAGGTGAATCTCATGGATGCATTATCTGAGATTGGTTTGCCGTGAGAACTGCAGCAAACCGACTCAGAATAGCATGCATGGTGATCAACATTCCAGAAGAAGAGAATCAAGTGAAAAGACCTATTACCTACATTGTTCTCCAAGTTCCCACCAAAAGGGGCGTTTTCCTTTACATGACACGACGGCCGGCCGCGAGAGCTTATGTCTTGTCGTTGAGCTAAACAACAAGAGCTGTGATTGCGGCCGGCCGACGTGTATTGAAAAACACTGCTAAGGGAAATTAGTTTGAATGGCGGGGTGAAAATACTATTCTCAACTTTTGGAAAGAAATCATCTTCAATTTTTTTCAGGAATTCATTTACAAACCAAGTAACATACCTTGTCGACTTGGGCGCGTGAAGCTTGTGCCAGAGTTTGCAGAACGACATCCAAGTATTTCTTGAATTCGGGGCCGATGTTCAGCGCAATGTCTCCGAATACTGACAGAATTTGTGGTTTCACAGATCTGTGTACGGATTCATTCTGAAACAAGAAATGAAAAAATCATTTATATTTATAATCAATAGGGAGCAATGAACTAACTTAAAGGATAAACAACGTCTACATTTTTTGAGTAATATTTCAAATGAAGGTTAAGCTCATATCATTCACTACAATATATTGTAGTTTCAAACTAAAATAGCCATTAATATGGAATGAATCTAGATCGAAATTTAAATTTAGATCGTAGTCTATAGAATAAAATTACCAACACAGTAATCAAAATTCAATCATCAATTTTCCCACATCACGAAAATCTAATCTTTTTAAAATAATTTTTCAAACACATCAATAAACAGTAATCAAGTCATTATAGTTCAAGTTTTCTGTTGAGTTATTTCATAGCTTTCTCCTGAAAATTTTCTTTCCAAGAAAAATCCTTTGCAAGAAAGTCATTATAGGTAAAGATTTATATTGTGTTTAGTTCATAGTTTGTTACTGAAAATCCTTTTTTCAAGAAAAATTTATTCACACGGATTTGTTATTGCTCAGTCTTGAATTGATTTAGAATATTGAAATTCCAATGTACTGTAGCCTATTAATTGAAAATACTTACGCCCAAGTTTTCGAGCAGAAGCATCATGATTTCATCACAATAGGGATTGATTTTGTCTTTCAATCCTCTGCATATATCACCAGTCAATCCAACGGCTGTGCCGCAAACCTGAGAATAAAAATATAAATATAATTAAACAATCAATACACAAATAGAATAGGCTACGTAAATTGTAATGTTAAATAATCATAAAAACTTGAAATCTATAAAAATTTTATAAGTGTATTACTAAAATGAAACACAGAATTCTAGAAAAATGCATTGAGAAATATTTCGAAA
Source organism: Sogatella furcifera (assembly GCA_017141385.1). Classification (NCBI taxonomy): domain Eukaryota; kingdom Metazoa; phylum Arthropoda; class Insecta; order Hemiptera; family Delphacidae; genus Sogatella; species Sogatella furcifera. The sequence continues at coordinate 5,403,191 of CM029547.1, read as the reverse complement.
ATATTAGAAGATGGATTTTAAAAATGAAGTAAATTAATCTTCAATGTTAAATTTATGTTACATTGAACTTCAATGTAAATAATGTCAAAAATACTGATCAAACAGCTGGAGATCAAATTTCTATAACAACAGACTATCAAACAGCTTTGGTAAAAATGTCCAAAGAGTCTGATGAGACATTTGTAGATATTTTCACAATAGAGAATGACTAAATTCATCACTTTTCAAGCCACAACAATCAAAAAATTTCCAACTTGCTTTAAAATCCCTAGATGTTGGACAATTTGAATTCAATCAAATCGAACATATATAGTTTGAATGAAAAGAAATCTTTTTACTACACAACAGTAGGTTGAATGGTCCAAATCCACTGTCAGATCGTTCAGATCGAACGATGCACAGGTCAACGATGAGCCTGCCGGTTGAGGTGGGGGTTTCTTCATGCGTAACGGTCGCAGTCGAACAGGTCTGTAGCCAATCACAGCTCTTGTCTTGTCCTTGAGCTTAAACAATAAGAGCTGGGATTGGCTACAGCTGTTCGATTGCGGCCGATCGACAGACCGTTACGCATGAAGGAAATCTCAGTTTCACAGCTATTAGTTTGTTGTTACAGCTTTTTGTTATTATTATTTCTTACAGTAACTTGAATTTTCGTTATCTGTAATATTTATGAACTATAAAATGTATCAAGGATACATAAAAGGGGAAACCTGTTAAATTTATAGATAACCAACATAAATAAATATAGTTTATCAATTGTTTTCATTTTTTATATAAATATTTTATTTTTATGTAAATAACTAAAGATTGAAACTTTATTTTTGGAATGCCGGTTTCCCCCATCCACTAACAGGGTTCGACTATCATAGTCCCAACTGACAGTGGATAACAACCCTCACAAATTATTTTAATAAATTATGCTGATACTTAATCAATGTCATGAGTACACACCTGCCTGAAAAGCAGTCATTAGGTCATGTCAGAGGCCCTGAAACTGATCAGGTGCGACCTGAAAACTCTGGCACCAGACCTTAGCCAGCAAGGTCACACGATATTATTATTATTACCTGGTATTCGGCATGATTCCTGAGCCCGAGACAGAGGAATGGTTTGAAGGCGTCCATGTACTTGATGAAGTTCTCGCCGAGAACATCGACCAGAGTAGATACGGCCATGAGTGCTTCTTCCTGCACGCCGCCCGACTTGGACGAGTTCGAGTTGAACATCTGCAGCAGCGCTTGCATTATCGCGTCGGAAATCTGAGGCGCGTCTTCGGGAGTCACTTTGCGTAGGACACTCTGCCAAAACAAAAGTATTCAGTTAAATTAAAATAGTAATAAGGCTATTCATTTACTGTATTAAAGAAAATTCATTTACTTTTTTACTGCAATAACAGTTATGCCAAGTCTCAAATAGGATTTTTTTATATTCAACAAGTTCAAACACGATTATAGGTGTTTTCTCTTTCAACAATAAGGTATTTCTATCGGTTTCAAGGATTTCAAATATTATGTTGACTAACATCGAAGACCAAGGCATGTTTCACAAAAACTTATTTATTTATTTAGCATAAGTAATACTTATGAGGGTGGGTGCTAGGATATAATATCCCATACATTGCCCTCTATAAAAAAAAGTATTAAAATTCATAGAATGTTGAAAAAAAGTGGAGAAAACATGAGCATCAGTAAAATAACAAAACATATATAAAGATGTATTAAAATAAATTTAGTATGATTTAGGTGTATTCATATGATTTAGTAATATTTAGTGATTAATATGATTTATCATATGGTTAAGTGTAAGTATTCATAGGTGGATTCAAATTACATCAAATTTTATTGTGTGAGATCATTCGCTATAAATTATGAATTCGAAAAGAATGATAGATAAACTGTTTCAAAAAACAATTGGAAATATTCACAAATATTGGAAACTTGAAATTTATTACAATGAATTACTTCATCTAATCTACTCGTATATGTTAAGTGTGATAACACCTTCATCCTGTATTCTGAACAAGCAAGTTTTAACAGGTTCATGATCAACTTAGATTAGTAAGAGGCTCTTGATACTATCATTATTTAATAAGGCTTGTAAAAAATATTGGAAAGCTTTTCCACTAAGTTTTTCGACTAATTTAAAAAACCTTAAAATTCAAAAACCTTCAAAGAAAATTCTGAATATATAAACCTTAAATTACCTGTAGTGTGGCACAAAGCAGGCCTTGCAGATCGTTGTATTGGGCACGATCGTTGTGGTTCTGAATGTGACTTTCCATCTGTAGAACTTGGTTGAGCCGTTCCAGAATGACCATGGTAGTTTTTTGAACGATAACATAACAATCCTTTGGCGAATTCTTCACTACTTCCATCAACGCTTCATAAGCTGCGGGACGTAGATTGGCCTAAAACAAACATCGTACGAATAATTCAATAGTTAATTAATTAATCGTTAGGAAAAACATTCAATAGGAAATCATAGAATAGAATAATTCGGTTTCAACCGCTCAACGGTTCAAGAGTCTATTAACTATGAATAAAATAAGTACCAACAGTCAATATCCTTCTACTAAATACTGTAGAAGATCATCTGAGAGTAATGCCGGGTTTTTTCAAGCACACTCAAAGTTGAGGGACCCTCAAATTTTGAAGAACAGCTGACATTTTCTATGATAAGTATAGGAAATGTAGTAAAGTGTAGTAAACTTGAGGTTACCTCAAATTTGAGTGTGCTTGGAAAAATCGGGCATAAGACCCACAGCCAATCATAATTAAAATCAAAAATTATTATTGTGAGTTGATTATTGTAAGTAAATTATTTCCTCACATTGTATCACACGCCTATCACATTCTTTCAATTTTTATTCATTAATTATTGTTACAATTGCGACTTGATAGCAAGTATTTTAAGCAAAGGTGAAAATGAGTGAATGAATGATGATGTTTACATGGTGAATAAAATATTATGAAAGTTTACATTAAAATTTTCACTTTTAAAAATTCTGAATTTTGAAAGTTCACTGTTTACAATAAATATTAAAAAACAAATAAAAATGTTCGAAAACATTTTAAATTAACTGTAAATTAAATTTAAATAACTACGATAGTTTAAAGAAAGTTTTGATATAAACCTATTTCGTTGTATCACATGTCTTTATTGTGATTTTCACTTATAAAAAACAAATACGCGAATACCAGATTCAAAGGAAACTTTTGTAATTCCATCAATAGAATTAAATACTTACTATTCACCACGGATACTCGAATACATATTCTAGTATCCGTGCTATTTACTATATTCCATGTCTGTTACACCATTAGGGTGAAATTAGTGGGTTAAAATATGAAGATGATGTTCATTAAATCATATGCTCACTTCCATTTATTTCATTGTATTTGATAACTACTGGTGATTCATGAATATCAACTTTAGTAACTCCATCTTTTAAACCACTATGAATGCACTCTTAGAATGAAATATTAACCATGTGAAATTTATGCCCGGTTTTTCCAAGCACACTCAAATTTGAGGGACCCTCAAGTTTACTACACTTTACTACATTTCCTATACTTATCATAGAAAATGTCAGCTGTTCATCAAAATTTGAGGGTCCCTCAACTTTGAGTGTGCTTGGAAAAACCCGGCATCAGTCTATCACTCAAATAAAATACAGATAATGTATATTTTATGTCCATTTCATCGCAAAAAAAACAAAATACATACCACGTACAATTACATTCCATTTCTATTCTACTACTAGCTTATAATGAGGAATGAAGTTTATCAAAAGACTAATGCCCGGTTTTTCCAAGCATCAACATTTCCTATACTTATCATAGAAAATGTCAGCTGTTCATCAAAATTTGAGGGTCCCTCAACTTTAAGTGTGCTTGGAAAAACCCGGCATGAGACGAATAACAGTCGGAGGATATTACTCGTTATATAGACGAAAATATTATTCGTTATTCATTAATCAACCAATTCAAAATTAAAAATTATTCTAGCATATACCATTAAAATGCAGCCTACCTGTGCGCCATCAGCGCGATCGGTGGTCTCCAGTAGCCGTGTGACAATGCACTCGAAATAGCTCGAGAGGCAGTAGGTCTCCGGCTGCGAGTGCTCATCGCTGCCGCCCACGGCCTCGGCTGCCGCCTCGTAGGCCGCCTCCGCGAGGCCGCTGAACGCCCAGCACACGTTGGCCGCCACACGGGGCTCCGCCTTCAGGCCGTTGACTAGCGCCTCCAGCAGAGATTTCAGGAAATGCGGATTGATGGCCGCCTCGGGAATAATTTCGCAGATGCGGCCGAATGTCCAGGCTACTGTGTCGCGCACCGCCACACTGTTGTCGTACATCAGCTCAATCAGCGTCGGCATCGCCTGCTCCACCAGCTGCTTCAGCGTCGCCGACTCCAAACCGCCCAGAATCGAACCTAGCAACGCAAAGCAATACAACTAAATTATACTGTAATAGTTTTAAAATAGTCGAACCTATAGCGTCACCGCCTAGGATCGAACCTAGCAAAGCAAAACAGAACAACCAAATTATGCTGTAAAATGATTAATTGTTTGGGTGGCTCGTTCGAGCAAATGATAACGCGCAGGTATGATATGCACAGTTTACGAGTTCGACTGTTGATCACACAACAATCTAAATTATGAATTGTTTGGGTGGTTCAAATTGGTTATTTATGTAAATAAATTGTTTGGGTGGCTCAGTGGAGTAGGTGATAACCCATTGAAATACTTACTCTAAACTTACACAATAACCTTACTCTACATATTTCAATCCTTACTATATTGTAATACCATAGCATAGGTAATATTCCATAGTAACATGAACACATATTGGGAGCATTGGGTGGCTTGTAGGAGTAAATAATAACGCGCTGGTCTGGTAACCAGAGGTTCAGCGTTCTATACTTAACCGGTGAATAATTCTTTGACCACAGCACAATCACATAAAGTCTTTTGGAGGAGACGATAAGATGTCTATCCGACTACTTAGAAATTGGTCGATATTTGCCATCATCATTCCTCTCATTACCCACGCACATGCAACTTCATTTCATTTCATGAATCATATGAAATACTTCAATTACTGAATAAAATTAAATACTTCAATTGAAATACTCATCAGTGGAATACTTCAATTAATGAACACTGGCAAGAACTTCAATAATAATACTGAGTCACTCACAATTACTGTATGTACACTGCCAAATACTTCTATAATAATACTGAGTCACCTACTTTAATTACTGTACACTGAAAATTACTTTTATAATAACATTGAATCACTTCCTAATATTCATCATCAAAGTGCAACACAATTCAAAGAAGTTAATCAAACTCTTTTCTACTCATTACCAACAGAATAGGTGAACTCACCGAAAGCCATGAGAGCAGCATCTCTGTAACGCCAGTCGTTGTTTTTGATGTTGTCCTTGACGAATGGCAACACAAAGGGCACTATACTGTCTTCACAGCACTGCGCCAACAGTATGAGGCAGACGCCGGCCGCCTTGTTCGGGTTCCAATCATCTTCACTGTCGAACTCGTCCTTCTTGAACAAAGCCAAATCAGAGATCAGAATTACTCACGCCAAACTACCATTACATTGTTTTTATTTTGAATAATTATAAATACCATTACATTTTATACAATTCTTGAACCAGCCCAAGTTCAAAAAGATGAATCATTCCTTTCGTTTACTGACAGTACGGATTACAATCCGGAACTATGACAGTCCACAGTATGAACTTTGTGTAACCGGCAGGCCGACCGTTGGACTGTGAAATGTCACACAGAGCAACGATCAGACAATTGGACTATAGGCGGAACTACTAGTTAACTAAGGCTATTTACGACAGTCCATAGACCACAGCACACCTTTACAATTGAATTGAATTTATTTCCATCAATGCATGTACAATACTAAATTGTATGGCAATCGTCAATTACAATTGCAGTGAAGGAGAGCCCTTAGATAGATGATAAATTGATAGCTCAGAATATAATTAAAATGAGTATATAACAATAATTGAATGGCATTTTCATAAACGCTATTCAAATACTCATTTGACGTCATCAAAATTCGTATCATCGCCCGAGTTCCTAACAGAAAAAACTAGATGATGCCAAGCTGAAAATTAGTAAGAGTTGGAGAAAGAAGATGGTAGAGAACAAGAAAGTATTGATCTGATTGACTCACCTCTGATGGTATAGTCAGTCCAAGCAAAGAAGACCCTCTAGCAAGATGGAAAACGACTCCAGCTTGGTCAATATTTGTTCAAGAATTATAAATAGTAGATCTTAATAGTAGATCACATTGTTTCCTACAATATGGGATTAAATTGATAATTTTTGAACCAATATCGACCGAGCTTGAGTCATTTTCCCCATTTTGCCGGAGGGCCTTCTTTGCTTGGACAGACTATAACTTCAAATAAACAAGAAATTTTTATCGACATGCACATAGGGGAGGCGATTTCCCCTTCCACAGTGTGCACATGTACATCAACAGAGTATTGGAATAACGAATGAAGTGCGCACTACCTAGTTTTGATTAGTGATTAATTTATCACTGTTTTGCTCAGTGATTAATAAAGGAGAGAGATCTGGCCTCTCTTTCTTCGAGAGAGAGCTGTGTCGATAGTAAAATGTCGTAGACTCTAGTTAAGCTATTCACGAGTTCATAATAGAATAATTATAGAAATACAAAAGAATACAATTCATAGAAACGGTTCTCAAAGAAATAAGAATAAACAGCCAAGCTGTTCAATCAATTCAAGTATTTAAACAAATACACGAACCTGCTTGGTTAACTTCTCCATCAGCACAGGGACAAGATACTGAAGAGCGCCCCTAGCGTAGTACCTAGAAGTACGGTTGGGCGGCTTTCCAATTTCACTGGCTTCGGTCTCCTCAATCGACAGATCGACTTCCTCGTCGCTAACGTTCGACCAGAACTCAATGCCTTGTAGTGCCTCTTCATCGATATTCGACTTCATAGCTTCGAGGGTGATTGGGAACAGCGCTTGTCCCATGTAAGGCTCCATGTACTGGTAGTAGAGCGACATTATTTTCACCAAACACTGCAGGGCTGCAACTCGCACCTGTGTGTCAGAGCTCTGTGTTGCTTCGCAAACTACTTCCATGATGTAGTTCCTCTCAGACTGAAATTGAAAAATAAATCTGTGATTATTGAGGGAAAGACAACGAATCAAAACAACAAAAACGTTACAAATTAATTTACAGCAGCTGTAAATAATGGGACACGATTGAGTGACACATTCTACCTCATGTCAAACTATAGTTTGTTCATGACAGCCACAACAATGTTAAAAGTATTGTATTATTATCGTATGGCATTATTCGGTAGAGACCCGAAGGTGTTCCACCTCGCTGAGACAACCATGTTTTGCCGATAGGACACTTGGTGGAATTTCTTGATTAAAATTCCAATAACTTAGATTCGAGGAAGTTCTTTTCAATTCAGTAACACCTAAACACAAGTCAACAAAACTAATCAAAGACAGAACTTCAAGCTCAGCCTGGTGTAGGTAATATGACGGCGTGTCACAGCATATGCGAATTGTGCCTTTTTTGGACGATTTAGCACTCATCTTTTGCTCAGCAATATTTAATAATACATTTTTCCTTCGAATTTGTACCATCAAGACACATTATGAGCTTGCAAATGTACTTGTTAAGTGTGTAACATGTCATCTCAATGTTTGATTGTGAATGAATAATTTTAATTAGCTGCAGTCATTTATTCTCTTTCACTAGCAATCTTAGTAATTTTTAATAACAAAATTTATTTGTTGGGTTCATCTATTCTTCTTGAAACTGCTTTACTAAATGTTATCAAGTTTAATTTTTACTTTTACCAGAACTCTAAACACGTCCTCGAAAACGTGAACTACAAAGCAAGTGAAAAGTATACTTGATTACATTTAGTATATTCAAGTTCAGAAATTGATGATTATAGTGATAAATCAACAAAATCAAATGTTCTCCACTATACTCACATCTTTGTCGAAGTTAGCTCTGGTGAATTCAAGCGAATTGAGAAGAGCAGTGGTGGCGGCCAGTCTCACGTGATTGCTTGTTTCAGTTTTCCTCATACCATGTACTATAGCTGTTAGAATTTGATTCGATTGGGCTGTCAATACTTCATGCTCCTGTAAGATTCAATATGATATTCAGTATCAAAATTATACACACAAAATAGAAGGAACATCAAACAATCATAATTACCAAACTATAACTCATTCACAATAACTTCAGTCAAAATAAACGACCCGATCCTGGATGGGTACTATTGCGATGATAGACCACAGCAACGATTCGATACAGTCCCGACAACCATCGGGGACACATACACGCATTGCCAATGCTATGGTGAATCTATGCTGTCGTTTATTGGTTATGGTTTGTCGTGGTACCTCATACTGACACGCGCGTAAAACTTTGTCTTTCAAGTCATCGTGAATAAGGGTATAATACTTCATTTGAATTTGAAATAGTCTTCAAATTATTATAATTATGTGGCCTATATTTATTTGAAAAATTATTCACTCATGTTGACAAAATTAGAATTCAGCTATTGAAATGTTAATAAAAATGCTTATGTATCAGAAACTGATCACTTCATCATATGTTGACACCAATACATAATAATTATCATACCAAAGCTCAACTATTAAAATAATAAATGCAATTTCCAATACCACAGATACATCTGAGATAATTGCGGTAAAGAATCGAATTTCGCATTTAAATAGTATAAGAGATTCGTATTCACTACCGAAATTAAACATTTAAATTACACAATAAAAACATCTAAAAATTGTCTTCTCATAACAGAGTTTACAATTGGGATGACACAGACAACATCTTGTATCATATACATACGAAACTATTCACTTCATCTCATGTCTCTCTTATACTATCACATCAGAAACTATCAATTACATTTGCAAGTATACTCTGTCCAAGCAAAGAAGACCCTCTGGCAAGATGATAAAATGACTCCAGTTCAGTCCATTTGATCTCAATCGTAGGGAACATTCTGATCTACAACTTGAGACCAAATCAATATTTTTTGAACCAATATTGACCGAACTGGAGTCATTTTCTCATCTTGCCAGAAGGTCTTCTTTGCTTGGACGGACTGTACTAGCAAGTACTTAGTCAGCTTGAAAATGTCCTATTTGTTGTGTTGCCACGAAAACATGATCCTGTGCCAAAAATAAACGGTAGAGATGACAATAACAGTGTGTTAAAATTCACTTACAATGTCCTGGCAAATGTATCCGATGGCCTCGAGCGTGGCCTCGCGTATCATTTCGGTGTTGCCGTTGAGCACGTTGTTGACAAGCGACTCGATGAGGTCGGGCCACAGTCCCATCGGCAGTTCGGCCACGGCTATGTTGGCCACGCACTGCGCCGCCGAGCTCGGCCGGTTCATCTCCGTACCCAGCGTGTCCACAACCTAATCCAAACAGAGACCAGGGTCAAAGAAACGTAATGAGAATAACCAAAATTTATATTAGCTTTCTTCATTCATATAGATAACCACAAAACATTATAGCTCAATTCCTAGATTGCAATTAAATAATAACGGTAAGTATAAATCTATACAGGAATAAATATACAGTGAGTTCTCACTAATTTTTCTATAAATTTCATGAGCTGAAAACTTGATGATTATTCAACAGTAAGGGCTAAGGGGTACACATAAACTCGAAAATAGAAGGAATTTCATCAAAAATATGTAATCTTTTTTATTACGATAAAAGTATCTAAATAAATGGGCGAAGTTTTGACATACAGATGTTTCAATGAATAGATGAATAAATTTGAGTAGACTCCACCTAGATAAACAACAAAATAAAAGAATGACACCAAGATATGGATCAAAACTTATCAATAGAATTAAACTTAATGAAAGTTTAATAAATTAAACGTAAAAACTTGAATTAAACTTAATAAAAGTTGTTGCAGAAACAAAATAACATTGATGGATGATTAAAAATATCATTTTTCAAGATTACTCACATTTCGCTTGATACACGTTCTGGTTTCCTCGTTGAGGGCCAACCATCTCTGTTGATATTGAGTTTTGAGATTGGGATCTTTGGAGGTCAAGGCGTTCTTCAACTGTAATCCGGCAGCTGTTCTGGCCACCTGGCTGTTCCCTCCTTGCCTCAACACTATCGAAAGAGTTTTGAGGAATTCAGGCTGTAAGAAATCACATGAAAACCATTTTTTAACACCATAAAAACAAAAAACACAATAGAAGGAATTCATTGATAATTTCGCATTGCACGCGAAAACATTTCACACAACCATACAGTCTGTCCAAGCAGAGAAGACATTCAAGCAAGATGGAAAAATGACTTCAGCTCGTTTCATCTTGGTTCAAATATTATAAATTTGGTCGCAAATCGTAGATCAGAATGTTTCCTAAAATTTGAGACTAAATCAATGATTTTTCAACTGATATTGACCGTGCTGTAGTCATTTCCTCATCTTTCCAGAATGTTATCTTTGCTTGGACAGACTATACTGTCAAACTATAAATCCAATAGCGACGAATCCAATAGGACGGCTGAGATTTTTCACTGTTGTCAGACATGGAACCTACCAGTGATAGTGAAGGAAGGTAAGGTAAAAGTTGCTCATTCTCTAGTACAAAATGGCAACATTGAGCTTTCGGTGTACCCTTTAAGCGTTGTTGCTTGACTTAGCTAACTTGACAACAGCTCATTCTTTCTGACTCTTATTTCCTTTTTTTTAAGTGGTCTACTTCATAAACTACATTCTTCAACTAGGATTCACCAAGAGGTTTAGTAAAAATTACGTGACCTCTCCGGGGCACCTAGGCATAGATTGAGAATTTGAAATTTTAAACAATGTAGCCTACTGTTCAGATACAGAATTCCTTAATTCTCTTCACACTAATGGCCCACAGTGTGGCCATTAGTGTGAAGAGCTTCATTAAAAGAGCTGAGATTAAAAACTTTCTCGAAAGCAGCCAGACTTACAAATTCAAATCAAATTCAACAGATGGATTTAGGATATTTGCTACTACTTAAAACTTTTTCAATAGGAACGACATTGAAATTGAATTTTCAGAAGTTATTGTTCCTTTTACTTTTAGTATCACTTTGAATTTAACCGATAGAAACTAGAACTGGCCTGCATGGTGAATTTCAGGCTGGAATCACTCCAACTCAACAGGTGATTCATTCATCATTGATTTATTGAATCATAAATTATCTTTTCAATGCAAATCTTATAGGACTTTATAGAAGAATAGCGGATCCAACCAAGCTAATAAACCAAAAAAATTGAAAATCAATAGCCATACCATGATCATACGGTAAAAGCCTCAAATACTGTACTGTTACTGTAATGAAGATTTATTGTTTGAAAAAAATGACAAAATTATTGAAAGTGAGTTGAATCATAAATTTAAATAGTGAAATCAACTCTCATTTTCACTATTGGCAGAATCAATTCTCATTTTGACTAGGTAATTTCAAATGACTTATTATTGATATCATGTATCAAACTTAAGCTTATTTTGGCCACTTTTTGGTTTTGTTAAACTGAGAATTAGCAAGACTCATAAAGTTGTGAGTAACCGGTACTCTATGATTTAAAAGGTGACTCACTAATTGACTGCATAATAATTATAATAATTTCAATTCAAATAACAATCCAGAATTGATGACTAAAGAACGATGGATTAATTCAGTTTGATTACGAAATGAATAATTATAGGCTAACAGAAGTAAATGATAAAGTAGCTATACTAACCAGATTTGTTTGAGCAGCATGCTCAAGGAAATTTTGAGCGGCTTCCAACTCATTTTTGTCTGAAATAAAGAAGAATTAATCAATTATTAATTTACATTCTACTTAATTTGAGTTACTTAATTACTTAAACTAGTTTTTCTTTTACCTTCAAGTGTGTATCATAATTCAACCAGAAAAGTAGGTACTATAGCCCACACAGGATCTCAATATATAAACTTGGGCTTGATTATAGCTTATTAAGAGAAGTACTAAATGTAAATTAGTTGGGTAGTAATAATGAGAGCTGAGAGTACTAAAATCATTTCAGTTCCAACTGATTTCGTTATTCAATGCAATTGCATGGTAGGTTGATAATGACGAAACGTTTAAACTAGGCCATAGATAGCTTATTTGTTTGTATGATTTTGAAATGAAGTTAAACTTTATTTAAATAGTGGGAATTGGTTAAATTTAAGATTTTAAAGACTGAAATGATGTCCCAACACGAAAGTCGAAAATGCCAAATGTAGGCAAATCAATGGGTGTCAGAGATGGCCATGAGGTAAAAGAGATTACGTGAAATTGACTAGTGACTCATAGTGCTTAGTTTAATCTGAAAATATTCGAAGTAGACTTACCTGGGGATACGGTCTTCTCGAGAATTTGGATTAACTGTGCCGAAGCGTCGGCGTCCATTTTAATTATCATATTATCCCTATTCAAAAACACAATACTGGAAGATTATGATCCCAAGATTTTTCTAGACGAACTGCACTGCACAGGGCAAGCTGCAATTTGCAAGCAAACCGGCAATAGATTATTTCAAGGCCAGCTCTGTATTACTACGCGCAATCTCTATGTACTGGACTGTTGGCTTATAAAAAACAAAATTTTCGATTGAATATCGTACTTGATACTAATATAACAATTGAAAAATAATTTTCATATTAAAATTTCTAGTAAATCCAATCTATCATCAATGTATATCCTATTTTTGAAGTATTTAAGAATATTGATTCCTGAAGATATACTCGAATTATCTCAAAATACAATTACCATTATATTTTTCAGTTATAATAATTTCTTAAAGAGTTTTTGCACTATGAATGTTTTGAATTTCAAATCAATAAAATTTTCAGGTTGAAGGAACTATTTTGTTTACTGTTCTAACCTCTATGGATGAACGCGCCAAACAATCTCACGTCAACGTCAACGTTCAACCGCTCAACGTAAATATTTTCAAAAGTTGGACTTGGAGATTTGTGATGATTAGAAAACAAAGATAAATTATCATGAAAAATTTTCACGATAAAATTTCACAGTTGATTGCGAACTGATCAAAAAAGGAGAATTTACCCTATTCAATTTGAGGTAAAACATTTTTGAATATAATGAATTCATGAAGTGATAAGACAGGTTGTTTTACTACCGGTGATTAGCCTTTGTTTTTAGGTCACTGGTATTATTAAAGAATCAATAAACTATTATAAGAGATAAGAGTATAGTGAGATCAAAATACTTTCCTTATCGCAGATTATTTGATTTGATTATTATTTCTAAGATGATAAATAATCGCAATTCAAATTATCATAGACCTACATTTTTTAGCTTTATCAACCCGCTTTAATGTTGGTTAATTAGGTAGGTGAAGGAATAATGAATAATTAATCACGGATAATAGAATAATAATATGGGTATATTAATTATTCAAAACGGGTATATGGTATACTAGCTTAAAGAAAGAGAATAGCATATGACTAATGGAAAAATACATAGAAAGTTTTAAAAAGATTCTAAATTTATTTATAATAGTTAAATTATTAGGAAGAGAATCATATTATCAAACTCAAACATTAACTCAAACTGGAGAGAGTTCATAATTATTGCCAATGATAAAGTTTATTTCAACACAAATTCAAACTGGAGAGAATTGATAATTATTGTCAATAATAACGTTTATTTAAAACTCGTATTTGTGTTGAAGAGCGGCTAAAAATATTTCCTTCCTATTGAGTTTTCAATCATTACTGTAAAATATGTGTAACTTAAATTCAATTAAAAATTGCAGTTACAAATCCACCCAAGTATAAACTTGTTATAATTTCATACAAATTCATGTAGCTTGAATTGAACTTTTTGAACAAATTTCAAGATTTTAGACCTATACATGGCCTATATTTAAAAGACTTGGTCTGCTGACTGTTCCTACTTTATATCTTTTTGAAACCATTCTATATGTTAAAATGAGCAACATAAGCCAAAATTTAAATATCCATGACTGCAATACACGGAATAGAGCCGACTATCATCTTCAAAGACATAATAGCAGATTATTTGAGAATAAGCCAAGCTACATTGGTAGGGTTTATTATAATAAACTACCAAATTCTATAAAATCCCAAGAAAATATACAGATTTTCAGGAATCAACTTAAAAAATTCTTAGTTAATGGAGTATTTTATAGTATCCAAGAGTTCCTATCCACCTAAACTCTTTGAATTTTGACATTTATGATCAAGTAAACAGACTAGCCTACATATTATTCTACTTTTATTTTCATAAATGAACTGGACTGCCTTTTTACATAGGGTATATACAATATTATACTTTACTCATATGTAAGTTATACATATATACGTAACTTACTGGTGTTTTTGACTTGTCTTACACTCCCTCATGGAGTCCCCAAGACGTAATCTTAAAAAAAAACCTAATTCAAAAACACACTGTAACAATGTCAAAGTCACAGTTAATAATATGTTTTTATCACATAATTTTTTTTCAATGTTGTATGTTTTTATAATTTATGTTTATTTTATTGTAAGAAATAAAATTTTAGAAAAAGTCAAGATAACCGTATCCATATTATGAAACATTAAATTTGTGATAACTGTTACTATTCTATCTTAATAATAATAATAATAATTGATAAATAGATCTAAAAATATATGATTGCATCTTTTTCCTAGTTATAAATTAATTCTGTTAGTATTATTCTTCATATTGATAATTGAATAATTACATTACAGAATATTGTAAGTTCATAAATACATTTCCAATTTATATTTAATTTTTACAGTTTGTGATGGACTTTCTGCCTGTGATATTTTGACAAAAGTGATACAATAATTGCTCAATAATAAAGAAGGACTAAAAAAATGCTAATAACAGAGTACAGAATACCTCTCCCCCTTACAGTAAAAGAATATCGTATCGGACAATTATATACTACAATGGAAATGAGCAAGGAAGAGACCGGTGGTGGTGAAGGGGTTGAGGTAATGGAAAATAGGCCATTTGTAGGTACACCTCTGCTCGGCAATGATGCATTCAAAGAAGGACAATACACACATAAGATCTACCACCTTGCAAATAAAGTGCCAAAATATCTCAGGTATCTAACCCCAGCTGGATCTCTCCAGTTTGAGGAGAAAGCATGGAATTCATTTCCTTACTGTAGCACTGAAATCACCAATCCAAGCTTTATGAAAGAGAATTTCTCTCTCATAGTGAAATCACACCATTTTGATAACGATACTGGTCAACAAGAGAATGTGCACCAACTAGATGAGGAGCAGCTTCAATTGCGAACTGTAGAATTTATCGATATAGCCAATGATCCAATAAAGCCATCTCTTTACGACAAACGATACGATCCATCGCTCTACGAATCAACGTTCACCAAACGGGGACATCTCAAAGGAGACTGGATTAAAAACACCAAACCCATGATGACTTGCTATAAGCTTGTCTATTCAGAATTCAAATGGCTTGGTCTACAGAGTAGAGTAGAAAAGTTTATACAAAGCACAGAGAGAAGAATTTTTTTCCTGTTCCATCGTATGCTGTTTTGTGGCATGGATAATTGGTATACTATGACATTGAACCAGATTAGAGAGTTGGAAAAGCAGAATGCTATCGAACTTGAAAGAAGGCGAAGAGAAGATACATTGAGAGGCTACACAGAAAATTCTTAAACTGATTTTTAATGTGTTGTCAAGAGAATATTATTATATTGATCAATAACGAAATCCTATGAAGCTATAAGAGAATAATGCTCTACGGTATATATAATAATAATTGTCTTTATGTTTGAGTTTAATATGTTATTAAATTTTCATGACACAGTGAATACATTTATGTTGTATTTATTGATAATATTAGTATAAAATATTGTTTTATTAATTCACATGACTATCTACGATTGAAGCTCCATAATTATCTTAGTACATATTCATGACTCATTTCAGTAGAGTAATAAGGCATTGAACCGTCAGTTGAGCGCTCAGTAGTGGAGTTTTTTTGTAATGTTCATTATTAAAACAGTACCTACAATAAAATAATCTTATATAGATTTATATCACAGTAGATGACTATCACAAGATTAATAATATTGTGATAATGGACCACATATTATTTGTGTTAAAATATTTATGGTGATATCCTGATATATGAATACTATGAGAATACTATCACATATATCATCATATATGAATACTATCACAATACTGGTAATTATCTTATCAGAACTCGACTGAGTTCCCATCGTTGATATTTTAGAAATGTTCCATAACGAAAATAGAATTTGTAAATTCTACACTACAGTACTCAATCTAAATATTTTAACCTGTATTCTACACTTGAAAGTTTTGAATTGACAGAATATGTGGGTGTTTATATTATTATTAGTAGGTATCTTCCAGACACAATTATCAACATATATTTTCATATCGCACCTATACTTATACCTATACTTATAGGTTATACCTATACTTAGGATTAAGGACATATCATCAACTGTGATAGTATCATATTATTAATAAAAAATGATACATCAAAGATAAAAAATTAATTATAATTACAAAAACCTATCGGTTTTTAGAAAATTCAGTACTGGTACCGGTACGGTACTTACACAGATAGAAATAAGACAGCAAATAACATACCGTATCTTTATTTTAACAGTAAATCAATGATAAAATAATTATTACCAGTGTAAACTAATTATTTTTAATCATTTGAAGTGGTTTTAATTAAATCCCATTAGATTGGATGTGTACAATTTTTTTGTAGCGATCATTCTGTTTAAACTTTCCCGCAAATCTATCCGCTTTGTGCCTGTTGATTTCAGCAGTACTAATCACTATCTAAAAGGCTGTTGATAATATTGAGCCACAGAGTTCAGAGGGGAATGTTGAAGTTTTTTAAATTGAATGGTTGAATAACGATTGAATAATTCATTTATTATCAATAAATGGCAGAAATGTCACATATAAATTGTATTTTTAGGAGTCTGAAGATTCCTGGTTGTTGAAATAACATTCCTGTGCTCTCTTTAAAGGCTAACCGTTAAATTTACACAATTTAGCAATACTTTATCTTGCTTTATTACTCTGTGTAGTAAGCAATGGATGTGAGTTGTTGTCTTGTTGGGTTGTGATTTGTCAGTTTTCTTGACGTTAGCAGAAACTTTATCAGTATCATAACAAAAAGTGTATAATATAATAAAGAAACGCGTTGAATTCTTATTATTTGTGGGTTTTGAAAATTCATGTTAGGCTAAACAAATTTTCAAGTAGGGCCACTAAAACATTGATTCTCGATAAAATAATAGTGCCGTAAAATTTCTTGGAACTCTTATTGCCGGCATGGAGTATTTATATAGTCTACCTTTTTTGGTTTTAGAAGTACCACATTTAAGAATAAAAAAACCCTCATGGCTACAGCAACCATCTGCCATGGTCATGTATTCTCTAGTACTCTTTTCATATTTTCTAGTAACAGGAGGTTAGTATGGGTTATTTTTCACATTATTTGGTATGTAGGCCTAAGTTAAGTTAGTTTATTAATGTTGGGCTGGGTGCATAACTTTTTACCATAATGTCTCGGACAGACGAGTCATGTGGATGATGAAACATATCTACAAAACAAGAATAAGTGTGTGACCAGTAATAGGAAGCTCAAAAAGCACTGTAGGATGCTGGTGATTACTTATCGGATACTAGAAACACTCTATAGTATCATGGAAACTTATCGATAATGGGGACCGCAGCCGCAATGTATTGCTTTTTCATCATTTTTAATACAGGTAGTAGAATGGCAAAATCACAGCTATATACAAAGTGCCGTAAGCCGCATAGGACTGAAACATGTCACGTATAAAGACTGATAAAATAGATCATCCTTGCTTCAACAGTATCCTATCTCAATTTGTGTAAGAGAGTAAAATACTGTAAAGTATAATCAACACAGGTGAGAATTTACTTAATTTATAATAGAAGAGATCAATTGTAGGTACCTACGGGCTACGGTACTTAATTCATGGTAGAAGAGTGTTATTACTGATATTTTAAATCATATTTACAGGAATAATTTATGATGTCATCATTGAACCACCGAGTGTTGGATCAACTACTGACGAACACGGACACTCGAGGCCGGTAAGTTGATTTAGGCCTACAATTTTCTTTTATTGCGGATGATGATCACATAAGCACTTGAACTTGTCCGTTCATTAGCTTACATTGAGTGCGAGTGCAATTGGTGCTAATGGTAAATTTATAGGTAATGCCAAAAATCAATGTAAGGCAGCCTGGCATATTGCCAAAAATGAAGGTAATCTTGTAAATACAACTAGACAGAAAATCATCCCAATTTCTCCTGAGCAGTTCAATAATTTTTTTGTTAATGGCTTTGGTGTTACTCAAACAAATAGTAATAGTGATGATACAAATGATGTAGACTTCTGTGATCTATTAATTAATAGTACCAATAGTAATCTGAATAGCCAAAATTTCAAATTTAAGGAGGTTGATGAATCAATGATTAGTTTTATAATAAATAGAATGAGCCACTCAAGATCTGAGGATGTGTATTGTGTGTCAAATTATTTGTTAAAAAATGTAGTTGATGTTTTTATATCTGAACTCACTTATATTGTAAATTCTATTCTTAGTGAAGGAGTCTTTCATGACTTTTTGAAAGTTACCAAAGTTACACCTGTTTATACTAGGG
This sequence comes from Sogatella furcifera, assembly GCA_017141385.1. Classification (NCBI taxonomy): domain Eukaryota; kingdom Metazoa; phylum Arthropoda; class Insecta; order Hemiptera; family Delphacidae; genus Sogatella; species Sogatella furcifera. Next base: position 5,384,360 of record CM029547.1, on the reverse strand, counting down.
AAGCGCATGCGGAGGCAGCCGCAAATTGAGCGGAGCGAGCTTTCTTTTTGTCCAAGTTTTTGAAGCGTAGACTCGAAAATTTGATCCCGGTATTTTTAGCCTAGCTAAACCTAGCTGATGGTGAAAGTGGCTCATTCTATTACCATGTAATGTTATGAAATGAGAATATAAAATAGGAGCAACAACCTTTAAGTGAATGTTTTCTCAAGTGAGTGTTTATTTTGATAGAATAAGGCAAGATGAGAAAATTACTCCAGCTTGGTCAATATTGGTTGAAAAAATATTGATTGGGCTCAAATTGAAGGTCAGAATGTTTCCTACGATTGAGACAAAATCAATAATTTTCAAACAATATTGACCGAGCTGGAGTCATTTTCTATATGAGTGGCTCAACTTTGAAAATACAGCATTTGACGTACCTTTTTTGGTCTCAAATGTGCTCTGATTGTTTAAAATAATTATTCAGTTGCGAATTATAAAGGAAAATCAATATAAACTTGAAATATCGCGAAAAAATAAGCCTATTAGATGAAATTTGGGCAAAATTTTTGTGTATTTCCACAACAAGCTTCCATTGTTTGTTAGCATGTTGAGAAATATTGAATGCATGCAAATAAATAAATAATTTTATTAATAAAGACATCAGGTAAAAACCCATTTTGCCTCCTTCAACAGTACAATATAGTTATTTGTGTATCAGTACGCATAGAGTGATTTTGCTGCATCAAGAGAAACACTTACGCACGAGCCGCAGGCCGTATTACACATTAAGTTTTTCCAAACTACCATATTGAATGTGAAAGGTTGAAATAAAAATAAATAGTCATATCTCAGTTATTTATCATTGAATCCTGACAAATCAGGCACCATTTTATTCAGAACTAGCCGGTAGGCTCGCTATGCTCGCCTTCTCCGCCTAGCCAGGGGGCTCCGCCCCCTGGACCCCCGACAGTATAGGCAGTGTAATAAGCAGTGAGACAAACAGGCTCGCTTTGCTCGCCTGCAAATTCCGTTCAGAAGGGATTAGAAATTTATTGAACACAGCATTTCTTGACCTAATTTGGACCTGTTTACTTAATTTCAACATTTTCTGACAATTTGTTCTCAAAAAATCTAAGAAAAACTCCGAAAATTTTGAAAAATAGTAAAACGCTAATATGAAGTGTAACCTTTGAAAAGTATATTGGACATAGGTAGTTTGAAACTTAATTCAATATCTTCCAGATTAGTTCATCTATAATCTTGCTGAACCATTGAACTTATAATTTGGATATGTCATATCAAGGTGGAAGATATGCAACTTGCAATACATCTACAATTTTTAAAAACTTATTACTTGCTTAATCTTGAACGGATTTCAAAAATATTCTAACACAACATTTCTAGACCTCATCTGAACCTGCCCACCAAATACCAACATTTTTTACCGATTTTTGTTAATTTTCGATTTTTAATTTTTATTACTTGCTTACTTGCTTATTATTACTTGCTTAATGTTGAACAGATTTCAAAAATATTCTAACACAACATTTCTAGACCTCATCTGAACCTGCCCACATTTTCAATTTTTTTAATTTAATTTTAATTTTTTAATTTTTAATTTTTTAATTTTAATTTTTAATTTTTAATTTTTTAATTTTTAATTTTTAATTTTTAATTTTTAATTTTTAATTTTTAATTTTTAATTTTAATTTTAATTTTTAATTTTTAATTTTAATTTTAATTTTTAATTTTTAATTTTTAATTTTTAATTTTTAATTTTTAATTTTAATTTTTAATTTTTAATTTTAATTTTTAATTTTAATTTTTAATTTTTAATTTTTAATTTTTAATTTTTAATTTTTAATTTTTAATTTTTAATTTTTAATTTTTAATTTTTAATTTTTAATTTTTAATTTTTAATTTTTAATTTTTAATTTTTAATTTTTAATTTTTAATTTTTAATTTTTAATTTTTAATTTTTAATTTTTAATTTTTAATTTTCTCTTACCCAAACAAATCTTAAAAGGTCGTTTATTTCTTTTATTTCTATGTCAAATAATATTGGAAGTGGTTCTAAGTTGAAAATAATCGGCAAAAAAAAAATGTTCTGTTCAGGTTTCGAACCCCCCCTGATTGGTAAGCAGTGAAATATTAGTCCACGTCGCTAACTACTGGGCTATGAGGGTTTCGATAAGGAGCCTATTCTGCCAGTGATACCAACATGATTTAAAGAGCATAATAGACTTTTCTGACCAGGAACGTTTCTCAAAACTGATGTTAGGTTGCAATCCTGCAGTGCAGAGAGCATGAATATAGCATGAATAATGTGTATAGTAATAGTGTGTAAGCAATCCTTTTTTTCCTTTTTTCATCCTTAATATGCAAATTTTCAAAATGCTCTATAGCCTATAACCTGGGCGTCCATGTCTACTATCACCATGGCAAGTTTGAATTTAATCGGTCGAGCGGTTCCGGAGGAGTAGTTATACAAAGAGTGACTTTCCTAATCCATTAGAGCTTCGCTTCGCTCCGCTCAAAAAAGGGTGATCCTAATGAACCCCACAACTACAGGCCTATTGCAATTGTACCTATATTAAGTAAAGTCTTTGAGACATGTATTGTTATTCAACTTAATGAATACTTTGTTGAAAACCAACTGTTTTATCCTCATCAGTTTGGCTTTAGACCAAATCATTGTACTGTTGATGCAGTTGAGAAACTTATTGAATATGTTTTGAATGGCTTTGAACTTAAGCAACCAGTGGGATCTCTATTATTAGACCTAAGTAAGGCATTTGATTGTGTCTCTCACTCAATACTTTGCAAAAAACTGGAAAAGTATGGTATAATAGATAAGGAGCTCATGCTAATTAAAAGTTATTTGGAAAATAGGAAACAAATGGTTAGCCTGAATTGTACAAACTCAAATTTCCTTGATGTGACTGTAGGGGTGCCTCAAGGATCAGTCCTTGGCCCTTGTTTCTAGTTTTTGTCAACGACTTTGATAAAAATCTTTCTGACTTTTCAATATTATATGCAGATGATACTACTCTGGTACATAATGATGTTGATGTAAGAACTGTTCAGGATTCACTTAGAAGAGCTATGGATGAGTCTAAGGTGTGGTTCAATGCCAACTTACTTAAGGTGAACGAGAGCAAAACAGAGCAAATTATATTTTCTCTCAACAATAATGTAAGTACTGGTAATCTGAACTTGAATGATGATTTCTTCAAACCTGTAAAACTACTAGGTATGTACCTAGATAGTTAACTCAGTTGGGACTACCATTTAGAGAATTTATGTAAAAAGCTGTCTAGAGTATTGTTTCTCTTGCGAAGACTGAAATATTGTGTTAGCCTAGATGTAATTAAAATGATATACTTTGGTCTTTTCCATTCTCATTTGATTTATGGAGTAAAATTATGGGGCAACTCATTTTCTTCAAAAAAAGCCTTTATATGGCAAAAAAAGCACTTAGAATTATTTTTGGCCTCAAGTACAATGAATCTTGTAAAGGAATTTTTGATCAACACAAAATTATAACTTTGCCTTGTTTGTATATATATTATAATTTAATCTCTGTTAAGAAAAATCTGTCAAATTTCAATAAAAATATATCTGTACATTCACACAACACTAGACATAAGAATGATATAACTAGACCTACAGTTAGATTGACTAAATCTTTGAAGAGTCACAAGTATTTGCAGATTCGTATGTTTAATGTATTACCAGAAGATGTCAAACAGTTACCATTAAGAACTTTCTGTATTACTGTCTGAAGTCTGTAGCGTTTTACTCTGTGAATGACTATTTGGAACATTTCAACGTTTGTCCGTAGTTTTGATCACTTTATGTAACTTACCTGTGATATAATAATGACAAAGCCTATTGCTTACGTTTCTGTAATGTTTTATGGCTAAGAAAATTCTTGATTTTTGATGAGGTGAAAGACACCTATGCCTATTGGAACTTTAAGGCCCATTCTTTGAGCTAATGGGCTTGTCTACACGAGCGAGATAAACGCGCGCCCATTTAACACAATGGTTTCTGTTGAGCGCGCGGTCCCGACGCGTTTTCGACGCTCGTCTAGAATGGGCCCAACCCAGATCAGGTAGTGCAAGCGGACTGTAGGTTGTGACGCCCCAGATCACTGCGCCAACCTGGCCGGCATTTAACATAATTATATGTATTTAAATCACCTTTTATATTATTATTATCATTAAATATTATTATTATTCTTATCATTGAAGATAGCTTTTGTGCTATAAACCTTGAACCTCTATTTGATATTGAAAAGAAGAAAGTTCTTTTTATATTCCTTCAGTACGGTAACCATCATTACACCGGAGAAAATGTCGAACATAAGAATATTCTTAGCTTATTCCATTGTAATACCTCAAGAGGATTGCCAGAGCAGCTGTAAGGAGGAGACACCACCCTCCCAGTCTCGTTCTGTGGAGTCGGAGGAGGATGTGCCTCCATCACACATACTCATAATCCTCCATCAAATGTGCCTCATAACATATACTCCATTACATAACGTTCTAACATGTAGTAGTCGCATTCCCTGGTGATTTAGTCAAGTCAAATCCAAACCACCTTTAATATTTTCTCTTTTTGAGTAGTTGTGAAGGTGATATTGTGGTAATCGTCCATAAAGACCATAAGGCAGGCCATAAAGGGGGTGTCCCGCAGGGATCTGTTCTGGGCCCCCTCTTGTTTATAGTGTATATCAACAACCTTCATTCATACATTCCAAATAAATCTGTTCTTTTTGCTGATGACACAACATTGTTATGCTCAAATAAGTCTTCTGTGATCAATAAAATTGTCACAACATTCATGAGCAAGAGAGCCAATCTTTGGTTCTCAGCTAATAAACAGTTGGTAAACGAGAGCAAAACAGAATCTATTGTATTTGGTTTAAGTAGAAATTGCGAGAAGAGATCAGTGAAATTACTAGGGATTAACCTTGATACCAAACTCACCTGGAACACCCACACTGAAGCTCTTTGTAGTCGCCTATCCAGGGTAATATTCTTATTAAAAAGGTTAAAATCCTGTACTAGTGCTAATTTAACTTTGGTGGCATACTTTTCTTTCTTTCATTCCCATCTGCAATATGGTACTTTGCTGTGGGGAAATTCAAGTAGTGCCAACGATGTTTTCTTATGCCAGAAAAGTGCATTGCGAACCACTTTTAATCGGTAGAATGGATTCATGCAGGCCATTATTAAAAAAGCATGGCATTATGACCCTGCCCTGCATCTTTATGCTACAGGCTCTGATATTAATCAAAGAGAATTTAAGTAAATTTGATCTCAGATGCGGTATACTTGTGCATAATACTAGAGCATGTAATCGGATAGATGCCAGGCGGGTAAGACTGTCTAAAACTCAAAATATGTATTTGTATACAGGGATAAAATTATTTAATAGATTGCCTGAGAGTATCTATGAAAAGGATTACCAATCGTTCAAGCATGCAGTTACCAAATTATTCAAATTAAATCATGCAATTTATCAAATTATTCATGCATTTTTATTCAATTGATGAAATGTTGACAAGTAACATTTAACTATTATTTTTGATTTCCAGAATTAATTCTTATTGCGTAGAACTGACTACTACAGGGTGATTCATATTGAACTTTCCGGTTTTGGATGGGTATAGCAAGAAGAAGGGAAGGAGCAGAAGGGTGGGGATGGTGTCATTAGACGCACCATGACATGCAGTTTTAGGGACAACATCGTGTCTTGGTAGGTGAAGAGTTTATTAAAAATGGTGGCTTCGTGATCTCAACACAGCGTGTGTTCCGTTTACATTTTGCTATTGGTCGACGTGATCCCATTCCCACTGGACCAACAATCAGAAATTGGGTATCAAATTTTAAAGCAAAATCCTCACATTAAAAACAAGACCACAAGGCCGAATTAGGTCGTCAACGTTAGTGGAAAACGTGGAGAGGGTGCGGGCTTCAATTCAACAATCCCCTCGGCGTTCTGTTTGGAAACTTGCCGCTTCAGTAGTGTCCACACTCTATCCACGTTTTCCACGGACGTTGACGTCCTAAATCGGCCATGTGGTCTTGTTTTTAATGCTGATGATGTTGCTTTAAAATTTGATACCCAATTTCTGATTGTTGGTCTAGTGGGAATGGGATCACGTCGACCAGTACAAAAATGTAAACAGAACGCACGCTGTGTTGAGATCACGGAGCCGCCATTTTTAATAAACTCTTCACCTACGAAGACACGATGTTGTCCCGACCAATCCATTGCTCACACTAAAACTGCATGTCATGGTGCGTCTAATGACACCATCCCCACCCTTCTGCTCCTTCTCTTCTTCGTGCTACACCCTTCTAAAACCGGGAAGTTCAATATGAATCACTCTGTACATAGATAGTTTAATATTAATATTGACATCATAGTGAACTATGTAAAATTATTGTCCAACTTGTTAGCACATAGGCTACTGTGTTTTAATTTATCATTTCTAATTTTCTGTATCTTTTATATAACTGTAGTGTTGTAAGATAATTACAGATAACTTTTCTGACTCTGCCTTGATGTACTATTGTATTGTTGGCTGTAAATAAATTGAATTTGACCTCTTCATTCAATTTGTACATTTTTCAAAGAAATTGATAATAAAGACCCAATTAATAATTGGTCTAAACACCTAATTGAGAAAAAAGACCTTTTCATTCAAATTGAATATTTTTCAAAGAAATTGAAAATGAACAATGGAAAACCTAGTAACAAATGAAATTGAATTTGAAAATAACATGATTCATGTTTACAGGTGGCGTTTATGCCATACAGAGTAAACGGCCAGTACATAATGGAGGGCCTGGCGTCGGCGTTCCTATTCTCGCTGGGAGGTCTCGGCTTTGTGGTGCTTGATCAGACGCACGGTGCCACCACTCCTAAGTTGAACCGCATCCTTCTCATAGCTGTCGGATTCCTGTTCATTCTTGTGTCGTTCTTCACCTGTTGGATATTCATGCGCATGAAACTTCCGTAAGTGAGCTCAAGTTCTAGTAATTATAGCATCTGGACTGAAATAAATTATTATAGTCTGGTCGAGCAAAGAAGACATTTCGGCAAGATGGGATAGTAACTCCAGTTCGGTCAATATTGGTTCAACTTTAATCTTAGGGCTATTTAAAATAATTGATAGATAGAAATATAGAATGAAATAGATCAAATACACTTTTTTAAAACTTTAAAAGTATTATTTTTACACAGACATGTTTCAAGCTTTAGCCCATTTTCAATGTGAATAAAATAATAAATAATGTGTAAACAATAATCATTTTATTCACATCGAAAATGGGCTAATGCTTGAAACATGTCTATGTAAAAATAATACTTTCAAAGTTTTAAAAAGGGTATTTGATTTATTTAATTTCATCTATCAATTGGTTCAAAAATTTTAAATTCAATATCAAATTATAGAAAAGAATCTGTTCTACAATTTGCGACCAAATTTGTAATTTTTGAACCAATATTGAACGAATTGGAGTTATTCTCCCATCATATCCTCTTTGCTTGACCAGACTGAAACATTGAAGGTTTTCGTCCATTGATCATTACAGGTTGGAGAGTAAAAGTATTCATCCTTCATAGGTTATACAATATCAAGCTGGCTGCTCCATAGGGGATGGAGTATTTCAAATTTTCTTTTTTAATAACAAAGCTTTAAAAGGTTTTGCATTTTTTATGAAATTGATGTAAACATTTTCACTTGAGTTTTAAACATTTTTGTATGATTCTTATAAGTTTGGTTTAGCTTGATTTTCGGCACATAACGCCACACAATCAAGCAAACCTTAGTAGAATATGTCATGCCAGAAGTTTGAGTACAATAGTAGTTCGAATCGGATTTCTTAAATTCTTCATATGAAGAATTTATACTGAGAATGAATTTATACAAGAATGATATACTTGAATATATCATTATCATTTACATTCATGTCATATAATATAGCCTACAGCTAGCAATAGTAATCACAACTTGTAAAAAATTATGAATTAAAAATGGTTAATTTGTGTATAATGATAACTTTTAACATATTATTGGTTTAATTAGATTCATATAAATGTATAATATTTCATTATATTTATATGAATGTGATCTAGTGTATCCCTGGAACCTGTTTCATAAAATTCTAAACCTTCAAATTATAAGAAAACTAAGATGTCAAATTTCACAAAAAATTTTTTTGACAATATCTTAGTTTTCTTATTATGGAGAGATTTCACAACATCACCATCAGTTTTTCCAATTTTATCTAAACCTTCAAAATGAAACAAACTGCACGGCATTACATACTATAAATTAATCAGTTGATTTTTAGTTCCGCCATTTTCTTGAAACAATGTATTATAGATCTTCAATAATAATCCCCTTTTGCTATTATTGAATATTTTAGAATTGCTGATTATTGTTTTTTTTTTCTTTTTTTCAGAGGATATCTTAGAACGTAGGAAACGCGTCGCTGTAACCTCTCCTGCTTATGGCTCTCCCGTTTCAGCCACGTCTTATTCCGTTATTCGTATTCATTATTCTATTATTGTATTGCATTCAAATTATTTCGACTGAATTTATATTAACACATTGACTGCCAAGGCCCAGGATGTGATATTCCATTGAATGCCATGTCATTCATAATTGAATGACAGTAACATTTCTGTACGGGCTGTCATTCATTTATGAATGACAGGTGGAGTTGAAACACATGCCATGTCATTCGCATCTGAATGACTACAAATGTATTTCTAATGGCTGGATTATAGCGTGGCCCATTACAAACATGTATGTGTACTTGGTTTGGCCCGTGGTTCGAGCAAATTGGCACACACTTTGTCTTTAGCAAGGTAAATAAAATAATGCAATTATTATCACAAAAATGTATTTATTAGTGGAATATTGTCAAATAAAAAAGTAGAATCAAATAAAAATGTGTTCTTTGTCCTGAAAACTTGTAAAAAAATCAGTCCAGGCAGATATAATAATTATAATCAAATAATGAGTTTTGTCTGAAAATCCCAATCTGGAAAGAAAAACTCTAATTCAGTAAAAATGTAATTTCTGTTCAATCCGATTTCACACTATTCTGTTCATTTGTGCACTTCATTGAAACAATCCAGACACATTTGAGGGTTTTTAGTACAAGTATTGCAATACGTAGTAATCATCTTGGACTTCTTTCTTGCTTCTTCCCTACCTACTTCTTTCTTCATTATGGCATAGCAATTGGAACATTTCCGCCTAATTTTCTTTCCTTTATCATTTTTCCTTTGTAATAAACGGTGCATTGATTTCTCTGATATACGACAGTCTCTATCTTTGTCCTCAAGTTGTAGAAGTTCAATCACAAGTAATTCACGAAAATTTCTAATTTGTATTTTTTTTTTTTGTTATATTATTGTACACAATCCATGCATTTACAAGAGCAATCCCTAGGACTAGCTCCACTCCAAGTTTCCTATACCACTTTACTCCTTTGCGAAGAGTTGTAGCATAGGAGGCCATCTGATCAGACAAATCAATTCCAGATTTTCCTTTGTTATAAGCCAATATGCCTTCTGGCTTGGATTCAGCACGTGTAGATTTCCTCTTCCGTCTTGGTACAATGTCGCCAGTTGATGGTTGGTCATGATTGATTATTGGTTCTTCTTGGTCAGGATTGGTTGTTGATAATTCTTCTTGGTTGATTGTTGAAGGTTCTTGTTCATTTATAGTAGAATTCTGTCTTGTAGCCAATGGCACTAGGGCTGGTGAGTGTTTTGTTGACAGCAGTCTTACATCTCTGGTGTCCCTCCACTTGAGAACAACAACACCACTCTGATCCTCTCTTGAGATTATTTCACCACGTTTGAGTTTTTTGAGGAGAACCTCTTTAGGAATGTCTTTTTTATTTGCCCTGAGGGTCCCTACAAGATGGGTTTCCTTCACTAAAAGTTGTTTTGCCATTTCATAGCTTGTATAAAAGTTGTCAACATATAAAGTTCTGCCTTCATGTAAGAGTCCTTCAGCCAGTTCCAAACACACATTAGTTGCTAACCCTACCTCTCGTATTCCAGTTGTTGATTTGCCTGAATACACCTTCAGTGCCCATGTGTAGCCAGTGGTGGAGCATAATTTGAATAGCTTGATACCATAGCGGTGAGTTTTATTAGGAATATACTGCCTAAAAATAAGACGTCCTCTCCAAGGTACAAGTGTCTCATCAATAACAAAATCTTCACCAGGGTAATAAAGACATTTGAATTTCTCTTGCAGTATATTCAAAAGTGGTTGAATTTTTGCTAGGCGGCCTAATTGTTGTTTTTCTTGTTCATTTTTATTGTCATTGAAGTGCACCAAACTTAGTAGAAGTTGAAACCGATTTCTTGACATAACTGATCTCGGAATTTCTTGTTTATAAATTTTTTTTGTTGTCCAATAGTCTGGTATAGTACCGGGGTACTAGCCCCATCCATAACATCAAGCCGAAGAACTTTTTCATTTCTGCAACATCTGTTGGTTTCCATTGATTTAGACAAGCAAATTTTTTCCTGCCAGAAAGCTGCTGTGCTGCTTGGCACTGCTGTGCATAGTTATTGGTTTGATATACAATATGATTCCACACATCATCATCAACAAGCAGCAGAAATATATCGAGCGGTGAACTGTTTGCTTCAATTCTCCTCTGCAGGCCATTTTTACCACGAAACTGAAAAATTTGATGCCTTCCCATACTCCGTCCAGTTGCCGTTGCCTTCCTGTACAATTGAATTATCCTCTTCCTCCATAATTGCCTCTTCATCAATAATTTCCTCTTCCACACGTAAATCATCAATAATCTGTTGTAAATCTTCTCCTTCTGATTCTTCATCTCCTTCTTCTGATTCTTCTCCTTCTTCTAAATTCTCAGCTTGCCAATCACGATCAAAATGATCTTCAATATCATCTTCAAATGAATCTGAGTCAGAACAATGAATGACATGGCAGTCAATGTTAAAATACAAGATTCCAATACATTTGTTACATCTATTATCCTCGTACGAAATAATGTAGGGCTATTTAAAGACACGGTAGAAGCATTCCGATTGCTAAGCTGTTAATCACCCTACTTAATTGGATTGTGGATCATTTTTCACAAAATCAAATGTTTGTCTGCTTATTTGTTCTATTATGAATTAAGTTCTTTATTCGTATCAAGTGCTAATATTTATTTATTTCTAATATTAAGGATCGCAATGTCGTATGCTGTGTATAGTCAAACTTTCAATTAATGAAGATCAAAGTACCCTTTTCAAATGTTTTTATTTTGCATTTGATAATGGCTAATACGCTGAAACATGTTGTGCAAATTTGATAAATACAAGTAAGATAATTTAGAGCTGTGTATAGTGTATTGTATACCCCTCTTGATAGAGACTTGGAATAATCTACATTCCCAGAGTAAATCGTCAATAACAAAGTTATAATTATTGTCAATATAGAAACTTCTTCACGAGGAGAATAATTCAATACTTATTCCTTAGATGAGATACAACGTTATTATTCTTAATTAACGAATTATAAACTTTTATAAAAATTTCAACAGTATTGGATAGTATATCATGTATAAAAAATTTTGGGTAGAAAAAACTCGATTCCTTACGATTTTCCCCTCAAAACTTTGAAATTCATCGTGATTTTACTGCCAGGTTCCATTACCTATGAATGTTGAAGCGATGGCAATTTAATAAATGATAAATCATTTCATATTAGAAAATTTATTCATATTCACAAGCTTTCATAAACAAGATTCAATGATATATTTTCAGAAGAAAATTATTTTATAGTAATAACTTACTGTAGTTGTACATAAATACACAATAAAAGAGATATTCTTTTCTTATTATAAAGATGCTATAAATCTTCTATAAAGCTGTAGGACTAGTGAGGATAAAAGTTACCTCAGAAGAAAAATGTCTTGAAATTTATTTTAGAAAAAGTTTCGACAAAGAAAATGCTTGAAGTTCCTAAAGCCGAATGCAGAAGACACTGAAACAGAAAAAAATTATTAGCCTGCAGCACAAAAACAAGCAATCATTATACTTATACATACATATGAATATTTCAGTTCTAATTAAATATGAGATTTTCCAATAAATAATACTCTGTTATGTTATTAACAGTATCTCTATATACAAAAGCGAAATGGCACTGATTCATTCATTCATCACCAGAACTAAAAATCCACTGAACCGAATGCGTTCAAACTGTCAACTTTGACAGACTCCTCAATGTGCGATCATAGTTGCTTCTACCGGGTTCAAAACTTGGCTTCTCCAAATCTATGACAATGCCTGTGGGAAAACGAACAACTCAAAATCTTTTTCGTAGCAAATTCAATGGAAACCCCGAAGTTATAAAAAAGTATTTTTATTACGAAAATAGTTGACTTACGTAAAAATACAGAAACTGAATCTAAGCAAAAGATTCATGTTTCATCTAAAGAGATTAATGAAAATATCTAGACCATTCCTGTATGAGGTAATCTATATCTATATAAGCGAATGCGTTCAAATTTGGCAGGCATGTTCAGTTGGACGTTTAGACGCGCGCTAAGAACGAATTTTAAAAAATGTTCAATAATACGCCTAATATTTTAGTTTTTCTATAGTTTTTGGCGTTTTCTTCATTTTTTCGAGAACCAATAGGTAGAAAATGTTGATATTTGGAGGCAGGTTCAGATAAGGTCTAGAAATGTTGTGTTAAAATATTTTTGAAATCCTTTCAAGATTACGCCAGTAATCAGGTTTTTCAAAATTGTAGATGTATTGCGGGTTTCATATCTTCAGCCTTGATACGACCAATCCTAACTGTAAATTCAATGGTTCATCGAGATTATAGATGAAATAATTTGGAAGATATTGAATCAAGTTTTAAACTATGTCCGATATTCTTCCCAAGGTTACGCTCAACATTAGCGTTTTACTATTTTTGGAGTTTTTCTTGGATTTTTCGAGAACCAATAGGCAGAAAATGTTGAAATTTGGTTAGCAGCTGCAGATTAGGTCCAGAACTAAAATTTCAATACCCTGCCGAGGTTACGCCTTTAATAAAGTTTTCCAATGTTTGGAATCTATCGTTATTTCACGGAAACTACTGAACTAAATACGTTCAAATCATATACCAGGTTGAGCTGAGGTAATAGAACAACTAATTCAGAACGATTACCTGAAAGAACCCTGTTAATTGATGAATGATGATCAAAGCAAATCTATTTTAATGGAATTTGCAGGCGAGCAAAGCAAGCCTGTTTATCTTAGCTGACACTGACATATGTTTGACTCACTGACACTGCTGATACTGTCAGGGGTCCAGGGGGCGGAGCCCCCTGGGTAGGCGGAGAAGGCGAGCGAAGCGAGCCTGCCGGCTAGTGTTTAATAAACTTGTTTAGGCAGTGATTCATTAAAGTATTTGTCAATTCGTATTTTTTGTATAAATAGAGATGTCAATTGACAAAGCGTAGTAGCGTCAGAATTTATGCAGACAGAAAAATCTTATCTTCAGTGGATTCGAAGGAAATTCGGAGAGTATAATATTTTATATAATTGTAGAACAATTTCAATTTTATCTGCTGGCAGCATTGAATGGTAGGCGTCAGTGGCGTAGCTAGGATTCGATTTCGGGGATGGTCCAAAGGCGATCAGAGGGGGGGGGGGATCCCCCCAAAGAAAGGGGGGGTCGCCCCCGGGAAAATTTTAAAATTGTGTAGTACAAAATACCGCTTTTGACCTCTCTTTTTTATTAATACAAAATTGGGAATAGAAGAGGTTTTGCTTTTTCTTTCCTCATCTTGTACATAAATGAAATAGATAAATAAATAAATTTACTTAATATGGTTCAATCCTCAACATTATTTAATCTGGTTAGTTAAGGGAGCTTTTAGGCAAATTTCTGTGTCCAAAATGGCATTGTAAAACAAAAATTGTCAAAGAGAAATCATTAATACACATTCATGCTTTATACAGCTCAAACCTCAACAATCGGAAAATTTTGAGCATCTGTTGTTCCTGAGCAACAAGAGTTCTGTTAAGTGGGCGATTTTTTGTATCCAAAGTAGCGTTTTAAAACTCTGTCTTTGAAGATTACCAGTGAATATAATTGATTATCCAGAGTATTATTTAGATTACTCACTTTATGCACTTCGTCCGGACCCCCTGGACCTTCCCCTGGCTACGCTACTGGTAGGCATCTTGGAAAAGGGCCTTGTATGCTTGGATGAATTATATCACATCACTTTTCAAACAAACCATTTGCGGTCCAGGAATCATATTGAACATTTTGAATTTAGACTGCTGATGAGCGAAATAGGATGAAGCTCCAAATTACTCCACTGAACATTCACTTAAATCAATTTGATTTGAATGAAGCTTTATTGAACATTCACTTTAATCACTCTGATTTGAATGAAGCTCTAATCTACTCACTTGGCAAAATCGGGCGACTTGTCGACAATGTGCTCGAACTCGGCAAACGAGAGAGCGCCGTCGTCGTCAAGGTCGGCCTCGTCGAGTATGTTCTGCAACAGGTGCTGCATGTCCTGGTCGGACAGGCGCTGAGGCTTTGTCAGCAGATCCACCACCTGCCGCAGGTCTTGCAGTCCAAGCATGTCGTCGCCGTCAAAGTCTGCAACAACAGTCAAAAACATAGAAATCAAACTTGATGGGTTGAAGGAACGACATTTGCACCAAGTAAATTTGTTCTTATATTTTTAAATACTCTACACACAGCTTTTGTCCAAAAACGATTCAACTGAGTAAAAGGGATTACTCAAGAAGAACAAAACTGTAGGATCTGTTTGAATATTCTGTAACAGAGTTGGGACACCTCAATAGGAAGTTTATTGATAAATTTAATTGCCGCATTCCGCATTTCATTGACTTGGGTTTGTTTTATGGTTTCTGCTCCTGTTCGCAATTTCACATTGAACAAATGACTATATCTTATTCACGATCACTTGAGACGAAATAAACAAACTTCAGTGTGGAAAAAACACTGAAAAACATCGAAAATAAAAAGAGCGAATAGGCTGCTCACCAAAGATGCGAAACGCGTGCTCTGCCTTGACTGCTTTTGGCGCTGCATCGCTGAACACCGACATCATGTCGAGAAAGTCCTCGAACGTGCAGTCGCCGTCGCGACTCGAGCTGAACACTCGGCAAATGCGCTCGCCGAACGGATTGACACGCAACTCGGGGTACTGCAGCACTTTGCTCATCGGCAGCTTGGCATTACGGTTGTGTCCGACCTTCTCCGGTGCCAACGCTTTGAACTTTTGGTGTGCACTGCAAAAGCAGACATATTTCAAAATAAATGTCTAAAGCTGCCCGAGAATTGGAATAATAATAATCTCTATCTATAAAAGCGAAATGGCACTGACTGACTGACTGATTCATTCATTCATCACCAGTACTAAAAATCTACTGAACCGAATGCGTTCAAATTTGGCAGGCATGTTAAGTTGGACGTTTAGACGCGCGCTAAGAAAGGATTTTTGAAACTTCATAAGGATACGCCAAATATTAAAGTTTTTCTATAGTTTTTCGGCGTTTTCCCAATCTTTTCGAGAATCAGTCGGTAGAAAATGTTGATATTTGGTGAGAAGGTTCATATAAGGTCTAGAAATGTTGTGTTAGAGTATTTTTGAAATCCGTTCAAGAGTACGCCAGTAATAACTTTTCAAAATTGTAAATGTATTGCGGGTTGCATATCTTCCGCCTTGAAAAGACCAATCCTTTCTGTAAAATCAATGGTTCAGCGAGATTATAGATGAACTAATTTAGAAGATATTGAATCAAGTTCCAAACTATGTTCGATATACTTTCCAAGGTTACGCTTAATATAAACGTTCAACTATTTTTCGGAGTTTTTCTCACATTTTTCGAGAACCAATTGGCAGAAAAATTTGAAAATTGGTAAACAGGTCCAGATTAGGTCCAAAAATGCT
This sequence comes from Sogatella furcifera, assembly GCA_017141385.1. NCBI lineage: Eukaryota > Metazoa > Arthropoda > Insecta > Hemiptera > Delphacidae > Sogatella > Sogatella furcifera. Next base: position 5,368,371 of record CM029547.1, on the reverse strand, counting down.
GTGTTCAATAAATTTCGAACCCCTTTTGAACGGAATTTGCAGGCGAGCGAAGCGAGCCTGTTTGTCTCACTTACACTGCCGATACAGTCGGGGGTCCAGGGGGCGGAGCCCCCTTACTAGCCGGAGAAGGCGAGCGAAGCGAGCCTGCCGGCTAGTTACATATAAATCGGGAGAAGAACAGTTTTGGGAGAAATTCTGTTGTACTCTCCATTGTAAATTATTATGATAAAGCTTTATTTACAACTAACTTAGTTGTATACGAATTCTAGAAAATAGTAGGCTAATAATAATAAATTTTTCAAACTGATTTCATTCGTGATTGGACCACAGATGAATAGTAGGCCTTAGTTATTTCTGGAAAGGTTAATTACTTGAATATAAACTGTCTTACCCTGTGACTAATGTTTCCTAATCAGCTAGGAACTCATTTCATAAAGAAACACAACACCAAATTTTAAATGATTACAGAATCTCACGTTTTCGAGAAAATTAAGGAAGAATTCCAAATTACTGAGTGTAAAATATTAATAATTCTTAATGAGAAATCACGGAAATGAAAGATGAAATACTCACTATAATATTTCCTTTTTTGTGAAGAACGTCAGATCCTAAAACAGACAATTGATTAGGAGATACATGATATGAAGGACATACGAAAAGTACGAGTTATACATACTGTATTATGCAATATAGCCTAAGTTTATAAATTAAATTATTTCGACTAAAAGGAGTTGAATTGGTAAGAGACGATAAGCCATCCTAACAAGTAGTCGTCATCTCTCATGATCATCAATCTTCTCATTACCAACGCACAAGTCTATGAGCTCTTGTGTGCTTTACCCTTAGAAAAATTATTGAATTAACTTATTTTTATTGGACTAAATATTCAATAAAGCGATTTTCAACTTAGCTAGTTCGGTAAATGGGTTCTATTAATCTGGATGGTTTTAAAAAATCGGCAGCTGTATTTCTGACTAAACAATGCAAAGTTTAAACTGTTATGTAGCAAGACCAAATTGTAGATCAATCTGTACTGATTTCCAAGTTCTCGATCAAGGACCAGGCATTCCCGGATGGATCGCGTCAATAAAACTTCACAATTACTTAGTCACTTGACTAATTGTCAACAATTTAAAACTTTCTACAACTGATCATAAGCTACAACACTTTGGATAGAACTGCTATACGGAGCTGTATCCCCCACAAGTAACCCCTTGTGGCCTTCTCAGTAAATTAATTTAAATGATGATAGTAAATGATATATTTAAAAAATAATACCTGATAATCCTGGAGCTCTTGCTCAGTAAACTGGCTAACTCCGTGGCCCATGTTTCTTGATTAGCTAGGAAGTCATTACATGAAGAAATTTAACACCACATTTTAAATCATTGTAAAATATAAATATTCCTGTTCAAAAGATCAAACTTTAAGAAGAAAATTTGAAAGAAAGGATTGTACTGTGTGTGAAATATTGATTAATAATAAATCACAATGATTATAAAATTCAACGGAGTATGTTTTGGGTGATCTAGGTGACTTGACTAGGTTATGATGGTTTCAAAACAATAACAATTTACAGACGCCAAGGAGCCTTCACAGAGAGAATATCGATCAGCTGGTAGTTAGAAGGGTTATTATTTCTTCCAAATTTAATCAATAAAATAGCTGAATAAGTTAGAACTAACTATTTATCAATGTATAAAACAATTATATGAGTTTCATATCAAATTTGAATTCAATAAGGAAATAAGTATTCTATTAGTATTCAAAATTAAATTTGGGTCTCACTGAATGAGTTTTTAAACAGCTGATTCGCTGCTTACATTTTTTAGCTTCTGCTTTCTGCTTCACTGTTCTGTTCTTTCTTGATCTTGAACCTTGAAGTTTATTTACTAGTACAACGCAGTTTGTTTTTGTAGCTTTTGTCAGACTTGATTTAAATTTTATTTGAAGGACAAGACAAGATTATTTTTAGTTCCTTAAACAATAGCCGTTATTATAATCCATTCAGTTCAACCGTTGTATTACTTTGTGCCACCTTGTGGCTGCAACATTTTTATATTTTGTTGAATGAAAATTATAAAATATAACTTGATGCTCATTCATTTCTAAGATTGTTCTGTAAAAGCTTCATCAATGCTGTGTCCAGAGGTATGGAATTTTGATAGTGCTTTAAAAAATACACACATTCAACAGAAATCGGGAAATGAAATATTGGAACACTGTGAAGATGTAATTTCCAATCACCATTTGAATCATCATGTAAGTGATGTAGTCATATACATACTGTACGTTTATAAACTTTTGAAATGGCTCTACTTCCTTGACATGACGTTTTTCTAATGCTGTTAATAATTTTATCATAGTTTATTTTTATATATTTTTGAATGCATGTTCATATTTATATATTTCGACTATCTCTGGGTTGAAAATATAGTTGAATATGGGATCTGCAATCATTTTAGCTCATTCAATAGCCATGAAATTGTAGATAAGTATTTCAATAATAATTTTACAGTTTCAAGTTTTAGATTTTGTCTTGAAAAGAATTTATTTCACTAAACGAATACACATTCCTTTACAAGCCAGTACCGTATATCTAAATTACTATTATTATATTTCTATATCGAGTCTATTTCTGTAGTAAAAACATAGTTCTGTACTCCACAAAAGAAAAATGTTTAATAAGATATCGCGCACGCTGAGTAGACTCACTACAACTGTGACGGCGGCTCTTCTCAGTGTCCGCAAAACTCATATATCTATTGAGAGAGACATTGATGAGAAATTACATGAAAGTTGAAAAATTATATGAAGGTGTAGTTATTTCTTAAATTTTAAGGAGCAATTTGTAAATAGAACTAGTCTGGATACAAGAGACTGGTATATTGACTTGTCTTACACTCCCTCCTGGATTCCCCAGGACGTAATCTTGAGTAATAATCCGAATATTGTACCGTCACGTATCTCATGGAGGTCTATTTGACGAACTTTCAGACTTAATTTTATCTAATAAAATTAATATAATTACTGTTGTGGAATACGCAGAGAATTCGAGAGAGTTTGGACTTTGCCCACTTCTACTTTCATTCAATATGACAATCATATATTTTCTTTTATATGTATTACGGTATCTTAATTGTCTGAACTTCATTAAATTATGTTTGTTCATAATATTTATCATATTTGTATAGAGATTGTGAGATAATTGTTATTCTATTGGTTGGCGAATATACACTGCCCCCATCGAAACAAGGATTCTCATTCGGTTTCTGCAGTCGGTAGCTTCGGGTCAACTATTATCCTTCAGTATAGAGAATTAACATAGGCCTACTATATAACTGCAAGACCACGTAATATTTTAAAGAATCATAAATTGTTTGGAGTGTCTTTAGAATTAGTTCTGGTAGAGTGGTGAAGCGTCAGTAAGTGATGAATTATAATCATTTTATCCTTCAGGAATTCTAATTTTCTTAAGCAAGGGCCTTCTTGAGCGCCTTAGCCTAGTTTTTCTCTTTCAGATTAAAGTATTAATTAATTATTACATATAATTCAATGTAATTATATATAAATTATTATTTAATTAAATATAATCAAAGTATTAAAGATCTATTATTATAGATGATTGTAATAATTGTATTAATGAATGAATGATTGATTAAGCGCCTATTTCAATAACATTAATATTATGCGTATTATTTATCAAGCATTATATTCTTCTCTTGATTCGATAATTATATTCCTCCCAATTCTCTTCTTTTTGAGGTTTAATACCTACTGGCGTGAATATTAATATTAGAATCTAAACGAATTTCACTTACAAATAATTATCATCTAGTTCAACAAAAATTTAATTCTATGATATATTAAAAAAGAAAAAAAACAGTCCATTAGATCCAAATAAAAATATGCACAATTTTTGTTTCAGGTTTCAGTAGTGATCTCAGACTGCGAATCTATTCCTGAAGATCTATCTAATATTTTGAAAACCGACTGTGAATACTATCGCGTCCATCTTCCATTAGCAAGTTTGATAGATAAGGAATTCATTGACTTATTCATTCTAGCAGGAGGTGAGTTGCATCTATTCCAGTTATAAATACTCTCTTAATTAGATCTGGTTGTCACTAATCATCTATTGTTCTTCAATAAATAAGAAAAAAATTACTTTTTGAATAAGAAACATGAGGATGAGGGTTATGCCCACATGTACTTCAAGCATATGCGTGGGTAAGAAAGATAGATAGATGTCTTTATTTTTCCTCTTAGTACATTATTACATAAGTGATGTCGGCAGAGTTGAGGTTCAAGAGCCCTCTTTTCTATTTAACCCACAATTTACGTAACTTTACGTACTTTTAGGGGGTAATGATGAGAGATGACGACTGTTTTTTAAGGCAGTCGGGACCGACGGTTACACGCCTTCTCCGAAAGACGAGTTGGACGTATCCTTATGATCACTGGGATATATTACCGACAATGCAGTCAGATTTTTTACAGAAGGAAACTGTTAAATTGCCTTGCCTGACAATGTAATTACCTGAGTGATGACAATGTGTTGGTGGAACACGAAAGGCCTCCACTCCAGCAAGGTAATTCAACAGTTTCCCACTGTAAAAATCTTGACTGCAAATATATTCAATTCAATTTTATAATATATTAACACACAGCAGCACGTCTAGGATCGAGAGACACCCTTCTTCGTATCCATATGATTGCGATGTGGTCAAAATGTATTCTCTGGTCAAGAATTGAAATCTGGATATCAGACAGGCGTACTTTTAACTACCCAACGAGCCATCATTTAATTATTATTATTATGTTATCGGTGTTATACTTTCAATGATTATTTACAATGTCTTTTGGAAACTATTTTGGCCAAAAACGAAATTCATGAAATAAAGGAGTAGGCTGTTGGTTTTAGTCTTTGAACCATTCTATCAACACAATAATTATTAATATTGATCAATGCCGTTCGTTGCTAATTCTAATTTAAAAACTAAAAAATACTTCAATATTTGTTTCAGGAGAAGTGAGTGCCTTGAGCATTGGAACTCGGCTGGACGCTGATGACTGTTCAGCCGCCCTACTTCCTTCCGGTCACTTGGTCTTGTCTGTCAGCGGCGATCGCTTCCGGTCTCTGGGAATTGAGGGTGTGTCCACCTCTCCTAACAGATACGGTAAGTTTATTTATTCTATTACTCTACAATCACAATATTAATAAATAGAAGAATAAGCGCTCATCCAAAACTTCTTTGTTCGTTCGCCCAATCTCAATTTAGATAAGAATGTCCAAAGTTGGTTAAATTAAAATTCAAAAAGTTACTTTTCATTTTTAATGATATCAAATTTTATTAAGGTTTTCAAAAAATAGAAACTATTGAGACTTTCAACTAAAAGACAATCGGTTGGGTTTATTATGGTGTTTGTTCCATTTTATTCTAAGGTACTATGTTACTCTTTCATTTTCAATCGATTGTGTTTATTAAGCACTTTGAGGTCATATACACGACGTTTCATAACTATCCAGATCCTTTCATTATCATTTAACATTCTTGAAACCCCTTGTATCTTATTTATCGCATTATGTATGAAATTTGATGAACTTTTGTATCTTTAATGGACATTAGTTTATTAAATTTGATGAATCCGGTATACAAAATAGTGTAGAAGAGGAGTTAGATAGTGTAGATTAGATTACTTTATTCAAATAGATAACAAAATTCGGCTTAGATTCTACATTGTAATATAATAAATGAGTAAAACAAAATTATCCTATAAATTTCACAAAATAGAGACTTCTAGTAAAAATATATAAGAGATTAGTTGAGATTGATAATGGTGTTACAACCGAAACCGGTATTTCGATTTTTTAATAAATCAGTAGTTTGAGAACATCTTGTCTTTTCATTTAATATGGATAACTACCACAATATCACCTTCACAACTACTCGAATAGTGTAGAAGATTTATTTATAATGATTCAGGTCCATTAATTCTATATATATCATTAAGATTCAATTATTTATTCCGGCCCAAAAAATGTATAAAGTACATTAGTCCAAGTCCTTCATTAGAAGGTCCCCTTGATTTTCTGCAGCATTCCATTATATGTACTTGTATATTGCGCCACCTAGAGAAAATGATAATCATAGAAACGTATATTTTAATCATATCGCACTGAGTATTACTTATCGCATCTTGTATCAAATTCGATGGCCTTTTGTATTCTTTTCAAATAAAATTGAACTTTGTACACACAGGAGGCCCGTGTGAATTGAAGGTCCTGTTTCATCAAGTTTTAAGAGTCTCGTATTAGAAGAGTCTAATTTTGTTCATGTACACTAGAATAAAGAATAAATTTACACTAGAATAAATAAATTTTCGATTTTGGAAAGATTGAGGGATAATACAAATCAACTATTAACCATTGGAAAATATTCACAAATATTTAATTAAAAACTTGACAAATCTGTCCGTTGGTGTGAGTTTGATTATTTCATGTGATACTAGGAAGTACCTTACTAATAGGATTTCTTACTTACGCTGTCTTCAATGGTTATCAATGGATTTGCTCCGAAATTGTTGTAAAAATTGTCGATGAGGCTCCTTGTTTTGACTGATATCTTGATACATTATTAATTCGGGTACAATTATTAAATAATAACTGTATTGTATATTATTATGAAAGTATATTGAATTGATAGAATAGAAAAATGCTTTTATTCTCCTCCACATTATGAATACAAAAATATTATAAACACACATTTACTGCTTGATCACATGATCGCCAGCCGGAAGCCTACTGATATATTATTGAATTGATATTTTATGAGCATTCAGAAATGTATAGGGTGAGAAAGAAGTATTCACGGGGTTTGAAACTGATCACGAGTTTTGGCAGTTGATGATTTGTATTGTAAACAAATGATTTGTGAAGGTTTTCTCAGCAAAACCCTATGTACCCTAGTTATTGTCATAATACGGGATAGTTGGATAGTCATACATTTTATTTGAGAAAATTGTAATAATTTTATGTAATGGTTCAGAGCTATTTAAATTTATAATTTTTTATGAGATTGGAATCAAAGTCTGAATAATTAGTCTCACTAAATGAAAACTCTTCAGCAGTTAGAAATCTAGAAATCATACAAACGTTTTCCAACTTACTGAATAATTCATGGAATCATATGAATTTTCTATAATTTCAACTATAATCTTTACATTTTTCGGTCCAAAACTTACCGGAACAGTAAATTATTAAGTTGTCCTGAATTGAAATTGTATAATTGAAGAAGTTATGTTTGGGTGGGTAGCAAGTTATTGATTTATTAGCAATTTAATAAAATTCTTAAGAGTTTGATTGAAAGATTGAAGCACAAAAGTAAAAATACTTGTTGACTGATAATATTAGTAGATGATTATTTAATAGCGAGTTCTTATTTAATAGGGAATTCATTGTTATACTACTCCAGAAAAAAATTTTCACCAACACTACAAATAAATACTTTATGTCTGCTAAGTTCATTACGTAATAACCGTCGTAGTTTTAGTCATAGATAACAAATTTGCAAGTTGTGAGATTTTTCATTGTTATGTAAAGCAATTCAAAAGTAAGTTATCTATGATAATGAACTGTGAGAGTACTTGAACCTTGTAATACACGAAAATAGTCTATGGTTAGTTCAAAGTATCCACATTCAACAAAAACGGTAGTTTCAGACACTTGATGATAAAAGACTCACAATTTGAAGGATGATTATAAATTTAAACCTACTTATTTCAAGAGCTGTGCTACCGTTTTTAATATCAGAGGCTTCATTGTAATCTAATTGACCTATCTAGCTGGTGATATCACGTGTCACGTGAAAAAATATCGATGGAAAGGCATAGGTAGAAAAGGCTCAGCTAGATTCTGATTTCAAGAACATTGAGCTTGACGTATGAATTCTGTCAGAATCGATTTGATAGAGGAAGCATTGTCCAGCAAGAACTGATTAGTTTGTATAAAAAAGTACAGTACTGTATTTCAATATTGGAGAACAATATTCCATAGACATAATGTGGGCAACAACTGATAAGCTTATTTCAAAGAAGAATTTTATTCCAAATTTATAATGTAAGCAAGAAGGCCTACTGATTAGCTTGTTTTATAGCTATGTCACAATTCAATCAATCATGTTTACTCTTCCAAAAATTTAGAGCAATACTTTAGAACAATTCAGAGGAATACTTGATAAGTAGAGATGAATCATTATATGGAAGACTCTAACTAAACCACATTCTGTGACCCACAAGGAAAATCATGTAAATCTAGAATATGAATTAATTTAACAGTTGAATGAATTATGAACAGTAATATTCAACATATGAATTATATATTCATATTATATGTATATTATTATATTCGTATTATATGTTTACAGAACATATGAATTATTATATGGAAGACTCAAATTATTTTACCTTCAAGGAATATCCCTTAAATGTAAAGTATGAATTAATTTGACAATTGAATATATAGAATAATGAAGAAAGAAAGAAGAAAAGGGAAGACTAAGCAGTGATGGTTTGTTTTGCAGCAGAAAGATGCCACAAAAGAAACAGCCCAAGTCACTGGAGAGACTGGCGCTTGGAGCGGTGCGCCTCTGGACCAAAATGGCTGCAAACCGCATCATAGAGCCGGTGTGCAGCGCGCTGCATGAGACCGGAGTCGAGCAGTTTGCGCTGCAGCTGCGTGCAGCTATTGATGCGATCAACGAGGCGCTCTACGCCAGCGTGCCCTGGTACCTGATCGACCGAGTTGCCGTCGAACTACTCGCCAGCATCGACCAACTCGTCCAGGAGACGCGCAACGAGTCCGACCGACAGATGGCCGTCTTCATGGCGCGCATGAAGGTCATCGTCAGCCTGTCCGAAGCCATTGCGCATCCCCAACTGCGCAGCCTTGACGTATCCCGCTGGCCGAAGATCATCCGACACGTGCTGAACGGCACACTACACAAACTCACCGGCCTCGAAAAACTGGACCTGGGAGGCGGCTCCAGTGGCTGGGACACGTCCGAAGCCGAGAAAAGCGTGCTGTCAGGCGTGGTGACTATGCACAACCTCACCTCGCTCTACCTCTGCTTCGACTGCACCGACAACATCCTCAGCGCAGTGGGCGCCAACTGTCCCCGACTCCAGTTCCTCGACGTCACCTCGTCGCGATCCGTCACCGATCGAAGTGTGCCCGGACTCTGTTCGTGCACCAATCTCAAAACGCTGAAACTGCATCGCACCTCCATCACAACCGAAGGCTACAAGACGCTGCTGCTGTCTCTACCCGAACTGCGCGATTTCGGACGTTGTGATGTTTTGGGCGATGTGCTTGAAAATGTGGCCAAAAACCGTAGAACGCCTCTGGGTCTGCACTCGCTCGAAGGCCGCGACCTGGGCGACACCGAGCTGCGTCTGCTTACACTCATGTGTCCATTCCTCACGCGTATCACGCTCTCGCATTTCGAAAAAATTGGCGATCTCACGCTGCTCGGCCAACTGGAGCGGCTCTCCGAACTCAAACTGTCGTCCTGCGATTTTTTCAGTGACAAAGTCATCAGACTACTGGAGTTGCGTGGTGCAACAATCAACCAGCTGCATTTAGAAGATGTGAACGAAATAGACAACAACGCTCTGATTGCCATCGGACGACTGTGTCCGAATCTCAGCAATCTTGTACTGCATCACTGTGAATTGGGGGAAGGTGTTGTTTCTCCACTGACAAAGACTGATGACTTGTTCCAAAGTCTGCAGCGACTGGTGTGCCTCGCCGACGGCTCCTCGTCGAATGTCGAGCTGCTGCTGTGTCACTCGCCGAACATTCGCTCAGTGCAGTTGGGCTCGTCGACCGAGGTCTACGACAGGACGATGTGCACAGTTCTCAGCCACAATCCGATGCGCTTCCTGGAGGAGTTGCGCATTCACTACAGCTACGATCTGAGCATGCGCACTGTGCGCAAACTGATGGACAGCTGTGGTGGGTTGCGCGTTTTGTCTGAACTCGAGTATTGGGACGGCATTTCTCCCATTGAGCTTGAAGAGTTTCGCCACCACATCAGAATCAACAATCTCGACCTGGACATTACACCTACGCTCTCTCGGTGACAATCGTTTTCAAGTATTGTCTGTTCCTCGACCAATGAAACATGTCCTAACCATCGTCCACATTATGCGCTTATTGCAAACTGTGCTTATACATATTGTTTTAATTATACATTACAAAGTTTATTTTGTAGATTATATTTGTTTTATGTGCCGTATATATATGTGATGTGTCTCTTGCCTATACAATGTTGTATACATAACTCCGTTTTGTATGTAATTTTTTCATTAAAGAAAAATCGAAGCTCATTGTATTTTGTTATTCATCCATACATAAACCTGAGTATTTTCTGTAAATTATCATAAAAAATTGAATCATAAATCTTCCAATTTTCTTAGAATATGCAAAACAAAATAATATTGAAATCGTCTTCTCCACTTTTTAAAAACAATGTTCTACAAACAGTGGTTTTTATGCCAACTTGTGAAGAAATACTCGTAGATTTTCAATGAGAATGTTTGAAAATCTCACCACTATGCTGATGAAATTCTACCACAGCTTATGAAAATTTTTAAATAACATGGAACACGGTGGAAAGATGTTGATATTTTTGTGAACCACTTTTTACTTTCCATCTTTAAGGCTGAGGCCGCACTGCCGGTTGGTAGAGCCTGGAGGGTGGAGGGTAGTTGGTAAATCTATAGAACATACACACCATCCACAGTAATACATCATATGAATGGTATGACGTCATTCTGTTTTTTGAGGTTATGTTGTCCATATTTAAGAATTTCAAGATGGCGGCTGAACACATACCATTCATACGATGTATTACTGTGGATGGTGTGTACGTTCTATAGATTTACCAACTACCCTCCACCCTCCAGGCTCTACCCACCGGCCGTGCGGCCTCAACCTAAGAGCTGAACTTGGCTGTGTGAATAATCTAGCTCGACAGTTTTTTTTAACAATGAATGTAATAATAATTACGCTATGTTGCATGGTAGTGAATGAAGTCTCACACAGTTTGTATATGCTAAAAATCTTTAATGATTTGTAATGTTGATAATTCATTTTCAATGTAGGTGCGTTGGAACTCAAACTAGCTATATTATAATTCCTAAAGCGATTGGGAGGTACCGGTATCAGGGATTCAACTAAGATATTAGTTTGCAAATAGTCATTCCTCCCAATCTTGCTGAATAGAATGGTAAGTTAATGGGAGCGTAATTCACATAGTTGCATCAATATTCCTGCATTCAAAAACAATTCAACTGTAAGCTACAACCAAATTGAATACAATAACCTTTTAATAACAGTGTTATTGAATCATAATTTCTACTAGAAAAGTTGGAGCCTTCTAACATGCATCAATGCTTCGAATTTTCTCTGTAGGTACTGTAACGAATAGCTGAAAACATTATACTATTCTGAGAAGAATATTGTAAATGTTTGAAAAACCAAAATTTGAATTGAATTGTATTTATTCAAAAACATACACATTACAAGTTGAAATGAAATCTATATCTATATAAGCGAAATGGCACTGACTGACTGACTGATTCATTCATTCATCACCAGAACTAAAAATCCACTGAACCGAATGCGTTCAAATTTGGCAGGCATCTTCAATTGGAAGTTTAGACGCGCGCTAAGAATGTATTTTTAAAACTTTTCAGGGATACGCTAAATATTTGAGTTTTTCTATAGTTTTTCGGCGTTTTCTCATTTTTTCGAGAACCAATAAATAGAAAATGTTGATATTTGGTGGGCAGGTTCAGATAAGGTCTAGAAATGTTGTGTTAAAATATTTTTGAAATCCGTTCAAGATTAAGCCAATAATTAGGTTTTCAAAATTGTAGGTGTGTTGCGGGTTGCATATCTTCCGCCTTGATCGACCAATCCTCAGTGTAAATTCAATGGTTCAGCGAGATTATAGATGGAGTAATTAAGAAGATATTGAATCAAGTTTCAAACAATGTCCGATATACTTCCCAAGGTTACGCTCAATATTAGCGTTTTACTATTTTTCAGAATTTTTCTTAGATTTTCCGAGAACAAATAGGCAGAAAATGTTGTAATTTGGTAAACAGGTCTAGATTTGGTCAATTTAATGCTGTATTCAATAAATTTCAAACCCCTTCTGAACGGAATTTGCAGGCGAGCGAAGCGAGCCTGTTTGTCTCAGCTGACACTGGCAGAGGTTTTGCAGGCGAGCGAAGCGAGCCTGTTTGACTCACACTGTCGATACTGGCGGGGGTCCAGGGGGCGGAGCCCCCTGGCTAGGCGGAGAAGGCGAGCGAAGCGAGCCTGCCGGCTAGTAACATATAAAGAATAATACTCCTTACCTAGAACAAGTCTGTGTGTGAGGAGGAAGTATTTAAATGTTAGAAAATTGCAAAAGTACAACAAGTCATTCAATTTGTCTTTATTCCCTTTATTACCTCATACAGGAATGGTCTAGATATTTTCATTAATCTCTTTAGATGAAACATGAATCTTTTGCTTAGATTCAGTTTCTGTATTTTTACGTAAGTCAACTATTTTCATAATAAAAATACTTTTTTATAACTTGGGGGTTTCCATTGAATTTGCTACGAAAAAGATTTTGAGTTGTTCGTTTTCCCACAGGCATTGTCATAGATTTGGAGAAACCAAGTTTTGAACCCGGTAGAAGCAACTATGATCGCACATTGAGGAGTCTGTCAAAGTTTGATCCAGTCCACTTCGACTTCATTATCGCTTGGGAACCTGATGGTAAGATATTGTTAGTCATTAAATTGACTATCACTAATCCACTCAAATTTACATGTTTTTAGTGATAAGAATGGCACAATCACCGTTGATATACTCGTATATCAGATTATCAGTAAATATAGTATTAAAAACTATAAAAATAGATGATGAAGCGTTATAGTTGATTCAATATAATTGTGAATGAATTTTTGAGGGCGATGCCCACATGGGCTCCTAGGCTGTGCGTTGGTAATGAGAGGGATGATGATGAGAGATGACGACTACGTTTAGGTAGTCGGTACCGACGGCTTATCGTCTCCTCTGATTTAGTGAGGAATCTATTTTCATGTTCTAATCTAGTTTCATGATCTATTATCATTAATAATGAAGCAAATAATTTCTCTCGAATCACACTAGTTATGTTTTTCGTACATGCTACTGTATATTTATCAATAACTGATTGAGTTAAAACCATAATATAATTCTATAATTTCTGCCTTAGATTGTGTACAATGATTTACATTTATTTTTGTAGCTCTTCAAATACTCAATTAACTTACTTGTTCAGTCTACTATGAAATATTTTTCTGATTAATAATGAAAAATTCTGGATGCTAATTCTGAATTCTATTTTTATTGATCATTAGTTCGTTTTCATATTTATTCAATAATGATAAATATATTTTATTTAATACGTTGAACCAAAATTGATTCAATGGGTATATTGAATTATTCTGTATTTCTTCTATTCCTTCTTCTTATAGATTTTGATCTTATAGATCTGTCAATTTTGGTAATGGTACTGAATCATAGGTCGATCAATTTCTTCTTCAAGTTCTGCTTTACTCAAATTCTTCTTAGTGATATTATAGTTTAAAACACGTTAAAATGACTAATAACGTATTACATGCTTTGTTTCCAGATGAGAAAATTTGCCCATCAACAATAGCCAAGTATTTTGCTGACAAGGGTTACAGAGTGCAACAATGTCAGCCGCATTTCAAGTACAGGGTCGATACTGCAGTGTCCATACCTTCACTCAAAGACACTCCCCAAACGGAATTACTTGAATGGCTTGGTGCTTACAGTCTTGGCGTTTTCAGGTACATATTATTTTTCTGTATCAGTTAATTTTTTCTAATAATTTTATGAAATTCATTTTATCTCAGTTCAATTTTATGTCCATTCAGGTAGGTTTCCATTCCTACAAAAACGGGCACAAGGATTAGAAACACGTAGTTTTATAGAGCAACGCACACTTGTCAGCTGATTTTTAATTTGCGTTGCTTCATACAACTACGTGTTTCTATTGCATCTTATGCCCGTATTTTTTAGTAATTGAAACCTAATTTTAACAATACACAAGTCTAGAACTTCTTCGACATCAACATCGACTTTAAATGGAACTTTCATTCCCTAATAGTACCCTGGTCTTATTTATTGCCTATGCAATTTTACTATAGAAATTTTATTTTATTGGTTTTCCAATACTTTGAATGAAGCCCACTTTACATTTCCTACTTTTTTCAAATTTTGTTTTGAATATTTCAGAAAAGACAGTTCGATTACATCTCCCGAAACGGCAGAATACTTGAGTTCCTATGATGCTCCCACAGACTGCTCGAAATCTAAAAAGACTATTCTATTCCAATGGACTGGATTCTTCACTAGTAGACGAATATTGCATCTCTTCAAACAATTGAGGTCAGATAATAAAAAAAGTTATTTGTTTCATTCCATCTTTAGAGATATCCATCTTTCAGATATCTTTTTGAAAATTAGTTACGAGCACTGTGGACTTCTCTTGTATGGGTGACCAGTATTTGGGTCAATACACATTAGAGGTGGGAACTACCCGTACGGGTCTCCCCACTATTAAAACCCATAAGTATAATTATATATTTTTTAAAATATAATGTTTCTATCTTTAAATAATTATGTAGTGTATCTGAAAATTAATTTTACGTATGATACTGTTATTAAAACATATTTTTGTGTTCTAAACAGGCTTTATTCTTCTGAAAAACTCAAGGACGATTCGTGGACTAGTTTAACCGTTCAAGGCTTCATGGATTCGCCAGTGGCTTGGAAGTCTCAACCGCACGGTTTATATAGGAATAGTGATGAACAGTACACAATTTTCATACAACAGGAAAATCTTCAATGTTTGGCAGTTGTGCCTTCAAATGGTAAAATCAGATAGGCAGCAAAGTTATAAATATTTAATTCTGGTTTGCTGGAGATCGTTAGTCAATGAGATCACTGCCTGAATATTTTTAAGAATTGGAAATGAGTAAATTATTTTAAGCCACATAAATGGACTTTTATGCTGTTGAGTAAACTTTTCTATTTTTGATAGTGCTGCCCCTTTTGTATACCTATATTAAAAAGTAGTTTTTCTCACTTATTTTTCAATTTCTCTACTTTAAAAATAAACCATTTTTGTACTGATCTTGTTTTATATCTGAATTGATTCCATGATGTTTGAAAATGATGCTGATTTCGTAGGCTATTAATTGGAATTACCTCATCTTCCTACAATATAAGAGAATCAGAGTTTTGCTGATTGCAGTAGATTTTCAAGAAAGTACTTAGAAATGGAAATTTTGTCCTTACCATAAGCTTGTCTCATAATATTATAGCTTGCTACATTCAAGAAAAAGCTAGATGGACCTGTTTGATAAAACTTATGGAGGTTTATTGATAGAATTTTCTCAGCTTGACTTTGGATTTTCATAAAACATGGTAATGAATGAGAGATTTCTTTTCGAATAAAGCTTTTAGGTTTTTTCTAGAACAACAATAGTAAAGGGATCCGGATGAATTATACACAGGAAACTTGAAAAATATAAACTAAAAAATATATTAAATATAATAAAACAATATTTCAACAATGATAAACCAATAGAAAATTACACAACCTAAATGTCTACACTAAAAAAAATGATCATATTACACTTTGATAATGCTCTAATCATTCTCCCAGAATGTAAAAAGATGGAAATTCAAATCCTCCTCA
Source organism: Sogatella furcifera (assembly GCA_017141385.1). Lineage (NCBI taxonomy): Eukaryota > Metazoa > Arthropoda > Insecta > Hemiptera > Delphacidae > Sogatella > Sogatella furcifera. Next base: position 5,352,535 of record CM029547.1, on the reverse strand, counting down.
GAATAACAAATGAAAGAGATCAATACAACCGTTTAAAAGGACCCCACAGAACACATGACTATATTTGTCCGGTAAAGTTTTGGAGCACCAGTAGTTCGAAAATCTTTCAATAGGAAATATGAAATTCAACCATAGTTCAATATGATTCCTCGTCACTAGTATCAAACTTTGGATTCCAAAAATCTGAAAAGAGATTGAAAAATTGACTTGAAATGTTTAAAAATTAAATCAGAAATAATTACTGATTACTTTCTACTATTTACTGTCTAGGATATGGAAAACTACTAAGCTGTTCACTTTATACTTCAACTCAAATATTTTCTCTGCAAATCTGCTCCTACTTGAATGTAAAAACCCAAACCTGGTTTTTCTTTCCCTGATATATTGCTGAGCTGGAATTGAAATGAAAGAATTGGCATATTTTCTCAATTGAAATCAATCATGGTTTTCAGATTTGTTTCTATAGTCTGTCCAAGCAAAGAAGGCATTCTGGCAAGATGGGAAAATAACTCCAGCTCGTTCAGAAATTATAAATTTTGTCTCACATTGTAGATCAGAATGTTTCCTACAATTTGAGCTAAGATTTTGAACCAATATTGACCGAGCTGGAGTACGAGTAATTCTCCGATCTTGTCAGAATGTCTTCTTTGCTTGGACAGACTATACTCAAGATTCAGATCATATTTTCTCAGATTAAAATTAATAATAGTTTCTAGAATTGTTTCTACTTGATCTACTTGAGATAGGTAGATTCCCTATGTTTAAATTTAATCGATTTTAGCGAGCTGCACTATGTGTAGCATAGGCCGCATGCTGAGCAGCACACAAAATCCACCAAGTTTGAACATTTTTAGAATTTGATATCGCAGAAAGGTTGAACTTTCCAAATAAAAATTGAGTTCATGAAAATCAACCAAATAAATCAAAAATATATACTAACCAGGTGGAGTGACCGCCCTCTGAAATTGGTTTCGATGTCTTGAGCACTTATTCATGGTTCTCTTGATTTGCGAAGCGTTCATACCGGCTTTCTCCATATTTGCATAGTACTGAAACAGTAAAATGTCTTATAAATATTCATTTTATTGATAATCATCATAATATGTATTTGGGAAGACCCGTCCTCCATGGGAATTAAATTTATCTAGATGTAGACTGACAAATGAAGGCAGTGATAGATGGACTGACTAAAAATTGATGAACAGTTGGATGCAACCTTACTTTCAGATTTGGATTACACTTATAAAGCCAGATGAACACAATCAAAGTTTTCATTCAATTCCATTTCGTAAAATAATATTGAACAGGTAAAGTAAGGTAACTCCTACACTAGATTGAAGATTGTAGCTCAATTTCACGTAAAATTTCATTCAAAATTGAGTAAGATTCATTTAAATAAAATAGTTTTGAACTAACAGTCGATTAAGTAAGGTCAATAATTCAACTGAAATCAAGTCAATAACTAGGGTTGGATTTTCACGAGTTGAAAGACTGTTAGTTCGACAACTAATCACTGATAATCATTTTTTATTTCAACTGAAAGGTCTCAAATACACGTAGATGCGTTGTCTGCTTGAGTATGATAGCTCCAAAAATTATCAACTGAAGAAACAACAATCATGCGTTATAAAAAAATTAATCTGTTGATAACAGGTTTCTTACCTTTTCACAATCATCACACGACCATCCATCCAGCTTTAATCGTTCCGATTTCTTCTTGACAGCGCCTCGCTCATACCTAAAAACGGGATTGGCGGCAGCCGTTGGTTCTTTTCTTGAAGTGGAGGCTGGTAACGGCTTAGGTGGTTCGGTCTTTTTCTGGTTGCCGGGATGATTTTTCTTCAGTTTCTTCTCCTCCTGATCGATTTTGCACGTGCTGGCAGCCATTGGCTCGAAATGCGTCTCATCCAGTGTCATAACGGTTGGCATTTGACCGCAGGTATCAACTGTTTCCTTGCTAGTGGCACAAATAAAAAAAGCGAATCAAATTACAAACTTGAGATTTGATACAACAATAGATAGGAGGGCATGAATTTTTTAATATTTTTTGAGATAGAGTTGACGCAAAAATTATCTGAGAAATGCATACATATAATTTAATTTAATACAACAATTAAAATTAAATTTGATACAACAATAGATAGGAGGGCATGAATTTTTTAATATTTTTTGAGATAGAGTTGACGCAAAAATTATCTGAGAAATGCATACATATAATACGTTTTGTCCATGCTGGAAAATAGTAACAAGAAAGAGGCCAACACTAAAAGAGAAATTTAATAATTTTTCATAGAAGTTAATCATTGACTGCTACATTGAATTGAAAAAAAATCTTTATTCATTAAAATATGTACAAGTACATCTGAATAGTGTCAAAGATTAGTTAATTCAACAATAAAATACTGTATTGCTAAGTAGCAATAGTTCGGTTTCTTTAAAACATGAATTAACTATTATATAAAAAATTTGCAAAATAAAATATGGCTGAATAAACGTCTCTGAATGAAGTCTATTGAAATCTTTTCTATTGATAGTTTATCATAAGATTAGGATTGTTATGGAAGTTGAGATGCAATAGAAATCAACAACTGTATTGTTTGGCAAATTATGAGACTTAAATTGGCTTTATAACTATTTCAAACACATAATAAACATGTATAGTCTGTCCAAGCAAATAAGACCCTCTGGCAAGATGGGGAAAATGACTGAAGCTCGGTCAACAGTGGTTCAAAAATTATCAATTTGATCTACTATTAAGACCACATTTATAATTCTTAAACAAATATTGACCGAGCTGGAGTAATTTTCCCATCTTGCCAGAGGGTCTTCTTTGCTTGGAAAGACTTCATCAGTTCTTGATCTATTGTGTGGTATCATCGATCATAATTTATTAGTTTTGTTTTGCATAACAATCATCAATTACGAATTAACAATAAATGAAGATACTTCATACCTTGTTCTGGGCCTCTTCTTGGACAGACTCAATCCACTGAGCCGGTTGGCGTCGACGCCAGGACTTGTTGCAATGCAATCGTCACTCTCGTCCGCCTTGGAGCTGGCGGCGGCCCCCGCCAGTGTTCCGCCGCCCCCAGCGAGTGTTCCGCCACTGAATCCCTCCATCATGGACAGGTCGCGTTTGGTCTCAGGTCGGGGACGCGCCTTCACCGACAGCGTCGCTTGTTTCAGCCGGCTCGAGCTTGCTTCGTCTGCTCTCAATTTCCACTCCAGCTTTGTATTGTTGCCGGGTTGAGAACGGTTTTGAGACCTGTCGATGACATATATCGATGGGTATAGTCTGTCCAAGCATAGAAGACCCTCTGGCAAGATGATAGAATGACTCAAGCTCGGTCAATATTGATTCAAAAATTATCAATTTCATCTCAAATTGTAGGAAACAATTCGATCTACTATTAAGACTACATTTATAATTTTTGAACAAATATTGACCAAGCTGGAGTCATTTTCCTTTCTTGCCCGAGGTTCTTCATTGCTTGGACAGACTAGACATGGTTCAGTTTACTTTCTATTTATTTACAACAAAAATACGTAGTGAAAGAAAAAACAACCTTTAAACCCTTACTAAAGGCCTCTTAACACTGTGGATTTCCGATACACAGTAATGATACTGATTCCAAAATTGATTCAGGTATGAAGCTCCTTGACACAAGAAATTTGCTCATTTTTTGAAAATTCCGAAAGTCGGATAAAAATTACAATTGGCTCTCTGAAACTTGATGTTTTATTATACTTGTTAATTATTCAACTTGAAAATTCTTAAACTAAGTTTAAATTCTCTCAAAATGAATAATAATTGGGAAATAATATTAGCTGCCTTATTTCCAATACGGCGGCGATCCAAGTGCATTTCGAATGTCCCAACGAGCTTCCTTCCTGAATGAATTTTGGACTCTATAATACGATTTTGTATTTTAATTTGATTGGTTTATTTTGTATTTTAATTTATATTACTTAAGCGTATCATAAATCCGCCGTGGAAAGAGGATTCAACATACGCGTAATTTTGAAAAATATAGTATACATTTTCGAGTAATGTATAGACTTCTATCCATGCCGGAGGTTTTTCACTCCAAGAATAATCCGGAAGAAGTTTTTGATCAATGAACACAAAACAATACCAGAGTTTTACGATAGGCCTGAATATTTGTGAGTATAGTGAAAGTGGACATTGTGGACATTACCTTAGGAGTAAATTTAACAAAATCTGGAAATAAGACGTTTTGGACAATTATTGTCTGTGTTTTTATGTACTCGTATTTTGTCAAATAAATGAATATGAATATGTAAAATGAAATGTCTATTGGTAACAAATGGACCCATTGAATTGAAATGTCTAGTGTAATAGAGACCAATCAAATTGCATGTTTGGAAGACTATATTTGAAAAATATTAAGTTATTATAAAAGTAATATATAAGTTATTTCATAGATTACTTACTCTGATCTTTTCTGACTTTTGTCAGGAGAGGTCTTTTTTTGGCTTTCTTTAAATTGGATTGTTCGTTTGGCTGATTTTAGGACTGGGCTCATCACAGCTGAAGTTTTCTTTCCATTATCCTTGAAAGAATAATCAGAACATCAAAATTTCAAAGTCACTGATTGGTAGAATTTTTACGAAGTTATTGGCGAAAATAAAGTCAACTGATCAACTATCAGTAAAATGAGTTCGTCATATACCCTTCAGGAAGGCAACAGATATATGTCTCAGCAGGTTTCCTGATCCACTGTCAACCAATATTTATTTATTATCAAACAATATGGAAACAATATTCATCAAGCTGAAAATACCGTTCATCCAATATATCTTGCTCTCCCTATATTTTGCAAGGAATTACTTCCATAAGAAGAGCAAATGAGATTTCCTATGACACCAGAGATTGACACTCCATTCTGCAGACTCAGTAAGAAGAAGGGTTGTTTCCCAATACTGGCCCTGAGACTTTTCAATGCACTGCCTGATGAAGTGAGGAGTCTTGACAACAAGAGATTTGAGACGATAATCGGGAAATGGTTGAGGAAGTCTCCATTCTACTCAGTGAGGGTGAGGGAGTACTTTGAGGTCGACAAAAGTTGATATTAAAGTCTATCTAAATAGTATTTAGTGGATACTAAAGCTATCTGAGTTCTGTTACTGAGTAATTCGTCAGTAAGTCCATATTCATCACCATTTATTCAATAATTATATACATAGGTAGGTGCAACAAAGTAATCCCCAAAAACTTGCACTAATTTATACAATCTTAATAAAGTTACAAATTATTGAACTGTTTTAAAATTTTACAAGTTTTGACAAATATTTGCTTTCATATTAAATGTGGATAAGGCAGGTATTACAGGATAATAGTTTTATGATCATATCTGATCAAATGGAAAGAGATGAAAATATGATTTAGTATTTTCATCTCTTTCCATATGATCAGATATGGTCATAAAACTATTTATTGTGTAATATTAGTTCAAGTGATTTTGTGAATGTATGTCTGGCTCAAAAGCCCATGAAGGGCCTAGGCCTACCAGCTGGTTGCCAGTTTCAATTTCACTCTACTATACAGCCCGTCCAAGCCAAGAAGACACCCCGGCATGACGGGAAAACGGCCCGAGCCTGGCCAATACCGGCCCAAAAGCCATAAATTCTCAATCAGAACTCACAGTCCCCGAACCAACACTGGCCGAGCCGAAGCCGCCCCCTCCACCCTGCCAGAATTCCCCCCCGGCCGGACAGACCATACAGCAAACAAATAATCATCAACCAGGTTAGAGGTACCGTGTGGTTAGCACGTTGATCCTCTCAACCATAAGCCAGTCTCCGCAACCAATTGGCCGCGCAGAACACCTCTGAATAACATGCAGTTAATGCAACAATTACTACTCCTCCAGAGACGGGAAACGACTGACTGTCTTTACTAACGACAGCCAATCTCCTAAAGGAGAGAGTGATTTTGTGGATATTTACTCTTATTGTTAACCCAATGATCAAGTCAGATCCACCTGATGACATGGTCAATCCAGATTCTGATCTTGACAAAGAGAAGAAGTATGCACAATAGAGAAGAAAGAGTGGAAAACTGAGAATAAGAAAAAATCTAGTATGATACTATAAAAAAATTCTCTCCGGCAGCTGGCGGTCGGAAAGAGTGCATTTCAAATGCAATTCTATGATAGCTCAAATCATATGACTTATAATGAGCTATTCAGGGTGTGAATTCAAAAGTGCCGTTTTTGAAAAACCCATGAAAACACCGTTTTTGGCATATTATTCGCCATTTTCTCCGCCATTTTTGATTGAAATTTTTTCGTTCATGGCTCAAATTGTAGGGCATAATAAGGGCATTATACACACCAATTTTTAAAACGATCAAGTAATTGGTCGATTTGTAGTGATTTTTCAAAACTTTCATCCCCTAATTTCACCCCCTACCCTTGGACCAATTTGGCTGGTTAACGAACTTGACCGAGATATTAGCACTAATGAGTTTTGTGCAAAATTCGGTTGCTCTCCGACAAGCCCTTCTGGAGTTATCGTGTTCACAAAAATCTGTACATATATAAATATGAATACATATATAGAGATACATGAATTTGAACGGACATCAAATTCGTGTTCTAGGGGCTCGGAAACGTGTAAAAAATATATCACATCATAAATTTTCGATTGTCAGGGCAAGACCAATATTGCATTTTTTCGAATGAAATGCACTAAAATGGAATGGAGTAAATTATTAGTTACTAGATCATCGAAACTTTTCTAAACTAACAATTGAAATTATACGATTGTTAATAAGAAAGATCAATTATGAAAAATAAAAATCATCACAATGAATAATAATTCACCTTTGTCTCTACTGAAGACGAGATAAACTGACCTTTTCAGGGGTGACTCGCTCGTTTGAACAGTTATACTGCTCTTCACCAGAGCTAATAATTTCAAATTCAGACTGATATTTACGATGATCACTTTTACTCAAAATTCCAATGGGTGCCTTGGTTGAACAGCCCGGTGTTTCAGGAATTATATCATTATCTTCTGCAATATACTTTCCCATAATAGTCTGTGTTTCAAGGAAGGCCTTTTGAGTATCCTCTCCGTTATTGTCGGTCATGGGTTTGAGTAGGGTAACTGAAAAACAATGGAATTTAATTAGAATTTCAATTGAAAATATATTAAATCTAAATATCAAGAGGCAACATTGACCCACCCCACTCCAGAATGTCGAAAGCAAACGAATGCTATCCCTTGCGAACTCCAAAGGTTTTCCACAGGCTGCCACTTTGTGTTCGTGAGATGGAGTAAAGGAAGTTTAATAGGTTCATGCGTGAGATAGTTCTCGACTACCCTATTGACTCACTGAGAGATGATGAAATCAGTCGCCTTGAGAAAGAGTTTGAGACTGAGTGATAGTTTTGTGGATTCAGATTTAATCAATTTATTCATGTAGATTACATAATACAGTTAAGCCTGATCCACACATATAGTGTCGTACTAGTGTCGTGCGCAGACTGTGTTAGACCGCTATCATTCACACATATAGGACCGTACAAGTGTCGGACTGTTTGGCGCAATGCTCAATCACGACTACTCACCTTCTCCAAAATTGGAGATAGATAGATTTTGATTTCAGATTTGAATTCAGCGACGTCGAATTAGTAATAACCCCCGCGTGAACTAAAAAATAATCAAAATTGGGGATTTTCATAAATCGTATTTTAAACGATTCTGTAATCGTCATTAATGGATGTTTATTTTTAGTTATTGAACTCTTATTGGTTATTATCTATAAATAATTTAATAATTAAATTATATTAAATTATTTTAAATATTATTAAATATTATTTTTTTCTGAAACAATTCATTAATTATTAATGAATTGTTTCAGAACAAAATAATAAATTAACATTTAAATTTGTTATGAGACGAAAGGGGAAAGAGTTGTATAGTAAAACTAATGGTAGTAGTATAGTCTGGCCAAGCAAAGAAGAGCCTCTGGCAAGATGAGAAAATGACTCTAGCTCGTTCAAAAATTATTGGTTTGGTTTCAAATTGTAGATCAAAATGTTTCCTAAAATTGAGCCTAAATCAATAATTTTTGAACCAATATTGACCGAGCTGGAGTCATTTTCTCATCTTGCCAGAGGCTCTTCTTTGCTTGGCCAGAGTATAGTAGTACGATACGATACGATAGATACGATATATGTATGTGAATTCAATCGTATGTATGTGATATCAATATTTTTATAAATAGTTCATCTAATTTATCCGTTATCAGCTAGTTTTATTGGAATATATCATTACCAATATTAAAAAGTGACTAAAATAAGTTTCAAAGTACTTAATAAGTTCTTGTTATAACTTTTCAAACGTTTTCCAGTTCCATTTCATATTCAATTTCAACTCTAGTACAAATAATTTCTCAAGTATAAAATATATATCATTGAATTGTAGAATTCTTTTCCCCAAAAGTATAAATGTTTCAATTCAAAATATAATAGTTATGAAACTCCCATACTTTACGGAACAGTCAGTTTCTAATCAGTTTCTAATGTGACTCGATATAAATGGGAACAAGTCTCTTAATTTTGCTTATTTTTGAGCCTGCGTGGGGAAAACAACTAATTTGTGTACACTGAATTCAAATCTGAAATCAGATTTCTTCTATCTCAAATTTAAAAGAATTTGGAAACACCAGAACCAAAACAGCACAGTCTGAGCACAGTCCTACGCTGATTCACACATGTAGGACTGTGCTCATGCCGGTCGCAGGACGTGTCAGACCGCCATAGACCGTGTCCTTGAGAAATCACTTTGGAAACGATCTTTCATCGTCCAGCACTAGTACGCCACTAGTACAGTCCTATATGTGTGAATCACTCCCGACCGTTTCCGTGTTAATCAAATGGAAAGACCGTTTGAGAGATTCCATTTGAAACGGTACGACACTAGTACGCCACCAGTACGACACTAGTACGCCACTGTAATTATGTGTGAATCGCCCTTTAATCGGTTTAAATCCTATGCTATGAGTAAAGAAATTGTTCAATCAGCCTACTCAGTTCGCATGAGTTGACCAAGCATAAAAATAAACTATGGAAACTTGTAAAATGACTCAGATATAGGATTTAATAAGCTAACAGTAATATAAATGTAAGCTAACAGTAATATAAATGTGTGTATCTACATAAAATGGCGGAGCTTGGACATATAAAAGCCCATTCTTAGAAAGAGATGTTCAATTATATACCCATTAAAACTGCATTAAAATTACCTACCATTAAAACTTTCGTAGACGGAGAGTGATAGTCAGTGACAGTTACAGCGTAACATGAAACTAGCTATCAAAGCCATACAAAGTTAATAACTCCGTTATTCGAAAATTAAACTTTAAACTTAGGGCTATTTAAAATAATAATAATAATAATAATAATAATAATACTGTGTAGAAATAATAATTTTAAAGTTTAAAAATACTATTTGATTTACTTCATTCCATCTATCAATTAATAACTCCGTTCTATACTTTTTCAAACTTTGACGAAGTCTGTATGACAACATTGGCAACTGCTGGTTATGGATGGAAGATACTGAATTAAATGTTTCAGTTGTTTTTTTAGAAAATGCAAGTCAGACATTATAAATATGATACATAATTTAAATCACTATTTATCTTGATCCGTTATACTCACATATGGATTGAATACTGCGCTTGCAATCTTTCGTCTTTTTCATTTGTTCGGTTAGCTTTTTCTGCAATTCAGGACACTGCCGACAAGGTTGTTTCAAGATTTCGTTGTCGGTTTTGATTGTCTGCAAACATTTTTGTAAAGACTTCTTCTCATTCTCTGTTTCTTTCAGTTCTTTTGCAACTGCTGTAAAACAATTAGAAATTTGTTCAGAAACTAGTTTGGAAATAATAAGTTACATAATATTGGAGAATAATTTTACAGAATAGACATCATTATTTTTTAAGATAAAGTGTTGAAAACGGATGAAAAATACGAAACTCTAAAGATGAGCCTTTTTGCTTTTTGCTGCTCAAGATAGAGGCCTGGTGACTGAGAGGTATCTCGATCTCTTCCACTGCCACATCACCTATGGATTGCTCCGATGGGGATTACGTGGCAGTGGCTGCAAAAGAGGGCTGTAAGAATCATAACAGGCAACGACAGGTATTGCCCAATGCAAGCCCCTATTTGCTCCCCTCTGTGTACTCACAGTCATCAGCCATTACATCCTCCTGTGCTTGGTGTATCTCAAGAGGATACAGTGGACATGGAAACTGGCTGCTAGTGGCATTCACTACCTCATCACCAGGAACCGTGAGCTTTTTGATGTCCCTAGGAGATGCCTCCAGTTAACTTATAGGATTTCTGCCCTGAAGTGAAGCAGGTGAATGAGGCATCCTTCATGAGAACTGTGAGATGTCAGGAAGCTGTTGTATGGCTAGGCATATTACAATGTAACTCACATGAATTCAAAGGAATTGAATACAATTTATAAGTTTTCGAATATAAAATTAAAATATTGGTCATAGACATGTAAATGATGTAAGTAATAACACAGAAGGCCTATATTGAGGTGAATGGATTGCGTACTCACCTTTTACAGATATAACAGCAGTTTCTAAAAGCATTATTATTGCTTTTATTGTCAAATTGTCTTCTTCAATCGATCTAATTATATCAGGATCGAACAAAGAATTCCAGACATCTTTCAAATAACCACTTTTGTGTTCATCATTGATTAAGAGTTTTTCTGTAGTAGACATTTTATTAGCTTATGGAAAAATTATTGGAATCAAATGAAAGTATGGAAACTGATTCATCAAACAAAATAACCATAAAACAAAAACACTAATTTCAAACTGCTAACAAACATGGCATTGAACGGTTTTTGTATTGATCGATTGATTTCGCAATAGGAAATTAACTTACGGCCAGATTTGATCAATTAACTGAACTTGATACTTTTTATTCACAGGAAACTTTGACTGTGTACAATTTAAAAAGATATCATTCAAATAAGCTATAACCTCAAATGTCAATAGAACTTGAAAGTTGAAATCTTTATTTTTATTTTCAATCAGCGGGAAACGAATCCAGTGTTGGCAACTTATAATTTGATTCAGAATTCATCTTTAAATTCCTTTTAAACTAAACAATATATGAATTGATTCATTGATAAGTAATTTTTGCACTGATTTCTTCATTTGAATGAACATCTATATTGCTGAGGCCTTTTATCAAAGTATTTTTGACAAAAAATCAACACCAAATTATTGGCGGCAAAATCAATTTCAAAATACTTTTTGAAAGTATTTGTAGGTTATACTTTGGATTTAGTGTTGTTTTGTTATTTTGTTAGTTATTGTCTTGATAATTTTATCGTAGTTACTTTGAGTTTATAGTTTTTTTAGTAATTTTCCAACTCCTTTCATTTTGCATTAATAATTAGTCATGTGTTTGATTTGAGATTGAAGATTTTGTAAAATGGATGTTGTAAGGTAGGTTAACTCACGCCTAATTTTTCATTTTAATGATTTGTATTTATAATTGTTTTAGTTCTCAAAGGGGTACAAGTGCCATACCCATTGGGAAGTGTTAAGATAGAACAAATGCCAACAAAAATATAAAACAATGAATAATCTAGTTGTAGAGACTGATGAACATGATGTGTGAGTACCTAGGCTGAAGACGATGTGCGCTAGGCTAGATCGAGTTCTGCTCAGTTTATGGTAGGATACATTCTGCCTGACTCTGCTCCTTATCTCATACTGGTCACTGGTTGAAGCTCGTGTCAGGAGGGACCCCACTTAACCATGTGTTCTGTAAAGAGTAAGGAGGTCATACACGTAGAAGATATTAGTAATCCTCTCTACAATGAAGAACGGGCGGCAGTAGGCAATTCTACTTGCTCCACAAATAATTCTCAGGACTCTCTTCTGGATGCGGAAGGCCTGGATCACGTTTGCTGCTCCACCATACAAAATCACGCTCTGAAAAAAAAATAACATAGTTCTGATCTTTTGAATAATTTGAGGACACACTGTGTCTCAGACCTAAAAGTAGAAAAACCACTCTTCTCAACCTACACTAAACAGACCTCCTCAACATGCTTGCCTCAGGTCAGGACAGCTTTCTGTCAAGGGTGAACCCCAACAGCTTGACAGTTTTCCAATTTCCAATTCTTGATCCATGCCCGGGTATCCCGGAGAGATCATGTCAAAATAGCACTAAACGTCTTAGTGAACAACACACAGAGATAGCCCAACTTGGGCTTTGTCATTTTATAAAACTGGCCACTTAGTGACGGTTATGAGGCGACTGGCAACACCTCCGACAAGTCATCTTCAAAGAATTCAGTCACCGCATAATGGCTCCGACTCACAAGATAGTGAGACAGACTCCTCCTGTAGATTTTGAAGGGTGCATTCCGCAGGTTCATAGGCAAGTGGTTGAACATCCTCAGTGCCAGGGTAGGGAAACTGTCACGCACTCAATGACACAATGATACTTATCCTCATTTCGGAGGCTGATCACAATGGACTGTGTTTTGTCTCCGTTGAGGAGAAACCAATCTGAAGCAAAAGATCCAGTCTCACGCTTAGAGCTTTATTTCCATGTACAGCATTCAAGAATGTGGTGTCATCTGCACAACAGACAGACTCTTCTGCACCCAGGACAGAACCCTGTGACACACCACAGTCAATACATTCTCTATTCTCAGAGAGAACTCTATTCGTCAGTACAGACTGTCTGCGGCCCCCTACCCGAGATAACTTAGGCCTCAATCAGTTCAAGAGGAGACCCATCCACACCATAATGCCTGAGTTTGTCAATAAAAAGATCATGATCTAGCATGTTACATGCCTTGCTGAGATATTAAATATATTTAGTTATTTATATCTTAAAATGATATACTAAATTTTAGTACTGTACTATTGTGCTTTATTTTACAATTATCATACTCCAAATTTATTTCTCAGGTATGAACGAAAGCTAGAAGATGTAACAGAGGTAATTGGCCATGCGAAGTTGGCTGAAGATGAATTGGCACCTCGATCTCAAGCACTATTCATCGCAGACTCATTTGAAGATTACAGACTACTCGAGTTGAATAGCAGTATTCAAACAACTTTGAGTGAAGGGCAAAGGTATGTGGCATCATTAATTGCTTGAAATTTTCCATCTGTCATCATCTTCCCCATTACCAATATGAGTCAGAGAGGTAATGTGGGCATCACCTCTGAATTTTTTCTATCATTCATCAAAATATAAAAGATTGATATAATATGTCATGTGAGAACTGATTTCAAACAGCACATTATTTCAGCTCACAGAAATGAGTCAATTCTCACAATGCGGAAGCATGTGATGAAAATTTACTTCTCAATCATCACAATTTAAATTAATTGAAAATAAATGAAATCACAGAAAGAAGAAGATAAAATTGAACTAAAAACATATCCAACATTTTAATAATTTAGGTAAGTGAAAACAAAGGTTGTCAGATCCACTTATGGATAAGTTCTACAACATCTCTGATAAAAGTGTAAATTTTAATAGTTTATTTATTTTATTATTTATTTATTACTTGGAAAAGCATTACAATAGTATACAATGTAGAAATAGAACAGCAAAATGAATCAATAACAATATGCAAATAAACATAAGGAAATTCTTCCCCAAAAGTGCATGCTCGAGCTTGGGGGAGGAGCAGCCGTACTTTGACTATTTACTTATTATTACTAAGACGTGATGAATTTATTTTTTCAGAGTAGTTTTTCAAGGCGAAAAGCATGAGAAGGCTGTTTTGTGCACAGAGAATGAAACTTATGAGATTCTTGAAGCTGAAACCTCCAATACACTGCTGCTGGTGCCTGAATTGATTCTCGCTCAACCTTCAAAAGATGGGGTTGATAAGAATGGAGAGGTTGGCGAACAGAATGGAGTACGCCATTTGTCAAATGTAGTGGTAAGTTTAAACTTGGAAATCTTCTTGATGGATATAAAAATACTGTAATGTTAAACTGAATTATTATTTTTTACTTTTAATGAATCTATTCATTATAAACGTGCTACAACAATGAGAGGTTTACAGCTCTAAGCCAAAACAAACCTCATTGAGAACAAATGATTTCACAAAACTGAATATTAATAAACAATATGATAGAAGCAAATGAAATCCAAGTAAAAAACAAGAAAAATAGGTGGGATATAGCAATAGAAAAGCGTCCCAGATAAATTTTAATATAAAACAATATAGCCTACTCAATTTGAAATGAAATAAAAGTGAAATAACCATCATCTGAAGTAGAGAATAGGTATATTATTGATAGAACTACTTTTATATAGCCTAGGTATTTTAGAAAGAAAAGCCAAGATAAGTTGAAATTTATACCTAGTTGATATTGAAATACCGTATCTAGTCTCCTTATAAATAAAACTGTAAATTTGTTGTATTATACATCTTATGATGAGTTAGTGCATATGAAACAGGGTACTGTAAAATGTTTACTAAAATAAAGTGGAATTTCTTGAGTTTCTTTCTAAATAGAATTGTACATTTTTGTATTTTACATCTGATGATGTGTACCATGAAACCATTGTAGGTACAGTAAAATTTCCACTAAAATAATGTAGAATTTCCCAAGTTTTTTAATATCTAGCCTTTTTATTCAAAAATAATTTCTTGAGATTCCTTATAAATAGAATTGTACAGTTTTAGTATATCACATCATGATACCATGGTAGGTACAGTAAAATTTCCACTAAAATAAAGTCTTCAATTGTCTTGAATCTCAAATGATAGTCTTTTTATTAAAAAAGTCGAAATCAAATTCGGATTGCAGATAACAGGCCTGTTCGGCAGCTACCTGGAGCTGCGCAAGATGAAGCCGCGCCTGCGGAAGCTGGAAGAGTTGTTGTTGCACAGTGAGTACAGAGGCTCGGAACTGGAGGAGGAAGTTGTGGCCCAGGCTGGCGGACGGCTGTACTCGCGCGACGATCTGCTCACTCTGGTGCAGGCCAGCAGCCGGGAGCTGGACGAAGGACTGCAGCAGATTGCCGCCTGTGAAATTAATGGTAGGTATGGTCTGGTGGAGCAAATAAGACATCCTGGCAAGATGAAAAAATGACTCCAGCTAGATCAATATTAGTTTCAAATTGTAGGGAAATTCTGGTCTACAATTTGAGACCAAATTAATTATTTTTAAACAAATATTGACCGAGCTGGAGTCATTTTTCACAATGATATATTCCATCTTAATTCCATATACAGTACAATGAAATAAAGAATTATTTCTAAATGTCATCATTATAAATAATTTATCTTTTATCATGCTTTTTCAATAAATTTCAAGTTTTCTTGTTAGTAGGTTGTACACCATGCTTTACCACAACGATCCATTAGGTCGAGTGTAAGAGAGTATATTTCCTCCTCTGGGAGATTGACTTGTCGTTAGAAAAGATAATCAGTCGCTTTCCGTCTCTGGAGAGATAGTAATTGTTTCATTACACTCTAACTGATTAACTGGATGTTATTCAGAGCTGTTCTGCGCCATCACTTGTTTATGGAAAATGGGTTTTGGTTGACAGGATCAACGTGCTAACTACTCGTTACCTCTATCCCGGTTGTTGATTATTCACATCTGCTGTATTTTATAGTGGAATGAGTATGAATCAGGCAACCAGCTGGTAGGCCTGAGCCATTCATGGGCTATCAAGCCATGACATGACAAGAAAGTACATACAAATCCTTGTAACGAACAACGATAGATAATAATAGATATACAGACAATTTTTTTTGTCTGTGAAATGAGGAATTCGTAGATTTCTAATATTTTTCCTAATTTTGTTAATTTTTACAGGAAAATGGCGGCTGCTGGACTTTGACTATTGCTTCAGGGTGTTGTCGCAGATTCAGAATCTCGTTGATTCCAACTCGTGGCCGCTGAATGCGATACCAGAAAATGAAACCATCGAGACATTAAAAGATTTGTTTCCTGAGACAATTGTGCGCCACGTGTTTCATCAGTTCACAACGCCTCAGTACGAACGAAACGAAGAAGGTAGATATAGTCTGCCCAAGCAAAGAAGACATTCTGGCGAAAATGACTCTACAAGATGACATTCTGGCAAGATGGGAAAATGACTCTACCTTGTTCAATATTGGTTCAAGCATTATAAATTCGGTCTCAATTGTATATCCGTATGTTTCCTACAATTTGACACCAAATTTATTATTTTTTATTCAATTGGATACAATATTTCAATCCAATTGAATGAAAAAAACATGCAGAATTTTTCCTATTTCCAGATTCATTCCTGCTATGTATCTCATGTCAACATGACAGCCATCTCTTTCACATGTGAACATAACATCCTCCTCTGTAAAACTGAATTGGTAGTGGAGTTGGCATTTTTATCAACATTTATACTCAATTTAATGAGGAAACACAGCATTCCTCCTGTTTTCAGTTTAATCCTTGCTATGCTGCATTATCCACACTAAGCATTTCATGTCAACTTGACAGTCATGTCTTCTTATTCAACTATAAACTTAAAATCCTCTGTAACATTTGAATGATCATGGTCTTGACTTCTTCAAACATATTACTACTCAATTGAATAAGAGAACACATAGCTTCACTCCTATTTCTAGTGTAATAATTGCTAAGCTGCATCATCCTTGTTATGCAGCTTGTGTCAACTTGACAGTAAAGTCATATAATTCTCATGTGAACATAACATCTTATGGAACACCGAAATGATCATGGATTTGACATTTTCAACAATATTCCTACTTAATTCAATAAGGAAACATGCAGCATTCTTCTTATTTCCGTTCTAAACCATAATATGCTGTATCATCCTTCTCATGCATCTCATGTCAACTTGACAGTCTTGTCCTCCCATTCAAATGTGAACATAACATCCTCTAAATTGATAATGGTTTTTGCATTGTCAACAATTTTTCTATTCAATTGAATAAGACAACACACAGCACTGTTCCTATTCCCAGTTTTATCCTTGGAATGCTGTATTATCCGTGCTATGCATCTTATGTCAACCTGACAGTCATTTCATCTCATTTAACTGTTTACATAGCATACTCTGTAACAATGAAATGATTATTGATTTGTCATTTTATACAATATTTCTACCGAATAGAATTAGAATACAATCAGCATTTCTCCTATTTCAAGTTCAATCCTTGCTATCCTGCATTATCCTTGCTGTGCATCACATGTCTATATGACAATCAAGCCATCTCAACTATTCAACTATAGCATCCTCTGTAAAAATGAAATTATCATGGATTTGGCATTCTCATCAATATTTCTACCCACTAGTACAGCATGTGCTATGCTGCATTATCCTTGCAGTCCATCTCATGTCAACTTGACAGCAATTCATTTCATTCAAATATGAACTATTACTTTTGCATCCCTTGTATCAAAATTATCACAGAAATTCAGATCAAAAGGAGACAAAATAAACATAACATAGCACATGTGAAAAATCGGTGATTATGAGATTTTTATTGCGATATCCAAGATTTCTATTGCATAATCCTTCTGGAACAATCTGTATTTTTCATAGGTGACGCGCTATTCGAGTTGATTGAGGACAAAGTGTGTCGGTTTCTGGCCGAGGCTCTCCTACGTCCATTGGCCAACAGTCAAGATGCCACCGGCTTTGATTTGCAGCAATTTCTGGCTGCCTGGCAACACAGTGTTCCCGAAGGTAATATCCAATCACAAGATTATGCGATAAGTTATAGTATATTTTATCAAAATCATGAAATCGTTCTGCATTGTCTACATAGAGTTTTCTGTATTATACAGGTTGTTGAAATAGAACTACAAACTTCCTGAGCTGTTATGTTTCCTTACATCAGAATAAAGAAAAAAGTTCCAATAGCCTAAACATGGGTTTCTTGCATACTTTGCCAATTATCTCAATAATCATCAAAGTTACAAACTTCAGACTGGCTCCATCGGATTTCTCAGCCATTTTTACATGAGGATTGATCACTTGAGTAGGCACCCTCATAAAGCCGTCACAATATTATAAAATTGAAAATTTGAAGGAAAATATGAAATCTTTCGTCATTATTATCTCGGTTACAAAGCATTTTAGGATCCTCGTTTACTAGAAATGTTTTCTGATGTAAGGAATCACCTCAAGATGTTTGTCGGTCTAATTCAGAAACATTGTATATTTCTCTTGCTCTACTTACATTGTAGGGCCTCCTGTTAAATTGTATCACTATATTGTTTCTAGAAAAATAATTATTTGATTGATCAATGACATATTGAGCTTCAAAATATGAGCTTTTGTCAAAATATTATTTTCAAAAATTATTAGGTGAAGATATTGAATGAAAACACAAGATGTTGTCAAACCACACAATCTTTGAAAATTGAGATACCAGTTTCAGTTTCTAATATCTACACCTTTATCAATCTCTGGTAAACTATCTGGTAATCTGTGGTTTGACAATATCTTGTGTTTTCATTTAATATGGATAACTGCCACAATATCACATTCACTGGTTTTAATAACAATTGGATTTAAGGGTGATAGATTGGATGTGATGAGGTGGTTATCAAGTTTCTTCACGGAATTCGAATTTACAATACATCACAATTAAAAAAGCAAAAATCAAACACAATTAAAACTTATCAAATTTATTTGCTATAATTATTATAATATATGAAATTATAATTAGAACGCAAAGTGGAGAAAGAAAATTTATCATTGTATTTTTATTAAATGAAACTTGATGCCAGTGAAACAATTTAAAAATATAATTATAATGAGTTTACAATGCTTTTACATGGTTTACAATGCTTTTGATTGTGTGTTTTGGGCGAGCAGGAATGCAGACGAATGTAAAACAGTTGGCTGGACTTGCGGTCATCGACGATTCGGCGGGAAAAACGCCGCAGGTGAAACTTTTGCCTGAAAAAAGTCTACCGGAAGGAGCTTCTGAACGTTTGCAGCAACTATTTTCTATCAGGCAGCAATGGACACTCGATGAGATACAGCCCTACATTGAGTGAGTTTCTATCTATTGCTATTGCGCTATTGCCAAAAATAAATATTTTTTAAATGAATGTCATTATAATTAAGAGACAAACCATAATTTCCCGTTCACTTTTAAACAATAACAAGACTTAAAAACTTCAGTTCATCCTACGATGACTAAAGCAGGTTTAAAAGCATCACACATTTGAAACTGTATGCACACAATATCACAAATTGATTTCAAAAGGCTAAAAAATGAAGATGAATCACTGGGAGAAGACGTTTTGCAAAGATTTGCGTCTTTGAGTGGTTGATAAGGATCGGGTGAGGTGGGTTACCACTTACCACATAATCAGGACCATCTTAAACCCCATTCTTGAACCTGTCTCACTTGTTCAAAGCAAACTTTTTGTTTCATTTAGTTTGAAAGCACGCACCTTCACCATTAGTTATAATTGCTATGACAGCAGACTTTGATAGTAACTAAGGCTTGCTGTACACGGAGTCAGTCGAACAGCTGTAGCTAATCACAGCTCTTATTGTTTAACTCAAGGACAAGATAAATGCTGTGATTGGCTGGAGTTGTTCGACTGACCGTCACTACTTACCCCGTGTACGGCAGGCCTAACCTCCCGAAATAAAGTCTTATTTTAACAAAATTTTGAGAAGATGTCTATTCGAATTACAAATTATATGATAATAAACTTTTAACCAATATTAAACTTTATTATTGAACTAATATTAAACTTTTCTTCAATCAATCAAATACAGAATTAACTATAAGAGGCATAAGGTCTAAAACGGTTCCTCAACCAATTCATACTAAATGTCCATATCAAGGTTATGTCATATCGTGGAACTTGAAATTAATTTCCACTTTCAAAAGAAAAGACAAAGAATTATAATTTTGAAATAAGATTACATCAAGTTGACAACTTTGTGAATTCTGTACTATCACCTCAACTGACTTAGCGACTTGAATACCTAATTATCACAGATGAAACAGTAGATACTCAGTCTGGCTCTCCTGATTTCATATTTATTTATCCTAGACAACTTATTTGACATAACTTGAGTATTATCAGCCTAGTATGCGCTGGATGATAATGATTGTGATGCTGAAGGTGAAGCGTAAATTTTTTATAGTAAAATGTTTATGTAATTATAAATACAGTAGAAAGTTGTAAAGATAATAGAAAGAAATAGAGAATGTTATAGAGTAGGTTCCATCCTTTGTTCCATCCATAAAGTTCCATCCTCGTGTATCCTACCTCTCCTTGTTGACTTACCTCTTCTAAGAATGTCATCTTTTTGAAGATGAACTAGTGTAATTCATGTTCTATGGTAATCCTTCACCAAAACAATTTGTTAATAATGAGTGCCCGACTATCAGCTTGATTGACTGATTTTTGAAATAAAATAGTACATGTTTTGAAGTGAATCCAAATTATTTACGGTTTATGGAATATTTATCTTGTTTATTTTTGAAACGTGAAAGTGGACTTCATCAAAATTCAAAATTGTTTGTGGTAAAATATTTGGAAGTGAGAAATTGTAATGTTAAGTTTGATGATCATGATAACCTTATTTTGGACTGTTGTAAAAATTGGTAGAGGAGCAGCTTTGGGCTTAGCTTGTTGCACTAAGTTTATAATTATTCTTGAATAAATGATAATTTATATAATTGATAATACTCAATTTTTAACTGATTTTTGTTGTTTCAGGCCGGTTGCTGTAAATACAGCAGATGTGAACCGACTTCTCATGAAGCATGCCAGATCTTTCATGTCCAATGGCAAGCGGTGTTACACAGCAAGGCATGGACAAAAGAACTGAAACTAACTCAAAGTAAGAACGCATCATTCCCACCCCGATAAGAAGTGAGACAATAATGTACTCTGTTACTTTAAGGCCCGTATTATCGAACAAAACTTTTATAATATCTTGATTTAACTAGTGACTAATTTATTTCTGGTTTAAACTACTGTGTTGATTAACTAGTAGCTATCTAGATTGATTCTATCTATCTTGATTAACTAGTAGTTATCCTGACTCAACTAGTAACTAATTTATTTCTGTTTGAAACTACTATTGATTATACGTGCCTTAATTTTATAAAATATTATTAATCTATTTTTGTATTATAATGCTAATAATTGTGATGTTGTCGAGTTGAATTTGATACTGATTTTAAATATTATCAACACTATAATATTGTAATGTTATCGTGTAAATTATAATAATTATAGTTTGTGTTACCTCCAGTTGAATTACAATAAGATTGTTGATATTAGAAGCTCTATTTTTTAAATAATCCCTTGCAAAATAGTCATTCATCTATAATTATAATAAATGAGCACAATATTGTCTATATCACAGAAAATTTTAATGAGTACATCATCGATGATGATGTGAAAAAATTGAAACGATTGTTTGTACTCATTAAAATTTTCTGTGATATAGACAATATTGTGCTCTTTATTATGCACTAGCCGGCAGGCTCGCTTCGGTCGCCTTCTCCGCCTACAAGGGGCTCCGCCCCTGGACCCCCGACAGTATCAGCAGTGTCAGTGAGTCAAACAGGCTCGCTTCGCTCGCCTGCATGACCTCTGTCAGTGTAAGCTGAGACAAACAGGCTCGCTTCGATCGCCTGCAAATTCCGTTCAGAAGGGATTCAAAACTTATTGAAAACAGCATTTATAGATCTAATCTGGACCTGTTAACCAAATTTCGACATTTTCTACCAATTTATTCTCGAAAAATCCAAGAAAATTCCGAAAATTAGTAAAACGCTGATATTGAGCGTAACCTTGGGAACTATATCGTACATAGTTTGAAACTTGATTCAATATCTTCCAAATTAGTTTATCTATAATATCGCTGAACCATTGAATTTACAGTAAGGATTGGTCGTATCAAGGCGGAAGATATGCAACCCGCAAAACATCTACAATTTTGTAAAACCTGATTACTGGCCTAATCTTGAACGGAATTCAAAAATATCTTAACACAACTTTTCTAAACCTTATCTGAACATACCTACCAAATATCAACATTTTCTACCGATTGGTTCTCGAAAAAATTGAGAAAACGCCGAAAAACTATAGAAAAACTTAAATATTTGGCGTATCCTTGAAAAGTTCCTAAAATCCGTTCTTAGCGCGCGTCTAAACGTCCAACTGAACATGCCTGCCAAATTTGAACTCATTCGGTTCAGTGGATTTTTAGTTCTGGTGATGAATCAGTCAGTGCCATTTCGCTTTTATAGATATAGACAAGTATCACAACATATCACCTGACACTGTTTCTTCAACTATCTCTAATTATCATTATCAAATGAGCCTACTCTAAATAGTAGCACTATTTATGACCATCGACGTCTTTTTAGGATTGGATCGTTTCTGAGTGGTCGGAAGGGATTCCAAATAAATTTTCACACAAACACTTTGTTGAAGAAATTTATTACAAGTATAATACAAAAAATACTGTTACGGAATTGCAGAATCACAATTCTTTTGATGATCGCTGCAATAAACAATATCTATGCTTCAGCGTTTATAGTTGTGTGGAGAATATATTCTGAAAAGAATAAACCTATTGCTGGTATATGGTACATAGTAATCTACCTTCAATGATCAGCTACTAATTTGATTTTTCTTGAAATACATATACAGCTTTTTAATATTGGTTGATTTTAGGGTGGGTGATTCTTCTTATTCAGTCGGGGGTAGTTTCCTTACAAGTATACAAAACTATAATCTAATTCATAAAATTAATAATAATTTAATCATCGATAACAAAAAGGAGCTCGCTCAATTTGTGGAAAGGGGGGGGGAGAAGGAGGAAGGGTAGGAGGATTCAACTTTGGTAGGCTTTTAGAAAAAGACATTGACGATTGTTTTATCGAGGTTAACCAATGAATTTTCTTAGTCAGATAGGACTAATCATTCATACCTCATGGTACATTGTCGATTTTTTCGAGGTTAACCAACAAATTTCCGTGTGGACTAATCGTTAAGATTTTTTGTCGAGGTTAACCAATATGAATTTCCTCAGTTCGTTAGAACTGATCATTGATGCCTCGTGTGGTTTATCAATGAAAAGGAGAGCTAAAATTCCCGACTGTAGTAGTAATGGGTAAGGTGGGGTGGGAAGGGGGTGAGAGAGAAGGAGGGTTGTTCTAAAGACGGATGCCTGGATTTCTGGAGCGTACAAAGTTGAGCAGTTCATCGCTGTCCTCGCAGACGAATGGCTTGAGATGGTGACAGGCCACATCGTGCCATTTCACTCCGTCCTGGTAGAAGTTGTTCAAAATGGCCAGGCATGACTCGTCGTTACCCTGCAAATGAAGAAAATTATTGTTATTTTAATTATAATCTAATTAATTAATGGTCTTTTAGTTATTTTAATTATAAAATAGTAGCAACCGAAACCGGTATCTCGATTTTTTAATAAATCAGTGGTTTGACAACGTCTTATCTTTTTATTTAATTTAATTATTAAGACTGTATACTTGTGTACTGATTATATCCAGTCTCTGTAGGCTGTATACTCAGTATACATATATATTCAGTATACTCAGTATAGGGCTACCGGTATTGAAATACAGTGCTAAAAGCTGTGTTAAGGCAAGATATTGTCAAACCAGATTTATTAGAAAATCGAGATACTTGTTTCGGTTGTTACACTTTCAATATCTGGTAAACTAAACTAAAATAACGTCAAGCAAACGCTCACTGTGCTTGGTTCTAGAGTCTACCAATTGCTGTTAGTATAGATACTGCTGCTCTTCACTCCATAAGTTTTAGTTTATTAGAGATTGAAAATGGTGTAGCAACCGAAACCGGTATCTCGATTTTCCAATAAATCTGTGGATAAGCAATATCTTGTCTCTTCACTTAATATGGATATCACCTTCACAACTCATGAAACTAGAAAGAGTTTCTAGTTCTTCTTTTCCTAGTTCCATGTCACAACTACTCAACAAGTAAAAAACAGTTTATCTACCTGAGGTGCCTCTCGGTTGTCAGGTTGCGCCTGTCCGTATCCGCCGGTGCTGCTCCAGTCTCCGGTGTTGCGCTGGGTGGTGGGGCCGATCTTGGCGCCCGAGCCGGACCAGAACCAGCCGTTCACGTTGGGCGGCTGCAGGTCGGGACGGTCACAGCCGTTGAAATTACACTTGCGACCCGATGTCCAAATGTATCTCACGTTGCCTGGAAGATAAGAAAAAATAATTATTTAATTTTGACAAATCGTTTAATGATTATAGTACAATATCATCCATTGATGAATCGATTCAATTGAAAGAACTAAAAACATTTTAGTGAAATTACTCACGTTATTGGCGCGACATTTGTTTTGTGCTGGAATTATTACAGTGGCTATAGAAGTGTATTTCTTCTATGATCACTGTTGGTACGGTATTATCAAGCGGGTTTGGCACATCTGAGTAGTGCAATACCAGCACAAAACAATTATTGTCGCGTCTTAAACGTGAGATAATTTCACTAGAAAGTTTTAAGTTATTTAAATTCAATTTATTTGTGGGAAGAGATGGATGAAGAAGAACAAATAATATTTTAAAATATACATCGCTATTCGAGGACAACATGAATCAATCCCATTGATGCTCTCCGAAAGTAGGTCTACTACTATACTCACTATACTACTATACTAAAGATTTTGTTCATCATATTGAAGAAAATAAAGTATTCAGTGATGTGGTATTCAATGAAGTATTTAATCAATTGTTGTGAAATTACTGTTTCATACAAAGAGAGGATCCACTTCATACCATGTTGCAGTAACTTACCTATAGCTGGTGCCAGCAATAAAAGCGGTTGGCGATTGACTGTTATGTATGCTCAGCTCTGTCAGGACAGCGTGACGCTGTCTTCAAGAGCGAATTAGTATAGCTGAAGTCACTGTTTTTGATATACTGTCACAGACAGCTCGCCGGCTGACCTGAGAGAGCTAAGAGTTAATAGCCATCATTCGCCAACCGCCCTAATTTTTGGCGCCAGCTCTCCTACATAAAGTGTATATCATCTTAGGATGTTGTTGAATGTTGTACAGTAGTCCTATCTTCTTGAAAGTAAATTAAACCCGCGTGGACATATACTTTCTGGATACTACTGCTTCATCACTTACCTCTGACTATCCTCTGCTTGACGAACTCGTTCTCCTGCGGTGTTTCCAAGCTGACGGCGTCCATACAGTGTCTTCTGCAGATGTTCCTCGAGTCGAGCCAGTCGACTTCCAGACTCCTTGTCGGACTATGTTCCCAGCTGAAGAAGTACGAATGTGCCACGCCCCTCGCGTCTCTGTACGTCGCGTGTCTTACTCCTGCAACGTGCAAGAAACAGAAATTCAATTCAATTTATTGCCAGTACAAAATATTATAGACATGTTACAAAATCTATATAATGCGAAGGGATAAGTATAAAACTATAAATTAATTATAAAATTGTCTAATTTTATACTAGAAATAAGTAAAAAAATGTATAAGATAAGTAAAAATAAGTCTGAAAAATAGACATGGTATAGTCTGTACAAGCAAAGAATACATTTTTGCTTGAGTAGAAAATGACTCCATCTCGGCCAATATTTCTTAAAAAAATATAAATTTCGTCTCAAATTGTATAAAACATTCTGATCTACAATTTGAGACCAAATTTATAATTTTTGAACCGATATTGATCGAGCTAGTCATTTTCCACTCTTGCCATGTCTTGAATGTCTTCTCTGCTTGGACAGTCTATAGTAAAAGTCTCTCATCAATGTTGTCAAAAGCATGCATTTCAACATGAATGTGTCAATAAGTACTCTAATTATCTTTGGTAGAAGTTTCGTATTGCATGATTTGGAAGCTATTGTTATAATTTATAAAGTTATAGTCATTTTCTTGTTTTTAATGTGCCTTTAAAAATAAATAAACTAATTTATTATTTTATTTGCTTTAAACTTAACATCCGAAGACAGAAGATCATTCTTCGTAATCTTCCATTTGGAAAGAATTAAATTTTTGTATTCTACTGTATACGAATAGTGTATTTTGTAGTGTTGTCTGTGAAATTTTGTTTGATAGAAATACCGCACAGCTTCGACTCAAATTTGATATTCTTAATTTATTGTAATCGTTTGTACCGAGTATCATTTATTTATTTTGTTTTGTTTTTTTTGTCTGGAAAAGTAAATTCTAATTGTAATTATTATCGTATTGTAACTATTTGCCAAAATTAATTGAAATTATTAAGGAAAAAATTATTATGATAAAAAAATAATTACAGTTTACATAATAGTTATTATTATGGTATTTATTTATTACTATTCAGATATGGTATAGTCTGTGCAAGCAAAGAAGACCCTCTGGCAAGATGAGAGAATGATTCAAGATCGGTCGATATTGGCTCAAAAATTATCAATTTGATCTCAAATTGTAGGAAACAATTAATATACTATTAAGACCACATTTATAATTCTTGAATAAATATTGACCAAGCTGGAGTCATTTTCCCATCTTGCCAGAGGGTCTTCTTTGCTTAAACAGACTATAGCTACTTACGGTTGGCACAACTCCTTGGGTCTGGTAACGCGAGACGCCTTTGCGCCGCCACGGCGGCTACGCCCAGCACTAGGAGCGTCAATATCCTCAGCATGCCTAAAATAAAATTTAAAAAAATTATCAATAATTTTCATTATCACAATAAATAATACTCTATCAATATTTTAGCAAAAACTCCAATGCTTAAGGCTTCAGTGACTATATAAGTCACTTATATAGTCACTGTATTCAAGGCCGGTATTACACGGTAATATTTCTGCTATCAAGAGATGAAATTATTGTTTTGTATTTCCATCTCTTTTTATATAATATAAATATTACCGTGTAATACCGCTGTTAATGAATAAAAGGACACAAGGAAACGTGATGGTATTGTAATCATTGATGAAATCTTCAACATATACTGAAATAGTACATTTCAACATCTCTATTGCATCGTATACCAGAACGATGATTATCATTATTCATGACTAGGAAGAGGTTGATAAAAATTAGACCTTGTGTAAATAGTCTTGATCATCCTAATAGGTAATTATTATCACAACTCAGTCTCGAAACAAAGCAACAAGCTTGTCAATTTGGCCTACACCAAGTTAAATAATACTACTAGAGCAAAGAGAGTACCTATTGAGACAGGAAATTAGAGCAAGAGATGTTGAGAGATTAAAGTTGAGCTGAGAGACTACAGGTGTTAAAATCCTGAGAGACTCTCAATACAGCGAGAACAGACTGTCCAAGCAAAGAAGACATTCTTGCAAGATAGTAAAATGACTCGAGCTCGGTCAATATTGGTTCAAAAATAATAAATTTGGTCTCAAATTGTAGAAAACATTCTGCTCTACAATTTGACTGCAAGTTTATAATTTTTGAACCAACATTGACCGAGCTGGAGTCATTTCCCATCTTACCAGAATGTATTCTTTGCTTGTACAGATTAAAGTGAGTCTCTCATCAGTTGTCAAAAGCTAGATAGACTCTCAACATGTGTCAAAAGTAAACTGGCACTCGCTCGGTGATCTACTACCTCTTTCAACTTACAACTTGACAACTTAGTTTTCAAGTCGCTCCATCATTAAGTTGACAAAGTTAACGGCAAAACAGTTGACGAGCAACAATCGGGCATCAGCTGAACAGTGGCAGGGCAGCGACACACTGACACAGTTAAATACCCTGCCTGGCATCAACACGCCAAACTTAATCCGAGTTTCAGGAAATCGAAGAGCGATTTGCGGTCGCCAGGGGCAATGACGACTGCCGGCCAGCCGCCGCAAACAATATTCGCGCTCTAGCCAACGGTAACGCGACACAGTTAACTGCTGACAGCCTGCTACTCAAATCTCAACTAAGTTTGAAATCTCTACACAAAACACAGTTTCATTAATGGAAATGAGGCTGTAGTTGTTTACATTGAGAAGTGGGTACTCGAATCGCATTGATGTGGTTTCTCAAATCTCAAAAATACACAGTTTCATCAATAAGAATGAGGCTGTATATAGTTGTTTATATTGAGACGAGTAGATGCTCGAATTGCATGTGGTCTCTCAAATCTCAAAAATACACAGTTAATGAGGGACACTGTTTACATCAAGAAGTACCGTATAGATACTCAAGTCTCTGTGATGTGGCTATTGAAACAACACAATTTCAGGCAAGTAATTGAGGCTGCGGTGTAAATATTGAAATCAAATTGATGTCTCAAATATAAAAACAACGTTTGATTGATGAGAATGATGCTGTACAGTTCTTTACATATTGAAAAGTATCGATACTCGAATTTCATTGATGTGGTTAGTGGTTACTCAAATCTCGAATCAACAATAACTCAGACTGTAATTGAGGCTGCGGTGTGGATATTCAAATGTTGTTTATAAAAATATTAAATATTTGATAGCCTACGTTACTAAGATTTCATTGGTGAGGAATCGGCTCCTCAAATAACGAAGTGACAGAATACCATAAATGGAAACGATGAAGTTATTTGTATTGAGAAGCAAATTATGAAATTTCATTGATGTAGCTTCTCAAATCTTGGAAGTTGGAACAACAAAAGTAATGTTAATGAATGAAAATGAGGACATAGTTGCTAACGCCTAGTCTGAAATATTCTCAAATCGCATCGATGAAAAAAACTTCGGTTTTGAATGCTTTGAATGTCAAAAATTGAGTCTCTGCTCTTTATATTATCATCTATTACTATAACTTGTAAAATTATTTGGATATTTTCTAGGGCTCCTACTGACTATATGTTTTGTTCATATAGATTGTTTTTCACTAGAGAAAATGAGCTTGGAATGATATTTTTTTGAAAGTATCATTGTTGTCTTGTAATCATTATAAATAATATATACCAATCACGTTTCTACAACCGACATGCTTACAATAAATGAAAAAATGTAATTACCGTTATTGCAATTGGTAGATAGAAAGCGTTAACGTAAATTCATGACAATTTATGAAGAGTGAGATGTCTAATGGAGCCTGAGATAATTCCCAAACTACAGATCAGGGTGAGATTTGTCCATTATTTTAGCCCATTATATCTTGCCATTTGTCACGATTCTTCTTCAGCTGTAATAGCATCAAGCACGCTTTCTTGCAGTTGCAGTACTCTCACTCTCACAAAATTTGGGAAGAAAGATCCGCAGCCATAATTGAGGAAGTTCACTCTCCGAAGAATGATATTTTCACGCTTAATATCGAGAAGTGTATTTCCCAGTCAATAATATCATCCATCCATCCATCATAGCAGTGTTCATTTTCCTTTTTCAGGATTAAGAGTGAGTGGTAGTAGTTGGCCATTTGCCGAACAGCAGAATCAAGCCACATAAGAACAATGTAGGTAATTTTTTTCAATCTCTTGGAGCAGATAGAGCCTCTATTTATGGACAGAATTTCACGTTCTTTATGTCATTGGAAAGATAATTCAATTCTCCAGGGTGTGAACTTTTTACTTTTTTGATTTCAAGTTTACTTTTTAATCAATAAGCTATAAAAGTATTAAACTCTAATAATTGAAATAAACTTAAAATAAAAAAAGTAAAAAGTCAACCCCCTGGAGAATTGAATAATTCTCTTTCCAATGACATAAAGAACAAGAAATTCTGTCCATAAATAGAGGCTCAATCTGCTCCAAGAGATTGATAAAAATTACATTGTTCTTATGGGACTTAATTCTGCCGTTTGGCAGTTTGCCGTCCACTACCATCCACCCCCTTGAGACACGAATCAATCATAATAATTATGCAGCAGTTAATGGGAATTGATTTTTTCAGTAATAAATTATGGATTTGCTGATACAAAATTGAACATACCATTTATTGTGGCATGTAAATTGAACCATGGGCACTCATAATTAAAAGTTTCAAATATTTTGCTCAAATTAACCCAAGTTTTAATAAAATCAGTTAGATGAAGTTGAGTGATACGGGCCTCAAGTTCATTCACTTTCATATCGGCTCCGTCAGAAGGCGAACACCCATCTCGAATACGAAAGCTGCAAACCGGCTAGAGATTTGTGTTTAGAAAAGAAGAAGAAAAAGAGTTTTGTGTACAAAAGGAGGGTCATGTCATATCACTTGTTCCGGTTCGGAGGGGTGGGGTGGGACGGCGAAGGGGAGCTTCCGAAAAGTGAGTCGTCGCCGGTGCGCTGCGGTTACCGCGCGAGTATGTGGGCCACAGGGTCACGGGTACCGTTCCACCGCCGCGCGGCTGTCTAAAGGAATGCTGTCCTAAGACAACTCTAAAAAATATATATATTTATACTGTTGTCGCGCACTGGCTAACCTCCTCCCCCGGACTCATCTCAACTCATCCATTGCCAAGTTCACACCGCCACACCCTTCTTCCCGGACAAATTCGGCAAGCCTCATTCAATAATTTGCCAACAACAAAACCGGTGTTGTTCCAGAATAAGGTGTGCTCTCCAATCTACGCCAGAACCCACTTGGCTCATTTTCAGCGTCGCGTGAGGCTTTTCGTTGGAAATACTTATCAAGTTTTTATCGATTTGTTGAGTCTTGCTCTCCTATCTGAGTACCATGTTCATTCATTCATTTATTTGAGAAAATACAATACATTATGGATAAAACAGAGAAAAAAACGTCCAAAACGTCTTATTCCCAAAATTCAATAAAATATTCAAAATATAGGTTATGTCCATCAAACTCACTTTCATTACTCACAAATTTCTATTTTCAATTAATTAATTTAGAATCCGAGGTTTCATAGAATCAAAACCAGCATCATAAATATATATGTTAATGGATATCTTTGTCACTGGCGGCTCGTGCCCACGAAACAAGTGAAGTGCTCGTATCTTTTAGTGTACAGCACTTCACCTGTTTCGTGGGCACGAGCCGCCAGTGAATTCTTTGTATAGATAGATCTATATGAGTCAGATATTGTCTATAGATATCTATGTCATCCTCTCCATTATGTATTGTAATTGAAGTTTTGAATTTCTGTTTGCTACTGAGAGTAGGTAGGCTACTGATGAAGGTTTTATTGATTTCTTGGAAATTCCCATACTACTTTCTCCTCTTTGTCATATTAACAATATTCGTCCGTAGTTTTCTTCTGGTTGATGAGTTAATTTATGAATCGATTCAAATAAATGTTTGTCATTGGAATTGAGACTTGCCAAGAAACGTATTGGAAATTCAGAATAAAATCAAATATGAATTACACTACCCTGATTACTTCAAAGTTTTAAGCTTGATGGAGTTAAATTCTTCAATTGATAGTATTGTTATATGTGTTACTTTGAACCGCTTCACATATTTCCACTGAAACGTAGGTAAAAAATGGAGTTACTCATTAAAATAAATCTATAAAGTCTGCTTATTCATCGTGTAATGCAGAGCGTAGCCTAACTAATAAGTAGTTATGTCTCATCTAAACAGAAAAATCTACACGTCTCTCAACCAATAGGAAGGGAGTGTCAATGTTTCCCACTCGACCAATAGCAGACGAGTAAGTGGGTGCTTCCACAGGAGGGGAAGTAGTTTCCAACTCGACCAATAGTAGAGCGGAATGCGATTACCCAATCGACCAATAGCAGAGTAGTATGCGAGTAAACGATCGACCAATAGCAGAGCAGTATATGGATAACTTGGTGTACAATCTGTCAACCAATAGCAGGTGATTCCCATTTTACTAATAATAAGTAAGCTTAGAAGCAGCAAAGACGATGTATACAAAATTAAAAATACGATCAAAAGTAAAAGTAGATCGTCTTAGAATTAGTATCACGATGTTTCGATTGAAGCTAAATATTTACAATTGTGTGAAGTCTGATGACCCCTTTTCAATATTATTGAGATACTTATAACTGTTACAGTGATCCAAGTTGTATAATATAATTATTAATGTTGTATGCTACAGGAACAATTTCTTACGTAAGAGAAAGTTGAAGTGTTATTATATTTCAGGTGTAAGCAAAGTTCCAAACGTACCGTAATTGCAATAAACAACTAGCCTTTCCTTGTGTTTGCTACCTGCTTTGCAATTACTAACTGTGCTCAGTAATCCCAATCTTCAATATGGAATTCGGAACATACCAGTGTAACACTAGCACACACAAGCTTAAAATTATAATCTTCATCCAACATTCAAGCCGGTCGCGATAATAATTATGTCAGCAATTTTCTATCAGGCTTAAAATATGAGATGAAGCAAGCCTGGTTGTTGAAAACGTGAGCGCTGTTAACCTGAATACTTTTGTAAAGCTCAAACGTAATTGAAGGTGAAGATAGAATCATTCTTTCATGGTACTTCGTGTATTGTATGACATTAAAAATTCTGCTAGTATTTTGTCATAGTAACATCACAGAATAGAACGTTCTGTTGATAATGATGATTGCAGTGTTAATTGAAAGGTAAAATCAAATTAAAAGATAATTGTAGATGATATTACTATTTTGCGTGAATGAAATAAATTCGTATTCCGTCATTGTAAATACCATTGGATTAGATAAGAGTCTGTGACTTTTTTGGTAAGGATCAAAGAGAGTGGATCAATTTGATTAAACGTTGATGGAGGAGTTCTCGGCATGTTCACATTAAATTTGTCATTTTAAATGAAGTGTTCTATTTCACTTGTGAGATGGAGAGAAAACTAGTGTCTCACTAGTGTAAATTAATAGAATTAACATTCACTAAATCCGGGTACTGAAGAGTTTCTGTCACTTGTCACTGTTTAGTAATAATGATTATCATAATCTGTTTTCACGAATAAGAAGAGAGCAGATTGAAATATAAAAATAAAAAGCATGAAAAGAATTTATGAGTAATAAACTCATCTATAGGTCACTGGCGGCTTGTGCCCACAAAAAAGGTGAAGTGCTGTACAGTAAAAGATACAAGCACTTCGCCTGACACGTGCCGCCAGTTCTATAGATGGTTCAAGTTTGTGCAGGATGGGAAAACACATTTCATTGTAAATTAAATTACAATAATAATGTGCAGATGAGAGCAAATTGAGATGTTAGAATGAAAGTATGAAAATATTGGTAAGAGTAAATCCTTTAGATGGATTTATTACTCCTTCAGTTTATGCAAGATGAGAAGATCGCCATCAAATGCAAAGTATACTGTAACGGCGTGTCTTCTCAGCTTGCGCGAACTATAGGCCTACCAGTGATAGATTGGTACTTAATGTCAAGTGTTGCTGCATGATAATAATAATAAATTATTATCTATGAATAGCATTTGTGAGAGAAAAGCATGATGGGATGCAGGTAGAGAGGCTCACGTTTACAGAGGAGAAGAATAAAGGCTTCTGGGTAGCCAGACAGTTTCGACACAGTGGCAGTGACGCAAGACGGGCTCCTGCTAATGACAGTAGGCTGAACTGATGAAGGCTATGGAGGCTAATGAAATCGTGAGAAGAGACGCGCCGCGCTGAGAAAGCCGTCGACGGTTTTTCAGTGTCGTAGACTTTTATCTCTAGTCTTTTATCTCTGTACAACATTGACGCTGCTTGCTCAACTTGCTCAGATGGCGACGACAATTTTCGCCAGGGTGGTTCGCGAAATCTGAGATGACATCCCGCTAGAATATATAGAGTATTGAATGAAGTATCTTCCCAGCTTTCTCAAACTTGCTGAAACGGAGAAGACACTCAGTTAAAATGAAAAGAGTATTAAACGAAGTATCTTCTCAGCTTACTCAAACTCTATTGAACTTGTGGTGAGGGGGTTGCTCGTGAGTCGGTTGCAAAACTCGGCTGCATCTTCCCAATAATAAGCGGTGCTCAAATGTCTTTATCGTCATATTTCCCACGACCGCGCTTCAACGGCAAACGATTATTGTTGCTTACAATACATGATGAAAATCGGAAGCATGTGAGAGATGTATAAAATATTTATTCAGGTTATCAGTAATGTATTTTTATGTTTATTGTAACATAATTACACGACAGTTAATTATTGCATCAGCTTCATTGATCATTAATACATATTCAGTTATTGATTTTTTGCTATTTACACAGTGAAAGCACAGGCTGAAGCTGCTTCAATGAAAGAAACATGTTCCTGTACATTCAATCAAAATCGTATTCACTAAGGTATTAACCTGTAGATCCAATTCTACATTACACGTCTGCTCTTATTCCCCATTTTAATTGAATCATATTTCGTGGGATAATTGTTGATTCACATCGATCATATTTATCAGCTCTGAACGCAATTATTGCTTCTGTAGTGTTTTTAATTTATCTAATCAATTGTAGCATCATAAGTTATTTTATTGTATGGGAGAATTATTATAAATATTCGATTCGACCTAATCTGTTACAACTCATCTCGAATGTTGTTTGAAACCCACTTTGCAACCTGTTCCGAATGAAAGATTGTTCAAAACTTGAAACTTTTACCCAGTTTCAACAGTTGAATAGGGAAAGGTGAGGACTCTTTTTAAGTGTGCGCCTACTGATAACATAGTCTTAGCTAGCGAAAGTCACAGCACAGGTGTGTTTGGAGAAAGCTTGGCATTTCCAACACTAATATTGATCATTTCTAAATGTATAATCAGCCATAACTAATATTGGTATTTTCGAACATGACAGTCATGACTGTAATTTCTTTATGGTTCAAATAAAGAGATAGCTGACCCGAGATGCTTTCAGAGATTAGTTTCATCTATGGAGATTCATGATTCAAATCAACTAATAATAATGTAATCTCTACTTTCCCAGAAATTTAGTATTCATTGAGTCGCTTTCCATTTGGTCTGGAGATTGGGATTCAATTTTTTGGTCGTGGTGACTATCATTGTTCACAGAACGGTAAATAGCATTGGAAATATTCAATGAATATGCTAGCGACAAGAGGTTTGATCAGACAAACTACTTACAATTATTAGAACAGATACAAGAAACATTTTTTGAACGAGTAGCCTCTATCTCAAGACAGTTACGTTATGATATTACGATCTCATTGAATTACGTTAGGTTATGACTGAGATGAGTATAGAGATCAATATAAATCAATCTATAATAAGAATACTTATTCGGAACTTGGAAGAAGTTCCAAAAACTTGTTCCTGATGTTGAAACTAGTAAGATCTTGAAATTTGGGAGATCATGATTCAAGCTCCAACCTTCAACATTAACTTGGAATTAATCAATTCAATCTATATCCATCAACATTCTACATGAATGCCACTATATAAATAACAATTTTTACATTGCTGGAAAAGTGATTATTGCTGACAAAGTTTTAACATTAAAATTAAAAAAAAAATTGAGTCCTGATTAAGAATCTCTTCTTTTCATGTTTTGAAAATAAAGTTTCAATTTTTTAAAATGATTTATTATTGCAACAGTACATCAGAGCTCCATCTTACCGCCAAACCCTTTGAATGAATGGATTATTACTCATTTTTTTACTCCTTATTAAGTTATCACATTAAAAATCTCTATTATTATACCAACAGAGTTTTATCCACATCAACAACCCTACTGAATTAATGTTACTATATTACATTGTATTACATTGATTACTTACATTTTCTCAAACTCTGAATTCAACAAAAACAAAAATATAGTACATGAATTTCCTCAAACCCTCATTTTAAACCCGTGAATATTTCCATTATATTTATTTTGAATTCCAATATACCTTCCCAGTTCACAGCAAAAAAGTTTCATATTTTTCCATACTAGAAAATTCTCCCATATTTATTTCCAATTCCTACCT
This sequence comes from Sogatella furcifera, assembly GCA_017141385.1. Classification (NCBI taxonomy): domain Eukaryota; kingdom Metazoa; phylum Arthropoda; class Insecta; order Hemiptera; family Delphacidae; genus Sogatella; species Sogatella furcifera. The sequence continues at coordinate 5,316,731 of CM029547.1, read as the reverse complement.
TCCTACTCAATTTCACAGCAAAAAGGTTGTATACTTTTGAAGAAGTCCTCGTTCCAACACAGTGACATGCTGTGGAACAAGAAAGCCCGCAATGATGGTCCGTGAGTGTGTCCGTGACACATGCAGATTTGACGCATTTGAATGTACTGTATGTGACAGACAGGTGAGAGCACGCGCAGGTGCACGCACGCGCGTACGTGTGTGTATGTGCTTAGAGAGAAAGCAGTGCGGTCGACGTCCGCGTATATTCTGACCAAGCAAAGAAGACCCTCTGGCAAGATGGGAAAATGACTCACATTCAGTCAATATTCGCTAGTAAATTATCAATTTGATCTCAAATTGTAGGGAACAATATGATCTATTATTAAGACCACATTTATAATTCGTGAACAAATATTGACCAAAGTGGAGTCATTTTCCCATCTTTGCCAGAGGGTCTTCTTTGCTTGGACAAACTATACAATATCGACTTTACTTCAGGTGAAATCTTTCCAGCTACAACCCACTTGTAACCCATTATTCCTATCCAAAGCACTTGTCAAAAGCTGACAGAAAAGCCTGAGAAAGACTTCTTTATCATCCCAGTAATCCTAGTAACGCTGATTACTTCTTTGAAGCAAGCTAATGTGCATTATGTACAGAGTGCATGATGTAATCCCATGGTAGGCCTACAACTGGGAAACGAACGACTTCGTCACTATTGTATGGTGCTTCTATCACTAGATGCTTTCAAAATTCTATGGTAATCATTCTTTAGGATCGTTAAAACAAGTTGGCGGGTTTCATATGCATATTCTAGTTAAATAGAACATAGAATAATAGAATATTTAGTGCGAATATAATAATAATTTCTCTGAAAGGAAACAATTCTTCCGGAGGAGTTTATTAGTAAAAAAGGAACAATACAGGTATTTCATGATGTGAATTTAAGTACCTATCAATTTAAACATTATTGCAAAAAAATATTTTTTCCGTGGCCCCCACTACATAAAATATGTGTTGGGAAACCACAAATACTTCGCTTGACACGGTGTTAGAGTTATAAAAAATATTATATATCCGGTGTACGGTGTAATCATTGTGCGAAGACTTTATTTCGTATGCCAAATTTTTATGGAGTACGAGAAAATAATATTGAAACATTATTAAGGAGTTTTGTATATAAGACTCTCGTATTGTATATAAGTCTTTATTTAGTATGCCAAATTTTTATGAAGAACGACAAAATAATATTAAAACATTGTTTAGGACTTGTATAACTTGTATTGTATGGAGATAATACAGGGAATGAAGATGAGACTCGTTATTGATAGAAGAGGACCAATGATATTAATCACTGTTGCTTGGGCAGCTTTGGATTAAATAACCCAATTTATTAGTATTCGGATATGCTACAGTATTTTCATCATTATGCTCATATTTAAGTGGTGATGATTTAATATTATGATCTAATACAATTAAGATTTAATATTATGATTTTTTTCAAGTTGAAGAATGAAACCTGATTTGAATTGAATTCTATAATTTCATTATGAAATTCCGGTATAATATTCGATCTGCGTATGCGTCATGCGAAAGTTTAAAGTTCATGCATTAAGTTTTAAAATCAATAAAAATATTATTATTTGAGAGATTCAAGTGCTTAATGTTCCATTCCGTGTAAAAATAGTCTTACTTTTCAGTTTTCATTACGAAACAGTTCTCTTTATTTATTATGAATTTGACGATGACGATTTTATTGTCAAAGTTATATCACTCTTCATCTGAATTGCAATATTATGTATTCAAACTGGAAAAATTGAAATTATTACAACATATTTTGGTGGAAATAAATAGATTATTGATCCCCTCTATTGGCGAAGAATATTATATTGGAACGTTTAACATTATTATTTTATTTTGACTGTTGGAAGGGAACGAAGTTACAGTTTAATGACATTTAGAGTGGAAATAATGTTACAATACAATTCTGATGTCAATAAATTTGTCACGCGACTTTTAGATATTGGTGATGTTTCCTGAAGAACGGCGATTTTCTGGTTGGATGGTTTTCTGAAGAAGTATTTTTAGCGTGCTATATGACAAAAAGATAACTTTGTTCTGCATATAGCACACAACGCCGAGAACTGGTCTGTGTACGGAATATGCACAGCATGCTCTACAGAGTACAGTAGAATAATATTTTTGTATTCTGTACTGCGTTTAGTCGGTCGACTAACGGTTGGCCATGATCTCATCAACTGACAATCTTCGCTTGCTTCTTTGCACTGAATCGATAATTAAATTTTGTCCGATGAAATTTAGTAAATGCGATTGATGCAAATGCATGCATAAATTGAATTAGATTGCATCAGCGCGCATTAGCTTTGCATATGAATACAATTTTTACGAGTTATCAATAGATTTTACTGTCGATATTTTATTTAAAATTTCATATGTAAAATATTGTGTATCACTGTAGTATATGAATACAATATGAATAAATTTCATTGACCAATTATATTTATATACCAATTTCCAAGAATATGAGTAGCCTAGCCTATTTTAGTTATTTTATTCCAGTCCATCATCTCTGAACTTAGCCCAAAAATTATGTGATTTTATCTTTATATAAATCATGGCTATGCACTCGTAGTTTCTTCAAGTTGATATCCAAATTTGTTAAATGAAATTAAATTTCCCTCCATCCATATAAATTACACATTATAGAGTTTTTCTAAAGGTTGATTCCTTGAAATTCTAGATTTATTCTATCTAACCAAAATCAAACTCTTCAGAAATAGGAATAAATGTCCTTCCTCTCTCAACTTAAAAATATTAAAATATATTCTCTAAGCTGCAGCTCAAATTAGACTAATTAGTTTGTTAAAAGTAATTTTCGTTATTAACTAACAAAAGAAGGTGCCCTTGTAGTAATGATACACAGGAATTCCTAAGCAAAGCTCACTGTTATTTGGAAAAAATCATCCAATCTTCTTAAATAGTCTACCCACTTTTCTTCCAGTGGAATAAATTGTTTTTCTGTGAAGAGCCATATTTTGAATAAAGGCTATCTTATTTTCTGACAATTATATTTTTCCACACGTACAAGATTCAAACAAATTTTAGGTTTCAGGATGATGCACTAATTATCCAAATATGTGGAGGCTACTATGTCAGTTTGAATACTAAGTGTAATTCGTTCAATTAAAAACCTTGTATAGCTCCAAACTCTTCCTTGAAGCATGTAGACGTAATGAGTGCTCAAATGTCACGAAATATCTGCTCACAAAATAGATTTCTCCACTAATTATGCGATCAGCCAGTGGATTCGATAATGTACAGGATAGGGACAATTTGTCGTGATTGCATTGATTAGTTGATTAATTATTATTGCGGTGGATTAATGATGATTGATGGGAGTCTATTATCACGTTGGATCTATAATAAACATTCCTCTTCATTGAGTTCGTGATTAATATTATCATGATTGACAGTACCTTTTCGAAACCATTCATTATCCTGTTATACAATAATCAATTTACGATGCACTTTCTATTCCTGGAGCAGCCACTAATGCCAATAACCTTTCGAGGTACAACCTTTCAATAAGCAAACTTCATTCTATCAGGAACAAATAGATATCTATTCTCCAATTGCTCATTTATTACTTATTTATTTATTTCAATAGGCAAGTAGAAAAAGATACACCCTACTAGGATACAGAGACTCCCACTTTCTAAACAACTCCCAGTGTACTGTGATAGTATACGGGCTCATGAATTGGAGCATAGATAGATTTATGCATGATTTGGCGAAATTCATGCATAGAAAGTGACTGTGAATATTTATCAATAGACTGCCTTACGCCACATACATTCAATAACTGGACAGTTCGATGAACTCATGATGTTCAAGATAGCATTGGAATACCTGTTTCCTGAAATAGCTTATGCATCAAATTTACCGGATTTATCAAATTGTGAGAGAATCAACAAAGTTTATCAAGGTTTTTATTGATGTTCCGTGAATAAGAACAACATAGGCAACTTACTGATTCAAATCTCATATCAGATTTTTGGGAAATTTAAGGGATAATTGACAATTCAAGGGAAAAATTGACAATTTTACCAAAAATGACTAGAGGAAGCGTCATGCTAATTAGCTCTTCTTCTGAGCCTTTTTTAATGATCGATGGTATTGTTCACGCACGCTGAGAAGACACGCAGTTACAATGTAAAGTACAATGACTGCGTCTCTTCTCAGCTTGCGCGGTCTCTATTTCTTTCCATAGGGTTTATTGAGATGTTCCTAATAATATTGTATAAAATGATTTTCCCAATATTATATTAGCAGGAAACGTATTGAAGCGATTCCTCACTTTTCTTTCTTGCCAAGCGAAAACAATTTGACATCCCTACTCAACAGTAGGCATAGCATAGCATAGCATAGCTCACTCATCATGAATGCAGGAGAATATTATTAGACACAGTATCAAGATTGTTCTTATTCTACTGCGAGGAAAAGAGGAAAAATTACTTAGAAACATTAATTAACATATTAGGATTATAAATATTAAATACAGAGTACAGCTTCCTGATAAATATCAATTAATATTGAAAGATTATCAATTTGGAAAGATGACATGAAAATGATATTGTCAATATTGAAAATGATTTCAGTATAATTTTATTATAACTAAGATGTTAGTTTCTGCATGCAACCTCATTTACACCCCCCTCCCCCTAAGAAAAGAAAAAAAATAACCGGAAAATCTAACAATCTCTAATTTTTCTAGAGATAAAAACAATTTCAGTTTGTAAATATAGGTAAAAATATAAATATTTCCCGATTTTAGACTTACTGCTATTTTTATCGAACTGCTCTGGAATTCAAAGAGCCAGAATCTTAATTGCTTAACGATTGTACGAAGGTTTATTAAAGGAAATTTAACACTCTTAAAACGCTTCTCTGACTTCTGTGAGATTGAGTGAAATTGACACGATAAATATTACGGTAACCCTGGAAGCATCTCTGAATGGGAGACACTATAAATAGTCACAGAGCTTGTGAATAGCAGAGTAATGAATGTCAGTGACTATTAGTTTAATGGATTATTGACATCAGAAAAGTAACTCCAAGTTATGATATCGCCGGAGACTTGCAAAGGCGGAAATATTTCTCTTGCAGCGCCTCTTGTTAGAAAATTTTTAAAAAATTTGTATGTTCAGTTTTGTAGTAAATGAAACTTTGTAATAATTCTATATATTTTGTTAGGGACTAGATCAGGATTCAATTTGAAAATAGAACATTCACTTAATACATTTCAATGCATTTCTACAGCTCTGGGTAGTTTACGGTGTTTCCTAACATAAGGTAAACTTCTATCACCGAGTTTTCTCAGAAAGTGGTCAGAATATTCACTCGACAGTTCAAATGTTGCTTGCTAGGCTGTTTTGAAATTTCTAGCTTGAATGGTTATTTACTGATCATCCAATGACAATGAAAGTGTATGTTTAGATTGTAACTTTATGCTGGAAAAGTATGCAATGCAAAATTTACTCACAAGCGTTTGGAGCTTTGAACCTCCTCGCACTTTGAATATTCAGTTTATCAGTTCAAAAAAATTATATTACAATTATCAGTTGAAATTTAGTATACAAGATATGAAATTAATAATAATTGCATAAAATTTTCATTTTAATACTAGATTATCAATTTTCTAGTGAAACATTTTTCTGATGAATAGAACAATTTATTCACTCAAAATTCTCATTTTGGACTTTATTCTTCATCAAAATTCGAGAGAGAGAAGGTGAGGCCTTCTATCTCAAATCATTATATGATTATAGAAATAATCAACTCATGAAATAAATTCACTGAACAGCTATCTCTCCATCTCTAATGAATTTTTCAAATTAATCAAATGAATAATTAGTGATCTGATCTGATCAATAATTGATAAATAATTTTAATAAATTGGTTAAAAGTGTGGTAAATCAGTAAATTTAATGAGAAAACTTTTCACACTTTCTTTTATTTTTCCCTCAAAAATTAACAACAATCTGATGCAAAAAGTATGATCAGTCCACTCTCTGAGAAAACTCTGACACAAATTTCCGACGTTTTGACACATTATATTACAAAATTTAAATCCACAAGTCACAGATTCGGCGCGAAATACTAATCTCACCATTTACAAAAAACCGCTTCACAGATTCGAGCACTGTAAAATAATCCGTCTGCCCTACAAAAACACAAAACTTGAAGACGCGATTTGGCAAATTCTATACCGGCACGTTAAATTAGACAACTACTGTCGGCGGGCGTAGAGCGTTCTACTCGGGTGCGACCTAGCAGAACGTTCGCTGCCGACCGTTGCTAACTTGGAAATCGCCTCCCAGTTTCACAATTTTGTCGAAAACAATTCAAATTCCCCGTCCTGATTGGTCACAATATTGTTGAAAACAATAGGTTTCCACTTTTATCGAAGATTTGACGCCTACTGGGGCCGGTAAACGCAACGCTGCAGCAGGATTAGTTTTTGTTTATGTTTATGGATGATTGAACGCTGATACATACCGGCTTGTGTCGTGAACGGGACCGTGTCTGAAGAGATACTGCGCGTCCGGCTCGCCGTGCGTCCGTTTATAGCGGCCTACATCCGAACTAACCCACATTCACCCCTCTCTGTCCCCACCTTTCGTTTTCACCACTTCCCGGTCGAGTGCGACTGCGACAGAAAGAGAGAGAGAGAGAGAATCAACATCCTTCCCAGATGCACCCGAACTTGTGAGCGTAATAAATTTCGAAAAAAAACCCATCCCTCTCAAGGTGTTTACTCAAGGACCTTTCTCAGACAACACAGAATAAAATTAGTTTATGCTTAGACTAGTGAGAATATCAAGACCCACTCATGACACGGGAGGAATTTATGAATGAATGAGTACCCCGCTGATGAATGTGGGCCAAATCATGAATGAACCCGTTTGCCACCTACTCCAAGCCTATACTTATCTACTCTGGAAAGTTGTTGCCAATGCAACGTGTAATACAGAGTGTAGAAATTGAAAGTCAATAACTACTGTCTGATGAGAGTAAAATCTTGACTAGTCATGGGAATTTCTTATGAAATATACTACAATGTTCATGGGAAACATAACAGTATAATGGGACAAATACATAAGTACGTCTTTCGGGAGCGACGATAAGCCGTCGGTCCCGACTGCCTAAAAAGGAGTTGTCATCTCTCATCATCATCCCTCTCATTACTCACGCACAGCCCCAGGAGCTTATGTGGGCATCATCCTCAGGAAAAGATGAAGCTGCTAAGTTGAAGTTAACTTAAAGCTAGATTGGATTTACAAATAATGTTAGGGAAATACTAGAAATCAAGAATATTTATGGAAATTATTAAAATTTCGTTGAAAATTCCATTCAAAAGAGTGTGGTTTATTCTCGATGAATTGTTCACCATTGTTTGTTCACCATTCCATAAAGTCTAAATGAGTGTCACAATTCTGATAAATGGAGAAATGTATGAAAGCATCAAGAGGTAATTTTGACTTTACTCTTACTCGGAGGATATACCGTCTTCTGAACACCCCAATAGCCTCAAGCAAAATGGCAAAATCAAGATTTATACTCCTGTTCACCTGTTTTATAACAAGCGGAGCCGGTCATTGATCTGATATCAACTTTTGCACACATAGCCTATTCTGTGTAACATCAAAGCATTGATAATTTATTACTATAATACTCAATCAATTGACCTGCTATTAATTTGACCTTTATCATAAATCTAGTCTAAGGAGCTAAGTTATGCAGCTTGTATTTCGATCAGCCCCGGAACTAGTTCCTTTATTTCACCTACAAACTGAAACAAGAAGAAACTCTCTCGAAAGAGTCGTATTACAAAGATATCAATTATTCATTTATTCAGAGCTTTAAGGATATAACACGAAAGTACGAACAATGTGTTTGCAAAAATTATTATCATAGTGATAAAGATGCACACCTGTTATATTCTAACCAAATATTCGCGTAAATTTCATGGATTTATGATTATTGCAGGGGTAATTGATTGGAGGAAGGCATTGAAAATTGATAAAGTAGAAGAGGTTGGCAAGGAGGATAAAGGAGAAATCATGAATCATAACACAGTGGTGAAATTATGGCCTTACTATAAATATTTCGCGAATAATAATGATGGTGATGAGAGATGAATATTGAAATTATTCAATTGTAATTATTATATTTGTACTGAGGAATTGACCTACAAACTGTATTCGATTAATTACGAAGTTGGTGAACCAAACTTTTAGTGGGTGTATTCTTTTTGTCTAGTGCTACTATCATTGTATTTTAGCATATAAAAATTTCAATCACAATAAATTTTTTATAGTTTTTTACTTCGAAATTTATAAATGATGCTAATGAGGTACCTGGTTGAAGTAGAGTGACCTATTTAATTATTCCTTATCAAAATAATCACATAACAACTGAAAGCCTTATCTTTTCTAAAAATGATATAAGAATATTAAGAGTCATCTTTGGTATGAGGATGAATGGTGAGTTTTTGTTCAAAACGAATTTCCTCAATATCTTTTACTTGAACGTCTTGAACGCTGGAATGATGCATTCTGGGACACTTGACAGTTACTTTAATCCATTAATTGCTGCATTTTTCCCTACATTCCAAAGAATACTTCCCATTTAATTAATCAACACGTGAGAAATGTTCTCAATGTGCATTTCTTCTCGACTTCTCTATGTAGACTTACCGGTTATGGCAGAGTTTGTAAGCATGTAATCAATCTTTGTGTTTGTAAACAGTTTATTTTCCATACATGCTTTATAAAATATGAACACGATAACGCAATGAGACTTTAATTTTGGATATTTCAATCTTCTAACTGTATTGTAGAAATGCCAACACCTACTATAAATTTCAGTTTCTGAAGGACAAATTTCACCTTTCACATTTCCATGCATGTAAGTACTTGTACTACACAAATGAATGTGCAATGTATTTGAATACTGGTCAAAGATTTTCCATCTTCATAAAATGATTTACGATTGATATGTTAAGATACGACTTACGTTTAATATCATTATTTCTCATTCTAATCACACAAACCTTTTACTATCCAATTCTACTATACCTTATCATTCTACACTATTGGTCATCGAAACATATAGTCCCACTCATGAATCAATTTTCAGTGGGGAGTTTTCGTAAGAACTTACTTCAACTTTATTATAGTTGGTCTATCAATATCACCTGCCATGCCTCTTTTGATAGGGTAATTGATATGACTGAACATAATTCAAGCTCAAATTACATCATTTAGCACTTACTCAGGTCAGGGACTACAATTTTGTAAAGAGTAGCCATACTACATTTTACCTAAAGTATGTAATAATACAATATTAACGTTCCAACACCAAGAAAATTGCACAATAGCAATTAAGATGGAATTTTTGTCATGGGCTCATCAGTTAGAAGGAAAGTTGACAAGAATGAACTTCTTTTCATTTTGTCTTGAAATGTATAGAGTACTGAAAATTTGTACAAAAATGTTTATCTAATCTCAGCATTCAATTAGATCTGCATGATAAATCTTAGAAAAATTTTCTACTGTTCAATATTGATTTATTGGTTTACAATAACAGAATTGTATTACTAGGTCTAGTAAGACCCATTGCATACATAAAATATTAAATATAAATGATACAAATGGAAATAAATAAATTTAATCACAACAGAGAATAATATTGTAAAATAATTCCGAACTTCTGAAAAAGAGTTCTAATATTCAATAGTGACTATTCAATTTGTTAATAAAAGTGTAGAAAAAATTCATGGTCTGTGGATAGGATGAGTCAGTTTGTGAAAAAGTGTCAATCTATGAAAACTCACCAAGAATTTCTGAGGTGGTCATTCAGCTCCCATGACCCTCCTCTTTGGTTGCCTATGATAGTGGATAAAATAAATATTGAAATGTGTATGGGGATTTGGTGACTCAATTCCAGTTTGCGAGTGTGTTTAAGATGGTTCTCTGGTGCTTGAGAATGAATTCCATGACTTCACAAGATTTTATTTTGTAAATAAGGAAGTGAACGAAGAAGACGGAAAACTGATTAACTGGAAACTCAGCCTTCTCCATTGACTTTGCGGTTCAAAGGAAGAGGACTCTTAGGATCAATTTATTTCAGAAAAAAGTACTATCCATTCAGCTGAGGTGTTTTAATGATTGTAATGAGATTCTGCCGTAACAAGATAATAGTATAGTTGAAATAGGAAGGAAAGAGCATTCAGTTGTGGAAATACGGCGTTTAGCAGAGAGCCGTGTTTATAATCAAGGAGGTGCTTTTGTATGCTGAAAACCGCAACATACTACAATAATGTTCTCCTTTTCGAGAAAATTCAAATGGTTGAATCAGCGGTTATGCAAGGGATGGAAACGAGAGCCCAAAATGTAAGCTCTGATTGAATACATTCATTTTCATTTCAATTTGTTATCTCTGCACTTTCTCTGCCAATTTACTCTTCCGCATTTGAAACCTTTTCCCTATCTTGAACTTGTAGTTTTATGTTAGTTGTTAATATTTTTTATTAAATTGTTAGTTGAAATCTTAACTAAGATGTACGACCCTACAAATCAGAATCCAATCTGAAAGATTAGACACAGAAGGCTATAAAATAAACAACTCATTTATTTTAATAGAATGAAACACTGTTATGCTTGACTTGCTTCACCTTTTTTAAATGTCAGGAGCAATGACCGAAGTCCAACCATCCAATGTTAATGAGATTGATTCATTTTATAGACCTGTGAAAGGTGAATGGTGAGAGGCAATTTAATTGAAATAGGATAAGAAATAGGACTAGAATAAGTTTTATCAGAAGAATTATTGGAGTTATGGAACTTTATTTTATCATAAAAAGTTATACTGAAGCAAAATTCCTATCCTCCCTACACTACACAATCTAGACTACACTGCATCTACCCTAAACTACAGAAGATCTCATACTCAAAAACTCTTGAAGCATATATACGGCATTATATAGTTCATAGTATTTTACACCTTGTTCATCATAAAGTAATAAAGCACCTTGTTCATGCATAAATTAACTTCGAAACATACATGGCTTTTTGAAGCCTATTCAAAATTACTACAAAACTAATGAAATCTATTCTTAACATCTAACAGAAGTGTATTATCTTAGTATTTGAGTAATTCTTTCATTTCCACAAGACTGGGAAGGGAAGTTTCCTAATTACTCAGTAACTGCTGGCATCTGGCAGAGAAAGTCAGTAATACGTACTCATTCTGCATCGACCAATCAGAAGTGAGTGGGGAGGAGCTTGGAGGTGTGTCTATGGAGACTAGGAAGGGAAGCTTCATAATTACCCAGTAACTGCTGGCATCTAGCGGAGAAAGTCAGTAATACGTCCTCATTCTGCATCGACCAATCAGAATTGAGTAGGGAGGAGCTTGGAGGTGTGTCTATAGGCGTGTTCTCAAACTAGTTCTTGTTCATTTTCTGCTCACCATTCTCATTCTTGTTCTTCTTCTCTAATTATCTTATTGTCTGGAAATAAATTATATCTTTCTTTAAAATACAACATGAGTTCATTATCTGAGAGGTTATCACTTCCAACTACACAACAATTTAAAGAAAGCTTATAAATGATCCAGTAACTGCTGTCATCTAACGGGAAAAGTCAGAAATACTTCCTTAGTCAGCATCAGCCAATCAGGAGAGAGTAGGGAGGAGCTTGGAGGTGTGTCTATAGGCGTGGTCTAAAACTAGTTCTTATTAAATTTTCACTTACCATTCTCATTCTTAATTTTTTGTCTTCATGTCTTATTGCCGCTTATAATCTTTTCATTGTAGCCATTATCATTATTTTCATTTCCTCTGTCCAATTGTGTATATTACTCTCTTTTATCAGTAATACTATTTCATCTTTATAAGTTGATATATTTTCATCATTATTTGTCAAATTTCGTTTTTATTTGTTCACATTACTATACTTTTCTATTCCTCCTCTTATTTGTACTGGTTTCATCCTTGCAGTATATAGGCCTTTTCTATCTTCTTTATAAATGATTCCTCAATCTTTGCTTTGCTGTCCAATGCAATTAACAATGATGAATAATCTATTCGACACAGATAAAAACCTTAAATTACACAAATAGATAAACTATGCAATCTCAATATCATATCTTTTACTTTCCATGCTCACTTTCAAAAATTCGTTTTCTATTTGACTTGTATTTATTTCAATTTGTTTGATCTAGTCTTTTCATTGAAATGAATTTAACAATGCATTAAAATATATGAATTCATTCTCTTGATTCAATTATTATCTTCCATCAGATTTGTTAATCAAATCCAATACTTTAACTCTGTATTTTACAATAATATTGAAAAATTAGATTGAATCCTATTCCATGATTTTTTCCTACAATAAAATGTCAGGGATTTCATTTTTCTCTCTCATGTCATAGTTAATATATTCCATAATATTCAAAACTTAGATTGACTCGTACTCCAGGTACTTTCATGACAATGAAATGTCTTGGAATTGAGACTTCCCTCCTATGACATGGTCCACGATCTCAGTTGTGTTTTGAATGATTTATTGCTCAATATGATACTTAATTTCGCAACAGCATTCCTCGTTATGTCTGTGAAGGTTTCACGTGCTTTTCACGACAATCTGACAGAATGCGACTTCAAGGACTTGACGAGTCTTTGAGAAGTAAACGTGGTGACTGCCCAGGGAAGGGAGGGTATAGTCTATGTCCAAGCAAAGAAGACATTCTGGCAAGATGGAAAAAAACTTCAGCTTGGTTCAAAAATTATACATTTGGTCTCAAATTATAGGAAACATTGTGATCTACAATTTGATAACAAATTTATAATTTTTGAACTAGTATTGACCGAGCTGTAGTCATTTCCCCATCTTGCCAGAATATCTTCTTTGCTTGAACAGACTATAGCGCAATTGTATTAACTAACAGCATGCGATAATAGAAGAATATTAACAGTAAATTTACAGGAAAAACATGAGCGTGAAGCTTGCGTGAGAGCCGATCCTAAATAATAATAAAGTAAATTGCTGTAAAGTAAAGTGAAAAGAATGATGTGAGAAGAAAGAGAGCGAACGAAGAAGTGAGTGTACAGTAAGAAGTGACGTCATTGAAAAGTATTTATACAATGCGACGTTCCTATTGGCCAGTGTCCTTTGTTTGAGTTGTTTTCCTTTCCCAGCGTCCTGCAAGGGACTTTGTGGTGAAGTCCTCTCCAAAGCCTCTCGTTTTTGTGCAATGAAGAGCTTGAATGCAGCGAGTGCAGCGTTCAGGGTCGTGGTGACAACTCCACTACTAATAATATTATTATTGCCGATATAATGAAGCGACTAAAAAGGCTCAGTCTTATAGGCTGAATTTGTGTCCGTTTCGGTATCCGGCTAGTAAATATGATCGGTTGGCATTCTAAAACGTCACTTGATCTACCTGTCACTTGATAAACGTTACTTGATTTACGTTTCATGAAAATATTAGATTGTGGCGAAACTGCAACAATACAGTATTATCATTCTTCCATGGCCGGTTCTAGGAGATCTTTGGTACATGCGAACCTACAACGGTACAAAAAATTGCCACTTTATTTGAAACTTTCCTAGAAATTGGAAATTTTATTCCTATCCTGGCGCGACGCTGCATTCCAATGGCGCCAAATTTCTGATGAATTAAAAAATTTCCATCAAATCGGAAATTTTATTGTTATATTTGCACGGCGCCACCTACAACGGCACAAAAAATTGCCACTCTATTTCAAAATTTCCTAGGAATTGAAAATTCTAACCCATCCTGGCGCCACGCCGCATTCCAGTTGCGCCAAATTAATGATGAATTAAAAAATTTCTACCCAATAGGAAATTTAATTCTTACATTTGTACGACGCCACCTACTACGGCACAAAAACGCCACTTTTTTCAAAATTCTCTAGAAATTGAAAATTACAATCTTATCCCGGCACGACGTCGCATTCCAGTGACGCCAAATTGTCGATTTATTTTTAAAAATTGGGAATTTTGTTGCGCAGCAAACCCTACAAAGGCCCTAAAAACTTCTGACAAATTTGAAATTTCATTCTCATCTTGGCGCGCGCCGTTACCCAATGGTGCCGAATAGTCGATAATTTAGAAGATATCCACCAAATTGAGAATATTATTCTCATTTTGTCACCAAATATCTGCTTTTTTGAATTTCCGGAAAATTCAAGTTTTGCAAAGCTAGCTTGGCGCCATCTGGAGGCTTGATTTCTTTAATTGAAAATCATCAATCACAGTTCAGAGTGGTGTTATTAAGTTCTCAATAATTATATTTTAATTGGAACAGTGTATGCTGAGTTCGGAGAAATTTGTAGCTAGGCCCATATTCAATGTATCATTTTTGTCATATTCAAAATTTAAATTTATGAGGTATTTCAAAATTTATATAAGTTAAACATATTCCTATCAAAATAATACAACATGGTATGTAATATTTATAGCTGTGAACCATGAATGGAAAATTGATATCCGTTTCAGCGAAGGAACATCGGAAGACGAAGATGACGGAGACAGATTTAAATGACAATTCTCGACACTAATAAATAGGTTTTTAACGTGGGCTTTACACTGAATAGTTGGTGAATGGAATGTAAATTAAGACCGGTCGTTTGTAAACCGTTCCTTCGAATGCTACATCCGCGATGACCTTCTTCTAAGCAGCTACCAAAACGTATTGTACAGCAAAAGAAGTAATTATTATTCCAAAGAAAATGAGACTTATGACTTGGCAGATTATTACTTGAATGGTTTGTCCTTAAAAATCATTCAAATCGATTAGGCTCTGAAGGTGTATTGTAATTTTTCGCTTAAAAACGGCCGGGTTTTCCAACTATGAATCTTCTAAGCTCCCACTGAGATAACTGAATAAGGCCTGATGGTAGTCCGTCCATGCAAAGAAGACATTTTGTCAAGATAGAAAATGACTCCAGCACGGTCAATATTGGTTCAAAAATTATAAATTTGGTTTCAAATTGTAGATCAGATGTTTTCTACAATTTGAGACCGAATTTGAAGTTTTTAACTCGAAATTTACCAAGCTGGAGTAATTTTTCTGTTGTAACAGAATGTCTTCTCTGCTTGCACAGACATTATTCCAAAGAAATAGTCGATAATAACTACTTAAAAATATTAGTTCGAGTGATGAGTGAGCTTCACAATAATGTTCAAGTGCTCCTGAACACAGATTAGGACAGTGCATGAATAGCCTACTGTAACTGGAAATTTGGACAACCGATTTGCGTTTTCAAGTGGAGGACTCTTAACTTAGTTTTACTTAAGAAACAATCAACAATAGTCATTAATTCAAAATGTAATCTAATTCAATGCTCTACTTAGGAGATAAACTAGGGTGCATCTAGAGTCGCCTACGAATCGAGCTGTAAAGAGAAAACTAAATTCTCACGAATAAGAGATTAGGAATGAAGATGAGCCGAAAGAAGAGAGAGGGAGAGCGAGTGATTTTAAAACGAGAGGACGAGAAGTGTGTACTGTTTTCGTGCACTTGTCGAATAGAGGGCTAGTTGGTCCAACTTTCACACTCTCAACTTTCCTATAGCCTGTCCAAGCAAAGAAAACATTCTGGCAAGATGGGAGAATTACTCCAACTAGGTCAATATTAGTTCAAAAATTATAAAGTTGGTCTCAATTGTAGGAAACATTCTGATCTACAATTTGAGAGCATATTCTTAATTTTTGAACCAATATTGACCGAGCTGGAGTAATTTTTCCATCTTGCCAGAATGTCTTTGTTGCTTGGACTAGCACGGATCTGAAGATGGTAATAGAAGATGCTTGGGTGAAATTCTCCAAATATTGTAGTCGCTTCTCGGATGCTCAATGCCACCTTCAATATTTTTCTCCAATTCTTCGGCTCTTTCTCTTCTCTCATCTCACCAAAATGCCAACCGCTTGAGTTATTGTTTGGTAAACATAGTCGAGTACCGATGGTATATCCTGAATCAATCAATTTGTCCTAGAATATTTTTCGAGGATAGTATTCTACAAAATGAATGGCGGAGGATAGCACGATCACACAGAGAAGAAAATTCTTCTCATTGTTACGATTCGTACAGTGTTATGATTCGAATAAGAATAGAATAGAATAGAATGATTACCCTCATTATTTATCATACCAGAAGAACATAATAAATTTAATATAATAAATAGAATATAATTGAAAAGATTTTCAGCATGGCTTCAAAAACATGGTAATCGTAGATACGTAAAGGCTGCAGCTAAATATTTAGAATCAATAGTCATTATAATATTGAAGTGATGTGGGTCAATTTTAGAGAGAACCGTTGATATTCTAAATTTTTTGCTAGAAATCGTTTTTCGAAGATGATATTCACAAATTGATCTTGTTCACAAATTGCCATTGATTTGTGCCAGTCAAAGCTTTCCAGTGTTCTATTGATTAAAATTTATAAAAAAGCTAATTCTTGTGAATAATAAAGGAAAGTAGCATTACAGCCATTTTTTTCGTAAGATTTGATAAATAGTTTCCTGGACTGGAACATTCCAATATTGTACTTCCAATGGCAACGTGTAAGGAGGCATAAAATTGTCGATTAAATATTTCAAGCTTTAGTTAGACTACTATAGAATACTTTACTTTTGTTACGATAGAATACTTCCCAATAACAATTCATTTAAAATGTCATTTTTAATTATTGGTACTTCAATTTTAACAATTTACTTTCTGTAGAGATTTATCATCTATGACTTGTGTTTAAAAATACTTGGCGTGCATTCCTGTATCAATTTGAGCATTGAGCAACGGTAGTAATGATAATTATAGTGTATTGATGATTTTGTAAAAAAATTAGATGACCAGCAACTAAACTGAGCACAGAATATTTTTGTACAGCGGCTGAAGGCAGAAGCGGCCAGCTAACGAAAGGTTAAAAGGTCGATCTACAATCAATCACTTTCACCCGAGAAACCTTCTTCTCCTTCTTCTACCAAGAACAACGACCAGATTAGCTGGTCATTGGCACAGCCACTGAAATAAACAAACACTCAGCGAAAAGTTTCTAAATATGAATATATTGGGTGGCAGCTCACTGATCCATAGAAGTAGGCTAAAACGTGTTACTGTCAAGCAAAAAGGAGAAGAAAGAGAGAAAATCACGAATTTAGTAAGAAAAATTGTGATAAGAGAGTATGTAAATGGAATAGGAATCACGAAAAGAAATGAGAGAAGAAACTACTAGGTGAGAAAGGATGAAGAAGAGGAAGAAAGGCAATCACGCACGAGTGAAGGAAGGAAAATGGAGAGGAGAGTGGAAGGAAATGAGAAAAGGAATCAAAAAAGAATCAAAGAAAAAGGATGAGCGATGATCAAGAAAGAAGGAGAAGAGAAAGGTGTGAAAGAATTCCAAATTTGCTTCAGATTCTCTCCTATACTGGGGTGAAACACCGAACCTTTTACTTGAAAATTTCATTTTTAATTATTGATACTTTAATTTTAACAATTTACTCTCTGTAGAGATTTATCATCTAGAAATCAACCAAAATAAAGAGCTTGAAAAGGTATCTTATGAATTTTATTTCAGTTTCTGGAAGATTAAAACAATTGAAAAGGTAAGAGCTTACAAAGTTATTGGAAAACTTATATTTTATGTAACTTTGTAAATGAATTTGATTAAAACAAAAAATTATTATAAAATAGGAAAACATTTAATGCAAGATTGTCGAGGTAAAGTTGTGTCAATAAGGAAGTGGCTGTGCATGTGCTTACTGTTACATTCTCTATTTCAAGACATAATATTAAGAAGAGGCATAATTATTGTTCGAGTTCATAATTCAACACAAAACTCTATTATATCTATTCCAATAAAAAAAGGTTTTTCTTCTATAGAAAGGATGCATAACTCAGTAGGGGTTTATTTAACCGATCCTCAAACCATAGACAATTACAACGCAATATAAACCTAGGAATCATAGTGAATCCTGATAATTACAATGAATTGAACACAATAAAACTAGTAACATGTAACAATTCTTGAATTAGATTTGATTTGGAGCGTTTCAAGGATGAACAATGATTCCTCCAACAAGTTTTTGTTTCAAGATTCAAACTTATCCTACATACCCTACATTCACAGTTGCTACGGTAACATTTGCGTCACTTGTTTTATTTGAAAGTTGCCCTATTGTATGCATAGTTAATGAAAATTACCAGTTGGAGTGTGGAGAAAGTGAAAAATTGCCCACCTTTTTCTAAAACTAGAAGTGTTGAATATTTCTGATTCCTCTGTTTTAAAAATCTACATGTAAGTACGTGTCTCTCAGCCTTGAGACAGAGACAACTTTTTCCTATTCACTCATAACTTACATGTTAAGTGAATGGTTTATTATGCAGACGACTTGGAACGTTTCCATGAGTTCTAATCACTTTTACTGAGAAAAGCATGTAAATGACAAGAAATTTCTCTTCTTAAATTGATTACTCAACTCTAACCCATCAAATTGTAAATAATCTATTTAAAGTAGGTATCTATTTGGATAGTTGTATGACTGGACTCTAGCTTTTCTTCTCCAGCACATTTCCTGCAATCGATTTTCGGAGATAGTTGACTTATCCTCATATGGGTAATTATATCAAATAATCAAATCAGTAAAAATAAGCTTAAAATCAAATAAGTAATGAGGTAATAAACGACTCATCTAAAGTAAATTATCCAACAAAAATAATTTAAAGAATATAAACTGAATAAGCTCTTCTCGTTTTGAAGCACAATTTTCAGTTCTCTCTTTACTGAAAGTTATGTATTTTGTAAAGATGTTAATAATTATTTGATTCTAAGTTTTTTCATTGTATTGTATTTTTAGATCTCATAGCCTACTCTGCGTTTCTCCTCAAAAAATCTTGGCTTGCAAGTCTCTTCATGATTGAGTATTGTTATATCGTATTAGTTTAAATTATAGAGACTGTATAATCACAGTATGATTATGAGACTGTCTGATATGATTGTATTCAAATATTCTATTTACAATGTCTTTCTCCATCAACTTTTGTCGTGAAGGGACAAAAAATTGACTGTACCGTAATCAGAGAATAATAATGAGGCTTCTAGTTGTTAGTTCTATTTTCTTTGACTGTAAAAAATGCAAATTATAATTTATAATTCCACAGCATTTCGAATGATGCCATCATTATAATGTTATTGTTTTGTGTATTCAGCATTGTGAGCCATCAATTCTCTAATTTGAACGTAACAAATAATTGTTCCTGGCATGATATAAATGAAGATGAAGTCAGGAGAGAGAACTCCTTGAAGATGAAGCTTGCATAAAACGTAGGATTATGACTTTCAGTTTAGATAAACTATTCAATGAATTTATTCACCTGTATGCAATGTTTTATATTTTACTGGATGTTACTACAAAACCTTGATAATTGAAATACGAGGTTGAGTGGATGTGAAATATGAGGAATTGATTCAATTCCTCTCTCCAAATGTGGTTACAAAGATTATTATTTCGAAATGACATCATCTTATAACCTTTACTTGAGCTATTAATAAATTAGTAGGTTACGGTAGCTACTAATGGAAGTACGCCACTTCATTTGTGGTAGAATTTTTTAATGTCATATCACTATTATCAACTTATTAATTACTTACAACTTTCTTGTTCGTATTGTATGTTTCTTTGAATATTATTCGTCATGATTTGATATAGTCTACAGTGGATTTTTTAAAAATTATACATCATTCATTGAGTAGCTCTCTCAAATAATTATGTAGGTTACTGTTTCTAAAATAAGTTGTGATAAAGAGAAAAAGTATGTACCAGTATTCTAAATCTCAATCCACAGTAGCCCAAATGCCGGGAGATTTCCATATTTTGGCGAAAAAGTGCATAATGATCAGAAAAGTACAGTACTATCTCTAATTAAATATCTCAGCTTGAATGATAGGGAAAACAGTGACTATTCACTGTAGAAGTAAATAGTCTCATAATATTATCATATGTGTCGACACTTCTCATACCAAACTCTGAATAAAGAGTAGGCTATTACTGTTATGGATCATCTCTCGTGATCCCAGAATATGATTCGAAGGAATGTTATCTATTTGCAACTTTTGAAGACATCTAGGATAAAAGCGGGAGCTACTCATCAATTTCCAAGAGGTGATTCAAACTTTCACTTTCAGCTATAAGTTCGTATCACTACTAATCCATAAAATAAAAGCGGATTTGAAGCATGAGTCAAACATTATTGTGTTCGGGGAATCATGAACCACCTTATTAGCCCTAGGCAGAACTGAGCTGAACCCACCTTCAAGTTATAAACATTAAAACTTAGTGGATATACTATATAGCATAGCTTTATAAAATTGTAGTTTAACAAGATTTATTCAAAAAGAGTGATTTTCAAACACAACAAAAAACTGGAAAAATGTTTACTGAGCATGTTCTATCTATATAATATATTAAAAGAATAAGAAATCATAGGCCTTGAAATACATTAAATTGAGCTACCTGATATTATCACAGTGGTCTTCGACTTATTCTATGTGATTTGTTTCACTAAAATCACATAGGGCCTAGAGCCCTAGAGTATTAGAGTCCTCATATCATAAACGTTTCTCCTGCCATGAAACAAATACAATTTATTTATTTAGCGTATGGCTTTTAATAGTGGGGAGACCCAAGGGTTGTTCCACTTCGCCAGATAACCTCATTTTCCACAAACGGAGATATGAGTTATAGTTATTTTAAAAAGTTTATTTGAAAACATAATTTTTGATCAAATACAATAAAACATCCTAACAAAATCCTCCAGAAATATTGCGGTTATAACCCAATTTTCAATAAAATTAAATAAGAATAATTTGGCAGTAAAATGAAACAATATTGAAGATTATAATGCTTCAATTCGAGAGTTCAAGCACGTTCCACAATTTTCACGACTCGACAATTCAACTCATCTTTCAAATCAAATTAATGTCATCTGTATTCAAGCTAAGCAACACATAAAAGACGGATCTCAAAAGTGATTAAAATGGTAGGGTTGTAGAATAATATTATTAAAATGGAAATGATTGATCTCATAGGCTGCCTCCGATTATTTGAAAATGATATTTCAAGTTCAAAGGATTGATCATATAGGCGGCCGCCTATTTTTTCTCACCAAGAATGACATTGATCATGGGATCGTCACAGCTTATGATATCATGAATCATTACGTATTCATCGTCATCAACTATCATTACATTTTTTTAGTCTGTTGGATGAGTTCGTCGCAATTCTAAGCGGTGAAACATTCAAGCCTGATCCCATTAAATATTATCAGTCAGTTCTACTTTGTCTAGACCAAAGATGCGGGTCGATTAGCTAGTCACCATAAAAACTTGCACCATATTTATAACGTATTGCAAACACATATCATCGATGAAAAAGCTTTCCAATTTCCCTCTCAGAATAAACTATTAAGTCACGTTCTTCATGTTCTAGGCCTACTCGGCTAAGAATAGTTGTGCATGAATACAATAAATTAGAAACAATGTTCCAGAAAGATAAAAATGGATATTGCATGAATAAAGCTGATTAGAAGCAAGATCAATAATTTTTTTATAATATAGCCTACACCTTCAACAATATGTTCAGTACATTTATGTTTAAACACGTAGGCCTAATATAGGCTCAAAAGCATAATTATACGCTAGGTGCTATCATGCAAACTCGTTTTGATATAACGGTTTCAAGTATATTTCAAATTTGAAACTATTATTTAAAATTGTAGAAGTGTTCATAAATTACTTGAAATGCAATAGGATTGAAAGTAGTGTACAATTATTTTAAAATGTAGGCTATAAAATTGGACATAAAGCATCCGAAATACAATATGGTATGCAGTATAGACTTTGGTTAGAATGAATTATGGAATATTTAAATAAATTAGATTGATGATTAACTGATGTCATGTAGTTGTCATTGAGAAATGAAAAAGTAAGAATAAGATACCTGGCGGTTACTAATATTTAAACTTTTGGAGATGTCTTATTTGCAATAAATCTCTATGTTAGTTTATCACCATATCACTATATCAGTCAGCAGAAGGTCTATGACCGAACTTCGATATTATTTATTTCAGTGTCATTGTCATTTCGAATTATTCCAGGGTCTTTTTCCGGAGACATGTTTATTCCTTGAAAAGACAATTGAATTTTAACCATAAGCGTTGAATTTGATAGACTATCCTATACTTTCACTTTTAAATTTATGACAATCATTCTTTGAAATTCACCCCTCATTATTTTTCCGGCCAATCATACCTCAAGTCTCAAAATAAGATTTTTAAATGATTGATCCTCATCTGACTGACAATCATTCATTTGAAAGTATAATTCTAAGGCTTGAGGAGGAGAATGAATTATTGTTAACAGAATACACAAATCGTCCAGTATTAACTGGACACCATATCTGATATTATAGTTTATTCTAGGTTGAGCTCTATTTTTACTTAGAACCGAACTGATAAGATACTGGTGGAACTGAAAGATAGAAACATAATAGACTATCAATCATATATGATCTGAATCATACATCAATGACCGACCTATCAGTTTGAGATTGACACATAAAACATAAATTTCATTTAATCGATCAGTTCACATTTAACTTGATCATCTTCTACGGATACTTTACAGACCAATTTTGCTGATTCATCCATAAGCCATTAATTCAAGTTGATTTCAACATCTACCTCCGAATTCATTCTTATCAAAGGTGAAATATGATCTCACATTATCAGTTATGCTATGCTACAATTAAGCTATTATTCTCATAGGTTTATTCTTTTCTTCTCAAAGGTTGAATATTCTTTTTAAAGGTTACATTTTCTTCTCAAAGGTACAGCATTATTCATTCTTAGACTTTGTAAGGTGGAATAAATGAGCTTATCTAGTCTTCTCTCCTCAAAAGTCAAATACCCGCCGTTTATTAATGAATCCACACAACTCTAAACCAGTACCGGTTGTTGGTTGGATCGTTGAGATGAGATCGATGGCAATGAAATGTTTTGGGAGCGATGCAGCACGCCGCGCACGCCGCCTCATAGTGATGGAATCCAAATTTGAAGTTCACAGTCAGTGAAAGTGACCGTAAATTAAAAGGTTGCTAGTGGCGCTGGTGGCGTATTTTGTTTCATGAGCTCATATCGAACTGCCGAGCTATTATAGAAAGCCAGAGAGAAAGTTGCGTTATACTATAGTCTGTCTAAGCAAAGAAGACATTCTGGCAAGATAAAAAATGACTCCAGCTCGGTTAATATTGGTTCAAACATTATAAGTTTGTCCTCAAATTGTAGGTAACATTCTTCTCTTCAATTTTAGATCAAATTTGTAATTTTTGAACCAATTTTGACTGAGCTGGAGCCATTTTCCATCTTGCCAGAATGTCTTCTTTGCTTGGACACACCTATGGGGAGGTGGGATGCCGAGTTTTTTCCTAAACATGTATTATAAAGTGTGAGCCGAAGTTGGCCTCCGAACTCACGACTCGACCTGTCCGACTGCCGAGTCGACACAGATTCAATTTCAATATTTCAGTCGACACAGTTTCAGTTTCAATACACGGTTTTCCTGCATATAGATCGAACGTGAACAGCTCTCAGCACGCCAGCAGCTAATGAATGACGTCAGAGGTCACATTATAACACTTAATTGGCACGAATTGATGGGTGCAGATTAGGGATCTGTAAAAACTATATTGAGCCTCAGTGCATGTTGATACAAAATGATGTTATATCAACTTTTTTTATTTTAAATAATTATCAACCTACCCTTTTTGAATTATTTTTCAATGCATGACATGTTTCAACGAATTATAGCCATTTTCAAATGCATTTGATAATTATTTAAAATAAAAACAGTGATAAAAGTAGCCCTGAGTTTAAGGAAACATTATATCAACATATTTTTCACATATAGTTTCGAGATTTAACGCGAAAAGCATAGTGAATTGCAGTAGAGCAGACTGTAATCTTTCTTTATTGCTTCAAGAGAATGCTGATGAGAGTCTCTTTTCTGAGAGTTATAAGGTTTTGTACATGGTATACTTGTACTTAGTAGTTCACTTGTAACTGATGTACTTGCACTGGGTATAATTGTACCTAGTGCATTTTTACTTGGTGTAGCAAGGGTATTCTGTTTCCTGTTGTTTGAATTGAGTTGAATTTAAATGATTTATTATAAAATTATTTAAGAGTCCTTAAAGAAACTTCTCGAAGTGGACTTTCCCAAGTGGAATGAACGCTCAACACCAGGACCAACAAGTAAGATGCAATAGAACCAATGGTTGCGCCAATGTGCGGTCACTTTTTGAACTGTTTGTTTGTCATTCAATGCTAAGAGTGGGACCAATGTTTCTCTTCTAAATTAAATTCAACTTCAGCCTATTCACACATATTCTATTCATGGCAGAGAAAAAATGTAGGGATAATCATAAAGCCAAAAGACAATATTATGAAGATCGTCTTATCAATCACTCTCGCACAGAGCCCTCGCGTGGGTTGTGCGGAGTGTGTGACCGCACAGGGCGCCACGGCCCTGATAAAGAACTTATTTTACCAACAACTTGAATCCACAGACCACAATAAATTATTTCCTCTGCATGAACTCATTCATGGTAATGAATTGATCAATTATTATTGGAAAACCACAATCAATATATGAAGCAAGCCAAGAAACGCCCCTTTTGCATTTAATTCTATTGATGGTTGACAACCACCTTACACTCTGTCGAAAATCAACCAATCACAAGCTAGTTTTCAATAAGAACCTCTCCCTAACATTTTTAAAGAATTGTTGTAGTTTTTCAAACTTTTTTTCTGGCATGAAGTCGGTATTAGATCATGAATTGTTTGAGATCTATTTCATTATATTCATCGTATAAAGATAGAATTAATGAGTATAAGATGGGAGTGCGAAATAATATTTTCATCTCATTTTATACAGCATGAAACTATTGAAGCATTGAACAATAAACACGATTGAAGACTTGTAAGTAACACGATAAAAGTAGAACTGAGTCTAATTTCTGTAAATAAATTTTTCAAATACAAACTTGAAAGAATCTTACCAGCCTGAATACATAAATGAATATTATATCAGTATAAGATCGTCAATAGTAAATCAGCGTAATTTTTGTGTATTATACACCATCCAACTTTTTTGCTAATTCTAATTTTGCCATTTCCTAAGACAGAAATCACAAAACATTGTCAACTAATAAGAAAAGAGCAGGCGGGGCATGTAGGCGTGTCCAAGCCAAATCTAAAACATCACCAGTCAACTGCTGCCATCTACTTGTTGAATTTGGAAACTTTTCTAATCGATGTTTTCGGCCATTTTGATCGTAGGCGGAGCTTGGAGGCGTGTCCAATGTAAGTCGAAGCAAGTCACCCTATTGCTACTGCCATCTGCTGGCTGAATTCGGAACTATTTCGAATGTTATTCAAGAAAGTTGGGTCGAGCAGTGGAAATGGCTGTAATCTTCAATTTGCTTGTTATTGAGTTTTCGATTTTTTAAAAACATCTTTATTCCCAGTGAAATGAAATATTCATAATATTCCTTATGTGCTTTCAAGCAAACTAATAAAATAAATTCATCAATAATTAAAAATTCAATATTTCAATGATAAAGTACGGTACAATGTGACAGTTTTGCTCAAAGTAGCTATTTATATATTAATTACTGTAAGCTTTTGCTTATTACGTGAGTTATCCAATACATAAAAATACGAAACAATACGTTGGTATACATTTAAATAAACAAGTCCCTATAATCCTTTTTGCCACACCATATTTTATGCAACATTGCGATTGCTAATGAGAGAAATGTTAACATGTAAGGCAGCTTGAATCATGTTTGGCTTATACGTATTATAATAGATATGTTGGATTGCATTCGTCTAGTAATGGAGGGGGGGGCCTGACAAAATCTCGCACAGGGCGCCAAAAAAGCCCGCGAGAGCCCTGCTCTCGCACTCTTCATTACCCACGATACACGGACTAGTAAAAATGCTTATGTGAGCACCCTCCGCAATAAAAAAAATGTCGCACATCCTCAATAATTTACTCGACACGCCAACTTTTATTTTGAAGTCATCTTAATAATAATTATCGAGTAGGCTCTCATTATGGACAAGTAGGATTCAATACAAGTGAGTCATTTGGCTAAAGTTAAGCTGATGCTCCAAAGTTGCACAGAGCACACCCAAGGTATGAGGCACATCCTTTGTCTTAGAAACCACCGTTATGAGCTAGGCACCAGGCTTACTACTTATACTTATTAGTAGAGAGAAAGTTTCTAATGAGGCGTAATATATAGAGATGGAAAGAGAAAGATAATTTGAGTGATGGATTGTAAGAGAGGGCAACAATGAGACAAGAAATTTCGAAAAGCCGATTGTTTATGTGCGTGCGTACAAGTTGTTGCTGTGCTTTGATCGTATCGTTGAAAAGAGCTAACAATGATACTGTTGTTGTTGACAAATTGTTTATGATAGTATTCATTATTATTCAGTAACAAACGTTGCATAATAATTAAACGTAACATAATCAATCAAATCTAATCAATTGATGATGTTACCGTAATTGATGAGAAAATCGCAGTTTATAATTATTACAATTACGACAATGGTAACAGTAGGCCTACTCCACTCTATCACAATGGTAATGGTAAATCATTTCAGGAACATTAGGAAGTGCTCTTCATTAAAAAATATCAACTAGAAGTTGATAATGAATGATTGGAGGCATCAGTTGATCTGTGATTACATACTGAGAATACACGTCGCTGAAGATTGAGCTTCGATATTTTTCCGTACTATTGGGACTTGGAACGTTCATTATAAAAGAATGCATTCAGAAGCCGAGATTTTTCGCTAAATGATAAAAAATGATTGTGAGGATTTCATTCTTCATGAAAGTGAATAGATGGGAACTCAAGTAATTGAAAGAAAATTAACAATTTGGATTTGACAAGACAACAAATTGAGCAGAAATTTACAACTAAGATGTAATAATATCAATAAGACAGGAAGATACTACTACTAGTCCACTACTATGAGGTACTACGTTACTACTACATACTTCGTACTACTACGGTACTACTATAGCCTGTCCAAGCATAGAAGACGTTCTGGCAAGATGGGAAAATGACTCCAACTCGGTCAATATTGGTTCAAAAACTATGAATTGGGTCTCAAATTGTAGAAAACATTCTGATCACCAATTTGAAATCAGATTTATAATTTGTGAATCAATATTGGCCGAGCTTGAGTCATTTTTCTATCTTGCCAGAATGTCTTCTCCGCTTGGACAGACTATACTAGGGTGAAGTAGGCAGAAAGAAATTAGAAGAAGCTGTCAGAGACTAGCTTGAATTTAGTAGACAAAATAAACCATTGATAGACAGAATGAATGCATAGAAGCAATTGATGTTTGAGATACTTATAACTTATATATTAGATACTCATATATATACTTATATATTTAGAATGTTTCAGGTGCTTATAGAAATCATTGAAAACAATCACACATTTATTCAATCGCAATCTTCTAGCATATGGCAGAGGATGCGGATCTAAGTTGCTCGTCTTAGGTGCGATGTGAGCTGCGAGGTCGCCCAGCTGACTTTCAATTCCGGCTGAAGATGGCGCTGACGTGACGTGACTTGACGTGACGAGGGCAGACGCTTTGCATTTCGTGACTCATCGCGTTGGCTCGGGCATCGCCCACAGCACAACACGTTACCTCACGCTCCAACAGCTGTTCGAGCAAAGAAGACATTCTGGCAAGATGGGAAAATGACTCCACCTCGGTCAATATTAATTTAAAATTAACGAATTTGTCCTAAAATTGTAGAGAAGAATGTTTTCTACAACTTGAGACCAAATTTATAATTTTTGAACCAATATTAACCTAGGTGGAGTCATTTAGCCATCCTTCCAGAATGTCTTCTTTGCTCGACCAGAATATACCTCAGGCTACCGCTACAGATACAGTCACCTACAACAGAGGATGCTTACTCAGAGAGGAAAGCAGTAGTTTGTTGTAATATATTCTATACTCTCTGTATTTACTAGAAGAGTGGCGTCAGGGATTTTCAACGTATGCTAGAAAACGGTAATGTCTTCCCGTTGCCTCGAGTCTCTTGTTTCCTGATGACGGAAGTAGTACTCGTATTTTCATTAAATGTGAGCTGAGAGAAATTGAGGTAGAAGAAGGAAAGAAGAAAGGGGATGGTGAGATACTGAGATGTGTGTGAGAAGCGGAAGTATATCCACGGAATCAAAATTTCGTTGGAAACGCCAAGGTCTAGTGTTAATTCTTTCACTATGTATATTCTGTCATTGGATAAATGAATAACGGAATAATAGAAGAATAATTGATGGAATGAGAGAGTATAGTGAAATATGTAATGTATAGTAATCTGATATGACAATCTCTATGATCCACATTTGTAATACCAAAATCTTGTAAATATCATTTTCTAGATACTCTTACGATTCCGAGTATAATATGTCAATGAAATTAAAAATAATCCTATGGCTTTTAATGTTGGGGAGACCCTTACGGGTAGTTCCAACTCGCCAATGTGTACTTGGTCAAATACCGGTCACCCATCCAAGAGCAGTCCACAGTGTTCGTGACTTAACATCACGTTCACCGACAGATCACTTTCACCGAGGGTGATATGTTAATATTGTGAATTAATGAAATTATGACGATCTAGAAAAAATTGGTCTACCATAAAATAATATAGATTCTTGACAGGTCACAGGCAGAATTTTCGTTATAGAAATTTTTAATCAGAGTCCATAAAAGTGAATCTTATGATAGTGAACCTTGAATTTGAAATGTAATCAATCGAATTAATTTGGTTACAATGGTGAGTATCTCTCCAAAAATAACGTTAAGGAAATAGAAAAGTTTTTCAATATTTCTTTCACAGGAAGATAAGAGCCTATTAACGTAGATAACAATCGCAAGTAGCCCCTCAGAAGTAACTTTTATGTGAACATAAAAGGCCCTTTCACAGCAGAAAATACTTATAAAGTGTGAGCATGGATATTAAAGCTCGGTGTTGAGAGAAAGCTGAAAAAACTTTTGAAGTATATCTATTTGTTGGGAGAGAGTCCTTTCTATATTATTAATAGTTGAGTTTTCTTCGTAACGAAAAGCGTTTGCATCCAATCAGGTTATATTTTGTTGGGTAATCCTTACACAACATAATTATTACCATCAGGGATCGTAACGTTTTGAGGTTTGAAAAGAAAACGATTTCATTAAATATGATAATAGATAAGATTCTCTGGTTAGATATTTGGTTGGTCTATGCTATTACACAATAAAATAAATTCCTGAATGATAGTCATTCTTAGAAACTATCTTTGTTTTTCGACATTACTCCTCGATTTTCCAATATCTGTCTTTTGATTTCTAGTATTTTCTATGTGGTGATGAAATGTTATTCTTCACATGTTTCTCCATAA
Source organism: Sogatella furcifera (assembly GCA_017141385.1). Classification (NCBI taxonomy): domain Eukaryota; kingdom Metazoa; phylum Arthropoda; class Insecta; order Hemiptera; family Delphacidae; genus Sogatella; species Sogatella furcifera. The sequence goes on along the minus strand of CM029547.1, from coordinate 5,287,103 downwards.
GCTCACAGTATCAGCCAATGGTAATGAGATCAGTCGATTCAAAATAGTTAAAAAAGGTGTGAAAGTTTTGACTGTTGAAAGGAAAAATTGAGTTGCAATTTGATGATTGAAAATAAAGTTCTGAATGGAATATGAGTGAGATTTCAAGATTTCAATAACATATTGGTTGGTGTAACCTTCAGAGACTGAAATTGAGCAGTAATTTAAGCGAATATGCAGGCTTTGCAACTGCAACCCATCATAATTGAATTTCGACTACCTACATCAGAACGTCGATAATTCGGACGTCAAAAATCTGGATTTGTCTCCAGACAAGAAATAAAAATAGTTGTACCATCTGCCCTTGCACTAAGCTCTTTACTAGAGAGTGGGCGATGAGTGAATACCAATTTGATTTATATATTTTAGACTCTGTACTATTGTGTACCTTTTTAATAGAAAATATACCGATTTTCTCAAATAGTGCCTGCTTGCCCTTTTTATAAGGTAATTTCGATAATACGGATAATTTGATAATCCGGATGGGGTGCGGTCCCAATTAATCCGGATTATTGACGTTCTACTGTATTGAAAAGTACGTCAATAATATTATAATAAAGATGTGTGTAAAATATGCCTACTTGACAGCCTACTCAATCACAATGATTCACGGCTATTAAAACGTTATTTAATTTTTAAAAAAGGGTATCCTACACATTTTCTGGATCCTCTATGCATAATACTTCACACCTCTCAGTGAAATTCTTCTCCAGAGAGGTGTTGAGTTCTAAACGATAACATGACTCTGTACAGAATCGTGATAATAAAGTGTTACAGTATGATGAATGTGTTGTAAATGAAGGACAATGCCAATAAAGAAGCGAGCCGTGTGTGAGTGAAGAGGCGTTTGGCCTATTTAGTGTCACCATTGGTTGTGTGCGCTGTCAGTGATATGCATGCTAATATGACATTAATTTGCTCTTTCACTTTCTGATCTAAATAAGTCGATGCGATGCGCTAAAATCGGAAGGAAAGCTCATCCTCTTTTGACGAAACGCGAAAGTGACACTTCCGTCGCGCTAAAAACGCCGTCGCCGTTGCAAGGTCACTCTCATCTTCCGTCGCGTTGCGCTTCTCTCATCAACAGAATTCACGAAAAAGAGGCACGATTTGAAAAGTGAGATGCTACCTCATTTAGCGTCCTTTGGGAAGCCATTTATCCTATGATATTTGAGAAAAATAAGGGGAACTTGGAAATAGGGTTGTATCTAGCTGAGGCCGTACTGCCAGTGTATGGTGGTTGAATAGATGGTGGATAGTGTTAACATTCTTGAAATTCTTAAATATGGACTGTATAACCTTAAAAAAGAGTCAAACCATTCATATGATGTTTTACAATGAATATTATTAAATAAAGATCTCAGTTACAGTATTGTATCAAAAAGAATATCCAAAGGGTAGGCCTACTGTGAATGAGATTTAATAATACACTTATAAGTAGTCCTAGTCAAAATTGGAATACTATGGATATTGTATGTTCTATAGATAAACCATCCACCCTCCATGCTATCCACCCATCGGCAGTGCGGCCTCAGCTTCATATAGCACCTAATAATTCGAATCTCACAAGTTAATCAGTAGAGAAGAATGAGAACTAATACTTTTCCACTCTAGATTGCATCAACATTACACAGATAGCATTCCATTAACCCTCTAGATAACATCAATCAGAACAAAAATGTATATTCAATGATTTCAATACGATTCATAGTTTTAAATTGTTAAATTATTTTATATCATCGTGTAATAATTATATAATAATTGAGTTCCAAAACTCGCAAGTTCTCTCCAACTCGCAATTGATTTTGAAAGAATACAGCTTTCTCCAAATAAGAATAATTGATAAAGTAAATTCTAATATCAAGTGAACAAAAATAAGAAAACTAGAACGTCTTTATTCAAAGTTGAGCATTCTATGAAAAATGGACATGAATTAAATCTAAATTACCTTACCAGCACACGCTCTTGTACTGTAATGAAAATCTAGGTACCCAGTAATAACACAATATAAAATTTTAAAAATTTCATTCATTTATTCAAGAAATCACAAGGTAAAAATACAGTCAATAAAGTCCTAGAAGTCTTTTTCCCAAATTTAGATAGAAAAATTCATAAAGGTTATGTCCACAAGATCTTCAAACACCACCAGAATTCACATGTTACAAAGATTTCATTTTTATTTCAGTAAAAACCTTTTAGAACAAAGTGGATATCTAAATTACATTATTAATACTTCTGAAGAATCTTAAGAGCTCTAGTAGTTGGATGTTTAAGATAAAAGTGGAAAGCTGTTGATGAGACCCAAGGAGGAACGGTGATGATGCAATAGCTTGATTATTTGTTGATCAGAAAAAATGAGTTGGATGAGATCAAGTTCGTGAAGCCGCCGACGGACCAGGAGCTACCCATTGACCTCCGCTCTTAATAGATTAGAGCAGCTGTTCGATTCTTGTGTTAACACATTCCTTTCATAGGGAATGAGTGGTACAAGTTATTCTTCACCGTTCAAGATCATACCGCAGGATAAATAATTAAACAAATTTATTCATCAGATAAACAGGCTTTGATTTAAGTGAAGACGATTTCTTCCGATTGGACTGTAACTGTATGATGTTACATTGAGTGGTCGGCCCCCAAATGGGAACCTAGATGACTTGATGGGACTTAACAATAAATGGTTATACCTCCTTCTAATTTGAGCCTTTTAAATTTCAAGTCAAGGTATTGCTGCCATAAAAGGCCTTGTTGAATCGACCTTAGCAGTAAGTGATTGCATTAATCAATTAAAATTAATAAATCGCCACTCATACATCTAATATCAACAAGCAATTGAGTACTATATTCAAGGATTTAATAGCACAAATGTTTCAATTTGCTGAGTCATAAGATTTTCTTTGTTAGTATTATTCCGGTGATAATGAAAATGACATAAGCTAAAAAAAGATAAATAATAAATAAGATTATAAAGATAGATTACAAATAAGATAATAAATGAGATTAAGCTAAAAAAAAATTCTCACGTCTTTTAATGGTGGGGAGACCTTTACGGGTAAGTTCCACCTTACCTCGCCAATGTGTACTTGACTAAATGCTGGTCACCCATCCAAGAGCAATCCACAGTGTTCGTGACTTAACATCACGTCCATCGATAGATCACCCTCACCGAGAGACCAATTTCCAGTACTTATTAAGCCATCATTACTTATAATTGCCATTATCAAGCTATTCATCCACTACTGATTAGAGTAACTATGCTACTCTAAAATAATATTGAAGTAACTTATCAAGATTAAATTTATGTTTCGAATTTATATAACAGAAACGTCTTCCCAACGAGATAACGAGTCGAATGTGTGATAACCATTATCATTCCTCATGCTGAATTTATTCATTCTTTGTCTTTTATTTTAATAAGGAGAGGCTAGGACTCGTAGATCATCTTATGATTTTACTGATCTTGATATGAAGACTATAGTTTACTGATAGACAATTTAGAGTAGTCTAGCAAATTGCGGTCTAAATCGAAAAATATATTGAAAAACGCAAAAAAGAAAATACTTCAACTTATTAGTTACTTTGAGAATTTGTGTCACTTGTCAATAATGAATAATCATCAAAATTGTACCAGTTTCTTTGGCAAGAATCTTCAATATTTTGACCTAGATATTTGACTATCCAGAATTAGAAAATATGAAATATTTAAGTGATATGGAATACAATTGAATTGAATATGTAAGTAGATTAATTGAAAGCTGAAAGAAATAGTTCTTGATTGCTACACTAATTCAATATTTATGTATCACATGAATTATTATCAATCTGTATGCAATTACCTCTGCTGGATAGTTAACCCACTTCTTCAATAAATAAGCGTTGACGCCATCCAAGCCCACCAGAGTTGAAGCATGCCTTGTCATGAGAGTTGTTCTTCAATAGTCACCTCGTCTTCCTAAAATAGAACTTTGTGGAGATGTCCATTGTGAATGTTCTGTTAATTTGAACGACCCACTTCTAGGTTAGTTGCTGTGAGAAGAAAAGATTATTATTGTTGCTGAGCGCCGCGGATGCTGGAGCAATCAATCTTTGACCTATCGCCCGCTTCTCAGTTGAAAGGAACTTCTGCAATACCAATTTAGCAATACACAGGACAGTAGTATTTCACACACGCCTACTAAACGGCATGGAGGTAAGTATAGTCTGTCCAAGCAAAGAAGACATTCTGTTCTGGCAAGAAGGGGGAAAATGACTCCAGCTTGATCAATATTGGTTCAAAAATGATAAATTTGGTCTCAAATTGTAGAAAACATTTTAATCTTCAATATAAGGCTAGATTTATGATTTTTCAATCAAAATTGACCGAGCTGGAGTCATTTCCCCATCTTGCGAGAATGTCTTCTTTACTTGGTCAGACTATAATACTTGTCCGACTATCGTTTATGAAGCGTCTTTCTTAATAGAACTCCGCTTTTTGAAGTAACTTCCAACTTTACGAAGCATGGATAAGATGGGGAATACAATGCTTATCAAGTCAGGAGTTACATAAAATCATAAAATAATAGATTTATATTCAATACTCTTAGATAAAATGCAGTGTAGAGGCTTCATTGCATCCAATGGTACAGTCTGTCCAAGCAAAGAAGAGCCTCTGGCAAGATGGAAGAATGACTCGAGCTCGGTCAATATTGGTTCAAATATTATCAATTTGGTCTCAACTTGTAGGAAAGAACTCGATGTTCTATTAAGACCACATTTATAATCCTTGAACAAATATTGACCGAACTGGAGTCATTTTCCCAACTTGCCAGAGGCTCTTCTTTGCTTGGACAGACTATAACAGATACTTGCAATCCAGTTAGAAACTTCTATCTAGCTGATATTTTATGTGGTTTGTGATAATATCACTTGAGAATCTTGAACTCTATGTAGTAGGCTATATTTTCAATTTGGAATGCAGTTTGACTCTCAATAGATAGTTGTTCGGTTAGTGTCTCTCGAGAATTCCTGCAGAATCTTAAACGTCAGATAATCTGCCTGGTGACTTTATTACCATAATAAGCTTGAAATCCAATACATGAATTTGTTATTCAAGACGTTGGATCAATTGTTTCTCAGTATTATGATTGTGAGCTACACAGATTAAGTTAGTTTGTGAAACTAGGCTACTATTTACGAGGTTTCAAGTTCTTGCCAAATGTTTGTTTTTATCAAAGAGTGAGAACTGTAGCCTAGTAAAGGTAGGATTCCCAAGTGGCAGCTCGAACCACGCGGCTCGAGCTGCGACGGCTTAGGCCTAATACAAACAGTATGTAAATTTTTCACATTTTTCCAAGTTTTACAAAAAATAACACTAATAAACTTCATAAACAAGTACATTCTTAAAACAATCACAGCATAATGTAATAGTTAATTACATAGAAAACAGTCTTGCCGCGAACTGATTTTGATTAACCAATGAAAAAACGTGAAAACTAATAAATATTTGTCCCAAGGTGAAACACTATTTAATATAGATCCATTGCATTCCATTAAATTGTTAAATGAATAGTTTTCAAAGAAGCTACTTCAAAATGGCGAATGCCATGTCAACTATGATCTATCGCGTCATACAGCTTCGGCCAATCACAGGCAAGCAGCGCCATTTTGTTCTTGTCAATTCAATTCCTATTTTTAACGCAATCTCATTGGCTATGTCACTAAAGTGAAGCCTAGACTTGTAGACACCATGGTAACTTTTGATAAGACAGAATTCTGACCAATGAATATTTGTATAAATTATGATACATTTGTATTAACCAATTATGATAATTATAATAAGTTTGAAAAGCCGAAAATTGTGTTTTAATTATAAGTAACAGAAATTTCAAATCACCCACAAATAATTTGAATATGGTAGACTATTCAAATCCATATAGAATGTACCTTGACCTCCTTTATCGTAAGAAATATACTATAGGCTACATACTGTTATTTCCTCCTTTGGGAGATTGGCTGTCATTATAGTAAAGACAGTCAGTCGTTTCCCGTTTCTGGAGGAATAGTAATTGTTGCATTACACTCTAACTGATTAACTACATGTTATTCAGAAGTGTTCTGCATCTTTACTTGGTTGTGAAGACTGGCTTATGGTTGAGAGGATCGACGTGCTAACCACACGTTACCTCTATCCTGGTTGATGATTATTCGCCTGCTGTATTTTCTGTCCGGGCTGCGTGGGCATTCTGGTGGGGTGGGGATGGCTTCGGCTCGGTCGGTGTTGGTTCGGGGGCTGTGGGTTCTTTCGAGAATTTATGGCTTTTGGGCCGGTATTGGCCGGGCTGGAGTCGTTTTCCCGTTCTTGCCGGGGTGTCTTCTTTGCTTGGGCGGACTGTATAGTTTGGTGAATATGAAACTGGCAACCAGCTGGTAGGCCTAGGCCCTACATAGGGCTGTTGCGCCATTGACAAACAAACTACATACTGTAATGAGGGAAGAATCAGTGAATTTTATTTTAATTGAACTTTATTATTACTCTGGGGTTCAATGACAATCGATTAAAAAGTTGCTTCAATCAGTTTAAATGAATGAGTTTAGATGTTCTGAGCTGTGCCCCTGACACAACTATCATTTTCTTTAATCATATAGTAATTGGATGTTTTTATTGTTAAGAACGAAGAAGTAGAAGAAGAAGAAGAAGAAGAAGAAGAAGAAGAAGAAGAAGAAGAAGAAGAAAAATCGCTACGGTATTGGTTTACGGATCTGAAAGTATTTTCAATTATCCATTATGCTCATTTCAATATTAATTTTTCAGATTCATTATTAGTAGTCTGGGGTTGATTCTACGAATGACATGGTATCGTTTTTCATGTTCGTGATTACAAACTATAAATGTTTTGTGGGCTAGAGTTATAAAAACGTCCTGTTTTGTTTGCGAAGGATGAATGCATTCAGTTTTATTCTTCCCAGTTATATCATTCCATTAAAGTTCTTATATTAAAGTGGAACTATTCACATGATTTTTGCAGCTTCAAGGTCTGAAAGTGAATGGATGCTTTCAGATCATCGGATCACCAACATAAATAAAAGCTGACCCTGATTTCTATCTATGGGTTGTGCATCTTCTTCTCTCAAATAAAATCGCACAATTTACAAGCAATAAACCTAATGATTGCTCATTACATGTGGATGAACCAGAATGTCCGTATCTATGGTAAACTATGGAAATACCGGTCATTATCCTAGAAGTTGTCAAGGGCAAATGATGGGGATCACTGTTTCTCTATCGAGCTATGGCAATTGAAGTTTGGGAAGTATGATTTTTGTTAGCTAGGCTGAAATATTGAATTTTTCCAGCACAAAAAGTTTTTTTATAAATTTTTGTGAATAAATGTTTGGAAAATGAATTCGCTTTTTGAAAAAAATTATTTCTTGGTGTCCAAGTCGGAGGAAGAAGGAGGGGCCACGAATTCAACAATTTTGATAAGGTTTCTTAGTAGAAGTCTACTAATATTGCAAAGTCAATTTCGTACCGGGATACGTATCTAGATTGAATTTTGTATTGAAATTAAGAGGGACTGAACTTCAAATATTATAGAACTTCTTCTTTTAACACCAAACATCACTCAGTATTTGAATACTATAGTTTTCACACAATTATTGTCTTTCTTAAATCATGTTGTTGTCATTCTATTCTATAGACTTGATTAACAAGTTCTGATCATACATCAGTACAGTATTAACAATTGACATAAGTATCTTTCTTAATCAATCTTTTAGAAAAAATTCTGAATCTACCCCTTACACTGCATAAACTGATATAGTAATACTTACACTAATACTAAATAATAAATACTAATATAGTAATATAATAATACTTATATAGCCACAATACAAAGCCACTTGCCAATATCTGATAGAAATTAATTGGGGAAAGAGGAAGTCGGAAACTCTTTCTTAAAAATCTGGAAACTTGAAGAAATTTCCACCCAGAGGGGGGGTTCTGACCGCCCCCACCAAGGTTAAAAAACACTAAGAGTGAGTGAGATTGATCGCATCATTATATTATCATCCGATTTTATTAAATATATTATAACATAATATTCTGAAAGATATTTTGCTGATTGGAAATTGATTCGAAATTTCAAATCGATATCAGAGTTTAAACAGAAAATTTACAATTTCTCAAATTTATCGTATACCATTTCATTGAAAAATGTAGAATTCAGGTATGCCACTTCCTCTCTGTGGCATAATATGGCATTGCAGTTAGGACGCTGAAAAGAAAATTAGAACCAGAAGGAGATGAAAAGAGGGTTACCTTCACCGGTGCACGCTCTCTGCAATGTCATTGATATTTTTCTAAAGGAAAGGATGAGCGGTCTGCATTCAACAGCTGCTAATCTTTACGAGACCACCTTCTGAAGATTCTTTACCTCCTCCTTCTCTTCCTCCTCCTGCTCTTCTCCTCCTCCTTCTTCTTTACCTCCTCCTCCCTATTTTCCTCTTTCTCATCTTCCTCCTGATCTCCTTGCCACTATTAGTTGCATAAATCCATCCCTCTTCGCCCTCAATAATCTCACATTTTTTGTAAATCTACAAACGCCCCCTACCAAGGGCCTATAGTTGCACAAGGCTGCAGATCTTGTTCAGATGCGCTGCTCTTTCATCAAACACGACCCTGGGCTGACAATTAAAAACGTTCAACACATTAAATATTGGACGAGCAGTTCTTCCCGCCCGCACTTCCATTAGCTCATCTCATCTCTAATCCAGCCGAGGCCATTTAGCCTCAGAGAATGAGGTGATAAAAGGATAACAGCCGATAATGGAGACAGTAATGATAGTGGGCTGAAAACAGAGAAGAGATGTTGGAGAAGAAGAAAAGCTGAAGAATAGAGAAGGCGATCAGAAGGTTGCTGATCATTAAAGACTGACAAATAAAAAAATTATTACCAACGTCATTTTTCTCGATTTTGACCTAATTTCTGTAAAGATTGATGAATTTAAAATAGTTTTGTCCTATAAAAAGGTTGAAAAGGATGCATATCCTATCCACAAGTCAAGGTTTCTTCGAAATATTCTGGATGAATGGAAAAACCAAGTTGCCTGATAAGATATTATTCATTCTTTACAAGATAAGATCTAGGTTTGTTAGTCCTTCTATTGTCAAATCTCTGTGTGTGTTGAGTGAATCAATATAGAATGATACTTTACAAAGAATACTTTGATTTGAGGTGTTTCAATGATCAGATTCCATGTTTTTAAATTGATAATATTATCATGTATTTGTAAATTTGTTACAGATAGGAGATACTCGGATACGGTACTCATTACAAGGTGATAACTAGCATTTTGCATTTTGCCCCCTGTTATAATAGCCTTAATAAAAACGGATGAAAATATGATAATACAACCACTCTCACTCATTCTTTATTTTTTTCAGCTTAAAAAACATTCTAACAGTTTTGAATTTGTGATCGGCAGTTTAACAGCAATTAAACCCTATTTAAAATGAAAAATGAACCTTCTCTATATAGGTACGATATACTTTATAGTTCGTAATGGTACAAATGCAAATAAGCAGAAGCACTTTATTAAATCCTATAAAAAATACAGTACTTTCATTTTTTTATATTCTACTAGAAGCATCTTTCAGGATTATAGTAGTACAGATCGATTTCGGCATATCAAGAATATTCTTATGACTTCGTAAAAACATTTTTTCAACCCAGCCTTATCATGAACTTTTATAATAATGAAGATGGGACAAGTTAATGAAGAATATGATTTCCCTTGACTGATAAGGACCACCCAAGAGCTGGAACTTGATTGTTGGATGTTGGCACCTCCTAAAGTGTCAAGAATCAAGAACACGCAGCGAAAAAGGCTAGCCCTGTGTACCGGTACGAGCAAACTGAGAAGAAACGCAGCGACAATGTAAAGTGTATTGTAACCGCGTGTCTTCTCAGCTTTCTCAGAATTAAGGTTAATCAACTTGAAATTACCGCACAAATTGGATTTATTTGGATCTGCGACCTATTTGTGGCTTCCAGTGGCTTCCAGAAGGCTACCAATCAGAAGATGCGTTATTTGTTACAGATGACCTTCCTGTATAGTAGTGCTGCCCGACTTCTTATCTCCGCACCATAGATTGCGATAACGATCATGCCACTGCCTTTTGCGGCAATCGGCAATTTCTGCTGGCAGTGCGTCAGCTTATTGCTTCGTGCATTGTCTGTATCACCATGAGACTTTGGACACAAAAGCCAATCATTCATTTTAATGATTCTGAAGATTTCGATGAAGGAGAAGAAAAATAGTTTTGGAAGTACTGTAATAAGGAAAATGAAAATGGGAGACGCAGTATAGGAATTTATAAGAACTTTAAAACTTGATAAAAATGTGAAATTCATGTTTGTTGACAATAGTGCGTTATTCCTTGATGCTTATATATAATTTATTACTCTTCCTGAGTGGTCGCGAAGATGATATTGGAGTTATCCATATTAAATGAAAATAGGCCTACAAAATATTTAATAAAAATTGAGACTTTTGCCGGTTTCGGTTGCTACATTATCAAAATTTATCAAAAACTTTATCAAAATTTGGTAAACAAAAACTTGAAGTGAAGAGCGGCAGGCCGGCAGCAGATATCTGTATCGCACCGCTATTGGTAGTTACTCGAACCAATCACAGTGAACGTCTGCCATTGGCCTAGACAAGCTCCTCCCCGATTAGTGGTTCATACAAGCGTTACAAAATGGCGATTCAAACAGCAAACATCTCGTTTTCACATTTTGATCAATCTGTGGCTTCTTAATATCTTGTCTTTTCATTCAATATGTTCCTATTCAAAAACTGTGTTTGTTTAGACGTTGAGCTGAAATCAATACATATTTGAAGCTTTGCATGCATACAAAATCGATCAAATTCAAACTAAAATTCAAATTAGTTCATTCATAAAAAATAACATATTTACAAAGAATATCAGTGTTACAGATAATATGAAAAAATTGAGAAAATGAAAAAATGAGATAATATGATCAAGTTCCTCACTACTCTTTGTTTTTCATATATATTTTTCAATTACATAACATGAGATACACCACTACCAGATTACCGCTTTACACATTTTTTAAAAATAAGCTACATAATATTCTAATTTCGAAATTAATCGAACATACACTTTTCGGAACACTTGGTTTTGAATTACATGTAAACTTATTTACAAAATAATGAAGATGTAGACTGGTTTTTGTAGATAAACAAATTGCACTTGAACGAGAGCATTGTCTACTCTACATTAGCAATACCAATATGCAAAATATGCAAATATTCAATGTGTTACGACATTAATGGACATTGTCTTCATGTTTTCAAATAAGGGTAACACATACTGTTGATCGTTATTAGAATTTAATATAATTTTTAAGCATCACACGTTCGATTGATTTGTAAACTTGAAGACAATATCTAATATGAGAAATGAATAATAAATAGTTCTACCACTGCATTTCCAATGCAACTCCATAATAAAATTCCAATACAATGCATTTTACATCAAACATAATGCATTTTGACCCATGCATCATGCATTTTCAATCATGAGCACATGCTAAAACTATAGGTAAAGCGGCCAGTATAGTCTGTCCAAGCAAAGAATACTCTCTGGCAAGATAAGAAAATGACTCCAGCTCGGTCAATTTTGGTTAAAAAATTATTGATTTGGTATCAAATTGTAGATCAGAATGTTTCCTACAATTGAGACCAGATCAATAATGTTTGAACCAATATTAAGCGGGCAGGAGTCATTTTCTCATCTTGCTGAGGGTCTTCTTTGCTTGGACAGACTATGCCACTTATCTATTACACCGTGTCGGAATCAGCGAGACTGATCAGAGAGGGCATGAAGGGTCACCGGGTCACCAGTCGACCCCTTACCTCGCCAACCGGCAACTGCAGCTATTCTCTCCTTGTCTGCCACTTGTCTGCACTAGTCATGGCCAATTCCCTACTTATTAGCTCTTATCATAGACTAACTATACAGAATATAATTATATAGAATATTATATCTACGCTCTTATACACTATTGTTAATACTTCGTTTAATATTATAATTATACTCCTAGTTCAAGTTGTTTTTGTTATTCATGTATTATCATTGTAATGTATGTATTATCTTTTGGAGGAGACGGTAAACAAAAGTAGTCGTAATCTCTCATCATCATGCATCACTATCATCACCCACACACAAGGCTAAGAGCTCATGTGGACATCAACCTCAGAAAAATGTTATATAAATTTTTTGTTATTGATTGTTGATTGTTTTATGTGCCATATTTGAGAATTTCATATTTTTTATTATCTTCCTGAACATGTACTTGATAATACTTATTTTCTCTTTGGGCTACTGTATTTATTAAAACTTTAAAATAATTCAAATCAAAGTACCCTTTTTTAAAATATTTAAAAGAATTTGATTTGAATTATTTTAAAGTTTTAATGTACTTGATACTATAAAAATTATGGAACGGTGTGTCCACAGTTTAATTCACTTTGAAGGTAGCCTACAATGAATCTGATACAAGATCCCTTTTTGCATAGGGCTACTTAATTTTTTATTCACATTTTAATAGGGCTTTTAAGAGTTGAAACATGTAATGTTGATATAAAATCATTTAAAGGGTATACTGAGATTGGTATTTTAATAGATAATATACTTTGATAAATGATACATCAAATAGCACAATTCAATTGAGAAATCAATATACAAGATGGTTTTTAAAGACTACAGGCTATCGGCCACTCTTGTAATAGTACTCTAATGCACAGTTAAAAATTTAATTTCTCCACTATAAAACAATGAACTGCAGCAGAGAAAACTTGATGGTAGTTTCGTAGATGACATTAGCTATAGACTATCCAAGCGAAGAAAAGACATTCTGTCAAGATGGAAAGATTACTCTAGATCAGTCAATATTTGGTTCGAAAACTAATACTCAATCTCAAATTGTAGATCAGAAGGTTTCCTAAAATTTAAGACCAAATTTATAACTTTTGTACCAATATTGACCGAGCTGGAGTCGTTCTCCCATCTTGCCAGAATGTCTTCTTTGCTTGGACAAACTTCCCATGCGAACATGGATGGTAAAAGGAATGACAAGTTAATGAACCTGCCAGCAGCGACCACATAATTATATTATGTGGCCGCTGCCTGCTAGTATGGAAATCGGTGTTAATCCTGATCCTTTGGCCTTGAAGATGAAGACAACTCTCTTCCATAAGATGCATAAATAAGAATGGGACAGTGTGTGCACTGTACAGTGCTGGGAACTTGCTTTAAGTTATCCTTCAAGTGCCGTGATTCTCGTTTTGGTAACCTGTTGAGTTTTAAAACTCTGGTGATCCTCTTTTATATACTCCTGTGTAGAAGATCAGAGACATAATACACAGTACTCTAAACCAGAATTTCTTAATAAAACGTTTATTGATGATGTTTGAGTAGCCAGCCGATTTCTCTCCTTTCTATTTTCATATCAATGATAAAATTTTCGTGTAAATCTGAGTTTAAAGTTCAAGGATGTTGAAAGGCTGGTTTGGAAAACTTGAAATGGGATTTCACTCGCACTTAGAGAATGTATGTCGTGCACATAATAATATAATGAATCCAAAATTGACGAATGTTAGCATGCTATAAGAAGCTATTTCTCCAGAAAATTGTTACCGTAAGATGAACCGAATTGTTACAAATAGGATGAACCGATGAAGAATTCCAATGATAAAGTGTTATGGATTGAACAAGTCATGGAAATCTATAATTTTTTAATCCTGTTCTCTGTCCCGTGTCATCCTATGTCCTGTGTCTCTTTTTTCTGGGGTTAAGCCAATATGAGCTCATAGCTTGTGCGTGGGTAATGAGATGTATGATGATGAGAGAATCATTATGATCTATCCTATCCACTGGCGGCTCGTGCCCACGAAACAGGTGAAGTGCTGTACAGTGAAAGATACGGGCACTTCACCTGTTTCGTGGGTACGAGCCGCCAGTGATCCTATCCAATCTTTATTGATAATTCATAGCTTTTTTATATTCGGGAGTGAAAATTTGTGATTTTGAAATAGTGAGTTTGAACATAACCTTTTCTAATATTCTCATCCAAATTAGGAGCGAAGACGATTTGGACACTCATGTCTGTGTTTTCACCTATCAGTATAATTGTCATGTATCTAATAAATAAATAAATCTTATCTTCCATGTTATAATTAGATTGTCTCCTTATTCTTAACTAACCAATTTATAAATGTAAATTTTCTATCATCTTCATTCTTACTTCCATGGATTTGGATAACTTACTTCTTTTACATCGTGAAATATTTCATTTTTATGCTCTCGGACTTCACTTTTCATAGTGGCCTATTATAGTAAACTTTGGAAATAATAGACTGATTGTAAATTACTCGTAATTTGAGTTTTATATACTAGAATATCATGAATAGTAGCACACCACTTCAATACTACGAAGCTGATTATAGTTGTATGTTTTTGTCTAACAATATTCAACCTGATAATAATTAATCTACGTATTCAAGTTAAACAGTTTTGAAGACACAGTGTATATCCGATAAGTGTCAGGTGAGATGTTGTGATACTTGAATATAATTGAAGAGCACAAAATTTTCTATATCACAATTTTTTACTGAAAAAATTACTGTGATTTAGACAATGTTGTGCTCTTAAACAGTTGTTATTAATGTGAGCAAAGAGTAACTAGATCTAGAGTAGCTAGAGTATATTCTAATTCTATTTGATGTGATTCAACTGAGAGAATAGTGTGGAGGCAAATGAACTATTTTAATATTGCCACAAATGTAGTACCGGACCGTACTCTGAAATGATGAAATAATGTGTGCTCCAATTGACAAGTCAATTACAATCTGTATTGAGTAATTTCTCGTGATCGTGTGATCCAGCTAGATAAAGTTCTGGGAGAAGTCAGCATATTCTCACACCGCCCTCTATTGTGGCGGATAGAAAAGTATAGGTGCAATATCAACTCCACAGTATTAACTCAGGGCATTATTAGGTAACAGAAATTTTGTCAGATCTTGCAAATGACAACACGTTAATTCTATAGCACATTGCAAACCAATCATGATGACAATTACATTGCAATCTTCTCAAATTAGCAACTGTTATTCTAATTGATATTTTTTCCAAATAATGTATGTTACTCTATGACAACTGCTATTACGTAATAATAAATGGAAAACCACTAATATTTTCAGTGGTGTGGTAAAATCGTAAGTAGAGACGATACACTTTCATGGAAAACTAATTAATTTACTGCCTTTTTCCACTCGCACTTCAATTCAAGTTAAATATATATTCTTAAAATTTTTTAAAACATAATGGTACATTATTCATTACAGTAACTCAATAACGCGATAAACTTATAAGTACGCAAGCGATTCAACTTGAATACGTTTTAGGTTTAGGTATTTATTGGGACTAATTTTTTCCATAATGTCATTAAACAATAAACCATAAATGAACATTTTCCAAAAAAGCTTCCCTCCACATCAAGATTCTTGCGGTGATGATACAATAAGTTAGATCTTATCAGTGTTTCTTATACAAGGAGAAATTCAAGTATGAAGAGAGATGCATTTTAAAATATTATGTATGATAATGATAGTTTTTGTTTGTGTCTGAGTCTGGCTCAACAGATGGATGAACGAAAAGAGATGAGAATAAAGTGGCTTTCTTTATTTTATTGTCGTCACCGTCACATCAAGTGAAGGCAAACTTGAAATAGTAGAGGTAATCACTTGAAAACACCTATTGTTGCGTAAAAGGTACTTTGGTGGCTTTATTCGATTTTAATGGTGACGGCAGGTGAAAGGTAATTTGTTTAGCTTCTGTGTACTTCCTTCCTTCCTAATAGAATCAATTCCGGTCGGAAAAAGTACTAGAAAATATTATTATTATTATTACTACAATTTTATTCCTACAACTTAACATTCCGGCAGCTGATGATAGTGGAATTGCGATGCCTTGCAGCTATGTCGAGCAAAGAAGACATTCTGGCAAGATGGAAGAATGGCTCCAGCTCGGTCAATATAGGGTCAAAAATTATAAATTTGGTCTCAAATTGTAGAAAACATTATAATCTACAATTTGAAACGAAATTTATAATTCTTGAACCAATATTGACCGAGTTGGAGTCATTTTCCCATCTTGCCAGAATTTATTGTTTGCTTGACCAGACTACGAGCGGCTATGGAAAATTGCACTGGGAGAGAAGTTTTTCAAATTTCTCGGAAAAATCTTTCTGATTATTCATATTACGGTATTAGGTTTAATAATGCAACAGAATGCTCCATAATGCATTGTATACTGTCTACTATAGTCTACAAAGAAGACCTTCTGGTAAGATGGGGAAATGACTTCCCCATGACTTTCAAATGACTTTCATTTCATTTCAAATGACTCTCTAGCTTGGCCAATATTGGTTCGAAAATTATTAATTTGATCTCAGATTAGTAGATCAGAATGTTTCCTACAATTTGAGATCGAATTGATAATTTTTGAACCAAAATTGGCCGAGCTTGAGTCATTTTCCCATCTTGCCAGACGGTCTTCTATGTTTGGCAAACTATACATAATAACCAGCAATGCAACAAAATAAGAGTGATTCCGTCTCTGAAAGCAATAATATTGCTGCTCGCAAAAGTGAAAAATATGAATCTCAATAGCTGTTTGAATGTAGAGATCGATCGAGTGATGAGAATGATACGGTTTCAATTTACACATTGAATATTATTAATATTGAATTAGACATGGAAACTGAACATAAGTTACATCTCTTCAACAATGGGCAGTGAAACACGGAAACATCTATGTACTGTACGTGAGAATTGCTATCTCATCATCGTTATTCCTGCCTTCTTCATACGGTATCTCAATTTCACTTTTATTTATTTATTGTTTGACAACAACTGATTGGTGTTGCTGTTTGAAAACTTTTGAATTGTGTGGTGGACGAATAAACATTTGAAATATCCAGTGGACGAATGGATACTTCAAGATATTTGTAAGATTGCATTCTATTTTTAATTTGTTTGAAATGAAATACTCCGATTATAATAATATTATAATGTAGCCCACTGGTGTTACGAAACTAGTGAAGTGCTGTACAGTAAAAGATACGGGCACTTCACCTGTTTCGTGGGTACGAGCCGCCAGTGATTGTAGCCTAAATATTTTTCAATAACACGGTGGTCATATAACTGCCCATATACCTACAGTTCGACTACCGTAATACGAGGTTAATAGCAACAGTTCCACCCCTTTCTGTCCAGGTAGTTGAAGAATAATTATAGTTGGAAAGGTTTAAATTTAAATTATGATAATAGTTTAGGTATTATAACAAATTTAAATTATGACAAAATTAGGTATCCTAATTTCCTAAATTTCGTAATTAGGTATCCTAATTTTGTAGTAGCCTACTAACTTATATAAGTTGCAATTTAAAAAAATATAAAACAAAATATCATGTTTAGGTTGCCAAGTATTTCTGTACTAGAATGTTGTTTCTAGAGTTGTATGAAATAGAGCAGGAATGTCTGAAAAGTATGTTTGAACTTAGAATTCGCCCAAGAAGTTGCCTGGCAGGAGCCGACATATGGAAATGCAGAGCTGGCATGGAAATGGCTCAATTGTGCAGTGCGCCAACTTAATGAACTATTGTTGAGTGCAACACAACGTGCTTTCCAGTGAAAAAAGGTTTGCTTCGCTCAGTGACTACTTGAAAAGAAGTAACTTCCGTATTATAATACAGTGTAGTCCCTATCTTAAACAACATGATACACTAACAAGAAAGTTATTTCTATTAAAGTTCAATCAGCATTGACTCTCTTCTCAGACACGTGTGTCCAGTATACGAGGGCGGGTCAAAATGTAGTATAGTCTGTTCAAGCAAAGACGACCCTCTGGCAAGATGAGAAAATGACTCCAGCTCGGTCAATATTAGTTGAAAAAATATTGATTTGGTCTCAAATTGTGGATCAGAATGTTTCCTACGATTGAGACCAAATCAATGATTTTTGAACCAATATTGACAGAGCTGGAGTCATTTTCTCATCTTGCCAGAGGGTCTTCTTTGCTTGGACAAAATATAGTTACCATGTTTCCAAATAAAAATTCAATAGGATTTGTTATGAATATGATGATAAATTTCAAGGGTAGAATGGCCGAACCTGATTGATAATAATTAATGTCAATAAAATCACATAAATCTGCTACCAGAAGCTGCTGCTATTTGAGCCTCTGGTGTGACACAAAGATACTTTACTAGCTGCTACTACTAAGGTAGATAGAATGTATAGCCAGTGGCTACCAATAGCTACTAGTCGAAACTACCAAAAACAGACATTCCTATTATAGGAGAATTTTTATCTCACTATAAATGAAATAACATTTTAAATCACTACTTCGTATTTATTCGAACCTTACACTTTGAGTTTATCTTCAAAACTAAACTTGTTCTTTATTATCCAAAGTTGTTTATCACATGCTATGATCAATCAGGACCACCTAAATACCTAGGTAGAAGGATAAGGAGATAAATACCTAGGTATTTAGGTGGTCCTGATATAAGCTACCGTAACGTTATTACACACTTAGAAGCGGCAATTAAGTAGCCTAGTGTATCACAGACTTATCAATCATAATATTATATTATTTTCAAGTATCAACTCGGCTACTTTAACTACTTAAGTATATTCGTTTGAAAATTGAATAAAATAGTTGGTCTATTGCTAATTTCTAATAGAAGCATGTAATTTCTTGTAATAAGAGGTTATGATTTTATCAACAGTTGTGAGTAGTTGTTGGTATGGAAATTAATTGAAATTGGAAAATTAGCTTTCAAAGTGGAACCTCTCAATGTTTTACTCCTAGCTTTCACATAATCTCAATCCTTGAAGTATAAACGGTGATGAAGAAAGGATTTGAAAAACGTGAGAATGAGTTAGGTGATTAATGTTTTATTATGAAGTACCAAATAAATACACAGTATTTACAAACAACATTGAAAGGTATAAAATCTCCAAGATCATTGATAGTAATCTTACAGTTAAAAACACTGATTTTTTTCTCGAAAAATTAGAAATTATTATTTTACAAGCTCAATGCACTGTTGAGTCTATGAAAAATTTTTTTGCACTGAGCAAGTTAGAATTTAATACAGCTAAGATAAAATCGATAATATAATAATTGATAAAGCCTAAAAGAATACAGTATCACATGTCCGATATGCTCCATTTATAGGCTTCTTCATCACGTGCTTTCCTACTGTTCTGGGTTGTGAACCATTGCTTTTCGAATCCATTGGATCTATCGACTCCATCCCACCGATATCCCGGCCTTATTCCATATCTGTTAGGTGTGAATGATCCCTGGTACATTGGTTTGGCTGCAAATAGAGAAGATAAATTATTAGCTTATACACACCACTACAAACATACATTTCACACAATTCAACATGGGATTATGAATTAGATTTCATTCCAATAAAACAAGGATTTCTTGTCGTCATTCAAATTTGAGTAAATTATTAAAATTATCTGCAGAATACGAAAAGCCAGAGACCTCTAACATTATTGACACATGAAATATGCTTGATTTGAGCCTATTTTGAAGAATGGAGTTTAGTAATATGACGAATTTGAGATTTGTGTTTGCATAAGCAATTTAGATCGGGATTTTTTTCAGATAATTGCATAATTGATTACATTTTATAATTGAAAAAATAGTTATGAAGATAACAATTAAGAATTGAAATCAGTGGAGCAGTTGAGGACATATTTTGAAAACAATTCTTTACACGGAAAGAATAAAATGATTCGTATCTTAAAGGAGCAAGCAGATTTGCAATTTAAGTAGTCAGCATTTCTTATCATCGCTCATCTTTTTGAGTAGTTGTGAAGGTGACTTCCCATGATGATAATCCATCTCATTACCCACGTACAAGCCTTAGAGTTCATATGGGTTTCACCATTGGAAAAATTATAAATTGATAATACTGATAAGAATGTCGCTGGATGATGCATGCATTACAGGAACGTTACATTCATTTAATTCATATTATCTGGATTCAAATGTTTCACGCTCAGATAAATTTGAAGTATAGTCTGTTCAAGCAAAGAAGACATTCTGGCAAGATGGGAAAATTACTCCAGCTCGGTCAATATTTGTTAAAAATTCTAAATTTGTCTCAAATTTTACATCCAAATGTTTTCTACAATTTGAGACCAAATTCATAATTTTTGAACCAATATTGACCGAGCTAAGTCATTTTCCCATCTTGCCAGAATGTCTTTTCTGATTGGACACTGTCTGTCCAAGTAAAGTATGTACATAGAACAGACTATACATTACGAAAAAACTGAACATAGTTTTTAAACTTGAGAATTTTTATTGCTGTACGTACCTTATCTCGATCATTGAAATTTGCCATGACATGAGTATAATTATTTGACTTGAAATTGTAATTACTTTGGATTCAGGATCAAACCTTCTTGAAATTTGCCATGAGTAAAACTATTTGACTTGAAATTTCAATTATTCAGAAACAAACCTTCTTTGAGAGGCGTTGATTCACTCTGCTTGCGACGGATATAGTCCAGCATAGGATCGCCCTCTCTCTCCTGGGCTTTAAGATGTCTCTCCAAATCGTCGTCATTCGCATAACGAGCCAGAGGTTTGGACATTTCATGGATGGCGCTCGCCACCCTCTCGGCAGCATCTTCACTTTGTTTGACACTGAAACAGAAAACGAAAATCGATATTCAATGATCTCTATTAATGAATCTCGACGGATATTGTGTACGATTACATCAGAGCGAACAGGAACGAACGAGCTGTAACGAATACGTATTTTGAATAGAAATTAAATGCAAGATTCGCATTCAATACTGTTCGTCGGCTGTAACTCATTTTCTCTCTGGTGTAACCGTGGCTTAAGAACGATCTCGATTACAAACAAGGATAATGTTCTCCTCCGATGATACAGTATGTTGTATTTTAAGTTATTTGTAGTAAAGTAAGATGTGTATATTATAATTTCACTATCTACTACAAGTAATTTATTCAGCAATATGTACAATCGACACTTGTTGAAGGAAGTTAAGAGAGAATTCCGCTATGTAGACAACTATAGTTGAGGACAACTATGCAGTGTCTATCAAATTTTATAGTCTGTCCAAGCAAAGAAGACCCTCTGGCATGATTAGAAAATGACTTCAGCTCGGTCAATATTGATTTCAAATTGTAGATCAGAATGCTTCCTACGATTGAGACTAAATCAATAATATTTGAACCATTATTGACCGAGCTGGAGTCATTTTCTGATCTTGCCAGAGGGTCTTCTTTGCTTGGACAGACCATACCTACTTTGTGGCTATGCTTTTACAGGTTTTATCCATGGAGAAGACATTATAGTTTCTTCTAAACCCTTCTTAGCTAATTCCAAAAGTTCATGGATGGTGAGACAGTAAAACCATTTTTATACTTGATAAAAAACGTTCAATATTGAAGATTAGAGGGTGGAAAGGCATGTCCAGTCCACGGTTCAATATTATATTTGAAGTTGATACATAAACTCATCACATTCGATACAAAATACAATTGAATTCCATCATATAATATTAAACTGTATAATGTATCATATTTGACGTCTCATGTATCAAATTGAAGCAAATTTGAATGCAATTGGAACGTAGACCTAACACTTTCATAATTTATTCATTTGAAAGAAAACAAAAATATTCTTATTGGATAAAAACACAGACAATCAAGTCAAAAACTTCTCTTTTCCAAATTGTAAGAACTGCTGAAATTTTGAGAAGAGTATATTTATTTATACATCATGAAATTGGCATTACATCAACATCTGGGATGTTCCCATTTAATAGGAAATTTTTCAAAACTTTTCTCATATATTGGAAACGTTCTGTTGAATAACCCTTTATGATTGGTAGATTGGTGAAACTCACCCTCGACCCCATCTGGAGTATTTCTCGGTTTGTACGGCGGCTTTGGCTGCTTTCTCTTCAGCCACCCGCTGCTCCTGTTCCAGGTCACGAATCATTCCCGTTTTGCGATCTCGTCTCACTGGCGCCGCGTTCACTCCCGACATATCTGATGCCAACTGCAACCAAACATAAACAAAATTAGAAACAATTCAATAAATATGTGCTACACCTCACTCACAAAGCAAACAAACCCAAACAGGGTGGCTACTGTTGCCATGACAAACCATAGCAACAATGCAACGATAAGAAACGGTCCCGACAAAAAAATTGCGTACACATACACAAACATGAGCATTGACAATGCTTGCCGTCTGTGCAACGTCGTATTGCTTATGGTTTGTCGTGGCTGAGGTAGCCAACCCATACTTACACGCACAAACACGCAAAACGTTTGTTTACTTAGCCTCAAGTGATCGTGAAGACCTCAATTGAATAAGTATTAAGTATGTTGTAGTCTATATGGATCTATGTAATAAAAGAATACAACCCCTGTATAGAATAATTCAAGTCAAATTTCGATTGGTACTAAAATTTTTACGTTTAGCGTTAGATTATGTAACTGTGAATTTAACCGAAGAGTTGAACCTAAAATATTTTTCAAGCGCCTTACAGCAGAAGGTTGTACTGCACACAGTGCACATCCTAGAAAGAAACTACGGTACCGGTACAGTGCATACTGCATTGGCTACAGAAGGTGCATACCGGCCCACAGTACATTTTGTAAGTTATGACTTTATCGTAAGGGTGTTTCCGCATTCAGCGTTATCTTTTGTTCTAGGCATAGGTATCAGCCACTAACAAGTAGGACCATTTTTCTCACCCAAGTGGAGCAAAATACAGGTATGAGGTAATCCTGCAGAGCAACACTGGTCGAGCAAAGAAGACATTCAGGCAAGATGAAAAAATTACTCCAGCTTACTCAATATTGGTTCAAAAATTATGAGTTTGGTCTCAAATTGTAGGAAACATTCTACTCTACAATTTGGAATTGGATCTTTGATTTTTGAATCAATATTGACCGAGCTGCAGTCATTTTTCCATCTTGCCAGAACTTCTTGTTTGCTGGACCAGACTGCAATACCTGCTCTGCAATACATATTTAAATAATAATAGTTCAATATGACAGGATATTCGATTGTTTGAATTACCTTTGAGAAGGCGTTGTCCTCCTTTGTCTTGAAATCTGTCAGCTCTTTCCTCAACTGGCTTGCATTCTGCAAACCAGCTCGCTTTCCATCCAAGGTCTTCTCCATTCTTCTATCGCTGGAATATTAAAATATCATATTATTTATCAGTACTAGACCTTCAAAACATGAAACTTTCACATAGATCAAAGTTTTTGTGAAATCCATTTTCTATGAAGTTAATACAGAGGATCTTATTAGACAAGCAAGAAGTATTTAGGATCAAAGAAGTAAAAGCAGAAAGAGCCCAATATTATTATTATATAGCGAAAAATAAATTAAAAACTGACTTGAGCTTATGTATTTTCTCTAATAATTTTATATAAATGATTCGAGTGAATCATTAAAATGGATAGAAATTCTTGGGTTGGGTTTCTATCCATAGACATCATAGATACTTATTTTCTTAGGGCTATTCATCAAACTTTCAATTAACGAATACCAAAGTACCCTTTTCAAATATTTTTATTTTGCATAACATGCTTCAACTTATTAGCCATTATCAAATGCAAATGCATATAAATGATTGATAAGTTATTATTTCAAATAGCCTCAAGTGAAATTGAATAAAATAAGGCTATATTCTTACACTCAATATATTTGAATCGACCACACAAACGAAATAGCCTATGCATTTTTGGCTCCTGTCTCTCAATTGACTTTGTTATGTGGCAATGATAAAACAATATAGATTTGAATTAATTACTATAATTCAGCCACTCCTTACCTCTTTTTCGAATCCGACGACCCAGCATTGTCCCTCTCAGAGTGTCTTGATTTGGTTGTCCTTTCATGCACATCGCTTCGCTGAGAAAACCTGCTGTCTCTACCATCTCGGCTGCCTTTTTTCGTCTTCTCCGAGCCTCTATCACTATTCTTCGATAACCTTGGCGGTGAAAAATCTGAATCACTTCCCGGTCTGTTCTGGCTAGACTTTTGTGACGGTCTTGGCGGTGAGAGATCCGAATCAGAATTTTTCGAAGCGGCGGGCTCAAATCTACTCTTTCTCCGTGGAGGAGATTGGTCAGAATCACTGTCTTTTCTCCTCGATTTCCTCTCTTTCGGTCTTCGTTCAGGAGATAAATCAGCATCGTAGGTCGGCTTCTTCGAATTATGATCACCTGAAGTTTTGTACACATCGCGAGAAAGTTTCGATTCGCGCGGTGGTGATAGATCTGAATCATCATTCTGATTGTGGTTGGAAACTTTCTGTGATTTTCGACTACTTTCTACGGAGACCTTTTGATATTTATCTCTCACTTGGAGTTCTCCGTCACCATCTGCATCTCCAAATACTTTCCATCGTTTTTTGTCACTGTAATACTCCATGGCCTGCATTTCGGTTGGTCGTTCATCGATTATTCCGGCTATCTGCGGTGCATCCTCATCCAGCTGATAGAGATCGATTTCGTCATCATTCAATACCCGCATTGTTTTCAGGTCAACATCATCGTCGATTATCTGCGACCTAAAACAATTAAAATCATATAACTTAGCAAGGTACTTTTTGAGTTAATGAAAAACCCGTTCAATAGGATTTTCGTCTATTCATACTTGAATGGCTTCCTTTAATTCAGATTATTTATAAACATTTGTATAGACGAAGGTTGCACAGCCTCACAGCACACAGCTCCATTTGTGTCTTGAATGTAAAATCAATCAAAGTCATGAGTCATCTGCATTTTATGAAACACCACCGCGCACCATTTTGAGAGTGCCTAGCTCTATAGCGAGCTTGTCTGATTGTAAATCTATACAAATTAGCCTAAATGGAGCACCAATGTATGTAGCTGTAGCAGAGGCACGCGGCTTATGGTTGTGAATAATAGGTTTTTTTTATTAATTTGATATGTCAAACAAGTATGTCTCTGAAAGTCACTTTTATAATGAAAGAGTAGCTTTTGCTTACAAGACAGTACGTAATGTAAGTAGAAGATAGATATTATTTCATACCTTTTCAAAACTGAAGAAGATGATAATTTAACCTTTTTCTTCTTTTTCTTATCCTTTTCGTTTGATAGATATTTCTTGAGGTATTCCTTCTGAGACATAACCTTAGTTTCGGAGGCCATGACCAAAATTCAATTTTTGACCTTAAATATCAATTAGAAAACACTTGTAAATATCACATTCGAAATTACAACAGCTATAAAATCTTGATAATGAAACTTGGCAAAATCAATAGTCAAATTTACAATAGAACTTTACAACTCAAATTGTTTTCAACATACTAGGTTAGTCTGCAAACTGCAATGTTTACATCAATCATCAATGAAAACTGCAGTGTTTACAACTTTGCGTTCATCAATCCAAAAAGTAGATAGAGGGCAGCACCAAGCAATCAATAAAAAAATTATAATATTCAAGTTTCTGACAAAATAAAATAATAAAACTCATAATGCAATAGTAAAAATTTGAGTTCATTAGAAATATAATATATTTGATGTTGATTGTTGAAATTGGAATTATTACAGCCGACAGATCATAATGGCGGACAGCTGTTGTTGAAATACAGCAACAGCACAGCTGTGATTCAGTCAGATTACAAGAGGTACTTGAAAATAGGTTCAGTGAATGAGAATTGAAAATTATCTATTATGTCAATTGAAACCAAGTTAAATTATGTGTTCTAAGTTAATATTTATAATGTGAAAACATTGTTCTCTCATATCAATATGCTCTGCTTTAGTGCTCAATGTTGTTATTTCTCTTCTGAATACTTGCAAAGACTAGGCTAGGCTAGCCCTACCTGAAGGACCCTTGCTGTGGTAATGGCGACTTCGCTTTTCTGCTAATTATTGTATTTTTATCGTTTAGTGGCTACTGATCGCAAAATGGCCCATGCGGCTGGTGTTTTATCCTCTGATATTAGTAGACGCAATCCTCAGGATGAGTACGAACTCATTCAGAGAATCGGGAGTGGTACCTATGGAGACGTTTACAAGGTAGGGTGAACTTGTGTGTTCTTTGCATCTTATTTAATTTTCTTAGAATTTGTTAAGTTTAGACTAATACTTCATCAACAACAACTTTCAAATGTTTATAAATATATTCATGCGTGTATTATGCAGCCACTTTTAGTTCTTTTTCAACTCCCTATTTCCATAAATATAGTTCTTGTTGGAAATTTAATCCTCTTCCTTTGGTGCATTATTCAGATTACTGTCCGTCTTTCATTGTACCTAAAGAGAGTTTAGCATTATTGGTTTTAAAGAAATAGTTTGCTGTATTATAGTATATGTGAAAACAGTGTAACAATAGTGAAGGCTCAATAATGTATTCACACTAGGTATTAAGACAATTTAATTTGTTATGTGCGCAAATTAAGCTTGCTGATTTGTAAGTTGACTAAATAATATCTAATTTAGTAGGCTACTCACGCATGTTAATAAATTGACCTCTCTAAGTTACTTTTTGAAAATTTATTGACTTATTGTGGACTAGGCTACTAGCATTTATTCAGTAAAACTAACCTTCACCTTTCTAGTTTTAGAATCAACCATCACACTTTAAAAAAGAAATGCCGGTTCTAGTGCACACCTGCGTTTTTATGCAAAATGTTGAGGTATTGCTCATTAATCATATTAGGCTATTTATTACTTTTCACGGAACTTGAAGTAACTTGGGATTTGTTTGAATTTTGAAAGTGATGAAGTTTTCTTATGTGTTTGAGAGTGACACTCCTTATAAAGGTGAAGAAAAATCCATATACGTTACTTGATAACTCTAAAATGTGGCTGTACCTTATTTAATGGATGAGCGATGAAAAATTTTTCTATCATCATTTTATAACCTGGAGGTCTTAGAACTGACAATACACTTACTCAGATTTACAGGGTTTACTTTAGTTCTGTCGAACCCACCTAACTCATTTTTTTTTTAAATATTAATTTTTGTTCTCTACGAATAAATTTTCCTCAATAATTTACGACACTTTCCTCTTTTTGCAGGCTAAGCGTCTCTCCACAAACGATCTTGCTGCCATAAAAGTTATAAAATTGGAACCAGGTAATGTACCTAGAAATAAAAGTTACTTAGAATACATTATAAGTTACGTAGAATACATCACCATAAATTTACTCTTTCAAACAAATTGAAATCAATTTAGAATCCAAATTTGGCAATATTTAGAAATTGAATAGAATTTGAGCTCATAAAATCTGACATTTCAGTCTATTCTTTATGATAGAATTTCCATTTTATTTCATAATTTCTTAATCAATTCGGTTCATTTTTCTACATTGAATGATGCCAAATCTACATAAACTATTTTATTTATTGTTTTGTGATGTAAATTTATTTTCAACATCATTTTTGTCTTGTTTTTTCTTTTTTTTGCAAATGTTGGCTAATTTTATTCCATTTGTTTTTCAGGAGATGATTTCGCTATTATTCAACAAGAAATTCTTATGATGAAAGATTGTAAACATACCAATATTATTGCGTACTATGGCAGCTACTTGAGGAGAGATAAGTTGTGGATTTGTATGGAATATTGCGGAGGTGGCTCTCTACAGGATATCTATCACAGTAAGTTTTAATATGTATATTTTTGTCAAATTTGATTTCCGTAAATCTATAAATCAGTCCTTGACAACACTAGTGGAGATTCAAAAAATATTTCTCAACTTTATTAATAATTTTCAGTTTGGTTTTGACCTAAGAACTTAGGAGGTTATCACCATTTCAAAAAAAATCTATTTTTAATATTATTATCAACTGAATAGTCATTACACATGCGTAATTTTTCTACTCAATTGAGTGCTCTATTCCAAGTGAAGTCAAGATCAGAATCTATTCAAACAATAGCCTAGTTATCTGGATTTAACAAATAATTTTTGTTTGTCAATGGCTCAACAGCCCATGAAGGGCCTAGGCCTACCAGATGGTATTAGATAATGTATCGCAAGCCAAAATCATTTATTACAGTTATAATGACTTTGATTTCTTATAAAGATTCCTTGAATTTTCCTTAAATTTTAATTCCTTAAATTTCCTCTTCAAGTTTTGAATTAATGTTGAACTAATATATTTTGGTTTTATTATCAAGTTATGAATATTCTATAACTGTGACTTGAAATGTTATTGATTTTATTATATGATTCTATCATACGTTATTATATATTATTATGTAACTATATTTTTAATTATATATATCTGACAATTTACCTATCAAACGGGAATATTCCCGGAAATTGATGCTATGTAATGATGATAAATAAATAAAAATATAAATTCTATTTGTACTAAAGTTATTTGATATCTAATGTTTATATGCTTTTCACAGTTACAGGCCCTTTGACTGAGGTACAAATAGCTTATATGAGTAAAGAAACGCTACATGGATTGGCTTACCTACATAGTATGGGAAAGATGCATAGAGATATAAAGGTAAACATTTTCAATTGATTTTAAATGTTCAGTTGCTCCAAATATGAATTGAAAACTTTTAAATGGCTCCACTTTGAGGATCAGTTAATATTTTTTATCCTGGGCTCACTTTAAATTTGTGGGCTTCTTCGTTGTTTTGATACAGCTCTGGGGCAAAAAATCAATCAGTTATTCTCCTTTCCTAAATATTTTTTCAACTATAAGGATTTGTTTGTCAACCATTTTGACACTCAAAAATACTCTTATAATACAGTAATCTTATTACTATGGCTAAGATTACAAATATAATTATCATTAATACAATATTAATCTATTGGTATCAGAATTAACAGACTGGCTATTCTAGTGAATTGCTAACTTCTAGAACATTAAGTTTTTCAATTTGTGTAGGAAATATAGGTCTTAAAATATCCCTGACTAGCTTTTGCTCTGGAAGTTCTATAAATTTTCAGTTCATCTCAGGTAATTTGTCACATTTTGAGTCCCCGACTTCAAAGTTCATTCAAGTCTGTTCTCATGACTTGCTTAATGTTTACAAAATAAATCGTAATTTTTCATCTCGTGTGATTCAAAGTTGTCTAATAAAACGTTTTTCAGTCCCTGTGATTTAATGTAAAATATCAAATTTTGAATTTTTCAGGGCGCCAATATACTTTTAACAGAGACTGGTGATGTGAAGCTGGCTGACTTTGGTGTATCGGCACAGATAACAGCAACAATAAACAAAAGGAAGTCGTTTATCGGTACACCGTATTGGATGGCACCGGAGGTGAGTCATACTTTTTGTGAAATTTGTTTAATGTTACGTACCTTCATTTTTTATTAACACAGTGTTCGTGAAGTCATTTCATTAATAATAACTGCTTATCTCGCGTATTATAATAGTTTATGTGTACGTTATTAATAATTAGTAGGTGTACTGCAATGTCTAATAATTCTTTCATTTTTATTTCTGATATATTTTATAAAGCAATCTTGAAAACCAAACAGTTACAGTTGAATTTATATTATGGGCTATCATGAGTTCATAAAATCTAGTAAATGAGTGGGAAAGATAATAGAGCTCATTGAATTGTGTATTTAATTATACTGTATTTTATGTAACTTCCGACTTACTTGAAATAGAGTAATGGAAGGTCAGGACACTTTCAAAATATGCTATGATGAATGAGCAGTTATTAATTCAATAAACTAATAACTTTTTGTTAAATTATTAACTTTATTTTGATATTTCTATTGTATTTAGGGTGCACATCCACTGTCAGTTCATACTAGAAAATCGCGCTATGACAGTCAAAAACTGACAGTCAAAAGTGATTGTAGAAACTAAAGTTACTAAAAAATTATATTTGTTATTGAACTATTTGTCAGTTTATATTTTTGAAATTGAAAACCAATAAGCTTTCTGCTTTTGCTGTTGGCCTATAAGTAAGTTAAAAAAATGTTCTGTTTATTAGAGCTCAAAAACTTAATCCATTTTCGAGAATTCAAGTTTTCGTTCTTGAAAATATGTTTACAGTCTTACATGTTATCTGTTCCAAATGAATTAAACATTGAGTTATTTGTGTATTGATGCTCATTTTGTACCTGTTAAGGTGGCGGCAGTGGAACGGAAAGGCGGCTACAACCAGCTGTGCGACATCTGGGCGGTTGGCATCACTGCGATTGAGTTGGCTGAACTTCAGCCTCCCATGTTCGATTTGCATCCGATGCGAGCGCTCTTTCTCATGTCAAAGAGTGGATTCAAGCCGCCTACGCTCAAGGACAGGGATAAATGGTAAATAATGTTATTATTCCAACATAATAACATTTAAGTTTAGCTGTTGTAGTATAGTCTGTCCAAGCAAAGAAGACCCTCTGGCAAGATGGGAGAATGACTGAAGCTCGGTCAATATTTGTTCAAAAATTATCAATTTGATCTCAAATTGTAGAGAACAATTTGATCTACTATTAAGACCACATTTATAATTCTTGATCAAATATTGACCAAGCTGGAGTCATTTATCCATCTTACCAGAGACTCTTCTTTACTTGGACAAACTATACCTACTTTTTATTTGTCTCTTACTGAAGAATTGCACACCATGCAGAATATTATTGTGGCTTTTATAGCTGATGCCGAAAAGTTGGACTGTTGCCTCTGCTGCCTCTTGTACGTGATGTAACCTACTAACAGCTGATATAAAGCATCCATTGCCTCTTTTGATTTCAAAAACATCAGCTGTTGGAACGCATAACTAGGCGTCAACTATAAATATTGAAAAAATAGCTCAGCGTGCAATGTTAGTGTTCGATTTACGGTTGTGGTTACTGTAGATGCGATTTTTAGCGACTCAGACACGCTCTCTATGATGAGGCTTGAGCAAACCTAGGCTCAAATAACAGTCTGATCCTATACTTATTAAATAAGCCTAGATAATTATTAATCGAGCCTTGCCTTGCCTAAGCCGCAATGGGGAAAGCGTGCCTTAGAAGTCTAGCTACGTTCTAGGTAAACATTCTATGAATAAAAAGTGTATCATTTGAAAAGAGGATGCGGCTCAAAATTGCTTTCATAATAACTATAGCCCAAGTCGCTTAGTAGCTCGTGATGTTTAGCTTGAGTTTAGTAGTATCAGTATACTAAGTAAAGCTGACGCCAAAAGTTATCGGTTTCGTCTGTCTCGTGGTGTAACCTACCAACAGCTAATGCATCTATTGTCTCTTTCGATTGCAAAAACAACAATGACAACATCAGCTGTTAAAGCGCACAAGCAGCAGATTGTCCTCGGTCATTGGTCCAAAACTTTCTAATTGTCACTGATCTCCACTTTCTATGTGTGAGTGGATTTATAATTTTTACTTTTTCCTTATTTTCTAGGAGTCCGACGTTTCACAATTTTGTAAAGACAGCTTTAACGAAAAATCCAAAGAAGAGGCCGACAGCTGACAAACTTCTTCTGGTGAGTTGGTTTTCTATTCAAAATAGTATTGTTATAGTTTATATTGTTGGGTTATATAGTATAGGTTACATATTGTCTTGAAAAATATATATAATAAATCTAACTGTCTATCTAGTCCTATTTATAAAAAATTCTGAAAATTGTGTCGCTGAAATCGCACTTCACCTGTTTCGTGGGCACGAGCCGCCAGTGCAGAATAGTTGAGGAAACTAGGCTGAGCATAAATGGAGAAAAATGAATGTTCTCTGATGTGCTTCAATGTTTTCTCGGATTCGATTAGATTCTATTATTTATTTATTGGAATTTTCATAGTATTTCTATGAATATGATTGTTATATTCTGTGACTTCTTATTTGTTTTGTTCTTGTTTGACAGCATCCATTCCTGCAGTGCGATATGAACAAAAGGGTTGCTTTGGAACTTCTTCAAAAAGTTAGCAATCCTTCCCATTCCTTCGTTGAGCTTGAGCCGGATGATGACGGTGTAAGTTGACATTTATTTTTTATACTTCAATCTATTTCATCGAAATTGAACAATTGCATTAAAAACAAACCTGATCTTATCTAGTATATCATGGTGGCTATCCTGCCGGTTACATCTCAAGTTTTATTACTAATAGAAGCAACATATTTCTCAAAGTAAACAGACATATTAAACGGAAAGACTAGATGTTGTCTAACCACTGATTTTTCAAGAAATTTAATAGTTTATTTTAGATTTCCCAATAAATCAATGGTTCGACTATATCTTGTCTTTTCATTTAATATGGATAACTACCACAATAATTATCACCTTCACAAACACAATTAAAAAGTAAACAGAAGTAAGTTTTTAAATCTTTCACAAAGGGAAATTTTAGTTTGTGTAGAAGTAAACAATTGACTATTTTGTTTCTATTATCTTACTGAATACCACTATTGTGATGATTTAATACAAACATATTTTTATGGTTCAGGTATTGATGACAAGAATTTTTGACGTCAGTAATATTCATTATATCACACTTAGCCTATTCACGTCATGTGATTCATTATTTCTAATTCTGCTCCTACGCTATTTCAATGTGCATTGTGTTTTATTTGATTTTCCATTTTAATTTGTAATAGTAGTGCAGCGAATTCAAGATAAGTCTTGAACTAGTCGACAGGAGTAATATATATTGAATTATTTCAATGTTTTCAAATATTTTTGTATACTTTTACAGTTTAGCGTTGATAAATACTTTAAAAGTCGTATAAAATACATTCTCCTTATCTAAAATCATGATAAAACCTTTAAGAAATAGATGAAAAAACATTGTTGGAAGCTTTGAAAGTATGAACAATTATTATTATTAGCCGTCAAGCTCCCAGATGGAAGACGCTGATCAAAATTTGGTTCATTTTTTGGTTTTCTTGTTCTTTTTATCAATCCACCAGTTCTTCATTTTCTGAGAGAACTCCGCTTTCCTTTCATCACTCCATTTGGTTCCCACTCTTGATACAGTCATATCTGGTTCAACTTCCCATTTTTCAACCTTTTCTCTAAAACTATTCCTGTTGTATATTTCATCATTGTTAATGTTAGCCAGCACTAAGTCCTTCTTGACGTTTTTCATCCATGCACCTCCATTACCAAGGGTTGCTTCATATACTACTATTCTTTTTGTAAGTCTGTGATCTGTAAGCCTCATTATGTGACCGTAATATTTAAGGCGCCTTTCCCTGATTTCTGCTTCTATATTAGAGTATTCTTCAACTTGAGCCGTTTTCTGTAGCCTATAACCATCTTCGGTCTTTCTTGGTCCAAGTATTTTTCTAACTATCTTCCTCTCTTTTTGTTTCAAATTTTCTATGAACAATTATTATTGTTTCAATATTTTTCTATTAAGTTTTTTACTAGGTATGATGATTTGCCCAAGTACGTCTTCTTTAACTTCGTAGAATGACTGTATTTTACCTATTTCACGGCTTCTCAGGTATCTTCTCATATTGTTACTTTTGGATGGCTTTTTATGACGGTTGACCTCAACTGTCGTTTCGTGATATTGGAGCTAAGTCTACCATTTCTGTTGGCATTAATTGTTACTTGAAAATTGTCTTAGCTAAAAAACCTCTCCCTCAAAGCTTTTTTATGAGTTCAAAATTTCTGTAAAAACCATTGTAACTTCATAAATGTCTTAGCTGGAAAATATCGTTCCTCAATGCTTAATTTGAATGTAATTTATTGTTGCAGGCTGTTCCAAACGTGCCTCAAAGGATAGCATCGAGACTAACGGCTAGGGGCATGCCAAGACAGGCTCCAGGTATGATATTTAGTTTATTTCGTAATATCATCTTGATGATTTATGTATCCATTTTACATATCACTTTATAATATATTTTAGATTATATTTTGAACAAATGGAAAGATTTCTAGTCTTCACACGAACAAGAAAAATTTCGTGGTAAAAAAGGATTGAGATTTGATGAGTCAGGTCACATTTGGTTTTTTAACTTCTTCGTCATTCTGATATTCGCAGGATATACATCAATCATTGAAACCTGTTCCTAAATCAGGCTCCTAGTAACTAGGGCTATGCATAAACATAATTATTTAAAAATACTTGATACAGTAGTTATCGCCTAAGATCAGAATACGAACTAGAATCATAAAATGTTCTTGAAAGACGATTTTACAAATACTAGGAGCTTGACATCATAAGTGAAAGAACCCGAAATACATGGAATTTAGGAAATAGCTCTTTCATTTCTATGTGTTTAGTGGTCGCAACAATGGTGCACTAATCATTAAAAAGTAATTTTACAACTCATTGCTGGTTGAACGTGATACACATATCCAATATTGACAATATTTTATATTTTCTTGTGTCTTAATTACTCTGAACTGTTCCTAATTACTCTTTTTATTCTGACTGTTGCTAACCTGTTGTCTGAATTATTTTATGGTGCCTATAGTATATTTCTTGGTAATACAATGTGTTAACTTTTTTATCTCCTATTAATTATTTTTTAACTTTTCAGGCGATGGAGACCAAATCAGTCCGGGTGAAGGAAGTCAATTCGCTGACTCCTCAAGGGCTTGGGATATAATGGACATGAACCGCATGATGAATAACATTGAAGTGAGTACTGTTTGCAAATATAATTGTGAATAATAATTCATACCACTCCACATAAAATGACCATTGGTGTGAAAGAGTCCATAACAGTATGTTGTGATCTTTTTTCCAAAACTTATTCTATTCCAAAATTAAGTTGTTGAAACTAATAATGATGAGGTTATAAATCACTTTTCAAAGCTAATCTTTCGAGAATAGGCAAAAGTACAGTGACTGTATAGTCACTGTAGGCAAAAGTATAAGGATATGATCGATCTTATTCTATTTTGTTGAATATAGTTTGACCTATGACTGATATTATTTTGTAAGTGAATTTTTCTTCTTTTGTTTGTGATATTTGAACTGTTTAACTTTGCTTATGAGTTAACCGAATCATTTTTTGCCGTTTATGGATAGTTTGAATGTGAGCTTAGTCATTATCTGTAACTCAATAAATATGTGTCCAAATTCGCATTTTCATTTACTGACACTCCTTATCAATTTTGCAGAACATAAAATTGATTTTTTTATTCATTTATCACAGTTTTGTTTCGATTTTTCTATTAGAAGTTTTTATTTTGTGAAATTTAGAAGAATTAGTTTTACTCATTTATACTGTAAAATAGAATCTGAGCTTACTTTATCTAATCTCACTCCCACTAACCATCTATGTATCTATTGTTGTTATTTTTTCAATAAATATGTAGCATAGTTATAATATGATGTGTATGTTTTTATGTTTGTTGCAGCACGTGCATAACTGTGATAATAGTAGTAGTAGTAGTAACAACGAGTGGAAGGAGGGTCTTTTCGAAGGAGAAATAACCAATGCTGATGAAAAGTAAGTAAAAAGTTGTTTCAAATTTAGTGAACAAGTGGGGGAAAGCGTAAGTAATTGGGTTGGAATTTTTTCTGCTACACATACGGCTATCAGTGTTGATTTCGAATTTGAGCGATGAAGGGCTTGTACAGTACTCCTGCCAATCTATTTTCAATGTCGGGTGCTATAAGATTCCAGAATTGATTGGTTGTTGTATAATCATTCCGAATTTGTATATTCTCCTTGTAAATTTAGTGCTATTCCAAAGAAAATGAAAGTCAAGAAATGTAGGAGAATTTCTAACTCACACTATTCAGATAGATTAGCTTTAGTACCTAACTTTAATTAGAATTTCATATTCAAAATTTGTGGATATTTTCAATATTTTTATCGCTTATTCGGCTGTTCTATAACCCTTTCCAGATTTAGAATTGGAAATCACCTTGTGGTTAAATTTTTCAAGTGTAAATGAATTATTGCGTAAAGAGAAGACGTTGTACGTAAGCCAATTTTAGTTTAGGTTTGCTAGTTTTCCTATTACAATATTCCAAATCTTTTGAGCATATATGTTTGGTTTAGACATTTATGTTGCAGAATGATTATTATTCCAACATTAGAATACATTATGAAGGCTTCAAGGTGATTATAACGCGGCTTTCATAATTTAATAATCATTTTGCGTATTTTTCCAACTTTGTATTTTCATACTGAAGTTTAGGGGTTCAAAGTTTGTACAGATTAAATGCTGTATCTAATTAATCTATTAAATAGGCTAAATATGTTTCTATGTATCAGAATTTGTGTCCTGTTTCTTAGTCTACTGAATTACTAGGCTGCGATGAAAAATCACTGGGATGAATTAGATAGGTATCAAATTTAAATAATTTTTACTAGCCTAATTAGAGATTTTTCCACATCAAATAATCTTCCAGGTATAGAATGAGAGCTAACACAACAGTGTACTCAATTCATGTTGTTATTTTAGTTGGACTTTTTTCAATATTTTTGTGACAAATTTTATATATTCCAAACTATACTTGAAATTAATCGCATAATGTAGATTTATTAATTAAAACGACGAGTCTATGTTACTTGGTTTAATAAGAATTTCCCATCAGCTCTGTTGATTTATTGTGTAAAGAGCATTGAACACAAATTGTTCTGAAATTGTAAAAAAATAATGTTTATACTGATCAGAAAACTCAAATTCAATTTTTTCTATATATTTTGTAAATATTTTTCCCCATTCTTAATATAGCTTAAGATTTGGAATATAATTAGTTAGAATAGGTTTAGTGTAACTTCTATGAATTCAATTTATATAGAAAATCTAAATTTCCTTATTGGCTTTGATTGAAATACTAGAATTCAGTGATCGCCAACAAAATAACCATTTGTTTGAATCTAGAATTGGTAATTGAATTCCTGAAAATTGTTTTCACGATTCTTCCGTTCAAATGGAGTAGATTTGTTAGAACGGTGTTGTGACTGGAGTCGGAATGACAAGTCCTACTGGTGCTGGTTAATTATCCAATTGAGTTGGCTTTCAAGCTCCAACGGCTGGGCACTGATTAATACAGTAGTGTGTGTCCAACAGTGCACCAGTATGTTTGTACTCTGCGTAATGTCTCCATCTGCAGCCAGAACCTCACATGTTCGTCATGATAACAGTGAATTGATCGAAATTACTTTGCGGGTGTATGGCTACTTCAACTAATTACATCGCTGGTGAATAGCTACTTCGACTAATTAATCACATCGTACTGAATGAAAAGTTTCGTGTTTCTTCGTTACAGTTAAGTGTTAAGCTTATTTCAAACTAGAATCGGGAAAATTTAGGGATTGTAGTTGTCATTAATGCAGTACAGTAACTATCAAAATAAGTTATTTCTTTACTTCATAAATTCCCTACTCTGAAGTTATTTCATTGCATTAGATGAAATTATAATGTTGATAAATTTTTATAAATATTCTTCAAAAGTTCTATTGAACCATGATTCATTATCATCAACCCATGAATCCATTACTTCTTGAAGTTTTTACATGTACGGTAGCAATATTTCAATTATAATTATTAAATAACCTTATAAATTTGTTGATAGTTAAATATTTTTATTCTAACCATACATTCTTCCTGTTCAATGAGCAAGTACATGATATAACATTATTCACGTTTGGAAAATTTTTAGGTAGGCTATCTATCGTTTTCCTATTGTAAATTTGGTCAATTAGGCTATAACTTAGTTCAGCAGAACTCCAATCGTATGTTGAATGTGATCAATAGTATTGAATTAATAGTATTGTGCTCTTTGTTGTTCAATTTTACGGCATTCATGCTATCCTTCACTGGAATACACGGTAGGGATCACGCGTGTTTTCCAGCTTAGATTTTGTAAAGCGTGACGTCATTCTAACCTAGAAGACAAGTGACTGTTAGCAACCGGTTCACGACTACTTCATAATCGCAGTCGATTCTGCGCATTCTATTAATGATCTCTACCGTGTAGTGTTCGTACATGCTATCCCTTTTAGTAATTCAGATAAAGATTATTAATAAATACTGTTCTATAGTATCTAGATGATACTAATGAAACTAGTTAATAAGATATGGTGTTTTTAATGAATCCCTACTACTGTAGGCCTATATCTAGATGAAAAAGCTTTGAGTGTATATGCGAGCGATGTATCCGATCGGTTGAAAGATTCGACATTTTGTCCAGAAAGTGTTCTAAATATCAGCTTAGCCTGTCTGTGTTTATTTAAACTTTATTTAGATGGTTGAAATGTATACGGTACTGTTTTTAGCTAGTTGCAATGTGTACTGTTTTTAGCTGGCTGCAAACTGTCGCTCACGACATTAACGAAGTCTCCGCGCATGCGGCCTGGTCGCCACGCGTCAGTGGGTCGGCCATCTTGAAAATGTCGCTGAGGTACACCAATCGTGTTGCTCCTTCTCGTTGCTCTGTCTCTCTTTCTCTCTCATCTTACCCCCTTTTATTCTTTCTCTCATAGCTCGACATTAATTTCTATTACTAATTTGTTTTCTGTGTGTTGTTCCCTCCCCTTTACTATTTTAGCCTGGTTCATCTCATACATTTCCCAGTTGCATTCAGTCTTCGCAGAAACCAACTATACTAATATTGTATGTGACATATTCGAAACATCACTATCCAATCTTAAAAAAGCATACAATATGGTATGGCTTAGACTTTTCAGTTGATAATTTTGTATAAAATTATATTAGTACCTATATTTTATCATCTTCATCGTATATACTCATCTACTATATATCATCATCATGGATTATTCAATGTTGCTTCTTTATAAAATTATCCCTACTTTAAATTTTTCAAATAATTTATAAAGATTCTTATACTGAGGGGAATATTAAATTTGATGATCTATATTTTAATATTATATCAATATTATTAATGGACATAGATTATATTGGGAAAATTTTAAAGTTGATAATCGAGATAATATATAATGAACACATATTTATATTGGGGAGAATTTAAAGCTGATAATAGAATCAATATTCAATTAACAGAATATTTAAATGATTCTTTCATTCAGGCAGAAAAATTTCACAAAGAAAGTTAATACTGTAATTGAACATGATTTTTATTATTTCAAATAATAAAAAATAATATATTTAATAAATAAAATATATATTTATAATATATTTGATAAATAAAATAAAAAATAATTTATTCATTTATTATTATTTCAAAAATGTTTTAGTACTTCAAATAATAATAATAAGTTTCAACATGTTATAGCTAACCCCACAAATTTTATCGATTGACGAAACACTGTTATAAATTCTCAGCTCTGTCAGGACAGTCTGGGCGAATTAGTGCAGCTGGGGATACTCTCGTTCCTATGTACTCTCGCAGACAGCTCGCCGACTCTCCTGACAGAGCTGGGAATTGATAACAGTCATTCGTCAACAGCTCAACTTTGTGGCGTCAGTTATACCTATATCATTGATGGAACATTTAATTAATCTTTCTGCCCAAAAGTCGTAAGTATAATGCAGATAAAGGATAAAAGTGGGGAGATTTTATCGAAACAAGTTGAATATATATTTTTTAAATCACAACTCTTTTCTAATGCTGTTAAATAGATTATTTTTTATTCACTTTTTTTTGTTTCAACTTTAAATAATTGAGATTATTCATTATCATAGTTTTTAGAAGATAATATTGACGAAGGAGAGTGAGTCAGATAGGACAGTTTGAAATTTTCTGTTCCAACAATCTGTT
This sequence comes from Sogatella furcifera, assembly GCA_017141385.1. Classification (NCBI taxonomy): domain Eukaryota; kingdom Metazoa; phylum Arthropoda; class Insecta; order Hemiptera; family Delphacidae; genus Sogatella; species Sogatella furcifera. Next base: position 5,247,309 of record CM029547.1, on the reverse strand, counting down.
ATTGGAAGTATATCGTTGAGTTCCACATTGTATTTATCAATGAGTTGATAATAAGTGTATTGGCATTATTTCTTCAAAAATTCAATCATTGTAAATAATTATAATCAATCATCGTGTTAGCATGTTACTCCCTTGATCATTCTACCACCAGACTAACCCATATTTATTCAATGTTGATTTGCTAGTGACATGAACTAGTGAACCTTGAACCTTGCATGGTTAGACTTTGTAGTTTGACTTACAGTGTTCTCTGCTCGATTGTTTCAAAATTTTATGTTTTTGTAACTAATTGTATTGAAATTCTATTATTTTATTCGGTATTTCTCTGCAAACTCTAGATGCTACCCCATCTATAGTGATTTTTATTTTGTTTAAAAACAAACTCTCGTCATTTCCTACCGTTGTACACTATTGTAGTGTTCATGTAAAAATACTTCCTAAAACTAATATTCTTATCTTGTATCCATGTTCTATGTAGATAAAAAATGAGAATTTTTTTCTTTTGAAATTTTCCATTACTCTCCATAAAAATTATCATCCAACACTTTCCAATCTGGCCTTATTAAAGCATGTATTCGGTTAGATTCCACCAATTTGCATGTAGACTTATTCGTTTTTACAAATAAATATTTACGTTGAAAATGTGACTGTTTCAACTGTCAATTTTCAAAAGTGCTGTAATTTTAATACTGTTGCTTTAAATAATCAAACTACAACAAATGTTATAAGCAATATTGCATTTCTCTATCATTTTTAGAGTATTCTAATTTCAATATTGATAATTCGAATGAATTGATGCATTTTTTAATAATGAGTTTTTTCAAATTCATTTATGATACTTTGAATTTAATAATATTCATATTATGTAGATGATACATATACTGAGCTACTATGGCATGAGAATCATGGTAATTTTTCAAGATTCAGGTCGTCGATTCCCAGATAGTGATAGAAAATCATATTTTAGTTTGAGAAATACTTTATAATATTTACTTGACAATTCCATTCATATCTATCCATTTATTGTAATTTACTCTAGTCAGAGTTAGTCCACTTAGATTCTAGTCAGAATTGTTCCACTCACAGTACTTGAATGATTGCTTTCAGAGTACATTTCAAACATGATTCTCACATATACGCCGATTACTTGAAAATAACTTGATTCTATAACATTCTTCACCTTCTATTACATTTTTGATGTGAACTCAGACAATATGAGAATATTATTTACCAAACTTCTCTACCCACAAATACAATTATTATTGCTCTTCTTATTTTTTTGTGAGAATATTGTCCTTTTGAGCTGTATGCTTGTGTGTGGGTATTAGCCTGCCTTTACATCAAGCCGTTCACAAATTTTTTGTGGCCATCTCTGTGAACCTCTCAGCCCTTACATAACCGGAAAACTCTGAGCCCTAAGAAACCCCTACCTCACTCAGCCTTCTTCTAGGGCTTTTATTAGTTAGTGTATGCTATTACAGATAATCTATCGCTTTCGCTGTTATCTGTGTTTTCAAATTTGAAGTTTACGTATTCACGTAATTATTGTGATTGAAAGAATAATTATTGTCATTTCTACATTATTCAAATGGTATAAATGTTAGGGATTGTATCAATACAAAAGTGAGTTCTAGTTTGGTGTATTGGTCGCTCAATGAGAGTGGTTTTTCAATGATTGGAAATCAAGTCACGAACACTTTTACTGCTTTTGGATTGGTGACCAGTATTAGGGTCCACATCCACTATCAGATCGTACTGATCTTTCAAAGCTGATCGTTCAGCGATTGACCTGCCGGTTTACAGCTATTTTGAGCTGCCGGTTTTTCCATTCATTGACTGTCACAGTCTGAACTGACAGTGGATGTAGACCCTTAGACCAAATACATATTGGCGAGGTAGAACCTAGCCGTAAGGGTCTTCCTAACAATAAAGCTATACGCATTCTATTATTATTACTTTCTTAAATAGAGAATTCTCCCTAACCAAATACAAATTCTTTTTCCTTGAGGCAAATGAATGTAACTCAGTTTATTATTTCATAAAAAATCAAACTATTTGCTAACTTACTTATTATACAAGCCTGTATTATTAGTAAGCACTATGGAATGAATGGCTACCAGCTATCATACAGGACTGGATCATTTTATAGTCATTAAAACTTAAGCCACTCACATTAGCTTCATCTATGTTCTTAAAAGTCATGAACAAATGCAATGTTATTATATGTTGCTTTCTGATGTGAGGCTTTCAAAAAATGTTATTAAATATAGTTGCTGTATTGGTGTAAATGGATAAATTTGCTTTTCAGTTAGAAAGTTTCTAATTTTTCGTTTTTCATTTTTATTTTTTATTTTTATTCTCTGCAGGAGTCTTTTGCAGTACATAGATGAAGAGCTTATCCAAAGGTATTGTTCAATGTTTCTTAGTGTTGTTGATGCTAAGTTTCTTCTCGGTTTTAAAAAGAATGCTTCATAGTAACTGTCTTAGGCTCTTTATTATTGCACCAAAAACATTTATGTTCAGCACTTTCAATAATCACGCTTTGCTTAGACTTTTCACTCCAAGTAAAATTGGAGAATTAATTGTGTTTCTGTGTTATGATTAACAATCTCATTCATTAGAATAAAAATGTAATTGATAACTTCAAAAACTTAAACGTGTGTGTGTGTGTGTGTGTGTGTGTGTGTGTTTGTTTTGTGTTGTTTTAGCTCTATCTTGCGTTTTTTAGCTTTAACTTGTGTTATTTTTCGTTTTTTTTGTGATGTTCCATCTCTGCTTTTTCATTTGAATACTTTATCTTTGTTTTTATTACACTGTAGTAGGCCTATATTGTAACATTTTTTATGTCTATTTTGTAATGACTAATACTAATTTATTATTGTGTTTATTGATCCACCTGCTTATTTGAAAAGCGAATGGAAGCTGTTTACAATAGCTATTGGAAGCTAATTCCTAATCAAGAAATACATCTTGAAAAATATTGCCTTGAAACCATCAAAATGTTAAAAGCTTGAAGGTTCAATCTTCATTGCAAACTTTTCTCAGCTTATAGCGTTTATAGTTTTTTCAGCCATATTTGTATTTCAATTTAATATTTTTTGCTGCTTTTCAAATTTCAATTATCATTGTACAGTATTGAATACACATTCATTAGACTTGAAAGAAATCAAAGTCTTATTAATGATTCTCTTGACATATTTAGCATTCCAATTTTGAAATCTCTCTTCCAAGTTTTGAATTTCTGTGAGAACCATTCAAGTAGGTTTACTCTGAAGCAGCTTCATAACTATTTCATACTTTGAATTTTTGTGGTTCGTGTAATATCATTACAAAATTCATACAGTACATTCAAATTTAATTCCTTTTCTTGATTTAACTAAACTAGAATTGCATGTAAGCATGATATTAGAATATCATAAATAACATCTCACGTAGTTTGTGAAATTGTAAATGTCACAAATTTGTTAGTCATGGTGGTAAATATGATCGATTGAATAAAAATTTGATTGATCTGTTGATAATTGAACAAGAAATCAACTAATATGATAATTCACATGTACAAGTACAGAAAAATAATGTGTTTTCCCAAAAAGTAAGTTGTCTTTAGAACATTCTTCAACTATATTCAAAGCTAATAGTGACTTTCAAATGAGGAATTTTAGGTATAGATAGATAGATAAATGCCTTTATTTACATTTTGTAAATACTTTACAAAAGTTTTGTGGGCGAAGTTGAGGCATGCAAGCCCCCTCCCTCTTCCACTTAACCCACAAAGGTATGTGAGATAGTTTAAAAAAAAACTTTTCCGTGCTAATGTTTTATAATATAGTTGGGTATTGTTTGTATATCAGTCGCCATAAAGAGGCGGTCGACGAATGTCTGTTGTTAATGCTCAGCTCTGTCAGGACAGTCTGGAAGCAAAACTGCGAAGTGCTAAAGCCAAACCAAGGTTGCTCCCGACTTTATTCGCTCGCGCAGACTGCTCACCGACTGTCCTGACAGAGCTGAGCATTGATAACAGACATTCGGCAACCGCCAGTTTCAATGGCGCCTGCTACAGTTAATGTGGTTTTGTGAAACAAATAAATTCTGCGTAGGGGTTCGCACGGAATTCCAATGTTCGAGATTGAGGAGACATACGCGCTTCAGTAAGTAACACGAACATCTTTGGACTTCATTATTAGATCATCATAATTAAATTTTAAAATGTTGCTGGATGCATTTTATCATTAAAGTCTCCACCGCATGGCAGTCGCTTGTGTAAGATTGGGTAGCATGCGAGGGTATAGTCTGTCCAAGCAAAGAAGACATTCTGGCAGGATGGGAAAATGACTCCAGCTCGATCAATATTGTTTCAAAATTATAAATTCGGTCTCAAATTGTAGGAAACATTCCAATCTACAATTGAACCATTTTGAACCAATATTAACCGAACTAGAGTCATTTTCCCATCTTGCCAGAATGCCTTCTTTGCTTGAATAGACTGTAGAGCATGGCATGTCCTTTCTTTAGGATATGCCCAGACATAGTCTCACCTATCCGCATTAGCAGTAACCACGAATAAATACTTATTCTCAAAAGCGCAAACAGAATTTATTATTTGGTGCAATCTAAAAATGGTGCGAAAATCTTCCTGAAATTTTTGTTAGTTCATTTAAACTGCTTGTTATAAGCTATATAAACGTTAAGAAGGTTCTGATGGTTTGGAATAAACAAAGGTGATGAATTTGGGAAATGGTGCCAAATACTTATTGCTTGTAACTTTTGTCGGTCCACGCTTGTGATAAGCGTGAGACATCCACGCATGTCTCTACTTATTCGACTTTTCCCAAAAGTCCTCTACTTATTCTCGTCAATCCATTCGAATTGTTGGTTACAAACTATGTCTTTCAGTTTGTTACAAACTGCGTCTTTTAGTTTTTTACAAACTTTGTCTCTCAGTTTGCTAAAAACTATGTCTTCCAATTCGTTCCAAACTTGGATTTTCTCTCTCTTCTTGTTTCTAAATCTGGCCAGCTTTGAGCACTGAGGAGGATGTACAGAGGATAGCCTATACAGTATATGACGAGGCTACTTCTCAACAAGAACTTCTGCTATGTGATCCTGAAGTTCGAAATATAGTTGACTAAGGATGAACTAAACCATTTTTCAATTATACTTTATCGTAATTTTTCTGGTATATGTTCTCCATCGTCGTTCGCCTTTTTTCTATAAATCTGATTGAGCAGAAGATTCCCTACCTATTTTAATTGGTATGAAGAAAGCTCACCCAAATTTATCCCATTACAAAGTTGTTCTGACTTCTGAATAGATAATTAACGTTTGTTGTTCTAATCAGTACAGATTAGTTGTTCTATTAATATAATTGACGTTTTTGAAAAATAATTTATGTATTTAATGTGATATAAATTGTAGGATATTGTCCTCGAAAATATGCATAGTATTAATCCCGCTTAAGTAGGATAACTAGATAACTAAATGCTTATCTTATCTTATCTAAATTTCACTTAACTCTTCATTAGATTAGAGAATCGCAAAGCGTTAGTAATGAGCTTGATTGGCTTTCGATTTATTGTAAATAATACTTGAAATTTTCATTTTATTTTGTACAAAGGACCGTTATCCAATCTCTACTTGTACCTCTTTGTTTTTCTACATAGCAGAACAGATAATTTATTGTTATTCACCAGAAATTGCAATTTTTTGGCTACTGATGATTTCATAATATTTACAAATGCTTCAAGGGAATATTTTCTGGCTTCTGCTTTTGAAAATATCTTGTTCAACTCTATATATTTTCATCAGCATGAAGTAGTGGAGGTTATAGAAAAGTTGGTGATGTTATGCTAGATCTTCATGAAAAGCTGACGAAGTATCAACCCTTACCATTGATACTTTATTCTGGAAAATTATTCCAGCATCTATGCTTAGCGGTTTCAAAAGCAAGCTCGGCTCAGATTAGAACTGAGAGCTTGAGATCTTGCCTCTGAATGTGCTGGGCGAAGGAGCTCTGTAATAGTTCAATATTTTGAAAGAATCTAATAAGAGTATGATTTTTCCAATATGCATCAACATAAAATCGCTCTCAATTATGAAAACTAGCTTATTTCCGTTTTTAACTCTGAAAAATATTCAATTGTGTAAATATCTGTCATCAGGTTCGATTCATCATTCTCATAGTACAGTTGTCTCTAAAATTATCCTCATGCAAATAAGCTTAGTATACAGCCTAGTAGACCTATTACTGTAGAAGGATAATTTTTTCCCTCTCAGCATGTTTCATTAATTCAATTCAAATTAATGAAGTTCAGTGGACATAATGTTGTAATATCAACATTTTATCCATCATAGCCATGGAATTATTGCTAGAATTGATCTTTTATCCACATTTTGGTGCTTTATAATACTTTTTTTCAATTGTACAAATAGTGAAAATTGGAAATATATCTTGAATAATTTTGATTCAGTTTATTTTTACCGAAGTCACTGCATCCTCGTCCTTTATTTTGTTTATCAATTTATTTATCCTCAATTTTTTTAATGTAATTGGATTATAGCGCGATTATTGCACGATCTCATGCCGTTTTAATGCAGTACGGTGCTAGAAATAACTTGAAGTTCAATCTTTGGAGTTGTAAATTCGATTGCTTCATAGTTGTTGGGATTTTCTTCCAGTTGAGGAACTGTTATTGGTTGGTTTGAGCTAATGAAATACTATTTCATTCAAGTCCAATTTCAATCATTCATTCATCATTAAAGTATTAATTACCCAAATACCGAATTGCTTGTGTTAAGATGTTGAAAATTCTGGCTGGAGTCTGTACTTTTACCATTCTAAATATAATTAGTCTTTTTTTACATCTTGAGTATTTTTTACATATAAATTTTGGATATACTATATTATACGTTCAAGATTTTGAAATAAAAATTACCAGAATGGGTTTGAATAATAATAATAATAATAATGGGTTTGAATGATATCAAAATTATCAATCGCAGCTGACAGAGATTTGGCTAAGATGGCTTCTGTTCAATTGAATGGATATAGTCTGCTTATTTTTAGTGAATAATAATGGGTGCTCACGCTACGTAAAGTTACTCTTTCATTCTCAATCGAGAACCCGTTTGATTCTCTGTCTATACCATCTCTGCCAAATCTCTTCTTCCAGCAACTCATATTTATAATATTCAATACTCTCATTTGCATGCATTGCATTTGAAATTATTCATTCTAGAAATTGGCGTAGTTCACGCTGACTGAGAAAAAAAATCATTATCTAAGTAGCACTTAGAGTGCCATGCTATTCTGATACTACACTTTAGATGTACTCTAACTTTGTACATTTGGTAGGCCTACTCTACTCTGTTACTTTCCATCCTGCGATTTTTTCTCAGAGCGCGTGGACTAAAGTAATTATATTTCCATCATCAATAATCAAGTTGAATAATGTGAAGCACAATAGATTCAAAGTTACTATTTTACTAAATCCTATTTACATTTGTGTTGTTCTATTTATAAACAAATAGGCCTAAAACGCTTGTTCTTCATAATTATTATTGTTCTCTTATCAACTATTGATATTATTTGAATATTATGCAAGATGATCGAATTCAATTCAATCTATGTTGTATACATTTCAAATGTATGATATTGCAATAATTATGAATGTATAATGTATGACAACAAAATTTGCGGAGCACAATGGATCATGTTTCATTGATTTAGTCAACTGATGTAAATTTTTGTTCATTACAACATTACAATTACAGTACTTTTTCGAACAAATTGTATTGCTATAGTGAAACAAAATAAAGTAAATTCGAATTCCACACCCTATTTTTCAATCGAATTTGGTAATTTAACTGTTTTTTATTTATTTACAGAGCAACGTTACCGGTTGGCGAATCAGCACTCGCCTCTAGTCATCACTGTGATCTACATAGAAATCATAACTACTTCACAAATCTAACAGGTCAGTATTATGTTCTCAGTTTTACAATTTATTGTACATTTGATGTCGGATAATTTCTTATTCAAGTACATGCATTCACTACTGAGGACTTGGAGGGGTTTCTATTCACCTGTCACATAATATTCATGAATTTTATTAGTAACATTGATCATTGGGAAAAGGAGACCACAATAAGATATTGTTTTAGTTTTAACTTGGAAAAATTCAGGAAGGCTCATAGTACCTTCATCTTTGTGCAGGAAGTTATTTGGGGTCAAAAATAACTTCAAAATTTTAGATAGACTATAGAGGGTATGTGAAACTTACAGTACACTTTCAATGAGAAGTAATTTTATTCAATTTCATTGAAGCCACATGTAGGCCTACGTAGGTTTTGAGGTTATAGATGACAAAAAATTCCAAACAGAGTAGGAATCAAACTCATGACTGGGCAATATTAGCATTTTCAAGTGAAAAAAGTATGGTGGATTCAACAAAGCTAACCAATCAAAAGTGTGAGGCTCAATTGCCACACTGTGATTATATAGTTTATGTAAGAGTGAATTTATGTTGAAGTTGTGGTGAGCAATCACAGCTGTGGTATAGTTTATCCAAGCAAAGAAGACATTCTGGCAAGATGGGAAAATGACTCCAGCTTGGTCAATATTTGTTCAAAAATTATAGATATGGTTTCAAATTTTATGGTTTTAAGTGGATTTTTTGTCAACCTTCCAAAATTCTAAAATATGTTTTTTTTCTGAGTGAAAATTGTGTTGAGCAATTATTGAAAAAGGACATAGACTGAATTTGGACATTTTAATCAAAATCAGAATAGAAGAGGTTTTAGGCTAACGCCTGTTTTTTATTCCTTTTGCTGTATTATTTTTCCAATGAAATAAATAAATAGTAGATTAATAGAATGTTACCTACATGTTAGAATGTTAGAATGTTACCTACAATTTGAGACCAAATTTATAATTTTTGAGCCAATATTGACTGAGCAGGAGTCATTTTCCCATCTTGCCAGGATGTCTTCTTTGCTTGGACAGACAATAATAGATGATATAGATGTGCTTTCCAATGAGCCTGTTTATGTTGAAGCTCTTTAAACCTACGTGTTACCAGGATCACAGTTGGATTGTTTATCACAGCTTGGACATTAATCCATCCTAAGTCTAGTGTGTTGGATGTGACAATCAGGAGAAAGTGAAAGCAGGGGTTGGAAAAATTAAACTTGAATAATATTTGGATGTGACAGATGAAACAATATGGGAAGTGAAAGCAATAGAGCAGAAAATGAAACTTTTATTATTGGTCCTCAGGACCAGATGGCTCACCCCGGCGTCATAGTTCAATGGATGAGATTGTCAGCGTGATGTCAGGTACACTGACGGTCAATGGTGGCGGCCAACGTCAACGCTCGCTCAGTGACAGTGGCAAGGACAGCTCCTCCTCCCCCCCGCCACCCACTGATCTCAACGGTATGCCCTCCCCCCACTTGCACGTCCCATACCATTGCTAACCACTGCAAATGCATGATGCAATATTCACACTTTGTTGTATGGTGCAAAGATCCCTTGCAGCTACCGTATTGCATTCATTCAGCACTTTCTAAACCTCTTTCAAACAATATTTGTGTCAATACCATCACCTGCTGTTGTTACTCAAAACTAATTTCACCTCTACTTTTTGGCCAGTTTGATGTGATTCCTTTGTGTAGTCTGTTCTAGCAGAGAAGACATTTTGGCAACATGGAAAAATGACATCGCTCAGTCAATATTGGTTTAAAAGATATCAATTTGATCTAAAGTTGTAGAAAAAATTCTGCTCTGCAATTTGAGAGCAAATTTGAACCAATATTTACCGAGCTGATGTCATTTTTCTATCTTGCCAGAATGTCTTCTTTGTTCAACCACACTAAATTGCATGCTCATTATTCACAACTTGTTACAGATCTGTGTATTGATAATGTGGTTACTTCATATAGTAATATTATCAATTGTTGCATCATTCCACCCTCACTAACTGTATTGATTGTTAATGCTTATCTTTGTCTATTAACACAAGTGTTGTTCCTGGAAAATCCCCTTCATGCATTCAGATTTCAGATTGGCTTATCTTGTGGTATCTCTCACTGGAGACTACCATAAATCATCAATTATTATTCATTACTACATTCAATGTTTCAAAAAAATCAGAAATTGATGTTTCACTATTTAGTGTGGTTTGCTTTCAATTGTAACACTCAAATTTATTCTTAAGAATGTCCTATTAATTATGTTGCTTCAATATTGAGCGCTAGCCCGTTTTCCTACCCTTCAAAATCAACGAACAGCTTTTTGTAGGAGTTTTTGGATTGTCTAATTATCCTTTCATGACGTCATTCTTATTGTGTTTAATCACGCAAACTTGGAATGCTCTGTTTGTTGTAAAATATATCAAAAATGTATGTTTGCAGTCACCATTTGTGTTGCATGCAGCTAAAATGTTGAAAAAATGGATTTGATTGAAGTTTTTCATAGACTTAATTGTGTGAAAAACTAATTCAATTTCAATTATTTATCTTCCAATAACACATTTTTTCGTTTTTCCTTCTAACTGGAGTTTTCTATTGATCTGAGTTCATTTATAATCTTTTTAATCATTCTAACGTTATATTGAACCATCAAACACCAACATTGCTGTTAACTATTATATTTTCCAACAGTTGAAACTATTGAATTTGAAGGTCTTGTAATGTATTGAAACTTCTTGTATTATGTTGTGTAGTACTGGTATTATCCAGTAATAAGCACCAGCACAGAATACGTTACAGTACTATAGTCTGGTCGAGCAAAGAAGTCATTCTGGCAAGATGGGAAATTGACTCCAGCTTGGTTAATATTGATCTAATAATTATAGCCCAAATTTGGTCCCGATTTGTAGAGTAGAATGTATTTTACAATTTTATACCAAATTATAATTTTAGAACCAATATTGACTGGAGTCATTTTCCCTTCTTGCCAGAATGCCTTCTTTGCTTGATCAGACTATATTATCCACTAATAATAAATAAGACCTAGCACAGAATATAGTGGTAGTATGAAGTGCCTTTTTCTAACCAACTTTGGTGTACATCGGAGATGATTTATTTGGTTATTCAGAATCGCTATAGTCTGGCCGAGCAAAGAAGAAATTCTGGTAAGATGGGAAAAGAGACTCCAGCTCGGTTGATATTGATTAAAAAAAATTATAAATTTGGTCTCGAATTATAGAGCAGAATCTTTTCTAAATTTGTAATATTTGAACCCATATTGATCAAGCTAGAGTCATTTTCCCATCTTGCCAGAATTTCTTCTTTGCTCGACCAGACTATATTATCCAATAATAAGCCCTAGCACAGAATATAGTAGTAGCATGGAGTGACCTATTGTAACCAATTTTGGTGTACAACGGAGATGGTCCATTTGTTTACTCTAAACTGCTGCTTTCTAAGCTGTGATTTTCTCAAAGCAAGTGGGAAATATAGTTGAATATTGTTATTTATTTATTTGAAAGGCACAATGTACTGATTGGATAAAACATAATATAACAGACAATTAAGCCTTAAACGTCTCTTCTCCAAATTTTGAGAAATATTTAAAGTGACCTGAAAATTATGTTTACAATGATCTACATTCACTCCTTATAAATTTCCTCTCACAATGATTAAAATATATTATTTATCATTATAGATTCTGTTTTAAACTGATATTTTGCATATCTTGAATTATGTTTTGAACATTATTTGATGTGGTTGCAGGCGAGTGCCTGGAGCCGGACCTGTTGTCGGATACGCCGCCGGTGCCGCCCCGTCGACGCGAACGCAAACGCCACACGCCGCCCCGCCCCGTCAGCAACGGCCTCCCGCCCACGCCCAAGGTCCATATGGGCGCCTGCTTCTCAAAGGTACCACTAATCAGTATAACTTGGTATACTGTATTAGAAGAGTAAGCAAAGCTTACGCTGTGCTACCTCTCGGAGTTTTTTTTTTTTGCTGTGGATGATGCCCATATAAGTATTTAAATTCACTTGTGCATGGGTAATGGAGTGTGCGAGGGTGATTTATGAGGTGCATAAACGACCATGCCTCTGGTGGGATTCGAACCCACGACCGGGTAGCGCTAGCGGACTGAAGGTTGTAACGCCCCAGACCACTCGGCCAACCCGGCCGGCTTGCTCCAAACTGTTCGAGGGGTTTCAAGAGCGCACATGAGATCATTTAGTTGATTTTTTTTCTAAAAAAGGGGGTAGAGGATCAAAAGTTCTTCCAAATATGGCTATTATTTGTTGCAATACTATTGCCAACTATGGCAACTGTTTGTTATTTCTTATAGTTTTTCAGTTTATCTGTAGATAGTTCGATACCTATCGAGATCGGACTCCCCTTGTTCAAGGGATAAGAAAATACACTGGAATTGAAAAGTCTCGTTCTTTTTCATACAAGAGTTTCCTTCCTGTATAATTTACCGTACAAACCCTTCCTTTTTGTTTATTTTATACTGTTATCATTTTGAAAGCAAATGTATTGCTATATTTTGGAACTTGGTTCCTCAGTTGTAGAAATACTCTATTCAAAATTCAAATTATTTATTTGCAATTTCATTCACTTACATCATTTCTACATGCATGTAAAAAATTTCTGCATTGTCAGTATACAAATTAGGTTGATCATAATCAACTTGTTATTTATAATGACAGAGTGGCCACATCCAAGGGAGCAAACATTCTGAGCAATTTTAATACATTTGACCATTGGTGTGAAGCGCTCCATAACAGATTGTTGAGATCGAATTTTTTCCCGACATACTATTGCCTAATTTCTAAATTATGACATGGGATTACAGGCAAACTTGAACCAATTCTCTTATTTCATAATATGTGTAATTTTAAATTTTTCTTGTCAGGTGTTCAACGGTTGCCCTCTGCGCATACACTGTACGGCCAGCTGGATCCATCCGGACACCAGGGATCAGCACATTCTGATTGGCGCCGAGGAGGGCATCTACAACTTGAACTTGAACGAACTGCACGAGACCGCCATCGACCAGCTCTACCCGCGACGAACCATCTGGCTCTACGTCATCAAAGATGTGCTCATGTCGCTTTCAGGTACCAATTCACATTCAATGCAAGGTTTGCATGACTTGTAAAGTGTAAAAAATAAAATATACTAAAATTGAATGGTTGCATCATAATTTGAACGGAATTGTACCTCATAGTTTTAAAATAAACTTGTCTAAACATCAATCCCAGTTTAGAAAAAATCCAAATCTATGGTCTTATATCTATCTGTCCAAGCAAAGAAGAATGTGTGTTATATCGAATAAGTAGATTGTATTCTTTCAAATAAATAAAAATATTCAACACTATTTTTTACTCGATTTGAGAAAAATAACAGTAGCTGTTGGAACCAAATGGATCATCTCCGATGTACACCAAAATTGGTTACAATAGGGCACTCCATGCTACTACTATATTCTGTGCTATGTCTTATTAGTGGATAATAAAGTCTGGTTGAGCAAAGAAGACATTCTGGCAAGAAGGGACAATGACTTCAGCTCGGTCAATATTGGTTCAAAAATTATAAACTTGGTCTCAAATTGTAGAAAACATTCTTATCTACACACTGCGACCAAATTTATGATTTTTTAATTAAAATTGACCAAGCTGGAGTCGTACTCCCATCTTGCCAGAATGTCTTCCTTGCTTGAACAGACTATATTATTTAACTCAAGACGACCAACCGGATTGCCAATCTTGGCTTTCAAATAAGATGGCTCAAGTGCAGGAACACAGTAGATTGTCCAAGGACCACTTCAATGAAACTAAAATGAGGAGAAAATGGAAATAAGGAATTTTTGTAATAAAATTCTCAGATTAGCATTGGAATTATGCAATTTTTATTTAAAAGCATTGTGGTTTGTGAGGGTCAAAAACTGTAGCTTCAACAATTTTTGCATTGTAAAGAGATTTTTATGCTTGTATTTTTAAAAGCGTTTACTATAAAAAATTTTCTCTGTTTTTGGTCAGGTAAAACGCCACAGCTGTACCGCCACGACCTTCTAGCGTTGCATAGCAAACAGAGCCACCGCTTCTCGCTGCACATGAATCGCATCCCCGAGCGACTGGTGCCGCGCAAGTTCGCTCTGACCACTAAAGTACCCGACACGAAGGGCTGCACGCGGTGCTGCGTCGGCCGCAACCCCTACAACGGCTACAAGTACCTGTGCGGCGCCATGCCCACCGGCATATTCCTCATGCAGTGGTACGATCCGCTCAACAAGTTCATGCTGCTCAAGGTAAGTTCTAATCAGGGTCAGGCTGGTCGATTTACCTGGTTGGCCAGCGTCCATAAGAGCCCAGCAGTAAACTTTTCCTGACGGATGACGTTACGAAATTTATTTTATCTACGGGTGTGTTGAAAAATTTCTATTTCAGTTTTACAATCAAAATCGAAATGACTACTATTTCAAAACTGAATCTCAGAACCGTGTCGTAATGAGCGTTTTTCGATACAGGAGGAACTTTATGATACAGTCCACAATTCAATTAATTCATTCCGCATGTTCCATTACGATACCAGCTGATAAAAACAACAAGCAGTCTAATTTTTTAACCTTAAAACTGCAACATCGCGTTGTCTGCCGGTATCTGTTCATCAATATTTCAATTCACCTATTCGATTAGTTAGTTAATTTGAATAGTCTAAAGTAAAGAAAATCCGAAAATTATTGAAGCAAAAAATCAAAAGTATTCTCCTCAGGTGAAATAAAAAAGTACTTGGATGAGGCACCAGATAATTAAGATAGGTAGCCTACGCATCTATGAACAAAAGTAAGTAAAGTTAAAACTAATAATGTTAGTTATAGCTTATCTGAATAAAGATACTATCAATAAATACATTATAGTCTTGATTATTAGAAATAACCAACATAGCTGATTATTCTCAACTGTCTTTTTTAGTTTGTTTGCTAGAAAGCAGGCTGAAATATCAACCTACAATAAGCTTATTCATGAGCTTAGCTCACATATAACAGAGAATTTCTTGACAGATGTAGCCTATACCTTGTTTCCAGATAAAGCAGTAAGTTATAAATTAATTAGAATTAGGCATTTGTTCAAAAAGCAATTATTTTAAGTTTGGGTATTTCAAACAAGTTTTGCTTTGCTCAGAATGAACTCCGGTTAAACTTGATATGATCGAGTATTGTAAAGTTCCTAGAAATGAAAGAAATTAAAGCTCAAAACGTATCATATTTGATTTTGATCATCAAATTTTGAATTCCTTTTAAACTTACTGAGAACTGAGATAGCCTACCTCTTGTGAATGTAAACATCTCTTTCTCTATTATTTGTTCTACTTATTGTTTCCAACGCAACTACATACTCGTGCATCTTTTTTCTGCAATGTTAGTAAGAACCGGTCTGGCTCAGAGGGAGAATTGTGGACTGGCATTATGTGGATGCGAGTTCGAATCCCATGCTCCCTGTAACTTTTTGACAATGCAAGTCTCGAATTCCCATCTTTATTGTGATCAATCTTTGCTTTTATGATACCGGTAATCTGTATATTTTTCAAAATTAGTATTGAATCACAAATAAACTTTTATTGGAAGTAAGATTATCGCTCTTCTCAATCTAATTGATAAAAATTCATTGATAAAATTACATAAATCATATTATTATAACCAGGCAAGAAAAACTAGGCAGGACCTGTGCTATTTGTTTCCTAAATTTCATAATTTATTATTCCTTATAATAATAATTATTATCCTTATAAATTATAACAATTATCATACACTGTAATAAAAAATAACATGATTCAAATAAAGGTTAATTATATAATTATTCAATGAAAATATTTTGCTGAAATAGCCTACTTTGATGGCTTAGATATCATGATTCTGAAGTCCTTTGAGTTATGGTAGCCTATTACAGTATATGGGTCAAGTCTAATATGTATAAGTCCTTTATATATGTTGGAATGGATGTTGTTTTTCAACTTATAATATAGCCTTACCAGGCCTTTAATTTCCAATATTCAAATGAAATCCAGGAGAATTATAGAGAACACCACCGAACAGTTATTCTATGGAAATAACATGCAAATATTCCATTTATTTCTATATCCAGGTCTTTGACAGTGGTTGAAATTTATTAGATAATAAAAAATAATAATATAATATAATAGATTATTATAATTTAGGCTATTCAAATAATAAAATGAAGGAAGAAACGTGTGGTGTGATTAAAGCTAATTAGTCTTTTATTCAAACATAGCCTGCATAACAACACAGCAATTCTTCTTTTGATTAATTTCAACATGAATGGAAACATTTTACTTTTGGAACACTCTGTATGGGTAGCTAGTCTACCAACTGCTCTGCAAGTTTCATACCTACAAATTTTGCTTCTCAGACCTTTGGTGGTGAGACCTAATGCACTCACAAAACACATAATTCACTATGTACAGTATAATATGTAATTTTAAGAAAAGTATCTTTTTTTTGGAACACCCTGTAGATAAAATAGTGAATGCAACGGTTGTATTAGGCCTTTAAAGCACTCGTGAGATACTTAGAGCACTCGCTACGCTCGCTTCGCTCGCTGCTCGTGGCTCTAACTCATATCTCACCTCATGCTTTAAAGGCTCCCATTATACAACCGTTGCATAAACTACTATTTGATGTGTGCTCTACACCAGTGTTAACCAATTAAGTTTCATGAAGGTCCGTTTCAAAGTCTTGGCTAGCTTCCGCGGTCCATTCAGGAGAAAACACTACGGTGGGGGGGGGGAGGTTACTCCCCGGAAATTTTTTGAAAAATTAATATTTCAACTACATTAATTCCAATCATCATTCAAATATTTGGGATGGTTATTAGCCTACTCTGTATGTATTTCGATATCAATGTTCTTCAAATATATTGAAGTTTGATATCATGTCATACCAATGATGTATTAAAATTAAAATGAAGGCCATTATTTCAATCGAATTTGGCAATATAAATTATTTCATTGTTTATTCTATTCACATGAAAAATGTTCACTTATAAATTATTTGTCAAAACTATTCTCGAATTTAGTCCTTTACTACATCTCTTTAGCTATTGAAATACCATGATAAATTGAATTTAAACGTTTTACTGGGCATAGAATAGATAAAATAATGCAACAATATAAAATCAATCAAAACTTATTATTAAGGGTTGCATATTGAGAATAAGATACAGATAAGTAACTCTAATAAAAAATCAAACTAGTTTAAAAAATTGAAAAATCTGTGGAATAAATGGCATAAAATAAGAAACATAAAACTAGAGAGTAAACATAAAGAAATATAAAAGTATTGAACTCTAATTATTGAAATAAGCTTGAAATCAAAAAAGTAAAAAGTTCAACCACTGTAGAATTGAATTCTCTTTCCAATGACATAAAGAACGTGAAATTCTGTTCATAAATAACTACGCTATCTGCCCCAAGAGATTAATAAAAATTACATTGTTCTTATGGGAGATAATTTTACCGTTCAGCAGTTGGCCGTCCACTACCATCCACCCTTAAGAGAAGAGTAAGCTTTGGTGGGTTCAAGCTACTCTATTATGATTATAAAAATGAAAATAATCCTATTTTTCTACCAAACAACTACAATATCTTGAAACTAATGTTTCCTAACTAATTGTGATATTTCCAACTCAGCAGAATTCATTACAACAATAATATTCTTCAATACTAACTAGAATAGGTTACTTGCATTCATAAGCACTCATACTTTGTTTGAACAATCATGTTGGTCAAAAATATCACCGAGCCCAAATGCTCTTGTGCGAATGAGCAATGTGTCTGGTATTAACGCTTTAAAAGATTTTTATCACGCTAGTTATTAATATA
Organism: Sogatella furcifera; assembly: GCA_017141385.1. Taxonomy (NCBI): domain Eukaryota; kingdom Metazoa; phylum Arthropoda; class Insecta; order Hemiptera; family Delphacidae; genus Sogatella; species Sogatella furcifera. Next base: position 5,229,447 of record CM029547.1, on the reverse strand, counting down.
ATCTATTAATTTGTAAACTAATGCCGTGGCCATATGTACTAGGTTGTCTTCAAGTGGAGTCATCGTGATCGGGTTCTATGGTAGAGTAATGAAAGTAGAGTATGGATAAAGTAATGAAACAATTGTTTGAATATATTTGTTAATATTAGTGTGTTTTACAGCTCCTGGAGTGCACCCTACCTCAACCGTTGACTGTTTTCGAGATGATAATCACGCCTGAACTGGAGTATCCGATGGTTTGTGTCAGTGTGAAACAGGCCTATGAAAAGAACCGACTCAAACTCGACTTGATCAATATGAACTCGGGTGCCAGCTGGTTCCACAGTGATGAGTTGGAAGATATCGATGGAACTGGTAAGGCCATTTACTTCTACTTTCAACTGTATTGTTTATTTTTTGATAGTTCGGATTCTTCAGAGATGGAAGAACTACTGAATGCGTTCGGAGAACTGATGGCAAATTTTGTACACTTTACAGATAATGAAACTATCATTAATAAGGCCTTGAAAGCAGCTTCTCGCTATTATAATAATAATAATATTCGTGTGACCTGGCTGGCTCAGGGTTTTCAGGTCGCTCCTGATCAATTTCAGGGCCTCTGACATGACTTAACGACTGTTTTTAGGCAGCCGGGACCGACGGCTTAACGTGTCCATCTCTCGCTATTATAAAAAACATACTTTGATCATTAGAACAATGAAATGGTCTATACTGAATGAGAATAATTCATTACAATTGAATAAAAATTTCAAATTCTAAATTTTTGTTCACAGCCACAGTCATTCCAAGGAGGGAGAATATTAATGTGATCAATGTGAGCCAATTGGAGAAAGACGCCATATTAGTTTGTTATTCCAGTAAGTAGTCCTCCAAACTTATCTAAATTTACTTTGAAATTATCTTTCAGTGTCAATGCCTTCTTAAGATTTATCTATAAATACTGTACGTCCTTTTTTCTGTATGGACGAACATTTGCATATTTCTACTTCATTTATTTTTATTCTGAGAATTCATAAAATTTATATATTTTTGATCAGAATGCAACCTTAGATCATCAAAATATGACCAATGGACCACAATGAATAATGACCTTTCATGTCAGTTACCTGTCATGTTAATTACCCGTTTGAATGCTCATTACCTTTCATACTGAATGCCAAAGATAGATCATGCTCAATTACAATAATATTTCCAACTTCAATGAAGGAATAGAAATGTTCATATTAATTGACTGAAAAGACAAGATATTGTCAAACTACAGATTTATTAAAAATCTAGGTAACTGTTTTCGGTTTTGACACCATTGTCAATCTCTGGTAAACTGTATGGTTTGACAATATCTTGTCTTTCCATTCAATATGGATAACTATCAAAATATCACTTCACAACTATTCAATAAGTGAAAATGTTCAACTTCATGAAAATAATTATTTCGATTACTTGGACCGATACTATACTTATCAAGCTATTTGTAACATCATTGTGATCTATTTCGCTCAAAATTCAAAAATTTTATCCAAAATTATTGAATTTTCAATTTGGTGTTCCAATTGTTACTAAATTTAAAATTGTCTGACTTGTGTGTGAAAATCAATGTTTGAGTAAAATTTTATAACAAAACCTACTTTTGGACCGTTAATATAAATTGGAAGAGGAACAGATTTGGGAGAAATCCTATTATACTCTACATTGTAAATTATTATTATTGAATAAATGATTATGAATGTTTTTTTCTTTTATTGCAGGTGTTGTTAGAGTTGTGACTTTACATGGCCGAATGAAACCAAACCGTAAACAAATTTCAGAACTGCATTTCGACTTTCCAATACAATCTATTGGTAAGTTATTTTCAGTTATCATTATTTTTTCTCATGATCATAATATAACATAATTATTTTCAAATAACAAGTAAAAATGTTACATTTTAATGAATATTATACAGGAGTATGTAATGAAAAATAATGTGATTGATTGAATGGTTTCCAATAGAAATTACCGTAATTCGAAATTTCAAATTTATTTAGCGTATGCTTTTAAGAGTGGGGAGACCCAAAGGGTTGTTCCACTTCGCAATATTATAACCTCATTTTTCACTAATGAAAACATGTACAACCATGCGGGTTCTTTAAAAAGTTCTTTATATAGTTCTTTTAAAATAGTCATTTTAAAACAAACATTTTTGATTTCACAACCTCATTAACAATAAAAACTAAAACATTCACAAATTCACTAGACCATGGCCGAAAATATTAAATTTTGACTTGATATTTAGAGCTCGAAAGTTTAAGACATTGAAATTTTGTCATGGCAACCAACCATGAAATTTCAAATATCTACTTGTTAATGTATTGAGGAAATTATTTCTAAAAGTTACACTGTAATATAATTTGATGGGAAGTTTGAGCAGTCCCATATTGCAAAATCATCTCCATCTACTTAAATATGTATATTGCAAATTAACTATCAACATTCACAATTGAGTTATTTGATTACTATCGTGGCTATTTAAAGGATAGATTCTACTCTGACTAAACTAATTCATTTTAATTTTCATTCGCAATGTTAACTTGCATTCAATAAGAAATATTTTCGGAAACTGTGAATGCAATCGTGAGGAATACCGGTACTGCAACCATGAACTGCTTTAAGCATAAGCTGGTTTACAAACATAATAGATTTTTGAAGAAATTTCATATGAAAATGGATTTAATTTTAATAATTTTTTGCAGTGTGTCTGCCTGACAGTGTACTGGCATTTCACAAGCATGGAGTACTGGGTCGCAGTCTGAGGAATGGCGAAGTTACACAGGAGATCGCTGACAAGAGTCGCACCTACAGGCTTCTAGGTTCCGACAAGTCAGTAATCACTTCAAAGTTCATTCAAGTTATTGTATTTCAGATGGAAGAATCATTAGATATTGCAGTACAATAAGTACATTGAAATTACGTTTTCAACTATCAGTATTAGATTTTTTCGACATAACACAACTCTTAACATAATTATTATGATTAGGATAGAAAAACTAGGCTGACCCTATACTATTTCTCCCTAAATTAATTATTCCAGAACGCAATCATACGCAGTTGTGAAAGATATTCACAATTTATTACATTCTATTAGACCCCTCTGTATTATAATTCAGTCCAAATCTCACAGTATAGTTGTATTTACTTTTTCAAGTATCAGTATAAGATTCGCAAGTAAGTTCATTTGCACTAAGCCTAGCTGTGTATGCTCTTATAGCGTGTCTGAATTTGATTAAATGCAGACTTGACTAATTTTTCCCCCTTCCAAATTACTATGAAGATGAATTATTCATTATAAAGAGCCAATTACAATTAAGTGTATTTATAATGATATTATAAGTTACTGTCCTTCAGCAATTGAGGTATCTCTAAATAGTAATGTAGCGTGAATGATATCACAACGACTATAATATTTTCTAATGCTGAGAACTCTGTGTCACGCACAGGTTTCGCAAATCCATGTGACACCAAATTTAATTGTATTCTAATTCATGTTCTATGTAATCATTTAAATAAACATACCTGATTTCTCAAAGTTAATTTGATCGTTTTTTTTTTTGCAGAGTTGTTGTCCTTGAATCGCACGTAATAGTGAAGCCAGAAGGTGCCGAAGAAGGAGCCGACCTCTACATATTAGCAGGACATGAGGCCAGCTATTGAGCGGTAGGCTCACTTTGGATGTGCTTCAGCTTTACGCTTGAATTCAACTCTTGTTTACAAAATGCATTGACAGCAAGAAATGTGGGAGAGTGAAAGAACAGGTTATTACATTTCCCCGTTGTTATTATCAGCATAAATTTGCCGAAATCTATATAATATATCATCAGCTAGAAGCAGCTTTTATAAAATGTACAGTTGTAAAAAGTTTTAACTATTAAATTCTGTTGTATAATAGGTGTATCATCTAGATTCCAATATGGGTAGAAGAAAAGTCTATTGGAAGCCTTGTACAAATCTGGCTTGGATATAAGACTGAATGAATGACTGTCTGCAAAGAGCACATTGTATTGTATATTATGTGTTGCATTTAAATATCGAGTTTGAGTTACTTGATCAAATTTGAATAATTTCAAATAGAAACTGATATTGCTCCAAATATCATTCTCAATAAAATTAATAACTATCTCCCAAGCCACGAAGATTGACATTTTGAAAACTTTGTAAATAAAATTCATGAAACTCACATAAAAATTCAAGATTGTTATTATCACTTCTTCCAAGTTTTTCTGAATCGTGCGTTCCATAAATATTAAAATAATTTATTATTTAAAGTATAAAATTGGAATATACTTACATGGCTTGGTCCAAGATATTCTAGTTTTCATGGAATACTAAATAAATTGATAGCTTCGATAAATTATTTCGAAACCTTTTGAACGATCAAGAACTGTACGTGACTTGAAAATTACTGATTTAAAATTGGAAAGAAACTGTCATATCAATATTTCGAAACATAGAAAAATATTTAAATTCCATTATTTAGCAATGATGGAAATTTTAGTTGGATAAATCTAATTCCTAGCTAAAAATGAGTTTAATTAATTCAATTATTTTGTAATGATGGAAATTTTGATTGAGTAAATCTGATTACTTCTATTTCAATTCAAATGGAAATTTGTGGAATAGATATGTTTTAAGCTCATTAGTTGAATAATAAAATTGAATAAATTATCGAGTCATGTTAATGCTCTTCTTGCTAGAGAACATATATTTATATGGCTAATCATGAACATTAGAAATCACAATATATTCATTTATACTCCCTTTATTGGAAACAATTATAGTCTAGAAAGTTCCTTTTTCTCCCCTACGTTTCCCAAAAGGAATGCTTACCTAATCAATAGAGAAAGTATTAAGTTAAGCAAGTCTAAACTCAGTTCTTAATATTCAGGATGAGATGCTAACTTATCTTTTTAATTATAAATGCCACGTAACAGAAGTTGATGACAACTGGAGACTACTTATTGTTTATTATAACCAATAATTTGTCAGTAGGCTCTCGATTATTTTGAAATTAAGTAACATATCCATTGCTCCATCAATTTGTTGACTGTTCCAATGAAATTAATTATCGAGGAATATATTTCCTTACATCACAGATTTTGCATAAGAAAAAACGTATGTTAAGTCTGCACTATAATTTATAAAAAATGTTATTTTCAAATTATTGAAGATTTCGACCAAGATATTGATGTAACCAAAGAATATTAAAATACGTTTTATTAAGTTTGCTTAGTATTTTGAAAAGCTCTCTAGTTTATGAAATTCTATGTAGGATAAATATAACAGGGCTTCTATTACTCGTATTCTTGAAATATTGATGTTACAAGTTGATTTTAATATCTTCTTGGAATTTTTTCATAAACTGATTTTTCCATTGATTGGAAATGTGTGTGGATAATGGAAATTAGGGCTCACCAAACTCTGAAAATTGTTTCTGTTCCAAATTTTCTCTGAATTGGTAGCGAAATCACCTTGATTCTTCAATTACTCTTAGGTCCCAGTTTTCTGGTTTTGTCTTCCAATATTCATTAATCTTCTTATTTGCACTATGAACCTTACAAAATATACTCAAGTATTTTTCAAGTATATTTCTGTAAAAAGCATCACATTCAACAATTTAGTCAAGGTCACAAATAGGAGTGATTAAAGTCTTTTTGTTTTCCAATTTAAATTTAGTTTCATCTTTCAGCTATCGTGAAGATGGATAGCATTTTCAATCACATTCTATTTCAATTTCTCTTTGTGCATAATATATCAATTTGATAGCTATTGCTACCAAACAAAGTTACTATTTTTGTGGTAAATAAACTACCTTTATAGAATTACATAATATAAATCATGTAAGTTTAGATTGTTGAATTATATTTTTACCATTTTAGCATGTTAGCTGTAGATATTTAGTATTGATTCTCAGTCTATTAAAATACAGTTCTATGACAATTTATTTTCCTAAGACAGGCGACTCTATTTTTCAAATAGTAATCAAATTGTACCTGTGAACCGTAATTTTATTGAGATTACTACAGAAATATAATAAATAATTATGTAGTGTTGATAGTTCAGAGACTGTATGTGATTATTTCTTAGGATAACAATATGTATCATGCTCGAGTTGAAAATGCAACAATGATTGCAACTTGATTGAACTATTCAACTAGATAATTATAAATACATTGTCAATACTCATGTAAAGTGATATATACTTCGAAGATTCAATTATACTCTTATTGTTAATCATTGAAAAATCAAAACTCTTGTATGTGTTGAGATACTGAATACTGGGATTAATACCGTAATTTTGTATACTTTGTTAGTTAAATTGATTCAGTAGTGGCAAACAGTTGAAATTTAGACATTGAATTCAATTTTCAATTTCAAGATACGCATTATTCAGCATAAACCAAAATTTAAATTGCGATCTATGTGTATGTGAAACAGCGTTTAGCACTTGCTACTAGTAATATAATGATCACAAATACTAGTAATCAACAAATTTAGTTAGATTTCGAGCATTTTCATTTTCCATTCCTCAATGAAAAGTAATTGCAATTTCTTCTGTGAAAATATTTTATAGTGTCTTCTATTATTAGCTTCCGTCCCCAGCATTTGTCTTGGATTGAAACTTTTTTCAAGAAAATATGCTATCACAGTTTGTTTGAATTGGAACCATTCATATTCAATGTATACATTGTATTATTACTATCGCACATGATTGTAAAATTGTTCTACAATGGTATTCTGGTATTATAAAAGCACATTTTATTAACTCTGACAGAGAATAACTGCCGGATATAGTATTTTTGGGCCTCATTAAAGTTTTTCCCCAAAATGGATAATATTTGAAAAATAACATATAATCACTGAAATGACAACTTTACTTGAATCAATCATTCTATAATACCTAAACTTGATTGGGAAACTCTCTTGCAAGTCTAATCTATGCAATCAATCTATTTTTTCTCATCAGTGATTCCAGATGGCACAATACTCCTTTTCACTCAGTAATGTATTGTACGTAATGTAACTTCGCCCACAACACTTTTTGTAATGTTCAAAGTGGAGAAATGAGGACATTTATTTATCTATATATCTAATGTAGGAATCAATGTAATTGTCCAACTCTTGAAAAGTATTGCGGTAAACATGTTATCGTGGTCTTACTGAACATTCTAACATAACTTTCTTTCGTGTCCAAGAACTTAGTTCAAATAAGAGTATACTGTATTTATTCACAATTGTAAACTACAATTTTCATAAAAATACAACTTCATCTATTCTTTTGCAGTCTTGATAATATTATTCCAACATTTCAGAAGTCTTCTGTAACCAAGTAACTTGTACCTAAAACTCAATGAGGTTGTCAAATTGCTATATCTTTCTCATTAATAATAGTTTTGTCTCTTATACAGTAACTAACTCATCATGTCAATTTATAAAACCTGAAAGTTTTTGTAGATAGTTTCAATCGAGACGTATCTAGAATGTAATTATTAATTCAATTCTGTAATGGACAGCTAATCTGTCTGGATCAGTTTTAATCCATATTATTATATAAAAGTGTATGTACAGTACTAATAAAAATGAATAAAGTACAAGTACCTTAACCAGCAACCACTCTTGAAAACAGAATAATATGTTGTGTAATTATATTCTGTATAGTTATTCAATAAAATTTCATTCATATTTAATTGTAAAAATGTGTAAGTTAAATGAATTTTGAAATTTCATAAGGCCTAGTTTTGTAAAATGTATAAGTTATAATGTGTAATAAATATTTATAACCATGGATTTCGTTTAAGAACTCCTTATTTATCTGTGGAAATTGGTTTTTGCCGAGCATGATGTAATATTGATGTAACTTTATATAGAAACCTTATTTAATTAAATAATTTATAACTATTATCCAATCATTTATTATTTCACCTGAATGACCTTTTCCAACAACGGGATGAGTGCTGGATGGGCTTTGTCGAAAATTCCAAAAGAAAAAACTATTATTAAGTGAGCTAGAACTAAAAAATTACAATTTAAAAACAATGAGCTATAAATTATTTTAATGAGCATAAATTTATAATTTAAGTGAAGTTTTATTTTATTTATGCAATCTCATTTCTAATTTTTGAGATTGGTTTTTAGCTACAGTAGGCCTGTTTATATGAAATAACAATAGTAATATAATACTCAATACTAGTATTTCTAAGGCTCCATCAGTTAGAAATTTTCATCTGGAAGGTACCGTAAAGTCATAGAGCAGAGTATAATAAATATCTTGGCTGTTGGATGAATGATAAGTGGGACCAAGCTCAAGCGAGATCAAAACAAAGATATGAATCGCTCTCGCTCGTAGTGCTTTCCTCAAGATATGGGACCTGTAGGCTACTGAGTACCTAATCACAACATTAATCTCAAGTTCGAATGACACAATGTTGTTTTCCCTGTTCTCTTATATGGGTTTGAAAATGGACACTAATGACAAAATTGCTGAGAAAAAAGATGGAGGCTTTTGAGATATGGGTAAGTTATATAGTAATATAGATATGGGTAAGTATATAACTCTTTATACGTTAGGAGAATACTTGGAATTTCATGTAAGTTACAGAAAACATTGAGGTTTCAGACAGACTTAACAAACAAAAGGGTGATTATGTTCAAGACGAATGCCCGCAAACTGCAATACTAAGCTCAGATAATGAGAAATGAAAAATATTGAATCCTTCAGCTTGTGATGTAGGGTCAAATCAGAAGGAATAACGTTCACACAGTACGCGTCTGTGTAACACTAGTCTACAAGAAAAGCACTCATCAGCACCCACCAACATCAAAAACACCCATCAACAGTCCACCAACTACAATAAGAACCCACCCAACAACACTTATTACAACATCAACTACACCCATCAACATACGGTACAACCTATACCCAACACCCAACAATAATGACATGTGACATGGAACATCAACAATTATCTACCATATATATATCAACACCCACCAACAGCACACACTAACAACACTCACCAACAACACACACTTACAACACCCACCAACACGCAACACCCTCCAATACACCAAAATTACTTACATTATCCAATAACATCCACAGGCAACACCAATAACACCCTTAAACAACACCCACTATAACACTCACCAACAACATCAACCAAGCCCACCAACCACACCAGACACACACACACCCAACAGCAACACTATAACGAATTTTACATCACCAAAAACACTAACAACAAATCACCAAAAAACATTGACAACACTCACATACAGACATACTTACCCTTATTTGCGTTGGAGGAATAGAATACGCTGCACTCAGTTTACATACGCCTCGTGTTCGGTTCGCGCTCGCGTCCGTGTTCGGTTTGCGTTCGGTTCGTGTTCTGTTCGCGTTCGGTTGAGTTAAGTTCGCGGTTGGACGTGTTCGATTCGCGTTCAAGCAGTCCGTGTTCGGTTCAGGTTCATGTTCGGTTCGCGTTGGTTTTATTCATTCGGTTCGTGTTCAGTTTGCGTTCGGTCATGTTCGGTTCATACTCGGTTCACGTTGGATTCGTATTTGGTAGCGATCGGTTCATCTTCAGTTTGTACAGTATTCAGTTCGCGTTATTCGGTACGCGTTATCGGTTAATATTGTTTTCTTCGTTTGCGTACAGTTCGTATCGCGTGTTCGCTTCGGGTTCGGTTTGCATTTGGTTAGTTGATTTTAATAACGTGATCCAGACACTCCTTGAACCATTTATAGTGTTTCAAAATGAACATGCAAAATGGATGATGAAACAAGCAGTGTAAAAATGTTCGGTGCTGTATCCTTACGGTACCGGTACGGTAATGATCGATTAGGCTATCAAAGTCGTTTGCAACGGTTTTGAAAATCGTCCATTTCGAAATGATAGCCGTTTTGATTCATTCATTTGTGATAAAAAAAACATTTCATTGACTTTTAGACAAAGTAGGCTATCATTATAGCATAATGCTATTATTACCAAAGTATATTAGGTAGTACTTGCCGTTTCTATATTACTTTTGCCGTTTAAATATTAGGTATTTCTTTGCCGTTTGGCATGTATAGGCTAGGTACCATGGTTTTCTAAAATTAGATCTAATTATTTCAATTCATTGAATAATTCTTACTCTCAGGTTGATTTTTAACTCTTTCTGCATTCATAATGAGTAATTTCAACAAGACTTATTTTTCTTAGGGCTGCTGTATCAAGCAAAACTTTCAATTAATGATAACTTTCAACAATATTCTTTGTACCTATAATGAACGTAACGGTACCGTATTTTCCTAATTTGATATCAAGATCATCTTACTTGACGTTTGAATATTAGCGCTTTTAAAACTTTCTACGAGCTTACCAACGTAGACAATCTATTTTTGAGGAGGGAACAAGGAAAAACAGCTTGTGGTATTATTGAGTCTCATTTTGATCGAAACAAGAGTATTATTCATTCACTTATGAATATTTTGTACATAAAATTTGTTAGAAAAATTTCTATGTTGATACTAATTAATTCATTTTTTGGTTTTGTTCCTATTTGGTTGGCCGTGGGAGATCAAAAGCTCAGTGCCGACCTGCACTGCAGAGCGTTTTGCTTTGTGCTTCCTTGACTCCTTGTGCGCGCTCATCATTTCCTGGAACTGAGTACTTGTTCATTAGATATACTGATAAAATAAGCAAGGGAAGTGGTTGAAAAGTGTTTTTGTTATTTATTCAGCTTCCTTCCTTGATTATTTGATAATATGTGCGATGAGGTACGATTCGGGGATGCTTTTGAATGTTGAATCAGTCGGCCATTTTTGATAATCTGAAGGTAGGCAAACCGACTAACAAAATAACTTTCTTATCAGTTTCAATGTCAAGATTTCATTTCTCTTATGAAAATTTATTTACTTTATCAATTATTTGGGTAGGTTCAATCTTAACTGCCCTTACTTAATCAGTTTTTGTCACCAAATCTTTTATGAACTTGATATTCTAACTTACTTCCAAGCTAACTTACTATTGAACAAGCAACATTTTGCTGTTTCTATGGCAATGTGAATGGATTTTTAGTTACACAACTACAGTAGCCCTGTTATTAACTCAAAAATAACTTGTTTATTTGGTAATGGGTTATTGATTCTAAACGTTCTGTTGCTAACAACAAACTCTAGAAAGTGACAAGGACTCATCTTTGGAACTCATCATAGGTTGGATATAGAGGTGCATGTTCAATGCAAGTATCTTACCAATCAGTTATTGAATTATGTATAACCTGTGTTAAATTATTCACAAAGCCATAAAGTACTTGTTACTTGCGTTCTAAAATTATTTAGTTCTTTTTCCATAGTCCGTGTTCCAATTTTCACGCCATGCTATCTGATGAGAAGGGCTTTATGCTTTATCAATTTTAATTTTCTTCAAGGTTGATTTACTCTTTCGTCTTACATACCGTATCTTGTTCCTGTTTCATATTTTGCTGCTCATATAATGGGCATCAGTAGTTACTCTTCGATTTGAACACAGTAACCGACTGATAACAGATCGTATAAGTTATTATAAAAGTAAGTTATCCAACTTAAAGGCTTGAAGCTGTTCTTCATGCTGACTCATGCTGACGTTGAATAGCCTATAAATTTATAAAAGAGGTATGATTGGTGAATGTTACATAAATGATCCTACGTTTTTGGTCTGGTTAATCTTAATCTCATCACAGATTAAATTTTTCAAGATGTAAGTAACTAAAATTGTTATAGGTAACTTTTTTCAATTCTCGTCAATTCTTAAATCATTATTTTAATATGATAGAGTAGGTATTGGAACTTTCTTTTTATAATAAGAAGTACCGGAGCTATGGCAGCAATGTTTTTATATTAAATATAAAATAAATTTTATTTTGATAACTTAATTAAGTAAAGTACAAATTTTCATGTTTCTGTTGATAACACTAGTCAATACATTCAATCTAGTATATGTTCAAGTTATAGAATTCTAAATTTTATAACTATTACATTACTATTGAGTTACTTTGTGTTAAACGTTTTTAGTTTTTTTTACTAAGAAATAAGTAGTATTTCAACGTAATATTCAAGATAATAGGGCTAACTGGAGCTTCGCTCCGCTCCGGTTAAGTTGACTCCGGTAGGCTAAGGAGTAATATTCAAGATAGGGCTAACTGGAGCTTTGCTCCGCTCCGGTTACCTCCGGTAGGCTAAGAAGTGCTCGAGCTGTGCTCCGGTTTGCTCCGGCTGAAGTAAAGTCCTGTCGTGTAAGTTATTGCAATAAGTTATTTTATTTTTATGGCCACAAATTTTTTGTTACAGATTGATTGTTAAGTTAATTGAAAAGTTATTTGCTACAAATACACAAGTACAAATTAGGCTAAAGTTTGCTTCTGTTTACCTTGAGTTATAAAAGTTTGAAATGTGTGATAATCGTGTTGATGAATATATTGTCATAATTCTAGTGTTTGTGATAGCTTTGGACGTTTAACATTATTTTGGATACGTGTTGTTTTGCTATTGATGACGCTATTATTTCATATCACAAAGATCACACGTCAACTATCGTGAAACAAGCTCATTACCTGTATCTGGTTCAATTCTGTGTTGGAATCAACAGTGGATACGTGTTTCCTGTCTTGTGTTTTTGAGTGATATCTAATTTCAAGTTTCAAAGCCCAATTCGCTCAAAATTAATTAGATTATAATTTACAGTTGGTTCTAATAAGAATTTTATGAAAGAATCGATCCTCTTACTATCACAAAACATTTTGAGAGATGTCCAACCAAAGGTAGAATTTCTAATAGATATTTCTGATTTTCAATAGTTTTCAAGTACGGTCTATTTTATTTAGAAATATTAATGCTGAAAAAATTCACCTTCCCAAATTTTCATACCTTTTCAAACAAATGATTGAGCATCAACAATCAAGGTATAATTTGTTACTTGTTAACAAGATTTGTGTCTTTGCTTTGAACGGTTATCATTTGAGATTCGTGTTGTTTCGCTATTGTTGATGGTATTAAGCTTATCTCTTTCATACCGATTATCGAGTTTTTCTTTTGGCCTAGTATTGAGTTTTTTATATATCTTTCCACTTTAATTAAGATATTTGACGCCTAGTGGTACCGGACTATTCAAAGAAGGAACCTTTCTATTTAATTACGTAAACTGCTATCTTATCTTTCCGCATTTTCTTTTCATCTATTACTGTGCAACTGTACTTCATTCATACCTTTCTATTAAATTATAGTAACTGGTATCTCATTTCTTTTTATCTTTAAACTCATTCTCTTATCATAAATTAACACAAAACAAGGCCGCACCCTACGTATTCTCATAATATGCATTAAGGTATACTTGGTACTTCATTCACTTTGGTACGATAGCTGACTTTTCTTAGATGTTTTCAGAATAATCAATATCTTGGTAAAGTATATACCGTAACAACGAAATTTGCGGCTGGCAAATGAATGTTATTAATGCACAGCTCTGTCATGCCAGTAGGTGAGCGGTCTGCAAGAGCATGTTGAAACGAGAGTAAGGTCAGCTAATCCTTTACGCACTTGTAGATCGCTTCCAGACTGTTCTTACCGAGCTGATGAATAATAAAAGTAATTTTCCAAGCACCAATTGGGATCTTATATTATAGTCTATTGATTCTTTTGTCTGTTTTCAGCATCGTGCACCGTTAGCTTGACTAATATGATGCTGGAAAAAATTATTTGTTATTCTTTAATCTTGAAGAAAAAACAAGCTTTCAGCACTCAAGTTAATAATTTGTTTCGAATCTTTGAAAGTAGCTGTCGTGTTTCAACCCAACCTATTTCCAACCCTAATATTCGATGTTAGGTATAATATTTCAACTATTATACCATAAATAAACAATGCTTTATAGTACCATACCTTAGTCAATAGTGGACTGCACTTGGATGGGTGACCGGTTCTGGCCAAGTACACATTGGCGAGGTGGAACTACCCGTAAGGGTCTCCCCACCATCAAAAGCCATAAGAATATTTTATAGTACCATACCAAATTACTTTTTCGCTATAAGTATGAGGAGGTGGTAAGGTTTTGTCATTTGTCATATCAAAGTTGATTTCTCACAAATGACAAAATACTTCTATATGGCAAAACTTGTGGGCAAAACTATTTCTGTTTGATGTTTAATATTTCCCGCATTAAATTACATAGGGCGAGATTTTTTTAATTGAGTTTTGAGCTTGCAGATATGTAGTATTCAACGTACCCTTGAAAATGTTACCAATATCTGGATATTCCACTTTTTGTGATATTTGAACGTAACCTCCTCATGTATTATGTATATCGTATCCCCAACCCTTCTAAACCTAATGCTTGTAAACACTTGAAAGTGTTTTAAATAATCTTCATCTATGTGTTCAGCAGTGTGTTTTGTTTTATTTAGCAGTTTATTTATTAATACTCTCTTATGTTATATTGATATTTTAATTAATGTTGCAGTTGTGAAGACAACTGCGCCATTATAATGGATAGCAGTCGCAACTTGGACATGGACCTGGTGGCACGGTCGATGAGCTTTCACGGCCAGCCGTTTCAGAAGGTGTGGGAGACAGAGCGCGGAGATGCCGATATCAACATAGCCGAAAACGTTGACTTCTCTGTCTATTCGCAAAGACATCTCAAGTGAGTGCACAACCAATTATATTTATTTTATCAAAATTATTTCATTAGACGTTTATATTTATTTTAATTAAGATTATTTCATAATTTTATCAGATATCTTGACAAATCTATTCGAGATATGGTCGAGCAAAATAGACATTCTGGCAAGATAGGCAAATTATTCCAACTCGGTTAATATTGGTTCGAATTCTGAATTTGGTCTCAAATTGTAGAAAATATTCTGCTCTACAATTTGAAACCAAATTTTCAATTTTTGAAGCAGTATTGACCGAGCTGGAGTCATTTCCCATATTCTCAGAATGTCTTCTGTGTTCGATAAGACTGTGTCATATTTTTAATTCAAATTTATTAATGTAAGCTGTGTTTTGATGTACACTCATGGATTTGATATCATGATCAAGATCTTGGATTTTAAAATTAGATGTCTTGCTCAGCGTGAACCAAATCTTGTTAGAAGCTTGGAGAATTGATGAGTGTACTCCATAGGCTTACTATTGATTGAGACGTGTAAAAAACTAGATTTATTCACGAGATTACACTACAATGAGATTGAAACACAAAGTCCAAAACGTCTTTTCTCCCCAATTTTGATTAGTTGATATTGAAAATGAAAGTTATTTTCACACTTGAAACTTGAATGTTACACAAGTTATTGAGATAATAGTTTGATATCTATGTTTTGGAAATACTGTTCAAT
Organism: Sogatella furcifera; assembly: GCA_017141385.1. NCBI lineage: Eukaryota > Metazoa > Arthropoda > Insecta > Hemiptera > Delphacidae > Sogatella > Sogatella furcifera. The sequence continues at coordinate 5,214,059 of CM029547.1, read as the reverse complement.
AATTATTTGCTTACCAAAGTCAAATCTCTAGTATTTTTTATTCTAATTTCGTTGAACGATATTGACAAGTGAAAAACTAGGTTCCTAATTATTGAGAACATATTATTTTGGCGCCTATGTTATGGCAATACAATGTTGATTTATCTTCCAAGCCAAGTATTTGCACATTTTTATTTCGTTGATAGAAAATTATTATTTGTTACGTTTTGGCAATACAATGACAATTTATTTTCAAAGCCAAGAATTTGTTCATTGTGATTTCGTTGATCGAAATTTCTGATTGTGTTGTTTGCAGCTTTCAAGACAGAGGCAAACGACTGAAATTGCACCAGTTCATTACCAGTAAGGCAGATACTCTGTTCGACCCAGCTTTGAATGAGAGAGAAGAGCGACCGGTGGTTCGTGTCTCGGAGCCGGGCCTCTATGCCATTCTGCCGCCCTACGATACATTCCTCAACATCGACAAAACTAGTCGTGTCAAACATTTTTTCCAGGTAAGCTAGACTGTAGAGTAGAATATCCGAGGAGATTTGTTTGTTTGTCAATGGCTCAACAGCCCAAGAAGGGCCTAGGCCTACCAGCTGGTTGCTAGTTTCATATTCACTCCACCATACAGTCCGAGGAGTACTTCAATTAAAACTCAAAAATATTGTCCAATATCACAATCTATTTTGATAAATTAAACGAATTTTTAGTTTGTGATTTCAAAAGTTGGAAATTTTCTAATTAGGCCTAGTACATTTCTAAATGTTTGATTGCTTTTTCATGAATTTAATAATTTAATGTTCAACATTTCAAATGTTTTTAATATGATTCCTGGACATCATTGATGTGTGAAATGTGATAACATATCTATGTGTCCAACAATGGCGTTAATGTAGAGTGATGTAGGAGCCATTTATACGGACCAAATATTGCCATTAATCATTATTAGCATTATTCAGGCTATGTTGCATAGCAAAATACATTTAAAAAAATTCAGGATTGCCGAAATAGTATCCTGTTTAAAGCAACTCTTGTCGTAGCTTAGGATTGGAATGACATTGTTTTGTTTCAGTTAGATATTTTACCACTGTCCAGTATTCTTGAGATTATGTAAAATCGTATATGATGTTTTGGGATTACAAGTAAATTGAAATGAATTCTTCACAAACACAATTCATTGTATTCGAAAGATATTGTAGAATCTTATGATGTTGTTATGGGTTAATGAGTGAATTGAAATGAAAGATTCACAATTGATTGAATTTTTGATGAGCATTGATGTGTTGTTACAGTGTGTGAAGCCGGGTGATGTCGTGATTGGAACAATTGCTTCCAAGCCACCCATTGGGTTGGTGATCAAAGTCCTTTGCGTTGAAGGGGAAGCATTCCGTTACGTCGCTGACCTTAGCATTAAGGTAAGTGTTGAATTCATTCTTGTACTATAACGTTTATAAATACCAGCTGATGTCACAATCTTCATTCTAATGTCATGATGAATTGCTCAGTATTCCTTGATTCTAGGATGGTGTTTCTAATATAATCTCAATTATTGGTTGCCATGACCTTTGGGTCTCCCCACTATTAAAAGCCATACGCTAAATAAATAAATTATTGTGAGAAGTTCATAAATTGAGATAAATATTCCAGCTAACTAACATTTTACAAAATGAGTTCAGTGAATCTTTGATTATAATTTGGAATGTAATACTATGAAATTTAAATCAAGGAAATGTAAATAATGTAATGTAAATCATGGAAAATAATAACGACAATCGTAATATGATTACTGATACTTGAGAGGTTTCTGACCTCAAATATCATAATAGTTCAGATTTTAACAATCCAAACCCGGATTATTGTAAATATTTGTCTCATTTAGACTATGGTAGCTTTTATCAGTATAAAATTCAATTAAGTCTGTTTCAAATTGTTCGTTTATCAAATAATCAATGATCATGATGAAAGTAAATAAAAATCCAACATTGCTTGAGTCTAGGCACGCTGAGAATAGAATTTCTTGCACTCAATAGGGTATTTCACGATCTCTTGAGATGCCGAAATAAACAAAAATTTTGCGTGTGTGTACGTATAAAGAAAGGTCTTCTTTTTTCCGTCGGTCGGCCGCTAACATCTAAGTAAATTTCTAACATCTGTAGCCAATCACAGGCCACAGATCTTGTTTTTTAATCTCAAGGACAAGACAAGAGCTGTGATTGGATACAGCTATTCAACTGCGACAGATCGTCGGACCGTTACGCATAAACATAAAGGAAGACCTACCTTTACACGTACACACATGCGAAAAGTTTGTTTATTTCGTCTCAAGTAATCGTGAATTGGGTATAGTAACCCTAGAATGGAAACATGGAGTGCCATTCAATAAATAAATAACAAATTCTGGCATACATCCATGCATTCTTATCTAGCTACTCTATGCTCTATTGTCGATTGTCGATACTAAAATTCTATTCTCAGCGTGTGTAGATTATACATTTGTGCGACAAATAAGTATTGGTCAAGAAAAGTTAATGAATTTATATTTTTCTCCAAATTACTAAGAAAATGGATCAAATTACTCCATAAAGAAACCTTCATAAATACGACTTGGTTGCTAAGTTGATTGTTATTCAGTGGTTTGCTAAATTGTTTGTAATGTGAATTGGTTTATTTGTGATTTAATTTCTTTTTCATGTTTTTCCAGGCTCTATGTCCCTCTCATAGCACAATACAGGCAGTCGACAAGAAAAATATTTCGCGTTCGTTTCTTATAAACGATTTTGTGTGTTGCGAAGTGATTGACGTAAATGAGGAATCAGAGAAACTAGTTTGTGGCATGAAGGGTGTTCACGCATCAGAGCATAGAACTCGGCTTGGCCTCTTTCTGGCTGAAGACTTTCCTGAGATTTACAAGTGAGTGATGATATTTTTTATTCAAATATATCGACTTGTCACAATGTGTTTGTCAAGGGTTTGTCTGAGTAGGAACACTTATCACAGTACTCGATTGGTTAGCACATGGTGTGCTTTTCAATGCACCCTACTGTTGATTACCGAACTCAATTATTCCTAGTTTGAGATAAAACATGGGATATTCATAGTTTCAATGTATTATGACCAGTCTAACATTATAAATATTCTAAGTAATTGAACGAAAAAATTCACACCAATAATAAGATGATCGATAATGAGTTACTATAAATAACTTGAATATAAATGAATACTGCTTGCTGAATTGCTAGTACAGTTCGTTTAAAGAATTTGGTTTAGAAGTGATATTCTTGAAAATCTCATCTATAAATGCTATTAGCATAGTTAAGTGAGTTGATTCTTTAGAAGCACTGAATCAATTGGAATTCGTAATCAGTTACTAGTTGAAATTGATAATCTATTTAATTATCAATTGATAATTTTCCTTTATCTAGTTTTTTTTCGAGAGTAAAAATATTTAAATTCCTAAAGTTGTTGCATATAACTTATTTTTTACTTTGAGTAAATTTTTGAAGGAATAAGTTTTGGCTAGTGTATTTTTTATCATATTTTGTAATTCTAATAAAATTAATGAATGATGAAAGTTTTGCTAAAGTCAGTTTTATTCTATTCTGAAAATATTTTGTTATAGGAATGAAATTCAATTTTCGTTAAAAGTGAAAAATATTATATTTAAAATATAAAACATGATTCTAAAGAAGTTTCAACTTACTCTGATAAATGTTAATTGCCGTTCTATTGTCTAAATAATAATAATAATCTCTATCTTGATAAGTATAATTTCTATCACGTGTGATCTTTGATTCACGGGGTTCTGTGTTATTTATGTGAAACACGTGTGTTTGTGTTATCACCTCTCGATTTGATATGTTCAGACCTCGCTTGAGAAAGTGACGTGAGAGAACTATGTGGAAGCAATTTATCAAACTTTCGACAGTTTTAATCTCACTGCTAAACCATGGTTTGAAGGGAATTTGCATTTCACTTGAGTGGATTATTTCAATAATTCATTCTGACTTGAAGATCTTGAAATCCTTACTGTATCGTCTAAGCCACTTATCAGCCTCCAGTGAAGCACACGTGTTTTATTGCAATTACTCGAAATATCATTTAATGGTTTTTTGCATGTGATTTTACAGAGCTGTATTTAGTTAGTGTATATGTGTTGTTTTTATCATATTTTTCCAATGTAATAGAATAATATGATTTTTGCTTGGAGTTTCGATAGAAATTTGTACTGAAAAGCCAGTGGAATTTGAGATTTTTGGATAATAGAAATGAAAACAAGATTATATCCTAAAAACTGATCAATGAGGAAAATTGCTTGCACCAGTGAACAACTGAACCTACTATGTGCAGTAGGATGAATGTGAAATGTTATCAAACTACGGAACTACATTGATAGTTGTCAGCATGTGAAAAAAATGAAGAATCAACTACAATTTTCGATCGTGGATGTGCTCAAAGTTGCTTTTAAGAAGATGATGAACTCAGTCACCAATCTACATGGGAAAGATAAAATTTGGATTTTACAATCACAGACGCGTTTCAAGCTCATTAGACAAGTCGACAAGGAGCATTACATTACAAAATAACTAAATATTCTCGCTATCCTGCTCCAATATATATTTCTAACTGAGTGGAGGAAATAATGAGCATAGTATATGATATGACTCAGAGTTTATGTAAGTAACACATGATTGTACTTTTTGCTTGATCTTGGATTCCAAATAACTGTTCAAAAAGAAACAGAGGGAGTTTTTTGGCATTTATGGGACGAAGAGTTTCATCGCAATTACAGCATCGTGATAATATTGTAATGTTGAAAAAAGGATATATTGGAGTTTTTTTATCAAAAACACTGATGCATGGTTTCTCAGTTATTGCTCCAGTAACGAAAATTGATTTTTTTTCTCGCTGCTTCACTAGCACATGTTGCTTTAAAGTTTTAAATCCATAATTCTATGATCACATCATGACTTCTTTGACTAATATTTTTTAAATATGAATAATCTTTTCATAATTACTTGCATTATAGTGTTATTAAAGAAATTATTGATCATAGTTTTAACATGGTTTCAAGTAATTTCGAGCGAAATTCATTCATTGTTGATGAAATTACTGGAGCATTAAAGTACTGGAAGACTGAGAAACCGGCCGTAAATTAGTTGAGATCCTATACTAATGCAGGTTATCGCATCAGTATTGTAAAATTGAATGAACCTGCACTCCAAACTAAGACATGAAAAATTATAATTTATTGGCAAAGCTGTTGGTAGAAGTTATGTCTGAAGTGGCAAAGTCAATATATAAAGTTAGTTGGATGCCTTGATCTTAAAGCTTAGTTTTGATTTGCTGTTTCGGATTTCCTGTTTGTGTTTTCTCCCTTATTTTTCACGTATTGGATTTAACATTCATGTCATATATCATAGAACATTTTCTCATTAGCTTCTTCTAAAAACCTTTAGGTGTTTTTCACAGGCATTTTCGTATTAACTTCCTCTAGTTCTGTTTAAATTATTAACATTAAAATAATTATTATAATGGGATTTTTGTTGTCTTAATTTTCATACTATTTAATGCTGCTATCTGAAGTTTAGGAATTTGCATTGATAGGTTAACTTATATATTTTCAGTTTGTAGTTGTATCGATCAGTGTGTTTTGTTTGCTTAATTGACATCTTCAAAGTATTCCTATTATAATTTCAACGGTTAAAATTTTTGTCGCTAGAACATTAATTATAAAATAATATTTTTATAATCCAATGTCAATTCACAGAAATCCACACTAATAACAAATTTTTGAATCTGTTGTCTCCAAAATTTATTTTATTTTACTCTTAAGTAATTGTAAAGTGAGTTAAAATTATTATTTTATGGTAAGCAATCTTTCTGTAGTCTACATTTTTGGGGCATTGGTTTGAGCTTGGCACTTGTAGTTTGACTAGAGTGATGATTTCTGAAGGATTATTCATTCCTAAGGATTTTCGCCCTAAATGTTTTATTTTTACAATATTAGAAGAAATCGACACGTATTTACAATCACAGAGTTAAAGATGTATTGTATTCTAGACGCATCTTGTAAATTTTGTTGAGCCTTACTATGTGAAGTAGATAGCTTTCCAGAAGCATCATAATGAATCTACTTTTGAAGCATATGCTTAAATTTTTCTGCTGTGATTGACAAGACGTGTTGAATGAGAAAGAAGCTAAATGCCAAATGTGAGGCTCTGGACACACTCAATTCATATCCGAAAAACTGAATGCATTTTCAAAAATCACGAGGGGAATTTATATAAGTAAGTTTTCCTTATATGAAGAAGACAATTTTTCTAAAAACTTGGAATGGGAAGTTCTCATCATTAGAAGAAAAATCATGAGATGAATTTATAAGCTTCCGAATATGAAGAAGAAATTTCTTTTAAACGAATGGAAAGTTTCGGAATAGCTTCAACAATTGCTTTGATAGTAAATGTATCATCTAAACCAACTCATCATTTCAAGGCTCGTTGTAATAATATCACGTGATAATTTCCCCACTCAAAGCTGTCAAAGTAAGTGGTTTATTTTGTAAGATGTGATCTTCAATTATTATGATCCTTGTTGTAATTAGGGTGTACTGTGAATAAATGTTTTATGAAGGTATTATTGGTAAAATGGTGTTGAAAGTATTTGGCTTTAATGTGTTCTAATTTGCTATTACAGCCGAATATTTTGAGCCAACCAGGACATGATTTTAAACTGAAGGTGAATGAGCAAATAGAAAGATTTTCAGCATTTGGATGTAACCTTTGTTTAGCAGAAGGCCGCTGCCATTATAGTGCCAAATAGCAACCAGCTTTTTCATGTTTAAAACTTGATTGCCGGATAAAACATGTGATTTATTACCTTTTCAAAGAATGTTTCCTCAATGCAGGTGAGACTGAGACAATGCAAGGTTTCAATGTGGGAAAGTTGTTATTTTATAAAAAAAATCAATTTAGCATAGCTGTTTTTGTAAATAATTATCAGGCATCAGTATTGTAGATTGTTCATATCAATTGCATGAAAATAAATGTTTTACATTACAGAATTTGTTTCAATTAACGAAATTTTATTCACATTAAGAGAATTGGAAGTTTCTGAAGCTGGAAACGTCATCTTTTCACAATCAGCCTATCCTAGATTTCATCTAGGCTTCTTTTAAGCTTAGATTAACCTTTACATAGTAAGCTAATTAACTGTCTAGGGGTTTCAATGCAAATATATTGAAAACTCCTAAATAAGATTAAGAATTGGGTTAGGATGACTCCTAAAACTCTCATATGGGATTATGGATGACGACTTTTTTCTCTTTCCTGTCAACGTTATTACGTTGCGTAAAAAGGTATGGCGGTACTCGGTAAGTAATTTGACTTGATGTTTATTTCTTACTAGAATGTTGGAGAGTTGGCTGATCTTCGTTGAAGCAATTTGATGGGCAGATATTGAGTAAGTTGAATAATTATTTTTCAATAATTTGAATTTCATAGTGAACTCTGCTTTCAGGCAAGCGCAGGAGGGTAATAATGGTGAAACGTACTCGGAAATGTTGGAGAAAGCGATTGGATTCAACAATCCGAATAACATCAATTGTCTGTCCAACACGCTCGGATTGGGCATGAATAATTTCTCCTGCATGTCTGCTATGAGGTGAGTGTTTCATTATATTCATAATGTGTCATATCTGAGCATACTGTCCTTCGAGTTACTTGCAGGCATTATTGGTTCTGATGTATCTTTCCGATGTTTTTTAAGCTCTGATTATTCTCAAGACCATGTTTTAAATACCACGGCTAATTGAAAATTTTACAATGAATTCAAATTCTAATATTCGTATGCAGTATAGGCCTATCCGTTTAAACCAAGTCTAAATTAATCTTGGAGAAAATTGGAGTAAGCATACTGTGCTTAGAGTTATTTGCAGGCATGTATCTTTCCGATGTTTTCTAAGCTCGGATTTCTTTCAAGTCCACAGTTCGATTTCCTTTGAAGGAAGCACACAAGATGATGAACAATTTTAATCAAATTGAACTATCGAAATGAAATTCGAAACCTCGTTTGAGCTAACTCTGCAATATATACACCAAGCTCAGTTGAGTTAATTTCAAATTTTACAATAAATTCAAATTCTAATATTCGTATGCAGTATATCCGTTTAAACCAAGTCTAAATTGATCTTGGAGTGAATCAAGCTTTGTTTGCATTTATTATAATGTTTAATTTGAGTTAGCTGATGACGAAAATTATATTGTCAAGGCGGTCAAATTTAGTCAATCAGTCTCTTTATTCAAAACATATAAAAATTTGCAGGAATGTGTCTTCAATGCGTCTTTCAACAAAATGTTGGAATAAAAAATGAATATAAGTACCGGAACTAAAATTGGAAAAATATCAACATCAGTCTAAATAGGATATTGTGTTAACATTATAAAATTCTTCAGAACTCTACAATTTTAATTGCATTTATACATTTTTTATTAGTACTTTTCCCTTTTTTTTAAATCGTGTAATTTCTATTTCATTCTTGAAGCTAGCTGGCAGTTACGCTATAATAATGATAAATAATAATAATTATTTTAGTTACGCTATTAATTCGATACCCTTCTGAGGGAATCGATCTTTTCGCTTTGATCATTTTATTGCATATTTTCCCACAATAATGAATTGTTGAATGGTGTGTCAACAGAGAAAAGTTTCCGGAAAGCGAGTTTGCCAGTGAGTTGAGACAGCTGCAGGCGAGTAGGTGGGCGCACCGCAGCGTGGCCGACGGCATAGAGCATTTCAAGGCGAAGCGGCACGGGGAGGCGTTCCAGTGCCTGAATCGAGCGCTCAACATGGATCCGCGCAACATTGAGGGCCTTGTGGCACGCGGGGCGCTGTAAGTATTATTCATTTATTTATTTAGTAACATTCAGCGTTTTTGTAACTTCAGATATAATATTATGAGCTATATAATATTATATCTTCAACCCACAGCTGCTATACTATTTTATTTGTCACCAAGGGATCATATTCTCTATATTCTATTATACGTTACTGTTGAATATGTTTGAATCCAAGGTAATTAGAATAGAAGGTATGAGCCATCAGCATCGTAGCCGGGAGGAAACAGTGAATTTTGACGTCATTGGCACCACAGCTGTTTAGCGAACCTAGAAATTAGGAACTTCGTCTGCTCCTTGTGCGTTCCAATCAGAGTAATTAGATTAGAATCATTTCTGACGTCACGGAAAATATGCACTCTGATTTGAACAGGCTATTATGTTATCATTGCATCATTTTTTTGCGAACATATGGTTTTTGTTATTAGTACAGAATATTTTCCCAATTGCATTCAAACTGTAGGTTATATAATTGTATTAAGCAAAATGAACTCTTGTTATTATATGTTGATTTCAAGAAAATGAGTTCATCAATTTGATTCAATTTGCCCAATGGGAAAATATTGCCCAATATAAATAGGGCCGTATAGCTATTGACAAAAAGTTTTTCAAATAGGCATAGAAAAATCTATTTACAACATCAGCGTTTGAACCAAGTTGGAACGCACAAGGAGCAGACGAAGTTCCTAATTTATAGGTTTGCTAAACAGCTGTGGTGCCAATGACGTCAAAATTAACTGTTTCCTCCCGGCTACGATGCTGATGGCTCATACCTTCTAATCTAATTACCTTGTTTGAATCCATGTTTTGGAGCAGTGATTGATTCATTCATCTGAATGCTGGGATCATATTTTAATGCTATTTTAGCAGTTGAACTAAGATTTTTCACTACTTTTTATTCCTGTTTGGAATGGAAGCAGGAGCTATTCTTTTGTGATTACACGTATATTTTATCACACAGTCACATTTGAACAAGTGTAAATTAAACCAGACATACTATCTTGAAACACCTTTGCATAGAATATAATAATTTTAAATGATCGACCTTATACAGAGGGGTCCAATAAAATGTATATCCACCTGTTGACAATTTGAAAGCTTTTTGTCATTGCATTCTGATTGCACACACTGTAAACAAGTGTACTTATACGTTTTTTACTCTTCTGTATTTTTCACATGAAAAATTGACATTAGGTCAATTCAATTTTCACTGTGAAATAGATGCTCATCTTGTGTTTTCGTGTAACAAATCTTTTTGTATAACATAGTGCTCTATCTTTTATGTACATATTTTTTGTTCTAATATTGATATTGTTGATGTTTTAATTTCAGCCATGCGAACAGTTGCAGCTTCAAGAAAGCCATAGAAGATTTTGAAACAGCTTTAAAACTGAACCCCAATCATCAAAATGCCAGAAAATATCTGGGAGAAACACTTGTGGCCTACGGAAGAAGGTATACTTTTATTTGAATGTTTCAGATATTTAGCACTCATAAACAAAATCATAATAGAAACAATCCAAAGATATTTATTTTGATTGAATATCTCATATTTTTGCGATCAAGTTATGTTTTAGAATAAACCTGAGACCATCACTTTATATAATCAATAAAACTTTGTTCAAAACTTGATGTTTTGTAAAAAACTCTAATTATCAATAACGTTAGCTTATTTACTTGTATCGAATGGAATAATATATAATATCATAGATTTTCATTTGGAATACAAGTTTGTGGTAACTTATTCAACTCTAAGTTCAAGTTTATTTGAAAATGTATTTGGGATTATTGCATAAGTTAAAGAGTAATATTTTATTACTTCCTGGATTAAGTATCATTTGGAAGTGATCGAGAACACTTATTTTCATAGAATAGAATGACTTTTCCCCTTTTTTTATGGCGTGGTGTAGTTCGGATTATTTTGATGTCCACTTGACCTCGTCAATAGCGAAGAGCTATTGTGTTGAGTAGCTTGAGCTATTGTGAGCTTGTAGCTTGTTGTTTAGCATGTTGAGACCAAATTGATAATTGGCCGAGCGGGAGTCATTTTCCCATCCAGTCAAAATATCTTCTTTGCTCGACCAGACTTATTTATACTTATCATTTTGCCAAGTGTTGAAACTGTAACCTCTTCCTTATTTTTCAGTTTTGAAGAGGAGAACAAAATGGACGAAGCTATTAAGGCTTACGAAAGTTGCCTGGCAATTTTGCCCTACCACGAGGAGGCGCAGAACTCAATCGACTACATCAAGAACAAGAAGGCAAACGGTACAAGCAAATTGGCGGCCACAGCTGATCTGAGCATCGGCGGCCTGTCGCTGAACAAGGCGCAGGGCGTCAAGGACACGCTCAAACAGCTGTTGGGCGAATCAGCTGGCAATCATCATCTCAAGGACACAGACGGACACAGCTCGGCTGCCGACAAGGCTAGCAGTGTGGCCAACAGTGCCAAGAAAAAGAAAAAGGATAAGAAGTGAGTTTAATCAAATTTTATGTAGAATGCTATTGCTCCCTTAGAGAAGATCTTGGGACAAGAGAAATGGTAACATCGTACAGTAGGAAGGTGCAGTTTTAAATGAAAAGACAAGATATTGTCAAACCATAGAATGATTAAAAATCAAGTTACCGGTTTCAGTTGCTAAACCATGTTCAATCACTTGGAAACAACTGTTTCACACTGAATTATATCATAATATGATTCTATGATAATATAATAATAAGATTATAGAGAATAGAGATAATAGAGAATATGATTATATGATTCCCATGAATTATATGATCATAATAACACTTATAATTTTTTTTTTTTTTGTACTGGGTTAGAATAGTAATTAGAAGAAAAAATTGAAAATAGACAAATTTGTCTCAAGGTAACTCTGATTTGATGCAAGTTATTTGTTAGAACGCACTCATGAAACGCATCTGTTAAAACAGAATATTCAAAGTGATCAATTTTAAGATTATTTTCAATGGGCCGGCTCTTTCTTCTATTTTCAAATTCAATTCAAAATTTATCGTGGTTCTTCAAAAACATATTTGAACAAAACGATCAGCTAAAATACAAGAAATCAATACCTGCAAGGAAGATCCTGTGGGCAGCAGAGATTTGCTTACATTATTCAATAGGCCTACAACAAGCCATTAAGAATATTCAATAATAGTTGCCATATTTATACGATATTCTATTGATATTTTAATGGTGAATAATTCTTGAGGCGAAACCTACAGTTACAATATTCTATTGATGCTGTTACATAAGGTAGCTCTAAGAAAATTCAATAACATCTGTATAGTATCATTTTATAATTATTTGTTTTGTCATTTTAGGGCGTATTATTTTTCTCGATTTGACTACCTGTTCAAGTATGTATTCAATTGGGGAAGTTTCGATTCATTCAATATTCCACTGGTTATTTCCACGAGTGTGGTTTTGTTTGCACAACTGTAGCTGAATTTTCGATCAAAATTCAAATCACCCTGTTCCATGTTTGTGTGATGGTTGTTTTACCTTTCTCTTCTAAATTCTACTCGATACTGTCCGGTTTTTATTCACTTGCAATCATTTTAATAGTAAACACTGGGTGAATTCTTATAAATTATTCTGCTACACACTATTTTATATTCTTCTACTCTGATATTATAGATTTACTACAATAAAATCGTTTTGGCGTGCTGGCATAGTATAGTTATCTACAGAAACGTAACTTCAATAGCCTGACCTAAGGCTATTTCCAAATACCGAAGATTTTAACTTTGAAACTTTTAAATGAAACAACTACTAGGATGAAAATGCATTTCTAATAACTGTATTCGAAGAAAAGTTTTCCTTGCACACTGTCAAACACAATATTTCTGTGTGCTTTGCACAATATCGTTTTGGGAGTTTCGCTATGATTGAGTCGAATATTTTTCTTCTAGTCTTATTAACGCTTGGCTGCTCAGTCTCTAGATTAGAGTTAATCCGAATCAATTACATTATTCGTTCCATAAGATTTGATCCGACCAAGTTAAAAGCAGGGTTTCACCCGACGTCACGACCCGACACGACGGTTGGCCGCAATAGCCAATCACGGCTTTTGTTGCTTAGCTCAAAGCAAAGTTGACATTCTGGCAAGATGGGGAAATGACTCCAGCTTGTTGAATATTGGTTCAGATATTATAAATTTGGTTTCAAATTGTAGATCAGAATGTTTCCCAAAATTTAATACAATATTGACTGAGTTGGAGTCATTTTCCCATCTTGCCTGAATGCCTTCTTTGCTCGGACAGACTATAAGTTGCTACAAGAGCCAACCGTCGAGTCGAGTCATGTATTGGAAAACGTAATACAATTTCAACAGCAATTTTGAAGTTCTCTAATAGTAAATTTAAATGGAGGTTAGAGATCCTTCGACATAATATTTTTATATAATTATTATTTTCATTTGATTTATCGCAAATAACAGTATAATATAGTATTGAATCAGTGTTGAAGTGAACATTATTATTATTATCAGTTTCTATTAAGCCAGCTGATGGTTTGAACTGAAATTCAGTTCAACATTTTGGAGAAACCGTTCCTTTGGTTGATCCAAAACGTTAATCTGGTGACTGAGCAACCTAAGTGTTGTCGAATTGGTATTTGGTTGTGATTGGAGTAACTAATGTTGAGCGATTGTGTAACAGACGCAGACGACATCGGCGTTCTTCGTCAACGAGCAGTTCGTCGTCGTCAGCCAGCTCCAGTTCGTCCTCATCCTCTTCATCGTCGGACTCCTCATCTGCCTCCTCGCAGGACTCGCATCACAAGAAGAAGCACAAGAGGTGGGTCTTTTTTGAAAATTGATTTTTTCAAATTTCCTTCTGAAATCATGTATCTCATCAACACTTACCTTTTGAAAATTAATAGATAATATTTGAATATCAAAGATAGTGAACTTATTATTTCTCAATTCTTGAGATGATATAGTCTGTCCAAGTAAAGAAGGCCCTCTGGCAAGATGGAAAAATGACTTCAGCTCAGCCAATATTGGTTCAAATTCATCATTTTCATATAGAATTGTATAAAAACATCTGTCCGAGCAAAGAATGCCCTCTGGCAAGATGGAAGAATGACTCGAGCTCAGACAATATTGGTTAAAAAATTATCAATTCGATAACAAATTGTAGGAAACAATTTGGTCTTCTATCAAGACCATAAGTTATGTATGATTGAAAAATAAATGAAAATCAAATACCTTTTAAAAAACTTTAAAATTATTAAAACACAGACATGTTTCGGGACATTAGCCCATTATCAATGTGGATAAAATAATAGACAATGTACAAGAGACAATAGACAATGTGGATAAATAATGTCTGTGTTTTAATAATTTTAAAGTTTTATAAAGGGTATTTGATTTTCATTTATTTTTCAATTATTTTAAATAGCCCTAAGTTTTAAAGTTCAGTTATTTATGATTCTTTAACAAATATTGACCAAGCTGGAGTCATTTTCTCATCTTGCTAGAGGGTCTTCTTTGCTTGGATTGACTTTAGAAAACATTCTGCTCTACAATTTGAGACGAATTTATGATTTTTGAACCTATATTGACCGAGTTGGAGTAATTCTCCCATCTATCCAGGATGTCTTCTTTGCTTGACCAGACTGTGTGTGATACGTGATTTCTATACGAAATTTCTAGGTGAAATCAATGTTGAAGAACGCAAATAAAGCAATCAGTCAAACCGTTTCGGAGATATTAACTGATAAATAGTCAATTCCTCCAATAATTGAAAACGTAAATATTTTGGGGTTCACAATCTTTGTAAGGGGTTGAGATTTGAGGTTTCCTGCATTCATTTCGTCTTGAAATTCTTCATCGAAATCAAGTATTACACGACCACCTTCCCATTAAAAAATTAATAAGTTGTGATTCAATGTGGCGAAACCAAGATGGCGAACCAAATTTTCGATGTCACAGTTGAGTAGAACGCTCAATTTCAGTAGGATCTCACTGTCACCTATCTTCAAATTACAGTTGTTTAAGAAATATTAAGTTGGTTCCAAACTTTTTACCCCTGTATGAGCCTCTGCAATATCCAACGTATCTCAACGATCAAGTAGACTTGACTCGAAATCGACCTCATGTGGTTGAGACATATGAATCTGACACTATTGAATATACTGATGTATATTACTTGAATAAATATACTTGAATTGAATGATAATTGCTTGTGTATTTAGTCTAAAATAATTGAATTAGAATTCACCACCAACTATAGTAATGCTTGGATATGTAGCTTGACATGTCTAGCTAGATCTTGATTAGCTTGTGTAGAATAAAAATGACTATGCTGGCACGTAACATACTCATTGCATCATTGTATAACATTATTTGCTTTACAATAATTCTTGCAGAGGTTCATTTATTTGAAATTGACATGAACACATGATATAGGAGAGAAAAAACATACTTGATTCTACTACAGTCTGTGCAAGCAAAAAGGACACTCTGGCAAGATGAAAAAACGACTCCAGCTCGATGAATATTGATCAAAAAATTATCAATTTGGTCTCAAATTGTAAATCAGAATGGTTTCTACTATTTGTGACCAAATCTATAATTTTTGAACGAATATTGACCGAGCTGGAGTCATTCTCCCATCTTTGCTTGGACAGACTTAACTAGATTCTGAAATTACAAATAAGTTTTCATTGTTGGTGGCGTATATTTCTCAACAAACAATTCTTGTATTCTTCATGTAGTGAATTTATTGTTGTATTACATTCTAAAAATACACTTTTTAATCTTTTTTTTTTCAGGAAAGACAAAGATAGGGAAAGAGAAAGAGAAAGATCTTTGTCACCATTGAGCAAACGAATGGCTATGATGGACTCAGGTCTTGACAACGAAGGTAAGACCAGCTTTCAACTGTTTTGTGTGTATTTGTTCATGCTTCCAGAATTATTAAGATTATCTGATGTTTTATCACTCTTTCTCGTCCGGTTTCTATGTTCATTGTGTGTGAAAATAGGTTACATTTTAGTTGTCCAATTCCATTTAAACGAAAGGAAGTCGTCCAGTAATTGGTTCTATGTTCTAATTGTGTGTGGAAATAGATTTAATTTCATTTGTCCAATTCCATTTGAAGGAAAGTAATCGCAAAGCACTAGTAATCTTTGTTGACACAATATCAACCTATTCAATAAGATCCTCTTCATAGAATCAGAATTTATCTCACAAAGTTCCCAGTACTGCCAAGAGATGGCGGTGAGTTATTCTTTCCAAATCCTTTGAATAACTTGAATAGGTCTTCCACTATCTCATACTGAGCTTGTTTCTTAGGGTGTCTCACTTTATAATACTGTAAATTCAATGATAATAGCATAAATTACTTCATGAAGTAATCATTGTTATATCTCCACAAGATTTATTACCTTGCCAGCTACCTTTATAATACTGTAAACATAATGATGATAAACCTTTAATAATTGAAATCAATGTACCCTTTTTTTAAAAATATTTGTGTAAAATAATTTTTTTTAATGGTACTTTGATTTTAATTATTTAAAGTTTTAACGAATACAGTAGCCCTAAGAGAAAATAAGTATTACATAATGATGATATATTGCTGCAATAATTATCATTTATTAACAAGATTACTATATAATATCAGATTGATACACAGATAAAGTCCAAAACGTATTTTCTTCCCAATTTTAATAGTTGATATTAAAGATAAAGGCTACTGTCACACTTGAAACTTTAATTACCATATACACAAATTTTTACTTTGAAGCTGAAAAACTATGAAACATCAATTTATAATTTGGAAGGTATCATAAAAGTTGAAAAATTATTGTTAGATCTCTACATTATTTTGCCGTTCTGCATTTAAATGCCATTCATTACGCACGGTCCTCCATTGGTTTTAACTCCCTTCAAGCCTTATTCTGGAAATTTCTTTCAGTTCATTCATACAGGATTTTTTGGATCAGTAAATGTGGAATTAAGAAATCAAGAACTAGGGTTCATTGCGGGTGTTGTGTCCAAATCCCTTTGTGGTGTTTTG
The DNA here is from genome assembly GCA_017141385.1 of Sogatella furcifera. Lineage (NCBI taxonomy): Eukaryota > Metazoa > Arthropoda > Insecta > Hemiptera > Delphacidae > Sogatella > Sogatella furcifera. The sequence goes on along the minus strand of CM029547.1, from coordinate 5,197,149 downwards.
TCTGATGAATGTTCAGTTTTACTTTCTTTGATAAATGTTCAGTTTCACTTTCTTTGATAAATGTTCAGTTTCACTTTGTTTGATAAATGTTCAGTTTCACTTCCTTTGATAAAAATGTTCAATTTCACATTCTCTCAACGTTGAAATGAATTTTTTGTTGAAGGTTTGTCTGGTTCAGCTCTGCGAGTGCATTATAACCCACCATCCATGCCACACTCTTTCACAAGTGAGTATTTTCTGCACCACACTTCAGTGTTTTTTTTTCGATTAAATCTATTACTAACATTCTAACGTATTCTCAGTCTTCCTTTGCTCTATGCTTTTCAATTTCCTTGGCGCTTTCAAATGTATTGTGAGCTATTGTTCTATGCTAATAAAATTCTAAGGTAAGTTGAGTATAGTCTGTCCAAGCAAAGAAGGCCCTCTGGCATGATGGGAAAATGACTCAAGCTCGGTCAATATTGGTTCAAAAATTATCAATTTGATCTCAAATTGTAGGAAACAATTTGATCTTACTATTAAGACCGAATTTATAATTCGTGAACAAATATTGATCAAGCTGGAGTCATTTTCCCATCGTGCCAGAGGGTCTTCTTTACTTGGACAGACTATAGTAGTTGTTTATGGCTTGTGATGCCCTTGAAAGTGTGTTGTTCTCAAATTTGTTTCTGTATAACTGTTTTTTTATGTATTTTGAATTTTATTGAAATTTCCCCTTGAAATTATTATTTTTACTATTATAATAATTATAACAGTATATTATAATAACAGAAACGCATTTTTCTAATGGTTTCCTGAAAGATATATGCTTTTTAGGCTGGTATAGCTGGCGCTAAAGTGTTCAGTTTACAAACTTTAGATAAATTATTTACTAATTTGAAAAGTTAATAATTCGTATCGAATAACAATTTTTGTCTCGAAGATCAGATACTTTTATCTGGGCAAATGTTATATGATTTCTTTTGATTCAAATAGATTTAGTAAAGTATACAAGTTGAGAAATTTTGGGAGTCTGATCTCACAAGGTGTCAAATTATCTAGAGATGAACTGAAGAACTTCGATTAATAGCAACCAAACTTGATAAAATTAACAATTCAATAATGCATTTTTTTTTTAAATTATTATTAAAGTTTCAACGTTTGAATTACGTCAATCCTGCTTGTAATATTAATTACACATTCTAAATGAATGACCCACAATCTGTTTGTAGGTCTACTAATCTATTTGTATATGTGTTATTGATGGTATTGTTTTTACAGGTTTGCAAGCGGCCCAGCAAGTGATGGAGGTGAGCGAAAAATCAGATAAAGAATCAGAATACGAGCAAAGGGTGCGCAAGTTTTTGGCACAAACCAAGGGAGACTCTGACTACGAAGAGAAAGTTCGAAAATTTCTAGATGAGACTGCTAGATGGTGAGATAAGTTTCACGTAACTTATATTACTCAATACAATATTATATCATATCACTTATTACTGTTCAATAACTTATAGTAATATTGTAAAATACTGTAGCCTATATTCTACATTGAAAATTGAGAAGTGAAGACAACATATAACCTACATCTTAAACCTTCATCATCATCATTCATCCTTTGCATAAATTCTTGGAAACCAAGTCGCAATTGTAAAGAAAGAAAAAAGTCTGGTCGAGCAAAGAAAACATTCTGGCAGGATGGGAAAAAATAACTCTAGCTCGGTCAATATTAGTTCAAGAATTTTATAAATTTGGTCTCGAATTGTTGATAACATGTTCTTCAATTTGAAACGAAATTTATAATTTTTGAACCAATATTGACCGAGGTGGAGTAATTTTCCCAGAATTTCTTCTTTGCTTGACCAGGGTATAGTAGAGGTTTAACAAATAGTGAACATGTTGAATCAGTTGGTGTTCCATATTATCATTATATTTTATTGTATTAATTTTTGTCATCATCTTGATAGCAATGCAGAAATCTTTCATCAATACCGTAACGAATATTGAATGCAAAATGAAAATTGTAGATTCATTTTCTATATCTTACCTGTGATGTTTCTCTTTGGATCGTCAATTTTTGGAATGTATCATAACTTACTTCATTTATGAAGTCATACTTCGTTTACCAATATGATTATTAGTTTATGAAATAGAGTTGATTAAAGAAATTATAATATTTTTTGTTATGTTTTTGTATCAACACGAGCCTTTAATTCCTTCTGGTTGTTTGCTAGTTTTGGTTATTAGCTTCAAGTATGAATTGACTTTGATTCGTTGATTTTTTTTCACAGGAAAAAAGAGAAGAAAGCTATTGAAGAAAAGTCGAAGAAAAAGAAGAAGAAGGAGAAAAAGGCTAAAAACAAGAGTGAGTATATTTTTATTTGCATATTATTCTTAGTTCTTTATATTTTTTCATCTGATTGAATATTAAAATGTGAACCTTAAACAATTAATCTGCAAACAAACATTGTTGATTGTAGTAATAGTAGAATCTCTTATAACCGAACTCGGAATAACCGACCATGTGCCTAATGTATTGTAATTGTCATTGACTTAGAAAGAAGCGTTTGTGATGTCAACAAAATCGGTTATTATTGAATGGTTTCTTCCCAGGATTCATTATAAATGATGATGATATTTAAAAGTCCTTTAATTATGCTCTTGTGGGATCGGCTTCCACATTGAAGTAGTGGAAGATTGTGATGCTATTTTATTCTTTGTATGAGATATGGAAATTCAGATTGATGAGAGCCATTTGTTCTATGACTGCCATTTGAGAATGATCAATGAAGCATCGTTTTCATGTATACAAAAGTCGCAAGGGCATGTGCCTAAAGGTAGGATTCCATTATTCCAAGTCGCGGGCACATGTCGGATATAAGATGAAATAGAAATGCGTAGTTTTATGGAGCAATAAACTATATTCTATTCTATTCTAAAAAAAATCAACTAACCAGTGTGCGTTGCTCTATTCAATTTTGTGTTTCTATTGCATCTTAGGAATATGTGCCCTTGTGACTTTTGTAGTTCTGGAAACGAAGCTTAAGATGTCATAGAATCACGTAGTTGTATAGATCAACGCATTCTGTTTGGCTGATTTTTTTGATTTTCGTTTCTTCATACAATATACAACTATGTGTTTGTATTGCCAGACATGAGCCCGCGACATGTAGTAATAGAAACATACCTCAAGTAAACGATTGAATGGATCTTACTCAATCTCCGGCTTCTCAATATCTTATTTCAAGTACCGTATTCGCTTTCCTATTTTTCAATTTATTTTCTTGTCGATTAGTTATTGTTTTATCGGTTTTTTATTGTAGGCAAGAAGAAGAAGCGCGAAGAGAAGAGAAAGAAGAAGGCATTGAAAGAATTGGAAGAGAAGAAGCTGAGAGAAGCGCTGAAGCGAGGTAGGCGCAGACGCAGTAGCGCCAGTCTCAGAGCTAACGACGAAGATGATGAAGACGAGGACGGATACGTCTTTGGAGACAAGAATGATCAGGCCATTAGGTGAGCAATCTATCTATTATATTCTTACAAACATTACACTCATGAAATAACATAGGAAGCTATGAAGTGAGAATAAATAATAGAGACTATGCATAGTGTATATAGAGTATAATAAAAAAATTATAAATTTTTTAAAAATTTAAAATTTTTTCTAAATTCAAAGTAAAAATTCATTTTTTTCGGCTATGGTGTAGTGATTTTGTGAATTTCTTCAGTTTTAGTGGTCAACAATGTTTTGGAATCAAAAATTATGTTTTCAAATAAACTTTTTAAAATAACTATAACTCATATCTCCGTTTGTGGAAGATGAGGTTATCTGGCGAAGTGGAACAACCCTTGGGTCTCCCCACTATTAAAAGCCATACGCTAAATAAATAAATAAATAGAGTATAATCATAGTGAGGCCATTGGTGTGAAGCGTTCCATATCAGTTTTTTGAGATCATTTTTTTCTCGCCAGCCGCCATACTTTTGCAAAGTATTTTGAATTATGATGTGAATTACAGGCAAACTTTAACTAATTCACTTGTTTTTCCATTTTATTTTATAGAAATATCATAAGAAGTAACTTTTCTGGTTTTGTATTCATCCATGGAATGTTTTTCATTCATTATTGTATTACTCCAATCTAATAAATGAATAATTATAACGTCTTCTTTAATATTGAGTCGTATTTATTTTTAATATAATTTATTCAAATTCGAATAAACTTATATACAGTATTTTTAAATGTATCTTATGGAAAGAAACTTTCTAACCCTGCAAAAATTCAATTTGATTTCAACATTGAATTTGTGGGTTTCAGAATGCTGAGCATGGGAAATATTCGCGAATTGGAGGATTTACAAAGTAAATTGAGTGCGTACTATGCCAAGGTTGAAAAGGATTCGCCGCCTCCTCCCCCGCCTTTGAAAAAGTGAGTAAAATAATTGAAAGTTTTTTATCAATATCTATTTGAATCAGATTGTTCTGATTTTATAATTAAAATATATATGTAAAATTTGATTAATTGCTCTTCTAGTTTAAAACTAAATAAGAAAACTAGCCAATATTTCAGGAAAACTTTATCAATACAAGATAGTAACTTGCACCTATATCTTTCTTCTTCAATCTACTTTGAATATTCTCCTCTTTCATTTCACTCTCAGTCTGTTGAGAGAATAATGAGTAGGCCTAATCAATGTTCTATTTTTAAACTTCTAATATGCTCAACGGTCTATTATTCAAAATGGGTTTCCTTATAAAATAATAATGAGTAGGCTTGATGAAAGTTATATTTTTAAACGTCTACTATGAACACTATGTACAACGGTCTATTATTCAAAACGTTTTCCTGTTTGCTAATTCAATTCAAAATTAAGAATCAACCATCGAATCTTGAACCAGGAATATAGATATCAATGAACACTTGAAAACCTTGATTTCCTTTCAATGTTGTTGTGAGTCCAACTTTATTAGGAAGAAGAAATGGCTAATCGAATAATCCCGAACATTATTTTCGTTTTAAGATTGTGTTTTCAGACTGAATCTTTGTTATTTGAATGTTTTATGTGTAATTTCAGGTAAGTTGATTATGTTTAGTGGAACAAGTTCATTCAGTCATACACATATATAATGATGTGGTGTGTATTTGTATGATAATCATATACATAAGAGTTGATATGAGTATCTTTACAGAAAAAAGCAAAATCAAGATGTTCATGTTAGTAGGCTATCAGAACATCAGTATCCATAATTTTTCGTGGAGGTCGTAGCTTCCTTTTCACAAGTTGATACATGCTATTCCATTAAGGGATTCAAAGAACTCCATTGCACGTTGATCGAATTAAATGATTTGTTTTTGGTTTCAGGATTAATAAACTATTATATTATTAAGAAACGTACACATTTATCGTTATTGTGATGTGATGGACTTTGATCACTGATTGATGGAGCTTGTCTGTAAAGAATTGTTGTCTATCGAGTAACACACTTATGAGCCTATACTCGAGAGTAGACAAATGAATGAGTGATTGAGTCTTCGCTGAATGGTAATGAATCGAGCGCCAGCTATGCACGCTTCAGGTGTTGTTGTTGTGCGTCAACCGGTTACTATCACAACAACCTAACAATATTATTTCAGATTTCTAAGGTTTTTAGCACAATACTCTGACCCAGTCTTTGACCAATCTTGTAACAGTTGTCAGAGAAGTACGTCAACGCTGTATATTGCAATGAGTTATGTTTTTGTGGATTATCAATTGCAAATAAGAAAGGTTAAAGTGAAGATATGAGCCTTCTTCTTTACTAAAAAGGTACATATAAATATTTCATAACACTAATTCAGCTATTTGCCTAATTGATTTTTGACCATTTTTGAGGAGATAATTCCCCATAAAGTAGATACGTGTTTCATTTGAAGCGATATCATCAAATGTGATGTGGTGGATTTAGAGTATTTTGATTTCAAAGTTGAATGAACAATACCATTGACGAGTGATTTCTCGAACTCTACATAATGTTACAATATCATCCATCTTCCAATTGTATTCCCAGCTTCATTTTGTTCCATTCAATTTTTCTTATTAGTAAAATTAAAAGGAATTGCATGAATAAAATCCTGTTGGTTGACACATTGGTGGATAAAACTCCTTCCCTGCTTTCAATATGGCAAACTAGTATGAATTACAAGGTTTTTATAACATTCGTTGTTTTTTATTAGCATTTCAGTGATAAGCTTTTTATCGATCCAAGTTTAGGCAATGAGTGAAGAATCATAATTTTCCCAAGAATTGAGAATATTTCAGTAGTTTGAGTGAAAAAAAGTATTTTGATACTGTATGTAGGCCTACCTATTGTATGAATAATTTAAAGAATTTGTTGGTTATAATATTGTCAATTATTGGGAAATGTGATTCTCCAAGCAAATCTAAATGTAACTATTGTATTTTGTTAACAAATTCAAAGTATATGTTGGAGAATGCCAGAACATCATTGTATCTACATGGAATACAATATAATATTATAGATTTATATTTATTGTTTGAAATAGCAACTCTTTCAGAAATGAGGCAGTGACTTTATTTACGATGAGGCCTCTTGTTGGTGATGTCTTGGAGATCTGCAACCATGTTTTACCTGATTGCTGTAGCGTTTACTATTCCTATTTTAACATTTATTTGTCTATGCACATCTTAACCCTGTTTTGTGTCGTGCAGATTGTTTGTTATCATTGATTTGTAATGAGCACAATCATAATTTATTATTGGTTTTGTATGAACAGGAAAGATCTGTCGGCTGAAAAAGGCATGGGTTTGGGCAAAAACAAAATTTCACCGAAGATCATGTATGAGGATCAGGACGAACCAAAGGACGATGACGTTTCGCCTCCACCCCCGCCTCTACCTTCTCGTAAGTTCACTGAACATGAATTCTTGTTATTAAAATTTACAATTTCTTGTTAATACAAAGTACAGTTCTATTATTTTGTTAGATACAGTAATTGAATTTATTATTTAGCGTTGCAATATTTGCGTTATTCAATTTTTTTCTATTGCGGTTGATTACCACTGGGGCATTTTTGCTTGTTCGTGAAAAATGGAGATTGCGAGGGTGAATAATGAGTTTGTCATAAGTCCATGCTTCTGCTGGGATTCGAACCCAGACCAGGTCGAGCAAAAACTACATTCTGGCGAGATGAGAAAATTGACTCCAGCACGGTCAATATTGGTTCAAAAATAATAGATTTGGCCTCAATGTCTTCTTGTTTGACCAGACTACAGTGCTCTAGCAAAACTGAAGATTGTAACGCCCCAAACCACTATAATTTGAAACTATCGTTCAAAAATTGTTATTGAACACAGAAAGAAGAAATGTAAAAAAATTTAGATCCGTTTTCAGCTCCCTATCTTATAAATTTGCACCTGACATTGATTTGTGGGTTGACAGAAGACTACAGTATGTATGTAATTCAATATGAATAACTAACTTGTATTACCTCCACAACTACCCAAAAATAATTGCCTAATCAATCATGAAAGTGACATTTAATGGCCACACTGTGACTTTATACTTCATAATTACTTGAACACGCGCCGGTTGGATAACCAGAGTTTCCTGGTTCGATCCTAGACCACAGCACTATCACATAGATACGAAAGGAGACGATAAGTCGTCGGTCCCGACTTAGTAGTCCCTAAAAAGTAGTCGTTATCTCTCATCATCATCTCTCATTACCCAAGCACAGGCCTAGTAGTCCACATGAGCATCGTCCTTAGAAAAAATCTAACTCGTTTGGCATGATTGTTCAGGCTTTATATTAAGTAATATTTATTTTAGTAGCGACTATTCTATTTTTTAATAGCCTAGTGTGTTGTATGCTCTTTCATATCTTACTTGAGGAACAAACTTATTAATAAAAATGTTATAATTATATATACCATATATTATACAAGTGAATAAGATAATCTGTTAAGATTCCATGTTGGCGTACAAGCTTTCCTTTGCCGACGTGTGGCACAAAGATGTACTTTTGTTTTTAATTGTATTTTGTACAATAAACGATTTGAATTGTGTTTCAGGATTAACCAGTTCACTGCTGGTGAAGAAGCGGCTGGAGCTGTTGAACTCAGAGTCCCCGATGGCCGCCTCAGCGCCCAAAGAAGTGGCCGCCCCTGCTGACGCGCCCTCGCAGCGACTCTCCGACATTATGCCGCCAAAATTCAAAATGCAGATTGGCAATGTCGGCAACAGGTGTGTACTATTCTAGACAGGAAGACGGTTTCAACTATTCACCTACTGTAATATAATTCATTTATAATCAATCCAGAGCCTATCAAATTCTAATATGAGATCAACTATAACTTTTAATCAACTATTCATATATTATCGATTTCGTATTGAGAATTCAAATGCTCATGCTAATCAATTGTTCTTCGATTTACAAAACCCGTATCAGTGAATTACAACAATGGATGTAGCTATAATATTTTAGTGTTGAGTTAGAATAGATTCACCTATCTTCTATTTTATGAAGACCTAGGACATTTTTGATGAAAAATATAGAAGAAATTAAGAAATACAAGTGGAACTGCGATTTCATTTTAAACAAAAAATGCAGCTGTTGCAACTCATAGAAATTGCTGTTGAAAAGCTGGTGTAACTCACGAACGGACTAAAGTCTCGTGAGCTTTACATTCTCTTGTAGCCTACATTGATTTTTTCTTGTTCACATGAACATGTCAATTTGATAATTTTTGTAATATTGTACAAAGAATGGATGAATGAATACTTTTAAAGTTATAGTATTTTTATACTTTTGAATATTTCAATTTTATTTACTATCTTAACATCAATTCTTTCTTACCACTTGGTTAAAATTTTGGATATAATTTAAAATAAAAAATTTAAATTCAGCAACTGTATACAATTTTTCCATCAATATTTTCTTGATTTCTAAAAATGGTTTTTTGATTGACTAAAAATGTTTATTCCTAGTGATAACATGGAATGATTGTTTGTATGTGCAGGTTGAAAGGCAAGAAAATGGAAGACCAGTCATCGCGTGACATGTGGGAGGACGACCGAGAGCGCAACGAGCGCGAGTTGACGCGTTTCGTGTTCGCCGACGATTCAGCGGGAGGAGGAAGAGGAGGGGACGAGGAGGACAAAAAATCCCCACAACTGAAAAAGAAAGCAAACGAAGATGAGGAGGAGGAGGAGGAAGAGGAGGAGGCGAGCCGCAGTCCCGAAGTTGCCAAGCCGCAGAAGCGCAAACTACGCGCGCGCACCAGCGACTCTGAGTCGAGCGAGTCGCGGCGAGGTGGCGACAGCTCACGCTCCCGCTCGCGTTCACGGTCGCGCAAAAAGTATTCTAGTGAATCGCCGAAAAAGTATTCGAGCGAGTCGCGCTCCTCATCCTACCATCGCAAGGAGCGCAGTCGCTCCAAGTCGGGATCATACCGCAGCCGGTCTCGCAGGTAACTCATTATTAAAATTCTATTCTATTTAGCCAAGTTAAAACAATACACATACACAGGCTAAGTCAAAATAAATGACCGAATCACAATTAACTATGATAACTAAAAAGTTGAGCTCATAACACCGTGGTAAAAATGTTAGTCACATAACAGCCACACAGAAGTCCCAGTTTAATTGAAAAATAATTGCTTGTTATTGCTTGTTATTGATTATTATCAATTACACAGTAGAAGGTCATACGACTACTGGCTTTTATTGGCGGGGAGACCCTCACGTGTATGTTACCCCTTCCCGTTATGCATTCTTAAATTGTTTTCATCTTTTTAGTGATGCATTAAGCCGCGTATCGACAGTCCGAGGCATGTGCCACGAATGCCTCGCAGTACAGTCTGGTGACGCAAAAAAAGTATAAACTCATGGCTGAGGCATATGTGTGAATATAATCTGCAATAATCAAAAATAATTATAATTATAGTATAGTATATAGTATATAATTATAATAAAAATAATTATAATAAAAAATCTGCATTTTTTGTAACAAAAAATGCGAGCACGCAAACCAATTGACTAGCGCCATCAAGCGGGAGACAAAGCAACTAAGCTCTGAAAATTGATAATTTGGACTTTGGAGGTTAGTTTTTGCTCAATTAGTAGATAAAAATTCAAGGCAATGCTTATTATTGCCTATTAGAACCTTCTGCACCCAAATAGAATTCTTGATCACAAAAATGCATAGGAATGTGGTACAATTTTGAGGTTAGTTTGTAGAATTGTTCGTTGTGCGTTGCGAGGCAACAGGCACTGCTCGCTGCGAATTGTGTGCAGCGTTTGCCTCGCTGCTAGCAAACCCGGTATCGACAGTCCGAGGCATGTGTGGCACATGCCTCGGACTGTCGATCGCGGTAGATAGTAGACTAGTAGTAGTACTCTTTTTTGTGTCAACAGACTGTACAGCGAGGCATTCGTAGCACATGCCTCGGACTGTCGATACGCGGCTTGATCATTACATTTTGAGATCTTCTACTTCTACTTTGCAAATATACAAAGTATAGTCTTGTCGAGCAAAGAAGTCATTCCTTCAAAGTGGCCGATTGAAGAGAATGTAACAACGCAGGTGTAGATCCGAAAATTTTAGTGTAAAATCACTTTAGCCAACATACCGCTGGTGAGATGTGATGGTAGACAGGAGGTAAGAGTAAGATTTCTCCTGCTAGCAGCATTCTACAGCTGCCGTTTTGAAGGAATGTCAACTATGTGCGACAATAAATAGTTGCAATATTTTATTTTTTTGTAATATTGTTAAAGCATAATTGGTTTCATTTCATTTTTATTGCTCATTCCACAGATACAGAAGCTCGGAATCGGGCTCGTACCGTTCACGCTCCTACTCACGGTCACGCAGTCGCTCGCGCTCGGGCGACTATCGGCGATCGCGCAGCCGCAGCGACGATCGTCACCGCTACAGATACGTGGGCCGATATCCGCGCAACCGTGGCACCTACTATCGGCCGCGGTTCCAAAACTACAAGAGTCCGCGTGGCGGCGGCGGTTACGGTGGAGGCGGTCAGAGGGGACACCGCAACCGTGGCTACGGCAACCGCGGTGGAAATCGCGGCTACGGCCCGCCGCGCATGCGTGGACGCGGTCGGCCACGCTTTTTCCATCATAAGGTGAGTGATCACTAGACACAGTAGAATAGAATCAGTACTCATTGACTCCTTTGACTTGAAATTTGCTCCTAAACTCTTACTCCTTGAACCTGAGCTCTACTCATAAAATCAAATAAAATTCAATTTCCTCAATAAATACCATACAAGAAATTATCTTAGAAAACACAATATAATTACATACAAGGTGAGGCATAATAACAAGCGATTTTCATAAGACTATTAGATAAAAACACCTCGTTACAGAAATATGTTTATATCACAACATTAAAGTACATGAAGAAGCGTTTTCTGGAACAGTAAAATATCTGTTATTTTTTGAACATAACTCCAGTAAGATGGCGTCCGTTTAGACGCACACATTCCTTGAGCCGGACCTTGAAATGACTCATCACATTGCATAGCATTGCCAGTGGGATTTGACCAACTTCCTGTCGGATCCGCTCCTTCAGGGCTTCAATTGTTCGAGGAGAATTATCTTTGCAAACACAGGATTATCTTGGATCTGGCAGGAAGTTGGTCAAATCTCACTGGCAATTCTACTCAATGTGATGATTGAGGTCCGGCTCGAGAAATGTGTGCGTCTAAATGGACGCCATCTTACTGGAGTAATTTTCAAAAAATAACAGAAATTTTACTGTTGCAGAAAATGCTTTTTCATGCATTTTAATATTGTGATATGATCATATTTTTGTAACTGACTGTTTTTACTTGACAGTCTTTTGAAAATCGCTTGTTATTATGCCTCACCTTGTATAAAAGCTTGCATATTTGTAGCCTATAAGTTCTAGCCATAAAAACTGTATCTGTATTATTTACTTTCTTTCAAGATGTTTCAAAGGTATTTAGTTAAATTATAACTATTTTAGGAACTTTTCTTTACTGGTTTTTACTTGACTTAAGGTCTTGTCTCATTCACTGAAGAAAATATTGAACAAATCAAATTGCTTTATTCCAACAGTCAGGAGAGTGTGCTTCGCTTTTTATCATTGAACTCGCCGGGTGTGACCGCAGCCTCAGGAATATTTCTTATAGTTTCATAGAATTTCAATTCAAAATAAAATTCCAAGTTTCTAGGCGTCAAACCTTGAAAAAATCAACTTTATGCACCAGTAGTTTTTAAATAGAAATACTTTAGTGCCATTCCGCTTTTATGAATTGAGAGTTATTCATGAATTATGGATGATAATTTTCAAATTCTTGGTAAAATTCTGTGTAATAAGTGTTTTTGAATACTCGTTAACTAATTGGAAATGTTTTGTTGCAGTATGGCGACCGTCGCGACTACCGGCGCTACGACCGCGGCGGCTCGCGCTCGGACGAGGACGACCTGAGTCCCATGCGCAAGGTGGATCTGGCCAAGGAGCGCATCGACAAGATGATCGGGGCCGAGGAGAAGCGCCACTCGGGACCACTCAGCGAGGGAGAGGAGCGCGATGACGACTTTGTTGACCGCAAGGATTATGACGGAAAGTGGGCCAAGGAACCTGAAGGTCCCAGGCTGCCGCCTCACTAGTAGATCACAAACTTTATAAACTGCAATCTTTGTATTATATAATAATTGAAAAATACTACTTAGTTCTTACCTACCAATGTTCTTGTGAACGAATGCATTAAATCTGTCTGTATTCATTGGTGGTTTGTTTATTTCACTGGACCATTTTGCCACTTGAGACTTGATACAATCAAATCAATCGTACAATCACACTATTAAATCTGATCTGAGTTAATATTGTTATGGAGGTTCCAGACATGCAGACATTCCTTTAAAATGACAGCCTTTCAATGCTGCCAACAGAGAAATGGAAATAGTCGAAGCTTACCATCTCTCTCTTATCACATTTCACCAGCGGTAGGTTGACAAAAGTGGTTTTACACTAAAATTTTATATCTGCGCATGCGTAGCCACACTCTTGGTTCAAGTGGCCATCTTGAAGGAATGTCTTCTTTGTTCGACTAGACTCGACACCTTATTGAAATATGCTGATCAAGTTTCTCAATTATTAATACCGTAGTTTTCTTTTCCTAGCTTGACAATCACTTCTGATGGTGAAATGAAACACGGTTATTACAAATACAGTAATTTGTAATAACCTTTGGCATGGGGTGCCCTGAGCCCATATAGTTTGTTCAATTCTTCAGTCGTCTAGTCTAGCTGATCATTTGAGAATTACTTTTTACTCACATCTCTCATGAGTCTTTTTACAGGACTCTTTTTACAAACATCGCTGCTCTTATTAACCGGTTATTTGTTGAATAATGAAGGACTGGCGTACTGGATATATGACCCACTAAATGAAATTAAATCCATAATTGCTGCAGCAATAGCAAATTGAGAAGTGAGAGTTTATCAATGTTGAAGCTCTGAAAAACGTTTGAGAGATAACGTAGTTATCTACGATTGCCAGAATAAAAACTGGAAGATAATTTTTAACAAAGGTTGAACGTATACCGATGAGCTATTTCATTTTAAGTGCTACGAGACAAAATGGAAAAACCAGCTTCTGCTAAAATTTCGACTCATAGAAAAAAAGCCTAATTGGTGTGTGTTCAGCATAAAAAGTTTGAACAATAATTGTTCAATGTAGTAAATTATATTGTGAAATATATTTATTTCTATATTTAAATTATTCACTTCAAACAGTCATGGCTGTATTGGTAAAATTCCTGTAAAATCTTATAAGAAAAAGAAGAAATTTGATTACCTGTGAATGGAAAACACATGTTGAGTAGTTGAATGGCGTGTCAATATTATCATTGTAAAATCTAAATGTTTTGATATCTATCTCCTTTTAAAAAAGCCGCTTTGATGCGATTATATTTTGTCAATTATGTCCTTATCATTTATACGATATTCAACTTTCATGGATCTCTGGTATGCACGTCCTCCCTTGACGATTACTTTCCGTACAATTCTTTGACAGAGGATATGAGAAAAGGTACCGTATGTGTTTACATAGGCTACATCAATAACTATTGTTTTTAGCCAGTTTTTATTTACGTGAAAAAAATTTCATTTTTCGGAGATGAAACTATTATTACAGTACCGGTAACTGTATATTTCTGGAAATAGTGCAAGTGAGGTTAATATTGAATGCCTTATCACAACTAACAATTAGAATGATAAACACATCCTTTAAGAATTACACAGACTTTGTAAGAAAAGTAACTGATGTTTTTATAATCTATTTTCGAAGCACGCAGTCACTGATGAATGTGAAAATTCTTCATCATTTTACCTATTTTAGCCTCTCCAATTGTTAGGGGTGTAGGTACTGTACTTTTATTTCTCAAAAAAACTTTTTTTATTATTTGATACAATTTTAACCAGCCCCAACAGTAACAACGTGAAAAACTATTACAAAAGAGTTTCACTAACAGTGAATAGGTTTTAGATGTAAGTATAGATTCACTTCATGAACTGCTAGTAGTGATAAGTTTTTCAGTTTATTTTCACTAGAATAGGATGGGCGATAAATATAGTTTTAGGATCTAGTTATAATCAAGTTTTTTCCAATATATTTTTTCATACCAATGATTACCCCGACACATATATTATTACTAGCCGGCAGGCTCTCTTCGCTCGCCTTCTCCGCCTAGCCAGGGGGCTCCGCCCCCTGGACCCCCGACAGTATAGGCAGTGTAAGTGAGTAAAACAGGCTCGCTTCGCTCGCCTGCAAAACCTCTGTCAGTGACAGCTGAGGCAAACAGGCTCGCTTCGCTCGCCTGCAAATTCCGTTCAGAAGGGGTTCCAAAATTTATTTCAGCATTTCTACACCTGATCTGGACCTGTTTACCTAATTTCAACATTTTCTGCCAATTTGTTCTAGAAAAATCTAAGAAAAACTCCGAAAATTCCAAAAAATAGTAAAACGCTAATATTAAGCGTAACCTTGGGAAGTATATCGGAAGTATATATAGTTTGAAACTTGATTCAATAATTCAAACTTGATCTTCCAAATTAGTTCATCTAAAATCTCGCTGAACCATTGAATTTACAGTTAGGATTGGTCGTATCAAGGCGGAAGATATGCAACCCGCAACACATCTACAATTTTACATATAGAGATAGTGGGGAATCATTTTTTTTATATTTATATAGGCTAGCTATCATATTGCATGTATCTTTATATGAGATTTCCATGTATTATGTAATGTCGTAATGATTTGATTGACAAATAAACTCCTCTGGAAGTGTTATTATCAGCAACCAAAATTATTATTATTATTTTAGAAGTATTATATCTCCATTTTACTGGGTAATTATAGATGTCATTGGCTTATTAGCAAAATGACACCCTTTCTATTTTGGCATGTTCATGAAATTTCTTACTATTGATGCAGTGCTCAATATGACAGTCTTCTGCATTTGATTCCGTACCCAAACAGACAGTTCCAATTCCTGCATCCTCCCAGGTAGGTCCTTTGGTATTACACCAGTAGCTGACATTATCAAGGGAACAATTGTCACTCTCTCCTGCCTCCACCTATCTTTAATTTCCTCTGCCAAGGGCAGGTATTTGAGCAGCTTCTCATCAATATCTTGTTTTATGTTATGAGTATTTATTTGGAATGCCTATTAAAATGTGTTTTAATAATAATAATAATAATAATAATAATTAATATTAATAATAATAATAATAATAATAATAATTATTATTATTATTATTATTAGTTTTTCTGGGAACAAAACTTTTAAAATTTGTGGTCACTTATAAAACCTAACAAAACAGTATTTAGTGGCACAATAAATAAGAATTTGATTGCTATTTTACAGCTGGTTTTAGCGATGGAATAAGAGACTTCAACTTTGTTGTTCCAAAGAAACTTGACGCTGATGACTGGCAACTGTCACATTACTTTGAAGCCAACGATGATAGCGGCACACCCAGCAGAGAAAAAATATCCACTGTGGAACATTCACCAAGATATTTGCTTCCACTCAGAAACAAAGATCATTCAGCAGAGCTCGAACTGCAAATTGAGCTGAAGCCGAATGTTGAGCTGGCTCCGCGCTCATTGATGATTGAACGTTTCAATAGGGATTCGAAGCTGGATGTTGGCAAGGCAAAATTGCGACAGCTGGAAGACAACCGATGTTATTTTGTGGGACACGTTTCCGGCCAGCCTGGTTCAACGGTGGCTTTGTCTGCTTGCAGTGGAGGCTTGGTAAGATGAGATAAAATATTTTTATTTTGAATTTGAAGTATTTAGTAATCCTTATTAGCAAAACAAATAATATTAAATTTCTTATATTGTCTTCAACCTACTTGAACTATTGATGATTACTATAATAAGTTACGTTATTAACTTACACTTGAACAACATAGTTCTCACGTTCTCATCTTCGCTTTTCGGATGCGGTTCGCGGCACTGAACCACATCCTCAGCTTGCAAGAAGTATAATATTATAGATTCTGAAGCTTTGTAACCATTTTATTTTGGGTTGTGTGGAAGACAGAATAGAATAGAATTATTTTTATTGACCAATAAATAAATATTCAAAGTACATTTCAGGCCTTGTCAAGAGATTAAATTTTAGGGGGTGGGGGTTAGATAGATAGTTGGGAGGGGGAATTGAAATGGAAGAAGTAGATACTATAGGGACTGAAAGAGGCTTTTTTGAAAAGGAAGTTTCGAACTACAATAGTTTTTAGATAATAAAAGTATTACGGTATCTAAAAACTGTATTTTTTCGAGGAAGAATGAACTTGGAATGTGAAAAAGGGGTTCCTACTAACTATACACCACTATAATAGACTACATCACACATATTTCAATAATAAGTATCACGCTCAAAATTACATTTTTGTAGATAAGTATAAATTGTACGTTACAGTTTGTGAGGCCGCACAGTCGGTATATAATCACAGTAATATGTAGTGATCAACATGGAATAAAGATATATTTGAATTGCCAACAAATTAGCTGTGTGCTATAATTTTATTTTATTTTTCTTAAACTATTGACTTCTATTCCACTTTTAAAGAGTAGACCTAGTTTAATTGAATGGATTATTTTTGTACTTTTTGCAGCTTGGAGTTGTTCAGTTGAGTGATGATAGATTTTACATTCAACCTCTGACCTCTGGAGGAGCACATGGAGGAAAGAAAAATGTGCATATTGTCTATAGAAAAAAGAGCAGAGATGATGACAAGCAGTCTTCTCATTGTCTGGTGAAAGGTACTTTTGTTTTTCTTATACCATTCAGGTTTCATTTTTTCAATACCGTATTAAAATTCAAACTAAAGTGTATTTTATAATAAATTTATTATTGTGATGAATTTATAATTATAATTTATTCGAATATCCAATGAAAGCTGTATAAATTGAGATTAACTTCATTGAAGTTTGTAAATCTATCGTAAATATTTCAGAACCGAATACGAAGAAGCTTGATAATTTAGAAGAAAGCCATCTTTATGGAAACTTGAAACTTCCAAAGTCAAAATACGTTGATCTGTATAATTTTGAAAATCCGATTCTTGACAAACATCCAAAACCCCGATTTGAAATTGATAATAACGAATTTTTGAGAAACAGCGGGAATCAAGTATTGTAAGGAATATTCATCCTGCTTTGAACCATAGAAAAAGAAGAGATGTTGAGATTTCAAAAGAGCATAATCATGAGGTAACAACTCAATTAGGCTTATACAGGGTGTTTCAGGAGAAATGTGCAATACTTCTCAGGTTGATTCCTTACACCAAGTAGACAAAAAAGTTCCATGGGACAAACCCCCAAAAACGCTTTGTTACCGAGATAACAATGGCGGAAAATTGCGATTTTTCTAAAAAGATTAATTTTTCTAATCTTGTAGAGGCTTTACTCAGGTTCTAAAATATTCAATTCCTATGTAAAATTAGCTGAGGAACTCAATTAAACCAGTTCCAAGTTTGTAACTTCAACGGTTATTGAGATAATTGGAAAAATATGCTAAAAACGTCTTTTTATTTATTTTCAACAATAAGGGTTATAACTGGATAAGTAAAATCATAAAATGATATTATGGATAATCATAAAATTGTATTTTTTATTAATGGAAGTTGAAGAGAGTCGGATTCTGAAGAAACAGTTGAATGGCGGCGATTGTGTTAATCTTACACGAATCTCAGAAATGGCGATCAAAAATCACAAAATTGACAAAACATAGCACAAGTGATGAATTTGTATTTAGTTGCGATTTTTGATCGCCATTTCTGAGATTTGGGTAAGATTTATACAATCGCCGCCATTTATCTTTTTCTTTAGAATCCGACTTTCTTCAACTTCCATTAATAAAAAATACAATTTTATGATTCCTCATCCAGTTATAACCCTTATTGTTGAAAAATGGCGTTTTCTAGCATATTTTTCCAATTATCTCAATAACCGTTGTAGTTACAAACTTGGAACTGGTTTTATTGAATTCCTCAGCTAATGTTACATAGGAATTGATTATTTTGGAACCTCACTAAAGCCTCTAAAAAATTAATATTTTTGAAATATCTCAATTTTCCGCCATTGTTATCTCGGTAACAAAGCTTTTTTGGGAGTTGGTCGCATGGAACTTTTTTGTCTACTTGGTGTAAGGAATCAGCTTGAGAAGTATTGCACATTCCACCTGAAACACCCTGTATATAACACTTACCAATGTCTTTGAACATAATTATTTTGTAATGAAACATACTTTTACTCTTCTGGTAAGAGGACTACCGTACTGATACTGTAGATGAAAAATTCAGTCACCAGCATTTAACTTATCTGTAAATAGATTAAGTACCTACCTAATTTAATAATGATACATACAAAACTTAGCTGTGATGTGATTATATAAAGTAGTTATTTCATTCTTATTATTTCACAGTGATTGCGAACTTTTGATACGGTACTGATAACTAATTATCTATTTTCTAGAGATATTAATAATATCTGGTATTAAATTGATATTATCATGCGATAATACACACACCCCTTTCATATACCATATGGTAGAAAATTCGTTGTTTTAGAAAAACTTGTCTTGAAAGATATATATTGATATAAATTATTGTAGTTTATATGTAGAAAGTATATTGCTCAAGCTAATCCACAATAAACTATTTTGCAATAAACAACTTAGCTGGGCTATTATTTTAGTATAATTTGCTATTATTTTATATCTTGTAGATTATTTTGTTAATATTGAGTCTACATAATCTCAAATCTATCGACATCTCTCAGGAAATGAATTCGCATGATATTTCTACACTGGATGATGAGGGGGGAAGTCTGGAATTGAATTCCACTTTATCCTGTGATGAACCCACAAACTGTGATTCACAAGAAGTTGAAAATTCACTGAATGAGACCATACGAGCAGGCAGGAGTTGTGAGCTGGTGCAGCACAAGAGGAAGATCGAACCAGTTTACGATGTTAGAGTGCTGGTAGTTGCGTCCAAACACTTTTGCGAACAGTTTGACACTTTCGACGTGGAAACTCTGATTTTGACACTGATGAATATGGTGCACGCACATTTCCATGATGCTACAATAGGACAGCTCTTGTATGTGAAAATTGTCAGAATCATTTTCGTCGAGTATAATTTGGAAGAGGTGAGTGTTTTGAAAGAATGGAGACTCACTCTATAAATTATGTCTAGTGTCAATTACATTTTTAAAAGACATCACTATAGGTATATTAGTTCATGGATGCTTATAAAGGAGGGATACTGAATAGAAACTCCAACATCACTGAATATTTAAAAATCAAAATGGTAGACTAATGAGAAATGTAGGATATAGTACCCATTGTAAATTTTTCAAACGCATTTTGTATAAGTTAGTCATTCATTAGAAAATGCTTCATTTGGAAATTAAAAAAAAAACTATTTGTTATTGATGTTTAATCAGGAGGCCGTACACCCGAGTTTATTCCTTAATACGTCATCCTATTCATGTCTAGTGCGTGTTCTACTTCTTCCTGTACCGGTATTAAATTAATCTGGGTATCACGATTTTTATAATGCGAACATTTATCCCATATGTAGTACAGGTATGAGCTGGAAGTTGAAGATGATGATGAGATAAAAAATATGTTTCCAGATTGCTTAATAAACAACAGCATACTAATAAGGGAACAAGACTATGCTAGTGAGATAATCTAATAAAACTGTGTCAGATTTACAGATTTGAACTATAAGCTTACTGGCTATATTTTGCCTGGTCTATAGGAGATAGAGTTGAACGCATGAAAATAGTCTAGTGAGACTTGGTACAACTTTGCAAATTCAGCTGATTAATTTATATTTTCATAATATACCTGATGAAATGGCAACGTCAATGTGCGAGGGAGATGGGGATCACTCACTATATACAGTTCCAGTTTCCATTGGACTAATTTCATGTGTTCAAGTATATTCTTGTAGGACTGAGAGAAGATTATAGTTTTTTATAGATTTAAGGAGAATACTTTTCCCTCCTCTGTGCTTTTACTGTACAAAATAAACTTCATCATTTTCCAGCTGGACGAAAGGAAGCATTCGTTGGAAGAGTTGTTTGCAAATTTTTGCAAATTCCAAGATCAGGTGAATCCGCTGCTGACCAGTCACCCTAACCGACACGACATTGCCGTCTTCCTGACGCAGAGTGCATTGCACAACAAGTGCGGCAATCCGCCCGTCTACGGGGCGACCTTTTCGAGAAGCGTTTGTCGCGATGACAAGAGGTGCATACTGGTCACCAACCATGGTCTACTCACTGCTAATATCATCACGCATGCTCTTGGACACAGGTAGTTGAACTAGTTAATACTATATACCATATCGATAGAACTATACAGAGTGTTTCAGGAGGAATGTGCAATACTTCTCAGGCTGATTCCTTACACCAAGTAAACCAAAAAGTCCATTTTTTCAACAATAAGGGTTATAACTGGATAAGGAATTATAAAATTGTATTTTCCATTCATGGAAGTTAAAGAGAGTCGGATTCTAAAGAAAAAGTTAAATGGCGGCGATTGTGTTAATCTTACCCAAATCTCAGAAATCGCGATCAAAAATCGTAAAATTGACAAAACATAGCACAAGTGATAAATTTGTGTTTAGTAGCGATTTTGCGATTTTTGATCGCCATTACTGAGATTTGAGTGAGATTTACACAATCGCCGCCATTTAACTTTTTCTTTAGAATCCGACTCTCTTCAACTTCCATTAATAAAAAATACAATTTATTGATTCCTTATCCAGTTATAACCCTTATGCCCGGTTTTTCCAAGCACACTCAAATTTGAGGGACCCTCAAGTTTACTACACTTTACTACATTTCTTATACTTATCATAGAAAATTCGTCAAAATTTGAGGGTCCCTCAACTTTAAGTGTGCTTGGAAAAACCCAGCATTAGGGCCGGTTTCTCCAAATACGTTTAACTGAAATTTTAGTTTAAACTATCAGTTGTTAGTGTATGGTCACTTTTATTAACTTGTGTTTCAATTGAGCCAGCTGGTGGTTTAATCCAAAATTCAGATCAACTTTTTTGGAGAAACCGGCCCTTATTGTTAAAAAAATGGCGTTTTCTAGCATATTTCTCCAATTATCTCAATAACCGTTGAAGTTACAAACTTGGATCTGGTTTCATTGAATTCCGCAGCTAATTTTACATAGGAATTGATCATTTTAGAACCTCACTGAAGCCTCTAAAAAATTAGAAAAATTGATATATTTAAAAAAAGCTCAATTTTCCGCCATTGTTATCTCAGTAAGAAAGCGTTTTTGGTGGTTGGTCCCATGGAACTTTTTTGTCTACTTAGTGTAAGGAATCAGCCTGAGAAGTATTGCACATTCCTCCTTAAACACTCTGTATATAGTTCAAATTTGAACTAGTTTAGGGTTGAAATCTTGAGCTACTCACTGCTAATATATCATCACGCGCATGCTCTTGGGCATAGGTAGTTGAACTAATTCATACTATATACTATAGATAGTATAGATTAGTTCAAATTAACTAATTTAGGATTGAAATCTTAGTCTACTAACTTCTAATATCATCATGCATGCTCTTGGGCACATGTAGTTGAATTTGAATTAATTAATACTATAAACCAGTTCAAATTAACTAATTTAGAATTGAAATCTGGAATAAGATTCAGCAATTTAGAATTTCCATCATAAAAGTAATGGTAAAATATATTTTATTTATTAATCTTAATAAATTTCTGTTTTTTTAGTATCAGACTAATATTACTAATATTAAATAAATAAATAAATATACTAAGTTGCTAAGTACATAATAAGTATACTAAGTGGAAAAGGAATCAATATAAATATGATATCGACTCCTAGCAGACAACTTTTCTGGTTGTGTCTTAAATTTTGCATTGTGCTACTAAATTAGGTACTGGAATGACAATCATTCTATTTCGTTTTCATAAATGGTTTGTATTACTCATGATTTATGTTTATGGATGATATATCTTTATTCAGTAATTTTATCTTTAGCCATTCCATTAATTAGGCTGTTCTATTTTATCTTTAGCCTTTTCATTCAGTCATTCATCTTTAGTCAGTCATTTTATCTTTAGTTATTCTATTTTATTTTATCCAGTCATTCTATTTCATCTTTAGCCATTTCATTCAGTAATTCATCTTAAGTCAGTCTTTGTATCTCTAGACATTTTATTCATCTATATATCTCTATATTATTTGAGTCATTCATCTTTGATTCAGGTATATAAATTTCCAATTACATTATTATCTTGATGAATATTTGGATATTGATAGTATACCGATGTTGATAGTTTGGGCGCGGGCCACGACGACGGTGCCGAGGGCAACTGCCAGAGTCGGTCAGCAGAGGACGGCAGCAGTCACCTGATGTCACCCACTGTCACCTACGGCGCCGTCTCCTGGTCGCCGTGCAGTCGCCGCGCCGTCACCCGTTTCGTCTGGCATCACGCCTACAAGTGCCTAAAGGGCTACTCAAAGCCTGTCAATTTCAAGTGAGTAGTGCTATGACGAATAATATTGATCCGCTTGTTGGTATACATAGTTTTACAGTTGAAAATATAAGGTAAAAACACCAGTAGTGGCCATATATAGAGGAATTTTTCATAGTTTATGCAGAATTGTGAGTCCATTCCATCATTTATCTAATTTCAAACTAAATGAACAAGCGTAGCCCAGATCCTTCTTGATTGTCTCGTTCCTTAACATGGCTGATATCTCAATTCACAAAATAATAATAGCATAAGCTAAGTTTCTAGCAGGTTTAGAACCCATTTGAAGGCATCAAATACGTATTTTAAAGTGTGATAAATACACATCACTTGAGTTCAAAAATTATATATTCCAACAGAAATCAATTATTGAAAGAATTCAGACTGACTTTTATTTAAATCAGTTTATTTTGTATTCAGCAATAATAAACGTTCGAATGATAGTAAACATGATATATTCTATTATGTGAACATTGGATCACCAAGGGCATGAACGTGGAGTGACCATGAGGGCACACGTTCTAGCCTTAGACTCATCCATTTAAATACTTCAAATTCTTGGGACTTTGGTCTTCTTGCTCTAGTTGTTCTTACTTCTAGTTCTTTGTTAGTGATTCCGTTCAGAGAGACACAGTAACGTCTCCCTGTCTGATTTGGGTTACTTTCTGGACAGTTGTATTTTTTGATATCACAGGCTACCACAGTCCGGGTAGGATAACTCTGTGTGTCAAGGGAACAACTGGAAAGAGTAGTACCTTCATCAGACAGGTATTTGTATTTCAACTTAATTATTAAAGTCGCAAGAGTGTTATCAACTTTACAGCAAGGTGATCATTCAATGTATCCTATAAATCCACAAAATATTCCTGAGCAGCCAAGCGAGTACCCCTAAAATAATATTATACTTAAACTACATTTTCAAACGTTCCCTTATAAAAGAAAGAAACTATTTAAGTGGCAACTACTGGTACTTTTCCCTTACGATACTTATTCTCTATATAAAATATGAATCACAGTGCCCTTTTGAAATTATTTTTGTCTTTCATATTTTATATAGAAAACATTGATGAGTAGCCCTAAGAGAAAGGAAATATATACATAGTAGTAAGTTACATCACAGAATTAGTCACTTTTGAATCATTTTAATAATATAAATAGATAAGACTAACACTAGTTGCAGATGTAAACACTGTCTTATAAACTTACATTGGCGTCTACATAGACCAAAAGTTGACATGAGAGCATCATTGTAGAAATCTTTGTGGAAACTTCATAAGATAGGCTGAGACTATATAACTATGACAGCCATGAAGACGTTTTGGACATTTGTGTATGTGTTTTCGCCTGTTAGTATTATTGTGCTGTCTTGAATAAATTAAATTTGTGTGGATAACAGTGAGTTGAGATCACATTCTTTCCCACCAACCGCCATACCGTATTTTTCCCCACCAACGCTAGATTTTTCAACTCTTGATGTGAAATTACACATTTTATAAGACACGTATAAGTAAGACTGGTATTGTAGTATCTGACAACATTTGTTTTCTCTTACCTAAAATAATCACAATCTATTGTAATACATCAGAGAGACTTTGTATAATGGACAGTGTGGTCATTGGTGTGGTAAGATGAGATCACATTTTTCCAAGGAGAGATTATACTTTAGCCAAATTTTTCAACTCTGATGTGATAATAATGACAGATGACTATTATAGTGCTACCTGTATATTTTTTACAATTGTCTCATATTATATATTTGATTATATATATGATTCATTAGATTTTGAACATAGTCTATTTCCAATTTTCTCATATGATTCATATTGTTATTTGTTAAGATGGACTAGAGAACTTTTGCCCGGCCAAATCTACACGGCTTCGCAACAGTGTACACTCAACTACCGTATGCAGACAGTGGCCTGCTTCAATGGCGATTTCTGCAGCAAGCTCTACTGCCAGATGAACGACCACGAGTGCGTCACCAACGGTGAGCCTCCGGCTGATGGAACCTACTGCGCCAAGAATATGGTGAGCTTTTATGAAACAATCAAGACTTCAAGACCTGACTCGATTACTTTATAAAGGTTGCTTTATAATTTGCAACTCAAGTTTTCGTATTGCCCTGTTCAGTAGCTTTACAACTCATTACAGCTGCAAAATCACTGATGAAAGGGAAATTCATTTCAGGAGTTTTCTCCTGTTCTTGTTTACTTCATTACTTGCATCACATTATCTATTATACAACAGTCTGTTAACAGGAAATCAATTTATCTAAAAAAAATTTGAGAAACTTCAGGAAGTTGGCCATTCTAATTTGATAATTTAATCTGGCTAATTTTGTCTAGCCAATATTGACTGAGCTGTAGTCTTTTTTCCATCTTGCCAGCATGTATCCAGACTATAATAGAGATGAATTACATGAACATAATTTATGCGTGCCAGCGCAGTAGACGAGGAGACATGCATGACATAATTTTTCATACATTTAATCGGAAAGTCGATGATCATTTTGATGTATTTACTTCCAATGTTTCGGTTGAATAACCCTCTTAATTTGATATATTAAAAACGGCGCTTTTTTGGATCATTCTACATTATTATCTATAATTATCATTAATTTGTACTCTGATTTGAAATGTTTCATAAAATTTCTATTTTAGTGGTGTGTGAAGGGCGAGTGCCTGTGGAAGGGCGCTTGGGCGGGGGGAGCGGAGGCAGGAGGAGCGATCAATGGCGGCTGGAGCGAGTGGAGCGACTGGACGCCGTGTTCGCGTCACTGCGGCGTCGGTGTGCAGCGCGCCAACCGCTACTGCAACAATCCGCCGCCGGCCAGGGGCGGAAAGATTTGTGCTGGCCGACGGACGCGCTATCGGGTCTGAATAATTTATCATTTCGGTTACTTGATGTGATATCACATTTTAATTATTTATTTACGAGATGAATAAAATGATATACGGGTAGGATACAGACCAAGTCCATAGTATTAAACGAATCAAATCATTTATTTTCCTTTGCATTTCAGTATTTCAATTAAATGATTATCATCAAATGAATTATAAAACATTATAGGTTCAACATATTGGGCCCAAAAACTCCATAGACAGAGTATATATTTCACGTCTCAATTGAATCGTCAACAAATATGTTTAAAAAAATGAATATCAACATATTGGGCCCAAAAACTCCATAGACAGAGTATATATTTCACGTCTCAATTGAATCGTCAACAAATATGGTTAAAAAAATGAAGGTTATTAGATTGTAATCTAGTACAGAAAACACAAAACGAATTTTATAAAAATGTTTCATAATCATATTGCATGGAGATTATGCCCAAAATAAGCAGAGAGAAAAGAAATATAAGTCAACATCCAACATGTATGATTTTGTATTTTTTTCAATGCTTTATTCATATGTGTAGATTGATCCTACTGTGCAACATTGTCATTCGATTAGGGCAAGGTCTTCTATTGGAGGAAGTTTTGATTTAAGTCTATATATTTCGTACTTGAATAAAGTGAATTAAACTGAATCTGAATCTAATTTAACCATCTATTTTACAGCTTGAATTGAAATGTTTGTTTGTTACAGGTGTGCAACCAACACGTGCCTTGCCCGATTTCGGATCCGTCGTTCCGCGACGAACAGTGTCAGCTGACATCGGGCGACTGGGAGCCGCGCACCGACTGGCACGAGTGGAGCGCGGGCGGGGTGGAGGCCGAAGTGGGCTGTGCGCTCGTGTGCGAGTCGTTCACGGGCGTGGTGGCCGTGCGTGACGTGGGCGCCGCAAACGGCTCGCCGTGCCGGCCGGGCACCAACGATCTGTGTGTACGGGGCCAGTGTGTGCCGCTAGGCTGCGACTGGGTGCTGGGATCGCGAACGCGTCGGGACGCGTGCGGCATTTGTCGCGGCGGAGGCACGGCGTGTAAAATAATTCAGGGCGTGTACAATGAGAGAAACGGTACTGGATATGTTCCGTTCTTGAAGGTCGGTGTAGTTGAAAGATTCTACTTCTACTACTATTCTATGTTTTTAATGTATTGTAGCCTACTATAATAGTACTTATTATTTTTTTTATATTTCTTTTTTCTTAGGGCTACTGTATTTATCAAAGTTGTCAGTAGTATGTCATGTAAAAAAAATTAAAGGGTACCGGTACTGAGATCTATATTATTTGAAAACTTTGTACTAGGTTCTTCTTGACACAAAAATCCTCATTATTCATGAGAGTATAATGGAAATGTAGAAATCTACATTTTCCAAGAGTTCATTTTTTATTTTGGTTGTTAAATAGCCCACATGCTTCAAAAGATTTTCGGCTTTGTAATTATTGGTTTTAATTCTCTTCCTACTTATTTTTTTATTGTTTGAAGTAAAAATATATACATAAAACAACTGCAAAATTTGACTACCCTTACTTATACCAAGTTTCTTCTTCAATTGAAGAATCTTATTTAGTTACAAACTTCTAATAATGGGTACCTACTTACTTGAAAAAATAGCAAATGATTTTTATAATAATTTATAACTTGACTATGACTATGCCATAAAATCATCAATGACAATAATAACATATTCAGGGGTATAAACATCAATGACCAATATACCCGGGTATTTATGCATTTTGGGTATTTACCCCGAGTTTTAAATACCCGGGTATTTTACATCTGTACAGCCATCCATCATTTTTAGGAGCTGGGCCCTTTTTTGATCTAATTTGCCTGGGCTAATGGCCATTGAAAGTAGCATGACTCGTCTCTTTTGAAAGTTATGTATGTATTGTTTGTTTGAATGTGTATTCGGTTGCTATCTCAGGCGCCACGAGGCTCGGCCATGATTTACGTGCGACAAATGAAGCCGTCCGACGCACTGCTGGCAGTGTCCAGCTCGAACGCCGGCGACTTCTACCTGAACGGGCCGTCGACCGATGATGATCTCGTCAGCTCGCCGGCACTTTCCAGGCGATTTGAGCTGGCTGGCGCATCCGCCATCTACAAGGTCAAGAGCGGAATGGAGCGACTCTTCATCGATGGCACTGTTCAGGAAGATCTTATATTCTTTTTGAAATTCGGCAATCAGGGAAACCCTGGTATAAGGTGGTGATGATGATGCTCATTTTGATAGTTTGTTTGCTCATTTTAATGATATTCAAGTACTGCAATATACTTGTTGAGTACGGTCAAAGAATATGGAGAGATACTTTATATTCACTGGTACCGTACGGTAGTTGTAAAAGTGATTATTGTAAGTTATCCATATCAAACAAGCTATTCATTTATTTATTTGTATTATAGGTCTACATAAGCTATTGTCAAACCACAGATTTATAAGAAAATCGTGATGGCCTACAAGTTTTGGTTGCTTCACCATTATCAATCTGTGGGAGAATCTATTAAATTCTAGTAAAGTTTACCAGAGATTGATACTGGTGTAGCAACCGAAACAGGTATCTCCATTTTCTAAAAAAATCTGTGGTTTGACAATATCCTGTCTTCACATTTAATACCTTAAAGTACTAGGTGATTTTGTACGACTATGCTGTCAATTGCCTAAATTTGTTATCAAGACAACAAAATTTATGAATTAATATGTTGGTCAAATGTGAGATGACGTGACTACTTTTGTTCCTGGGCTCAGGTACACCAATTAGGGTTTTTTCAAGTAGAATACACTTCTGGTCTGAGTACAGTTTTTCAAACAGTTTCATTCAACGAATCTCGCCTGCTATTTAGTACTTTGGTCAATATTTTCAGTAGCAGAAGTTCTCTATTCTATTCATTGGAGATTTTAATTATCATTAGAATACACTCTGTTAAAAGGATCAACGTAGCCTACTTTTGAAAAGGGATAGTTTAGAGCGTACGCGTGTTGAACCTTCCACTAAAGTTAGGTTTCCATCAAGGTTATTACAAGGTCTCCATTACTACAAAACACGGGCACAAGATGCAGATACTTGTGATAGTTGTAAACAACGCAGTTTTTATTCAAGTTTTTGGTTAAGTGGATATTACTAACCAAAATTTGCCACGTCATTAAAACAAAGAAATAATTCTATTCTATTGAATATTGTGCCCGGCAGGTACCCGCGTTTTGTAGTAATGGAAACCTACGTTTTAGTACATTTTGTATCTTGATGATGAATTAATATCAACGAAATTTGGCAGAGAAATAGTTTGAGACAAACTCATACTCATATCAGCAATTTCTACTCTCGAATCATATATTATTTGTATCAATAAAGAAAATTGTTTGTCAAACGCAGATACCAGCTGGCAGTGACCAGGGACAAGAAATCGGAGTTTGAGCCATCCTACTCGTGGCGCTTCATCGAATGGGAGCCGTGCTCGAGTCCGTGCGGCGGCGGTTACCAGGTAGCGGAGCCGGTCTGCGTGGAGGACACCAACGGCCTAGTCGACGACTCCTTCTGTCCCGACGAACTCAAGCCCTGGCCGATCACCCGACTGTGCAACTCCTTTCCCTGCAAGCCGAAATGGTGGACGGGGCCCTGGTCCAAATGCCTGAAACGCGGCGACAAACGCATCAAAACGCGCGTTGTGCTCTGCATATTCACACCCAGTTCCACATCGCCCACTTTCAAAATCATTCAAGAAGCACGGTGCTCTTGCAAACCGAAACCGCTGTCCAGTAAGCTGTGCAAGAATCAATCGGCGTCTACTGTCGAGGGACCTTGTCCTGATATTGAAGAAACCTTGCAATCAAACTCCAGATATCATCAACCAATGGAAGCGGATAGTCGTGATGTGATTATAAATAACAGATGGAATGAACAAATTTCCAATACCATTGACAACGTTGGTAAACCTTCATTAGAAAACTATGATGATAATGAGAGAATAAGCAATGATTCTCAACTATCGGAACAAATGATTGAAGAAGTGAACTCTCAATTGAATTCATCATTACAGCAGAGATCAGTTCCTAGATTTTCAATTAATGAGGAGTTGTTGATTGAAGGTTATTTTGATACATTTGGAGATGATTCTAGTAGAATGTCGAGTGAGATTAACGGAAAAGTTAGAAGGAAAAAGAGTAACAAGTCTAAGAACAAAAAATCGGAAAGTGATGAAGATGAAGTATTCGATCAGTTTTTTCTTGACGCTGATGATAGCAGTACGGTGATAAGTGCTATGAAACATTCAACACAACCTGAAATACAAGATAATCTCGATGAATATTCTACTGAAAAAATTAAGGACGATAATAGAAGAAAACATTTGAATAAATCTAAAATCAATAGTTTAAGTGAAGAAAATTCTCGTTTAAAAAGCAAAGAAGTGAAGAAATTAACGTCGAAACCTACGGGAACGTTGTACGGTCTGCTGTTGACCAACAAGATGGGCGAACCATCTACTTTGAAAATTACCAAGACGAAATCGAGTGGCGACGATTTAAACAAAGAGAAAGATAAAGAGGCTCATTCGGTGGTTCCTGATGAAATAGAGTTTGTGGAACTACATGAGAATACTAGAACTGAGTCAATTACGACGGAGTTGATCGAAGTTGTAGCTTCAAAAGAGAAACAGAAAATTGAAGTGTCATCAAAAGATGAACAGAAAATTGAAGCGTTGTCGAAAGAAAAACAGAAAATTAGAGCTCAAAATTCTTCGTCGAAAGAGGTAGTTGATGTCCCAGCACGTCGCACTGAAGCGCCTTCTAAAAGCGAACAAGAAATGACGCTAGCAACAGGTCCAACATGCCAAACTAGGGTAACCACCTGTCGACATCCCGACCTGTGTTACCCTACAGCAGCACCTGACACGCCCAAAAAGATCTGCCACGAAATTATCGAAAACGACCTTTCATCATTCGTTCTAATTCGAGCTCCCATTGCATGCGAACGCTCTTTAAACTCGTACAGTGACGGAATGTATGAAGGGGACGGTTTGCTAAGTTTGCTGCCGGTTGTCAATGAAACCTGTCCCGTGTTTTTGAAGGGCGATGCCGCCTTAAAATACCTCGAAGACAGTCGTCGCTGTGTGTCTGGTCCCATTCAACAGAACAATCTACTAGCCGTCACTTGAGCGAAACGATCGTTAGAACAAAACGATTTATCAACCATCATTTGATTGCAATTAATAAAATTTATTTGAAGCTCTTCTCTATTATCATAGATTTATTGCTGGACTAATCAAGACTGTATACCTTAAGATTGAATATTTATTTACTTTATAATTATTGATTTATTGCCAGACTTGTTGAGACTTCACATACTCTACTTATACAGTGACTGAAGCTTCAAGACTGAAGCTATGTAGAGACTGAAGTTTTTCTTGAAAATTATTGTTAGATTGGTGGAGACTAAATTAATATTGGTCAAAGTGAGACAATCTATGAGAAGCGTTAAGCCATTTTTCAATAAAATCTCAACAAAAATACCTTCAAGGAAATGAACTGTATTCGAAAAAGTATTACAGTATATTAAGCCTTGAAAATGTGTTTTAATCTAGTACACTGTAATACTCTTATTAATTTTCCTAGTATACTTTAATATTCTTTTTAGGTTCAATCATCTATAATTCTATCACCTAACCTCATGGGATTTTTATTTCGTTTGCGTTATGAAAATGATCTTTAATTAAAACGAGTGAATTGAATTCAATCATGTAAACATGAATCCACTCCAACAATGTATTGCAGCAGTCTGATCGATAACGATTAGATTTGATAATCGGGTCGTGAAAACCAAATGGTTTCAACAGTTTCAAGCATGCAGTCCACTCCATATGCCGCGATATCGTCCTTGAGTTGCGATCTTCCCGATCAGATCGCTGCAACACAACTGTATGTAGATGAAATTCAAGTCTGGTAAATATACGGACAAGCGAAGTTTGAATAGAGAAATATCAAGTTAATAAGTCTAGATAAGACGTGATAATATATTTGATATATTTGTCCTATTGACTACTATAAGAATGGTCAAAGTGAGTCAGAAGGATTTTATAGTGCCTTGTGTTGAAATTTCACCAAAAGACGATAGGATGAACCAGGATATCACAAAACGAAATAAAATAATCCATATAGAAAGGGGATGAAAAAAATATAATGTAAAACTCACAAATATTTAATTGCAACTCATCGATGGTATCAATTAAATAACTAGATGTGTACGATTCCCAGTCATTACAATTTGATTCAACACGATGACATCAAAACAAACCACATTCAAAACGTAATTGTTTTTGATCTCATCCAAGTCATAATTACACACAAACAGTCGAAATCTACGCTAGCGATGATAGTCTAGTATAGCAGAAGCCGTCAAACTGGCGGCTGGCGAATGGTTGTTATCAATTCTCAACTCTGTCAGAACAGTCGGCAAGCGATCTGCGAGAGTATATTACATCAAGAGCAGCCTCAGCTGAGCAGTGT
Source organism: Sogatella furcifera (assembly GCA_017141385.1). Taxonomy (NCBI): domain Eukaryota; kingdom Metazoa; phylum Arthropoda; class Insecta; order Hemiptera; family Delphacidae; genus Sogatella; species Sogatella furcifera. The sequence continues at coordinate 5,164,697 of CM029547.1, read as the reverse complement.
TGCTCTTATAGACCGCTTTCAGACTGTCCCGAGAGAGTTGCCATTAATAAATGACATTCACCAACCGCCAGTTTCGTTGTTGTCTACTGATTTAATACAAATAGATGACCATTGTGGCCAAAATTAAAGCGAATTCCATCAATCGTTGATGAAAATAAATGTTCGCACTTCACAGTTTGATGCTGCTGTTCTATTCGTCTATTTACATATAATACACAAACACAAGAAAGCTATCTATCACTTCACAAGTCCCATTTTCTTTGCTTCAATTTCATAAATTAATAGTCTCCACATTTTCACTACAAACACTTCAGCCTCTTCGTCGAGCACCTGTAACAAAACAATGTCACAATCAAATTAATTTGTGCTATAATCAAATTTGTAAAAAATAATCAAATTTATAATCAAAATAAGTATATAATCCAAGTCATTTTTCAATAAATAAATAGACATAAAATGTAGTCGTCATCTATTATCTATCTCACCCGCACATAAAACAAACAATATCATATTATTACATTCAATTATTATTATTCACCAAAATTGATGAAATGAAATGAAGATCAAACTGAATTGAAGGAGAAAAGTTAATAGAAACATTTCAGTTTTCACAAACGAAATAATTAATAACACAGAATTGAATAGAATTTGATGAGATTCAATTATTACATGAGAAGTAAACTTAGGAGGCCTGTTTTGTGGTATGAATTTGTAGCAAGGTAGCCATTTGTAGTGGCCATTTTGTAGTGTGACCAAAGTCTCTCACTTTTCATTGGTTAGCTTTCTCGAATCACCATACATTTGCAAATTCTTCATCAGATTTAAATTGAGATGATACGTAAATAATTTATTCATTCATCTTGTATTCGCTTCTCGCCTATACTTAGTATTTGCCAGTGTTATTTTTCAAAATCTGAAGCTTTCAAAGCAAGATACTGAACTAAGAGACCATTTCAAAGTTATTTTTTCAATTCTATTGTAAGAATTTAGAAAATTAGTGAATAAGTTAAAGTTTGCCTGTAACTTCACATCATTAAAAAAATGGCTTCAACTTAGTATGGCAATACTTATTTTTTCTTAGGGCTACTGTATTTATCAAACTTTCAATTAATGAATATCAAAGTACCTTTTCAAATATTTTCATTTTGCATAACATGTTTCAACGTATTAGCCATTATCAAATGCAAATTAACAAGTAAACAAAATTAATCTATTCTAATTAGAATAAAGTATAGATGCAAAAATTAAAATTGAATTAGTTATGCAAAATAAAAATATTTGAAAAGGGTACTTTGATATTCATTAATTGAAAGTTCTATAGTATGGCGTAAAGCGGGACAAATTTTATCTCTGCAGAATGCTATGGAGCAATGGCCAAACTGAGGTACTGTATACTGTTCCTCTACTTTGCTATACAAAAAACTACATGCTATAATTAATATTCGAATATTTTGTGTGAAATTATAAAAATCGTACCATTTGAACGTCGTCTAGAATGCCCTGCGGTGCACTCCCAGCCAACACTTTCGAACAAATAAAGTCAACCAACGTAGGCTCAGGTTCGCCTATGTATTCTATTATCTTTTTATTGATCCACGGCCTTATCCTCCTTTCCATTAATTGCTGAAAAATAAATTAATATGAATGAAACCCGATCAATAGAATAGAATACAATACAACTCAACATTAAACTTGAAGGAAGTTTGAAGAAATTCATCATTAGACTGAATAAAAAATTGAAGATTTTCTTTCTCGTAAGTTATGATTAGTTCCAAATCAAGTCATATTGAATATTCAACAATTATTAGCAAGCCATGTTTATTCACATCAATAAGATTATTCAGGGCTGGATCAGATCACAACAAAACCTATTGTATCTCGCTATAGGCTAGCAACCTGAAGTAAGGTAATTCTAAAGACATTCAGCAGTGATTATGATCCCGATCTTTGTTTTCTCGTGCAGTGTAATGTTATCAAAATTGGTAATATTGAAAAATCACAATCATATACAGTATAGCATCATAACGATTGATTATTATTGAACTGAAGATGTCTTCTACCGGAGGTCAGTACTTCAGTATCCAGAACATTTCAAGCTTCAAACGCAAACTTTTTTCAAGAAGATAAGGAGATATTAATAATATAATAAAAAATTCTAAAAACAAATGGAAAATGATAATAGATCAACTCACATTATCTACAGCCGTCCAATCAAGTTGGAACGCAAAAAGAGCATTTTTGGCCGTCGGTATTTTATCTATCAATGTTTTTATGTGTTTCCTCTTCTCCTCCTGAGATTTAGCTGAGTCTTCTTTCTTCACTTCTTCTTTGCCCTTCTTCTTCTCTTCGGAGTAGTCTGGAAACATTAAAAAATACAAATTATGGACTCATTTCACTTGAATTTGAGAAAGAAATAGAAGTTCCTCGTTACTTTCTGTATGTCAAATATTTAAGAATTGAAAGTTATCTCGTTTAACGATGGAAATAAAAAACATTCAACAAAATTTAGAAGTGTGAACATGATAAAACGCTCGAAAGTGATTAGTAGCACAAATGAGAATGCCAATAGGAAACAAGGCACAAAGCCAGTGAAACTAGTATATTGAAGATTCAAGAAAATAGACAAGAAAACCAGAAAAGTTCAAAGGTGGAATTGAATGCTATCCAAATTACTTCATGAAATGAAGAGGGACGTTGCAAATTGTATGCTTAATCGTCTGGCTCAACTTGAAAAAGCAATTACTACGAGTTTCAAAACAAATACAAATGTAAAAAATTGATGAATACAATCGAACTAATGAATCTAAAAGTGAATGATCGTTATTCAAAAGCACTTACCTAGTGGTACAAGTTTTCGTTTCTTTCCTCCCAAATTATTGTCCTCATCATCGTCCGTATTGAATACTTCTTTCACGTCCAATTTCTTTTTCTTCTTATCTTTATCGGCATTTGGCGAAGTCCATCCTTTAGCTGAAAAAGTAAACAAAAAAATAAATCATATGAGTTGGTCAAACTGAAAGTCGTTGTCACTAGGATAAAATAAAAAATATTTCAGCCTCAAAATGTGCCATTTGTAAATTTGAGTCTCACCAAGCTACTTTTTGCCAAGATGGCGAATTCTATTAAATTGAGTAGACATGATGGAGCATGATAGGACTCAATCTTACTCACTGAAAATAACAATATCCATTCAATAGAAAAGCCATCTAGACAAAAAGTCTTCGCCATGCGACTCAAATTCACAAATGGCTCATTTTGATTTTCTCCATTCAAGATTACAAGAATCTTGGAACTCGTTTCGGTTTCATGTATAGATAAGAAACTACTGAAATATGTATTTTAATTTGAAATTAATCGAATTTAAATTAAGCTAATCAAACAATACTTCAATAGTAAGGAACTAATAAAACACTTCGTCAATCATAATAAACTAATCAAACACTAGGTTTTCAACACATTGACGCGATATTCTCACCTGCTTTGGGATCGTGATGATGGTGATGATGATGGTGGTGGTGATGATGGTGCGAGGAGGGTTCGACTGCGGCGAGTGGGGGTGGCGATCCGGAAGCGGAGCGGGGCGGCTCGGGTGAGTGACCGCCGCCTCCGGGCGACACGCCGGGCGAGTTCGAGTTGGAGGCGGGGTCTGAGTTGCGGCGTGGCGGATGCTCGTTGGTCATGAGCGTTCGTTCTGCCTCGGCCTGTGCCTCGGCGAGCAGTGCGGCTCGGCGCTTCAGCTCGCTCAACTGCTCGGCCTGTCGCTCCTTCTCCAACTCCTCGCGCTCTCTCTCCGCTTCTCGCTCGCGTTCGCGCTCCTTCTCACGCTCGCGCTCTTTCTCTTTCTCGCGCGCCTTCGCCTGTTCCAGGTTCACGTCGATCACCAGTTTCGGCTTGTACATCTCCTCTCTTTCTTGGAGCACCTGAGCATATTTCATTCAATCAATAACCGATTCAAATTTGAATTTGATTCAAAACATCAGTAAATTCATGAATGAATAGTAAACCTACGACTGTGTTGTGAAACAAACATCACAGTTTCATTGATGTAAATCAAAAGTTGTCCTTTGCGAAATATTTTTTAAATCCGTTGTCTAGTGAGCATCTCACAATACATCCATCAAATTTAGAGATAATCTAACAATACAAATTGAGAATTATAACACGGGTTCTAGAAGAGTATCGAGAGGATAAAAAATCCATCAAATTTAATACGATAAATACATCTCTAAACATGTCGTGTCACGCTCAATAATAATATTGTGTAGAATATTTGAATGACAGGATTTTGTCAAACCACTAATTTATTAAAAATTAGAGATACCGGTTACGGTTGTTACACCATTATCAATCTCTGGTTTACCAGTCAACTACTCAAAAATTGTTGGAATAATCTCAATTCCTTTCAAATTCCATACTTATACAATTCTTGAATATTCACAATATATTATGTTATATCTGAAGCATAATCTAGAATTCTAGAGCATTAAAATGCATCTGAAGCAAACATTCGCATACAATATAAATAGGTACAATTCACTAATCAAGTTCAACACCAATTTAGTTGGTTCGAAGATTAACTTTCAATAATGTCGACTGAACTTGAGAGACTGGAAGAGATAAATAATGATTTAAGGTTCAAAGATTTTTTAAACATACAAAGTGCTTGAAACATCTGATCTTAAGAAGCAAAATGATGTAGAATTCTACACCCACCTTGTTTTCAGACGAGAGACTAACCTTAGCGAATTCGGTTTCTGGGTCGGCTGTTTCATTGCTGGCGTAAATCTTTTGCCTCAGCTCCTCCAGTTCTTCCTTCTCCTTCTGCCTGTCTCTGGCATCGCTTTCCATTTCTTTTGCCCTTTCTTCCAGCCTCTTCTGCAGTTCTCTACCTCTGTCAAAATCCAATTCAATCAATTTATACACTCGATCATACTCAATTAGGAGGAAGAAGTTTTAAACGCATAAATCGCAATAATAATGAAAATAATGGTATTTTGAAAGTTGTGATGTAGATGAAATTTAGAAAAGTTTCAAGCTCTTCCATATAAGGTTATTAATTTACTAGAAAGGTCTTGTGAATGATAATGAATTGGAATAAATAAATCCTTCATAACTTCTTCGCACACAGGTGAGAATAGTCGAGTATTCTCCACATTACCAACAATCTCTGACTCCTTCAGATAAGAGTTGATATTTCATTTCTTACAATAATGAGGTAAGCAGGTTCCACCTCGTCCTTATCAAAAAATTGCAAGGTATTTCATCTATAAGCAACAAGTAATAAATTGAATTGAATAGTAATTAATTTCGGTTAGTACTCCATTCTCAAACTTCCAATTCCAATTAAATAAATTATAAGAAAAGAATTCATAAGATTACAGTGCTATTACCAAGCCCTGAAATAATTTGTTTATAATACTTTAAATATTACATAATTGATAAAATGTTTAATAAAATCATTGATTAAACTGACTTGTAAAACTTGATGTCGTCCCTCTCATCATCGTAGTCTTCGAGGAATTCTTTGAGGCGCTTCGCTTCACGTTCACGCTCCTCGTTCTTCAGTCGCTTCTTCTCCTTCTCCCTCGACAGTTCTTTCGCTTTGTGCCTTTCTCTGCTCTCCCATGTTCGCAGTCGTTCCTTCAACACAGAACATTATCAGGTTTATTTCAAATTCAACTTCAACGCAAAACATTGTCAGGTTAATTTCAAATTAAACTTAGGCCTATCGATCAATTCAACTGATGTTCTACTCTTGTTATATAAGTCTAATCTAAGCTTTGTAATATCTTGATACTGATTCATATTGACTGCTTGAGAACAAGTTGTACAACATTTAAATTTTTGCTATAAGTTATTGGTCTCAAAATATTGTAATTAATTTTATTGTTGAATGTATATTTTAAAACAGCAAGATGTAATACACTAGTAAAACATTACAATCTATGATCAAGACAATATTAAAAACGCTAATTTTATTAGTCTCACAAGAAATATAGGAAAGAAATATTTCAAAAGGGAAAGAAAAATGGGGAAAAATAAATACTAAAGATTGTTTGATTTGCTCTCACCTGATAAGCAGCTTCCTTCTCACGAGCCTTTCTCTCTTGTTTTCGCTTCTCTTTGAGCTCCTCTTCCTCCTCCTTCTCTCGCTGCAGATCTCTCTCTGACTTTCGTTCATCCCTATCTCGGTCCCTCTCACGCTCTCTGTCTCGAATATCTCTTTCACGCTCTCTTTCTCGTTCCCTTTCGCGTTCACGTTCTCTCTCGCGCTCCTTCTCACGTTCTCTCTCCCTTTCACGCTCCTTCTCTCTTTCTCTCTCGCGTTCCTTCTCTCTTTCGCGCTCTCTCGTTCTTGATCTGCAAAAATACACCATTATTGGAACAGAAAATTAATAAGTTCAAAATTATTTAATGAACTTCTGCACCTGACGAGACATCTGCCTTGGCAGTCACTCTGCATTTCTGGCGTTTTATGTCAATAAATATATTTATTTATTCAGTTAATCAACAAATAAATATTATTTTGTTGAAAGTGATGTAATAATTTTAATGGACCGATTGTGATACAGTGACTTTTTAATGCGAAATGTTGAATTATCATTGTCAACTGGAAAACATGAATATGATTCTCCATCCAAGCAAAAAATAAATAAAGTCGAACCATCATATTTACACACGCATATGGAATTTTGTTTTAAAATGACTATTTTAAAAGAACTATAACCCACGTGGTTCTCCATGTTTTCATTAGTGAAAAATGAGGTTATAATATTGCGAAGTGGAAAACCCCTTTGGGTCTCCCCACTATTAAAAGCATACGCTAAATATATAAATAAATAAATACACACGCACAATGTGATACAGCATGATTTATACAGGATCTTTGAATGTTCGCAAGTTGAAAGGATTCCATCGAAATTTTCCAATTAGAGCTCAAGAAGCATAAAGGTCATCAATAGAGTGAAATGGAAACTGGGCATGCCCCAGTCATATTACAATTACTCATAGGTTATTCCGAATTGAGGAATTGGAAAAGTAGCGGAGGAAGCCAGAAGATATACTTCAGATCAAGAACTTATGAACTACATAGTTTTCTGGCTTCAACCACAATCAATTTTTTTTTCGCTGAATATTTTAGCACATCTATACGTATACCTCTACCTATACCTAGCACGTACTAGAAAGAAGGAATTTATTCATTTATTTGACGAAATACATTACTCAATGGATAAAACACAGACAACTAAATGTCTAAGACGTCTCATTTCCAGATTTTGCTAAATACTCCAAATTAAGGTTATGTTCACAATTTCCACTTTCACTATACTCACAAATTTCAACTGTCAAGAATAAAAAACTACGATTTATCAATTAAAAATTTAATAGGTTGGTATAAAATTAAAAAAAAAAACATGAAAAATATATAGAAGTTTTATGTCACATTCTAGAACCTATGTCTGTTATGTCTATGTCCTAGCCTTTTTTCATTTTGCCCAACATCAGGCAGTTATGGAGCAACCGTCTTGTAATAGACTTGGGTGCAAGGTAAATTAAAATGACTGAAACTTAATTTTAGTGCACTCTTGAGAAATACAGGGGTAGAAGATGGGTATAGTCTTTGCAAGTAAAGAAGACCCTCTGGCAAGATGAGAAAATGTCTCCAGCTCGGTCAATATTGGTTCAAAAATGATTGATTTGGTCTCAATCCTAGCAAACATTCTGATCTACAATTCAAGACCAAATCAATTATTTAATAACCAATCATTTTTCATCTTATCAGAGGGTCTTCTTTGCTTGGACAGACTACAGACGACGAGTGAAACTTAACTTAGTGCACTCTTGAGCAATACAGGAGTAAAAGATAGGTAAAATTTAGGTACCTGGAGTGTGAACGGTGCCTAGACTTGTGATGCCTGCGATCGGGCGACACACTGCCCGCACTGCTGCGACTGCTCGGCGATCGCGCTCGCTCTCTGTCTCTGTCTCTCTCTCGCTCCCTGTCACGGTCCCTATCCCTGTCTCGATCTCTCTCCCTCTCCCTCTCCCTTCCGTTGGTGGCCGGAGAATCATCCCGCCTCTCTCTGCGCACTTCCTCGCGACGCTTCCTCTCCTGTTCTTTTTCTTCTTCCTGCTTCTAAACAGAGAGACAGACATGGCGTGAGTTACACCACGAATGCAAACCGAGGGTCGAGAGAGATGGACACATATAGTAGTAGAATTCATGCCGGGGAAAACTTTCTACTGGTGAAAACTAGTTCTGATCAAGGAATCGAATGTTGAATCGAGAATAAAAATTGAAAGATTCAACAGTGTTTCTGAATGTTTTAAAACTTTGGCAATAATAAAGGTTTGTTTACCCGCTTACAAATTAACACAGATGCGATATTTATTTTCAAATTGTGACTTACAGATGGCGCGGACATCACTCTTGCCTGTCTATCTTCCATAAGCCACTGGCACGGCGTACTGCATCATCAATTAACGAATCACTGTTAAAAAAGTCAGTTTGCAACTAAATTAGCTCCATCAACAGGTAGGTTTCTCCAGCCAGCAACAAGTTAGCAATCAACTAGGAGTTTTTTTTGTGATAGAGAAAGCAAATATTACAAAGGGACTCAAGTGTCAATGTATAACAGGGTAATTGTTCTGTCAAAACGATGGATAGGTGTGCATCGCATCTATTGAGTGAAATGATTGCAAGTGGAAATTGTGATATGGAACAACACTGATTATTTTGAAGAAATGGCGAATTTATTAACAATATAAAATAATTTAAAAGATAAATTTATGTTTACTGATTTTTTCAATACAAAAATTCTTAGCTAGGAGCTAAGAGCACATTAAAAAAACTCATCAACAAAAACTAGTAAATATCATAGTGATTTTTCCCCAATTTTAAGTTGTTCTGTTCGAAAAGTTCTAATCAACCAATAACATTTGATAAAAATTTTTAAAATGAAATCTTCAAATCTCTAGCTCTACGTGTTCAATTCTAATGAAAAGATTAGATTGAAAATATTTCGAAATAGAATGTTGAACAGGGATGTAATCGATCCATTTTTAGCTGAGAATCTAATAAAAATTGAAATGACAACGTACTTGAGCTAGAAAACAGAAAAGTGAGCCCCTGTGTTTCAAACACTAAATGATTTAAAAGTGCTTTGAATGAACATTTCTTAACCAACCGATTGCATATTAATAAATTTAACTTGAAATGAATGACGTCAATGGATATCATTTTAGCATTCAAAATTATAAAATTATAATTCAATCACTGGCGGCTCGTGCACATGAAACAGGTGAAGTGTTTTACAGTAAAAGATACGGGCACTTCACCTGTTTCGTGGGTACGAGCCGCCAGTGAATTTAATTAACCTAAAATACAAAGAGAAGCATATCAAATAACAACAAGATTATTCAAGTTATAATAATTGTAAGTGCTATGAGATAGAGATTGAGGTATAAGTTATCCATACTCACATAAGAAACCTGATGGTCGCTCAATATCTAGACAAAAATACAACTTGTCGACAGTGGATGACATCTAAAGACCAAGTATCAAATGAACAATCACAAGTCAAAAAAGTGAAACACTAAAATTGGCATTTATCACTTATGCCCATAAGCATACAAGCTCGCACAAAATTATCAACACTTATGGATAGATAATGCAAGGTGCTTTAATAGTAATAGTAAGGTTCAATAAAAAACAGAAGATTACCAATGGGAGAGCCTGAAAGAAAAATCAGTTCCAGGTCACACATCTTCTGAAATGTCAAGAAAAACAAGTATTCTTTTTAGAACAAATCTGGGAGTTGAATTCAGAACTATTTCTACTGTACCTGGATGGACGGGGAACCGCTTCATCAATTTAATGAAAAAGCGTTTCCGTATATCAAGTACTAATTAACATGCTCAATTCTCATGCAATCTGATAGGTATCAAGAGGTATCAATCAGCTTCCTGACTTATACTATAAAATTAAATAAGATATCTGAAATCAACTTGAATACTGTAGTTCAAGTTTTCTGGGTTAAGCAAAAGAGGACATAAAAATCAATTGAAAAAGCCCAACCTATAATGCAGTAGTTAAAAAGGGAAATTGATAAAATGAAGTAATTTTTGATATAAAAATTTGGATGAAACAAAATAAGACTTTTACATCGCCGAAAGTAAAAAAATCGTAAATTTTTCTTCAATACAAACTGCTTTCATACATCTTTCTAAAACACTTTAACTTTTGATTCACAACGATCTAAAACAATCTCAATTATCTACTTAAATTAGATACTGTAACAATTTTCGTGCAGATAACATATGGATAGTGAGTTAGCGGTACAGACTATTTAATAATTTAATAACAAATACCTAAATAGAAATGAAGGGCAAGAATGCAATTTAAAATGTAGCGAACATGCACAACCAACATTTCTGGAAGAGTTGTGAAAGTGTGTTCAAGTTACCCTTATTCAAGATCGGATAAGAGCGTTAAAAACTTATTTTCAGACAAAAAATGAATAGGTATAATTTATATTTGAACGTTAGTTTAGATATAATAATTAATAAGTTGTTGAACTGTTATTGACCAATTTAGAATCTACTATTACATCTACTATTTCAATGAACATTAGAATATACATTTGAATAGGAATGAGTTGTCAAAAGTTGTATTTTGAGAATGATTAACTCTTGGGCAGATTTTTTAATTAATAAACGACACAATCTGATTTACAATAATCGATAATTTCAAATATAAAACAATTTAATAAACATTCAATCAATTGATTCCCAAACATCAACTTTAAATATTGAATACGATTTTGATGAATGATTAGTGAAGAATCCATCTTACAGAGCAACACACAAAGCTAGTCCAGACAAAATAGAGCAATGCAACAAGCCAAACCAAGAGAGAGCATTATTAATTTAATGAGCTGATGTGACTGGTGGGACTTACCTGGGACTTGAATTTTGTTCATAAACTTAACAAGCCATCTGACAATAACTGCATCCATTTCCTAACAGCAGATTACATTGTCTATTACATTTCAGAACCCTTCATCAAGAATAATCAATATTTTTATACAAGACAGCATATTATGACATTAGATGTCAATGGTAAGTGATTTAATTACAGTATTAATGTTGGTTATGTTGATTCGAATAACCTTAAACCACATGCGAGTTGAATAGCTAAAAATTATTATTTTCAATAAAATGTCAATTATTAGAATGAAAATAAAGTGATGCTGAATAGTGATTATGATTTTGAGACTATTCCTGGCTTGACTAAAAAAAAGGAAAATCATGTATTAGTACTACTGATAAAGCAGCATCTTTGTGAAATGGAAAGTTTGCTTATTCAGGGCCATAAAATGCTGCTTGACAATGTATAATTTATTCAAATTGATTAAATCAATTTATTATAATAAATCGAGCTGGAAAATATTTATTCTTTGCACTTATTAATAACAGTCAAGCCAGATGCATGCAAACGATCCTAGGCCAATGACATTAAATTAAAATTATTAAAATGCGCTTAGATTATTTGAGCATAACTTCAAAGAAATTGCCGTTTTGATCTGAATATTCGTCTATTGTAACTACTGTATGAATAAATACAGGAATAATTCTATGTTAAGAAGTGGAAACTCTATTCCACTAGAAAGCAATGATAAGATGAATCACATTGTTATAACGTTAAAAAAATACAATTAAAAATAAATTAGATGAATTAACATTTTCATAAAGTTGGTACTTCAACTTGTTATAGTAATAATAATTTGAAAAATAGATTATCTCTATCAAACATGGAAATAACAATTTTCAAATAAACATTGGGAGATAAAAAAAGAGGTTTGATACACTTAAAATGAAAGATTACATACATTAAAGCAGGCAAGAGCATAAATACTATTATGAATCATAGCTGAATAGCTAATTAATTGTGAAAGTTGGAAAACTTGTAAGCATTTACATGCTATGAACAGAAAGAGAAATTTGCTGATTTTAGATGGTGATGTTAATAAATAAGTTTCCAATAAGATATAAATTGTACTACTATTCATAATGGGTAGAATGGTTATTTAAATTTTTAGCTGAGAGTTCTCTATCAATAAAAATATAGAGAAATATATGAAAGATAAAGTACATAATTTGTTCATTAAAAATGTCAAGTATTACCAAGCAATTTAATTAAGTTTTGTTTCAATAATATAATTCCTGTTGGTGATAAATACCTACGTATCAATGTGTGAATCATACTTAAATTGAAAATTAAGAGTATTCCTACTGTGTACAGGGAAATTTACACCATCTAAACAATCAAATTTCAATTTCAAGAGTATAAAATTCTTAACAAGCAGGAAACATTCAAGAGTAAGCAATGTATGACGTAAACATTACACATAAATTAGTGACGGATGAATTCAATTAAATATCGTGTAATTGTGACCAAGGCTTTTGAAGATTCGCATAGAAACAAACTATATTATTAAAAAAATTGAATGAAGACTTTTTGTTGCTGAACAGAATAAAGTTTTTGAAACCATCTTTGAGAGAAGTTTTCATTTTCAAGTACAGTACCACAATGAAAACCAATGAATCTTTAATAATTGCAGACCAAATTAGAGTTTTACAAATTTGGTAGAAATATATTTTCAGATTTGATGCCAAAATGATAATTAGGCTACTCTATGTCGAATTTTTTAGATTCTCTACGTTATGAATACGATAACACATAATCAAATTAACATAATTAATATTAAATAATTAAAAACAGATAATTAAATTTTTATACAGATTACTCAACTCTACTTGGCACTACTATTTCAGAAATATTTTCAATTTACACACAGCATTTCATCTGTAATCAATATTTCAACTTTATTTCAAGCTATTTCAAGTTCATACATTTATGCTTATTGAGTTCATTATCCATAAGTTTGCGAGTTCAACAGTAATTTATGCCAGTACTGGGAAGAAGAGCTTCATGAAAGATGGGTGAATATAAAAACTGGGGGCAAAATGTCAAATTGAAATGTTATGAAGCAAAGACCAGTGCAAGATATACATATTTCCGAATGAGAAATGAATGTAAATTGGAGGACAAGGTTTCAAGGTAAATTGGTGTTAGAAGTTTGAATCAGGAATAGAGGTTTGTCAATTCAACTACAATAAAAAACACTTTTAGAATTGATATCCAACACTCAAGTGCTTATTCATGCTATTTGATAAAACAATTCATCAACAAAAAAACTAAGCAAAGGATACAGTATTGTACTTCTCAACAGAAAATAAGATAAATGAGGAAATATTACAAAAATAAGATTTACAAATTATGCATGCTACAGTAACTGGTTCTAAAAGTCAAGCATGCAGTTATACCAACAAATCATTAACCTATGGGAACGGGTCGGTCCAATTGATTGCAAACTCACCATTTCACGCAATTTGAGTCCTTCGCATACAATGTTTATTCCAGAGATAATCCAGGTTTATTACGAAAAGGCCTCAATTAACCTAGGTGGTCAGACCATGGCTAATTCACGCAAAAATTATTCATGTGAGATGTGATGAACTTGGATTTGGTCACTCGGTGAAGTTTTTCAATCAAGTGATCATGATTCCAAGTCTTGAAATGAATGCACTCTCAATATTTGAAATGCATTGAACTCTCAAAACTTATTTTGGATAGGTAACATAATTATACAAAAATAAGACGGAGTAGAACATAATCTACTCGAAAGGGTCTACTCTCCAATAAATTACAATATTGAAAATATAGTTTCAAAAAATTAAACTATCTTATTGGGGAGCTAAGGATTGATTTCGCTCCCCACAATCATACTTTGATCTTTCATCCTAAAGTAGTCTCGAACATTTTTGAGAGAGAAATAGTACAGGCTATGCCTGTTTTGCCTTCCGATTTCAGTATTTTATATGAATGTATATCAGTTATCGTGAGTGTACAATCAAGTGATAGACCGAGCCGCGCCTGATATTATCTGTGCACAGGTACTCACCAGTGACTCAACAACATGACAGAGGACAGAGACAGAGTAAATGGTTGGCGCCGCTTGCTTCAGCCGCACTCCGCCGCGCGCGCTGCCTACATCAGCCCACGTCAGCAAGGGTCAACGCAACGCTTACCCACACACACTCACACACACCACTTCTACCCACTAAATGCACAACAACTGCCTCATCACAGCCCAACTATAACTGAACGTGAAGTGTTCATTTAAAATAATTTCCCAGAGACTCTAAGCAGAGTACAAGAATTGTCAAGAAATCAACAGCAAAAGTGAACTCAGTATCCACAGAACGCTATTTTCGTTTGATCAAATCAACTGAACAAAAAATGTAATTTGGAGATCCAACTTGATGGACCCTTATGCAATCAAGACCAGAGAGGCTACTCATTACTTAATTCTTTGTTACTCAAAACAATTAACACACATTCTTCAATTGGAGATTAAATCTAACATACTCAAGTGCAACTGAACCAAAATTTATTCTTCTATCAAATTTTAAAAAATTAATGTTTTAAAAATCTAAATATTGGAAGAAGGAATTAGAAAGGCAATAGGGCTTCTGTTACTCTGAATTGAATTGTACAAATTGAATTTGATAAATAATTTAATAAAAGAGTTTGTTTAAAAATATCAATTTAGAATACAATTTATATATTTTGTTCATGTTCATCTTTTCAATTGAAACTTGAGTTGGATGAGTTAAAATTGCTCAATCTTTTCAAATCATCCCAAATACATCTTCAACGCCATTAATAATTTATTTGGGGCTCTTACAATTAACCTTACAATCTTTTACAATTGAACCGAATTAAATTGAAAGATGATGATTATTATTATTAGCGTATGACTTTATTTGGTGGGCAGATCAGAGTTGGTAATTTCACCTCGCCAACATAACCATGTTTCGCCGATAGGAAACATGGTGAAAGTTCTTGATTATATTCACTGTAATTTTGATTCAGAAAAGTCTTTTACAATTTAAAAAGTCCGAGAACACCATAACACAGATCAAAACACTAATCCAAGACTGGAAAATTTAGAATTTAAGTTAATTTTAGAGCACAAATCTTTAACGTGTCACAATAATTTTGCCATGGCAACCATGAAAGATGTAAGGAATACAGATAGAAAAAAAATTATACACCAAAGGAAAGAAATTTCCAAGATGAGGCAGTTGCTGGCATTTTCATATAGTTTAATAGTAATTACGAATTAGGCAGACAAACAATCAAATATTGGTGATTGATTGATGTGCAGCCAAATAAAAGTGTGGATCCCACATCGTTATTCATTTATCATGGTTGATCATTCTATTGAAAAATTGGAAGTCAAAATTCAAATCTGTATAATGAATGATAGAATAATTAAATAGAAACTAATAAAGTGACTTCCGCTAGTTGAATTATATTATAATGCTTTATCAAGTAATAATAGAATAAATTGTACTCGACTGTCAAGTCGATAAAAAAGCAATTAGCCTACCTTCATAATTTCTCGGAACTTTCCAATCTCCCTAGTGATCAGATCCCTCTTGCCTTCTTCTATGTTTGCATCGTCAAGGTCCAGTAACTGTGAAACAATAGTTTTCAATTAAATGTAATTCGTTAGCCGTTGATTGACAATGTAATGATTGCTGTACAACTAAATCGATCAACTTAAACAGAACCATAAACTTGAATACGAATCAGTAAGTCAAAGCTTTGAATATTTGACATAAGAAAAACTCACGGTAATGCCTCTTGTACATGGGGTTAGTAGTGGCGGGCAGTCCAATAGCTGTAGCCAATCACAGCCTTTGTCTTGTCATTGAGTTAAACAAGAAGAGCTGTGATTCGACTGGCCGCCACTACTAACCCCGTGTGCAGATTAATTAAAAACATTAATTGAAAAAGCAGACAATTTTGAACAAACACTGATTGCTATTACAGATCAATAACTAAATAAAGTAATGTGAGAGCTAATCTAGTAGGTACATAGTTCAATAACATGTTTTATTATTACAATATTTCATTAACGGACACTGAGGGAAGAAACACAAACAACTAAGATAACTAGTCATTAGATCAAGTTGCACGAGTATATGTTTTTTCCAAACATTGTAAATATAATTTGACGATCTTCAAACGCAGTTAAGAAAATTGTTTGGTGTGCATTGGTCAATTACAATATTCAAATTCTATACAGCTGTTCATGTATGAAAATGAAAATCTCTTAGAATATTATTGAAGATGAGCTGTAGTTTCAGACGATTTTGCTAAACGTTCAACTCCAGTGTGCAACAGTGCATTTTACTGAACATCAGATTTGATTTGAGGATGTTTAAAAAAAATGGGGCATATGTCTACCGTACTTAATTAACTCTAGACAACGATCATAAATTGTTGTATAAAATGCACCCTAGTATATCAAACCCTTTGTAATTGCTAAAAAAAAACATGATTATAAATAAATTGTGTCCTCACCGAGTTGCTATCAGATTCCTTAACGTGTTCAACCTGATTATTGGATTGCGAGCGTTGTATACGTCTTTCCACATCTGCGAATAAATGAAATAAATAAATTTATTTTCATATAATAGAACAATACTACAGGTGAAGCCATTATCATACTGAAATGGCGATATACTTCTTTCATCATATCAGACAAAAAAATGGAAAGGTTCAAGGCAGGTTCGATGATTAATATCATAATTGTAATGAAGACGAAGATTATTATTGATTACAATAATCGATAATCATAATGATTAATGTTTTTTAACGATGAAAACTCACTTCATTATCGAGTGTTGTTATTCACTTGAACCCATTTTATAAGCAAAATCGCATGACAGAACAGTAGAATGGTCAAATATCAGGCCTACACTAAGAAGTCTATTTTTTGAAATCCACAATCGTTTTCAAATAGGATTATAGTAGTATACTAGTGAGTTTCATGAAGTGAAAATTAGTAACCTTGAGATTCATGATCTGACACTGGTTTTGGACTGAAGTATGCCTTGGTGGAGGAGCAGTTTTGAGCATAAACCTGTTGCAATCATCCATGCGTACGATTAAATAAATTATAATTGATTGTCTAATGCTTTTTGTGTAGTTACTTTTTCTTCTGAACATAAAACATACATACTGTAACCGTTCTGAAGATAGGCTGCTTGTAATACAACCACAGTTTTTACAAGAAATTGAACTCCATTCACGATGGCTTGAGACGAGATAAACAAAAGCTCTGCATGTGTGTGTGTGTGTGTGTGTGCGACTGGAGTGGCTTCGTTTTAGCCACGACATAAACAAATCAAAGCAATGCCGAAATCCTGAATTTTGTTGTAGGCAATTCAGAATAAGTATCTCTTATTTTATCTCGTATTTAATTTTTTTATAGATACACATTGGGAAATTGCTTGTTTCGGTTGTCTCTCGACAGCATGAACCTAAAATGAACAAACAATTTATAGTAACAGTTTTTGTGTCAATGCTTTGGTTACAGTCCCGACAACAAAATTCGGGATTTCGGCATTCCTGTGACTTGTTTATGTCGAGGCTACAACGAAGCCACTCCAGTCGCACACATTTACATGCAGAGGTTTTGTTTATCTCATCTCAAGCCATCGTGAATGGACTATAGTTCCATAATATTGAAATCCTATGGTTATCTTGTTCATTTCTGGAACTTAAAAGTGGACTTTTATCGAAATTCAAAACTGTTAGTGATAGAATAGTTTTGGAAGTGAGAAATTATAATATAAAGTGGAAGTGGACATTGTAGATAAGACATATAACCTAAATCTTAAACCTTCATCATTCATCTTCATCATTCATCATCACTCATTCATCCTTTGCTTAAAATACTTGGAAACCAAGTCGCAATTGTAAAGAAAGAATAAAGAATTTCACTTCGACGACGATTGACGATCAGTTGTAAACGATCGAACTGTAAGCGGATGTGAACCCTTCCTTAATTTTAGGCACCGGATTTATTCGTGATACAATTCAGGTTTCAGCAAGAAATTAAACTGTAGGCTACTGACGAATTCTTCCTGGATTGAAAATGTATCATTTAGACGTGGTAGTGAGCGATATACTTGCCAGTTTTGCGTTCCCCCTTGGAGCTGTAGCTCTTCATTTCATTCTCGTAGTCCTGAAATATGATGTCGATGCGTTCCTGCGCCATTCGGTCGGCGTTTTTCATGTCGTCGTCCATGTACTCGTCCACGTCAATCTCGCTGTCCGGCTCCAGCGGCGGACACCCCTCGCCTTTCAACTTCTTGCGTTTTTCAACTGTCAACAATCAAATAAAATTTCAAAAATCGTCAAAATAATTGAATGGTCAATTGAACCACCCAAAGGTTCGCCTTTCAATTTCTTGATATCTCTGTTAACAAATCAAATAATAAAATCAAAAATCAAATCTTGATATAACTGTTAACAATCAAATAATTTTTTTAAATCGTCAATAAAATAATGGTATCGATCAACTGTCAACAAGCATAAAGCATAAGAATATAAAAAAATTCTAATGAAGATGAGTGATTGAGAAATAGTTCAAGTGATAGTGATTTACAAGATACCCGTATGAGAAGTATGATGTTTCAATTATTTCATCTCCCAAGATAAAATACTTGAAAATATAGTTCTACTAGAAAATTGAAATTGATGTACATTGTGGTTATAGTACGTTTGTCCAAGGTTCAATTTCCTTTAGATAATATACAAAAAATATTATAGGATACATGTACAAATTGAACAAATATAATTGAAAGATCGTGTAACACGGCTTGTGAGTCTTATCGTCTATCATCAACCAATCTCACGTAATTTTGATCTGCTTTTAAGGATACTAAAAAGTGGACACACAACTCAATAATTCATTGGTAAAACATTCATTGAATAAGAATTGAATTATCTTAACTAAGCCTTACAATGGCTGCTTGACAAGGTATTATTCACACAAAGAAATAAATTAAAAAGTGGAGAATGGAATATAATAAATAACTCAAATTACCTTTATGGACCAACAATATTGTTGACTTAGTTCTTGAAAGAGATAGTCTAAAGCAGTTTTACAATCGATTCAGCATGAATTTGAAGTTGTCTTTGAAATAGAATTGAATTTTTATTGAAAATCAAAGTGAAATTGACAATGTCTCAAATTTCTTTCATTATCAATTGTATATTAGGCCTATGATGTTTGTTTACTCACCTTTATATTCATCAAGCACCGTTTTAGTTTTGGGATCCACTTTGACTACAAGTTTCTTCCCTCTGATTTCCATCTCATGTAAGATTCTGATAGCTCTCAATCCAGCATCAGGACTTCCATACTCACAGAAACCGAAAGCTGCAAAAAAGCTCTACGTCAGAATGATCGATAAGTTACCACAATTCACCCATTTTAGGAACGTTTTGGGAAGGAAAATTATATTTATTCGTAATAATTTGAATATATTTTCAAATAATTAAAAATGTAAACATCGACCCTAAAATAAAATTGCATATTAATCGTATAAGTTGATGTATAGAAATCAAATATAACTCTATTTTTCAATATTTTCAATTGATGTATAAACATTTTTCATCTTCTGAAATATGTATCTTATTGAAACGTATTGTGAATCAATAGTATTGGCACAGCCTAGTTTCTTTCCCAGACCTTGATAATCCATGCTAATAAATAAAAATTGATGTCACAGTTCCCTTCATAGTATGTTTTATTTGAACACATCACGTTTCGCACTTCTAAGAGGCATTCTCAAGGGTACTGTGATATCAATTTTTATTCATTAAAATACACTGATAGTAAGTAGCCCTACACAAGAAGGAAACTTGGTAGCCCATTATGATTTCTGTAATAATTACAACAATGAATCAAAATCTAAATTATACTCTGTCCAAGCAAAGAAGACATTCTGGCAATATGGAAAAAATGTTCCAGCTCAGTCAATATTGGTTCAAAAACTATTAAGTTGATCTCAAATTGTACGAAACATTTCAATTTGTAAAAATTGAGATTCTCACACAATTTGAGATTTTTGGACCAATCTTGACCAAGCTGGAAACTCCCATCTTGCCAGAATGTTTTCTCTGCTTGAACAGACTATATTTCTATACCTTGAACACGTTTCCATGACACAACCGGGCCGCATGCGTTGAGAATGTGCCGTATCATCTGATCGGGTGCCTTGTCGGTAATGTTGCCAACAAACACGGTGACCACGGGCCCGGCGGGCGCCTGCTGTTGGGCGGCGCCCTGGGCGCCCTGTTGCGGCTTATTGCGCCCGCCCCCGCCACCTCTATTGCCACCGCTCCCCGAGTGGTGGTGATGCTGCCCCCGATACGTTCTGATGGTCGGGGCAGCCGTCGGTATAGTGGCCGCTAGTGGAGGTCCGGCCATCATCTGCAAAAAATCAATTCATTCATTTAAAAAAATATTATATACGTATTGGATAAGAACACAAACAAGCATTATAGACTACAGTCCTGGCTGATAAAGGAGCAATCTGCCAAACTCTCAAGGTGATTCCTTACTGTCATTAGTGGGAAAAGTACCATTGGACATACTAAGCTGTATACATATGCTTTGTTATCGAGATTAACAGTTTCAGAAGGTTACAAATTTTCTTATAAATTTATAGTAACTAATAATGATTTTTAGGGGCTTCATGGAGGTGCCAAAATAATCTTTTCCTACGCAAAATTAGCTAAGAAATTCAATGAAACCAGTAAAAGGTTTCAATTTTTTTTCTTGACAAAATATGCTAACTTTTAAATGATACAGCCCTATCTTGATTTTAAATCATAACCTAGCAGCCTATTTGAATGTATGTATATAAATGCGAATTATGTTAATCAGTGAAACATATTTGGCCTAAGAAGATTTTTGTGTAAAAAAGTAATATAACTTACGGTGTTTGGCACTCAAGATTATTAAACCAAAGTATGGCATCGTAAAGAGCTGTAGAAATCTGATCATCAAGCTGAATTTAGCCCACCATGAAATCTAGTCAAAAGGTATGACTCAAAGAAGCATTTATTCTAGCATTCATTGCGAACGGGATTTGTATCAGTGATCAAGAAATATTCGGATAAGAATAACTTGATAGTGGTGGGAGAACTTTACGGGATGGTTCAACCTTGCCTCATTGAGTCAAATAACAGAAATGAGACCGGAATGAGAGCAGTCTCGAGTTTTCGTAACTAATCCAACTTGCACAAAATATTACTTACCGTAAATAAAGAAAATAATTATAATTATTGTTTCATCAAATACTTACATGTGGGTGAGCAATGGGCATAACAGGCATCATTGGACCTGGACCTGTTAATCATAAAAGTGACAATTCATTAAAATAAATCTATGAAAAATTCAAAATTGTACTGTAGAATTAGAAAAATGTAGAAATAAGTTGATAATTTGTTGTATACAAAACTTAATTCGAGTACACATCCATCAAACATGACTAGAGAATAAATACCGTATTTCATTCAAACTTTCATAGGAAATACCAAATTTGCTATACTAAGTTACCTACTCAAATTCTGAAATGCAAAGCAATCCAAACAAGAACATGTTGTTCATTCAATAGCTGTTTTTCTGTTTAAATACAAGCCGGGTGCCTCACTCCATTTTTATCTATAGTCGTCCACAGATCATTGGTATAACCAAGGACGACCAATTCTTTCGACACCACTCCCTGTTTCTAACTCTGGTGATGCCTCTTCGTACTCAGGGGTAGCTGGTAAGAGAGTGTGTGAGAGAAGGAGTGATGTTTTGTTTGAGTGAGGAGGATGAGTTCGAATGAGGGTGGACAACAGTGACAACAGGGTTCAGCAATCCCAGTGACCTTGGTTATTTTAATGATCTGTGATTCAGTATAGTAAATTTGTTCATCATACTGATTCTGGTTTACTTTCAACCAATTAATTAATTCCTGATCAATTACTGAAGCAAGTTCTTTATTTCCAGTAATATCCAATGGTTCTAGATAGGATATTGAACATTTTTATACTAAGTTAGTGTGCTCAAACTATAGGCCTAAGCTTTACTTTTCTATAAACTAGACTACGACAAATAGGCTACTGTAGCTTCAAATTTTATCCTAAATCTGTGAAACAACTGACGGGCGACAGCCTATGGTTTTGCAATGACAATAAATGTGTACTTTCATACAGAGACTAATTCTATGAATTGAATAGTATGGAGATATTGAAGATCCTAGGAATTTTTCAAATATTCACCTCCAAGCTGCATGTATGGCATGCCCATACCAGGCGGCATGGGTATTCCTGGAACCATGGGAGGCCTCCCAGGATAGGACATCACCATGTAACCAACACTGTCAACAAAAAATCATCAATAATTTATAAAACAATTTAGAATTTTGTAACAAAAAGCCTTTAATTTTCAAGAGCATTGAAACTGGATATTGACGCAAGAATACATACCTTACTCCTTCCTATTCAATACAGAAGATTTCATTTATTGTGGCGGATGTCTGCTATTAATGATCAGTTATGTAAGGAAATTGTATCCTAATGTTAGGCTAATATCCTACCAGAGTAGAGAGCAAGCCCAGCTGGACGAATATATAAGCTCTAGCAGACTATTCATAACAGATTAGCATTTAACAATAATTTTATCTTCCCTAATTTAATTCAATCCACGAAACATAACATAGAGGTAGCTACAAAAATTAGTAAGCATTTAAAAAAGCTTCCAAGAATCGTGGCTATCAATTTCAAAGTTTTATGTCCTTATTGACTTAATACAATATTGAATTAAATATTTTTACAATTTAAATAAAATACACCGACAGATTCAATCAATGCACAGATATAAACCAATGACTGCCGCATAGGCTATGCTTTAGTATTTGTAAAGTAGGCGACTTAGAAAAATTGAATAAATTGTTGACTTACTTTCCTGACGAAGCAGTTGTTGGTATGTAGGAGGTGGACAGAGTCCCGGGCGGCACCAGGTTATTTGGATCGGTTGACATTGGTTAAGCTGCAATAAACACAAACTAATTATAAACAATTTTGATTCATGCATGGTTAGCTGGGTCTTACTATTTGTGTTCCCGAGATGTAACAAAACTAGGCTTTTGTTCAACTCATTTTTGTCCAATTTTTCCTCAAATTGATTTTTTTAAATTAATGCAATCCACTAGATTCAGACAATTTGCAGTCAATTTCAGATTTCAGACTGTCTCATGAGAAAACGGACGGACCAACGGTTTTTGCCAACGTAAGTTAATGAAGTGGTGGAATTAAGTTATATTTAGCTACCTAGTGTTCTGTGACCAATAAAAAACCATAAACTCAAATAGATATGCATTCTATAAGGACAATAACATGACGATCATCGTCAAAAAGAATGAGACCTACCTAATAAACCGCAATTTTCAGAGCAAAAATTATGAAAAGAGTTGAAAGTAATGCAAATCTCGAATTCTTAAGCTGCTATGTAGGTTACCTCCAAATCTCAATCATAAACGGCAAGACCTCCAAGCAACATAATTTGCAGGTTTCATCTAAATTTATAACAAAATACAATATTTTGTGCTTATTGATTGAATAGAAGCAGGCCGATTGATAGCAGTGTAGGCTACGTTTGCTTACATTATAGCCTACCTACATTCTATTCAGAAAACTTGATTCAAATAAATAGAAATGTAAAAGATTAGACTGACTTACCTCTACTCAACAATTCTTCATTAAATTTTATCAGCTAGCAAAGAAACCTCATTACAATCCACATAACGCCTAGGAACTAAAATCATTCGCTTTTGCATCCATAATCCAATATGGCGGAGTCACTACTCACTAGTCAGAACAAGCACCACTAATAACGTCACTTTCCAACTCTCTTTTGTTAGAAAACTAGTTTTTTCAATAGATTACTTTACTATAAGTTTGAGTAATATTAATACAGAACTTATAATGTGAAAAATATATATTTAAAGACAAATCTACGAAATATTCAGATTAAAGCCCCAACGCACCAAGAATCTCACGGCCTGTTTAATTTGCCGCTGGGGAAAGAAGAGTTGCCAACTCAATCACGTACCAACGATTTTGGCCAACGTTGAAAAAGGCCACATATTTTGTGATGTGTGAGCTTGGCATCAATCGTGGAGGGCTCCGACAACACCTACTAATACATTGGATGTATTAGTAACACCTACTAATACATTGGATGTATTAGTGGGTGTTGGCTCCGATCAGAAGCAGACGCCAACAAAACTGGCGGTTGGCAAGTTGGCATTGGTCTTTCAGCTCAGTTAGGACTGTCTAAAAGCGGTCTACAAAAGCGAAATGGTTCGGCTGAGGTCACTCTCTATTCGATATGCTCTCGCACACCGCTAATCGACTGGTCTGGATGGGCCTACATCCCCGTAGGCCTAGGCTATATACTTGCTCTATAGCTGTTTGTCCAAATTCAATTTATCGAGAAAATATTAATTTATAAGATCGGATCACAATACAAGAAGTTCCAACTCCAAGTATTAAAACTTCCAACTTGATTGTTTCATTTGGTACAGTCTTGTCCAGCAAAGAAGACATTCCTTCAAAATGGCAGCTGTTCAATGCTACCAGCAATCAAAATGAAAATATAGTCCCACACTTAGCATCTGTCTCTCATCACATCTCACCAACAGTGTGCTGGCAGAAATGATTTTAAACTCAATTTTCAGATGTGCGCATGCGTAGTTGAGTTGGTCAGTTCCAAAACTCACCAACTGCATCTTTGGAAATTTTTCAGGAGAGCTGAAAAACTGTTACAGCTGATTGAAAATATTGACAGTGCTGAAAAAAACAGTGATTTTTATCTGAACTCTCAGGATACTATTGCATCAAATTCTCTAATGAGATCCAACAACTTTCGACAGGAAAAATAATTAAATATAGACTTGGTGAGTTTTGGAACAGGATAGGGTTTTTAGATGGTTTTGTTGCAGTAATGAATGGATCAAGACAGTTTTGTTGCAGTTCACAATAATCAAGTTTTAATACACTTTCAATGTAAGTCATATAGGCCTAGAATAAAAACTATCATTTCATAATACATTTTCAAAATAAGAACAAAATTCAAGAAAAGTATAAAATTTATTTTCATAGGTATAGGATAAAAATTAGGTATTACATTTCAATAGTCTAAAGTCATTATCTTTCAAAATTAAAGTGAAATATGAAAGGGACTTTTATGAGTATCATCAAAAAAGTTATTTTTTATAAAATGAAGTCTCCTTCTAGTGTCAAAATTTCATCTTCCATTGGTTCCTCTTCATCTTCTTCCTGCTCACGTCTTCCCATTCTCTCATTGAAGATTTCCAAATAAAATTTGAGGCACTCAAGCTTTGACCATTCTTCCCCATAGTGCTTTCTGAGAAGCTTCTTTACATCCATCACCTTCATTGGGTTGACAGCCGCATCATTTTCTTTTACTTGAGCAACAATTCTATTGACTCTGAAGCCTCTTTTAGAAATTCCTTGTGGCTTCCCCAAATCAGTCAGGTAGGTTGTCTCCCTTGAACTTTACCATTATTCTGTTGACCTCTTGTTAGAATAAATCTCTTGCAAACGGAGAACTTGAAATGCCAGTCAGCTGGCTTTTTTATACTTCTCATTGATGCCTCCTTCCAGTCATTGACTTCAATGTCATTTCCTAGCCTTGAAACATTGGCTGACTCTCCAAATAATTCAAAATATTCATTTGGATGCACAATCGTTTCCAATTTTCGAATTTTCCTTTCAATGACACCAAACACCCTGTCTGGCGGGATGTAGGAATGTCCTGGGACTGGAAAATGCATAACAATCTTTCCAATATGTGGCGGTGCTTCAACAGTCAGCCAGTTTAGAACAGCAGTGATCACTATCGTGTTTTTATTCTGACCTCCAGCTCCATCAGCAAAGAGTCTTATTGTGTCCACTTGCTCTGGAAAGGTGGTATTTGATAGGCGATGTACAATACATGTGGCTATTTCACTTGAACCCTTTTTAGCTTCAAGTTCACTCCAGCCATAAATGAACGTATTTTCTCGAGTTTGACAAGCTTTTGAAGTGCCTAAGCACATTGTAAAATTATAAACATAGAACTGTCTCAAAAAATAGGCAGATTGATCAGTTAGCTTTGGAAAGATTAAATTTTTTTGACAATCAAATGAGTATGTTAGCTCATTCTCCTTTTCCTCTTTCAATAGAGCAAAAAACGTTTCTGCTCGTTTTTTGTGGATGGCTAATTCGGTTTTCAGTGTAGATCTCTCCACTTCACTGATTGAAGTGCATTTAATTCTTTCTTTGAGTTCTAGACACTTTGAGCACTGATCTGTAGCAGGTGAACCAAATCCCACATTATAATTCTCAACAAAAACTTTCCTAAAATATTCATATTTAACTTTCAGTCCTTCATCATCATTCACCTTTTCATTGTAAGCATTGCAAAGATGTTGAATACTCAAGTGACTGGGAAGATATTGACGTTTAGACTTTCCTCGACAGTAATGGGACTCCACTGTATGAAGGGATTCAATGAATTTTTTAACTTCAGTGAGTTTCAGCTCAGAATGTTTTGAACGATGATCTCCCCCCCTTAGCTCCTGAGGTGACTCCCCAGTCATAAGTTCTTTTCTGCATAGTCTTTGAACACGAAATTTGGAGATTTTAAGGACATCCAGAAAACATTTCTGACAGACTTTCACTAAATCTCTACCTTGTTCAACGCGGAATGTTGGAATATAATAATCAATAGCCATACCTCGTGCTGCAGAGTCTTCATGTTGAAGTCGATGGCGTTTTGGTGCTTTCCCCTTGGCATACCTGATTATGAAGTGATCTTGCTCAATCTTATTTGTTGTTTTGTAGAAATTTTGATGGAATCTTCTAATGTCCTGCATATTGATTTTGGAACACTTGAAGTCACTCTTGTTGCCTTCTCTTATTCCATGGCCACAGTTTGGAAGAGTTGGGAATCCATGTGCTGCATGTCTGGAATCAGAATAAAAATTTGGTATAAGTCATCTTGTTATTACTGTAGACATACTTTTGTATGACAGAAAGTTCAATTTATATTTATGTCATAAGAAATCTTTTCAAAGTTGATTACTCAAACAGGAACAGAGAAAAAAAATAGTAAGATATACAACAAGACTGTGTTCAAATACAAGTCTACTCTTAGCTTGATTTGTTAGATAACAAGCTAATTTGATAAGATGGAATTCAAACATAAATTTTGTAATATTATTGAAAATATGAACAATAATCAGATGATGGAAACTCACAATAATAAAAAATATAAAAGGTATGAGCTACCTTTATGCTGAGGTTATGCTGCTTCTAGTATTGATAAGTTCCTAATAAATAATTATTATTCTATTAAGCAGTAACTTACCTTTTTTCCTTATCTTTAGTTTTCTGCCAGTTCTTCACATTCCGTTTTCTTTTTCGTGTAGTGCCCTCAACAATTCGTACTACGTTTTCACCTTGTTGAACAATCACTTCGGGAGCTTCCATTTCAATCGTTTTGGCGGAATGGAGTGAATAACAATGAACAATAACCTAGTATGTGCAGCCAAGATACATTGCCTACAGTTTAGCCAACATCATACTATTAAATAAAACTTTTATTAGGTGGTAATGATGTTATAGAATCAAATTACAGCAAAATTGTATCAGTAAGCTAGTTTTGTTGCAGTATAGTTTCCAGCTGACTAAGCGATCAGAGGAGTTAGCGACTTTAGAAGTAGGAATGGAATAAGTGAGTTTTGGAGCAGTAAGATAGTTGGAATTGGAGAGTTTTGTTGCAGTCATCATTTTTCAAC
This sequence comes from Sogatella furcifera, assembly GCA_017141385.1. Classification (NCBI taxonomy): domain Eukaryota; kingdom Metazoa; phylum Arthropoda; class Insecta; order Hemiptera; family Delphacidae; genus Sogatella; species Sogatella furcifera. Next base: position 5,136,845 of record CM029547.1, on the reverse strand, counting down.
ACAGCTTTTAAAGGGGAATTGGAGAGTTTTGGAACAAACCAATAGTATCATTGGATGTGGTATAGAATTGTCTATCAGATGAAGTGAAAAAAAAATATTGAAAATTTTGGAGTTAGTGAGTTTTGGAACTGACCAACTCAGTTATACGGTAGGTACCGGTACTCTATTGCTTCAATCGGCCATTTTGAAGGAATTTCTTCTTTTCTTGACAAGACTATACATTACCGTGATTGTCCACGGTAATTGAACCATGGACTTCATGAATCATGACATTCTTCAGCAAAAGTGAGAACGTGAGAGTCAGCACCATATTGAGTGCGGTAAGAGAACATAATTATACAAACTCGGTGGTTTGATTTGATATTCATACTTTATAGCATTGTAAGCTGTAAGTTACTAGTTGCGCGCAAGCTCCGGAGCCCTAGGAGGAATGCACAACCAATGCATAAAAAACCAATGTAATTGTGAGTAGTTGTGCGTGCGAATGTTATCGACTGTGTTTAGTAGAATGGCATATTAACATAGAAACTGGTTTGTATTAGTGGTTTCCCCACTCCATCGCAGACGCCAGGGTTTTGGAGGTTGCGCGCAAGTAGTAATACTAATCTTCCACTGAATTACCGGTATGGTCTTTTACAAATTACACTGAATCAACAGTTTACAGTTTTATTTTGATATTGGAGAGTTACAGATTGCCATTTACAAACAATACCTAATGCTAGGCTACATAAATTTATTCTACGCATACAAGATGAAATTCTGTATTGAGTCTGATGAGAGAATACTAGGCATACTAAATGAATGCGGTTTACATTCTTTGAATGAATTTAACAATCACACCAGCACAATAATCAAATTATAAATTTGATAGAGAAGTCCAACGGTAAGAGAGAACCACAAAGTAATAAATCAAAAAGTCGACTTTACAAGTCTGGAAATACCGTACGGTACCGTATATACTGAATTATGATACATTAGTTGGAAATTACATTTACAAGATCCATATTATAAAGTACCTAGGTAAACCTACTGTACAGAACATAATTTCAATTATAACAGTAACTTAATTATTCATTGACTTTATCTAGACATTCAGCAATACAGTGTTCCAGTCTTTCAATAATAAATTTCAAATTGCATTCAGACTTCTCATTTGCATAATGTTGTTCATTACTTTGTAGAGTCTTTTCAATAATTTTATTTAATCGATTTTTAAGCGAAATCAATTTTGCATTGGAAGATTCATTCGATTGTTTGCTATCATTAACAGTGAGACACGTTTCTTGTCCAACAGAATTACTTAAATAATTATTACTACTATTAATAGTGATTGATGACTTTGATACTGTATTCACTGCACACTTGTGTTTACTGATTTCAACTTCAATGCATTCGAAATTCTTTGGAAGTTGTAAGATGCCATCAGAGGACATGAAACTCCTCTGCAGGTAGGAGGTGATATGATTCTGTGTTGATGAGCTCTGCTGGCCTGTCAAAGATATTATACGAGAGTGCAACGTAACATTAGCAAAATACTCGAAACATTCCAGAGCATTGGAACTGATAATCGGATCCGTGTCTTCGATCAAGTTTGAAAACAAAGAAGCTATGCTTTTGAAGACTTGCGTCAGTGAGTTGTCCGTTTTCAATTCGACATGAGCAAGAAACCTCAAAAACTCGATTGAAATAAACTTGCTGCTCGCACTGTTTCGTTTCAATGCTTGTTGGAGGGTTCGCAGGACCTGGAAAATTATAGAAGAATTTAACATTTCAGGTTTAAAAAAATAATAATAAAACAGAATAGTGAATCATTCGAATGAAAGCTAAATCAATTGAAGATGGAAAAACGTGAAATATTGTACTAAAAGTGATGACAATGGAGATTTTCAGCAATAAAAAAGACATCGAGAAGATAGAGGCAATAAATCTACGCGTTTTTCATCAATTTGTCGGTAATTTGAAGTGTGCATTAAAAATAAAATAACAAAGAGAAGAGATGGATCAAGTTGGAAATTAATACATTTTATATTAGCTCACTCTAGCAATATAATAATGAATCTTAATGAATACGGTATGACTTAATTAAGTCAATATAATTGACTTAATGAATAATCAGTTTGCAGAAATCACAGTTGAATGAGAAAATATAAATAATTCATAAAATTTGAGAAACTCTATTAAACCGAAAATCAGTAAAACAACTATTTATTTTTTAAATAAAAATCACCAACAATGCATCTTTGACATTTGTACCGTATCAGACCAATAAGCCGACATCGACTGAGAAGGTTTATAAGTTCCACATCTCCAATTCACAAAAAGTGAACAGACTAATTATTTTGACAACCGTAATTGGAATCCGGCTTGCTGTAAGTAGTGAGTATTCAAAAAGAAACAAAATCAACCCTTTAGTCTAACAAATAACTTGGCCTTCAAATTTTTCTATTATATGATACTTACCACGATGATTAGTGAGTTATCCATGAGGATAAGAAGATTGCTGCTTGATGATGTTAGATCCACCAGTAATCTATCAAACCAATATCCCAGTTGTTTCTCATTTGAAAAGGAGAGATGTTCACAAAGCTGCCACAACTTAGCTAGGGTTGGAAGCAAATTCTTATGTTTTGAATATTTTGTTTCAATGTCAGTTTGAAGGCTGGGCAAACAGAGCAGTTCACCAATCTGTGGATTAAAATTTATTTATTATATGAAACAAAATAATTAAAATACATTGATCAACTGTACATAAATCGTCAGAAGCAATACTTTTTCAATTTGACTTATTTTTTATAAATTTCTTAATACTCCAGTTATAACAATATAGAGAAGCAATCAATCTTTTGAGAAACAGTCAAGCGCTGATTATTGTGAAGCAGTGGAATAAAAGATCTCGATTACTTGAACGTTTGAATATATAACACAAATTTCAAGATTTGAACATTATTAAATGCTTTTGAATCGTGATGTGCAAAAATATCCGATAAAAGAAGCTAAACTCAAACACCTACCAAGGTGCTTGAATTCAACTACAAGAATATCTAATAAGAATTTTAAGGAACGATAAACCTCGCAGATTAGTTAACCCATACGGTAATCAATTTTATTCAATTATCATTTTTATTGCAAAAAACGAAACACAAAGATATCATTCAGAATACAAACAGATAAGAGAATTAAGAAATAGAAGAGACCTCAACGTTTTACAATCCCTCAAGCATAGATGTAAAGTTGAAAAATCGATTGATGAATTGTATCAATTACCAATAGAAACAAAATAATACATGAAGACACAGTGTCAGGTGAGACGATGAACATAATTGGAAAGCACAAAATTGTCTATATCACAGAAAAATTCTTTGATAAAGACAATTTTGTGCTTTTCAATTAAAATAATACTTTCAGGATCCATACACATTTCATAAGAATATTTTAAAATTGCATTTGAAAATGGAAATTACAACATTCAATAAGCAAAAATCAGGTATTTTTCAAGTTGAAAACAAAAAGACACAGATGTTGTCAATACTACTACTTTTGTTCGATACTTTTCAAAATCCATGGTTTCAAGGCAAAACTTTGAAAACCCATCCTCAGCTAGAATAATGTCTGATTAGGCTACATAAGGAACAGGAAGTTAAAAAAAGGTCCAATAAAAGTTGCGGTATTGACAACATCCGTGTCTTTTTATTTTCATTGTGGGTAAATACCAAAATTTCCCATCAAATTCAATCGATTTATAATCTAAACCTTCACAGATGAAAGAAAACAATAGAAACAACTTACCATGTTACTAAAATCTGAACATTCAGGAATACCATCAGAGTTTGTAAGAAATCTCTGCAAAGATTTGCTGGCACGATCCACATCAATGCCAGTGGATCCAGGAATCGAGCCACAGCCCAGTTCGGCCCAAACCGACGGCGGATAGTCTGCCAGAAGATCACGAGCGACTTCCAATGGAATCAGTTTGATCAATCGGTGCGTGAAATTGCTGAGGAATATCCATTCCGGGGTATGCTTGGCATCACTTGGCCACAAAACACTTCTCGATAGGAAGTATTTGGCTTGATTCAGTTTCAAGTCGCTACTGCCAAACCTGTATTTGATAAACAGAGAACAGTGGAATTATGAAATGAATATAAGACTCTGTTATTTTAAAACAGAATTTTTGATTTCAAAACATTTTTCACTATTAAAACTAAAACACGAAAATTCAACACATCTTTAAAACAAATACAAGTTAAACAAAGGTATTATGATTAACTAAATTTAAATAGGAATAAGTAGGCTAACTTAAATAGTTTCGGAGAGGCCATAGTCGTAGTCGTAGTCGATTGGATTAGCCGAATTTCTTCGGTATTCAAGCACTTACATTTTTAATACATGTTTTTAGTATAGTCTGTCCTAGCAAAGAAGACCCTTAGGCAAGATGGGAAAATGACTCCAGCTTGGTCGATATTTGTTCAAGAATATTATAAATGTGGTCTTAATAGTAGATCAAATTGTTTCCTACAATTTGAGATCAAATTGATAATTTTAGAACCAATATTGACCGAGCTTGAGTCATTTTACCATCTTGCCAGAGGGTCTTCTTTGCTTGGACAGACTATATCAAAGAACCAACATGAATGTTTTTTCATAGACTCTTTAGATTCCATTACCTTTTTTTCTAAGAATAAAGAACGGTAGAGAGCGAAATATTTGGGTTCATAACGTTTCTATACCAATAGATAAGCTATAATCATGATCCCTTTTTTTCTGAGTGTGGAAATCGTCAATAGTTATAGTGAATCTGGATCAAGTGAAGATGAACTCTTCAGTATTTTAAATATTAATAGAAATTTAGAGAAAAAAAACGTTTCGGATTTCATCTTCTGTGTTTCAATCCAATAAGTTCATTGTATTTTCTCGAAAAAATAAATAATCTAAATAATATAATACATGAATGTTACCTTGAAAGAATAAGGAAAATATCTGAAGCCATCAACGCCACCCAGTATTTTCTCTGAATAATTTTGGATTCAAGAAATTTCTCAAGTTGTCCAAACGACTGTTCTGTGGTCGATGTTAGCAGATAGGCTGTTGTGTGAGTGAGCACAGTTTCATAGAGGTCACTGGTGCCGGGGAAATCTGTTCTTTCCAATTTCAAATCCAGTTCAAAATCAATTGATCCTAGAAATAGGAATAGGCTAAATTAGTTGGAATTGATAAAAATTGAATTTAAAGTTCCACTTTACAACTTGATAAACAATGGTTTATAAACCTCCCGTAACTCGGCTCACACCACTAAAATGTTCAACTAATGAATAACTACAGAGACTGTATACTCATTACATTTGTGTAAAACGCTTCATAACAGTATAGTGAGATGAGACATTTTCCCACCAGCCGCCATACATTTGCAAAACTTTCAAATTCTCATGAGATGAAAAGATTTGGAATATTTGTTCATTTGCTACTCGTTTTCCAGGAGGAACATATTGAACATAAATTCTCTACAATTAAAATTCGTCTCTTCACTTCTAGTATCGCTTTGAATTATTATTTTAATTCGATAGAAATAGCATTGGCGAATTTTAGGTTGGAAGATTACAGATTATTCACGCGTTTTTTTCAATGTAAATCTTATAAGACTTGACAGAAGTAAGGCGGACTTGACCGAGCTGACCAATCAAAAGTGACACAGTCAATGTCATACAATACTATGATTATACAGTCTCTACAAAAAAAAACAAACAAAAAAACACTAAACAGCTATTGCTGAATTCATTATCAAGAATTATAATTATATATTCAAATTTTTTTTAAATACTGTATTAAAATATAATTGGATTTGGACAAAATTGATACTGGAAACAAATGCATCATCTATAATGGTCCTATAAGAATAAAACTCTCTACTGGAACCTACCTCTCTCAATGAGGTCGAAAATAATGTGAACAAAAGAAACTCCTGTTTTTATCCACATTTGCAGTATTTCTTTATCATTTGCAATAAGTTTTTTCATTAATGCAGCACATAGAAGAAGTTGACCAATCCGTTGTGATTTATCTGCATCGGCTGATGGAGATAAATTGAAACTTCTGATAGCCTGTGGAAGAATGCAAATGCAATAGTTTATTAATAATGGAAAACCTCGTTTCGCAGATCGTTTTCAGTTGAGGATACAGAATGCAATGCACGAAACTGAACTGGAGTAGCCAAGTGAAGAATGCATGATTGGCAAGTCGATGGTTTGTTCTCCAAAGTCTGAGGGTAGACTAGAGCTCAGAAACTGATGAATTCAGCAAAATTTAAAAAATGTTTAAACCTGAAATTATAAAAATTAATGTAATTGAATAAAGTAAATATAATACTGTATATTATTGAATTTATTCATCTATGAAATAAAAATTTGATTAAATTCTCACCAACCTCAATAAATGCTCTGTCCTCAAGAAGAGCAGAAATTAATGGTCCGACTCCCACAGTTATATTCCTTTCAATGAAATCTACGATTTCGTTTGGTGTTCCAATAACATTAGAAAAAGGCTTGGATATTCTAAAAAAAATGTAAAAGTTTTTCATTGAAATATCGGTAATTGTTTTCAATTTGTGTGAAAGCTTGGTAAACGTACAATACAATACCTGTATTAATAGAGGTCAAGTTCAAAATTTTATACAACAAAAAAGTACTTTATCAATCAATTATACACAAAACCATGCTTCGCTATTTTGGAGAACAACAAGAAAATTCAACCGACAACTTTGTATTGCTTAATTCATATTAGAGAGAATTTTTTTTTTAACATCATGTTTAGTCTAATACAGTTCTATTTATGGAGTTTTCATTCCTTATAAAGAAGTAACTATTATTAAGAACTTCAACAATAAATTAATTTTCTATGAATTTTAGGTGAACGAGTTTAGAAATGTCAAGAAATTTGAAGAAAATACAAACCCATACAGTCGCACCAAAAGAAGCACCAATTCGTTATGACAATTGCCCAAGTAACCAGAATACTGCTCACACAATTTCACAATTATTTTGAGAACAAAGGCGCCAATTTTCAACTCCTTCATTACTTGTTTCCATCCTTCTATATCATTTCCCTGTGAAATCGAACAATTCCCAATTTTAATATCAGAAGCTTGATTTCATGTAAATTAAAGGTCTAAAACCAGTTTTATATTATTTTAAATGAAAAATGATTAGCTTAGCTCTTACAAGGAAGTACTCAAAGTAGCACTATGATAGGAAATGTAATTATAAAAAAATGTATTAAAATTAAGCGTATGAGATTGATAACTCTTGCAATAACAGTAAGAGGATTCTTTGAGGATGCGAAGTTATTAGCATTACAAGGAAGTAGCCTACTCAAAGTAGCACTATGATAGGGACTGAAATTGAAAAATGTGTTGAAATTAAGAATATGAGAATTTACTACTCTTGCAATAACAGAAAGATGTTTCCTTTACGGCTTCCAATATTCATTTGTGAGTTTTATTGTTGAAATTAAAGAAGAAACTAAAACATATTATAATTTGACTTCATGATCTGCAAGCTATTGTTTATATTAATTTAATTATGCAGTATGAGAATTTCATGTTGAAAATCGTTGCTGTAAAAAAAGATTCACAATTAATGAAATTATCTCCATTACTTTTAACTCGGGTTATTTTGATTGGAATAATTATTAATAATAGAAAGTTCAGCTATACTTGAAATCTTTCAAAATCTCTTTTTAAAGTAACCAAGTTAACATGTTAGACATCGAGCACAGGACTGAGATATTTGGAGAAGGCTTGTGGAGGAGACCAAGGCTCTATAAGGACCGAAGATCGAATGAGTATTAGTAGTAAATTGACTTGCTGAGTAGTTGTGAAGGTGATTTTGTGGTAGTTATCCGTATCAAATGGAAATACAAGATATGCCAAAACACAGATTTAGGCTATTAAAAATCTATATACCGGTTCCGGTTCCTAAATAATTATAAATCTCTGGTAAACTACTTTTGATTTAATAATCTAATTGATGTGAATTACAGTGTGTACTCACTTGGATCTGAAGTGTTTTCAATAGTCGCTGGCCCAAATCATCAGCTAGGAAGCAAATTGGCTTTGAAACATCTAATGAGGTTTGAAATGTATCTTTGTAAACTGAGGCTAACTGAGCATAGCCCTTCCATTGCTGTACCAGAGGTTTGATGCCAAGACACATCAGTGTTTCGCCACATTTTTCAAGTACATCCATAACTAATTGGGGAAAAATAGAATAAATTTGAATAATACAAAATAAAGCCACATGATAAAACAATATTCGTATGGTTTTTATTGGTGGTTCCACCTCGCCAATTTGGGATGTGACTTGAAGTCACAATCACTGAGCAACGAACACAGCACACAAATATAATAGATAGAACATAATAATAAAAGGAAATTGGCAAGCAAGTCAGTTTAATGAACTAGTAGCCTATCAGAAACCCCCTTTCTACCAACAATACTCCAGAACTTGTTCTAAATTGAAATGGTTCTTCATAATTATTCTTAAAGTTTCTTCATAACAAGAAACGAATGAATCAAGTAATTGAAAGGAATATCTTCATGAATAGAGAGAAAGGGAATTTAGTCTACACTTTGGAAAATCTATTTTAATCAAAAGAGAGATTCATTCATAGATACAAAATTCATTAATACGTACTTTGATTTGAGAAAAGTGGTACTTTTTGAAACCAATAAATTATTTTGCTGATATTTTTTTATAAGATTTTTGCAATATGATTATAAAATTCGGTCACTGTTTACATTTCACCTACCTTCCAACAAGCACTGCAGCTCATCGTCAAATAAACAATGAAATTTCACTCCATTAGTTAAAAACGCCAGAAGATTATTTTGAACATCACAAGTCTTATGAAAAAGAGCAGTAAGTACTTCAGTTATATTGGATAAATTCTCTCCATAAATAATGTCACTGAAATAAAATAATATTTGGAAGTATAATTTTTGTATATCATTCAAGATCTATAAATTCCATAATTGTGATGTTGAAACATACCTGTCAATAAAATATTATGATAATGTTCTTTCGATAGAAATAGAAAGATATGTAAACAATAATTATAGATAACTTATGCTTTTTTCAAAAATACTATAAAGAACAATAGAATACATCAGTTGAACAAATCAACGGGCTACGTCTAGTAAGGAAATAGATGATGAAATACAAATTTTGACTTAAAATAGCCTACTAGTAAAAATGAAGTAGAAGCCTACCTTTTACGGCAGTGTTCAAAGGAGTTGAGAACAATTGAAGCAATATTTATTGGCAAACTGGAGACATTTTCATATTTGAGAGGTTCAAATTTGACCACTTGCTGCAGAGTATTCTCACAACAGGACAATATTTCACAACAGCCCTGAAAAAAATGTTCTGAAATCTACATAGCTGAAATTAGAAACATGACTGATAGATCCACCATTTCAAAATAATTCAATAATTGAGCTTGGTATTCCAAAGTTTCAAAAATTTTTGTCAATTTTGCAATCTGCACAGATAATTATTTGAAACAGAATGTTGTCTGAACTGACGAATTCACAATTTTAAACGATTTTTGCTTTCAAATTCAAAAATCGAATTGTAGTGACTAAGTGATTTGGAGTAGGTACACTGAGGGAGACAATCGCTATGCTCTTTCATTCAGGAATAATTCATGTAATAATATGATCACACTGTTGTCATTTTTCACTTGAAACTTATTAGGTTTGCTTTAATGCATCTATAATTTGGAAAATGGGATACGGATCCACAACAAGTGCTGAAAAAATATCAATACACAGGATTATTATAGACTACTATATAGGAGTGTCATACTAGTCGATTTACTAGCCAAAATTACTTGCCTGCAATAGGTTTATAATGCTGCCAACACAGTTTCTTTCCACTTCTAGTTCAATATCTTTCAGCATCTGTAGGAAAAATATTAATATAATCTATAATATACCGGTATATATTTATTTTTACTATAATAATTTTATCATATAAATACTAGTTCAATGTTATGAATAAGTGCGGAATGTTGATATATTATAAAAATGATATGCTGTATCAAGAAAAGACATTGAATTTGTAATTTTTTTATTGCATTAAGCATAATATGAATTGTCAAGAAAAAGTAGATACAATATTGAACTCATTATTTTAAAGATACAAAAATATTCATGAAGTTATCAAATTATCAGTACTACAGATATTTAAGAATGGTGTTGAAAACTTGATTGAAATGAGAGTACGTTTTTTATGCATAACTTATATTCACATCTATATCTAAAAATACAGTGAAATATTTCACTGTAATATACTGTACCTTTATAAATAGTTGATGGGAGTATGGTAAAATGTGACAGAAAATTGTCGACTCAAGATCATCCAACTCCAAAGCATCTAAAGCAGGACCCAAACATATTCGAATAGCTTTCAACTTAAACTCTAGTTTGGGAATTTCATCTAGCCTGTGATTATCAATTAAGGAAAATAATTTCAGTGGCTCAATTTAGATTAGTCTACATGTTTTGCAATCGCAATTTAAATTATTCATAGGTCCTAGTGAGTAATTAAATTAGATTTGCAAGTTGAGTGAAATTCTGTCAAATTAATTCTCATAGCTGAATTGTCTCTTTCTGTACTCATTAGGCCTAATGAATATGAATAAATGAGTGAAAAAAATATGAATGAGTGAAAAAAAGTTGAAGGCTATAACTCAATAGCATGGAATAGGCCTATTTATAATAAAATGTGCATTATAACGTAATAAAGTCTGCTTAAAAACAGTCGTCAAGTCATGTCAGAGGCCCTGAAATTGATCAGGAGCGACCTGAAAACTCCAGACCTGAGCCAGCCAGGTTACACGAATATTATTATTATTATTTTACTTAATACACATTCAAGCATGGAAAAGTTAAATTAAAATATAAGTTACAGCAGAAATATATTTTACTCTACGATAGATCACTCAAGTCAAATTAAATCTTTCTAAACTTATTTATTAAGAGTGGGTGGTAGCGGACGGCCAACTGCCGAACGGCAAAATTATGTCCCAAAAGAACAATGTAATTTTTTCAATCTTTTGGAGCAGATAGCGCCGTTATTTATTAACAGAATTAAACGTTCTTAATGTCATTGGAAAGAGAATTAAATTCTCCAGGGGCGTGACTTTTTACTTTTTCGATTTTTAGTTTATTTTAATAATTAGAGTTCAATACTCTTATAGTTAATTAATTAAGTATATTAATCTAAAACTAAAACTCAACTCGAAATCTTTCAAACTAATCTATTAATCTTTTAAAACTAAAACTCGAAAAAGTATAAAGTTACGCCCCTAGAGAGATACGTATAGAGATATACGTAGAGATAAACGTATCCCCATAATGAGATGATTTCTCAGCCTCTCCAGACGGACAAATGGAACATCAATGTCATGTCTGTGCCTCGTTCTGATTTCATGAACGTTTTCTCTGCTTTGGAGTGATTCCTTACGTTTATGAGTGTGCACCAAGATAATGTAAATATAGAGATTTACCACTGTAAGTATGCCAAGCTGAACAAAAAGTGGCTTACAATGAGCGATTCTATCGGCTCCACTCATTATTCTGATTGCTCTTTTCTGTAAGATTAATACCTCTCCAATCTTGGCTGCATTTCCCCAAAACATCAGGCCGTAACCCAGAAATGACTGGAACAATGCAAAGTATGATGATTTGACATAATCTAACGGTACACAAGACATTAAACGCAGCAAGAGGAAATAAATCCGAGACAACCTATCTAGAACAGAGTCAATGCGTGGAGCCAATGATAAATCCTTATCCACTGTCAATCCCAGAAACTTGGCCGTCAGAAACCAAAGTGTCCTCCATGCCTGTGGGTCTCAGACTGAAGACCACTCTCTGTGTCTTAGCTTGATTCAGAAGAAAGCCATTAGCTGAAAACCACTCTGATACACCTGCTGTTGCATTATTAGCCCGTGCATCAACAGACCGAATATCATTACCAGTATTCAACAAGGTGGTGAAATCCGCATAAATAATATATGAGCTGGCATCCACATTATAAGGCAGGTCATTTATAGCAATTAAAAAAAGCAGGGGCCCCAATATAGAACCCTGCGGAACTCCACAGTCAACATTCATAGTAGATGACCTCTTGCTACCAATCTCCACCATCTGCTTCCTGTTGCTAAGGTAGGAGTCTATCAAGTATAATGCCAAAGAAGTTCAACTTTTCAAGCAGTATATTTTTTTTATTGCGGATGATTTCGTGACTGACTCAATCAAATGCTCTGCTCAGGTCACAGAATGTTCCCCATGCAAACTCTCCCTTCTCAAATGCATGGAGTATGTCCGTAACAAGAGCATCAATGGCATTGGCTGTTGATTTACCTCTACGGATTCAATTGAATTCTCTTTCCAATGACATGAAGAACATGTAATTCTGTCCATAAATAGATGCTCTATCTGTTCCGAAAGATTGATAAGAATTATGTTCTTATTGTTCTAAGATTGATTGTTCTTATGGAAGATAATTTTGCCGTTCGGCAGTTGACTGTCCACTACCACCCACCCTTAAATATTATAAAATACTATGGAGCAACCGGTGAATGATTTCATTTAATGAAACCAGTGTTTTTATAACAAAAGGATATAGTTGTGAGCCTGATTATCTCTTCTTTTTGATTCACTCCTGAAACGTGAAGCTCATCAATCATTGAATGCAAACTCGCAGTAGGAGAAATATCAACATCCATTTTGAGGTATTGACAAGAATAACTTATCTGGAACATAAAAAAGTTACTGTACAAAATGGTCTATGATGAGGTGTTTCATTAACAGAAAGGAATATATAATCCATTAAGAGACTTTTTTCAATCTGAAAAACCTACTTTCAAGCTTACTCTATTGTAGAAAATGAAATAGCGGGAAGCTTAAGTCACCGGTAACCAGTCCTGAGTGATAAAATTTTCAATTTGAAAGATCAAGACTATAGCAAAGTAATTTTCAATTTTGATAATTATCCTGAAAAATTATTGAAAAAATAACTGTAAACCTATAATATTCTAGAATATTTCAAAAGTTTGTACTGGACATTAAGGTTAAGTTTACAAACCTGAATTCTGTTTACATACAATCAAACACTTTCCATTATTGTAATTAAGTATGTATTATTCATTTGATATTCTGAGATTCTGATACATTACAAACTGACCTAATCTTTGGAAATAATCTAATCCTATTAAATAAAATAAAACCCTTTCTCAAAATGAATTTGGAAGTTTGAACTCGGTTTCAAAACAAAGACAAACACAGAAAACGTGAAACGCGCTGCCTTCAGTATCTTCACTGAAGTCTGGATTATTTCTTTATTTCATCTTCATACACGATCAAAATACAAATATCTTCCCATTAATAATAGTAATTTATAATATAAAAATGACTTTTTGATATTTAACGGATATGAAAGTTTGATTATCAATATCTTAAATTCAGGAACTCCTTATTCATTTTTTTTAAAATCTTGACAGTCTCCGCCAAAATCAAGAGCGGCAAAAGTTTAAATACAGTGAGGCTTCGCTCATTTCAAATTATGATTTTTCCACCTACCTAGCCTATTAGTCTTTATCTTTATAACTTTATTGGTTTTTATCAGACTACTATCAATTTCTTAAGCTAGAGGTATAAATATTATCTTAAAATATAAAATATTAATACCGTAACTGTTATTGAAAATTTGAATCATAAACTGATTTTGCTCAGAACTTTCGGATCTATTATACTTTTTTTTTTATCAAAACCTTTTTGCACAGTGTAAATTGATGAAACTGGAATCTATGTTGTTTAAAAACATAATAAAGTAATAAAGACTAATTAATCATTATTAACGTTGTGGCAAATATATTATTGCAATTAAATTTGAATGTAATAGTTCAAGAAAAACGAAAAAATATATAAGTAACAGTATTATATAGACTATTCTGAAAATAAAATATTACGTGGAATGTATATATCATAGCAATAGGCTTCATAAATGAAATAGGTATATTGAGTAAATTCTCCCCAAACCTAATTTAATTGCTCGGTTTGATGAGTAAATTCGCGTTTCAATTGAAAATTTCAAAAATCGTATGAGGGAGAATATAATATATGGGGAACAGTGAGACACTTTTTTTCAAAAGCAGATAAAAAGTTTGAAAAAGCCTTTTTTGTCAATTTAAGTATTCCAGTAGATAGTCTAGACTATCTACTCTGAAAAAATCAATCACTTTAAACATTTCTATCAAAATTAAAAATTTAAAAAGTCACATAACCTCAAATGTCTCAGTGTTCCCTACCCCTGGGGAACAGTGAGACAAAAATTTTAATGCAAGAAAAATGATATATTATACTAATGTTTTTTTCAATATTCAAAAAGAATCAATTATTAAAAACCAGTATAGTTATCTATACTTTTTGTAACAAACAAAAAGAATGTATAAGATCCAAGAAATTCATTTTTAAATTCAATTCGCATACCGGGGAACAGTGAGACACTTCAGAAAATAGGTGAAGTTCAAAAGGAGGTCTGGCTCCCCTAAAAATATTAATAATACACCTTCTAGAACAAAGAGTATTGAATACCTTGATACCCCTATGATGAACTGGCCTCCACAACACCAAGTGGTAAACTCCGCCCAAGCGCCTATGCGTTCAGCATAGTCTCACTGTTCCCCATTCTGTGATGTCTCACTGTTCTCCATTCTGTGATGTCTCACTGTTCCCCATTCTTTGTTCCATTGCTTTTTAATTAAAAAATATATAACCTCAAAATATTATCAAGTGAATTACATGCTGCTTCAATCAGCATGAATAACTGTATTGACGAGAACATCCTTGGTTCTTGTCATATTTTGAAAACTCATTTTCAAGTGCGTAAAAAAATATTTTGTACCTTCAAATGAAGTCGAAATTACATTGAAACAAATCGTCGTCGTGAAGCCATCAAACAGGGGTGATACATCTGGTACTCTAGTAGAAGCTCTTGCCACTGAACAGCGCCACTGTACGGTGTCTAGATTTTTTATTAAAATTCTTGTTTCACTGTTCCCCGTGTCTCACTGTTCTCCACTCTCCCTCATTCACTCTCTCTCACTCTCCCTAAGTCATGCATGAGTCACATGAAATTTAAGAATACAATTTCAGTACCTCACTCTCTATGTAGTGTTATAGTTATATCTAGAACCCTGCCAAAAATAATCCACTGAAAAATTATCATGCTGAACAAATTTTTTTACTACATTGAAAATACTATTCTATGTTCTTGGACAGCTTGGATAAGATTCCTACTAGGGAAGTTGTCTTAATTTAATTTTTCCCCTTTCAGTGACTTTATCTCACTTTTCTTCCTCTCAGCCAAATTTGGAAGATTTTCATCATCAAATAAATTTGGCTCAACTGATACAAATTCAATAATACCTGGTACCGTATTTAATCTTGTTATTACCCATGGTGATGTTCACATCAAATGAGCTCTATATGCAACGCGTGTTTAATGAGAAAGGGTTGATGATGAGAGCAGATAATTGTTATTTATAGTCTGTCCAAGCAAAGTAGACCCTCTGGCAAGATGGGAAAATGACTCCAGTTTGGTCAATATTTGTTTAAGAATTATATATGTAGTCTTAATTGTAGATCAAATTGTTTCCTACAATTTGAGATCAAATTGATAATCTATTTGAACCAATATTGACCGAGCTTGAGTCATTGTTCCATCTTGCCAGAGGGTCTTC
This sequence comes from Sogatella furcifera, assembly GCA_017141385.1. Classification (NCBI taxonomy): domain Eukaryota; kingdom Metazoa; phylum Arthropoda; class Insecta; order Hemiptera; family Delphacidae; genus Sogatella; species Sogatella furcifera. Next base: position 5,121,044 of record CM029547.1, on the reverse strand, counting down.
TTTGTTTGAAATATAGTTATTGATTGAACAATATATTATTTCCAAACATAATTATTCTGAATAAAAGTCTATATAGACATTGTCAAAACAGAAATTTTATTTTATAATTATTTTGTAAATTAATTATTAAGTTAAACATTTCTCACATTTTTAATTGTATTAATATTTTGATGTATTAATATTTTTTTCCTACAGATAGCAAAAAAAGTGCATCTTTACACACTGAATAGAGTGTCTAAAATGGGCCATTCTCACACGAGTGTCTAAAATACTTTACGCACTAGTGCGTAAAGTAATCTGGTTTTTCCAGATTTTCAACCAATCACAGAAGAGGAAGTTTTTGAAAATGTGTTTCCAAAACTGGTGGATTGTGTACATTCAATGTATCAGTCAATTCTGTCAGTATTTTTTATCAGTCCACTTATTCAGTGCATCCTATCAGTCCACTCTTTCAATCCATCAGTCCATTCTGTCAGTTCATTGTCATCAGTCCATTCAATCAGTGAATTTCTCAGTCCATGTTATAAGTCTATTCTGTCTCTTCAATTTTACATTCCATTCTGTCAGTCCATTTCATCAGTCCATTATCAATCAGTCCATTTTTTCAAACCATTTTATCTGACCATTTTTTCAGTCCATTTTGTCAGTCCATTCTGTCAGTTAACTCTACCAGTCCATTTTGTCAGTCCATTCTGTCAGTTAACTCTACCAGTCCATTTTGTCAGTCTATTTCATCAGCCCATTCTGTCAGTTCATTTTATGAGTTCATTCATTTTGTAACTCCATTTCATCAGTCTATTCCATTAGTCAATTCTGTCAGTTCATTTCATCAGTTCATTCCGTCAGTCCATTTCATCAGTCTATTATGTCAGTCCATTTCATCATTCCATTACATCAGTTCATTTCATCATTCCATTTCTGTCAGTCCATTTTGTGAGACCAATCCATCAGTCTATTTCATAAATTAATTTTTTCATTCCATCTCATCAGTCCATTCTGTCAGTTCAATTCTTTCAGTCCATCTCATCAGTCAATTCTTTCAGTCCATCCCATCAGCCCATTTTGTCAGTTCATTTTATGAGTTCATTCATTTTGTAACTCCATTTCATCAGTTCGTTTTTCAGTCCATCTCATCAGTTAATTTTTTCAGTCCATCCCATCAGCCCATTTTGTCAGTTCATTTTATGAGTTCATTCATTTTGTAACTCCATTTCATCAGTCCATTCTGTCAGTCCATTTCATCAGTCAATACTGTCAGTTAATTCCATCATTCCATTCTGTGAGTTCATTTCTTTCAGTCCATCTCATCAGTCCATTTCATCATTCCATTCTGTCAGTTCATTATTTTTTCAGTCTATCTCATCAGTCCATTCTGTCAGTCCATTTCATCAGTCTATTCTGTCAGTCCATTCCAGGATTCCTTTGTGTCAGTTCATTCCATCATTTCATTTCTGTCAGTCTATTCCATCAGTTCATTTTTTCAGTCCATTCTGTAAGACCAATCCATCAGTCCATTTCATAATTTTTTTACATTTCATCTCATCAGTCCATTCTGTCAGTCCATCTCATCAGTCTATCCTATCTGTTAATTCCATCATTCCATTGTGTCAATTCATTTCATCATTCCTTTCTCTCAGCTCATTTCATCAGTCTATTCTGTCAGTCCATCCAATCAGTTTATTTTTACAGTTCATCTCATCAGTCCATTCTGTCAGTATATTTTATCAGTCCATTCTTTCAGTCAATTTTATTAGTCCATTCACTATGTAGAATTATAATCAGTTGAGTGAGATTATATAATATAATTACCCTTCTTGACGACCCTACAGCCCCCAATTTATATGTATAGGTCTCTAAATCAACATCCTTCTAATTTTTTTTCATCCTTCTAATTTGATGGTAACTGTAGGAAAAATGTAATGTGTAACTTGAGCTTAAAGTGTACTTGCTGCACTCGAGAAACTTTTTTCACTCGCCTTCGGCTCGTGAAAAAAACTGTTTCACTCGATGCAGCAATCTACCACTTTAGGCACTATGTACACAAATAACTATTAACCACTGTACATTGTATATTGTAATATTGTGACTATACCTGTATACTGTTATTGTAACTCTTTTCAATATTTCAAAGTTGGAGCATTATTGTTGTGTTGAATTATCCTCATGTATTGACATCACCAATGAGTACATAGGCTATGTTACTTGAAAGAAGAGACCATCTATTGTAATGTATTCTAAAAATATTATGCGTGTGTGTGTCAGGTTCATCTCAGAGTCACGAAGCAACGCTGATTGGCTGATTCACACCCGGAAGTGACCTTGGCGGGAGAACACTGAGTGGCCACTAATTATTACAAACGCCGAACTTTTTAATGAGCCTTGTCCCCCATCGATTCTGCACCTAGCAATTAATTTTTGGCAATCCCACCTCTGCTTATATTGGGATGTTTGCAGTTTTTTCTCAGTTCTGATTATTAGCCTCTATACTGTACATTGAATAATAAACCTTCTGTGGATACTATTCTTTGCAAGGTCTTATCTCTAATACAACACTCTTTTCTCTAAAGGCACAATTGTACCTTTAGTTGGTACCTAGGTACTAATTTAGCCTACCTACTACAACTGCACCTAGTAGTTGTTTTATCTCAAAACTTGCTACAATAAATAATAATATAAAAACATATTTATGAATCCAGGTAGAGCTAAGTATTTCAATTTTTTCTCCTTTTAACAAGAAAGTGTCGTAGTGTATGTTCTTCCACTTTCATCTCTGGGATACCTCATTAAACAACATTATGGGATCTCATGAGAGCCCAGGTGTCCCTCCCTTAAATTTACCGGGACATTCATCATTACAATCAATTTCCCATTATTCATTCCAGTAACTCAGACCTCCTAATAATTTATAGAAAGTCGTATTACTCAATTTATTCTCATGTAATCTAAGATTTAAACATGAAAACTTTTAACTGATCAAGAATAATTTATAAAGTCTCATATAAGGTATATTATTGTTAACCCATCAATAGACCACACATGCCTCAGCCTGAGGCATGTTCCTGAGGCATGCGTGGAACATGCCTCGGACTGTCGATATGCGGCTTTATAATAACGAATTGGGTAGTTCTTTTTGGTTTCTGGATTGATGTAATTATAATAATTATTATTGTGAATCTAGATTTTTCATTTTATTGATCAGCAATAATCATCTTTTCAATATCATCGAAGACAATACTATATAGAATATAATATTAATTTAATGTTTTTCTGGCTAACATTTGAGTCATTTCATATAATCCATCCATTTCATTTGAGTCACTCAGTCTCTAAAAGAGAATAGGCTATAGTTGAAATCTAATATTTTTCGACAAGTAGAATATGCAACACCATACTGACAATATTATTAGCTATCAATAGGGAGCTACAAAGCTGCATAGCTACATAGGGAGCTATTCACTGATACAATAATCATATTCTATAATTGACAATATTATTCTTAGTTTTCTCAGTCTTATTCCAATTTAATTCTCTCTGGTGTCACTTAGATAGAGCTTTGAATTGAAAGATGTTCTAATCATAATTCAACACGACAACCCCTATTATTAGTAGTGAAGGCAACGGAATGCTACCAGTATTCAAGGTGGCCACTAGCATATAATAGCGAACGAGAAGTAGGTGAATGCTGGGAAGATTAAAAGCGCATTACTGGAAAACGCTTTTGATTGACCAATTTCGAAATACGTACAGTTCGTGTGCAAGCTTAATAGATTGAATGAAAATGAAACTGCCATATAAGAGGAGAACGATAATAGTACAGTACTATGTAAATGAGAGTGTGACGTCATATTATCAGTACTATCGTACGGTAGTCGTGCGGTTGCAGGAAGGAAGGTGAGTCGTGAGAAGCGTGGTTCGAGTTGCCGCTAAGTACGGTAATTAGAACACACTCTCTCACCCCCTACCACCCCCCCCCCCACAAACAGGCGCATCTTATCATTCAAGGTCGAAATCTGCAAGATCCGGCAGCAGGACACGATCGTTCTGCCCTCCAACAGCAATCGATGATAAAAAACATAGGCTACAACAGCGACGAATTTCCAGACAGGAAACGTGAATTTTTACTACAAAAGCTGTCGGAAGAAGTGTTTTCCACAAAAGAAAAACCTTGATATTTGAACGGTTCGATGATAGCAAAATACTGTAATATTTTAGGAGAAGATTTAAGTGATTTTCAATAGGGTTGCTAGCTTATTTTTCGAAAATAAAATTGATGCATTCCTTAACTTAACACTTAACAGTAACCTGTTGGAAAATATTCAGTGTAGTGCATGTCAATAAATATGATATTTTTCGAAAATAAATTTGATGCATCCTTTTACGGTAGCCTATTACATGAAGATTATTGACCGCTGAATTATTATTATTATTTTATTATTTCGTATGGCTCATTTTGTGGGTAGTTCCGAAGAAGTTCCACAGCCAACATAATCAAAATTTCCCGTGTTGGGAAATTATTGGGGTAGTTGATATTGTACAAAGTTATTGGAATTTTAGTGAATGAACAACCTCCATGTACGAAATCATTACAATTAAGATAATAAGGATTAAATCAAGATAATAAGGATCATTTGCTCCATAAAATTATGGATTTGATAAGAGATGTTTCCTTATATGTCTAGGGCTAGTATCATTCAGACTTAAGAATGCCTCTTGAAAGAGCGAAACATATTGTGTTCAAATAAAAACGACAAAAAAGGAACTGTGATTTCAATTTTTATTTATAAACATACATTGATAAGAATTGTACAATTCTCTGTGCAGAATTCAATTGAAAAAAGATCACTTTTATGCATGAAAGAACAAATTTATAAAAAGTAAGATCGGTGATAATTAATCACCTAATTAATGCGAATAAATTTTCTACACAGCAAGGAAAATTCTTGCGTGTGGAAGTGTTTAGTGCTTATTACTACCGTGCTCTCTACTACGTAGAGAGTAACTGGATATTCCAATTATTTTCTTTGCTACTATGCTACTTTGCTACAACTAACAGCTCAGACAATCTACTATAAAATATATGATGCATTGTCTTTGCTACCACTAAATACTCTTGTCTAGAAGGTTCTGGAAAGTTATAACTTACTCTCTAAAGTTAAAATTCATGAATCGATTCATCAGTTTGCTTAAATTATGGATCAAATTCCTGATGTGAAGATTCCCTCAAGCTTCCTGTCAGTTTTCCATTAGAAGCCAGGTTGAAGGAGAACTGGGGTCATCATATTGCTCACGTACAGAATTACAAGCTAGAGGCACTGAGGCAGGCCAATACACACCAAAGGCAATAACTTGAGATGAGGCGGTGGAAGAATAAATAGTATGTTGCTGGCAGATTTCCGCCGTGTCGATGATTTAATTAGACGGATGGCCTTGTTGCATCCCACCAAGGACTGAAATCATCCTAGTCGTTGCAACAGGGAAAACTGTTATTGATATGCTAAAACATTCATTGAAAATGAACTAAGTGGAAATAAATAATTCAACTAAGTTAGAATCTTAGAGAGAGTTATACAGATACTAATATAATAGCAATCCGAATCTCTATGTTTCTCAATGAATCTCACTGTGAATCGATTCGATCCACTCTCAAGAAGATAAGAAGCTTGTTGATTAATTGTGGAGGTGATATTGTGTAAGTTATTCTTATATTTTTCAATAACTCTGTGATTTGACAATATCTTGTCTTTTCATTAAATAAAATCCAAGAAGTTACACAGAATGATACTATATTATTATATATTATATACTATATTATACATATTATTTTGATACAAACGTATCAAATGAAACAATCGAATTGCAAGTTCTTGAAATATTATTATATTTGTTGTGATTTGTCAATGGAAGGCCATAAAATTTTATTGTTTTTAGTTTGATGGTCATGTAGAATCTTGAATGTAAGTTGAACCGTGTTCATGCCGCTTTATATTGAAGCTCTCTTGCTACTCTTTTATCAATGATTGTACGTATCAATTTATTGTACTGGCGGCTCGTGCCCACAAAACAGGTGAAGTGTTGTACAGTGAAAGATACTGGCACTTCACCTATTTCGTGGGCACGTGCCGCCGCCAGTGGTATCAAAATGAAACAATTGAATTGTTATTCTTGTAATATTATCAATAGATTACTATATTATCTGTTGTAATTCTCAATGATGATAAAATACCATTAAATTTTATCGTTTTTAGTTTGACAAACATGTATAATCTTTAACATAAGTTGAGCCGTGTTCACGCCGCTATAAATTGAAGCCCTTTTGCTCCTCATCTATTAATGATAATTTTTATTTTGAAGTTATCTTAATATCTTCGTAAGTTTAAAATTCCACTCGATGGAAAATTGTAGGGACTGGTGAAGCAATAATTTAATCAATTTATTGGAAATTGGGTTGTTTTGTGTATAAGATTGTAGCTAGTAATAAAATTACTCAAATTGCTACTAAAAAATTACCAAATCGAAATTATGCTGACAAATGGGGAGACGCTTTCTCAAGTTACTGTCGTAATCTACGAGTTTGTTCTTATGCATACACACTACTGTAATACTTTGAATCCTCAAAATAATAATTTCAATTAACGATAAAGAATTAATTCTGAAGGTTTGGAGCGCGAGTGTGCAGTTACAATAATTCAAATGTGACCATTTTGATTCCAACTCGACTGACACTCCCCCAAGCATCGCCATTGGTACCTGATTCAGCCAATAGCAGCCGAGAAGGGAGGCGTGGCTTATTGTGGCGTGGGTTGAACTTCACCAATAGTAGGCTTTCTACAAGACTAGCTTGCTTGGCCAATCAGAAAGTGAGAGAGACTCTTTCCTGGCTTGACAGACAGCAAACATTACTGAATAGAGTACTTGAATTTTTCAAATCAGATTTTGATAACGTAGCTGAAGAAACTCGATAATTTTGTCGGTAAATAATGTTAATATGAGAAATGATTGATAAGTTGAAAATATTAGAAGGTGTATATTATTTTGAGTTTGATTGATCGAAGAAATAACTTATTACTTATTAATATCAAGAGTTATCTACAATAGTAGTTGTCTACATTACTGTGGAAGTGTGGAAGCAATTCAATCCTTTCCATTTCTTGATTATGGACTATTGGCAAGCAATAATTATTAAATCAACTATAATAATTACCATATTGAATTGCTGGGATGGATTGAAAGTTGAAGATTTTATCAGTGTAGACCTAATAGAAAAATTGAAATCAATAAAGGTGAACATCCAGAATTATTATCATATCCCTGCATTCATACCAATAATACTATTTTTAAAATCATATTATACATTCATGACTGTGTGATAAAAAATTGTTATTAATATTTGAGTTGATCAGATTTATGTTTTGATGAAGGCGCTTATGGAATAAAAATTCCTCTATAGCTAGAAGCATCCTTATGGAGAGACTTGTTGCCGGTAAAGTAAATACAAAACTACCCAAGTAAATTAAAGAGCTAATATTATTAGAAAGAGCTTATTAGTAAATTAATGTTATACAATGTTGGTGAATTAGTAAATGTTTGTCACTTGAGCTGTTGCATCTTCCCTTGTGCAAACAAAACTGTTCAAAAAGTTTCAGAGAAGTTACACACCTTTTACTTTCTTGGGCAGAGCGTGAGTTTAGGCTCTATATTTACTCAGGATGCGTAAAGCCAGTCCAAGCAAAGAATACGTTCTGGCTATATGGGAAAATGTGTTCGATATTGTTAAAAAATTATAAATTTGATCTCAAATTGTAGATCAAAATGTTTTCTACAATTTAAGTACAAATTTATAATTTTTGAACCAATATTGACCGAGCTGAAGTCATTTTCATATCTTGCCAGAATGTCTTCTCCACTTGGACAGACTAAACTCGTGAATAAATAGTAGGCCACTAAAGCATGATAATATAATGTGAACGTGCAATGAAGGCGTCACCTTCCGCAGGCCTGTATTACTATGTATAGAACTGTATAACTATATAATCGTAATCATAATCATGATTATAGCCTGACACATTCCACACACACACACACTCGGCTATTCAATATTCGGCTTCTGCTTTCTTTTTTCCGTCTTCCTTCTTTTCGCAACAATAGCCTTCCGATTTCAATTGACGACTTTGGGGCACTTCACACAACACGTAATAGGTGATGCTGTTCCCATGGACAATTTCTGTTCTGGCTTCAAGCTATACAGTATAAGATAAAAGTCTGGTCGAGCAAAGAAGACATTTTGGCAAGATGAGAAAATGACTCCAGCTCGGTCAATGTCGGTTCAAAAATTTTAAATTTGGTCTCAAATTGTAGAAAACATTCTGATCTACAATTTAAGATTTATAACCTCTAAACCAATATTAACCAAGCTGGAGTCATTTTCCCATCTTACAAGAGTGTCTTATTTGCTCCACTATACTAGAATGTATGAGCTATGAAATACCAGAATGCTCAAATCAATATGAGATGTTAAATAGTTATCTAATGTATATTGGATAGATACATGTATTGGTTGAGAGGATCAACTTGCTAACCACACGTTACCTCTATCCTAGTCGATGAGAATTCACTTCTGTTGTATAGTGGAGTGAATATGAAACTGGAAACCGGCTGTCAGACGTAGGCCCTTAGTGGGCTGTTGAGCCATAGACAAACAATTTATATTGAATACTGTACCAACTATTGATTGTTAAATTGATTAGTATTGAATGGGTGGCTCGTTCTGTTAACGCATCGGTCTGTTTACCAAGAGGTCATGACGCCATTAAACGGTGGTTAAACTCAATCGGGATATCGAGCACCTGGCCGTTAATCTCCACTTTTCTTAATAATGTATTAAATAATGTACATGTTTTGATGTTGAGGTTAAAGGTTATGATAAATTTGTGACAAACTGATATAATAATCAATCTGATAGTAACATTGTATAGTATTGATTATATTACGACCAATCAATCTCTATAATATATTACTGTTTACAAGGTTTGAATAGGCTAGTAGAAATATGAGTACTGTATATTTCTTTCACGGTTACTATAAATTTATTGATCGAGGAATCATTCCTGGACACATTAATCATGAGCTGAATCCTTGTCACTCCTACATACTACTTTCTACTCTCTATATGTGATCGAAAGTTAGTTACTCAAATACCATTAGGTATCTTACGCATAAGACATCCAGCAAAATGCTAGCGGAAGTAATAAGCCTATACAACTATCAAATTGAATAATCCCGGATTGAAACTCCAGTTTGGAGGAAAATGATTTTTAAAACATGTATTTTTGTACAGTATTGATAGAATATTGTTATTCGGAGGAAAGGATATGGAATTATAATGTTAATTGAGCGGAAAGAACACTTGTTGATCCATTCATTTAGAGAGTGATTGATTCTTAAGTTATGATCCTATAAGTTCTTAAAAGTCAAGGCATTCAAAATAAGCTCCGTTCACCTTCCAGTTCATCAGACAAAAATACTTGCGTAATTGGTAAAAGTCGAGAAATGTACACTAGTAGGCCTATTAGGCCTACTTTTTATTTTATTTCAATCTTATTTTAGTCCTTTTAGGCCTATTTAAACAGTTACAGATCGATTGGTAGGTAGTTCGGTGGATGACTGGAGTCTCATGACGTATTTTGATTTATAAGATGAAATGTGATGGAGTTCGTTTCAGATTTACATTTGGCTGACTGCTTGCTTCAATTATTCCTCTTTCAAATTGTCAGAGTATAGAACAAGAATTATTCAGAATGATCATCCCTAAATTCAATTTTACTCACTGACAATTATTAATAATAATCATTTCAAGTAATTTTTTAACTCACTCTCTCTCCCTATCCTTTAACATCTCTCTCTTTCTCGTATTTGTTTTGCATCAGCAAGTAGGCTAAATGATAAATTGTTCATGTGAATAACTATTTATTTATTCACAGAGTTGTGGGAAAATAATTACCAAGCATACATACACAGCGGTTAAGTTTGTACAGCGAAAATCTACTCTAGACAGTCATTATAAATGTTGATTTATCCTCTTGTCAAACCAATGAGAACAAAAAATCACAATCTGGCTACAACCACTTCTGAAACCAAACCTATAAATAAAAACGATTGAATCAGGGTTTGTTTTTTATCTTAATAGCTGTTATTGACCAGCAATTCTAAAATTAGTAGAATTTAGTAAATGCATCATGATTTGAGATTGGATCTTTCAAGGACAACAATACTTTTGAGAACGTGAGCAATAATAATTATTGTTTCTTTGTATAGTTATTTCTGGAGATTGAGTACAAAAAAAGTTCATCTTTTGTGTTGTACATCTTCAGGAGGAATACGCACATTGGAATGTTTCCAATTGAATTATTTAAATCCACGCACAATATCGTGCCCACTCGCTGTAAAACATTATCTTTTATTACTTTCAATAAATTAATTAAGTCAGCATCTCTTTTATTCGACGAGTATAGTCTGTCCAAGCAAAGAAGACATTCTGGCAAGATGGTAAAATGACTCCAGCTCGGTCAATATTGGTTCAAATATTATAAATTTAATCTCAAATTGTAGATCAAAATGTTTCCTACAATTTAAGACAAATATTATAATTATTGAACCAATATTGACCGAACTGGAGTCATTTTCCCATCTTGCCAGAATGTCTTCTTTGCTCGACCAGACTTTACTATAAAAACAGTGCTGATTCTTTGTCAATGAATGTTGTATGTTGTACACCTCATGAATGTTTGTTTATAGCTTGATGGCGACTTTGTTGGGATTCTCTGAATAAACAGGTCGTGAATCAGTTTAGAAGTTGGAACACTTCCTCAATGCGTTATTATTCCAGTCCCACACGCGCGGATGAATGAATGAATGAAGATGGATGAACAATGTCGCATCGCATGAATTACGGTGCGGACGAGTTAATGACTTGTCTGACAAAATACAGTACAAGTTTTTACGACGCCGCTATACTACTATAAGTCACTAGACAATACACTAGCACTCAAGGTCATGGTTAAATTTTGACAACTGAATAAATATAAGTCTTCTATTTGAATCATAATAGAGTTCCAATATTATTAGAATTAATTGGTTTCATCCTATATATTTATTGTGCATATTTGTTGTCCCCGATACTTGGGTAAACTATCCGTTAGAATTTAATATAATGTTTTGAATTTTTTCAAATCTGCTATTTTAAATGACTGAAAGAACTATAACCTACATGGTTTCCATCTGGTCAAAATTAGTTATTACCAAAGAGGTTAACCTCTTTGGTTATTATATATGCTGACGAAGTGGAACATAACCCTTGGGTCTCCCCACTACTGATAGCCATACGCTAAATAAATAAATTATAATGGAAGAGAAATGAATGCTAGAAGATGACAATAAATTATAAAAATATCATGAGAATCTGTAAAAGCCTGATGACGTATTCAATATATGCTTTGATTTTCTGATTAATTATTTCCAACTATTTTAAAAATTGGAAATTGCGAGAGTGTTAATTGCTTGCAATAGTCGAAGAATTTCAGTGAATCCTGGAACTGCTGGAAAGTCCTATTAATATGTAATGTACAGTATAATAAAAAATAATCTTTAACCTTCTCATTTCTTTAAAGATCATATGAAGGTTAATGAGTGGTGATATGACATTGTTGTTCATACACTGCATACTCTACTCCAGTAATTTACGATCTCCAAACATAGCTACAGTACTGTGATACAAACAGTATTGTCTTTGACAAAATGCCAGTACGAGTGGAAATGCAACATGCGACCTGATTTCTGCAAATATGATTGATTATTCAATCTAGTCATTGGAAAAATATTATTGATGCTTTCATCCCAAACAATGCAGTACATCTCATAATTTGCACTAAGTTTTTTAGTACCTCGGTCTCACGTCCTCGTCACTTCTCTTCTCAAAGCTATCTATTGCTAGAGTCTGTCCAAGGAAAGAAGACGTTCTGGCAAGATGGAAAAATGCCTTCAGCTCGGTCAATATTGGCTCAGAAATTATAAATTTGATCTTAAATTGTAAAAAGAGTATTCTCTACAATTTTAGAATAAGTTCATAGTTTTTGAACCAATATTAACCGAGTTGGAGGCATTTTCCCATCTTGCCAGAGTGTCTTCTTTGCTTGGACATACTATTATTGCGTCCTTCCGAGATGATGGATGAAGCATTTGCCGTTTTAACTAGATAGATATTGAGGCGGTGACTGTAGATCTTGCGTTTTGATTTGAATCCTCAATAAGGTGGTTTATCATTGTAGAAGTCCTCACTATCAATCTCACTCCCTCTCTCTCTCTCTCACTCTCACTCTATTTATCTATCTATCTCTCTATCATTTTCTCAGTTCATTCAAGCATTTACCAAAGAACAATGCCATACAAAGCCGTCTACAACAATAGCCACGCTTCGGGGCGTCATAAAAAATAGTGGAGCCCAATTCTCACGTTTATTAATATTGTCTTGAACACTCGTATAAATAATTACTCTTATCAATTCTATGCTTTCGCATTAGAGTAACATGATACATCGGTATCTGTACATCTCTTCGTGAGACTTGAAATTTTTATGATTGAGCAAAATTAGCGCCGTATCTACTCATCTGAAGAGATAATAATCAGGCGATTATAATCCGATTATAATTAAAAGTAATGATATACCGATTATGGTTGTATTAGGATATATTTTTAATATATATTCAGGCAGCAGGAAGCTTATAATCGCTTAATAGCTAGCATATAAGCTTATACGTTTTATCATAATCGAATTATAATCCGATTATAATAAAAAGTATAAATTCACCGATTATGATTGGATTGGGATATATTTTAAATATATATATATATATTCAGGCAGCTCAGGCATCCCTTGAAGCTCTCTGGATTATATTTCCATGTTTCTGAGCTGATATGATTTAAAATGCACCATTATTTTATTATTTTCACCAAAAAATAATTGATAATGACTTTAAAGAATTGTAGACTCGATGTTAATTTGATGTGGTATTCGTAATTTGTAATTAATTCATCAATACCTACTGACTGATACAATATTTTTGATCAAATGGCAATAATTCTTGGATTAAGTCACATGAATATTCCAATTCATAGTTAGTACACATAACTCATCATCATACCCTCTCCTCTCCCCATAACTTGATCGAAGTTTGTTGAAGGTGAAATTTAGTTGACATGAAGAACTAAGTTAGTTAACAACAAGGAAAATGCAAAATGATGAGTGATCTGTTACAAAATATTCAAGCGATATTAATTGAATTTCACCACAAGTACTGCATTGTGGTTCATTGACCACGAAATGCGGCTGCCATCATCTGTGTCACATGACAGCTCTACCTAAATCACCAGCAGAGGTGATTTGCACTGGAACTACTTGGCAGAAGAAAATTATCATCAGATGAGATTAAGCAGCCTTTATGTGCTCCGAGTGTTGTAAACAGAGGCAGCAACGGTGCGGTGGGATTAGGCAAAGTGTTTTAATAAGTTGCAGCAAATGAGCGCGGTTTGCATCGACACAAACAAAGCTTGTCATGCAAGCATGCTTTATAATTTTACGCGCATGAAAATGCTCACCGTGTGTGCAAATCCCTCCGCCACCAAAAACAAGCAAAGTTCGCCTGTTTCCATCATTAATTTGCTGGGCTAACAATGATGACAATTGACTGACTTACAAAATACCACGACGTACTTTTTCAGCGCACTGCTTTGTCAATTATTATCGTATACGAGAAATACTTCACCTGTGAGTGCATAAAATAGGTCACGATTCAATGGATAATTTCGACTTGGCGCAGATAATGAGCGGACAACCGAGCTGTTACATAAGAGGATCTCTAACGATAAGGAGGATTCAGAATTGTCAATTTTAATATCTGTAATCGAAGCATGAATGTTTTGAAATTCTGAAATCAGAAATGGGAAATTTTCATTGGCATAATTACATAGAACAAAAACTACAATATTCTTGTTAATAAATGTCATATTTTTATTGATATAATATTAATTTTAAAATGAGATACTGTATTATTATTTTTCAAAAGAATGATCAACGCCAAATGATGAAAAAGGTAATTGGTGGGGTGTTAATGAGAAAACGCTGTAAATAATTAGTCCAGGTTTTCCAGTTTATTGGAACTATTGGAACTAAATAGGCCTATATCAGTTTTTAATGATGTTGTAATAACTGTTTTGATCCCAAGTCTTTTGAAAACAAACCGAGTGAGAGTGAGTGATCATCCCAGCACATTCCTCACAACAGAACTTGTACTTTAACTTGTTCCTGTACAGTAGATTGTACTGTATCTATGCATTCATAGGGGCCGTATATTGCAGGAAGATTTCTATGCAGTCTTATACTGCCGTGTTTCAAGTTAATTTTCTAATGAAAAAAGCAGAAGATGGTAAAAAACCTTGTATATCTACGATTTAATCCACTATTCAGATTCAGAGTAGGCTACATTGTCTTGTTTATTTATACAAAACACAAATTTAATTATGTTACAAAATACATAATATACAAATATATATTATATATATATATATATATATATATATATATATATATATATATAATATATTATTTTATATTATTATACAAATACAAATTTAATAAATTTAAAAGAGTTGCTTGCAAATCTGCTCGTACATCTGACTTAACTGAAGACACTCTTTTATTAATACACAACATTGAGATTGAAAATTAAATTTGTTCTTAAAATTGAGATGGGAATAGGAATAACGATTTATGTAAGCTATTAAAATTAGTTAGCATCACTATTCTTGTACTTTGATAAAAAATAGTTGTATTTTTTAAAAAATCAAATCTCAGTCTCAGACTTCAAGTGATCTCTGTGAAATTTCTTCACATATCTTATTTTCCTGTAGGCCTATTGTTTATTTCAATCTCATTGGTAAAGTTTTGTTTTTGTATTATTAATGGGATGAAGTTTATTAGAGTTTGCAATTTCAACAAAATGCTTCAATGTTCAATGAGATGCTGTGATAAAATATATGCTCATGATTCGCCTTATATTGTATTTCCCATAATCTTGAGAACTTCACAATATAATCGAACTTTACCTACTCCTCGGATTACGACAACTTTGAGATTTTGTTTTGACTCTCACCTATTACAGTACTAACACTCTCCGAGATAACTCTCCACTAGATAATAATAATAATAATAATATAATAATATTATTATTAGATTATAATATTATATATTATTAGATTGAATAATATATTTATTATTTTTAACAGCTCTATTGAGATTTATTTATGTGAAAATGATAATTTCCAAATGGTGATTCTTACAATCCATAATCTTGCAACTGCACAGATGAAATTAGAAGAAGAACTTCCTCACTATTCATTATTAAGCCATTTTATTACTTAAATGCAGTAACTAATCTTAAACTTGTACAGTAACAGTATGTATAGTAAACCTGTTTCCTTGTAACTAACTAACAATCAGCTTTTGCGATAATTGAACAAGTCTATTAGGATCAGTGGTTTAACTTAGCGGGATATCTAATCATTTAAGTCAAAGTCGGTCCTTGAGAAGATGAGTGTGCAGTTAAGTATTCATAAACCCATGCTCAGTCTACATCAGAAATATAAATAGAACAATTACGTGAAGAAGCCTGCTAAGGAGATCTTGATAATCCACTTCTACCATGCACACCTTCTGAATGATATTCATTCACTATCGTGTTTTTGAGCAACAATTCAACCTGGTGAAGAAGATTTTTAAAAATCTAATAGAATTTCTAGGGCTTGAAAATTGAATCGATAGCAATGATGACATTATTATCAGATATTTCAGAATGAATAAAAATGATAAGAGATTCTCTTTATAATTACTAGTAAGCCCCATGGGCTGAAGAACTCGCGTGAAAATTCCAAAGTCAACTTATGGCTTGAATAACATGATGATGAAATTTTGTAGTCAAGTCCACTTGATCAAGTTCATTGATGCGTTGGCTGCCGCGAATAGTCCAAATAGGAACCACAAATCATACTAATATGATACCTATATTAATAAAATACTGAAGAATTCCTTTTTTGTTAAGTTATAGTTATGTACGGAATATTTTGATTTATGATTTTAATTTTTTTTGTTATTCCAACTATCCGTGAATCCGCTGCAGCCAAAGCACCAATGAAAATGTACTTATCAAGACGACTCTACTGGAAAAATTCAGAGGATTCACGGATAATTTTAACGTTCTACATATACGTATATCCTAATCTAAAATTAATTTTGATACAATAACTTTCCCTTATTAATTGCTGAAACTCATTTGTAGTATATTGAAACTTCATGTAGAGTATAGTCATACATGTATAAATATCTTAATTTCATTCTATACTGAATTCAATAGACTTTCGTGAGTTCTCAAATGTATTAAATTGAAGAATAGTTGAACCATTGACAAATATTGTAGAACTTCGTTCAAGAATGGAATTTTTCCAATATTTTTATAGCCTATTTCAATTTGTAAAAAATAAGAAAAAAAATTATGGATGTCATTAGCATTCATCAAGCAAGGGTGACATATTATTAGTTTGACTTGGGCCGATATTACACGGTAATATTTTCTATTACTCATTAATACGAAAAGAGATGAAAATACAAATCATATTTTTCATCTCTTTTCATTTGATCTATAGCCTTATGCGATAGAAAATATAATAGGACAACAGGAAATGGTTGAAGATTGGACTGATATGCGCTCTCTAATGTGTCTAATTTGAACTAATCATATACCTTCATTTCATGTTTACATGACAGACGTAAAAAAAATTGTAATAATTGAAAAAATAGTTCTAATATTTATTTGTGATTGAACAAAAAAATAAAAATAAATAAATAAAAGAATAAAACGCCTAGCTTTAGACATCTAGTACAGTACGCTGCTCGCGTTTCTTCAGCTGCCCAATTGTGTAATTAAATACCCGCCTTATCAAAGCATGGAAATTTAATCGAACAAACCACTTTAAAACATTTCAACAAAAATAATGGAAAAATGTATGACAATAAAATAATTCAAATTTGCCGGCTGAACAGTAATTTTTATTCCTCATGATAGAACTTCAAATTTGCCGCTAATATGCAATCAGCTGTTTTGTTGAAATCAGATGCATTCACCAAAAAAAATTGTTCAAATTCCATATGACATTTTTTCCAGCCGTGATTATTGTGTTAAAATATGATAGATACAAGAGTAGATATTGATATATTGTTGCTAAGAGCTTATCCTTTTTTCGCCTGAAAAAGGATGAAGGAGTTGATCAATTTTATTGTCCAATGAACTTGACCTGTATAAATGTTCGAAGAATATATGTTCTGAATTTGAAGTTGATTAATTGAGACGTTCGAAAGTTATTGTCGAACATACAAACAAACAAACGAACAAACAAACGAACGAACAGACGGACAACGACTTTGGCGTCGAGTCAAAAGTAAGAACTCGCTTACGCTCGTTCAATTATTTAGCGTATGGCATTTAATAGTGGGGAGACCCAATGGTTGTTCCACTTCGCCAGGATAACCTCATTTTCCACAAACGGAGACATGAGTTACAGTTCTTTCAAAAAGTTCATTTGAAAAAATAATTTTTGATTTAAAAACATTGTTGACAATTAAAACTAAAGCACTTCACAAAATCACTACACTGTGGAAATTTGAAATTGAACACAAGTTCCATTTAGTGATTAATTCTCTTTATAATAATTATTATAAACAAGGATTGAGTACGTTATGTAAATCAGGACATTTTTACAGCTCACAGAAGGTGATAAGATACACACAAGTAAAAAAGGAACTGTAGAAAGATGAAATTATGAACATGATAAATGCATAGATCAAAATGAAATTGGACAGAACCACATAAATGAGAGATGGAAATGAAATTGGGAAAATGAAGCAAAAATGAATAAAGATGATCGGATTGAAGAATCAGCAAAATACCAATCACAAACTTGATCCGTATTATGACCACGCCTACAAATTCAATTTCCGCAAGCTTGGTCTTCTATCTTTCAGTTATTGGCGTCTATATCTGTCTTTTAAAATTGGCATATGTATTATTGAGTTGTGCCAGATAGGACCACTTACTGAGTGATGTTTTCTAGTTTCTATCAAACAGCTACAAGCTCCGCCTACTAGCTTATATTTCATGACCGGTTCTCAATGTGTTATTGAATTCTGTCGCTAGATCGCACTACTTACTGGATGATGTTTCTTCCAAGCTCTAGAAGCTCCGCCTACCCTCAGCTGATTAGTCAACATTCCGAAATGTATTTAGCCTAGAAGTATTTAAGGCAGTACTTACTTGTGGATGAACAATTCCTTTGTTCTCTAGAATTCAGATGACAGGATTTTAACTAAATGATTCACTCACTCCTCCTTTCAGAATGGATGATAAAAATACCTTTTTATTATTTTGATATCACTCAAAATGGAAACTGAGAAATGGAAACAATGATTTATCTTTAATTCTTATGTGCCTGAGAACTAGCCATCATTCTACCTTTTATCCAATGGAACACATAATATTTTCTTAGCAGCAAAATATCGAGTGGACAATGGACAATATTTCTCTACAGTTTCCTACTTAATTAATTGTCTTGATTAATTCCGATATTCCGATTAATTTATTGTCTTGATATTTGTTATTGCTACATCAAAGAGGTTTTTGAATTCGTTCTGTTAATCTGTGGAAATTTGAAATTGAACACAAGTTCCATTTAGTGATTGATTCTCTTTCTCCATATTCCTATAATAGGCCTACCTCTGGACTCTGGATACTCAATTTACTTTCTCTCTGCTCAACTTAATGACCAAGGCGAGCGAAGCGAGTCTCCCCTATGCACACTGAAGAAAATGAATTATGCTTTGAATCGAATTATGAAGCCAGTTTAAAACGAAATCAGGCGAAGCCCATTTTCCACTTGATTGGACGTTCAGAAACAAGTTTTGTTTGTTCTTACTGCTACATCTTCCTCGTTAATCTACCAAAGAGAAAAAATAAATTCCTCAAAAAATTATTCAATAGTCCCATACTATTTCTCTATGATTAAGATATTTATCGAGAGCTGATAACTTCTTTTCATTTTTTGTATCCCTGTATATTCTAGGCGGAGACAATTCAAAGCGTGGTAAAGTTACGCAATGTTCTCGAATCGAAGAATCGAAGATGAAAGAAGAAGAATAGGGCGAAGGAGATCGAGGAGAATGAAGAAGAAAAGGAAGAGAATGAAAGAGAAAATGATGTGGAAGCTACGCGATTTGTTAGAAAGGTTTGAAGACGTCTTGAACGCTTTTTAAACGCTTACGCAACACATGTACAAAGTACTAAGCTTCCATTGCTTTAAAAGTTACCATCTGCAGCAACGTGATGCTCTCAAAAATTCAGGCAACTTGTTTTCACAACAAACTGTGGTGATGCGTGATGGTCATAATGAACTAGACTTACTAGACTGACAGATCTATTTGTTCGACAAAGATTATGTAGGCCTGTTTACAAAACCATCATAATATGAGCGAGCATACAAAGTTGCGTGATGTTAAGTAGAGTGTGTTTTGGACTGTGTAATTTCAGAGTGTGAGTTGAATCAGCCATTCAGTTGATCGATTTTCTTAGCGATTGACTCGAGTAATTTAAAATAGGCTTAACATATTAATATATCAAAACAATTCAACCCTTGTGCTAGCTTGCTTGCTTGCGTGTTTGCATGCTTGCTTGCTTGCCTCTTCATTCATT
Organism: Sogatella furcifera; assembly: GCA_017141385.1. Classification (NCBI taxonomy): domain Eukaryota; kingdom Metazoa; phylum Arthropoda; class Insecta; order Hemiptera; family Delphacidae; genus Sogatella; species Sogatella furcifera. The sequence goes on along the minus strand of CM029547.1, from coordinate 5,101,203 downwards.
GCTAAATTTCTGATGAAATGCTCATTAAACTCACGTATGCAATAGAAACAGAATTTGAGCTGCTCTTTCTTCGATTCAATTCTAAATTTTTTTACCTCAAAATTTTCAGGTACTCAGGCAAGGAATTATACAGATTGATACCTAAACTCAGGAGTAAAAAATCTATCAAATTAGATACATAATACGATATAAAACAACATAAGCACAAGCCGTTTCAATGATACAAGAATGTCCAATTCCATTGTTTCACTCATACATCATACATGATATTGTATTGTCTTTTGCAGAGTTTTTATCTAGAAATGAGGTTGTGGAAACTCGTAAATCTGGAAATAGATAGTATATGTAAAATATGTATATACCTCGCAGAGAGGTACCGGAACGTCGTTCCACACTGGCGGCTCGTACCCACGAAACAGTAAAAGTGCTGTACAGTAAAAGATACGGGCACTTCACCTGTTTCGTGGGCACGAGCCGCCATTGTCGATCCATTAATACATGCCTGGAGGTATATCAGAATTCCGTTGAAAAAACGCGCTGATGAAAGCCCTAGTCTTTTGTATTCTCTTGAAGGGGAATTGCAAATTGAATTGAATTTGGGTATTTTCCACCAGTCGAATGAAACCTATTTACAGTCGCATCACACCACAACCGGCAATCAAACCATGTCCAATGATATACAGTGCATCACATCATCATCGTCTAATTATCTCAAGCAAGGTGAGCTGGAAGATGGATGCAGGATTTCAATCAAGGGTAAAAAATATGGAGAAACATGATCCATTATTATGTGGAGGAGTGGATGTGATGCGCGAGGACGAGGAAGTGAAGTGTGCGGGTCGTGACTGGGTCAAGGTCGCGGCTCGATCTGAATTGTGATTAGTCGATGACGAATGCATCCATCCTGATAATTACTACATATGGATGAGCTTTCTTCCAGTTCAGACAGATGCATTAACATGAGATGTAACTAACTGCAGGAACACTCATTGAATACCTAAAATCTTAACGCATTAGTTGATATAATCTTGATAGAAAATCTAAATACATTATCGACATAACCTTAATTTGAGTCTATTATTATATGAGTTTTATCCATTAAAAGTAGGTTTCCTTTACTGCGAGTCGCGGGCACTTTTCGGGTACAAGATGCAATAGATACACATTGTTGTATTATACAACAACGCTTATTTAAAAATCAGCTGATTAGTATCTATGCATTGCTTCATACAACTCCGTGTTTCTATTCTCTATATACCCTATTCACGATCACTTAGTACTCACGAAATAAAGAAACTTTTTGCATGTACAGGTAGCTATTTTTGTTGGCGCTTGAGGAAAAGCCAAGAACTGTGAACTGTGATTGGCTACAGCTGTTCGACTGCGGCCGACTGTCGTATGAAGTAATACCTCCCTTTACCCGCACACACGCGCAAAAAGTTTGTTCTTTTCGTCTCAAGTGATCGTGAATAGGGTATAGTACACTTTATTTAGGATTAGGATCATGTGTCCGTGTGATTTTTGCAGTACCGTAATGGAATGGTAACCTCATCTCATGTAAAGTCGTGTCACCTAAATTTCGTAATATGAATATTAACAAAAAGTATACACACCGGACTTTCAAGCACTGCATGCATGCTTTTTAAAATGCAGAATCAATAATCTAAAGATTTAGATGATGTTTCAAGTAACTTAGTTCCTTCAAGAGACATATTTACCTTATAGCAGTGAATATAGAGAGATCTCTTTCAATTGTATTCACCTCTTATGGTCTAGATAGGACGCTCTTTGGCTCTTTCAACAGAATGAAGACTGAATATGATCAAATTATAAACATGGTTTATAAAACTATATTAATTGGATACAGTACCTGGATGTTTCAGAGAACACAATAAAATATGAAATGATTTTGATTTGAAAATTCAATCAGTCTTTGAGTTAATAGAAGACAATATTTGCAAGAGGTAGTGTATGGGTATGGTCAATGGTCAGGGAATTGGTTGAGTATAATATGAGGATGCTTTGAAGGCATTTAAGCACCAAGATAATTTAATACATCACTTGAATATAGAAAATATAAAACACAAATATAATTTGTAAAAATTTACAAATATAAAACATCACCAAGTATATGGTACATCATTGAATAGCTTAGTGTAAAATATAAATTGTGTAAGGCTATAGTGTGAAGGAGGCTGAAAAATGCATCGTATCGAATTAATTGATAATTTTATGACAGTTGCTGCACTTCTACTCTTAATAAGGAGAAACAAAGTTGTTATTCAGATAATAATGAAATAAATAATCCCTAGCTTGACCTCTATATTGTATAAAAACTACTAGTAAATTTTAAATAGATGCGATTAGTTCAACGATTGCGTGTAATCATAATAGTGTTATCGTGTTTACTCCAACACTCGCTCGTGCTAATTCTGATGTAGGCTACAGCCTTTTAGCCTTTACTTATCAATGTTGAGAGTTATTTCAAGATTTTGCATTATCATCAGGCAATATAGCTAAGCTCCGGGCTGTAGGCCGATTCTCTGCAGTTTTTGATCGATGTTCATGTATTTCTTCCAGAGCTTTCTCTTCCAAAGTTCCATAGAGGCTAGTTCAAAGTTTAGGCCTTAATTATTTTATTATAGAATAGATTCATTTATCTATTGATATATTGACATTATTATTAACGAGTTTGATGTTGGAACACAATGTCAAGATGGCCTTCAGAATTACGGTTCTATTCAATTCTAGATTTTGAAAATCCCTATTTTAAATATTAGAAAATCCATTCATTTATTTATTCTTTACCAAATTAACGATCTAATCGTTCACTCGTCATCACATCTTGAAATTCATCCAGCAATAGTTACATTTGAAACTGGAGAGTTATCTTAAAAACGATCTAACCATAATAATATTCATTGGAACTAGTCACAAATATTAGTTGGAAGTTGTAATTCTGGAAGAGAAAAGGTTCGTTATAAGCTTATTTGAAGTTTTCAGAAATGAAGTGAGCAGAAATATACGCGATTGGATATTGCCATTGACTATGGATATAAGTCTATATCCATACTCATACTCTATATACTGAAACATATTACATATTGCTGGTTTATGGATAAGAATTGCTGTCATTGTTAACTTGAGATGAAGGTTAACAGACCTGTGTCCTAGGACTCGTCACTCGTTCTAAGTGAACATTAGCCTCAGTAAAAACAGAAATTGAATTATAAAAGAAATTTATTATTAAATAATGATCATGAGCGAAAACAAATTTAAAAAACTTGAAATCTCCGCTGTATAGTAGATAAGATTTAGCAATGTCATCGCAGTATTATTGTGTTACACCTATCTCATTATCACGGATGATTACCGCTCTAGCCGTTAATGTGACAAAAACTTCACGTGAGAGAATCTACGTGGCAAGGATTGAGGAGAAAGTGAGTGAAAAAGTACAACCGATGCAATATGGAAAGAAATGCTAGATGAAAGACATGATAATAACAAGGCAAACGTAAAAAATCGTCTTGGTTGTTGGAAGAGTATTGAACCACTATTGTGGGCCCAGCCTCTTGTTGACCTTTGACATTAGTAAGCTGCTTTTAGGAGATGATGTTGGAGTCAGTTCGGGTGACTGATGAATAAAGAATGAATTCATGTGTGAGAGATTGAATAGGAATCCCACCTAAGAGAAGGGAAAGATCGATTTGATCTTCTGATTGAATGAACCGACAAATTCAATCTGAGTTACTACATAACTCTCATGTCATGGAATATCTTCGATATGATTGGAGGGATCTCCATTAAAAAACTGCGAATGAACCTACGGGAGTACTCTATCTCACACTATTCCCCTTCAATTTGAGTTAAATTGAAAGTACTGTGGGTAAACTTGTAATCAATTGCCTCAAACTGTAAATCGAGCTAACGTTGAAAAAATTGTTTGAAATTCAGTGAGATGGTGAAAATAAGCCTTTAAATGTTTCTGACAACTAATTACTCGTGATTGCCTGCAAAAATATAAAGTCCATGTTCAACGCTTTTAATCATTCTAGCTTAAAATTCTAGTTAACTGGAACGGAGATATACATCAATCTCCCCTCTAGGTCTAAATTAATGTTGTAGCTCCAAGTGCCTTTTTGTTTACCACTTATTTAATATTTATGACTGAAAGAAAGCAGAAGATTGAATTAATAAACTCCAGACATTCAGGTCGGAAACTGGAAGATTGATTTTTTAGAATAGAGAACACTAGATTCTTGATCTAGTTAATAGAAATGCTAGGCTTTTTTGGGGCTCAATAGAAAGTGATAGATTATTTCTGGTGTGTCTCAATTAGACATCTAGTGGCGCCACTAGTAAACAACCGATGATAAAACTAATCAGGTTATAGGCTAATTTTGAAATGAAAAAGTCTCTCCTACCTACGAGTTGAATTTTATCAATAATCCATGCACGGCTCGAATCTCTGCAGACTACTTTGTTGGGTCAACGAAAGTTGAATTTCGCCCTAGTTTCTAGATAGAATAAGTAGATCAGCAAGGAACCATGCTTATAATTATTAAATTTCTGATGAATTGCAAACTTTCCATGTGAACTATTTTTAATAAATGATAGGCCTAATTTGAATCTGGCTTTGATTAATGATTATAAAGAATGACTATTGAATTATGACAAAGTTTATGAAATAATTTATCACACATACATATGAATATAAGGATACCGGTAGGCTATTATATCCTTATTAAATTTTTCCTCAGCAATCTTAAGATTCTCTCAAGAGCTCTCTCATAATTTTTTGTAGCACTTCCAAACTCGTCAGTCGGCTCTGCCCCACCTTGTACTTCATCGATCATTTTTCTATCACCTAGATCTAGTTTTGAATTAAAACTGGACATTTTTTATATTTTTCTAGTAATAGTGTAATAATACAAATTTCACAGGCCAAGAGTTAATGGAAAGGATATACTTATCCTTTCCCAAGAATGGATATTTTTATGTCAAACTTCGCCTTTTCATTTAGATATTTTAATGCACAACAAGTAAGATTGCAAGCAAGTAGCATATTTTTTGGATAATTATTGTCCTATGATTTTTGCATTTATATGTAACCTCTCTCATTGAATAGATTATAGAGTAACCTGTAAAAATTGTAGTGTAAAATATAGAAATTAGTGGGTAACTTGTGAAAATAATAGAATAATTATTAGATTTAATAATAACTCTTGTAATCTAGAAACTAAGCATAAATATTTTGTTGCTATCTAAATGATTGAAGAAATCTAATCTAATATTCTCTTTACTGAACTTGAGTAAAAGATACAATATTTTCGGCCTAGTCGTTTCCTATGAATTAATAGATTTATCCCATTAAAATTAATAGATTCATTTCATTAGAATTAATAACGATGGTAAATTAGTTCAAACTTGATGGATTTAAAAATTGAATTTTCAATTTCAAGTGTAGAAAGCAGAATGAAACCCTTCATAATCTCACTTGATTTATAAATGTACTACAATGAACAATTCTTTACCGAAATCCTTTTAAGAAAATTTTAATTTCACGTCATCCCGTAAGTGCAGCAAACTACAGGTAGAATACAGAGTTACAATTCATGTAATTGGCCAATCAGAGCACAGAAGATTTCCTAAGTCTGTTTTTAAGAAAGAATGATCCATTACATGCTACTCTCTATTGGCAGAATACGGAACGACATTCTCTTATTGCCGTTGGCCAATCAGGAGAAAAGTAGGCGGAGCTGGAAAACTTGTTTGAGAACATCACCCAGTAAGTAGTGCCATCTGGTGGCAGAATCCAATATTATATTGTCAGCGTCAGCCAATCAGGAAAGAGTAGACGGAACATGGTGAAAACTGAGACCCTGTAAGCACTGCCATCTACAGGCAGAGTTTGAAAATGATTCTCTCAATTCAGTTGACCAATCAGAGCATAGCAGTAGCCGGGGCTTGAAGGTGGATCCAAAGGAGGGTCTCTTTCTGGTTCATCATCGGTGGTTCAGTAGTTCTCATTCCCCCTCATATTCATTGTTGTATGGAAACATTTTGTATCAGGCGAAATAACTTATTGATTATTCTCCAATACTTTTAAGTTTAACTCCTCTCTTGTTGACCTCTTAGAAAACTCATTGGCTCAAAAATATCTAGGCTATATGATTCAAATTCAAAAGTAGTACTAATTTGAAATTTAAAAGTGAATTGATAATGAAATTGGAAAAACCCATAGGCCAGCACTTACATGAGATTTGTCCTTACACTGGGCATATTTTGACCTATGCTCCGTTTGCCCACAAGTAGGAATTGGCACAAAGTGCCGTTTGTTTGCAAAACTTTCTTACATCTATATAATATTCTATGTGCATTAATAGAAAAAACTCTACAATGCCAAACTCCACACCCATTTCAAATCGGAAGTTTCAATGTCCTCTTTAATAAGTTAAAGTTGTCTCTAGTGACTATAGATCCGTATTGTTTGCAATGAAGCACGTAGCTTTGTTATACAATGGTGTTGCTACATCCATTTTTAATAAGTAGGCCTCTAATCTACCGAAAGAAAATTATTTGCCGGATCACAAACCTTGCAACTCTTTTATACTTGTGAGGAATTTTATTGAATTTTTTTTCATGCGTAGAATAGTAATATGGTGGAGGTGTTACATAGGTTTTCAAGAATGATAATGTTTTCATGACAATGATACTTTCTAAATTTATTATCGTGCTATGAGAATTGATTTATCAATTTTTTGAAGTTTCCCACAGCAGACAAATAAACTAATAATTTGCTATCGGAGTTTTGAGGATGGCATTATAATTTTGATTATAGTGATTTTTCGTAATCCTTCAATTGCATATTTTTGCGAGGTTTAATAATTATTTAAAAGGTTTATAGAATAAAAAAAAAAATATATTATTCTTAAATATTCTTATTATATAAAAACCTGAAACATTTTATGCAAATATGGATTGTAACGAGTAAGGTGCAGCTTTGTGGAGCCCGACTTTTAATGAACAATGATTTTACAGAGTGACGAACTTCATTTGCTGTAACTTTCAACTTAGCGTAACACGTATAAGAAAGGTAATGCGATGTATTCCAAGTCGAAATCTACATCAAATAGAGAATAGGAGGGGGAGTCAAAGATAATACAGATCTATTATTATCAAAACGTTATTTTCTGCCATATTCGCGACTTTCAATAAAACTGGTATCGATATACTCTGACCAAGCAAAGAAGAGCCTCTGGCAAGATGAGAAAATGACTTCAGCTCGGTCAGTATTGGTTCAAAAGTTATTGATTTGGTCTCAACTTAAGGAAACATTTTGATCTACAATTTGAGACCAAATCAATAATTTTTGAACAAATATTGACCGAGCTGGAGTCATGTTCTCATCTTGCCAGAGGCTCTTCTTTGCTTGGCCAGACTATACTCATTATTTTTCATTTTTTCTACAAAGCGTCAAACTAAAATTCAAAACTGTAGTCTATAATTTCTGTTGACCTGAAATTTGAACGCTTTGATTGTAAACAATACATTTTCAACTAACTAAACTAAGACGGTGATTAACTAAAGGTACGGTGATTTTTATCTTTGTAACGATTCTTCGATATTCAACTAGCTTTAAATTATTATTCGTAGTACAGTTTGTAGCATTTTGATAGATTGTAACAATTTCGAATTTCTCATGAAACTGATTCACAGATAAGTCGGGATTCGCGTTGGCGGCAAGGCCTTGACTCGAGAGTGCAAGTAGTAAAAACACTCATAACCTCAAAACGTAATCCTCTCGCGCCAAATTGGTGGCAAATTGGCGCGCAATCATGCGCATAACGAGTGGTAGATAGATATAATAGTGGTGTAGATATGGTATATATAGATAGAGAATATACTGTATAGAACTAGAACATAATGCACATAGGGTAATGGTTGTTGATATTGCTATAATGGTATACATAGATAGAGAATATGTACAATATAATAAACATAGGTTAATGGTGTAGTTGATATTGTTCAATGATGATCGATGTAACAGTGTCGAGTCCAAGCAAATACATTGATGCAAGCTAAAAATCGATTGATGAGTTTTATTCAGAATCACGCTGCTAATTTAACAGTGCATTTTTGTGTCATCAGACGCAAAACAGGGTCGTCGACACTAATTCATTCTTCTTTTAATTCCGAGGTTATTGTAAAAAAGAAGAGCCTTACTGCAGCCACAGTGAAAGACGAGAGTAGCCTACGATGGTTATCAAAGCCTACGATGGTTCCCTAGTTGTTATCAAGTGGTTGCTTGTTTACAAATATTGTTTGCCGATGTCATGCGACTCCCACTAGCTGAGTTCAGGGACCTTCCGATTGTTGCGAAAACACTATTTTTGTCCTCATTCGTTCTGTGTGAACTTGTGAAGCTTCAAATTATTTATCAATCATGTATAAATATTGAGGTATTATGTTTAAATTGAATTGATTAAATTGTTTGCTCCTCATTCGGACTACATGAACTCTTATCAGAATTCAGGATATAAACAGTAAGGGCAAAGCCTGTTTTTATCCCTCTAATCATTTAAATATATTCTCATTTGATTAAGTGATTGTATGTTATATGTGAATTGTTATTTTATGTTATTAAAAAATCTAATATTATGTGAATAAATGGATAAATAAGGTGTAGTCTGTCCAAGCAAAGAAGAGCCTCTGGCAAGATGGGATAATGACTCAATCTTGGTCAATATTTGTTCAAGAATTATAAATGTGGTCTTAATAGCAGATCAAATCGTTTCCTAAAATTTGAGATCGAATTGATAATTCTTGAACAAATATTGGCCAAGCTGGAGTCATTTTCCCATCTTGCCAGAGGCTCTTCTTGCTTGGATGAACTATAATTATGTTCTCAAATTCGGATACTGTCAACAGTGTCAGCAGAGAGAGAACAGAGAAGAAGTAAAAGTAAGTCCATTCAAAATGCGAGTTTTACATTACATATTTTCTTACCTCTCGGCTCTAAAATGGAAATAAACAATACAATATAATGTAATACAACAATAGCTATAGATTCAAACCCAAAAGACATAAATTTATTGAATAAACTAAAATTTATAGATTTAAATTTATAGACATTAGATTTAAATAAACTAAATTTTTCCAGAGACAAAGCTGTATAATTATGTTATGGACTTGTATTATAGGTATATTAATTCAGTATTGTATAGGACAGTTTAGGACCAATTTCCCAATCTGTGAAGCCGGTGAAAGTGAAGGAAGGGCTCGTAACCTTTGTAGCCAGATGAAGCCCACAATCATGCATACATCTTGCATATTACGGCGTCAGTCGTCAATCATAATGTTTGGATCATTGCACGGTTAAAGGTGACCTGGCAATGCTTTATGAATGAGCGTTTGTACTTTTTGTGTCCATCAATCAACGTTTTTTATCTGTCATTGATTTGCATGATGTGTGGTGAGATTCTTGCATGTAATGTTGATATCAAACAATAACGATTGAGATACGGATGTAAGTATAGAGGGAATTGTAGAGTAGATGAAAAAATGAGATCAGAAAGATATTTATCACTCTGAGACATTTCCGTCAGAGAAAGAAAAGTTTAAGAAGATGGAATAAAATGGAAAAGGGGAGAGATGAGAGAAAAACTAAGAAGAAGACAGAAGAAGAAGAAAAGAGAAAGAAGAAGAAGAAGAAGAAGAAGAAGAAGAAGAAGAAGAAGAAGAAGAAGAAGAAGAAGAAGAAGAAGAAGAAGAAGAAGAAGAAGAATTATTATACCGTTTATTTATCTAGTTGAAGTTCAGGTATAGTGGATTGAGTCATCCGGGCTGTGTATAGTCTGTCCAAGCAAAGAAGACCCTCTGGCAAGATAGGAAAATGACTCCAGCTTGGTCAAAATTTGTTCAAGAATTATAAATGAGGTTATAAAGTAGATCAAATTGTCTCCTACAATTTAAGATCAAAGTGATAATTCTTGAACCAATATTGACCGAGCTTGAGTCATTTTCCCATCTTGCCAGAGGGTCTTCTCTGCTTGGACAGATTATATGGATGGATTAAATCATTCTTAATCGCCTGAGGTGTGCAGAGTGTGCGACCGTACAGGGCGCCACGGCCAAGGGCCGCGGCGGCAGATGCAAAACGGGAATTTAAAAATTTCAATTGGGCTTTTAGAATAATTTTTCCACTTTGATAAAAACGTATTTTACCAACAACTTGAATCCACAAGAAGTTATTTCCTCTGCATAAATTCATTCATCATAATGAATTGATCAATTGAAAAACCACGATATAAATGTATGAAGCAAGTCAAGAAACGCCCCTCATAAATTTAATTTTATGGTTGGCTGATAACCACCTTACATTCTGTCGATCAATCACAAGTCATTTTCCGATAAAAACTCCTCCATATTAATAATCCTATAATATAGTACCAATATTTTTACCAAATTGTTGTAGTTTTTCAAACTTTTCTAGCAAGAGGTCGGTATTAGACCATGAATAGTTTGGTACTATTTCATTATATTATATTCATCGTATGAAAAATAGAATTAATGCGTCTAAGATGGGAGTGCAAGATCATATTTTCATCTCACTTCATACAGGATACAGCATTAAACTATTGAAGTCTAGTACTGGCCTGAGCTACACGATAAAAGTGAAAGTGAGTTCTATAAATAAATTCTTCAAATACTAACTTGATAGGGACATGTTGTGAAAAAAATATTTAAAAAGGGTACTTTGATTTGAATTATTTAAAAGTTATAACTTGATAGAATCTTACCAGCCTGAATACATAAATAAATATTATATTAGCACAAGATCGTCAATAGTATATCAGCGTATATTTTTTGTGTATGATACACCATCCATCATTTTCTTGCTAGCAGCCATTTTCCAAGACAGAACTCACGAAACACTGTCAACCAATAAGAAAAGAGCAGGCGGGGCATGAAGGCGTGTCCAAGTCAAATCTGAAACATCACCCATCAACTGCTCCCATCTACTGGTTGAATTTGGAAACTTTTCTATTCGATGTTTTCGGCCATTTTGATCATAGGCGGAGCTTGGAGGCGTGTCCAATGGAAGTCGAAGCAAGTCATCCTATTGCTACTGCCATCTGCTGGCTGAATTTGGAACTATTTCGAATGTTATTCAAGAAAGCTGGATAGAGCAGTGGAAATGGCTGAAATCTTCAATTTGCTTGTTATTGAGTTTCCGATGTTTCGTTGAAACATCTTTATTTCCAGTAAAATGAAATATTTATGATGATTCCCAATATTTTTCTGTGAAAAATTTATTATTCCCTTCCTCATGTGCTTTCAAGCAAACTAATAAAATATATTAATCAATAATTATAATTTTAATATTTTTATGATAAAGTACGGTACAATTTGACAGTTCTGCTCAATTTAGATAGCCTTTAGTTATTTTGTATAAATTCCTGTAGGCGTTTTATTATCACGTATCCAATACATGAAAATACGAAAAATACGTTGGGATACATTAAGCAAGTCCCTATAATCCTTTTTGCCACACCAGATGCAACATTGGGATTGCTTATGAGAAAAATGTGAGCATGCAAGGCAGCTTGAATCATATTTGGCTTTCAATATATTATAATACAGTATGTTGCATTGCATTCGTCTGGTAATGGGGGGGGGGCGCCTGCCAAAATCTCGCACAAGGCGCCAAAAAACCACGTGAGGGCCCTGTATCTTAATACTGTACAATAGGCTGTGTAGAACAATAAGATGTGTGTGTCCTGTACCATATGTTATGTTATAGCTCGCATAAATTTTGTTAAACTATTTATTAAGTTTTAAAACCTATTTACTCATATCTGAAAGCACAATGTTAGATACTCGTATGTTAGATACTCGTATGAGAGTTGAAATCTCATGTACAAGGTTCCATTTGTGGGGGAGAGTCTAACTGCTATTTTATCAAAGTCTAGCAAGATGATTCTGGAAATAGGATTTTTCATCTATTTTATCAAAGTGTGACAAAATGATTCTGGAAAGAGGACGTGCATCAAAGCGCTGCTATAGTTTGCGCAAGCTGAGAAGACACGCCGTTACAATGTTGAATGTATTGTGACGGCGTGTCTTATCAGCTTGAGCGAACTATTACACGTGAGAACTATATACACGTGAGAAGAGCCTATGTCACGAGATGCACGTCAACTACATAAAGTAGGACAGATTCAATATGACTTTAATTATTATTAAGTATCATACTAAGTAGATACACTTAGGTAGGATATTTATAGGATATAAACTACCAACTGTAACTCATGAATGTTGTGTATTAAATCGGACATGAATTAAAAAGCGTGAAAATTATAGAACGTTTTTTCACCTTGAAAGATGAAAAACGGCTCATCCTTTCATTTATCTGGTTGAATAACTGTAAATATTGTAAAAGGCTTCTTCCAAGAAACCCATTTCAAAAGTAAATGATGAATTAAGCTTATCAGTTTGGATTTTTTAGTTTTGGATGTCTAGGCTACTTCATAGATACACCGGATAAGTACGGATAGCCTACGAAGAAGAAGCTTAGGACTTCGACTACAGGCGCAGAAGGAGAGACTCATAATCTCTAACAGTAAAGCCCTCTCTACTCTGATTTGAATACAGTCTTCAACCGGCATTAAATTTTTTTGAAAAGATTTTGAAGGCATAATTATTAGGGAGTTCTAATCATTATCTATAATATGGTAATGTTTATATCAGGAGACTACAACGGAAGCAATTGGAGTTACACAAGAGATCAATGCTTTATTGGTAACACCAATTAATTGATTTCGTTGGATTCTCCTGATATAAACATTACATATCATAGTCAGTGATTTGAACTTATTGCTAATTATGCCTTTAAATGAAAACCGAAAACTGTATTCAATACCATAAAGTGGACACCTACTACACTTCTACCATATCCGACAATCTGCTCTTAGATTGATTGTAGAATTCTCGGATTAAATTATTTTTTTTTTTACACAAAATGTTGGTTTGTGTTTTGTTGGGTCTGTTGTGTATTGGTCTCACTTACTTCACTTTTAAAGCCTTCCCACTTCGAGAGCATCATTTTGTCGTTTCGTGTTAGGTCTGGTGTGACCATAGCCAAGCATTCATAACATTCAGCATCAAGCTGAAGCATAGCTAAAGAGACAGTATAATAGAGACTGATTATACCTTAGTTAGACCATTCATAATGGTATTAATGGTTTGTTTGATTGTTTGTTATGGGGGCAAGCCCACATCAGCTCATAGGCTTGTGCGTGGGTAATGATATGGATGATAGATGACGACTACTTTTTAGGTAGACCGACGGCTTATCGTCTCCTCCGAAAGACGGTGTGGCCGTATTTATGTGATTGTGCTGTGGTCAAAAATTGTTCTCCGCTTGGGACTTGAACCAGGGTCCACCTGGTTATCAGACCGGCGCTTTATCACTCCTCCAACGAACCACCCATCAAGGTGGTCCAAGGATTATATAGTCTCTATAGCCATAATGCATTCATATTGAGTTAATAAAAGATGATGAAGATAACGTTCATTAAATCATATGTTCACTTCGATTTATTTCATTGCGTTTGAGCTGATTCATGAATATCAACTTTAGGGACATCCTCATTTTCATCAATATCGTCATCTTCATCTTTCAACCCCCTATTAATGCACCTAAGATGACAATAAATTCGATTTCCATTTTGAATGAATTTCGAGTTTTCCAGTGAACGTATCGGATCTCCTGGTACTTATAACACTGTTGACATTGAAAGTGAAGAAGACGTTCCAGGTAGGCTGCGGCTGAGAGTGAAAGTGTGAGGAGGAGCTGCAAGGTCGAGCATGCTGGTGCAGGGGGATGCTGGTGGGGGGGGTTGGTAAGGTCACCCCTCCACAGGGCAGCCGCACCCCCCTTCTCTATATATATGAGAACTGCACCGTGAGACGCGAATTTAATTCTATATTGTGCTTTCAATTGACCAGCGGCGCACCGCACCGGGACTTACTTGGTCGTTGACCATCGCTTATTCAGTGCTTATTTGACTGTTACAAACTAGGAAATAAAAAAGGTAAGTGCTATTTTCATCACCTTATAGTTATAGAATTCTCAATGTATTTCAATTATTTTGATTGGGGAACAATTTTTTTGGGTTTCCCTGAATGTTTCCATATTGTAGGCTACAAATAAATGAATAAAGAATTGAATTGTTAATAAATTATAGGGCTTTGAAATTAATGCCAGGAAATACTTATTTCTAACATAGTAATTACGTTAGAATAATATTGAAATAAGTCTAACATTGTAGATATAAAACAAGAAAAAATTCTCCAATTTTATCCTTTCTTTGAAAAATTATTTTTCATTCAGCTTGAAAACTGAATTTTATATTATGGGAGCATTTTTTCCCAAGTGTGATTCCCACATGTGCGTGGGTAATGAGAGGGGTGATGATGGGAGATGATGAAGGCTTTTTAGGCAATCGGGACCTACGGCTTTATGTCTCCTACGTAAGACGGGAGTGGCTGTTCACGGATAAAAATCGGTGTCGGACCATATATCAGACTGAGACTTTGATTATCAGACCAGTGCTTTATCGTATTCGGCTACAGCCGATGCATTGTTTATAGCAAAAATGAGCTGTGAACTCTTGAGTTGAGGGTAGGACTACATAGAGATATAAAAAATACTATGTCTTGCAATATTACTTGAACTGCACAAACAATTTTTTTAATTTTCTCCCAAAATAGAAAAATTGCTTTGCACAAGCAATCTTTGTATAAGCAAACTCATATCACGAGGAAAAATAATAAAATTATCTGGTTGCCATGACAAAATTTAAATGTTTCTAATTTTCGTGCTCTAAATTTTTAACAAAAATTCAATATTTTCGACTATGGTGTAGTGATTTTGTGAAGTGCTTCAGTTTTAGTAGTCAACAATGTTTTGAAATCAAAAATTATGTTTTCAAATGATTTTTTTAAAAAGAACTTCAACTCATGTCTCCATTTGTGGAAAATGAAGTTATCTGGCGAAGTGGAACAACCCTTGGGTCTCCCCACTATTAAAAGCCATACGCTAAATAAATAATAATAAAATTATAAAAAATTAACTGTGTTAATGGAGGAGAGGGTAGGCCTGCACAGTGATAATCACAATACTTTAATGTAATTTATCCTTAAAGTACTGTATAGATGATTCTGATATTGTATACTTATGAAATACTGTAGTTCTCCATAAAATGCTTTGATATTACGAGAAAATATTCAAATTTTTAAGAAGAATGATTGATTTTTAGAATTTAGAATTAAATCATAAGAGGAAGGGAAGAACGCTCTAGGAAGGGATCAATTTAAATTTTAAGAAATATTATACAACGGAATTATTTCTCCAGTCATCTCCAAGTTCAAGTTGAAAGAGAAAATCTGTTCCAATCGAACTTCACTTCATCCTCCTCGAAGTGCTATAGGATGGGTATGAAATTATCATAGTTTCGTCCTATGTTTATCTTTATAGCCGTTTGTTTTTCACTTCTAGTTTGGTCTAGTTTATCTTACTACTCCCCTTTCTATCAATAATTCATCTCTGCCAAGCTAAGGAAGAATTAAAAAATGTCAATATAATCAATAGCAAATGAGAATGAGTAAAACCAAGTTCAATGATATTGATAATTGAATAAAAATACTTAAAGTAGCCTATTTAGGCCTAAGTAATCGAATAACAGGAAACATTCTGCAAAAACACCCCAAATCACTTTAAAATCAAAAATTAAGGCCAGTTTTATTTTTGTCATTCAAAATATGATATGATATTCTATGAAGTTCAGCTTGGTTTATACCCATTTCTTCCAACGCTCGAGGCATAATTGTAAGCATAATTCCACTGCGGTTTTAAACAAGACTTTATGTAAAGTTATCCTGTTTGGATATTATATAAAAGCTGTGCAGAGGCAGAAAATCCGAACTGTCACTCGTTACGCCAGCATAACACTCACGAATCCTCAGCATAGATAACATCATGTTGCCCTTAAAAGCTTAAGGCCTAAGCTGTCTTGGAGGTCGAAGGCTTACCTGCTTTCCTAAGGATTGAGATTATTCAACATAATCCATTAAGATTTTAGGATGAAGTTTCAATAGTATTCTTAAAACACTTCAATCCAATGTTTTCATTCAAGACAGATATTACCCAAGAGTACATTATAATGAAAATTCGTATATTGTAAAAATTGATCAAATCTCTATTGGCATGAATCCACATTTTCAAACCATCAATCATCCTTTACACGTTTTCTCTCCATAACCATTGTTAGTTTCAAAAAATTAATAATAAAAATGACAATTCTATCAATTAATAATTAATGAATGAGAATACGTAAGTCAAATTCCCTTAAGCTACAAGTTCGATTAGAGTGCCATAGTCTTGAATTGTATCTTCTTGTTCCAGTAATATTCATTGGACAGGTATTACACAATAATATTTTCTATCACTTCTATTATATGAAAAGAGATGAAAATATGAAATTTCAATTTCATCTATTTCCATACGATCACATATGTAATAGAAAATATTACCGTGTAATATCGACCTTACTGGCTAAATTCATGAAAGTCTTATAATAGTTCAAACAAATCTAACTCTTGTAAATTTGAGGAAACTTACCGTTTGAGTGATGAATTATTATGATACGTGCTGTGGAAAATTTTAAGACTTCTAAATAATAATTTTAAATTTGAACAATTAAACAGTTGACAGTTGATAACAAATATCAGGGGTTTTCCAATAAGTCCAACCAGGACCAGTTCCAAGTTTACCATAGGTACAATAGGTAAAACCAGTTTGAACCATTTTTAAGCCCAGTTGAGAATGTTTAAACAACTTTTTTTATAGATAACAGAGTTTCAAGATTGTGTACTACAGTACTACATGTACTACCGGTACTTGTAATTGTGTAACTTACTACATATACACTTCCACTTGTAGCTTTACATGAATACACTCAAAAAGCAGCATAGTTGGACTGTCAGTCAGGTCTGTGTGGGTCGATTTTGTTCACGGCTTATGAAGTCAGCAATGCTTTTAACAGAACTACAACGCTTCACAATCAGCTGTTGCACACTGTTAGTCAGTCAAATCTCCATTGAAGATGTTGTCATGGTGTAATGTCGTGCAGCAGCTACCCTACTGATCTGTTCAAGCAAAGAAGACATTCTGGCAAGATGAGAAAATTACTCCAGCTCGGTCAATATTGGTTGTGGAGTTAAGAATTCAGTCTCAAATTGTAGGAAACGTTGTGATCTACAATTTAAGATCAAATTTATGATTTTCGAACAATATTGACCGAGCTGGAGGCATTTTTCCATCTTCCCAGAATGTCTTCTCTGCTTGGACAGACTACAGCTCCAATCGTGAGAATGTACGCCAACGGTCCTCCGTAAATTGACAGAGTGTTCAAGTTGTTCCTTTATTGTCATCCTTCCAAAGTGAAATCGTGGAATTCGTATTTTATTCTCGATTCCAATTCACGCGGCACTCTAGGAAGGCAACAAACCGTGCTACTCTTGATACGATGCCAATCATTATGCAACGCGGCTGCCTACCGGCTTCACCCCCCTGTAACCCCTCCCCACAATCAGCTGTTGTTCCCCTTTTGCATCACGTGATGTTTGGACCAGGACTCGGTCACGTGTTCGACTGGGTCAATGTGCCAGGCCAGTCACAACAATGCATCCATCCTTCTTGGACCAATTTGCTCGAGACCGAGCTTTTTAAGACGCGAAATCAAGCTGTTTAAAAACTACTGGTTTAGTAATCAATGGGATCAGATGCTTTGACGCATTAAAAAGAATGCATTTCGGTTTCATGTGCCCAAACCAATAATGGAAACGGAATAGCTGAAACAATCGGAATAATTATAATAATAGGTATTGAAATGTCATCATTGGAAATAAGAATTTCCTTAGTTAGGGTATTTTTTTCAGCACATGTTTGGGTGTCATTTGACCCACTCGCTCAAGTGCAAATAATAGAAAATGACGGAATTGTACTAATTGCAGGCTTTATGGTCTATTTTGTCCAAAATTAAGCCCAAATTTTTATGAAATACGATTAATAACAATAATAAATTAATGATATCAAGCATATCGAGAAAAATTGCAACAAAAGCTTATTTTCTGTTTACATTGGTCCAAATTCGTAATTAATAGGGAATCAAGCAGCTAGTTCTAGAACATATTTAATCTAAAATATTGGTATAGAGGTAGGCCTATAGGCCAATAGGTCAGTCAGCGTGAGAAGTCACGGCTTTACAACACTGGCGGCTCGTGCCCACGAAACAGGTGAAGTGCTGTACAGTATAAGATACGGACACTTCACCTACTACGTGGGCACGAGCCGCCAGTGCTTTACAATACATTGCATTGAATTGTGAATGCATTTCTTCTCAGTTTGATCCAACTATAGTGTATTTAATATAGGTCCTTCCAAGTCAATATAAGCCCAACAGAGCTCATTTTTTCAATGATTTTGAGAACTCAGTAGATTCCGCTTTCCTGTTTGAATCCTGAAGTGTCAAACATCCATTCAGACTAAACATTGGTAATCCCTCAATTTTATGCTTTGTATTGGTGCGAAATATTCTGGTTTTCAATTGTACAGTCATGTCATTATCATTCAATTCTCGCATCTAGATGCATATTAACATCCACAGATTAAACACCTTGACAAGACTTAGCTCAAACAACAAACAACTAATCAAGTTTCTATAGAATTTTTGTATTTCTCACAATATTTTCCAGGCAATGCGTTCATCTGCGCGTGCAATGGTGCATGTTTCGGTTATTGTGATTGTGATAAGATAGCAGGCAACAAAGTAACATCTGGGAACAATTGAATAGCTAGGCTAGAGCCCACCTTGACCTGCTTGCATCTCCTTAGTTATTAGTATCACTAGGTGTCGGTGGACATTAACAGTCATAATAAATAAGCAGAGGTGTAAATGTCTTCCCTGTTCATTAACCGACAAATTACTGTCTGTTGTTTCTCAGAGCCTGAAACCTGGGCTCTGTTTCAGGGTCAAATGGTCCAAGTACGAATGGCTAATCTTCTTCCCAACTGCATACTAATTGATAGCATCTTGCCATTCTTTCACTCCTCACCACTTCCTAAATCTATTATACTATTAATGTTAATGGAAACAAAATTCAGTGATTTCTTCAAGAGATTTCAGTAGATGAATTTTAGTGGTACCTACCATGAACTAATAACATAAATATTATTATGAAATATGAACTGATCCTAAATTATTATTGGAGATGACGTTTGTTGTTGGAGCACGAACAATAGTGATTGATTTAATTTTATTGAAACGTGAATTGGAGTTTTTAGAAGGAATGAACTGTTTATTAAACTTCTTGTATATGTTCATCCAACATGAAAACGGGCACACGACACGGTATTTACCTTAGCGGTCTTAACATGATGTTATGCTTGGCTTGCACGTTTTGATAGCAAATTAGAATTTCCTGATCGTGAGCAATCTCGCATGATTTCCCGTATAATAATTTTTGATTGTAGAACAGTTGAGGATCGGATACATCAATAATTATGAAATCAAAACAAATATATTAATCAAACCAATATCGACTCTTTGTTACATCACAAGTTCGTTAATTTTCACGATTTTCATTAACTAGCTAATTTTCTTTTTACTAGCATTCAATTTTCGAAACAAGATAAGATAAGATTTTTATTTGCTTTTGTTTCTCTGAAACATACCAATTACAAAATACAAAATTTTCGAAACAATAGTGCTTGAAAACATTCTTTGCAAGTATTGATTTGGAAAATTGTATTTCGCGGGAGAAACTAGATACTCTGTTCTATGAACTGCCGATAAACGATAATAAATAACCAGGGCATCCAAACATTTTGTGTGTGTGAATAGGCTACTGAACAAAGTTTCTATTGGTCGGTGGGAGGAGCCTATCGACCAATACAGTTGAAGGACTGTCATTGGTTGAGACAAGCTACACTCTCTGCTGAGACGTATTGACAAAATGGAGTAGAGAAAAATACCAAATTTGAACAAATTATGCAACAACTAAATGTCGTTCTATCTATTATGGTGATAATTTTCTCATGATTTGTTCTAAAAGTAAAGAAATAGTTCAATTCTTAATTCATTTTGTTGTTATTGAAAGTAATTCAAACTAACAAATTTTTATTATTGAAAGTGAATTTTCTCATTAGCCTACTTTCCTGTATTGGTTTCTTGAGACTGGACATTTTAATAAAGTTATCAATAAAGTCATTTATTTCATTAAAATAATACAGTAAAGGAGAGAAAAAACAGGCGTTAGCCCAAAACATCTTCTACGCCAATTTTGATTAAAATGTCCAAATTCAGGTTATGCTCCTTTTCACATCAGATAATATTATTCTCGACAATCAAAAATTGTATTTGTTAAGAACAAACTATCACTTCTCATCAATTAACTATTTCACTCTCTTTGTAATGGGTGATTCTATTGATAACAGTATTTAATTACGTTGATAACGAGGTGTAAGCAATTTAACAATGTACCTTCCACTAATTAATTGTTATTATTTCAATGTTCTCTCCACTGGGTCACAGGGCCCGTACTTGTTCATTGTTTGTTTTCCATAATAAATTGCCGGTGAACAAATTTAGCTAGTTTGCTAGAAGTACCCACTCAAGTACTCATTGCTATCAAAATCGTAGATGTGACGTAAGATGGTCGTAGTGTAGTTGACAGTTGCTCACGACTTATTACAGTACAGTACAGTACACAACGGCAGTCGCAGATGAGAGCTTGTTAAGAGTAAATCATATTTAATCAGGGTTACGTAACTCAGCATTGAGAAACCATTTTGCCTCTTCTCAAACATTATTCGTAGAGAGTACAGAGTTCGTTCATTTAACATAAAGTCAACAATAAAGAACTCTATGTACAAATGAATCACGTACGTTCTGTGAAAGGTATGCTGGAGTAAGCATAGTACATTGTACCATTTCAGGGTTGGAAAAAACTTTTGAAAGGAAATGCCTTAAATGATCATATCATTCAATACACATTACAGGGTGTTTCAGGGGGATGTGCAATACTTCTCAGGCTGATTCCTTACATCAAGTAGACAAAAAAGTTCAATTGGACAAACCCCTAAAACGCTTTGTTAACGAGTTAACAATGGCGGAAAATTGAGAATTTTCAAAAAATATCAATTTTTCTAATTTTAAGACGCTTCACTCAGGTTCTAAAATAATCAATTCTCATGTAAAATGAGCTGAGGAATTCAATGAAACCAGTTCAACGGTTATTGAGATAATTTGTATATTATGCTAAAAAACGCCATTTTTCAACAATAGGGGTTATTTTATTCAATAAGGGTTGATATTTTTGAAAATTCTCAATTTTCCGCCATTGTTATCCCCATGTTATTGTTAACAAAGCGTTTTTGGGGGTTTGTCCAATTGAACTTTTTTGTCTACTTGATGTATGGAATCAGCCTGAGAAGTATTGCGTATTCCTCCTGAAACACTCTGTATAATTCTATCAGAACTAACAGAGATGTAGAATTTGCGTAAGGGCGTAAGGTAAAGTACCTTCAAAAGCATTTAAAAAATTGATGAATAAAAAAAAAGTATGAGTCTAAAATCAAGAGTCTTGAGTTCTTGGAATAATTATGTGTTTTAGTCCCGACCATGGAAAATCTGGGTAATGAGAAGATCTCCTCTATTCGCTCTGAAGAATCAACAAGAGTATCATATTATAGGCTATACCTAATAAATTAATTCGGACAAATTTCAGAGATAATAATAATTACGTTATTGCTTTATCCGTTCTCACTCTGCAGGGTGACAGGAGAAGGATGTTACAGTAATATGGCTATGATAATAATAGTATAGTAAAGAAGAATCGGAAATAGAAAAAGTGTTATTAAGTTTCTTCGAATATGGTTGTTCTGTTACTTTAAAACATCAACATAATTAAGTATCAAATAGAACATTAACTAACTGTACTGAACTGAATACGGTAATGAGATTCCCTATAAGTAAAAGCAATCCCATCCTTTGTGCACGAATTCGCAAAGATAATTAATTTGACCACAATGAAATTATGATGAGCTATTTGAAAGGCAATGAAGTGAAATGAGTGCAATTGTCAGGGTTGTGCAACCAATGGCAAGGTGTAACAACGGTTCAAAATGAACGCTTCATTAACTCTCCATCAGCCAGCTATTACTTCTGAACTTTAGCTTTAGTCTGTCCAAGCAAAGAAGACCCTCTGGCAAGATGGGAAAATGACTCAAGCTCGGTCAATTTTGATTCAAAAATGATCAAATTGATCTCAAATTGTAGGAAACAATCTGATCTACTATTAAGACCACATTTATAATTCTTGAACAAAAATTGATCACGCTGAAGTCATTTTCCCATCTTGCCAGAGAGTCTTCTTTGCGTGGACAGACTATACCACTAAGACAATAGCACGTCGCGGTTTCTGACAAATTTCGACGCGGCCACATTATTAATAGACTGTTTCAACAGTTATTTAACGTCGATTTTCAATAGTATTTCAAAACAGGCCGCAATAATTTCTCCTTACACAATCGGCTGGTGAAGAGGAGTTCGGAGACGAGGAGAAGCGCAAACTGTGAAGACACATTGTTACAATATAAAATGTATTAAGACGGAGTTTCTTCTCAGCAACTGTAGTAATAAGAGGGCTGTTACAAAAGTGGTGATGCTGTATTATCAGAGGCGCTCCAAATTGAGATAATACCGAGACTAGACTTTTCAGCAACTCATTCTGTCCCAGTGATTGATGTGGGAGACCCACTATACTGAAGAGTGTTAGTTTGAAGTTTTTATTTGGCATGTGCGCGCACCTATCACCAGCCATCTCACTTGTCAGTCAGTGTTATCGCATCTTTCGTCTCCTTCTCTTCTACCAGCAGTAGACAGGTGTCAGACAACGCTGATTAATTGCATCGGCATTTCGAAATTAGCGGTGCCTGGTTTCTCTTCCTGTTCAAATGCATTTCGCATATCAAGAAAAATTGAACAAGTTATGTATGCGCTGGAGGCTACTGTTTGAATTGTATCAGATACTGCTACTATACGAGTACAATATCAGTTTAAATAATGCTTATCAGATACATAGTACAAGTAAATAAACATATTCAAAATCTGTAGAATTGAAAGTAGATTTATCAACAAGCTACAAACACAATCTCTAATCTAAATTTACTCTAATTACATAGTGTGATAGGAAAATTTAATTTGGTCAACAATGACCGTTACTACTATAAAATGATCCATTACTATTTCAATGTACTAAGTACTAATTAAATATATTGTAATTTAATTAAAAACTGTACTATGACCAGTTACTATTGTAAAATGGCCACAAGAGCTTGTAATTTTTTTAAAACAATCAAATCATATGAAAAGCTCGTGTTTAAGAGATTGAACACTCCTGTTATGAATTTATTGTATGGGGGCTTTAATTTTATTGTTTACTTCAAGAAGACGAAAGTCTTCTTCATGCATTATTAATTCAGCTAGTCTCAACAATA
Source organism: Sogatella furcifera (assembly GCA_017141385.1). Taxonomy (NCBI): domain Eukaryota; kingdom Metazoa; phylum Arthropoda; class Insecta; order Hemiptera; family Delphacidae; genus Sogatella; species Sogatella furcifera. Next base: position 5,077,577 of record CM029547.1, on the reverse strand, counting down.
TTCATACTCATTGATAAGGTGCAGCACACGTTAAGACAATAATGAAATCAAGCAATAATGGTTTTTAATTAGTATGAAGTAGCCTACAGTATGAGAAAAGCCTAGGCATGTATTTGAGCAGGTAATAGTTACTAGAAAACAAAAGTTAAACCAAAGTTCAATAAATGGTAAGAAAAAAAATAATGGTTGTTAGTAAGAAGTATGAAGTCATGATCAGCCTAGGGATGTATCTGAGCAGATAGTACTAGAAAACAAAAGTTATTGTATTTTGATGAATGGTAAACCTAGGATCTGTGAGTAGATTGTCCAAGCAAAGAAGACATTCTGGCAAGATGAGATAATGACTCCAGCTCGGTCAATATTGGATGAAAAATCATAAATCTGGTTTCAAATTGTGGAAAACATTCTGCTCTACAATTGAGGACCAAATTGATAATTTTTGAACCAATGTTAACAGAGCTGGAGCTCATGGATCATGTTTCCATCTTGCAGATTGTCTTCTTGCTTGGACAGACTATACGTACAACAAAGGTTGTCGGTTGTAATGAAGTGCAGTTGAGTCTTGTCTCTGAGCTACAAAATATGGGAATCTGGCAGGTATAAGAAGACAAAGAGAGATGTGTCAAAGAGCACAGAGAGCGTAATAGCATCTCGTCACGACAGATCCCCGCGTGTTGCAACAACGATTCAACAACAGCTGATTGCGAAACTTCGGGTCGATGAAGTTTGCTGGCTGGTCGCGATCGCTGCTACCAGGGGTATTGATGGCCTGCTCCACCTCAATCCAATAACAGTGGAGGAGTTCAGTTACAGCCAAAGTCCACACAGCATTCACTGTTCATGGCGAATAATCCGGCACTGAATTATAGGGGAGAAATAGAGAGTTAGCTTGTTATTTATAAAGTAATACCTTCATGTGAACTATTTGCTGCAGATTCAAATGGTAGGTATAAGAGTAAAACGCAGGATAATAGTCCAATAGAGACTGGAACAGCAGAGTAGATCAGTAGACGCTGCTAAATCGTCAGGGTTATTATGATATTATGAATTAAGTTTTATTCATAATCAGCTGAATTGACAACATTGTATCAACTCTCACTGTACTATTTCCATGCTTTTTACTTTAGTAGAAGGGAAAAATGATTTCAATATCAATAGATATCAATGCAGAGAGACCCGAAAAATTGTCAATGGAAAACATCGCCTGAAAAAATTGCTAGTGACAACTGACTTGTGGGCGATTCTGTACAGTATTATACGTTAAGAGGTATGTCTAGATTCATGAAAACAGACCTTATTTGCTTCAAAAATTATAATGTAAAAATAATGTACTCTTCAGAAGAGTACATTAAAGGTGATCTTGTACAGCAATATAATCATAGGATAGAATGGAGGTAAAATTGTGCCATCACAGGAAGAAAATTATGGAAGAGTAGAGACAGTCAATATAGACATTATGTCCAGCAATATTAAAAAGAATAGAAAAGTACTGTTCTCCGGCTATAATGATATAAATAAATGGATGATCAAAAGGTAAACAGTAACGAAAGTAAAGGTTGAAGAAGAACAGTTTTTGAAAAAATTTGACAGTGAAGAGAATATGAGATTCTATCTTCGTACAAAATACATAAAAAATATTGGAGAAATAAGGAAGTGTAAACTACCAACTTTCGTTTATTGAAGATTGAGGAAATATCATTTAATAAATCATAAAATAGAGAGCGTCGAACCAGACAGGAATATTTGAATTCATGGAATTATACCGTTAGAGAAATTGGATGGAAAGAATCAAGTAATATACTATAACATCACCAAAATATTCATGTTGGAATATGTGAATAATGATCTATGACCTTCAAACTTGTATTCATAAAATCTTTTCGAGAGAAAAAGCACCCAAATTTTTTCAAGAGTCTGTAGCACAAATTACTATAGCTTATTAACAAGCTATGTAGAATCATGGACGATGAACGGTATTAACTTCCGAAAAGTACTATTAATCAGATAATGATTGCATTATATTTCAACTTTTAAATAATTTATTCAAGCTCGGTTTCTTCTCCCAAGCAAATCAACCGTTTCATATTTGGTAGATTGGATTCATAAGATATTACAATTATCAATAATATGACATATGTTTAACTTATGTTAAACATCTTCTCAGATTAACAATAATATGTTTCATTTTTGTAGTCTTGGTAGATTGGATTCATAAGATATCACGAGTTACAATTATCAATAATATGACAATTTTTGTTATGCATGAGGCATAATAATATTCTAATAGGCCACTATTACGGTTATTGGGATAAAACCGTACGCATTACAGGTTGTGAGGGTGGTATTATGATTTTGCAAGGGACCGTTGGTTATATCGAGTATTGGTACGAAAGTTTTCCACCAACTTCTTTATTCCACTTCCATGAAATATAATAATAATTTTTCATTCCACTTTTGATCTCTCAATACTAATCTTTTTTCGTCTTCTTCTCAGATGATAGAATTAATATTGATAAAGAGGATAATTATCTATCTAATAAGTATCGGGACTGGTTCGATAAGTCAATAGCCATTTAGTGGATTGATTTGAAAAATGTGATATTGATTTATAACAATATTGTATTATGTATCTTATTGTAGAGTGAAAATATCGTAATCTGCTTAATCAGGCAGAGAAATATCGAATGATTCATGATAAAAATTGTGTTATCAGAATACGATCATAGTATGAATGAACTGTACCTAGAATCGATTAATTCATGGCATCTTATTTATTGATTAATACACTGAATAATAAAATTATTAATGTAATTAATTAATTACATAATAGTTTCGAGATGGTTTGGTTTGAAGATAATCAACTTATCATCAGTTTTAGGCAATGAGTAAAAAAGCCCTCTGTTCTCAACTATTTAATACTCATATTTCTCCCAGTTTTTAAAACATTATTTCAGTTATACTTTCAAACATTTCTTTAAAAATCTCTGTTTTGACTTGCTTGTAACCAAGTCGACATTTCTTATTCTGAGAGTAAGAATAATTGAGTCTAATGAGTGCGCTTTCTAGCCTCTAGTACAAATAATGGATTTGTTAACATACAAGGAGTTTGAGTTCTCCCATAACATCTTACTTCCAGGTTAGTTAATGAACCTCCAAATTTTGTGGAAGCATCTTTCAACATGAGCATAATGAGCAAAGATAGCCGAAGTGTTTTCCCTTTTTAAAATGCTTGTTTCAAACTAATTGCGTTGTGCAAATTATTAGAAATATACTATTTTTCTCTTAAACCTTGCTTTGGACTGTGCTAGTCTGAATTGGTATGATTTGTGCGTGAGATAGCTGTACTCACCTACGAACTTATTGAATACCTAATCGACTATAATTTGCAACAATTAATACGATTTCCACATGGTCAGGTATTCTTTTCAAACCACGCATAAGCCTAGTAAAGAGCATTCAACTCAATTTTTTTTATACTACTTAGTAGAAAGTTATTTTAGTGCCTAGATAAATAATACCATCATTATGATTCATCAGTATAAAAACTGATTCACAACTTTTTGAATGGTATAATTTGTATCAACCATTGATATACTTATTCATTACTCAAATACATATTCATATAATCTTATTAACGGATAAATAGCGGATAATCACGTACTACGTCAATCCACTTCAAATTTGTCAAGCCGCCATTTCATTTCTTCCATTTTCATGAAACCAACACTCAACTCAACAGAACAGAGGCCTCTGATTGGCTGACAATACTGAGCTACGATTGGAAGCCAGCAATCAGCTGACATAAGACACGCCCCTCAGGCAGATCACTCCACCCATTTTTTCTATATTTCTGTATAGTTTGTATAAAATGGTGGATTCAGGTAGGCCGAAGCAAAGAGAATTGGAATATCTACGAGTAGTCATCCATTTTAGTCCATCTAGTAGTAGGCCTAAATCTAGTAGCTACTCTATGACTGAAGGTACACGGGAATCAACCCCGCAGGGAAGTGATTTTGTCAATAATTAAAAAAGATAGCCTGGATATAACTCTCCAACAAGGTCGTATATAAACCTCGAACTTTCCGACTAATTTTCTGGTGACTGACGAGTCCGACGGTACATTTCAATAAACTTATCTCATGGTCGTTAGTTTCTCATAAAGAAAAATTGCAAAAGATGATACATAATATGTTGTCAAACGCAATACTATTTCAATTTGTTCATTGAAATCTTCTCTCCTTACAATAGTGATTACATCGTTTGATAGTGTCATATTAAAGCATCGTTTCTTTTATATCCGTAGTTGCTGGTTAATACGAGAGCCTTTAATTTTATATCCTTAACTATTAATGCGATGGTAGACCTCGAGATGGTGCAATTAAAACGTCGGACGGACGAATACAAACTGTGAAGATGCCCTCGAGCATCTTCTTTTCTCTTTTCTTCCAATAGTTTTTCTTTTCTAGTAGTTAGCGATATACGGAACTTCATTATCTCTTTACTTCGTAGGTAGGAAGGTGCAATCTTTACGCTTCATCTCGCCATAGTAGCAAAGACCTCGTCGGTTTTCTGACCTTCTCAATATTCGTACACAAGAAGAAGAAGTGAAGAGTTTTGCACGACTTCTATACAGCCTGCAGGCTTGAAAAGATGTTGCTGATGAGAAAGTGATGCGATTCGCGAGGTTTGTGCGTGACGCATTATTCCTGTTTCACTGTTTACATACAGAGATTCCGTACCTACCTTGTGATATTCTAAATCGTACAAATACAGAGAGAATAGGAGTCATATTGAACACTTCTTGTTCAATACTTTTTGCACACAAAAAGGATTAGTACTGATTACATACAGAGATTCCGCACCTCTTGCTATTCTGTATCGCAGAAATAGAGAGAATAGAAGTAATATTGGACAATTTCTATTCAAGACTCTTTGCTTATAAAAAGGATTACATAAGATATAACCTCGTGTTGAGGGTCGAGTATAACTTCAACCAATCAAACACTCATGTTGGGCTGCACCAAGCAAGAACAATAGGCCTAATTTCGATCCAGAAACAGTACTGTATAATGTTAATTGGATAGGATCAGCTCATATCATTCAAGATAGTTTATCATCCCGAATGGTGTAACCCAACATAAGATTCCTACACATATTTGTGGAAGAGAAAATACTCAATTTCCAATGGACATTTTTCTGAAATTTGAGAAACATCTCAGTTTACATCTTCTTTTTTAAATATCTTGAAGAAACATTTCCCCTTATTACTAAGCCTCTTTGATCCATATTAGGTTCGATAATGGAGTTTTCGTTTAGATTAAGACCTAGAACCCAGTAAGGTACCATCTCATTCTCACTTCGTTTTTCGACTCACTGTAGAATTGATAGAATAAGAAGGCTAGATTAGAATATAATTATTATAATCTCCACAATCTATCTAGCTGTATTCATTCTTGCATAAAAATTTACTGACTCTTAAAAATTGGAAAGATACGGTTATTGTAATATCCAGACAAATTCGTAATAATGTTTAGTTTAGTTTTATGAATTTAGAAACAATCTAATAATAACACCATACACTAACCAAATAACCAACTCTTTCCTTATCTATTGATATAATAGTCTCCACTCTACAATATCGTGAGATGAAAACTGGGTAGACCTATTATACAATACTCATTATACTTTATTTTAAATTGAGAATGAGAGATTTGAGCTCGATTTTCTTGAAGAAAACGCGTTGATTATACGTTTTTTGGTAGACCTTTGGATGAATTGGTAGCTTTTGGACACACAGACCTTTAATAATGCCTAGCTTGGCGCCGCGTCATGCCAGTCTCTGCCGGGTGGTTCTTGTTTGATAGATCATCTTCAACATTCAAGTATTGGGGTATTGGGCAATAGGCAGGTTGAGAGGAATTCTGCTTATCAGAAACATGAATACAGGAATAGACGGCCTTGTCAAGGTTGTTTGAAGCGGTCACGGAGGACTTGCATTGCCACTCTTCTCAGCTCACTGCAACCGAATAATAAACATGAATCTTCGGCTTTTAGTGAGGAATGCTGGAAGATGCAATGACTGAGGATTAAGAGGAGAGCGAGAGAGACAGAGAGGTCTATGATTGGTTGAGAGATATCATCACCTGTTGCCAAACAATCTTCCAGTGGAATGCTCTGTCCTAATCTGAGATAGGCGCCACCGATTTCAATTGCTTCATCGCTGCATATCAAACAGTTTATCGAACATTATTACGGCATTTGACTTTGAAAAAAAAACATGTTTGATCTGAATCAGTGAAATTCTTATAATCTTGTATAAGACCAGAGATGAAAAAATCATGTTTGATTTAAATCTTCAACTTTGTGGACTTCTAATAATCAATCATGCATAATATCAGAGATAATCTGCTCTGGGTTTTGGTTTTATTTAGTTAGTTTCTTTGCTTTGATTTTTTCTCTTATTGAATACCTATTACATATAATCATTTTTCACGGAGTCTACATTTTGCCAACTGTCAATTCTCTATCACATTTCCCCTACTGAAAAAACTAAATATGTTGGTATTGCCTTACCAATACTAGGAAGATCTATGGTTTATTATCCCAATATGAAGATCTACCATCCCAATAATTAAAAACTGCAAGATCACGGTTACTAGATCACATTAACATGAATATGCACGTAATGCCTGCCGTGTATTCTCTATATCTATAGTATCCGTGGTAATAACAATGAATTATTGCTATGTGGGCAGATAATAATATTGAGAAAGAAGTGTTGCGTGTAGCCTATTCAACTCCGTGTCGTGAAATAGATCGGCTGTCAATGAAAAATGAAACAGTACCATCTTACTGTTTCTGTACTATTAATGGTCCACGATTTCTTCTTGCAAAAAGTGTCTATACTCATTGAATATTATATCAATAAAAGTGTCTCATCTTCACCAATAATTATAGCAGTCCATTTTTTAATTGTTTTTCTTTTTCCAGATGACGCTTCTATCGGCGTGCCTAATTTTGGCCGCCATTTTGGGCCTGACTTGTGCAGCAATCAACGAGATAAGGCCAGCTGCTCAGAAGCCAGGAAGGTTCCTATCACTACCAGTACCACAGAAATGCGCCAACAGTATGTCTATATTTTCTATTCAAAACTTTAAAAACAAAGTACCGTAAACCACACTTTGAATAAGTAACACCAATTGAAGAAGTAGATAAGACTTGAATAAGTAGAGCTGCAGCCACTAAAATTGTGGTACCAATCATTTGGCTTATGATTCGAGATAAATTTCCGATTACGAGAACATCCTTATCCAAGGCCCGTTCCACACAACACGATTTTTGGACGTCCGGTTTTTTGCTTACTTATGAATTTTACTAGATTGAATGAAGCTTGACGAACTTGACATCACGTATTTGTCAAGCTCTGTTCAATCTAGTGAAATTTATAAGGACGGCAAAATCGTGGAGCCTATAACAAGCCTAAGAGTCAGTCTCAAGAGACCCTTCTCAAGAGCTTTGCTATGAATTATGAAATAAATTTAATTCTGGATATCGCCATATTTATTTATTGCATATTTATCGTCCCGGGAATTGGGGTTTGAATTGGAATAAAGAGTACATAATACACTGTATTTGACCAACTAAACGTCCGTGAGCACTGATAAGTACTGTATTACCTTATTACCTATTCTATTCGTGAATTCTAAAACAGTCTATAATCTTTTGGAATTTGGATGCCTCAAAGTCTACAACAATACATATGCTTATCGCTTATCGTTAGATTTCATTCGAAATAGCTTTTGAGATGTAATCTAAACTCACTCGTAAATTTTTAGACGCTCTCCACATTCCTAGCTTCGAAAAAGCATTATTTCCAGCATTGTCAACGGATAACAGATGCTTGACCAATGACTGTAAGCATACACAAGTAAGCCCTACCCAAGATTTCAGTGAGTTAACTCCTCATTTGCATGTGGACAAACTCTCTCATACGAGTAAGCACCCACGCTAAAGAATCTTCAGGCATTAGCTTACAAACAACTAGTATTTACTTTCACCTGAACCCAAACTTGAGAATTGTACAAGATTAGGAGATTTTACAAGAGATGTTAATTTTTTTGTCGGTTTCAATGGGTACGGAACAAATTAGCAGTTGTATTTCATGCGTTGGTTGGATGATACGAGTAAATTACTTGTTTCTTTGGGCAGTGTGCGTGAAGGGAAAGTTCCTGTGAGAATTAATTTACCTCAATAAATTTCAAGTTTCAGTGTCGCTGTACTTTTTATTTCCACTGAATTTTTCATTTTGACGGTTTCTAGCAAGACCAGTTGACCTTTCTTTGCGGTTCATTAGAGATAATATAATGCTATAAGTAGAATAGCTGACGCCAAAACATTGGGTGGTTTCGTCTGCTACTGTTGCGCTCCAATAGCTGATGTTGTCAATCAAATTTGTCATTTAACTATTCCTAGATAATGTTTTTTTAAATCATAAGTGATAATAGATGCTATACATCAGTTGTTTGTAGGTTACTTCAAGTACAAGAGACAGATGAAACCGCCTAACTTTTTTGGCGTCAGCTACAGGGAGACTGTATACTCAATATTCTCTGATTGATTATACAGTTTCTATACTATGTAGCATAGTGTTTCATTTCATTTGCATTTGAAAATGACTATAATTAGTTGAAACATGTAATGCATTGAAAAAATAATTCAAAAAGCGTACTTTGATCATTATTTAAAATAAAAAACTATGTAGCATAGCTTTCATTCTTCCATTGACTGTGGATTATCTATAAATAATCTGGTTCTATGACTATTAATAGGTCTCATTGAGCTAGGGTGAAAATCAAATAGAGATAGAAATTAAGGTACATCTCCTCTTTAAATAGTTCACTCTTCCATAAATAATAATTTATCCTCTCTTTTTCATATTCATAATTTCTTCTAAAAAATTGAAATTCGCTGACATATCCAAAATTATAATAATAATTATTAATTAAGTTACTGTACAGTTGCACAGAAATCCAATATTAATCTGTCAATTGAGAATCGTGAGCAATAATTTGTCAATCCGCTATAATAATTGCATTTCTTCCATTGGTTGGATGACATTTTTTGGCGATTAAATTCAACTGTATTTTCGTGCAGATGGCTGGAAAATGTTTGAAACATCGGAATCGAGGTTTTGTGACACTCTGAAAAAACAATTCATAGAGAAACTGTATCAAAGGTTGCATAGTTGCAAGTTGCATTCATACTAAATATTGATACAAAATCAATCAAAATTGTTGCATAGTATGCATGCATATTGTGTACGATATTATTTTCCATAGACCTCACACGATATACGTACAACATTTGCATACATACTTGTATTGATTCTCATTGTTATGTTATCCTGTCTTGTATAGTATTGTGAATTTATCATGTCTGATTACGTTATTAATGTACACAGTTCATGTATAAAGCTTTTTCCAAAGTAATCCGCTAAAGCATTCGCAATGCGAGTATAAGAGTCATGAAATCTGAATTTGATACGAATTCTCACCTATTCTTCCCATACTTACGGCTCTAAACAGAATCTCAACACAATTCTAAAGAGATTTCCCTTTTATTACTTTCAATTTTCGTATAATAACCGGAAGAATGCACCCAGGATATTACCTCATTTTTGAATGATGGTTGCTTTTTCTCATCTCACCTTGTTTATTATGTGAAAAACATTCCATTCATGTTTTCCTTTCAAAGCTTAGTATATTAGTATTATAGCCTACTCTTTGATATAACTTTCGTTATGGTGTAACACGTATAGGATAGGGAATACAATGTTTTCCAAGTCGAAAGTTACATAAAAAAAGAGTAGAGTAGGCCTAACGCTTTATCAAGAAGGCCAATTGAAGTTTTGCGAATGTTTTTTTCTCATGTCTCTAATGAAGATTTTCTAATAATTTTTATCAGGAATCTCAATTTTCCAACAAAATATTCATCTTTTACTAACTATGCAGGTATCAAACTCAAAATTTAACTGAATTTATAGATTGTTTGTTCAGTTTTAAGAAATAAAGCTCAAGTCCCATTTTAGAAACCACGATTTTTAGACGACCAGTTTTTTTTCATAAATTTTACTAGTTTGAAACATGAATTTTGGCAAATACATGATGTGCCTTTGCGCATATCATATTTTTGTCATGCTTCATTCAATCTGTAGAGACTTTATAAAATCAGTCTTTATAATTCAATCCATTAAAATTTTTGAAGAAATTAAAAAACCGGACGTCCAAAAATCGTGTTGTCTGAAACAGGACTAATTTGAGGCAAAGCATGCAATATAGCCTAGATGGTGGAAACTGAAAGTGCAAAACTCAATTAATTTTCTTCAAAATAATGTGATTTCAGAATAGTAAGATTGTGTAAGTGAAATTCGCTAAATCCATATTTCAGTGAATAAATGAGCCATCAATCATTGATGAAACGCTTGTAAAAGCCCGCTTAATGTGCTCCTTAATGTGTTTTGCAAAATAATTACTCTTCAATCCTTTAAATCAGTGAAGTGACCACTGACATGATGCATTGATGAGAATCATTGAGAAAATAATTTACTATCCAAGGACCAAGGACATCAGGTTTGCTTGGGAATTGAATGCCTACAAAACATAATAATCAAAATTTAATGTTGAGCGATGCTCTGTCGTACAATAATACAAGTCTATTAAAATAACTGGTACTGAATACTTGAATAGTCCTTACTCAATAGTACAAGTTTAATAGAGGATAATAATACTCTAGTGCAGTTGCTTTAATTTGATAACAGATATTGTTGAGAATGAACCATGACAGAGCAAAAACCGCATAATTTGAGAAATCATATTGAATTAACACTTTTCATGATGTAATGACTGATTTATAAAATATTTTATTGACGGCCAGTTTCAAGAAAAATTAACACTAATTTGACCACTGAAGAATGATGTCTTTCAACTAAGCCATCATTGCAATGATAACTAATGAACGAATCTAACATCAATGCAATAACATCATTTTATTGTGATTAAACTCAATTTTGTACAACACCTTATTTCATTCATTCAACTAATATTAACAATATATTCCATTTAACAAGTTTCAAGTTAATTGTTAATTAATTTGTTCAATAGGTCTACACTAATTGAAAAACTCAATTATTTAGTCTTCATTTAAATTGCAATATTTTTTAAACAATTCAAATACTGTAATATACAATAGTAAAATTAGATAAGCCTATTGAAGCTGTAGCTGGATAATAAGCAACTTCCCAATGCGTGTGTGTGTCCTACTGTCAAATTAAAAGCGAAGCAGGTTTTACCATTCACCTTTCAAGCTGGAAAAAGCTTACGTCACGTGGTTGGTGGTCACTGCCCTCTTTCTCACTCACTCATTCTCTCTCTCTCTGAATCTCTCCCTTACTCACTCAAACTCTCTCCCTCTCTCTTACTCACTCTCAATCATATCATTACATCTCTCTCACACACATCTCACTCTCTTCTCTTCCCAACTTACTCCTGGTCCTGGCCCACTGCAAAATAACAACTCTCACCTAATTCACACTTAAATTACACACACCCAAATCAGTTTATCGTTTTAAAGGCCTACAATTAGTTTTAAAGAGCAACACACTTTAATGCTAAATTTCAATGAATGTGTGAAGTGTTGCTTAATTCATGACTCACCACTTCAAGAATTTCATTTTAGTACAATGGTTGTCTGGAAAATGTCAGGCAGAATCAGTCTTAAGGAACCAAGTAGGCTACCTAGAGATTCATTGCTTCTATTAAGGGTCATTAATTGATTATTGTAAGAGAAATATAGCAGAATTCATTAACAATTGAAAAACATTTTTTAAAAATAAAATTATTATTTTTCAATCCAAGTGAAAATTGAACAACAGAATATGCAATAAAAGTTGTTAATCATGACTCTTTTTATTAGCAGATTCCTTCCCCCCGTTATTCTTTCTCATCAGTTCTGTTAGACATGAGATTTTAAAAGTCATTCAAAACAGAAAAAACGTACTCACACTCAAAATTAATAACACTGCGTATCCTAATTACAATCAGCAATAAACTTAATATTTAAAGTATTGAGTGTGTACTTCTTCTCAGGCAGCCTATATTTAAAGAAGTATACATTTTATGAAAATGTTTTAAAAACCTATAGGCCTACTCTTGCCTTGTCATTTTTTATACTCAGGCCAATGATTTAAACCATCACTCACACAATATTTATGTTGATCACTTTCTATAAAATTATAGGCTAAGTTATTCGCATCAAAATAAAATTTTCTTGAATGAAATTATTGTTTCGACTATTTTTTTATTCAACCAACTTAATTCGAAATGATATTACTTTCTCTTTGATTTCACAGTAACAAAATGTACAATCTTTAATTCACTTTTTTTCATTGGCAGGGCCGAAAGAGTTCAACTATAGAGGACACAACTACTTCTTCAGCGGTCACCTGCCGCAGTTCCGTAACACGCGACTCGATTGGCTCGATGCCAGGAACATCTGCCGCGAGTTCTGCATGGACCTCGTCTCCATGGAAACACAAGAGGAGAACAACCTTGTGTTCAGGCTAATCCAACAAAGTGAGTCAGCAAATTGCACAAGAAATAGTGAATCGCTCACAGTACTTTTGTAATGTATTGTAAAACATGAAAAAAATTAAGTCATTTACGGTATTTATCCTATTTATCAACCATTTTCCATAGTAGTTATCAACTACCGTATATTACCAGGACCTCCTAAATATTTAGGAGGTCCTGATATTACCCACCAAGTTAGGCGGTTGGTGACTGACTGCTATCAATTCTCAGCTGTCAGGACAGTCGGCGAGCTGTCTCCGAGAGTAAATCGGAGCGAGAGCGTCCCCAACTATACTAATTCGCTCTCGAAGACAGCTTTAGAGTGTCCTACCAGAGCTTAGAAGAGAATTGATAACAGTTATTTACCAACGCAACTCCGTGGCGTCAGCTATAGTATTTTATTTATATAAAATTTAAACATATATCAGTATTTGTTTCAAATTATATAGAGGCCATCAAAGGAATTCCATAACAGTTGACAATTTAACATTTCGGTATTACACGATAATATTTTCTGATTATATAGAAAGACATGGAAATAAGAAATCATATTTTCATCTCTTTTCATATGAATCCATAAATATAATAGAAAATATTAGGGTATCGTGTAGTACCAGTCTTACAAAATAATTTTGATTAGCAATTATTAATACAGTGGCCTACGATATTATTATGATGTAAACTAATGAAATAACGCTATTCACAGACGACGTACCCTACATCTGGACGAGCGGCCGTCTGTGCGACTTCAAGGGCTGCGAGAACCGTCGCGACCTGGAGCCCAAGAGTCTGTATGGCTGGTTCTGGTCGGCGAATCGCGTCAAAATGACGCCAACAAACCAGGTTCCCGCCGGCTGGGGCTACAACCCATGGTCACAAACTGGACACAAAAAGGTGCGACAGCCGGACAACGCCGAATTCGACATTAACGGCACAAACGAATCGTGTCTGAGCGTACTCAACAACGTCTACAACGACGGAATCGCCTGGCATGATGTGGCATGCTACCATGAGAAGCCCTTCATCTGCGAGGACAGCGAGGAACTACTCAACTATGTCGCCTCCACCAACCGGGGCATTCGTCTTTGAGCAGCCCTCGCTAACTAACCTTCGAGCTACCCGTCTTTGAGACAGCTACCTGTTGCATGAATTTTGGACCTCCGACAGAAAAAAGCGACCATACACTAAAAATTGTTCATTGATTTCTAGTGTATGCTCGCCCTTTTTATGTATTACAGGACCTCTAAAATTTTCTGACACAGTAACCATATTTTTGGCATAATGTGCCAAAACAGGAACTAACAGAGTTAAGCAGAGTTTTACCATGGTAAAAAACATGTAATCAAGTATAGTTAAAATTATTACAATGATTGGACTGCAAGTACTGTACCTACATTTTTTAGAGTCATTCTCTTTGAGTATTAAATACATTCATGTAAAACCCAAATAACATTCAGTACACATTGACTTAAATTCGAATCGACTAAATTATGAGTACCGGTATGAATTTTCTCATTATCAAAACACATAAGTTAGGTACGTATTTTATTCTGGATAATTATGCTTGCAGTCTCGTATTTTTTCGATTTGAAACTGGAATCAAAGATTTCACCTATAATAGATTATCAGTGAAGAAAAATAACGTACAACCCCGGTGAATTGAAAAAAATTAGATGTTATTTTTCTCAATAAACTAAATACCATGTAAGACCATGAATTATTGAGTACCGTAGTTTATAAGTGCCATTACTAAACTTAAACTTGTTACCAACATTTAGACCAATTAAAATTACTGGTCAAAATGGATCGCTAAATTTTTATAATACAAAAATTATGTAGCAATTTTAGAAGGTTTAAAATGAGATATTAGAAAACTAAGTTGCTGACATGAATAATTGAGGTTCTTATTGAACAATGAAATGGCATCACGCTCTTGAAAAACTTTTGAAAAAACAATTGAACCAACTAAATTTTTAAGGGTAGCTGGAGGAAGAATTGTGTCATCAAAACATAGCAATAGTGTAAATAAGCATTGCAAATCAAAATACAAGTTGACCCAAAAGGTTTCAACACATTTGATGACTGTTTATTAATGTAAGGTAGAACGTAAGCTTGTTTCATTATATCTGAGGTGATGTGACAATTTATTTGCCACCAAATCCAAACCAGGCTAAAATTGTATTCTTGAGCTCTAATCTCTATTGAATGAATGATGCGTTTGAATTTATGAAAAATTGTGAGTTTGATTGTGTTCAATACTGTTAAGAGAAATAAATTTTATCCAAAATTCTTGAAACTCTTCTTCAATGAAAGTTGTCAATTTATCAGTTATTTCATCTTTTTTACGATTATTTCTAAGTAACACTGCCAATCTTGGCATTAATTCAATTTGTGATTAGATGAAAGTAATCAAAAACTTGAATTGTAATTTATTTAATTTATAAGTGAATTTTTATAAATGTATCATCATCACACACATTTCATCACCATAGCTCAATAAATAAACCAAAATTTAATCAATTGTTTCATTTGAAAACTTCCATGAATTCCTTTAGATTTAGAATTAATGAAATTAGAATATGAAGAATTATTAGATATTGCAGTTGACCAACTGATGGAATATTTTAATAATACTTTATTAGAATAGCCAATGAATGCTACATACTGTAAATAGAGGGCTTTTGTAACAGCAAAAATATTGACCCAAGAACCAAACAAGTTCTGTTTTTTGAACAGTTTCATACAACGAATTCCCTTCTGCTAGCTTTTCGATCAATAGTTGGATCAGAATAAGTGCTTATAGTTCTATTAATATAGTTCTATATTAATTCTATTAATATTGCATCCATTGGATATTAGAAAGAATTATTATTAAACTTGAATGGGCTTTCATAGTGAAAGTTGAATCAATCATTTATGAATACTGAAGAATGGAAGCCTACATGAAAATATGATCCCTCATATAGAATTTACAAAAGAGCGTTTTCGAAAGGGGTGCTTTCCGAAACTACACCTAAAGGTACAATTTGGCTGGTGCGTAACGTAACGACCGTCGGTCGTGGTCGATCAGCTGTAGCCAATCACAGCTCTTGTCTTGTATTGTCCTTTGGATTTAATAAGAAGAGCTGTGATTGGCTACAGCTGATCGACCACGACCAACGGTCGTTACGTTACGCACCAGCCAAATCGTACCTTTATTCTAACTTATTCTTTGTACGCTGCGTGCCTGCGCGCGGCGCAGTTTCGGAAAGCACACATTAATGCAGAGTAACTAAATCCAACATAACTTATCTCTCAACTTTTTCAAATACGCTGGATCAAAGTTTTTTATAATCTATCAGCAATATCAATAATGTAATTTACACTTCTACTTTGTTCTTTTCAGTAACAAATTACTCCAAAGTATTATCTTACTTTATTTGCAAAATAATATGAAACTTTGATAATTCATTAACTTGAGATATTCTGTAACTTTGTAGAAATTATATCACATAAGTGATGACTAACAGAGTAACAGCTTATCTTTCAACTTGTCAACTTGGTAGACATCATCATAGTAATGTTAATTTTGTGGCTTAATACTGATTTCTGAAACGGGGTCTTTGAGTAAGAAAAATTATTACGGAATCAATAGAAGTCTTTATTTAAATTTAAAATATCGTCTTCATATAAGTTAATCTTAAATAATCCTATGACCGAATACTTTAAAAAACAAAAACGAAACCCTTACATAATGAATTGCACTTAACTAAAGAGAAAAAGATTACATTGTTATGCAACAATATCGGATCACTTATTCAACTACACAAGATGTTATCTTACATTTCCTGAGTAAATTGAATTTTCCATTACAAGCCTCATCAACACAAAAAAGTTCGGGGGACTTGATCGTGAAGCGCATTTTTATAAAATACTATTCCAGATTTCTTCAAAATTATATAAACTGAATGAATGTGTTTACCGAATTGCTTTCAGCAATGTTGATGACTAACTTAATAAACAACAGTTTGAAATATGAACACGAATCTTGACATGGGCTATTACTTAGAAATCGCCATTTAATTGAGTTCAAGCTGCTCTAAAAATAATTTACAACAGCTCGCATTCAAAAAATTACTGCTAACGTTTGTCTTCAGTCATGTTATTGGATCATGGATCACAACAATCTATTATAAAACACTTGTGACATATTGATTGAATGTTCCACCAACAAAACCATCCGATTACACCGAAATCGATTGACAGCCATGATATACATAGTAATCATGACTTGAATCCCCAGAATGTATATTGGATAATGTATCCAATTACATGTTCCACCAAGTGAAGCACAACGTAGTCTGGATTTTTCATGACTTTCTGCTGTCCTCCACCATACGTTCTTTCGAGGCCATATGTCGCATCAGATTATTGACGAACCTTTCAATCTTTTTGAAGTCTTGGATGATTTCGGTTTTGAACTGAAGATTCTGAAACAAAAGAAGAAAGGAATAATGTAATATTTCAATTATATAATTATAAAGAATATGTTTCCTTTATGTCTAGGGCTTCTATAGTCTGTCCAAGCAGAGAAGACCCTCTGGCAAGATGGGAAAATGACTCCAGCTCGGTCAATATTTGTTCAAAAATTATTAATTTAATCTCAAATTGTTTCCTACAATTTGAGATCAAATTAATGATTTTCGAACCAATATTGACCGAGCTGGAGTCATTTTCCCATCTTGCCAGAATGTCTTCTTTGCTTGGACATACTATACTCGTCGAATAAAAAAGATGCTGACTTAATTAATTCATTGAAAGCAATAAAAGATAATGTTTTACAGCAAGTGGGCACAATATTGTGCGCGGGTCTTCTTTGCTTGGATGAAAATAAAAATTGAAATCTCACTACCCTTTCAAGTAAAAGCTGGGTACCTACTAAAAAGTGTACTGAGATTATATTTTCTATTTTCATTCATAGATAATACATGTATATTTGAAATATTAGACGATCTTGACTTTTTATAGCAAAATAATTTCAGACAGCAAGAAAGACTTCTAATTTATACTAGGGTGTTAGTAGAGCTGACGCCAAAAAATTAAGTTGGTTTTGTCTGTCTCTTGCACTTTGATGTGACTTGCAAACAGCTGATGTAACTCATCTATTGTCTCTTTTGATTTTAAAAACATTATCTAGGTCCCCAGCTCCTAGCAGAAACAAATATATGTCAAAGGTAGTTGTAGTGCCTGCATATCGTATTGTTTACTTTTTTCTTTTTTTTTTTGAGGGTGATGCCCACATGGGCTCTTGGGCCTGTGCGTGGGTAATGGGAAGGATGATGATGAGAGATGAATGGACCTACTGCTTTAGGTGGGTTCCGAACCACCGGGAAGCGATTTTTGAGGCTCATGAATTGAATTCAGAGGAGCCGGTCACCGTTACAACAGTGGTGGCAGAGACACGTATCGTATTGTTTACTTGGTGATTTATTTAATATGGTTCCTTCTAAATTACTTATTAGAATTATCAGTCACAAAGAACAGAAAGTAATGCATTTATTCCAAAGATCTTGATAGAAACAGGCCAACACTACGTTGTCTATTTTACGTTATCTACCGGTCTCGGCAAAACAAAATTGTTTTTTCATTTCTTAGCTACTAGCTAGCTAGAATTACTAAATTGTGCTGGAATCACTAAATTGTAGTTAGTGATATTGTTAACTAATTATGATTTAAAACGAGATATTACTCACCACAACGTCATCAGTTATTTTGATTTTCAATATACTTTTATTGTGTGTGTATTTCATTATGTACCGAATCTGAAAGATAAAACAAAACTCCATGATTAATATGAATAATCTTAAATATTCAGTGATATTGAACTAATATATCCATTGTAACTTACACGAAACACTGGCGGCTCTTACCCACGAAACAGGTGAAGTGCTGGTATCTTTTAATGTACAGCACTTCATAAGTTTCATGGGCACAAGCCGCCAGTGACATAAAATAACATCTTCGTCTTTGAGTAATCCAATATGTATGTGATCCAATATTTCCCTTTGTTAGAGTCCTACTGGCACGAAGCGAACGATTTGTTAAGTTTTCTAAAATCTGGTGTAAATACAACTAGGCAAGATGCACAACGATGCAACGCATTTCATGAAATTATTAGTAGGTTTCATTTCATTGTAGCTAGTAGTAATGGGTACTGGTTTCATCATTTACAGAGTTTCCTTGGCTTGGCGTGAATACTGAATAAATTAATTTCATCCTCACTGCATGTAAAAGAACACATCAGAACCTTCGCTTCAAACCTGCAGACCAACTATAACAGTCTGAATACAACTAACATACAACATTTTGCACAGACTAAGTACATACAGAGTGTCTTTCCAAAAAGAAAAGACGTTCTATCTAATGTTGCGTTATTATTATCTAGTGAGAGTTCTCCCTAGGAGAAAATTATATCATTCATCAAAGTTCTTAGTTCTTTTCCTGTTTTCTTAGGTAGGCTAATATTAATAAATTAATAAAATAAATGAAATGCATTAAATCCAGAATAAATGTATTAAATTCAATATTAACGTATCAAATGCAGTATTAATAGGAGCCAATGCATTGTCATTTTTTTGCGTATCGCTTCAATTTTTTGAACAAGGCTTAAGTGGCTGAACTACGTGTCAAGTTCAGGATCGGAATCCAGTGAATGTGTTGTAACACTACACTATAGTTTGTTTTCTGAGGGTGAAGCCCACATGAGCTCATAGGTTTGTGCGTGGGTATTCAGTTGGATGATGATGAGGATAGATGGAGACTACTTTTGAGGTAGTCGGGAATGTCGGCTTATCGTCTTCTCCGAAAGATAGGGTGGTCGTACTTATGTGATTGTACGGTGGTCAAAGAATTGTTCTCCGGTCGACACTCTAACTCAAGTCCGCCTGGTTATCAGACCGGCGCGCTATCACTTCCTCCAACGAGCCACTCAAGTAAGATAAGGTATAGGCACAGGGACATGACTACCTTTGTCTAAGTTAGTTATAGACACATATAGGTACACAGACACGCTAAAGCTTGACACGCTATGGGTACACTGAATCAAAAAAATTTTGTTGGACGAGTTGGTTGGATGGTCTGTCGTGCCATGAAAATTTAGTCAGCTGTATTAACCTGTATTAATGAATAGGCCTATCGAATGAATCGATCTTGTTCTGCTGATTTATTTCCGTGTCATTATACAAAATTTTATGTGTTCGTAACAAGTTATTGGTTGGTAACAAATTGATTGGATAATTACGATTTGGTCCGGTGTGATGACTGTATATGGACACTTTAGATAATCATTTTTTATTTGACTTTGAGTGAGGAATGTTAACCGGTGCAATAGAAATATTTCAATTATACTGTAACAAATTCTTAAAAGCTATGGGTTTTATCTATGATAGCCTGTATCCCAATCCATTTCAAAAACAAACAAATGATTGAATTGAGTTTTGTCTCAATCTATATTAAACACTTGATATATGCTCGATGCTCTAAAAATTTGATACATTTTCTATTGATTAACAAATAAATCAATGCAATTTCTAATTGATAATAAATTGACATACAATATGCTAAAGTGACAGACCATCATCAAACATGCGTACCGTCTATCATAATAAATAGGTTACTTGCCTTCATCGGGTCTTTGAGATATAAGTGCATGGCTGATTTCTCGAATTCCTCCCACGTTTTCAAATACATTTTTATAGTTTTCACAACTGAAATACGTTTAATTACAATTAATATAATTTGAACATGATGTGGCTTTAACCTAAAAATTCTAATTCAGTCAAGCTCAAGTCAAATTGAAATTCAGCAGCTGTTGGAAGATAGAATCAAAATCAAACGCCAAATCATACAGAAATAGTAATCAATATTCAAATAATTTCTATAATTTACTAGAAAATATTATAATCTGATTTTTTTCTACTTATAACCATACTATGTAATGATACAATTCTATTGATATAATCAAAGTATAATATATTAATATATATGAAGCATTTTATAAACGATGAAATATAAATGGCATTGTACTTGACGATTGACAGCTCTCAAACACTGTCTGCTAGTAACAGCTGGTGGTTTTTCTTGTTTACGAAGATTTTGTTGAAATAATTTCCTATGTTTGAAAAATTGAAATGTTGTTGCCGGCGCCTTAGTAGTTCATGTTCTTTTTCTAGAATTATATTTTTAAATTTAGGTTATCGCTTTGTTTTGAGTTCTATAGCGTAAGTATATCATCTTATCTTGTTGTCATCTAGTTGTGGTTATCTCGTAACCTATTTCTTCTTGTTGATCTTAATTTTACTTTTCCTCAAACCATTCCTTGCTCAAATATTTTAGTATTTATTTTATTTTCAAGTTTCTGCCATACCTTGTAGAACTTTTATCAGATATATGGCAAGGTGCGCAGAAACCAAGGCTTCATAACCTTTCCTTTTTGATTTCACAAGAATCCATTTTGCATCTTGCAATTATCGTAAAATTGATTGATAATAAACTACACTTTTACCCTCATGACTTGGCCTACGTTACCGGGAAAGTGTCATTTTCAAGCTTATTACTCGTAATTGCTTCTTTATAAAAAAATATTCTTCTATATAGGCCTGTAGTAGGCCTAACTTAAAAATGTTTGATTACAGTTGAAATCCGTACCGTATCTTACATTATAGGTACTTACTGTCATATATTCCAACAAGGTGAACATTTACGACAAGAAGTTTGCTATTTTCAAGGAGTTTATTCATAGTTACAATGAAATACAATAATATTTGCCTACTACATAAATATGGCTTAGTTTTGTTGAAGCAAGCCGGCTATAGTGTAGTTTACCTGCCACCCTACCTAGAGTCAAATTTCTGGTTCAATCGAATTGCAATCATCAATAAATTGGTTCAATCAATTATATTACAGTACAAGAACAGGTGAACTATATTTTTACCGAGCAAGCCTTGTTTCACGAGATATTTCCAAGTCCATAAATATTCTCAATTCAGGTATTTGATTGCGCAGAGAATTATTTTTGCATCTTACACATTTCACAGCACAAATACTATTTTATAATTCTTCTGTTGTTTAATACATGAACAATAATTGAGTACAAATTCTTAAATATTTTTCTCTCGTGAGGAGAATTCTCAAGGAAGCAGACGAAAACTAGGAACTTTTTTGTTATTCGTTTCCGCGGTTCCTCGCTTGGAACTCGGATAATCATGATGATTAGACTAATGGTTGTAATTCTATCAACACTAATGTACTGTTATCTTGATAACGGTGCTCCTAACTGGGAAGGACTATCAGCATGGTTAATCATGATAGCTAAATCAAGCACTAGTATCAATAAAATGCTTGATGTAGCGAAAACTACCAAATTATTTTTCAATTCATAATTTTAAATGATTTTATGTTTCACAGAAAAAATATTGTTTTATTTTTTATGAATGTGTTGGAAATAGTTTATACGATTATCGTCATTGATTACAACTGTCTAATTGGTTTTTTAAAACTTGAAATCGATTATCAGAAACTTCAAGTAAGTTAGCCTACCATAAATTTATAATAATGGTTTTCCAATGTTAAAACATTAACACACTCATGGTTTCAGTCGGTACTAGTATAAGTAATAATTATATTGATCAATCTCTTGAAATATTTTGATTGAATCGACCTATGAGCTATGAGCCTATGAGCTAATAAGACTGATAGAACATCATCAATTTCTATAGAGTCTTTTTGATCCACATTCCAAAAAATAAGCAAGCCTATAATAATATTCTAGATATTCTATTCTCGTCCTGGCATGAATGAACTATCTAATTATATTTCTCGTTTATTTCATGGTTTTAGAGGAAATTAAGACAATTTGGTCTTGATTAGATAGATTTGTTGGCAACAGAACCTTGACTAAGTAGTGCATGTCTCTTCTTCTCTGAATCAGTAGAGGTGATGTATTGTTTCAACTTTATCATCAATCTGTGTGCTTCACCGTGCAACTCAGTGTTATTGTCCAAAATACGTATGACGTCTTTGTAATATAAAACTTTGTCATTTGCTCCTATTGTGAATATGTCCTTGTGTAACTTAACGTAAACTATCGTTTGCTCAAGTATTTAGAAATTTATTCTTTTAACAAGTTATTCTTTTGTTAATTAGAAGTTACTGCATGGGATGTAAAGTCTCCATCTTCAATGTACGACAATTGTAATATTCAATGCTATTATTCATTCATTTATTTATTTCATCTAAAATAATTTTATTTCATTTAAAATAATACAGTAAAGGAGAGAAAAAACAGGCGTTAGCCCAAAACTTCTTCTACACCAATTCTGATTAAAATGTCCAAATTCAGGTTATGCTACTTTTTACACACTTTCACTTCACACAATTTTCACTTCATAAAAACATCATAGAAAATTTTTAATTTAGAAGGTTTAAAGAAGAAATATATATAGAAAATACATCATTTCCAAGAGAAGAACTTTTTTAATACCACGCCAAGTCAATATGTAGACTTTATTCTAGCGTGCATCAGTCGTATCCAAATGTTATTATAGCTTAGAATTAATATGATCAAAATTTTTAATTATTCATGTAATTTATTCATAGAATTATCACACTCTAGCAAATTAAATAACCTATTCTTCTATCTGCCTGATGGGACACATTTTTAACGAGAGCCATTTATTAAAAACTCTAAAAAGAGCGGAACAAAATCAATGAAGCGTGATAAAAAAGATCTCCTACAGTTGATTAAAAATCCTCATTGTTCCTCTAATAAACCTTTGTGATAACGAATAAGAGCTTACTGTAATAGTATCTCAAGTGGTCTATTCTTTGTAAAACTCTTTTGAACTTGCGACAAGGACTTGGAACTTTTTGTAACAAGACATACAGATAAGAAGATGGTGTGTTTTCCCCGGCTATAAAATTGTAAAAAATTTCGCTATCTGCTTAGCCAGTGATTTTGAATGATTAATCAATGTAATGTGATTGGTGATCGGTTATTGTAAATATGGTAGTATTTATACTAATAAATCTAATCCAATTATCATTTTTAGCTATGACTATACTTGATTAAATTTTAAGAAAATTGAATAATAATAATAATAAGCGACACCTCACTAAATGTCAGTAGTCAAGTGAGGCATTCACAATATTATTACTTGAATTTCTCCAGTAACGATTTAAAAACGTATGGAATATTTAGATAGAAACACTGTACTAAATTAAACTGTGGAGACTTTTATATTGTACGGTCTATCTAAACTTGAAGATTTCTATGTTTTTAGAGAACTGCATGGTTAGTAAAATTATTATATTTTTTTATATTATATGAATTTCATAGAAAAGTCACAGTTGTCATGTTAATCTAATTAGATAATCAAGTATTGTTCGATAAATATAAATATTATGACTAATTACAGATGTATTTTATTGTAAAAAGGCTCCCAATAGAAAAAACCTCACACGTCCTTTATTCAATATGAGTATTTGTTATCAACCTCATTTGTACAAATTTTTGTATAAATATAATGTTGTAATAGTTGTGAAGGTGATTGATTTCCATATTTATAGTTAACCATATACTGGATTAAAAGGCCTATTTATGAGATATTGGTAAAGGTGTAAGAACTGAAATTAGCTTCTCGATATTTAAAAAATATGTGGATATGACAACTTCTAGTCTTTTTATTCAGTCTCTTGTCGTTATTATCAAGAGAAGATTCAATATCAAGATTAGTATAAATCAGATTCTGATTTTCATTAGCTCGCTCCTTGTGTAAATAGCTTTTACTATTTAGTCGATATACCGTATGTGTCCTCACAACTTTAGTATATAAGGCTTTACAACTTTATAACTCATAGTATAAGTATTTTTAATTAATTTTTGGGGATGGACTATATCGAAATTGTACTAATCCGAAATCAATATCGATCCCAAAATCGCTGTCCAAGAGTACAATTACTATGGATGTAAGCCATAGATTGTACGCCAGATTGGCTGGTAGTGAAAACTTATAGGTAGAATCAAAATCTGGAAAAGGCATATAGAAACATGTTTTGACGTGCCCAGAAAGAATAGAAGAACGGTAACTCGGCAAAAATTACAAACTATAATAACTAATCAGTTCTATTGTTTATGGTCACATCACAACGTGTTTCTATTCATCTTTACAGATTTTGTTTTTACCCGTAAGTTGGAACAAAAACAGTATTGCACTATTTGCACAAGATTTCACCCATATTATAGTTACCGTACCCTGAAATTCAATATCATATTGTTATGGGAAATGGAGCAATTTTTCTCTTAGGCTACAATTCAAGGTTATTGGTGTTTTTTTTAAAAACTTGAAAATAATCTTAAGATGGTTTATTATTTTTTATAGTAAAATTGCATTACTGTGAAATGCAGTGCCGTATTTCCTCTAACTTGTTGATTTGTGGTTTGCGGCTGTGGAATTTATTTTATTATCGGAACTGATAAGATAAATTAAAATATTTGTGAGCCAAGTGATAAATCTTGTTTGTACCTACTGATCAAAAGCTTTGAATGTACTGAGATCACTATTATTGTACTATTTTTAAATATATCTCTGTTGAATATTGAAACTCTTTCTACCTCACTTTTTTCAACAGTTGTTATTGAAATACAATTTTTTCATGGTCAAAAAACTTCAGCACCTATAAAAGTGCAGGCATGAGAAATGAGGAATCTTGTATTCGAAAACTCTTTTAGCAAAATGAAGCTACTTTGAATGATATGACTCATGAATGGTTCCGATAACACTAATGGAGAAATTCCTATTGTTTGTCTTCAAGAATATATGAATTATCAATACTTTTTCGTTGGATATAGCAGTTGTTATTTTCCGCATCAGAAAAATACATTCATGACTTTATCACGTATGGTCTGTCGAAGCAAAGAAGATCCTCTGGCAGTATGGGAGAATGACTCATGCTCGGTCAATATTGTTTAAAAAATTATCAATTTGATCTTAAATTGTAGGAAACAATTTGATTTACTATTGAAAACACATTTATAATTCTCGAACAAATATTGACGAAGCTGGAGTCATTCTCCCATCTTGCCAGAGGCTCTTCTTTGCTTGGACAGACTATACGTGTAATTGTCACACGTGTATTAGTATTGTGTTATCACACAATATTATGTAGTGTTCTGGTAATTCAATTCCATGTTGACATTCTCTATGCCAATCAGTTATCCTGGTTATCAATAAGCAGCAACCCATTATAATCCGTATTATTATTATTACTGAACTGTTCTGTGAAATGCAAAGCATATTGATAATTGTGATAACACAATTTTTGTGAGGTCCAATCGAAATTTCATAGAATTCGTAAAAAAGTCGTTGAAAATATATAAATTCACAATATCTAATTATATTTCAAACTTGATTTTAGTCATCAATCATTGTACTGTACAAAATATTCACTGTTTTAGGGCTAATAATAACGTGTTTATAAAATTAGAGATCACAGTATCCTCATGTTATTAAATTTATTTCAACAAGACATACTTCGTTCACGTAGATTTACTTGAAAATGACTCTCACAAGAACAAAACTTGTCGTGTTGAAATAAATAATAACAAGGGTAGGTACTGTGATCTCTAATTTTCATTCATAAAATATAACTTCTCCTGTAGTTCTCTTTTCAAATTATTGTATTATTCTTTCAACTGAATGTCATTCCAATACACTGCAATATTGAACAATATGTTTTTTTCATTTCAGGTGTTTTCTTTTTATTATGTCCTTCATTACTTTGACTAGAGAAGGCTCTTATTACAAACCTCAAAATCACACAAGACTATTCCATCAGTCTAATGACAGATGCATTTACTACAATAGGACCACTAACAAAATCATTACACCAGCTTATGAAGGAATACCAGAAAATCTGCTATTGAACTTTTTAGGATGGCTGGTGAGTAAGATCATTAATATGTATATTGAAAACGTAGTTGTAATGTCTTGGCCGAGATTGATATTTATGTTTTAAACCTACAGTATATTGCTCTTCACATCAATCCTAAATCTTCACTTTTTCAAACGACACACATTAAGGTGAATCTCTCCAGTTGAAAACAATTACAAAGATGATAGTGAAAACACAACATTTTTGTCAACTATTGCAAATTTATACTAATATTTCACTAGACATTATGTAAGAAATTGAAAACAAAATAGGCTGGTCAAATGTAATTCCAAACATTATTTTGGTCATTGTCTGTTGGTGATTGACTGTTATCAATGCTTAGCTCTGTTAGGACAGTCGGCGAGCGATCTGCAAGAGCATAATATAGAGATGAGAGCAGTCTCAGCAAACCGTTTCGCTCTTTTAGACAGCTTCCAGACTGTCCCGACAGAGCTGAGCATTGATAACAGTCATTCTCATTCGTCAACCACCTTGATATTTAACGACTGCTAGAGATTTATACGTAGCTATAATACGTAGGTTGAATTCTCTCAATGTTTTTTCCGCCAACAATTTACTTAGCATATATTATTATTATCTTATTAGTCTTGGAATTCGTATTAATGTGTCCTATTCATCTGTTTCAGATTCTTATAACTTTATTCGCTTGTTTGAGAAAACGAGCTTGGAACTATGGACGTCTAGCACTTGTTCAGAAAAATGAAGAAAGGTTTGGATCTAATCTGTTGGAAATTCAAAAAGTATTGGAAAACATTATGACTTTTTTCTCTTAATTCATTAATCTACACTAAACAATATTAATATCTACTATATGTTTGCTATATGTTTGCTAGTGGTGGTGTAGCTGTCGCCAAAAACTTCTGTCTGAACCTTCTGCGCTCCAACTGGTGCTTTTTAATTGGAGTTGTTATTTAAGCATGTCTTGATTATGTTTTTTGAAATCAAAAGAGACAATGGATACTTTACGTTGGCTGTTGATGGGTCACACCCGCAAAACACTGGATTACAGCTGGAGTGAAACATCGATCGTCTCTTTTGATTAACAAAACACAATCTAGGCATAGCTGAGTGACAACTATAATTGACAACCAGTTTTTGAAGCGCAAAAGGTGCAGACGCTTCCTTTTTTGGCGTCAACTATTGTACTGTTAAGCATAACTTACTGTATTGAATTGCTCATTCACATCTCTCGTATGTTGGCAGATGGACTCAAATATTCTATGGAACTACGGACGAGGCGGTCGGAGCTACCGAAATCAATTCTCCAACATCGCTCGATTCCTCTGTGCACTTGGACAGAGGGTTTTGTTCTTGGCTGGTCGCTATTTTTAAGATTAAGTAAGTACTGCAGAGCCACCTTAACATCCACTATCAACTATGGCAGTCAAAAACTGTGAGTGAATAAGGAAGCTGGCAGTCCAAAATAGCTGTGAAGCGGCAGAACTGTCAGAGTGTCAGTACTATCGAATATTTATTGCCTAATAATTATTGATCAGATTCTATTTTATTTTCATACGTTTATAATTATTCAAAATGTTTTTTTTTCACTAGCAATTAGTCAAAAGTTGGCTTGTATATTGACTTATGTTTGATTTTACTTTTTTTCATCTCTACTTTATGATATTTGAATATTATTGTATTGTGTATAGGAGGCAAAATGGTATTATAAGCCTGTTGCTTCCATTAATAAACTATTTATTTATTTATTTATCTAATAGTCAATGTAGACCCCAACTATTGGAGGCATTTGCATTCACGATCAGAGTTTCCATTTAATGGATCTTGTAGGCATAATTTTTTTCACTACTTGGAGTTTTTAACAAAATTGAAGGTATTGAAAGCTATTTGGATTTCCTATTCTTATTTAATATTGTTGAAAGAAATTCTTACAAAAATCCGTACATGTCTAAAATAATCATCATTAAAGGGTTCATAAAGATAATAATATTGTAATTGATATGAAATATTTATAGAATGTAGGATCGGGAAGTAGAATCTGATGGGATTAAAAATACTAAGTTTGCTTTCAAGTTCATAAAGTTGCTTTGAATTTGACAATATAATCTTAACAAGAAATTTATTAAGTTCTTGTAATATCCTTAGAAATTAATAGGTTTCATGTAAAGTAATTGATTGATTGTACTACCTATAAAATTCAATATTCTCTTTCAGTAATTCATCCCTATATCTATTTTTCAGAGACGAAAACATCCTTGTGAAGAGTGGCTACGATGCAGTTCAGTACTTATCATTTCAAAGACACATTATCGTTCTAGTCAGCATCATCACTTCTGTCTCTCTACTTGTCGTTCTACCAATCAACTATCGCGGAAGCTATATCGAAGGCAATGACCAGCTATTTGGACACACAACCGTTAGCAATCTCAATCCCAAGTAAGTGTTCACATGATTATGTTCGGGTCTCGTTGAAAAATATGGTTTGCTACCCAGAAACCTGTTCTTTGATAAATTTATTGGATTATCACTCTATTCTAAAATTACTACCATTGATCCTTGAATGATTTATCAAAGTAATTCTTGTTATAAAAGTACATTGTATGATGATGGATGAGTAAGAGCACATAAAGCCGGATAATTTCCATTCAATTCTAGAGTTGAGATCCACTCATAATATTTTTGTAACAGTTGGTTAATTGGTGTATTGAATTGAGTATCGAGCTTCATGTTTTGAAATTTGTCCCTGTAATAACATTGAAATTGATTATAATCAAGGATCTTTAATACATGTTATTATAGAGATGGATTTTTAAAAAATGAGGCTAGATACATGATTCAATACACCAATCTGAAAACCGGATAATACATTTCAAAGTTTTATATTTTTTAACGAAATAAAACTCACGGATTTTGTCAATTTTACACTGAATTCATGTTTCATGGCCACACATCTCACACTATGGAGTTTTATTTCCTTATAGAATGGTTTGTCTGTATCAAACGTGTCTCAGTCGAATTTTCGCATATTTACTTATTTCCCTTCCTTTATTTTCTTTTTTCAGTTGTTTCACATTGATTGTTGTTTGCTTTTGTAAGATATCGATCTCTTGTGAGCTGAGTTTTATATAAGAAAATCAATGAAGAGATGAAACCCACTATAATTCATAATCTGATTACCTTGACAATGTTGCTTTGAAAGCAATTTCAATAAGGTAGAATTGTTGAAGATGTCTAAAAATTTTAAGGAATCTTATCTATTCCGAACACAAACAAATTATGGAATCTTATCTATTTGAACTCTCAAAAATTTGGGATCTCGAAATTAAGTTTTGAAGTATGAGAAAGAAGAGAAGGATACGATATGATATTAATGTAATCTTTCATTCTATTAAGACTAACTCTTTTCAACATAACATCAATATTATGTAAGTTGCATAAAAAATTATATAATTATGATTGCAAAAAATCTGAAAGATTGACGAACTACATGACTACATTCTTATTTTGAATCATTTCCAGTTCTCCTTGGTTGTGGGCGCATGTTACTCTGGCCCTGCTCTACCTCCCATTGGGCATTTATGTGATGAGGTGTTTCTCTGTGAACCTGAAGTTCGAGGACAGAGACACTGTGTCAAGAACTCTGATGATCTCAAATATACCCCGACGCAATTGTGACGCGGACGATCTTCATCGACATTTTAGGTTTGTGTAATGATTATTTATTCAGCTCTTCTAATAGATTTATAATTTCATAAGGCTGGTTTATCATTGTATTTTTGAAATCTTCAATATTTTTCAATGAAAACTTCTATGTTTTAATCGAATCATTCATTTACGTAAACTTATCCTTTATTCTCTTTTAGGTACTCAATTTAAATTCAAATTCAAATTAACTTTATTCCTTCATATAATTTTACTCAATATCACAGGCACAGAATTCGTCCTCAAAGACTAATCGTCTGCGTGTGGAGGAGAGTTCCATAGATTAAACATGCAATCACAAAATATATATTAATTCAAATAGAAAAAGATGATTCTAAGAAGAATTGTTTGATACAAGTTGTAATGATAAAAATTAAGAAATAAGTAATTTATAATCCCAGGGTATGAAGAAGTATCTGAGATCACGCCCTTCAGACTTTCAGCTAACCAAGTAGGGTAGAAAATATATTACTCATGATATTAACTTGGTTATTGAAATTTGAAAACTAAAACCTTGATCCATTTGTGATATTCTGATAATTATTTTTTATTTGAATTAATAGGCTACAATATACTTATTGAATTGAAACACAAATAATTAATCAAGTCCAAACTGTCTCTTTTTCAGATTTTGAGAAATATTCATTGCTCAGACTCTTTCCAAATGATTTTGTATCCAGAGTTCTTGTCTTTCCCAATGTTATGAACCCAATACTCATGGTATTGCATTTCATGAATTCATTAATCTTTTGAAGACAGCTTACATTAAATTAATTATTATGACAACCTGATTTCAACATGAAATGTTATGTCTTGTAATAATGTTTTCATTGTTCGATAAATTCATGTGATCTTTTGAATTTTCCAGGGAAGCCTATCCTGAATTGGAAATACAAGGGATTCAGCTAGCTTATAACATAAAGCGAGTGAGCATGCTGGATAAAGAAAGGTGTGTAAATTCTTATTTGAGGTGTAATTTCATTCATGAACAGCAAATCCTGTTGCTGTATTATAATGCATATGATGCTGTTCCCATTATAATACTGTATTTAACGCGTTATAGAGTTCTGACTACATTATCAAATACATTAATCGAATCGATGTTCTATTTCAGGGAAACTGTCCATCAAGCCAAGATTTTCTGCGAGAACTATTTGAAAGATACCGGGATCAGGCTGGAAATGCGTCCACACATCTGTGGTAACCTGTGCTGTTGTAATATTCTGGGATCAACTGTTGACGCCATTTCTTACTATTCAGAGGAGGAAAGCCGACTCCAAGCTGAGGTAATATCATCTAATTTACTCCTACTTGCTTCTTACAAGAACATTTCATTACTTTCAGAATTTTCGCATTGTTTTGAATCTAATCTGGGCCTGCCTTTCTGATACGTATAGAAATTTCCACGAAGTTAAGACGCATAATTCATCTACGTATGGAGTGAATATACACATAATTGAAAAATTGTTTGAAAGAGATAAAACAGACTGAAGGTCATGTTGTATAAGTTAGTTTTCCTATTCTAATAAATATCGCTATAATTCGTTCAATAATTCGGTGGACTAGGGTAAACAAACTTACGCATGCGTGGTTGACGAAATTTGGCAAATCCCAGATCACAGTCAGGCATCAAATCCACTACTGTTTATGAATCCACATTGATTTAACTGCTGAATCATATGACTGCTTCAGTGTGAATAGGGATTACAAAAATAAATTGTTTACCTTAGTCGGCGCAATCTAAGTTGACGAAAACCCCCTCCACCCGAGAAATAGCTACGTTGTCATTTTGCGTGAAATTGAAACTTCTCCTAACGCAAACACATTGAACTGAATGTTAAAAGTGACAGCGTAGCTTCGGAAAAATCACGCGGTGTTGTGAAACTGACTATTTTTATGATAAACCAGCTGTTCGCAGCTCTAATATCCAAGTCGATTAGCTTCAATAACTCCAATCTTCAACATACAATGATTCATGCATATACCGCTCTCCTTACTTTGTAACTCTTGAGATGCCAAATTACGACCTTCCGACTATTTTCGACATTTGGAAAAATAATTTCAATTGTTTTTGAACAACTTTCTCGCTTTCACCACCCACATATCTTCTCAAACAAAAAAGTTTCTAGATCATCGAAAATTTCATGTTTTCTGTTCGAGTAGACTCGACATTGGCAAACATATTCATTAATTGAAACATAATTATTGGTCGGATATAGAAAATTCAAAAACCATTAGAAAGCTCGAATTCTCCTTGTCATTTTGATATAAAAAACTTTATTTTTACCACAACCCATGATTGTGAGAGAAGTGATATACAAAAGAAAGTAATATTTTCGTGATTTTTTAATTTTTTCAAAAAAATCAAATTTCCTTTGAATCTTCCTACCCAGGAACTTTTTTAATACTACTGGCATATCAAGGATAAAATTCTACGTCTAGATATGGGGTTTAATCGCGAATTTGAAGATATTCCAATTTCACACAATCTGGCAACGCAGCTATTTCCCGGGTGAAGAGAAAAACAGTCAACTTGGATTGCGCGGACTATAGTCCACTGAATTATTGAACGAAGTAGAGATACATGTTGAATAATATCAACTTTCAACAACATTTTCACCATTTTATCGTTTGTCAGACGCGTTTCGGAACACTGAGCCTCATCATCAGCGTACCTAGATACATGTTGAATAATGTTTTGCATTGTTTGTAAGGTGGAATCGGAGCGCGCAACCGCGCTGAAGCGTCCGCTGGGCGTGGTGTTTGTAACAATGGAGTCGCTGCAGAGCGCCAAGAAGATCTACGCCGACCATCGGCCGTCCTGCCGCTGCTCCTCCGCGCCCCCCTCCTCATCGGTCAGCCGCCGCCTTGAGCCGCACAACTGGCATGTGCAGTTTGCACCATCACCGCGCGATATCTGCTGGTCAGTTATTTGTTCAAAATTAATTTCAGTTATTTTTTATCATTAGGAAGAGTATACTTTTCGACTTTTCAATAAAAAAATCCCACTTTACAGTAGAACTTCCATTATTCGTAGTTCATGACCAAAACTTTATTACGAATTAGGGAAGACTGCGAATAACCGTTTTTCATTTCAAAGGACTAAGCTTTTTATACGAATTATGGAGAATCACGATTTATGAAGGTACGAATTATCGAAGTTGTACTGTATTTATTTATAATGGCTTGAAACTATGGTCCTGTAATACAAGTTTTAATAAATAATTTAATGAAAAATTTTTTCAAAAAATATTGTGTTTTGTTCTAATTATGGAGAGCTTTCACCACGTAATTTTTTTCGATAATCATCAGCCGATAGCTTTTATGAAAATATCTGTATAATTTTGTTGAAATTATTATTAAAGTTTAATATTGCTCAAAAAATTGTATCTCCAGTACTTTTCAACTTCCATATCAACTAATTTTAAATTCAAATATGTAGGCTACATATACCTCATCGTTTTTCATCTTCGGTAGTGTAAACTTGTGATCAGTTTCATAGAGTTAGAGTTTAAACTCAAACTTTGTTTTTAATTGATCCAATGAAATTAGGAAGAAATGGCGTTTTGGACTTCCTTTAAGAATATTATTCTTTGGATCAGTCGTAGGAAGAAGACATTTTTCCAAAATGTCGGCTGCGCTAATGAATTGAAACACATTGAATTAATGTAGCCATTCTTCATGTTCTAATATTATTTTAATATTTTCAGGGAGAATCTAGCCGTACCATCCCACAGTCTCTATTGGAAAGCTGTTCTCTTGAACTTCTGTCTGTTCATCTTTCTCTTCTTTTTGACCACGCCTGCAATATTCGTTAAACTAATTGACACGTTCAATGTTCCGAACCAGATTGAAAAAATGGTAAGATATTAATAGGATACCCTACATCTCAAATTATATCACTTCCCAAATATCATTAAGTTAAAATTTAAAATGGATTTGATTTTGTTTTATTGCCGTATAATATGAACAGGAAAATTAATCTCATTAATTTAATTAATTCTGTTAAATTGTTATAATGAAAATAATATGTTCATTAGCTCTCATTACAAATGATTCCTGTAAACTGGTCGATAGTATATCATTTAATATAATAGGGTACCCGATCCCACTAGACGTCAAACCTGCAATCATACGATAGTAGAAATCTGAAAAAACAATATCTTGTTTATTGAAATTTACAATTAAGGCTACTTAAAAATTAATTAAAAAAATAAAGCACCCTTTTAAAAATCTTTTCAAAAATCAATTTCAATGACATTGAAAACGATCTTAAGTATCGAAACATGTTTGTGTTTTAATAATATTTTTAAAGGGGTGCTTAATTCTTGTTGAATTATTATATTCTTTGAGATTTCATAGAAGTTCTAACTCTATCAGAACTAAGCATTCTCCTAGCAATCATTACAAAGTCTTGGTAGTTTCATAGCTTTTTTTATAAGACACTTGTCTCTTTTACTTTCTCTGTTTTTGTTTGCTTTTCTCAATCTCATAATGAGTAATTAAGTTTGACAATTACTAGTATGCTATTGAGTTTTCTTTTGGTACTGTATTTTTTATTCAAATCCCTCTTTGCTACTGTCTGTCCAAGCAAAGAAGACATTCTGGCAAGATGGGAAAATGACTCCAGTTCGGTAAATGTTGGTCAAAATTCTAAATTTGGTCTCAAATTGTAGGAAACACTATAACAGACTATATTAAAAGTTAGTATCCAATATAATAATTTGTCTGATTTTGTGTTTTTCCTCTCACAGAGTGCAATCCTCTCCGAATTTCTGCCGACTCTGCTGCTGTGGACGGTGGCCGCCCTGCTGCCCGTGATAGTGTCGCACTCTGACGAGTGGCTCAGTCACTGGACTCGCTCCGAGCGCAATCATGCCATCATGCGCAAAACCTTTATCTTTCTCCTCTTCATGGTGCTCATTCTGCCCGCTCTCGGTTTAACCAGGTCAGCATGAATGCTGTATCATAGTTGACATTGAGTATCATTATTATTATTTAGCATTTTGTATAATAGTAAGCGTATATTATGTTTATAAATAAAAAGTCGAAATCACGGTATCTTTTTAGTATGTTTCATAAAAGAGTATTCTATATAAATGAAACACTCTAAAAAGGGTAATGTTATTCTGATTTAGGTAAATTAAAACAAAGGTTGTCAGATCCACAAAGTTTATTTAAAATACCATACTTAGGTTTCTGACAACCTTTGTTTTCACTCAACTAAATTATGGATAGGTTTCACAAGATATCTGATAGAAGTGTAAATTGATTCTGATTTCTTATTTTTAACACACATTGATAGTAGCTCTAGACATAGAGGAAACATTAGCATATGCTCTATCATTTATATTGAGTATTTTTATATATGTAAAATTACAGAGACTATATTCAAGTGAGCATGTAATCATAACTACACAGACCGAATAATTACTGTGAAGTTCTCCACAACAGTTATCTGCTTATTCATATTTTCTACCGTCATGCTAATATGTTTATTCTCTCATGCCAATGATTTTTAATCTCTCATATAACTGAAAATTATTATAATAGTTCTTTGAGAAATGTATTCCGATCAAATCGAACTAACAACATAGCCAATACACACTGTTTAGTACAAATCAATGTTTGGGCCTGAAGTCAATTATTCTTTATTATGATGTATCTATTGAATTAAAAAATTATTCAATACTTATTTTTTACTTATTTAGGGCTACTGTATTCGTTAAAACTTTGAATAATTAAAATCAAAGTAAGATACCCTTTTTTTATATTTACACTTGAAAATGGCTATATCGCCGAAATATTTAGTGTAAAATAAAAATATTTTTAAAAAAGGGTACTTTGATTTTAATTATTCAAAGTTTTAAAAATTATTAGATGAATTGAAGAGGCAATATACTGAATATGAGTTGAAGAGCTCTCATGATTGGTTTGATTATGTAAAGTAATAAATCAAAGTTGTTTGTTCCACCAATGACACTGTAATTCATGAAAACGTTATCACTTTCTTTTCCTGTGTTGTGTTGTATTTTTTCTAGAATCAAGTCGTTTTATCATCACATTTAATACAAACTTCACCTTTTTCTGTTGCAGTGCACAAGCGTTCGTTGAATTTGCAATTCATGCCGGGGATGACAAGTACAGATGGGAGTGCCTGTTCATGCCCGACAAGGGTGCTTTCTTTGTCAACTATGTTATCACTTCGGCTTTCATTGGAACCAGCTTGGAATTGATCAGGTTTCCCGAACTTTTTGTCTACACCCTTCGACTTTGCATTGCCAGGTGAAAAGATCTGTGATTGAAATGCTTGAATTTTAACTTACATTTTAGTCATTCAATTCATAGAGCGCAAAAATTGTAAATCACTCTTAACACGACGGCTCTCTGATACGCAGTAGTGATACAGAGTCCAAAATTGATACAGAAATTGAAGATCTTTGATACGAGACTTTTGCAATACTCATGGATCGCCGGCATATTGTAAATAAGCAGTAAGATTCACAATAATTGAATAAAATTTAAACTTAGTTCAGGTATGTTCTAGTTGAATCGATGAAAACTTTTAATAAAACAACAGGTTTCAGGGAGATAATAGTTGTTTTCCCCATTTTTCGGCTTTTTCAAATGAGCTAATCTCACTTTGCAACCCCACGTTGCGAATATTTTGTGTCAATGAGCTTCCTTCCTGTACGATTGCGTATCAATTTTTGACTTTTGTATCACTAATGCGTATCAGAAAGCTGACGTGTTAAGAGGCATTGATATCCATTATCCCACTTATTTGGCACATTCATATTTATCGGATTAGAACTCATATCGATTCATGAATTCATACAATCTTATCAGTGGAAATGTAGTTTAACAAATGCCACACTGCTCATGATTTGCAATAAATTATTAATATTTTTACAGCGTATGAAAGAGCTATTCTAAGTTTTTCAATGTATATATTTTATGTTTTAGAAATTAGAATCAAAGTCTCCAAACTAGAAGTATCATCCAGTTGATTAAATTTCTCTAGAGGTTTTCAAAGTATCATCATCATGTTGAAACTATCAAATGAAATCAAATTCTCCATTTCACAAAATAAATTATATTTTATCTAAATAAATGTCATCAATGTAAACTTGTAGCCTACGCTGACAACATCTTTGACAATCTTTGAAATATTTCGCTTTCAAAACAATGCTATAATTTATACTGACACAATATATTACTGCTTATTCTTATGCGATTTTTGCAGATCGAAGGCCGAAACTGCAAGTTTGAAAAAGACAATAATGTGGGAGTTTCCATTTGGTCTACAATATGCTTGGATGCTGCTCATTTTTGCGATGACTTGTGTTTTCAGTCTCTCCTGTCCGCTGATAACTCCTTTTGGTCAGTACTCCAATTTGTTAGTTTTTCTTTTCTCATTAATAACAGAGAGTATTCTTATTATTTTTAAAATTTCGAAAATAAGTGAATAAAACTAGGTTAGCCTGTATTCCCACATTGAAAAATTTGGTAAAAGTATTGTCCGTCCAAGCAAAGAAGACCCTCTGGCAAGATAAGAAAATGACTCCAGCTCGGTCAATATTGGCTTGAAAATTATTGATTTGGTCTCAATCGTAGGAAACATTCTGATCTACAATTTGAGTCCAAATCAATATTTTTCTAACCAATATTGACCGAGCTAGAATCATTTTCTTATCTTTCCAGAGGGTCTTCTTTGCTTGGACAGACTAAATTATGACATCGAGAGAAAAAAATTCATATCAACAGATTGTTATGGAACGTTTTACACCTAAGGCCACACAGTCATCATTATACAGTCTCTTTTTAGCAAACTACTGGATACAATTCTCTACAGTTTATAATTGACAATATCTTGTATTTTTACTCAATTTATACATGTTACAAACTGATATAGATAATAAGGGTGTTTAGTGAATGAAATGGTGTTTTAGGCCTGCTTTACATGGTGATGAAGCACTGCGTGGATCGCTACAACCTGTACTTTGCTTACGGCCCGTCCAAGATCAGCCAGCAGATTCACACAACGGCTATCAACTACGTGATTGTGTCGATTGTGCTGCTGCAGGCCAGCTTCATGTCGCTGTCGCTGCTCAGGCGAGGCCTTAACGCCATCTCGCTGTTCTCGCTGGTCGGCTTCATCATCACCATCATTGTGGCCGTCGCACACTCCTTCTTCCGCTGTTGCGGTGCATTTAGTCCCGTCTGCCAACAGGTCAGTTGAAGCACAATATAAATTATTCAGAAAAACAAGGCTGTACAAAAAATATTTTCTTGGTTTAGTCTCTCAAAGCAAAGAAAACTTTCTGGTAAGATGGGAGAATGACTACAGCTCGTTCAATATTGATTAAAAATTATTAATCGTAGAAAACATTTAGCTGCACAATTTGAGATCAAATTTATAATTTTTTAACCAATATTGACCGAGTTATAGTCATTTTCCAATCTTGCCAAGATTGGAAGAAATGAAAGAATTGGAATTGAAAGATTATTGAAACGTGTGTTTGTATTTGATACATATTATGTTGGTATTGATTTGTATTTGATAATGTTGAAATGCAATAACTGAATATTATAGTTTTTATACGACCCTCCTCACACACAGACTTGTTTCTAGGTGAGGAGTGTTATATTTTCTGTATTGTTATTTCATTTTC
This sequence comes from Sogatella furcifera, assembly GCA_017141385.1. NCBI lineage: Eukaryota > Metazoa > Arthropoda > Insecta > Hemiptera > Delphacidae > Sogatella > Sogatella furcifera. The sequence continues at coordinate 5,038,627 of CM029547.1, read as the reverse complement.
ATTTTTTACTATATTTTCCTTTGTGAATAAATAAACAATAATTCAAATTTAATCTTCAATTTTTTTTCTTCGAGTCTTTCTATTCAAGTTGTGAATAAATTTTATTCTGTTGCAGAACGGTTTGACCATCGAAACAGTGAACAGTCCGCGGCACAGCGCGCTACGCCACCAGTTCGTGCCCGACGTGTTGCAGCGCGGCGCAATCACGCCCGACGTGCAGACGTCGCCACATCAGCCCGACGTCGTCACGGTGTTCAGCTCCACCGAAGGCCTTGCCGTCACGCAACGCTCCTACGGCACTGACCATGCCTTCCAGCCGCCGCCTACGCCCAACGCCGGCGGCGATCATGCTGCTCTCTACCAGAACTATGACACAACTAACGCCGACGCCTAGACTAGAAGCAGTACAACGGCTTTCGGCTAAAAGGAGTACAACGGTGTTCGGCTGAAGAAAATACACCGCGGTTTTAGGCTAAAGGAAGTTCAACAGTGCTTGATTAAAAAAAGAACAACGGTGTTCGACTAAAAGAGGTACATCGTTTTCGGTTTGAAAAAATGCTGCGGTTTTCGGCTTAGAGAATACAACGGTTTGACATCAAACCTGATCATGAAAGCCAAGTAATTAAAAAATTTCAAGTACCGTACAACCGTTCTAGGCTAAAAGAAGTAGGCTACAAGATTGCATCATCAAATTAGACTACTACATCATCAAATTAAATTATGAAAAGAAAGTAACTTGAAAGTTTCAATCCTTATAAATGAAGTACAAGGGTTCATCATGAAATCTAAAAATTTCAATCCTTCAAAAGAAGTAAAATAGAAACATCAAATCAAATGTTGAATACCAATTCACATCCACTAGAAAATTCCAAACATCATTAGGCCAATATGATTAATTCCGACAGTTTTCACAAATTATTTATAAATTTTCAAATATTCTGTATGTGGAATTCTAATCATAGCCATAGTCATTCTAATTCATAGTCAGATCTATGGCTATCAAGGAGAAATAAAAATCAAAGCCTACTGAAATTTCAATATTATACTTAAGTTATTTGAGTAGGGAATTACTAATTAATGGACAGTTCCGTTCGATCAAATTGGGATCATTAATAATTGTTGACAAATATTGTACAATTCTCCATGAACTCCAAATTTGTGAATTCTTCTATTTATTTTCTCGTATGTAATTCGGATGGATGTTTGGTTTTCAAGGTTGAATCTATTTAAAAGTCCCTTGAAAACTTCAACTCTTATTTTTTGGTCAACTGATTATTTTAACTGGTGCTATTAGTACTCAAATTGTGGTTGATTATTGAATTATCCTATAAATTCGATTTGATCGAATCGGGATTCTTGATATAGGATATGAAATTCATTCCTAGAATGTTTAATTTATTAAATTTTTTGCCTGAGTTTTAATAACTACCGGCTGAAAGTTAGTTTTCTAAAATGTTGTTTATTCACAATGTTATGCTAGGTTTAATTTTATTTGTTATTAACGTTTTTCAAACATTTTGATTTGCGCTGAGTGTATTCAGCACATCTTGTTGAGTCAAGGATGATTTCTTAAATGTAAGAATAATTTCAGAGCCCAGTCTCTTTTTTACTATAAATCAACCAAGTACCTATTATTGTTTAGTAGTAGACGCCCAAAGAAAATTATTTGTTATATTTTGCAAAAGATGAGAGGTAGACAGATAGATTAATGACTTTATTTTTCAATTGAACATTACATTATTGATGTGGGCGAAGTTGAGGCACAAGAGCCTTTCACTTAACCCACATAAGTACGCAGTTACATTGTTACTGTGTTTTCAGCTTGTTCGAACTATTTTTTTTATAGATGGAATTTATGAAATTAATTTTACAAAATCTTGAATAAGTCTCCTTCGTTTGCGTGTGATATCAAGGCTGATGTTTCCCTTAGAAATCGATAGCATTTAATTGATTAGTAGTGAGTTGATGTTTTCACAATTGATTTAATAACCATAATAGTGCGAATGATTAGTAACAAATCAATTTATCTAATACTATATTTGTAATCCAGTTTTCGTAGCTGGGGTGTAGCCCACCTTCGGTAGAATCTATTTTCAAAATAAATGTCACTACAGGAGAAGCTGAAAGAAATTTTAAAAGAGGAGAAATATCTTCTCTATTATCAATATATCAATTGAAACGTTGCGGAGATATTTTCTGACCTGCAAGTTCTCAGCCCGGTATATATATATATACATCACCGAATTCTCATCTATATTATGCTACACTTTCTACGATTTTTTGCAATCCTAAGATATGAAGATTTTAAACTCGCACAAATTTTACGAATGTGTATTCTAATTTAATGTCTCTTTGTTATGAGTTACCATTTCATTCAATATACTTCTATCCTGGAATAACGGTGGGATAAATGTTTTTCTATGTAATTAAATTAATTAATAATGTGATTGTTTTTCTTTCTACATTAATAAAGTTGTTGAAGGATGAATCGGTTCGACTATTTATATATTATGTAATTAATTTAAGTTATTGGATCTAATTCAATTCAATGGTATTCCATTGCAATGTTCTATAATTCATGTAACTAATTTACAAACTGTACCTACTTTAAATTTTATAGATCTCCTAGTGCTTACTGATATTTCTTGGAGCCAATATCTATATAGTTTCATTTATTTATAAAACAGATCATTCATTTGAAATCACTATTTAGCTGGAAATGCACGCACGCTAAGTGATAATTATTGATAGTTCATATAACTAGCACTATAGTTGATATTTCATGCAGTTATGAATATAGGATTCTATTTGGAAGATTCTCTCTCAGTATGTAATTGAACAGTACTGCATTTGTTGCTGTACTCGGCATCTTAGAAAGTTTTTTAAATATCCACAACTATTTTGAAAATTTACGTTGTATCTATTGAGTTGAAACAGAACCTCAGTCTCAGTCCTAATTCTAATCCATCAATTAATTTGAAATGTGTGACAAATAATTTTGAGAAATATTGTAAGCAATTAGAACAGTGTTATTAGACCAAATTATTGTGGAATGGAGTAAAGCTAGATGTTAAGTACTTTTTCACTATTTGAGGGCTGTGCTGTTTTGAAAATTTAGAGATTTATTGTGTTATTTATTTATTTATTGACATTTTAATTCATTAATTCATCTATTTTTTCACTCAATACTTATGAAATTAATGAAATAGATAATCTTTCGGGAATGCTCTTCGATAAGTCGATTTCATTTTCAATTGATATTTCATTCGAAGAAATAGGATTTCTAGAATCCACACAATACCGCACTTTTTGGAAGTTCTACAAAAATACCAAGCAATATTTGATTTATTATCATAAATTGTTAAATTAAACTATGAATTAAGTTGAATATTCAATTTTCTAGAAGTCAGTGATCAATGTGATAGAATATGTTTTAGAAAAAGAATGGACATAAATTGCGCTGGAAAATTTTTGATATGAGAAATGTCTTGCCGTGATAAAAATAATATTTTCATTTGTACTGTTTTTTATTTACTGATTTTTTACCAAAGTGTGCACTTGTATAGCTTGTGCACTGTGATAACTGTAATATTCAAATGTTTGTTTTATAACTATTTTTGAGAGTGTGTTATGTTGGGATGGTGAAGGTTGTCTGTATTTATCACGTAATATCAATTAAAATAAGTAAGTTACTGCACTTGATAATGTAGTATCTTGAGGTAATGCACGGATCATTCTAATTATGTAGAAATATTGGTGTATATTACAAAAATACTGCACGTATATCAAATCCATATTCTGACTATTGCATGCTGTTCTGATGGAGCAATAAACATTATAATAGTCAATGCTATAACTCACCAATGAAATGGATGCTTATATTATTTTTTCTGTCATTGATAAATAAAGAGTTAGGAGTTCTAATCAATTTCTAGTTTTTACAATACTATTTTAGATTATTTAGCACGTGACGTGATGCTATTCAACTTTCTATTCTTGCAGTTCGGTACAGTGGTAATTCAATTGTAAATTCCTTCTCTATAATTTGAAAATTTTTCAATCTTTGAAATGTCAGAGCAAAAAAATTAGATGATGATAAAACTTCATAAAATTATTATCAAAGATGTCAGTAATAAACCTCTTTAATCAATGGGTAGAAAAATCCGTAAACAGCATCTGTATTCATCAATCACTAGTAAATTATAAAATTTTTAAAGTTTTGTCTTCCATATCTTAATTTTAGTAAATTGTATTTTGATATTTTTTTCTATTGTAACATTAGAGTTTGGGTCTGTACTCAAAAATATTACAATCACTGGACAGTGAAATTAAATGTCTCAAACTTTCATAGTCTGGTCATTGTCCGTGATGAATTTACTCAAATCAAAATAGATGTTGAAACTGCAACGAATAGAAAATTGCTAGATATAATAAAACCATCACAATACTTTTAATCCAACCAACACAAAGATATTGTTATCATAAAAACTCACTAGTCAAGATAAATCGGTTGCACATTCTGTATTTTATCAAGAGTCACTTCTGTTTTATTGTAAATTTTATTATCTGAGTAGAATTTGGCTCTTAGCTACTAATTATTTATTTATTTGTACGTACTTTAACGTCTCTGTGATTTTTGTTTCTTCTCTAATTCGTAATGATTCTTTAATAATTGTAATGTGTGTTTGAGATAGAATAAAGTGTTTTTTTCTATTTCCTTGTTCAATAACTTCTATTACCTTTTCAACGAAATGAGTTTATTTCACTCTGTAGCTATAGCCTAACCAGTTCTGTAAAATCTTTGCAAAGTAGACTGAGATGAATAATAATATCATGGAGAGCTGCATTATGTTTTCTTTCTTATCAATTATATGCCTTCGATTGGCTATATCTTCGCATAAATCTAAAACATTTGTAACAATCTATTCAAAGTACAAACTTTACCTAACGTCACTCGCGCGTGGTATAGTAATAATAATAATAATTTCTCTGGATGCTGAATAACACATCCAGAGGAGTTTATTTGTCAGTCAAATCATTACATAATACATGCAAATCTCAGATACAGATACATGCAATATTATAGCTAGCCTATATAAATATAAAAAAATGATTCCCCACTATAATAATATATGTGTCGGGGTAATCATCGGTATGAAAATAATATAATTGAAAAAACTTGATTATAACTAGATCCTAAAACTATATTTATTTATTGCCCATCACCTATTCTAGTGAAAATAAACTGAAAAACTTATCACTACTAGCAGTTCATGAAGTGAATCTACTTACATCTAAAAACTATTCACTATTAGTTCCTCACTATGATAAATCCCTATGCTAAATAACCAATGGTCCATTTTTCTTTTGAATCTATTTAAATTAATTTCTTCTATTTCCATTGGAATACGATTTACTATTGCTGGTCCTGAATATTTAATTGATCTCTGTCCAAATGCTGTGTTCATTCGAGGTAATATATGCAAGGCAATATAAGCGAGGTATAAATATGCAAGTACCTATGTAAAATGAGCCGCAAGGGAATTTTATTCTGCTCTGCTTTTCCAGTTGTCTGGATGTCTCTTTATTAGCTTCCTATTGTATTTTTTTCAGATGAAAAACGTTGACTGGAAACTCCTCTAGGCCTACTGAATATAACTTATTGGCTTTGGTTGGGATCTTATTAAAACAATTATGAAGAATGGATTTGGATGAAAATGGATTTATTCGTGGAAAGAAGATAATCGCGAAAATATAAAAAATAGAGTTTGATCATTATTAGGATTGGTAGTAAAAGGTAAAATTGGTTTCACTTGAATTCTTTTAATCCAAAAGAAGACTTCACTGATCAAAAAGGCTGTCATATCCTCAACAATTATAATATATTCTCAATAAAATATTCGATAATAGATGTTGATAATGATAATAGTAATAATATTGAATTATAGTAAATTTGGCGATAGGATTATTCAACTTGGAAAAATATATAATAGCCTAGAAGGTGGATTTTTCGCAAGAATTTGAATGAATGGCGCGAAGGTTGAATGCGCTCGTCCATGAAACTTGATCGCCAGGAGCGCTGTCAACCGTGTTCAAATCAAACATGAAAATAGTCAACATTCCATATTTTAATCACTTATGAGATTGAAATAAAATAATAAATAGAAGCGATGATATTATTTCCATCCAATTCATTCTATAAAATATTTTCTTGATAAAAATCAGACATTGATAACGTCACTCCACAGGCAGTCTATTTCTCTCTCTTGAAACATAGAAGAGTGTAATCAAGAAAATTCTCCAATCAAAACTCAAAATCATATGGTTGAAATTACATTAGATGAAGTTGGTTATTTACAAATAATTTATTATTTTTTAGAAACATTTTTTGTTAACGATTCACTTCTTTCATAAATCCTCACTTCACGAAGTACGTACCCCTCGTCAACATCTATCAGCATAATAAAATAATTTTGTATTTAATCCAATCTTATCTTGTAGAAGGTTAGGTTGTCATAATCATCTATGTTTATTTTTACACCTAGATTACAATCACGTCATTGTCTGATAAAAGATAAATAAACTATAAAATTTTCAATTAAAATTTTACTTTCAAACTTTAATCTCTGGCAACTTCTATTCTAGACATACCATTGACTGGCACATATGTTTGAAAGTGTACATTCACCTTGACTAGACAAAAGATAATCTTCGACATTATTTCTCTGTAGATTCCATCGCATGGTTAGTGGCCTTAACCAATTGATATGAAGCTTCCTTAATAACGAAATTATCTTGAAAAACTAGATTTTTAATAACTTAACTAAGGTTTGAAGGCGCTTTTGTTAGGTAGGTATGTGGCAACAAAGAAATTTGGTTTCAAGGGATACTGTGAATTTACCTCCTTTCAATACAACTAACTTAGCTCCGTTTGTGAATGTAGCCTCGTTAAGGGGTTGTCTTAATAATAAAGCATTACACACTAAATGAGTTTGTTCAGTGAGTAACTTAGTATGATAATTATCTTTTTTCGTTTTCAGGCAGAGTCATAAGAGTGATGTATGGATTTGAAAAAGCTACTGAAGCGCCGTACTTATAGGGGCATCTGTAGACTGAACATGGACATGATGTTCGAAGCATATCTGACTCATGAGTCAGGCCACCTTGAGCCGGAGGATATTCCTCACACCAACAATCCTGTCTGGATATTGGGCAGGAAGTACAGTGCTGTACACGGTGAGTCAAAGGATGGCAAATTTTCATTTCATACTCTGTTCACCGAAGTTTTGGAGAAAATATTCTCTTCTACTGTTCAAGGATTTCATCAACTAATGTGATCTAATCTATAATGATTTTGTGAGGGGGAGGGTCACAATTGTTTCAAATTTTATAGAGGAAAGAACGAAACACCTGAAAATTCATCTAAAAAAAATTTAAGAACGTCGATTCAAGGTTTATGTTTATAAGATGAATGAAAAAACAATTTATTGTCAAATCACAGGCTCATTAAAAATCGAGGTATCCGACTACCCATTTTGGTTGTTACACCATTATCAATCTGGTAATAAATGAATTTCATGTGACCTTGCTGGGTTTTCAGGTCGCACCTGATCATTTCAGGGCCTCTGACATGACTTAAGGACTGCTTTTTAGGCAGCCGGGACCGACGGCTTAACGTGTCCATCCGACCGAAACACGGGAGTGGCCCAGAAAAATATCTTGCCCGGGCCGGGATTAGAACCCGGGCCTTTGGATTACGAAGCCAGCGTCTAATCCCCTCGACTACGGACACTCCTCATAACTTATATCAATCTGGCATAGAATACCGATTTTGGATGTTAAACCATCATCATTCTCATGGCAAAGTAGTCGTCATCTATCATCCATTTCATTACCCACGCACAAGCCTATGAGCTCATGTGGGCTTCACCCTCATAACAAACAAACTAGACCTACTACAATATCGCATATTCACAACTATTCAACAAGTTTACAATTTAGTTTTTTTGCGATCAAGTGTTTGTTTCTTTTTGTTGACAATAATTTCTTCATAAAGCATTTAAATTTAATTTCTCCAATGTAAGTATTAGGTATTATAATGTCTTGCCTTATAATAGAAATTCTATGTATTTTATCATGTTTTCATTGTTTTGCAGATCTTGAACAAATACGAAGGGACATCAGATCCCGGCTGTGGTTCTCTTACAGAAAAGGATTTGTGCCTATAGGAGACACCGGTCTCACATCAGATAAAGGCTGGGGCTGCATGTTGCGCTGTGGTCAGATGCTTATTGCTCAAGCACTGCTGTTCCTACACTTGGGTGAGTTTTGAAAATTCAATTTTTGTCTGATGGTTATGCTCACATGGCCACATGGGTTTCAAGCATATGTGTATTTGGAACTCGATTCTCACTCACAGGCACATGTCCATATGAGGAGTCCTCCTCTAATTTTATTTTCTATTTTATTGTATTCTGTATTTCGAAGAGAAAATGAATGTACATCAGTTTTGTAAAACGTTTTGCATGCTGTCGGCTGCCAGGATTTTTTATTTATTCAAATTTATTCATCACATATCAGCCGCAACTAGTGAGGAACACTCATGCAGAAAATGACACGTGACTATCTTTATACTAATAATTGATAATACGCGCAACATTATCCCTCAAGGAAGTCCGCCCGTGAAGGAAGAGCCACAACTCCACTGAAAATCTCTGTCTTTGAAAACATTCATACTTTTCCCCTTCTTTATCTGGTTGGGAATTCCTTCATAACCATATAATATGGTCCATTCTCTTATAGACTAATTCATGTATTTTCTATGTATTGGGTAAACTAAACCTCTAAACCTTGTGTTATGGGTATGATTTAATTAGCTATCCTTAAATATCCCATAATTTTTATACACAAAGATTGCTAATTCAAAAATATATAAGGCTGGAGATGTCAACAACTTTTTTTCTTTAAGGAGAGACCCACACTAACAGCTTGAATTCATTTTATAAATACTTCTTACAGCCTTCTTTAAATAATAAATATTCCGTTATACTCTATCGATTTCCTCCAAAAAATAATACCTCATCTCATTTCTTCTCGCAACAATTTTTGTATCCTATTTATTTATTATTATAAACTATTGTCGTGACAGTGAGTTCTTAGACTGTGGCCTTACTTAATTAATTGATGTGACATGCAGGTCGCGACTGGGTGTGGAGTCCTCAGACAAGGGATCGCACCTACCTGAAGATAGTGCGCATGTTCGAGGACCGTCGGACGGCGCCCTACTCCATTCACCAGATCGCGCTGACCGGCGCCGCCTCCGAGGGCAAGGACGTCGGACAGTGGTTCGGGCCCAACACTGTCGCACAAGTACTCAGGTATACTAATTTACTCAGGTCTAATTTCAAATTAAAACTTTTCGTCTTCAGATTCGGAAACATACTTGAACAAAACGTTCAGCTAAAATACAAGAAACCAATCATCTGCAAAGAAAATCTTGTGCTCAGATGAGAGTTGCTAACATTATTCAATACAAGTCATCAAGAACTTACAAAAGTAAAAATCAATAATATAATAAGTCATCAAGAAGTTATAAGGCAATCAATAATACTTCCAGTATTAGTCTTATTAGTCTTATAGTCTTAAGTATTGTTATAGTCATCAATATCATCATTATTATCATAAGATAAGCCAGTCAAGTAATGAAGAACTTACAAGAGAAAAAAATCAACAATATAATAATAGGAACAAGGATTCCTAGTGAGGAGTTCGATCTCATAAAACTTCAAAACTGCAATCATACAATAGTAGAAAGCAAGTAGAAGAGCAAAACGGATTCATCAAAGAATAAATGTGAAAGGGAAAGAGAACGGAAGAGGAGAAAGAGAGATGGTAAACATACTATGGAAAGAGAAAGTTAAGAGTTACTAAAGAAATATATCCTCTATTCTACTGGTCATTATCCATTCAATAGTTCTTCTTTTGAACGATTTTCTAATTCAATTGGGTAGGAGTTTTGTTGGGAATGTCAAAAAACATTATCATTTTATTGTTAAAGAGGATGGTATGCTCATAATTAGATGATCTGACATGGCTTTCAGGTTGACTCACTTCAGGGATAATGCTACAAAGCAAAGAATAAACTAGAAATAGGATGACTAATGTGTGTTTTCTCATTCAATTAACCAGCATTATCGTTGAAAATGCCGAAAACATGATCATTCTATTGTTACAGAGCTATGCTTGTAATTAGATGAGCTGACATGACTGCAAGGTGGACATGTACCTCTCACAGCAAAGTTAATGATACATAGCAAGGGATAAACAGGAAATACAAGGATTAATGAATGTTTTCTCATCCGATTGGGTAGCAGTATTGTTGAAAATGCCGAAAACGTTATCATTTTATTGTCAAAGAAGATGCTATGCTCATAATTGAATGAGCTGACACACCTGTGAGTTTGTCATGTGCCTCTCACAGCATGAATAATACTACATAGCAAGGAATAAACTGGAAATAGGATTAATAATGTGTGTTTTCCTATTCAATTGGTCAGCAATATTATTGAAAGTACCAGAAAAATAATAATTTTATTGTTACAGAGGATGCTATGCTCATAATTGAATGAGCTGACATGATTGTCAGGTTGACATGTACCAATGGTACATCTTACAGCAGAGATACTACATTGCAAGGATTAAACTCGAAATAGGATTACTAATGCGTGTTTTTTATCCGATTGGCCAGAACTATTGTTGAAAATACTAGAAACATGAGCATCTATTGTTACAGAATACGCTATGCTCATAATAAGATGATCTGACAAGACTATCAGATTGACATGTGCCTCTCACAGCAAGGATAATACTACATAACAAGGAATAATCCGGAAATAGGAGGTCTGATGCGTGTTTTCTCATTCAATTGGATAGAAATATCGTATAAAATGCCGAGAACCTGATCATATCATTGTTACAGAGTATGCTATGCTTATAATTAGATGAGCTGACACAATTGTGAGGTTGTCATGTGCCTCTCACAGTAGAGATGATGCTACATAGCTAGGAATGAACAGGGAATAGGAGGACTGATGCGTGTTTCCTGATACACTTAGGTAGAGCTATTGTTGAGAATGCCAAATCTTGGATCAATTCGGTTTACAAGTTCATCATGAGATGACCTGACTGTCTGGTTGACAGGGGTTGCATAGCAGGGATCATCCAGCATAGCAATGATTGAACTAGAAATAGGAGGAATGCTGTATGCGTTTTCATTCAATTTGGTGGAAATATTGTTGAAAAAAATCCTAATCCATGACTATAATCATTGTTATAGAGGATGCTTTATCCATCATTAAACGAGATGACGTGACTGTCAGTTTGAAATGAGATGCATAGCAGGGATTGAACTGTACTGGGAATAGGAGGAATGCTGCGTGCTTTGTTATTCAATTAGGTAGAAATATTGTTTAAAATGCCAAATCCATGATTCTCTTACAGTGGACTGTCATGTTGACGAGATGCATATCAGGGATTGAACTGTACTGGGAATAGGAGGAATGCTGCGTGCTTTGTTATTCAATTAGGTAGAAATATTGTTTAAAATGCCAAATCCATGATAATTTCATTTCAAGATTATCATCCTTCCTATTACCTAGCACAGGCCTCTGATCCCATGCAGGTATCACCCTCAGAAAAAATTATAATAATCAAGAAAAGTCTTACCAGGACACACACAACATCAAAAATAAAACCAGAGCCCCACTTTATATGAGGTAGGCTAAATGTACGAATATTTCATTGTATATATATTTCATTATAATTATATATATATACTTCAGTTATATTTCATTCGAATTGGTTGTTAATATTCTTGTTTTTCTATAATTTCAGGAAGCTGTCTGCCTACGATGAGTGGAGCTCTTTAGTAATTCACGTAGCATTGGACAACACATTGGTTATCAATGAAATCCGTAAGTTGCATAGGCCCTAGCTGAAATAAATTATTGTCATGAATAGGACACCTGATATAGATTTGAATGCACATAAAATAATTTTGAATAGAATAAAATGAATACACAAATGGGACAAACACTTTTGATTGATAGTTAAACATAAGTTTTCTTAGTTATGATCAATCTATGGGGCTATTGTCTTTTATAACGCAATTCAGTCAAGAGTCATTCAAAGAGTCATACAATTTTTCTCTTATTCCTTGGTTCTATCACATTTTGTCTGTCTTTCATATCCTATCGTAACTGCTTCTCGACTGTGGAACCACCTATCGCCTGAGATAATATTTTCACCAACCTTCAAATTGTTCAAATCGAGACTTTTGTCATCACTTATAAACAATACATTGGAATGAGGTCATCATAAATTGTTGTTTCTGTCTTGGCGGGATTGGTGCGTTGATGCACGTTATCTCTAGTTACTATTTTTTATTCATAATTTTTTTTTCTTTTTCTCTTTTATAGTCCTCATGTAGATTTTTATCGAAGTATTTCCCGAATTGCTAATTGCTACTTAGTATTACTAATTACTTCTTTTTTACTCTCTGCTTTCTACTCAATCTTTTCAATTTCTACCTGGTTTCCATATTTTATTAATCATTCTTTTTAGTCCTCATGTAGATTTTAATAGAAGTCTCGAATTGCTAATTTCTACTTATCACACTGGTTTTGTCTTGTATTATGAGGTTGTATATTACTGTACCACTATTTGTGATTTTTATTTTATTTTTATAAATTCAAATATATTCCTTTTTCGTAATGTACATGGACTAAAATCCAAAAACTTTTGTGGAACAATATTGATTGCTTGTACTATCTTTATTGTATAAACTAAATGTTACCATAGGCGAGAGCCTTGTAACAATTATAAATAAAATTCTGTTCTATCATAAAGGTGTCAGCCAATCACGTTTTATTGATTTTTAGGCATAGCTTAGTTGTTATTATTTTAAGGATTTCATATTGGCTTTTTATTAGTTATAAATATTACTTTAATATTATTTGGCTTTCAATAGTGGAGAGACCCAAGGTTGTTCCACTTTACCATGTATTCTAATTTTAACTGGATGGGAGCGTGGAGAACAATGTAGGTTCTAGTTCTTTTACACTTTGAAACAGCCATTTTTCCAGTTGAACAGTTTTTCTGATTTCAAAACATTTACTATTAAAAATGAAACACTTCACAAAATCACTTGATATTACTTATAGTTCCTATTTTTGTAACAAGATTTTAGTATCAAGCTCCTTAGTATAATCTGGTCGAACAAAGAAGACATTATGGAAAGATGCGAAAATGACTCCAGCTCGATCAAAAATGATAAATATTGGACTCAAATCGTAGAATTTGATCTACAATTTGAGTCCAAATTTATAATTTTTGAACCAATATTTCCGAGCTGGAGTAATTTTCCCATCTTACCAGAATGTCTTCTTTGCTCGACCAGATTGTAGCAATACCTAATCATTTTCTTCACATTTATTAAAGTATTGTATTTCCTTTATCTCAGGGCTACTTTTATCACTGATTTTGCATTTTAAATAATATCACAGTAGGCCTACCATTTTCAATTATTTCTTACTAAAGTATTGTAGTCTAATTACCTGCTTGTTGTTTAAGAAATGTCATTTTTAATTTTATGTGGAACATTCATTCTTTTAACTTGAATTGGAGCGAAAATTTCTCAATTTTTCCAGTTGAACTAAAAACAAGAAATATTCATAAACATTTTCTTACTTATTGAATGAATTTTGTTGAGTGTGTGTGTTTTATTGTATTGCAGGCCAGTCGTGTAGTGGTACCAGCAGTTCGAGTGACAGCAGAGGTGGCCGGTCGAGAGGCCATCACTGGAAGCCCCTGCTCCTCGTTGTGCCTCTTCGATTAGGAATTAGCGAAATCAATCCGGTCTACGTGCAAGGCCTCAAGACCTGTTTCACATTCAAACAGTCGCTGGGCGTCATAGGCGGAAAACCAAACCATGCTTTGTACTTTGTAGGTTGTGTAGGTGAGTTTGAAATCAGGGATTCTATTTTATAGAGTAAAACGCATGAAAAAGCCCAGTGCTACTTGATGCAACGTTTCAAATTCAGCTGATTATGAATAAAAATTAATTTGTTTTTTATTTTAAACTTCAATTTCAAATTTTTTCAATAATAAAGTAACACTAAAAACTAATTTATATTTAAATTTTTTTCCATAATAAAGTAACACTAAAAACTGATTTGTATTTTAAAAATACACCTGGTTAAATGGTGGTGAGTGGGAATCTGCTGCTCCAATCTTCATAGGACTATTTTCCTGCATTTCACTGTGATAGAATTGTCAGGAATGCTTCTCCAGTCGAGCTAGTTTTTCATGTTCTATACAAGTCTCAATTATTTTCCTTTTCTATATCTACTTATGCCTTTTTTCTATGGTAATTTCTATTTTCTGGTGTAGTGGTCGCTCGGTGAGAGCGTTTGCTTAGTGATCGTGAGGTTGAATCACGAACACTGTAGACTGCTCTTGGATGGGTGACCAGTTTCTAACCGAATACATTTATTGAAGTTGAACATCCACTGTCAGATCGTGGTGATAGTTCGGTCGTACACAGCTGATCGTTCAACGATCGGCATTCCGCTTTACAGCTATTTTGGACTACTGGTTTCCTCATCTCATCACAGTTTTTAACTGTGATAGTCCGAACTGAAAGTGGATGTGCACACTGCTGTACACGGGGTAGTCTAACCCTAAGTAGTGACGGTCAGTCGAACAGCTGTAGCCAATCACTGTCTCTATCTAGTCGACGTAAACAACAAGAGCTGTTCGTCTGGTCATCACTACTACAGGCCTTAGGCCAGGCGTATTCTGGGACGCACGTGACGCAGCCCACGCGAAGTAGCCAATCACAGCTCTTATTAATGACAAGAAAAGAGCTGTGATTGGCTATAGTCTATTCACGATCACTTGATACGAAATAAACAAACCTTTTGCGTGTGTGTGCATGTAATGGAAGGTCTTCTTCTATGCGAAACAATTGGCTGCAGTCGAACAGCTGGCTCTTGGCTGAAGCTGTCATTGGCTACAGTCCGACTTGTCTTGTCTCAAGACTGTTGTCTTGAGCTGTGGTTGGCTACAGTTGTGCCGAAAGATTCGCATAGAAGAAGACCTTCCATTACACGCATACACACTCAAAAAGTTTGTTTATTCCGTCTCAGGTGATCGTGAATAGAGTATAGTTCGCTTTGGCTGCGTCACATGCGTCCCAGCTTACGCCCGGCCTTTGGATAAAGAACTTGTTACCTTCTGAACTGTTGAAGTGAAAGTGAACTGCTTGTTCAAAAGACCCCGATAATCGTTAGAATTAAGAGCTTATCTAATGTTTCCAAATGTTTGGCAGGAAACGACGTGATATTTCTGGACCCGCACACGACACAGCCGATCGGCTCGCTGAACAACAAGGAGGAGGATAGCGAGCGCAAGCTGGACTGCTCCTACCACTGTCAGCAGGCGAGTCGGCTGCACATGCTCAACATGGATCCGTCGGTGGCCGTAGGCTTCTTCTGCCGTAACGAGGCCGACTTCGATCAGCTGTGTCAGCAGATCAGGGATCAGCTGGTGCTGCCCGAAAAGCAGCCGCTGTTCGAGCTGTGCGAGAATCGACAGGAGAAGTGGACGCCGCAAGAGGATACCGCGCAGGAAGCGCTCGGCGCGGCTGCTTCTACATGTGAGTTTTTACTCAAATATATGTTAATCAATGCATTGATAATAATATGAGGAAAAGTAATAAAGGAGGAGAATTTAGGACTTTCAGCTTTGTGATTCCCCTGTATAGTCTGTCCAAGCAAAGGAGATATTTTAGAAAGATGGGAAAATGACTTCAGCTCAGTCAATATTGGTTCAAAAATTATAAAGCTGGTTTCAAATTGTAAATCAGAATATTTCCTACAGTTTGAGACAAAATTTATGATTATTTGAACCAATATTGACCGAGCAAGAGTCATTTTCCAATCTTGCCAAAATGTCTTCTTATTTGAAAGTGTTTGTTAGCCGACTGTCACATCGTTGTATTGTATTATGTATCGAGCCTCGTATTTTAAAATTTGCCCCAGTAATAACATATTATGTTGATTATGATCTTGGTTATTATAGAGATAAATTTCAAAATACGCAGCTCGATACGATCAGTACACCAATGTTCAAGCAGGTATCATGCAAGTTTAACACATCTTGAAAGTGTGTTATTTGTTAACCGACTTTCACATCTTTGTATTGTATTATGTACCGAGCCTCGTATTTTGAAATTTGTCCCAGTAAGAACATTTTGTTGATTATGATCTTGGTTATTATAGAGATAAATTTCAAAATACGCAGCTCGATACGATCAATACACCAATGTTGAAGCAGGTATCGTGCAAGTTTATTCAGACAAATAAGGTTATTTCGATTTTTTGTTGGATTGTTCATAGAAAGCCTGAGTATCGATGTTTTGGTTCATCGATGTTATGGTAGGCATGCGCTGATGTTATACGGACGTGATCCATGCTCAATAATGTAGCTATCGCCAAAAAGTTATGCAGTTACCCAGCTGATGTAACCTACTAACAGCTGATGTTAAGCATTTGTCTTTTTTAACATTATCTAGGCATAGCTAAATGACAACTGTAATTGACAACATCAGCTATTGGAGCGCACAAGGAGCAGACGAAACCGTCTAACTTTTTAGCGTCACCCATAACTAAGGTGACCAGATTTTGAGGTACTGAAAACGGGACGGCCACGAAACCGGTTTGTGGGGGGGGGGTGTTGTTTTGCTCATTTATACAGAATTTTTCCAAAACAGACCAACAAACTTGGTGATGTGATAACTTGCCACAAAATTATAATAATGAAAATTTGAAGAATAATGTAAAATCCTCTACCATTATTATCTCAGCAATAAAGCATTTTGTCAACTACTACTCCATTCCACTCTTTGTTCCATCTTGTTTCAATACGATTTGTTGTCACTTATACAGGGTGCGGCAACATAACTTCCTTTTTTCAAAACTTAATAAAACGCATTGTATGAATTTTATTCGTTTTTTATAATATAGGCACATACTTGAAGTTTTGTTTCACCCAGTTTTGAAGATCGAATCAGGTAGGTGACGTCCCTCATTCTCCATACACTGAGTTAACCGATTTTTGGCGTTTGTCATAACTCCAGCCAGCATAGCAGGCGTTATGTTGGCAATTTATTCCTGGAATTTGGTCTTAAAGTCTTGTAGGGTCCTTGGACGGTTCACATAAACACGGGATTTCAAAAAAACCCATAGAAAAGATTCTCAAGGGGTCAAATCGGGAGAGCGGGCCGTCCACTTCAAATCGCCCCTTATTGAGATAAGGAGCTCTGGGAAGTGTTCTCTCAAAACAGCTCTTGAAGTGTGGCAGTTGCACCGTCTTGTTGGAACCAAATGCCCCCTCATCTAGTCCAACTCATCTAGCAGTAATGAAAAATCCTTTACATGTTGGAAAGTCCAAGGGCAGACGCATATTTGCGCGCAGAACGCTGTGGTGATCGCGAAATTGAAGCTCTCACTACCTCCATGTTCTCAGGTGATCTCATCGGCCGAGGAACTCCATTTCTTCGTCTTGTCGCTAGGCCATAACTCCATGAACCACTGGGGGCATTTCATCAGAATAATTTCTCAATCCGTTTATTTTTTAGTCATTTCAAAAAACAAGTACGTCTGGCTCACCCTTTATTATACCATAAATTGTTTATAATTCCTGTCATATTTGTAATTCTGTCATATTCCTGTCATATTAATAAATAACGAGGACTTTTATCATTTTGAAAACTAATAAAATTCTTCAATTTTCAGTCTACCCTGAGCGGCAATTGGATGACTCCGATGAAGACTTTGAACTACTTGGCTGACTGTCTGCTGATCTGAATAGATACTCTGTGAATAAATTATTCTATTATTAACAAGTGCTGTTGAACACGTTTCTTTTGTACAAATAGTGTAATCTATTGGTTTGTACAGACAAATATTAGTTAGGTGATATCAACAATACGTATGTTTTCAATTTTGAAAGGTACTTTGTAAAAAAATGAATCTTTTGTAAAAAAATATGACTTAAGCCTATATGGTGTGAAGTTTACAATACAAGTATCTGTTGATGTATATATTCTGGTAATAATAAATTTTAGATTTTCAGGAAAACATGTGAACAAGTTGAAACGATTTTATACGGAGTTGAATTGAATAATCAACTATTTTGCTGTGAATAAGTGCTTTGAGTCACGTTTTGTAACTTATCACGAGTAAATTTTAGATTGTTATCACAAGAGAAATGAAATAACAAAGAATTATATTCTGGAAGAAAAACGTATTTATGAAATAATCTTATTTTCTACAGTGCCTCGCTTATTTGAAGCTCGCTCTGTATATACGTATTTGTTGTGTGTTACGTGTTGCATATTATGTCCAAAATAAGACTAGATTAGTTTCTTTTGAATCATCACAGTGCAATAAAGTTATAATAATTAATCAACTACTTTTGTTTTAAAATGTGTTTTACTCTTCCATATACGTATTTCCAACGCCTTGAAAATGAAAAAGCCAAATATTTTTATTTCTATTGATACAATTTCAATATAAAATTGAACACTTTGATGCTCTATTCGTTTCAATTCAGCTCAATTTTTCAAGAGATCAATATTCATCTTTTTACAATATTATTGTCTTACCATAGTAAAATCAAATTATGATGGTGGTGTTGATATATGTAGGAATTTATTGAAAAATTCTTATTGTTTGTGATTGTACTCTTGGATTATGTTCCACTGGCTTGTGACTTTGGAATATGATTCAGCCCACTTCTCGATTTCTCTGCTTACTTCTTGTAAGCAGATTACTTTGAGGACTTTTGTGAACTAGCAGTTAAATTAGAATTTCCAAAAATTCTCCCCAAATACTTTTTCAACTTTGATTTTTTCAACAATTGTTCATGATCTTGGGGTAACGTAATTGCTTCTATCGAAGGAAAGGGTAGTGTGGCATTCAAATCATAGTTGTTGAGAAACCCCTCCAAATCAAATCCTGAAGGAGGTGGAGTTATGTTTTTTCCAAACTTGCTTTTCAAGAAATCCTTAAGTTTTGAAATAATACCCTTATGTTCGATATCAGGATAAGTAGTAATTGTGGAAAAATTTAGATTATTTGGATAAGGAATATCGATATTATTTTGATCCCTAAAAATAGTAGCCTGTTGATTGAAGGATATGGATGTGGGCATTTTCTGAGTTGTACTTCTTTGTAATTCAAATTGAGATCCAATCGTAATAGGTAGTTCGGTTTGTAGATAACTCAAAGTAATTGAATAGCCATGAATTGATGGCGTATTGACAAAAACTGGCTTTTCATGACTTTGAGTTGATTTGACAGATGTTTTTGATTTTGTTGTAGGTTGAGTCATTGTGAAATTTAGTTGAATCTGATCTGCTTTTGTCACATTCTTTTCAAAGTTTTGAGTGTTTTCAAAATTATTGTTCGACGAACTAGGGCTTACTGAAGAGTTTCTCAATTGTAATGGTGGTTTCAAGTGGAAAGGAAAATGTAATCTAGTTTTAGGATTCATTTTGTCCGTTGTTCTTGGAGAAGAAAATGAAATAAGTGTGGATAAAGGTTTCCTTTGGGTTGAATATTCTCTTCCATGGAATAGATTATCAAACTCGAAGAAATCATTCTCGGCTGACATAGATTTGATTCTGTATAGAGTATTTTCATTGTTATCCTTGTTGATTTCTAAACCAATTTGTAAAGGAAAGTTTAACCACAACTTGTTTGAAGAACCCAGACCAATTTTTCTGGATTGGGAAAGTAATTTACTGACAATTGATTCACTTTCAACAACTGGAGATGTCTCCAAATTGATGGAATTATCTTCACTTAGTTTTAAACTATTTTGAATCTCTTCATTGCTTTCTCTTCTAGTCTCAAAAGTTTCTTCATTTTGACTACCTCTAGACCTATTCCTTATATCATTTACTAGACTTTCTCCTTCATTTATGGGCCTCTTTTCAATTTCGTTTTCCAATTTAGGAAATTCATCTTGAACCTGAAGTTTTGGACATCTTGTTACATTTCCAACTGAAAAATAGAGATTCTTATTCAATTTTTTTGAAAATTTGATGGCTAATACTTTTATCCTTTAATATTTTTGCATTTCGTGACAAGTGGTGCATGTGAATAAGCTATGAAGGATTCCCATTTTCTGTGATAGGTAAGATTATTTTTCCACTGGATTGTTTTCATGGTTTCCTTCTTGGTATCTATCTATAATTATCTGTTCAACAAGTGTTTGGAGTGAATTCAATATTTTATTAAGCTAGATATACACTGTGCTCTATGCCATGCCTTCATTGACTTTTCCAATTTTTGTATTGACCTTATAACCATATACTGTAAGGTATATTGACTCAGCGTGCCATGTAAAATTCAAAATAGAAAATATCTCATTGAATCACGATAAGTGCACCAATTGTACCTTGTTTGGTTAAATTTGCTTGAAAATTGCAAGCGAGGCACATAGGTAGCTACAAAAGTTCTAACACAAAAAGAGCCTCCTTTATACCTATTCTTCAACACTTAAATCAATATAAACTCTACTTGGACAGAGTATGGTAATTTTGATAACTAGAGGATCTCTTCACAGTAATATATAGTAAGTTATTTCGAGATACTCACTTTGAAAATGATTACTTTCAACTGTGGTTGGAAGAACATCTTCAAACAATAAGTACACTATGAAAATGTATTGAAATTGCATGTAAAGTAAAAAAAGATTTGTAAACAAATTGAATCATAATAAGCCGGCGTATATATTATGTCCCTTTTAAAGTAAAATTAATTTTCGACACATGAAAAACTTGAATTTACCCTAATCGTAGAACACTGGCAACATTGATAGTCAATTATTTCAATTCATAAAGCAATTTTTTTTCAAATAACTACCATAGCGTACTAGCCATTTTTATCAAAAAGCACTTTTATAATATCTAGCAGGATTATTATAAGAGGTTAGTTCACTACGGTATTCAATGTTTCAATATTTAGCCAGCTGTAGCCTACCAACATAGATATGTTATTCTAATTTGGGCTCTATAAAAAGAGCCCTAATTCTAATACACGCCAATTGACACCCCTGTTCCACACACATAGATTTTTGGTTTCTTTTAAAATTTTACTTGATTAAACAGAACTTGTTATACATATTATGTGTAGGCCTATCTGCGCTTGTCATATGTTTGGCAAGCTTCATTCAATTTATAAAATATAAAAAACCGGACGTCCAAAAATCATGCTGTGTGGAAGACGAACCAAAGATGAATAAAAAAATTCGCTCCGGCAGCTGGCGGTCGGAAAGAGTACATTTTAAATGCAATTCTTTGATGGCTCAAATCATATGACTTATAATAAGCTATTCAGGGTATGAATTCAAAAGTGCCGTTTTTGAAAAAAATTCGGCTTATTATTCGCCAAATTTTTGTCCGTTGATGGCTCAAATTGTAGGGCATAATAAGGGTATTATACACACCAATTTTCAAAACGATCAAGTTATTGGTCGATTTGTAGTGATTTTTTAAAATTTTCATCCCCTAATTTCACCCCCTTCCCTTGGACCAATTTGGCTGGTTAACGAGCTTGACCGAGATATTAACACTAATGATTTTTGTGCAAAATTTGGTCGCTCTCCGACAAGCCCTTCGGGAGTTATCGTGTTAACAAGAATCTGTACATATATAAATATATATATAGAGATATATGAATTTGAACGGACATCAGATTCGTGTTCTGGGGGCTTGGAAATGTGTAAAAAATATATCGTGCACAGGACAGCTGATTTAGTACCACCCCAAACATATCGCATCATATATTTGCGATTATCCGTGTCAAGACCAATAGTGCATTTTTTCAAATGAAATGCACTAAAAGAACCCTAATTCTAATACACGCCAATTGACACCTGTTGAACACATCAGATTCGTTTTCTAAATTTTACTTGATTAAACAGAACTTGTTATACATATTATGTGTAGGCCTATTTGCGCTTGCCATATGTTTGGCAAGCTTCATTCAATCTATTTCAATTTATAAAATATAAAAAACCGGACGTCCAAAAATCATGTTGTGTGGAAGACGAACCAAAGATGAATAAAAAAATCCAATCCTCCGTCAAAAAAATACTAGTTTCCTATCTATATATATTTATAGTGAATTATTCTTATACAAAAAAATTCTGAATACAAATACTTCAGGCACAGAATAAAGCCTTATGCTGAATAGCATGAAAAAGCCTCAAGCCATAATGCCTGAGGTAAATTAAAGCCTAAAATTTTTTATAGGAGAAGAGCTGCTTGTTGGTAGCTTCTAATAAACACTAAACAGCAAAACATGTCTCACTATTTTCAATTCCTACCTATGACATACATAATATTAATTTATTTTCATTTTATACAACTATAGAAAGCCGAAGGATATCCACTGCCTTAAATTAATAATTAATAGGTTAACTAACGTACCGGTTTATCAAAAGTTATGGATAAAAAAGTAATTGAAAAAGTTTTTCAATTTATAATATTTTTATTGAACAATTTTAATAATTATAAACATTGATAAACAAACTTTTACAATAATGAGAAATTTTGAATCCAACAAGTTGAAAACTATATTACAGAACAAGAGAATATAACAATATTAAACTGGAAACTTACAAAACGTTCAATTGAATTGCTTAGAAAAATATTTTACAAAATTTGTTTATGATTTACAACCGAGTATGCGTAGAATTACATTAGCGTATAAGTTTATATTCGTAAAGATTGTTGATTCAAATAGTTGAAAAAGTTCATAAGTAAGTTTCAGGGGACTGAACAAGTTCATAGGAATTAAGTTTAATCCTGATCAAGTGTAGATTAAATTTGTAAGCAAGTAACACGCTTTTAAATTTAAATTAACAATTTTTAAATTTAAAATCTATAACTAGTGCAAGGTGCAATGGTGATAAATAATTCAAGCATTATCAACAAATAAGAGGTATTAAAAATCAAAATTATTGTTCAAACGTAAAAGTAATTGTCAGTAATATTGATCATATACTTATAACAATCACTACCTCTTTCAACGGAGGTAGTGTAACAATGTATAACTAAATGATAACACACAATAGACAAACATAATGAGAGCATTAAGTGAGCATGGGATATTGTATCTAAAAGAAACTTTAAAAACAACTTGGTTGTCAATAAGTTAGATGAAAAACAATTTGTTTAAAAGCTTCAAATTTTTAAAAGATATTTGATCATAAAAACAATGAAATAATAGAATAAAATGGATTAAAACACGAAAAAATAGAATTATCTCATCATGGATGAAAAACAAACACACAATCATTTTCATTGATTGATTTATAAAACCACCAAAAAGCCATTTACAAAGCTTTTTGCAACAAACAACTTATTAAAATACGTATAACGATATGTTTAAATGCTAGGCGATAACTCAAACTAATAGACTAGAACAACTAAAATCAAAGCGGTTTTGATTCAATGAAGCATTTAACCTAGATAGAATAGTGATTTCAAATAAAAATAGTAATTCACATTAAAAATATTATAATCAATGTGCAACTTATTGAAAGGCACTGATGTTAAGCTTAAAAAATTTGTAGCCACGATAAATAAGTTTTTAGTAAAAATTACCATGTTTCAGCTATTACTGTAGTAATAAAGTCCATGAAATATAAGAAAACAATAATTGCCAATTATATCAATTGATAATTATCATCTACCAATTCATGAATTTACATCGAGCCAGAAATTCAGATATGAGCATGGTAAAGTAGGCATACATATTTACGTATTGAATTTTTCACTAAAAACGTCAAATACTTTAAATCTTTACATTATTTTCTCAGACATGGGAGAATCATATCCCTGGAAAAATTTACATAAAAGTATTATATTTGTTTAGTCAGTGTATTGTAGTGCAGTATTCTATACGAATACAATACTGTAGGTACATAAAAATTAAAATTGGTTGGTGGTACAGTAAAAATATAGAATATTCATCAATATTCTATCAACACTCATTCATTATATTTTTCTAATAATATAATGGTCTACAAATTGTATTACTGAAAGGAATCTGTATGTTTTTTAAAATATTTGTTAGAATACTCAATGATTGGAGTAAAATGTCTGGAGCCAATCATTCTAATGATAGTCAGAAAGACAAAAGCAAGCCAATTATACTGTAAATGAAAAGGATTTAGCATTATTATCATCTTGAAATTATTTCTAATTTCAATATTAATAAAACAGTAATGATTATGAATATATACACATAAATGTATACCTAAGACGCACAGCCCAATTTATTTTTACAGAGACTAAACTTTTTATCAACTACATCAATTAATTTTCAAAGAGAGAAGGTTTTTACTGAATGGATAATCGTATTTTATGTAGTAAGCGACACATAAACCACCACAAACTGATTTCTTTTCCAGAAAGCTGCTGATATAATCAATTATAATAATTTCAAGTTTTGTTCGAATGACAGATTCTTCTAATAAGTCGAAATTTATCTGATGATGTATTATTTGATATTATAGAAATGTATTTTGCAAAAGAATACAAATAGTTTTCTCAATATCTCTAAAAACTGAGAAAAACCTCATTTTATTATATAAGAGTTTTGTAAATACTGTATATTATTAAAATATATTTTATTGGAAAATATCACTAAACAAGCTTCTATTGATCACTGAGTATAAAACTGTTATGAAGAAGAAATTTCATATTGAATGGATATTGAAAAATATTGTCGCAATGAAAACCCTTTCCAATAATGGAATAACTAGAATTATAGAAATATATCATTTGGTTTCTACAGTTCACCTTAATGGCAAAATAACTTTTAGGCATTATTTTACAAAGCCGATATTTACTGTAAACTGTAATAATTATTAATAATACAGTATTGACATTATGTTTTTTAGATGAAACATAAAACTATAATCACAGTCAACATCAAGTGCGTAAGTTATGTATATAATTACATAATTATTCAAACAGCAAGCATATTAATATCCATTATTATTCACAAATATCCTATCCGAAATACAGTACAGTATATTTCAAAATTATTGAAAAAGCATGAATATTTTGATACGCATTTGAATTGGGGTTTGAATCTAACAGTAGCAGATACATATTAATTTTCATTGATATTGATAATCCAAGTCTTTAAATTAATTTACATCAATAACAAGGTGATTTATATTGTAAAATATGTACCATTCAATGGCTCAATAATTAACTTACTGTGAAACTAATATAATTGTTCTTTAAAAATTTGTTAAATATCGGAATCAATGATCAGTAAACAAACATCTAAGAAAATGATAACGGATTAATCCCAGAGATAGTTTGAATCAATATTCTCTGTAGAAGTTTTCAATTGAAATAAGCTGAATAGGTAATTCAGGTTGAATAACTTATCAGTGTTTTGCTAGAAGAGGAATTTGAGATGAATGTTTAGTACTGATAACTGATATTCAATAAAATAAGGCTATTATTCATTGGGAATCAATAATTTGATCGTGATAAGATAAAATATTAGAACAGAAAAAGCAGGTTACGGTATTCAACTAGATTTTTTTTCATTTGTGCGCGAAAATTTCACTCAATTATAAATGGAACTTCCAGCCTATGTTTAAAATTAGAATATATGAAATCAATTGTTTCATGAGAATCAATAATAATTTATTTGGTGTTATGTAATTTAACCGACCTCTTTCAAGGATTCTTAAGAAGATCTCAAACCATTTTCTTCCTAAAATAATGTGAAAAACTCTGTAGGTAACAAAAATATTACCAACAAAATTCAGGTGTTAACAATACAATCACTTTTGAATTATCAGTAACATAATGTACCAAATCATAAAATAAAAAAGTGTCAAAACATTACGAACTCTTTGGGTTAGTAAGCAAACAATCTTGATAATCTGGTAACTTGATATACCAATTAATAGGTGAGAACATCAACAACTACCATGGAAAATCTCGATTGGTAACAACATTTACCAATCCATATGTAAAGCTGTATGTCCACGGTTCAATTTACTTCCGAGAAGATACAATCAAGGAGTTACTTGACATGATGTAGTCTGTCCAAGCAAAGAAGACCCTCTGGCAAGATGGGAAAATGACTCCAGCTCGGTCAATATTGGTTCAAAAATCTTTAATTTGGTCTCAAATTGTAGGAAACAATTTGATTTACAATTTGAGATTAAATTGATAATTTTTGAACCAATATTGACCGAGCTGGAGTCATTTTCCCATCTTGCCAGAAGTTCTTCTTTACTTGGACAGACTATACAATATGAAACGTATAAAATTAAAAGACAAATAAAAAGGTATCACAACGCCTTGTAACTTGTTTTGCTGATCTTTTATCTTATCTTGATCCCTGTTCCATCACCCGATTCCATCATATTCTTCATTTCTTCTTCCTCTGCTCGGTAGCCAACTAGTCCATTGGGAAATGATAATTGGCAAGATATTTCTATTCATTATCTCCAACTCAACCCACTATAAAGCATATTGTCATTGCTCATTGTACTGTTTTGTAATTTTGTGTTGAAGGAAATAATTGAATTGTAAAAAAATTGTATCTTCTCGGAAAAACATCTACTATAAAGTTTAATGAGACATTAAATTACTTCAATGAAAGAGATAATCATGTGTAAAAGATTTCATATCTCTGTAGTATGTTGAAATGTCAAATTAGTCAATTCAATGTCTCACAAACTCCAAATTCTAAGTCACACCAGATGAAGCTGGTTTGCTAGTGTTAGTATAAGTTCTACGTACACTGACAGTTCGGACTGTCAGTTTGTTTATTTGTTCACGGTCCACTGACAATCATCTGACAAATTTCAAATATTGATCAGAATGCAGGTTTACAGCTGCTTTGGACTGCCGGTTTCTGCATTCATTTCCAGCTTTTGACTGTCACAGTCCGAACTGAGAGTGGATGTAGACTCTAACAGCTGATGTCAAACAAATTAGCTATAGTCTTGTCGAGCAATTTTGAAGAAGTGTCTTCTTTGCTCAACAAGACTATAGCAAGCTAACAGTTGATTAGCTAACTCAATGATTTTTTTACTAAAAAAAAACTAGCTACTAGCAACATCCGGGTGTGACTAGAGCTTAGGGCCTGCTGTACACGGGGTAAGCAGTGACGGCCATTCGAACAGCTTTAGCCAATCACTGCTTTTGTCTTGTCCTTGAGTTGAACAACAATAGCTGTTATTGGCTACAGCTCTTGTTGTTCACCTCAAGGACAAGACAAAGACTGTGATTAGCTACAACAGTTCGACTGGCCGTCACTACTTACCCCGTGTATAGCAGGATTAGAGTATAGTCCACTGATTAGGCAGCCGCCCAGTCGTGGTGCAGCAGGTTGATAACCAGTACCGTGATATTGTCGAGCGATCCGCGATAGTAGGCCTGCAGCGTAATGCTCTTAGCGCCGTGATGAGGTTCGCCTAGTCGGTCGCGTATGAAAGCCACCGCCTCCTCGTTGCTGAATGCGTCCCACAGTCCGTCGGAGGCCAGCACCAGGAACTGGGGGCGGTGGTCGCGCAGGTCAAAGGTCAACACGTCGGGATCGGCGATCACCAGCCGACGGTCCTTGAGAGGGTAGTCGCCTAGGGCGCGCGAAGTCGCCAGAATGCCCGCCACCCGCCACACGCCGTTGAATGTGATCACGCCGCCCGCCTCTTCGATGCGCTTGCTTTCACGTTTCTACAAACCAAACAATGAATGAGAAAAATGAATTCAATTCACACAAATAATTTAAGAATAATCAATTCGAAGAACATAAAAGAGACGGACAAAATCGCTTCAATATTTGCCACTAGCTCTGGAACTAAAAACTTTCGCGACTGCAAATATTGACAACATAACTAAATGGCAGAAGGGAAACTCGTTGAATGATGTTTTTTATTTGGTGTTCCATTTGAAGCTTTTTTGTGAATCTATTTCAAATTTAAAAAATTGGATTTTAGTGTGAAAATTAGTGGAAATATGTGAAAAATATCATTACCTATTTTATGTTTGTATGAATTGTAAGAGGGACAGTTTTGGGCTTTGCCTGTTGTACTCTTCCATGTATAATATTACTCATTAAAGATGATGATTTTGATTATGATACTGTACAACAATGAGCCACTACATTTTAAAAATTCATCCAATTGACAGGAAAATACCTAGTCAAGAACATATACAAAGAATAAAACAATATTCAATTCACATAATCATTCAAGCTACCATAATTATTTCAATTTTGCTCTATTCAATAGTTTAAAGTAAGAAGGTCAAATTAAAAGATTATCCCATACATAATAAGAATTTGATAAGAGTCAACAAATTTAACCATCTCTCAGAAAATAATAACCATTCAATTCTTTCAATTCAAACATTCGACTTGAATAATTACTTTAACTTTCCCCCCTATTCATCATTATGCGAAACAATTATGCAACATAAGATTCAATTGATAATATTATGCTTATTAACCACGAGCTCACACAAATATAGTACTGAATAGCCAGTTTATATTATTAAAATATTGCTGATTACATGGATTAAATTTGAATTTGATAACCCCATGATCAACTTCTATCAAAGCAACTGAAGCAATATTGAAGATTTGTTCTAATCTTTCACACTGATGAAGTTATTAATTTAGTTTATTCAGCACAGCAGCTTATTCCATTCAACAATTTCAAATCTTACTTTCCAAAAAATATTATGTTCACCCAAATAATGCATTCAATTTCAGTATCGTTTTGAATTAGCAACACATGAATAGAACTGATGAATTAGTTTCACAATTGAATCTATTGTTTTAAAAGTAACACAAGCATCTGTGTTGACACAAACTGAAACAAAGCTGATGCTTCATCACCCCACAACCTATTATAGGACAAATAATAGAGAAAACGAATTGTTTGAGATAGCTTTTGAGAAAGTCATTGACATTGGAAGAAGGTTGAGTGAAACTCAAGTCTATAATTTGATATTTAACCAGTAAACCTCCGTTATTTTGAATACGAAAAATGTTACTTGAATAAATATCATATAGCTCATTCAAGAAATAAAACATTGTCTAAATAGTCTCACGAATACAATATTGACCACCTTGTGTTGTATTATACAGTACAACCTAATACCGGTGATCAAAACGATTCTATTATTTTCTTGTACTTGACTCAAACGTTAATTTGCGGCATGTAATTTCAAAAAGTAAGAATCAGTTATTGAAAAGACTTTGTAAAATTGAAAAATGCTTGAATGACCCATGACGAAAGATTACTAGAAATTTCAATTATAGTCATGACTTGTATTCAACTGAAAATACTGCCATTGAAATTATCTTTCTATGAAACGCAAATAACTTTTTTCTAATTCTAGTAAATGTTAATAAATTACAGTAGACTCGTTAATTACGTGAAAGTGGAACTTGTGAATTCAATAGAAAAATATGGTTTAGCCCTGAGCAACAGAAAACTTCCAGATGGACAAAGAGTGGAATGGCATGTATCTTCTGAATAAATAGTTTGGAAGAATGTAATAAATTTATGACCGAATAAATTATCTCACCTGTTGAGGTTTGTGATCAAATGAGAGAGGAATAGCATTGCCCTTACTGTCGCACATCACTCCCCTCGAATCTCCAACATTTGCTACGACCAGTCTGTTACCTTCAAGAATAGCTATCAGTGCAGTGGTACCTTTTCAAACAAAAATACAACATCTTAGTAAAATAGCCTACAGTTCAGTAAATTTATCTATTGCGAGAAATTTGTTTAGTGAATAAATCGCTCCACTAGAAATTACTGAATGAGAATAAAACTACTACAAGAAACTCATTCCCATTGATGAGTAATTAAACTAAGATTATAATTAGTGAATCTTTTATCAACAATGATAAGATTATTTACAATGACCTAAAGATAAATCGTTCTCAATTTATAAGAATAGATCAACGAGATAGGCTAGTACAAAATACAGTAATAAATACATAGGCTAGTATGAATCAGTTTAGAAAACTGTCATAAGTACGAAGTAGCCTAGGTGCAAAAGTAAAATTTAATAATTTCTACAAACATTTAATAAATCTTCGGGACTACTTTTCATTTTTTTTCAGGGAAATCGAAATCAAGTTATAAAAGTAAATGTAGGCCTAAGTTATTAAAAGTTATGAAAATTCTTAACGTACGGTAATCAATATGATTGGTAGAATAGTTACAGAATCAACAATCTCCAACGATCTAGGTACATATATAAAATAATTTGTTTTGGTTTTCGTTGTTTGGGAAAAAATGTGGCAGTAACAATATTAAAATATTTCTATTATAAACCTAAATGTTTATCTACTATGATCTGTAAACAGTAGAATAGAAACTCAACTCAACATTTTCCCTCATTCGATTTTAGGGATGAATAGCGCTATCGAAAGTAATTACCATAAGCAGATATTGAATACATTTTCAAAAATAAGCAACTAACCAGCAATATCCATAGATTTTTTAGCGGCCTCAACAAGCAGTCGGTCCGCCGACAATACCTCATCCGTCAGCAGCCGGTTGTAGTTGATCGAAGAGTCGGAGTTGAGGTAGACAGAGATGTCGGGTGGTTGGGGAGGAGGCACCGAGGCACCCGAAAACGAACCTCGCGTCGGCCTTACTTCACGCGTTATCGGCCTGCTCAGTGCGTCCAGCTTCTCCAGCAGAAACGGGTCTGTCACCGAGACAGACGTGTTGCCCGATCCATGGTACTCGTCAGCTGTTTGCGACGCGGTCTTCTTGAAGCTTTTGCGTCGCTTCAGAATGTCAGCCGCAATGTCCTGCTGCATTTTCTTGGCGTCGGGCTTGGGCGATGCCTGCGCCTGATATGACTTTGTTCCGAATGAGCTCTTCTCCGGCCCTCCATTCGCTATCAGCCTCTTCACCTCTATTATTTTATTGTTCAAATTGTTGATCAGGTTGTCTCTCGCGTAATTGGCGGCGAACTGGAAAATAAAGAAGTTTTATTATGAAACAGTAATAATTCAATCAAGTTAATCCCACGTTGAGTAAATGTGAAGGTCTAGACGCTACCTTCCAGACCACTCAGGACCCCATGGACCGAGCTCTAGCTATATGAGGGCATAGCCCAGACCGGGAACTAGCAGACAGAAACGAAAGCTACGCAACTGCTTGCCAACTCAAGTCTTGATTTCCTCTAGCGCCTGTTAACCACTCGCAAGTCGCACGGCCAGCGTCAACAAGAGAGTATTCCAATTCATTATTATTGAATTAGAACTGAGAAACATTCATTCTAATTCAATTATTCAACAGGTTTCCAGTGGGCATTCACAACAACCTCCATCAATCCGGACGTCTTCCCTATTCTCTCGTGAGGCTATAAAAATAATAAAATACAAATATATAGCCTCGTGAGGCTAGGAAACAGTGTTTTAACTCCGGCTATCATACCGCAATTGGTACCCACAAGCCTGGTGTCTAATCTAATGTGCCCAGCTTAAGGGCAACAAACACCGAAGTACGCGATTCGGAAAGACATGGTGACCGTTCAAAAAAGAAGTTACAAAACTAAAATTATAGTAAATCTCAATAGAAACTTGGTAGATTTTACAACTAGCAGACATGCTATTAAAAGAACTCTGGAACCTGGAATACAACGATTTTGCTGAATATAACAAGAGACTTCAGAAATTACATGTCAATGTTCTACAGTTAAGGAGCTCGAAAAAAATGAGCCACTAAACAAAGAATACAATGTTATAGAATGAAGATGACCTACTTCACCACCGTGGCCATCAAAGACAGCAAAAAGCGATACTCCAGTATTGTTTATGTTTTCATTCACAACAAAACGATCTTCCATACGGGGTCTACGTCCTTGTATCGCATAGACAGCGACATCGTTTTCTTTGAACTCCCAACTCAATTTATCAACATCACCACCATCATTCGCAAATAATTGAAACTTTTGTACTTTTGTAGAAGAAGACCTTCCAACAGCGACGTATAATCTTCCAAGAACATTGCGACTCCACAAATCTACAGCTTGAAGGTACACTATAACCACGATCAAAAACGCACTAAATATCAACACTTCTGGTTTCAATACGTAGAGTCTCAAAATACGCCATATATGAGCGACATGGGCAGAATTGAGTGGTACCCCCACAGCAAATTTCGATAAAATCTTCATGTGAGAGATGTAAGTTTGATAAAATATTCTATCTTCTAACTCATCTTCCATTTTACACCCCTATTTATTACTTTTTTTATGAATGAATGGTCGTGGCCATGTTTGTGCACTGCCACCAAAACTGTTTGGTTGTTGATCGTTGTTATCATGAAGCTTGAGGTATGACGACCTTCTAATCAAACGACAATAAGACCAACATCATTGTGAGACATTTTATTTGCCAAAGAAATACAGGGTGCGGCAGCTACGATTAAGCATTTTTTTAGGAGTAATAAAAAGTGACTCAGGATATATAATGGAAACATGTTTTTATTTTCTGAAGCGGTTCAATATACCATTTTATATTACTTAGTTTTTGAAAATTATGTCCTGAAGATGGCGACCGTTAGCATCAATACATTGTTGAAGGCGATCTCTGAAGTTTTCAGCAGCTCTTGCACACATATCGCGGGGAATGGCATTCACTTCGTCAATAATCCGCTGTTTCAACATTGCTAGAGTGTGAGGGCGGCCTTTGAAAACCCTTTCCTTCAGATATCCCCAAAGAAAAAAGTCGCAAATGCTCAGATCTGGTGACCGCGCAGGCCACCCAACATCACCTCTCAAAGAGACTAGGCGTCCCGGAAACATCTCTCTCAAAACGTCTAGTGAAATTCGAGCTGTGTGAGCAGTAGCTCCATCTTGTTGGAACCACAAATCCGCCAGCCCGTGTTCTTCAACCATCTCTTCTAATTTGGGTTGCAGAAAGTTTCTCAACATCGAAACATAACGTTGGGAATTCACTGTCACGGTCACTTCTTCCTCCTCAAAAAAGTAGGGGCCAACCACGCCAAATTGTGATATGGCACACCACACCGTCACTTTAGGAGAATGTTGAGGTCTTTCATGAATAATTCGAGGGTTTTCTTCAGCCCAGTAGCGAAAATTTTGCTTATTCACGCACCCACTAAGATGAAAATGTGCCTCGTCACTACTAAAAAAAGCTGCATGTGGAGGGATTTGAGCAAGCATTTGCTCACACAAATTTTGTCGGTTGGCGTAGTCTACTGGGCGTAATTCTTGAGCAATCATTATTTTAAAAGGATGAAACTTTAAATCGAAATGTAAAATCCTTCTTAAACTGCGGTCTGAAATCCCCAATGCAAGAGAATGTCGTCGAGCAGAGCGTTCGGTGATTGTTCGAATGCTGTTCTTACCCTCTGCACATTTTCTGGCGTTCTAATGGACTTGCGACGACAATGTGTATTTGTTTTCAGTTTACTACCAGTTTCCTCCATCTGCCGAATCCATGACCGAATTGTGTTTGCATTCGGAACGGCGTTGTTGCGTGGAATGTTGAACTGTCGTCGAAAAGCTCGTTGTGTAGCAATCACAGATTTATTGTTCTCATAATAAGCGCGAACGGCAAAACCACGATGAGCACCGGTCCAAATCATGTTGGCTACTGAAATGGGGTTAACTAAGAAACAAAAACAGACCATGTGGAAATTTGTAACTTTATCACAGCTGATGTGACAATGGAAACAAACTGCTTAATCGTTCCTGCCGCACCTTGTATAATGAAACATAATACACCAGTCCTGACAGAACCAGTTGAACAATAGAAAGAATGTGGAATAATCCCAATAATCTTTTGTAATCTCAATAATCCTATTCCCCATCGAGACATTTCCGCTACTTTACAAAAGTCATGATAGAATGTTTTGTGTATGTATGTATGTCTGGCTCAACAGCCCATGAAGGGCCTAGGCCTACCAGCTGGTTGCCAGTTTCAAATTCACTCTACTATACAGTCCGTCCAAGCCAAGAAGACACTTGAACTCACAGTCTCTGAACCAACAATTGGCCGGACAGACCATACAGCAAACAAATAATCATCAAGCAGGATAGAGGTAACGTTGGCGCAGAACACCTTCCAATAACATGCAGTTAATCAGCTAGAGTGTAATGCAACAATTATTATTCCTCCAGAGACAGGAAAAAATTAACTATCTTTGCTAACGTTTTTTCGTGTGGTTTAGGCAAATAATGTCCATCAAAACGAAAAAACGTTATGCTTAGGCTACACATTTACTATATTGATTGACATTCATTTATTATACAGATTGTTGCAGAAGTAGTGTCAAGCATTTCAGGGTATTGTTCCTTGGTAGAAAACATACCTAAACATCATTTTCATAATGTCTGAAAGTCCTCAATTACTCACACAGCCGCCATTTTTGTTTTCTCATTTTCATCTAATCTTTGAGAGGGTACTATAGTGGACAATTACTATGTAAAATCAACCAAGAAATTGAATAAAACCAGTTAGAAATTCGTAACTTTGATGGTTATTGAGATAATTAGAAAAATAAGCTGAAAAACTACATTTTACAACTTTAAAGGGATAGAAATAGGATATTTAATTGTTGACTAGAATTTTCAATTATTTCATATTGTAGGGAATTCAATTCTGAAGGAAAAATGTTCAGTAACATTTTTGTCTAAAACTCCCAAACCTCACAAATCAGGATTTAAAGAATCTTTTCATACCTGCTCTTTTTATCTGTTTTGTCTTTTAGACAAAATTTTACTGATTTGATCAAATGATCAATAACCATCAAAGTTACAATTAAAGGCCGCTATGGAATAATAAAATTGAAAGATTAGATGAAAAAGAGAAAACAAAAATGGCGGCTTTGTAAGTAATTGAGAACTTTCAGACAATGATATTTAGGTATGTTTTCTACCAAGGAACAATACCCTAAAATGCTCAAACTACTTCTGAAACACTCTGTATAATATTAATGTGAATATAGACCATACTATTGTAGAATTGTTTTCTATTTCAAATAATTAACCCTTTCTGAATTATTTTCTGCATTGAAAAATAATTCAAAAGGACACTTTCATGATTATTTAAAATAAAAACATTGATAAAAAGTAGCCCTAAGATTAAGGAAACACTATTGTAGAATGTATAATAATTATATGCACCATTCAATGTAATAGAGAAATATGGAACTACAAAATCATTCTATTCCAACATTATCATATCATACCAATTATAACATAATTATACTAATTCACAAATCAGGAACAAACAGAAAACTTGTTTGAAAATTACAGACCAATTTCCCTCTTAGCTTCTGTTTCTTAAATTATTGAAAAGTGTGTCATTTTAGAGGTACAATTGATAGAATATTTTGCAAATAACTATATTCTAGCTTATTCTAGATTATTATGAATTATGATTTTTAAATAATTATGGGCCACCAGACCACTGGTCGCCGTTGTTGGCTTGTGGCATCGATTTATTGTTCATTGTACTATCGATTACAATGAGTTGATGTACACCAAAAGTAGCGTGAAAAGTAGCATGATTTACGCTACATACTACTCTTGAAATGTAGTGCGCTACTATATTTATACTATTTTGAAAAAGTAGCATTGTTACACTAAAAACTAAAAAAAAGTAGCACGCTACTCCCCAACACTGATATTGATCTAATTATTGTGTTGTTAGAAGAAAGAATCAAGATGAGAGAGGAATATATTCCTTTCCTGTCCCACTGAAATGATTCACGTACTCACCAAAACGGCTTGAGTGTAGGCTATCTCACAGGCAACCTACCTGGAGTCAAATACTCAATAGATCGCAACCTGAGATTTGACTTTGAGTAGGTTGAGAGGTGAAGTAAATTTTTAATGCTGTGAAATGTTGTACCTTCGAGGAATTAGTATCGTAATACGATATTATTTGTTAGTACTACAGTACTTATATCATTCCTTTATGATAGTGCACATGGTCGGGGGGCAGAAAAAAATTGTCATACAATGTCGTTTCGAGAATGTTACAGTTTGTCGTTGGTAGCTTTGGAGCATACTGCTTCACTTTTCACGTTCACTCTCATTTGGCCTTGAAAGTCAGCTGTAAAAATTTACCTCAAGATGGCTTTCTTGAACCTCCCTTCAAACCTTGAAATAAGGATGTAAACATTTTTTTAGTCTGCACTGATTTGACTTTAGTTTAAGTTTGTGACTTGACATTTGAAAATGAGTGAAAGAAAATTCTCCAGAGGCTTAGGAAAGCCGGGTATGGCTGCTCAATTGAGAGAGACCGTTTCTCAGGTTGTTAGAGAAAGCACCGTACAAGTAGGTTGAAAATTAACGGCTTTGAAACTATCTTATATTAAATGTTAGCTTTATCATGCTATCTGTAATTTTCTACTGATTATTCTATAAACAACTCAACTTCATGTTTCTTTCATTTGAATAAAGTATCAATTGTAAATAAAGACAAAGTTATTTAATTAAAACACATTAAGAACTGTAGCCCTACTAACACCTTTAGGTTTGACATTTGTACCTACCGTACTGCATTCCATAATCCTTTTATTATTATCATCAACCAAGTGTTTTGCCACTCATGAATTCTTACTCCCAATTTTCAATTGAGATTAGATTCGTTGCTTTGGTGTCTTGAATATTCACTTGGCAATGGAGAGGATGATGATTGTGAGATATTTGTTAACTAAGCTTCTGGTAGTCATCGACTCAGATAGATGTTTTTCTTATTATTTTGAATGGACATTTGGAAAAAGGACTGAAATTGGAAAGTGGATATCCTTGCAACGTGAGTAACAGGTGCGCATACCTTGCTCAGTCTACAGGATACAGGTGCACATAATTATCTAGCGTAGCACTTGCATCTTGGTACGACTAAGAGACCTGTACCTCTTTCCGGTTCTCAATCCGGTAGTGTAGCACTATTCCTTCAATTTTTATTACGGATGATGCCCATAGATGAAGCTACTTGGGTGATTATGATGAGATGATAAAACTTCAATGCGGGAATTCAAAACCTCGACCAGGCAGTGTTAGAATACTGAATGTTGTAACGCCCCAGATCACTAAACTATATCAGGCCAACCTGGCCGGCTGGCCATTTCAAAATGAATTTTTTGGTCCCTTGCTTTTTGTAGCTTATTTAAGAGTCAGAAGCTGACTAAGTTAGTAAATTATTTTTCTTACATATGAACATACTAATACATGTCTCTAGAACCCTTCTCTTCATGTACAAATTACTCTTATATATTTTCAGGTTTTTAAATCGGTGTCAATTGACAGTTGCCATTTGTATTCTTGTCAGTGAACTTTATTTCTTCAGACATGATTAATTCATAACAACTATTGACAAGTTTATTTTGTATTAAACCTGATTTCTTTCAATGCGGATGAGGCCCACATAAGTATTCAATTTTACTTGTGCGAGGGTGATTGAGTGCGAGGTGGTTAAACGACCATGCCTCTGGACTCTGGTGGGATTTGAACCTTCAGTCCTCTTGGCCAACTCGGTCGGCATTTAAACTGTTGAAAAATTGGCATAAATTGTTGAACTGTGCTCGAATATTAATTTATGACAGTCAATATTGGTTGACCAATATTGAGTAACCAATGTTTGGCTATCTATTTCTACAGCTCAACTTACCAACATTTACAATTAGTTGTTGAGCATAAATCGCTCCTGTAAATTATAAATATGTTGAATTATGTTGTGACTAGTTGAGAAAACGTTAGTCTTAGAGGAAATATGACTCATATCCGTAAATTTTTGTTTAAAATACGGTAGGCTAATACGATCAGATACAAACCTTTTCAAATTGAAAAATATGAATCAAAGAATTGAATTCAAAGACTTTTTTAGTTTAAGTTGAAGTGGATTTAACTTAATGCTTTATTGGTTTATTTCTGCATCCGTTATATTGTATTGTACTGCTCATTCAAATATTTTGAACAGTTAAGTCCTTCCTTATTCATACTTCTATGATAATCTTTTCACTCTCGAAATTAAAAAACTCACTGGCCAGTTCTCAAACTTTGCTTTGTGAAAGCAGTCTGCCCCTCAATTGGCCTACTGTCACTTCAATTCACTATTCCATAGTAAGCTGTTTTTTTTTTAATATTTTGTATTTTTTCAGCAAAAAGCGCACCATGCGGAACCCTTGGACTATGAAAGTTTCATTGTAAAAAATAAGACACTTCTACAGAATGATCCTCAGCGAGAACTTTTGCTCTATCCACCTGACGATGTTTCTGTAAGTGTAATATTATAAAATATTTATTATCTTTCCATCTTGAGATATTTATGTTTTCCATGAAATATTCATAGACATTAAGAGATCTTTGATGATAGAGATCAATTTTTCTCAGCTAGGCCTAGTTGTGTTATCTAATTATTGAATAAGTTTTATTCAGCCTAAGTTACCATCATTTTATTCATTGAATAAAATTCATAAAAATAAAATTATGAATAAATCAGTTCAATATTTGAGCTATACATTCAATTCTATTTATTTTACATAATATTTCAAATAAATTTTCTACTTGTTATTGATGGAATCATCTTTGAAACTTCAGACAAAACCATACTACAGTATTATATTTTCACAAAAAACCCACTTGAAAATTCGTGTTCTTTCGTTGAATGTAAAGAAGCTGTCTTATCTCAAATGAATTTTTCAAAGTCTTCATCATTCAATTCAATTGTGAATCACTACTCTACCATTTCAATCCTAAATCCAACATAACTATTCTTTTAATATCTATTTTTACAATATTGAAATTCAATTTTTATTGGGTTGAATTAAACCAAAGTGTCTCAAATTTCAGAATAAGATTATGACATTATTCATTTCCAAATACAGAATCCATGACCTAAATAGTTTTCCCATATAGGGTCTTATCAGTCGAGGTCATTGTATTGTAGTGTGTAATCTTTTATTGTTGTTTTTATTATCCATCAATCTAAACATTCTTTTTTAGAGCTCTCTGATTCCTCTTCATATTCCAGATTATTCAGTAGGCCTATATTTTTCAAAGAAAATTGATTTATTTTGAAAGTGTACTAACTTAAAATTGATCAATTATGAACTGATGATGATAAGAAAATGAAATGAGTCCCAATACAGTACTGTAGATTAAAATGGGACGTCATATTTCATGACTTGAAAACGTGTTTAGTTTGAACTTTTAGCTCCTTGCAAATCATATGCTCTTTGAAAGTTTCAAGACAAATTAATTTTTTTATTCATGAAATTAGAGTATTTTTTCTAGTTTTTGGACATACTCAATGACAATCTTGAAAATACATCATAATTAATCCAATCTTTGAATGAATTGAAAATTCCAGTTGCTGTTATCTATTTAAGATTACCTTGCGATTCAAAAACATATTAAAAATATTGTTTGATATAGGAAATGTAACGAGCCGATAAGCTTGACAGTAACTTCAAACTGTTTTTTCAATTCTCATAATAAATGAGAATACATATCTTTTTGGAGTAACATCAAAATGTGTTTTTCAATTCTCATAATAAATGAGAATACATATCTTTTGAAAAGGAAAAATCAAAGTCAGAAGCCATAACTTATAGGTCGATATAATAGTTGTGTGAAAAGACCAAAGATTAACTTGAAACACTGGAAATATGGAATTATTTTTCTATAATATTATATTTTCAATTTTGTTTTCAGCAAGTTGTACTGCCGAGGAGGTTCAGGACTGTTGCCAGCAGTGTTCCGCAAAATTCAGATACGAAAGATTGTAGTCTGTTTTCTAGAGAATGTATCAAAAGCTACACATCCAACTGGAATTTGGTGCATTATAAATACAGTGCTTACTCGGGA
Organism: Sogatella furcifera; assembly: GCA_017141385.1. Lineage (NCBI taxonomy): Eukaryota > Metazoa > Arthropoda > Insecta > Hemiptera > Delphacidae > Sogatella > Sogatella furcifera. The sequence goes on along the minus strand of CM029547.1, from coordinate 4,998,627 downwards.
ACCTACTTAGAATTGCCAAAGTAAGGGAATATATTGAGCATACATGTAACCTAATATTGATACTGTACTATAAATTTTAATGATATTGATGATGTATTGTATTTCTCAAGTTGGAGATTGTTTGGAGTACTTAAGCTATCTTATAAGCTGTTCCAATAATAGTAAATTATGGTTTGAAGAGAACAAAACATAGAGCTAATTACCTTGCATCAGCAAAATCTCTGCATTAAATATTGGCGCTTTTCCAAATTTTCCATTCTCCAGGGTTCCATTTACATATCACGACTTTAGTTTCATATTGTTGGATATTGTAACTATAGTCTGTCCACGCAAAGAAGACATTCTGGCAAAATGGGGAAATCTCTACAGCTTGGTCAATATTCATTGAAAAATTATAAGTTTGGTCTCAAATTGTAGATCAGAATGTTTCCTACAATTTGATTTCAAATTTATAACTTTTCAATCAATATTGACCGAGCTGGAGTCATTTTTCCATGTTGCCAGAATATCTTCTTTGCTTGGACAAACTAGAACTTACTTAGATAATGCTTTTGAATTTTTTCAAAAATAATTTTAGTCTACTGAATCGAGATGGATAGAAAGAGGTTAGTTATTATTCAAGGTACAACGTGCAAGTCATTTATTTGTAAAATAAATACTTTTTACCTACGAGCAGTTATAAAATGATTATAGTAAAACAATCCATGTATCTATAAATTTCATCTGACGCGTTAGTTCTGTCATGTGAATTTTGTGAGCATTCATACTATAAAATGTAAGTTGTAAACAGATTTCATACTCATGATTAGATACTCATCATTAGAGATCTAATTTTTGTAATCACTATTATAAAATATAAATGATTCAGAATGTTGAAAAATGAAACACTAGAATGTATGTTTTCAACATAATTAAGTCAACCGTATTTATTAATCAATTTTCTTTCTACAAACAGGATTTTGAGATCGGATGATTTAAAGGATGAAGTTTATGAAGTTGACACTGATGCAGACCAATTAGATGAAGTAAGTCTTTAAATATTTAATGATTGCTTTAAATTATTTGTTCTCAAATTTTTCAATGAATAGTATGACATAATCAAATTTTCTTCCAGGCGTGAAAAATTTATGTAAATTTATTTCGAAATCTAATAATTGTTATTAAACCTGCAGTTTAATTTATTCAATTGACATTTAATTGTTGAGCAAAAATATTTCAGTAATGGTGGCTATTATTAGTTGAATCATGATATAATTAATTAGTTTGAAGTGTACCGTATCACTGGCGGCTCGTGCCCTCGAAACAGGTAATAATAATGATATTCGTGTGACCTGGCTGGCTCAGGTCTGGTGTCAGAGTTTTCAGGTCGCTCCTGATCAATCCTCTGACTAACGACTGGTTTTAGGCAGCTGGGACCGACGGCTTAACGTGTCCATCCGAAACACGCTTTGGTTGCAACGCCAGCGCTCTACCCACTCAGCTACGCCACCCCAACGAAACAGGTGAAGTGCTGGTACAGTAAAAGATGGGAACTTCACCTCAGAGTTGGGGAACTTCACCTATTTCGTGGGCACGAGCCGCCAGTGTACCGTATAATATCTGTTTTCAAAAAATTGTTCTCTCATGCAGTTACTTTTCTTTATTTCAAGGAATTGGAAGGGAGAAACGATGGAATTACAAAACAAGGCTATTTGCTGAAAGGTCCAGAAGTAGGTAATGATCGAATGTTCGGCAATATTGCTTCCAAGTCTTTCAAGCGGCGATATTGTTACCTCAGGTAAATTTTCAAGTTCCACTGCCAATCAAAATAACTATCCTATTATGATTATTTGAGGAATTGAATCATTGTACTAGTTTTATGTGTGATTCCGTAAAATTAAACTTTTGATTGCTATCTAGTCTTGGGACAAATGAGCAACTTTATTTTGCTCGAAACTACTACTACTAATTACTTATAGAGGAGAATCCTCCTTACGGCCTCTCATTCACATTCTAAGTACAGTACATTGCCTATGACTATTAAACAACGTAGTTATTCTATGACAGTGCTGATGAGAAGTCTATAGTGTTTGTATATGGTTTGTATTTGTATTCTGGTTGGCGCAGTGGGCTGGGGCGTCACAACCTTCAATCCGCTAGCACTGCCTTTTCGAGACCCAGTAGGCATGGCTGTTTTTCACCTCATCAATCACCTTCGCATTAAATGCCACATAAAATGTTTATGTGGGCATCATCCGCAATAAAAAAATTATAATGGAAAAATGTATAAAAAACTTGAGTTCAGTTTGATGAATACTCGTTAAAATGAGATTTTATGTGATGATTCCATCTATTTTTCAGGAGAGAGGTTGATGGCACGTACATCTTGGAATTACATAAGGATGAGAAGAAAGGTGAAGCCAAAGCCACTATTGTTATGGATTTCTGTACGGATGTTGTCAGGGTAAGTATATATATTATGTATAAGCGTATGCTAAGACATTAAATAATGTCTTAGCTAAGTATATATAAGTAATATAGTATGCTAAGTATAGTCTGTCCAAGCAAAGAAGACATCCTGGCAAAAATGGAAAGTGACTCCAGCTAAGAATGTCTTCTTTGCTGTGGTAAAAAAAGCAAAAGATTTTTTCGATATTGAAGTGGAACCAGAGCTTGGACAGACTATATGAGACATTTGCAATGATCTTGGATCGCTTTAATTGCTAGTAATTCTATTTTTGAATGATTTAAAATTTTGAAAGAATTTATTTTAATTTGGGTATTTTTCAATGTAAATTTATGAAAAATAATAATGAAACACCAAGTTTCAGAGAGCTTTAAATAGTTATTTCTCCCCGATTTTCGGCATTTTCAAATGAGCTAAGCATTGACATCTTGCCAAAATGTCTTCTTTGCTTGGACAGACTATATTTTCCGAGATCAAAGCAAGTTCAATTTCCATTGAAAATCTCCAGAGTCTAGATAATTTTGTACTATCAATGCTCCTGATAATTGGGCTCTGCAGTTTCATCAATGTCATTCAATTGTTTGGCTCTTCTTTTTACAGAATACTAAACGAGGTAGATTCTGTTTTGAGCTTCACATGGCTGATGGCCACAAATCCTATTGTCTGGCGGCCGATTCTGATGTGGAACTACAAGACTGGATGGCAAAACTGCAACTGGTGCTTCAGCAGAACAAGGTGCAAGAAGAAAAACGCGCAGCTTCCTTGGAAAGAGGTACGATCGACTATTTTTCTCAGAGTAGGAAATCATCTCCGCGTTGTGAATACGTGCTATTTGACTTTCATTCAAATTCAATCATTCCAATTCAAATCATATAATCATTCCATTCAAATTCATATAAAATTTCATTCAAGAGCATTATTTTATCAACTTTTGAGCAAGTTCTGTTACTCAATACATTTACATTATCATTAATTAACATTCTTGAATAATGGAACTCTGAATATTTGAAGGTGGAGAGTAACAGACTTTACTAAAATGAAGGCTCAGTCTTTAGATAATTTAATAGCACAATTAGCTATGAATTTAGTTGATTAAATTATTTCGAAATTCTTGGGAATTGAACAATTATAAAATATTATGTTGTTCAAAATCGACTCTGACTGATATGAAATTTTGATTCTCAATTTTTTACCATATATTTGGTTGTATTCAAAAAGTTTAGCTTGAAAAATTACTCAATTTTTTAGTATCCGCTCATCAGAATTTTTATCAAAATAGGAACTAAGAATATCCATAAATTTTCAAATCTTATTTAAAAGATTAATAAGTCTTCATCACCGACATTCATGTGTTCACATTATTTTCGTGCTCTAAATTTCAAGTCAAAATTAAATATTTCCTGCCTTAGTCTTGTAATTTTGGATTCTATAATTAATAATGTTTTGATCGACTGTTTTAAAGGGTTGAACTGTAACCTTGATGGTTCTCCATGATCCCATCTAGGGGAAAATAAGGTTATATGATGAGGTGGGAGACTTTAGGGTCTCCCCACCAATGAAAGCTAAAAGCCATGGATGAATGATTGAAAAAATTCACTACTCGCCTGAATATCAATGCACTCTCCTTTTTTCGTTAAATTTTTGTGATGTGAATTTTTTGACTCAAGGTGTAATCCTAATTTTCATAATAATGATTATAATGTAATCCAATGTTCATCATGCACTTACTTCCTGTTTTATTATTAACAATAACATGAAAAAAACTAATCAGGTTCTTGAGAGAGATAATATAACGCCTCTCCATATAAATACTCGACTGTGATTACTTCCTTTGCAGCATCAGCGTCGCCGCAGACATGTGTCATACCGTTGTACGGCACTTTGAAAGGCTTGGAGCAAAGTGTCAATCCTCAATTAATGAAATACGCGCGAGAAACTGACAACTCTATTGCTCTTGCTAGGAGGGATAACAGGCGCCGATTATTCAGCGTCTATCCATTCATGCCGGTATGTACTATTCTTACATCTTATAAATATAATATGCCACTCTTTAGCTATTCAATTCACACGTTTCAAGTTTCTTTAGAGATGATACATCAAGAAAATACACAAGATTATACATGTACATGTATTGAATTGAACAATCGAATAGGACGGGTTTCTATATCTATAATAATACCAGAAGAAAGGTAATAAATAATGATGTAGTTCGCGCAAGCTGAGAAGAGACGCTGACACAATACACTTTACATTGTGTCGACGTCTCTTCTCGCGTATATACCGTCACCTTCCGTTAAGAAATAATGATCATCAATTTGATGACATCTAAAACCAACTTTCTAGCTCTTATTGTAATTGAAGGGAAATTTATCCATAATTAAATTCTTTTAATGTCATTCTAACGTTTTACAGCACACAAAATCAGCTCAGCAAACAATGGAAAGCACAATTGAACCGTACAGAGAACACTTTGGTCAACGACTCTTGATTCGCTGCGAGAGTATACGATTTCGACTGCAAGCTCCAATCAATGGAGACAACCAGACACATTGCCAGGTATGGAATACTACAGAAAATCAAGTTTTTCTACAAATTTTATCAATCAGTAAAAGTTTTACAATCATAACTTTATCGTAATATTTTTATCGATCAATCATCTAGGATGAATATTTTAAGTTAGAGGAAATCATAATGTGATGGATGTATTTATTGTTCTTAAATTAGATTAAAAAAACTTGCTGCTTTGATAATACTAACAATATTGTGAGGCCGAGTTCCGCTCTGAAAATGAAGCCGTACTGCTAAATGGTTGCATAGTAATTAGATGGTAGTTGATTATCAACATATTATGTTTTGAACATCATTTATATTGCTATTGATGTATGTTCAATAAATATTTTATCTAGCCTCTACCATTCAGCAGTAGAAGCTTGAAAGGGCAATATGAAGAAATTTCATATCATAGACTTCATTTCCTAGGTCCATATTATAGACTTCAGAATACTAGGTCCTAATAGTATTCTAAAAATTTAATATCAATATAAACGAGCTAAAATTCATGTTGCAGAGTTGAGTATATTAGTTTTAATTCATTTTGGATTTACTAATGTACAATAATATTGTTCAACAGAAATTAAGTATCAAGATATTAATGTACATATGGAAAGTATAATCGCAATTTTTCATTGCCAAACTAATCCTCTCTTTTAACTCGGAACATTCTCTCGACTAAATTTTGGAATAAGTATCTTTGTTTGAAGACAATTTTGTTTCTTAAGCCGCGTATCGACAGTCCGAGGCATGTGCTACGAATGCCTCGCTGTACAGTCTGTTGACACAAAAAAAAGAGTACTACTACTAGTCTACTATCTACCGCGTATCGACAGTCCGAGGCATGTGCCACACATGCCTCGGACTGTCGATACCGGGTTTGCTAGCAGCGAGGCAAACGCTGCACACAATTCGCAGCGAGCAGTGCCTGTTGCCTCGCAACGCACAACGAACAATTCTACAAACTAACCTCAAAATTGTACCCCATTCCTATGCATTTTTGTGATTGAGAATTTGGGTGCAGAAGTTTCTAATAGTCAATAATAAACATTGCCTTAAATTTTTATCTACTAATTGAGCACAAACTAACCTCCAAAGTCCAAATTATCAATTGTCAGAGCTTAGTTGCTTTGTCTCCCGCTTGATGGCGCTAGTCAATTTGTTTGCGTGCTCGCATTTTTGGTTAGGTCGGTATTACACGATAATAGTTCTATGATCATACCATTCTATGAATATGATTTGGTATTTTCATCTATTTCCGATCAGATATGCTTATAGAACTATTATCGTGTAATAACGGCCTTACAAAAATTGCAGATCACACATATGCCTCAGCCATGAGTTCATTCTTTTTTTGTGTCAACAGACTGTACCGCGAGGCAATCGTGGCACATGCCTCGGACTGTCGATACGCGGCTTAAAATATTTTATTGTCGTGTCCAAAAAGTGGAAAGATTTATTGCAAGAACGTTCGTTCCTCATGGTCTATTAATTTAGAAAACATTCGATATTCCATTGGGCGATGCCTACATGAGCTCTAGGATTCAAATAATTCATGTTAAATAAATGAGATTATTCGAATTGGATGATTCAATTCCTATCTCATTGGATTTTACAACAGGTGGAACCTTACTTGACAACGTTAGCCCTGTATGACGCCAAAGATGGCAAAAAGCTGACCGAAGACTTTCATGTGGATGTGAATCACAGCGCCGTGGATGGAATGATCTCAGACCCTGAACAGCCAGTAGAGTCAATACTGGGTGATCTTGTGCCACCCGAATGGATTGCCAAAACTAGACAAGTAAGCCAAATCATCTCATTTCTATGCCGATTAATAATGAAATTTTCGTCGAATGCTTACCGCTCATGATTTTATTCAAAAAATTCTAATTTCTATTTCGATTAATAATTATGAAACCCTTATGAAATCATTTATGATTTTACTTGAAAATAGAATCATTTGGGCTTAATTCGAAAATTTTCTATGTAATAAATTCTTCATTCAAAATTTTCATAATTCTCATTATTCGGTTCAAATCGTAAATTTCATTACTAGATAATAAATAATTGATTCATAAATTTTATACAATAAGTTATATCTATTCCGTTCAAATCGTGAATCACATTGCTAGATAATGAATATAGCTTTTTGAATGTATCTATTTGGCTTAACTAATGGATTACATTTCTTTCTGTATGGATTCTCACGAATACGTTTGGTCGCACTTTGACGACAAGACTGCTTGATTTACTGTGTTATGCTGTTGAAAATAGTAACTAGAAATTTTGATGTAATTTACTCGGAATAATGATGCTTAAGAACATTATATTATTGCATAAAATATATTCTATCCTTATAGATTCTACTTATTAGAACGCATGCTTATATTAATGCTTCGGATTCATAATGCTCACAATTTCAAAGTACCATGAAAAAAGGCTCAATTTCTGATTAATAATGAAGTTTAGCATCGCTTTCCTCGCACTCACCTGCATTTTGCGATCCTGATATGATTTTCCGATTACAATTTTATAAACAAATTTTGGAGTATGATAAATATCTTGTTCGTGTGTTTCAACGGTTGCAGGCTGTTGAACTAAACTTTATTTACAATTTTTCGAGTATTATTCACCACTCAACCATTTTTGTTTTTCACTTGTTTTAGGCTGTATTTAGCATCAGCAGGCCACATGCAGATGTTTATCTAGTGTTGAGGATAGACAAAATACTTCAAGGCTCGATAATGCACGTGGCAGAGCCCTACACTCGCAGTGCCAAAGACCCTCGGCTTGGTCTCAAAGTCCACAAAGCGGTCAAAGCTTGCAGTCAAAGGTAAGAAATAATTGTTTTATGATTGGAAAAATTAAATGTCAGCCAACTGTAACTTGATTCATTTAGTGATTATATCTTCATAATTTTATTCTGGTTTCTCTTCTTGTTTTTGTCTTATGTTTTATTTAGAGGAAAATAAATTATTTTGAATTTAATTGATTTGATTATAGAGATTTCATATGTTTGAAATTGACTTTTCATAATATGAAAACTATTATTTTTACAGGTTAGGAAAATACAGAATGCCATTTGCATGGACCGCGCGGCCCCTGTTTCGGCTGTACAGTAGTGAACCAGACATCACTTCCGATTTTCCAGGAATTTATAGACAGGAGCCCAACCGTATCAAGGATGAAGAACTACTCAAGATTTTAGCCGACTACAGAAAGTATGTGAAACCTTTTTGTTGCATATTTTCTATTATAATGTTACAACTGCATTATTTGAAAGTATTTTTGCTCTTTGTTCTGTATTAGGCTGGACCTGACTATAATAATTCTATGTCATATTAATTGAGATGCAAAAATTATTTCGTATCTATATCTCATTTCTTATAATGGAACTATCATGGAATATTACCGACCTTGTTGTTTTCTCATTCATTAATGAAGAAATCAAATCAAATTTATTAGCCATAAAAAATTATAATTGAGAACACAAAGTAAAGGAAGAAAATCAATCAGATTTACATAAAGTAAAACTCTGCCAATCCCAACAATAGGCAATGCCTGTATATGAAATAGTCTCCGAATCCTGTTTATTCCAAATAAACATCCAATTCCTTACTTTATTTTCGTGTTTTAGTTCTCACACCATAACGTATAGTTCGTGCAAGCTGAGAAGACACGCCGTTACTATGTAAAGTGTATTGTAAGACGTGTCTTCTTAGCTTGTGGGAACTAACATGATCATTTTACATACTGTACATCTGTTCTGAGTGTTTCTAATAAATCTTAATGGTTCACTCTCCATCTCACATCATGCAATTACATGAGATTTCATGCAAGTGATTGTTGAAACTTTTACAACTCTCTCAATTTGAATTGTAATGAAGATTAGGTATCCTACTAATCTCTAATTACATAATTTTCTCATTCCAGGCCTGAAAAAATGAATAAACTGCCAGCTATTCCAGGTTGGATACATATGAAGATTGAAATATTGACGGAATTACCTGAAAGTGAGTATTTTTTTATAAATATCAACTTCTTATCGCATCAAACTAATGTGAAATAGTAAACATTTACAATATTTAATGGGTCGCAATGTTGAGAGACACCGACCTTGCTTTTTGACGCTCTCAAAACGCATTAGACACTTTCACTGCACAAGTTGTGAGTCTACAGACCAATTCAATCTCAATATTATAGAGCTGTTGCCAAAAATCAAGGCGGTTTCGTTCGATTTTTTCACTTGGTACATGAGAGAAAGTTTTGCGGACGAAGTTGAGGCACAGGAGGAGCCCCTTTTTCCATTTAACACAATTGAAAAGTTACATCAAGTTCAAGAGGCAGACGAAACTGCCTATATTTTTTGCCTCAGCTATAAGTTACTAGGCATTAATTGGAAAGTACAGGAAACCGCTAAGGAAAATAAAATCCGCCCTAATTTTTGGCATCACCTCCACTAATCTTCGTGGAAACTTATTTATTGGATCTCTTATAGAATTCAATTGATATAGTATAACTCTTTTGGCATTGGAAATTTGATTGAGCAAAGTGTGTTGCCGATTTGTCTTCAGACTGTCTGACGTCGTGGATGTCTCCGCTGAAGCCGTTTCCGGTGCCGCCGGGGGCGGACGTTGAGCCCACCGTGGAGGTGGCCGAGCTGGAGCCGGAGCCGGCCCGTCCGCACACCGCCTTCGCCAACCTGCTCTTCGTCTATCCGCTCAGTTTGGCGTTCGACGCGCAGAAGACGTTCACAAGGGCGCGCAACATCGCCTGCACCGTTCAGCTCAAGGACGCCGACGAGGAGAGTGCCGAGCCCATTGTGGTTAGTGTCCAGTTCAGGTTAAAAGTGGTTTGAAACGTAAATGTTGATAACAATCTATACGTGAACGATAAAAGCATGGGCCTATCAATCAGATGTCAACAAAGTGTAAATTTTGACTACCTCTGAAGAAGGGACAGTTTGGTTTGAATCTGTAAACTTGTGTAAAACGTGGTTTAAATTTGTTTGAAACGTAGTTTGAACTTGTTTAGATTTGTTCAAAACGTGGTTTTAATTTGCTGAATGAATCACAAATTATAATCCTATTTTGGGTTAGATTCATGAGCAGATGCCATCGAAACAAATGTTTGGAAAATTACTGTTATTAATGCTCAGCTCTAGAAGGGTACTATGATCATAAAATTATTGATTTGGTCTCAATTGTAGGAAACATTCTGATCTACAATTTGAGACCAAATTAATAATTTTTAAACCAATATTGACCGAGCTGGAGTCATTTTCTCATCTTGTCAGAGGATCTTCTTTGCTTGGACAAACTATACCACAATATCATCTTCACAACTACTCAACAAGTTGATAATCATCTTCCATGAAATACCAATTCTATTAATTTTTCTTGTTGTTTTTCTACAGTGCATCTACGGCAGAGGAGGCAAGCTGGTAGGCAGTGCCACCTGCTGTGTACTGCATCACACCACAACGCCAGCCTGGTACGATGAGATCAAGATGCGTTTGCCGGTCAAGCTGACGGCCAACCATCATCTGCTCTTCACCTTCACGCACATATCAATAGAGGGCTCGAAGAAACGCGACACAGGGCCTGAAACAACAGTTGGCTATGCCTGGCTACCACTTCTCAGCAAAGGAAGGTGAGCGGCTAATTGATTTATTTACTAGCTGCTGTATACCGTGAAAATAATCCCATATTTCAAATTATAATTAAATATTATTTTATTTTATTGAGAAAGCCTAAAAGAAGATTAAGGTCTCACATCCACTGTCAAACCGGACTGACTGTTCCATCGTTCAACGACCCGAATGCCGGTTTACAGCTATTTTGGACTGTTGTTTCCTCCATCCACTTACAGTTTTTGACTGTCAAAGTCAGAACATTTAGTCCGAACTGACAGTAGTTGTGTACCTTCAACATAACCCTTACATAGGAGGACCTTCAACATAGGAGATGCCCAGATAACACAAGTAATGTTTGTACTATGATTCAATATTGCTTCAATATTAATCAATGTTCAAATCAATGTTTAAATTGATATTAATCAATGTTCAAATGTTCAAAATGTTCAAACATATTTTACAGACATAAGAGTACAACAGGCTTTCAATCTCAAAACTTTCCCCCTTAAAATATATACAGACAAACAAAAATCAGGTTATGTCATAAAAAATAGGTACTAGAACACCAATTTTCACATCAAAAGAAGCTCTCAGACAATTGTTGAATATTACTCATCCAGTAAAACGATTCTTTTGTTAATGGTGCAATAACACATATTATGGGCTTTCATTCATTTTTAAATTACTAGAATGATATTGTAAGTGACATGATAGAAAGTAAGACGAATTTGATAGCACGGGAGTTTCAGCTAAAAATCAGGCTGTCTGACAAAATGCATAGAGTTTTCTTCTCTCAAATCTTCACTACTAACATAGAGTAAGGATATAAAATAATATATACTTTTTCTATGCTACTATATGCCTACTATCTACTATCTGTACTTTGGCCATTGTTTGTGAATATATTGGACAATACGCAAAACAGTATGTTGAATTTGTGCATTTTTAATTGACCAAGTACCTTTTTAGTTCAACTGGCCTAATAAAGATTCGACTTTTTGTGTCAAAACAAATCTATTTGAAATTATTCTTGTCAGGTCTCGAACAGAAGCGCTACTGTGCAAGCAGGGCTGGAGGTAGGATGTGACGGCTCACTTCATTCTACTGCTAGAGTCATAGAAAAGCTTCTCTAACACAAAAGCAAAAACACAGCTGTAGCTTCACTAATAAGTGTATCACACAAACCTGTTTGAACTGGATTTGAATTCATCACTCATATCATCCATAGTACATCAATAGAGAAACAGAATTTTCCCTATTATGATTCTTGTTTCTATACTCTATCTTATTCATCATTAATACAGCACTTCTTGTTGTAATCGATGTAGATCGAAAGTGAAACATAAAAATATATATCATGCTCCACTACTTTTCAACATACATTATGATTGCACAAGAGTCAATCTCACCGCCTTAGAATGACGTTTTGTACGATAGCTAAATAGAGATATTTTCATATTAGTTCTGTAAAATGACATCAAGATCAGGCATATTTGATTGAATCTCGTGTCATCTAGCGTTATACCTAAGTAACAATGAAATGGACATGGATTTGGAATTCTCAAAAATAATCCTACCCAATTAAATGAAAAAACACGCATATAATTTCCAGTTAAATCCTAGCTATGCTGCATTATCCTCGCTACTCATCTCATGTCAACTAAACAGTCGAGTCGTCTTATTTGACTATGAACATCATCTTTAACGATGAAATGATCATGTATTAAGCATTTTCAACAATATTCCTACCCAATCGAATAAGAAAACACACAGCATTTTTCTCCTATTTCAGCTTTTCTATGTAGCATTAACCTTGCCATGCATCTCATGTCAACTTGACCTTCAAGTCATCTCATTTAACTATGTGCTTCATAACAATGAAATGATCATGGATTTGGCATTGTATACAATATTTCTTTCCAACTGAATAAGAAAACACACAGAATCCCTCTTATTTCCAGTTCAACTCCTGTTACATCACATTATCCGTGCCATGTATTCCACGTCATTCTGACAGTCAAGTCATCCCATTCAATGATGAAATAATAATAATGATTTAATGTTATATCATCCTCTTTCACAATGATATGATTGATCATGGAGCTCTTTGTTTTGTTACCTAATACATCCCTTCCGTTCAATAAAAGATGTATTATAAATTAAAAGACAAGATGTTGTCAAACCACTGATTTATTTATAAAATCGAGATACCGGTTTCGGTTGTTACACCATTATCAATCTCTGGTAAACTCTGTGTAACAACCAAAACCGGTATCTCGATTTTATAAATAAATCAGTGGTTTGATATCATCTTGTCTTTTAATTTATTATGGAGAACTATCACAATATCAATTTCACAACTACTCAAAGAGTAAAAGATGTATTCCACAAACAAGATTATACGTATGAGAGTTTTATCCATCACATATTCTCCCCTGATACGTTCCCTCCCTCACAATAAATCGTTGATCTCAGTCCACAGTAAATTTGAAGCAAATTATATTGAGTTCCCGGTACATGTAGCCTAATTTTAAAACACAGTAAATATTATCCTCATCTAAGACTTACTAGTGTTTGACTGTTGTGTGCACTGTTTAGTTTTTTGTTCAAGTTTGTATTATAAATAACCATGAATATTTTGTACTCGAGGTAGGTTTGGTTCTCATTATTGCGAAACAAAGTTGCATGTCGTGCACAGGATGAAATATAAATAAATATAATAAATTTCTCTTGTATAGAGCAACGCACACTTGTCAGCTCATTATTTTTTTGCGTTGCTCCATACATCCACGTTTTTCTATAGCATCTTGTACCCGACATGTGCCCGCGACTTGTAGTGATAAAGTAACTAACTTCAGACCTAGCTTTTGATTTTTTCAAATTCTACTATGTTTATTCTGCTTTCCAGATTAAATGTTGAAGATCAAAGTATTCCAGTGGCAGCTACACTACCACCAGGCTATCTCGCAGTCCAGCCTCTTGGATTGGGAAGAGGGGTGATTATGCTTCTTACAATACAATACTACAGTAGTTTATCGATATAAATATCATTTTAAATATTTTTGATATTTATAATAATTGCATGAAAATATATTCACTGTATATCAATTTCAATTATATAGTATTATAATGATACTTATTAAAATATCATTTGATAATAGATGGTAGGCTTATAGCCAAGGTAATTAGAATAGAAAGGTATGAGTCATCAACATCGTAGCCGGGAGGAAACCGCGAGTTTTGACGTCATTGGCACCACAGCTGTTTAGCGAACCTAGAAGTTAGGAACTTCGTCTGCTCCTTGTGCGTTTCAACTTGGTTCCAATCGCTGATGTTGTAAATTGATTTTTCTATGCCTATTTGAAAAACGTTTTGGCAATAGCTAAATGGCCCATATTTATTTTATTCGCATGCAATCCATCTATTACCAAACCTATTCTCGTAACCTCTTTTCCCATAATGTTTTGAAATAGAAATTTTTGCCTCTTTTTTGAACAGATTCTGTACTAATAACAAAAACCACATGTTCGCAAAAAAATGATGCAGTGATAACATAATAGCCTGTTCAAATCAGAGTGCATATTTTCCGTGACTTCAGAAATGATTTTAATCTAATTACTTTGATTGGAACGCACAAGGAGCAGACGAAGTTCTAATTCCTAGGTTCGCTAAACAGCTGTGGTGCCAATGACGTCGAAACTGACGGTTTCCTCCCAGCTACGATGTTGATGACTCAGACCTTTCTATTCTAATTATCTTGCTTATAGCCATTTTTAAAATAATAATTTATTCTCTATCATTCTCCGAAGGTCAAGTGTAAGAGAGGACCTGCGAATCCCAACTTTGCCGTTTTGTAATGAAATATAATAAATAAATTTTCAGACGGAATACTGAATAATATCTCTGGCTCAAATGTTATCCATAGCTTTCAATTATTTCATTTTTCTAATTTCTTATCTGAAAGTGCTTGAAAACTTTCTCTCATACATCTTCTCCCATTTGGTATTGCTTGAATAGCTGTATTATCGATTATACAGTAAAAAATCGATTGTATTTGATGACGCACTGTAGTATTTCTCCATAATGAAAATAAAAAAGATGTGGTCAATTCTAATACTTGTATTTGGATCCTTTTTTTAATAGTACCTTATTTTCATGTAGCCCAATGAAGCTAGTTGAGGATGAGGCTTGTTTTGCCTTGAAACCATGATACTATTGTAAAAGTATCCAAATCCAAGTAGTGGTATTGACAACATCTGTGTATTTTTATTTTCAGTCTCTTTATTCTTGCTTAACATGTAGAAACAGCCGAGTTATAAAAAAATAGTATTGATCAATAAATAAATATTTGACGCTGTTTTGCAGTATGCTGGACCGGAAATATCGTGGATCGATGGACAAAAGCCAATATTCGCCGTCAACTTTCGCCTACTGTCGACTGTGCTCACTCAAGACCATCATCTGCACAACTTGTTCGCGCACGCGGAACGACTCCACGAGCCCAAACTGCAAGTGGTCCTGCCTCCCGAAACAGAAACCTGCAAAATACTAAAGGCTAGTTCATACATCAATAATTCGTATATGTTGCTACGCTGTAGTGATAAAAAAGTCCAAAATTGATAAGCAATCGTACATGAAGGAAGCTTATTGACATGAAATATTTGCTACGTAGGGTGCAAAGTGCGAGGTAAAGTTGTACTTTTGAAAACTACGCCGCGCACAGCGTACAAAGAGCTACTATATTTGAATGGGAACTGGCTTCTTTTGGAGCCGTGGCTCTAGATTTCCCAACTAATTACTGTATAGCGTTCATGCATTTTTCACTTTTTGTATGAATGTGTATTACTTTGATGGATTGGCTACAATGATCGTTAATTTTCAATAAATTAGTAATGTTTGTGTTTGAATCTTACTTCTTGTAGTAATCAATTATATATATTCCATCTTTCTTCCCCTACTCATTCTTATTTCAATTGTATTGAGGCCTGGTCTTCTCTCTAAGTAATTAATCTAATGAGTATGGCGAGGTGGAACTACCTTCGTGTCCTCCTTCCAATCAAAGTGACTATGAATAATTAAATTGACAAATTTTGTTACTGTGTCAGGCAGCGCATGCCATCCAGGTGGGCTCGGCAATCGCGTTTCTGCCGACACTGCTGAATCAGCTGTTTGGGCTGTTGGTGTGCTCGCCGAGCACTGATGTCGGCGTCAACGTCATCCGGCTGCTCATTCATGTCGTCCATCTGGTCGACGAGGCTGGATGCTCCGAGGCGCTGCAGACCTATGTCAAGGTGAGCTGACTCCACTTGATTTTATTATACTTTTGTACAGAAAAACATTTTTAATCGTCCATATAATATATTCTCTGCAATGTTCTAGATTTCGAATTCTGATGATTAATCTGATAGCCTTTTTTTCTCAAAAAGTATTTACAAAATGAAAAAAGAAGTAAAACAAACTTAAAATATGCTATAGTCTTTTCAAGCAAAGAAGATCCTCTGGCGAGATTAGAAAATGACTCCAGCTCGGTCAATATTGGTTCAAAAAGTGTTGATTTGGTCTCAAATTGTCGATCAGAATGTTTCCTACGATTGAGACCAAATCAATAATTTTTGAACCAATATTGACCGAGCTGGAGTAATTTTCTCATCTTGCCAGAGGGTCTTCTTTACTTGGACAGACTATACGCGTTGATTTATCTCTCATCAACCTCTCTAGGCAAGGGCTCAAGTCAGAATCTCCCTCAGAAAAAGCAAGTCTAAATATAGTCTGTCCATGCAAAGAAGACTCCATCTCATCCAAGGGAAACTGTCTTCATCTCAGTCAATATTGGTTCAAAAACAATAAATTTGAACTCAAATTTCAGAGCAGAATGTTTTTTTTATAATTTGAGATCAAATTTATTATTTTTGAACAAATATTGACCGACCTGGAATAGTTTTTCCCATCTTGCCTGAATGTCTTCTTTGCTTGGACAGTCTATATCATACCACTCGGTACTTAGATTCTACATGTGTGAGTAGGGAGTCAATTAGGGCTTCTTCTTCACTTGTCCTAGTTATAGATGGAAGTAGATGTAACAACCTACTAGTTTGATAGGCACCCACACCTATTTAAATAGGTGAATGAAAGTGGTTTAGGTGTAGGTTACTACCAGACTAGGTTCTTACTTTAAATGAAAAGACAAGACGTTGTCAAACCACTGATTTCAAAGTCTTGTCTTTTCATTTAATATGGATAACTACCACAATATCACCTTCACAACTACTCAAAAAGTGTAGGTTCTTACACCTACTTCCATCTATCACTAGGACTTAAGTGGAGTAGAAGCCAAATTCACTCCCTACTTGTGTGCAGACTTTCTGTTCTAAAAATCAGTGGTTGAGTTGTATTTTCATCTTTCTCTGCCAGTTAATTAGTTTATGAAACAAGATTGTATAATTTTTCATCAGTTTATTAGTTCTTGAATTTGAGTTTTCTTAATATTCGTCCAGTTTATTACTTCTCAAATCAATATTTTCTCCTTTTTGTCAGTTTATTAGTTCTTGAACTAAAATATCTTGCCAGTATAATAGTTCTTGATTCAATATTTTCTACTTTTTTGTCACTTAATCAGTTATAAAGTTTAAATTTTCTTGTTTGTTGCCAGTTTGTGTTCGTGGGTGCCGCTCAAGGCACAAGAACAGTACACGAGGAGCTCTGTGAACATTTGCCATCTCTGCTGCGTCCTGATAATACCGATTTTCTTCTAGTCAACAAATTCCTGCCGCATTCCGGCTTCTTCTTTCAGATAATGGTTAAAAGCATGGCGCAGCATCTCCTATCCACTGGTCGAATTAAGGTGAGATTCAGTAATTTATTCACTGTATGCAACTCAAAAGCTTCTGTGGGATTGAATGCAAGATAATGCCTGATTGATGATGAGAATAATCATTCTTGATTATTAAACGCCTTAATTCAATTAAGGCGCCTCCATACATGCGTTATTTGGAAAATACCGAACATTTGGTATTTGGCAAACAGTTTTGCTTGCTATTTGCCAACTAACGAGCACACATCTCCACACATGCGTGTGTCCGAGCACGATTTCCGAGCACGTAGTCGTACTGGGAATAGCAAATCGTCAAACAACTTTCAAAAATCTAACACTACGGTACTAATTTTAACTTTAATCTTGGCAATTATTCAAATTAGTTTATTCATTAAAAGTAACATATTTACAAAAAATATCAGTGTTACAGATAATATGAAAATTCTCCATGCATGGATGATTTGTCCGTGTGCAGGGAGGTGTCGCATGATAGACAGACAGAAAGCAAACACTATTTAATAAATGAACCATATATGAACTAACAATAACAAAATAATAAATGAAATCACAATAGAATTATTAATAATAATTGAATATTAATGTTTGTAGGACTTTTTAAAACATTCAAAGAATCAAGATTATAATTCAGTAACCTTAACCGGACTGGACATTCACTAGTTTTCAATATAATATTTGAATAGAATTTAATTCAACTTCACAGTATCAAAATTGATTATATCACTTGAAAATCATCCACAGACTGTAATTTAATATTTATCTCGTCTAAAAAAATTATGTATTAAACTAACACATAATAAACTTTTTCCTCAATTGACATAATCCTCAATCTAAATGCAACAACAAACAACAAAATTAGCCAAACATGAAGGCGAATGTGATGATGGGCAAAAAGTTTTTGCTATTTGCTGAACATTCGTCCACTTTGATGTGTCCAAAAGACCGACAATGGACGGAACACACAAACATTCGTGTTCGCTATTTCCCAAGTAGCGAACACTCCGCTCCACACTAGTCGTGATTCGGCGACTAGATGTTCGGTATTTGCCAAATAGCGCATGTATGGAGCTTGCTTAAATTTGGTGACAATGAGTCAATTGTCACAATGAGACAATGAAAATGGCGGTCGACGAATCAAGGAGGTTATCTCCTTGTGGCAAATTATGTTTTTCTTTAAACAGCTAATTAGAGCAAAAAAGTAGAGTGTAAATTGAACTTTAAACTTAGGGCTTTTTAAAATAATTGATAAAAAATAATACTTCAAAAGTTTTAAAAAGGGTATTTGATTTTTTATTTTATTTATCAATAGTTGAGTGATAGTGTTTGAGAAAGAGAAAGATATAGATCGAGAAAATTGTCGTTTAGTCAGCTGATTCATTCGCTAGTTTCGTTGTCACTATAAAGACTGTATGATCATATACTGTCTTATCATTGAGACTGATTATACAGTCTCTATAGTTATCACCAACTGAGTTGAGTAGAATACATGTACATTCCAAAATTTGTGAAGTGTTTTAGTTTTAGTTATTAGTGATGTTTTGAAATCAAAAGTTTTTGTTTTAAAATGAATATTTTAAATGGACCATAACCCACATGGTTTTCCATGTTTTCCTTCGTGAAAAATGAGGTTATAATATTGCGAAGTGGAACAACCCTTTGGGTCTCCCCACTAATGGAAGCATACCCTTAATAAATAAATAACAATGCAGTCATCTCATGTACGTACAGTACTCTACAATTATTGTACATGAAGTGTTTTTTTATTATTGTCATTCAAATCTGTACATATTAAGAACTACATCGAATAAACGATAAATGAACCAACTTGAAAAAAAAATTGTATTCAGAATACTCTTGACAAATTATTCATGTGATGAAATACTTGAGTTTATTGGATAGTTCAAGGTTGAGTGGTAGAAATGACTTTGCAGTCCCAACTCCGCCTAATATAGATATTTTAATTTAATTCAATTTAAATACATGATTTATTGTCCAACAATTAAAGCAACACCTCATAAGTAATATTTGATTCTATGCATGATTGATTATCTCAACGATTTACTAATGATAGATGGTAGTATAACATGAAATACTTTATTAGTTAAAATGATGAAGTAATAATAGTCTAATATAACCAGCGAAATAATCTCATCTATTCGATCTTATGCAAATTTAATGTATGATAGAATAGAAAACTTACTGCCTATTTTAATTCAAGCTTTGCTTTATCTTAACTTTTGATATAGATGCTGCGGAACGAGAGATTCTCTCCGGAACTGTTAGCCAAAATTGAAGCGCTATTGCAAGTTCTAACTCCTTATCTTGCCAGCAAACACAAGGACATGCCTCAGCAGATGCAACAGCTCAATAACAGCATTGCTACTTTTCTCAAGGTGGGTAACAAATATATCTATTGAAAGATAATATTATTATATCAAAATAATCATTAGTTTCAATTACTTTTGAAATAATTACGTTCAGGAAACAAATCATTTATAATAGTATTTGAGAATGTTCCACTTAACCTGATTAGGAAAATTCTATAACTTATGTTTATTCAAAGCATTGAATGTTCATTCAATTATGTCTGGTTCTTTAGAAGTCTAGTAGACAGTTACCTGAGTTTTCAAGTTTATTTACCTGATCGGTAAACTGGCATTATTTAACTTTCCTAATCATTAAACTGGAAAACAAAACATCAAGCTTGTAACTGGAACACTAAATTAACAAAGTTCCTTGAAGACCGGCCGTAACCGTCCGTGAAGAGGATACTATCGAGAACCTTTTTTTAACTACCAAATAACCAACAGGTAACTTCTAATAACCTTTCATTAGTAAAAAACATGGACTTGATCAGATTTTGTGTGATTTTACTGTGGACAAATAATTGTTCCCTGGTCAAGAATCAAACTCAGAACCTATGGTTATCAGACCGGTGCGTTATCACTTACTACAACGAGCCTCCCAAATTCAATTCTCTATAGTCTATACTGTACTCCAATTTTTATTTAGTGTGAAACTCACATCGTATTCTTTACACATTAATTTAATCCAAAATAGTACCAAAATCAAGGAATTCTATTTTAAGTTGCAGTTAATGTTTTTTTTTCATCCCAACATTGTAATTTTCACACTTTAATTCATTCACAATAGACCAAATTCATGCAATTGTTTATTATCTTTGCATTAATATTTAACATTCTAATATTTTTTCATTGTCTATTGTCTTTGCAGAAAAGTTTAATATTGGCAATTATTGTGTTTGCAGAAATGTCTAACATTCTTGGACCGTGGCTTTGTATTCAAACTAGTGAACAGTCACCTGGCCAGCCTTTTGTCGGCTAGCGAGAGTCGCACCATGCAGGAGATGAAGTTCGCTTTCCTGCAAGTGGTCTGCTCGCACGAGCACTTTGTGCCCTTCAACTTGCCTCTGCTGCACAGCAAAGCCAGGAACGGTACGCGCTTCTACACGCTCAGTATGTCGATCACGTTTTTTATTTATTTTCTACACATTATAATTTATTCATTACACATGATTATTTATTCATTACACTTTACATATTTCATTTTATTCAACTTTTTTATTTACTCTTTTAGTTTGATTTATTCATGAAGCCAATTACCACTTTCATCTGGGTTTGTGAAATTATTTTGTTTGGTTTATTTAAATTCAATTTCCACGCTTATTTTGATTCATGAAGACATTTCATTAATCATCACGTTAATTGTATTTGCCATGTGAAATAATTTTGAATCATTCATAAAGCTACTTTACTCATCACCATTCTAAACTCTGTTCGCCGAGTGATTGGAGTGAATAGCGTTTTTCAAGAGTTAGGTTTCTTTGAACCGTGATTGGGTAGTGTTCTCCATAGTTTTCAAAGGAAAAGCTGAATGACAGATTTTTCAAATGTAGAAATTCAAGTATTCAATGTCAAGTCAATGTCAATGTCAAGTTTTCAATGTAGAACGTCCAAAGTATTATAACTCTAGAAATATAGAATCTGCTCCAAACACTAGGTAAATACAGTTTAGGTCATCATTTATTTAAACTGTGTTATCACCTTTTTTATCGATTTTTTCGTTTAACTTTTGCTCAAGTGATTCAATACAATTGATCATACTTCTTTTTATCTCCCTCGCAATGTGTATCCAGGTTCGATTTCTTTTCAAAAAGATAATATACATCAGATAACTCTATATTTATGTGACAAATGATTCTAATTGATAGGTCTTGAATGTTGATTGAAAGGTTTCCTATGTTTCAAATTGGAGGAACTTCTGTATCTTTTGAAAGGAAATTGAATATTGGAAACAGCTCATTATCGTTATTTATATTTACTATGAACTATGAACGAAGGTGAGTTGGCTAGATAATGATGAATTCTCCAATGAAAAATGAGTTTATGTCAATGTGTTTTTTCCATCCAGTCCAATCATTATTACCATTCAGTTTCAAGTCTCTAAATCGTCTAATCAATTAATATAAATCGAACTTATTCATAAATCTTCTATCAGAATATCGTATGTCTGAAAGCTATCAGATTTAATGATTTGGATTTACTCGTCTCATGATGAAGATTCATCTTTCTTTCTATCATTTGCTATCATTTTGCTTGGTAACAATGAACTAAGGAAAGTAATCATAATAGGTATTGGATTACGTGTTCTTTTCACCCAGTCGTTCAATGATCACTATTCAGAAATCTATATCTATAAAAGCGAAATGGCACTCATTCATTAATTCACTCACTCACTCATCAGCAAAACTAAAAAACTACCAAACCGAATGCGTTCAAATTTGGCAGGCATGTTCAGTTGGACCGTTAGACGCGTACTAAGAATGGATTTTTGAACTTCATTAGGATACGCCAAATATTTGAGGTTTTCTATAGTTTTTTTTGGCGTTTTCTTATTTTTTTCGAGAACCATTCGGTAGAAAATGTTGATATTTGGTGGGCAGGTTCAGATAAGGTCTAGAAATGTGGTGTTGAAATATTTTTGAAGATTAAAATTTCAGATGTATTGCGGGTTGCATATCTTCCGCCTTGATTCGAGCATTATATACGAAATTATAGATGAAGTAATTTGGAAGATATTGATCAAGTCTCACACTATGTCCGATATACTTCCCAAGGTTACGCTCAAAATTAGCGTTTTACTATTTTTCAGAGTTTTTCTTAGAGTTTTCGAGAACTAATTGGCAGAAAATGTTTAAATTTGGTAAACAGGTTCACATTAGGTCTAGAAATGCTGTGTTCAATAAATTTCGAAACCCTTCGGAGGTTACGCCTGTTAGAAGGTTTTCCAATGTTTGGAATCTGCACTTTTGTTTATTTCAAAATACTGAACTTAATACGTTCAAATCATATACCTAGGTTGAGCTGGGGTTATTTATCAACTAATTCAGAACGATTACTGGAAAAAATCCTGTTAAGTGATATGATGATGAAAGTAAATCCTTTCGAACGGAAATTGCAGGCGAGCGAAGCGACCCTGTTCGTCTCAGCTGACACAGATAGAGGTTTTGCAGGAGAGCGAAGTGAGCCTGTTTCACTCATTGACACTGCTGATACTGTCGGGGGTCCAGACGGACGGAGAGGCTGGCTAGTTGCAAATAATTGAGAAAAATAGGCCTAGTTGGAATCGTCTTCACGTCTCCAGAACCAGAATTCATTGTCTTCAATCACCGCTTGACCGCTCCGACCAAAAATTTCATCGATAAATTTCAGATTCATCTCAGTTGTGATGTTGAGGAAAATTGGAACTTTTTCCCCGGAGCTGACTCGACTATCAAATAACAAGGCACTGAGCAATCCAAGCACATAGTAACGCCCGTTCTTATTGGTGGAAATCAGTCCAGCTCCAATGTCATTGGCCGAGAACCTGTGATTGTTAGTAATCGAACAGAACTCATCGGATCGAATAATTTTACCACTGAGCAATGTAGAAAACTTGCAATCCTCGTTTGTACTCAATGCCAGTGATTTTGTTGTTTCCAACAAAGTACTGTTGACATTTTTTCTCTGAATTGCAATGAGACCAGTTTCGGCAACATTATAGGAAAATCCGCTAGGGCATACAATTCCAACCGTATCACTGAATGCTATGTATCTGTCAACTCTCAGTAGGACAATCGTACGTTGGTTATTCCAGTAAACGGACTTAACATGATAGAGGCTAGATGGCGGGTAATCGACGTAATTTCTTGAATACTTTCCGACACCAATGCTCAGTTTTTGTTCTGTGCTGTCCCAATCTTCTCCTGGAAAACAATTGTAGGATGTGATTACAAGGAACGTCGAGACCATTGTTCCAAGACACTCTTGATTCCATTTGCCGTTTTCCAAATTGAAGATTACAGCAAGCCAGAAGTGTTTGGAATCGTATTTGCTTCCAGTGTTGAGAGCCAGTCCACAATCTTGATAGCACAATTCCAACGCCTGCCACTCTCCACTTTGCGCGCAAGTTGTCTCATGCTGACTCCTATGACCTAGAAAAGTGTTCCTTGCTACATCAGGCAACGTGTACCTCCAATGCGAACATCTGACAGTCACTTTTGTGCCGGGATCAGCTGGTTGGCTACATTTTCCTTCAACGCCATTGGCTGATGACGTGCACGTGTAGAGTGTTGAGAACGTGTCGCGTAGTGCAGTGCACTTTTTCTGCTCACAACTGTGTTGACTTGGGTACCATTGGCCGTCGAAGCAAACGGCAAAGTCGACGGGCGAAATTTGCTTGGACGGACTGAAACATTTCACAATGACCGTCACTTTTCCACTGCCGTCAACAGGTTCATTCGGGTTCAATCCGTTCCCTTCGGATGACATGAAGTAGTAGTGTTTGGAACTGGGCACCTGGCATGGTTTCCTTGCAATTGACAGCAGGCTCTCAGCAGGTGAACCACTACATATAACATCGGGGCAAACAGAACCTGTTGAGTGAACAGATAAAACGAATTGAGATACTTCTTGATTTATACAGGGTGATTTTTGTACGTTATCCACGATGACTTGAGACAAAGTTAATAAACATACAAAGAAAACAAACCATAGGAACGTTACAACACAATCCTGACAAAAAACATTTACGATACACACGCATTGCCAATACTATATGTCTCTGCTATTCGTTGTTTATTGTTTATGGTTTGTCGTGACCAAAATGAAGCCACCCCATCCCATACTTACACGCACACATACGTAAAAAGTTTCTTTTTATGTTGTCTTAAGTGATCATGAATAGGGTGTTACCCAATTTTCAATGTGATTTATATAGCTTAACGGAAATTAACAAAATCTTTCCTTCTTTTGTATTTTTATTCCAATCTCTTATATGTTATTATTAATAACACTCCTTTATTATTATAATCTCTTATGTTGTACTGGGTATATTGGTCTCTTGGTCAGGGTGATCTATCAATGAACGTGAAGTTAAGTCACGAACACTCTCGGATGGGTGACCGGTATTTGGCCAAGTACACATTGGCGAGGTGGAACTACCCGTAAGGGTCTACCCACCATAAGGATTTTTTTTCACTTTTTTCGCTTGCTTGATCAACTGATGCTCATGTTTTCCTTTTCTTGTGTTAAGAGGGCAATTCATGGGATTTCATAACCTTGTGCCCTTATATGTATATTTTGTATATTGATTAAATAAATAGAATGCTGCTAGACAGCTCAAGGATAGATAATCAACTCGCACTGCCGTTTGTATACTGATTGAGCTTGGCTACAATCGTAGTGCGACAAAACAAAATTCTCTCTATTAGAAATGAATTACCACCCAATTACAATAGTGTTACAGGACTAGAAAATTCCTCTGTAAATGGGAATAGTTTCAATCATGGATGTGTCCTAGAATTGATACCTTCACCTCGATAAGAGAATTCTGCTTTTGTTCATGCAAAAACTATTCTTGATTGAATAAATTATTATACCAACTGGTCTTATTTGATTATAGGAATATTATATGGTGTAGCCCTATCATGTAAGATTCTATTCATAATTAGATTTAAAATCATACCAAAAAGTTCTAGAGCTGTGCTCTGGCTGAAATCAACCACTGATTGATTGGATAGAATGATAAATTAATAATGATGAGAGCAATGATAATAGAATTTTTTGAAATTATAAATTCTTTTATGACAATAGATTTTTTCAATCAACTGACAATATTCCCTCAACTAAAACTCATGTATATTGAATGAAATAATAAATTAAAGTACCCTAATTCCTTTAAATTTTCATTTCAACTTGACTAGTTTCGTGCTCATGGAAAACATTTTCAAGTATAACTCATGTATAATGTAATAAATTATCCTAATAATAGTTATGTTTTCTTCGAAATACAGGTAGCACCTATTTCGGGTGCTTCATTATTATGTTCAAAATTTCATAAATTTCGAATGATCTATCAAGGAATCTAAACATTTTCTATTTTCTCTATAATAAATTCATGAATGTGATTGAATAGTTCTTCAATTTAAGTTAAGTGAAATCAAAATTGAATATTTACCCAGGATATTGGTCAAAAAAATAATTGTGAAGAAAGTTCCAGGAGACATTTTTGATTGTCCAACAACCTATACATGAAGACTGTCGATTCTGTATTATGAAAGGAATCATTATCACAGGAATAATTTGTAAACTTCCTTATCACCATAAGCCACATCCACTATTCAAATTTTCCTTGTGAATCTTGCTACACAGGAAATATAGGTGACGCAAATAAGTGAGACGGTTTCATCTGTCTCTTGTACGTAATTCAACCTACTAACAGCTGATGTAATCCATCTATTGTTTGTTTTGATTATCACCTAGGCTCAGCTAAATGACGATACTAATAATTGACAATATCAACTGTTGTAGCGCATAAAGAGCTGACAAAACCGCCTAACCTTTTGACGTCAGCTGTACGTGTTTCAAATGAATTGAAGGTTTTATTTATTCATCCACAATCGTGAATCAAAATTCATCAAAATTTGAGCATCCTCAAGTGACATGTTAGTAATATAATTATGTACTGGCGATTGGTCTCTCGGTGAACGTGATCTTACGATATGAACGTAATGATTTGTACTTCTTCAATAATTACAAATCTTTGATCCTGATAAATTAACGTGGGACCTTGCATTCTATCAAAAATCATAATTATAGTCTGTTGAGGGAAAAATATTATGTCGATACACCTTTGCATGTGAGACCGCTTGACACATGGAACTAGATCATTCACAGTAGCCACTTAATAAACAATAATAAAATACAAAAAAAAACTAAGAATACAGAAGCCACTTGGTAAACAAAACTTTCTTATAATATTAATCACAGAACGTGACTTCAGGAATTGTACAAAACAATCTAGTGCCTATAGGAGGGACAGGATGTTGATGAGGCGATTACTTACTCATCAATTATTCATTTATTTCACATTCACTATCACAAGTTGTTCAAATCTAAAATAAAATCTGAAATTTCACGACGCCGAGGCGCCCCCCTGGCCGCGGCGCCCAAGGCGACCGCCTCGGTCACATCGCCCACGCGACAGCCCTGATTCAGATCCAAAAACTCTTCTATCAATCAATATAAATCAATCTTGTTTATATTGTTTATTTCTTGAATTGAATTGTTTATTTCTTCACAAAGAAATACATGGTATTAGTTGAAAATTGAATAACAAAGTAAAATACTGAAAAATTAAAAAATACTGATAAAATTAAATACTGAACAATGTGAAATACTTTACAATGTACAGTATAATAATGTTGAACGAATAATACTCCTCACCTATAAACAAGTCTGTGTGATGAGGGTTATTATTGTTCCAATACTATATCCAATAGAAATTTATTGAGGACTCTACAGAGCCTCTTTAAAATTGACGATTTGTCTGTCTTCACACTCAAAGATCTAAGGTCTAACAAAGATATAAAACGATCTAATACCTGACTTTCTGTTATTGACTTGTGCAGATCTGACAGCCGAATACTGTCTGTCGGACGAGTTCTGCAAACACCACTACCTGGTGGGAATTCTACTGCAGGAGGTGCGCGCCTCACTGCACCAGGTGCTGCAGATACGCAGGACGGCCGTATCGGCGCTCAGGGACCTCCTGGCCAAACACGAGCTTGATGATCGATATCAGAGCAAAGTAGGTTCACTTACCTTATACTAGTCTATCTTAAGCTCAATGGAAATTTTGAACCCTGTCATTTATAGTGTGGTCGAACACTGTTGACTTTCCTTCAAAATAGGTATTAGTTTGACTTTCATGACTTCATTTTTGTTACAAAGTGTGTCCTTTTCCGTCGTCATAACTAGGATTTGGCTATGTTCGCTGTCGTTTTTATTGAAGCAAGTTCTACTAGTCGGCGGAATACTATAGTCGGCGCAATCTAAGTTGACGAAAACCCCCTCCACCCGAGAAATAGCTACGTTGTCATTTTGCGTGAAATTGAAACTTCTCCTAACGCAAACACATTCAACTGAATATTAAAAGTGACAGCGTAGCTTCGGAAAAATCACGCGGTGTTGTAAAACTCACTATTTTCATGATAAACCAGCTGTTCGCAGCTCGAATATCTAAGTCGATTAGCTTCAATAACTCCAATCTTTAACATACAATGATTCATGCATATATCGCTCTCCTTACCTTGAAAATCTTGAGAGGCCAAATTACGATCTTCCGACTATTTTCGACACTTGGGAAAATAATTTCAATTGTTTTTTAACAACTTTCTCGCTTTCACCACCCACTTATCTTCTCAAAGAAAAAAGTTTCTAGATCATCGAAAATTTCATGTTTTCTGTTCGAGTAAACTCGACATTGGCAAACATATTCATTAATTGAAACATAATTATTGGTCGGATATAGACAATTAAAAAACCATTAGAAAGCTCGAATTCTCCTTGTCATTTTGATATAAAAAACTTTATTTTTACTACAACTCATGATTGTGAGAGAAGTGATATACAAAAGAAAGTAATATTTTCGCGATTTTTCAATTTTTTCAAAAAAATCAAATTTCCTTTGAATCCTTCTACCCAGGAACTTTTTTAATACTACTGGAATATCAAGGATAAAATTCTACGTCTAGATATGGGGTTTAATCGCGAATTTGAAGATGTTCCAATTTCACACAATCTGGCAACGTAGCTATTTCTCGGGTGGAGGGGGTTTTCGTCAACTTAGATTGCGCCGACTATAATGCCCGATTTTTCCAAGCACACTCAAATTTGAGCAAGTTTACATTCAACTGTTTACATTTTCTATACTTAGCTTAGAAAATGTCAGCTCTATCATATAATGTTCTAACATAATTTGAGTGTCCCTCAAGTTTGAGTGTACTTGGGAAAAACCCGGCATAAACATTTTGTAGAGGTGTTTAGCCGCGGCTTTAGGTTGTGTTGTAGTTTCCATTGAATGTGAGCTAAGGTTCAATTCAATGGTTTCCACACACAAACACTAAATAAAAAATGGAGTGTGCACTGCTACTACAACTAGATTGCTGTGTCTATCACAACACTCCACTGTTATAACGCTCTAAACCATTATGTGTATTGCAACTTTTCGCTTGCAATTTGAACTAACTCAATTAGAATGTATCCACAGTATTCCAAACTAGTACTTCAAACTAAATATATCTACCATGTACCAATTTCTTTTACTTGAAAATATTTTGATGTTAGTTGAACTTCCATGTCTTCAACTTGATAATGATAATTTGATTTATATTATTTTCTCTATTCCAGGGCCAGCTTCCTAGAATAGCCACGCTGTACATACCATGGCTGGGGATAGTTTTAGATAATTTGACAAGACTAAGTACGGATTCAAGTCAAGTCGCCTCGTCACACTCGCCCATCGCTACAAGTTCCTCATCTATCGCGTCGACGCCTCAAAAAAACTCTCATAGGTAAGATAACAACTTTTTAAAATGTTTCTTACGTGATGATGATGAATAATTTTATCATTCAACACTTGAAATATATTTTGTCATGAAGTCCCGAATTGTTATCTCCAATAATAGGATTCCTTGAATTTCCTTCCGTTTCTAGAATCTTGCTTCCTATTTCATATTTTAATTTTCTTGATAGTAATCTTATGATAGTTCTTGCGAGGAATTCACAACAATTCTTGTTATTTTTACAGGTTTACTTTCCATCAGGATAGTCCGCATTCAAGAGCATCTATCAATTTAAGAGATTCTACCTACTTTGCTGCTATAGCCGGTCAAGGTAATTACATGTTAATGTTACAAGTTAATGTTTCTCCATTTGAATATTCGGACGTATATTTTTAAATCTACATTTTCTGCCTTTCCAAATTTGATTATTAATAACAACGGTTTAGGAAATATGAATATAAACATGATTATTGTATTATTTTCAGCACTTGTTAACGGAGTCGGCTCGACTGGTAGTCTAGATTCAGAAAACTCGACCGTTTCTGGAGACGCTTCATCAACTGTATCTCAAGAAACAGCCATAAATAGGGAGGAGCAAGGAGTTGCAGCAACTACACCAAAAAACTCTCATCATTCTAGGTGAGATTATTATTATTATTCTAAGTATTTGATTTATAAAAAAATTCAGAGAAGATCCCAATAAAATATTTTTGCAGTTGAACATCAATATAGACATGATATATGTCTGTGTTTTCACCTTTACGTATTATTGTGTCATATTGAATAAATAAATAAATAAATATTTACTCTTTCACCTATTCCCAGGAGACTAATCAGCTAAATGAATCAGTTCGGAACTGTTCTATCAATTACAGTGTAATAATTCAATCTTCACTCAATTTCTTATCTAATTAGGAAATAATAATAATAATATTCATGTGACCTGGCTGGCTCAGGTCTGGTGTCAGAGTTTTCAGGTCGCTCATGATCAATTTCAGGGCCTCTGACATGACTTAACGACTGTTTTTAGGCAGCCGGGACCGACGGCTTTACGTGTCCATCCGAAACACGGGAGAGTGGCCTGAGAAAAATTCCTGGTCTGACCTGGGTTTGAACCCGGGACATTTGGGTTGCAAAGCCAGCGCTCTACCCACTCAGCTACGCCACCCCCTATTAATATTATAATTATAATATTACTGAATATAGCACTGTAGAATAGATAGTCTTATAGAGAGTACTAGAATAAATTCTTGTTTTGCAGGAATATCTTCTTTGCCTAGGCTCTTCTTGGGCTGTTGAACCATCGACAAACAAACAAACTAGAATAAATAGAATTAATGGAATATTATTATCTGTATAAAGAAATTTCAAGTATTTTTATAAAATAGAATTTTAAAAATAACCACAAAACAATATTATATTTATTGGATTGCAATCTTGTTTATTGTAATCATTTTCTTTCAATCATGCTTTTTTCATTGCTGTTATGATGTCTGTATGATAATCGATTCTTGTGCATTGATGATGATGATTATAATGATAATAATGACTATTGTGGCAAATTGATGATTTGAATGTTTTGTTCCAGGTCTGTCAGTGGAACTCAGGTTATACGCTGTGATAAATTGCAGCCGGGAGAAGTGAAAGATATTCTAGTCTGTTTCCTTTTTGTAATCAAACATCTTGCTCAAGACCAGCTCATTTCATGGTGGCATCACTGTTCTGAAACCGAAATATTGAAGTTCTTCAAAGTAATAGAGTAAGTTCATTTTCTCGTCATACCACTATTCTCAAAAAGTCTACTTTTTCAAATTTATAAATTACTGTATTTACAAATGCAAATGTTATGTTTTTAGAATCTAAAAGAAAATGAGCAAACATATGATAAACGCTATGGTCTTTCAATCATGATCTTATTCATGTTTTTAAATCCATTCTTCAATACTTCTGAATGTCCAATATTCTATATTTAATAAACAAAATGTAATTAAATTATGAATTATTTTCCAATTCAAAAGCCTCTGGTGATAATATACTCATACTTATAACCACGTATACTTGAATACACAATAGGAATTACCAAAAAAGCTAGGTTTGAGTTTTATGAACCCATTAAGAACCTTAATTACGGTCATTCACGTTACATTGGAGTCTACATGTAGACGTGGAACATCTCAGCTATCTGCTGGGTTCACAAAACATCATAATCCTATAAAAATGTTTTTATAGAGCCCTAACTCTGCGTTTAATGTGGCAACCACGCGAGTCAAATTGACTTGTTCAAGAAAATACTCTTACCGTACCATAGATAAGTAGATAGAAGAGTAAAAATAGCAACAATGAAAAACTATAAATTGAAATAATTGAACAAAAGATAACAACTTATATTGAATGAAAAGATGAGATATTGTCAAACTGATTAAATAAAAATTGAGACAAAAAAATCAGATGTTTGACAATATCTCCATTTAATATGGATTACCATCGCAATATCACCTTCACGGCTATTCAACAAGCAGAACAATTTTATTTCATAATTGATTATTGATTAACTTATAAATATATTATATATGTGTGATTTGTGGTTTCCATTTTGACTGATAGATTAGCTTAGTTCCTTGCAGACTATCTTCAATTTTCTCGATGACTAAAAACGACTTTGTGTGGACACCTTGATGCTCATTGTAAAAAAATTTTCTGAATCTAAATTAAAGTGAATATAATCAGGAATTTTCACCATGTTTCCTATCGGTAAAACTTGGTTATATTGGTGAGGTGGACCTTCTGGTCTCTCCACCTAATAAAGCCATACGCTGATAATAATTGATACTCATGGTCCGTATCGTGTATTCTAGTATCAGTGATAATAGCCAGTTAATTATCTCTGTAGTGTACACGTTTTTGTGTAACAAATTTCAATGAGTATTGTGTTTGTTTCAGACTGTGCCTGCACGAGTTCAAGTATACCGGCAAGCGGCAGATAGCGAGTGGGGGCAGCAGTGTTGGGGGGCGGTGCGGCAGCGGGAGCGTGGGAGGCGGCAGCACAGTGGGGGCCGACATTGGGGGCGCTACACGACCTTCCACCGCCAAGGCGATGACGCTGCCCGCGCGCATGCAGCCACCCGACTTCTCTGCGGGAGGCAGCAGTGAGCCAATCACAGCCACGCACCAGCTGCTCAGCGGCACCAACAGTGTGGGACGCGAGAACATGTCGCACAGAGGTCAGTGCCTACCATCTCACCAAATATCCACTTGTACCAATGTACCACTTGGTCCAATATACCTTTTGACCCAATATACCACTTTATTCTATATACCACTTGACCCCATATTAGATGTAAGTTAATTGATCCAATACACCACATGTGAGAAGCTGTGAGTCATGCCTGCTTATCCAATGATCCTTCAATCTAATTATCTTCTGTAACAGTGAAATGATCATGTTTTGGTATTTTGATTTTCAACAATATTTCCACCCGATTCAAAGAGAAGACACGCATTACTCCTCCTATTTCCAGTTAATTCCTTGCTATGTAGCATTATCCCTGCTATGAGAATCAAATATCAACCTGACAGTCATGTCAGCTCCTCTAGTAATGAGCATAGCATCCTCTGTGACTATAAAATGATCATGTTCTTGGCATTTTTTACAATACTCCCACCTAATTGAATGAGAAAACACGCATTAGTCCTCCGATTTCCAGTTAATTCTTTGTTATGTGCCATTATCCTTGCTGTGAGAAACTGTGAGTCGTGCCAGCTCATTTGATGATTATCATGATAGCATCCTCTGTAACAATAAAACGGTCATGTTCTTGGCATTCTCAAAACATCATTGAGGCATAGATAAATGACAACTTTGATTGACAAAATCAGCTGTTGGAGCAAGACAAAAGTGAGCAGACAAAAACACCCAACCTTTTGGCGTCAGCTATATATGCTGCAGTTTTCGTGCCATTACTAACCCAGTTTCTAGCCTTCAACTCATCCAAGTTCATTCTTATTGTACCTCGTCAGATATTTATTATCTAAAAAATTGTGTAAATTTTCAGACAGTGAATCGAGCTCTCTGTATCAAGCTTTGCTGGAAGCGAACCTTGCCACAGAAGTCGGCTTAACGGTTTTGGACGCTCTTGGTCTCTACTGTATTCACTTCAAGTAAGTTTGCCTCATAGTGTTGACGGTTTCCAATTCTGAGGCTTGCTTTCCCCAATAGGGCTTAGCAAAGCAATAGGATTGAATTGCATTTGATTCTATCCTAATTAAATACAATCAGTGATGTCCGATTCTTTACTAATGAAATACAATTATTAGTAACTTAAGCCTAGACCTGGATAAGCCGCATTGGGGATAGCGGCTCTGAATAAAACTAATTAGATCTAAAAGTTTTTATATCATAAATGGGCTCTCTCTCATAAACATGTACACAGTACAGATTATTTTTTAATCTTAGAGACATCTGGCTAGTGGCTATGAACTTCGCCATGACAGTTTTAATATCATATTCATAATACACTATCATAATAATCGTGAGTATAAAAAAAAACAAATAATATTTGTCAAGTATCAAAACTATTTCGGTATCAAAACTGCTATGCCGGAGGGTTCTCATTTCATAGACACTAGCCAGATGACTCTGAAATTGTAAGATTGTAAAATATGGGAAACGTTTATGAAAGAAACGCGTGTAAAATCTTCGTTGCATTAGTCATTGTCGCATGTATTTTTTTAGAGACAAGGCCCAGATGACAATTCAACTTTCTGCAATTTAGAATTTAGAAGTTTTATTACGGTACAATTATTTCAATAGTAAATTTTACAAGTTTTAATACTTTAGTAAAAAAAATATCTATATATTCTAATGCTTTTAATGGTGAGGAGACCCTTACGGATGGTTCCACTTCGCCAATGTGCACTTGGCCAAATACCGGTCACCCATCCAAGAGCAGTCCATAGTGTTCGTGACTTCACATCACATTCACCGATAGACCACCCTCACCGAGAGACCAATCTCTCTTTATCATATCCCAAAGAGAGACCAATCTACTTTTATCATAACAGATCTTAAGTCAAGTCTTTGTGATCCATGTTTCATGATTGATTAGGCAATAGTAATTGAACTTTTATTTAGCAAAGTAATTGAGTCCTCTGATTCAGAAAAGTTTTTTATTGAAAAGGGAACAAGTCTGTGATTAAATATATTATGTCAATCATAATCCTGTGATGAGGCAATCTGATTCAACGTTGTGTAATCTATCAATTTCAGAGACATTTTGATGGCTGAAGAGGGAGACAACCCTGTGATGAAGGCCGTCTTCATGCTGTACCTGAGTTTCCTCCAAGTCGGCCAGTCTGAAACCCTTTTCCGACACGTGTTTGCTGCTCTCAGAGCTTTCATCAACAACTTTTCTTTGGCACTGTTTCAAGGTAGCTATGCAAAGCTTGCATAGGATTCATAGAATTTATAATATCTTGTGTGTTGGCTACTTTCAAAATCTAATTGTAAGTTACCTTGGTTTTGTACCTGTTTCTTTCTTTGTGGAAATAGTGTTCTATGTACATATCCTAGTTCTTGTTTTGGATCATTCAGTTATCTGTAATAATACTGTTTCAAAGCGAAAATATTTTCTTTAATAATCAATTCTCAATATGAATTTCTTCTTAAATATTTTGGGATTAAATTGAATACTTGATTCAGCTAAATAACGACTTATCTTCAGCTGCTTAAGGTTAGAACTTGAAAACTATCATTTTTGAAAGCTATTAAAAACTGATTAAAATATTTTGGATCAATTCTAATTCTAATGATTAGAAAACTAACATTGAATTTTAAGTAGTAAGTTATTGATTTCAAGAATATAATCTTCCAACATTATACACTAAATTGTCTTTTTTATTATTATCATCATTGGTCATAAATTTCATTCTAACCAGAAATGCTACTTTTCTTTCACTAAATTGTTCCAACTCCTTTACATTGAAGGCATGCTTCTTTCAAATACATAATTTTACAGTACCCGTATATTCTTTTTATTAATAATTGTTATTGCTTATCGCTCACTTTTATTTCAATGATAATCATTCCAATTATATTAATCTTCGTATAAAATTATTGAAAATATTCTTATCCATGTTCTTCTTTTCCATTACCTAGATTTCTTCAACGTTATCGTATTGATAAGTCGTTGTTTTGAAAAGACCAAGCAATCTTAAAAGTTATTTGTTTTATCTTTAATGACAATAACAACTGAAAGCTTGAATCTATTGTGAACTGTTGATTATATCTCAGATAATGATAACGTCCATCTAAACTCAATTCCATCCATTTTTCATTACAGAATTTCGTTTCATTCTTTCATAAACTATGCATATTTTTGTTATTTAATAAAATGTTGAAATTGTTCACTACCAGCCAAGAATTTGGACACATTTTTATTCAAACACATTTTATTTTACAGGAAATGCAGTACTTTGCGGCCAGTTATGTTTGGAGCTGCTTCGTTGCTGTAACAGCCGGTTGTCTGCCATACGCCAGGAGTCTTGTGCCATTTTATATCTACTTATGAGAAGTAATTTCGAATTCTCCAACAGGAAAGGACTTACTCGTGTTCACTTACAGGTATTGGTCATTTTATTGCACAAAATCTCCCTTCCTGCTACTCTGGCATATTTTCTATCGTTGTCCATTAATCTTCAATCTTTAATCTGCAGATTCAAATACATGAACTTACCTTCAATAATTAATGAAAATCAAAGTACCCATTTAAAATATTTTTATTTTGCATAAAAATAAAAATGTTTTGAAAGGGTACTTTATTATTATTTAGCGTATGGCTTTTAATAGTGGGGAGTCCCAAGGGTTGTTCCACTTCGCCAGAGAACCTCATTTTCCACAAATGGAGACATGAGTTATAGTTCTTTTAAAAAGTTCATTTGAAAACATAATTTTTGATTTCAAAACATTGTTGACTACTAAAACTAAAGCACTTCACAACATCACTTCACCATAGCCGAAAATATTGAATTTTTTACTGAAAATTTAGAGCACGAAAATTAGAAACATTTAAATTTATAAAAGGGTACTTTGATCTTCATTAATTGAAAGCTTTGATAAATACTGTAGCCCTAAGAAAAAATAAGTTTCAACTTACCTGTATATTTACTTCTTTGTGACTCTAGAAATATATTTATTTATATCATAAGATACTGATTCTTTTATCGCTTTGTTGTTGAAACCTCTTTTTTCACTCTATGTCTCAAAATTGATTATCAATCAATAAAATATTAAAATCATTATTTAGTAAAACCATGTCAATGCTTCATGTATTCCCAGGGTTTCTTATAAAATTTTTTCATCAAATTGAATCTTCTATTCCATGTTTTTATATTATTCAAGTGATGTTTATGAACTTGATAGTAATTTTATATTTATTTTTAAATTTTCAGCTGATCATATCAGTGTCGCAATTACTTGGTAACGTTGTTGGGCTGAACAATGCCAGGTTTCAAGAATCACTGTCTCTTATAAATAGCTATGCCAACAGTGATAAAGTCATGAAAGGAACTGGTAAGTATTTTTGATGATTATTGAACTAATTATCAATTTAAATTTTTTTGATTCATCTTAGGATTATGATCATGCACATCACAGGAGATGAATAAATACATCAACTTAATATTAGGATATTATTTGAAAACTAAATACTATTCTTACTGTTAGTTACTATTATCTCACCAAAGTGTAACACTCGTGAGTTACATCATTAGAAAAAAATCTTGAGTTGAAATAGTCAAGCTGATAAGAAGTAATAAAGTTCTTAAGAAATATTTTAAGACTGCTTATACTAGTAGTTTCCATATTTGAATTTCTTATAAGTTGATAAATTTTCAATTACTTTTTTCTAGTCATCTTATATTTTTTCCAGGTTTTCCAGTCGAAGTGAAAGATTTGACGAAACGAATCAGAACCGTTCTAATGGCTACTGCTCAAATGCGAGACTTGCACCACGATCCAGAAATGCTCACTGATCTACAACATAGTCTGGCTAATTCGTACGCCTCAACGCCCGAATTGAGGCTTACTTGGCTACAGACAATGACTAGGAATCATGCCAAAGACAATAATTTTTCCGAGGTAATCTATTCAGTAACTATTGTTCAAATTCAAATACGATTATAAGATGATGATGATGATGATGATGATGATGATGATGATGATGATGATGATGATGATGATGATGATGATTTCTTAATCCGTGATTAATGATAGCACAAGCTGCTATGTTTATACTTTCATTTTTATTAGTTAACGGCATGTAGTTAGCCGGCCAGGTTGGTGTTACAACCTACAGTTCACCATCAACGTCTGGTTGTGGGATCGATTCCCAGTAAGCATGGAGATTTTCAACTCATTATCACCCTCGCACTCGTTATCCATTACCCACAGACAAGCAAAAGTACTTATGTGGGCATCATCTGCAATAAATATTGATATACTTTCAAGTAAGGAAAAAACGTTTTTTACTTGAGAATACAGTATTGCATGTCAGTAAGCAATCGCATATATTTAGTTTCATGTCTCCATTAATATAAGTAATTATTAAACCGTGACATATCAATAATTATAACAACATTAACAATGATAAATTTACTTTAATAATACTTCAAGTTATTTAAAAAATTCAGATCCACTCTTAATAATACCATAGAGAAATGATATAAGTATCAGCTATCATTTTTCTATGATAATACTTGATATGCTGTATTATATCTAAATGCAAAAATATCTCTGCCATCCGAGAGTTCAATAACTAAATGATTAAGATAGCCGATCAAGTTGACTAATATACTCAGGTTTCAGCACAAGAATTTTTTAGTTTTATTTCCATACAGTATTCTCTAAAGGTATGTTCCCATTACTACAAAACACGTACACGTGTCGGGCATAAGATGCAATAGCAACACGTAGTTGCTGGTCAGTGTGCGTTGCTCTATAATTCAATTCAATTCAAATTGCTTTATTTCAATTCATACATAATCAGAAGTTTGAATACATAACACAATTTCAATAGAAAGAAAGAACACAGTATACTGGAAAAGTAAGTAATAGTACTCTATATCTATTGTCTGATGCAATATATATCTGCAAAAAATTAATGAATCAGAATAATAATACTACTTGCCGTAAGCATGATCCTTATCGCATGCAAGTATACAACTCCGTGTTTTTATTACATCTTGGGAACATGTGCCTGTACTACTTTTGTAGTAATGGAAATCTACCTTATGTAGTAAACAAGAGAGGAATCATTAAGTTTGCTCCATTGATGAATGCAGCAAACGTAATATTTGTAACTCAGATCCTATTATTTGCTGATGATAATGGCGTTCATTTTTATGTTTGCAGGCTGCATGCTGTCAATTGCACATAGCAGCGCTGATGGCTCAGTATTTGAAGTTGAAGGGGGGACAGGAGTGGGGCGCCGAGGCGTTCACTGCCATATCATCCAACATTCCACGAGACGAAATCGGATTGAAGCTTGATTCAGGTAGCAACATGTTTTTATTTCATTTTAATTCATTTATTTGTCATACAGAAGTGTTAAATATAGCTGGAATCCGGCTTTACAATTCATTGCCAGCACATCTCAAGGCTCTCACAGGAGAAAAGTTTAGAATGAAGGTAAGTAAAGAGTTTTTACACTAATTATGTCCTTATTCTGGGTTTTTTCATTGTGAAATGCAATGAATGTATAGAAGATTGTTAACTTTTCTACAATCCGTATACCCCTTACATAGACAGCGGCCAGTAGGATGAAAAATGAAAAATGTAAAGGTACAGAAGCACGTTCTAATTTTCTCGTGAATATCGATCTGTTCGTCGTAGTTCTACAAAACTTGGCTTACTCAACACAATCGTGAGCTAATTTTTGGGAAATGTCAAAAGATAAAAAGATTTTTATGAAAAAATTGTAGATTTTAGTATATTTGACATTCAGTTGTTCATTAAGGCTGTTCAAACAGTTGTTCTATGATTCTACAATATTTCACCAAATTAATCATTTTCTAATAACACTTAACCTATATCTCACTTGATAACTCATGCATAAAATATGTTTTTTATATTTAATTTATTTATTTTCAAGGAAATGAAAATTTGTATAATTTTAATTTGTTTTAGGCGTGCACGATGTCCAGTACACGGAGCAAACGCTGGTTGCCCAGCTGGAGTGCTGCGCCGAGTACCTGAAGAAGGCCGAACGCCACGAGTGTCTCGGTCCACTCTATCGGCTGATTGTGCCCATCTACGAGGCGCGACGCGACTACCAGGCGCTCGGACAGTGCTACCAGGCGCTGACACAGTCGTGTGCCGATGTGGTGCAGGCGCAGCGTACCGGGAAACGGCTGCTGGGACGCTACTACCGAGTTGCGCTTTTCGGACAGGTAATGCAATAGTACAGAGATAGAAGAAGGTGGTTTCTTGATCCATGACGAGCTGCTGTGTGTTGATATTTACTGGGGTATATTACCGATAATATCGTGACTGCATTGTCGGTAATATACCCCAGTGAATATTAGTACAGGGATCATTATATTTATAATATCTAATTTGTAACAGTAGCTCTATTCTCATACCAACATGAAGAGGTGGAAGGTTTGCAAATATTGCATTTTTAAGATTATTTTTAAAACGTCCGACTCACGTGAATTATTTTTTATCTTGTTCTGGTTAGATGGCAGCTGCTTACTGCTGCTAGCATTCGGTATGAAAATAGAGCTACAGAGCTTCTCTAAAAAACAAGATGATATGAAATATATTTTGAAGAATGTAAGATTTGTTATTAATGTATAAAATCAATTCATTTCAATTAAGACAGCTTCATTTATTGTAGACTATTTAGGACATGGCTTAAACTGAAAAATCTTATTGGAATCAACATTGATAGTGCAAACTCATTCAGTTTTCACCACTCAGTGATGTGATGGAATGAATTAATAAGCGCTTTTCTTATTTTGTCCAAACAAAAACAATATCATGAAGCGAAAAACATGAAATATCGGAAAATAATAGATACCGTTAATATTAATCTAACGTTATTTGTATAAAAATATATGTCATGTAATGGAAATTTAAGTCATAATTTGAAGTTAACTTTCAATATTTTTTCTGAACAGGCATATTTTGAGGAGGACAACGAAGTTGAATACATCTATAAAGAGCCGAAAGTTACATCTCTGTCAGAAATATCAGAAAGGCTCTACCATCAGTTTTCAAACAAATTCGGGACAGGCTCTGTGAAAATGATCATGGACTCGGCTCCGGTAAGTTAAATGTTATTCATTTTTAATTGAAAGCTCAATAT
This sequence comes from Sogatella furcifera, assembly GCA_017141385.1. NCBI lineage: Eukaryota > Metazoa > Arthropoda > Insecta > Hemiptera > Delphacidae > Sogatella > Sogatella furcifera. The sequence continues at coordinate 4,957,896 of CM029547.1, read as the reverse complement.
TCAAATCCATAACTGAAAACTTCATTGAGTCCAATATGTCCCATATAACCTAGTTTCAAACCTATTATTAATAAAAATTTAGAAAAATACGTTTTGGACATTAGCCTGTGTTTTTAATAATCTTCAAGTTACACTTCTATCAGAGATGTTGTGAAACTTATCCATAATTTAGGTAAGTGAAAACAAAGGTTGTCAGAAACCTAAGTATGGTATTTTAAATAAACTTTGTGGATCTGACATCCTTTGTTTTCACTTAGCTTATTTTTAATAATCTATATTCTCATATTGCTAAGTGATAGATATTTAATTAATTATTGAGGTTATTGAAAGTTTTATCCTTGCATTTGATGTAGCACTTATCATCAAACCACAATGGCCATTACCATGTTGGTTTTCAGTTCATGCGTCGCGTTCTAGTTTTTTGTTCGTCCATAGCCTAGCTCCCTTTAATAGAAGGCCTTGCACTAATAAAACGGCAAAGTCGCACCGTAGCTACAGTCAACCCATATGGAAGCATTGAGAACAGTTACAAATCATGATCATGAAACCTTATTGTATTATTTTTGTGCTTTTTGTAATGGTTTGTGATGGAAATTGTCTGAAAATATTTAAAATATGTCATATTTCATTTTATGTCATAGTTTGAAATGTCCGAACTGGACCCGAAACTGGCGTACATCCAGGTGACCCACGTGACCGTGCACCTGTCGAAGGCGGCAGCCGAGCAGCGTCCGACCGAGTTCGAGCAGGCGCACGACATCAGCACGTTCATGTTTGAGACGCCGTTCACTCGACAGGGCAAGCCGCGCGCCAACACACCCGCCGACCAGTGGAAGCGGCGCACTGTTCTAGAGAGTAAGCGACCATCTCAGACACAATACAGTTTGAAATTTAATGGCGAAACTATGAAGCACTTAGTCAACACATATACAGAGTGTTCCGAAAAGAACTGATTCGAGTACCACCACGGTGTTCATCAAGCACCGTCGGAACACTATGAAAAGCTATCACTGTATTTCTTATTAGCAAAAATGCAAATTAATAATTCAGTAATTATAACTGTATTCCATATTTTAGTATTCAAAGTGGCAGAAATTATTTAAAATAAAAAAAGGTTGTATTCTCTCCTCTGTCCGAACATCAAACTATTAATCAGTTTAGACCATATCTGATTCACAATATATTGAGAGTAAGTCAACAAACCCATCCAGGATAGTTACTGTAGCGAAGATACGACATATTCCCTTCAAAAATAAATTGCGGACACTCACGCACACATACTCATTGCCAATGCTATGACATGTTTATGTTACGTCGTTTATTGGTTATGGTTCGTTGTGGCTATCCATATTTACACCCATAGAATTTTGTTTACTTTGTCTCAAGTTATCGTGAATAGGGTATAGTTGTTTTTCGCGATAAAATTAAGTTTTATTATTTTTTCTTGATATTTGTCAATTATTATGATGACTTCATTTTCTGTGTTTCTATCCAATAAGTTTGTATTTCATCGAGTAAATGAATGCATAATTAAAGAAATATTGTTGATTTTTGCAGCCGAGTACACATTCCCCTACGTGAAGAAGCGTCTGAGAGTGGTGAGCAGAACCGAAACCGAACTGAGTCCGATTGAAGTAGCTCTGGATGAAATGAACCAGCGTGTCACCGAATTGTTTGACGTTGTCCTGAGCCGACCGACTGACGCCAAGAAACTCCAGCTGCGTTTACAGGTTAGTGCTTCGAATAAGTTGATTGATTCAATTTCCTATTTGCACAGCGAATTTGTCATAAGCAGTAGTGATACACAAGTCTAAAATTGATACGCGATCGTACATGAAGGAAACTTTTTGACACTGGAAATTTGCAAGTGAGGCTGTACAGTGAGGTTAGTTCATTTGACAATGCCGAAAATTGGGGAAGAAGAACTATTGGCTCTATGAAACTTGGTGTTTTATAATTATCTTTCCTCAATTCAACTTATACTCAATACTCATAAAAAAATACTTAAACTCATCTTAAATGCCCTCAAAATGTTCAATAATTAAGGAATACTCGTATAATCAGCTTATTCCCAATACATGAGCATATTTCGATGGACATTACAAATGTCTCGTATCAACAAGCTTCCTTCCCGTATCGATTTTGAACTCTTTAATTTTGTATTGTATCACTATTAAAGGGTGCTTTCATACAAGAGGAAACAAAACGATTTGCTGTAATTGTAAAAACCACAAAGCGCATTCACATAATGTTACATCACTGGCGGCTCGTACCCACGAAACAGGTGAAGTGCCCGTATCTTTTACTGTACAGCACTTCACCTGTTTCGTGGGTACGAGTGTGTTACATGAGGTTCGTTTCTGCGCATTGATCTCATCTACTTCAATGTCCCAGGATCATCACTTGTCCCAGGATTGAAGCCAACGTTTTGTTCAGTTCCATCTGGTTTAAAATCATAAAAAACATGATATAATGAAGAACCTTTGAATATTATCTTCCATTGCTTATAGTAACACTCATTACACACTATATTTCACTCACACTTGACAGCAGGACTGTGTTGTATGCTGATGACATTACGTTCCTCAACTCTCACTCAGATGCACACACTCTACAAAGAATGACAGCTGATACCTTGGAGGAAGCTTCCAAGTGGTTTAGAGCAAATGGGTTTAAATTGAATGAGGATAAAACTCAGTTTTTGACATTTAGTCTCAGAGAATTCACGCATAACAGCAGCAACAGTGTAAAGTTTCTTGGCTTAATGTTTGACCACAGGTTGACCTGGGAGCCCCATATAAATTTCATCTCTGTTAGATTATCCAGAGTTATCTACTTGTTGAGACAACTGATCAAACTTGTCCCAAAAAATACCTCAGAAACTCATATTTTGCTTTCTTTCAAAGCATAATAGCATTATGGAATCCTAGTGTATGGGAATAGCTGTCATATCAATAAGGTACTTTTATTGCAAAAAAAGCCATCAGAATTTTGACAGGTTCACTATCTAGAACACTGGACCTATCTTTATAAAGTCAAGAATACTTACTATAATAAATCTTTATATTTTTAACGCGATCCTTCATACCAGAAAGAACCTTCAAAACTTGAAGAAAAGATCCAATATTCATGCATATGACACTAGAAAAAAAATCACTTTGATATTCTATATCAACGTCTTGTTATAAGTATGAAACATTATATCACCATAGGCCTAAAGAATATTGAATAAGTTGCCAAAGGATATTAAATGTTGTGAAAACATTGTTATTTTTAGAAAAACCTATTTGAGTGGCTTGTTTTGAGACCATTTTATTGATTGACAGAATATTTTGATATTACCTGACATTATAATATTGTAATTTGTGAATAATTTCATTTCATGTAGCCTGTTAAACTAATGTTACTGTGACTTTGTCAACTACCCATGCTGGTCTACGGCAGTAAAATTTATTTATTTATTATTATTATTTATTTATTTAGTATTAAACAATTGAAATGCGAGTATAGTTGATGCTAAAATTTTATATGGTTTCGTCTCCTCCTTGTAAGTTCCAGTTGACTGGAGAATATTTGTAAGTAGATTCTCTAGTCAGCTGGTCCGGATTTTCTATTTCAAATCATTTCATAATCTAGGCATAGCTAAACGACAATTCTAATTGTCAAGATCAGCTGTTGGAGACGAAAACGCCCAACTTTTTGGCGCCAGCTATACATTTTCATTGCACAATGTAGATCAGTTTATGAATAAAGTCTTTTTTTCGTAGTTTAATATTGATAATTGTGATTGCAGGGAAGTGTGTGTGTCCAAGTGAATGCTGGCCCACTGGCGTATGCTGATGCCTTTCTCAGTCCAGCTGTTTGCAAGGACTATCCAGACGATAAAGTTGAAGAACTCAAGGATGTTTTCAGGTAATGGTCGAATAAGAGAGATTGAGATAGGGATATTCCATCGTAATTTGTCATTTCCAGCAAAAAATTTGAATAATTTATTCTCGAATCTGATATTAATTGGTATGAATTTATCATTCGAATTTGAAGGCCTTTGTCATCCTGGGTTCGAACCCCTGCGTGTTGTTTCTATTAGAAGACGTTGGAAAATAAGTGATTGGAATTCAAGTGTACCTGTACCATATCCCATATCAGAATTAAAACATTTGTCAAAAGTATGGTAGCTTATCTGGCGGGAAAAATAGATAGATAGATAAATGACGTTATTTTACTCTTTGCAAAAGTTTTACAAAGTGGGTAAAGTTTGCAAAGTTTCACCCACAAATACTGGGCCAGCTTACTATTATGGACCATTTCACACCAATTGCCACACTGCGATTATACAGTCTGTAAATAAATAAACAATTATTATTGTGGTGTTGTGTGTCTATTTGCTTCCAAATCCAAATTTAAACTGATATAAAAACATATAAATTTCACTGTTATTCAGTCTGAAGACGGCCAAATGTACGTAACTACACAATGAAATTTTCATTTCAACTCCTGGCAGCAGTGAATGGCAGCCATGTTGCCAAAAGCTCTTCTGTTCTTGGCCGAACTAAAACTTCAGTACTCTTTTTGTACTACCCGTTTCCAATGATTGACAAGATGTTTTCTTTGTTGTTACAGGGAATTCGTTCGTGTGTGCTACGCGGCTCTACAGCTGAACAGTCAGGTGGTGCGCTCCGATCAGGTGGAGTACCAGGCGGCGCTCAAGCACAACTTCCACAAACTGGTGCAAGACTTGTCGCTGATGCTGAGCGAACCGCTGTGGCCGGACAGTGAGGCCGGATCGTTCAAGCGCAACAGTCAGGCGCTCTTCTCAGCCATATCGGGCGCCAGCGCCACCAGCTCCAGTACGGCGTGAACTCGAACTAACTCGAAAGATAATGTTTAGCGGTGTGTCGTTGCAAGCAACAGTTCATACTTGTATAATTATAAATACAAAATAGATGCATGATAGATGGATATATGTCGAAGAAAAGAAGACCCTCTCGCAAGATGGGGAAGTGACTCCAGCTTGGTCAATATTTGGTGAAGAATTATAAATGTGGTTTTGATAGTAGATCAAATTGTTTCCTACAATTTGAAATCAAATTGATAATTTGTGAACAAATATTGACCGAGCTAGAGTCATTTTTCCATGTTGCCAGAGGGTCTTCTTTGCTTGGACAGACTAAAGTTGATACAAAATTCTGACTGATAGAATGTACCTCGAACAATGGAGTTCGAGTTGTCCACCGTATCGTTGCAAGTAAAGATTGATACATGTGTCATTTTGTGTACCTACAGAGAATTTAATCACAAAATGTTGACTGACCTTGTATCGTCACAAGTATAGTCTGGTCACGCGAAGAAGGCATTCTGGTAAGTTGAGAAATGACTCCAGTTCGGTCAATATTGGTTCAAAAATTATAAATTTGATCTCAAATTGTAGGAAACATTCTGCTCTACAATTTGAGACTGAATTTATAATTTTTGAACTAATATTGACCGAGCTGGAGTCATTCTCCCATCTTGCCCGAATTTATTCTTTGCTTGGACAGACTATACATGTGTTATCTTGTGTATAAATTTAATCACAGAATGTTGACTGAACGAATGAAAGCATTTCAATTTGATGCTTCCATGTTTGAACATGATACATTGAATCTATTATTTCAAAAGTGAATTGAACAAGCAGTGGACACAAAGCTACCACTTATCAGTAATACATCTTATACTAATGAAATATCTTGAGATTCATGGAAAAAATATACAATTCCCTAGTGTTCAAAACGAATATTTTGTTTTAAACAAAATTATTTTATTCCATCAACTTGTGTTGAACTTTGAATTGGATTGGATGAAATGGCTGCCTCTATTTTAAGCCTGGGAGGGCGAAGTTAGAACTTGATAGTAAGTGAAGCATAATTTTGCTGCAACCACAGAACGCTAACAGTTTCATTTTTTGGAGTTATTTGCACAATTATTATCAAATAATTTCAATTTCAGTTCCATCAATCTCAAATAAGAACTTTGTAAGACATTCTATTCTATTTATGGAAAGTATCATTGTAGAAATTTTATCCACAAAGTGGATATTCTAGACAAAATGCACAAATCTTGCCTTGACCCTTCTTTGCTTTAGATTTTGGCTATGAGAAAATTATGCTCTTGAGAATTGATTGTCAATTATTTATTTTTTATTTATGAGAAGAAACTTATTTCTATAAGCAATGCGTGCAATTATCTTCTGATTAGGCCTGGCGTATGCTGAGACGCACGTGACGCAGTCCACGCGAACTAGCGAATCACAGCTTTTATTAATGACAGGAAGAGAGCTGTGATTGGCTAGTTCGCATTGGCTGCGTCACGTGTGTCCCAGCATACGCCCGGCCTTAGTGTTTTGTTTCAAATATTGTGCAATGTACAAATTTGAAAGATAACTGAAAGATAATCTGAAAGATATTATGTTTCAAAAAATATCATATTGAAGCTTTTCATAACTACAGTTAACACAAAAAAAAGTTGAAATTATCAACTCATGACATTTTGCTGTAATATACAGCACAATATTTTTGGAAGATTCTGAGTGATTCAGTTACACCATTAAGAATGAATCACAATTAAGAATTCATACACAATGTTTACAGTAAACTTTGTACTCATTTCTTCTCCAATTTATCGAATTTATTTGCGTTCTACAATAATATCTCGAACTTAGTTTCGAGATATACTCCATGAATATGTATTTTTGTTTAAAAAATATAAATGTATTCACATACACAATTTTATATCTTAGTTTTGTTTTCAGGGTATCTTGAAGTAAGATAACAAACAGGAATATTACTGCCTTCTTACAGTATTCTAGCTTGAGCTTCATTGTTGGTCAAGAAATGCATGTATTTTTATATGGCTGTGATTCTTCTGGAATACAGAAAGATGAATTATAACTCAATAACGTTCTCTGGGAAAGGTTCATCTACCTCAGGAATAACAAGACTACATAAATATAAATCTAAATTGGTCGGGAAAAAATATATTTAAAGCATAATCTACTTCATGTATCCAATATGGTACCAAATAATGGTATGTGCTATATCATTTTCTTGTTTATATTCTTAATACGGTATATACTATGGGTATAAGCTAAAAACGTTTATAAAAAGTCTTATTTCTTTGAAATTTACAAATGTATTTGTCATTTTTGACGAACAAATATTTATAAATAATAACTATCGAAAACTTGGTGTCGCACCAATATTACGTTTTTTTTATAGTTTTACATCTTGTAAGTCGTTTACAGTATAACATTACCGGTACTCATTATGTAAGATAATTATAATGAACTCTACATTGTGAACTCAATTTTGCCATAGTATTCTTGCACTGCCTGGAGTGCGAAATCAACTATAGTATCATAGTATTGATTAAATCGTCTCCTTAAGAATATAAATTTATACTCAGTTTACAGTGAAAATTAAAAATTAATTATTTATTGCTATTGAGTTTGAAAAATGTTCAATGTTTAATTTTACAATTTATGCATTTCATTTTTAGTTTATATATCGACAATAAAGTCGTAAATTTATGTTGTTTATTATCAAATGTTTATTGTTTAACTGCATTTATGTGTTTCCATCATCAATTAATATCATAATTATTTTTCATGCTACTTGATTGTCTTTACCAATCCAAAAATCATGATATTGAATAACACGTTCTCTCACAAAATTATAAATTAGGAGAACTCATCAATGTTTTAAATTTCACAATATAATTGCATGTATTATACATCACAACTTATAGCTTTTAAAAAATATATAGACTGATACATCACATCTCAAGTATAAAACTTACAAATTTTATAACAATGTATTTAAATTTATTGTATAAACTTCATTATATACATCAGGTACCATTGTTATCGTACATAGTGTAGTAAGTATTTTTAATTTTATATAAAAATGAGTGTGATAAGGATTGAATGTCGTGTTTAAACCCTTATTAATGACTATTGTTATAATCCTCATTTGAGGGTTCAGCTGGTATCCATATTGATTTTTTTCAGCACAAAAGTGTTATTGTAAAGTGTATAGATTAAATATTGAAAGCTGTTATTATTGTTGAGTTTTGTTGGTTATATACATTTATTAGTGTTTTATGTAACTATTTATAAAGAGATGATTGTTGAATTAAACTACTAAGTACTATATACTATTAGATGTTTTTAATGTTGAAAATCTAATTTATTGTAGCTTAATGAACCATTTACTCTGTTCAACAGTACACCTTTTTATTTATAAAAAGTAAAATAATATTAATTATGAACTCATAAATGTCATGTCAATGACTAGGATATCTTTTTATGTCATTATAAAAATTATAAACATCAATGCCATTAATAAATTTATATTATTCTTACCACAAAATGTGTTGCCTATCATTCACTTTTTCATTTATTTATTAACAATGTAGATAAAGGGTTCCGCCAAATTTTTCTGAATCATTACGGTATTTTTTTTCAAATATGATGTGAATCTATTTTTGTCTACCAGGCTTGAGAGCAGACGTATTTAATATAATCATTTCATTAGCAGAACATGTTTGTCTAGGTTCGCCTTTCTTAGCCTATGTTCGCCTATGTTCATGTAATATTTGCCTTTCATAAAATCTATTCATAAATTTATATATATAGTTTCAAAGAGTAAATGTCTCAACACTGTCATATAAAATACCATTAACCATAAGGTGTCCTCAAAACGTATAAGTATTCAAAACGTTTAGATTTAGGAAAAATTGGTTTCCTCAAGTTTTGTATTGATCATTATCAGATTAGGTTTGAAATACTATTCTGTCAGATCAGACACAACTGTCTTTGTAACACCAATATAAAAGACAATTTATTTATATAAAAGTAGATTGTCTCTGGTAACATTCAAGGATTTCTTTCAAAGACCTTTTGCGACCGCGACATCTCAAAACGTTGTATGTGCGATTGTCACTCCACACACACACAAACACAACGACGCTGAGTTTGCGTAGTCGCCGCGACGCTTCGGTCTCCTGGCGACCGCCGACCAGTGTCCACACACACAGCGAGTGACCCCCGACGAGTGGTGATGAGGGGTGAGGGGGGGGTTTAGGCGTCGGCGTCGTCTCGCATCAAGGACAGTGTCAAGCAAAACAGCGAAGCGAACAGGTTGGACGCGTCGGCAGTGTGATTCGATTTTTCACCACTAGAGACCGCGCGTAAAGAATCGTGGTACGCGTTTGTTTTGCTCGCTCAGTCTATTCGCTAAACGTTCTTTGCAGTCTATATCAATTCTTCACTTCAATCAGTACTGTAATAAGACAATAATAATTGGTGACTGTACGTTGACTGTCCGTTCTTGATCTTCAGTTAGTCAGTTGACCGTGGGTTAGTTGGTGATCGGCGATTGTCTGGTTACGGGAATGTGCGTCCCGAAGGCGGGTGATCCCGGTTAGGCTTTCATCTTCGCTTGCCCCCCGCCGCCCCATCAGCCGAGCCCTGGCGGACTATGGGCATTTGCTTGGATACAGGTAAATTGGGTTTACACTAGATTTCAATCAACCGTTATAAATTGCGTATCAATTTACCTGTTGTAGATATCAAATTTTGATGAAATATTTTTTATCCATTTCTGTCTTAGATTCATGATTCGCATGTGTATAACTTTTTCACAATATATATCGTTAAAAACCACAAGAACATTAAATATATAAGTATACAAATTTTCAAATTACAAAATATCATACATGTTTTATATCCTAGTAGGTAGGACTACAATACATGGCCAATAAAATTACAATTGATGCAATTGTAAACATTTCAAGCTTAAAAAATCGGTTGGATGAGATTTGATATTTCCTCATGCCTATGGCACAAATACGAAGGAAAAGATCTGTGAAGAGGGGTTCTCCTCTCTGTGCTTATAGAAAGGTTTACAAATCAAATGAATGAATGGTCTAAAATAAGACGAAGATGTTGTTACACCACTAATTATTGAAAATAACAAACCATAGTTTCATTACGAAAATTTCTTTTTAACTATTCTTTGATAGTGGAAATAAATTTGAATTAAACAAGCATTTTATAAAAATCTTTATACGTTTCAAAAGTTTTGTTCTTCTCACGCATAACAATACGTAACACATTACATAGACACAACATGCGTTCATAAGCATGTGAATGACAATGCAAAGTAGCTATACATACATAGAATTAGATGAAGGTACTATTTTTTCACACTTTGTGTTCAGATGACTACAATAATACAATTGCTGAGAACACAAAATGTGAGAACTATATTTCAACTTTTCTAGAAAGTTTAATAAATAGGCTAATTCGGAAATCCAAAGAAATATGTATGAGTATTATATAGTAGGCCAACTGACCTATTGAAGACTTCTACTGCCACTTCAAATATGTAGGTATAATAAAAGTATAAAACAGAACGAAATACGGTTAGGAGATTTTTCAAAGTTATTTTTAATTTTCTATTCAGCCTTAATATTTCCCTTATCAACTACTGAGCTGATAGTAATTTAAAATATAGCTTTAAAATCTTAATTTATTTGAGAAATACTACCTACTCATCAAAAGTTCAATATCTACTTAATGTATGTAAAGAATACTGTACTAGAAACTGCAACAAATCACAGATTAAGTCCTCACATAAATAGGTCATTGTGTCACAATGCAGCAGAGAAGTGTCAACTGATTTGAATTTATTGCCATTGGGCAGGCAGTATGCATGTCAAATAAGATGAAAGTTGAGTACAACGACCCCTATATACAAACTAAAACACGACTCCTTACCACACAAAAAATCTCAATTTTAGCGTTAGGGAACGGCTCAAGTATAATGCATTTCTGACATGAATCAGGCATTTTACTATTCTTAGACACCTTAAACGACAATGAATTACCCAATATTACAAATTTTTTAAATTGGATGAGAGTGCAAATTAAATTGATATACATATATGTTCAACTCTAATAATATTATTGTGTGTATAGAGGATGAAACCTTAACCAGTAAGCCTACACTTCTAACACAGTAAAAAGTTGAAATGACGATTATTAACTTTCTTAACAGAGTGAGGGGATTGTTGAATATTTGAAAGAAAGTTTTAAAAAGTTTTGGAGATTTATCATTAGATTCTTTATTATTTCTTTACAATTGCGACTTGGTTTCCAAGTATTTTAAGCAAAGGATGAATGATGATGATGATGGTTTAAGATGTAGGTTATTATGTCTATCCACAATGTCCACTTTCACTATTAATAATTTCTTACTTCCAAAAATATTTTATCACAAACAATTTTGAATTTCGATAAAAGTCCACTTTTAAGTTCCAGAAATGAATAATATAAGATAAAGGATTTCAATATTATGAATATACAAGAATTCAACAAAAATTTCATTTTAATCATCAATGATCATACAAAAACAACTACAAAATTATAGATTTATATTGGACCGATATAATTTTTATTTATTTTATTGTCGGTTTGATTTAATTTGTACGAATAATTTAAAACTCAAGATTTTATTGACAAAATTAAACTTAATAAATTAATAAAAAATACAAAAGTACTGTACCGTATAGAAAACAATAATCATAAGCGGTAGGAAGGAACTGAAGAAGTTCCTTATTTACGGTACCTACTATGAAGAAGTTGGTATCATACAGAAATAATTGAAGAGTATATCCAATAACATTCCTCTATGGTAATATCTTAACACCAATTGATACAGTATAGCCTATAGAAACACATACGATAATATTAGTTCATTTTTACGTATAGCTGACTTACTCTGCTTATTGGACACATATAGCTGTGCACAGTAGTGGAGAGATTTTTCAACAGTGTTCAAAAAGGGAAAATGTAGTGGACGTAGAGAGGAAAAATTAAGAATGGATTTTTTTTCTGATAACGAATTCGATTAAATATGAACCCGGATATAAATAAATCCGCCTATTGACAGATTTAATTTACTAGCAGGAAAGTTATAGATTATGGTTCACAACATTCAGTGTTAATTAAAAGAAATTATTGTAGCCTACTTTGTAAGACACTACCAAGCTGTCAGAACGGATGCTCGGTCCAACAGTCGTAATTTTTTAATGTCATAATAAATATGGAAGTATAAGTAGATATGTAAAAGTTTGAATTTTTTATCATAGCCTACCTATTATGTTACACTTCATAAATGCAATAGGATTTTAAGACCTGACATGTAGCCTACAGTAGGCTACTAGTTACTACAGTGACTATATAAGTCACAGTCTTATGCAGGGTGTTTCAGGGGGAATGTGCAATAAGTTACTTCTCAGGCTGATTCCTCACACCAAGTAGACAAAAAAGTTCCATGGGACCAACCCCCAAAAACGCTTTGTTACCGAGATAATAATGGCGGATAATTGAGATTTTTCAAAATATATTAATTTTTCTAATTTTTTAGAGGGTTCACTTAGGTTCTAAAATAATCAATTCCTATGTAAAATTAGCTGAGGAATTCAATGAAACCAGTTCCAAGTTTGTAACTTTAACGGTTATTGGAATAATTGGAAAAATATGCTAGAAAACGCCATTTTTCAACAATAAGGGTTATAACTGGATAAGGAATCATGAATTTCTATTTTTTATTAATGGAAGTTGAAGAGAGTCGGATTCTAAAGGAAAATTTAAATGGCGTCGATTGTGTAAATCTTACCGAAATCTCAGAAATAGCCGTTAAAAATCGAAAATCGCTACTAAACACAAATTCATCACTTGTGCTATGTTTTGTCAATTTTGCGATTTTATGATCACCATTAAAACATGAGTACAAAACAAAATACAGAGAGACCTTCTAACGGGTGGGCTCCACCTGACCACCTCGTCTTGTCATTTTGAAATGAGGTCTTAATTTTTATAAAACAGTCCTATGAAAATCCCCCTGAAGAATGTAATGAATGTCAGAAAGGAATTGGAAATTGAAAGAGGAACTAAACCGAAGGACAATGATCCGTAGAGCTTCAGGAGTGATAGATGTTAAAAGCACAAGGCATATCCAGTCCCAATCGTATTGACCTAGTCATACTCTGTGTAAATAGAACACGTGCATATACAGATATAGGCGCCACACCGAAAGACAGGCCTTCATTTGATTCTTTTTGAGAATGTTTGTGTGTGTGTGTGAGTGTGTGTATAGTTAGTATCGATTGATGCTTCGTACCCAAACTGTCCGACTTCAAGGTAAGTAACTAACCTAAAAACCTATCACATTGTACCTAGCACGTTCCAGTCAAGTTGGCGGATGAAAAATGAATGCTATTGATGTTCAGCTCTGTCAGGTCAGTCTGAAAACGGCCAGCGAGTGCATTTCTAGTCGAGAGCGACCTCAGCTTGGCTGGTAAGGTCTTGTAGACCGCATCCAGACTGTCTTGACAGAGCTGAGCATAAAAACAGACATTCGCCATCCGCAAACTTAGCTGGAATCTGCTATACATTCATGAATGGCGAACAATACCTATTTTTTGTGGATAAGTGGTGTGAAATATTATTATGTTGAATGTGAAAAGCATTGTCTCCTATATGGGATGGATAGAAGAAGAGTATTATCCTTTTGTTATAAAAAACATAAATCAAATAAAAAAATGGCCTAGCAAAAGAGTCCAGCTGCTCTGCATAGCGGCAAATATTTACCCTCTTATTCATATATTACAGCATCATCAATTTAGAGCCCTTTACTTTATTATCTGATTACAAATCGGAAATGCTATGTTTGTATAGTAATATATTATACGATTTACACTTCCGCTCCTCTTTGAGCCTGGACAAGTATTTCTACTACTGAGAAGAGGTGCACATGCACATACTTCACTTCCATAGAGCAGCACAAGATTTCTTGAAATAATCTACGCCTATTATAGTTCATCAGCTTGCTTAGGGCTGTGTCAACTTATTCAGAGGCTATTCAAAAAAAGAACATGCTAAACTTGGAATCCAACCTCAAATTTCATTTAATATGCATTCAGAACCAATAAGTATTGTCATCTATTGAATTAATTTACATCAATTATAGATTTTTGTGCTACGAAAATTCGAACCATCAACAATTCACATTATTTATGTACTTCGTATACGATTATTTATCATTTGAATATAGTCAAGTAATTAATATATTAGGTCCATATCAAGTATAACTCTCAAAACTATGAAATTCATCATGTAGCTACAGAGTTAACTCTGTAATAACTCTACTCAATATGTAGATCAGAATGTTTCCTGCAATTGAGACCAAATCAATAATTTTTGAACCAATATTGACCGAGCTGGAGTCATTTTCCCATCTTGCCAGAGGCTCTTCTTTGCTTGGCCCTATACCTAATGGCTACTACACATAACTTATTATAGTATTGCACGCCTGAAGCTGAAAATATGGAATTTAGTCGGCTACTATAATATTTATTAAAAAGTAAAGATGTCTTTTACAATAATTGTGGGAATTCAAAAATATAAATCATACATAACAAAACAATATTCGGGCTACATTAACTCAATACCGTATATTAAAATTCGGGTGATAAATATAATCAGGACAAAGCCTGTTTTTCATCTTCCAAATCATTTCAATTTGATTATGTATTTGTTTCAATAAATGAATTAATATAATATTGTATTAATTTTGAGAGGGAAACCGCTCACCCCTGAAGTTCGGATAACGCGCCTAAAATTGAGAAGTTGGACAATGGACATCAGCACATTGAGATGGAACCACCCGCACAATAGTCTCTCCCCCACCAATAAAAGCCATTCGCATATTATTTTTTAATAGAAACACAGTAGGTACCTTCGCAGAAGTAGTTCAGTAGTGGTTGTTGCTCTGGGGGTTGAGAATCAATAGCTGTTTGAATGCCATTGTTGGCCTTTGATTATTGATGACGGCTCGTAGATAGTGATGATGACGATGATCATGATGATGACTGGCAACTTGACACTCGCTGTTGCGTTAGCACGTGCTTTACACGTTAATTCAACGCCAGTGATGACAGGGTTGCAACATTAATCCTGAACTATACAATATCATATGTCACATGTTGCTATAGTTTGCGCAACGTAAGTTGGTGACTGAGCCCGCGAAATAGCAGCGTGGTCAGATTTTGTGTCAACTATTTTCGAATGCCTTTAGGCAGGCTATCTTATTGTTTTGTAGGATATTATGATAGGAGACTTTGCTTTTCAGATCTTTTCCTATCAAACAACAAAATGAAAAATCTAGAAATCAATGAACGGTCGATGGAAAGGCATAGTTTTCGTAAAATTAAAAATTTGGTGAGAGACTCATAAATAGGCCTACAGTTTGTTAATAAGTTGGAAGAGGTTTTCCAATTTCCTAAGTAACAAAGCCTTTTTAAATTCAGAGTTAAACATCTTATCCGTTCACATATTTCTTTGAATCATCTTCACTACAGGGCCCTCACGTGGGGTGTGCTGAGTGTGCGACCGCACAGGGCGCCACAGCCAAGGGGGCGCCGCGGCGGCTGATGCAAAACGGGAATTTTAAAAATTTCAATTGTGCTATTGAAATAATTTTTCCACTATTTGATGAAAAATTTATTCTATCAACAACTTGAATTCACAAGAAATTATTTCCTCTGCATAAATTCATTCATCATAATGAATTGATCAATTGGAAAACCACGATCAATGTATGAAGCAAGCCACAAAACGCCCTTCTTAAATTCATTTTCTATGGTTGGCTGATAACCACCTTACATTCTGTCGAACAAGCCAGTTTACGATAAAAACTCCTCCATATAATAATCCTATAATACCTACTAATATTTTTACCGAAGTGTTGTAGTTTTACAAACTTTTCTGGCAAGAGGTCAGTATTAGATCATGAATAGGAGTGCTATTCCATTATATTCATCGTATGAAAAATAGAATTTTATTATTGAGTATAAGATGGGAGGGCGAAATCATATTTTCATCTCATTTCATACAAACTGAAACTATTGTTGAAGTTTCACGATAAAAGTAAAATTGAATCTAAATTCTATAAATAAATACTTCAAAGATACTAACTTGATAGAATATCACCATCCTAAATACATAAATAAATATTATATCAGGACAGGATCGTCAGTAGCAAATCAGCGGAATTTTTGTTTATGATACACCATCCATCATTTCCTTGATAGCAGCCATTTTCTAAGACAGAACTCACGAAACATTATCAACCAATAAGAAAAGAGCAGGCGGAGCATGAAGGCGTGTGCAAGTCAAATCTGAAACATCACCCGTCAACTGCTGCCATCTATTGGTTGAATTTGAAAACTTTTCTAACCGATGTTTTCGGCCATTTTGTTTGTAGGAGGAGCTTGGAGGCTTGTCCAATGGAAGTCGAAGCAAGTCACCCTATTGTTACTGCCACCTGCTGGCTGAATTAGGTACTATTTCAAAATGTATTCAAGAAAGTTGGGTAGAGCAGTGGAAATGGCTGAAATCTTCAGTTTGCTTGTTATCGAGTTTCCGATTTTTTGTTTAAACATTTTTATTTCCAGTAAAATGGGATATTTACGATGATTCCAAATATTTTTCTGTGAGAAATTTATTATTCCCTTCCTCATGTGCTTTCAAGCAAACTAATAAAATAAATTAATCAATTATCAATATTTTAATATTTCAATGATAAAGTACGGTACAATGTGACAGCTATGATCAATGTAGATACAAAATACGTTGAGATACAAGTCCCTATAATACTTTTAGCCACACCACATGCAACATTGTGGTTGCTTATGAGAAAAATGTGAACATGCAAGGCAGCTTGATTTGACATTGAATACAATATAACAGGGCCGGTCTGAGTAGGTTGGGGGCCCCTGTGGATTGATCAATTGGGGGCCCCACACCGGGAGTTATGGGATACCCCCCCCCCAGTCGGGGTCCTCCCCCGGATTTTTTTTTTAATCAAAATTTAGAAAAACCGCATTTTTATTCAAACAAAAACTTGTTATTTGGGCCAAAAACCTACATTACTCAACACTTTATTGAGTGTTATAATTATCCAGACAACGTAATTAAGTTTATTCGCGTTATCATGGTACTCTTTATTCATTTTCATTCCATTGATAAATATACATTTCCTACTCACTGGTAATTCAATGTGTATATTTCGTACCAAAGAAATGATACTATGTAACCTGTAACTTATTACTGGAGTCTTGTTTGTTTGTTTGTTTGTTTGTTTGTCAATGGCGCAACAGCCCTATGAAGGGCCTAGGCCTACCAGCTGGTTGCCAGTTTCTTATTCACCAAACTATACAGTCCGTCCAAGCAAATAAGACACACCGGCAAGACGGGAAAACGACTCCAGCCGGGCCAATACCGGCCCAAAAGCCATAAATTCTCAAAAGAACCCACAGCCCCCGAACCAACACCGACCGAGCCGAAGCCACCCCTACCTCGCCAGAATGCCATACCAGCCCGGACAGAAAATACAGCAGGCGAATAATCATCAACCAGGATAGAGGTACGGTAACGTGTGGTTATCACGTCGATTCTCTCAACCATAAGTCAGTCTTCACAACCAAGTGAAGATGCAGAACACCTCTGAATAACATGCAGTTAATCAGTTAGTGTGTAATGCAACAATTACTATTTCTCCAGAAACGGGAAACGACTAACTGTCTTTACCAATGACAGCCAATCTCCGAAAGGAGGGACTGGAACTTACTGGAGTACTGGCATATACAGTATATATACAGTAAATACATAGATGGAGGGGATCCACCACCAAGAAATTTTCAAATATATTATTGACAAAAGGAGCATTGAATGATTTCTTGGCGTAGAAAATTAATATTGATAGAAATGTCTTATGCAATGTTTCCTAATTATTCTCATTTGAAAACACTGAAATTGAAAAAAAATTCACTTTAATTGTATTTCATGTCTTGATTGAATCGTCAACAAATATAAATAAACAAGGAGAATAGAACAAGATTATTCTTGCTACGATCTGAATACATAAAAATGTCATATGAAGTTAGTTATTCTTAGTTTTGTGCTGTAGGCCTACAAGGTTTTGAAATAGAATATAGAATACAAAATCACAAGATAATGGATAAAACCGTTCTTTGGAGAAAATTTTGGGCCCCATATAGGGCCTCCTAGAACCATAACTATATATAAATGTGAACAAAATGGTACAAAACACGAAATAATGAGAAAATAATACTGTCTTTGAAAATTATGTGGGGGCTCTCATGGGCCCCAAAGAACTCATACAATATCTAGATCCACCCCGTAGGCTGTATAAAATTTTCATAAATAAAGTTATGTTAAAAGTAGTAGGCTACTTTTAGTTTTGTGCAGCTGAAAATTCCAAACATGTAAACAAAATTGTGAAAAACACAAAATTACAACAACACTTTCTTTGGAAATAACGTGGGGTCCCCTTTGGGCTGCTACATTTAAAAATTTTATTGATACATTGTTATGTTATCAAGGATTTCCGTTACTACATTTTAATATTAAAACAAAAAATATTCAGTTTTATATTTAACAAAGCTTCAAATTAAGCTGTTTCAATTCAAGTACTTCAACATCTTCTGTCGTCAAAAACTTCCTTTTGTCTGCGTTAGCTGTTTACAAAGAACATTCCTCGATTTCCGCGCCAAATGCGGCTAATAAAAATTTCTCTTGTACTTGATATCGTTTTAAATAATTATGTGAAAATGATATATTTGAAGCAACATCTATTATACTGTAGAATACAAGTCGTAGGTTTAAATGAAAACATAAATACCAAATTATTTAACAAGTAGGCTGCTTTTCTATTTTTCCAATTTGGGGGCCCCCTAGCTCGGGGGCCCCTTGGCGATCGCCAGGTTGCCACCCCTGCCGGACCGGGCCTGCATTATAATAATTGTTGCATTCGTCTGGTAATGAGAGGGGGCGCCTGCCAAAATATCGCACAGGGCACCAAATAACCACGTGAGGGCCCTGCATCTTCAGTTGTTTTTGTTTGGGAAATACGAATAATATGTCTAATAGAGCAGAACTTTTCCAGTTATTATTAAGTTCTACAACGCTCCATATCTTGAGGCAAACACGTAATCATGGCATAGAGTAACAAGAAAAAGAGATTCTAGTTCCTCAATTATATGTGATATAATATGATATATGAAGTAATTATAAAGTTTCCCAAAGCTTCATATCTTATTGTGGCAAACATGAAACCATACAGTAATGAGAAAGAGAGTTTCTAGTTCTTCATTCTTCTATGATGTGACATACCGTACGTCAATACTGTAGCTAATAACTGTAAGAACAAGGAAACACAAACCATGACCTGTCTCCTATCAAATGTCGGGCTCCATCCACGCTTTGCACAGTCCAGCACAGAATGCAATATTAATGCGCCATCAAGTATTCTCTGTGTAGCGACATTTCGTTTGTCATGTAAGATTTGACGACTGTAATTCAGCCTTGCTCTCTTGAACCGCTCCAAAAATTTTCGACTTTTCCTCAAAAACGTCCTTGGTACATTTCACAACATGATTGAGGGATGTGGTGTTTTGAGATCTTTCAAGGCTGATTAGGGAAGACACAAGACATTAAGGTCATAAGTCAATGTAAGATAGTTGATTGATTCATTTTGACAAGAAATGTGTGTCACAGTGCTGTTAGTTACAATTGTTTGTCTGATAAACTAAAATGACACTTCAATAAGAGCAACAATCGACAATTGGATGCTTTCTTTGAAATTTTGAAGTGAATAGCCTATCGCTTCTCTGAAATTATATATGTGGCATTCAATGGGTGAGAAATGGAGAGATGTTTCTTATAGGCAAAAGAAACACATGTATGAGATCATACATACATAATGTATGACATACATAATAAGTGTTGAATCTCATACAATACGGTACCGTAATTGTGAATATTTTTCAATTTTAAATAATACAATAATAATGTTCAATGACATGGCAATATAGGCACAGGAGTTGAGATCTGTCTAATGAAACTCACAATTTATTTAACAGTGGGCAGTAGTAATCAGCCATTTGCCAAACAGCAAAATGATATATGTCCCATCAGACAATGTAATTTTTATCAATCTCTTGGAGCAGATAGCACTACTGTTATTTTGTGGACAGAATTTCACGTTCTTTATGTCACAGGAACGAGAATTCAATTCTCCAGGGGGTGAACTTTTCACTTTTTTGATTCTTAGTAATTATTTCAAACTATTTCAATAATATATTGTATTTGAGGAGATGTTGTGGTATCTTTCCATAATGAATTGAAAACACAGAATTTTGTCTGTACCACTGTTTATTTTGTAAAACACTAACTATTTACATAATAAGAATCTAGATTTCAAGGCAACTTGCCTCATCTTCAGCCATGAAAATATTTAGAACTTCCTACTAAATATTTTCATGGCTGAAGATGAGGCAAGTTGCCTTGAAATCTAGATTCTTATTATGTAAATAGTTAGTGTTTTACAAAATAAACAGTGGTACAGACAAAATTCTGTGTTTTCAATTCATTATTTCAATAATTATTATATAATTAATTAACTATGAAAGTATTGAACTCTCCTATTATTGAAATAAAATCTCAATCAAATAAGTAAAAGTCAACCCCCAATGATATAAAAAACGTGAAATTCTGCCTATAAATAACGGCGCTATCTGCTCCAAGAGATTGATAAGAATTAAATTGTTCTTATGGGACATAATTCTGCTGGTGGGCAGTTGGCCGTCCACTACCATCCACCATCCACCCTTAACTTGATAATAATAAGGAGGACACCCAGCATTACAGTATTCCCAAATCAGTCTTGATGAATTAATTCATCTTGAACGAATACAGATCAACTAATATGACGTATTCATCAACTACGACACCAAGCCGTATTATTAGGCCTATCTCTATATAAATAGAAGCGAAATGGCACTGATTCATTCATTCATTCATCACCAGAACTAAAAATCAACTGAACCGAATGCGTTCAAATTTGGCAGGCAGTTGGACGTTTAGACGCGCGCTAAGAACAGATTTTAATAACTTTCCAGGGATACGCTGAATATTTTAGTTTTTCGGTGTTTTCTTAATTTTTTCAAGAACCAATCAATCAGTAGAAAATGTTGATATTTGGTGGGCAGGTTAAAATAAGGTCTAGAAATGTTGTGTTGAAATATTTTTGAAATCCGTTCAAGATTTTGCCAGTTAATCAGATTTTCAAAATTGTAGATGTATTGCGTGTTGCATATCTACCGCCTTGATACGACCAATCCTAACTGTAAATTCAAAGGTTCAGCGAGATTACAGATGAACTAATTTGGAAGATATTGAATCAATTAAGTTTCAAACTATGTCCGATATACTTCCCAAGGTATTAGCGTTTTACTATTTTTTTGAATTTTCGTAGTTTTTCTTAAATTTTTTCTAGAACAAATTGGCAGAAAATGTTGACATTAGGTTAACAGGTCCAGATTAGGTGTAGAAATGATGTGCTCAATAAATTTCGAATCCCTTCTGAACGGAATTTGCAGGTGAGCGAAGCGAGCCTGTTTGTCTCAGCTGACACTGACAGAGGTTTTGCAGGCGAGCGAAGCGAGCCTGTTTGACTCACTTACACTGCCTACAAGGTTATTAGAAAATAATAACCTCTAATAACCTTGCACTGCCTATACTGTCGGGGGTTTAGGGGGCGGAGCCCAACATAACATTCTGCATATGAGTTATGGGTGTTGGAGGATGTGATGTGTATTGTTAGGCACTGGTGGCTCGTGCCCACGAAACAGGTCAAGTGTTGAACAGTAAAACATACGGGCACTTCACCTGTTTCGTGGGTACGTTGTCATGTCTTTGGATGTGCCGTGTGAATGCACCCCAAGCTGTAATGAAAATAATTTCAGGTACGTTATCAGAGTAAACGAATTGAATGGAAAGACTGGATGGACTGAAATGGAAAAACAGGCTGTTACAAATTGAAGGATACAGCTGTTACGATCTAAGTCTATGCTGTAAGAAATGGCTGAAAGTGAACGAACCATATTCTGTATGGAATCTTATTCCAAAATTCAAATTTTTATTTCCATTTATTGGGAGAAGAAATTAATTTCAAGTTCTACGATGTGATATAACCTAGATTTGGACTTCCAGTATAAATTTGTTGAGGAATAGTTTTGGGCGTTCCTGCCTATTTTATCAACCTTTGTATTCAATTGATTTATATGTATTTTTTAACTTGGTTGCAGAGCGAGATCAAAATGGTTCCCAAGAATTTGAGTCGAAAAGTCGAGGTGCTTGGTTCAGTGACGAAGGCGGCATTTTCCGCTACGCGAACGCGTCAACTCCGCCCGAGGGACAGTTTCCCATGCAGAACGCTGGTCCGGTCAAATTTGAGCCGCCCAACGTGCCTGTCATATTTGTGCTTGGTGAGTAGAAATTACCTAGATTATAAATTAACTAGTAAAATTTACTATTATCCTTAAATTGTACCTTTTACATAAATGCCTCGCACACCGGTAATATGCGTAATCAACTTTAGTCTGTCCAAGCAAAGAAGACTATCTGCAAAAATACTGGCGTATTGCCCGTATTGATGATTGTGCTCTGCTGCAGGGAGATTTAGATGGAATTCAGAGATGGTGTGAAATTAATAAATCAGCAATCAATATATTTAAGACCAAATTTATGACTTTTACAAGACAAAGGCATCCTAGGCAGTATATTTACAGTATAAATGGTATCAATCTGGAACGTGTGACATATATGAGAGATCTAGGAGTCTTGATGGACCCGGCACTTGAATTCAAGGTTCACTTGAACCATGTTATGGGTTCAGCAAATAAATCATTGGGATTTCTCTTTCGAAATTGTAGGCCTTTCACCAAATGCGAAGCCATATTAAAGATCTACAATGCAACAGTTAGAAGCAAGCTGGAGTATACCGCTCTGGTTTGGGAGCCATATACCATAGCACTGCCATCAATGATTTGGAAATCATTCAGAACAAATTATTGAGGTATCTATATTTCCAGAAATTCAATACGTTTTGTCCTATTGCGTTTTCCACAGATACCCTAAGGCAAACTTTTAATGTTCAAAAATTGAAAACTAGAAGATCCATCAGAGCTTTACTCTTGTTGTATGAAATTTTGAATAATAGTATCTTCATGCCTGAATTTGTTAATCTGTTAAATTTTAATGTTCCATACAATAGACCTAGACTCAACATGTTATTTAATATACCGTTTGTCCGAACCGTTCACCATTTCAATTCATACTTGATCAGAACAATGAGGCTTTACAATAGACTGCATCCTTCTCTTGATCCTTTCTTTGACCGCTATTCAACATTTAAGAAATCCTGTGAAAAATTGTGCCGCTCTATCGATAATAATAATTAAATACCAATATATATTCGAGCTCTAATAAACTCAATATCTTATTTTTCATTCTTTTTTATATCATTTTGTGTTTTGTTTTTGTTCTCCACTGATTTTTCTCAAATATATTATTTTGTATTTTGTGATAATGTCTTTTATAGAATACTGTAAAGTGAATTCTATCTTTTAAAGTAATTCTATTTTTTCAAATATTTTTTTATTTTCTATTTTTGAAGGACCATATGTGTAACTACTTTTTATTTCTTTTGTCTTCTTTTTATTATTCTTTTCTTTTTCTTTGCTGTAATAAAATCAAGTACCGTATTCGAGAATGTAATAGTTATATGTCAATAAGGCTTTTAATGGACTTCATGTCTGTGAGCTTTTGTATTATAATTTAAAATAAATAAATAAAGTGACTCCAGCTCGGTCAATATTAGTTCAAGAATTATAAAAGTGTGGTCTCAATTTAAGATCAGAATGTTTCCTACAATTTGAGACCAAATTGAAACATTTTTAACTTATATTGACTGAGCTACATAGTCAATTCCTCATCTTGCCAGAATGGCTTCTTCTTTGATTGGACTGGCAATACCACTTTGGTTAAATAACTTACCAAATAAGATATTTC
Source organism: Sogatella furcifera (assembly GCA_017141385.1). Lineage (NCBI taxonomy): Eukaryota > Metazoa > Arthropoda > Insecta > Hemiptera > Delphacidae > Sogatella > Sogatella furcifera. The sequence continues at coordinate 4,933,859 of CM029547.1, read as the reverse complement.
ACCATATAGTGTTTTTTAACGTGGAGCAAGCCTCTACACGGTCAAGGTCACTTCAAGTTGGAATAAAGCACTAAATAGTCATTTTCAAACTATTTGACCAAATCTACCTAGCATAGATTCTATTCATCGATTTTTAGCCTAAAGATTGCTTTTAAGCCTAGAGTAGACAGATTTTCAATTTCCAAGTTACAAGTTAATAATGAATTAACTTAAGTACGGTATTTATCATAATTTAGTATTACATGTTTTTGTACCATAATATACATTAATTATTACTTTTGGCGAAGCAATCCAGTTGGTATCATCAATATTATTAAATATAACTCACCGATACAGCTTAATTAAGCCAAACAGTTTGGCTTATTACTCCAAGTTACTCTAAACTCTAAAGAGATAGCTTACTGTTCCAAAACGCATCTTAAGAAGGCTATATTGTTAAGTGATAATACAGAGATTATATTTCAATAAAGAGATCATAATTTATAAAATCTGAATCTTCCATATTATAATTAATTATGAGTAACAGATTATATGAAATAGTTGAGAAATTTGTGATACCGGTACTTTGGGAATATTTTATTAAAAATTCATTTCAAATTCCTACTGTAGACTAGCCTAAATTCATCAATCTTTGAAGTCAACAAACAAGCAATAATAAATTACTCTCAAGTCTCAACAGTACTCTCTGTCGTCTGCCATGAACAAATGATGTTTTAGAAGCAATCTTGTTTTGAAAGAATAATTAATATTAATCGAGGGTGAATGAAAGCTTCTATCGTGTTAAATTTTCCTATTAATAGAATTTAATAATTGTTTAGAAGTTAGAAAAAATACTCAGCTTGAAGAAATTACATCATAATTACGTATTGGTATTATTTCAATCCTCTCTTGATCACTGCACTTAAATACGTTATTTTTGACACTGTTCTTCAAGTTTCCGTGGTGTAGCGGTTATCACGTCTGCCTAACACGCAGAAGGTCCCCAGTTCGATCCTGGGCGGAAACAAATTTTTTTGTGAGAACTGAATCCTGTCTTGTGATATGGTATTTGGGTCTTATTATATTCTTGTAACCATCGCGGTCTATACTTCTTAAAGGACTAAAAGATTAGTTGACTTTGTATAGTTAGAGTATACGTTTTCTTAAAGGACGATTGCACAGAATTTTCTATCTTTTTAGAGTTTTAAAAAATGTAGAAAATGTTATTGTGGAAGTAATTACGCGTATATAATTTAAACTATTAAAAAAACTAAAATTGAATAGTTCTAGGGATTTTTGAAAAACGTTTAAAAAGTTGGATAAATTCATTATTTTTGAAATTATAAATCCACCGGCCACGTCTGCTTCAATTCTTGTCAATCCTCTTCAATTCAACTTTCTTAACGATTTTACAAAGATCTCTAGAACTATTTAATCAATTTTTGTAATAGTTTGAATTATAATAATTATTTCCTCCATGAAACATTTTAAACACAAATAAAGAGTGATTCAAAAAGAGCGCCGGTTTTAATATATCAAATTAAGTTTATTTATTTTAACGAACATTTCAAAATAAATGCACCAAAATATTCATCTTTCTTTCCGATTCCATTTATGAAAAATGGTCTCCTCTTCTGCGCGCTGGCACGCATCAACTCTGTTCATGAAATTCACTGTAGAATCCATGTACTAAGGATCCATGAAATTACTGCACTAAAAAATTCCAATTCTATTTCGCCGATAATTCGTGAAATTCTCTACATCTAGTCACTGATGTTTCGGGGTTTATTAACATTCACCAATGACTTCAAATGACCCCAAAAATGAAAGTAACAAACAACAGGGCATCAAGTCATTCTTACCTAACTTGGAGGCCAATTCGACGGCGAGTTATCGGCGAAATGGAAATTGAAACTTGTGAACAGAGTTGATGCATGTTAGGTAAGTAGAGGAGGACACATGCTTGACATAATTTTTCATAAATGAAATCGGAAAGAAAGATGAACATTTTGATGTATTTATTTTCAATTTTACGTTAAAATAGACCTCTAAAGGTAAGATTCCCGAGCGACTGCTCGGGCCGCGCGGCTCGAGCTGCCCGGCTCTTAATCCGCTGCTAGAGCTGCCCAGCTCTAGCTGCGCGGCTCTAGCCTTCACAACTCTATCCACATACTTATATTATAGATGTTTATTCTCTTATTAGGGTTGCTAAAAAATACTAAATCAATAAATAGTGAAATTAACCATTTTAAAGTCATTTTCAGGCAAATTCCACTATTTATTAATTTAGTATACATTATTAGCCCTACTAACAGAGTAAACATCTTTAATATAGCTATGTGAATAGATTTGCGATGGCTAGAGCAGCGCAGCAGCGAATTTAGAGCCGGGCAGCTCGTGCAGTCAGTCGCTTGGGAATTGTACCTTGATTGATATATTGAAACCGGCGTTCTTTTTGAATCACTCTATACCGTACTTATAAAACAAAATTTGTTGTCAAGAGATCTTAAAGGTACATATAATTATTTTCGTTGATAAAAACAACCGTACACCCTCACAAAGGCTTCAGAGTATAGAATTTCAGGTAATTTTCCATTGTTTTTCATCGAAATATCTAATATTGTTGCTTTTGAAGGATATCTTTGAATTTCATCAGTCTATAAAAAATCCCCATAAATTTCTTTGCAACTTACATTAGGAAAGTGTATAGGCCTACTACCAATTTAGATGTGTAACAATTTTTGTAAATAACCAATGAAACTCCCACTCTCATTATAAAGATTGAACTGGAAACACTGCTTTGGAATTGGAATTTCCAAAGGTATCATAATGTCGTACCTGAATTCTCAAAATCGTATTTAGATTTTGGATTGATCATCAAAATTCTGCTCTGATCAATTTCAATACGGTAACTCATCTATTACATTGATCAAATTGAATAGGGTAGGCCTACCCATTTCAAAGGTGAAAAGCTGTTAGGAACAGCAAAAATGTAATTTTTTGATAAAATCTAAACGATTTTCAAGTCCAACGGAGTTTCACTTTTATTATCGCGATGATCTTATTCACAAAACTATCATACCCACTTAGATATTCATTCATAAGTAGGTATTGATCACTACAGACAACTTGATAGATATTTGTTTCTGATAAATTTAGGTAGTATTCAATATTTGTGCTGAAATGGAATTTTGTTGGATGATTGACAACAGCAAAAGCAAATAACAAAAGACAATGCTAGGTTCATAAACCTTTGTGGTTACTGCGACCACAAAATATAAAAATACAATTTGTATTGTGTGGTCTCTGGCAAGTTCAATCTCCCGTCATGCATTATTCTTACGTGCATGTGAGAAATAAATGATGGGCTATTATAAATTTTCTTTGTTTGTTAAAAACCGAATTATTTAGGATATCTTTTCTCTTTATGTGACAGAAGGTATGTTCATTCATCATTTCCACTTCACTTTTATTCCCAATCTTGTGTTATAATATAGAAAAATATAATATGTGTATAATATAGATTATTATTCAGTTCAGCTATGATCAACACAATCATAAGTCATGTCTAAATATTTTAATAATAGGTATAGGTATATAGAGACTGTATAATACAGTCGGAGTCACTGTACACATTACATACAGAGTGTGTAATGCAAACAGATAAATTACACTCCCTACACTGTATAATACAGTCTCTATGGGTAGCAGTAAGTTAAATGTTATCAATTTTGTAGCAGAAATTTTTAGAATATTGGAATAAAATTATCCAAGAGTCTTGAAAATCATCTCGTTGTCTAATTCTCTAGAACTATATGCTTTGACAATCCAATTGATCAGTCGATCAATCCAATTTTAACTCCTTTCTAGAATGACAATCCATCAAAATAATATTGTCAAATATTGGAGTAGGCTATTAATAGTGAAGCATGCATACCAGCTAATGCACAACTCTGTTGATGTAAATCTGAAATAAATTGCCATAAAACTGAGTAGTCTGAAATTATTCATCCAGAAAAGACTTCTATTCTTCATGTTGGATCAATTCAATTATAAAATATCAGGATCATTTAGAAGCTATTCTTTTGATTAAAAATGAAGAAAATTCCATTATATAAGAAACTAGCCGACAGGCTCGCTTCGCTCGCCTTCTCCGCCTAGCCAGGGGGCTCCGCCCACTGTACCCCCGACCGTAAAGGCAGTGTAAGTGAGTCAAACAGGCTCGCTTCGCTCGCCTGCAAAACCTCTGTCAGTGTCAGCTGAGACAAACAGGCTCGCTTTGCTCGCCTGCAAATTCCGTTCAGTAGGGGTTTGAAATTTATTGAGCACAGCATTTCTACACCTAATCTGGACCTGTTTACCTAATTGCAACATTTTCTGCCAATTTGTTCTAGAATCAAATCTAAGAAAAACTCCGAAAATTCAAAAAAATAGTAAAACGCAAAAATATTAAGTAAAAGTAATAGTAAAAGTAAAAATATTAAGCGTAACCTTGGGAAGTATATCGGACATAGTTTGAAACTTGATTCAATATCTTTCAAATTAATTCATCTATAATCTCGCTGAACCATTCAATTTACAGTTAGGATTGGTCGTATCAAGGCAGTAGATATGCAACCCGCAACACATCTACAATTTTGAAAACCTGATCAACTGCGTAATCTTGAACGGATTGCAAAAATATTTTAACACAAAATTTCTAGACCTCATTTGAACCTGCCCACCAAATATCAACATTTTCTACCGATTGGTTCTCGAAAAAATGAGGAAAACGCCGAAAAACTCGCTTTGCCATTTCGCTTATATAGATATAGATATTACCTTTTGGAAAATCTATTAAGATCAATATACTACTATAACATTTATACTAAAAAACACTACTTCCTACTGCTAGTAATCATCGCCAACGCTTTGGAAACGCGCGTGCTCCTAAACCTTTGACACAAAAATTTCAACCAATTAGCTTTACAAAAAATGCTTAAAAACTCTTCTTATTGTCAACCGGCCTCACACCACAGCCGCGTACTTTTTTTATTTCAACTCAGAATGAAACTCATCGATTCTCTATAATTGACTCAATCCGACTTTTGTCTTTGGGAGACGTTCCAAGCAGAATAAGGAGAAGAGAAAAAGAAAAATTAGAAGAAGAATGAGAGGAGGAGGAGGAGGAAGAAGACGTAGATAATGGTGAAGAAGAAGGAGTCAAAGAAAAAGTAGAAGAAGAAGAAGAATAAGACGGAGAAAAAATTAAGAGAAGAAGAAAAAGAGGAAAAGGGAGAAGAGAAGTAGCGATGGTGCAATATAATTTTCCCCTACTGATTGCCTCAATTATTTACGTGGAAAAGCGCGCCATACCAGTTTTTCCCCGGAAAAAGTTAATTGCTCCCTTCTCTAGTTACCTACCGACTATCAAAAAGGATCGCTTTACTCTTTTTACTATTTCAGCGGAATACTATTGAGGCGTCTAATATACGAAGGCGGACTAAATGCCCATTTATTCTACAGCTGACAGTAAATAGGTATAGATATTATATTCACAGGTATATATATATATATTCATTGATAGAGATATAGATATTGATGAGCGGTTGGCCAATATAGCATATTCATAGTTAGCCAATGAAGATGTTATAGATCTGGATACTGGATGAATATAGATATAATAAAACTGGTTACCTTGACCTCTCACCTAACTTCTTACAACTTTTCTACTCCCTCCTCACCTAACTGCTACATTTTCCCAACTTGATTCGTTGGATTCAAAGTACTTTGAATAATTGAAAAGGTATTCATTATTGCCCATCATCTCCATTCAGTGTAATAGACGTACCATTATAGATGGTAGAAATGATTTAAAACCCGTGTTGTAAGTATTGTGACACACATTTATGGAATTCCTAGTAGGACGTAATTATATCTTGATTTTCATTCCAAAACCATGTAGCATTATTATAATGTGTAGTGCTGTGAATCCAAATCTCATGTTTCACTTTCCTTACAATCACGGTACAACATAAAAATGTCCATCAAACTCGATGGCTCAATAAGTTTGACAGGGCCCTCGCGTGGGGTGTGCGGAGTGTGCGACCGCACAGAGCGCCACGGCCAAGGGGGCACCGCGGCGGCTGATAAAAAACGGAAATTTTAAAAATTTCAATTAGTCTATTGGAATAATTTTTTCACTATTTGATAAAAACTTATTTTACCAACAACTTGAATCCATTCATTCATCATAATGAATTGATCAATTATTGAAAAACTACAATATGAAGCAAGCCAAGAAACGCCCCTCTTAAATTTGATTCTATTGTTGGCTGACCATCTTACACTCTGTCGACCACAGTTCTATTCCATTATATTCATCGTATAAAAATAGAATTAATGAGTAAAAGATGGAAGTGCAAAATTATATTTTCATCTCATTTCATACAGCATAAAACTATTGAAGTTACACGATAAAAGTAAACTGAATCTAAATTCTTCAAATATACTAACTTGATAGAATCTTACCATCCTGAATACATAAATAAATATAATATCAGCACAGGATTGTCAATAGTAAATCAGCGTAATTTTTTGTGTATGATACGCCATCCATCATTTTCTTGCTAGCAGCCATTTTCTAAGACAGAACTCACGAAACACTGTCAACCAATAATTAGAAAGAGCAGGCGGGGCATGAAGGCGTGTCCACTCAAATCTGAAACATCACACGTCAACTGCTGCCATCTACTGGTTGAATTTGGAAACTTTTCTAACCGATGTTTTCGGCCATTTTGATTGTAGGCTGACAACCACCTTACACTCTGCCGACCAATCACAAGCCAGTTTCCGATAACAACTGTTACTTCTCCTTGATATTTTTACCAAATTGTTGAAGTTTTCAAACTTTTTTCTCGGTAAAAGGTCGGTTTTAGATCATGAATAGTTTGAGTTCTATTTCATTATTCATCGTATAGAAATAGAATTAATGAGTATAAGATGGGAGTGCAAAATCATATTTTCATCTCATTTCATACAGCATAAAACTATTGAAGTTTAGTACTGGCCTAAGTTACTCAATAAGAGTAAAACTGAGTCTAAATTCTATAAATAAATCCTTCAAATACTAACTTGATAGAATCTTACCAGCCTGAATACATAAATGAATACTATATTAGCACAAGATCGTCAATAGTAAATCAGCGTAATTTTCTGTATATACACCATCCATCATTTTCTTGCTAGCAGCCATTTTTTAAGACAGAACTCACGAAACACTGTCAACCAATAAGAAAAGAGCAGGCGGGGCATGAAGGCGTGTCAAATCGGAAACATCACCCGTCAACTGCTGCCATCTGCTGGCTGAATTCGGAGCTATTTCGAATTTTATTCAAGAAAGTTGGGTAGAGCAGTGAATATGGCTGAAATCTTCAATTTGCTTGTTGCGTTTCCGATTTTTTGTTAAAACATCTTTATTTCCAGAGAAATGAAATATTTATGATGATTCCTAATATTATTCTGTGAAAAATTTATTATTCCTTTCCTTATGCGCTTTCAAGCAAACTAATAAAATAAATTTATCAATCATTTATTAAGAATTTAATTTTCTCAATGATAAAGTACGTTACATTGTGACAGTTTTGCTCAATGTAGATAGCCTTTATTTATTTAATTCCTGTAGGTTTTTGCTTACCACGTATCCAATACATAAAAATACAAAACAATAAGTAGGGATACATTAAAATAATTAAGCAAGTCTCTATAATCCTACTTGCCACACCACATGCAACATTGGGATTATGAGAAAAATGTGAACATGCAAAGCAGCTAGAATCATGTTTGGCTCTGAATATAATTATTATAATATGTTGGATTGCATTCGTCTGGTAATGGGGGAGGGGCGCCAGCCAAAATCTTGCACAGGGCGCCAAAAAACCACGCGAGGGCCCTGAAGTTTTGAACAAGACTTCAATTAGATTAATTAATTTGATGCATGTATCATAATAATATATAGCATTTTCTATATTCTTTAAAGGAAGTTAATTGAAATTCAACAGTGCTGAACACTCAGCTCTGTGAGTGTGAGAGAACATTGTTGAAAACAATGCGATTTTACATTTTAGTCCCGTTTCAAACACCTCGATTTTTAAGCGTCTGGATTTTTGTCGCCCTTATAAATTTTACCAGATTGAACAGAACTTAGTAAACACAGTGATGATGTTGCTGCGCACATTATATGTTTGCCAAGCTTTATTTAACATAGTAAAATTTATAGGGACAGCAAAAAAGCCGGACGTCCAAAAATCGTGGTATCTGAAACGGGTCTTACATGTTCATTTCATAAGAGGAAAATGTTTACGCGTGAAATGGATTATATAACTCAAGCAGGATAAGAATTTCTTCTTCTAGAAATGTTTGTCAATTAATTATTGTATATGTTTTTGTGCAGGTGGTCCTGGGAGCGGGAAGGTGACACATTGTGATAATTTAACCCAGGAGAAGAGAGGCATAGTGCACATTAATATGACTGATTTATTGCAACAATATACTATAGGAAATGGTGAGTTTCTGCTTTGCAACTGATTATTTATGTTTGTTTAATTATTGATCATCAAAGTAGTGGAGAGTATGCCTATTAATTTGATTTGAAACCTCTGAATTCGGATTCTGCTGGTTATGCTAATTAACGTGGGTTTTACCAGTCTTCATCTCTATTTTGAAAGAAAATGGAGGAATAGGAATACAATTATTTATGACCTGTACTGTGCTGCTATGAAGCTTTGGGAATTGAGTTGAAGTAACCAGAGAAAGTGTTGTTCATGATGTGGATTTGTTCTTTGAAAACTTAATAAGGACTTGATGAATGGTAAAATACATAACCTACAAGTTCAATTACAACTCATATAATAAACTCATGTAGTTAATTAAAACACAATAAATTCAACATGACACTCCTACAATGATGAAATATTATACGAATGTGCTGATAATCAAAGAGTGGCCTCAATTGAAGAGGAAAGTAGACTTGCTGAAATGAATAGTTGAAGATACAATAAAAGTTTTGAAACAGAATATTATTATGGCTTAGGAAATATTTATTTATTTATCGTATGGCTTTTAATAGTGGGGAGACCCAAGGGTTGTTGAGGAATTAATGTATAGGGATGCAACAAAGAGACTTCAGAGTCAGTATATGTAGGTCACTAGTTTCTCTGTTAATCAGAACTCATATATGGTTTATAGATCCTTCAGGATCTATATGATGGGTTTATTGGACATCAATAAATAATATTAAATTAATTCTGATAGGACATTTATAAATAATATAAAATTAATTCTGATAGGACATTAATAAATAATATTAAATTAATTATGATAGACAAATGGAATATGATTTTGTATGTATTATATTGCATTCTTCACGATTTATTCTCAACTAAAATAATCTTCATGATAAACAACTCCTGGATCTGTTAGTTCCGTCAGAAGAATAATAATTGAGTATCTGTACTGCTTTTAACTTGTGCATGTGCGTTGCATACCTTGCCCCTGCCATGAGTTAGTCTGTCCACGCAAAGAAGGCCCTCTGGCAGGTTGAGTAAATGACTCCAGCTCGGTCAATATTGCTTCAAAAATTATTGATTTGATCTCAATCCTAGGAAACATTGTGTTCTACAATTTGAGATCAAATCAATATTTTCTAACCAATATTGACCAAGCTGGAGTCATTTTCTCATCTTGTCAGAGGGTCTTCTTTGCTTGGACAGACTATAGTGGGCGCATGATAGTGATCCATCTAATTTATCTCGACAATGATCCTTTCATCTAGCTCGGTTTCAGAAGAAAACAATTTCAGGTGAATGTACAGACCAAATTTGGTAATTTAGATTATGAACCTTCTTGATAATATCAATCTAGAGTTTGTCGATGGAAACGTCGTTGGATTCTCTAATAATTCTAATTCATAAAGGATCTAGTTCTTGCCAGAAACGACTTGAAACAGCCTGAACAAATCATTCATTTCCGGGCTCACTGGGGCCCAATCAAATTGCAACATTGCAATTATTATTATTGATCTTTGAAAGTTGAAATTCCTTTCAATAGATTACTAAAGTCTACCAAAATTGATACATGATGCAATAAATTTGAAACAAGAGGTTTCAATAATGATATTATAAATACCTTTTGATTTGACTGTTCCATCGTGATATAATTAATACATGATCTGAAAAACACATTTCAATTTTGTGTACTGGAAGTCCAGTGTATCTTGATAAAAGTTCTTGTGAAAGTCATTCAGTTAATAACTAAATAAGTTCAAGTCATTCCTAGTCTAACTCCGCATGATAAAGATTATTTTATTCTCATTCCGTTCAGTTGTATTCATCGTAACAAGTTTATTTGAAATTTGTATCTCTTTGAATTGAAATTGAGTTGTGGTCACGTAGCACAAGGCCTACCATACTAGAAAACTTAAGAATACTTGGAATTGGAATTTCTGTTCTATGTAGCCTATATAATAGTTTCGGCTTGAAAATATGATAATCATAAAGCTGATATGGTACTACAATCACACATGTTGAATGAAAGTTTGTTCGTTTATTGGATAAAAATAAAATTTCTGAACTGAACTTGGATTCAGAATTGTTATTTCTTTATAGTCAATGAATTTTATGCAAGGTTTATTCAATTTTGTTTAAACTGACATAGCCCCCATCAACATAGCTTCTATTAAAGGAAGCTATGATAACATTCGTGCTATCTGTGATGCCCTTCCAAACCATAAAAACAGAATAGCTATCACACATTCTTTGATAGTAAATATATTTTTCAACAATGGAAAATGAGATGGACTTTTTGTGAAAAACAGCCCAAAGGCCGTGAAGGCCATGTCCGAATAATCCAAAATGACTCCATCTAGAACAATAGAATACATTAGCTTCACCAATGTCTACTTTTGTCTACTATGATTGGTAGCTTTATCACTCTATTACACACCATTGACATGCAATAAATAATTTTTCACTGTAAAAAGCTTATTCGACAGGACGAGAATCAAGTTGTATTTGTTTACTTGTCCCAAATATTCATGGAGAAACATGATTGATGGAGCCTTTACATGTTGCATTGCTTACAATCGAATTGTTTCCTGGAATTGGTTGGGCTAATGGGTTCCCAGTGAGAGTCAATCGATTGAATCAGTAATCAGTCATATTAAGTAATCAGTCACATTATGATGCATGGGTATTTTATATTTTCCACGCATAAACCAAAGAAACAGATAAAATGAGTCTAATATAAAAGTGAAAATGAGTTTTCCGATTGTACTACGTACGATCGAATAGGAATTCAATCCGGCCTGGTTGGCGCAGTGGGTTGGGGCGTCAAAACCTTCAGCCCGCTAGCACTGCCTTTTCCCTATTTCAAAGCACGAAAGTACTATACCCTATTCACGATCACTTGAGACGAAATAAAAAAACTTTTTGCATGTACAGGTAGCTATTTTTGTTTGAGCTTGAGGAAAAGCCAAGAACTGTGATTGGCTACAGCTGTTCGACTGCGGACAACCGTCGTATGAAGTAATACCTCCCTTTACCTGCACACACGCGCAAAAAGTTTGTTCATTTCGTCTCAAGTGATCGTGAATAGGGTATAAGTGAAAAATCTTCTTTATTATAAATGGTCAGAGAAAACAAAAATATTCTACTTCTTTTAACATCCTGCCTATCTCATTCATGATCTTATGATTTATCTTGTTAAATTTGCATTTCAATTGCCAAGAATTGAGTCATTATTCCCAATTTTCCGATCACAGTTCTCAGGTACCCAACTCCTTCCACTTGTTGACTGGACTCAACATGTTTGACAGAAAAACACATCACTCTCACTCTCTCTCTCTCTCTTCAAGTGTTACTTTTATTTCTTCGTCTATTTAGCTGCGTTTCTCTCTTCCTCATACGCAACGACCTCGTCTATGAAAAGGAATCGATAAACTAAAGGACAATGAACATCATGAATCCGGCGCTTCCACTTCAAACAATAATAGAAAGACTCGTTTTGCTCGAGCGTTACAAAAAGCCTACAATAATTTAGCTTTTCATCTTGATTTTCCTCGTATTTGTTCTGCGATAAATTCACGGAAAAATAAAAATTCCCTTTCCTTTTCCCTATTTCCAAGCACAGTTTAGGTAAAATCTTCATAAATTGAAATTCTCATTGTCCAAATTTTGATCTCCAAAAGAATATAGTGATAATGTCTAAACATTTATTGAATTATGCCGATTTACAATGATATAATGAGGAATAATTGTTGCATTGACACTATATACTCTGTTAGGAGTGAATGATATATTTTTTATAAATTAATGATTAATTAAAATTAATGAAGCATTTAAGTTTTTAGGCATGAACTGTAGCAGATGTGCCCAGCTTTTGTTTTATCGAGGACCATATTTTTAATAATCAACGGTCACGCTAATTAATCATCTCAAAATCACAGGAACATTCACCAATAGTCAACAATTGAAAACTTCTTCCGTTTTCCTGAGTGCATAGATATGAACGATATCAACAGAATGATAATATCGATAATAATATTATTATTTATTTTAATTCTATTTGCTTTCAGAACTAAATGGCTAAGCGAATTACCATTTCAATAACAAATAACTTGTTATTAATCAGCCATGAAATATAAATAGATATCAAATAATGTTCAAAGAAAATGTTTTGCCAATAGCTTCCCTCGTCATACTTTTTCGAGAACTTGTGATACGTTTGTATTCAGAGAAGGTAAATCGTTTACAGAGATGATTTACCTTCTTTGTGTTTGTACGAAGCAAATGGCTGCCTTTGGAAACAATTGGCGAAGTCAATGGAGCTCTGCGATTGGTTCCCTCCTACTTTCAACACTGGAAGGAGCTGGCCAATGGGAGTCGAGCACTAAAGACAGTACCGATCCACGTGTTTACTTTCTCCTCCGATAGATTGCGTTTGTGATGTAATATAAATTTGTATTGGAATAGGCTCTATGTTAAATTACAACTATCTAACTTTTCTTAAGTTTTTCCAACAGATATTAACGACTCAGTGTTAATTAATTAAATTGCTCATAATTTTCAAATTTTATCTATCACAATTTATTGGCTACTGAATATGAAAACAATACAGAGATTGGAACTTAATGGAATTTTTTTAAATAATTTTAATGTAGTCAATATACCCATATAATCTTTGAAATAATCTTTTTTCTCAATAAGAAATGCTACAAAATATTAAAAAATATGAGTAATGAAACAATGTTATTAGACCACATTATTTTTGCACAAAAGCATTATCTAGACTCACTAATCCCATCCCTTAACGGATAAAAACGTTTTCAAAGTAATATATTTCTCGAAATCTCTTACATTCTACACAAAACAGAAATCACCCAGAGAAAAATCCCTTTTTTCATGACAGAGAAGAATATATATTCGCTAACGTGCATCTTGAGAATGAAAATAGAGCAAGGTGAACAGGTATTGTTATCGTGGTTTTCAACGCAAATAATTTACTTTATAATATTATAATTTTACTTTACCCTTCTATCGGGTTACATCTAAAACACCTCTTGGGCTGAGGCCGCACTGCCAGTGGGTAGAGCCTGGAGGGTGGAAGGTAGTTGGTAAATCTATAGAACATACACACCATCCACAGTAATACATCGTATGAATGGTATGACGTCATTCTGTTTTTTGAGGTTACGTTGTCCATATTTAAGAATTTCAAGATGGCGGCTGAACACATACCATTCATACAATATACTACTGTGGATGGTGTGTATGTTCTATAGATTTACCAACTACCCTCCACCCTCCAGGCTCTACCCACCGGCAGTGCGGCCTCAGCCTTAGAGCTTAGCTAGGTACTTATTCGCATTAATTAACTTCATCTTCATCTTTTAACCCAATGAATGCACCCAAGGGTCTTCCCAACATTCGCTGACTCGCATATGTGTTATTTTTAACTCATATTAATTGAATTTAGAATAGCTTCCCTAGCGATCAACTTCGAAAAATTATGCTTCAGCTTTTTCGCACGTACCAGCACTCCTGAAGAACAGTCAAGGACACTTGACCATCAGCCGCTAATTTGAAGGTTTTTCAGAGATAAACAATGAGAAAGGGTTGTAGTTGTGGCATATTGGCTGAAGGTGATGACCAAGAAGCATCACGCAAATGTTGTCATTGACCTTAAAACGACTCTCGCTCGCGAGAACGTGTGCGTGCGTGAGTGTCACACGAGTCACGACACGAGTCTTCTTTCCATTGACTCGGCTTATCGCACTGTAGTGATCAATTGTCACAAAAATCGACCTCCGCACTTGATGACTAGCTCACCAATCGCAAATCCAATTTCATTCAAATATCGATGTCGTGTTATGAATGGGTAGTTTCCGGGAATTACACTCTAATTGATCTAACTTACAAACTTTCGTAGCACGTATAAGATGGGGAATTCAATGTATGTCTTCCAAGTAGGAAGCTACATCGAATGAAATAGCTGCACGTTACTTGGAAAAGGTGAACATTCATAACGAATCATTATCATTTATTGTTGAAAGTCATGAGAAATGTTACAAAAAATTTTATTGGATTCGAATTATTAGAAAAAAAATTGGAAAAGTAGGAAGAAGAACACAGGAGGCGTAGGTTGTTGTTTTAGGTTGATATAGGGTGTCTTTTTTGGCTGATTAAGGTTTGAAATGTGGTTTTAATGCATATTTTGAGTTACTGTGCATGTTTTGTTGTATATTTTCATGCATTATGATGCATTGTGTGGATGAAATTTACCGTATCATTTGGATGACAACACTGGCGGCTCGTGGCCTCGTGCCCATGAAACAGGTGAAGTGCTGTACAGTAAAAGATACGGGAACTTCACTTGTTTCTTGGGTGCGAGCCGCCAGTGGCATGACAAAGATAAGATCTTATCTAAGATATTATCAGTGGCAGATAAATAATGCATGCCCTTAATGCTGCAAAACAGAGCCTGAAAAAGAAATTTAAAATTCCGTTTCAAGTACTTTCAAATACATATTATAATTCATTGTGAGAAAAGTATCCACAGGGTTTTTAGAATATAAACAAATACTGGAAGTTTCACGAAAAGTATGAACTTTGAAGTTTAGCTGGATGGTTGACAAGCATGGGATTCATACTTTTGATTAAAAGCTAGAAAATGGCTGCCTTCAAAAATGAAGCGACGGAAGCTACGAAGGCGGAGCTACGATGAAGCTCTGTGATTGGCTGAGACCTCCCACTCCCACTTTCTACTTGTTGGAGGAATAAAAATGTTGACACATTCCTATTTGATTGTATAAATAATGGAGTGATTGAGAATAGTATTTATTACATAACAGTGTAATAACCTGTGTTACTTTTTGTGATAACCGTTACTGTTATAATGTAATTATTTTGTATTTCGTAGTGTGCAATTATTATTCATACTGTATCTATTAATCAACACAAGCTTTCAATGTTTAAGATTTTAATGAATTGATTGAGAAAAGTTTAATAAGAATATTCTTCAGTAATTCTAGAAGCCTATATAATTGAATAAATAAAATAGTATTAATTACTGTGTAAGCGTAACCGCTAACTTGATGATTCACGCAAAAACTACTGAATGTATTTTTCAATTATTTCGAATATATTTGATTTCTTACCATACTATTTATTAATAGCTTGAATTTTGTTTTTGGCAGATATGAAAGACTTCAGCCAATTATCGAGTAGAACGGTCACAGAAGTGTTGATGCTCGAAATGAAAATGTCTCCAGCTGCCAAAACCTATCTCGTGTCAGGATATCCTCGCAACATGAGGGATGTCGTCGAATACTCGGATAAGGTGAGTTTCCTATCATCAATAATAATTAACCCACTCAATTAGAACAAATTATTGAAAATTTGCACTTAAATTAATTATAGATATAATAAATAAAAGTAATACTTCAAGCAGGCACTCACAGCCAGTCGAAGGAACTTTTAATTGGATCTAATAACCGTGAAAATGCACCATAAACGAAATCAATAAAACTTCTACTGATATGAGAAACAAGAATAAACGAACCTGAAGACAATGCAATTACGTCATTTGTTGAAATAATTTCAATTCTCGTGGAACTCTACTTCTTTGATAGAGATTTTGTATGGCAATAAATTTGACAAAGCAAATTCATAAAACAATACAACATAACCCATCACAACACAACTGTTCTGTTCTGATCTATTTTGCTCTGTTCTGTTCGGTTCTGTTCTGTTCTGTTCTGTTCGGTTCTGTTCTGTTCTGTTCTGTTCTGTTCTCTTCTCTTCTCTTCTCTTCTCTTCTCTTCTCTTCTCTTCTCTTCTCTTCTCTTCTCTTCTCTTCTCTTCTCTTCTCTTCGGTTCTGTTCTGTTCTGTTCGGTTCTATTCTGTTACGATGGCTTGGTTTGATTATACTCTCGATTTCCGTACCAACTATTTGAAACACATTCGATAGAGATAGCCTAATGCAAACAAAATGTGGGTGTATGACGGTTTCTGTGAATGGATGTTGAATAATACACGGTTGCGTGACTATTAAATTCACCACTAATCAATCACGTTTATCGGCAATATCATTGGTATAGTCTGGTAGAGCAAAGAAGACATTCTGGCAAGATGAGGAAATGATTCCAACTCGGTCAATATTGGTTCAAAAATTATGAATTTGGTCTCAAATTGTAGAGCAGGATGTTTTTTACAATTTAAGATTAAATTGATAATTTTTGAACAAATATTGAACGCGCTTGAGTCATTTTCCCATCTTGTCAGAATGTCTTCTTTGCTCGACCGGACTATACTAGAGCACTGCTACCCTCCCCATCAGACTCTCACTCTCTACTACTATCTACTATCCCTCTCTTCAAATCGCTTTGTTTCTCCATGAAAGAGATGATTGTATATTATTGTACTGTATACTGTATAGGGTTTCATCCTTTTTGAATTCTCTTCTCTTGCTTTGTTCATTCTCTATTGCTATCAAATTTGATGTTTCAACTCATTTTTCAAACTTGAATTACGCCTAGTTGACCTACATTAGATCGATTGAATCACTTGAAAAACAGTAAAAACTTGAAAATGGATTACACCAAGTTTCTTTTTGTTTAAGGGAGGGCGTTAAACACTATAATAAACTGGACTTCATTGTTGTTCTAATTATATCAATCCTTCATAGAAATTTGCATAACTCAAATTCTACAAAACTTCAGATTTCCACAATGCTTCTATTATGCCACATTTAGCCACTATTTATAATGCCACAATTAGTTCTATGAATGAACGTAAAGTCACAATTGTGAATGTAGATAATTTTCAAGTCATTTTCATACCGAAAGTAAATAACCAAAACGTTCTTAGAAGGCTAAACCAACGTTCTCAGTCAACCTCAGCCCCCATTTTTGGGATTTATGAAACATTTAAAAAACGTAATTCTATAAATACAGGCTATCCACTAGCATATTCAATAAACCGAATTCCAACCCTTTCGCCAAATCCTACTGTCTTGAAATAGACCTGAAAAGTTGAATGTGTAGACCAAAATTTATTTATATCTTCTCACCCACACGTGTCATTGCAATTCTATTCGTGTTTAAATCTCTAAATATTTAAGTACTCTACCTCTACAGAACGGGAAAATTGGAGGTGTATTTCTAACCGCTACAGGGCTACATTGTGGCATTGACTACTGCTCCTCTTTTGATCTACCTTCAAAATTATTTCCTTGTTTGTAATGGTGAGAGTTTAGAGTTGGGGTTACGAATTGTTAGATTCAGTAGGCTGTAGGCATAGAAGTTTTCAAATGACAAAGTCTGAGCTTTTGAAAATTGCTTTGAAACATGAAATCTCGACAGTGTTCATGGGGTTATTTACAGAAATTACCAATTAAATTTATCATTAGATGGGATCTAGCGATTTGTATGTATAGTTCGAAATAAATCTGTTTTCAAATTTACTATATTTTGTAGAACAGTTTATCGTTATTCCATGTTATTATTGGTGATCCATGTTTGTCTTCAATGATTTGGAAATATAGAATTCTAATTAGTAGAGTGTAGAGTATGTTTTCGAAATCACTTTCAGCGCAATAAAATTTAGTTCCAAGTTTCCAACCAGTTTTGGAGAGCAGTTCATTAGTTCGTTGACTAGATGGCAAAAGTTATTCACAGGAGAAATTTTAAATGTCACGAAATTGATTTGAGGTTGCCAGCCTGATGAAGCCATCAGAAGGAATCTAAAAAGCGGGTTTCCATAGTCCCTACTCAAATTATATGGTTATATCCTATGTGCTACAATCTTGGATGACTCATTCTAATGTTTATGACGTTTATTTTCTTGTTACCTACATTTAGATTTATTGTTCTAATATTTAGATTTAGATAATTTTGAAGTTTTCCTGTTGACTGTCTTTTTCCAAAAGGGTTTCCAAACACTTCTTTCACATTTAATGGGATTTCCAATTATTATTAATAATTCTTAAGTACTATTTTAATAATATTATACATATTATTATTATTAACTCATTTCAGATCCAAACAGTGAACGGAGTAGTGGTGGTGGCGTGGCGGCAACGTATCCTGGAGCGGCAAATAGATTATGGCGCCAAACTGGGTCACGTGGTGCTCAGTTTGGCGCGAATGGAGCTCGCCAACTTTTTCAAGAACGTCATGCCTGTTGCCGACTACTTCGACCAGCGTGGAATGGTCATAGCGGTCAGTCTTCCACTTGAAATTGCTAGTAATTAATTTGAAAGTGAATAAAAATAGATAGTCTGGATAATATTTAGACTTCATAAATTGATAATATTTCCAATTTTTTTTTTATAAATATGAATTTCAAGCAATTCTAAGTTAGTGCTTATCATCGATCGTTGTAGAATAGAATAGCCTACAAGTGAGTTGTCATTCAAGGGAAAACATGATCATTTATCACGCTCCTACTTGTCAGTGCTCCTATTCCTGGATGTAATAATTGTAGATGCGGTAATAGCATTGCGGGTAGAACCGGTAGATAGTATGAAATTCGGAACCAAAGTATGAAAAGTCTGAGTATGAAATGAAAATCAGTTTTAAAATCTTAATTGCCTCGGAATAATGATTATTATACCGATGCTTTATTAATTTTCAGCTGGGAGATTACCTATCTGTATGGAAAAGTTTCAGCTCTTAATTATTGTAGGAATCCTTTTCCCGAATTTGAATCCTGAAATAAATTGATAATAATTGTTCTTTTTAAAATTGTGAATCGTATTCAAACTTGATATTAGTTTAGTCAATTTATTTAATATCCAGTGATTCCATCAATCAGAACCATCACTTATCTGGGATAAAAAGTATTTAAATAAGATATTGCAATACTTTTGACCATGCCCGAGAGAGGCATTTATTTTTTGCCAAGAGTAATATTTGGGCAATAAGTACCGAATTATTTATGCATTATCTTTTTTGTAACAAGTGCTTCAGTTGATGCTTCACTCTTGAAGAATAATTTGGGTTATGATTTAAGTGGCTGGAAAGTTACCGCAGTTTATTCTTATCCCAGCAGAATATTTTTATCTCCATCATAAGGATCAAACTATCTGTTCAAAGTGTCTTTTCAGCTGTTTAGAGAGATAACTTTCGTGAATTTGGGTAATTTTTCTAGGATGGATTAGATGCTAGTCTATTGTACAAAATCCACTACCGTCTTTCACTACCAATAATTATAGTAATTTTTGTAATGGAAAACAAAATAGATGAATAATTATAGATTGCACCATTGACAAATATTTCAACTTAGATGCGAGGGTAATTCAAGGTGATATTAGAATAGAAACGTTTTATCTGTAGTAAAAGGTTCAAGGCTGAGTGAAGTAAAGTACTCTGAAAGCATGATCCCAAGCAACTGTCTGTCATTAACATTTAAGGATTAAACGAATTCGACCAGATAACAGCAAATCTTTCAATGTCTCCCAACCGAATATCTATCTATTATTGACTGTTCGAGGCAACTGGGGTCGTCCCCCACAAGAGCCCTTGCCAGAATATCGATTCATCAATTACAGTTATTAACTAGTCTTTTAGGATTCCTCCTCAGCTTCATAGTAGTCTGCTTGATCGATTGTTTAATACACAGCACCCTGTAGTTAAAAATAGACACACAAGTGGTACAAGGTCTCGTCATGAAGCAATGATCAAGGTCGCTTTCTTCGTTTTTCCCATCGTTGACAACTATAGTCCATCCAAGCAAAGAAGGCATTCTGGCAAGATGGGAAAATGACTCAAGCTCGGTCAATACTGGTTCAAAAATCAAAAATTTGTTTTCAAATTGTAGGAAACATTACAATTTGCGACCAAATTTATCATTTTTTAACCAGTATTAACCGAGCTTTAGTTATTTTCCCATCTTGCCAGAGTGTCTTCTTTGCTTGGACAGACTATCCAATCGAATGCCGAGCGTTGATTGGCTTCCACTAGTCAAAATACACACGGTTATGAGGCTATAGGATGTTGGACATGGGCCATATGTTTCACAGAAATTCAGAAGGTGTATAAAACAGGTAAAAAGGATTGATGCTGAATAGGTTGACGTATCACCGTCATAGGTACCGTAATGAAATCACAACGCTTTCTCCAAGGTACTTGATAAAAATTAATATGAACCAGTAAATTTCCATAATAATTATAATAAAATCAAGGAGCGTATCTGCAAGATATCTAAACTGGCGTCGACCAATCACAGGGCACTATAATATTCTGTCAAGTGTCAATCACAGACTACTGTAATATTCTGCCAACCAATCACATACTACCACAGATCTTCAAATCACAGTGCTCTGTGATTCGTCGGTGGTTTGATAGACTATTAATATAGGGCCTTCGCGTGGGGTGTGCGGAGTGTGCGACTGGGGCTAAAGGGGCGCCGCGTCGGCTGATGCAGAACGGGAATTTTTAAAATTTCAATTGGGCTATTAGAATATTTTTTTTCGCTATTTGATGAGAAGCTTAGTATTTTACCAACACCTCGAATCTACAAGAATTTATTGCCTCTGCATGAACTCATTCATCATAATGAATTGATCAATTGAAAAACCACGATGTGAAGCAAGCCAAGAAACGCCCCTCTTAAATTTAATTCTATTGCTGGCTGATAACCACCTTACACTCTGTCGACCAATCACAAGCCAGTTTCCGATAACAACTTCTTCATATTTTTACCGAATTGTTGAAGTTTTCAAACTTTTTTCTCGGTAGAAGGTCGGTTTTAGATCATGAATAGTCTGAGTTCTATTTCATTATATACATCGTATAAAATAAAATTCATGAGTGTAAGATGGGAGTGCGAAATCATATTTTCATCTCATTTAATACAGCATAAAAATATTGAAGTCTAGTACTGGCCTAAGTTACACAATAAAAGTAAAACTGAGTCTAAATTCTATGAATAAA
The DNA here is from genome assembly GCA_017141385.1 of Sogatella furcifera. NCBI lineage: Eukaryota > Metazoa > Arthropoda > Insecta > Hemiptera > Delphacidae > Sogatella > Sogatella furcifera. Next base: position 4,912,410 of record CM029547.1, on the reverse strand, counting down.
TTCTTCAAATACCAACTTGATAGAGTCTTACCAGCCTGAATACATAAATAAATATTATATTAGCACAAGATCGTCAATAGTAAATCAGCGTAATTTTCTGTGTATGATACACCATCCATCTTTTTCTTGCTAGCAGCCATTTTCTAAGACAGAACTCACGAAACACTGTTAACCAATAAGAAAAGAGCAGGTGGGGCATGAAGGCGTGTCCAAGTCAAATCGGAAACATCACCTGCTGCCATCTACTGGTTGAATTTGTAAACTTTTCTAACCAATGTTTTCGACCATTTTCATCGTAGGCGGAGCTTGGAGGCGTGTCCAATAGAAGTCAAAGCAAGTCATTGCTGGCATTGCTACTGCCATATGCTGGCTGAATTCGGAGCTATTTCGAATTTTATTCAAGAAAGTTGGGTAGAGCAGTGAATATGGCTGAAATCTTCAATCTGCTTCTCATTGAGTTTCCGATTTTTTGTTAAAACATCTTTATTTCTAGTGAAATAAAATATTTTTCTGTGAGAAATTCATTATTCCCTCCCTTATGTGCTTTCAAGTATACTAATAAAATGTATTAATCAATAATTGGAAATTTAATATTTAAATGATAAAGTATCATTAAATATACATATACGGGACATAGGTACGGTACATAGTGACAGTTTTGCTCAATGTAGATAGTCTTATTATTTTCCATTGACTCCTGTAGGCTTTTGCTTATCACAAATCCAATACAGTACATAAATATACGAAATAATACGTTGGAATACATTAAAATATGTTAGTCCAAAATTCATTTTTGTCACACCACATGCAACATTGGCATTGCTTATGAGAAAAATGTGAACCACAGCTAGAATCATGTTTGGCTTCGAATATATTATAATTATGTTGGATTGCATTCGTCTGGTAATGGGAGCCAAAATCTTGCACAGGGTGCCAAAAAACCACACGAGGGCTCTGGCCATTATTCTTCGTATGTTCTACACCTGTTCTTCATGTAGCTTCATAGGGTAGGAAGACTCACTAAACACATAACATAATAATAGAAATAGAAATTTATTTCAGGGTAATAAAACACACTCATACAGTAATTTATAACTAAAAAGTAAAAGTACATTAGTCAAATTACTGCTGTAAGTACATCAATCAAAGGTAAGGTACCTAGAACTAAATAATATTTTCCCTAAAACAAGCTTAACTGATCCAATAATAAATCCAATTACTTGCTTAACTTATAGTATATTACATAGTGAGTGTGGAAAAGGCGTTTTTACATACAAATAATTATGTTCTCCAAACGAGCCGTAGGCGAGTTTGGAAAATAATCATGAGTTTGTAAACTTTTCCACACGAATTATGTACATTTTTTCGTCATACTAGACTGGGATTTATTTAGACTAGGATTTATTAAAACCTCAAACAACTGAAAACATTAACTGAAGCCAACATAACCTCAACACAACACTAGCACAAACGCACACAGTGAACTGTCATGGCGGCTCGTTCAACTCGTTTTCGCCATACTCGTATGTAATACACAACTTTCCAAGCTAGATTTGCGTTTGGAGAATTGCCATTTACAGGAGAATCAAAGATCAGCTGTTCTGAATGCGGGAATAATCATTTTGATGATTATTACAGCACTAGTCATCATCACGATGATAATTACAGCACTGAAAATCTAGCCCAGCTGTTTTTCCCAAACTCCGACGTATAAATAAATTAATTTACCATAACTTTTGAATCGACTCAAAGAAGGAGAAGAAAAAGAACAAGAAGAAGAAGAAAACGCTAGTCAATCTAACAAAAATCAATTGTATATATAAATTCGAACTAAGTTATAGTCTTTCCAAGGAAAGAAGACTCTCTGATAAGATTGGTGGCTTCAATATGTAATGTACATGCAAAAGTAGTATTGAAGAGTGAAGACTGGCTTATGGTTGAGAGGATCGACGTGCTAACCACACGTTACCTCTATCCTGGTTGATGATTATTTGCCTGCTGTATTGCCTGTCCGGGCTGGGAGGGCATTCTGGTGGGGTGGGGGTGGCTTCGGCTCGGTTGGTGTTGGTTCGGGGGCTGTGGGCTCTGTTTAAGAATTTATGGCTTTTGGGCCGGTATTGGCCGGGCTGGAGTCATTTTCCCGTCTTGCCGGGGTGTCTTCTTTGCTTGGACGGGTTGTATAGTGGAGTGAATATGAAACTGGCAACCAGCTGGTAGGCCTAGGCCCTTCATAGGGCTGTTGCGCCATTGACAAACAAACAAACAAACAAACATGCAAAAGTAGAATATTATTATCATACTAACTACCAAATAATCTGAGATTAAGTTCTGCTGATTGTTTAGGTGAACGGAGAGCGCAACCCGGCCGAAGTGTACAACGACTTTCGGGCGGCCGTGCTCCGCATCCTGGGACCCACTTCGACGGGGGGAACTCAGCTAGCGCCTCCCCAACAGCTACCCCCCACCACTACCACCACCGCCGTCTCCGTCTACAACCCCCCGACGAGCGCCAAGAGTGTGCGCAGAAAAAGAGACCATCCACCTGTTGTCTGGGTTGTTGGTATGTATTCAATAATTTGTTTATTATTTATTTATTATTCATTCATTTATTCGTCATGAAGAAGTCGTAACTAGGGAGGAACGCTTCTGCAGTACATGCCACGTCAAGAGACCATGTGTAGATTACTTTGTATATTTTTTCTCAAATTATTATCACAAATCATTATTGAGCTTGTAAGCTCGGCGACTAATTTGTTGTTGCTCATCCATCTTTTGGTAGTGCTCAAGGCTCAACTCGCTTGATAATTTACAACAATAGCACGAAACAATATTGCCGCCCCTCAGAACCGTGAGTGATTTCACTTGAAAGTATTAATATCTTCACTTTTATAATAGGATTCAACTATAGAACAGCCAGAGTCACAAAAAGTGCGACTTTATTGAACCCTATGTAGTATAAGATCCTACTCCTCTTTTCTCTATAGTTGACGCCAAAATTTTAGACTGTTCCGTCTGTTCCTTGTGCGTTCTTACAGCTGATGTTTTACTTGCAGGTGATTGGTTTCTTGTATTCTATCTGAGATTTTTGTTCAAGTGTGTTTTATTGTTTTTGAAGAATCATGATAAAGTTTGATTTTTTATGTGTTCGCAGGTGGTCCAGGCAGTAACAAAGCGGCGTTGTGCGGACGTGTGGCCAAGCAGACAGGGGGCGCGTGGGCGCATGTGTCGGTGGGGCGACTTTTGCGCACGGCCGCGGATGGACAGCATCCCACAATGGGCGACGAGCACGACATCGACAAGCTCAGGCAGGCTATAGCCGCAGGAGAAATGGCACCGACTGTAAGTAGGACTAACTTATACTGTTATAAATATACAGTATACATATTTATACATACTGTATAGTCTGGTCGAGCAAAGAAGATATTCTAGCAATATGGGAAAATGGCTCCAGCTCGGTCAATATCGGCTCAAAAATTCTAAATTTGGACTCAAATTGTAGTAAACATTCTGATCTACAATTTAAAACTAAATTCATAATTGAACCAATATTGACTGAGCTGGATTCATTTTCACATCTTGCCAGAATGTCTTCTTTGCTTGGCCGGACTATACCAGTCTACACTTAATTACTTATATAAATATATACTCATGGTATTACGTCCATACCAAATATAGTCTCTATATACTATTTTAAAATAGATGAAAATCAAAATTACGGTATCCTTTTAGCATTTTTTATTTAAACACAACTTGTTTCGCCCTCCTAAGATACATTATCAAAGTATGAATGAACAGATAAACAGAATAAGAAAATGCTAAAAAGGTACTGTGTTTTTTATTTATATCTATAAACATTCATTTCATACATATAAGAAGTGACAACGCGCCGATCTGATAACCAGGTGGACCCGGGTTCGAGATTCGACCGGGAAAAGATTCTTTGACCACAGCACAATTACATTAATGTCAATATGCACATTGTCATATGGACACCCCGTCTTTCCGAGGAGACGATAAGGCGTCGGTCCCAACTAACTAAAACTTAGTTGTCATCTCTCATCATCATCCCTCTCATTACCCATGCACAAGCTTAAGAGCTCATGTGAGCATCACCCTTGGAAGAAGAAAAAAGGGTTTTCATAAAAAGCAGTCGTCAGCTCGTCATCTCTCATCATCACCCCTTTGATTACCTACGAACATGCTTACAGTACATATAAGCTTTTTTTTTGTTTGTCAATGGCTCAACAACCCTATGAAGGGTCTAGGCCTACCAGCTGGTTGCCAGTTTCATATTCACTCCACTACACAGTCCGTCCAAGCAAAGAACACACCCCGGCAAGACGGGAAAACGACTCCAGCCCGGCCAATATCAACCAGGATAGAGGTAACGTGTGGTTAGCACGTTGATCCTCTCAACCATAAGCCAGAACACCTCTGAATAACATACATTTAATCAGTTAGAGTGTAATGCAACAATTACTATTCCTCCAGAGTCGGGAAACGACTGACTATCTATACTAACGACAGCCAATCCCAAAAGAGGAGACAAATAAGCATTATACTCAGAGAAAAGTTACACCATAGAGATAGAATAAGGGAAGGGATATTATTCCGATCCTGTAATATATTGTAAATACGGCAGCTATGTGCAAGCTACTGTGTAAGTGTGTTGTGTGTATCGTCACTTCAATTTCCCCTTAAGAAGATGCGAAATTGAAAATTATTTCGCATTGTTTCTATGAATACGAGTCAATACGATACAAGAAGTTTCAATAATGATCATAACAATGTCACTTCAATTTGATTGTTTAATGTGATTCATGTATCATATTCTCAACATCTTACTAATGAATAAGTACGGTTTAGAGCTGTTTGGTATTTGATTTCATGGTACTGGCAAGGAAGGAAATGTGGAATATTGGCAATAATGCCAATAAATAGAAGTCCTTCTACGCTCATCACGATTCCACCACTCATCAGTAATTCTCCAAACGAAATTTAGATTATATTTGAATACTTTCACATTAAGGATTAAGTAGAAGAGATTTCAATTAGGAATTACATCAGAAAAAGCCTTATCTTCATTTTTCCACTAAAGTTCACATACCGGTACACTATTAACAACTGGACACATATTTATGCCACCAAATCACTCTTATTGGACTCGAAATATACAGTATCCAGTATGACTCAAATATTTGTCAAACCCCTACCCAGCCCATAAAAACACATTCTTTGCTCTAAAAAATCGATAAGTCTCCATTAATTTATCATTTTTACTTTTAATCATTCAAAGAGATATACAAGAATACGGTAAAACCGACGGGTTCTTGTTGATCTGATGTAGCTCTACAGATTATTAGTAGGCTAGAGTTTAGGCTACATTATAATTAACTTTGGAAAGATAATTTCCACTGCAATTTCCACAGATAATTTATTTAAGGGTGTGGTCTTCTGAGGCGAAATTAGGTCATCAGTAATTAAAAGAGTTTCTAATGGAGGATTCTAATGTTCCACGCAACAATGGCTCGCTTTCAGTTAAGCAACTGTTCCGTTCAAGGTTCAAGACTCATTAATCATTATTACAAAGACAATAATTGCGATGAGGATGAGCTAACGTCTGTTATAATGAGCAATCCAAAGTGGTCTTTAATTTTTGGGGTGACTTTGAGCTGGGTTAAATAATTTATGTTCGAAATATTATTAGCTATGTTCATCACGAAGGTTGAACATGAACAAGCGTAGTCAACCCCCTTCCACGAACCGCTTGTTCGTAGTAGTTCCCTACTTGGCCGCTAGATAGCGCTGGCAAGAAAATTGGATTATTTCATGCGTCTGAATGACGCAACGGTCAGTCGAATTGGGGTTGAAGTTCAGTGAAGGTAGTAGGCCGCAATCGGATTGTATTCAAAACAGGTAATAATACCAAGTTTCCTCATCGTTTACGAGTAATTAGTTGATAATATTTCTATATTTATCTCTCAATGTCTTTCCCAAGCAATGAAATTCGTTTATAAACTTCTATTCCTTTTGTAACATAATTATTTCCTCCGAGAACAAACTTCTATTGTGTATAACTGATACAAGGCCTAGTAAGCAGATGCGCCTTGAACTCTCACAATGATTATCAATAGGGGGCTATTATTGATTTCTTGGGCGTATTTTTTATTCAACTGTAGTAGAGAAGACACGACACTGACGTTCTTCCCTTATATAGTAGATGAAGTAGTTAGGTAGCTTGTTACTAGCTTATAGTTGATGATCTGATGATCATTCTATGAAATATATTTTTACTTCCAATACAGTACACTTACGGTAGAAGTATGTCACATGACATTATATAGTATATACTGAAGTTCACAGACTTTAAAGTATATCACGAATACCAGTATCCGTGGAGTATATTATTATATTGTACCGTAAGTTTATATCTAGTATTTGGTTAAAACCAAAGTTGTAAATGTTTATTTTAAATATTATTTATTTTACGCAGTTCTATTTTATTTTCAATTTTCATATAGAACAATGATAATTATATTATAGAATCCCTCACAGTAGCGAGTTCACTAAGATAATTTGTTGATTCCGAAACATTCATACAAAGAATTAAAAGTCAAGATGCATTCAAGAATATAATTATAATACCTTTGATTCACTGGCGGCTCGTGCCCACGAAACAGGTGAAGTGCTGTATAGTAAAAGATACGGGCGCTTCACCTGATGTTTCGTGGGCACGAGCCGCCAGTGCAGTTTGATTATAAGAAATATATCAAATTACGGTAGCGTACATATTTTCCGTAACTTTCGGATGTTTATATATTGAGGTACATAACGTTCTAGGAACGTTTCTTAGTAAAGGAATGTTGTTACTGGTGCGATGATCGTTGATCATGAACGATTATCGTTTTTGCTATTCAATAACAAGAGTTGTGATTGGCCACAGCTGATCGACTACAACGATCATCGCACCAGTAACAATTCCTTTACAGAGATATTCTCCAAAATAGTAAGTCGAGTGGTCTATTTTTCACATGAATTAGAAATGTATAGTTTTAGAATTATTTAATTTAATGTAATCTTTTTTATTAATTGACAGGAAATGGTGGAGAGGATAGTTGACGAGCAGATAGCGTCGAACAGCACTGCCGCCGGGGTTCTACTCGATGGCTATCCCAGAGATATTGCTCAGGTTGAACAATTCGAAGAAAAGGTATAATTTTCTAATAAAAATTCTCATATTTATATCAATCATATTTTCTATTGTAAAATGGAACTATCAGATAATGAATATAAAGAAATCGTCTAGAAAAAATTCCACAAGAAAACAGAAAGAAACATTTAGGTTATTGGGTGTGAACCATAGGCACCGACTTGGAAAAATTGTAGGGGGCTATTCCAGCGCCGGTAGTGGGTTGGGGATTTTCTATTATGAGTTGTGGTACAGCCGCGCTGCAAAAAAGGGGAAGCTTTAATTTGTAGGTTTCTGCTTCCTGTTTTACTGTGTGAAAAGAAAAACCTGAAATTGCCCTCTTCACCTGCATTGAGGCTGAATAAATCAAAACAATAATTTTCTACACACCAAACTTTCTAATGAAAATTAGACTCCTGTAGCCTAAACGGGATCTTATCACAGTAAACTATTTCATATTTCTAATGCACTATGCCATGAATTCTAGGTTAGCCTTTATCCCTATGTGATTCCAATAATTACGATTTCATTATACTAATCACATGATACTCTCTTCGCCAAGGAACATTGATTGATGGCTGGCTTCATGGCTAATTGCCTGCTGGCACCAGAGATTATGTTTTTTTCGGATCTACAGTTCTTGTACTTGATTTATTCAATATTTTTAATAACACTTATAAGCCTGGTTCAGAAAACATACTATAATAAATGCAAATTTGTTCTATTCATTCTAAAATTAATAAATTTGTAAAAATGGGAATTTCACACCACTAGTCAGCGCCTATTATGTGAACTGTGAAGTGTAGGCTGAGTAATAAGTATAGTCCGTCCAAGCAAAGAAGACACTCTGGCAAGATGGGAAAATTAATCCAGCTTAAACAATATTGGTTAAAAGTTACAAATTTTATTTCAAACTATATAGATCAGAATGTTTTCTACAATTTGAGACTAAATTTATAATTTTTGAACCAATATTGACCGAGCTTGAGTCGTCACCCCATCTTGCCAGAACATTTTCTTTGCTTGGACGGACTATAGGTACTATACATACTGGTATTCAAGTAATTGTTTTAGCAAAATTAATCAGCTATTCATTTGATCTTTACTGTCTGGAGTTTTCTTATCAAAATTAATTTTGTTGTTGACTAGTACACGCAAGAGCCGACGCTGTTGCTGTTGGACTGTTCGAAGCTGCAGCTGGGACGCGGGCGTCTGGACGACAGCATCGCCGCGTTCCGACGCCGTCTGGAGTTGTTCAGGGAGTGCACGCTGCCCATGCTCAAGGCGCTCGACGATCAAAGTCGACTAGTCATTGTCAGTATAATATGCTACCGCCATTCATCCAATCCAATTTATTTATCTAATTAAAGTTTTCATATCATGTCCAAATCTATGTATTAATCGATTGATTTATCTATTCTTCGACCATGTTCAAGTTATTTTGTGAAGTAGTGTTTCGGTTTTATTAGTAAATATTTGTTAATAATATTGTTTTGAATTTTTTGGTTGATTTTAAAAAATTGTTTAAAAATGACTACTTTAAAGTGTAAAAGAATTATAACCTACATGTTCCAATACAGGGAAAATTAGGTTTTATGGCGAAGTGGAAAAACCATTGGGTCTCCTCAATATTGAAAGCCATACGCTAAATAATAATGGCCTAATCTAATTCAAATATTATTCTTGATAGCCTTCCTTCATTTTATTCAATAAGCCACTATCACACCTGAGCAAACATTATTGTTTGTTGTTGAAGTTATCCATTCTCCTTGAAACTGGTTTACTAAATATAAAGTATACTTTTCACTTGCTATAAGCTTACAGTAAGTTAACAGTGAACCCATTCCTCTAGAAATTATTTAGGTACTAAATATTATCAAGTATAGGCTTAATTTTTACTTGCTATACAGTGCAAGTGAAGAGTGGACTGCAAAGGAAGTGGAAAGTATACTTATAATGATTAATATTGTTGTTTCCAACTTGAAAATTAAATTTTCTCTATATTCATCATTTCAATATTTCCGAAGGTCGATGGCGACACCGATTCACCACAAGTGCAGGATGAATTCTGCCAGAAACTGCTGCAAGAGATCGAGCGACTGACGGAAGACGAACTGCATCAGCAGCAACCGGCACCGACCGAACCGCTACCTAACGGCGTTCTGAAGAACGAGGACACCACCATCCACGACCTGGAGCTAGAAGAAGACCACCACATCATCCAGCCGCAGGTGCACAAAAAGCAAGCTCAAGCCAACCACGTACCGAAGAAAACCTCACAGAAAAAAGCGCCCAATCAGCAGAACAAGCATGTGGCTAACGGGTACGGACCGCCCACTGGAATTAGCGACATCAGCAAAACGTTTGCCACCTATAATAAGGCGTCTGTACCCAATGGGCATGTGCCCACAGGAGGCCCGGTCAAACCCCACAACCATGTTAACGAGCACTACCCGATGGACTCAAATATGTAGTTGAGGACATGTCAACGTTTTCACGAATAAAGAGTGCAATCATGAAGAAAGCTGATTGTGAGCTTAATAAAGTAGCTAACTTTGAATCAGTTGTGAATACACACACAGGAGGGGTCCAATGAAATGTATAAACCTGTTGATATTTTACAATAGTTGCGCCGGTATCATTGCGTTCAGAGGAGAATGAAATAATAATCATTGGAAAATTATTTTAAATACTGTGATGATTCATATTCATCAGAAAAATACATACAACTTGCGATAATATAACACAAAAATTGATTGCCACTAATACCAGAATTATATGATAATCATATATATTCTCTAATACAGTATCATCCAAAATAAGCAGTAACATACTGAAATAGTACTTGAACAATAGTAAATAAACATCACTCCTTTAGAGTAATTCGTTTCCCGTCTCTATTCTGGAGGAATAATAATTGTTGCTTAAGGCCAACACCACAGAGGAGCTAAATCAACTCTGTAGGCTTAGCTCCTCTGTGATTACATTCTAACTGACTCACTGGATTTTATTCAGAGGTGTTTTGCGCCATCACTTGGTTACGGAAACTGACTTATGGTTGAGAGGATCAACGTGCTAACCACACGCTACCCCTTTCCTGGTTGGTGATTCGCCTGCTGTATTGTCTGTCCGGGCGGGGAGGGCATTATGGCGGGATGGGGGTCGGCTTCGGCTCGATCAGTGTTGGTTTGGGGACTGTGGGTTCTGATTGAACATTTATGGCTTTTGGGCCGGTATTGGCCGGGCTGGAGTCGTTTTCCCGTCTTGCTTGGGTGTCTTCTTTGCTTTGACGGACTGTATAGTGGACATGATTTCTCAGTTCTCGATTAAAAATTTCTTTTTTGAAATTTGATTGTACCAGTAACTAGATTACAACCAGATTATTGATAATGTATTTTCTATAAAAAAATGAGGAATATTGCAAAAAACAATCATTATTCCAGCTTTGTCAAAAAACAATTAAGTGCAGAAGCACTATGGAGACATTCAACTGTGCCTTTCAAAATATGAGAACCAAAATATTGTACGGTAAGAGATTTGTTAATTTTATAATGTTTATAAATTTCAAAATAATAAGAATAAATTATTGTTGTTGCCACCAATGGATTTCTATAGATGTAGATTATATTATACTGTTATTCTTATATAGGATTTATGGCATCTCTCTAGCTTAGAAATGCAAAATGTTATTAAAATATAATAATTCTTGTTTATTTTTATCTCTATTTTATTCAGTATTGTATGATATTGTTAATTAGTTATTATGATGGTTTTAAAAAAATTACGTCATAGTATTATGCTCAGATTTCAATGTTTTGAAAAGGGAGTGATAAAGAACGATGTTTTCATGCCGTAATTACTATTGTGGAAGAGACACGTGCCAAGACACTTGACAGAAACTTGGTAAGAATGAGAAAAATAATAACAAAATTAATAATTTCAATCAATATGGTCTCTAGACAAAAGTAAGCAGAATAGGTGAGTGATAAAAGATTGAGGAGGATATAGGTTCGAAAAATAGAGGAGGTAAAACATATCATTTGGAGTTACTGTGTCAGATTTTCAAATTTTTGAGCAAACAAGTCAATTTGAAGCATGTATTCAAATCCATGCTCTATTGTTCTATTTGGTAGTGATTTTGTTCCAATTTCACCTTCTTGAACTAATACTTCTAGTAGCCGAGTTGAAAAATGAAATGAATCTATGATCTAAATTTTTCAACTCTCTAATATTTCATTCGGTTGATAGTTTTATGAAAACCGTTTTTGAGTATTAAAGGTTCACTGCCTTGAATTATTAGTCGTATCAACTTTTGTAGATAAAATTTGTCCTTATCATATAAATTACTCTACCGGGACCATTACCTTATAGGAATTCATTAATAATAAAAGCGGAGGTAACGTTCAAATACGGTTTAATCAGGAAAAAAATTAAAATCTAGATATTGGTATCATTTTAAAGTCTATTTTCAATACGGTACTACATATCTGCAAGCACAAAACACATGAAACAATATTGTACAATTATGTTACTTGATAGAAAAAATAGAAAATTAAACAGAGAGTCTTGTCCACTAGTATTTACATACATCATATTAATATTGCTATAGCAATTTTTTGCCATTTGTGAGAAATTAACTTGATGTGAAAACCCCTTATTTGAACGCCACCTCCTCAAATAAATTATTTATAAATAATATGAATGGATCTTATCTAATTCTAGTTGAGAAAATCAACTGAAAAAATCAAATGATCGTGAATTTATTCTGTAAAGGAAGTAATATCGACCAAATACTGATATTAGGATTATAGCTTTGGTGGAATTCTGTACTTGCCGGGCCCAGTAACAAACAGTAGCCTACCGGTACCTATCAAAGATATTCATTAATGTAAAAATTGCATTGATCTATTTTATAAGACATGAAAGTTTTATATAGCTATTTTTAGATATTCACTACTCAAATATCAGTCATGTTTTGATAAAAAATGTGTAAATAGTATTGTATTCAGGTAGCTCATATAACTTATTAGAATTATTGAGAAATTAGTATTAGTTTGTTACAATAATTCCGCTATTATTTCTGACAAAAAACTGTTACCAAGATAAAATACTTTAATAATCAATAAATCATTATTATACTTTGAAAGATCATTCAATCCGAAGAATGTCCATACTGAAAGTTTTACTAATACTGTACTATTATAATTATTTACAATACTACAATTTTATTATTGATTATACTAATATCAACTTTTACAATACAAAAATCATCTTCACAATACCGTATCACTTTAAAAAATGATTTGCTGGATTATTTCAAGTTATGGCTATTAATTTATATGAATGAATGTCAAGCTATTGTGGTCTGTGATAAAAGGTAATAATGTGATAGATCAAAGTATGGTGTTTCTGAAATTCTGAGTTGGTGGATTTTTTTTGCAGTAATAATTACCTACATCATTAATTAATCAATATTCATTATAACAAATAATGAATTATTGTTTTTGAAAAATATAATGAGCAGAAATAAAACAGGAAACATCATGAATGGATTGCAAATGAATTTTATAAGATTTTTCTTCAGTTGTGCTTGGAGGAGAAGGTGGTAAAAAAATTACATCTCAAAACTTCTTATAAGTCCTTATAACAGAAACAAGTCGGGTACGGTACATTTTTAATAAGAAATTCGAATGAATTATAATTTGTGTATAATTATTTATTATGTTCTCTTTCTTGTACTTGCTTGAATAGAGTATGGATAATTTAATTTTCTAGAAATTTGAAGTTCAGGTTATACAGATCATATTTCATAACAAACTCAGAATAGTTAATATCAAACTCAGGAAAATGGTATCTATTGAAATGTGCTCTATTGAGAAAATTTATGTTTTGTAAAGGATAATCATTAGAATAACATTCTCACACAATATATTTATTTAAATTTATTTCAAAGATCTTGCTGGCGAGATCTTAGTTGGAAATTGAAATACGTTATGTGTGAGATAGAAATATTATTATTATATAAATTGAGTCATTGATGACTCATTCTAGTCAATTGGTTACCATTCATTATTTTGATGATTGTAAAATAGTTTTGGTAAATGTAAAATAAAAATATTATCCACAAATGAGACCTTATATTTATCCTCCTATCCTATTGAGTAATTGCCGACGTGCAATTTTAATGTCAAGGCCTTAGCTTACGGTAGGACTACTTAAAAATCATTAATATTGGCGATCATCATTTATTGGCGAAATCATTAATTATATGTCAGATTGGCGATTTCTTCCTTATTATATTTTAGAAATTTATTGACTTTGTTATGACATCTACCATGTTTTTGATAACGAAGTTTTTTAGTTGATTGGATCAAATTATACAAAGAAGTTGTCTCAACAGATAATGAAACTGAATTAGCAAAAAATATTATTCGTAATAATTTTTAGAACATTAAAGAATAATGTGAAGATAAAATAATCAAAGTAGGTTATGACAAAAACTAAAAAGATCGGAAATTGGTATTTCAACAATAATAAATCTACAAATTGTTTAGATAGAAGTTTATTAACAAATTTCATCATTCTAAATTCTAATATTACTTCAAGAAAAAATATTTACCAGAACGAATATCAGAACACTATGGTCTCAGACTGATTCCAGCATTGAGCTGGTAAGCTCTCATCTCCCAATCCATAAGGAGACTGATCTCCAGTGTATAGATAGTATGTGCCTCTCGCCCTGTAAAAAGTTGAATGGTTAGGATCAACTCATTATATGAATACTATAGTTACAGTAAAATACTATACACCTCATCGACCTTACGTCCTTATAGGGTAAATTAGACGTGGCGAGTTTACTAGCTACTAGCCGGCTAGTTCGCTATAGTTGAAATTAAACTAGCTCCGTGTAATCACCAACTAGCAAGCTTTTTGGCTAGTAGCCGGCTAGTAAAGAAGCTTGCGAAAAAGTCGATGACCGTTCTACTTTACTCGCTACTCACCGGCGTTCGAGCGAGCTAGCTAGTAAACTAGCCGTGTGTAAAGGGAGTTGCTAGTTAAAAAGCAGCAAGTGACAAGCCAGTTTTGGTGAAAATGTCGGAGGATTTTGTTAAAGCCGGAGTAGTTATTACTACTCCGTGTTTTAGATGACAAAAAACACTTCAACAACACGAAGTTCTCTAACCTCATCAATCTTAACTGAGCTTAACAGTCTTAACCTAACCTAACCTAACCAGTCTAACCTAACCTCAACCTGCAACTAGTTGAAAACTGAGCGAGTGGGAAGCGCACTCGCCGGCTAGTAGCTAGTAAACTCGCCACGTCTAACTTACCCTTCTGATTTACCGTCTAATTTACTGAAAGAAGGTATAGAGAAATTATAGTTACTAAAGAATTTAATCAATAATTAATGAATAATTATAGAAATTATAGTAATTACCGTCTAATTAACTGAAAGTAGGCATAGAGAAATTATTAAATATAAATATAAAAGGTTATAATCCTTCTCTGTGTTCAACTATCAAAGTCTAACTAGTGTGTCTTCAACTATCCTTTCTCTATGATGAAGGGGAGTGTAAAACACAAAGAGGTTTCTAGGATTTATTAGAAGAGTTCTATTATTCTATGGTAAACGTAACAGAGCGACTTGCGATTGATGAAAAAGTTGGAGTAGATGGACGTAGTTACATTTTTCACTGCTAGATCGCAGCAGTCGGCTAACACTCAAGATAGAGCTGTCATCTCGGCCCGTAAAAATTCAGGTTGATAGTCAACGGTGATAATTATTATTGAACTATTGAACAAAGTGCAGTGGAAGAGTGGTTATACGTTATAATCCAATATTGAACAAAGTAATAGCTATTAATAAATTAATTATTAGACTACCTACTTGAAGGGAGAATTGGTCACATTACTTGAAACGAAACCATTACTCTAACCGGCTACCAATCAACTTAATAAAATTGAGACAAAAACAGATAAATCAAGCTCTATTAAGCTCAAATATAGATTGAATTCATCATGGAAGAATATAACAGTGATAAAGTAACTTTCTGTAAAGTCTTCCATCCAATCACTCTCTCTCTTTCTCTCTCACTCACTCTCTCTGTAAAATTACAATAAATTTTCAAAAATACTATAACTTCTAAAAACTAAAAACTTACTCTCTATCAGCTTTCTCTCCCATTTTTATGAAATCCCAACAGCATTTTCCATTTTTGAAATCACTATAGCTATCACACTTGCTAGCTAGAAATCCTGACTCGTTGCCAGTTAATGTTTCTATGTAGTATTGGTACGATCGACAGTGAGAACAGTATCCTGAAAAATGTGATATTAATTTAAGTTTTTAGTAATAATAATTGTTTTGTTTTCTGAGGGCAAAGCCCACATGAGCTCATAGGCTTTTAGGTGAGAAAGTACTTTTTAGGTAAAAATAATATTTAAAAAAATTAATTTTGAAGGAATTACACATGAGCAGCAATTATTATTATGAAACTTTCTATAGGAAGTTATTAGAAAATCAATGCATTCAAAATTAGGTACACTATTAATAATTATTACTTTCAAGAATATACATCTATGATGATAATAACTGCTAAAATAATCTTCACTCAACGAGCTCTCATTTGATTGAGATTAGCATTTTAACAAATCCATGCTAACTACAATATTTATCAAATAATTTAAAAATCCGGATTGAATTTTCATTGAATTAAAAAATGTGATTTTTTATCCAATTCACCGAATTCAAAACCACATCCAGGCTGAGAGGGCAACCCGCCATTCGGGTAGAAGTCAATGTGTCCAATAGGATCGTAATAGCCAAGCCAATGGCCGCAGGTGTGAATTATGTCAACGAATTTGGCGTCTGAGGCATCTATTCTGTACTCTGGCTTGCTGCTGAACAAGACACCGGTAGGATCAAAACCTAAAATATATAGAAATTCAGTAATACAGTTCGTTCATTGAGCCGCGCACATCTAAATAATTATCAAAATTCAGTATTTTTAAAGTGGAAAGTGTTTTTTAAGTGAAAATTCTAATGTAAACTTTCATCATCTTTCATTCACTATGTAAACATCATCATCCACTTATCACCTTTGCTTAAAATACTTGCTATAAAATCGCAATTGTGACAATAAATAATCAATCAATTTATTTTTGCTGGCGATTGTGACTGGGTGTATGCTGGGATGCACGCGAAGCAGCCCACGCAAGCCAGCCAACCACGGCTCTTGTTATTAACGCTAAATGACAAGACAAGAATTGTGATTGGCTGGCTTGCGTGGGCTGCTTCGCCTGCATCCCAGCATACGCCCGACCTTATTCTCATTTCTTTGTTTAATAATTTTTGGGAATAGAAATGAATTGATTGATTATTTATTGTTAGAACTTACAATTGCGACTTGATAGCAAGTATTATAATTCTTGTCTTGTCATTTAACGTTAATAATAAAAGCTGTGATTGGCTGGCTTGCGTGAGCTGCTTCGCGTGCGTCCCAGCATACGCTTGGCCTAAACCTGAACAAATGACTACAGAAAAAAATTATATTCTACACATGAATTGTATGGAGGACTGAGATCACAATTCAAATAATCATGCATGTAAATAGTGGGGTTTCATACTAAATTGTTGGCTACCACAAGATATGCATAGAACGAATATTAAAATTTTTGAAGTGTTTGTTTGGAGTGAAAATTTGTGACTGTGAAAGAAAAGCAACAAACATGACCTGGATTGTATTCTAAATTGGAAAAGGGACAGTTTTGGGCTTGAGCCTGTTGATCCTTATTATTTGTAAATAACTGAATAAATAAGTAAACGAGCAAAGTGTGTGTAACTGTGTATGTGTACACATCCGATCAACTAGATCTAAATATTGTCAAAAATATTAAAGGATCTCTATGCTTGATACGTCTTGTGAAAGCTATGCTCATAAATTGTTCATATAATTGCCCAGGCCTTCCTGAGAGCTTTGGAAGAAGGTGAGCAAATAAAAGAGGAAAGAATACGAGATATAATAAAAGTTTAAACGAGGAAAATTGTATTTATTTTATACTTTTGAAATAACAACACCGCGATGATACATTCAAGCCCATTCTTAGCTCATATAGCAACATTCAATGATCAATGTTGAACTTATGTTCTACTTGAACTATTACGGTACTTGACCATTAAGAATTGTTCCACAGCTTTTTTGTTTGTTTGTTTGACAATGGCTCAACAGCTCATGAAGGGCCTAGGCCTACCAGCTGGTTGCCAATTTCCACTATAAAGTCCGTCCAAGCAAAGACGACACCTCGGCAAGACGGGAAACGGCTCCAGCCCGGCCAATTCCGGCCCAGAAGCCATAAATTCTCAAATTGTAGATCAGAGTGTTTTCCAAAATCCGAGACAGAACCCACACTGACCGAGCCGAAGCCACCGCCCACCCCGCCAGAAAGCCCTCATCTCCCTCAATGTCCAGACAGACCATACAGCAGGCGATTTATCATCAACCAGGATAGAGGTAACATGTGGTTAACACGCTGATCCCCTCAATCGTAAGCCAGTTTCCGTAACCAAGTGACGTCACAGAACACCTCTGAATAACATCCACTTAATCAGTTAGAGTGTAATGCAACAATATACTATTCCTCCAGAAACGAAAACGACTGACTGTCTTAACTAACGCGATTAGCCAATTTCCCAAAGGCGGGACACACATCTTTTTGGGAAGCCCAAATGCAAGTATGATCTAGGCTAATAGCAAGCCGAAGCTATCATGTGGATGACATATAAATAAATAGAATATAAGTACAAGATACCCATCATCTATCATGTTGTTCAACATCATTAAAAATTAATCTACTGAGCCAGATAGAACAAGGAAGTTTGAACCAGAGTGTTTACAACAATGTTAACATTCTATTCAAGATCCTAATAAATTATTTTATTAGAACCAAAATTTATGGATTTCTCAAAGTAATAACTCACCTGTGATCCTAGGAAGAGTGACATTTTGCAAGCTCCGGCCAGCTATTCCCGAAATATGTGCTCCTAAACTGTGTCCCAGCAAATGTATCGTTTGATGATCAACTCCGACTTCGTTTATCAAAAAATCCAAAAATTTCGATAATTTGTTCGCCACACTACCCACACTGAATCGTGCGATTGTGTAAGAAGTCATACTTGGCCAGTCCACATTGATCACGTTACAATCTTTTGCTTCGAGGAACGCTGCAAAATTATTAAAATTTTCAAATCGTATTACTAATGTTACTAATTACTATACCTATGTTACTAATCAGGTTGCACATTTTTTCCATGGGACGCTGCAAAATCAAATTTTATACAATTCTCAACCAAAAACTGAGAATTCGAAAAAAGTTTAGTTTTAGGAGATGGGATAGTGATTTAGATAACAACAATAGTATTGGGACCTATGTCCCCTGTGTTAATTTTCTCGGGCCACTCCCGCGTTTCGGATGGACACGTCGGTCTTGGCTGCCTAACAAGCAGTCGTTACTCGTTAGGCCCTGAAACTGATCACGTACGACCTGAAAACTCTGACACCACACCTTGGCCAGCAAGGTCACAAGGTATTATTATTTTCTGTGTAGTAATGGAATGAAACTCATCTATTAGGTACTGTACAAAAAACTTGGTAAAAAATGTAAAATACCTACCGTACTGAATTTTGTAAATAAATTCTAATTGATTGAAAAAATTATTGTTGAATCAAGAACAATAGAATTGGGAATGATATTGATAGCACGGTAGATTACAAAGTTTGAAATGAGAATGTATATCATTGAATTTGGTAAATGGTTTCGATAATCATTTTTCTCTTGAAATTTGTATTTATTTGTAATGACCTATTTACTTTCATTATTCAGGCAAAAGTGTTTCTATAAGAAGTCGAATATATTGATGTTTATTCTTTTACCGTTTTCAATTATTCTCCATTCAGCTAACATTCAATTAAAATTAACCAATGCTTCCATGTTTTGGACATATTTACCTTTCCTTATGTCTCTACTGAACCTCATATACCCTTTACTCATCCAACCATGTACGACTATTTTCGTTTCCTTTGACTTATTAAACGTTGAATCCTCTATGCTAGTCAAGTTCCCTATGAATAGCTCTTCAAAAACCGTTGCAGATTCACTAAAACAAAATATGCACAAGTCATATAGTTTTTTATATTAAAATATTTATTCATTACACATTTATTTATTCATCACACATTTATTTATTCATTACATATTTATTCATTACACATTTATTTATTCATTATTTATTCAGCTAGACAAATATAATTATACCGTCATATAACTTATAGGCTATTATAATTTATGTACCTGAAGAAAAGTTGTGAACAAGAAAAATAAGGAAGTATTTTCCTTATACATTATGTGGACCATTGTATAAAATACATTGTATAATACGTATTATTATTTATTTCCTAATGACTGATTAACCAATACAGTAGCAATAAGTTGATATCCACTGGTACTGAAAACAGAAATGCTGAGGCTAACGAGCTTTGCACTGACTTTGTGAATATAAATATTTAAATTTTTCCATTTATTTAAAATAATTGTGGGTAGAATTGGCAGCCTGCAGTTGTTCAGAAACAATAATTGTGAAAAGAATACGGTAGTAGGCTATAAAGAATAGCCTACATTATAGTTGAGAAGAAAAACACATACATATAAAGCTTACAAGTCATATCAATGATTATTGGGAGACCAAAAATTAAAAATCTATGGTAAGACTACAATACCTATTCATTTCTAAATACGGTGGAAAGAAAACAATGATATCGTATTGTGGAAACTATCAAGGTGTTAAATTTTATCGCATTCATTTTTTCCAATCACAGCTAACACATCAGTAGCTGTATTCTCGCTATTTATCAGTAAATAATCGGACGTTATTGTATCGGTAGTGAAGTTATGATTTCAAAATCAAAATTATTGAACTTTTTTTACGATATTTAATCGATCACGACAATTTAATAATACGGGTTTGTTAGCTTGCCTGCGCTAGGGCTTATGTCTCTGCAAATTTTTCCCAATTTTCCAATTATTTTATTGCTTTGTTTTACACGGTTCAATAGATTTTCGTTTCTTCTTAAAGTAAAATTCACCTACCGTGTGTAGAGCATAAACTTTACCCATGCTCCAGGGTCATAGAGACACTTTATGCCGCCTTCTTCCTCAGTCGCAGTGTGATCGTGAAGACCTTTCGAGTAGAAATCCTCCACTGACTCCGCTGAAGTGTCGTACGGGAGTTCATTGTCAACTGCATCTGTGTAGCAATTGGAAGTAGTTAAAGTTACTGAGATTACTTCATTATTTTAAACATTATCTATTAACGGTATAACAGTATTATTTTAGGTAAGTCAGAACAAAGGTTGTGGGATCCACAAAGTTTATTTAAAATGCCATACTTAAGTTTCAATGCTCAGGGTATTGGACATTAAAAACAAAGGTTTTCACTTACCTAAACCAGTGGCGTAGCCAGGATTCGATTTCGGGGGGGGGGGGTCCAGAGCAAATGAGGGGGGGCTTTGGGGGACCACCCCCCAAAGAAAGGGGGGTCCGGGGGATAATTTTTAAATTATATAGTACAAAATACCGTTTTAGAGCTCTTTTTTATTAATACGAAATTGGGGATAGAAGAGGTTTTGGGCTATAGCCTGCTTTTTATTTCATCATCATGTAAATTTTCGCACATGAAATAGATAAATAAATAAATTTACCTTATATAGTTCAATCCTCAACATTATTTAATCTGATTAGTTCAGGGTACTTTTAGGCAAATTTCTGTGTCCAAAATAGCATTGTAAAACAAAATTGTCAAAGAGAAATTAATAATTAAGAGTCATCCTTTTACAGCTCAAACCTCAACAATCGGAATATTTTGAGCATCTGTTGCTCCTGAGCATCAAGTGTGCGATTTTTTGTGTCCAAAGTAGCGTTTTAAAGCTCTGTCTTCCAAGATTACTAGTAAATAATTGATTATCCAGAGTATTATTTAGATTATTAACTTAATGCAATATTCACTTCAACCATTTCAACCCCCAGCAATGAGCTTCTCTTAACATCACTTGATCAGTTCAGGGGGGCATTTTCAGTACAAGTTTTTAGAGCTCCATTTTTTAAGATAAATTAAAAATACAGATGCAGGCTTCATGCAATTTAACCCTAAACAATCTGCACTTTTTGGACACCACTTGGTCAGTTGACAAAGAAGTAAGACAAAAGTTTGCTCCAAGTGGGAAAACTGAGTGGAAGTTGGACCCCCTGGAGCCTGGAGCCCCCCCCCCCTCCCATCTAGCTACGCTACTGGAATCCATGTTCTTAAATAGATTTTTTTTCATTATTCTGATGTATAAGGAATCAGCCTGAGAAGTTCAGTGAACACTTATGAACACTCTATGTGGACTGTATCAATTTCAGATTCAATGAGAGTTGAATCTATGAGAGACTGTATCAATGAGAGATGCCCTCGTCTCTCATTCAAGGGGGGGGGGGTCCGGACCTCCTGGACCCCCCCTGGCTACGCTACTGCTTTATGCACTTCAACCATTCCAACCCCCAGCAATGAGCTTATTTAACACCACTTGATCAGTTCAGGGGGCATTTTCAGGGCATTTTCATTACAACATTGTAAAGCTTTACATTATTATAGAGCTCCATTTTCCAAGATAAATTTAAAATACAGATGCGGGCTTTATGCATTTCAACTCTAAACAATCTGCACTTTTTGGACACCACTTGGTCAGTTGACAAAGAAGTAAGAAAGTTGACAAAAGTTTGCTCCTAGTGAGAAAACTGAGTTGGCGGTGGAAGTTGGACAACCCCCCCCCTCCCTCGCCACTCTAGCCACGCTACTGGATCCCATTTTCATAGAAATTTTTCCATTATTCTTAAGTAGTTAATCAGCCCAAGTTCAGTGAATATTACTGTTATGAACACTCTGTGTGGACTGCATCAATTTCTTAGTCGTCTCTCATTCAGAGGAACAGAGTTCAAACATGAAGGTTTGCCCAAAATTTCGGGGGGGTCCGGACCCCCTGGACCCCCCCCCCCCTGGCTACGCTCCTGACCTAAACTATGGATAAGTTCCGCAAAATCTCTGATAAAAGTGTAAATACTGTAGTATTATTTTAGATGAAGCATATATCTGTAGCAGTGATCTACATTTCATTATTCATGATGGATACAATATTTTCAAATCAAGTTTTAGTTTCACAAGTTTTATCAAGATTGAGGTTTATTATAATTTATGATTTTGTTCAAACAGGGAGAAAGCGGACATTATAAATTTTTCCAAGCCTAGATTATTTTCAGCATTAGTCCATCCCCATCACAACGTCTATCATCATATATTATTTTCAAATAATTGTAATAAAAAAATTAGTATATTTACGGTAGGCCTACACTATAAAATTATGCCTTTGATCATGAAAACATTCAGAAGGGAATGAAGAGAAGATTCCTATTTTAGATTTGAAGTGATTTTGAGTGTGTACCAAAGTGATAATAGAACGCTAAATATTAAATCATAAGTAGCAAATTGACCTTTAAAATATTAAAATAATCGTTATTATTGATAGAATACATTGAGACACTAATAGGGTACTTGACATTGTCATTTACATATCTAGTTCATTATATAATATTTCTCATTGATGAAATTTTGAATTTGATAAATTTTGTTTGAAAATAAAATATTACACACAGTTGAATGAGGAAAATGACATGACAAATGAAGATTGCTTATGTGAATTAATATTATTTGAGGAGTATTGTATATTGTTCGAATATTGATGATTTTCATTTAATTATATATTCTGAACTAAAAATGAGCGTGAAAAGGAGAGTTTTTCAGCACAATATTATTCTCAATAATAAAATGTAATGTCGTTGCCAATATTTTAATCGTGAATTTGATAATATGCACAGCTAGAATAATAAACAAAGAAAAAAGAATAACTAAATAAATGAATAGCTCACATGCAAAATACGGTGAAACGAGAAGTGAGACAAAAAATAAATCCACCATTTCTGTAGCTTACAACACTTTTCATACCCTGCAACTATAGCATTTTAGAACTCCATATTTAAAAAATTATTGTCAATACGAGTATATTGAAAAACTGACAAAAAGATCATACGAGAAGCGCAATATTTACAAAAAATCCAACAATAATCGACTTCAAACACATGAGCTGCATTATCAGGTATTGTTGGAGAATCAACAATGAGACTGAAAACATCGTGTGATTTTTTAGTCAGTAATAAGTGTTTGATTATGAAGTGCCTCTTTAGATAAAAACAAGTAAGTTATCGCATTATTTTGCGAATTTATCAAGTAGGTACTGTAGGCTAGGAAAAAAATTCTGAAACAAGAAAAAATGCTGCAAATAGAAACAAAGAAACTTTGCACTTGTTTTGATGAAAACAAAACATGATTTGTTACGATAAAGGGATTAAAGCTATAAAAGACTACTTTCACATCAATAAACTGACAATCAGTATAATATTGCAATAAAATTCGTGTATTTTCCGGTGTAAACATTGCTGCACAGTAGAATATTTCTAGGGTCATTGAACAAGAGTGTACTGAACTAGAGGTAGACTAGATCTACCTCATCTCTTACATTCCAATAGCAAAAAGTATACTATAGGATATAGTATAGAATACTATACTATAGAATAGGAGCAGTTCAACTGTAGCCTACTTTTTTCACTCAAAATATTTCCAATCAGTTCAGAAATTCAGTTAGAAATAAACAATGTTCAGTTTTTTCAAAAAAAAAACTTTACCCCAATTACATATCCAATTTGAATCATCAAACATAAACAATAGAGTTCTTCTTACAATATTCTATTCCGACTTACACAGTTGAAAAAATAAAATAACTGCACAAGGCACACTACGACGATCATCAACTTTTATCTTGAATAGCGAATAATATTCTATTGCAATATTCAATGATTTACTTATGACATGATAGTAAAATCATTTACTAATATGAGCTTGACTTGCTCAAAAGCACCCATTGTCTGAAAAATAAATTATCCTAGTGACTTTAATAGAGTAACATTGACTTTATTAAACTATTCAATGCATTTTAGCAATAGTTTCTTACCTGTAGGTACTACCGTGTTAATCGTGGTAGAAACAGAGAGTTTTCTTCAATCTCATTATTCTTTGCCATGGATTATTTCACAGCTAAAGTGACTTATTGGTTTCCTTCTCTTCTTGTCCTCAATTTGTATTAACACTGTACCTCTCATTCTAATCAGAAAAATCATCATCAGTTGGAATCATTATTACCCACGTATCAAATAATTTTCTGGAGAAAGTGTTATCAAACTCAATTAATTCACCCGCCTTGGAATTTGACAGAGCTCAAAGCCCAATTTGGTAAATGACACTGGTTTGTCAACTTCATCTGTATTATTTTAAAGAAATTAATTTTGGCCTGTCATTTTCATTTTCCATGATTAGTGATTGGAAATAGTTTTAGAGATATTTTGATAGCATTGAAATGTGTGTGTTAGGTTCTCTAACAAGTAGGCCTACCTATTTTACTCTTTTAGCATTGTACTTGCAGCATAGTAGGCCTACGCAGGATTCAAATTGGCTTACTATGGATTCAATCGCTTGTAGGTAGAAAAAAGCCAACTAATCCATGTAGACAAACTTATATTCGTTAGAAAACAGAAGCCTATATATTAGATAAATGAAAAAAATTGTGAGTAAAAAAACAAACTTATCCATACAAACAAACTTACATTTATTAGAACAAAGTATTACACACAGTTGCGAGAAAACAATTTCACTCAATTTAACTAATTCACTTGATTGAAAGTGGATTCTTCAGTGAACTCTCCACATCGACGGCTGTCTCATAGTAATGCCGGTTATTGAACATATACTGTTTCAAACACAACAGAACAAACAAAGCAGCAGTCAGAGTTAGGAAAACTTTCAGCGACACAAACCACGGTGGATATTTACTGGTGGCCAAGTCAATAATCAACGAAGCAATCAGTCCGGTTCCAACGGTTAGAAAAGCGATACCGGTCGGTAAAAGCAGCGCAGACCACGCCCAAATAGCAGGCACCACCGCCAACCCGATATTATTCCACGAACAGTCGTTTTTGTCGCAGTGCAACATGCTGCCAAACTTCAGTCCGCCCAAAAACGACAAAATCGTACCGCTGTACATCAGCTGAGCGGTGCCCAGCGCCGGCATGTAGCCTGTGAAAACTTGTACGAAAACTGGCGCCACGTAGGGTATGAGACCGGCAACGCTGCACCAAAACACTGGCAACGGCGCGTTTTTCATATCTTTCATCTGTACACTATTCATGTTCAGGCGAGCGTCTTGCACGAGGGACAGAATGTCTACCTGTGGGGAAGAAATAGAAAGTAGGCTACAATGTTGGATCTGTACAGCTAGAAGATGGAAATTTTAATACAAATTAAGTATGCGTCCCACCAAGCTTCTTGAAAAAAGCTGCTAATGTGACAAATATTAGGCTGTAGCTCCTGGTAGTATAGCCAAAAAGTTGGGTGGTTTATTTTACATGATGTACTAAAGAAAAATTGATGATACAAAGCATCTATTGTCTCTTTTTAGTTAAAAACATTATAATATAATAATAAATAAATGACTGATGAATGTGATTCATTTTACATGATGTAACTCACCTAATAAAAATTGATGATGCAAAGCATATACAATTTAAAAACATATATAGGCATAGATGAATGACAACTTTTATTGTCTATATTGTGAAATGAGTCACAAGGAGGCCAATGAGCAGAAGAAACCGCCCAGCTTTTTAGCTGCAATATTAGAAGTGGTAGACTATTTAGATGTACCGTAGTGCAGTGCTCTATTATGGTACGGTACAGTAACAGATAAAAGCAGTTACTGCCTGTATAACAGATGCTAGGTACTTTGATGCTAAGTACCAACTCGCTAGCAGATAATAAAAGTATCTTGGTGTGATACTGGCTGGAGTGAGTTGAAAATTCAGAGAAATATTTGAAGTGATAATTTTGTATTGAGATTGAATAAAAATTCTAGATGTTGTCGAACCACAGATTTATTAAAAATCTAAATACAAGTTTCAGTTGTTACACCATTATCAATATCTGGTAAACTCTAATCTACCACTATAAATGAACAATAATGTGCGATCAATAAATCGATACCAGTACCTCGATTTAAAAAAAATCTTTATTTTGACAATATCTAGTAATTTCAATCAGGATATCAACCATTATTATTATTATAAGATAACTAGCGTATTATTTATATATAAAAATTTGAACCAAAAAGTTAATTTTTTTGTATGTTTGAAGTATACTTTGAATTTTGAAATTATAAGATAATAATGTACTATTGTAACCATGCGAGCTTAGAAAGATAGAAACATGATTCCAGCTCGGTCAATATTTGTATAAAAATTATAAATTTGATCTCACATTATAGAGCAGAATGTTTTCTACAATTTGAAACCAGATTTATAATTTTTGAACCAATATTGACCGAGCTGGTGTCATTTTTCCAGAAAGTCTTTTTTGCTCGACCAGACAATACTTAACGCTAGAGCTAGAAATTCTATTCTCTACGTACGTGTGCGGAGCTTACCTGTTTCTGTTTTAAGCTCTTTGCAGTGTACAGCAATCGGTTGCTTTTCTTAAAATCTATACATTTCACGCCCAACGAGTCTTTGCGAGATTTTAAGCGCTGATGGTGGGAGGCAGCCAGAAAATGGAGAGAAGATTGTATTCTTTGGGGCGTCAGTGCCCCCAACTGGCTGAACGCTTGATGACATGGTCTCTGAAGTAGTTTAAACATCTGAAAAAATGAAAAGATTTTAGATTGACCAATTTTATTCATTCAAATTCAAACGGTTATACAATTTTTTACAAATAGTATAAACATGCATTCCTTGAATAATATTGTATTTCTTGCTCTTCTTAAAATCTATGGTGTACTTACAAGACAAACTACTGCCTTCTTCCTGTTATACAGGACTTTTTTATTTTTATGAAACTTATGACTACAGTTTTCATATACAATTTCAATACTTCATGGTTAAATAACAAACCTTTTCAATTTTTTAATCATTAAATTTACCACACATTCTTGCATTTTATGAAAAAAGTTCAGCAAACTGACATATAGTTAGAGCTGGTGCCAAATATTAATCAGAATGACTGATTTATTAATTCTCAGCTCTGTCAGGACAGCTGCGAGCTGTCTGCGAGAGTACATCGAAACGAGAGCGATCCAAGTTACCGTATACTAATTTGTTCTCGATTAAAGATTCTGACTGTTCAGACAAAACTGAGCATTCGTAATAACAGCTATCATTTGCCATGAAGCTTGATAAACGCACTTCACTATCTACTATTGATTTATCCAACACCGTACCTGAAATAATATAATTAAATCAAACAAATTGATAAAATCAATAAGTTAATATTTTATAAGCCTAGATAATTTTTAGTAATTTATCGATGTTTCTTCAATCTGTAGGTAGTAGCAAAGAATATGTAGAGATGTATAGAATATGTAGTATATGTATACTTTATATTCACTGGTAGTAGTTAAGTACGATTATCAAACTCAGATTCCTGATGTAATATTTGTAATGATTCGAAATAACTGATTAGATAGATAGATGTTAGACATTAATTCGTTCACAATATTGAATGCTCAAGACTTTCTATTGGACAATTTCTATTCGATGAGATGGTAGTATGGAAGGTATAGGCTCTAATAATTCATGTCTCAATATAATTTTTAGATTTTTATCAAAGACAAATCATTACATAATTTTAATGTTAACGTAGAAACGATCAAAATAAATC
Source organism: Sogatella furcifera (assembly GCA_017141385.1). Classification (NCBI taxonomy): domain Eukaryota; kingdom Metazoa; phylum Arthropoda; class Insecta; order Hemiptera; family Delphacidae; genus Sogatella; species Sogatella furcifera. Next base: position 4,884,319 of record CM029547.1, on the reverse strand, counting down.
TTACCTGGATAATTCAGTTACCAAAAAATATGAATTGTCCGAATGCTACATCCAAAAAACCAATTCCTATTTCCATTAAATTATTGTAACCAAAATTTTGAAATTTCCAACGACATATGGCTTTTGGCGAATAAGGTTTATTTTGATTGCGATATGAACCATATGGCAAAATTTTTAGACACGTTTTTACATTGCTTGACCACTGGTAACATAAGTAACTGCTTGACATTGAAGCAGGACCTCCTAAATACCAGGTATTTAAGAGGTCCTGATTAAAGTAACTTGAGGAACAGAATAATATTCTGTTCCATTTTACAAATCTCAACTCGTTGAATCTAATAAATGTCATGTAATAATTTAAGAATGAATTAAATTGGAGTCAATGTTAAATTTTATTTTAAATCTTGAATGAATTCAAAGATCTAGTTGAGATAAGTGGTTAAGATTAGAAATCGACTGCAGTTTTTAATGAACCCTTAAAGTCAGTGAAAGACAGGCAATCGAACAAATCACAGTAAGTCCTTCAAGAGCCAATCATCAAAATAATTATTCCATTTTATCATACACTCGCGAAAATTATGAAATAATATAATAAGAAATTAAACTTTTTTCGGGTTGTGGTATGATATATGCAGAAAAACTTCAATTGTATGTATCAATCACTTCAATTTATTGCAATAATAATTTTTACAACTAACTACTTAATATTACAAGAAAACAATCGCAAAAACAGATATTGAAATAACATCAAATTACAATAGCACTTATTAAAGCATATAAAAAAGGATTCATTTAAAATAAAAATATTGATTGTTTCTGATTTTAAACAAAATGTACCCAGCAGTCTTTGAGAAAATGTATTTTGAATTGAAAGAAGCCTACTCTATTTAATGTGAATAAAATAAAATGTAAATGCCACATTTGATAAAATGAGAGCTTGAACTCAATAATGAAAAGAAACGAATAACCCACAAACTATTTACCATAATACATATTCAAGTTTACATTATTCTATAATTCAATAAATCGTATCTCAGGCTAGATTAAAATGAAATATTTTCAGTTCTAGAGATTTGCTCAAATTGAAAAGATAAATAAATAGAAACCACTAGACTATAGTTCTTAATCAATTGAAATGCGACTGGATTTTGAAAACTAAATTCATCACTCTTAAAAAAAAATTTAATTTCAGAATAAATTAATCATTCACTGCTGTAATATTGTTAGTATCATATTGTAATCAATCAATTCAAATTTTATAAGAAGTTCCATTCCCTTGAATGAAAAAGTCTTTGATGTTATTTTGTTGTCCGTACTTCATGTTATATGAAAACCTACAGGCTACATAGCCTACAGAGACAGTTTTGTCAACCAATAACTTCTTAGTGTAACTAAAGTACGATTTACGAATTTATAAATTAGAGCCTAACATTGTGTGATGAATTTAGTCATGGTATCTAGCATCCTAAACTGAAACAATGTGTGATAAATATGTATCATAAAGCATAACTTACAGTCGTATTTGATATCCATATTACTTTACTTTATCAAAAGAATTCATCTTACATTATTAATATTGATTAATTAGAAAAAATACAATAACTGGATATAATTGCTTGCAAGTCCTGAGTAATGATATCATTATAAAAAAAGCTTAGCCTCTGTCAAATTTTTATTTTATTATTCTGGATCGATAGCCATGCTTTCAGTTACGCGGGTTATATTGACAAAACCAGTTTTAATAATGCATTAGTTTTGGACTATTTCGTACTCTAAATTACATTGGAAGTTTCTCAAGAGTAAAACATTCCAAATTCATTTTACTTGATTCACAATACAAAGGACATACATTTCATAACTTTGGATACAACTAAAAACTATACAAACCTACAGTATATAAATAAAACTGATATAAACATTATTTACAGAGTGAATAGTATGCCAAGGGTTTCAACTATACATTATATTTACATATTTAGGTACATTTCAAAAAAGAATCCATAGTTGAAAAGCAATCTGAAGCCTAAGGGTCCGGTTGCACAAACGATAAAGTTTCCATCAATTAACAGATCGTTGGTGACCCCTGACCTTGAGGCTGACAATACTTTAGCAAATATATTCATAACACAGCCAATATCTCCTACTTGTAGTTATAAAAAAATATCGTTCATCTTGAGTGTAAAAAATAACATCCAAATTGCCTGTTACACAAAAACACCTACAACGCACCATTTTTTTATTTATTGAAAAATAATAAATTTATTATAATGAGAGCTGAATCAATTGGAGCTACAGTAATATTTATCTACGGCCCGACAAAAATTCACAACATTTGGTGCAAATACAAATTGACGCATAGCACAGTCACAACAACAATAATAATATGTCACTAAAAGTTATAGTAGATCTAGAAAATTTATCACTACAAACGAATTACACGCAAACGACTTGACCTAATTTTAAACCTGAGTTAGATCTACAGCCAATAACTCTAAACGAGTATTCAACATTAGAAGAGTGGGTTGTACAATGTATTATGTGATTATAATGCAAAAAAACATGAAACTGATCATCAATAAAAATTAATATCTATAAAGAAGGACACATATACTAACCGATATCAAACAGAAAATTATTCAATATAATGGTTCAAAATGAGTTTAACTTTGAGGTCTTAATAAATTAGATAGGACTCTCAAGAATTAAATCAACAACTATATCAAGGGGATTTTTACATTTTCATGGAAAACTTCTGCTAATGTAAGCTTAGTTTGCTAGCAATAACGAGACTTATGGCAGTCGATAGGGCTTATATAGGGCTATTTTTGATATGGGTTTCAAAAAAATCGTTAGAGCCGTTTTCGAGAAAATCTTGAAAAACACCATTTTTGGCATATTATCCGCCATTTTTTGATGAATTATTTTGAATTTCTTAGAGTCGGGTCCCCATGGTATGAGAACCTTAAGTTCCAAATTTCAAGTCAATCGGTCAATTAGGGATCGAGATATAGTGTATACAGACATACACACACACATACACACACACACACACAGACCAATACCCAAAAACCACTTTTTTGGACTCAGGGGACCTTGAAACGGATAGAAAACCTAAAATTGGGGTACCTTAATTTTTTTTGGAAAGCAATACTTTCCTTACCTATGATAGTAGGAAGGGCAAGGAAAGTAAAAAAAACATGAAACTGATCATCAATAAAAATTAATATCTATAAAGAAGGACACATATACTAACCGATATCAAACAGAAAATTATTCAATATAATGGTTCAAAATGAGTTTAACTTTGAGGTCTTAATAAATTAGATAGGACTCTCAAGAATTAAATCAACAACTCTATCAAGGGTATTTTTACATTTTCATGGAAAAGTTCTGCTAATGTAAGCTTAGTTTGCTAGCAATAAAAAGATATTGAAAAATAATCAGGCGACATAATTTTACATGATCAATACAAACATATTATTATTTTATTGCAGATGATGCCCACATAAGCATTTTAGCTTGTGCGTGGGTGATTGATGAGGTGAAAAACAGCCATGCCACTGGGATTCGAACCCAGACCTGGCAGTGCTAGCGGACTGAAGGTTGTGACACCCTAGCCCACTGCGCCAACCAGGCCGGCGAGATAGAACTAGCCAGATGTAGAAATTAAAGTTGGTCATAGATGAGAAATTTATATGGAATGATAGTAAAATATTGAAGGTTGATGTAGTAATCAAATAAAGGAAAAGGCACATTCAAAATAATGGGAGGATATACATGTGTCTGAAAACTAGATTGGAGTTAGAAATATTATTTTAAAAATAAATATGAATAGAATAAAATCATATCCAAGTAAGAGACTTTTGCTACTCGACAATCTAACTCCTTTCAATTGAATGCATGACTTTCTGTCTGTGTTTCTATCTCATAAATTTTGTAAATGAATGATAAATGACAAAAAGGTAGGTCTCCAAAAACCAAATGGAATTAAAGTGAATTTTGATAAATGCTACTACTTTTGAACCAAATTATTAAAAGCTTCCCATAGAACTTTGATAGCATCAAATGAGTAAATCAATCTGGATATTTTCGCAAAACTAACTTTTGTTACAATATTGTATATTAAGGGAATAAACTGAAGGGGCTACTATACTTCATAGAGTGTATTCATTTATTTGTCAATACAGTACATGGCACTCACTCGTATGATGTATTTCAATTGGACTGATTTTGTAAACTGTGGAATACTTATAATTAACATGGAATAGAAAATGATGATATAGTGGTGCCGCAAACAGAAGAGCCTTTGGCAACATGTCCGCCATTCACTGCTGCCAGCAGTCCAAATGAAAATTGTTCTACTCTCACCATCTGTCACAATTAAAATATTATTAAATATATTTAGTAAATATATGATATATTCTTGAATTGAATATACTTCTATTTGTGGAATCAATATGATTATGATTTCCCGGCAACATAATATTTCATAATATTATTCAGTATATGGTACTTCTGTGCTCTGGGCTCTCTGGTAGTGAAAATTGATACTTTGATTTGTAAACATTCATGTTTAGTTTTTGTGGTTAAACACCTGATTTATGAGACACGGCCCTGTTCTGTAGATTAAGTACGGTAGATCATGGCGAATACTACAAAATCATATTGGCAGTTGCAATGTGTGCTTTGTTGATTCAGCCTCTTGGAACTATAATTTAGTGTAAAAGCGTTAGGTTGGCTGAAGTGATTTTTCCCAAAAGTTATAGTTCTGCGCATGCGTAGTTACACTCTCACTTCCCTCCGCCATCTTGCCAAAGGCTCTTCTGTTCGCGTCACCACTACAGAAAGTAATGGATTAAGATTAATCCTAAATTACATACACAGTCTCATGTTAACGATATCTTATTCAACTAGTTTGTACACTTGGTAAAACTAATCAAGAAATCATAAATAATCATGACAAACACATACAGACATTCTAAACCTTATCGCGCATGTTAAATTACTGGACTATACTTGAAACAAATTAGTGATCATTTCCTTATCAACTTGAAAATCAATTATCACGAATACTTGAATGGTTATTGGAATATACGAATGTCTATTAAAAAACCTTGATTATTTATATATTATTATTAGCCAAAAAACAATAGTATTTTCTGGAAAATGAAAAACTTTCTGGGGCTCTTATTAACGGAAATCAGCGTCATCTACAGATATAAACCTGTAATTAATACTGAACAATTAATTTTCTACAGCAAAAGTATTCAGCTATGAACTGGTGTATTGTAGCTTAGTGCTTGTAGCTATTGTAGATAACAGTTATGTTTAGCTAATTTTGAAAACGTTATTTAGAAATTATCATTTTGGAAACGGTATTTACAAATTTCTGTTTCTGACAATCAAATGGCGTTAAAATTATCAATACGTATTGATTGATCAAGGTCTCCAAAGGTTTCATTACTCTGAGAGGTGTATTTCATATCAATTTGACAATAACAATAATGACTTCAATCATTAATTTTTCAAAAGCTCATAGCAATAAATTATTCTCAAGCTCCTAAAGTTTTTCATTTCCTATAATTTCAATTATTTTCCAACTTCTTATTTGTGGCTGTAGTAACTGACTAAATAACAATGTAAATATCGCAAAATTATTCATTCTACAATAGACATCTAGTATTGCTATCAAGAAGGCTGATTTTGTGGTCAATTCCATGATAATTTGTAAGACATTCTACATTCTACTCAGCTAAGGCAATTGCAGTGGTTTAAAAACACAGTATTCTGATTGAAATGAAAACCATGTAATGTATGCTAAAACTAGAGACAAATTGAAACTAATAAATTGGATTAAACAAATAAATTCATTGAGAAATGATAACTATTCTATGGATAGTTTTATGAAGCTCGAACTCAATTTTATAGCTCAATCACTTGGAAACGGTCCTTTAGAAAGCAATGAAGTGAAAAAAATTAATTCAATACTATAAAAAATTCTCGATTTCTTTTCAAATAAAATAATGAACAGAAACAGAATAAACTACAGTATACATAAAAAATTATATTTTTTCTTAATATTATCACTACAACGCGAAAGGATAAGACAGATAATAAAATACTAGGCTATGAGGATGTGTAGTTGCAAAAAAATCATAGATGTAGAACAGAAACAATAAATCATGATAAGATTGTCATTTTTCAAATGACTACTTACACTTTAAAGCTAGAAATCTTAGTCTAATCCACTTTTAGAGGTAGTAAACAACTTACAGTACTTTACAATTGAAATTAAGAAAAACTAAAAGCTAATAAACGTATACACAACTTAAATCTATAACCGATCTTTACAACTAAACTTGTATTAATTATTTACAATAGTACAATGTGATGTTGATGGAAAGAATTTCAAGCTATACTCTTTCATAAAGCTTTTTTATAACGAGTGTAAATTCAATTATTGTGATATTTTTGTCATGTTTCGTCTTGCACTATTTTTGTCGATAGATATATTTTTGTCATACATTGAATTGGAATGATAACAAAATTAAAATTTTCCAACTACAACAATAAAAATATTATTGTAAATATTTAGGCATACGGCTAGTTTCACAGCTCAACTGAGTTGAACTGTAATAATAATTTTTATTTTTGGTTGAAGATCGCATTCTGAAGGGGAAAAATCACATCATGGATTGATCTCTCGACACCAACATATTATCTTCAATCAATTTGATAACGCTTTTTATGTAATTAATCCAATCCAATATTATTATTTAATTTTATGAAGCACTCATGAAAATTATATGGAAAATATGATAGGAACTTATGATCGGTAAAAGTATATGATATCAAAAGAGAAAAACATGAACTTACCGAATCGGGCGTACATCTATGAAATCCATAATAGTTACTGCATTTAACTGGTCAATTGGAAGCATATTACTGAATCTATAATTAAATGACGTCACAAACATTAAACATCGATAAGGCCTGATGACTAAGCAGGTTCGATTTCATTTTCCGCAGGTTACTGGAACAAGATCGTAGGTTTGCTGATTTCATAACGGCGAACGTAGTTGTAGAGATACAGAGATACATTATCTGCAAAATGTAACAAACAATATGAATTAAAACATATTTAAGGGAATTGAACTTTGAACTTAGGGCTATTTAAAATAATTGATAAATAAAATGAAAAAATCAAATAACCTTTTTAAAACTTTTTGTAAATTATAATACTTTTCAAGTTTTAAAAAGGGTATTTGATTTTTTCATTTTATTTATCAATTACTTTAAATAGCCCTAAGTTCAAATGAATAGCCCAAATAAAATGAAAAAATCAAATAACATTTTTTTAAACTTTTTGTGAATTATAATACTTTTTAAGTTTTAAAAAAGGGTATTTGATTTTTTCATTTTATTTATCATATTTAAGGTTATGCACACTTATATAATTCAATAGTTGAGGACAAGATTAATGAGTTTGAACAATTGATTGACTTCAAGATCAACAACAAGAAGCAAAAATTCACAAATTAAATATAGCTGGTGCTAAAAACTACCCCCGTTTCATACAGCACGATTTTTAGACGTCCGGTTTTTTGTTCACTTTGTTAATTTTAATAGATTGAATGAAGCAGATTATGTGCGCAGAGACACATCGTGTCTGCCAAGTTCAGTTCAATCTAGTAAAATGTATAAAGAAAACAAAAAAACCGGATAAATGAAAAGACAAGATGTTGTCAAACCACTGATTTATTATAAAATCGAGATACCGGTTTCGGTTGTTACACCAAAATCAATCTCTGCTAAACTAAAGAGTTTATCGAAACCGGTATCTCGAATTGTTTGACAACATCTTGTCTTTTCATTTATGATGGATAACTATCTCAATATCACCTTCACAACTACTCAAAAAGGGAAAAAACCGGATGTCCACAAATCGTGATGCGTGGTTTCTTGTGCGTTGCAACACCTGATGTTGTCTGAAAATAGCCAGCGTAACTCTACCGGACAACAATTATTCAATATCTAGAACTAGAGAATAGAGTATCGATATTATACGAATAAACTTTAGTCGGCTGGTCCAATTAGGCTACTCTAGTAGTTCCAAGCCAGTAATTGGAACATGCAAGGAAGAGATGTACAATATAAGTACAATATACTTGAAAAAAATATTTGTGACGAACACTTCTGCAAGCAGGCTGAGACCAAAGAGGAATGCTGATGATTTTATTCACTTCACAAAGAGTTTAATAAAGAACTTCATACAGAGTGGATGAACATTTTGGAAACTGCTAGATATTTCTTGTACGATGGTAATTTGACGGTCGGTGACATGGGAAATCGTTCTAAAATTCAACGGTCTACTCAATTTTGTCATTAAAAATTTGGTCCGCCACATTGAATTCAACATTAATTTTTCAAATGGGAAGGTGGCCATATTATACACGTTTTTAATGCATTTTTTGAGTGAAATTTAATGCAAAAAATCGCACATTAATATGTCTAACCGTTTAGAACTTATTTCAATTTTAATACGAGATATTCACTGAAAATCAGTTAATAGCTCCAAAACGGATATCAGTGTTTTCGCCATTAATTTTGTATTGAAATTCTGTATCGAAAAAATGTAAATATGACGATCTTAAAATCTTTTTAATTTATAACAAATTTAAGATGGCGGTCTAAATTTGAAAAGTCACTGATGTGGTAATGTGATAATACCCCTACAATATAATAATAATGTATCGTTTTTGATTTGCTACTCACACGACACGACTTGCACCTATCTTATAAGACAGGTAACGCACAGCCTCGACGGACTGATACAGTCGTCATGGCAGAAAGCGCCGCACTTCTTGCATACCACCATCGCCTTCAAACTGCACGCACACGAGTCACCGCCCCGGGCCCTCCACTGCCACCCCCAGTGTGCGGCGGATAACATCCGCCTCCAGCCACCCCACTGCCGCCCCCCGTATGCGGATAGCATCCACCCGGAGTCGGACTCGGATCTCGTGGCTGCTGTTGCAAGCCGACGGAGGCAGGCCGCCCCCGCACGACCCCCGCTGCCACCCCGCGAGTCCCAACCGTCGTTACCGCTCCTCCGCCTCCGGCCACCACCGCCGCTGCCGCCTCCGGATTGGCTGGCGGCGCGCTGTTCGAACGTCGCACCAGGATGTACTGGTTTTCGCCCAACTGCAAAGTAACAATGTAACATAAATTGAATTACAGTATTATATTATTGAAAGTTTTAAAATCAATTATTGTTCGGGTTAGTGATTTATTGATAGTTTTAAAATCTTTTATTCAAGCATCCAGTGACGTCTTATTGAAGGGGCGTAAGGATTTGTCAAGTAAATTCCAAAGTTTATATGGGTCGTGAAAGCGTTGATCAATTACCGGTGAAGGAATACTCGTTGAATTCGTGTATAGAATAAAAACAAAATTTAAGCAGCTCTTTTTGCTCTATCTCATTCCATCAATTGAACATTTTTATTTTAATACAATTAATGGATGATTTGGAAAAATTAATGATAACGGCATCTATTTCACAGAATTATTCACAATGACAAAATGCTATGATCCTTCGAAGACCCTTTACTGCATCTTTATACCAGAGAATGGCCTCAATTTAGTGTGGTAGGTGGTTTGTTTGATAGATAGGCTAATGATTTAATAAATTATAGTATGGCAGCGCAGGAAACCTTAGTACTGGTAAGTAGGTATTTATTTTCTAATAAATAATAAGAAATGAGAGGTTTCTGTGAATGCAAGGATAATTGTTTACAGGCGTAGCTCGAAAATCATTTAAGATAGATATGTAAATTTGGTATCAAATTGAAGAAAATAAAATTATCCCCAGAAGGATTTGCACTTTATTAAGCACAAGGTATTTTTGGTGATAAATTAGTTAGAGACTGCTAGTATGTATCCAAACAACATTCTAATCAGGACTATGAAAAGTTTTGCAAGCAACCCCCCTTTTCATGTATTAAATGACTGGACTATTAGGACGATTTGTGCCTATCTTCCGCAACAGCTTATTCTTCTCGAAGTTTGGAACATTGTAAATCTAACGTTTTATTGGCGAATCTTAAATCCCGAATCCAGCTGTAAATGTTGATGAGTCATAAATAATGTTCCACCAACCTCAGCATTTGAAGCATGCGGCGGCAACACGGCCATAGTGACCGGAATGCCCTGGGAAGAGGTGAACACGTGCTTGACCAGCACGGGACTCGGATGCCTCGGCTGCTGGTAGGTGCGCTTGGCCGCCCCAACCCCAACGCCGCCCCCTTGCGGCCCAACACCACCACCCCCGCCCACCTTGGAGGTGGCAGCGGCGGCGGTGCCTCGAGATGAAGTCACCACGCTGTACTGTGTCTTGTCGGCCGACGCCGCCCCCGACTTGCTGTTGCCGCCTCCGACGCTCGAATTGTTAACTGTTATTGAAATCATAGAAATTCAGGAATAACATACAAGAGACTAATAACCTTAATACTGAACTTACAGAATCAGTCACTAAAATCATTTGGACTACATCAACTTTAATCTATGAAAATTAGGGAAACACATAGTGAGGACAAAGCCTGTTTTCTATCTCCCAAATCATTTTAATTTGATTATGTTTAAATGAAATGAAGGTAGATAGAACACAATAGGAAACATTCACGACCTTACTATAGATAAAATACTAGAAAATGTATTAGTTATATACTAGTATATAACATCAACATTCAATAATCAAATATATGTTTTTCATCGGTGAGAACGCAATTAAGGATTGTGTTCCAACTCGCCGGTCAAGAAACATGGTGATACTTCTAAATAAGGTGGGTTGTAGGAATATAATGAGTATTTATTCGAGATGACTTCATCTTATGAAAAATAAAATAAAAATCTTCCATGAAATACCAACCGAGCTGTGTGTCGTTATTGTTTTGTTGTATGGAGCCACAATTTTTGGTTCAAGGTTCAAGTGTCCGCGCTATTTACTTCTAAAAGATTCTCAACTTTATCAAATTAAACAATAAAAAACAAACATAATTACGTTACAATAATTATGTTGGAGCTCAAATTTACAGTTTTGATGGATTTAAAAATATTTCAATTGGAATATTGAGTATCTCTCTAGTTATACTCGTAGTTCAACCGTAGACACACAACTTCAATGAATTGAGTATTAAACGGTTTACTAAATCAGTAATTAATTATTAGTATAGTACTAAACAGCTCTGTCGGAAAACCCTTATTAAGGAAATAAAAATATCGAGTTATCCATCTATGCATATTCAATGTTATTTTCTAAGTTACAAAAATTAACAAAATTTCTAAACTAGATGAAATATGATGTGCTACGGATGATTACTTGATTACACAGCACAAGCTTCGACTGCAGCACTCGCTTGACATTAGAATCAGCTCTAACAGTAACCAATCTCAATGAAAAATCATTCAATAATACAATCTAGTAAGCGGCAAGTGATTGAAGCATTAAAGCATCTAGTAGTGAGGATAAAATTACAAAGAATGAAGCAATGGGCAGATCATAAAGATAGTTAAGATTTCGCAAATGATATAGATGTGTTAACTAGTTCATTCAATTGCATGCCTTTTGAGTTATCTATCTAGTACTGTGACGGCTAAATTCATTCAATTTTTTTGAGTTTTTGAGTGTAAAATTTATAGATGTTTTTGTGAATTTACGATCAATTTAGACAAATTACAATTTTTAACTAGCTAAGTAAACAACAACTATTGCAAAATAGCAACAATATTTTTAAATTGAAATTAGCAAATGAAAAGTAATGAACATTCAGCTCAAACGCTTTGAGCATGCACTGTAACAAAAAAGCTTGTACATAGAATAAAACAAAGCGAAAACTCATCATAAAGCAAAAAAAAAAAGAACATATCAATTCTAAGGATATTAGCGATTAGAATATATTTATGCAGAGGTTAAAAAGCAGAGCAAAGCAACGTAAATTAAATACAAAAAGGTACTATTCCATTCTATGAACCATGTAGGCTTAACAACTATTAATTGAATAGCTTAAGGACCAACTTCAACACCAAAAGTGAGACTATCTGTTTACAGAAGAGAGAACCACTTCTTAGAAATAGTTATTTAAATCTTTTTTCTGATTCTTGATTGGATAGTTCTGTTTAATCCTTTACAAATACAAATTCCACCAAAAAAATCACATTAACCGAATTTCTTGATTGATATGTGTTCAAATGCCTTTAAAATGCGTACATAAATTTAATACATTTAAAGAGAAGCTCATTTTCATGCTTTCAAGTTGAAATCCGTATTAGCTGTGAAACTAAGTTACTCACGGTATGAGAGCTTGTTCATTTGATAATTTTGAATTTCGGATAAGTCACCTCTTCAAATACATTCAATGCATTTTTCAAAATAAATGTAATATTTATTTCATTCATCACAGTACAAACCACGGATACTAATGAGAATACATTCTCAATCTATTCTAGAATTCGTGGCAAAAACTGTAGCCTACTGTACCAGACAAATGAAACACACTATTCAATCAAACCCCCCCCCCCTTTTCTCATCCAAATCCTTTCACAGTTCATAGACTAGACTAGTATCAATTACATATACTCACAGTGTGATCATTGACAGTGTGAATCGTTCCATAACAGTCTACTGAAATCATATTCTATCTCACCAGACGCAATACTCTCACCAATTTTTAGAAATCTGACTGTAGCGATATGTAGGATTATAGGCAAAATTATTATCACTTCATATAAAACACTGAAATCAGGAGGGAAAACTAGGCATTTCTTCCAAATAAATATTTATTTCTCATTAATAAATATTTATCAAGTTCTCATTCGTGTACATTGTATATCTGTATCGAAACAAATATTCAAAAAAGTCAATGTTGTTCCAGATGAGGTTATGATATTGACTTGAACTTATTTTTACCTTTTTTACTAGAAACAAAATGAAAAATAACTCCTCCAACATTATTATTTTTCAATTCACTCTATTTCCCTTAGAAAGGTTTTAATTTATTGAAAATATTACTGGAAAATACAAATTCCAGGTAAGAAGTAAATAACAGACTGCCACAAATTATACAAAGTACTTGGATGTACTAAAATGTTACTTATAGTTAAACGGTACTTGTTGTACACTTATTAAACGGTAGAGAAATATAATTATTCCTGCAACCATTCAATGTAAACCTGATGAGAGTTGATGTTAGCCTGGTGGATTCGACTGAGCAGACCAATCAAAAATGTAACACTCAATGTTCACACTGTGAGTATAGACTGATCGAGCAAAGAAGACATTCTGACAAGATGGGAAAATGACTTCAGTACGGTTAGTATTGGTTCAAAAATAATAAAATTGGTCTTGAATTGTAGAGCAGAATGTTTCCTACAATATTTGAGACCAAGTTTATAATTTTTGTACCAATATTGACGAGCTGGAGTAATTTTTCCATCTAGACAGAATGTCTTCTCGACTAGACTATATCCAGTCTCTGTAGTATGTAGCAGATAAGCAATGGCAGAAGCGTGGTTACCTGTGCGCGCATGCTTGACCTTGGTGAAGGTGGTCTGACCTTGAAGAAGGGAAGGAGGCGGTTTCAGCTGACATCGCAGCTGATCCCGATTGGGACTGTTCTGTATGACAGCCTGGCAGATCTGGTAGCTGCGCTCCAGGTTTACCGCTCCCGGAGGCGGCTTATTGGAGGTGTTGCGCGAGTTGCGTGAGCCACCGCCACCGCCTTGGGCGCCCGTTGACGACGTGCCGCCACTCACCTAAATATTAACAGGAGATTATTAGGCTGTGCGGTCAGAGTTCAAGGAAATTCAGCGTGATATAACATTCACAAGTTTTGCAAACGCATTTTAATTATTTGATGGACCTGTCGAGTAGTTGCGAAGGTGGTTGTGGTATCCTTACTAAATTAGAAGATAAGATATTGTAAAACCCCATGTTTATTAAAAATTGAGATACCGGTCTAAATTCTGATTTATTAAAAATTCTCGAACATTTTGGATATTTTTATTTAGTGATTATGTTTCGTGAACAGATTTTAAAATTTTAAATTTGTCAAATTTTTCTTTTGGTGTAAAATTTAGTGTTTTAGGAATGGTTTATGACAAAACCTTTTTTGTTTGGTTTGTTTGTATAAATTTAAGAGTAGTTTTGGGCTATGTACTCTTTTGTGACATAACAGTTTTGTACTCTTTGATGTGACATAACTTAATAAATAAATTATCAATCACTGGAAGTTTCCCAGAGATTAGTCTGAGTTTGACAATATGTTGTCTGTGTATGTGATTAGATACAGTGTGTGATTTGACAATGTATTGTCTTTTAATTTAATATGGATAACTACCACAATATCACCTTCAGAGCTACTCAACTAATTCAATTTTATTGTAAATTTTGTTCTATGTAATCATGCCAATCAAAATGTCCAATTTCTGGACAAAAAAGCAAATGAAACAATTGAAAACAAACATAAGTTTCAATAAAGATTCTATAATTTATACAGATACAAGACCTTTCAAAATGAAACGTGATCAACATCGACACAGGCAAATTTATGATATAATATGAATCACTCAACAAAGAAAATTATTAGCCATCATTTAAATTTCTTATGGGAACTTTTTAGTAGACTATAGAAAATTCATGATCGAACTTCCAATCAAAAAGCCGCTTTAAACGGAGGTTTTGTGATACGCAGAACTGCAATAGTGATACAAGAGTCCAAAATTGATACGCAATCGTACAGAAAGGAAGCTCATTGATACAAAATATTTTAAAAATTGGTTAAGCCATGAACGGTTTTGGGCCTCACTTTTGTATTCAATTGATTGACGGTGATTTTCTTCATGAGAGTATCATTTTCGAGAAAAATCTCATTTTCTTCCAATTTGATCAAAACTAACCTTAGCCGTTGTTTTAGAGGGCAACGCGCGCACCGGCGTGCTGGTCGTTAGCGCCAAATACGGCAACGCCGCACTGCTGCTGACTGCAGACGTCACCGACTGTGCGACTGCAAGCGACTGCGGTGTGACGGCGTGCGACTGCGGCGCCGATGACGGCAGGCACACAATGGTCGTTGGCGGAATGACTATGGGCGGAGGCAGTGGCGGAGGTTTCTGTTGCAGCGGAGGATGGTGCTGCTGCGGGTGATCGGAGTGAGACGACATTCCTCCGCCGACGTGTTGCGCGGATAAAGTAGTTCCGCCGCCCTGCGAGGACGATTCCATTGTGCTCGATACCTGGCTGTCCACTTCAGGGGTCAGGGTTACTATTGATCATAAACAAAAAATTAAATAAAACAAATCTACTATATTTTAGAATAAATTACAATATTAATGTTATGGAACAAAATGAAGTAAGAGGTCGAATACACGATGCTTAGTTTGCCTCCATAAGTAACATAGTAAAGTTCTGCCAAGAACACAAGAGCCTTTGGCAACATGGCTGCCATTCACTGCTGATAGTAGCCGAAATGAAAATTGTTCCAACATAACCAAATTTAGGAAGAAATAGCACAGACTCAGACTATTTTTTCTGTCCTAGTTCATGATTATGTTATGATCTGTGCTATCATATGTCAATAATTTAATAAATGCATGAATAAAAAACCATTTTTATTCGTGAAATTAATATGATTAGTGTAAAACTGGTAGGTTGGCTGAAGTGATTTCACCCTTAAAATTTCAGTTCTGCGCATGCGTAGTTACACTCTCACTTCCCTCCGCCATCTTGCAAAAGGCTCTTCTGTTCTTGGCAGAACTATATAGTATTGTCGAGAAAAACCGACATTACTTCAAATTGGCTGATTGAAGCGAAAGTGTATAGTCTGTCCAAGCAGAGAAGACCCTCTGGCAAGATGGATCAATGACTCTAGCTCGGTCAATATTGGTTCAAAAATGATCAATTTGATCTCATATTGTAGGAAAAAATATGATCTACAATTAAAACCACATTTATAATTCTTGAACAAATATTGACCAAGCTGGGGTCATTTTCCCAACTTGCACAGAAGGTCTTCTTTGCTTGAACAGACTATAACTATGCATGCATTTATGAAAATTTCAGAGTAAAATCACTTGTGCCAACAACATACTGCTGGTGAGATGTGATGAGAGACAGATGGTGAGAATTTGACTGTTTTCATTTTGACTGCTGGCAACATTGAACAGCTGCCATTTTGAAGGAATGTCTTTGCTAGACCAGCAGAATGAATGGTAGGTCTTATGAATGCTGGACCAGATTATAATCTCAAGTAAGTCCAATACACGATGCATAGTTTACCTCCACAAGTAACATAGAACACATTCGACACCTAGGATGAATTATATGAACCAAAATAAAATACTACTTACTCAAGTGCAAGAACAATTTGTTTACAAGCAGGAGGAATCCTCACAATAACAAAATAATGACGTTCAACTCTTACAATAATTGTACGGAACAACAATTGATTTTGGAAATATTATTGAATTCAGTCGCCATAAAAATAGGCCACTTGACGAAACTTATAGGTAAACGAATCTGACGTCAATGCTATTACGCCATTCTATGACTTACTAATTTTGTAAAGCTAGTAATATTGTGTAACTTATATGATTATTGAAAATTATTCTGGTATGATTGTGACTGTTCATATTTTATCTATTTCACAATATTATAAATGAAGTTATCTAATTTAATCTGATATGGTGTTCGAATTTTGTTGGATTTATTTCTATTAAAATGATTCAAAAGAGTTATTTTATGGTGCTCAATGAAAGAATAATTATTTTATAAACATTTCAAAGAGCTTGAGGTTACCTTTATCATCTATGAAAATTAAAAAACAGTTCCTCAAAAAGACTTGATGGTGCAGATTTAGAAGACCATAAATTGATCAATCTAAGAAAATTATAGAAATTTCTTTAAAGCAAACAAAAACTATGAATGTTGTAACAGTTTCATCATGAATTATTAAGAATATTATATAAACAGGTATTTGAAAAAATATTCTGTAGTATGAGCTACTGAGTTTTTCAAGTTTCAAGGAAGAATGTATCTATAAATTAGAATTGATCCAAGTCAATAAACTAGCATTTAATGTACATTTCAATTCAAAACTTTCAACAACACGCCATTCCTCAAACTTGAGATCTTAACTATTACTATTAATTTCATTTCGATATTTTTTGGCATCCTTATTTACATTCACTTACATGGACATTCACATACCGTGATGAGATATAATGACAAAAATGCTAGGAATTCAATAACTAATCTAACCAAAACTTACAAGGAAACAGATTCTGCAAATAGGCTGCAAGTTCTGGACCAAGAAAATTGTTCATCACGATAATAACTTTCAAATCACACTATTGACAATGTTTTATATTTATTGATAGATTCGATTACGGTAGTTTGCTGCTATTTAACTTGACTACAATCTTAAAGAAGAAATTATTTTGAATAACGGATTCACATTGTCTATTCGATATTGCAAGTATCGTTAGAAGTATAAAGCAAGTTCACTAAAAATTCAAGATTTAATTTAAAAATTCTGATTAAGATGACAATCATTAATGTATTAGTATGTGAGCTCACGTCCCTTACAAACTCGACATTTTTTTTAATCAACATGTTTAAAATACACAACCAAAATGCGTACAATGATACACTACGATAAACAATTATCTTTTTATGTATGTAAAAATAATTTAGCGAGTATTCCTGTGAATAGCAATGGTCACAATCATTGCACTAGACATTCAATATTTCTCGGAGTGAGCCAGTGCCATTTTGCTTATAAATTGGACTACTTCAAGGAGTTTGGTATAAGAGCTTATAATGTTTATTATGCACATTTCAAAGAGCTGAAAGTTAGTAATTTCAAGAGAACCATAGAGAATGTTTCAATAGAAAAATGTTTAGGTCTTACATAAAAGAGAGGAGTTTTTATGGTATTTTTGTTTGCTGTTGTATGCTTGTACTTGAAGTTTCATCTTTTGTACTTGTATTAATCATGTATGATTTTTGATTTTCTATGCATTGCATTTATATTAAAGTTTGCGGCAGTAAATTATTATGTTAAATACAACTTTTAAGCAACAATTTTTCATTGATATATTCCATAATATTACATATTTTACTAGCATTTGACAAATTTAAAAAATAGCGTGTCTTGCCTACACCTTTGTGTATCATTCAAACACCTTTCACTAATTTCGAAAACTTAAAAAATACTATTCAAATTTATACACATGATCATTGAAGAAACTACAACACGTTGATTATTCGAGAATACAGAATAATAACAAGTATTTTCTATTCTAAAGAGAAGGGCGGGCATATTTGATTGAATAAATACAATTTCAAAATAAAAATAAAGTGTCTGGTCGATCAAAGAAGACAATCTGGCAAGATAATACCAGCTCGGTCAATATTGGTTCAAAAATTAAAAATTTTGTCCTAAAAGTGTAGAGCAGAATGTTTTTTATAATACTGAGACCAAATTGATAGTTTTTGAACCAATATTGACCGAGCTGGAGTCATTTTCCTTTCTTGCCAGAATGTCTCCTTTGCTCGACCAGACTAAAATTAGGTTGAAAGCAATTAGGTTGGTCACCCACCTTCCAGTTCCAGTTTGACATGGCCGGGAAAGCGTGGCCTGGGAGGCGGTAGTGGCGGGGGCGGCAGGTGTTGGTGGTGGTTGTGGTGTGCGGGAGCGGCCGCCGCGGGCGGATGGTGAACCTCCTGCAGACGCACCTCCAGCTCCTCTTGCATTGGAATCACAGACACCTCCACCGGTTCCACATCCCCTCCTGCGTTCTCCTAAACCAAACAACACAATTTGTGAACCTAACAAGCAATACACAATGGACATCTTTATTGGTTGTTCAGAAATCCAATTAAATGCACTAGCTTGATTGCTCACTCACCGGATTATAGATAATCCGCACTAATTTCAGTATATGATCCATTCAATTTGATCCGACCTTTGAAAAAAGCTGGTTTTCTAATACACGGCAGGACGGTTGGCCGCAAGTGCCAATCACGGTTCTTGTTGCTTTAGCTCAAGGACAAGACATAAGCTATGATTGTCTATTCTATTAAACAATCTGAAAATTAAAAATATGCATACAGCTTTCTTGTTGTGGGGAGCTACCCATAAGGCTGAGGCCGCACTGCCGGTGGGTAGAGCGTGGTGGGTGGAGGGTAGTTGGTAAATCTATAGAACATACACACCATCCACAGTAATACATCGTATGAATGGTATGATGTCATACTGCTTTTTGAGGTTATGTTGTCCATATTTAAGAATTTAAGTGGTAGGTTCCACTCGCCTTAGTAACATTCTGGCCACCCATCCGAAAGCATTCCATAGAGATTGTGACTCAACATCACAAGCACCTGGAACCCGCTTTCCCTAAGCAACCTGACACACCACACCACAATAATCTATTGAAAATATTTTAAATAAACGGCTCGAAATGAGTACTTAACAAGAATTCTGTACATGGCAGTATTTCTGCTGTTAAGGGAGAGGATAACTTCACTGGATACACTGTCTGACCATGACAGCCTATTTTATTCTCAGCGCGCTCGGACTACATTTATTTATTTATTTCTATTTATTATTGCGGATGATGCCCACATAAGCATTTTAGCTTGTGCGTGGGTAATGAATATTGAATGCGGAGGTGATTGATGAGGTGAGAAACAGGCATGCCACTGGAATTCAAACCCAGACCTGGCAGTGCTAGCAGACTGAAGGTTGTGACGCCCTAGCCCACTGCGCCAACCATGCCGGCAAATATACATATTGTATCATTTTGTGTATTATCTTAGAATTGAATGAAACTGTGTATACACCACTCAGAAGCGAACAATTTCATTATCAAATTTCGTGTATACGCTATTCACGATAACTAAGTACAAAGTAAGCAATCTTTTTGCGTATGTTTGTGGATAAATATGAGGTGACTCAATCACGACAAACCATAACCAACACATGACAGCAAATCATTGGCAATGCGTAAGTTATGTGTGCGTACGTGTCCGCAATTTCTTTTTGGCAGGACTGTGTCGCATCTTACTTTGTCAGTTATTTGTGAATGAGGTTATAGACATTAAAGTAGTTTTTAAGGTGAAACTGAGTTGTCAAAATATTTTTTAAGAAGAGAGAAAACTGATGAATTACTCACATTTTGCTGCAACGTCTGCAAGAGCTTCTCGGTGCTGGTGGAGTCGACCGCATCCCAAGCAGCAGCCAACAAGGCGGCCTCATCTTTCAGTGGATCCTCCTCCTGATAAATGGACACGTAGTCCAAATCGCCCGTGATCAACTCAGCCGCCGGTGGCGACGAAGACGAGTTTTGCTGCTGCTGGTACTCGTCCTTGACGATATCCATCACATAGGACGGATTCAGCTGATTACTGACGGTTCCTTCAAACGAGGTCGTCGCTTCATCCTTCCCCACTTTACTGTTCGAATCACCTTGATTTTCACCTTTATTTACATCGTAACTACCTCCTTCATAACGTTGAACTGACAACGAATCCTCCTCACTGATCGCCGTCTCTTTCCTTGTCGGCTCCTCGACCTGCGACGATGAATCTATCGTTTCGTCATCTTGTCGCGTACAACTGTTATCCTCAATCGATGACGTCAGCATTTCTACATCTTCCATTTTGCACGTATCGGACGAGCTCTGTCCATTCTCCGGTGAGCCAACTTTTTCTCCGTCCTCAACCGACTTAGTCGCCGAACTCTCGTCTTCAACCCACTTTGTCGCCGAACTTTCGTCCTCGACCCACTTTGTCGTCGAACTCTCGTCTTCAACCGACTTTGTCGCCATACTTTCATCGTCGTTATCTGTCACGTGTTCAACAGCAGATGTAGATTCTACATCGTTGCTTTCTTCGCCTGTTTTCTCCTCCCTTCCCTCATCAAACCCAACACTATCGTAGTCCCTATCACAAACAGTCCGGCTATCTTCAACACAACTACTATTTTGTACTAAGCTATCGTCCACTGCCATATGAATTTCTTCTTCGTCCTTCATCACCGTTTTTTCATCACTGACTATTTCGACAACTCCGTTCCAGACGGGTAGCGTGACGTGGCCGTCGTGATGAGGGACTGTCACGTAGCCACGTCTCACCTCACCACACTCCTCCTGCTCCTCTTCCTCCTCCTTCACAACATCATGATTGTCGGTCACGTCACTCGTCAACTGATCATCTGTTGTAGCTAATTGATCAGTTGCTGTTGACAGCTGATCAACTGTGGTGTGTGATGTAATATCAGCTGGTGATGAAGGTATTGTTGGCGATGTTATCAGTTGATCAGGTGCTGTTGTTGGTGATCTTGTCCGCTGATCAGTTGATGTGGTTGGTGATTTTGTCAGCTGATCAGCTGATGTAGTTGGTGATGTGACAGCTGTAGAGGCAGGTGGCACAGGTGAGCTGACAGGTGATGGAACAACAGGTGATTGATCCAAGATTTCACTCTTTGGCGATACTTTGATTGGTTCTGTAACAAACATAATCTGATTAAACTTTGTAGTCAATTTTTCATTGAACTGTCAATTATTAAATATTCGGTAAACCAACATAATTCGTTTTCAATGGAGTTTATAGTTGTGTCAAGCACAGAAGAGCCTTAGGCAACATGGCTGCCAATCACTGCTGCCAGTAGTCAAAATGAGAATTGTTCTAACATAACCAAATTTAGGAAGAAATAGTACAGGCTCTGACTATTTTTCTGTCCTAGTTCATAATTATGTTATGATTTGTGCTATCATGTGCCAATAATTGAATAAATAAAAAATATATAGGCTATATATTTCCATTCGTGGAATCAATATGATAATGATTAGTGTAAAAACGGTAGGTTGGAAAATTTCAGTTCTGCGTATGTGTAGTTACACTCTCACTTCCCTTCGCCATCTTGCAAGAGGCTCTTCTGTTCTTGGCACAACTATACCAAATACTATGTACAGATAACAGATTGTACATAAAATGTAAGAAGCTATACGAAACTGAAACCCCAATACTAGAGTTTCTCCTGTATTATGTTGCATCAAAAATTACAGCACAAAATCAAGTTATGATTGAGAACCGAATACACGATTGAAACAACTTTCCAATCTCTAATAAAGTTGAAGCTTGCATTTCACTGTTTCCAAATACAGACTGAACAATACATTATTACAAATACAAATACTAATATTACACCTTCTTTCCTCCACTAATAGATTTAATTTCCAATAAAGTCATGGCTTGTATGATATTTCACTGGTTTCACAATTATTTAAATCAAGAAATCAAATGAGGCATCTGGAAGCCTATATTTTACAAATTTAACAAGTAACATACTACAAATTTTTGTAAACCATTTCAAAGCTAACCAAATAATCAGTATTTTCTATGTTGGATTAATCAGAATGTTTCTAAAAAATTGCTCTTTGTTAACTTTCCCAACACATAAAACCCCTTCCTATCAATAATATGGGGTTTATTGAAGACTCAAATAATAATTGAAACATAAACCCAACAGAGGTATCTTAACTCCAGCACTTTTACTCGCAATGACCTCCAATTCAGCAGATACCTTTGATGACTTCCAAAACAATCATTAAAAATATTTTCTAGTCCAAAAGTTGAGGACTACATCCCAGCATTGGTCACTTACATTTTATAAGATTTACTTATATTTATTAGCCACCAAATATTCTTGTATATTATTAACTAACCATTTCTGCACTCAACTATCACTGATTCTTCACAAAATGTCGCTAGATGGTTCTTAGATGTCTCATGAACTATAAATTTAAGGTTTGAATTAAACTATTTTCACAATTTTTAAATTTCGACTTCTAATAATGATACCGCGCTATTCCTTAACTAAGAATTTTCAATAATAATCCATTCCATTTCCAATAATATCCTGTTGTACTCTTTGATGTGAAATAACTAAATAAATAAAGATGAATTCCTCCATAACTCACCCTGTTTGAGCCGCTTGCCGCCTCCACTAGCCACCCCACCATCGCCACCCCCCATTTCCGCCTCCCTCTTTTCCCGATAGCTGGCCACCGCCCTTGTCACCGCCCCCACAGTGCGCAGTCGCACTGGGGGCGGCGGAGGCGGAGCCGGGGGCTGAGGAGGCGGCACTTTGATCGTGGTGCGCAGCAGGGGACGGCCCCCGGCCACCGAGGAACAGCTGGCAGCTGATGACAGTGGTGCCGGGGGGAAGGCGGGGGATGATAGCTTGCTCTCGCCCCATATCGGCTCGAAGTGTTTCAGCTAGAAAAAATAACTTCTTTGGATACGTCTTGAAGATAGAAAATGCAATGTCTTTTTTCAGAAAATCAAAGGAAGTCCTACCTAGTAATATAATAGTTACAAGATAGAAACATTGAGATCCATGAAAATTGTAGTTCTTTACCACTAAAGGGTGAAAATTATTTATTTATTCTGTAGATTAATTACAATAAAGGGTTAAAACACAGACAACAAAGTCCAAAACGTCTTTTCCCAAATTTAGATACATGATTATTTAAAAAGAGGTTATGTTTTCAAGATCATCAACACTAGCAGCACAATTCACAAATTTCCACTGTCAAAAATTAAAAACTATCATTTAGAATTTTGGAGGTTTATTTAAAAGTCAGGATAACACAAAAAAATATATGAAACTATTTTAAAACATCAAATTTCACTTTAAATTTCGAAGCCAAACATTTCAGTTGATTATTTAATGCTATTTCTTCAGCACTCTAGCTTACTGATATTCAGTAGTGATACTAAAGTCTAAAATTGACACGCAATGTCACATACAGGAATGAAGCTCATTGACAGGATGACACATTTGCAATGTGGAGTTGCAAAGTGAGGTTAGCTCATTTGACAATGCCGAAAATCGGGGAGAAATAGATAATAACCAATTGACTCTTTCTAAAACTTGATGTTTTATCGTTAGTTTTTATCAATTCAACTTAGAAAAATTTCCTTGACACCCAAAAATCGACTAGGTTCATAATGCTCTCAGAATGTTCAAACATTGAGAATCAGCTCATTTCCAATATGGCAGCAATCCAAATGTCACGATCAACAAGCTTCCTTCCTGTATCAATTTTGGACCCTGTATCACTACTGCGTATCAGAGAGCCTCCGTTTAAAAAGAGCTACAATTGAATTAATTGAACAAAAAGTAATTATTATTCGTACCTTCCAAGGATCCAATTTGCTCTTCTCCTTTTCGGCCTCAGCTTTGAGTTTTTGCTGGTTTTCAGGCGTGAATTCGCCTTCCGCCAGCCTCTCTCTCCACTCTTGACAGGCACGCGCGAAAAACTCATTATTCAGACCTGAGCCGCTCAACCTGTACAGAAATTTATAAATCATGAAAACGAAAATATAACGTGTGAGAGAGGAGGTGAGAGAAATGAAAAGAAATTACAGATTTTTCCTGTAAGCAAATAAATCTTAAAGTTAGATAGCCTATAAGAGTAGGATTCTTCAATACTTTAGACTTCATTTGAGTTAATTTTATTCATTTATTTCTTGCACTGATATTTGAAAATGTTTTGAATCTAAATCATATGAGTTTTAAAGCACACTACCAAAAAACATAACCTTGTTTGGACTATAATTTTGAGCAAAATTGGGATAGAAATGCCTGTTTTTTCGATCCCCATTATTATGATTGTGTATTACAAATGAAAGTATACTATTGAATATAAATTTCAATCACAGTACCCTTTAGATAATTTTTCATTTTAACACAACATTTCTACTCTTTAGAGCCATTTCCACGTGTGAATTCAGTAACATTTGTTCAAATATTAAATTATGTAACGGGTAACTTACTGTGATGGTGATTTTTAATTACTTATATACACTGATGAGTAGCCAGTGTCACAAAGGAATTAATACAAATGAATTATACGATATTCAATAAGATTCAGGACCATACCTGAACACAGAATCAGCACACTGCGGCCCCGCCCTATCCACATGCGGTAACAGCTGCACCAACTTGTACTGGTACAGAGGCGGCAGCTGACTAAAGGTATGCTTGTTGAGCAGCGCCCTTAGACTAGTGCAGCTGGCCAGTATGCTATCGGGCGTCTCGAGGTCGATGCAGCCCTCCTTGGCCGTCTGCTCCAGCTGCGCAGCCGCCGACAGCCGCTTTGTGGTGCGTTTGCGCGGTTTAATGCTGAAGCCTGGTATGGACGACAGCACTTCCAACATGGTTGGCTGGCGACAGTTGAGAGCTGCGGCGCTGTCGTCCTCTTCTAGAATAACAAAATCAAAAATATAAATTAATAATTGAATGCAAGACATCATTCATTATTTCCCAATGATAAAAATTCAAAGATTATTGCTTAGCGTATGAATTTCAATAGTGTGGAGACCCAAGGGTAGTTCCACTTTGCCATATAATCTCATTTTCCCTAGATGAGAACATGGAGAACCTTGTAGGTTATAGTTCTTTTTCACTCGAAAATAGTCAGTTTGGAACAGATTTTTCTTTTCATATCATCAAAAATTGTCAGAAATGATTCATCCATCATTTACCAATTATCATTCTAACAGCCTACGACGGTATTATTTCAGCATTAGTCCATTGAATGAAAATTCATAATTTTTATGAGATTCATAGAAATATGAATATAGTTATTGCCATTTCATTCTCGACAAACATCGCTATTGTCACAGAGAAATTGAACATCGCAATAAAAATAATTCATACAGTGAATGGAGAGGGCTGTCCAAGAAATATTTCATCAGATCCCGTTTGTAGTCTCTTACAAGCATCTAGATTGACATATTTCTCAAGCTATGTGTGCACGGTTAAATTTTCTATGAAGATAGTACATGTATCAAATGAAACAATCTAATTGGAAAGTGCTTTATAATTATTAAAACGTTTTGATTTGATTTCGATTCGTAGATAGAGCATCTAGTTTACCCTTGTATTTATTAGCTGTCGCCAAAAAGTTAGGTAGTTTCCTGGCTAATCCAACCTACAAACATCTAATGTAAAGCATCTATTGTCTCTTTTGATTTTGAAAATATCATTTAGAAAGGTAGGGATGGCTAAATAACAACTCTAATCGACAACATCAGCTGTTGGAGAGCACAATGAGCACACGAAACAGCCCAACTTTTTTGCGTCTAATGGGTAAGCCATCTCTAATGCTCAATACGGTGTTTAGGTCTACTTATAACTTATAATAATTGTATTGGAAATAAAGGCTAACCTTAGATTAAAAACATGTCATGCTTGAATAAATACTCTAAGCTCTAAAGGTACTGTGATTTTCAATTTTTATTTCTAATAAGTAGGCTATAGTATGGAAAAATGCCAATTCCAAGCCACTTTCTAGAGGATGTTGAATGGAGACTTGATATTCCTTCACGATTTCATCGTAAATTAACGAAATGCTATATTGGTTGTAAAACACGTAGCCAGTAGCTAAAGTGGAACATTACATTCACTAGTATCAGCAATAGCTCATAGTTTCAACGCTCTAATTTCATTGTTCTGTTATAAGTTAACTCAAGAGACAAATATGTTTGAAAAAATGCAAGTACACAGTATTATTATTAGCATATAGCTTATTAGTGGGGAGTTCCAGAGAAATTCCACAGCCTACATAACCACAATTTTCCACATGAGGAAATTGTAATAGTTATTAACATTTTAATAAGGCGAGTATACTAACGTTCACAGGTAGCAGGAGGCACCAGTATCCTAGGCAGTGGAGCCGAGTTGCCAGCCGCAATAGTGGTATTCTTGCGTCGCCGTTTCGCCTGCTGCCTCAGCGCATGCTTGATCACCTTCTTCGAGTGCGTCTGCGAGATGCGCAGTGCCGTGTGTGCATGCGACGTTGCCAAACTTCCCCCCACACCCACACTTCCAACTGACTCCGCCCCTTTGCTGGCGATGCTCCACACATTTTCCCCTCCACCACCGCAGCTCTCCTCCAACGGACTACCTTCCCCCTCCACTGAGCTGCTTCCCCCACCAGTCACAGCCTCCGATTCCCCTCTTTCGGCTGTGGAGTTATCCGTGTTACATGCTTCACTACCGCCGGTTGCAACACCCGGCTCCAAACAGTTGAAAACTCCAGCTGTAAAATAGTTAAGGATTATTTAGTTATTAATAGGTCATCAAATAACAAGATAAATAATTTCTAATGATTCAACTCATTTATTGTAGACTAAATTGAACTTTATTATAGACTCATTTATTGGAGATTTATGTATAATAAGCTGATACTGCTAACCTTTATACTAAGATCTGAGCACTGTTATAACCGAAACCGGTATCGCAATTTATAATAAATTATTGTCTTCAGATTTATTAAAAATGAGTAAATTGAAAATTTTCAACTTACTAGATTAAATATATCTAGCCTAGTTTTCTTTGCTTGGACGGACTGTATAGTGAAGTGAATATGAAAATGGCAACCAGCTGTTTACCAAGATTACGTCTTGGGGACTCCAAGAGGGTAGATAGATAGATAAAATGACTTTATTTACACTTTGTAAAAATTTTACAAGAGTATGTGGGCGAAGTTGAGGCATGCAAGCCCCCTCTTCCACTTAACCCACAAAGGGTGTGGAGGGTGTGTAAGACAAGCCAATATACTCATATAACTTATACATACATATATATATACGTGCATACACATAGGTCTACATTCACACATATACATATAGGCTACACACCTTCAAATATGCACATACTTACACATTATGGATCGAAAATAAATTTTCATACATGCATTATGCATACGTAAAAGGCAGTCAAGAGGTATTAATACCTAACAATAAAAATAGCCTCTTTAAACACACGTAAATCTCAAATTTTTTTTAAATTCAAGTGGATAGGAACTCTTGGACACTATAAAAGACCTCATCAATTGAGAATTTTCTTAGTTGATTCTTGAATATTTGAACACTTTCTTGGTATTTTGAAGCGCATTGGTAGGTCAAGGCCCTTCGTGGGCTGATGAGACGTGGACAAACAAAACATGATCTATCACAATCATAATAATTATCAACATGTCCGCTTCCTGTACATTCCACTTTCCTTCCTGTGTGAATGCTCATCGTCCCATGTCCTTGTCTGAATCGGACCTTAGACTAGGCCAAGGCACTAAATGAGCTGTAGCGCTGGAATAACTCAAGTAAGAGACGTATTCATGAACTGACCTTTTACTTTGTGAAGCTTGACAGGTGACAAGGCCTGGTTCTGCTTGTTGCGATTGTTGGCGAGGTGGTTTTTGGTGTCCTCCATCACCATTGCCCGCTGGCTCAATCGCCACCGCTGCTCTGCATCATGCGCCTCAGGCAAATGCTTTCAACATCTGCAAATCATAAAAATTGTGAGGGTTGCCTGCAGAAATATTTTTGTGTCTAGTGGACAGATTTGACCAAATACCATACATATTGACGAGGTTGAAACAACCCAAGAGGGTGTGCCCACCAATAAATGTCATACAAATGTATTAACATTTTGCTAACAGAAAAATAATAATTATAATCATGTAAAGGGAAAAGTCTCATCACTCCAACAGAAAGCATAACTAACTGACTTGAAAATCAAATCTATAGTTCATTGAAAAATAGAAGTAAGAATTCTTCGAAATAACAACCAAGAATCATCAAAATTCAATTTCATGATGAAATGTAAAGGAAAAAACGAGGCACATTAGAATCAGAACACAACGGGCCGATCGCTTGGTATACGAAATTAGGTTAGGAAATTGAATTTAGGATAGGAAAGTTAATGGATATCACATAACAAACTATAATATTAAGCTTACAATAATACATGTCAATTTGATATTTATCTATAATAAAACTGAAATAATATTATAAAAGACAGATGAATAATAAATTCAAGTGATGAGAACTTGAAAATTCTCCAAATTAATAATATCGGGTTTGAAATTTAGCCTAAGTTAGAAGGAAAGTTGGTTCGTCAGGTTTGCCAGATCTATCAAGGTTTATTATTTAGTTCACACTTCACAGACAACTCAACTTATTTATTGATAAGAATTGATAATCCTTAGCGAGAATCAGTTAACCCGTAAGCTAAGTTAAATTCGAATTGACAGTTGACAATTATTAGTTGAATTGAAACATAGAGACGAGTGAATGAAGTCAATTTGGGAAAGTATTACAGTGTATTATATAAGAATGATCATTAATAACAAAATTAATAGAAAAATTGATATCTCAATTTACCAAAATTTGGTAATATGTTATTAGGGGTGTATCTAACGAATTTTTCAAAACACCGATTTAAAAAATATTCTTACTTACTCGAGATTATAGTTTTAATATCAAACTGTGATCACATACACACTTGAAATTTATCAAAATCATACATCTTGGCTTTCAGAAAACTAAAAACAATCGTTACAGCAATAGTAACCCAACTTCCACAACACAAAAGAAATTAAACACTCGCCATTACTCATTTCAGTTTTCATGGCCAAACAGAGAAGCTGTAATTGCGCAGAAACGTTTACAAAGAGTATGGAATTATAACCAACACGAAATTCACTCTAGTGGCTGAAAATATTACTACATGAGTTTCAGTTAAAATGCGGCAGATACATATTTTATGATAAAAATTAAATTGCAATATAAGCCATAGAGTGGACAGGGGGTCCAGACCCCCTTTTTTGAAAAAATTATATGATTGTAAAATTTTTAAGAATCGTAACCGCATAGCTTGAACCACCAAAGTTCAGATTCTCCTCAACTTGAGCGCTAGTTTCTCAAATCTTTGGCTCTGATCTATGACAACGGGATCCCGAATTTGTTCCATCAAAAAGTGGCTCTTATTTTCCCGACTAATTATATCTGTTCGCTTTCAACCAATTTAACGAAAGGAGAACTCATTGGAACTTGGGAACAATAAATTATATTTATGTACTAAAATAAAATATTGAAATATTCTACTATTCACGATGTTGATAGTTGAATATAGCAGAGAATGAATGCATGTTTTTATGAGCGAATGGAGATTAGGACTTGTAGTTGTGGGTGACTCTTAAAATGGTTGGTGGCTGGAGGGTGGTGGGTAGAGGGTAGAGGGTAGCTTCAACCATCTACCCTCCATGGTCTAATATACGATATATTATTATTACTATGGATGGTGTGTATGTTCTACAGATTTACCATCTACCCTCCACCCTCTACTCACCGGCAGTGCAACCTCAGCTATAAAGATAAAACTAAAAAAAGAAAGTAGCCAAGGGTATAATGAAAACTGAGCGGAGCGGCTCAGCTACTTATTTTGAGGGAGGAGCGGCGCTCCGGTACTTTGTTCTGCTTTGTTCTGACGAGGAGAATTTTTATTACTGTATTTCAGTAAACCCATTTAAAGAACACTGCAATAAAATCTTTAGTACATATAATAATATAATTTACACATAGGACATCCGAAATTTAAATACACATTTTTCTCTAGAAACAAACCCCGGTTTTTTTAAAACATTTTCCGGGGGAGGCCCCTTCCCCCCGGACCACCGGTGGCTTAGAGCTCCGGCACTGATAAATTTCAGCACTACAACCCTGGACACATGTTACCATTATAGAATATTTCCTAGCATATAGAAGGTACAGTCTGCACCAAAATTCCAACTCGTTGAATTCATTTTTTGTTACGGATGATGCCCGTAATAATTTTAGCTTGTGCGTGGTTAAAGGGGGTCTTAGACGAGACGTGTACGTGTTGCTTTCACTAGTCACTTGTACAGTTGAGCCAAAATATCTCGGCACCTGACAGCTGAGTGTTATTAACTCCATTAAAAACATTGACTGCTGCTCTAATCCACTGTCTTATGTGACATAAGTTGCCAAAAGTTTTAAGAACGATTCTCAAAGTTTCTTATTAGCATCAGCCAGAAACAGAGTTGATCCAGGCGAGGGGCATAGTGCAGGAATAGTTCTTAAAACATTAGGCAACAAGAATTTCACATAAGACAGTGGATTAGAGCAGCAGTCAATGATTTCAATTAAGTTAATAACACTCAGTTGTCAGGTGCTAAGAAATTTTGGCCAAACAGTACAAGAAAGGAGGTACCGGTACAAGTGACTAGTAAAAGCAACATATGTACAGTGTACACATCTCGTCTGAAATCCCCTTAATGGATATTGAGTGCGAAGGCGATTGATAAGGTGAAAAACAGCTATGCCTACTGGGGCTCGAACCTGAGATTTATATATTAAATAGAATACAGTATTTCGATACAACATTTGAAGGAGTAGCTGTATTATCATGTTTAATCTTTGACTGTGTACAATTCAATTTCAAGGAGATACTGGGGTAACGTACCGTACATAAGATAATATTGTAGACTAATTGTATGATTTGAAACTATAAGATTGAAAGGCATTATATCATCATTATTGAAACTTCAAGGTTTATTCAGATTGTTTCATTATAA
The DNA here is from genome assembly GCA_017141385.1 of Sogatella furcifera. NCBI lineage: Eukaryota > Metazoa > Arthropoda > Insecta > Hemiptera > Delphacidae > Sogatella > Sogatella furcifera. Next base: position 4,852,813 of record CM029547.1, on the reverse strand, counting down.
TTTTTATATGTTGCACATGCGTATTACTTGAAAGGAGATAAAAGTGAGGACACACAGCTTGAAGGCCATACAATATAATACAAAGAAATAGTCATAATGATGCCAAACGTTTATTATTATATTCATTTAAAGTTAGCCTATCAATAAAATTTTTGCTACTTACAAAAATATAATTTTTGTACAAAAGAGTGTAAATATAAAGCATTTGCTTAAAATCTAGTTCTTCAACAAAGAAGATAATATACATAAAATTTATTTGTGGCTCTAGTAAACTCATTCTCGAATCTAAAAATTATTGTTCAGTCTAATATTATTAATATATCATTTTCAAATATTGAAATAACAATAAGAATGGCAACAGACTTCAATCATACGCTTGCTAAAAAAATTTTCTCCATATCTAGAAGCTGGAAATATTATGTTATTGCTTGTTACAAGAATTCATATAGGATATTAAGCTATGATATTAGATTAGCAATGTTACAGCAATACGGATATTTTACAATATTTTAATGAATAAAATATTCATCAGCTAATATTTTTGGATATTGTGGTTACATAAATTATCCATTCTCTTTAGATCCTCCTGAATAGCTGCGCAGTTATGCCTGAAATGACTTCTGCGCACCTCTGGTACATAATAAATGTATTAATCAAGCAAAAATTGTAAATTTCTTCTTTAAATGTTTATATAATATTCAGAATTTGAGAATATTCGGCGCAAATTCCAAAAGTTATTGCCTTCTTACATGAAAGACATTTATTGAGCATATAATATTTGATTCAACGAATTCATCCAAGCATTTACATTTAGTAATTGAAAGTAATAAGTCAGTAAGTTAATATCTATAATAATTTTAAGAACATTAAACTCAGGGTAATGGAAGTGTGGAATAATCACTTCCATAAAAACATTACTAATGAAACATTTTCTCTGGAGGATGAAAGGTCAGCATTATTAGCGTAGACTCGTTAAATTTGTAAAAAATTATTAAAGAAATACATTGATCATAAAAGTATAAATATGTATGTATTGGAATATATTGAAGATCATGAGTATTAAATGTATTAATATAAATGTACATTTAGATGGTAGAATGAAAAACAATTGAGTGAATGTTTATATTTTCATACGTCTTACTCTTGAACTGCAGTGAGAATATAAATTAATACAAATGACCTTATATTAAAATAACAATAATGAATATTTTTGAGTACGGTAAATGAAAAGATGATTATTATGTGGATGACTCTCCGAGTGTTAATTGGAAATGAAATAGATCAAAAGGGATGGTGAACTGGACATAAAATTAATTGAAAATAGGAATAAATAGATTAATTTGACTAAAGAAAAAGGACTAGGAACTATATACTAAGACCCATGACAGTTAACTAGGAACTATAATGGAAAAATTATTAAATATTTTTTATTATAATTATATGGAACGGAGGGAGAATACTGAACAGATAGCTTCTGTGGAATAAATGGTCGAATAAATAGATAGATGGTTAATTGTTAAACAATGATTCAAATTGAATAAATAATATAATTGTGAATAAATTTTCTAAAATAATCAGGAATATTAGAAGAGAGAGAGAGAGAGAGAGAGAGAGAGAGAGAGACGACTGACAGACTGATGTGGGAATTATTATACTACTACTCAAGGTTACCTGTGACTTGGGTAATGGAATATGATATAAAATTTGATTTTTTAAACCAATTCCAATCAGGTTTAAGGTTCTTTCAAAATAGTAATTTGATGTGATATGTTAATTTTTCATTGAATTAAATAATGAATCTTGTTCGACTGAGTAATAGAACAATGGTCCAGAACAACAATTCGAATACTGAATATTCATGAATTTTATGAGCCTTGTCTTATACGATCATTAAAATGAGATGTTTCAAAGTTTCAATGTTTTGGAAAGGAATCTAAAAATAAATGTTTGAGTTCATTCTTTCAAGAGATTATCATAGTAAAGGCCTAAATCAAGAAGAGTTGGGTTACCAGAAGAAAGATAAAACTTAAACAAAATAAATGAATACTTATTTTCAAGTGAGAAAAATAAATTGGTACAAAACTAGAAGGTTTTAATATCAATCGAAATATTAAATTTAAATCAATATGTATTGAATTATATTTTTCCAATCCTTTGATAAAATTATAGGGTTTGATAGACTAGTATTAGCTAATAGGGAATGTGAGTGACAACTAATGAAAGTATACAATTACAAAAACCATATTGTACTATGAGCTACAAAGGTTTTAGCCAAGGTTATTATTTCTAATAACCTTGGGTTTTAGTTACAAGGGTTTCAACCTTCAAGGAGACAACGTATATAAAATTGATGTTAAATTATCACGGTACGGCATTCATGAAGGGCTAAAAATTGGAATGTCAAACTGACTAAGTTTCTAAAGTATTATGATTTCTTTGAAAAATATCAAAAACAATAACAGAGAACAAAAACGAAATAATATGCAAATTGAAGTATTAAAGCATATTTGAAACATTCTTCTTGAATGAATTGATTTATCCTAATTCATCAGTACTGCTGTATCCAAAAACAGATATTCAGCAAAAAATGAGTTGAATTTCCTTAGGAATTACTAATAAGCTAGTAAAAAGCTTTAAAAATAGTAGGCCAATTCAGTGCTTATTGCTCAATAGTTAGCGCAATTTCTAAATTCTTACTCCATAATAAATTTTATCAATATTCGGCACATGAGAAAGCTTATTGGTAATATTTATAAAATACATGTAGTTCAATATTTAAATAATAGAATATATTAGCTATCCTAGACCTATTGTTTTAGGAAAGATATATTTTAGTTAATCATGCTTGACAAATTAAGCATGCTGGTAGGAATTACACAAGAAAACTAGACTTATGAACACAAATGTTAAAAATTTGGTTTAAATATAATATTAAAAGATCTAATAAATTCGATTCATTCATTTATTTAGAAATGTATAGTGATACCAAATGTTTCATAAGTCTAGGGAAGGCTTAAGGCTAAGTCATACCCACGGATACTAGAACACCCAGTAGACCCAGCATCCGCCATTCCGATTCTTAATCTGTTAAATCACCAAACATGATTGGTTTGTGGATAATTTTCCAAAACATCATATATTTGACTGCTCATTTGTTTAATTATAAATTAAAATTTGGGCGCTACTTTACGATACGGAACAGAGGATGCTGCGTTCATCCCCTCTTTATGGATCCTTGGAATACGCGGTGTGGATCATGAGCATGAGCATGACTCACTAAGGCTCTATAAAGAGCCCTAACAGAGCCCTACAATAGACTGATAGGATTATGACGTTTCATGAACCGACAAGGAATAGCATCGTATCAAGGATATTACAACTCCGTATCAAGGTTATTAAAACATCGTATGGCTGTGTTTCAGCGGTGTTCACCTATTCTAAAGTCTGCTCAAGCAAAGAAGACATTCTGGCAAGATGGGAAAACGAGTCCAGCTTGGTTAATATTGGTTCAAAAATTATTAATTTAGTTTCAAATTGTAGGAAACATTCTTATCTACAAATTTACTATTTTTGAACCAATATTGACTGAGCTAGAGTTATTTTCCCATCTTGCCAGAATGTCTTCTTTGCTTAGACAGGCTATATATTATTCATCTTGGTTGCACCAATATGCGTTCGCTCAATCCGACCCAATAACTGACTTATGAAACACTTGGTTTACCAATACATGATTTATCGATAATACAACTTTCAAATTGAATAGATTTTCCTATGCATGAATTTTCTATAAATACATGTCGTTTATTGTAAATAGATATAGTTCAATTGTCGATAATAACAGTAATATTATACTAGAATTAGTCAGTGTTAAGGTTCGTGTATAAACTTCAAACAAATAGATCAATCTCCATTATACATTAATGGTTGAAAAACCTATCAAGTTAAAATTATTTCGAAATGGAACCGCATCATTTATATCAATCATTATTTCCATTTAAGAAGCGAATACACAACCAACAAAGAAAAGTTTTATAAACACCATAACATGATATTACAAAACACTATGGTGTGTCAATGGTCAACTCTTAAGTTTATGTCTCACACAGTTACGGCATGGTTATGCTACGTTTGGGAAAATTTCTGTATAAAATGCAAATTTCCCAGGTTTAACCGTGGCATTAGCAATAGCAGAATTTCGTCCAATGAGCAAAAAAATCCCTAATTCATCAATGACTCCCTCTGATGACTTCTCATTTTTTCAAACAGCGAGGGTTCAATTTTATTCGTACTCTGTGAAGACATACTAATCAGTTATTGCTCTGTTAGCCTTGCGTTCCTACAGCAGATAGACAGACGTTCATCAGGAACTTATCCTTAAATAGATATTCTTTCTCTAATATTAACCAATTACTCTTTCTAATGACTGCCAACTTTTCAAAACACTGTTACAGTATGCAGTTTGGCGTCGACTTAGTAACAGGGGGTTTTCCTGTACACGACGGTTCGCCGTAAGATTCAATCACAGCTCTAGGTCAAGACTAGAGCTATGATTGGCTTTAGGACAATTGGCACTAGGACTCTTGTTGCTCAAGCTCTAGGACAAGACTAGAGCTGTGATTGGCTCTTGCGGCCAACCATCGCGACGTGTCGTGTATAGGAAAACGTACCTTTACTCAGCGACCGGATTGTCATCAGTTGCAGTCTTCGATACAAAAAAAAAAAAACAGAAATATGAGAGCAGATAGACGTTCACAAGTTCTTGTCCTACTTTTGAAATAGACGTGTCTTCCTTAATTAATCAATGACTCCCTCTAATGAGAGCAAATGTACGTTCATCAGTCATACATACATGTTAAAATCACTCCCTCTAATAGCTTCCCACTTTTTAAACCTCGTAAGAGTACTCTATAAAAATATGTTGATCAGCAACTCAGTTGCAAACTCTTTGTTTCTATCTTACTCAGTTACACCATTGTTAGCAGTAGCAGCCTTCGGACCAATGAGCAGATAGACGTTCATCAAGTCCTTGCCTTTGACGTAGACATGTCCCCGCGGCGCAAACTCATACCAGCGACTGAGCGCGTGCAAACAGGCGCCGGGCACCTGGATGCGTCCGGGCATGCCGATCGAGTCCATGCGGCTGGCAATGTTGACCGCGTCGCCCCAAATGTCGTAGTAGAGTTTTGACGTGCCGATCACGCCCGCTGTCACGTCGCCATAGTTGAAACCGATCCTGCACATAACAACATCGAGCAGTTAGACAAGAAACGATATTCATTTATTCATCATTACATCATATACATGGGAATAATCCAATTTAAAAGGTAAGTTGGCACATTTTCATATAATTCTAATAAGTTTAAAATAAAATAATTTAAAATATTTGAAGAATGGTGTCAGGTGAGATGTTGTAATACTTGAACATGATTGAAAAACACAAAATTGTCTATATCACTGAAAGTTTTTTAATTGGTACATACAATTGTTTCGATGTGTTTACATCATCATCAGTGTACTGATTAAAAAACTTTCAGTGATATAGACAATTTTGTGTTTTTCAATAATTGAAAATATAGTGAAATAGTTCATATAAAATAAAAAAATAGAACAATGTCCAGCAATCGTTATGAAACATATGATAAAGTAGTTGGAATTGTTTCAACGATAAAGGTAAAAAAATTCTGAACATAAAAATATCTATATTAATAATTAATTCGAATCTCCATTTATTGCTATACAAATAGACAAAGGACTTCTGACCAATATTTGCAGTTGCAAATATAAAAATAAGATATTTATTTTTATTTTTATAGGTATCTGGAACTGATATTTTTATATCAGTTCCAGATATAAAAATATCTATTAATATTAGACAACTGTGATTGTGACATTAGAGAAAAGAATTCTGACCTAAGTAGTTAAACTGATACGTCGCCGTAGTACAGACTAGGGCTCTAAAAAGAAACGGTTGACGCAGCATCCACCATTCCGTTTTAGCAGTTGTGTTTATTCACCATAATTGGTGTGTAGATAATTTTCCACAACATGAGATTGACTCTGCTCATTTATTTTATTATGAATTCAAATTTGGCGCTATTATTTGCACATAGCATACCCCCTCTTTATAGTGTCTCAGTACAAACCACTATTTTAAACAGAACAAAATCCATCAATAAAGCTGCGTGTCTATGGTATGGTAAAACCAAATGAAGTTTTCTAATGATTGATGAGAAATTCTCATGTCAAACACAAAACCTATTAAAGATAGGTTTCCATTACTACATAAGTCGAACGACATGCTATAGAAACACGGAGTTGTATAGAGCAAAGCACACTGGTCAGCTGATTTTTCATTTACGTTGCTCCATACAAGTACAGAACGAGATTTAATTATATCTTGTGCCCGACATATTATGCCAAAGTTTTGTAGTAATGGAAATCTACCTTCACGATATCTTGAGACAAAGTAAAGAAACGTTTTGGCGTATGTCTGCTTGTTAATATGGGTTGGTCACCTTAACCACTACAAAGTATAATCAATACACGACTTAGCAAAACATTGGCAATACGTATCTGTCCACAATATTATTGTCAGAAATGTGCTTCTAGCTAAATAGTCCTACCTTATAATGAGATTGAACTCGAGCAGATCCCGGTTGAAGCTGTTGATGACCTCCTGCAGTGCAATGGCGAACTCCATCAGCTGATAGAGGTGCATGTCCGGTTCGGAGCCGTGTCGTGTGTCCGGATTCAGTCCGGAAGCCGCCATGTACGTGCTTCCGATCGTTTTGATTTTCTCCACCATCGAGAAACGCGGCGAATCGAGAAGTTCATCAAAGTCGCTTATCTGTGAAATTGATGAATTCATTGAGTATGGTGGAATTATATAATTGGTTGAAAAAGCTTTCATTGATAGCAAGCTGGTATTACAATAATTGAAAGAGTATCCAAATAAATTGACATAATCAGTTGCATAAGGGTGAATTCATAGTGGGTTAATAGATAAAAATGAAAATGGAGATGTCACTAATGTTGAAATTCATGACTCAGCTGTTGTAATCAAACATAATGAAATAAATGGAAGTGAGCATATCATCAGTAGAATAAGATGAAGATGAAGATGATATGCTCACTTCCATTTATTCCGTTATGTTTGATTACAACAGCTGAGTCATGAATTTCAACATTAGTGACATCTCCATTTTTATTTTTATCTTTTAAACCACTATGAACCACTATGCACCCTAGGAGTGTATCAAAGTGAATCAATTCATACCAATTTAAAGTGGAAATTAGAGAGTAAGCTTGAAAGATCTTCGTACAATCAAGACCTCAAGTTCAAATTTCTACTGTAAAAGGTTTAAATTGATTCAAATTAGACAAATTCTGTTATGCTTTGATGTAAAAATTTCATAATTAAATCCTCTTCTTGTCGTTGCTCAATATACGCCTCCTTTCCTCTATCAACAGTTCAACCAAACTCTTGAATTATTTCATGCTTTCGTTCAACAGGACACATTAGGACCCGTTTGAAATAGATATCTTCCCAAACAAAACAACAAATGAAAACTACTCTGGTACATAACAAAAAGTTATTTCAATGCATTATGTTGTGCATTAAAAACAACATGACTGACTGAATGATTTTGCCAATGTCAGCCATTTTCATAAGAGTCAAATTCAATTCAACCGCCAAGTCAAGTTACCATATAAGACCCGTTCCACACATCACGTGTTTTGGACGTCCAGTTTTTTTTTTTTACTTTATAAATTTTACTAGACTGAACAGAACTTGGCAAACACATGATTTGTATTTGCGCACATTCAATGTAATAAAATTTATTGAGAGAACAAAAAATCGGACACCCAAAAATCGTGGAATCTGAAACAGCAACCCAATTAGCTAGCAGGTCACCACTCCTGAGGTTCCTACAAATTCATTTATTTCAGCTCCTTCGCCTCACACCCTGCTACAGATAATCTAGTATATGAAGAAGAAATAATCGGTGAGTAATTTTACATCTTATTACTTCTCAAGTTGTTTGAAATCAACTCAAAATTAAGAATTTTGTATTATCTTGCAGTATTTTATAAATTCAACCTATCGAAATACAGTCCACTTATTAAATTATTAGAATTATTGCAAAAACAAGATCTAACATAAACATGGGAACAAAAACCAATGTGCACCAATGCAATGCGGCTAAAATTGAACTAAATTGGATTTTTTATAGTTTGCCGTATATTTTCACAATCCTATTCTTTATGTTCACTTTCTTGATTAGATGAATGAACGAGCAAATTCTGTGACAAAGTACACTCACCAACTCATTCAATACCCTTAGACACTCCCTTCCGCCCAGATACGATTCGTCGTACATCTCGGAGAAGTTAACGATGCTGGCAAATATTATACCGGCGTTCTCGACGTTCTCCGAGTAGCGCGCCGTGTTCTTCAAATGTTCGGCCACATGCTGTGGAATTATGTTGTGCAACAGCCAGTCAGCCTGGTCTTTCATTACCTGCAAACGAAAAATTTATACTTTGTCATTATGGACATCAACTTGACTTTTAAAATTAAATTTCATTGAAGATTACATACTGACTGTTTGAGATAAAAATTAGTTCATCTATTAGCCAACAACAAATGTTCGAATGATCAGCTATGTCAGGTCATAATGAGTTGAAATCGAAACAACCAATTTCAGGTTGACCTAACAGAACTCAGTATCAATAATAGACATCCGCCATCCGATAGTTTTGTTGCAGTCTGCTGTAGTCACTTTCAAGTGTTTCAATAATTATTAGTTCATTTCTCAATGAAAAACATTCATTAATATCCAACTGGAGTTAGATACTGGACTTTGGACCTAATAATCTTGCGGATAATGTGGCTCACATTAAGCCACAGAGAAAGTAGATGGAGATTAAGAAATTGAAAGTGATGAAGATTTGCAAGCGGTGATGGAATAACAAACAATAAATAAAGAAGACACACAAGTCCACAATTTGACACAGAAATTATGCAAAAAGGAAGATACAAGAGCTATATGATAGTTAAAGTGGTATACACTGTCCAAGTAAAGAAGACATTCTGGTAAGATGGAAGAATGACTCCAGCTCGGTCACTACTGGCTCAAACATTATAAATTTGTTTTCAAATTATTGATCAGAATTTTCCTTCAGTTCGAGGCCAAATTTACAATTTTTGAACCGAGCTGGAGTCATTCCCCATCTTACCAGAATGTCTTCTTTGCTCGGAACCACTATTAAGAAGAAAATTATTGAATAAATAAATTACCTGCACTCGCTCCTTGTCTTTGGCAGCCACTGCGTTGCCATGGAAACTCAGTCGATAGCTAATTTCCAGCTCACGGTTTAGAAACCAGACCAGCAACAGGAGAAGGATTATGTCCAGGTAGATTTCAACCAGGAACAGCTGATTCATGCAGACAGGTTCTGGCGCCAGATTTGAAGTTAAATTCTGGAGAGGTGGGGAGGAGTTTTCGTTGGGAGGAATGATGAGGGGTTCAATATGTACACTTCTGAAGTGAGAGGGGGAAGGGATATGTTCATTGGAGCTATTTCTAAGAAAGATAAGATCTTCATCATTATTTCTTAGATGGGGGGTAGATGGAATATGTAAATTTGAATCATCTTTGAGAGAGGTAAGCGATTCAACATCGCCTTCATTATGTCTGATATGCGAGTTAGGTTTATTCTTTCTCAGAGGGATAATAACTTCTTCATTACCTGTGAAACGAGGGAGAGATGGAACATTCAAATTGGCATTTTCCTTGAGAGAGACAACATTTTCACTTCTAAGCTGAGAGGAGATTGGATCATGTTGACCTAAATATACATTTTCAATGGATGCTGGGATATGTACATTAGAGTTAGCTCTGGTATGTAAATTAATATCTTTATTGGCTTTAGATGTTCGCGGATGTAAATTCGAATTTCTATTGAAATAGTCAACAGATGTGATCACTACATTGGAATTTTCACTGTTAGTAAAGGAAAGTGGGATGCTCTCGTTTGAATTTCTCTTTAGACGAGTGGAAATTGGAATGTTTTCACTTAAATTATTACTAAGAGGAAGAGGAGGAGGTGCAATATCTGAGTTTATCACACTGTCTCTAGATTTATTGTCGTACCCTGTCTCTTTACTATCATAATGTGGAGAATTGGATTTTGAGCGGTGCGTATCAACATGTCTATCACTTGATTTACTGCTGATAAAAACAAAACTAGATGTTAATCTGTTCGATATGTTCTTTGCAATATTTTCACTACTTACAAAATTCAGATCATCACTTCTTGACTTTCTAGCATCACTTTCTTGTGAACTATCGCTTGGGAAAGATATATATCCGGCGTTATTATTTACATCACTTCCATCATTCATTTTTAAATTAGAATCTGCTGACAAATATTTATCGACGCTTTCCGATTTCTTGTTGTCGTTTTGTTTCAAGTTAGAATCCTTAGGAAAATGTATGGATTCATCATTGATTTCCAAGTCTTTGGAACCACCTTGCTTCAAATTGAAATCATTTGAAAAGATCAAATCTTTGTTGGATTCCTTGAAATCACTTTCTTTTAAAGTAACTTCTTCTGGAAAACGCATTGATCCATCGTCACTCTCTGTCATCTTAATATTACTTTCTTCCAAATCAGAATGCGTTGAGATTTTCACAGATATTACGTCATCCATTTTTAACCTACTAATATCACCTCTGGATTCTTTTGGAAACAATAAAACTCCATTAACACTCTCAGACTTCTTGGTATCATTTTCTTTCCGATTAGAATCAATTGGAAAATATAGAGGTTCGTCATCTAAATTCATATTTCTCTTATTATCACCTTCTTTTGAACTAGACACTGTAGGAAGATGAAATGAATCAAAATCGGTGTATTGTTTTGATTTGTCCATTCCACTCACTTTCGAATCTTTTGGAAAATATAATGATCCATCACGATTTTTCCCAACATCTTTTCCTGTCAAACTTTCGACATCATGATAAAGTCGAGATCGGTCAGAACTACTAAAAATTACTTTATCAAAACCACTACTTTCATCATTATTTAATCTTACGTCATTAGAACGCTTCACAACACTCTTACCAACGTTTGGAGGGAAAACAGATAATATTTCAATATTCCTTTCCTCGTCTTGATAACGATAAGTTTTTGGCACTAAAACATCAGACTGTTCTTCTGTTTTACTTTGCTTATCAACGCCAGTTTCTAGTACTTTTTCGTTCAAAGTTGTTGGATTGCTTCTTGAAACATCCAAGTTCAAATTGTTTGGAGGAGATTGTCCATCTATTTTACCGACATCAACGAAGGGGTGTTTGTGGGTATCTTTCAACAATAGCGAGCTGTTCCTAGAATCATCTTTGTTTGAAGAAGTTTGTCCATTTATTTTAGCTTCATCAACTAATGGGTTCTTGTGTGTATCTACAAGTCTTTCTTCTAATTCAACTTCACCAACAAAAGGATTTTTATGTGTATCTTTTACTGTATCATCTATTTCAGTTTCACCAACGAAAGGATTTCTATGTGTATCTTTTACTGTATCATCTATTTGAGCTTCACTAACGAAACGATTTTCAAGTGTATCATCTACTTTATCATCATCAACGAATGGGTTTGTGTGTGTATCTTTCAAAACAGCATCGTTGAAAAGTGGTGGGTTATTGTTTAAAATATCATCAATGTTGAAAGTATGATTGTAGGGATTGGGAAGGTTAGGATTGAGACAAGAGTCAACACCTGTCTGCGTGTTTGTAACGGCGATCGGAATGTAAATGGTAACCAGACAAATGTACAGTATACTGAAGAGGGTGGCCAGAATACTCTTCATCCAGCAGTTGAGTTGGGTGAAATTGCAAAAGTGTATGAGACCTATGTAAAGCAGACAGCTGTATTGATAGATGGAGTTGGGCGATTGTACGGATTGTCCGAAATTTGCAATCACTAGGACAACTGGCATGCTGACCAGAGTGCCGCCCAAATAGTGCCAGGGATACCAACTCATGCAGCGTTTGAAGGGTGTGGTACGAGTGGGTCGGAACAGTGAGTGCAGACAGAAGCCGACGGCCACCAGTTGAATTAGCCACACGGTGCCAACCACGCACAGCCACAAGTCGGTGGCGGGGAATAACAGCAGTGACGTCACTGTTAGCAACGTCATCACCTGCAACGAAAACAAAAATGTCACTATTGAATTATTTTTTTTGAAAATTATTACAATGCATATTATAATAATACAATGCATACTGCAACAATATTACAGTGCCAATGACTCAACATCCCATAAAGATCTTAGGCCTACCAGCAATATTAGTTTGAATTAGAAATAGCAATGATGGAATAAAATTTATGAACAACATTCCACCTGAAATATTCCCGAGCTGCCGCTTGGGAATGCTACCATTATATCGTCGGTGTACTGAAAAAAGTGACCAAGTCACTGTTTGGCGAATGTGGGGTTTTGTGAACAGACAGTACCATACTGTAGTGAATTCTTCATGAAAAAATGTTCAGGTTCATGTTCGGTTGTATTTGGTGGTTCACATTCGGTCGTGTTCAGTTTGCGTTCGGCCGTGTTGGGTTTAAATTCGGTTCGAGGGCATAATATACTAACGTGTATACTATAATAATGATAATAATAATCAAAGTTATGAGCTCATTATGCAACGGTTTTGAAAATCTATTTCGAAATCATAGCAGTTTCAATTCATATTGAGATTTTGAAAAAGGCATTTTTCGAAACATCTGTAGATAAAAGGATATTTTTATGAATTATACAACTGTCTTAATACTTACCAATAGGCAAACAGCAATATCGAGGTAGGTGTTGAAGCGAGCCGTGGCAAGAGTGGCCGCATCATTCTTGAACGATTTGTACGCCTTTTTTCGAAACTCCTTCTCTAGTCCCGGCTGCTTGAAAAACAACGACACATTGTCCAAAGGCGCCTGAACAAAGTAGCTGCGTTGCGACATACTGTTATCCTGTCAAAAACAACACGAAATTATTAGTGTTAAAAATTTATACAATTTTCTAAATTTGAAAGGAAGAGAGTTAACATGAAATTTCAAATGATTTATTCGATATAGTGTGTTGAAATCTCGAATTAATGAATAAATTTTATTCATTCACAGGAGATATTTGATTGTGCAAATTTGAAATGAATGACTCTCAATAGTCACCTTCTTTGAACGTACCGTCGATTCATCCAGTAAGTAAGTCAACAGTTCAAGTTTCTTTCAAGGAAATAAATTCTATAGCTTTAAATGATGATGAATTGAATTGAATTAGGGCGGAGTTAGGACTCTAGGTTCTCTCTACTACACAACCCTAAATGATGCATACATCAAAAGAAACAATGGAACTTGTAACAAAGGTCTTGTAACTAAACAAAGGTATTGTAACATCATTGATACTAATGCAAGGCCAAGACGCAAGAGACCAATCAATGCCTTGTTCTGTTTACATATTGTAAGAGAAATGGAAGTTGATCTATCGTTTAATTGTCTCACATGGACACATCTGAAGCCTTGTACTGTTTACTTATCGTATGAGAAATGGAAGTTTATGTATTATTTAATAGTCTCACCTGGACACATCTAATGAGCTGGAGGTCCGACTGTTTTCGCAATTTCTGAAAACAGACGCCTAAATCATCGGTAAAAGGCGCTGGCAGTTGAGCTAGATTTTTCCTGTGTTCTGGAAAAATATGACAAAAAACACAGATTTTAATTTAAATAAGTAAATAGTATTTAATTATTGTTAGGAGAAAAGTATTAAAACAGAATCTTGTTATACTGTATTCAGTTTCTCATCTTATTCTACAAAAAGTAACACTATGGAGTACTGACATTAACATCACGAGAAAGAACAATGTATTATTATGAGTCCGCATTCAGAGGCCGAATTTCGTGAAATGTGGCTTATTCCAATTGATTGATTCAATTGTACTTGATTGGCATCGACCCTGCTCTCTATCATAAACTTTTTATTGGGACCTGCTTTTTCTTAAAAGTTAAGAAATCCCGTAATGGAGGAAAAAGGCGGGGACTCACTAGACTTTCAAGTCGATTACTTAGTTTCTGCGCTATTCTTGTACAAAATGTGATACACGCAGCTGAATTACAGGATTTCTAAAATTCTATGTGGCGTGCTACAGAATTATAATATTTAATAGTACTATTCTACTACTAATACTATTGTATTGACAATTACCGTGAAGGTAAAGTCTAGTCAAGCAAAGAAGACATACTGGCAAGATAGGAAAATGACTCCAGCTCTATCAATATTGGTTCAACAATTATAAATTTATAATTTGTGAATCGATATTGACCAATCTGGAGTCATTTTTCCATCTTGCCGGAATGTCTTCTATGCTCGACCAGCCTAAAGTATGCAAGAATAAGATCAAATCTAATTTGAATTTGAATACTACAATAATTAGTTGACAAATTATTTTTTAAAAATTGATAATTGTTTTCAAATGCACTTTTTAAAAGAACTATAACTCATGTCTCCATTTGTGGAAAATGAGGTTATCTGGCGAAGTGGAACAACCCTTGGGTCTCCCCACTATTAAAAACCATACGCTAAATAAATAATAATAATTAGTTGACGCTACATACCACTTTTATCCCCATCGTTAATGGTGGATTGACTAGAAGTGTAATACCCGCTGACACGGTGCGTCATCAGTTCACCCTGCATTATTCCGTTCATCGTGAAAAGCTGTCAAAACAAGACAAAAATTAATATTAGAACATTGTTCTCAGATACAGTTCTCAACAAAAAAAACTTGCTTATGAAGCAGTTGAGCAAACTAACACATTACCTTTCTTTCCCCCATCGCACACACCAACATTTGATGAGTAATGATTTTTCGCCATTTTTATAAATTCCAGAAGATTGAACGGAACTTGGCAAACACCTAATGTGTGCAGATACACATCATGAGTTTGTCAAGTAGTATTAAATCTCGTGGAACTTATAAGGGCGGCAAAAAGGGTGGAGTTTGCAACAGGGTTAGGGTGGACATATCGGCGAGGTGGAAGTTACCCATAAGGAACTACCAAACAATAAAAGCCATACAACAATGAGCCATATTATATGCTTAGAATAGTTCCAACTAAAGAGGCTATATGTTGAAGTGAGAAATTTACAATCTGATTAACTTCGCCTATGCCGCATTGCCAAATCTATTTTCTATCGAATTAAATCATACAAACTAATAATAGAAGTAGAGAGACTCTTTTTAAATTCAGATAATTAATTTTCAATGCCGGCCCGGTTGGCGCAGTGGGCTGGGGCGTCACAACCTTTAGTCCGCTAGCACTGCATGGTCAGGGTTCGAGACCCAGTAGGCATGACTACAATCAATCACATTCGCACTCATTATCCATTACCCACGCACAAGCTGAAATGCTTATGTGGGCTTCATACGCAATAAAAAAATGTCATTCCTCTTGGAAAACTTTTAATAAATGAGCTAATATTTCAAATCTCACTGTTAAATCTCAACATAACTTGAAAGTTTGGCAAATGTCTGGCGGCTGACAAGGACATATTTTATCTCAGCATACTGTTACGAAGCGTTTCTTGCCAATGGCAACACAGTGAGTATGAAGTCTCTGTAGTTTCAAAACATCCATGTATAAAATTGTTCGCATTTGTTTATTTACCTGTTGTTGTATACTGCTTCGTCGGCTGTTGCTTCTGATGCCCGAGTCCTTGCGACTGTTGATCGACGGACAGACGCTGATCTGGTCATGCGTGGGCCCTGACCCGCTTCTAACCTTTCAACAGTAGACACACATTTTATTACATTTCATTCTCAACTGCACATTTCCGCAATTATTTATTCATTAGACAGAAATTAATACACTTATTAGAAAGAATTTAACTCATTACACTCATTGGACAAAAATTTCAATTTTTATTTGAAATTCAAGTTAATGAACTTATTGGTTGAAAACACATACTATTAGCCAAAACCTTCTTTTCCAAATTTTGATTAATATCAAGTCCGAAACGAGGTTGAGTTTATTATTGAAGTCAAGCGATCAGTACAGTAAAATAAAGGGTAGAATTGACAAAATCTGTGTTTTATATGGAACGATTATACAATTCAATTCAATTTCAATTTATTAAAACACATAAAAGACAAAATAAATACAATAAATTTCAAAAACAAATATACAAAACAATGACACATTAAACACAGGCTTCATGGTTGGGTGTGCTGGGAAGAAAAGAGAGAAGAAATAATACCTAACCAATTATGGTTTCCCATGTAATAGGCAGGTAGGATGAAGAGATAGGAAGGAATGGGAAGGAGTAAGACGTTGAGAAAAAAAATTAAGGAAGAAGAATACAGCAGGAAGAACAAGCAAAAAGAATGGTGAGCGAGTCCACTTTTAACCGAGAGAAAAAAAATCATAACTAAAAAAAAACAATGCAAAAAAAAAGTTTGCGCAGAAATCTTGAGTCTCATAAATCTAAATAGAAGAAAAAACTACTATTAGTCCAGTTTTTTATATCTAGTTTAGTTTTTCCACTGATCTTAGAGTTTATGAGAAAGTGATCTGGAATAAGGTTTAATACTTTAGTACTTATGTAAATCAACTGCCTCCTTATACATTCAATATTAGTATTATATGTTACATATTTGTTAGCAGTATTCCTCAGATTATAATTATTGAGTAAAGAGTTCAATGTTAGAGGAAAATCATATTTATATTTTATTAAGTATTCTATCACGGTTTTTATGTATAATTGTCTTATTGTCATGACCCCAAAATCACTAAAAACCATATCAGTTGGGTAAAACCTAGGTTTGCAAAGAATAATTTTGATAATCAGTTTCTGTGCTACAAGTAATTCATTAATATGACAATATCGATAAGGACTCAGTCGAGTTTTCCCAAGTAACTTAATTAAGTTATATTTGACTTCCAATTGTATGATTAGTATCATTAATTACAACAAAAGTAGAATTTAATATGAATAAATTTTCAAAGAAAGTTGCTGACCTCAGGCGATGGTGTGCGCAGTCTTGACAGAGAGCCGGACCCATTTGACTTTTGCGCCATTTCTATACTGGGTTGATCGACGTCGACTGCAAATATCAAAGAGATAATAATTATACAACCTGACGAATAAATTATCAATATTATAGTCTTGTCTAGAAAAGAAGACATTCCTTCAAAATGGCTGATTGAATAAAAAATGTAACCACGCAAGCGCAGATCTGAAAATTTTAGTGTAAAATCACTTCTGCAGAGATGTAATGAGAGGCCGATGGTAAGTGTGGGACCATTTCCATTTCGACTGCTGGCAGCACCAAACAGCTGCCATTTTAAAGGAACAAGACTCTAATTCAGATCAAATTATATTAATAAGGAGAGTACAAGAAAAAAAAGAGAGTGCAAGAAAACTCACACCACACAATAATGGTCTTTCCTCTTTATCTGTGCTCATTCTTATAGATATTGAAAATAAATTAATAATATAAGTAATGTGTTTATTCAATTCACATTCCAGATGATAAATTCGAGAAAATACACAGGATGATACAGAATTGAACAATCGAATCGAAAAGTCATTATTATTGATTCAAGACGTTTTAATAATCATACATGACTTTTTTGTTTGTTGATTGTTTTAAATTCAGAACACCGCTTTAGAAAGTTATATTCGGAAAACACACTTATTAGTAAATGGTTCTATTGGGATTTATTCAAATAATTATTCATACCATACTATTCAACCATAAACTGTTGAACAAATTCGTTATAATGTGGAGGATTTTTCAGCAATTGAAACTCAATTATATTTCCATTGATAATAAATACAAGTTTATTATATTTGTGTTTAATTTTAAGCAATTTATTGTTATTTAAATTAATCGATGTCACTAACCAGTTCTAAGCTTGGAGTACTTGCAGTCGACGTTGACTGCGACATTGCCGGGCGGCGACCGACGTTTGCTGAACAACATTGACGACCTTTGTCGTCGTTTCTCTTCAACCGGCAAGGTTTCGTCAACGACAAACACGCTGGGCAACGACGACGCTTTTGCAGTCGCACTCTCTGCTAAGCGACAGACTAGCGACGGCGAGCGACAGCGTTGCGGTGACGCAACTGTCGCTTTTCTCCGTGACGGAAACAGTTTGGTGGGTGACGGAGCTGAGGTGGGGGTGGTGGGGTTGGAAGAGAGGAGGGTTTGGGAGTAGCAGAGTGCTTCGGCCAATGAGGAACGTTTAATTTGGACGGTGAGGGGGATGGGGGTGGAGGGGCGCGAGGTGATGACGGTGACAAGCGGGGGGAGGGCGCTGGCTTCGGTGAAGTGGTCCACTTCGACGCGTTCCTCCGCCTCGCGCAGTTCCGGCTCGTCTTTGCGACATTTCACAAAGTAGGTTTTCAAGTCTGCAACACAAGTTGGCGAGTGTAAGGCGAAACTCTATCTAAGAATGCATTATTTTTTCATTAGCTCAATCTACGGTAAATGGCCGGATTCACGTTCAGCTGAAGGGAGCAAGAGAAAAGACATTACGTGGAATGAATATTTAGTTCAAATAGCATTGTTATCGTCATATTCTACGAAGCCGGTAGGCTTGATACACTACATTCAATGAAGGGGACGTCAAAACACACCTTGGAAGGGGATTTGAAATATCCTATATTTTTTAGGGTTCCACTGTATTTGAATTATTCATCAAATGAGTACTAAATTTATGCTCCCAAATCTCTTATTTCAGTGAGAAATTCTATACCTCATTCACGATGACTTGAGGCGAAATAAACAAACTCACAACGTGAACAAACAGGGCTGCTACTGTTGTGATGACAAACCATAGCAACGATTAAAAATATCAACCATGCACACATACGCATTCCCGATGCTATGATGTGTATTTGATACGTCGTTTAATGAATGAGGGGCGATGTTTGTCGTGGCCGAGGTAGCCACTACATACTCACACGCAAAAAGTTTGTTTCTCAAGTTATCGTGAATAGGGTATTCTCTATGCATAAGAATGAATGAAATGAACACTAAATGGTTCTTAAGTATAGCATCCATTTCATCCAGCATCCCTGTAATCTATCAAACTCATTCCTCAGCGATTATTCTACTACATTATAATAAAATATAGGCACCAACCTTCTACAACAGGTCCATCATCCAGCACATATCGATCATCGGGTCCGGTGAGGAAGGCGCGCGTCGCATGCGACAGATGCACACGCCCCGGCTGCCCCGTCGACTCCATCTTGTTGGCCAGTCGTACGTCGTTCGACCACACGTCGAATTTCACTCGCCGCGAGCCGACAATGCCGCACAGCACTGTGCCCGTGTGCACACCCACGCGCATGTTCACGCCTTCGCCCCGCACTCGATCGAATTCGCCGATGGCTGTTATCATTTCTGAAATCGAAATCCAGAGTTAATGGGTCTAGCTCTAGTTTTTCATTCAGTACTGAAGATGAAATCTACTGAACATTATTTTTTGGGATTTACTAGGAAATAACCTATTTGAGACACGCAGTAGCTTCAAAGAATGTATATCGTACTCACAGTGTGGCATTGGTGTGAAACGCTTCATAACAGTATACGGGATTTGAAAATCCCCGACATACATTTGCCAAACTTTCAAATTCTGTTGAGATTTGACAGAAATACTTGGAATATTAGCTCAGTCTGGTGGATCAGAGAAGACATTCTGGCAAGATTGGAAAATAAATCCAGCTCGGCCAATATTAGGTTAAAAATTATAAAATTTGGTCTCAATTTGTAGAAAACATTCTGCTCTAGGATTTGAGGCCAAATTTATAATTTTTGAACGAATATTGACTGAGCAGGAGTCATTAATACATCTTGACAGAATGTCTTCTTTGCTCGAGCAGATTTTTTATCTATTCATAAATAGCTTGAAATCTATTCTCAATGTTTTTAGAGTCCAAGATATTTTTAATAAAATCTCCTCTGTAATTCAATGTTGTATTTTTTTATTTGTAATGTATCTGGCACACGGTATCATGATCTCATTCATTACCTTCACTATTGATACCTTCACTATTCATTGTTCTCATTCATTTTCAAGATTACTTTTCATACATCACCAGAGCTCGCTCTACTATGTGATTTCATGTGAAAATTTTATAATAAATGATTGAAATAATTAGTAAGTTAATTAAACCTATAAATAAGTGACTCACTGAGCCCCATCTCCATGCAGCAGGTGGCGTGATCGGCGCGTGGCTCCGGACAGCCGGCCACACAGTAGTAGCAGTCGCCCAGGGTGGAGATCTTTTCGCATCCGGTCGCAGCGCACAGACCGTCGAACCTCTCGAACAGATCGTTGAGCAGCGCCACCAGCTGGGCGGCTGTCTTATTCGACGACATACGCGTAAAACCGACTATATCGGCGAACAGGATGCTCACGTTCTGCAACACACATTTAAAATGTATTACATTAGAGAAGGTGGTTTGTTTGTTGATAACTAAATATATCTGCTTAGTTATGGGTATAACTACAGAGTAGATAAAAGTTTGGGAACGACTTAATATTTCCTGTACGAAGGTTATTTGACGGTCGGTGACACAGAGGATCGTACTAGAATTAAACGTTATATTTTATTTCGACATTAAAAATTTGGTCCACCATCTTGAACCCGCCATGCTGAATCCAACTTTATTTTTAAAATAGGAAGGTGGTCATATTATACATGATTTCTATGCAAATTTCCAAGAGAAACCGAATGCCGCAAACCGCACATAGATATAGCCTGTCCAAGTAAAGAAGACCCTCCGGCCCTCCTCTGGGAAAATGTCTCCAGCTCAGTCGATATTGGTTCAAAAAATATTGATTTGGTCTCTATTTGTGGAAAACATACTACGATTTGAGACCAAATTTATAATTTTTGAACCAATATTAACCGAACTGGAATCATTTTCTCATCTTGCAAGAGGGTCTTCTTTACTTGGGCAGACAATATGTCAAACCGTTTGGAAGTTATTACAATTTTCAATCAGAGACAGCTGTCAATAGACAATCAGCTGTTAGTAGGTTACTTAACGCACAAGAGACAACAGACGAAACCACCCAACTTTTTGGCATCAGCTATAATCATATTATGTATTCTTGTCACAATTCACTGTGCCCTCACCTCCATCTGAAGCATATTGAACGGCCGGAACAGCGAGTGTATGTCGCTGCTGCTCTCTGAATCAGAGTCCGAGTCGGAGTCGGAGGTGCTGCACTCCTCATCGCCGTCATCGTCGTCCTCCTCGTCACGCGAGCGACGGCTCTCGCGCCGGCTGCGGCCCGCCTCCGACATCAGCCACGCCGCCACTTTTGGAGGCATTACCTGCAAACAGGAAATATTTTTTGGAAAAATTAAAGCGTGCTTTCCCAAACTTGTACAAACCAAAAGAACTGAACTATTAAATGGGAACTGGATATAATGACTCTTTTTATTCGCTCTAAACGAGAGTGGTTTTAGATAACTGAGAACTGAGCTACTGAGTGGGGACTGGCTGGAATGACTCTTTTCATTCACTCTAAACAAGAGTGGTTTAAGAGAAGCAAACATTTATGTCATCGCAAACGAAAAACTCATGTTTATCTGTATTACATGCAAATTTATGCTAGCATTTTTATCTCTTAATTAATATGAAAACCAATTAAAGCCGAAATCTTTAAAAAATAATCGAGAAAGGAAAGAATTTATGTTATTGTAACAGCTTCTGAGGTCTTCAGAACAGTGTACAACAGGTAGTTATGAATCGTCTGATACCGAATAATGTACATGAATTTCGCATGTATTTGTATGATCTTTCGAGCTCAAGTAAAATCTGGTCGGACGTTAGTACATAGTGGTTTCCCAATTACAAGCAGAAAATACTTATAAAAATGCACATTCGGAAATATTTTTACAAATATCACAGAACGCAGAAATAATTTTTATAAGATCTCTTCACACTCTGATTTATTGCCTTATAAACATTGATTTCAAATGAAAATTCTGAATTTTCAACACATTCTCAAATTTAAATCAGATAACATATTTTTGTAAAGATCATACTCCATTTGACTGGACCAACAACCTTGTAACTATACAGTCTGTTCAAGCATTCTGACAATGACTCAAGGTAGGTCAATATTGGTTCAATCATTATAAATTTTGTCTTAAATTGAAGGAAAAATCTGCTCTACAATTTGATACCAAATTTAAAGTTTATGAACCAATTTTGGCCAAGCTGGAGTCATTTTCTTAACTTGTCAGAATGTTTTCTTTGCTTGGACAGATCATATTTTGAATCGTGTTTGTTTCAGCTTCCAATCGAACAAAAATTGTCTGTTGTGTTGGTTTCCATCTGGTGTAAATG
The DNA here is from genome assembly GCA_017141385.1 of Sogatella furcifera. NCBI lineage: Eukaryota > Metazoa > Arthropoda > Insecta > Hemiptera > Delphacidae > Sogatella > Sogatella furcifera. The sequence continues at coordinate 4,830,386 of CM029547.1, read as the reverse complement.
CATTCTTACCGAATGTATCATCTTCTCCTTGAGCTGTTTCTCCAACTCCAGCTGACGTCTGACCAGAAGCGACTGTCCGACTTTCATGAAGGTACCGCGCATGCGCACATCGGTCATGATCAGCGTGTGGACACCGACAAAGTGGGCGGCGCAATGACACAGAAGACGAGCGCCCGTCTCCGACAAACCGGGACCACCGGGCGCCGCCCCCGCCCCCGTTGCACCTCGCACCCACTCGAACAGCGACGAGTAGGCCACGTTCAGCACTACGCATGCGTACAGCGGCAGGGGCACAACTGTAACATGAAATTCGGTTATTACAATGAATTTTTGTTTACATCAGAAAAAAACAAAATAACATATTTATAAACTCTAAGAAATTAACTGGACACTATATCCAGTAAATGTGGCAAAAATATTGTTAATTTATCTTCAACAAAAAGATATATGGGGACATTAATCCAATTCAGTTCAATTATAGTGAACACAACCTGAAAATTTTGACTCTATTTTAATGAAAATTGTGTTAGAAATAGTGAGGGGCCTGTTTTTATTCCACTATGTAGGCCTATGTTTGTTATTAAATGGAAGAAATAAATATAATTCAGTAATACCATTCAGTCATTCACTTATCTACAATTCGATTCAATTTATACATTGTTAACATGAGACATGAAAAATCAATCGTTCTACTGACAAACTATTAACATAAAAATTGATGAAAAAGTCTAACAGAACTTGGCTAACACATGATATGTCTTTCGAACATCATAGTTCACCAAGCTTCATTGAATCAGTAAAATTAAAAAAGTAAACAAAACCCCGAATCGTGGTGTATGGAACGAGACTAACGCTGATTCCACCAAAGTTGGTCAAATTAAATCAGCCTTTTTTGTTTACGTTGTGGGTTTCTTTATTAAGTCTCAAGTCACCGTGAGTGAGGTTTAGATAGATCATCACACTCACAAAAAAGTACAAGAAAGAAAAAGCTTATTCTTTACTCTGTTTTTATTTACATTTTGAACTTTTTTTCAAACACCTACCAGTATAGACGAGCGTAAGAACCTCCACACACAAGGCCAGATCACCAGCTGCACTCAACGCGCCCGTTCGTCCACCGGCCGTCCACAGCGACAGCGCATACATGGCCACCGCACTGACCACGGCTACCGCACGATGCCACCTCCTGTCAAAGTGCTGCGCCCTGGTGGCCAGAAGCACAATCACGGCGAACAGTGTAAACACTCCGAATGTGGATGCTGCCATAGGGAAGGAGGCATCGCCGCCACTCAGTGAAATGTAGGCGCACCATGTGATCGATACAAGTGACATGTAGAGCAGACAGTAGCTGTAGAAGTAACAGGGGAATGTTTCAGATAGATACTTTTGATTCTTGAATATGTTTCCAGATTTATTACGACCTGGTCGCAATAATTGAAATTGAAAATCGATGAGAAAATAAATAATTTGATGCATGGTGGTGCTGGGAAGGCAATTGCACAGCTTTACACAGCTGGTCTTGCAGCATGATATATTATATAATTTTCACAACATGTTAAGAATTTCTGCATCGTTGACATACTCATTTTTATATAAACATATTCAATTATTCACAATCGTAAATCAGAGAATAAATAAATTACAAAAAATAAAAGAATAAAATTGATTTCCTACGCATCGGGTAGAAGAATAACTTTTGTGCTCAAGTTTCTCTAACAGTTTCATTTCTTATGTGCAGGATATTGAGGTTTCTGAATACTACCATGAGGGTTGCATAAATATCAATTGAGGGAAATGGTGAGGATCTTGTAATTCCTGAAAGTGACTCTTCATGGATGTCTCCATCTTAAATTGAGAACTTCTTTAATAATATTTTTGGCTTTGGAAATTTTATCTAATTGAGACGAGGCACCCCAGAATACTATACCATATTTAGCCAAGTTAAGCCTTCGAAGTAGCCTTTGTAGATGTCCAATAACAAAACCCAGACTGCATGTATCCTTCAGGATATTTATTGCTTACGATGCAGAACTGAACTTTCTCAAAGTTGCTGGGGATGTGTGTGTTCATGTTAAGGTTTCTTCTATTACAACGCCAAGGAATCTTGTATCAGAGCTGAATGAAATACTGTATTGGAATCTGAGGCATTCAGTTGAGAATGGTGTCATATAGCCTACAGTGAGATAGAAGAGATTCATAACAGTTGTTTGTGCAGTATTTAGTAACCGGCCATTTGCCGGAGTTACTGTTTTCCAGTTCCTTGTTTAGATTTGAGATGATGGAATTTACATTATTGCCCCTTGCTAGGTATGAAACGTCATCAGCGTAGATACATAGCTGAGCTCGTCCACTCTCAAATTTCAGGTTTTTATGTACAGCAGAAATAGGACAATACATAGTAGGCTATACAGCCTAGTGGGTTGTAAAACAATCACTCAATCTTGAATGAAAAAGATTTGTAATAACATATCACAACTTGGAATCTCGTCTCCAACAACTACATAGACGAATTCATGCACTCACCGAAACCGTAGACGAATCTGAGGAAACGCACTGGCACGATACTGATTTTCAAGTATTTCCGAATCGAACTTGGGATTCCACCAGGAGGTGCGAGCGGCACGCTCAAAAGGCACCGGTACAAATATGCCGCACACCTGAAATTCAATTGAAATTAATAAGATTATGATTATCATTTTTTAGGCTACTGGAATGGCTCTTCATCCGAAATTATAAATTTAATTGATGATTAATTACGATTTGTTAATCGATTATTCAATAAATTGTTTCATTTGACAAATTGGATGATTGAAAAGTTCAGTGTTAGAGAAAAGTCTCCAGTACAGACTGCACCTGGTGAAGAAAATATTCATTTCATGAATAATTGATAACGATTTTTTGGTGATGATTTGTTGATTGACTCATTGATTTTTTTGTTTGACATATTGGATGATTGAAGAAAGGTTCAGGCGTACCGAGAACTCTCTAATCCAAGCTGCACCTGGTGGAGGAAATTTTAATTTCATTGATAATAATAAATAATAAACCAAAGTAATAACCAATAATAATAAACCAAAGGGGGATTTCAGCCAAAACGCACCGGAACGGCGTTCCGGTACCTCTCTGCGAAGTATACATTATACATACATATATAAATATTATAGATATTTCTGGATTCAAGAGTTTAGAAACCTTATTTTCTAGAAGAAAGCGCTGATAATCAGTATCTTGTGAACTGTAACATCATCACTTACCAACGAATTGAAGGCTAGTATGAGTTGTATTATATCTTGAAGTAGACTATTTACCTGACAGGCTAAATTCCAGAAATAACTGGAAAAAATTGTTGAAATAATGTAAATTTTGTTCAATTTTTTCAATATCAAGATTGATTTTGTGCGAAATGATTTTTTTTTGTAGTTGAAGCATCAATTGTACATGGTACTAAACCAAAATAGATACGCTTATTTTCTTATTCATCCATTGAATTGGAAAAAATAAACTCTTTATAATGAATATTGACCTCCATTCGCTGACTGCTGTGCGCCAGGTAGGCCTGTATATGAGGCGCCAGCGAAATCTGCATATCATCGTCGTCATCATCGTCATCGGTGACGTTGACTTCGTCGCGGTCACGTGAGAAGCTGACGGAGGTCGCGCGCCGATCGGCCAGTTGCCGCGACGGCCCCGAACCGTGTTTCACTGCCATAGAGCACAACGGTCTCAAACATCACCACACTTCCTATCACAAATTTACCAGTTTCGGGCTGTAATCAGTCATCTGTAATAAAGAAAATTTAATTCATTATCAAAGTCAAAATTACATCCATGTGATATGATTGAATAGAATATTTTTATTGGCATTTGTTCATACAAAACATAAAAAGAATTTGATTCACGATTAGCATATCTGCGTATTCACAGCCAACTCTAGTTCCACTTCAATACGCTATCAAACAATATTTTTGCTTTCCATAGTCTACCTACTTGTAATTAATACTTTACTTAAATATATTATGACGCTGATCATTTACAAACATATTGACTGCAAGCATACATTTTGATTGAAACTATAAATTACAGAAACATTTTATTAGGCTCATACTATTCAAAAGTCGAAGAGAGCATTCGTTTCCTTTGTTCAAAATATTACGTACTCTCCCTCTTCGTCATCTTTTCGTTTTTAAAGTCTTGAGAATCTTCTTTTTGCGAAGTGGAAACGATGGGTTTTCCAGACCCAGCTTTTCAGAAAGAAGAAGATTAGAACTAGTATCAAGACTACCTAGAATAAATTTTAGCTTTTTATCAAAATCTTTCTTATACCTTGGTCCTAAACTTTTCAACACTATACCAAATGCTGGTAGAAGAAGTAGAAATTTAAAAGAATTTTTATCAATAATAAAAGACTGGCTATTTCATCATCAAGAAATTGATTTTTTTCCTTATTCTATCTAAGAATTCCATAGGTACCTCAGCTATAATGGTTTTTTAGTATTTTCAGACAATTTACAAATTTTATGTGCTACTTATACTTTTTCCTCAGCTCAAATGTAATTAACTTAATTTGATTATTGTTTTAATATTGCAAAATTTAGTAACACTGCACTTGTATATTTGTATTTCTGAATCATATTGTTATTTTTGTATACATGAATGACTTTGTACCGCAATAGCCGCAGTATACTACGCTTAAGTTCAAAATAGCACCTATTTAATATTCAAATCATGGACTTATAATTCATGACACTGGCAGCGCCTATGTAAAATAGCTGCTAGTTTAATTCTAGGAAAAGTTATTATGTAAAAGATTTTTGTTTGTATAAACAGAGAATAAATTTCATTTTCTTTATGATGCTGATTGCAAACATACATATTGATGAAACTTGAATGACTGATGAATTCTATGATCGTTATCAAAGTAGCCAAGTAAAATTCTTATTATTAAGCTCCAAAATCTTTGGTTTGTTTGCAATAATTTCATTACAAAACTTATAGTCAAACTTGCTGGAATCAACTAGTCTTATCGGGCTTTGATAAGTAAGTAAAGTACCGTATTCAATTTATTAGGGTATCAAAAGAGAACAGAGGTGGGTTACTAGTGACTGCTGTTTGATAGGATATTTGGAGCTAACTTAGTGATGAATGATCATCCAATGCAGCTGAGTATACATACCATTACCGTAGTCATTGAATTAAAACTCCAATTTTATACCTAGCTTACTGGCTTATTCCTATAGCCTATTAAATTTAAGTTAAGCCTTTGCTTCTTAAATAGATGGACTGGGGTGTTCTTATAATACAGCAATAAATTTTTGAATTTCAATGATTTTGTTCGTCTTATTGATTAGGCCTTGAGTATATCAAATTTTTTCTGGTCTCAATGAATTCTTTATTCAATTAACTCAAATAAATACTAAGAACAGACAGTGTTATGAGATTGACATTTGATTTTGGCTATAAATGAGAGTTGTAATTCATATTATGTCTTGAATATGGTTTCAATATTAACATAAAATTATGATTCATACGAAAGCAGTGGCATACAAAGTAGGCCTACAAACCTTGAATTATTTTTGAAGAAGGATTTGATTAAATTTCAATTCTAACCTCATTCGGTGGTCATATAACCTCAAACTTGATAATTATAATCTAAAAATAATCTTTGTGCTTCAAACCATCACAATAATTTTTTTGTGATATTTGAACTATAGTATTCTTGAGTATTCGTAGAACTTGAGTATTCTATACATTGAAATCTACAATCATTCAGTAAGCTACACTGTATTCGTGTTAAAATCGAAACCCATCACTTCGGTCCAGTAATAATAGAAACTCAGAATGACCTATAATGAATTCTACACAGAAATGAAACTATAATTTACAACACACTTTCAAACTTCTAAGTGTAGCTTTAAATAAATAATGCAAGTAAAGCTACTGATTATTTTTTATTGCACTAATAACTAGAAGGCTTCCTTCCACTAGACTTGAATAAAACTAGGCAGGGTTCAAGTGATACCATTATCATCAGCAAACAGTTGTTATCAAATTATGTAACAAACTACTTAAAATTCTATCCCACCACTTTCAAATTACCTTATTTGAATGATGAACTCTCAAACTTTGGAATCACAGCCAAACTGAAAATATAACTCTGTAGTATTTCAACATTAGTAGTTATTGTACAACACACAACCTTAAAGATACATCATTTGAAGTTAAACAAGGCTAATCTTTTGTGTTTGACGTTTTCCCAAAGTTCTTTTTAACCTCTCAAAACTACCTGCTAATAAACCAATCAAATAATAATACAGTTAACAATAACCCTATAACAAATAATTAACATATGGGCATTGAGCTTGATCACGTGTTCATTGAACTATAACCCAACAACTGATCAAAAAGACAAAAAATGCACTTACAATGAACTATTGGAGAAAACCTGTAGCAAATTATAAGAATACATTTTATAGAGGAAACAGAGAAACGATAAATGAAAACAAAAGATAATGTATAAAATCATAATAACAGACAGCAAGGTGACAGATGACAGCTTGAAACTTCCTAACAGCTGATAGGCTGATAACGGATCTTCCCCGAACTAATTTCAAAAGTACGGAGCGCGAATTGGATTGCATCCATTTATAATGGATAAAATTAATCCAGTTCATTTATCCAGGTAAAATGTGTTTGATTCACTCAAAAAATTATCATAATAGACGGTACATATAAACGCTTTAGTTAACTATCACAATAATAGACTACAGAATATTTAGAATTAATTATTTTCCAACTCAATCAACTTTTGCTGATTGTGGCAAGGACCAAGGAGATGGACCTCCTTGAATTATTGTGAATGATTAACAAAAGTAAGTAGGCCTGAATGTATAATGGAAATACAGTAAGAATAAAATCGTGATATGATTTTTTTCAATTCAAAACTGATCAATCTTTCATCAGCTTTCTACAGTGTAGATTTCGTCAGTTATATTACAACACTTCTCGAGCTACACAATTACAATTAAGTTGTAGCTATTAGCTATAGGTATAATGGAAATATTCAGATGCATGATAAGAAGTGAGTTAGCATATTATTTTGAATAAAAAGACTCCAACAATTGAAAATTCCAACTATTCTCAACGTTGGATACGAGTAAAAACCTGTATTGACGAAGTAAGTAAAAAAATCACAGCATCTTATTTTTCTCGGTCCACTTTTAGCTTCCAAATTATAGTGGAGCAGTCGGTCATGGCTTCCTTTCAATAATCAACTCTCTATTCCATGAAAGAGTTCTGGGAGGACGTCTGACCTCATGTTAAATCGGACAAACGACGACCACGACTGCAAAGCTTCCAGTGGGATCATCACAAGTATGCAAGTAAGGTTGCAATATAGGTACCCACTAGTATCGTTGGCACTAGCTATAACCAGTATTTTGTCATTTTGCTCTTTGGTAAACTTGATACATTGTTAGGCTTAATTTTTTCAACAATATTGCATGCAAGCTTGGTGACAAACATCAATGGGAGAAAACGATTCAATTTACTCAAATACAATAAAACAATTTATTACATGGAACACTTTTTTGCAGCCTATAAACAAGTGTAATTACAAAACAAGTGTAATTTTTATTATTACAATGCACCTTTTAAAAAGACGAGGAACAAATTCATAAAATATAGATTTATAAGTTAGCCTGATATTTTTCAATTCTCAGAATTATACTTGCTCTTTATTTTAGTTTGTTACAAAAAATTATTACGCTCAAGAAATTTACTGTGATTGAATATAATAAATAAAAATTTTTATTCCTTTCTATTTACATTTTAGTTTTCAATAACAATATTAGAATGTAAAATGAACATGCAGTGATTGATGTTAGTATGAAACAAATTTTGAAAATGAGTTAAAATACAGTTTATTAATTGATAAGTACAATAACATCAACAGAGAGGTTTAGAAAGGGGAGAATTCCTATATCCCAGTGAATATTTACACATAGCAGCTCGACATGGATCAAGAAACCAATTTACAGAATTTCCCATTGAAAATTACTATTGTCATTGTAAAAATCATTTATAAGTTTCACTTGTACCTTATGATTATTCATTTTTGTAGTTCAGAGAGATTTATCATTCCAATTCTCCAATTATAAATTTGGAATCCCAATTAATTCGATACGGTAATTAATATGGATTTCCGATTCATTTCAATTATGAGCTTCGACTAGAGCAACTAAATATAAATTATTCTAAGCAACGTGGTAAGAATTTAAGAGATTTGAAGATGTTAGAAAGAAAGACATTACAAAAAGACTTGAAAATGATAGAGAAAAATGAGTCTATGAACTGCTAATAAATATTTCAGGTATTGGGAAAGGTAATGGTGAAATTTTAACCTAACGGTAACTGAAACAATCTTTTGAATTGAGATTTGATAGAAGATGAATATTTTTAATAGATTTTCCGTTGTAGATATTTTTAAAGTGAAATGGTAATTGAGATTAAAATGATCGAGTTGATAATAGTTTGGAAGGATCTAGAGTCTAGACAAAGATAGAACCGATTTTCAACTAAATTATTATTTTGTTTCAATCATGAAAGTAATTAATTAAGTCCATTTTTCCTGGTTGATAGACTGGAAACCCCCCACTGAGATTAAAATAGTCAAACTAATCCAAAAAACAAACACCCTACACATCAACATAAATATAATATTTCAAAATTACAACTAAAACTACTAAATCAAAGGCAAGTCACCACGGACCAAAATTTCTTTACAGTTTATATTTGTGCTACGATCTGACTATCAATTGAGTAATATTTCTACATTAATTATTTACATGCATCATAAAATAGTATTTTATAAAAATATAAATCTAAGTCTCGTTCAGAGTCTAGAAAAATATCAGGAGCTTCTTGCTTCATTTGCTCGCTCCAAAAAGCCATCCAAAGAAACTCGGTCCGCTCTCGTGCTCAGTATGTTCTTCAGCTGGAAAATAATAAAATTTATATGAAAACCAAGACTTGATATTATACAAAACAAAACAAATTTCATAGTTTTGTGTTGAATTATTAGAATATAATTTTTCAGCTAAATTTTATCACATTACTAATTACTATGAGATCATATGAAAAGATATGATTCCATATTTTCATCTCTTTCCCTATAGCCTATAATCTCAAATTTGGAAACAAATATTATCGTGCATAATCTGTCCAAACAAGACAGATTAGATGGCAAGATGGGAAAATGACTCCAGCTTTGTCAATACTTATTCAAGAATTATAAATGAGGTCTTAATAGTAGATTAAATTGTTTCCTACAATTTGAGATCAAATTGATAATTTTTGAACCAATACTGACCGATATTTAGTCATTTTCCCATCTTGCCAGAGGGTCTTCTTTGCTTGGACAGACTATAATACCGGCCTAATATAGCCTACTATAAATAAATCTAGTAGATAAATCAATTACAAGACATAATTAAACACGTTATAATCAAGTGAGTGAGCGTCAGCGAAAAAATGATCATAATAATTTTTGATAAATATGACATGTAGTGTATGAAGAGAAGTTGTAACTTGAGACTTAAGATCTAATTATAGCAGACACCAAAAAAAGTGGCGGTTGGCGAGTGACTGTTGTTAATGCTCAGCTCTCTCCGACTGGTCTGAAAGTTATCTTCAAAAGCGAAACGGTTTAGCTGAGGTCACTCTTGACTCAATATGCACTCGCAAACAGCTCACCGTCTGTCCTGACAGAGCTGAGCATTGATAACATTCACCATTAACTGTCATTTTCGTCTGCTGCAAGAATGAATTTCTAAAGCTTGTTTGGTAATATGCAGTTGAGAAATTAACTTACGAGGTGCGTTTGAATATAGATGCTGTTGTTCAATGTATCTTTGCTCTCTGTCACGTTGCAATGAAAGATCTTTCCTGTAATCGGTCTGCTGAAGTTCGCCAAGTCTGGTAAAAAAATAAGAAATAACAATGTGAAACCCAATCAAATATTACTATAACAATAATATTGTTATAATACTATATTATTGTAACAATGTTTATACAGGGTGTTTCAGGAGGAATGTGCAATACTTCTCAGACTGATTCCTTACACCAAGTAGACAAAAAAGTTCCATGGGACCAACCCCCAAAAACGCTTTGTTACTGAGATAACAATGGCGGAAAATTGAGATTTTTCAAAATATATCAATTTTTCTAATTTTTTAGAGGCTTTAGTGAGGTTCTAAAATAATCAATTCCTATGTAAAATTAGCTGAGGAATTCAATGAAATCAAGTTTGTAACTTTAACGGATATTGAGATAATTGGAAAAAATATGCTTGAAAACGCCTTTTTCAACAATAAGGGTTATAACTGGATAAGGAATCATAAAATTGTATTTTTATTAATGGAAGTTGAAGAGAGTCGGATTCTGAAGAAAAGTTAAATGGCGGCGATTGTGTAAATCTTACTCAAATCTCAGAAATAGCGATCAAAAATCGCAAAATCGCTACTATAAACAAATTCATCACTTATGCTATGTTTTGTCAATTTCGCGATTTTTGATCGCCATTTCTGAGATTTGGGTAAGATTTACACAATCGCCGCCATTTAACTTTTTCACTTTTTCTTTAGAATACGACTCTCTTCAACTCTCATTAATAAAAATACAATTTTATGATTCCTTATCCAGTTATAACCCTTATTGTTGAAAAATGTCGTTTTCTAACATATTTTTCCAATTATCTCAATAACCGTTAAAGTTACAAGCTTGGAACTGGTTTCATTTATTCCTCAGCTAATTTTAAATAGGAATTGATTATTTTAGAACCTCACTAAACCCTCTAAAAATTTAAAAACCTAATATATTTTGAAAAATCTCAATTTTCAGCCATTGTTATCTCAGTAACAAAGCGTTTTTGGGGTTGGTCCCATGGAACTTTTTTGTCTACTTAGTGTGAGGAATCAGCCTGAGAAGTATTGCACATTCCTCCTGGAACACACTGTATACTATGTATGACCAACAACGGACAAATCAGACATATCTTGAAATTGGGATAAAACTATAATATTTGGTGGCAAGGAAACTGGCGGATAAATCAGCTCACTAGACTAACACTTCCTCGTTCTCCACCTTTCTCTTTCTCAAACACCGTCCGCATCTCCTCGAACATCATCAGCTGTTTATTAAAAACATATCATTCATCAATCGCCAGTTTCTTTGACAGCAACTATATATGAGAAATCAGACAAATCTTGAAATTTGGGGTGGAAAAACTCAACTTTATGACAAACCCGGAAATTGTAAGTTTTCTATAGTCCGTCCAAGCAAAGAAGACCCTCTGGAAAGATGGGAAAATGATTCCAGCTTGGTCAATATTTGTTCAAGAATTATAAATGTTGTCATAATGGTAGATCAAATTGTTTCCTACAATTTGAGATCAAATTGATTATTTTTGAACCAATATTGATCGAGCTTGAGTCATTCTCCCATCTTGCCAGAGGGTCTTCTTTGCTTGGACAGACTATAGTTTGAACCATTTATAGCAAAAAATCGAGTATTGCTAGAACCTACACAATAACACAAACTAGCAAGCTTTCAATTCCCGGGAGTGATATAGGTTTCAGATATAGATGACGCCGATAAGTTAGGCGGTTTCATCTGCTCCTAAAGCGCTCCAAACGCTGATAAGTCGATTACGGTAGTCATTCAGCTACGCTTAGATGATGTTTTTGGAATCAAAAGAAGCAATAGATGCTTTTCTTCAGCTGATAGTTGGTTATAACACGTATAAAAGACAGACGAAACCACCCAACTTTTTGGCGTTAGCTATAACAACAAATCTATTCAGGGCAAATCCCTATTGTTTCTCACCACATAATAAAGTAATCAAATTCAATATTGTCAATAAATGAATAACCAAATAGATGAAAACGAACTCACTTTTCGTTGAGTACGTAGACCGGTGGAGTGACTTCAGCACTGGACGGAAAATCAACGGCCTGCTGCTCCAAACCAGTCGACTTCTCCGGCGTCGATTTTTCAATTTTCTCGCGACTGCTTTCGTTCAACTTAATCGACGCCGACAAACGTAGCTGAAGCTCGTCTCTTTCTGCCAAAAGCTGCACAAACAAACAGTAATTTATTTATTGATTCATTGAAATACAAAGATAATCCAATGAAAAATCGACTAAGTCGGTTTAAATTTTGTAGAATCGTTCCTCCATGATGAAATAAATCAGATGAAATATCTTCTATCATAATATTATAATTATCAGTTCGATTATTTTGCATATCACTTGCAGAATAACAAGATACTTGAATCTAATATAATTAAAATATCTCGTATTGAGAAGTCATGTTTATTTTAAATTGGTTCATTCGATTGCATAATCAAGTATATCTTCTTGAAGGGAAATTCATCCGTGATCTCACAGCTCAAGCAGAATTGTATTCAAACTCAATAACGTCAATTCATCAATCGATTAGGTTCTCAATTAGACATAATTGAGCTACATTTGCATCTTGCAAGATGAAATGATCAAAAGTTCATCTCATGACAACAGTTCTATTGTGCAATTATCAACGAGGATTCAGATCTACTTAAAAATTTATCCGATCAGTAATATATATGAAAAGAAAATACTGCATTGAAGAAAAAATATTGTGATTGAGAGCCGATTATTATTCGAGCTTCAAGGATAGATAGTTTACGGGACACTCTATGCTTCTAAGGGTGGATTTATGTCGGAGCTGTGATATATTCAAGAGCTTCGACATAAACAGGCTCATAAGAAAGCACGTCAATATAATCTTTACACTTTTATCAGAGATGTTGTGGAACTTATCCATAATTTAGGTAAGTGAAAAGAAAGGTTGTCAGATCACTTTCCTAAAGCACGTCAATATTATGTAGTATCACAGCTCCGACATGAATATACCCTAACGATACTTGTACGGCCAAAACCAATAAGATGCAATAGAAAGATGAAGTTGTATAGAGCATCTCACACTGGTCAGCTGACTTTTGATTTGCGTTGCTCCATAAAACCCCGTGTTTCTCTTGCATCTTATCGGAGTTGGGTTCACCCTACATCAATGCGCGTTTACCCTAAATCGATTTGAATAGCAATATCTTGTACTTTTGTATTCAAGATAAAAAAACCAAAACAAACCTGCAACAGCTCGTGTGTAAGCTCCTCACACCGTAAATCACGCACATGCAGCGTGTAGAGGGCCTCGTCCAATCGCTGCTTGAAACTGTGAACCGTGTTGTAGCTAGAAGTCTGCACGGCCTCGTTGGCTTGCGCAAGTGCCTCCTGCGTTTGTACCAGCGCCTGCTTTAGACGCACAATTTCTGCATCGCGCTTTGCAATCATTTCCCGGCAGCGCTCCACCTCAGCCATCAGGTACTCTTTCCAGTTACCATCGTCGCCCAGGTTGTCTCTCACAGCTGAAGCAACAGGTGGAGCGACAGATGAAGCAACAGGTTGTTCTTCTTTTGTCGCCTGCAATTGCCGCAAACTCTCCTCCAAACTCGCTATTGTGTTCTGACTCTTCTGCAGCTCGTCGTAGCACTCTGTGTAGGCTTGCTCCAGTGACGACAATTTCACATCCTTTTCACTAGACACTTTCTCCAACTCAGAAAATTTCACATCTTTTTCAATACACAATCCCTCCAACTCCAACAATTTTACATCTTTTTCACTGGACACTCTCTCCAACTCTGACAATTTCACATTATTTTCATTTGCGTAACGTTCCCATTCACTTAATTTCACATCTTTTTCACTAGCGTAACGTTCCCACTCCGACAACTTCACATTATTCTCGCTCGCGTACCGTTCCCACTCCGACAATTTCACATCTTTCTCGCTAGCAAACCGCTCCCACTCAGACAACTTCACATCCTTTTCATACAACACCCTTTCCAGCTCGGACAATTTCACATCCTTTTCCCTCACAACCCTTTCCCACTCCGAGACATTCACATCGTTCCCAGCTCGCTTCTCCAACTCCTCGTGTTTAGCTTTCAATTCTGCCAAACTCGCAGTTTTCTCCGCCAATTCCTGACGTAGTTCATGCTCCAGATCATAGAACGAATCATCTACGCTGGAGCGTTTTTCTCTGAGTACTTCATTACCACTCATCACCTCTTTCAGTTGTGATTGCACTTGTAACAGCTGTTCTCTTAAAACGTCTGCCTCTTCTTTAGTAATCTCCAACCCCTCTATGTATCTAGCTTTCTCTTCTAACGTCCTCTGTAAACTGGAGTACTCACCACGCAGACAATCCATCTCGTGACGCAGTCTATCAAACTCAGAATTCCGTTTCTCTAATTCGCTCTCAACTTCTCTCAACTTGATCAACGCTTTTTCAGCCTCAGTTTGAACATTTTCCAATTCTGTCGCACTGTTCATCAACAGCTGTTCTTTAGCCGAGAGTTCACACGTTAAATGAGCAATCTCCTCCTCTTTCAATAGTAATTCGTTTTGGAATTTCTTATAAGCGATGTTCAATTGTTCTCGGTATGCCTCCGCTTTCACCACAGTAGCTGACGAGTTCTTTGTTTTCAAACTTTTTAATTTCTCATTCCACTCATCCGCCAAATTCTCACGTTCCAGACGAAAACTATCCACCGACTGCAATGTGATTTCTAGCTCGTCTTCTTTCTCATCCAACAACGTGTTCAGATTGCACACTTCTTCCTTCAACTCTTTCAAATCCTCTTCGTCTTGTTCGTGCTGGTTGGTTTTCACAATTTCGTCGACCAACTCTGTTTGATCGGGAGTTACAGCTGGCGGTGGTGCATTTGAACTGCTGGCTTCTTCTTTCTGTGTTGAAAACGAGAAGGGATCGTTGCTTTCTGCATTGTCATCACTTTTGAATCCTTCAAACAAAACTGGAGCAAATTGACGACTGGTTACTGGTTCTTCGACATTCTTTTCAACAGCAACATTTCCAGTGACAATATTTTCGGTAACATCCTCTTTCTTCAAACCTTCATCTAACCGCTTCTTGTAATCATCCGCGGTGGCTCTCAGTTCACAATTTTCCAATCTCAATTTTTCCAACAACTCTGAATTTTCATCGTTAATACCCAACAGCCTCTCAAATTCCCGCTTCAAATTCATATAATTTTCATCAATTTTCACTAAATTTTTCTCATTATCACTCAATTTATTCTTGTAAGCTTTCAACTGTTCCTCAGCTGTTGACACTATTTCCTTCATCAATCGATTCTCCTCTTCCAACAACCCAATCCTAGTATTCTCGTTTTTCAACTGTTCAAACTCAGCGCTGAAACTCGAATACTTTGTAGAAATATCCTCAATTTTCGCCAGCTCACCTCTCAGCTTCTCATTTTCAGCCGCAAGCTGGTCGATTTCAACTTTGAAACTATCAAACCTAGCGTTAATGCTTTCATTTGCACTAAGTATGCTTGCATTGTGTCGTGTTAGCTCTTCTAAATCTGTTTGAGCTTGGTTGTAAAGCTTCTCGAGATTTTCAATTTGTAGTCGTAGTTGTTGATTATCTTCAGAAGTAACCGTTGGCTGTGATACACCACTATTTTTATCTCTAATTTCGTTTGAAACCAGTTGAGACCCACCTAGTTGAACATGTTTATCCTTCATTTCGTTCAACACCTTCATCAACTGTTCATTTTCACTCTCCAAACAACTCAATTTCTCTTTCAATTGCTCCACATCGGGCGTTGATTGTTGATGAGATTCATCACTGAGTTCCTCAATCTTCCACTCCAAACCTTGAATACAATGTTTCAACTCTGAATTCTGTTTCTGCCACATAGCCACTTCCACATCCTGCCTCTCCTTCATCTCAACCAGTCTCTCATTTCCACTAGTCAACGTATCCACACGTCTTGTCAAGTTCTCCTTCTCAACTTTCCAATTCTTCGCCTCATTTTTAGCTTCCTGTAGACTCTTTTCCAACACACTAATCCTTTCACGCAACTCTTCCTGCATGGCGAAATCCAAATCTTCAAACCCGACACTCTGTTGACGTGAACCTTTCTCGAGATGCTCACTCTTGGCTTTCAGCTCTTTAGCTTTCTTCAACAGTTTGGCACACTTCAGATTTGACTCTTTCAATTCTTCTGCCAGCTTACAATTGTCGTTCTGATACTCTTGCAGCCTTCTCTCCAATTCCATCACTCTCTGATCCCCGCCACTGAACATCGTTTCACTCTTTTTAACCGGAGATTGCTCTGTCACACTCTCATCACCACCCCACCCCCAACCGTCTTCCTCATCCTTGCTCTCCAAATGTCTTCCAACTGCTCCACTACTCTGTGCTAAACCAACATCAGGTTCCGTTACAACATTCGAAGCAGCACCAACCAACCCAGACAACCGTTGGTTTTCCTCCAAGGCCACTCTCAATTTACCTTCAAGCTCTGAAATCAGCTGATCATTAATTTCTGAACGAGGAGGCGCAACTACATTCGAAGCAGCACCAACCAAACCCGACAACCGTTGATTTTCCTCCAAGGCCGCCCTTAGTTTAGCCTCCAGTTCTGAGATTATCTGATCCTTGTTTTCTGAAAAAGGATGTGGTTGAACTGGTTGTTGGAAGAATGATGTTACATTAGTTGCACTAGTTACAACTGGTTCGACTTTGGAGAATGGGTCATCGGTTGGGTCATTTGTTGTCGGGAATGTGAATAATGTTGGCAGTGGTTTCTGTTGTTGTTGTTGCATATGTTGGGGTAGTGATTGAAGATTATCTTGTTGTTGAAAATAGTTGAAAGGATTTTCTTGTTGTTGTATCTGTTGAGATTGTAGCTGTTGTTCATGTTGTTGGAAATAATCAATGTTTTCTTTTTGTTGTTGTTGACTCACCATACTAGCTCTACTCTCAGCCTCACTGACCAACTCCTCCACCCCCTCCCTAGCTTTCTCCCTCAACAACTCTTTCAGACTAGCCGCCGCATTCCTCTCTTTAGCCAACAACTCCTCATAGTTATCCTTCAACTCGACCAGTTTCGCCTGCAAATCACTACTCCTACCCTGATCGGCCCTCATAGCGATCAACTCCTCCTTGGAAGCGGCCAGCTCCAATCCCACACGACTCAGCTCAGTTTTCAAATTTCCCGCGTTACGCTCAATCGCCTCCAAACTTCTCAACAGTTCCGTGTTGTAATCTTGTAGCTCCCTTATCTGCGTGAGATAATTTGTTTCACGATTTTCAAACTCCACTTTCAAATTTTCCATCAGCTGTTTCTGCTCTGCCATAATCTCCTCCACATCACTCCTATTAGGCCCACCTTGTAACCGCTCCTCATACAGACTTACTTTATTGTTCGCCTCCAAAAACCTTCTCTCCAAATCAACTCTTTGCTGTTCAGAATCTTCCAACTGTGAAACCAATACTTTTTTCAAATCTGCTTCCTGTTTTAACAAACTATTCTCATTACTAATCTCCTCCAATTTCCTGTACAACTCTTGTCGTTCATTCTCAACACTCGACAACTTTTCATTCAAGGATTTCATCTCCTCCTCAACATTCTCCATCATTTGTTTCTCTCTTTCTTCAAACTCCATCACCAGTTTCTCTTTTCCAGCTTTCAGTTGCTTGTTGGCTGTGTTCAATCTATCCAACTCTTCAATGTTCTGATTGTAGGCCTCCTGTACCTCTCTGGCCGCACCTAGTTCCTTCTGTAAATGAGTGATTGTGCTACGATTGTTTTCAAGATCTTCTATGAAGACGTTGATTTGTGCATTAAAATCTTCCACGGTTCTCCTCAGGCCGTCGTTTTCGTTCCTCATATTTATTAAACTAGTTTGTAAATAGTTTTCGTTCTCGGCGAGATAAGCCAGCTGTCTCTCTAATTCTCCTCCGTGACGTTCGAACTCCTCGTTCGCTGTTTCAGCTCTCAGTAAACGAATTCCCAACGACTCAGCTTTCTCCTCCAAGCTTCTCCGTCTCTCTTCAACGCTCGACTCAATCGATTGTACACGATCTCTGGTTTTGTTCAATTCACACTCCAAACTCTCAATATATCCATCCTTCTCCTGTAATTTAGCATCCGCTTGTTCACTTCTCATAGTTGTTTCCTGTAGTTTATTGAACAGTTTATTCATCTCTTCTTTCGCTGCACACAGTTCACCTCTCAGCTGTTCAACTTCGATTTGTTTTTGTTTGAGCAACTCGTTCACCCTCACATAATCGCTTTCCAACTGTGCAGCAGCATTTAAACGACTCTCCAAATCGCTGTTACCAACTCCCTGAGATTTAAACTCAGCTACCACACTCCTCAATTCACTCAACTCAACTGTCAATTTCTTATTGGCTGAATTCAGATCTTCGATCGCATTCTGTTTCTCCTCCATACATCTTACCACATCATTTCGTTCATCCGAGACACGTTTCACTTCCTGACACTTTCCCTCCAACTCAACCTCCATCGCGGCAATCTTCGCCTCCATCTCCTTACACGCTTTCACCTTGATTTTCAAATTTGCCGCCAGTTTCTTCATTTTTTGTTCCATACCACTACTACCAACCCCACCACTACCAGCTCCCTCCAACTGTTTCTGTAACTCGGTGATGGTCTCCCTAGATTTGGCCAAATCCTCCTCTAGTTTACCAATCTTTTCTTGGCTGGCAGCTGTTACAGTTTCCAATTCATGAGACACCCTGATTACATCCTCACTTTTCAACTTGTGAAACTTCTTGTACTCCGACAACTTTCTGCTACGTTTCTCCAATTCGTTACAAGTTTCCTGCAGCGCACGATCTTTCTCGTCGATTTGCATATTCAACTCATTCAACTTCACACTGCTATTATTGTAATCTTCAACTAAACTGTTTAATCTATGCAACTCTTCAGTGGCTGCTTGTAATTCGTGGCGTAGTCTATCAATTTCAAAATCTTTCTCATCGAATCTTTCAGGTTCCATATTTGGACCAAATTCAACATTCGAAACGGATTTCACATTTGAAACAGATTCTACATTTGAAACAGATTCTTGTACAGCTACAACTTCCTCTCTCACCTCACTACTATTCATCCTCACCACGGAACTCTCCAGCTCTCCAATAACCTGTCGCAACTGTTCACACTCCCTGACAACACTCTCGTTCTGTGCCTCGGTGCCGGCCACTCTATTCTCCAGCGATCTATACACCTCGACCATCGAGTTGTACTGGGTTTCCATCTCGAAATACTTCAGTTTCCATTCATCGAGTTCCGTTGTTAATTTCTGAATGACGTCATCTTTCTCGCTTGTTTCACCAACTCTAGATAGTTTCTCCTGTAGTTCACGGACGGTTTCTTCGTACTTGACCAGTTCGTTTCTCATATTCTCCAGCATTCCCTGGTCCTCGTCGTCGGCTCTGCGCTGTTCTCTGATTCCGAGGTCGAGTTTTTCCTCCAGTTCGACGGCACGCATTTCGGCCGACACCTTCAGACGATTCAGTTCGGCCAGCTGCTGTTGAAGTCTGTCGATCAGGGTGTCCTTCTCTTTCAGCATTGCGTTGTACTGTTGGGTACCTGGAAAATACATCAAGTGTGTGAGAAAACTGAACTGTGTATGAAAATTTTAGTAATGTTGTAATTAATGTAACAACAATTATAATATATCCTCGTTTCCATAACCACAAAAGCCACAGAGCAATAGACTAAAGCCGCGTAACGACAGTCCGAGGCATGTGCCTCGCGGTACAGTCTGTTGACGCAAAAAGACCCTCTGGCAAGATGGGAAAATGACTCTAGCTCGGTCAATATTGATTTAAGAATTATAAATGTGGTCTCAAATTGTAGAACAGATTGTTTTGACTTTTTAACAAATATTGACTGAGCTAGTCATTTTCCCATCCTGCCAGAGGATCTTTTTTGTGTCAACAGACTGTACGGCGAGGCATTCGTGGCTCATGCCTCGGACTGTCGATACGCGGCTAAAGATGTCACACAAAGTCTAAGATGCAATAGAAACACAGAGTTTTAGTTACACATGACTATAAGAATTTATTACAGTTGTTGTTGTTGTTATATTAATTGAACGTTGTTTATTTTGTTCTATTTCACTTGAAAATGACAATAATTAATAGTTCGAAACTAGTTGCGGAAAAAAAACTATAGAATAAGTCGAAGTGAAAGGTAAAGTAAAAGTAAAGTATAAATAAATAAGGAAAAGGGTAATTTGATCCATTATTGATCTGAATATTGAAGTGAATACGGAGTGATACATGGAGTTGCACACTGATCAGCTGATTTTTTATTTGCGTTGCTCCATAAAACTACGTGTTACTATTTCATCTTGTGCCGAGACTTGTAGTAATGGAAACCTACCTTGAGAATCATAACACGTCTAAAGCCGCGTATCGACAGTCCGAGGCATGTGCCACGAATGCCTCGCGGTACAGTCTGTTGACGCAAAAAAAGTATGAACTCATGGCTGAGGCATATGTGTGATCTGCAATTTTTGTAACAAAAAATGGGAGCAGGCGAACAAATTGACTAGCGCCATCAAGCGGGAGACAAAGCAACTAAGCTCTGACAATTGATAATTTGGACTTTGAAGGTTAGTTTGTGCTCAATTAGTAGATAAAAATTTAAGGCAATGTTTATTATTGCCTATTAGAACCTTCTGCACCCAAATAGAATTATCAATCACAAAAATGCATAGGAATGGGGTACAATTTTGAGGTTATAGTTTGTAGAATTGTTCGTTGAGCGTTGCGAGTCAACAGGCACTGCTCGCTGCGAATTGCCTGGCTGCTAGCAAACCCGGTATCGACAGTCCGAGGCATGTGTGGCACATGCCTCGGACTGTCGATACGCGGCTTTACTCCAGTCTCCAGCTCGGTCAATATTGGTTCAAAAATTATTGATTTGGTCTTGAATTGAAGATCGAAATGTTTCCTATAATTGAGACCAGATCAATAATGTTTGAACCAATATTGACCGAGCTGGAGACTAGAGTAGATAGTAGACTAGTAGTAGTAACAAGACTCTTCTTTGCGTGAACAGACTGTACCTTGAGGTATTCGCGGCACATGCCTCGGACTGTCGATACGCGGCTTAAAACAGTATTCAACAGTGTTGTAAATAAGAATTTGACACTGTATAGAAATATTTATTAGAATAAATATTTTATTATTCATTAATTTGCACTGGAATGAAAATATTAGCAACAATTGGAAATATGAAGTAATACTGAATGTAAGCATGTAAATAAAAATAAGAATTTTACATCAAGTGAAAATAATATTTTGCAATAACGCTTGACGCTATTGGATCCATCATTCCTCAAATCCTTCCTTGGGAAAGAACAAACTTGGGATTGTTCAGCAAAATTATTATAATTATTAGATCTAATTGAATAAGCATTTCAATCAATTATGTTAATTATACGTACATAACATTTACACGGACTATGAACGTGTATCAATTAATTCAATTTGATTAATAATCCAACCATAGAGATGCTATGGTTTAGAAGCCTGCTATGAGTAGGCATGAAAAGGGAGTTTCAATGAAATTAATTACTTTGAATAATCGTTCAGGATTAGAAACAATAAAAATAGTAATAAACTGATTCACTTGTGTGTTATTTAGAGGAGTTATTTAATAATTCATTGTGCTTCGTAAAATCGTTACTGAAAAATGTGAAAAAATAATTAGACACCATAATCCCTATCCACACCAAGTATATATAAATATTAGTTATAAATATAATCATTTATATACTTGATCATCATCATCATCTCATTATCGATAATAATCATTCAGTTTTATTGTTTCAGAAGACACTAAAACTTTGTAATACCGATAACTAGAATCAAACATATCAATAAAATCTAGTGATCAAAAAATCCTTACCATGAATCAGATCCAATTTTTCCTTTTCGAGCTGTGAGATTAATTTCACATGAGAGTCAAGATCTCCATCCTGGTGTTTTGTTTTGCTCTCCAATTCTTCAATTCGAGCTTTCAAAGTATTGCAGAGTTCTGAAAAACATCTCTGGATTAGTTGTCAAATTTAAATAATGCTTGCTGGAAAGCACACGAGGATAATATAGAAGATAAATATAATAAAAATAAGCAATATAAGGTTCAGGAATAGACAATATTTACTATATATATATACTGCATATTACTAATAGACAACAAATAATTATGTACTATATCAATTATTAGCCTAAACTTCTACGAGTTTTGAGGTGAGCCTGTTGTTTCTTTCTAAAAGCATGAAGAAGTTGATCATTAGTTTAATTAATTCTATTGAGTGATTGAATGCATATTTGAAATAGAGAGATTTTAACTCAATATATACTGAATGAATCAACTTTAGTAATGACATTTTTCAATGAGGCGACGTCATTGAAATTCCTCGTTAGTCCAGTTTTTTGCCGTCCTTATAAATTTAACTAGATTGGACAGAACTTCGCAAACTTTCTCATTTGCCAAGCTCCATACAATATAGTGAAATTTATTGGCAATAAACAGGACGTCCAAAAATCGAGCTGTGTGGAACAGGAGTAATGGCATATTTTTCCAAGTTGTGTATCCAAAATCAATTCGTGATACACAAGATAATAAATGTATCAAATTGAACATTACAAAAGCCTTGTATCATCACTGAAATGGGTTGTTGTTTTCAATTAATAATTTGATTCAAGTACTTCTTAAGAGGAAATTGAATCGCGGGCATTAATCATTCCCATCATTAATAGAACTACTTTACAAGAATTTTCCATGAACTATGATTGTAAAGTGATGTGATTCAAATATCATCAATGAGTCCAAATATTCAAATTCATATAGGCTAACTTACTTAAAGAATAGTAAATCCAAACCACTGGTTACCCAACAAATTACTAATAGGCGAGCTGAAGTTTCTCTGCTGACATGCAAATCAATTTGGATTCATGAGTATCAGTTGAGTTTTAATAGTTATAGAATTCATTGAAAGGAGACATTCTATACGACAACCGTGAATTGTTTATGTCTTAGATATAAATGTCACAAATCAAGCTGTTATGTGTACAATTTCGATAATTTGTTTGGCTTTAGATAGAGCATGCAATGAAATTCTCTTCGAAAAAATATCATTTAACAGAAATATTATTCATGGCAATGAAAGTTATCCAATTCGGCAACACGAGTATTGGATAACAACAATAATATGTATGAATTACTGAAAGAGAAATGAAATTTCAAATAGTGAGCGGTGATAGTTTTATAATATTGCAATTGCTTGTTCCTCAATCCAATTCTATAAAGCAGAGTTTTCAACAAGCGCTTGACCTGAACTCAATGCAATATGGAAATGCATGAAATAGATATTGAATTACAGAAAAATAAACATACAATAAATTTCATAAGTCAATTGAACTCAAGTCTCTCTTATAAATTATCCAAACAAAATCATATTACCATCACTTTTGTTATTTTTCCTTCCTTACCGAGTTATCTCAATCACCATGGAAATTTGTTAGCTTTTTTCTCATCATCTCCAAATACTTTTGTAATCTAATTTCAGAAATTTTGGTCTAGATGCACAGTTTCCAATTGATTATGTCAATCAACTTTCTGTTACATATATCACAATGACGGATTTCAATTTAAAACAGCACCATTGTCCGTCCATTACTTCATGCACAAATTCCTGTTCGACTACCAATTGTTACATCAACGTTTCTTTCAACCTCTTATAATTGAATCTACATAAAAATGGCACTGGAATACCTGTTAGAAACAAAACCTAGTAGTGAAAACTGTAGAAAAGGTTTCAAATATAATAAATTGTTCAATAATAATTGCAAACATAATAAATAAATAATGATATTTTATTTCCTTAAAAAAATGAACAAAAAAAGCAAGCAAATGTAATGGGTACAATTTAAATTAAAGTCCAGTTAGTGTTTAAAGAATTAAAGAATAGAGTTTTATTATTATTATTTGGAAATTAACCTACTCAACTATGGGAACCCCATGTGCTAGAGTAGGTGTAAATTTTGGGTGGGGGTGCGAATACTAAATAATATAATGTACAAGTATTCTAAAAAGTTGATACAGTCTGCCCACGCTGAGAAGAGAAGCCGTCTCAATAAATTTACATTCTGATGATCTCTCTTCTCAGCTTGCGCGAGCTTCACATGATTTTTCTAAATATCGTCAATCTAGACCAAATGACTGAATCAATACCAAAGAGCAGAGCAAAGCAGAGAGGTTGTATCATTGTTGATGGCGACATTCTCATATCCCATTTCACCTCTACACCTCCCCCCTCCCTTCACCGACAGCCACACCCCTTCTGAAATTACCTTGTTGTTCATCAAAGTCTAAGAGAGACAACTGTAGGTTACCTTTCTCCTCCTCCAGCTCGGCGATTCGGTTCTGTAGCCTGGACAGTTCTTGGCCGCTCTCACTCATCTGCAAACAATAAAATCTCACTTGAAACTACAGTATCAGTACAAAAACAACAAAAATGTAAAGTAACTAGTATTCATTACAGAGACTGTATTCTGATTATACAGTCTATATAGTGAAAACTGAACTTTAAAACTTAGGGCTATTTAAAATAATTGAAAAATAAATGAAAATCAAACACCCTTTTAAAAAACTTTAAAATTATTAAAACACAGACGTGTTTCGGCACATTAGGCCGAATTATTATTTTATCCAAATTGATAATGGCCTAATGTGCCAAAACATGTCTGTGTTTTAATAATTTTAAAGTTTTTTAAAAGGGTGTTTGATTTTCATTTATTTTTCAATCAGTCTATATAGTCTACATGAATGAGGGGTATGGAAATGAATATGAAGAAATATAAACATTATGATCTATCTAAACGTATTCATTACATTTTTTTAAAATTAATTTAATTTTTCAGAATTGTACTAGGCATTGGCCACTCGGTAAGGATAGTTACTTAGTGATAGTGATCGGTTACTTAGTGATAGTGAAGTTTTCAACCACCAAGGTCGAGAACATAACAGAATAAACAGGTGATAGCAACGCAACGGCAACTCAACTCAGTCAATTGTAATTTCTTCCAGGAATATATCGCGTGTTCATGCCAAAGAAACCGAATTTGATCAGACCTAAAATTGTATATCAGACCTTTTCCTACAGTTTTAGACTAAATTTACAATTTTTGAAGTAGTATTGACCAAACTGGAGTCATTTTACCATCTTGCCAGAATGTCTTCTTTGCTTGGAGAGGCTATACCTCAATTGTACCGGTGTCTTCGTCCGAGAAGGATCGCAGTTCTTCTGTATGTGCTTAATAAAAACAAAAAAAGTCACACAGACGGTATTGTGTGCATCCATATAATGACAGCAATTTACACCGAAGCCAGTGCCATGCTTTACAAGAATTGGAAGAATATTCCGAGAAGTTCTTCAAAATTTACAGATGAGCAAGGTCAGCCATGATATGTTGCTTGATTTAGTGACCCCTATACTGTTATAAAAATTACAAACTGCAGGACACCAATTGATGTAGGCAAAATATTAACATAACTACATGTTAGAGCAATTTTAACGTTTTCTAGTTGTTCAGACGGTGTCCACTTCATAAGAGAACCTGAGCAACTGGCGACTCGAGTTAACAGCATGTCGTAACTGGAGTTGCCTGCGTTACTCAGTCAAGTGACCGTTGAATCACAGTTACTTTAGTATGCACAGGCTCAGTAAACTAAGTGTTATTCATAAGCAACTCAATTGCCGTTGCGTTGATATCACCGGTTGCTCATGCTATTTCAAATGAGATCCTTGAAAATGTTCGAAAAACACAATCCAAGCAGAGTACAAATGTTAACAAGTAAGCAAGTCAATATAAAAATGAGCTCCAATCAAAAAACATCACTCACTCTCTTCAACGTGTCTCGTTCCTCCTCGAGCGACTTCATTTTAGCCTTGAACTGTGCCTTCATCTTGATTGTGAGCTTATTGGCGGCATCCAGCGATTCCTTCATCTCCTGCTGTTTGTGCTGTGAATCTGCGGCACTCTTCTCCAATTCGATGTTCTTCTCCTGTAGCGAGACAACTTTCTCCTGCAGCTCGGCGACACGTGTCGACAAATCGAAGCGGGCCGACTCGGCTTGTCGCAGGTTTTTCTCGGCCTGAACACACCTGAAAATTAATAGAGATTTATTAGTGTCCACATAAAAAATCAAACTCGATTCTCAAAAACCTGTAGATCGAAATTTTTCTTTAATATCAGCACAAAATCTGTAGACATTAAAAGCGTGAGAAAAGGACATGAAAATCTATAGTAGGTTAAAAGCGTCTCTCAATTATTCAATTCAGGTCAAAACAAGTCAATCCTCATGAACAAAAAAAAAAGGATAAAATCAAGATATAGTCTGACCAAGCAAAGAAGACCCTCTGGCAAGATAGGAAAATGACTCAAGCTCGGTCAATATTGGTTCAAAAATTATCAATTAGATCTCAAATTGTAGAAAAAAATCTAGTATTATCCACATTTATAATTCTTGAACAAATATTGACCAAGTTGGAGTCATTTCCCCATCTGGCCGGAGGGTCTTCTTTGCTTGGACAGACTAAACAATTCTATTTCTCATTGAGCGGTATCCACGGTTTATTTTACTTCTAAGAGGATACACACGATCACTTTCATATCAACAAATGAATGTGAGAGGCGACAGGCATTTCAAAATGTGTTTCTGTGCCTCTTTATTCCAGAGTTTGTTCTTACCTGTAAGCTTGTGCATCCATTGTGATCATAATAATGATATCTCTGGATGCTGGACTAGAAACACATCCAGAGGAGTTCATTGGTAAATCAAACCATTAAGTTACATCATATTATAATACAGGGTGAGCAGAAAATCGGGCGATTTTGAAGTGAGTGTCAAAAATTGATGAAGCCATACAAAAAATTTACAAAAAAGTTTACAAAGAAGTTTACAAAAAATTTTTGATGCCATAATAATCTACATAAAAAAAATCTACACCGTCATAGCCCGTTGCTCGTAGACTTTTAGTGTACGAGACTTCGTCTCGTCTCCATCATGCATTTTCCAATCATTTTTTCGAAAATGAACATGGGGAAACTGTAATTGAGCGGTGTTTCCAAATTACCTCAACTACCCCAGTACGAAATAAACAATGAAACATTATTCCAATAAGACGGAGCAACAAGCCATACAGCCCAAATGAGTATTCATCTTCTGAATGACGTTTCTCCCAATCGTTTATTCTCTTGAAACGGAACGATTCCATGGCCCGCATGTTTGCCCCATCTGTCGGCATGTGACTTTTTTCTGTGGGGCTACCTCAAAAGTAAAGTCTACGACCAACGGCCGATGACAGTGGATAAACTGAAACAAAACATTCGTCGAGAGATTGCACGAATACCCCAGCAAATGTTACGGGAAGTTATGAACAGTTTTCACCAGCGGCTTGAGGGATGCCTGATGAGAGAAGGACGTCACCTTGCCGACGTGATTTACAAAAATTGAGTTTGTTCAGTGACATATAAATGGTTTTTATGTAGATTATTATAGCATTAATAATTTTTCTGTAAACAGCTTCATCAATTTTTGACGCTCATTTCAAAATCGCCCGATTCGCTGCCGCACCCCGTACTTTTAATAAAATCTTTTAACAATGCAATATCATAGTATGAAAGATTATTATTCCCGACTTCAATAATATATGTGACGAGGTAATCATCAGTATAAAATTAGTATAATTATTAGTAACTTTCATCTTAGCTGGATCGTGAAACTACATTTATTGCCCATAACCATCACCTACTAGAAATTACTCTATTACTAGAAATTCATGAACTGAATCTACTCTCATCTTTAATTATATATACTATCAGTTCCTTTCTATGAAACATTGAATAACCAATGCTCGATTCTTCTTTCAAACCTATTTATATTCTCTTCTCTTCTTCTTTGATTTCTTTGAATTTTATCGACTATTGTTAGCCCTAAATATCCAATTGATCTTTGTCCAAATGCTGTATTCATTCTTGGCACATTTTAATAATTGCGTTCTCTTATTAACATAATATTTCCTCCTAATATTTATTCTAAGTCTAATATTTCATTCAAGATGCAATCTTTCAATTACATAATCTATTTGAATTGTTTCACCTAGCCTACCTCTGTTTGCGTTCCTCCGCCTGCTGCGCCAGTTTCAGTTGTTCCTCGCGCATGCGCTCTTCAATCACAATGAAGTTGCGCTGCATCTGTCGCATCTGCTCCTGTGTCTCCTCCAGATTGTCGATGCGCTCCTTGCTCTTTCTGGACATGTCCTCCGATAGCAGGGTGATCGCCTGTGTTCTCGCCGCTATCACGCTGTCCTTCTCTTTCAAGTTCTCCTAGATAGTCGAAATCGATTAGATTACTTTATTCAAAGTAAAATGATCATGGATTTGGCATTCTCAACAACATTTTTACCCGATTAAATAATTAAACACGCAGAATTCCTCCTATGTCCAGTTTAATTATATTATCATGGATTTGGTATTCTCAACAATATTTCCACTCAATTTAATTTAGAAAACATTCAATGTAACATTGAATGTTTGGCATCAGCTGGACACAAGACACTAATATTGAAACATTTATCAAGTAAGGGCATAGGGATGGTATCATCATTACTGATATTGTATGGCTTTTCAATTGGTGGGAAAACATGAATGTAGTTCTTCACTTCGACGACATAACTAATTTCAAATGACAGGTAAAATGATGCGTCATGTTTAGTCCTATCTCATTGAAGGCATCTTCCTTTGGCGTACGTCGAAAAGTCTTGTTTTCGTATTATCGTGCCATGTATCAAATGAACCAATTGACTTCTATGGTCTTGTATCGTGTTTATCGTATCATGTATATTATATGATCACTATTGAATTCTCATGAAAGGAAATCAAATTGTGTCCCACCAGCTCTAAAATAAGCCACTTTCAAACTAATTTGATTAATCAATCAAATTATTGGTAATTAATTTGATAAAAAAATCAAATTATCAACGATTAGTTATATATTTTAACTTGATCAATCAATTTCTGTCAAAAATAATTGCAATTAGGCCTACCTGCAAATCAAGAACCTGAGCTTCAAGGTCAGCAATTCTCTGTTTTATTTCGTCTGGTATCGCAGGCTCCATGTCCATTGGTGCCTAAAGATTAAAGAAATAAAGTATTACAGTACAGCAATATCTGAAGAAGAGCCAGATTAAAATTGAATCTAGTTGTTTTCTTCTTTAGAATTTCTACGGTCAAACGTAATCTTACAATTCAAATTTTTAAAAAACTTGCAATTTTCAAACAAACAACTATGTGTGTTTGTCAATTGAATAATGTATGACAGCAGGTACTGTAATGTCTGTAGAATAGCCGAATTTAAATTCAATATAATTTCATCACACTTGAGAAATTGTCAAACGTAATCTTACTTACAATTCAAATAAAAAAACTAACAATTATTGTCAATTGAATAATGTATTACAGTACTGCAATATCTAAAGAAGATCCAGATTTAAATCGAATCTAATTTCATTCTACTTGAGAAATAGTCAAAAGTGATCTTACAAGTCTAAAAATAGCTATTTTCAAACAACTGTGTCTACTCGTATGTTTGTCAACCGACAAACAACAACTATTGTCAAACAACTCCTTCAAAATTAAATAGTAGTTTCATCACACCATTGTAATTTCGATATAATAATAGTATAATTAATTAGATAGTGATGATTATCAAGTATTATATCAACACTGAATCACTCAGTAATTGAAGAAGTTAATGACTTCAGCTCGGTCAATATTGGTTCAAAAATTATAAATTTGTTCTCAAATTGTTGAATGGATGAAATGAATATCACTCACATCAGGCTCGACAGTAGTTTTGGCAGAGTGTATAGTGAGCATTTCCTGTAGCACCTTTTCTCTGTCTTCAATCTGCACTCGAATCGATTCGACCACTTCGTTCACTTTGCCCAGATTCTCTTGGCCCCTCATACTTTCCACTTTGGCCCTGCAAAATAGGTTTGAAAATACGATTTGATTTGATACTTCAACCAGCCTTCCTCTAAAATGTTTATTTTGACAGGATAATTGTAAACGTATGGCTCGTTCGAGTTTTTTAAACCATTAAACTGAAACCGATTCAAGTTCCAATCATATTCCCTAAAACAAAATTCATTCACTTGAATTACTCTATCGCACAATGTAAGAGATTTTAGTGGTATATTTATTGAATGTTTGAAAAAAAAGGAAAATTTACGAGATAAAATTCATTGAGATAAATTTACTGAGAAATTTCATTTCAATTTTAATTTTCATTAAAATTCATTGAGCCAAATTCTCCATATTGAGATAATTTTTAATAATGGCATCACAGACAAGTCACAATCTTCGGCTCTCACCAAGCTAGGGGTTCTTTATTCTTTCTTTTCAATTGCTACTTGATTTCCAAGTATTTTAAGCAAAGGATGAATGAGTGATGATGATGAAGGTTTAAGATGTAGGTTATTATGTCTATCCACAATGTCCACTTTCACTTAATAATTTCTCACTTCCAAAAATATTTTATCACAAATATTAGGTTAATCTAATGTCTAATGAATTAGTTGTACAGTAATAAATACATACAGTCATAGTGGAAAGGGAGAGTGCGCTCAGCTTCCTCCCTCATTTCCCTCAATCACCATTTATTCAATACACATAGGTGAGATTTCATAATAAATACTGTACGCATTCAATAGAGAATCAGTGTTAAAGCCGACCTTTTTTAGCAATCTCCAATTCTCCATAAACCATAGATATGCGATCCTCTGTAAGCTAATGCATTTTCTATAAGTTACTGCCAAAGTGAAGATACTAACCTAGCCTCTTCAAGTTTCTTCTTCAGCTGATCACTCTTCTCTTTGGCAGCGGTGTTGGTGGCCGAAAGCTTCCGACCGCTTCCGCCAGACGGCGTCGTGGTCGACTCATCCGGCGTCTTCTCGTTGCTTCGGCTGATCTGACGCCGAGACGCTTTCTCACGCGCCTTGATACGCGACAGCGCCGTTTCTCTGATACGCTACAAACAGAAAAATAACTAAATTAGATACTAACTAGAATACATTGTAGTTCACAATTAAATAGCAAGATTCTTCAATACTATTAGTAATCTCTATTTATAAAAGCGAAATGGCATTGATTCACTCATCAGTAGTTAACTAAAAATCCACCGAACCGAATGCGTTCAAATTTGGCAGACATGTTCAGTTGGACCTCTAGACGCCTACTTAGAACGGGTTTTTGAAACTTTCCAAGGGTACGCCAAATATTTGCGTTTTTCGGCATTTTCTCAATTTTTTCGAAAACCAATTGGTAGAAAATGTTTATTTTTAGTTCTGCTGATGAATGCATTGACTGTCAACTGTTCAGCGATAAGACAACAGCTGAGCTGGCTGTATTTCTTACTACCATTCAGTTTGCAGTGACTTATTGAACTGTGCGTTAGTGAGTGGTGTTGATAAAGTTGTGTTATAAAGTGTTTGCAGGCGAGCGGAGCGAGACTGTTTGTCTCAGCTGACACTGACAGAGAATTTCGGGAGTCCAGGGGACGGAGCCCCCTGGCTAGGCGGAGAAGGCGAGCGAAGCGAGCCTGCCGGCTAGTTTATAATACTACAGTGAAAATAAGTAGGATAAAAAAATCAGACTGTAGCTATAGATTGTCCAAACAAAGAAGCCCCTTCCTATTGTAGACACTCCCATTGTAGATGAGAATGTTTCCCACGATTGAGACCAAATCAATAATTTTTGAAGCAATATTGACCGAGCTGGAGTCATTTTACCATCTTGCCAGATTGATTGATTGATTGATTTGATTAATTATAATCTCATTTGCCAGGTCTGAGGAGACCTATGGCAACATCAGAAACATGATACAGAATACAAAAAGCCAGAGGGCTTTCTTTGCTTGGACAGTCTATACATTCAAATCCAACAAGATTGAGCGACAAGTAACCAAGCCGTCAATGTTATCTTCAAATTTATTTTAAAAGTGTGCATTTGCATTCACGTTTATCAATGTACATAATAGTTGCTTATACATGTCAATTGGAATCACATTCAATCAAGAGAACAGTCGAGATAAGTGTCGTTCTATGAAAATCATAAGTGGCATAAAAGGCTCAAAGTGATTTGAGCCTATCCAAAACTGGTCTTAATTAACAATTTTGAACTAACTTTCTCCTAGATCCAAACACGACAGTTGGGTTGGGTTGCATCGATCTAACACAACACAGAACAAATCCTACAATGCATTTTTATAGAAAAAGGTGGGTTCTATTCGGTCTATTATGGTTGGTCTTACCAACAGTGACTAGATAAGCATGTTTACCTACAGTGACTAGATAAACATGTTTATTTAGTTACTGTAGTCTCACCTACTCCAGTGATGAAGCCTGTCCCATATTCGTGTAATTAACAATTTAATGCGAATATTTTGTTGTTTTGATTGCGATGATAGGTCGGGTGTGATTGAACCAAAAGGGATGCGGTTGCTTGTGGAATAGTAGGATAGAATATTAGACAGAATTGCATTAATGAAGTTATCCCGTATCCGAATGATTAGATTGGTGAAATTGTTTCACCAATGACAGCATCATAAACAAGAGCTTTCAACCATAAGATTGTATAGTTTTTGACTAGGTTAGAGGCATTAAACTAGTTGGATAATTTTTTATTATATTAGTGTTGTAAAGCTTACCTCAGCTTTTATTTTTAGGGCTTCTCGATGTTCTAAAGCACCTTTCAGTGCTTCTAGATCTGGAATATCTGTATCTTGAATACATGGCCTCTTGTTGTCCTGTTCCATACTGAGATGAAGTTAAAGAAGATATTATTGTGGCCAACATTCGATTGGAATAATTGGGTTATAGTCCGTTCAACTTGAAGCGATACTCATGCACAATTCAACTCATAAACATCAAAACCAAAATCCTAATTCATCACTATTTATAAAAGCCATTTTATAATTAAACACCGGATATAGTTGTACAATCTCAAATCGTTTTATCGGCTAGAACGAATGGATTCTGATTTCTGCTCTGAGATCACAACTCACAACCTAAATAGAATAACATCTGGTAGTGCCACAATTTAATGAGAAAAACAGCTGAATGGAAACTTATGATTCAAACTTTCAACAGCTGATCGCGGCTGACACGTCGAGAGAAGAGAGGAAAGGATTTACTTTATGCTTCAGCGCGCCAAGCGGAGATGAATGAACTATTGGACCTTGTTTGATACTTGATTAACAGGCTGAAATTCCTCTTCGATTTTATCTTATTCACGAATATTCCCGGTGTGAAAACACGATTTAATCGATTTATAGGTCCGTATTACCAATAAGTTAGCCGTTTAAAGAATGTTCAAGCCATTATTATTTATTTAATTATTGTTAGAATTGCAACTTACTAGAAAGAAGTTTTAATTTTTTTTAGAATAATATAGACCAGTATCATAAATATGTATGTAAATGGCTCGACAGCCCATGAAGGGCTTAGGCCTTCCATCTGGTTGCCAGTTTCATATTCACTCCACTATACAGCAGAGGTGAATCTCAAGCATAATCATCAACCTGGATATGTGCGGTTAGCCAAGAATGAGACTGAACCAGTTTTTTACCTAATTTTTTATTCACAGGAGGAAACAAGATGAGAAAAACTAATATAATATGAAAGAAAGAATAAATAAATAAAAAGAGGATAGAGAAAGAATAAAGTACTAAAGAAAACTTATTGATTTGTTCAATCTGATCATTTCAACTAAAATTTAACTATTGTACCGTTGGTAATAGGGTATTTAGGAGGTCCTGGCATAATTAATGCATAGCTCCCTTCTAAAGAAGCTATTAAAGGTAGCTATGATGAAAGGAATTATATATTATTAAATTGAATTCTCAGATGAAAATTAAAGGCAGAAAGTTATTTGGCTACTTATTTTGGAATAAATAATCGTAACGGCTGATAGAAATAATTTTCCATTAAGTTATACCGGTACGGTAATAAATGCTAAATGCTAAAATAGAAACGAGTTCAGTGTAAGATTTCTAAATAATCAAATAAAACTCAGGACTATGAAAAATAAACTTTAATCTGTTGTGATAACAAGACTAGATTTACCATATACACGTAATAAACAGTCTGCAAAACA
The DNA here is from genome assembly GCA_017141385.1 of Sogatella furcifera. Classification (NCBI taxonomy): domain Eukaryota; kingdom Metazoa; phylum Arthropoda; class Insecta; order Hemiptera; family Delphacidae; genus Sogatella; species Sogatella furcifera. Next base: position 4,796,219 of record CM029547.1, on the reverse strand, counting down.
AGTAGAAAATTAAATATTAAAAACAATATTGAACATTAAAATACGAGTAAAAATTTGAAGACAAGTACGGTACCTTACTATGATAGGAATTAGGCTAAGGATAAAAACATTCTTCGCTTCAATAGTAAAATGTAATTCTTTATTCTACTTATTCTAGTTGGCCAAAAGACCATCCCAATCTATTCAGAAACAGAATTTTAAATCTAATATTAACAAAGGAGATTCTATGATTCTAGTTTCTAGAGATTGAGTTTAATCTCTTCAACAACTTCTTTACTGTACTCTAAAATCTACGGTACCGGTAACGTACCCTACGATATTTTACATATTATATTTATCCTACATATTTTGGAGTCCACCAAATAACTCAACAACCAATTGTTCATCATCCGATTGTTTGAATAATTGAAGATTAATGAATCTAAATCAGATAATTTGACATGAAGATAAATACTAGATATTGAATGGGAAACTGTAGCCTACTACACTTGAGTCTGATTAATATCCAGCTATAGTCTGTCCAAGCAGAGAAGACCCTCTGGCAATATGGGAGAATGACTCAAGCTCGGTCAATATTGGTTCAAAAATTATAAATTCGATCTCAAATTGTAGGAAACAGTTTGATCTACTATTAAGACCACATTTATGATTGAACAAATATTGACCAAGCTGGAGTCATTTGCCCATCTTGCCAGAGGGCCTTCTTTGCTTGGACAAACAATCTCTATAACTTGTGCGCTATTTAAATTTTATACAGATTACTGGTAGTAATCTAATTGCTCTAATTACAAGTTTCGACTAACTTTTAAAAATTGATCGATCAATACAACTATTTTATTCTGAAATAATGTTCATTGGAAGATTACAAGTTTTTGGAATTAAACAAGTAATTGGAATTTAAAGTACCGTATAAACTAACTTTAAAAATTTATTGATCAATACATCTATTTTATTATTAAATAGTGTTCATTGGAAGAAGATCATGATATTTTTGTGTGCTGCACAGCATGCGGCCAATTGAGCAGTGAAGAGAGTAAAAATTCCTCTTCTTCAATGGCTCAAGCATATTATACACTATAACTTACAGTACAATGAAGAAAGCTGTTCATTATTACACTAAAGTCGCCATTGTGAACACATAGAATATTTCATTGAAACACTACGTCTAAGTTGAGGTTGAATTAATGATAGAAAGGAAAAGTTTCCAACTGTAATGAAGTATTTACCTAAAAGCTCGTTTTACTATAAATAACATTGAGGAAGTTTTGATTACAAAATCAAATTACAAATTCTACTTTTAGTACTAATCAGCCTCGATATACAATCAATATTGATATGATCCACTCCCTCATAGACATTGATTTGAAACACAACATATTAATCCCTCAGTGAAAACTCACACCAGATGAACCAAACAAACCGTTTTATTCAAACCAGTGAGAAAGGTTTAGCCAGTGAAGATTCAAAGAACTATGTTCAGTGGTTTAGCTTTGAAGTATGTTTATCAGTTTGAAAAAAACGATTGCTTGAATTGAACACGTTAGTTCGATGCTGTTACGCTTTTGTTTTGGATCAAAACGGTTGTTCATTTGTCTAAGTACACATTCGATGTTGGTTTATCTTTTATCGAAAATGTTAAAAACTGATATGAAATAGAACATTTGCTTTGTAAAAAAACCTTTTGCAATAAAACAAATAATTAAGATTTGCTGTCTCTATTCATCTCTACTCTACTGCAATCTCTAAACCTACTCTATAAGTGCACAATACAAATAAAGGTTTGTTTTGTGCTCTCTGAGTATAGAGATAGAATAAAGACTGCAAATCTCAATGATTTATAGCAAATGGTTTGTTCCATTTCAGTTCGAAAGTTTTCAACTAAAAAGGATATAATATTTGTTGCAAACAATAAATCTTGAGTTTTTTTTCATTTTCGACTTGAGAGCATGAAATTTATGTTCCAAAAAATACGTTTTGTATTGTTTCATCTGGAGTGAGTTGACCGTTAATTTCACAGCCAGTCTTATCATAATTTTTCGAGCACTGACAACACATAATTGATGACATCCTTACTGGCCAGTATGCCCATGTGATCGACCTTGGGGAAAACCTCGTGATAGATTTTCTGCTTCTGCGCATTGCTCCAATGCAGACAGCCTTCCAAGCTCCTCCTGTTCACTGTACCGTCACCATCGCCATACTCAAAACCAGGATCGCCGTCTGGGAATTTATCTTTTTTGTAAACTAGCCTGCAAAAAAATTAAATAGTTAGGTTGAAGTCTGAAGCCTAGACGTGTCATATGCTGCATGAGCGTTGCTCACTAGTTGTAGGCCTAGCTTGTATGTGACGAATAAAAACAAATAATAAAAGTTGTGATCAATATTCAAAACTGATCATAATTGAATAGTTGGATTCAAGTCTGAAGCTTCAAAAATACAACGAATTATCAACACAAGACGTAAATTGAAGTTTGAAGCTTGAATACAGAGGAATTTCAAAGGGCGTTGAATAATGGCAAATATTCAGAGAATGTACAGTAGATTGGATAATGTAGTTGATTGGAATTTCTAAGTGAATCAATTTACTATTGAGATGTTCTTCAATTTACTGCAATTTTCAGCCTCCTTTGGGAGATTGGCTGTCGTTAGTAACGACAGCCAGTCATTTTCCGTATCTGGAGGAATAGTAATTGTTACATTACACTCTAACTGATTAACTGCATGTTATTCAGAGGTGTTATGCGCCTTCACTGGTTGTGGTTATGGTTGAGAGGATCAACGTGCTAACCACACGTTATCTCTATCCTGGTTGATGATTATTCGCTTGCTGTATGGTCTGACCGGGCGGGGAGGGCATTCTGGTGGGGTGGGGGACTGTGGGTTCTGCTTGAGAATTTATGGCTTCTGGGCTGGTATTGGCCGTGCTGGGGTCGTTTTCCCGTCTTGCCGGGATGTCTTCTTTGCTTGGACGGACTGGATAGTGGAGTGAATAAAAAACTGACAACCAGCTGGTAGGCAAACAAAATGTAGTTTTCAGACCACGTAAAAAGAAATCCCTTATATTTTGTGACATGGCCTATTCTCCTTTCAAGTATATAGATTCATAAAAAAATAATACAAAAACAAAACAGTTTTTTATTATATTAAAACAGTTGAATTTACACCATTTGTGAAGTGAATGTAAGTGGAGTTTATTACTCAAAACACAATATGTATGAGTATGACATTGAAGTGATACTGGGATACCTCAAAAATTGATACTGTGACAAAAAATTACATTGGAGTGGATCTACTATAATTCATTCGTTAACGTAGACATTCCAAATGATACGAATTATATAAACAATGCAATGACAAACTTAATCATTGAGGCACAATGATTGAAAATAGTTTGAACATGGCTATAGTATCCTACTAGGCTACATAAAACTATAGAAATGAGTGAAAATAAATGGAATGTTTTATCTACCTTTCTATTGTTTTGACATTATTTCCATGGAGACAGTGAAGTTCTACGCCAGGAGCAGTGAAATTGTGTTTGTAGACCTGTGTGTCCATCCACATTTCCCACGCATCGGGAAAGCTAATCTCCCTGTCGAAAAGCACAACAAAATTATTTTGATATTATAAAATATATACCGATATTAAATAAATCATATTGATATTGATTAACTGTAACTGTTGATATTTCTACATTTTACAATTCCAAAAAAAGCAAGATCATGATTATTAATTTCAAGAAAAAACAACATTCAACTCACAGCTGCATTACTTTATAGGTATTGACAATAGAGTGTAACTCAAAATAAATTGGAAGACTTGGTAGATGATAAGTGTGTTCCTATACATAAAATAATATGCATATGGCTTTTGTTGTGGGGAGCTACCCATAAGGGTAGGTTCCACTCGCCTTGGTCACAATCTGGTCACCCATCCGAAAGCAGTCCATAGTGTTTGTCACTTAACATCACAATCACCTAGCAATCGTTTCACTGAACAACCAGACACACCACACAAGTGTTTCTATTAAACTGTATAAATGACTATACAATATGATTATATTACCATGAGTTGTGTAGTACTGTATGCATATGATGATTTCTATACACTATAGTATAGTCTTGTAAGGCAAAGAAGGCATTCATCAAAATGGCAGCTGTTCAATGCTGCCAGCAGTCGAAATTAAAATATTCTCATTCTCACCATCCATCTCTCATCACATCTCACCAGCGTTATGTTGGTAGAAGAGATTTCACACTGAAATTTTCAGATCTTCGTATGTGTAGTTACACTCTCGCTTCAATCGGCCATTTTGAAAGAATGTCTTCTTTGCTTGAAATAATATAAATATACAATGAGGAAATAAATTCATATGCAATTGCGTTAAATAACAATCAGAATATATTTTTTTTTATTGGTATTGTTCTATTTGGATGTGAATTGTTCTAATTTATTATGTGTTTTGACACCTATATGCTATATGTTGACTCATCCTCAGTCCACTGTATGTGGATGTTCAGGACATGATACAAACTAACTAACTTTCAATTAATTGACAAAAGCCTACATGTAGACACACGGGTTATAGAAACGCGGTTGAGAAATATTTCTGAAAACCAATCCTCAAATGATTTTCTGGGGAAAATATTATTAGAAACCTTCTTATACAATAATAATTATGATTGATTTAGAATGATTTTTCAAGTTTATAAGAATATTTCAGCATATACTCACGTAGAAAAATCCTGCAAATCTGTAAGCGTACATTGAAAACAATTTTATACAGCAATAATTATGATTGATTTGAAAAGCTTCACAGTTCTATTTGTCAAGTTTCAAAAGTGTTTAGCATCTACTCACGTGAAGAAGTCCTTCAAATTTGTGAGCGTGTAATTCTGACTGTCGGTTACAACCAGAGTTTCATTCGGTTTCCAGAATAGCGGCGAGGGCAGGAGGTAGGCGAGACTTGACGATGTGATTTGCATTTCTCGCAAAGTTTTCTGTCTCAGCACATACGTTCCGAGATCGTCACCTGGCGAAAATAGTTCAAAATGAAACCGAAAGAAAATCAACATGATAAATGAGGATCGCACAAAATGAACAGGAAAGATATAGAGTTGAATATAACAAACAGTTTGTAGTGAGGAGTAGAAAACCATTTCAACGTATTACGTTCTACAGCGATTTTACTCAGAGTATTACAGACATTTTTTTGATGAGTTGGAGGTTTTTCATATATTTTTGAATAAAGAATGCCATGGCAAATCTACAAACCATCAATCATTAATCAATGCCAATCAATTTAAATCCTAGACAATAATTTATACAATTGCTCAAGATAAAGAATACTAAACAGCAGTTTGAATAGTGTAAAAATACTTCAAATGACAATATTACACTTTAAATTATATGGTAGATTACAGAAATGAACTTCAAGATACAACAGAAAATTTGATATAATACTAAAACAATAGAATTGAAAGGTTACCGCTTACCGGATCTATCATTATTTAAGATTATTGATTTCTATTTACTGTACCATGTATAAAAATTTGATGCATGATAAGGTTCTCATTTGTTTGGATAATTTTAAAATTTTTATGGACCTATGTACTTTCTTGAAATTAAACTTAACTGAGGGAACTACATTTAAGCTGTTCTCATATAAATCTCTTTCTAAGAAGACAGTCCATCAAATTTTATATAAAATGCAATGAATAGGTTAATTGGAGTTGACCGGCGATTGACTAATTTTGTTGTTCGCTTTTGCTCCACCTTAGATGGAGTACACACGAACACGGATATGCGACCATAGTCTAGTCGAGCAAAGAAGACATTCAGGCAAGATTGGAAAATGACTCCAGCTCGGTTGATATTGGTTCAAAAATTATAAAATTAATCTCAAATTGTAGAGAAGAATGTTTTCTACAATTTCAGGTCCGATAAATTTGATAATAAATTGATCAGAATTCCCCCACTCACCAATAGCGTACACCTTGACCGCTTTGACCGAGCCGCCGTAAGCGCCCGACAGAGAGACAAACGCGGCCACATGCGTGTCCTTCCATGCCTGCGTCATGCCCTGCAAAAAGTGCAGCGTCATCAGTGCGCCCATGCTATGCGCCACTAGCACCACGCCCTGCTTGCCTCCGTTCAGCTTGTACGTCTCCTCGATCAGGTTGCGCAAATCACCGAACCACGCCTCGTTCTCATCTAGAGAAAAATTTTGTTATTATTATTAGCGTATGGCTTTATTTGGTGGAGAGACCCACCTCGCCGACATAACCTTGTTTAGTAGGAAACATGGTAGAAGTTTTTGAATATGTTCACAGTTATTTTGATTCGGAAGAGTTATTTTCAATTTAGAAGGTCCAAAAACACCAAAGCACAAGTCAAAATCACTAATCGAGAACCGAAAATTTTTAAATTTAAGAAAAACTTTGAGCACAAAAGATTAACGTGTTATAATTTTGCCATGGTACCCAAAAATTTGGTACAATTCCATAATCAACATTATCTACACGAAAAAAACAACAGGATTCAATTATTTCATTCAATAGATTTTCTCAACTCATATAACACTTGTTTCCCAAAATTCTTTGTTTTTATTGGTCCTAAATTTTGCAATAAAATACCCTTTGAAGAAAAGAGAATTAAAACAGTATTTTAAATACCAGTTCAATTGGCGTTTTCTATAACAAATTAATAGATTAATAAATAAATCTTACGAGGCGCCTTGCGAAAGTCATAGGGCGCGCCGCGCAAACTGACGTTGCGTTCATAGCCGATGGCGACCAGCGCGTTGCCCAGATCTCGGAAGTAAGCTCCGGCCGACGCCTTGCTCGGGTCCAGGTACTCGACGGAGAACGGATCGCCGAAGAAGGGCACGCGCGTCTCCACACCGGGCGCGTTCTGCGTCGTACGCGTCACGTTGTCGTACACTAGACGCATGTTATCCACCTAAAACAATTCACTTTATTGAGACAAACAACAACAACAACAGGATGTAATTGTATGTCAAGAAATACTAGTCGAGTTGTTTATCCACTGTTCAACTCTTTTCAAGAAATTACAAAAACGTCGAGCTATTATTACATTCTCTAAGCTTTCTTTCAAGAAAATACAATACAATAGACGTCGAACATTTCAAAAAATAAATAAGGGAATATGATGGAATACAACTCTAGGATAACCAGGACATTGGTAGAGGCATGTCCCTATACCATAGAGTATAGAGGAGTGCTGCAGCGCATTCACAGGATTCCGATCCTGAACTTGACATGTTGCATGCCACTTGAGCCTTGCTAAAAAATTGTGGCTATACATAACTTAAATATAATAATAATATTATTATTATATTTTCGAGAACAAAAAAAATGTTATCATCTCAATCGAGCTTCTATGATTTACACTATAGACGTTGAACTATTCTATTTCTGAGAACAAAAATAACTTCATCAATTATCATTTATTAGAAAAGATTCTTATTCAAATTATTCTATCTATTACAATGTTTGTTTGAAATGAAACAATCGCATTCAAAGTTCTTGTATCATAATTAAATTGTTTGTTTGTTTTCGTTAGTTTCATGTGATACATTCATGATCGTGTGAATCTTTTTGGAAGTAAATTTAACAAAGGAGAAGCTTAAGAAATACAAGCTTCGAGATTAAACAAAGTGAAAAAATAGTTTGACTTTTAATGGTAGGGAAACCCTCACAGGTACGTTCCATCTCGCCAATATGCATTTGGTTAAATACTTGTCCCCCATCCAAGAGCAGTCCGTAATGTTTCTGTTCGCGATTTAATCTCACGATCACCAAGCAACCACCCTCAAAGAGTGAGAAATATTATACTAGTGATAAATATCAAGACGGATTAATATAAATGGATTACCCTGTCTGAATATCTTTGAGAAGTCCAAGTACCGGTAGCCTACTCAAATTATTACTTAATTGACAAAATAATATATATTCAGCAAGAATCATTCAAACTAACAGTTTCAAATTTGTATCGCATAGCATAATTTAATTTCATCGATTAAATTTATTAATTTGTCAGAAAACGTAGCCTGGATAGTGCAGTAGACAATATATAATGGCAAGAATTATGCCGTAACTAATTAGTATTAGTGTTATAAGCTGGGATTGAATTTCATTGAAAATCTTATTATTTATTGTTTGGTCACTCAGTCTCTGATAAAAATAATTAATATTAAGATATGAATTACGGTATTCATTAGATGTCTGATGATAACATTGACGTAATGGCAATAAGAAAATTGTATTTAGAAAAACTTTACTGCAGTATGATTTCAATATTGTAGATATTTTTGAAAATTTTAATATATCGTCATGATTTAAATAGTATTTGTGACGTAAAAATTTATGGAACAAACATGATGACGTTATTCATTCATTCATTCAGTAATTTCTTTGTTCTCAAATGAGATCCCAGATATAGATATAATTGAAGTCAAGTAATTTCAGCTCTCGAGAATAGGATTCAACTAATATTATTGTTATATTATTATTAATTATGTAATATTATTGTTTAATTAATTGATAATTAAAGATATAATAGAGTAGTGAATTCAATAAACAGGCCTTCAATAGAGCATATATAGTTTCCTAATCATTGATCTATTTTTTATTTATCAATTTTCTTTTAATTTTCCACTTTATCGACGATATTCTTCTTCTTTTCTCGTGAATAATTCATAATCTACGAATAATCATCTAAATTTATTCATATTTCATTTTTAATATTGTTTAGTAAAAATAATTTTGTATTGGAATTGCTGAACCTTTGGGTTCAGCAGGACCCAATATTGTAAACATTACAGTAATTCCAATTCAACTTGAATGATGAAAATCATTACACCAAGAAACAATGACAAACTCGAATCGAAAACAGGATTAATGAACATGAATCATTGATGTTTGGTTTCAACATCCAGTTTTGATAGAGTCTACAGTTAACATTACTCACATTGTATCAAAATATTAACAATGCAGAGTAAGCACAGTAATCTAATGAGCCTAATAGCACAGAGGACGGAGAACGATATCCCTTCTCTGTGCTAATAGGCTTTATTTAACTAATACAGTTTCATGCTCTATTTCATTTTGACACAAAGGTCAAGTTCTTCTGGTATGCAACTAGATACAATCGTAACAAATTTCACTTGTAATATCATTTTATTGTAAACTATTTCTATATCTAAGCAATCCTATCTTACAATCACTTCTATTGTAGGCTATCCCAAGATTCATATAACCCTCCTTCCAATTTCAAGTAATTGATTATAATTATTCTAATATTCATTATTATTATTATTATTATTATTCACGTTTTCTCAACCAAGAGGTTGGCTTTACTCATACATACGGACAAGTGTCAAGTATGCATGTATACTATTGTCAGATTATTGTTATGAGTTTAATGGTAACATATATTACAATACAAATTTATCTAATATCTAAATTTATAATAAATATAATTTCACACTGCTTATTTCTCTGTTTATGTTCACTGCAATGTTTCTTTCTTAACTGTATTTACACTATTGTTCTTCACGGCTTTCGTTGGAACTTAAAACTCTCCTAGTTATTGAGCATGTGTCCAAGACAACTGATTTTTGAAGTTGAGTGTACAAGCCAGCCGGGAGTTGAAGTCGCTCTATGTATTTGTGAAGTGCTTTCGGGATGACTGCGGTGGATGAGATGACAATGGGAATTGTATAGACTTGATCCTGATGCCACATCTGTTTTATCTCGTCGCACAGTAGCTGATATTTTGTGATTTTTTCTGCTGTCTTCTTCTGGATGTTACTGGTATTTGGGATGGTGACATCGATGAGGTATGTGTGTTTCGCTGTTTTGTTTATCAATGTTATATCCGGTCTATTGTGTGGGACATTATTATTATTATTATATCTATCGATTCGTACATGAATATAAGATCTTGTCAAACATCAATTCACAAAAACGTTGTTAAGAACGGAGTAATAATTGAATAAATACATAAATTACAATTCAGTGAAATTAGTCATCTTTTACTCCCAAACTCAAAAGTAGGCTCAATTAGAAATTACTCTCTGCCATAAAGAAACGAGCTATGAATCAGTTTGTGAAACTATTCGGTCAACTAAAAAAAGGAAGATAGCGCGTTAACCCAAAGTATTAAAAGGAAGATAATCTTCGTATTGAAGAATTTATAGTCATTTATATCAATTCTATTTTTCATTTACTAGACTACTGGAAAAATAGAAGTGGTATGCTACTTTTTTCTCTATTGAGTAATGGACAACGTAGCTCAATAGTTCTTAATGCAATTTGATAGGACTTGATGTTTTCAAGTTCGAACTGAATTTATTTACTGACTTTTCACGAGGCGAAGTTAGGACTCATAGGTCCTCTCTTACACTTAAAATTTTGAGTAACCTTGACCTGAATCTCGTTACTCTTTAGATAAAATAGTAACTAATTTCAGTAAAATTTGTTGAAAATAATGTGAAAAAATGTTATTAAAGTTCACAAGATATTACTATTGACAGGGTCTTTCTCTTTCATTTTTTATTTGCATAATATAGGATTTAAGCCTATATATTTTGTAATCTACATTCATAGAGTGAATGAATCTGAATCTCTCTTTTCGGATAGTGCGCTACTTCTCTCACACCTCTTTACTCTTCATTCCATCTACAAACTGTGGATGGGGAAATAGGCTCCCCTACGTTCACGTCAATAGTAATATATCGCGAGCTTGTGTAATATAATCTGTCCAAGCAAAGAAGACATTCTGGCAAGATGGAAAAATGACTCCAGTTCCGTCATAATGGTTCAAAAATTACAAATTTAGTTCTACATTGTAGCAAACATTCCAATCTACAATTTCAGACCAAACTTTTATTTTTTGAACCAATATTGATCGAGCTGGAGTAATCTTCTCACCCACTTCGCCAGAATGTATCTTTTGCTTGAAAAGATATATACTATACTCAACCAAACAATACTTGAACATGAATCCTTACCCAGCAATCAATAACAAGTGGAACCAATAATTCGAGGTTGAGCCATATGTTGAAGAAGTCTGTGGATTGCTTAGCACAAATATAATGCGGCACAGTTTGCTTATCCAATTTGGCGTCCATTTGACTTCCGCCATCGCCTGGGACTGCAAAAAATAATAAAGAGATAATAACAATTTATTCGAAAAAAACAAGACAGTATAATGATGAGCTTCACTAAAAACGATATTTGTGTAGGGGAGAGTGATCGAAAAGCTCATTGGCTACTGAATGATCTGTTATGATTTATTGATTTATTTATTGATGATGATGATGATTGATATTAATGATGATTAGCAACCAAACGATACTACCTCATTTATTTATAAATAATTGATAGTACAATTAATGTAAAAATTAGATAATATATTTTGAGTCACCCTCATTTTATTGGTGACTGATCAATTGCTATAATCAGTTACATAGTAGTAGTTATTTCTAGATTTTTTACGGATGATGCCCACATAAGCACTTTTTCTTGTCCCTGGGTATTTGGGTAATGTATATTGAGAGCGAGGGTGATTGATGAGGTGAAAAACGCCCATGCCTACGGGGACTCAAACCAAGATCAGGTAGTAGGTTACTCTAGCAGTCTGAAGGTTGTAACATCCTAGACAACTCGAACAAGCTGGATTAATACTAACTATCAAACTAACATAAAGATTTATTCTAATCTAGAAATCGACATTAAAAGCTCAATTCACAAAATCGAAACACTTTGATGATAAAGTTATTCTGTTTTATAGCCCAAACGAGAAAAGGCTTTTTTCTATCAAATATTTTTGACTGTCTGTTCTAACTAATTGATTGATTATAAATTTAGGATGGCTGTTACTCGACCTATAGAGTCTACCTGTGATCGTAAAGAGGTTTTCGGGTTTCAAATACAATTAAATTACTACTTACAATACAATTAAATTACTGCGATAACTTACCTACAATTTTTAGGGTGACGATGCATACATAAGCTTCAGACTTGTGTGTGGGTGATATATGAGATATATGAGAGACTAGTGCCCGGTTCTTCCAAGCACACTCAAATTTGAGGGACCCTCGAGTTGACTACACTTTACTACATTTCCTATACTTATCATAGAAAATATATATATATTCTTATGGCTTTTAATGGTGGGGAGACCCTCACGGGTAGTTTCACCTCGCCAATGTGTACTAGGCCAGAACCGGTCACCCATCCAAGTGCAGTCCGCAGTGTTTGTGACTTAAAATCATAGAAAATGTCAGCTGTTCATCAAAATTTGAGGGTCCCTCAACTTTGAGTGTGCTTGGAAAAACCGGGCATTAGACTCATATAGCATTAATAAATACATTCTAACTTAGTTATGGTTCACAAAATTGTATATTATGTAATGTGAAGTAATATTTAATTATTAGAATTTCCAAGTCTCATATATCAGTATTTTAAAGTACTTTGTGAGTATGAAGTTAATAATATAGTTGATCAATTGAGTCTTGAATGATAAGGTAACAATGCAGACTTAATCTCTTTTCAGATATTATTGCTTATTGGATGAGAATGATTCAACATCATTAATTGATTCAAAGTTTGATACTAGAGGAAGTTTTGAAAGAGAAACGAATACAGAGACAAGCTAGCTAACAGAAAATAATATTAATTGAATAATCAATAACTGATATGACAACCGCCGAATAATTTATCACTTGCATTTTTCAACAAAACCAGTGTTGATCAATAAATAACTTCATGATTTTTATTGCACCTGTATTTTAAATTCTGCGAGAACAAGCAGAATTTTCGAAGATTAATTAAAATATAAAGTAAAAGATTCTCTGTTGGTTTATATTGAGAGAATTTAGCTTAGTATAATCCTTAGAGTTTAGAAAAAAAGAGCTTCAAATTATCATTGAATTAATTAGGTGCTTATCGTTGCATGACTCGCATGAGTAAGTTGATCATGCAAATGTAAAGAAATAATGAATCGTGCTAGAATTACTGTTGAAGTAATGATTTGACAATCTCCAAATTCTATTATTTATTGATTGGATGATGAATGACAAATTTTTTTTATAAATGATTGTTCGGTGTTTACTGTTCTCCTACAATATTAATTACTAGACAAATAGATGCATCTGACATAATTATCTTATCAGTCAACTTTTCAGAATAATATTGACAATAGCACTACGGCATTTAAAACTTCTTCTTCTTCTTTTTCTTGACCCCTTCTGCCTTTACAGCGTATGGGTACCAGCCTCGGTCATTAGCAGCATTTAAAACATTAATTATATATTATTCTACTTCCAACTCCAAATTAACAAATTAATACCTACTATTTTAATTATTATTTGCTTAAATTTCCAACAAATGGAGATATAAGAGGTCACAATTATTAACTATTTTATATCAACTAGGAAAAAAGATATAGCAAACAATTGAGAAGAAATTGCATTCTCCTGAAATATTATTCTTATATAATATTACTTTTATAAGTTTTATTACTTTTAGGTAACTTACTTTCTAGTTTCAGAATCTTAGGCTGAGTAAGCATGCCAAGTAAGAAGCAGGACAGAGTTGGATAAGAGCCTGTAATAATATTCTTGTTCCTGCGGGTGATGCCGATTTAACCATATTTTTGGACGTTAGAAAAATGAGATGAAGATAAAAAAATGCCAGATAGAATGCCTGATTCAATTTTCAGCTTGAGTGGTCATATTTAGTCCATGTGAATATCAGGTAATTTTGCTCTAAGAACTTGGAATAATTGTTATTTGCTTATCTGAATTGAAATTGACCGAGACCCCAATGAGACTACATGAACGTTGAAACGCATAACGTTGGATCAAATTAGTTTTATCAGGTTTTCAGATAATTTTTATTTTCCTGCAGATGTTTGCCTCTACAATATTGCTTGATGATGAGGTATAAAATCTGTAATAGTAATTGAAAAATCACTAGACAGAACGGGAGCACATTCAAAACCCAGATAGCATTATTTAATAACTAACTATTGAAAATACAATTAGAATGCATTTATTGGATTAAATGCAAGAATTACACTTATTAAAGTGCCTTCTTATATATAAATCTAATGCTTATGAATATCTAAATATTATAATAAGTTATATGATAAAAGATCTTAGTTGAATATTTCACTAATGGGATAGCAACGAGCCAATGACCAGTGAACTCTGAGTCTAAATTACAAATTTATTACAAAGTCTAGCTCCAGTAGCGAATTGCAAATTCATGTTGTAGACTGCGTATGTGAGTATGACAGCTCCCAGTCAAATTGTTGGATGGCAATCATTACTGTTTCTGGTGCACAACTTTGCATGGACACTGGACAGTCTAAAAGCGATCTGCAAAAGCATAACATATCGTTTGGCTAAGCTCACTGAGCTCAATTCTATTGCAGACCACTTGCTGACTGCCCAGAGCTTTAGTTCAGTCATTTCCTATCCACCAACTTAGCTGAAGTTTGTTATAGGTTTTGTGAGATGTGCGGTTTTGAAAATCAAATCGTCTTGATTTTCTGTATTGAAATCATGTAGCTGGAGCCAAAAAGGAAGGCAGTTGACTTATGACTGTTATAAATGCTCAGCTCTGTCAGGACAGTCTGAAGCTGTCTTTGAGAGCGAATTGGTAGAATTGGGGTCACCCTGGATTCGATGTAAGCTACGGTAGCGGTACTCTCGCAGAAAGCTCGCCCACTGTCCTGATAATTAATAATAGCCAAATGCCTTAATTTTTGGCATCAATTACTATTTTACATCAACACCTCCTTATTAAAAAATTAACTCAGATTCAATAATTATGGCGTACCAAATTTCCATGAAACTATGAATTTCCACCAACCCTCTATTATTTCCTTATATTGTAGCTCAGACTATAAATTATCATTTCCCATGCTTTATATTTTCAGGTTCAATGTCAATTTCTTTATTTTTATAAGAGATGTTAATAAAACTTACTTAGAATGACAGGCGAGATTTTATCCAGTACTTTTGGCGTATCCTCAACAGTATTCGTTTGAAACTTAAATTCTTTAAATGTTTTTGACCATACAACTACATTATTTGTTTGAAACTTATCGAACTGAGTCGATATATCTATAAACGTTTTAGGAACATCCCTAGCATTATTTGTATCTCCTAAATTTGAATTTATGTAGAAAACTCCTAATAGAAACACTTGAAACAAACACATTGTGAGTTATAATACTGGAACAATAAACTAATTACAGCAAACAATGAACTAATAATAGACAAGTGATAACATACAAAACTCAGTACAATGACTAGATGTTTTGATCGTAAAAATTATCTGTACTGCTCACAAGGACGCTTCATTTTCGATTGAATAAATTGATAGAGGTTCAAGATTTCGTACAATCTCGCAATTAAACTTGAGTAATTTGAGCAATAACCTTTAACTTAAGAAAAGAGCATTATTTTTAATTAACCAAACCACAACACGACCGTACCGTACAAATTCAAACGAGCAGGAGCAGGCGAGCAGCAGACAGCAGACTGAAATTTCAAGGCTGTCAAGAAACCAAAACAAACGAACAGACAAAATCGTCTCTGATTGGTCAACGGCAATCAGCTGTTTGGGTACAAAAAGCGTTCGAAGTTCAAAATCGTACGATGTCATTATCAAATTTAACACTGATCCTTGACATTCCTAATTAAATTAAAATTATTATTCTACAGTGGACAATTTGAATAAAAAGCAATGCGTAAGTTTTTAATGTGTACCCCTCTCTCACTGTTTTCATAATTTTGTTGTTTAAGATTGAATTTAAGTTACTCCAGTTTATTACCTACCCGTGCAAGCTATTGTGATTCACATTATTGTTCACAATAAATTGATACGGTACTGTATAGTATTTTTTCTACAACTGCGCGTAAAACAAGATTTTACGAGCTGAATTCTCCTCGTAAAGTAGCCCATTTCTGAGGAGAATCTTCATTACGCTCGCTAACCATCTGCGCATGCGCAGTAGAATTACTTTACGCTCGCAAAGCAACTGCGCATGAGCAGTAGTTACTTTACCGCTCGCTAATCAGCTGATCATGGCTCGCCAAAAGTAGGTCAGGTGGAGTCATAACATAACCTAACAAAAGTCGACAATGTCTGATTGTACCTGTACCGGTAATTAAACAAGAGTAATTTAATAGTTCGCAGTATTTGAGGACTAAAAACTGTAGATTAACAGGTTCGTGCAGTTGTAGAAAAAATATTGTATGTAATTCGCGCGTAATGCTTCTTTATCGCTCTTGCAAAATTATCACGCTCCGCTACGCGTCGCGTGATAACTGTTTTGCGCGAGCGATAAAGTCGCGCATTACGCTCTTAATACATAAATAGCTATTAATGTTTAATGTATGGGATTGTGCAATGAACGACTGTTCAGAAAACGATGTGAATACGGTTCATTTAAGAAGATACTAAATAAAAAGGTCATGTTCGTTATTAAAACGTCTAGTTAATTATTCATCATGTATGGTACCAGATCCAGATGGATTAAATATTATGAATTTATTTATTACCTATCGAAACAAAATGGAATTCAACCATGTGGATCAAGGAGGTTCAACCTCCTTGATGTGGATTTAAGCTTATGAAATTCGGATTTCAACTTCAAGAGAGTGAGAATTACTGGAGCTACAAATAGCCGGTGTCCGAAGGGTATTGAATCGGAAAGGAAGTAAGGCCTAACCTCGTGAAAGGGGGCCCAGGCATCCATCCATGGCAGACTTTTTGAAACTTCACTTAAAGTATCACAGTAAAATCAATTCTGATTCTGATTAAGTTTTATAAATCTTATTACATTTAGAAAAATCATATAAACCGAGTTGAATTTTATTCACTAGATAATTTGAAATCAAATAATAATCAATGCAATATTTGATTAAGCCAACAAGTACCAGATATGGGCCCCGATGTGGTCTGACTCTAATAAACCCCTGATATTGTACAAATTCTATAGGCCTACTATTTATAAGAAAAATAATTCACAATAAACTTGAACGGTAACTTACCTATCCAAAAAACAGGGGATTGAACTACACATACATAATACATAGGCTGAAATAATATAGGTTTATTTGAAACAATAATACTCAACAAAAACTAATACTATAATTAAATGTTTATTGCTATCACAACATTTGGACGGAGTGGTTACTACGTATATTATTATTAATATTTTACATGATTGCATTAGCTTCATTTTAAACTTTAACAATATCAAATAGAGCAGCATTCTTTGGACTGAACAAATAATTATGAATATCATTTTAAAATCAAGCCATAGTCTATTCTAATAATTTTCTCAATGATTGTTTTTAATTGTTTTCAATTGCTAGTTTAAATTCAAAGTTTGGAATCATAGTATTATGTATCCATTATTTTCCAATCCTAACTTAAAATTGATTCACAAACACTTCCACAATGAATACAAATTTACAGTACCTACATCTGTGTAGTTCCGACCTGAAGTTAGTCTCCAAGACCGAAATGATCTTCATGACATAAATTTATGTTCATAAAATTGTTTTATGTTGCAACACGAGGAATAGCCTACATGTATTCATTGCGGGGATTGATAAAATAATACAATAATCCGTTTCTACACTCATCATAAGTGGTAAATGGTAGAGTGGACATTACTCTCCAAACTACGACACGTTATTAAAATAAATTAGTCAATCTATTATATTATCATGAATAGATAATCTATTATATCATAGGAATAAATTCAATCCTATGCTAGGATTGAATTAAGGATGATAAAATGAAGATGATCCAACATAAGGATACATTCCACTTATGATATAGTCTGTCCAAGCAAAGAAGACCCTCTGGCAAGATGGAAAAATGACTCCAGCTCGGTCAATATTGGTTCAAAAATCGTTAATTTGGTCTCAAATTGTAGATCAGAATGTTTTCTACGGTTGAGACCAAATCAATAATTCTTGAACCAATATTGGCCGAGCTGGAGTAATTTTCCCATCTTGCCAGAGGGTCTTCTTTGCTTGGACAGACTATGAATCAAACGATTGTTGATGAATGATTCACAGTTGTACAGGCGTGTGACAGAGAGGACAATTGCTGAATTTGCTGATCTCCTTGTAGAAGGCACTGTGCATGCACGCAGAACAGGACCAGGCCGAAGTTAGGTCGGTGATTGTCCTCCCCGTGGCAATGCACGCCGGGTACCTCGTAGAGCATCGAGGACAGGTTCCAGTCCTGTAACAATTACATTTCAATAATTATTATTGTTATTTCTTCTTTTGTCTTCATCCTACTTGAACTGTTGATGGTAGTAAGCTTAAAAACTTAGTAGATACTAATGACTTTCACTTTTATAATCGTGAGTACTGTTGTAAAAGTGAAAGTCATTAGTATCTACTAAGTTTTTAAGCTTATTATTGTTAGCGTATGGCTTATTAGTGGGGAGTTCTGAAGAAGTCCCACAGTCGACATAACCACAATTACAATTCAAGTACATTTCATGTATAGTCAGACCGAGCAAGGAAGACATTCTGGCAAGATGGGTAAATGACTCCAGCTCGGCCAATATTGGTCCGAAAATTATTGATTTGGTCTCAATCGTAGAAAACATTCTGAACTACAATGATAATGGGACTGCAGCTCGGTCAATATTGGTTCAGAAATTATAAATTTCGTCTCAAATTGTAGAACAGAATGTTTTCTATTTGAGAAGAAACTGTATCAGAAAAATTCTGCTCTTAAATTTAAATTTATAATTTATGAACCAATATTGATCGACCTGAAGTTATTTTCACATCTTGTCAGAACGCCTTTTTTCTCGATACATTATAGAGAACGATTCTTTCTACGAGAAATGATAGATGGTTATGAGAAGACCCTCTGGTAAGATGGGAAAATGACTCAAGCTCGGTCAATTTTAGTTCAAAAATTATGAATTTGATGTCAAATTGTGGGAAACAATTTGATCTACTGTTGAGACCACATTTATAATTCTTGAACAAATATTGAACAAGCTGGAGCCATTTTCCCATCTTGCCAGTGGGTGTTCTTTGCTTGGACAGACTATACTTGCAAACAAATCTTCAATATTTCAGCAAGTGCAGTAGTCAATAATAATGAATTATATATGTATGTAGTAATAATAATTGAGTATCTTATTTTGACAAATATTATTATAGAATAATGATGATTTTGTTTGATTTTTCACGAATCTGTTTCTGAACTCTATTAATGAATAAGATTAATAATCTAAATTATTATATCCTCATGTAAAGTCTAATAATTGTATGATATCAAAATAAAAGTGATTTGTTTTGATTGGGATAATACATTGGAAGTATCTCACCAGAGTGAAATGAATGTTGAACATGAGCTGCACTCTGCTTGGTTAGTGCGGAAGTCACGTGGTGCATGCTTGGTGAATATCTGAATGGCAATATCAGCGTATTCTTCTCGCTTCGATTCTCTAATCTGAAAAAAGACAGGCCATTCAAGAAATTATTGACAATCATCACAGACATTTGAAATACAACTCGAAAAACAAAACTTTACATTCTTTCCAATTTTGCTGAATATCTAATGAATGTAACAATTACATTCAATATTAATCACATTTTCCACATTGGATTTTTTTCATACAAAAGTCAATAAATCATCTTAGAACAAAACAAATTTAAGGTTGGGCGGTAGTGGACGGCAAACTGCCGAACGGCAAAATCAAGCCCCATAAGAACAATGTAATCTTCATCAATCTCTTGGAGCAGATAGAGCCTCTATTTATGGACAGAAGTTCGCGTTATTTATGTATCTGGAGAATTGCATTCTCTTTCCAATGACATAAAGAATGTGAAATTCTGTCCATAAATGGAGGCTCTATCTGCTCCAAGGCTGAGGCCGCACTGTCGGTGGGTAGAGCCTGGAGGGTGGAGGGTAGTTGGTAAATCTATAGAACATACACACCATCTACAGTAATACATCGTATGAATGGTATGTGTTCAGCCGCCATCTTGAAATTCTTAAATATGGATAACATAACCTCAAAAAAACAGAATGACGTCATACCATTTATATGATGTATTACTGTGGATGGTGTGTATGTTCTAAAGATTTACCAACTACCCTCCACCCTCCAGGCTCTACCCACCGGCAGTGCGGCCTCAGCCCAAGAGATTGATAAAAATTACATTGTTCTTATGGGACATAATAATAAGTGGAAACTTATTAATAATAATAATAGTGAATTATTAATAGTGAATTGATGCGTGCCAGCGGAAAGTGAGATGAACAAGTTAATGTATTTACTTTCAATTTTACTTTTAAATCAACCTCTTAATTTGTGAAATTGAACCTGGCGCTCTTTTTTAATCACTCTATACATATGAAGTACAGTAGACAACTCACATTTTCAAGGCTCTCCAACTTCATGAAAGCTCTGGAACAAGTGCCAAACGCACGGCACGCCGAGCTAGCCAACGCCAGTAGACAGTAGATGTCTTCAGTGTTCAGTATGTCAGTGTAGTTCTTCAAATAGAGCGCAGTCTGCATGGCTGCATCGGCGTGACCTACAAAACGCAGTCAGCATTTTATAACAAAAATAATAATAATATTCGTGTAACCTGGTTGGCTCAGATCTGGTTCCAGAGTTTTCAGGTGATTTTATTAAGTTTTTGTGTTTGGATGAATTTCATCAGTAGTTTACACTACATTTTATTAAGCTTTGGCGCCTGCTTGAGAAATTTTCGAAGCCTGGTGGAACAGGTGAAAGATGAAAATCAAACTTTTTAAATTTACATCGATTTTCGGTCAGGAACCATGTTAATTGAACTTGAAATTATTCGATAAACTATTATCAAAAATACATCATGTGAGATTTTGGAGTCAAATATTAGCTATATTTGATGAAATTAAATGATAAGCCATTTCAAAATAGATCAAATCAAGAGATATTATTACTATAATTAAGAGATGATAGTATTTAAAACATGTAAATCAAAACTATGATAAATGAACTTCTTCCACTCTCACTTCAAGTGTGATTTCAAACATGAAAATCCTCCAATTATTGGATTATTGAAACCGTTAAGTCCTCCTTCATTGGTGTTTTCAGAAATACTCGTTCTCCCCAGGCTGAACCAGCTAACAAGCTAATATTCCCCTAAAGACATGTTAAGGACTCATGACTTACGGATTCTAATTTGAAAAGGACTGGCCTGCTCTGAAGTTCTGTAGATAAATTTCATCAACTTATAAATAGAAAAAATTGATTATGAAACTCTTATAGAACAACCCAGTCGATCACCAACATTGATATAACTTATTGTTAAGCTACGAGGCTGGCCCGGCGCTCTATCAGTTCTAAAATCTAATAACTGTATTAAGTTCTGTGAATTTACCTTCATACAGTTGCCGCTGTGATAGCATCAAGAAATGATATGCTTCTGCACCGCGCCACGCTGCATCGATAAGCTTCAGATTCAGAGATGAGCTGTTTTCAATTTCATAACTGCCCATCAGTGCTCTACTCTTTGTAGCGGTGTCTGAAAATTTACAATTAAAAAACATAGAAGAATGTTTCTTAATCACTAATCACTAAATAATAGAGTAACGATCGTGTAGTAAACCAAATAAAATAGGATAGAATATCACCGAAAGGTTGCGAGTAAGGAGGTTCTATCATAAGATATTTCTAATGGGCCAAGTATAATTAAATTCAAATAGCCAAGCAATTATCCTTCTACAGAATATTATTTTTCAATAACAATGTTCCTAGAGTTTTGTTTGGTTTGTTTGTATAAATTTAAGAGGAACAGTTTTGGGCTATGAAGCCTGTTGTACTCTTTGATGTGAAATAACTAAATAAAGATGAATAGAGTGGAAGTGTTGGTTTGATATCAAGTAACTTCTATAGTATCCTCATGATTCAAACTTCTCATAGGCTGATATTACAAAGGATGTTATATGATGATAGAAAAGTTACCGTGTAATATCGGCCTAATCCACTACATTTCGACTCTTTCATCAACAATATCGTACCTGAATGAATGTCCTGATTGGTCTTTAATTTATTGTGTTCTTCGACAAGTAGAGCTGCTAGAACATGCAACTTCTTCAGTCGCAGTGGTTTGGCGCCTTTCTTTGTCTGTTCATCAGCCAACTGTAATAAGATATTTATGATATTGAATGACAAAGACTAGAAATCACAAATCGAAATCACATGAGTTATCGTACTAACTACACCGCCATTAAGACTGCACCAGTATTAGGCCTAAAACTAGTTATTAATACTAACTACATCATCAATAGTAATAGAACTAGTTATTAATACCAAGTACATCATTAATAGTATTAAAACTAGTTATTAATACTAACTGAACCCTATCTTTCACCAACAGTTGAAGTTATGAATCTTGTTTTAACAATTTTATTCAATTGTCTAAAGCTGTGTGTTCTTGGTTAATTAACTTTCAAGATGATGAATTCAATAAGGTAAAAAAGATTATGAATTTGAAATAGCAATTATAAATCACAGTTAACTCATAATATTTCTCTCAACAAATTAAGTGTTTTACAATACTGTGATTTACAATTTTCATCTTTTATTAGTCATTAGTAGCCCTAGTGAACATTGAAGTTTGAACATTATGCATGTACTCAATGAAATATAAAAAAAAGAATTGGAAAGTGTTTTATCACCATTGATAATATTCTTGTATCAATAATACTTCCAAAAAAACATGCATAATGATACATGTTCTTCATACAATTTTTCATACAAGACGATTAATATTAAATTTGGAAAATTTAAATATTAAATTATAGATATATAAATATAAATTATAGAATATAAATATTAAATATAGAAAATTTAAATATTAAATTTCAAAAGCATGTATCATATAATATTGTATCAATAATATCACATAATATTTTAGGATGTATCATCTTAATGTTTGCAAGACTACAAGATTATGCATGAACCGAATATAATAGTATCAAACAATAGATGTAAAACACTATTAACAGGTCTTGAATCAATAATAATACAAAACCATTGAATTAGATTATTCAATTTGATATGAAAATTAAACAATAGATGTAGAAACACTATTGTTCAAGATTATGCATGAACCGAATATAATAGTATCAAACAATAGATGTAAAACACTATTAACAGGTCTTGAATCAATAATAATACAAAACCATTGAATTAGATTATTCAATTCGATATGAAAATATGTATTATCTTCTCGCCAATGGCTATACTGTGATAATAGGCTTGCCAGTAGCATTAACCAGTAGACACATTGCGTTACCTGAAACATAAGTGTGGCAGCATCCAGATAGCGTTGGGCTTTGCGGTAGAGCTGCACCACTTCCAGAATGCGGCCCTTGTCGAGCAGGTCGGCCGCGTACCTGTCGAGCAGTCGGCCGATCTCTGGCAGCATACTGTGCATCTCGGCCAGACGCACCGCCTGGTCCCACTGGTTCAGCGCCACGCACGCCTCCACTGCGCCTTGCAGCCAGCCGCTCTGCAAACCACAAAATTTATCAAGGAAAACCATTCAAGTAAAAATAGAATAGAATAGAATAGAATAGAATAGAATAGAATAGAATAGAATAGAATAGAATAGAATAGAATAGAATAGAATAGAATAGAATAGAATAGAATAGAATAGAATAGAATAGAATAGAATAGAATAGAATAGAATAGAATAGAATAGAATAGAATAGAATAGAATAGAATAGAATAGAATAGAATAGAATAGAATAGAATAGAATAGAATAGAATAGAATAGAATAGAATAGAATGACTTCTTTATTTTAATGACGTGGCGAAGTTTGGACAGTAATGTCCACTCTACCACTTAACCACGATAGACGGCAAGTAAACTGATAGAGGGCAGCAAAATTCAGCTGAAAATTCGACCAATGCACTCTCTAATATAAGTGATAATTATGAACTTTGATCCTGGACTATTTTATCCATGTCTACAATGGCATAGGTACCAAAAGTTGTAGTAATAACTGAAACAAAAATCCTAACGTTTATTTGTGATTGAACAAATAAGCCAACCAGAATACACTAGAATAAGAGAATAAAACGCTTAGCGTTGCACATCTATACCTCATTCACGATGACTGTATACAATGTATAGTACTCATCATTGGATGAACTGAAATGACTATCAGGTTGACATGTGTTTCTCACAGCAGTAGCATGTAGTTCTATGCTACATAGCAAGGAATAGACTAGAAATAGGAGGGTTGATGCGTGTTATCTCATTCAGTTGGGTGGAAATATAGTTGGAAATGCCAGAAACATGATTATTTTATTGTTATAGAGGATGCTACATTCATTTCATTTTCTGGCTGCGATCATTTTCAGATGATCTGACATAACACATAGCTTCTCACAGCAGAAATAATCCTACATAGAAATGAATAAACTGGAATTTGGAGGAATATTTATACCATACATCCATCGGAAGTTCAGATTTTGACAATCAAAATCAAATCAATCAATCACAATCAAAAGTCAGTGTATGGGGAAACTGGTAGTCCAAATTATTAAAAAACCGACAGGCAAATCGTTAATCGATCAGCTGTAAACAATTAAACTGTCAGTACAAACTCTTAGTGGATCTAGACCCTAAGAAAAGCTCACCTTGACAAATGTAATGACAGCCTGATGACACATTCCAACCGACAAGAATATCTCGCCGATCTGAGACAGCAGAGGATGCTTCTCGGGCAGTGACGTCATCAGTGTTTCAAGCGCCTCATAGTTCTCAAGTATTTGGTAGCACTTCACTAGTTTCTCAACGTTGTTCGCCTTTTCGTAGTATTCCTTTGCACTCAGCCTGCAAATAAAAGAGAAGTGAATGCTGATTTTGCAAAATTGATTCCATCTGTATGTATGTATATCGGCCTCGTTGGCGCAGTGGGCTAGGTGTCACAGCATTCAGTCCGCTAGCACTGCCGCAGGTCTGGGTTCAAATCCCAGTGGCATGGCTGTTTTTCACCTCATCAATCACCTTAGCACTCAACATCCATTACCCACGCACAGGCTAAAATGCTTATGTGGGCATCATCCACAATAAAAAAAAATAAATCTTAAATTTGTGATATTTTAAAATTTATTACGGTATAAAAAGGTTGAATTCAATTCATTATTTAATTCAATTAAACACACATAAAAACACAATGAATAATATAATACAAAAATTAATAAAACACAATAACAGAATAGTACATTATTAACAAATTCAACAGTTACTGTGGTGAGGTGTGCTTGAAAAGATGAAGGGAAAATAACTAGCCAACTATGGTTTCCCATGTAATAGGGAGGTAGAAAATGGTGAAAAAAGAAAGAAGGAAAAATAAAATGAAAACTAAAAATAAATAAAGAAAGGGGAAAGGTAAGCGAGCCCACTTGATGAAAAAAAATCTTTACTAATAAAAATCAAAAGTTTCACTTATTACTAAAACAGGCAAAGAAAAAACTAAAAAATGGACCAATATGAGAAAAAACAGTATGGGATACGATAAATTGATCAAATTCCGACTGAATATTTAGAGAATGGTGGAGATGAAAGCTAGTCTCGTCAACACTATGTTGAAAGCATATTCTACCAGATCTTAGTTATAGTCTGGTTGAGCAGAGAAAACATTCTGGCAAGATGGAAAAATGACTCCAGCACAGTTTGTTAAAAAATTATGAATTCGGTCTCAAATTGTAGAGTAGAATTATTTCCACAATTTGATACCAAATTTTTCAATATTTTTTGAACTAATATTGACCGAGCTGGAGTCATTTCTCCATCTTGCTAGAATGTCTTCTCTGCTCGACCAGACTATACCAGATCTCAGTACCCGCTCTGAACTTCAACTGAAATCCTCAAATCATCCACAATTCATTATTATTATTATTATTATTATTATTAATTTGTTACGTTTAGCTGCTTCAATGAGCAAAGCTCCTGCAGCATGTAACACGTCAATTTTTTAAGACTATTCTATGCATTAACAGCTTCATAGCATTCATCTAAAGAGTAGGGTACTCCCTCCAACAGCTTTCGAGTCAGAGTTTTAGAAAGAGCACCCGCATCTAAATTTCTCAATGCTGTGGGGAGCCGGTTGAAAAATCTCAATCCAGAATAAAATGGCCCCCTCTCAAATAAAGTAGTCCTATGAATGGGATAATACAGAAGGGAGTCCTTATTTCGTGTACTGTAAGAATGCTGGGATCTGTTGGTATCAAATTTCTGCCCATTCTTTTTAACAAACAGAACTGCTTCTAAATAATATATGGCTGGTACTGTCAGAAGCCTTAAGTTTATGAAAACTGGTCTGCAGGAGTCACGGCCAAAAGGATTAAGATTGCCAAGAACACGAATTGCTTTTTTTTGCATCAGGAAGATTTCATGCAAATCCGCCACAGTGCCACCCCAAAACAGAATACTGTAACGAATCAGAGATAAAAAACATCCATGATATACCCTCAGTGCTGTACTCTGATTTGAAACACCTGATATAGTTCTCAAGGCAAAAATTCATTTATAATCCTTGTCTCGGAGTTCAATAATAATTTCTATTTTGTATTTTATTCGTACCTAAGTATTACATGATTTGTGTCCAAACATCAAAAATAATTACTTACCAATTATTTCTATCAGCAAAATGATCGCCGATATTGTTCCAGGCACTTTCCAGCTGCGAGTCCGAGCTGCCCGTTCCCATTTTCATCAGCTGAATCACCCGAAACCAGTCGCCTAGGTGCTGGCGCAATAATATCGCTAAGTCCCTACAAAACACAAAAACGAAACCTTCTTCATTTGTTAGAAAAATGTTTAATGAAAATTTGTCATCAATAGTAAAGGAAATCAGAAATATTCAAATCATGTATTTGCAAAATAATATTCTATTTGATCATCAATGTGATGGGTTAATTTACTGGAAGTAGTTTACTCTTTCAATTATTCCTCACTAGGACTCAAGTCATGTTGTGTAAACAATTCTTCGAAGTAGTGTATACAGTTCAATTTCCTTATTGGAGTAAAGTGACGAGAGCTAAAAATAGCTGCTCCTGGATGTTTGACTAGAATTTAACCAAATTTCAATGAGAAACATACCGCTAAAAGTCTTCCCACCAATAAAAGCCATTTAAATAGGACGCACCTCAAAGTTTGAGAGAGAATATATTTGACATAGGAAATATTTCCACTTCAAAATTTAGCTATATTGTACTATTTATTAACGTATTAAACAACACACATGTGTACCAGTAATGTCCCAGTATTCATTTGTGTCTGTAACAAGTATTATTTTTTAAATGATGAATGTTGGGTTTAATATTATTGAAGTTAATCATCAGTAGAATTCTTAGTGAGAGTGTATTCATACCGGCTACCCAACTCAACACAACATCACACAACAAACATAATGAACAATAACTTTCTAGAACAATAAATAATGCAGAATTATTTTCAATAGTTATCATTATATAAATTTCATCATTTGAAAGAAAATCACCCGAACATGTATTGGTACAGTACTACAGATGAATGGTTACAAACACGGATACTAGGATACACATACTAGGTTACTAGGATACCTATGAACCTAGGTACCTAGGATACTAGGTATCATACGCCTGATGTGCAGTAGATTCATAGAATTATGACGTTTCACGAACAAAAAAGGGAATAGTTGATTACGTTACCATGGAATGGTCAGTAGCAGTTCCAATACGGACTCACGAAAGGTTCATCAGATGACAATCTGCAATTACATTTTTGTGGGTTCGTGAAACGTCACGTCAGGTTTTTGGCTAAAACCTGTGCGTCAAGTCAAACTTTCAGGAGCATCCTTTTTGATCACCCGTTATTTATAACTCAATTCAATTCAAATTCTTTATTCCAAATAATGCACAATTACAAAAAATATGACACAAACTGGTTACTGGAATACCCCTACAAGACTATTTGTCTGTGTGTAGGGGTGAGATTCATTCAATTTGTAAATTCTCGGAAATAAAATCGAACATCGAATGTTCGCCTACTCCTTTACCTTCGATCAACGTCGAGATAGAGCCGCTCGGCCTCGTTGAAGTCGTTGAAGTGGGCGGCCACCTGCACCCGTTTCAGCTGGTCGCTGGTCATGTTGGCCAGCTTTTTCACCAGCTGAATGCCCGCGTAGTCGCTGCACCTTACAAACGCCGCTTCAGCTGTCGCCAGGTCCAGCTTCTTCACGGCCGCTTCTGCCAGTAGACGCCTTGAAATAATTGAAAATGTTTCTTAATATTATACAGAAATTTAAACCAAAGTACTCTTCAAGTATTTTTTATTCAAATACAACATGTTTCGCTCTCAAGTGTGAACCCTTAGAATGCATCAAAACAAGTTGAATTCAAATGGAATACTTAAAGGGTCTGATAGTAAGTCTAGACAAACAGGAAATATTGGAAACGATTGTATGAATTTTATTACTGTAGTTATCAATTTAATAGTTTTTCAACAGTTTTGGTGGTGATATTGTGGTAGTTATCCAAATTGAATGAAAAGACTAGATATTGTCAAACCACAGACTTATCAAAAATCGAGATACTGATTTCGTTTGATAAGTACCCTCTACGGATTCGGAGGTTAAGCCAGCTAGCGCTGTGCTTATGCACCAGTTGACACACTGCGTGTCAAGCGAAGCGTGTAAATGCCTGCTCTGCTCTCAACACCAGCAAACCAACAGCAAGACATTATACCTACATACAATACCATTATCACTCTTTTTTTATCAATCCATTTTTTTCATTAGCCAGGACTTCACCAGATATTAACAATGGTGTAGCAACTAAAACAAGTATCTAGGAATTATAAATAAATCTATGGTTTGAGAAAATGTGATCATTCAATATAGGTGAATATCACTTAGGTAGACTACAACGACATTGTGGGATATAATCTGTGCGAGGAAAGAGAAGTATAATAAATAGTTGTTTCTTCTATCAATGTTATTCTATTTGATAGAGACAGATGACAAACAGAACGAGTACATACGGATTGAATATTTTCTCAGCTATAGTATTAATATAGATATCAATACCATAGTCGGGGATGGGGATTCTCCTCGATGAAGGTGGTGGCCTCGACAAGGCCCACTTTGTCGAGCAGCTCTCGCGTGTCCCGCAGCGACTTCACCTCCAGATCGAGAATGTGTTGGTCCACATCGGGGCTGTCCGGCGTCTGCACTATTTCGTCCAACAGGACGGCTCTGATTTCCAAGTCCTGCGTTGGGAGAAAGAAATGTCTACAAAGTTGAAGAGTCAATAGATGGTTGGAAGGAGTGTTACTTCAATTTCAATAAAGATTTCCTAGGTATTCTGCTTTCATTTATCAAAAAAATGATACTGATTTTAGAATAAACTGATTTCATAAATTCTGATACTGATTATTTTCAGACATCAGCTGTTCAGACGAAACCACATTGGGAAACATTGTCAGTTCTTGTTCAAAGACAAATTGAATTAGATGATTTGTGAAGTAGTTGTGATGTTGATATTGATTGGTACATATCCATATTAAATGAAAAGATAAAATATTTTTAAACCACTGTTAAACTGGTTTACCAGAGATTAATAATGGCGTAGAAACTGAAACCGGTATCTTAATTTTTTTATAAATAAGTGGTTTTACAATATCTTTCCATTAGGCTACATTAAAATATTTTAAAATCAAAGTGAAAAAACATTTGGCATCAGCTATAATGAGAAGCTCACCTGAAAGTAGCAAATGTATCCGGCGCTAAGTATAGGCTCCTCGGGCTCAGTGCCCCTCAGCACGTACATGCGCGTCTTTTCCATGATGGCCAACAGCTGTGGGTTGTCTGTGGCCCACACCATTGCCCACACGTCCTTGCGCTCGAATCGCTCCACCTCACCCCCACCCCCACTCACTGCGCCCACAACACCCACAGGCTCCAAATCAACGTAGGTCAGCACTCCTGTGGCGTCCACTACGGCTGCTCGCCTGTTGATTATGTTCAAATACAAATTGAATTGGACGATTTTCAAATCAAATTAAAAAAAAAAAAAAAAACAATTCTACAGAACGTTTTGGTTTTCTTCCCTATTTATCTTTCTCAAGTATACATATACTTTCTCAAAAATGTACATAAATTCTATTCGTACATAAATTCTAAGTAAATTCATTCAATTACTAATTAGTTTAATTTTGAGTTTAAGTAATTTTTCCAGACTTTTCTGTTTCCTACTTTTCCTCTCTCCAACTTACATGCGTCTCATATCCGCGTATGGGGTTTTTATACCTATGATGCAGATATTACTTTTTCTAAATTATAATAAATGCATTGATGTTTGATTATTACTTTGAATACTTTGTTCTTGTTTTTATTATTGTATTATTACAATAATACAGTAATTTTTTTTTGAAAAATAAATTGAATTTCATACCATGAGACTGTCTCGACAGAGTGTTTATAATAATATTATGTTATATTGTGACTATTTTTTTCTTTATGAAGAATAAGAAGCAATGCAGAAGTAAATACCATATTGCTAGAGAAGGATATATAGGTATATGAAGTCCAGAAATATAAGCTGGCTAGGTCCTGTTCAAAGAATGGAGCAGAATATTTGAATTGGAATTGAAATTCAAAATACTCCATTCACTCAAATAAAAATACATACAAAATAGAATATTAATTGCATTACTTATTAGGCTACGCATGTATTAGGCTTCCCTGAGGAATGGTTAATAGAATAGATTACAGATGTAGATGCTAGTTGGCAGAATGGAAGGAGCAAGGAGAAGAGGTGGTTCAAGTACTGGTTTTCAGGATGTGGAGAAGGATCTGACATGATTAAGTGTTAGAAACAGAAAGAGTGATGAATAGGGACAACATTTTTGAAGAGGTTATGAATTGATCCACATAGAGCTTTGTTTTAAGGTTGAGTGGTAGAAAGGACTTCTAGTCCTAACTCCGCCTAATAAAGAATATTTTCATTTTAAAATAGAACTGAATTAGTGCTTCACAAGTAGGTGGCTCGTTGGAGTGACTGATAATGCGCCAGTTTGATAACCAAGAGAACCCGAGTTCGAATCTTGACTGAGGAACAATTCTTTAACCTCAGCACAATCACATGGATACGGCCACCCCATCTTTTGGAGGAGACGATAAGTCACTCTGGTCCCAACTACCCAAAAAGTAGTCATCTCCCATAATCATCCCTCTCATTACAAACCTAAGAACTCATATGGGTATCACGCTTAGAAAAAGTAAGTACACTATTTATAACTAATAAAGTTTTTAACAATCGATAGAATAATAATACTGACGTGGAATCGCAGTTGATGGCTATAGAGTGGGGCCGACAGGCGTGCGAGTAGCGCTGTACTAGCGCAACCTGTGGCAGAGAGTAGCGTTGAATAGCGCCCGATTCTCGGCCGATCAGCACGAGTTTGTCGCTGGCCGCCAGACAACAAATTGGGTCCGACGTCGCCTGGAAACATGAATTCATCATTCAACATTATGTTGTTATACACATTGAACACTACAGTTGTGATAAGAATATTGTTAAAAATATCAAGCAATTTCAATTCTGTTGGAACAATTTTAATGTAGGTTATGTAGTATTCATGTTGAGTTACAAGAATAATTCGGTGATTATTTCACTTTTGTCAATATGTAGGGCAGCAGAGGTTGGATAGTAATTCGACCAATTCGCGCTGAAATGTGATCATCTCAAATTTATCAATGTATTACGTACTTCCTTTTAGTCTAGGGCTACTATCAATGTATGTTAATAAAAAAATTGAAATCACAGTACCCTTTTAAGTAGTTTTTATTTGAACACAACATGTTCCGCTCTCTAAGAATGCGTTCTCAAGTGTGACTGAAAGAATAAATGTTGAAAATGCGTATTAAGAGAGTAAAACATGTTGTGTTAGAATAAAAACTTAAATGGGTACAAGTGAAGAGTTTAACAATGTAAATTTTGTTGACGTGAAAAAATCCATCTTTTAACCCATTAACATTGAATTTTTATCTTTAAAATAAAACAAGAATACGGGGTTGAGAATATACTTGGAAGGAAAACCCGTGAAACACTTATGTGTTGATAAATAAATTGTTAATTACTCACCTGAGTATTGACGGTAGGCTGGAAAATAAATAAAAAACACAATTAGATAGATAAATGGAATTATAAAAGCATTATTGCGAAATAGTTTGGACTGCTACAAAGATGAATAGAATTGGAGATATAGTTATAGAAAGTCAAATAAGAAAATATTTGTATGCTACTTCACTAGTGAATTGTGAACGAATTGGTTACTGATATTATTGGAGAATATGATTCCATTTAAAGAAACTCATCCCAAAAAAAAAGAAAAACTATAAGATTTTGTCAAATCGAACAACGTTTAAAATTCATCGGCAATAAAAAAGAAATGTGAAAACAGGAAATTGTAATTCGAATAACTATAGCTATAGATGTGTCAAATCAAGTCTCTTACAATAAGGTGAATTTATGCAAAAACTAAACTTGAGAATGGAAGGAATTCATCTGTTAATCTATTAATTTGATTGAAATGTCATTAAAATCTATTTCCGAAATCGACTTTTATATTTATGCTCATTCTTCAGAGAATCCGGGTTACAGGCCTACTAGACTGGATGAAGAAGAAGAAATCCAAGGGGGATGAAGAGATTTGAAAATGAATCTGTGGCTAATTGAAGTAAACAATAGAATAAAAGCATTCTAATCAATACAATCAACTATCCATAGTAAATGATGAAAGCTATTGAAATTGTTTTTATGATCCATTTTTTTTAGAAACTTATCAACTTACTTGGAACGAGCGATCCAGGTCCTGTATAACTTCAGCCACTCCTGATGGAGTATCATCAATATGATAGAGTCTTTCTTTCCGATGTCTGGCTCCTGAAAAGATTTAATCATTCATAGATCTTGGAAAAAATGCAAATTTTGTCTTATTCGATTATTTTACTAATTGGAGCTATAAGTTGACTCATTGGATTTTTCAATAATACAGTAATATTAGTCAAGATAGCATTCTTATTAGATATTTATAAAATAATATTTACTGTTTGTTTGTTTGTTTACTGTCTTTCTTTACAAGATTTTGTTATTTTCAATTCGATCATGAAGCATTTGTTGAAGCACTTGAATTTGTGATAATCTTTTTATGAAACACAAAAATCTTAAACAGTGTTTGAAACATGAATCTCGAACATTAAATCTTGAACTGGAATGCTGAATTTCACTGGATTCACAAAATAAGATTTGTAAAAAAGCTAAGAACTGTCAAAAAATGTCTATTCAAAACCAATTTGAAGAGAAGAATCACAAATTTGACAGCGATTTCTCACCTGCAATGCCAAGAGTTGAATGAGATTTGGGAGTCACATAATGCCACAACAGGAAATTGTCTCTAGAAGCCGCAAACACGTGACTAGAGTTCATGGCCACCCATAATGGCTCCATATCCATGTACTTAGCTGTAATAAAATCAAGAAATTAATAGACCAACGACTCAATATGCTAATAATTGTCATGCTAAAGTCATTCAACAAATATAAAATTTAGATAGTTGCCATCTTTACACAGTGAATTTCTGATAGGCAGTAGTGATACAGAGTCCAAAAATGATAGAAAAATCGTTAATACGAAACATTTGGAATGCTCATATGAGACATAGAAAGTTGACATGAGATGTATAGCAAGGATAATGCAGCATAGCAAGGATAAAACTGGAAATGGGACAGATGTTGCAAGTTTTCTTATTCAATTGAGCAGAAATATTTTTGAAAATTGCATGAGATGCAAGATACAGCATACCAAGGACTTAACTAGGAATAGGACAAATACTGTGTGTTTTCTTCATTCAATTGGGTAGAAATATTGTTAAAAATGCCAAATCCATGATCATTTCATTGTTACAGAGGATCCTATGATCATAGTTGAATGAGATGACTTGACTGTCAAGTTGGCATGAGATGTAAGATTGAACAGGAAATAGGAGGAATGATGCGTGTTTTCCTATTCAATTGGGTAGAAATATTAATAAAATATCAAATCCTTGATCATTTCATGGTTACAGTAGGTTATACTGCTCATAGTTATATGACACGACTGAACTGTCAATTTGACATGAGATGCATCTCAAGGATAATGCAGCATAGGAGGGTTTGAGCTTGAAATAGGAGAAATGTTGCAAGGTTTCTTATTCATTTGGGTAGAAATATTGTTGAAAATGCCAAATATATAATTATTACATTGTTACGGAGGATGATCATAGCAAAATGAGATGAATCAACTGTTAGTTTCACATGAGTTTTTACATGGAGCATGTTTTCTGCAAGATAATGCAGCATAACAAGGATTGAACTTTAAATAGGAGGAATGCTACGTGTTACCTCATTAAATTGGGTAGAAATATTGTTACATAGGATGCTATGTTTACAGTTAGATGAGAAGACTAAACTGTGAGGTTGACATAAGATGTTTATTTCGCAAGGAAAATGCAACATAGCAAGAAATTAATTGGAAATGGGATAAGAAATATTCTAGAATCTTTTTTCAATACTACTCACAGTCGACAGGCGTGGCAATCGCGTTGCAAAGCAGCAGCCCGTATGGATTTGCTGAGTCATCAGTTCTCACAGCCAACACACAGTGATCCTTGTATGAAGCGACGCTCAGCAGACCTCTCACTGTCTTATGGTGGCACTGAAAGAATAAAAATATTACATGAAAGTACAGAAGTAAAATTAATCCAACAACAAACAATCTGTCAATTGACAAGTAAATAGTAAAATTAGTTTCATTTAGTGGATGGTGAATGACTGTTATACTGTCAGCTCTTACAGGACAGTATAAGAACGGTCTGCGTTATCGTATCGGTCCAGATGGGGATACTAAGCTACCAATACGTTCTTGCAGACCGCTAGCAACTGTCCCGATAGAACTGGAAAAGATAACAGTCATTCGTCATCCCTCTAATCACATGAATGAATTCCTCATCGACCTGGGTACGCGACAAACTGTCTCCCCAACAAAGTGTCTCTCCGACAGCCGTTCCTCTTTTAAAACCAGTTTTTAGAAGACCGGTTGACAGCGACAACCGGTCTCCATTCCAAGCAGGTTTTAGAAGGTCCTCCGCTGACGGGGATACACTTTGACGGCAGCGCTCGAGGGGATTCGTTGTCGGGCACGGTCCCGACAGCGAGTCTCCTTCGTTCTACTAGGGGACCCTTTGGCGGCGACCCATCCACATTAATTCTATTACATATCTAATTCTCTCATTAATATTCAGTATCAATTATTCCTGAATCTTTGTTTTATTTATATTGTACAATAACCATGCATTTGCTTAGCTAATTCACCTGGAATTACAGCCTCATTACAGCCTGGAATTCAACCTCATTTAAGCTTCTCAAAACGGAAAATACAAGAATTCATCAATTATTGTGATGCAGCTGTATCAATAGGCTTGGTTTATTGAATAAGTATATCAGTGTATGGAATTGACATGAGGCAAAGAGTGGGAATCTTATTATAGCTCACGCCACGAAGTATTGCGTTGGTGACTGTTAACAATTTTCAGCTCTATCAGGACAGTCGGCGAGTTGTATGCGACGAGAGTACATCGGGACGAGAGCGTTCTCACCTATACTAATTAGCCTATTTTGTTGGATTCTCCTATACATGCAGAACAGACGTTATATCTATGTATAAAACTTTACAATTATAAGATCAGATTTTGGTCACTTAGATCTTCTGTAGACGTTAAGACGCTTTGTCTGAGAACATTTCTTTCATATCTGATATTCACTACTTTCACTGCCCATTCACAAGCCTATTAACTGAAATGGTTATCACCCTAAGGAAATTATTGATTGATTTGTCATATAAGTATAAATTCTACTTCATTGTAGAATTGTCAATGGAGAATAAATTTCAATTCAATTTATAAATAAGATGATTGAAACATTTTCAACCTCAACCAAAGGAATCATTTTTTTCAGTCACCAACCTCCTTGTTATTAGTATCCCAGAAGGTGACGTGAGTGCCGTAGCGGTCAGGCCTGTTATAGGAGTAGACGACAACACTGTTGGAGAAATAGGTCCACCGATAGCTGGGCCGAATGTTGGCAAAGTAGATATAGGAGTCGACAGATAGCGCCACGCGGAGAGAGCTGCCTTCCCACACACAGCACGACACCTCGCGGCCGGGCACCTTCAGCGAGCGCACCAGCTGAAAGGCATACAGTTAAATGAGAGCATTCACACAGGAACACACGATTGAAGTCATTTGTTTAAATCGGTCATTTACATAGTAATCCGATCAGACACACGAAAAAATCCAATAAATTTAAGAAGACATTCACATAGGAAGCCGGTTGAGCACACGAACAAACCCAATAATTTTAATGGAGGCATTCACATAGGAAGCAGCACTGGCGGCTCGTGCCGTGGGAAAAGGTGGAGGGTTGTACATTATAAGATACAAGTACATTACCTGACGAGCCGCCAGTGGAAGCAGGTTGAGATTTCTACACATGGATGTAATACGTGTTAGGGTTTGATAAAGACATGAACATAAAAATTCTTACATAGAATTATCAAGTTTTCCATACGATTGTGATTAATTCAATGTCAGCTTTCAATATTAAAAATGAAAAAGATGTTTGATAAAATCATTACTCAAGTTGTATCAACGGTTGAATTTCCTTTCAAAAACATACAATAGTCGATAAAATTTGATACATGATGAGAAAATTGAACTCATAAAATCATTAAAATACAAGACATTTCAATAATTTGTGAGTATAGTAAAAGTGGACAATTAATCCTTAATTTGGAGTTTTTAACAAAATTTGGAAATAAGACGTTTTGGGCAATTATTGTCTGTGTTTTATCCATTAAGTAATGTGTTTTGTCAAATAAATGAATATGAATATAATGATCCAAGGCCTTCCAATTGGATACATAATAGTTTAAAATTCCTTTTTATCTTATTGAAAGTATCTTTCCAAGAGAAAATTGAGCCGTAAATACACAACTTTCCATAAATTAGCAATATTTTCATACTATTAAATCATTAGCTCTCAATCATGTTTTTCATTGAATGGAATATTAAAAGAATAAAATGATTTTCTTGAATAAAATAGAATAGTACTTACCTCTCCAAAAGGTGTGAAGAATTGAATAATGTTTGTCTCCTTATCTTCGCCAGTCAACACTGTCGATCCAGTAATTGCTAGAATGCTGCCGTTGTGATTCCACGCACAAAATGTGGCACTGATGCCGGTGTCCAACTGTATCGGAGCTAAAAAAAACCACAATTATTAACGAAGAATACTTTAATACAAAATTTAAAAATAACCATTATTAATTACAATTATATCGTGAAACATTACACTTTTTTGGACTACATTTTAAAATCGGGAGGAAATAGTAAGGTCTATTGATTTTCACACTTTATGCCAATTTTAAACGGGTTTAATATTTATTAATATTTTATATTTTTATAAAAGTTTTGAAGATTCTACATGATTTGTTTATTGGCCAAACAGCCCGATAACAAAACGAATTTGAAGGGCTAAGGGCTTTGAATAATGACGACTGTGATATACTATACAGGCACTTATGTTACCAATTGTATCTATGCAGAATATAAATGAATTTGAATTTGAATTAAAGTCTGTGGCACTCTTCCATGTAAAATTACTGAATAAAATAATTATGATTATGATATTTTGTTCTACGCCTTTTATGGAAACATTAGCTTATTTACCATCGTCATTTTCTCGTCGCATAATCTGCACATGCCCAGTGTTGAAGCAGATCGCTAGACAAGGACACTCCTCCTCAATGTAGCCGTTGCGACCGTCGTACCAGCACAAGCCCACCACCTGCGCATGCGTACTTCCAGATGACGTCACACACTGGATGTTAACTTTCATCTGCAAACAAACGAAGTTGTCAATCAGATTGGAAATTCTGAAATACAATTTACCATGGTTAGTTAATCAATAGAAAGATATTTTTTTATGAGAGAAGGGAAAATACTTAATTCAATGAGCAATTCCGAAAAACAATTCCGGTCAAGCCGGCCGGGTTGACAGAGCGGTCTGGGGCGTTACAACCTTCAGTCCGCTGGGCGCTACCCGGTCGTGGGTTCGAATCCCACCAGAGGCATGGTCGTTTAACGATCACATCAAACACCCTCGCACAAGCTAAAATGAATGCTTATGTAGGCATCATCCACAATTATTTTCTTTATTATTAATGAGAGTCTAATAAATTTGAATAACTAGCAAGTTCATCATGTGCTTTTCGTTTATATCAGTAACGATACTTTTCAATTGTATTTTTTAATTTGATACACAAATCAACCACTGGCGGCTCGTGCCCAGGAAACAGGTGAATAGTCCGTATCTTTTACTGTACAGCACTTCACCTGTTTCGTGAACTGGGCACGAGCCGCCAGTGAAATCGCCTCATCTTCCCGTAAGGAAATGAAACCTACTGCATACCGCTTTAGAAAGCTAAAAGCCCAGAGAATGTCAACTTCAGTGGCGTTCGGCCATGCAGAGCAAAGTACTGTAGTGTGTTGTACAAAAAACATCAACACAATTGTACACTCTGAAATTGACAATTTTCAACTGACTTTTGTCAAATACTAGTTGATATTTTGTACGACTATCAAAATACA
Organism: Sogatella furcifera; assembly: GCA_017141385.1. Lineage (NCBI taxonomy): Eukaryota > Metazoa > Arthropoda > Insecta > Hemiptera > Delphacidae > Sogatella > Sogatella furcifera. The sequence continues at coordinate 4,757,392 of CM029547.1, read as the reverse complement.
TTGGACTGAGAATCAGGAAATGTATTGATCATAATGAGAAAAATGGAAAAATGATTGATTGAATTGAGTAGAATAGAAAATGGTAAAGATAATTACAGTGAAGTTTCCTTGATTGTCGTAGACATGCACTTCTCCTGTGCGTAGACTGAACAGCAAGAACTTTCCATCTGGGGACCATTGCACTCCTGTCAGCGGACAGCCCTTCAGCTCCTTGCCCCAGATGCGATTTCCATCCACCGAACCCACTATTACCGCGCCTGTCAACAGCAAATGGATTAAAAATAATGGAATAAAAAAGTCTGCATCTTCAAATATCTTTTCAACCATGCTTATTAGTAATTAAAGTTCAATTGTTACTGACAGAATAGTAACAATAGAAGTTGACAACAGAATGAATCATTTATAGAAGTTTATTATTATTATTATTATTATTTGTTGTTACAATTGCGACTTATATAAAGTATTTTAAGCAAAGGTGATAAGTGGATGATGATGTTTAGGCTACATAGTGAATGAATGATGATGGTTGCTGAATGTTTACATTACAATTTTAAACAAAAAACCAATTAATCCAGTTAATAAAACGGTTAAATCAAGCTAGGGTAGCATTTATTACAATGTGTTTCATTTCAGTCAGCTTTTGGATAAAACTAAAACTAAATGTTGAACTAATATTGATAATATGACCCTAGAGGTGCTTTCCCATGAGATGAAACGCAGCGAAACGAAACGTTTCATTCAGACTAATGGGAAAGGTTTACCAGTCGTAGCATAGGTGATTCACACCAGAAACGAAACGGATCCGAAATTTTTGAAGATACATTGTACTTTACTATACAGGGTGTTTCAGGAGGAATGTGCAATACTTCTCAGGCTGATTCCTTTCACCAAGTAGACAAAAAAGTTCCATGGGACCAACCCCCAAAAACGCTTTGTTACCGAGATAACAATGGCGGAAAATTGAGATTTTTCAAAATATATAAATTTTTCTAATTTTTTAGAGGCTTTAGTAAGGTTCTAAAATAATCAATTCCTATGTAAAATTAGCTGGGGAATTCAATGAAACCAGTTTGAAGGATGTAACTTCAACGGTTATCGAGATATAGGGAAAAATATGCTTAAAAACGCAATTTTTCAACAATAAGGTTTATAACTGGATAAAGAATCATAAATTTGTATTTTTTATTCATGAAAGTTCAAGAGAGTCGGATTCTAAAGGAAAAGTTAAATGGCGGCGATTGTGTAAATCTTACCCAAATCTTAGAAAAAGCTATCAAATATCGCTACTAAATACCAATTTATCACTTGTGCTATGTTTTGTGGAATTTTGCAATTTTTTATCGCTATTTCTGAGATTTGGGTAAGATATACACAATCGCCGCCTTTTAACTTTTTCTTTAGGATTCGACTATCTTCAACTTCCATGAATAAAAAATACAAATTAATGATTCCTTATCCAGTTATAACCCTTATTGTTGAAAAATGGCGGTTTTTAAGCATATTTTTCCCTATATCTCGATAACCGTTGAAGTTACATCCTTCAAACTAGTTTCATTGGATTTCTCAGCTAATTTTACATAGGAATTGACTATTTTAGAACCTAAGTGAAGCCTCTAAAAAATTAGAAAAATTAATATATTTTGAAAAATCTCAATTTTCCGCCATTGTTATCTCGGTAACAAAGCGTTTTTGGGGGTTGGTCCCATGGAACTTTTTTGTCTACTTGGTGTAAGGAATCAGCCTGAAAAGTATTGCACATTCCTCCTGAAACACCCTGTATATTGTACTTTTGAATGTAACTACATTGTGACTCTACAGACAAAAATTCTTCAAAAGCATTCCTCTCCACTATGATAAAAATTTTGGTAATTTGACTATTCATTTTACATCAAAATTTTGTTTGGTTTGGCTTCGTTTCATCGGTTGTAACTCTACACCCGAGAGTTTATCTGGAGCAGTACCGACACTCTACCTACAGTAATGCAATTCTATTGCTTTACTCACCATCTTCGTAAACAATACAGATTTTCTGCCCGTCAGCATTCCAAGCCATTCCTTTTACCACCGACTTATTTCTGTTATTTATCATTTCCTCATACCATGATCCCTGTAAATAATATAATGGAATTGAATTACTTTCAAAAGCAATTGAATGCATCACTGTAACTGTATCGCAATACAGTATTAAAAAAGCTTCTCATTCTTCACAGCATAATCAAACAGTGAATCACTATAATTAACATGTTTCATAAACTTAATAAATGTCTTAAAAAAGTATTTGTTGCTGAGTTATATATGTAATGATTATTATGAATATGATTATACTGTAATGATCATTCTAGGTTAGAGTGGAAATAATCTAATTGAAAAATTCATTCATATAAAGCTACTATATGTAGGCTATTTATTAATTATTACAACATGTAAATCATTACATCTATAGCTTCTTCATTTCATTATTGATCTCAAAAAGGGAATAAATTATTACCATTACAACAAAACAAGCAATTTAAATATTAATGACTCAATATAGATTCATATTGAGAATTGAGAGTATGATAGATTTGGCATGACATACCTTGTACAACATCCAGACAATGATGAGGCCATTCTGATCGCTGGTGGTTAGCTTCTGATGTTGTTCGTTCCAGGTGATCACCTGTATCTTGCCATTGTGCCCCTCCAGGGTTTGATTCATTGTCAAATTGGCTGGCGCAGCCAGACCTTTCACCTTGGCATCTTTTCCTGTCAAACATTCATTATTCATTTCCAGAAATTCATTTAGTTCATTAAAAAATCTGATACGTGATCAAAACCATGAAAATTGAGGAATGAAAACTATAATAACTATAATTAAAAATTGATAATTCGTAGTTTTTTTTATATTCGGAAGTGAAAATTTAAGATTTTGAAAAAGTGAGTTTGAACATAACCTTTTTCAATATTTTCATCCAAATTAGGAAAGAAGGCGATTTGGACATGTGTCTGTGTTTTCACCTATCAGTATAATTGTAATGTATCTAATAAATAAATGAATAATAATTTATAACGCAATAAAATTTTTCAATGTTATTGAAACTTGTCTTAGAGACAAACCATTAAAACCAAGGTAACTAGAATAGAAAGGTATGAGTCATCAACATCGTAGCCGGGAGGAAACCGTGAGTTTTGACGTCATCGGCACCACAGCTGTTTAGCGAACCTAGAAGTTAGGAACTTCATCTGCTGCTTGTGCGTTTCAACTTGGTTCCAATCGCTGATGTTGATTTGATGATTGATTTTTCTATGCCTATTTGAAAAAATTTTTGGCATAATAGCTATACGGCCCATATTTATATTATTTACATGCAATCTGTCTATTACCAAACCTATTCTCGTAACCTCTTTTTCCACAATGTTTTGAAATAGCACAGCACGGCATATTGCTTTGTAAGTCAATGCAATTGAATCAAATTCTTCAAAATGGTTGACGTTCTCAAAATGGCGGCCGACTGAAATATTAATTTTGAATTTACTGTTAGAAGTAAGGTTGTATAAACTTCGGTACCATTACAAAAATTTAGAGCTTTTAATTGTGAATAAGATGGTGCCTGATTTGTCAGGATTCGATGATGAATAACTGAGATATGACGATTTCAATTTCAACCTTTCACATTCAATATGGTAACTAGAGAAAAATTTAATGTGTAATACGGGCACAAAGTACCTTTGCTGCACTCGAAAAACTATTCCGCACTCGCCTGCGGCTCGTGCGTAAACTATTTCTCTCGATGAAGCAAAATCACACTTTGCGCACTGATACACAAATAACTATTGCGTCTGCCATAACACTACACATTCCTTGATTAGTTACATTCACTTCCTTACCAGGGTCAAGTTTTAAAACTTTCAATAAGCCATCGTCGCCTCCCACTCCAATCCATCCTTGTTCGCTGCTCCATGCGAGACAGTTGATCTTTGTATTGTTGGGTATTGCAATCTGAAAACATAGAAAATGAAACATTAGTAGTACAGTATAATGTCATATGAAGAGTATTGCATATAGTCTATCAGTAAAACTAGTATGAGTTGGCTATAGGATACTGCCATAGATAGCCAACTGTTGAAATAAAGCTTATGGTTTCCGTACCACCATAAAGTTGATCAATTTGTTGGATATTGTTAAAGCTATGCTTACTTTTATAGTGAGGTCACTGCATCAGTACAATAACCGGAGGCGCATTGATATAGATCTTCTCTGCTCCGCACAGTAGCTGTAATTTACATGCACCAAAAAATCTGCTATGGACTGCCTTAAGTCTCATGTGTATGACCAACAGATGGAATGATTTAGGAAGCTTCTAAATGAAAAAAATGTTTACCAGTACTAACACTGTGTAAGTTTGTGAAGAAGAAATGAACTCGTACCAAGGAATTTTGAGGTCCCACTCGGATCTGGTGTAGTCTCAATTATGATTTATTAAGCTGACAAAAACTATCAGTAGGCTAGGCCTAGCTACAGAGCTGGTCTTGAAAGATTTATATAAAATATCATGATAGCCAGCTATAAGATCACACCTCAAAAGAAGGTGAATCTACTTTGAACAATATTATGAATCGTTAAAGATTTTTCATGAAGAAACAGAATGGCATCTAGCGTTGCAAATAACTTGGAGTTTATGTTAGACTATAATATTTATGATAAATAAATTCAAATAATTACTCACCTTCTTACTCAGGTAGATAAACATCGAGATTATTCTCAATAACTAGTTTGAAGAGGATACAATAATCATTAACATAGTTTATGTACAATTCCAAAAATATCCTGATACTTTTAAAACTCGATGTAAACGTAACCAAGAAACCAAGTAATAAAATGTAAACAAAACAAACCGCCGAACCTCAAAATCGAAATACCGGTAATCGAGGATCGATTGTCGAGTCGATACTCGAATAGAGAAATATCGATACTTTTCAAGATTCAAATTGACTGAGACTTCTTCGTTTCTATTCCTATATCATTTTTAATTATAAATAGGATACTAATTTTAATAATTAATAGGATATTATAATGATTCAAATACATTCATGATTCATTAAATTAATAATAATCTACCAATAGCCATTGAGCTGGTTGAGGCCTAATCACATTTTCCTGTTTGGCGGTCCAATATTTGTCTTACGAATAAGAATACATATCCTTCTAATTTAGATTAAAATAAACTTTCTAATTATATTGTTTTGTTCGGTACAAAATATTGTGCATCTTCTTGGAAGTGAATTTAACAGTGTAGACGCTTTGCATAATACATAACATCGGTTAAGTTCCAACACGTACGGTATATAGTACCTATCTAAAAAATTTGAGGTTTTTACATTTTTAGGCCGGGCGTATGCTGGGACGCATTCTGGCACACGCACGCAAGCCAGCCAATCACAGTTCTTATCTTGCCTCAACAAGAGCTGTGATTGGCTGGCTTGCCTGCTTGTGTACACGTGCGTCCCAGCATACGCCAGGCCATATGGTATTTGAAGGCTCTTGTCTTCCTCTGCCCGTATATCAAGCAACACAATAAGTAAAGCAAAGCATGCATAGGCCGGGCGTATGCTGGGACGCACGTAACGCATTCTACGCGAATTAGCCAATCACAGCTCTTTTCTTGTCATCAATATGAGCTGTGATTGGCTAGTTCGCGTGGGCTGCTTCAATTGCGTCCCAGCATACGCCCGGCCTTTAATATTGCTCAACATCAATCGAATTGAAAGATATTGTGCCGTTACCGTTTTAATTTTGATTGTATAATTTGATACCTACATTCATTATAAACATGTGTTTGTATCTTATTGAAATGAAATTGAACTATTGAGGCATAGAATGACCGCTTCAAGTCTATGATAAAAATTACAGTAATTTATTATTCTGAATTAATAATAAAGGGATGGATTAAAAAATAAATAGGCCTATTATTATTCTGATAATAATTTTTGGTATTATTACATACAAGGTGCAACGTCAAATACAATCACAAGCATAGTCGTCAGTTATAGAATATCAGTCTTCAATGTGGAAAATACATTTGAAGCAGATTTTCATAGATTTTCACATCCTCAGGCATGAAAAGGCAGAAGATAACTCTATCAACCTGAAATGAAAAAAAATGTTAATAATAGATTCATAAGAAAGGGTTTGCAAGATATTTCAAGCTTCAGCTAACTTATCTTTTCAATAAGTTTCAACATTTCAAAAATAAGTATTCTATACTCTATTCACAATCACTTGAGACGGAATAAACAAACTTTTTGAGTGTGTGTGCGTGTAATGGAAGGTCTTCTTCTATGCGAAACTTTCGGCCACAGACCAACAGCTGTAGCCAATCACAGCTCAAATAACAGTCTTGAGACAAGACAAATCGGATTGTAGCCAATCACAGCCCCAGACAAAAGTCAGCTGTTCCGACTGCAGCCGACTTTTTCGCATAGAAGAAGACCTTCCATTACACGCACACACATGCAAAAGGTTTGTTTATTTCGTCTCAAGTGATCGTGAATGTACAAGGAACTCACATGCTAATTAACAATTCTCCATTATCATTCTCGAATGAGAAAATAACTAGCCTAAAAACAAGGATAGGTAGTTAAATTTCTTTCAAAACGTATCAAATATAAATTTAAAAAAATTGAAAATATGGAATATGGATTCAATTCATTTGAAATCCATGACTACTGAATAGATTTTGTCATTCAAGTTTGAAAACACTAAAGGTCATCATTTATACGAGGGCTATTTTTTATCAACTTCCGATATGGCATAAAAACTAGTGGGGGTAATTGAATTAATTTGTTATCAAAAGTTACCTATATTATTAGTTACTTCAAAGTTAACATTCAAATCGATGCATTTTTCGTACCTGGAGACAAGCTTCCTTATAACTAGTTCAAAGAAGTTCGCCGCCAGTGATTTTATATGGTTTATCACAGCATCTTGCACCGCATAGTCGGTTCGGAAGCTCTGCCCTTCTATAGCATCTTCTCCAGTTCCGGGAAAAGGTTATAGTCGCTTAGTGCTAAGTCAGGGCTATACTCCGGATGGCCAAAAACGTCTCATTTAGCCCCTTCAAAAGGTCGCTTCGTCACAGCAGTACTGTAAGGACAGGCGTCGTCATGAATGAGCATTAGGCTCCCGATGTGAGCATTACTCTCCTTTATTCCTGCACCAATCACGCACTGCTCTGTGCTCTGTTACTCATGACCCTTTCACCGTATACTCGTTTCATTCTACTGTGAATTTCTGCTGTGGATATCCCTTCAGCTAGCAAAAAACGAGTTACACCTCGCAACTCACACTTGGCGGGAGATTCTATCATATTGGCCATGTTTATGTGTCGCTAGATGAATTGGTAATGACGTCAGATGGCCGGAACCGGGTGGGGTTATAGTAGGAGATCTATATAGTCAATCGCCGTGCATTGTTGGCCAATGCTGCTCGCACTGGCTCCTAGCGGCACAATCGGAAGTTGAAAAAATAGCCCTCGTACATACAGCTATCGAGATGGCGTGTTAAATAAACATATGAAACTGAAATTGGAATCTAATTCTCAAAAATAATTCTATAACAAGTTTTTATCACTGGCACAAAATGCTATACGTATGAAATTGAGCAATATAATTAAATGTGTGTATCAATACTGAGAACGATAGACTATCTATCAATAATGATACAACTATCAATTCGATTTTTGAATTTGATACGTGCCTCATCTTGAAATTAATTTAACAGTGAAAACAATTCAACACACATGATGATAGAAACACGGAAGCAAAAATATTTTGATCAAAACAAAAAATTAAACTACAAAAGACGTAACATGAAAATGCAATACTTACAGCAGATGGGTTTGCTTCAACAAATTTCCTCACAGTTTTTAACGCAACATGAGCGGCTTTTTCTTGTGGATAACCTGTAATGATAAGCAAATAAGGATAATCCAAATGTGTGAAAATACAGAACAAAAATATATTATTGTATTTGATATAAAAACGAATTAATTAGATAAAAATGAACATCAAAAAACATTCATTAATCATTTTCAAGTTATCTTAGCGTTTACCCAAGCCACTTGTTGGCTAGACTGGGGTTTTCAGTTGAAGGATACATTTACAAAAGTAGAGTTCATCAGTGAACTGGACTGTCCATTTTCAACGAGTCAACATTCAAAATACTACTTTTGGTCCTTATCGCAGTATAAATCGAATGAAGTTTTTTTTATATTCCGGATGTATCATCACAGAGAAAGTTACTTTCTATGTGAAGATTTGCCTCCTCTAGAAGATTCACCTTTTCTTATTATGAATTATCTACATAAACGTAAAGCATTTAATTTGAAAGCGGGTATTCAAGTCAGTACATCCATATCAAGAGTGGGATATGTGATTATCCTTATTCACATGGAAGAGATCTTTCAGGTTTTGTAAAGTTTGATGAGAATGATACTTGAAACGTTTTTTCGCCATACTCGTATGTAATACACAACTTTCCAAGCTAGATTTGCGTTTGGAAAATTGCCGTTTACAGGAGAATCAAAGATCAGCTGTTCTGAATGCGGGAATAATCATTTTGATGATTATTACAGCACTAGTCATCGTCACGATGATAATTACAGCACTGAAAATCCATCCCAGCTGTTTTTCCGAACTCTGACATATGAATAAACGAGCCAAACAAGCCGCCATGACAGTTCACTGTGTGCGTTTGTTCACTAGTATTGTGTTGAGGTTATGTTGGCTTAGTTAATGTTTTCAGTTGTTTGAGGTTTTAATAAATCCTTCTCAGTCTAGTATGACGAAAAAAATGTACATAATTTGTGTGGAAAAGTTTACAAACTCATAATTATTTTCCAAACTCGCGTACCACTTGTTTGGAGAACATAATTATTTGTTTGTAAAAACGCCTTTTCCACACTCATTATGTAATATACTATTGCATTATTCATGTACAGGAACGTTGCTACAGTATTATAATATATAACATAGTCTCCCTACTTGAAACAACATTATCATTTTATTAAATCATTATCATTTTATTTTAACTAATTATTCATCAACTCACCATAAACTCCTGTTGAAATACATGGGAAAGCCTGAAAAAAATAGAAAAATCATTGTGGCTCAAAACTAGGCTAATTCAATGATTTATTTTATTTATAGAATCTCTTATGAATCGGTTCACATTTATTGCGCGTAGAGAATTACTAGTTTAAAGATATAATGTTAGAGACTGATACGAATTAGAATAACATTCACAAGCAGGGAATCGATCAGTTGTACAATGTATGAAAGGAATTTGACAAATTTTCAATAACTTCCAGTTCAATTCTTGAATAATATTTCAATCATCAATACAAAATTTATCACGTTGAAGTGTTTTTTTTTGTATATACCAAGCATTTCTTATTTAGAATAGTATTCGCAAGACCAGAAGACACACAGCTATGTAGAGTGTATAGTAAAGGAATGTTTTTTTCAGCTTGCGCAAACTATTACAGCCTATAATAATTAATTTGTATGAATTAATCAACAAATTTTGCTTATTCACTTTGCACTTGACATTATACTGGGATTTCAACCCCAAAAACGCTTTGTTACTGAGATAACAATGGCGGAAAATTGAGATTTATCAAAATATATTAATTTTCTAATTTTTAACCAGTTCCAAGTTTGTAACTTTGACGGTTATTGTGATAATTGGAAAAATATGCTAGAAAACGCCATTTTTTCAACGATAAGGGTTATAACTAGATAAGGAATTCGACTCTCTTCAACTTCCATTAATAAAAAATACAATTTTATGATTCCTTATCCAGTTATAACCCTTATTGTTGAAAAAAGGCGTTTTCTAGCATACTTTTCCAATTATCTCAATAACCGTTCAAGTTATAAACTTGGAACTGGTTTCATTGAATTCCTCAGCTAATTTTACATAGGAATTGATCATATTAGAACCTCACTAAAGCCTCTAAAAAATTAGAAAAATTAATATATTTTGAAAAATTTCAATATTCCGCCATTGTTATCTCAGTAACGAAACGTTTTTGGGGGTAGGTCCCATGGTACTTTTTTGTCTACTTGGTGTAAGGAATCAGCCTTAGAAGTATTGCACATTCCTCCTGAAACACCCTGTATATTTTACCGTTCAATAAATTTTTTTTTCTTTAAAAAATTAGATTAAATCTCACCACTGATCGCAGGTTTTTATTTGATAGAATATCCAGACTAGTTTTGTAGCAAGACTCTAGTAGACCCGGTTTCTCTCCAACAGGACCAACCGTGTGTATAACATCTGTAATGTAAAAATTGTCATTTTAAATTAGATTCAATCAGACGACAATCACAAAGATAACTCACTAAAATCCATTGAAAAATGACTATCAAATTCCAACAAGTTTGTTAGTTCAAATGACTAACAATTCTTTCTAATAAATGAGAATGATCAAATAGAATAACTTTGAACTTCAGATATCAAAATCTACAACGCATAAAAGTATGATATGAATGATTTGTGAATGAGTACTAAGATCACAAGGTAAAGTATAGTCCGGTCGAGCAAATAAGACATTCTGGCAAGATGGAAAAATAGCTCCAGCTCGGTCAATATTGGTTCAAACATTGTAAATTTGATCTCAAATTGTACAAAACTAGTCTCTAAAACATTGTCATTTAAATTAATTCAAGCAGGCCTGAAGCTGAACCTACAAATTGGTGGGGAGGGGGCATACAGTTTTGGGCATCAGACTATTGCAATTACTTACGTGTATGATTGAATGAATTATTATTTTTATCATCAACAAATGAGCCTTGGATTATAATAATGAGTCTTGGTGAAATAATAAGGCCCTATCGAGTCCTTCAAAAAAGTGTAAGGTTTGCTTACACTTAGCTGGTAGATTGTATCCGCCTGTGATTTTAGCATCGCCAGTTTCACAACCATTCAACGTTCTACATTCCTCTTTCAAATTTGGACCGGCTGCTCTGTGAATGGCTCCATCAACTGGAACATAAACATCACACTTATTGATGTTAATCAATGTTAAATAACAAGAAGACTAATTCTAATATCTCTCTCTCATCTTATACGCGTAAATGTTATACCATAGAGTATGTATAACTCAGTACTGGTCTACTTACTTAACGGTTATACTAATATTATAAGTAATAATCGATCTTTTAAATAAACTTTAACAATCGCTAAACTTTATAGTGGACAATATTGACCACTTAATCTACGGTTATACTAATAATATAAGTACAGTAATCGATCTTACTGAACTTTCAACAATCTTCAAACTTTATAGTGGATATTACCGTTCAAACTTCGCCACTTCAAAGAAATAAAGAAGTCATTCTATTCTAGAATAAAAGTAATGTAAAGAAAATCAATCTGGATCAATTACTCTGATTAAGACTGCGGTCATTCTCAGCACAACATTACAAAATGTCAGCTTTGAAAACGTATAGTCTGTTCAAGCAAAGAAGACATTCTGGTAGGATGGGAAAATGACTCCAGCTCAGTCAATATTAGTGAAATATTAAAAATCTGGTCTCAAATTGTAGGAAATATTCTAATCTACAATTTGGAACCAAATTTTCAATTTTTGAACTAATATTGACCGAACTGGAGTTATTTTCCATCTTGCCAGAATGTCTTCTCTGCTTGGACAGGCTATAGGAAGGCTTTGCGCTTTACCATTATAGTGGGTCAGACAATAAACTTGACAAAACTGAGAATGAATTCAATATGTGAACATAGATTAATAAAAATAATAAGTATTATTATTTGAAAGTCTCACCTCCCCCACCACCGAGTAATGCTTTATTAGCAGCGTTCACAATTGCGTCAATTTCTAGAGTTGTGATATCACCCTGCCACATTGAAACTTTTCCATTGAGGTCAACATTAACATCAAAGTCAGACTTTTGCCCGCCGTACGATTTATTATCTGAAAAACAAACAATTTTTATATTAATTCAACAATACAATAGCCCATATTTTTTAGCACATTAAAATCTGTGAAAGTCATCCAGAATTCGAAAGGTAAGTTTTGGTTTGTGCGGAACGTAACGACTGTCGGCCGCAATCGATCAGCTGTAGCCAATCACAGCTCCTATTGTTTAAGCTTGAGGCCAATAGATCAGCTATAATAATTCATAAAAAATTTTCAAGCTATATTCAATAGGAAATCAAAAGAAATTATATTCTTATTACAAGTTTAAGTGTAAATTTTATGTCTTGAGCACCAAACTTTTGATATTTTGTGAATTTATTCCTTTATGGTATGAAGTTACAAATATTCAACTTGTTTGTTGTATGAAGAGTGCCCCTGATCTACAGAAAAAATGTATCAAATAAGATCATTGAACAAATTAGATTGCGTGGAAAAAGTAGAATAATAAATGAAAAGACAAGATGTTGTCAAACCACTGATTCATTAGAAAATCGATTTTCTGATGAATCAGTGGTCTGACAACATCTTGTCTTTTCATTTATTATGGATAACTACCACAATATCAATTTCACAACCACTCAAAGAGTGAAATTAGAATAATATTGATAGGTTGTTCTTTTTATTCATTTATTTAGCATACAAATTACACTTATCTGGGCACAAGGATATTATATCCCATAAATTGATTGCCCTCTCAACACAAAAATAGAGAAATCATGAGCATCAGTTTATTGGTGGCTTGTCCTAACTATCAATTGAATTTAAACGAAAGAGATTCTTAATAAACTGAAAGATAAGTGATTGAATAAAATGAGAAATACAATTAGAAGAAGTAAACTCACATTCGTCCACTAATCTTTCTTTGTCCCTACTGTAGAAATCTGTCCATGTTTCCAATTTATCCAGAACAACGTACTTGGAGCCACATTTGTAAAGTTTACGTTTGTCGTCAATGGACAAGTTGAGGATTTTATCTGTAAAAATCGTTGAAAAAAAACTCAAAACTCAAAATAATAACATCATTAACGACTACTAGACTACATATCACATACACACGAAAGTGATGAAAATGGGAAAATGAAATAATTATAGAATTTACTATATTTATTAGTTAAAAAGCAACTATTAAAATTGTTTAGGTAAGTTACCTAAATTATGGATAAGTTCAACAACTTCTCTGATAAAAGTGTAAATTTTAATTAAAATTGTTCCCAACACCTTCAAGATTAGTAGTTTATGATATTATGACTCGATTACCCATAAAGGAAATACTGTAGGCTTTAAGCGCCCCATACACTTATCGTGCAAGACCAGACCAAACCAAAATCATCCAACAAATTTTGTTGCTTAAAAATTCATCTGACCAAGCCAACCAGAACTGTTACAAGCATATTTTATCATGAGACGGAGATAAATAAGCTGAACAAGACCGATTCAATTGATATTCATGAATAAGGGTATAGCTGAATTCCTATAAAAAGTAGCATGCTATGATACAGCTGAATTTTCATCAAGCAACGACAAAATACCGCATTCAATCGAATTGGTTGAATGAATGGATTGGTCTGGCACGACCCACGGAATATAGAAAAAACTGTATGGATCAGCCCAAGCAAAGAAGACCCTCTGGCAAGATAGGAAAATGACTTTACCTTGGTCAATCTTGGTTCAAAAATTATCAATTTGATCTCAAATTGAAGGAAACAATTTGATCTACTATTAAGAACACATTCTAAATAATTGTTGTTGAACAAATATTGACCAAGCTGGAGTCTCATTTTCTCATCTTACCAGAGGATCTTCTTTGCTTGGAAAGACTGTAGAAGGTAAGGTCTTGTACCATGACGAGCTGATGAGTTTATAATTATATTCACTGGAATTCATCATTTAGTATTTTGACTGCATTGTTGGTGATAAATCCGTGAATACTGTAAGGGTCTTCTACTTATTAGTGCCTGGGGCGCTTCAATCTATTTTTAATGTAAGAATATTTGTAACGTAAGAAGAGTAAAATTAGAAGATGGAGGTGCGCCCAAGGGTTTACAAAACCAAATAGACAATGATTATGAAGTTAACGAAAAAAGTGCAAAGCATTCCAGAATTTTGAGAACTTGAAACTACCACAACGCGGCAGAAAAATGTAACGATAATAATTTGTTTGTCATGTTGAAACATAGTGGATGATACAACCTTTGCTTTCCTGAAAACTGCTCATTTTTCTGGAGTTGATGAAACTGTTTTGTACTTCTTTATCTCCTTTTAGTCTATTGACTATGGACGAGAGGTTCACTCTAGAAGTTATTTCTGGAAGAAAATGATGAACAACAACCTATAACATTTTAAATAATAGATTGATTGATTAGGTCTGGAAAGTCCCAATGCACAAAAAAATTCATATTGAAAGAATTTAAGTAATTTGTAAACTACATGGCATGCTAAAATTGTAGGCTACATCAGTCAAAATTTTATGAAGCCCTAAAAACATAATTAGCATGAATATATTGAATTCATGAATTGCACACGCATGCTTTCTATGTTAAGATTAACATGTTAATATCAAGTATAACTGGAAATTCAAATGACTTGTGGTCGATATTGTAGAAACGTTCCATAAAATAAAAACACATAGATGTTGTCAATTTTCTACAACTTCACTTTCACTTCTTCACAATTTCCACTTTCAAGCTTAAAAATGTGACCTGTGTGGTCATGAAACCATGGTCGTTTACTAAATAAATAGTGTGGAAAATTGACATCTATGTGTTTTTATTTTATTATAACTGGAAAACTAAGATTTAATGAAAAAATTGTCTACACTTGGGCATTGATAAGAAAAAGGATTATTTATTTAGAATAAAACTTGTCAATAGACTGAAAAATTTAGTTTCAATAAACTGTACAATTGTAAATAAGTTATACGAAGGCTATTTTTTGCATTGCATGAAACTGACTGTCTATTTTGTTTTTTTTGAGGAGGCTATGCATTCCAAATAGTGTTCCTGTTCATTCTCTAAAGCCTGCTACACACGGGGTAAGTAGGTCGAGCCAATCGAACAACTGTACAGCTTTACGGTAGCCAATCACAGCTTTTCTTGTTCAACTTAAGGAAAAGAAAGAAGCAGTGATTGGCTACAGTTGATCGAGTGGCCGCCTCTCCTTACCTCGTGTAAACATTAACCCATATTAACCGTTGGGTTGGGACCTCAGTAGCCCATGCAAGATTCATGTTGATGAATAGGCCTACCTATTATGTTGAAATTGATAAATTGGAAGTCTGCATTCTCTACTTCTAGATAACCTGATTAATATGAGTTGATCGTAAAATACTTACAGCACTTACTACTGAAACAAATACCGGTATGCTAAAGTGCATAATACGTCAACAAAAATCACCTAAAAGAAATAGAGACAATAATTATTTTGATAGAAATTTAAAGCCAGCACTTCAACCTATAACTTACTAGTTATTAGCGTCATGCGACTTCCCAGCATTATAATTCTTATGTTTTAATAATAGTAATTTCCGAAGAAGGCTGTTTCATTCGTTGTAGGTCAATATTATTTGACTGTTTGCCATTGAAATTTCCGTGCTCTATTCTATTGCCTGACGTTTGGTAGTTCAGTCACCGTATCGAATTTGATCCGAAATAATTTTGTTCATTCAGAAAAGCTCTTATATAGGATATGTGAAATTAAATACGTTTGATGATAAAATATTTTGATAGGCCTACTATATCTTAGTGGACAAGTTTGATCCAGTGAATGAGTAATTAAGCGTGAATATTTTGTCTACCAGGCTAGTGGACAGTTAGCTCCAAAAATTTAACCCGGTATGCTGTCGGTAGGTAATTTGATAAAACTTCTCACCTAAATTTTTTTCCTATTTCGGACTGTTTCTATGCAATGAATAACTTAGTATCTATCTTATATGATGTAATACACTAATGAGAATGAAATTTAACTTTTAAACAATCAAAAACATGAATCTTGTCAGATAACCTCAAAACTAAACAGTAAACAGATTTCCAATATTCCAATTCGCAGAAGCAGAAGCCAGAAAGTCGAGTCAACTATCGATGTGCTTCAGCTCGATGTTGATAGGCTCGAGAGTTGAAAATATCGAGAGTAGGTGAGGCGCTTTTTATAAAAAAAATGCACTATATTGTTCTTTGTCTCTTGGATCTTGCCCCAATGATCGCAATTATATGATTGTGATATAATTATAAATAGATAGATAAATAATTATATTTATTGACATAAAAAAGCCAGAAATGCAAAGTTACTGCCAATGCAGAAGTCTCGTCAAATTTTACAATAAATTATAAGATACAATCAATCAATATAATATAATAATTAATAAAATTGAAGGCTATTAAATACAATAAAGGCAAATAAATGAGACGATTAATAATATATTCAAATTACATTCATGTAGGTCAGCAAAAATCAGCCAAGGGGTCTTCAAAAAACTCGTCCTAATTGTAATAGGATTTCAGCATAAATATTATGGGTCTTCAATTTCTGTTTAAATCTGTTGAATTTTTTACAAGTTACAGGTACAGTAGTTTATTCATTTAGCAGTTCAGCGCCTCTAGGCCTACAGACCAAAAAGCGCCCCCTTTCTCGCTTTCACCACCCACTTATCTTCTCAAAGAAAAAAGTTTCTAGATCATCGAAAATTTCATGTTTTCTGTTCGAGTAGACTCGACATTGGCAAACATATTCATTAATTGAAACATAATTATTGGTCGGATATAGAAAATTCTATAACCATTAGAAAGCTCGAATTCTCCTTGTCATTTTGATATAAAAAACTTTATTTTTACTACAACCCATGATTGTGAGAGAAGTGATATACAGAAGAAAGTAATATTTTCGCGATTTTTCAATTTTTTCAAAAAAATCAAATTTCCTTTGAATCCTTCTACCCAGGAACTTTTTTAATACTACTGGAATATCAAGGATAAAATTCTACATCTAGATATGGGGTTTAATCGCGAATTTGAAGATGTTCCAATTTCACACAATCTGGCAACGTAGCTATTTCTCGGGTGGAGGGGGTTTTCGTCAACTTAGATTGCGCCGACTATAGTAAGTTCAGACTCAATAGCCATTGAGTCGCGTCAGAGTACACGTGTGATAACACTATTAATCATTATTTCATAACACTGTTAATGTCGGTCGCTACATTGTTATTTTTGGTAAAGTTAAGCTAGTATATTTCTTTTGAAGATAAATAAATATTTGCTGCTAGCTGCACAAAATTTTTTGATCACTTGTCCGATCATATCTAATCCACGCTCGTGTGTGCGCTTCGTAAAATTTTGCGCCCTAGGCCTGGGCCTAGTGGGAAATGCGGTACTGATTTTATTATATAGTTTCAAACCTGCATAATTTGAACAACTTTTATAAAGCTGCAGCCAGTGATTTGGGTACCTACCTACAGTACCTATAGCCTACAGTTGTTGGATGCAATTATTTTTCACAAGTTTCCGAGCCCCCAGCACACGAATTCAATGTCCGTTCAAATGCATCGGCGTATGTATCTCTCTCTCACTCTCGGTTGAGTTGGATATCCCTGAATATATGTTTGATATCCCCGTATGTATTCAAACTTTTCATATGTATAGATCACATTCATTTGTTATAGATTATTCATTTTCATATGTATAGATCACAATCATAATTATTATTACAGTAAGAATATTGAATCCGCTATACCTTTGTACCTAATTTGACAAGTTCATTCTGCATATTTTGTTTTATTCAATTCAGTTGTGTAATCAATTTTATTTAAAATTGCTATTTCTAGGAATAAAGTGAATAATCTAATATCTCTCTATTAAAATTAGAATTTAAAACAGGCAATTTTCTTCAGAATTTCAAGCTCTACAATTTTATAATGATACAGAATTTCCTAAAAACATTTTTTTTCAACAGTAAATTCAAAAATAAAATTTCAGTCGGCCACCATTTTGAAAATTTCAGATAGGTATTGACAATTTTTGAGATTATGTACTATTTTGATGACTTCATACGCTAGTACTTGAACTTGAGCCTGCCAAATTTCAGTTACCGTATAGAGCCAACATCCGTTATCGAGCTATGATGGAGTAAAAAAAGAAAATGGCGGATTAGGTACATGAAAGCTAAAAGAAAATCGGCGTTTTGTCAATGATACTTTCTGTTTGTTCTAGCTTGAAGAACTGTGGTGATAGGTACTCTCTTTTCGGAACACTCTGTATAGTGGATTCAAATGAGCTAGCCAATCAAAGCTTAACACTGTGAGTATAGTCTGGCCTAGCAAAGAAGAGCCTCTGGCAAGATGGGAAAATCACTCCAGCTAGGTCAATATTGGTTCAAAAATTATTGATTCGGTCTCTAATTGTTGGAAACATTCTGATCTACAATTTGAGACCAAATCAATAATTTTTATACCAATATTGACCTAGCTGGAGTCATTTTCCCATCTTGCCAGAGGCTTTTCTTTGCTTGGCCAGACTATAGCTTATACAATCTATGTAGGCTCTCGTATGTTACCTATACCTGCTAAGATTTTCTGTATTTTCTGTCCGGGCTGGGAGGGTACTCTGGCGGTGGGGGGGGGGGGGGTTTGGCCTCGGCTCGGTCGGTGTTGGTTCGGGGGCTGTGGGTTCTTTTGAGAATTTATGGCTTTTGGGCCGGTATTGGCCGGACTGGAGTCGTTTTCCCGTCTTGCCGGAGTGTCTTCTTTGCGTGGATGGACTGTATAGTTTAGTGAATATGAAACTGGCAACCAGCTGGTAGGCCCAGGCCCTTCATAGGGCTGTTGCGCCATTGACAAACAAACAACAATAAGATTTTATGAATTGTGCATTTTTACTCATGCTATAAGATTTTCTTCATATTTAGCGATTTTCATTAAGCAGTGTAGCATAGAAATAATTTAAAAATTAAACTTTATACTTAGGGCTATTTAAATTAATTGATAGATAAAATGAAAAATCAAATACCCTTTTTTAAAAAACTTTAGAAGTATATTTATTTTACAGACATGTCATGTTTAGAAATAATTTATATGAACAGGAGAGAAAAGCAAAAGGCATAATAATCCTACTCCACTAATTCTTTTTTTAGATTTCAGATTTGCATTTACAGAGTGTTTGAGTAACAGAGTAGATAACAAAAACGAAATGCGTGGGTCGTCTTATCGTGGGTGGGAAAGAGATCAATTTCGGAACCCCGTCTCAGATTTTACTCAGGTGAGAATAACTCAACTTACCTACACAGCCACTAACTTACTACCCTACTTACTACCACTACAACCCTCTGTTATTGCTCCTTTTTTCAGTCTGACGTCATAGCGAAAGAACATCAAAGTATGACGTCACCGATTCAAATTTTCCGCCAGTGTGTGGGAGTGAGCGCAACTGGAACAGCACGCCTGCGCTCTGACGAGGGCAACGAATCTTGAATTCGGACATCTATTGATTCTTGTAGTCGCGTTCTCCTCTCAATTCCACAGTCGGTGTCCATCCGTGATTGAACACGAAGTTTTTCCACTTATTACCGTACAACATGGATCACCCTTCCACTACCTGTCTTCTAATTATAGCAACAAGTAAGTCAACGGCTGCTTTTCCATTGGATTCAGCCAAGAAAAAAAATCACTTGAACAAACTTAGTATAGTCTACATTCACCACCTTGGAATCGTTTTATTCAGCACCATATCCAGCAGATTTAATCAATATTATACTCTCTTGACACTTGATTGATATCGTGTCATGCAATAATTAAACTGTAGATAATAATTAAATTCACTGATTCATCAGTAGAGGCTACTGAACAGAACAGTGACATAATATTATAATATAAAGTCATGTTCAATATTGCGTGTTCTATATCTGAGTAAAATAGGGAAAAAAACTTTTTTATTTGATGCACCATTTACATTAATATTAACTACTTTTTGAAGGTGCCGTACCTTCATGGTACTTACTATGAATAATGTTACTTATTCTAATATTGAAATTATGCATGAAGATTTAGATCA
Organism: Sogatella furcifera; assembly: GCA_017141385.1. Taxonomy (NCBI): domain Eukaryota; kingdom Metazoa; phylum Arthropoda; class Insecta; order Hemiptera; family Delphacidae; genus Sogatella; species Sogatella furcifera. The sequence continues at coordinate 4,737,378 of CM029547.1, read as the reverse complement.
TATTGACATCATTGAAAAATATCACTTACAATTTTTTAATGAGAAAGTTACCTATTAAAAAATGTTATTCCTTAGAAAAATAATAATTTGTAACGACAAGTTTCACCATTCTCAACCTATCTATCAATTCTTCAATCGAAATTGAAATATTGTTAGTAGCTGCATCAGCAGCTACTTTGTGATAGGGTGATTTAATAGAAGTGTGGCGTAGTCTATAATCTAATATAATACATATATTATTGACCGAACATAAGTGAGGTCTATGATTCAAGACGACGATTTTGCATTTGTTTGTATGTATGTTCCGCATTTACGACTGAACGCGGCAATACATTCTAATGAAATTTGACAGGGATATTCCTCTTAAATTCGCTTAAAGTCGATGATGTAACTTATATGTAAGGTTTTTCGAGAAATTTCATATTAAGGACGAAAAAAGGATTGAACTATTCTCTGATATAGGTATACTCCGTACATGATTTGATAATATATTTATGTTGATATTACTAGAACATGTGATATTATGACATTCATAATACAAAAAAATCAAAACTTTCTACTTCAGATGGTATACTTTCATTGAAGTCAGCTGCGATATTTCAGATAGGTTTTAAGGTGAGTTTTTCTTTATGCGAAACGGTCCGACGGTCGACCGCAGGCTAACAACAAGAGCTGTGATTGGCTACAGCTGTTCGACTGCAGCCGACCGCAAATGATTTGTATCCCCTAAATAGATTAATGAGTTCATCCATGGCTACTATTTAATCATTTTAATGAAGGAAAACGTTATTAAAATAATTATAGAGACTGATGCCCGGTTTTCCAAGCACCCTGATGCCGACATAGAGCGTGACTGTGGCCACTGCATTGCTGACTTCCTCGCGCCGACTTTCGGAATCGACGCACAATCTGAGCGTACCGTGAAGACAGTGCTTTTATGACTTCGTGAGGTCTACCGTTCACAGAACTACTAGTATTATGTATATTACAGTTGCATTGTGAAAATTATTCCATGAATACATTACCAAAAATATATTATATAAAATACTGAATGCCTATAAACCTATTCATATATATTATAATGCAGGCACATTTTTTATAAATGGTATAACTTACATTGTACTTTTTTGCCATTTATTGTTGTACTAGTATCTTGGTTTAAATAATAGTTGAAATAATCTGCTTCAATAATATCTCCAAAATTATGCAGTATGAACAAAATACTGTGAACTTTAACTGTTAAAAATTGATAAAAAAATTATTGTGATTCAACTCTGAATACTGAATTCATATATTGAGAATATTAGATAATGTGATTGTTCTAATTGACTTGATATCATATTCTAGGATGAAATTAACATTTCAACATACTATATAGTATACGTAAGCTTAATAATTCAATAATGCTGATTATAACGAGAATTTCTGGTAGTTGTTCAATATCAATATTATGTTCTTTTACCTTATCTCGTCTCATTTTTTCTTGAATGATTATAATAATTGATACGGAGTTGACTTCTTAATTTGTTTTTTCTACACATAACATCATCAACTATACATCACCTCCAACTTTAAAAAATGATTATAATCAGAGTACCCTTTTGAAAATATGTTTTATTTCACAAACAACATGTTTCGGCTTCAATTTGAAACATGTTGTGTGTGAAATAAAACATATTTTTAAACGGATTATAATCATTTTTTAAGTTTCAAAATACAGTAGCCCTACAAGAAAAGAAGTATCACCTCCAACACCTCTCCTATCTTCAATCAGCCTCCAGCATATTCTACTTGGTTGAGTGTTAATGGGAGAGATGTCTTTGAACATCCCTCTCCAAGAATGGACATTGATATGTCTAAACTCCGCCATTTTTTGTAGATACAGCATAAATGAATGTTACCGTTAGCTTATTTAATCCTATATTTCAGTCATTTTACAAGTTTCCATGATCCATCATTAGCCAACTCAAGCGAACCATAATGTAAATATTAGTGTCATTTTTTTTTACTATTATAGCATAGGATTTGAACCGATATACTAATACTTGTAATCTAGATGAATAAAGTGATTGAATCTGAATCTGAATCTCTTCTCCCCTTCTATGTAAGTTATAGCTGGCGCCAAAATATTAAGGCGGTTGGCAAATGACTGTTATTGATTCTCAACTCAGTAAGTAGTCAGTAGGCTACAGTCGGTGAGCTGTCTGCGAGAGTAAATTGAAACGAGAACAACCCCATCTATACTAATTCGCTCTCGAAGATAGCTTCAGACTGTCTTGACAGAGATGAGCATTGATAACAGGAATTTGCCAATTGCCACTTTTGTTGGAGTGTGCTATAATTGATTTTTTGCATTGTTTGCAGTTCTCCTAGCCCGAATAGACACTCAAATAGGGGTGAGTGGTCAGAAAAGCAGTGAAGAGCCAGCAGCGGCGGCAACAGTCAGCAAGACCAAATCTGCGCCTACTGTCCAAGTATTAGCTGAAGCCACTGCTGAAACTGTCACCGTTGTAAGTTCTTTTAATAAATCAATCACGATTGGGAACTGTGTGGAATTGTGCTTTCTCACTCAACGTTTTCTATTTTTTCTGAGGGTTTGATGACCAAACATGAGGCTTGTGCGTGAGTATATGGATGATGATGAAAGAGATGACGACTGTATAGGTACTTTTTAGGTTGACGGAACCGATTTCTCATCGCCTCCTCCGGAAAACGGGGTGGACGTATATCTATGTGACTGTGTTGTGGTCGAAGAATTTTTCCCCGGTCAGAAAATGAACTTGGGCTCTCTTGGTTATCAGAGCCCAAAAGATAACTTTGTCACTTACTCCAACGAGCCATTAAAGATATCGATTTCATCTGTAATCACGATTGGGAATCACGTCAAATTATTGAAACTATAAGATCACTCATATTTGGATGTATGTTACTGTTTAATTAATTATGAACATCGTCAATTCATCCAATCCACAAATTTAATTAATTACAATCAAAGCTCAATTCTAGTTCAATATGGTGCCCAACACACAGTGCACATCAGTGCCTAACTAATTTTCAATATTTTTTATTTGCGGATGATGCCCACATAAGCACTATTGGCCTATACCGTATATCGAGTGCGAGAGTTATTATTAATGAGGTGAAAAACTCCCCATGCCTACCGTGACTCGAACCCAGACCAGGTAGTGTTTGGTGGTGGTGCCAACCAGATCTAGCAGCCTGATGGTTGTTACGCCGCAGCCATATTGTTGTTATCCATATCAATTGAAAAAGCAACTCTGAAATGTTTTGTTTTGTTTTCTGAGGGTGAAGCCCACATGAGCTCATAGGCTGAATTGCTATCTTGCATGGTATTTGCAGAATATTTCTAATCTCGTAATAATTTTCATTTTTAATTGTTTTATTTTCTTCCACCTGCTTTTACATTTATAATATTTTGTGTGTTCTACTTTATTATACACAGTAGTATGTAGTATCAATTATACATACTGTATTGTATTGTAAATACATATTGGATTTGACGAGACACCTGCCTTGGCTATCAGTACGTATAACTTACAGTTTTGTACCCAGCAGCAATTCTAAAAGTTGGCATAAAAAATATCTTAATTGCAATACTCTTTTCTACAGGTGGCTGCTAATCTGAATGCAGAAGAGAGTAGATCAACTTGGAAGCCAGAAAAGAAAGAGCTGACAAACAAAATTGTTACAAGTAAGTTCAATTCAATTTGATATTAGCAGAGACAATGTAATAATAATAATAATGTAATAATACATTGGATATTGGAGTCTCTCCTTACACGTGGGCTTTGTTTTATTATACACGGTACTGTATACATTTTTAGAAGTAGGCTACCTACTAATAAATGACAGCATAGACTTTTACTAAAGACAATACATAAGTTACTCTTAGAGTAGTAGTATAACTATAGTAGGCTACTTGGTACTCTACTACTACTCTAATACTAAATAATATTACTCTACTTAGGAGTAGCAGTTTATGCTACAAGACAGATATACTCCTAGAAATTTGTTGAGTAGTTGTAAAAGTGATATTGTAGTAGCTATATATCGTGATATTATGCATATCAAATTCTAGAAATCCTGAGAAATCAATTTAAGAGGGTGTATTACATTTTTAAAACTTGTTAAACTCATCCAATCATCAACATAACAGAACCAATCTTCTCTCAGTTTTTCAATTTGGAATTTGAAAAGCTTAGTAAATTAGAATATTTGTTTTTATAGTCAATAATCCCTAATAATTTGTCTTATATCTTTAAATTTATGCTTTAAGGATCATTATTGATGTTTCCAAATATTTTTCTAATACAGTGTCAGTATTTGGCTGTCTAATCTAGTTAATTTTATTTATAATTCAAATGATATAATTATTTTCCAGCTACTCCAGATACCTCATCGAGTGGTGCTGCTTTGTATAGACTGAAAGACAAGGAGGGAGGTGGAACATGTATTCTCATAAAAATGGATGCTGTTCTCAACTACACCTACAATACAAAATTTGGCGAAAAACTTGTAAGTCCTACCGCTGCTTTTATTTTATTATTCTAATAAATCTTCATACGATAGCTTACGATATAGTTGCTGTCACGGATACCAGAGCACATGTATTCTAGTTTCTGTGATCTCCGTAGCTTACTATATAATGGTTAAAACCATTTTTTTCACGATATTGTGAAATAGAAATAATGTACCGTGATGAAGAAGTACAATTTGAATAAATGTCAAACAAACAAAATTTGGCGTAGGTCTTCTTTGTAAAATCAATGAAACCATATCCAATGGAATCCTCCAAATGAAGAAACATTAAATTTTCTATTATACTTTCCATTTGTAAATGTTCTTTTCAACATGATTTCTGAGCTGACAATTAATTTGGTTAATGATAATTTTAATGTTTTATTTATTCATCTGAAATAATGCAATGTACATATTTAATTGGATTAAAACACAGAAAATTAAGTAATCAAACACAGAAAATACTTTTCCAAATTTGTATAAATATGAATAAATGTCTCAAATACTGTTTTACTATCTACTGTTTACAGGAAAGAGACCAATATGTTCCCGACGATTCCCAAACAACAATCTATGGAGTATGTAACGAAGACGATAGTAAAATTTCACTGAGATGGCAGAAGGACTTCACTCTTAGTTTTTCATTCCAAAAGGTACCATAAAAATAAATTTATAACGTCATTTGTTGTTTTTTCAACAAAATAATCATAATTTTACAGCTTTCTCTTTTGCTTGCTTTCTCTACGCTTTCTGAGCTTCCTTCATGTTTGTAGAATACAAATTCTACAATATATATATTTGAAGAATAATATATATTTGGAGTAGAATATTTGATAACAGGGATTTGGGCAACAGTTTTTCTCTCAATTTGATTTTTAATTTACATTCTATTATTTATAAAGTTATTGTCTGTTTAATTTTATATGTAGCGTATATATACGCTACATATAAAATTAAACAGCATATATATATGATATAATACAACAAATTAACAATTTTTATTATTATTTATTATACTACAGGATGTTCTTTGCATGAGACCTTGAAAATTAGTATCCTACCTATTCCAAATCTGGAAAAGCACTTCAAAATATTAAATTTCAATTTATCAAAATTATGTTTTTAATAAAAAACGCACAAGTTACTTTCAATATTATGTTCTTCTGTTCCTGATAGTTGAAACTCAATGAAATATCTAATCTTGTCTTTATTCTATGAATTTCAATAATAATTTTTTTGTTTTTTTGCAGACACCAGGTGGAGAAAGATGGTTCGTTGAAAATATTGAGCTGAAATTTGACACAAATAACAGGATATTTGAACATTTCGTCAACAAAGGTAAGATCAAAAGTCAAAATAAAATTCAATTGAAAAATGTTTTTCTCAGTTATGTTTGAGTTGACGTGCCTTTACACCAGACCAAACAAAACGTTCGAAACAAACGTTTTTGTTTCAGTAAAACATACGACAAATATTGTGGACGTTTCAAGAAGTTTTATCTGATAAGCATTGTCTCATTTAATTTAATGGTAACTGAACCTGTCCCACTGGTTTAAAGCTAACGTTCGTCTTGGTGTGAGATTACATGAGACTAGACTATACTACAAGAAGTGTAGACGGTAATAATTTATTATACAGTATTACATGTTAGATGTTAGTCTTCAACCTATACGATTATATATCCTAAATTATTTAAGACCATTCATACTTGTAAATTTAGATATAGGTAGCTTACTAACTTACATTCTCTAAGATCATCCATTATTTGATTAATTTATATAAATGTGTTCAAGTTATGAAGTTCTTGATTTTTTCAGGCAAGGCTTATACATTATCTACCAAATACCGTCACAGAAATCTGCTGTTCCCTACCCCTGTCGGCCAGGCTTACACTTGCCATAAAGAACTGAAGTTTGCGCTAGCCAGTGCAGCCACTGAAATATCTGCTAGAATCTACTTTCTTAGTTTGAAATTGGAGCCATTCATATTCAAGAATGACGACTTCGGACCAGGTAACTGTAAAAAGTGTATAGATTTTATTTTATTCAGCTTATGGCCTGTTCTACAGCTTATTTCAATGTTATTAACTTTTTTTCAATGATCAAATTGTAGATAACCAAATAGAAAATATAAAAAATCATTAAACAATGACGCTGTTATACAATATAAAATCAAACATAATCACAAAATATAGCTTTTAATTGTCTCTCAACTTAAATACAAACTAATACAATCTTCCAAATGGAAATAATCTTACCAGTTTGGCTGTATTTGGTCGCTCGGGGAGAGCGGTTGCTGAGTGATTATGAGATCTCGCTCAAGCTATACATTTTAAGGGTAGACACTAATAAACTATGGGAAGGTGAAATATATTCACCCGTAATGCTCTCTGTACCGAGAGAGAGCATCATATTCATATAATCTCTATTTGTCATGATTAGTGAATTCATACTAAATTGACAATATTATTTGCCATACAAGCTATAGAAAAAATGGATGAATTATTTTACAATAAACAATTTTTCAAATGATGTGGTAAATCTATTCAGCTACACTATTCATGATACATTTTCATGGTAGACACTACTATCAAGTAGACTACTCTATCATAACACTTTACAAGAAGAATAAGTTAGTCAAATCAACCTAATTATAATCCTGACAATAAAACCTTGGAGAGTTTAAGTAGGCTACTGCATATTATGAATCATCTCCTAGAATAGACTATATTATTGGTACTAGGGCTGTTTAAATTTAAAGTTTATAATTTTAAATCAATAGACTATATTATTATAGTTTACTTTGTTTTTAGGGCTACAAATGGATAGTATTATCAGTGATAAATCACAGTACTACAACCCTTTGAAATAGGTTTTATTTTTCTCACAACTAGTATCACCTGAAAATGACTATTAATAGTTTGAAACTAGCTGTGAAAAATGAATAAACTTATTTTAAAGGTATTTCCATTTTCTTAGAGCGAAAAAAATTTAAAAAGGTACTGCTGTCTGCTGAGATCTACATATTATTTGAAAACTTTATTTTGAAGGGTATCGTACGGTACTGTGATTTATTATTGATTAACTATTTTATAGTTATGGAGGCCTGGATGACGGCTTCGGCTATGCCTAAGAATTTCTGATTGTGTTGAAGTTTATTGATTGTAAAGGAATGGTTTTGTTTTTTATTTTAGTAAATTTATTTTGATTTGAGTGAACAATAAAAATTCTTTATCTATCTATCTATAGCTATGGAGGCATTTATCAATTTGGGTGATCTATTATTATAATTAGGGCTATGAATAAATAGGCAGAAACACAGAATTAGATTGATTCTTATTTAAATTTCTTGCACCTTTCTAAAATGCCGGTTTTTATAATAAAATGTGTGCTTTTGCAGAGTACCAGTGCTCAGCAATGGGCGCGGGACCGTTTCGTAGTGAAACAGCGCCGCTGATAGTGGGCAGCACGCTCGCATTCTGCTGCCTGGCCACTGTCACTGGCTACGGCATATTCCGCTACTTCAAAATCAAAAAGGTCCAGTACGACACCATGGAGTAAGCTGCTGCTGCTGATGGTCATCAATCATTCATACTTTATATTTGGTGGGTAACTCATTCTATTCATATTTTTGTCGGTGAAGTCAAAGAGTCCAGTACGACATGCCATGAAGAAATCTGCTACAACTGCTGGTCATCAATTATTAAAAGCATTCATGCTTCATATTATATAGTGGTGGGTAGAATAAAAAAGTACAGTATGACACCATGGAGTAAGCTGCTGTTACTGACCATTAATTAAATAATTCATACTCACTATTTTGGTGAGTAAAATAGGAAAGCTAGTACGACTCCATTAACATAAATTATCATCAAAATCATTCATACCTTATATTTTGGAGAGCTAAATCAAAGAGGTCCAGTACGATACCATAAAGAAAATTTGCTACTACTGCTGCTGATTATTTAAATTCATTCTTAGAAATATTCTACAGTAGATTTCCTTTTGGAGAAATGAATTTTCTAAATTAGACAAGAAACTTTATGGGGGAAGCTCCACTTTAAAGTAGCCGATTATATATATATCTCATAACTGTAACTCATATCTCCGTTTGTGGAGAATGAGGTTATCTGGCGAAGTGGAACAACCCTTGGGTCTCCCCACTATTAAAAGCCATACGCTAAATAAAATATATACTGATTATAATGTTCCAAAATCGGTGATTCGTTAAAGAAGACCTCTTATAAATTCTATCAATTTCAAAGTACAAATTATGATTTATAACGTGAGAAATTACGAGTAAGTTACCGTGTCTCAAATGAAATGAAAATAATATGTGTAACAGATTCTTACAATTGTTCAGTGGTTGTGAAGATGATATTGTGGTAGTTATACATATCAAATGAGAATGTATAAGATATTCACCTCAATAATAAACCTCAGATTTATTAAAAATCGAAATACCGGTTCCGGTTGCTACATCAAAACTATGGTAAAACTGATTCTAACAATTTATTGTATAGTAAGTTGGCTCAGCCTCTAAATATATTTTTTGAACTTTAATTTTATGATTTGAAAATTGATGGTTCATTATTAGAATACATCAACTGTACCAATTGATTATTGAATATTTGATCATGGAGGTATTTGATTAATTGAATTGAGTTTCCAACACTGGCGGTTCGTACCAACGAAACAGGTGAAGTGCCCGTATCCTTTTACCGTACAGCACTTCACTTGTTTCGTGGGCACGAGCCGTCAGTAGTTTCCAACACGCTTATGATATAAATGAAGGTAAAGTACTGTTGAAAAGCTGTTAGAGTCAAATAGATGAGAGGGTTTATTTAATTTCCTATAAGGGTGAGAACATGTCAACTAAGGTGAGGCTTGAGGATAGGCTGCGGGGGCTAAATACGAGTAGTATATACATGATTATACATCTATATCATTATCATATCATATGATTTGTATATCATAGTATAATAAAAACCTCAAGCCTACTAAGCCTCACCTTTTTGACACATTCTTAGCCTAAGACTAGTAATAAGTTTTTTGAAAAAATCAAACTTATTCAATTAAAAAAGAAATAACAGAAAGAGTCTGTGGAATATAACTGTATTATGATATTTGGTGCACATAACTCAATGAAAAACTTATTATAAGGGCTCATAAAGTTTTATAGTAGTACTTAGGTATTCGAAAGAAATTTATTTCAAATGCATTTTTATTGATTTACTTTTACTGATTTTAATATTTTTTTAATACTTCCACAATTTTTCAAATTGAGTTGTGTCAACTACTATATTCAAAAGAGCCTAGTCTTATCATGATAATTATTAATAAATTATTACATTAATAAATGTAATATAATGTCAATTCTGCTTCTAATAGAATAATATTATGGGAATAAATAAGATTTGAGAATGAGATATTTTTGGTGTATCTAGTTTGTTTATGATAAATAAATGATGAACAAATCACAGTAACTGAATATCACCAATATTTCAAATAATTATTTCTGATATGATGAGCTCTACATTAAATAGATTAATCCATTAATAAATTATTTCCAGTTTCCAAGTATGTTTGTTTGAGCTCAAGTAGGCTACCAGATTAATTTCGAATTCACAAATTTATTCCTTTCAAAAATTCTTACAAGAATTCGTTACTCATCATCTTAATATGTGAGACGAATGAGTAATTCATTGAAGAATTCTTGCCAACCAACTATGATTTTCTGCTTATGAAAAATTTCTGCTTTGATTTTCCAAAATATTGTACTGCGAGCAATACTTACTCTTTATAATTAACATCAATATTATTCTCCTACTAAATAATCACAATTTTATTATCATTTTAATACCGTATTGTAATAGAATGAAAATTAATCCTGAAATCGTTGATATCTAGTACAGTATATAATAATGTCCATTTTCTCATTGGAAACCAGTAACATAAATTAATTATTGTACTATTACCTATATGAATAATATATCCTATTAATAATTATTATTATGAAAATTTACTGACTAAGAATATTATATAATATACTATTTACAGCCTACGTCACATTTGAAACTTTTATGTAAATAAATTCATGAAATTTGTCAGTGCTATAATGTTTTTGCAGAGTTATTGAGTGGTTTAGATTATAATGTACAGAATAAATTGATATTATGTTTTGGAAGTTTATATTAGTTCCATTTTCAATGTTAGTTTATTGTTGGTTGAATAGAAATTGAAACATATGTAATATGAATGCCTATATTTGGAGTGTATCGATATATAGTTGATATATTATAAATATAAAATATACTTAAACTTTGTGATTTATTAAATTGTCTTCCACAATATTAGTCATTTGAGCAATATTGTAAAGCAGAAGTATGTAATATAGCTAGATCAACAAAACTGATAATAAATGTTGATATTGAAATAATGTTGGTTTTATTTCTCCAGATGAATCTATTACCAAAATTATTGGTTTTTAGGCTTCTTTCATGCCCTACTCTCATGCCCTCCAAGTTGTGGAAAACCTGAGAGGTATACCTGTAGGCCTACAGCCAAAATGCATGGTTAGTCCATAGCTTGTATGCCGGATAATTCTGTAATACGGTACTAGCCTACATACCGAAATGCAGGTGTTGCGGCCTATATGCATACTGAGAAGTGCGGTATAGCCTATGCATTATATATTATTGATTCCTATATATATTAAGCATGTATGTTTTTTATTATAGGTCTATATTATTGAGTAAGTTACCTATAGATCTTATTCAAAAACTTTCTTTACATCTATTTTCTGTTAAAAAGTTGCTGAAGAGGGAAAATACATCTATTTTCACACCATGTAAGCTATCAATAAAGGTTTCAATCTTAACAAATGAATACGGTAGAGCAGAGAGTATTAGTGAGCTATATCTATATTATTATTGTATTATTTGGTGAGGGGAGGTGTCTACTTACTTCCTAAACATCAATATCATGAGGAACTCTTGTGTGTTTATGATCGCCTTTCCCTAGTTTAAATAATCATAATAATTTATTCAATCAAATACAAAATTAAGAACAACATGCTTAACGCCAGAAACTGTTCCTTAGCCAATTTATGCTAAAAAAAATAATGATAATGTCCAATTCAAGATTATGTCATAATTATTGCAGAAACACAACAGTGACACGACACAGCCCATCACACAAAATTCACTGCGCATTTTCAAAACGTTGGGTTGTGTTGGGTATGTTGTGAACATGTCTCACGTACTTGCGTACTTCAATGCTATAACAACAAATAATTTTTTATCAAAAAACAACAGCCAAAATTTTGTTGTGTCGTGTTGGGTCGGCTGTGATCGCAGGCTTCATTTAGCCAGTTAGTAGCTTCCTCTGGTTAGTATAGTGGGTTGTGCTGCAGTCTAGCGTCGAAAACTTGAACTACTTCAAAGCGTGTTTCTGACGACTGAAAAGTCTCCCGTCCTCCTACTAAAAGAAAATCTTCACTGAAAGCACTGAAATTAGTATAGTCTGTCCACGCAAAGAAGAGCCTCTGGCAAGATGATAAAATGACTCCAGCTCGGTCAATATTGGTTCAAAAATCATTGATTTGATGTCAACGGTAGGAAATATTCTGATCTACAATTTGAGACCAAATCAATAATTTTTGAAATAATATTGAACAAACTGGAGTCATTTTCTCATCTTGTCAGAGGCTCTTCTTTGCTTGGACAGACTATACCTACTAACTAGTTTTGTTTTAACAGATTATAACAATATAATCTTATGATAAATGCGATTCTAGCTAGTTTAATCCTGGATTAATAATAGTTTATACTTGGCTTTAACTTAAACTGCTAATATTACCTGCCTATCTATGAGTACTAGTTGAAGAATTATTATAGAAAGTCCTTTTAACAATAATAATTGAGAACAATATTAGTTTTTTTCAACAGTTAATTTAACTATTTTTAGAATTCCCAACAAAAACCCAACGACTGGTGATGGTGTTCAAGATAGAGGAAGAAAGACAACAAGAAAGTGTTCGACTGGTCAGCTGCTTCACTCGCCAGTTTTTCGTTGGGAATTATAAAAGTTATAATATTCATCTCCACTTTTCACGTGCTGAAAGCCTGTTTTTGTTGAAAAATAAATAGTTCCGAATTTATTTATGAAAAGAACTCATTAAAGGGTAGGCTACTGTGATTATGATTAATATTGAATAAGTAACTAATAATAAATAATTAATATTTAATATTGAATATTGAATTATACATAAGTAACCCTGTTTTTGTTTATAACAACATTGTTTCACACTGCTTGAACCAGTAAAACAGTAGGACAGGAAGCAAGAAGGGAAGAAAATTGTAAATACCTTAGGAAAGGGTGAAGAAGGATGAAGATCGAGCAAAAGGAAAAAGAAGAATATGAAGAGGAAGTGAAGGGATTGACAAAGGAAGTGTGCAGCGGCTTCTTGACGTTCCCTTTCCCTTCCTAAGGGAGAATGCCTCCTCCAGATTCCCTTGAAAGGGATCAGATTTCCACAGCGCAGTCGTTTATGAAATGCCTTGTTCTGCGGGGGTAATAAGGCAGCAAGAATTTGCCTCTTGGATGCCTCTCACTCGGTGTTGTGAGAGGGGAGTGCTACACGCACTGCTTTAAAACAATAACAAGCTCAGAACAATCTAATAAAGTCGAATCTGCCCTATGTGTTTTATTCCCTATGTCTAGGCTACACTTGGACGATTTTGTGTATGCGTAGGGTGTTTAGTATGTATAGTGGGTTAAAAGATGAAGATAAAGTCTGTTCATCAAATTATCATATTATGCTCACTAGGGCTCTAAATAAAGTCTTTATAGTTCCTTAATGCTCACTTTCATTTATTTCATTGTGTTTGATGACTACACCTGATTCACGAACATCAACTTTAGAGATATATCTTCATTTTAATTTAACCTTCATATTCATTTTCATCCTCATTCTCATCTTCATCTTCATTTTATCTCAACTTCCATATTTATTTTATTATGAATGTAGAAGTTTCTTCCATTTTTATTATCAATTATGTTTTCAAATAATGAACTTTTTGAAAGAAAACTGAACTTTAAAGCTCAGGGCTGTTCAAAATAGTTATAGTTCTTTCAAAAATTGAAAAATGAATGAAAATCAAACACCCTTTTAAAAAAACTTTAAAATTATTAAAACACAGACATGTTTCGGCACATTAGGCCATTTTCAATGTGGGTAATGGGATTAATCCACATTGATAATGGCCTAATGTGCCGAAACATATCTGTGTTTTAATCATTTTAAAGATTTTTAAAAGGGTGTTTGATTTTCATTTATTTTTCAATTTTTGAAAGAACTATAACTCATATCTCCTTTTGTGGAAAATGAGGATATCTGGCGAAGTGGAACCCTTGGGTCTCCCCACTATTAAAAACCAAACGCTTAATAAATAAAAAATTAATATGATTGTAGACGCTTAGGTATAGCAGACGCCAATGAAATTGGAAGTTAGCGTATACGCTGTTAATTCAGCTCAGCTCCGTCAGGGCAGTCTGAAAGTGGTCTACGAGAGCAAAGCTTTTCATCCTACAATATGCAATTCAGTTTCATTTCTGTACCAAAAAGGCCCCTTTAAATATAGTAAAATTGTTTATTCAAATTTCATAACTATTTACTAATACGGTACTTATAAGATTGTACAATTTATTCTAGAATTAAGTTTGATTTTTGTAGGCCTACCAAAGAATCCCCTAGAAATTGCCTAATTTTACTATCTTCTTCTTTAATCTTGACGCTGTCAATCATTCGGAAAATAGGCCCAATTCGTCAGGGGGTTTATTCAGTAGGTGTCGGAATGTATACAGCCTGTTGAATTGCAGAAAAGCATAAAATTCCTTGATCAAGCTTCCGATAAAGGTGTTGAAGAGACACCTTCTGGAATCTGCCGTCCAAGAATGCTCATCAGATGAGCTAGCTGTAGGCCTGAGAGATAAATAGCTTACTATATCTATAAGTGAAAAAAAGTAATATAGTGTCACAGGTAGGCCTATAAGATGAACTGCTTACTAATCCGTTGAGAATTTTTGTTGAAAAAACGGAACTTGGAAAGATAACGTGTTGCGCTAAGCCAATAATAATTCTCCGTTTGCCGCTCAATAAGGGATGCGATGACGCGATTTCTGTGATTAGGGGAATGGTGGGTGCTATTATAGGCTAAGGATTTGTAGCGAGAAAAAGATCTGTAATCTTACCGAAGCCCGTAGTTTACAGGTCATGTTAGAATGCGGTCCCACTACAATGACTGTATGATGAGGGAGAAGAGAGAACAGAAGCGAAATATGCGAAAAATAGGGATGATGGTGAGGAAGGGGAAGAATAGGCTTTGATGTGGAAGATGAAGAAGTGGAATAAGAAGGATGAAGAAGAAGGGGACGTAGGAGGGAATGTAGGAAAACAAGATGGAGAAGAGAAAAAGAAGATGATGATACGAAAAAATAGTATCAAAATAGAACACATAGTTAAGAGGAAGAGGAGAAAAAAGTGTAAATAAATAAATGAAGTAAACAAAAGAATAGTACTTTGAAGAAACACAAAGTTATAAAAGAAGAGGAGAACAAAAAGTAGTAGACAAATAAATAACATAAATAAATGAAGTAAACTAAAGGATACTATAACTACTATGAAGAAACAAAAATTAGTAATTGAAGTAGTGAAAGATGGTACGATTTTGCGGAAAGGAGGAGAAGAAGAAGTAGAGAAAGAAAATGAAAAAGAGATTAGAAGAAGATAATAGAAAACAAAACATAAAAAGACAAAAGTTGTAGGGAAAAGGAGAAGTTCTAAATGAATCAGTAAAGAAATGATGAAATAATGAAAAAAATATTTTTCCAGTCAATAACAAATGATTGATTTCGTTACTGTCAAGAAAAATTGTATAATCTGAAAACTGTAAAGAAGGTACGATTCAAGAAGGTTAAATGGAAGATTTGAAGGATGACGAAGAGATAGCATGGAATTGGAATTCTGTCAAAACATAATTTTATAAAAGGGTTGTAATGGGAAATGAACAGAAATGAGAATGAGAAGAATACACGCAAGAAAAAGGTAATAACAAAGGAGCGGAGAACTGGATGAAGCAAAAGAGCGGTAGGACAAACGACAAAGAGAAAACGAAAAAAACGTAAAAGTTATTGTTTAGTTAATTATAATCTCCTTTGCCAGGTCTGAGGAGACCTATGGCAACATCAAAATCCTTATACAAAGATTTAATAATATAAAAAAATAATTAATAAATAAAAATTAGCATTAATTAGATAGCATTAATATGAAAAATATAATACAAGTTTTCTTTTTTTTGAGAGAGAGATAAATCAGAAAATATTACACTTAAAAAGCAAATAAATAGAGCGTTATCAATAAGCCTAAGCTTTCCGGCTCTAATAAAATTCTTATCGTGTTAATTACTTTATTATTGAGCTAACATGAGAAAAAATAGATTTAAATAAATTTAACAAACCGCTAGAAAATTATGAATTCTTGACCAATGTAAAAATCGTGCCAATAGATAGATAATTCAAGAATAATTTACATTATATGAACGGCAAATTAATAAGTGATATCATTGAATTGCAATAATTGAGAAAAATTTAAAATTAAAATGAATATATAAAATTACTATTCGATAAATTCAAAGTTCCACTTTCATGTATCAGACAAGTTAGTGAAACAAGGTATCATCTAAATATCAACAGAAAATTAATTTGAAAAAAAATTACGACATTTGACGACAGTGAGAGGAAAGAAGAAGAAGAATAACTTGATGGTGAAGTAGGGAAGGCCAATTGAATACTGAAACCACAGAGAGGAGAGAAACTTCTTCCTTATCAGTGCTATTCTACAACTATTCTACTAATTCGGGTATTGAAATGTGGTGTTTGGAGAGATAGGGACGGTAGATAGCATAGACACGTCTGTCTCTGTCCTATTGCCCTGCCGATTAGCCGATTACAGGGCTTCGTTCCACTATTATCACCAGCATCATTTGTAGAAGGAAAGGGACTAAAAGAGAGGCTAGATAACACAACTGAACAACGAACTGTTTTTATTGTGCAACCAAGGCAGTAGCAGTGGATCAGATTAGCATTTCGTATTTCATCCTCAGATCTTGGTATAGTCGAAGAATATGGAGAGATGTTCTTTATATTCACTGGTATAGTATAGTCTGTCCAAGAAAAGAAGACATTCTGGCAAGATGGGAAAATGACTCCAGTTCGGTCAATATTAGTTAAAAAATTATAAATTTGTCTCAAATTATAGAAAACATTCCGCTTTAAAAATTAAGACTAAATTAAAAATTATTAAACCTAAATTCACCGAACTGGAGTCATTCTCCCATCTTTTCAGAATGTCTTCTTTCCTTGAACAGACTACATAGGCCAGCTAAACTGGCGGTTGGCGACTATCCGTTACTAATTATCATTTCGTCAGGACAGTCGACGATCAGTCTGCGATTGTATATTGAGTCGAGAGTTACCTCATTATAAACATTTTGCTCTTATAAACAAAGACTGTCCTGAGAGAGTTGAGCATTGATAACGGACATCCATCAACCGCCGTAGACAAGTTTATTGTCTATTTGTAGTAGCTGAAAGCAAATCCAGCTTATGACCGTGGGCCATTCTTGTGGTCATCTTTGCTTGAGAATAAATCGAAGACTATTAATACTGTAGTAGCCTATTCAAAGTACTTTCGAATATTTGCAAATATTTTCACGTACAAGCATTTTCACGTAAAGTCTGTCCAAGCAAATAAGACCCTCTGACAAAATGAGAAAATGACTCCAGCTTGGTCAATATTGGTTCAAAAATTATTGATTTGGTCCCAATGTTAGGAAACATTCTGATCTACAATTTGAGACCAAATTAATATTTTTTGAATCAATATTGACCGATCTGGAGTCATTTTCTCATCTTAACAGAGGGTCTTCTTTGCTTGGACAGACTATACAAGCATTTCGACACCTAAAGGTTGATAGTACTATCGTACCAGACTTATGAAGTTAATTTATTAGGCTAGGAAGAGGAAGAAACATTAAATTTTAAAATTGTGTTTTGGTAGAACAAGAATGTGTTTTAGGGAGAGAAAACTGTAAAATTTTCTGAGGGAGACAATAGACCCCGCTTTCCTATGTGTTTCTGCCATTGAGATAAGACATTTTTATTGTAGCTGTACAGAGAGAATGCAAAAATGGTCATTGCCCAAAATAATAGAAACTACATCAAACCAAGGATGATATATGAAAACTATTATGAATTTCCGAGAAAATTTCTTATTAATACATCTGAAGTTGAGATTCTTAATGACTTTCTTTGAAATAATCAATAAATATCTCATTTTAAAATCAATGCTTCATTACTTGTATTTACAAAACGTTTCAATGTCAGCTATTATCTTGAGGTTTTATTCATGATCTCTTTAGAGAATAATGCTCTAGAGTAAAATATCAATCTTTTCTAGAATTTTCAATTTTTGACTTATTGTCATAGATATCGTAAAATCTACACATCAAGGAGCCATCTGAAGAGCATAGAAATAGTATCACAAACTATCTTAGAGAAAAATGAACAAGTAAGCTGTTATTCTCTTCAATGCTTGACTCCCATTGGCCTCTCAGTTTCTCCCGGCGTTGAAAGTGGGAGTGGAAGGTCTTGTCCAATCACAGAGCTTCATCGCAGTCAGCCAGTAGGTTGAGTAGCTTCCCCCATTTTGTTAGCAGTGGCAGCCATTTTCTTGGTCTTGGCAAGCTCAACACAATTTCTCCAAAATGACATGAAATGAAATTAATATTACGGAGTGAATTAGTTTCTAACATTGCTTATCTCATTTTATTAAGCTTATTACACTGAACTGAATCGAATGATAATTATTAGTGATAATTATTCACTCTCTGCTTCTCGGTAAGATATTCCATACTCTCAGTAGTACCGGTATTTAGGTATAGTACTGTAGTACTGTAGTACTGTAGTACTGTAGTATTGGCTGGGATTACACTCCTGTAGATTATTAAAGATAGTACGTAGACATGTCTCTGGATTATTGCATCATTAAGATTCAGTAATGTTCCTTCAGGAATATTATTCACTCATGGTTACGGAAGCTGACTTATGGTTGAGGATCAACGTATGTTAACCACACGTAACCGCTATCCTGATTGGTGATTATTCACCTCTGCTGTTCAGTGGAGTGAATATGAAACTGGCTACCAGTTGGCAGGCCTAGGCCCTTCATGGGCAGTTGAGTCATTGACAAACAAAAAACGTCCAATTGAACATGCCTGCCAAATGTAAACGCATTCGGTTCAGTGGATTTCTACTTCTGGTGATGAATCAGTCAGTCAGACAGTGCCATTTCACTTTTATAGATGAAAGACTCTGGCTCTTTGAAAAAATCGTGAAAATCGGTCGTGAAAAAAAGCTCGAATCTTGATAAACTACATTTTTTACTAAATAGGCTATCATTATTCTTATTATTTGAAACTATTATACTCATATAACTTACATAAATAAAGCGCATATTGCAAATTGAAATCTCCTATTTTTTCTACTTTTCCTTCTTCTTTCTTCTACAAAAAACTCTGAACGCCCCCTCATCCGCCGCTTTCAAGGCCTACCTTCGAGGCCTGCCTTAACACCTCTTGTACTTGCTTGTAAGCCTCTTATGAACTTCTGTACTTGTTGTACAAGTATTGTTCGTAAGGCCCTAGCTGAAAGGACTGTGTGCCCTAACGTTGAAAGATACACTGAAATACACTGAGAGAAGAGAGAGAGAGAAATAGAAAAAGGAAAAGTAAGAACGTACAAGGACAGAAAGTTAGAAAGATGGATAGTGAAGAGAGATGAAGATACTACTGTACTTGTGATGTAGAGGAAAATCCGTGCAGCGAGTGTGAGATGAAAAGCAAGGTCTACAAGAGAGAAATACGTATTTGGTGAGATTGAGTGTGAGTGAGAGAGTAAGGGAAGGAGAGAGAATGATGAGAGAGCGCGACAGGTCTAACAATTGAAACAAGATCCTGTCGTCGTCGTGATTTGGGACTGCTGTCATCTTCGACAATGCGATTCACCCTGCCAAGGGTATATATTATGAAATGGGGCTTAACACCCCCGACCCCCTTCCCCAGCACCCTTCAACCATTAAATCGTCTCGCGGATTTGCTGTAAGGGATGGCTGGGGGAGGAGGTGAGGTTCATCACAAACACACACCCCATCGAATGACACGAAAATCTGTCTTCATCCTTCGAGGGGCGGTGCCCCAAAATTGAAATTGAAAAACTGGCGTGGTTCGAAAAACCCCCCTCTCCCCCACCCCAACAGTTTTGCGTCACTCGTACACAATTCAAGTGTCATTCAAAAACCGCGCCGCGCCCTCTCATAACCAGCAACACCCTAGCCTAACAATAATCTCAACAAGAATACATGGTAGAACATATCATTCAATAATAGATATAGTCTGTCCAAGCAAAGAAGACATTCTGACAAGATGGGAAAATGACTGCAGCTTGGTTAATATAGGTTCATAAATTATAAAGTTGGTCTTAAATTGTATAAAACATTCTGATTTACAATTTGATACTAAATTTATGACTTTTGAACCAATATTGATCGAGTTGGAGTCATTTTCCCATCTTGCTGGATTGTCTCCTTTGCTTGAACAGACATAACTGATGCGAATCTGTAGATGAGGTGGAAACGAAAGAGATAGACTAGGGGAGAGAGAGAGAGAGAGAGAGTGAGTTTGAAGGTAGATAAAGAAATGAAAAGATAAACTGAGAGGAAGAGAGAACGAGTAAGGTAGAGAGGGAGATAGAGATAGGTTGATTTCGCAGATGTCCCATCTCTTCATCAACAACAGAGGAATAACGAAAATTTGGCAAAATATTTTTTTCTCAGGTACAATTTTTTGAGCATCTGTCAAGTGCTGCCTGCAGTTCAACACCTTTGAGAATTATTCTAGAATTCTTTTTGCTGGAAAAAATAGGTGCGAACACCGATGGATTTGATAAAAACAAGGAAGCTTATATACGCCCACCGCCTTGCCTCTGTTCAGTGTCGTGCCTGCCTACTTAAAAGGAAATTTGTAAAGAAAAAATACAGGTGAGGATCCTTTTTCACACGTTGTAGGAGGTTTTGTTGGAGATGTGAGAAATATGTTTTTATTCATAAAATCTTTGTAATTCTCAAAAGAATTGCTGTCTTGGAGAACAGTTCTGTTAGTCCAGGAGCCTATTTTAAAAATTTAGCAGTCATGTAATACAGGAAAATTAATGTTGGCTATTGAGACACACATTTCATTCTCTCTTGTTCATGATATTATTTCAAAACTCTATCTGATTGTAATTGGTATTTTTAAAAGTGGATACTTATGTAATGGGGGGCTACAGCGATTCTCAAGATTCATCATCCTTCCCATTACCCACGCACAGGCCCAATAGCCCATGTGGGCATCACCCAAAAAAAGGTTAGTCCTGCGATAGAAGATATCAACTGTACAGAATGAACAATAATACCTGGAATCAGGAATCACTTTAAAATAATGCTCTTTTGAGTATTTAATACTACTTTAATAATAGACAGTATAAGGAACAACTTCTATTTTGTAGGATAAAGAACGAAATAAGATGCGATACTTCGTTTGCTCTTGGAAAAAAATTCTAGCTCTCTATTATCTTATTCATGGAGAAAATTCTCGCTTGCCATTATCTTGATTACGACAAAATAAATATCACGATGTGATGATGAAATTTTATATTTTTTAAACTCATTCATGAAATTCTTATTGAATGAAAAGACAAGTCAAACACTGATTTATTTTAAAAAATCTAGATACCGGTAATGGTTGTTACACGATTATCAATCTCTGGTAAACAGGAGTTTGTAAAAATGAGTTTACCAGAGATTGATAATGGTGTAACAACCAAAACCGGTGTCTCGATTTTTTAATAAATCAGTGGTTTGACAACATCTTGTCTTTTGATTTAATATGGATAACCACCACAATATCACCTTCACAACTTCTCAAAAAGTTCGTGAAATACAATCAGATGAAATAAACAAGCTATTATTGCATAGGCTACCAATGCATCTCAATTATCATGTGAATCAATTACTTTCACGTTAAAAAAGCAGCTTCCAATAGCAAGCTAGGTTGATCAATGTGAATACGCCCATTTGAATTCCCATTGGTTGATGAGACGCCATTTCGCTTAGTAAACAATTTCCGTGTTGTATATCTATATTTCTGTAGAATATAGAATCCAATCCTATATGTATAGGATGAATATGTTTAGTTTTATTTTCTGTAATAGTAATTTATCAATAATATTATTAAATATTGTATGACACAATTTTAATTCAAGCTATGAAAATACATCAAGTCGATTGTTCCAGAAATCTCCAATATTGGAACAGATACAAATTAAATAATTATTGTCTAGCTTTTGAGCTTATAGATATCATTTAGTAGTTTGGTAAAACTGTGGACTGACAAAATTGCATGATAAATTATAGAAAACTAGTCAAATTGAATCTAACCAGTGATAAACTCATGTTCGCTTAAAAAATTCCATTTGTAAACGTTAAGCTCAACATCAACAATTATTCGCAATATTTAACTCTAGAAGAATGACATGAGGTCAAATCGTACTAGAAGGTTATAGAACTCTTTCCACTTACAATTTATTCAAGTTCTGAGAAAATCTATGACAAATCAACATATTCCTGGAAATATGTTTCCGTTTCTTTTGAATGCAAATGAGACATTTTCACCTGCAACAAAAGGGTATTCGATTACTGGAGTATTGAATTTCTATGGACGGACTAGAGTCTGTCCAAGCAAAGAAAACATTCTGGCAAGATGGGAGAATAACTCCAGGTTGGTCGATATTGATTCAAGAATAATAAATTTGGTCTCAAATTGTGGGTCAGAATGATTCCTACAATTTGTGACTAAATTTATAATTTGTGTATCAATATTGATCGATCTGGAGTCGTTTTCCTATCTTCCCAAAATGTCTTCTTCGCTTGGGCAGAGTATACCTGAGATTTTTCTAGATCATAATACAGCACAATGATTAAAAATTGGAGGCACGTTTACAATAAATTGATTCAGCACATTTTAATACAGACACTTTTTTCTCAAGGTCTGATGGAAAGGCATGGTATAATTTTTTGTTAGGGTCTGGCTTATAAGCTTCAATTTTATATCAAATTTGTAAAGAATATCATTTATATAGGTAACTTGATCCCTGCAGGAAATTGAAACTTCAATAATGATATAGATATTGTATATAGATTACTTTGACTCTTTGGCAAGAAGTAGTTTTTAACATTATTTTACCGAAAAGATTAATTATTAGGGAGTTTAATTAAATATTGGACTAGTTCTTTCAAGAGTATGAAAATTATTCAAGCTAATTCAATCATACAATTTCTGTTCAGAAATGTCAGTTCTGTTTCGGAATTAAGTAAAAGAACAGTAAAGAAGCAATGCAGAAAAACCTTGGTTCATTTCATAGTTGATTATACTTCACAGCTTTCCACTCAAATTTATTCCATTAGAATTTTAATTGATTCTTTTTTGAATGGAATAATCTATGGTACTTCTCATACAATAAATTTTCTTGTAATCGTCTAGTAGATTAAGGATGGAATTGATGTCATACAAAAATATAATAGATACGGACGAATGCAAAAAATTGGACGAATGCAATATATTAATGAAAATTTAACAATAAAAAAAACAAAATTGATTAATATATTGTTTAAGTGTGAAATAACTCGAAATTTTGAGGAAATTTAAAATTCAAATTCTTAATAAAGCGATAGTCTTATCTAATCTCTAGACACTTTATATATTAGAGATTATAATCAGACTGATTATACAGTCTCTATAGTCTATTCAAGTCTGACAACATATTAAAACACGAATATTACTAATAATTCCAAAGTATCCATCATTTTCCCAGAATCGAAAGGAAAATTTCAGTCAATCAGGCTGGTCCACACTAACTTATAGCCTACCTCAACCAATCAGGAGACGGGGTGTTATAAGTAATAGTACAGCTTCTGGCTCCCAGAAATATCTCTCATTAGATTTAATCAGAAATCAATTTCATTAGAATTATTTAAAAACTGATAGTCGTAATAATTCCCAGTGAAGAAGTATTTTCTCAGATTTAAGCACAAAATTTACAACAGAAAACAAAGAGCTTTAAATTAGTGGCGATACGAATAGCCATTTCACAGAATCATGTCCGCCATTTTATGAATTGGTTTTAAGAATCCAGCCAATCAGGTACTTTGAGAAGAAATCTTTCGATAAGTCTCTAATACTCCCTACAAAATCCTGTAAATTTGATCATTCTTTTACCAATCGCAGAATTTGTATCTTGCGTGTGAGTTGGTATGAAACAAAAAAGTAGAGCTGACTTTTCGAAGAAGTTTCCATGGAATTTCATTTCATCACCGTCATGCAGAAATGATGCAACTGGATTTCATTTACTGTAAACAGCCCAATACTTGTATGGACTATACGGGGCCCGAAAAATTTCAGTATAGTTTATATTTTGCCGTATATGTCATCCAGAACTTCATCATGTAACGAGAAACCACAGCGGAATCGACAAAACTCAGGACCATAAACATTTAAAGAAACCATGGGAAAAGTTTTTAGAAACTAGTAAAACTTCAAAAATTTGCAGCCCAATTACTGGAAGAGGTCAACGAGGCCGTGTGAATGCCTCAATTCAAAAGCAAAGGATCAAATTCGCCCAGCAATTTAAGGTATCGCTCCCGAAAAAGTGGAACGTTATTTGGATAGAAAGCACTTACGTTTTGTAAATTAATTCGAGATGTCCAATTGGGCAACCATAACATCGGTACTCTTCAGGTGAGAATAACAATAATAGTTATTCATTAAGATATCGTTAAAAGTCGAGCGTTGCCTATTTCCTTTTCGAGCGCTGCGTTTTCCGTAAAACGTCATAAAACGATGGAGAGGAAATAGTTGAGGCCTATTTTGGACATTGCGCACAATCGACAAAAGTTGGGCCGGTCCGTTTAGCAGACGCCAACAAAAAAGGCGGTTGATGAACGTCTGTTATTGATGCTCAGCTCTGTTAGGACAGTCTGAAAGCGATCTTCAGGAGCGGAACAGTTCAGCTAAGGTCACTCTCGACTCGTTAAGATGTAGCAGACCACTCACCGACTGTCCTGATGGAGCTGAGCATCAACAACAGTCATTCGCCAACCGCCAACATCGATGGACTCTGCTGTGATCGACGGGAACTTTCCCACAATTGTTTTCATTATTAACATTATTATTTTTTTCTATTCAAATTATATTCGACAAGACATCAATTGATTACAATTATTGAACTTCTTAATCAAGGTCAACAGCTTCTGAACGGCAACAATGCAAATGAAAATATATTTGAATTATACAGATATATTTCAATGTATAATGAATAAATGAATAATATCGTTTGAAAAAATGCTGAGTGAGATAGAAATCGGACGCCTGGTCTACCGTGAGACACTCTTTGTCTCTCTCACACACACGGCGGGGTGGATTGAAATCCCTCTAATCTGTAATGATTGCATAACACATAAAGTAGAAATAGTTGAATCATAGCTACTTTTATTACATACAGGTGGGTATGGTTAAATACTTTGAATGAATATAGCCAAAAACCTATATTCAAATAACTTCAATCTTAAATTGATACAAATCAGAATCACGGAACCCTTTCAGTATTGTGTTAATATAATTGTGTCAGATAATAAAATACTGGAAGGGTACTTTGATTTTGATATTTATTTATTTATTAATAACATACATTGATTATTATTTACTAATGACATACAGTAGATTAATTAACAAAAAGAAACTTGAATCTTCTAACAAATTATTATTAGTATTCATATACCGAGCACATAGCCTGCTTAAACTACGAGTAGTACTACTAGTAGTACTTATAGTCTGACTAAGCAAAGAACCCTCCGGCAAAATGGGAAAATGACTCCAGCTTGGTCAATATCTGTTCAAAAACTATAAATGTGGTCTTGATAGTAGATCAAATTGTTTCCTACAATTTGAGATCAAATTGATAATTTTTCAACCAATATTGACCGAAACTGAGTCATTTTCTCATCTTGCCAGAGAGTCTTCTTTGCTTGGACAGACTACTAAAATTAGTCTTTCCAATCTTTGAGAAATAGATAATCATCTCAACAACTTACAATGAGCCTGTATTTCTTATTTAATTCAATATATTATTTCTATAAGTTAAATTTAATGCATTATTAGAATTAACTATTACTTGTTGCAGCATTACATAGGAATGAGGAACCCTTGATTTTTCTTGCGAAGCATTTAAAAGAAATATATTTTATACTAATTTGAATTCAACAAAAAAGTATTTTTCATTATTTTCAATATTTTTTTATATCAAATGAGAGTTTTTATAACTGAAGCCAGTTTTGTATCAGAAGAGACTGATATTTTATACCGTATCTACTTCAGTCTCATAAAAGATTCAGATTGAATTGGAATTCTCAATAATTGAGAAATTCGAGACTTTCATCAACATCTGAGCCCAAAGAGTTCGACCTCTCCAACTTCAACCCAGAATGAAACAAAAAATCTCAGTTGACTCACTGCTTCTAGTTCATTGAAATCAGCCACCTCACTGAGTTCTTATGAAACAAGATTGTTTGTCCAACTCGACTAATTATAAAATTTGATACTTTTTGAGAGAAGAGTACTTTGCCAGTGTGCCAACGCAGAGGCATAGGGGTCAAACAAGCTGGCGGTTGGAGAATTACTGTTATTTATCCTCAGCTCTGTCAGGTCAGTCTGAGAGCTGTCTGCGAGAAAGAAATGGGTTGCTAAGGTTGCTCTCAACTCGATATCCTGTCGTAGATCGGTCACCGACTGTCCTGAAAGATCTGAGAATTACTAACAGTCATTCACCAATCGCCAAGTTTTTTGTAATTAGCTATTGTAGAGGTGATAAGGTAGTGACAGACACACCAAAGAGTTTGATGAGTGGCTTCAGACATCCGATTCCGTTTTTCTTTCCTTTGAATGTTGCCAGACTTCGTATTCTGTGTTCGTTTTTAGAGGTTTTTTCCAACCCCTCTTTATGAACGAACGAAACCGTTTGACATTCGTCCAAACTTTTCGAGTAATTTTACTCCACTTGCAGTGCACCAGCTCATTGATAACTCTGATTTCCACTTCCGATTGGTCACAAGAAACAAACAACTGGCAGGCAACAAAATAACGAGTAATGAAAGAACATTGACAAACCGGAGAGAGGAAAAACGCCAGATAGAAGAGGCGAAAGAACGTGAGTGAGTGAGAGAGAGAGAGAGAGAGAGAGAGAGAGAGAGAGAGAGAGAGAGTGAGAGAGAGAGAGAGAGAGAGAGAGGAGAAGGAGTGAAACTGATTGAATAAAACTGAAGTATTTACTCTTCGCTTTGACAAAATTAATCAGCTTCATAGCTTGTCTGAAACTTGAAGACCAGAATAAGGATTTGGTGGAGCTAAAGATTGGAATAAAATGACAATATAATATAAATAAAATAGGGTGATAAAAAGACAAAATAAAATCATGAATATAGAGCGAAAATTTAGATTTGGTTTTAAATAATTATTTTTAGCTCTGCCTTATCGGCTACTTATAATGGTGAAGACGATTTCTATATTTATTATAGTGAAGCCGAATTGAAGATAGTAGCAAAGGATCCTCAAGTTATTTTCAAATATCTCCAGACTTATTTGTGATTTATGAAATTTTTTCTATCATTTTATAAGCCATATCCAATAATCTAAGAAGGGGGAGTAATGTAAACTTTCATTCACCATGTAAAAATCATCTTTCAATAACTCATTATCACATTTGCTTAAAATACTTGCTATCAAGTAGCAATATATTGTAACAATAAATAATAAAAAAATCTGATTCTTTAATTGTATGATCATGAAATTTAAGCTTGAGATATATAAATTATTTTATGTATTATGAATGAAACGAGAAATTTTTTTCTCATAAAATTGTGAACTACTGTATTTACATTTAAAAAATATTTCAAAAACAGTACTTCAATTCCAAATGGGAGAGTGTAATCTCACTAGGAGTCAAGTTAACCTCAGATAATG
Organism: Sogatella furcifera; assembly: GCA_017141385.1. Taxonomy (NCBI): domain Eukaryota; kingdom Metazoa; phylum Arthropoda; class Insecta; order Hemiptera; family Delphacidae; genus Sogatella; species Sogatella furcifera. The sequence goes on along the minus strand of CM029547.1, from coordinate 4,709,615 downwards.
TGGAAACTTTCAATTCTCTCAGAAATGAATAATAAACTTTCAATTCTTGATTCAGCTACTGCTTTGAGCAAGTTAGTTAGCCAAGTAAGCTATAGTCTAATAGTTAACTCAGTTATAGGTATAGTTAGTTAGCAACTTAGCAACAGTTAACCATCAGCAACTTTTGAAAGATTTATTTATTCGAGAAATTACAATAAAGTTGATGGGAAAATTCAAATCAAAATACTTCATCCACACAAATTTCTAGATATTCTCACAGACAAAAATCCAAAATGGCTTCCAGTAGTAACCCACATTCAAAGAAATCCTTTGAAAAGCGGCCGGCCGTGATCAGAGGATGACACCCGAAATCCTTTAATCCTTTGACAGTCCCGTGCAAAGGATTTGCACAAACATTTTCTCATCCTTTTCTGCAAAATTCCCTTTCGCCGACTCCTTTCTCCTACTGTCCGTCACTGTCACAACACTGCATTCTTCCGGCGAAAAGGAGTTTGTCTCCTTTCGTTGGTTTATCGACAATACCTGCCAATAACGCCGAGTCTTCTTTACAAAAATAACATTTGTCCAACATGTTTGCTACAGACAGAACTCTTGAGTTGGTTTAGCTACAGTCTATCTAAATAAAGAAGACATTCTGGCGAGATGAGAAAATGACTCCAACTCGGTCAATATCAGTTAGAAAATTGTAAATTTGGTCTCAGATTGTAGGAAACATTCTGCTCTACAATTTGAGACCAAATATATAATTATTGAACCAATATTGACCGTGCTGGATTCATTCTCCCATCTTGCCAGAATGTCTTTTTAAAGAGAAACGACACAATAGAGGGGGACAGAAATGCTGCAGGAAGGTTGTAGTCTGTAGAAGCAAAGAAGACATTCTGGCGAAATTGGGAAATGAATCCAGCTTGTTCGATATTGGTTCGAAAATTGAAAATTTGGTCTGAAATTGTAGATCAAAATGTTTCCTACAATTGGAGGCCATATTTATAATTTATGAACCAATAGTGAACGAGCTGGAGTTATTTTCCCATTATGACCGAATGTATTCTTTGCTTGGACAGACTATAATACTAGGAGCAAAATTATTCAAAGACTTTTTCTTCTTCATTAGCGATGTACTAGGAGCGAAATATCTAAAGGATATTTCTTCTTTACCATCTTCTCCCATATTCTGGAGTGGAGATTATGGTTGTTGCGGTAGGAAAAAGTATTCTCTTCTTCTTCTTCTTCTTCTTCTTCTTCTTCTTCTTCTTCTTCTTCTTCTTCTTCTTCTTCTTCTTCTTCTTCTTCTTCTTCTTCTTCTTCTTCTTCTTCTTCTTCTTCTTCTTCTTCTTCTTCTTCTTCTTCTTCTTCTTCTTCTTCTTCTTCTTCTTCTTCTTCTTCTTCTTCTTCTTCTTCTTCTTCTTCTTCTTCTTCTTCTTCTTCTTCTTCTTCTTCTTCTTCTTCTTCTTCTTCTTCTTCTTCTTCTTCTTCTTCTTCTTCTTCTTCTTCTTCTTCTTCTTCTTCTTCTTCTTCTTCTTCTTCTTCTTCTTCTTCTTCTTCTTCTTCTTCTTCTTCTTCTTCTTCTTCTTCTTCTTCTTCTTCTTCTTCTTCTTCTTCTTCTTCTTCTTCTTCTTCTTCTTCTTCTTCTTCTTCTTCTTCTTCTTCTTCTTCTTCTTCTTCTTCTTCTTCCCCTATATTCCCACCTCAAAACTTTGGGAATACTCAGAGCATAGTATAGTTGAACTTTCCATTTGACCTTGGACCCTTAAGAGTAATAGTTAATTGTTCACATGCTAATATTTATACAATATTAGTAATAGATTATACTGTATATAGTAGACTTTAGAAGAGCTAATAGAAGAAGTTTTAAAAAGGTAACTTATCGGCAAAGAGAACAATCATATTCGGTTGGTTGCCATTTTTGGCTCTGTTGAAAGAACAAAAAAATTCAAATATAGAAGACTTATAGCTCCTTATTTGAACAATTTAAAACAACGTGATGCAGTCTTAATAATTGATTTACGAAGAATATTCACATACTGCTTTCTTATCAATATGCCCTTGAATGAGAACTCTTTTATTATAATTGTGTACAAGCATCGTTTATGTATTAATTGCTTTTGGTTACATATTAAATTACCTCCCAATTGTAATTGGATTTGTTAAAGTTAGATAGCTTTAAAAGGAAAAATTCAATTGAAGGATATCTCTCTTCTCAATCTTCAAATCAATTTTAATATTCAAATAAACAATTTTAATAATAGCTCATTATAACGTAATCATTACCAGTATCAATATTTATTCACTGATAACAAATCTAGGTATTTAGGCTAAGTCACTTATCACTTATTATCCATATCATTACCCACGCACAAGCCTATGAGCTCATGTAGGCTTCACCCTCATAACAAAACACACTCATAAATCTTCAAAATTAAATAATCACAGAGATAATTAAACATCCTATAAATTTGGAACTGTAATCTTGAATCTATGCTACATTCCATTCAGATCAGATAAACAATTCAAATCAGGAGAAGAAAACATATTGTAATAATATGTAGGCTCGCTTCGCTCGCCTGCAAAACCTCTGTCAGTGTCACCAAAGACAAACAGGTTCGCTTCGCTCGCCTGTAAATTCCGTTCAGTAGGGGTTTGAAATTTATCGAGCACAGCATTTCTACACCTAATCTGGACCTGTTCACCTAATTGCAACATTTTCTGCCAATTTGTTCTAGAAAAATCTAAGAAATACTCCAAAAATTCAAAAAAATTGTAAAACGCTAATATTAAGCGTAACCTTGGGAAGTATATCGGACATAGTTTGAAACTTGATTCAATATCTTCCAAATTAATTCATCTATAATCTCGCTGAACCATTCAATTTATAGTTAGGATTGGCCGCATCAAGGTGGAAGATATGCAACCCGCAACACATCTACAATTTTGAAAACCTGATTACTGGCGTAATCTTGTACGGATTACAAAAATATTTCAACACAAAATTTCTAGATCTCATTTGAACCTGCCCACCAAATATCAACATTTTCTACTGATTCGTTCTCGAAAAAATGAGGAAAACGCTGAAAAACTCTAGAAAAACTAAAATATTTGGCGTATCCTTGAAAAGTTTTAAAATTCTTTCTTAGCGTGCGTCTAAACGTCCAACTGAACATGCCTGCAAATTTGAACGCATTCGCTTCAGTGGATTTTTAGTTCTGGTGATGAATGAATCAGTCAGTCAGTGCCATTTCGCTTATATAGATATAGATTGAAGGAGTAAATTCACAACATTTCAATAGAGAGTGATTATTGTTCAAAGGAGACATTTCAACGGCATTCCAATTTTTCAAGTTTACGCCACGTTTACATCGGAGTTGATAACATAAAAATTGTTGATAAATTTTGTGATTAACTTATTATTATATAAACTTATATATTATATAACTTATTATATAAAAGTTATGTGAAGTTAATGTGTAAACGTGGCTTTATACTTACCAAGTTTATAATGATCACTGGTCACAAAGGATACTCGTTCCAGTATCTACTGAACCATTTTCATGCGTTCATCTCTAACAGCTGATGTCTATTTTGATCACAAAAAACATCATCTATGCATAGATGAATGACAACACTCTAATTGACAACATCAGCTGTTGGAGCGCAAAAGGAGCAGACGGAGCCGCCTTACGTTTTGGCGTCAGCTATAAGTAAATAACCATCATGTACCGTGCAACAGTGATTGCACCATTGTAACATGTCGCGCTTTGAACACACGTAATGACGGCTATAATTGCACTTATTGGTGGCCCTTTATGAGCCCCCAGTGAGTTAATTAAATCAGACAAAGGGTCCACTCATCCACCCCCTACCCAACCCAAGAGGGTTGTCCATGAATCCAATTTATTACCGTGAGTTGAGCCTCTGTGAGGGTGTTCTTCTCCCTCTCACTCACTCCAACTACTGTTTAGGGCATCTCTCTCACTCGCTCTCATCCCTCTCAGCCTCTCTTGTTATTATTAAATGTTCACAATCAGCTATCATACACTAGGATTGCTATTGCACACGCTCAGTCGTGTAACAGTTGGATGAAATTAATTTAACACTAGATATTGCCTTCTGTTATCCGTGAGTGTGGTCAAGTCACAAACAGTTGAGACTGCGCTTGGATGGGTGATCAGGTGATAGAGTTACCTTAAACCAGTGAGTTTAGAGAGATCTCTATCTATTTATATTCACTGCTTCAACATAGTCAAATTATAATTACTTATTGTTTAGTAATCTAACCAAACTATGATTAGTTCAGTGAGTATGATTAGTTTAGTGATGTAAACTATGATCTAAATGAACTATGATTAGTTTAGTATTTTTTTATCTAAACTATGATCTAAATGAACTGTGAATAGTTTAGTTAGTATGATTAGTTTAGTAGTTGTGTTTTCTGCCAACACATAAGGTAGACTACCTTTTGTTGGCAGTGCTAAAAATGTAACAGTAATAATGTTGCATCACTTATTATTTCTATTTTATTTCATGTTTTTCAATTGTTTTGTACATTATTATCTACAATTTATTGTATTCCAATTTGTGAGTTGTTTATTGGAAATAAACTCATTCATTCATTTAATCAAAAAGCCATTATTAGGCTTACCTTACATTATCACCTTCTGTATGTAAGCTAATCTTTGGAACTGGTTTCTGAAGTTATATTCACATGAAAAAGCTAGATTTACACTGGAAAATCAAAGCATAACACATAAAAAACCAATTAGTTATGGATAATGCCTTTAGAATCATACATTAGATTTAGAACCTTTAATAATATAAAAAAAAAATTCAAAATCTATTTTCAATGTTATTAAAGTTCATTTTTTGTGGGATATTAGTAGACAACAGAAACTCAAACCATCCCCATTTGATAGATTTTTTAAATTTCAAATTAGTTTATTCATAAAAAGTGACATATTCACAAAAAATATCAGTGTTACAGATAATATGAAAATTCTCCCTTCGTGGATGATTTGTCCGTGTGCAGGGAGGAGTCGCAACCGTTATTGAGGGAAGACAAAACTATAATATTCTGTATATTTCACACGTACATGAATCTCATTTACTAACCCAACTCCCTCATCAATTTATTTTCACAAAATCAGGTAGCCCCCATTCACACCTAATAATTGCCAGTTACCAAGAATTGGCTACTCGACTTTCAATGAGTTATTGAACGAATGAGATCGATGAGCCAATCAACAACAAGAGCAGAATTGAAACCACGCCTACAGGCACACCTCCTGGTTTCAACTACTTTCTGTTGATTGGTCGAGACTTGTGTTTCTGAATTCCACCGTTAGATAGCAGTAGGTACAGGTTCACGTCTCGTTTATGCACACAATTTACAGAGTATACAAAAAAGAACTAATTCCAGTATAGCCGATTCATTCTAGGGTTTGAGGCGGAAAAAATTGCAGCAAATATATTTTTGGTGGAAATGGTAGCTGACATCTTTCAATGTGTAAAAATTCCCACTCTCAACTCGTGTCTGAAAGTTGTTCTATGACCGCCATATTGGAGATTTTTGGCTAATTTTTCTAGTTTCTTAGTAAACTTTCAATTTTATAGAAAAAATGTGTTCAGTATTTTATGTAATTATCTTTAACTAGCTGTCAGGATCGCTTCGCTCGCCTTCTCCGCCTAGCCAGGAGGCTCCGCCCCCTGGACCCCCGACAGTATCAAGAGTGTCAGTGAGTCAAACAGGCTCGCTTTGCTCGCCTGCAAATTCCGTTCAGAAGGGATTCAAAACTTATTGAACACAGCATTTCTGGACCTAATCTGGACCTGTTCACCAAATTTCGACATTTTCTACCAATTTCTTTTCGAAAAATCCAAGAAAAACTCTGAAAATCCCGAAAAATAATAAAACGCTTATATTGAGCGTAACCTTGGGAACTATTTCGGACATAGTTTGAAACTTGATTCAATATCTTCAAATTAGTTTATCTATAATCTCGCTGAACCATTGAATTTACAGTAAGGATTGGTCGTATCAAGGCAGAAGATATGCAACCCGCAATACATCTACAATTTTGAAAAACCTGATTACTGGCGTAATCTTGAACGGAATTCAAAAATATCTTAACAAAACATTTCTAGACCTTATCTGAACCTACCTACAAAATATCAACATTTTCTACCGATTGATTCTCGAAAAATTGAGAAAACGCCAAAAAAACTATAGAAAAACTTAAATATTTGGCGTATCCTTGAAAATTTCCTAAAATCCGTTCTTAGCGAGCGTCTAAACGTCCAACTTAACATGCCTGCCAAATTTGAACGCATTCGGTTCAGTGGATTTTTAGTTCTGGTGATGAATGAATGAATCAGTCAGTCAGTCAGTGCCATTTCGCTTTTATAGATATAGATTTGAGATATTGATGAGTTTTCTCCAATCGATAGTATTCAAGATATCTTATATTGGAAAAACGGCGATTTTACCCAATTTCACATTTATTTTTAAAAACTATTGTTTATCAGACCAGAACTTAATCCCTCTTTTCACTCCATCGAAACGTACAGAATAAAATTCATCCTTATTATACAATTTTCTATTCTGGTATATTCTAGAATTTTTCCGTGATTGTACTCACCAAACCCCATTCTACCTCTCTTAAGACAAAAATATCCAGGAAATTTAAGAAGATTTTATAACAACCGAACATAAGACTTGAATCACCAAAAATTATCTTTCACAAAACTGGCAAGAAAATTTCAGATGAAGTTTTCAATACTCAACTTCTCTCACCTTTCCCTCAAGAAATGTTCACCTGAAGTTCTTCCAACTACCGTACAAATCGTACATCTTAGAAGTTTGCGGAAGGAGAGTTACAAAGTACAACTTTCAGTGAAATTATTGTCTTATTACTGACTGTGATTATTTAGCGAGTAACAAGAGACGACAACGACGATTATTTTCAGACAGAATAATGCCCTGACACGACCAGAATCATCATCATCATCATCATCTTCACCATCATCGTCATAATCATTGAAATTTCGGTACTAGCGTTGCTTCTAATTAGGCGAGCTGCGGGGTTCGAGTCGGTCTGGCGGAATGATTTAATTCGCAAGGGTTTTGCGCGCCCGTTGGTATAGTCTGCCACGCAAAGAAGACATTCTGGCAAGAGGGGAAAATGACTTCAGCTCGATCAATATTGGTTTGAAACTTATAAATTTGGTCTCAAATTGTAGGAAACCTTCTTATCTACAATTTGAGACCAAATTTATAGTTCTCGAACCACTATTGACCGAGCTGGAGTCATTGTCCCATCTTGCCAGAATGTCTTCTCTGCTTGGACAGACTATAGGAGGGTGGTGGGTTTGGAGGGGGCGCGGACAGAGGCACCTGTGTAAGTTGGCAGTGGGGGGAGGGGTAAAGGGACAGGAAGAGCCCTTTCTGAGTGCAGCCAGCAACAGTTAAGTCTGCTGGGAGCCAATTACACATTGCTGCCCCATAATGATAACAAATTATCGGCGTATATCCTCCCTCAACACTGACGTCTGTTGCTTTCTTCATCACACCACCTCATGCCTCATCTTATTATAATATTACGAACTTTTTTTTGGTATCTTTATTCTTGTCGCTCTCTTCCCGGCTGAAATTTTATTATTAATTTCTTCAATTTTTGAATATTCAGCAATTCGAGTACTAGAGAATCAGTGCATGAAAATTTGAAAGTTCACTTTGCTAGGTCGGTATTAGATAATATTTCTATGTCATATGCGAATCATATGAAAATAGATGAAAATACGAAGTCTCACTTAATAATTACCGTCTCGAGCAAGGCAGACATTGCAACAGACGTACCTCTATCGGTCTATGTGCGTTGCAACATTTTATTAATAACCTGGAAGGAACATTTCTTCCACCCGTCCGTCTGTTGCAAAGGTGCGCCTTGCCGTTATTACGCGGTGATATTTTTATTATCATATGAAAAGAAATGGAAATATGAAAAATCAAATTTTCATCTATTTTCATATATGATGATGGAAAATAATATGACCGAATAATACTGGTGACAGCCGTTATATAGAATCACCACAATCATAGCAGCTTTTGACAATGATAGTTGCACAAGAATATTTAAGAATTTTAATAAATTTTTCTTATTCGTTCCTTCTTTCCCATTCTTACTCTGCCTTTCCCGTATCAACCCTCCCTCAATCCCTCTTTTCATGCCATACGTTTGGCACGCATTATCTTCCAAGTCTATAATATTCTTGTTCTTGATTCCCATTCTCTTCTTCCCATTCACTGCGTACTCAATTTCTTTGTTTCCATCTGACTTATTTTCTACTTTATTCCCACTCACTGGCGGCTCGTACCCACGAAACAGGTGGAGTACCCATATCTTTTACTGTACAGCATTTCACTTATTTCGTTGGCACGAGCCGTCAGAAGTGTGTAAGAAGCTCTATCTATCATAACTCTCAATGATAATTATCACACTCAATAATATTTTTCATGCCAATTTTTGCTTTCATATTTCATATTATTAGTCCGGGGATAAAGTTTTACAGAAAATACTCAGGAGTGATCCTATTGATAATACTAGTTTGTGGAGTGGTGTCAATCTCTTTGTTTCTACGTACAGAAAAAGAATATCGATGATGAATTTCCAGGGGTGCGGGACCTGTATTGAAAAATTACGTCCATCTTCCACTGTTTCATTTTCTATAATAATTATTATACGTTTTCCACTTGCTATTCTCTTCAACTACTCACTCTCTCACATGATTACGATCAAGTTACATAGACAAAGTATAAAAGAATGAGATGATTTACTCTCAATCATAGCCCTCTATCATTCTAGTATGATAGAGACTTAATATGTTTTAATCTACCTACAAGAATGGAATGAATAGCTAAATCCAACCATCTATAGGTCTCAGTTCTAACTCTTTCAGGAAACTACTCATCATAATACTGAATTTATGTTTTAATCTACAAGAATGGAGAGAATAAATCAATCTAATTATGATCTATAAATTTCTCGGTTCGAACACTTTTCCAAAATTTCCCATCTTTTCCCAATGACATTTTCTCTTTATTCTCGACCAATTCTCCTCCCCACTGCATTTTACCTGTACAACCCCCCTCCAACTCTCAAGACCTTAATTCGCCTTTATGTCTCACCGGGGCCAACCTGCAATTGCTTCCATTTTCTGTAGCATTACCCCGCCCCCTACCATTCGCTAAACTGGTCTTATTCGGTTACCAATTTGGGTGCTTTTGTTGTTTGCCGCCTGCCTGCTGCATTATGTCATTAACAAAAGTAACCACCCTAGTTTACTAAGGGTCAAGAGTGTTTCCTGCTATTTGTCTAGTGAAAAGATGGACAAGATAGAACCTTTCTTGACATGCTGTTGAACGGCAGAGCTCCCTGAAAAAATACCTATTATAAACTATTATGATAAACTATTAATGAAAGAATAATAATTAAATAACATATTAATTCAACTGGGGGTTGTACAGAAGTGGATAAGGGTTGATCTTAATTTAAAACATTAAAATTAATGTTGTTAACAGGGGTATGAGGCCTTTCGTACTCATAGGATAATTGATAAATAAAATAAAAAAATCAAATACCCTTATTTAAAACTTTAAGAGTATTATTCTTAGGATATTATAAAAAGGTATTTGATTTTTTCATTTTATTTATCAATTATTTTAAATATCCCTATGTTTGAAGTTTAATTTTCATAGGATAATTATTATTTCGATATTGATATAGGCGACTCCAGCTTGTGAAAGGTAACTATTATAAAATACTAAATGAGAAATTCAGTGTTCGAGCTAGCATTAGATGATTATTGGAAATTGTTAAATGTTTGCTAGAACAAAACATCGGTTGAAAATAATGATAATTCAATGAATTATCTTTACAGAAATAGGGAAGATATTTGTCAAAAAACAGCAATTTTGTGTCTTTGAAGACTTTTCTGGTAACGATTTTTGATCAATATTAAAAAATTGGATGCAACTTGGGCCTATAATACTTGGTATCAAAACAAAATGAACAATGTTTCCTTCCATACAATTGTCACCCTGTACCTGCTGCTATCTACTGACAAAACTCCGAAACACATTGTCGACCAATGAGGAGCCAGCAGGAGGAGTTTCTAATGGAGGCGGGGCTCTGATTCTTGGTTGTGATTGGCTGGTTGTTCCCCCTCTGTTTTTGCTGCCTTGAGCCAATATTCATTTGAATTTCTTCTTCCAATTTTCCACGTTGCTCCTTTCTTGCAGTATTCTTCAGGAAGCATTTTGGGTGTAACTTGAAGTAAATCTCCACTTTTCAGGTAGACCATTCTTATAATTCTCAGTCCACTGGATCGGATGAAAATTTTCGTTGTTTAAAGTCGTTTTCGGAGAGGCTAAGAAGACACTTCGGAATAACAAGAGAATAACTGAAAAAGTCGTGTTAAGACATAATCTAGGGAAAATGACGAAGTACAAGTTTACTACCAAGCACACGTCTATAAGCGAAAATTTTCGATATTATTGGAATATTTTTCGATAAATTCATAGATACTCCCACCTGATTATCTTTTAGCGATTTATAGGCCTGTACTTATGGCGATTTTATGCCTATTTTCCTATTTAATTTGCTGTAAATCATGCTTATTTTATTTATTTTTTGTCAGGAAATCAATAATGGGCATTGGTGTTAAAGATAAGCTATTCTTAAACATGGGAAAGGTATAGTAGATAATAAGATGAAAGATGAAATCAGTACAAGTTTTTTATCAAATTCAATGTCGAAAAAATACTTTTCGTTATTTCATATTAAATCTGTAGGTTCCGTAGACTATTATCAAAAACATTAACCCATTTGACTAGGACAATATTTTCACCAGCCTACTTTTTAAAAAATCAACGAAACATACTAATTACGTGTTGTCTCTGCCTACAATCAAGATAAAAAATTGTCCAACTTCCACAGCAAGACACATTGCTGGCCAATTTGTTTATCTTATCGAAGGCCGGTGAATTTGAGAAGCTATTTAAAACTATTATTAGTCGATTATCAACTTCTCAGGTTACATGCGAACATGGCTGATTGGACTCGTACGAGTTTTAGGTAATTTAACGATTTTTCTGTGATAAAATTGTAGAGATAATACATCACTTTTGTACATTAATTATTAGTAAAGTTTTCCTCAAGAATTTTAAATGAGATTTAGAACCCTATTCTCTCTGACTGGGATAAAAATTCTCGCCTCAAATTTCAAATAAAAACAGAGTGATGTAAAAAAATGAGCATTAAAAATTAGAGACTGTATCAGAAAGATTATATTCGTACAGTCTCTGTACGAGAAAAAATGTTCCTTTACTGAATTTGGATAATAAATTTCATCTCATAAGAATATACACCTCTAACCATCGTTTTACACATCACGAGTTTTGGACGACAGGTTTTTTGCCGTTCCTATGAATTTTACTAGATTGAATGAAGCTTGGAAAATATGTGATGTGTGCATAGACACATCATGTGTTTGGTAAGTTCTGTTCTATATAGTAAAATTTATAAGGACGGCAAAAAACCGTACATTCGAAAATAGTGGTTTGTGAAATTTGTTGACAATACCCTATCCACGATCACTTGAGACGAAATAAAAAAACTTTTTGCATGTACAGGTAGCTATTTTTGTTTGAGCTTGAGGAAAAGCCAAGAACTGTGATTGGCTACAGCTGTTCGACTGCGGCCGACCGTCGTATGAAGTAATTCCTCCCTTTACCCGCACACACGCGCAAAAAGTTTGTTCATTTCGTCTCAAGTGATCGTGAATAGGGTATAGTTAACTACAATAACTCTACTAATAACATCTTAGTAACAACAGTTAACAACTATTCGCTATTGTTATTAGTAGGAGTAGCGAAATTTCAAAATTACTACTTCAAAATAAAGCAGTCTCAATTTCGAAACTAAATAAGTTTAATGAAGAGTAAATATACTAATATAGCAGTTAAAGCTACCCGGCCCACTACAAAAATATTGATAGAGAAGTCCAAATGAGAACCTTTTCTGAATTAATTCTCACGTTCTATTCTACGAGTAGTTAAATTTGGGAACAATAAATTAATTTTTCATTCAAATCCCTTCGCTAGCATATCGCTACATAATTGGAAAGTTGTCTGTACAGTGCAAAAATTCCTTCAAGTTCTCAGAAAGCTACTAAAGAGGATTTCCGTACTGAGACAGCGATCAAAGTTCAATTAATATTTTAAAGCTCTCATTCATTTATTTCTTTTTTTCAGGTGTACTTCTAATATTGTATTGTATTTTTAATTGTACGTAGAAGTAATTATTCTCCAACTTTTCTCAGAGTACTGGAGCCATAAGGTCATTAGCATTGATGTATAGTCTGTCCAAGCAAAGAAGACACTCTGGCAAGATAAGAAAATGACTCCAGCTCGGTCAATATTGTTTCAAAAAATATTTATTTGGTCTCAAATTGTAGATCAGTATGTTTCCTACGACTGAGACCAAATCAATGATTTCTGAACCAATTTTGATCGAGCTGGAGTCATTTTCTCATCTTGCCAGAGGGTCTTCTTTGCTTGGACAGACTTTAGTCGATTGGAAATCATTGAGGAAAAAGCAACAAGTTAGAACAATGCACTGCTTCACGTTAAGTCTAAAAAAGGCGAAATATTCTCATAACAGCTTCTCTATTATTTTCAGTTTAAAACCACACAGGTTGAAATCTTGTAATATAAATAAGAGCTTACATAACATTTATTCAATTTGAAATCTATTCGTTGGTTATCATAAATTGAATCTGTTCTCGGAGATTTATACAGAAATACACCTTATAAACACATATAAGTTTACAAGTAAGTTTATCGACTAAATAACCAGCTTTAAATATTTTTACTCAGATATTCGAGATAAATTCTCTATTTTTAGTTTGAAAAATGGATAATTTTTCTCATATGTACATGAATATTATTGTTATTGTAGAGAAAAATGTTTCCAATATAAGTTATTCGTTATTAGTATAGTTAGTATGATTACTTTCAATCATAATACTTTTTTATTCGAGGTGTTATTTTCCTACGAGTACCTTGTACTGCGATTCCAAACATTTTTTTAAATGATAGACACATCTCTTCTTAAAACATGTTGAAAAGCAGAAACGATGATAAAACCTAAAACATTAAAACCATAAAACCTGAACCTAAACCTTAAACATTTAAAGATTGTATTTATTACAATCACTCGATGAATTTGGATAGATGAATAGAGAATAGATGAGATTATAGTCTATAGAACTCAGATTCTCAAATTCGGATTCTTTATTGTTTCCAGCAATAAAGTGCAAACAATATTATAAAAAGAAATTATTGAAACAACACTCACATAGACGCGCATGTCTGTTTCTGAGTCGTTTATTCTATTCATCTGTATTTGATCGATTTAATTCTATTTGATTCTTGGTGGAACGCTCGAAAATCCAATTGAATTCTACCGCTGTAATAAAATGATGCAATATGAAATGAAATGAAAATATTCTTTATTAGGCGGAGTTACGACTAGGAAGTCCTTTCTACCACTCAACCTTAACTCCTTAACCTTAAACAACCTTAACATAGTGCAAAACTCAATATAACTCTTCCAAAACAAAGAGGAACAATAAAAACTCCGACGTCAATGAAATGATTTCATTTAGTGGTTAAACTCCGTACGAATCGTAAAACTGAACGAAAATATCCAATTCAGAACAGATTTTTGTATTTTCTTCGTTCATGATTACAATATTTATGAAAGTTTTATCATTTTCTTACCAATAAATTTCAAATATCATTCATATTGCATTATTTCTGATGCAAAGTTTACATCACAATAACTTATAATATTTTCAATAGAAAATTCTCTACAAATCAAAAATCGTTACATCAATTTTCTTCAAATTTCCTTAAAAGCATTTCCTGTACCATATTTCCGAATATCGAGTTCTGAGATGGGGAGGAAAAGAGGAAAACGTGGAATTACAAGATGGCGTACACCCCTCGTACTCGCTTTGGGCGTGCTCACTGCAACATTCTCTCAATGATTTACAATCTGTCTCACTCACACCCCCTCGCCCCTAACCCCGATCATCCCCTAGTCTACCTACCCCGTGAAAACCCCTTCAAACCACGCCGCGGCGGCCAAAATGAGATCCAGATTTTTTAAAAAGTCAAGCTAAAAAAGTGTGTTGTCGGTACAGTGAAAAAGGGACGACACTTCCCGAATTACAACCCATAATTCATGGCCTCAAATTGGGAACATCGCACCCTCAAAAATACACCCAAATAGTGGCTGGTAGCACCTAGCACAGTAGCTGAAACCCACAAACGTTTGCGGTGTCTTTCAAAGGAGTTTATGTTTTGTTAATTGTTCCACACACAGTGCGCATGCGTCATTTTTTGGCGTAATCTTATATTATTTACGAGCCTACCAATTAAATAACCTTTAATGCTAATCGAGCGGAAAGAATTTCGGGTTAAACGTAACGCCTAGTTCATCATGTTGCAACACAAACAGCTAAAGGATTTATTGCAGCCTATCTCATTAGTGAAAGAAAACATTATTGGATGATCTAATGTTGATGTTAATGGATTGTTTGGTTAACAAACCATATGAACAAACGTTGTCATGGTTTGTCAGGTGGAAAGGTTAGTAGCTGGTTGTTATTGAGTCGATTTGTAGGGTTGTGCAAAAATAATACGATCATTTTTCTTTTAAATTAATCACCCAAACTGCTAACAATGTATTTTTATTTAATTTGTGAAGTAGATGGGTATTTGCTGTGAAGTTATTCAGGTTCTCAAATATTAATTATAATTTATTTAATTAATAACGAATCAAAAGTAATTCAAAGTAAAATTGATCAATTGATCATTTGATCATTTTATATAACTGTATTCATGTTCTGTAATAAATTTTCTTATGAGCACCCACCTTCATAAATAATATTGAATTACATACATTAAATATATTCATATATTAAATCATATTACAGTATATTGAAATTGCTTTCCAGAAACTCAGTTGCCGAGATAAGAAGTAAGTGATGGGAGATTAGAACTGGAAATGAAATAAAGAATAAAATATTCTTCTATAGATCATGGAACTGAAAATTCTTTATTTGAACTATATTTTTCCTACAGGAATCCTCATTTTCTACTCTCTTCTCGCAACTGAATTCAGCGGTGAAGCTGAATGCCCATATTATTATATGGGCATTACTTATAACTGGAGCTGAATTCAGCAGCGTTTTTTTGGCAGCTAGGAAATCGAACCTCAAGTGAACGAATTTTAGTATGAATAATTTGTTAGCATGAATGCCAATCCTGAACTGAAATTCTAAAATTTAAGCTCTGACAACCTTCAGCTGAATTATGCCGATAGCATGTACTATGCATCAATGCATATATGCATATAAGAGTCCTATGAGTAAATGCATAATATAAGAGTCTTAAGACTCTTAGTTCAATGCATATAAGAGTCAGTAATGTATAGTACATGTATATTGTATATGTATAGTCATATACTGTATAGTACAGCAATGTATAGGAGTCCCCCCAATCGTGTCTCCCTATCAATGACTTTTGATTTAATGTGAGGTTATCAATCTGCGAGAGCGTCCTATAACAATTCATTGTGGCAATTTGTAACAGCATTACAGCAACCGATAAATTATCTCGATCAAGTAAAATGCCATTATCATTTTTGACGAGCAATTGATTTAAACATTTTTTCGTACAGCCTACGTGAAATTTATATTGATGTGTCTCATGCTGTCATGCATTTATATTTTCAACCCAAATTCATCCCTTATAAATTCCCATTCACATGGTGGTCAATATTCGAATGTTTCTGTTCAGGTTCCCTATCACACTCTAAAATATATAAAATCTATAATTATAATGTTTCTGTTCATTTATCATTTTAAAATTTCCTATAAAACTCATTTTGTTTCGTTTCTGGAATGACATTATTCACCCATTATCCGGCCGGCAAAATAATTGTTCATATCTTCTTTCGTCTTCTAATTCTAGATCACAATCACAATCTAATCTCCAATATATTCATTTACAATTAATTCTTCCATTATTTTACTATTCAATTATTACTACTTGTAGGCCTACGCATGATTTATTATTTCAGGTTCCCCCTTTCTAATTTTTCTTTTTCATATTCTCTACTTCTCTCTCGGTCCCTCTCCACTTCTTCTTTTTGTTTACCATTCTTTCCTTCGTTTCGTGCAACTAAGGAATCACTCAATTTTCTCAAACATTCAATCTTCGTGGAATAGTCAGTCGCGTATCATATTCACTCAGCCAATAACTCACAGAGACATGTCACATCTCTCCAATCATGTTATGATATTCTATACCAAGTTTCCTTCTGTGCTGAGGCCTACTGACTTCCTTTAGAAGAAAGAATAAGTTTTTCTTTGTACCGTCAAACGGAAATGTAGCTTATGTTTCGCAATAAGGGAACTGTTTCACAGGAATGATTTTGAGTATAATTAAGATCTCACTGTTTTTTTTCAAAAAGAGGGAGCACTTTGGTACAATATAACAGGTTCAAAATGTAATGAATGTTTTCGAGAATGAGAATTTTGTGATTTGATACATGACTTGCTTGGATTGATATTCAGACTCATATGACAGCATACTAGAAACACGTTTCCAGCTATAGTCTGTACAAGCAAAGAAGAGCCTCTGGCAAGATGGGAAAATGACTCCAGCTCGGTCAATGTGGGTTCAAAAATTATTGATATGGTCTCAATCGCAGAAAACGTTTCAATCTACGATCTGAGATCAAATGGATAATTTTTGAACCAATATTGACCGAGCTGGAGTCATTTTCTCATCCTGCCAGAGGCTATTCTTTGCTTGGACAGACTATACATTAGGCTACTTCCAGCTACATTACTACATATTTGCCAGTATGGTTTACCGTATTCGTGAATTTTTAACATGAGGAATTGACTTCCAACACTATAAAATAGACCGAAGGAAAATTTTATCTGTTATTGATAAAAAAATGATTATGCTGAAATAGTAATAATAATAGTCATCATCATCAATTTTATTAATTTGATAACACCTTCCATCGAACTGTGTTAATTGATCTTTCAGAATTGCAATTATTTCGATAGGCCCAAACACAATCTATGGCCTATTGTGATCCAGAATTAAAGACTAGCCTAATATCTGAAAGGAGAAACCTCCAACTGCATGAATGTATAATATTCGGGATAGGTAGCTATATTTAGTAGGGATTGCTGTGATGGTGCCCTCTATCCATCAGTTTTCTGCTTCCATTATTACCCTCGCAGTCAGCCACAGATCACATTTAGATATTGCTCTGAACATAAAATAAATAATAAGAATTAAATGAATAAATGTACACGGAAAGTAACTAAAATAATATTTTCATCAAGTTTATTGTTGAATTTTATGCCTCTGATGGGTTAGTACTCGAAATCCTTGTATAGACTGTAAATCCAAGAAAAAAGACTTTATTTTAAGCATTTACCTACTCGGATGCGATATTAGTTGAATTTTATTAGTTTTTATGTTTTGAAATACACTTCACTAAATTTACGAGAAATTTACGAGACCTTGCAATTAATATGAACGAATTGTTCAATTATAACTCACGTGGTTATTTTCGACTAAATTCTTGAAGGAGGTACTTTTCTTTCTTTCTATATTTCTTCTTTATTTTCTTCATTTGTCTATTATTGTGCGAACAGTCACCTAAAATAACATCTGGCATTTGTTTCCGTTTTTTAATCGACTTCGGTAAAGTCCAGCCAGCATTTTCAACTCTTCACTCATCACCTGCCTCAAATTCCAATGAACAACTCATTCACAAAAGAGAATAGCACACCTTCCAACCCACACCGAGCGGAAGTTGAAAATCAAAATACTTGGCAGATAAGAAGGGTACAGAGCATCCCGCATTTCAAGCATGGCACAGCTTCACACCATGAATGATAAAACGTGTGTATAAATAAATAAAAAGGCCCAACAACTATCCAGCGAGGGGGAAGGGATGATAGGGGAGCGTCGACCAATCAGAAGCGAGCTTTCGACTGTAGTCACGCCCCCGCCGTGTACCGATCGCTCCGATGATCGTACTCCAGCGAATTCAGTCGCGCTCTGATGCTTGAGCGGGTCGGAGGTTTTGAGGTGTAGTAAATTTTGTGCCCTCGTCGAAAAAGATCGAAGAATACAGTGCTTTGCCGTACAAATAACATCTTTACCAAATTGAAATATTTTTCTTTTCGAGCTTTCAACCAACGATCAAACCATTTATTGAACATTTTATTTAATTCAATAGTGTGTGGGAAATATATTTAAATCAGTACCTTCGAAATTGGAAAACACAATTGTTTTCCAATGAGTCTATTAATTCATTTGCAATAATCATCAGAGTACCTCACTATCGGACTATTCTCGATAATTGAATACATTAATATTTTCGTTAGGTCATTACTTTATCTAACGTTTTATAAATTCAACCAATTGTAATTGGAGATTTATGTTAAAAAGTGATCAAATTGGTGATAACAAGTGGGAGTTAGGCTTCATCTGATAAGGCAGTTTGACAATCGATTGTGTATTTGATATATTTTTTGGAGACAATGATAACGATAAGAAATTGCCCTATATAGAAACGAAAGAAGATAAGTTAATGGATTGTGTTTTTAATTGTACTGTATTTAGTGGAAAGTGATCTAGTAGCCTTCAGGTGTTTAGTTGCTTCAATCTATCTACGAATACTGTATTGGTTAAAGGTGATTGTTTAATTTATACTTTATTCAAATTTCTTCTCAAAGACTGTCTAACAATTATTATCTAGTATCTTATCATTGAATAATTACAATCAAACTCATAAACTCATTGTCATAATCAGTAACATCTTGGATAATAATATTTACACCATGAATCTAATGTTTCCGAGAAGTGAGTATCAACAAATTTAGGATCACTCATTTGGAATTTTATTTAACTATTATACGATATCGGTAAACAATCAGTGATCAAATAAACATTTCAGTTCTCCATAAAAAATATCATATCATTCTCAATTACCGTCGCTATCATGTGCCTGAAGTTTTAATTTTATACAAAGTTATTTCTAACGAATTCAATACCACGTGATTGTCATAGAACTATAGTGCAAATTGCTTAGCCTACAAGTGCTCATAGACAGATCAACATTGCATGAAACTGAAAGTAAGAACACAAGTATTATTGATTAGACTAATAGACACTTATTGCGATTGGAGCTATTTTTGGTCATCGACATCATAGAAAATTGACATTTCTTGCCACTGAACCATTATCTTAGTTATCGGAAACATCAGCAGTATCATCTAACAATGACCGCGGCCGGGAGATGACTTTTGAACCATGTCGAACATGAGCGGAGGTCAGGATGCGACCGCGTCGACCAGTGCCGCTTCGGCTGCATCGCTTGCAGCGCGTCGCGCCTTGACATTCTCGCCGCAACAAGTGGCCTGCATCTGTGAAGCTCTGCAGCAGTCGAAAGACATCGAACGTCTGGCCAGGTTTCTCTGGTTTCTGCCCAACAGCGAGCTGCTACGCGGACATGAGTCGGTGTTACGCGCTCAGGCGACGGTGGCGTTCCACAAGGGCGCTTACAAAGAACTTTACGCGATACTGGAGTCGCACACCTTCGACCAACGCCATCACGCTGCGCTGCAAAAGATGTGGTACGAGGCGAGGTATAAGGAAGCCGAGATCATTCGGTGTAGACCTCTGGGTGCCGTGGATAAGTATCGGCTGCGGAAAAAGTATCCGCTGCCGAAGACAATCTGGGACGGGGAGGAGACAATCTACTGTTTCAAGGAGCGTTCGCGTAACGCGTTGCGGGAGTGCTACGATCGCAACAAGTATCCGACGCCTGAGGAGAAACGCGCGTTGGCCGAGAGGACGGATCTCACGCTGGTGCAGGTCAGCAACTGGTTCAAGAACCGACGTCAGAGGGATAGGACGCCGCAGCATAGGGGGTGAGTACTTCAAATCAAATCAGAAAAATCTTATCATCTATAAATACTTTCAAGTATTATTATTTTTGTGTTATTGAAGGTACGTTTCCATTACTACAAAACACGGGTAGGCCTACATGTCGGGCACAAGATGAAATTGAAACACGGAGTCAAGAGAGATAGAATCAGCTGACCAGTGTGCGTTGCTCTATAAAACTTCGTGTTTCCATTTGATCTTGTGTACGACATGTGCCCGTGTTTTGTAGTAATGGAAACCCACCTTTATTTGCAACAATTACTTTCAACAAATTTATTTGCTACAAAATCAATTACAAAGTCTTGAAGAATGATTCCATTAAGATCATTTTAAATTCCATGTTCCATTAATCCATTAACCGACTATAAAAGAGGATATAAATTTGTCCATAATGGTAATCTAAGAAGACTTACGTAATTTTCCGATTTTTTCTCGTAAGAAGATTTTCAAGTTTCTCATTTGAGAATTGAGAACTCAAACATCCAGAAGCTCTTTCTAAAATTAATTTAATTCAAAACTTCTTAAAGCCTAGTTTATACGATGCCAATTGGCAAGACAATTGTCTCTTGAAATTTACAGCTGATGTAAAGTATTTATTAAATCTTATGATTTTAAAATCATCAGCTATATAGGTATGGCTCGATGACAACTCTAATAGACAATATCAGCTGTTTGCGCCCGGCATCAGTTGTCTTATGACAATTGCCTCGCCAATTGGCATCGTTCAAACTAGGCATAAGGTGCGATAATCGTTGATCATGAACAATGATCGTTCTTGTTCTTGCTTTCAAAAACAAGATTTGTGATTGGCCACAGCTGATCGACTACAACGATCATCGTTCACGATCAAGGATCATCGCAACAGTAACAACATACATTTAGCTGTGTGTGGTCCCACAGCTTTTTTCGAGAAGATACTCATGAAACAATCATGCATTCCATTAATGATACCGACTATGATACAAGAAGTTTATTCGATTGGTTCATCTGACACACATTTCATTTTGTTTGATTTGAAAATTATTCAAAGGCTCTTAAATGTTATTATAGAGCCTTAGTTTGATTGATTGATTCGTATTCCTACATTGTATTCCTGAACTTGGTTTAGATATTCAGTATTCTCGAGCTTCTCTTTCTGTACCTCTACTTCAACATTTATTTTATTTCTTATTACAACTAATGATTTAAATACATAGTGTTTTATATCAAAACAGTAGTAGTCCTTATTACAGTGACTATATAGTCACTGTAGTCCTTACTATTCCTAACACAATTTTGAAAAATATGATTTGAAATTTCAGATTATGTCAAAATTCCTGTTTATGCCAAAGGTTTTTTCCACTCTAGGAATAATTCGAGAGGAATGCTTCATCTATATGATACAATACAAACATGAATGATGCTCTAATAGATATGTTGTAATGATGAGCTGTTAACAGTTAACACTACCTCTACAAAGAACCTCTACTAAACCCTCAAAAAACTCTTAGGTTATTTCTTTCTTATAATGTTCCTTCAACTATTATAATTACTTTGATTAGAGATTTCAACCACATATTGTATCGCATGGGGATGGGATCTGGGATGAAACCTTATTACTGAAAGATAATCTGTATTTATCTGGAAAAGCATCATTTTGTATACAATTAAATAATTCCATTTAATTTCAACTGCTTTAAATTCAGAACTTTGAAGTTCTCCTAAATGTGAAGCGTAAAAATTCCACCATTCCCAACAAGCTCAATCTATTCAAGCTGCCCTAAACTACTGTCCGCAAAAAACTGTCTCTCTTCAGAAAATTTATCTTGTGGCCCTAAATTATGTCACATTTGAGCATCGCTCCTTGAAAATTATTAGGGCTGCTTGACTTGCTTCGGGGTGAAGATGGACATGGCAGCGCACGTGTTGAGGGATGAAACAAGCAGAAGATAAGGAAGAAGGCGAGAAAAATAAGAAGGATAAGAATAAGAAGAAGAAGAAGAAGAAGAAGAAGAAGAAGAAGAAGAAGAAGAAGAAGAAGAGAAAGAAATAGTAGGAGAAGGAATATGTGAATAAATGTGAGAGACAAGCGACCAACAGATTGGTGCTAGGTCTATTTGTCATCTCTGCGTTCTCATTTTTTTCTACTCAAAGTCGAATTCCAAGAAACACGTGTTACACTGGATTTCTGCATTATTTTTTCACGAGTCCTCTCAGATATTAATCATCGAGTTTGGTTCAACCAGTGGTTACCATCACTGTTAAATAAACAAAAGGTTTATGATGCGATACTACTTTTTGGTCCTTGGAGGTGAACTTATTAAAATAATTCTATTGACCGAGTTTGAAGCCAATATACGAGTATACGAGTATACTACTAACAACGAAATAAGAAAATTTATCTGTTCATTTATTTACTAAAATAATGAATACTCAAAAATTCCAAAATCAGATAGTTTTATTTTCACTACTATAATATTTTCTAGTATTTTTGGTTGAGCAGCTCGAACTGTCGCTTAGGAATGCCACCTTTATGTCACTGGCGGCTCGTACCTACGAAATAGGTGAAGTGCCTGTGTCTTCTACTGTACAGCATTTCACCTGTTTTGTGGACACGAGCCGCCAGTGCTTTATGAACTGTACTTCCTTCTCGGGCTATTTAAATTGGGCAGATTAAAAATTTGATTTAGTTTTTTTAGTAAGTGATCTCGTAAATACAATAAATTGAAACAGAAATAGATAAGAATACTAGAATATAATAATATTGAATATCGAGATACAAGTTTAGTTTGCTGAACCATTCACAATGATTGAACTAAATAAAATAGAAGTAAAAAGCATCAGATCAATCAGAGGCCTTCACGGTGAATTATTTGGCCTAGCCCAGTCTCTCCCATAATAGTAGGTTCATGAAAAAGTCATCAACTACAGCGATTCACGCAACAAACTACTAACAACGAAATAAGAAAATTTATTTGTTCATTTATTTACTAAAATAATGAATACTCAAAAATTCCAAAATCAGATAGTTTTATTTTCACTTAACAATACGTATGATTATAATACGTAATAATTTCTCGTCATTGTATTTATCACGCTATCACGATAAACCACCATTTATGATGAAAAGCTGAACCACCATTTTGAATAACGCTGCTGACCCGCCCACTGTAGGAGTAGGAGTGACTTGCCCAAGCCAATGGCAGTTGCTCATCCTAGGCCAACTGCCAATGGTATTACTCGCTACTTTGTATGTATTATTTGGCAGCTCTTCACTTCTTTTAAAGTTAGAAGTTAATTAACCAGACGTTGATAATTGCTTTACAACTCAACTGGTATCTTAATAATTTTTTATTTCCAAGTATTTGTGAAGGGGTGATATTTTGCTAGTTATCCATGAATAAGAAGACAAACCACAGATATTTTGTTCCATTGTCAAACCACAGATTAGAAATCGAGATACCGGTTTCGGATGTTATATCAATGGTAAACTCTGGTAAACTTTCCAGATTGTGATTGATAGAAGTGTAACAACTGTATCCGGTATCTCGTTTTTTAATAGATTGGTGGTTTGACAATGTCTAGCTTTTCTATTTATTCGTAATAGTTTGATAAATTTGCGGCTGGGACAGCTTTTTAATCTCAGTCTAGAATGGATAGTCCCAAGAATGGACATCTTTATGTCCAAACTTCGCCTTTTCATCTAGACAATAATTCTATCGTAGTTTAAAAGATTGCCAATTAAATATATTTTAATAAAATTTCTATAATTTCGCGTTCATGTGTATCCGTGTTTGATGAATAATGTTACTATGTTTTCAGCTCGTGACGTTTATAATAGAAGTAATAGCTACTGTATATTCATTTCTGTATAATAGAAGTACACTTACCCCTTTATGTTATTACGTACTATATTTAAGCAATCTAGAATTGAAGCGTTTATGTATTGTTATTGTCTATATGAATAAAGAAATCTAATCTAATCTAGTATGGATTAGGTACTACTACAATATATATTCCTCCTGAATATGATCTGCATTGAGAACCACTGTGTACAAGAGACATAATACTACATTAACTTCATTTACTTCAAATAGGTACTGAATATTTGCTTTCATGGACTTACAAAAGACAATCAAATGTAGAAATTGAAATATCTTGTAGCATGACAAGAAAACTCATGTTTTTTTCACAGTAGCCTAATTGTTTCGATTTATGAACGTGTTTTATTTTAATAGTCATTTTTTCTCTTAAAATGAAATTCAACCCTTAACACATACAGCTTACAAGCCTCAATTATCAATCTACTTCGAATTAAGTGCATAGGGAATTGCTAACAGGATATTAATCTCAGTTTAATGAAAATCTATAAATAACAAATGAAATATGTTTAATAACAAAATAAAAATAGTAGACAAAACTTAGTCTATTTTATTACAAATGAACAATAAACTCTTCAATTGTCTTCAAAAGAAACCATTTCTCTTCAATTCGTTCAATAAAAAAAATTTTCTTCAATTTACAAAAAAAGAAAAAAAAAGAAATATGAAATGAGAATAGACTAAATTACGAATCTACAAACACGGTGTGATTCATTGGAAGTTGTAAAATGGAATGGAATAATATTTTCTACTATGAGACTAACGAAATTGGAACTGACATACAGTTTACGAAAAGAAATCAATTAGAAATTTTAAAAAGCTGCTGAAACTTGATCCGGCCCACAGCAGACTCTATTATCTTCGATTCAACCAATGGCGGTTGCGGCCTTACTTATCATTCTCATTTTCTCATACTTTCTACAAACTACAAGCAAATCAACTATGCTATGTCAATGTGGGTTTTCCGAATTACCGTTAAAACTAATATTGATAACCTTACCAGTAATAACCACTACTGTCCCTTGATTGGTTTGGAGTGATAGTGTTATGTCGTATTCTTATTTATAAATCAGGATACTTGCATGCGTAATCATCATCATCATCATCATCATCACATCTTCATTTTGGACAACCGCGGAAAGGTGTGGCAATCTGTGTCCATAGTTCAAACCCCTTACAAGAAGATACTCAACAAACCGATATGATATTATACATGTATCTAATGAAAAATCTAAATCGTACTCAAGGTTCAATAATGGTACATTTCCTCTTATCACTTATACTATAGTATACCTTTTCTTTCATCTTCTTTTTCTACTCTTCACTCTTTTTCTCTCATCTTTTCTTAAACTCTTTCTCTGCGCCTTTCTGCTCTCTCCGTTTCCTCTTCTTTTTGCTTTTCGCTTTTAATTTTTCAT
The DNA here is from genome assembly GCA_017141385.1 of Sogatella furcifera. Lineage (NCBI taxonomy): Eukaryota > Metazoa > Arthropoda > Insecta > Hemiptera > Delphacidae > Sogatella > Sogatella furcifera. The sequence goes on along the minus strand of CM029547.1, from coordinate 4,684,233 downwards.
ATCCAAGGTTTTTCTAAATCTTACTCAAGGTTCAATAATGGTACATTTCCTCTTATCACCTATAGTATAGTATACCTTTTTTTCACCTTCTCTTTCCATCCTTCACTCTTTCTCTCTCATCTCTACTTATTCTCTTTCTCTGCGCCTTTCTGCTCTCTTCTCACTCATCCTCTTCTTTTTGCTTTTAATTTTTCATATCCAACCTTTTTTCTCTTCTTCATCGACTGTATAGGCCTACTGTAATTTCGGTAATCAGTAAGCGTTCCAAATATGTTAAGAGTCACATTAAATTGAAATAAACGGCTACTATCTACCTACCTACTGTCAACTATTCACTATCTAGACGCACTGTTACACGAATTCTCAAATTGACAAAATTTTATGGTGGTAAAACGCCTCGTTAATGCTAATTGCGCCCTCATTGCTGTCGCTTATTGTTTCCTGTTCGTTGGGAAAATTCTCTAGTTTATGCAAATTCATCATCCTATCTCGATGATTATTCTGGTTTTTATGTAGAATGTACAAGTTAAAAACCATTGGGCTTTCCTTCATTTTTTCATATAGTGTTCACTGGTCCCACTCTCTTTTTTGCACCGGCCTTATCAACTTTTGAGAAATCACGACACTGTCTTGGAGAGAAATAAAAATGAAAAATTGACAGAAATGTAATTAATTTGATAATTTATATTGTTCAATTTAAAATAATTTTGTCGACTTTTATAACTCTTCCAGACAGCACTTGGTAGTGGAGTAAATTCTCCGACAATATAAACATTCATGTAGTTGGTAGTTCATATTACTACATTTACTGAAGATTTGAGTGAAGGCCTTTATTTATTCATTAAGTACCTGTAGTGTACCTGTAGTATTGGGCAATATATAACTTTGAAATCCAGAGTTTCTCATGGATAAATGTAATAAGGATAAGTATATAACATTATCAATTTTAGTATTCATACAAGTATTCTTTCTGAGTTGACTATAACCTACAGTCCATCGTAATATCTTTCTATAGATTCTATAGGTGGAGAAGTCCAACTCCCTGGTCAAATCGATCAAATATATAAACAGAACATTTACAAATAATAGTGAATAATGGAATAGAATAATAACCAACCATTTAGTGAGCTGTCACATGAATCAAAATGTGCAATAATGAAATAAAATCGGAAGAAGAAATTTATTCTGCACCAAATTGATATTTGCATGAATTCTACGAATAACTGATAACGTTTAAATCTTTTAATGGCTTATTCGTACTATAGACTGCCTCATTGTCCAAAATTAAAACATAAAAACCACGAGAGTTGAAAAACATCAATACATCATTGTTAAAATAAATTTGTTTTCAACAGTTCAAAATCCCATAGAAAGAACAAATCCGAAGAAAGTTTGATTTTTGAAAATCAACCAAAGTACTGTTTGAATGAACATGTTAAGAAATTTAAAAAATTTCAAATAGAATAGAAATTAAAATCGTTTGAATTTCTTATTGTTAAATCTAGAACACAGGAACATTATTGAGAGGAGATGAAGGAAGCCAATGATCCAGACGAATCGCTTATTCAGATTATTTTGCATCTGTGAATGAAAAATGGAAAAATTTTATAATTGCTACTTGCGTTTTTTATAATGTTTGTCTATCTTCCTGCAAAAAGAGTGCAGTTGCATTAGAAAAATCGTTCGTGTTCCCATGCATTCTGCCGGTTTTCCGCTGAATAGACAGATTGTATGTCACTGGCCGCTGTGTTAGAGACATGACGGAACATTGTCACCTTTCACATCACTTTCTCCTTTCTCTCTCACTCTTACTCTCCCACACCCACTCTCTCTCACTCTCCCTCACCCACTCTGTGTATATCTCTCTCACTCTACCACACCAACTCTCTCTCTCTCTTGTTTGCAAAATGTTTAGTGTTCTATATTGCCGTATTGCAGCTATGTCTAAATAATAATAATAATAATTTCAAAATCGGTAAAAATGGAAATTTCATGTAAATCACATTATAGGCCTAGTCAAAACATGGCAGCAATTTTCAATAGAATATAAATAAAATTATTTCTCATTCTCTTCCTCTCTTTTCTCGTCTTTCTAGGATAGTCATATTAGTCCCCACGAAATGATTTAATACTTTACGGCTATAGTCTGTCCAAGCAAAGAAGACATTCTGGCAAGATGGGAAAATGACTCCAGATCGGTCAATATTAGTTTAGAAGTTATAAATTTGGTCTCAAATTGTAGGTCACATATCGATGTACAATTTGAGACCAAATTTATATATTTTGAACCAGTATTGACCGATCTGGAGTCATTTTCCCATCTTGCCAGAATGTCTTATTCTTTGCTTGGACAGACTATAGTTCATTTCTTCCCCCATTTAATTTAATTTGATTGTTTCTCTGCCAAGTAACCCATGTCCAGACTATTGTTACAATAAAACTATAACTATTGTTAGTTTTATAGTTTAGTTAGTTATAGTTTTATAACTAAAACTAAAACTATTGTTACAATATGTGAAGTTATACTACCATACTTATACTGTACTACTGTTCTAAACTATCATGTAGCATCCCTCTATAGAGTCTATGTGTCGGGATAAAATCTTTCAATATTCCTCATATCTTTCTATAATGAATACCATAGCCATTCAGGAGAATATACCACATAATGAATCAAAACAAGTGCGTTAAAAAATGCGCATTCATGTTCGTTGGAAAAGTATGTCCAAGCAAAGTAGACCCTCTGGTGGGATTAGAAAAAGACCAGCTCGGTCAATATTGGTTCAAAAACAATTGATGTAGTCTCAAATTGTAGATTAGAATGTTTCCTACGATTGAGACCACATCAATAATTTTTGAACCAATAGTGACCGAGCTGGAGTAATTTTCTCATCTTGCCAGAGGGTCTTCTTTGCTTGGACAGACTATACCACAGTTTGGTTCATTGCTAATGAAATGTTACCAACCGAACAGAAAACTTTGAAACACCGCCGATTAGGCTGTGAAAATGAACATAAATTCCTAGAATAAGCTTTCAGTAGGTGTCAAACCAACACAGATATCTGCAGTCTATTATAAGCTTAGTGGACAATGAACGGATGACAAGTTGAGGATCTTTGAGGGGCGTTTACTCCATAGAACTATGTATATATTCATAGCTCTATTCACTCACACATACAACTGTCAAGTACTCAATATTGTTAGTTGAAAAGAGGGATTTACGGCTTGAAAGAGCACAAAACTCAAGTTGGAGGGAGGACAGCAAAAGGTGCTCCGAGTTGTCAAGGGGTACTTGGCTGTAAACATCCCCCGCTACGTAATATTATCCAGTTTGTTCTTCATCCCCTAGAACACACCACCCCTGGGATAACACGCGAAAAATCTTATTACTGAGAGGAGGGTGGAGGTGCTGGTTTTAAGGGCGTATGATAAAGCGTTTGGCCAATTTCGTTCAAACAAAGCAGATAATGTTTCAGTCAAAGGGATGCTGGGGACCGCCCCTGCTAAGCAAAGAAGACATTCTGGTAAGATGGGAAAATGATTCTATCTGAGTCAATATCGGTTCAAAAATTATAAATTTAGTTTCAAATTGTAGAGCAGAATGTTTTCTACATTTTGAGACCAAAATCATTATTTTTTAACAAATATTGACCGAGCTGCAGTCATTTTCCCATCTGGCCAGAATGTCTTCTTTGCTTGGACAGACTATAGCTTGTTCAACACGTGTTTCTACGCAATCCACGTCCGTATTATGTGCTGTGTATGTCATTTCTCTTATCGCTTGAATGAGTAAACTCGATTAAATAACAGAACTATGATTGAAATGAGCGGGTGATATTCAATGATTTCTTTTCGAAACATTGGTTTTTTCAGTTTGAATATTTATAGTTTGATTCGTTACAGTGTAGACAATTCTGTGCAGTAGATTTTCCATTATTTATCATCAAAGTTTACTTTTTTGTACTCAATTTTTCTTAATTCCTATTCAGTTCTACTCATGTTTCTATTTTTTACTCAATATAATTTAACCTTATAATTTTTAACCTTATCTTTTATTTACTGATCATATAAAGGTATTCATATAGCTTATTTGGTAAACAGCTATCCAAAAGGTATCCAAAAGGGTCACATTCTTTTCACCCATCCCATCCAAAAGTCATGACTTAACATCACAATCACTCAGCAATCGCCCTCACTGAGCAGTCACACACTAATCAGTTGAAAAACTCTACCATTAATGAAAAAAACAATATGAAGAATCAATGAAATCCTCCTACTGTACTTCTATAAGTTTATGAAATTTCTCCAAACTATATTTCCATATTCGTTCAGATTCAGAGGTGAGCTTACGTTTCATTTTTTTTTTAAGATGGTATATTCAAGAATATACCGATTATCTTGTATCATTATTGAAAAGTATTGTGTCAAGAAATTCAGGGCCCTCGCGTGGTTTTTTGGCGCCCTGTGCGAGATTATGGCAGGCCTCCCCTCATTACCAGACGAATGCAATCCAACATTATTATAATATATTCAAAGTCAAAGCTGCCTTGCATGTTCACATTTTTCTCATATGAGAAAAATAAGCAATGATAAGCAATCCCAATGTTGCATGAGGTGTGGCAAAAAGGATTCATGAGGACTTGCTTATTGTATCCCAACGTATTGTTTCGTATTTTCATATGTTGGATATGTGATAAGCAAAAGCATACAGGAATTAATACAAAATTACTAGAGGCTATCTAATTGAGCAAAACTGTCACATTGTACCGTAAACTTTATCATTGAAATATTAGAATTTTGATTATTGATTCATTTATTTTATTAGTTTGATTGAAAGCACATGAGGAAGGGAATAATAGATTTTTCACAGAAAAATATTGGTATAGTCTGTCCAAGCAAAAAAGACCCTTCGGCAAGATGGGAGAATGAATCAAGCTCGGTCAATATTGATTCAAAAACTATCAATTTTATCTCAAATTGTAGGAAATAATTTGATCTACTATTGAGACCACATTTATAATTATTGAACAAATATTGACCAAGCTGGAGTCATTTTCCCACCTTGCCAGAGGCTCTTCTTTGCTTGGACAGACTATAATCATCATAAATATTCCATTCTACTGGAAATAAAGATGTTTTAACAAAAAATCGCAAACTCGATAACAAGCAAATTGAAGATTTCAGCCATTTTCACGGCTCTACCCAACTATCTTGAATAACATTTGAAATAATTCCTAATTCAGCCAGCAGATGGCAGTAGCAATAGGGTGACTTGCTTCGTCTTCCATTGGACACGCCTTCAAGCTCCGCCTTCGTTCAAAATGGCCGAAAACATTGGGTAGAAAAGTTTTCAAATTCAACCAGTAGATTGAAGCAGTTGACGGGTGATGTTTCAGATTTGATTTGGACACGCCTTCATGCCCCGCCTGCTCTTTTCTTATTGGTTGACAGTGTTTTGTGAGTTCTGTCTTAGAAAATGGCTGCTAGCACGAAAATGATGGATGGTGTATCATACACAAAGAATTACGCTGATCTAATATTGACGATCCTGTGCTACTATAATATTTATTTATATTTTCAGGCTGGTAAGAATCTATCGAGTTAGTATTTGAAGAATTTATTTATAGAATTTAGACTCAGTTTTACTTTTATCGTGTAACTTCAATAGTCTTATGCTGTTTGAAATGAGATGAAAATATGAATTCGCACTCCCAGCTAATAATTATATTTTTCATACAATGAATATAATGGAATAGAACTCAAACTATTCATGATCCAATACCGACCTCTTGTCAGAAAAGAATGAAAAACTACAACAATTCGGTAAAGATATTAGTAGGTATTATAGGATTAGGATATTGGAGAAGTTTTTATCGTAAACTGGCTTGTGATTGGTTGACAGAATGTAAGGTGTTTTATCAGCCAACCATAGAAAATAAATTTAAGAAGGGCGTTTCTTGGCTTGCTTCATACATTGATCGTGGTTTTTCAGTTGGTGAATTCATTATGATGAATGAATCTATGCAAATGAAATACTGTAATTTCTTGTGGATTCAAGTTTGGTAAAATACATTTTTACCCATAGTGGAAAAATTATTCCAATAGCCCAATTGAAATTTTTTAAATTCCCGTTTTGCATCAGCCGCCGCGGCGCCCCCTTGGCTGTGGCGCCCTGTGAGGTCGCATACTCCGCACACCCCACGCGAGGGCCCTGTCAAGAATGATTCCAGACTTCCAAATTCAGTTGCTCCATTTGCTATAGACAATAATAAAAGAAAATCATCTTGTATGTGTTCTTCAGTGTTCTCCATTTCTGTTGAACGGGTGGCCTAGCCGGCTCCGCTATAATCTAAATGAGATTTAAAATCTTCTCCATTGGTTCTAAAAACATTTACTGTATAATTATCTCCTACTGAAAAACTTAAATTAAAATCTATCAGTACCTTCCACTCATTCATTCATTATTAATGCCTAGAACGTTAGTGGACATCATTATCAGCAATATAGGTTGAAAAAATTACGCGTATCCTTTTTGAATCCATTGTTTGGTATCAAGTGAGGTTTGGTCGAACTGTATCTGCTGTTTCCGGGACCTGACAAATGAAAGCATTCACAGTAACAATAATAATTATCATCTTCGGGTCTACCCTTATTCCTTCACCAATCATTCCATCCGCCCCTTTATACTTTTCACGCTCTATTTTATTTCTTTGATACTTTGGTACTACAGTATATCAAGTACATCAACGCTATACTACACCAAGGTTACTTGGTTTCCATATACTATACATAAAACTTGATACTAAAACACTACATCAACGCTTTATCAACACAATATCTATTATTTCATCATTAATTGGTATTATTTCTTCCCTGATAGTGATACTACTTAAAGTTAAAATATGATCATATTTTTTGTCATTGAACCTCTAGTTCAACCAAATTGTAAACTGAACTGTTGAACTTTAACTGCAACTACTTACTAATTTTCAATTTATAATCAACCATCCTGATGAAAAAACTCAGGTCAATGTCATCCTCTCTCAGAATAAGTTCTCTATTGTATTTCACCAGTTTGTTAGTTCTCTGTCAAATTTTTGGTTGATTGGAAATCTATCACGTTAGAACTATGAATTGGAATAGAATAATTTTCCTTTTAGAGGATCTCCACATAGCGACGTTTTCCAAAAAGCAGGACAGACATCTTCATACTTTGGATTTGTTGAACTGGAGTAGGGCTAGTAGTTCATAGTTCTAACTAGCCCTACTCCAGTTCAACAAGTCCAAAGTATGAAGATGTCTGTCCTGCTTTTTGGAAAACAGTCGCTATGTGGAAATCCTCTAAAAGGAAAATTATTCTATTCCAATTCATAGTTCTAATTCTTAAAATAATAATACAGGAATATTAGATCATAATTATGATTAATATGATGAATGTAAACTGGAAAAAAGGGTTCCAGAAACTAATTCTGATTCATCATAATAATATTAATTTCTCGTAATCTCTGTTGGCATTTCTACTTGTAATTATTGACTTGAATCAAGTTTATTATTATTCAAACTTATTAATTTAGCTAGTCTAGCAGTCAATGTTCTGTAATTCTGTGTAACGTACGTGACTCAAATGTGTTGAGAAAACTTTAAGTAGCCTATACTTTTAAGAAAACGGTAGTGGATTTCAAAATAATGTGTAGGTGTTGCTATGAACATGCTTAGTCATATTGTTTTTGTTAATTTATTCATATTCAGCACGGAACTCTTTCTAGAGGAGGTGTGTTAAATAATAATAACGATAACGGCAATAAACGACGATAACTGGAAACTGAATTTATTCTTAATTTTCCCGGCAATAAGGCAAAATAGAAACTTTGAGACGTGACAAATTATTCTTAGATAGCCACCCAGTATTTAAATCACAACGGTAACAGAACCAAAATGATAGGCTAATGAAGAAACATTTGGAAAGAAGTTAATTCATCAGTGGATTCCAATTTACAGTTCAGTGAATGTTTTTCTACCAAATTGAAAAAGTTTAGTATGTCCAAGCAAAGAAGACATTCTGGAAAGATGGGAAAATGACTCCAGCTCGGTCATACATATCATCAATATTGCTTCAAAAATTTTAAATTTGGCTTTAATTGTAGAAAAAAGTTTCTCTACAATTTGAGACCACATCATTTATAATTTTGAAAACAATCCGAGCTGGACTCATTTTCCCATCTTGCCAGAATACCTTCTTTGCTTGGAGAGACTATACAATGTACAATTATTATCATATATAAAATATCAGTTCTTTGGAGTGAGAAGAGCAATCGTTCCATTCACACCACAAGTCCAAATTTCGAATTACCTACTGTGAACATTATGAAGAACTTTCACCATGTTTCCTATTTGCGAAACATGGTTATGTCGGTGAGGTGGAACACCTTCGGGACTCTCCACCGAAAAAAACCATACGCTAATAATATTATATAAAACGATGAGATGAGAATCATTATCATATATTTATCTCACAAGCCGAGCCCATGAATGATGAAAAAATAGAAAATTGGCGAAAAAATAGACCCTGTGACTTGTTTTGTAAAAAATAAAAAGCAATGACTATTTGACGATATTAAAATGAATCCGATGTGTTGAATAATATTCCACTTGATTTTTTTGACAAGGCGTAGTCGAGTTAATTATATATTTTTAATAATACAGCAGATACAGCCTTATTAATTCATTAATATTCTTTATTGATTGATAAGTTACAATCAGGGAAGATTTCAGAATGTTTTCATAATTTTGAACTCAACAAATTTTATTTACATAAGATAATACAACAGGTAAACATAACTCCTGTAAAACTGGGATAAGTCGGACACGTAAGACTGGGATAAGTCTGGTATATTTTGTCTTACTCCTGTTCGACATAAATTTTTCATATAATAGGCAACTGAAGAGAAATTAAAACTTATTAAATAAATTACAGATAGGTACAGTACATAAATTCAGTAGAATAAATAGCTTATAATATGTACTTGGTGTATCTAGTGCGCAAAGTGGCATTTTACTGCACCAAAAGCATCGTTAATGAACGAATCATTACGGAACGAATCGCTAAGTAGGTTATCTGTCATTTTTAACCATTGTTTCTGTTTTGTTTCAATCTTACTCTTCAATACTTTTTCGTATTTTAAAAATTAATTTGTTTTGTATTTTGTCTCTGTTTCAGCGACCTGATGATGCTCACTAGCGAGGCCAGCTGCCTGCTGGGAGCACCCAACGATCTGCAGGACTTGCACCTGAAACCACTCTGCTATCAAAAGCCGGAAACTACGACAACAACGGCAACAGCGCAAATCAAAAACCACCATCAATCTAGTCTCGGCTTTGCGGCCGCTTATCACAGTTACCATGGTTACGAACAGCTGTTGGCCGCAGCGCCGCACTCGTGAGTTCCGACATAACCTCAAAAGACTTTTTCAATATGGTTATACAATTTATTGAATACTCAATAAATATGAATTTTATTGAGTGGCATCAAACCTGAAAAGGATGGACATTTTCATTCTTCTATTCATGTTGGCCGCAGTCGTGAGTTTTCACATAACCCAAAAGACTATATTTTTCAATTCAGAAGACCTAGGTACTTATAAATATAGGTCTAAACTGTATTGAGTTGTCTGGAAAGGATATACATCATTTCTCATTCTTCAGATGTATGAATTTATCATAATTATGTCATATATCATTGGGGAATATTAACTTATATTGTAACAATATGTTCAACCAAATTCGACGGAGTAAAATTCCGTAGAGGGGTTTCCCGCCAAAATATCAAAGTCGCGGGTCTTAGCCGTATAGTAAGTATAGTCTGTCAACAAAAGAACAGAATCGCCCTCTGGCAAGATGGGGGAATTACTCAAGCTCAGTCAATATTGGTTCAAAAATTATCAATTTGGTCTCAAATTGTAGATCAGAATGTTTTCTACAATTTGAGACCCAATCTATGATTTTTAACCAATATTGACTAAGCTGGAGTCAGTTTTCCATCTTGCCAGAATGTCTTCTTTGCTTGGACAGACTAGACGAAGCATCCGCCATTTCGATTCTTATGAACTGTTATTCTAAGACTTAAACTCTATACTGTATCAGCTTGAGTCTACTGAGATTCATGGGCTGTTTTTTCATAACTAAATTAGTATACTATCTATTGAAGATTTAATTTTGCTTTTTTGTAAATTCTGGATGGACCACATCACTTCAACGCTTAGCTGTTGAGATAAATGCTATTTTTCAATATTATAGTATATGAAATTGAAATATAGTACCTTCCATCTTGTTATGCTCCAATAGAATAAAAAAATTTAAGGCTTCATTTGACAAAAAAGGAGCTATAACTTATGTTACAGAGGGGTCTAATTATTTATAAGTTTTCAAAGTTCTACTTTGAACTAGCATTGACTAGGAAATTTAGGCTAAGGGAATATCCCTCTTTCTGTGAATAACTATAGGCAATAGTATGAACAACGGTAAATAATAGGTTGTAAAATATGAATTTGTAACATATCTGTATAAATTTAGTAAATTTGATAAAAAAATGTGAATTGTTTCACAAATTTGTGAAAATATGGATTGATCTGGATTTGCATAATAGTGTAAATATTATGTTGTGCTGAATATTAATAATGATTAAATTGTATGAGTGTATAGTAACTAGATGTCTATTTATTTATTTAAGTTGTACTCGAAAAATAAAATTTTAGGATCAATAGGATAGAATTATTATTGTAACTCATCGTTGAAATTTAAATTCTTCATAAACTATCAGATTAAACGTTCACCGATTGAGAAAAATCTTGGTAGTTTTTTCCAAATAAATAAGTTCTCTCTTGTCAGTGCATAAATTATTAAAATTTAAATTTTCTCAATGTTGATAATTTAAAATTTAAATACGAAAACCAAGAATTATTCATATCCAATACTTATTATCTGTTTGTTAGAGATGTTTCAATACCTATGTTATCTAAATTTGATTAGAGTTAAATCGAAAGAGATTAATCTCTTTCCCATAAAAGGGAAAAATCTGAGGTAATTGATATGATAAGATTGTAACAATTTTGGTTGATAGAAATTTAAAATGAGGTCAATAGCATTAAGGTTGATTGAGCAATATGGAAATATAAAACAATTATTCATATTTTACATCCTGAAAACTTGAATGTGTATTACTGTATTGAATCAGGTCTTGTTTTTTGTTAAACATTTATTTTATTTAAAAAAAAACTAAATTTGAATTCTTGAACCCTATATCTAATGTTATTTTTTAATGAAATCCTTGATTTCCCAATTTTGAAATAATACATGCTCTACCCTTTGAAAACTGAAATTCAGAGAGAAACCTCTATTTCTAGTATTTTTTCTTGTGAGATCTCAATAATGTTCAATAAAGAAGTTTAAAATAATTGAACAGAATGATTTCCATAACAAAATAATGGAGAAATCAAATTCTTTCAGTTTTGAACTACATCATGTTATAATGGCTCATTCTTTGACTATTTTCTCTAAAGGATACAGGAGAAGACTTTCATCTTGTAATTACTCATTACTGTACTTATATAGTTATTGATTTGATTTTGTAAATAGTTTTCAATACTGTGATTGTTATGAAAATTGCAATACTGTTTCTTCAGAATTAAATAAATCATCTACTCATTAGCAAATAAACCTTCCATCAAGTACAACTTTATATCCAAAGATTGACACTGTACATAGTATATATTGATAAATGTGTTTGCAATAAAAAATGTAATCTGTTATATGAGTACTGATTATTGTCTCGCCTATATACAGATAGTATACAGTACTAATTTTTCCAAAACTCCTACTTTTATTTCAGCTAGAGCTAGAACTACAAGCTGAATTTTTCTGTATGGTTCCTGCATTATTAATGACGTTTTTTTAAAGAAGTTCATCCATGGAAAAATGAATTATTTTTCCAATTATACATGAATTAAAAAACAAATGATGCACTTGTGAAACTTATGAGTGATTTAGGCTTGGAAAATATTTTTTGTTACAATAATAATTTATAAATACAGTAGGCTACTGTACTTACAGTATTACCAAAAGCCAATCTAAGCTATGTGAATTTGATACGGTATCTTGTAGAAATCTAGGCTATGGGCTATTTACATTACAATAGGTACGGTAATTCACATTACGGTCTCTATTCATGTTGCAATGATTGAGATTTATAGTAGAATGGGCAGATTGAAATAACTTACTAATAAAATACAAACTCTTATTATATTTTATCTAATTCTCGATTACTATAAAAAAACAGAATTCATTTTACCATAATGTCTATGTTACCATAATTAATTGACGTTTGTAATACTGTCTGATTTTTTTAGGCTACTCTCCAACTATATTGAGACATATATGAGAAACGTAGCTACCAATAAGTGACTATTCATTTTCAAATGTTATTATTATAATTAAAAAAAAACTAGTTTGTCGTCATTTTATAAGCTGAATTTAAGCTTCTCAGAATTTTGAAATGGAAATAAACCTGTAATGTTTAGTTAAGAAATAAATACCTATCAACAAACTTGGTGGTACAAACCTCGAATAAATGCAACCTACGTATATGTATTAGAAGACATTATTTATATCATATCTTGAACGTCTTACAGAAGATTATGTTCAAGGTAAGGATAAAAAAGTAAAAGTTAAGGTAAGGATACAGGTCTACTTTATCCAAGCAAAGAAGACATTCTAAGATGGTAAAATGACTTGAAATGTCAATATTGGCTAAAAAATATAAATTTGGTCTCAAATTGTTTCCTACAATTTGAAATTTGGAGATTTTGTCACAATGTCTTCTTTGCTTGGACAGACTAAGCTTATAGGTATTATGCTGATACGGTAGCTAAGTTATTAATATCTACTCATCTTCAACTTGTCTATACCCTATTCACGATCACTTTAGACGAAATGAGGAAACGTTTTGCATGTACAGGTAGCTATTTTTCTTTGAGCGTGAGGAAAAGCCAAGAACTGTGATTGACTGCGACCAACCGTCGTATGAAGTAATACCTTCCTTTATCCGCACACACGCGCAAAAAAATTGTTCATTTCGTCTCAAATGATCGTGAATAGGGTATAGTTCAAATCTCGAACTTCACAAACCTTACGAAGCTCAATCTCAACGGTATGATATATAAGACACATTGAAACATTGACATTCAAATTTATTGAGGAAGTAATATTCATTACGAAATTTATTAAAAACTGATTTAGCTGCTCTACTGATATTATTACCATAACCACTACATTTTGTCAAGGTTGGATTATTGTTTTCAAGCATTGCATTCATGAAACATTGTTTTTGAAGCATTGCATTAGCTGCATTGAAAAACTGATAATTTTTGAAAGGTGTTAAAAGAGCAAATAAGTCACCGAATTCCGATTCAATATTCTCTACAGTTTTTGATGCACAGAGCCATAGCTCCCTTTTATTGAAGGTGGCTTTGGCAGTGCTCATCATTTTAGGGTTAGCGAACGGGGGTTTAGTAAGGGGGGTTTTAGTCACGTGATACAATATGCGCATATGCCAGCCAACCCCCCCCCCCCCCCCTCCTCACCATGTATTGATGCAGTCATAGCAACCAGAGTGCTGCTGCTATGGTAACTCGACGCCCAATCACAAGTCAGAGATTTCCAGAGACAATGAGAAGTGCGAGAGTGAGAGAGTGAGTGAATTAGAAAGAAAGAGTGAAGGAGAGGAGTGAGTGAAAGAGAGGCAAAAGGAGAGAGATTCAGATTCATTCACATTATTTATGTAGATTACAAAATATATCGGTTTAAATAATATATTATGCAAATGAATAATTAGAGTAATTACATTGTTCACTAGAATAACTGAGTATAGACTATGGAAACTCATGGAAATGATTCAAATGTAGGATTTAATATGTTAACGGTAATATACAGTCTGTCCAAGCAAAGAAGGAGGCCCTCTCACAAGATGATAAAATGACTCCAGCTCGATCAATATTGGTTCAGAAAAATATTGATTTGGTCTCAAAATGTTTCCTACGATTGATACTAAATCAATATTTTTTAACCAATATTGACCGAGCTGGAGCCATTTTCTGATCTTGCTAGAGGGTCTTCTTTGCTTGAACAGATTGTAGCTGCTGCTGCTGTTAATACATAAAGAGGAATTTGGACATATAAATTTCCATTCTTGGAGAGGGATGTCCAAGTGTGAGAGATTCTTGGAGAGGGATGTCCAAGATTGAGAGGCTGATTAGATTAGATTAAATATTCACTTCATTCAAATGAATTACAACATACATAATCTTTAATCCTAGATAGCGATAATTTAAAATAAAATCACTTACACGATTAGATTGAATAACAAAAAATTGTAAAGTGAAATTTTTAGTTTAGAAAGGTAGAGGATACAATATTCTGACTATTATAATATAATTGTGATGTACCTACATGAAATGATACGGAGTTTGGACATAGATATACCTATTCTTGGAAAAGGATATTGAGGGTGAGGGAGGATTCAGATTCAATCACTTTATTCCTGTAGAATACATAAAACAGTAAATCGGTTTTAATCCTATGCTACAAGAATGAAAGGGATGAAGAGGGAGAGAGAAAAGAAAAATGAAGAGTAGACAACAGAAAAGGAATGGAGGCAGAAGAGTTTAGCGAGTAACATAACTTACAGTATATGAAGAAGAACAATGATGACTGAAGAAACCAGTGACAAAATAGAGAAAGAAGTACGTTGAATGAATATAGAAATAGAATTACCGAGAGAGAGAGAAACTCTTATTGCACTTTCAATAATGATTGTTTCAACTCCTCCCCCTCCCTATCACCTTAAAGTATAGAGAGAAGCTCACTACTTATAAATTCAATCAACTAACACTAGCAGCATCACTGCTATACATGTTATAGCAAACCTTAGTTATTGCAGAGACAATGTATTATTAATAATAGTAATAAGTATTATTAATAATACATTGTCTCTGGTTATTGGTTCTTGATAGAGGAGTATATTCTGTCTGTACAAGCGAAGAAGACCCTCTGGCAAGATGATAAAATGACTCAAGCTCGGTTAATATTGGTTCAAAGATCATCAATTTGATCTCAAATTGTAGGAAACAATTTGATCTATTATTAAGTCCACATTTATAATTCTTGAACAAATATTGACCAAGCTGGAGTCATTTTCCCATCTTACCAGAGGGTATTCTTTGCTTGGACAGACTATCTGTCTATACCTACTTTACTTAGAAGGCTTCTACTTTACTTAGTAGCTACTTTACTTACTTAGTAGGCTTCTACTTTACTTAGTAGCTACTTTACTTAGAAGAAGTTCTGTAATAACAGTGTCAACTCTAGAATTTAGTAAATATGTACCCTATAGGCTACTGGTGTATTTGTATCCATCCAGCCACTGGTATAGAGAAAGTCTGGAATGCAATAATAAATAATTAATCGACAGGCAAATTTCGCAAATTAATGTAGGCCTACCACTGGACTGTCTCCTCTCCTCAGCAGTCATTTTGGGGCACACTGTTGGCTGACTAATGATTTTCTATAAATGTGTGTACTTTCAGTGGAGCGGCTGCCTTAGGAGATGTCACTGTGGCCTGAGATAAAATTTGGGCTATGATCACATTAGATGCACGCGTCCGCAAATAATCTCGGATGTGCAATAAAACTTGCAAACACGTGCACTTGCCGGTGGCAATGACAGTGAGACAGGCGATCAGGCACGTTGCATTGTGTTTATATGACTCTTTCCAGATTTTGTTGCAATTACAGAAAATGTAATATGTCTCACCTGAAATATCTCTCCTTTTTTGTAGTAGCTAAATCCAAGATATATTTAATGAATAAAATATTTTTTAATTCAATACACCTTATTGTTTGTTTTTTTGTTTGTCAATGTCACAACAGCCCATGAAGGGCCTCGGCCTACCAGCTGGTTGGCAGTTTTATATTCACTCCACCATACATTCCGTCCAAGCAAAGAAGACACCCCGGCCAGATATACACTTTCGATTCCTCTATTCATCAAGAAGGGTATAGTCTGTCCAAGCAAAAAAGACCCTCTGGCAAGATGGGAAAATGACTCCAGCTTGGTCAATATTTGTTCAAGAATTATAAATGTGTTCTTAATAGTAGATCAAATTGTTTCCTACAATTTGAGATCAAATTGATAATTTTTGAACCAAAATTGACTGAGCTTGAGTCATTTTATCATCTTGCCTGAGGGTCTTCTTTGCTTGGACAGACTAGAGTATCAATGATTATTGAGATAACTTGCGCACGCGTGCATCCGTTATGATCATAGTGACAACTAGAACAAGGGAAAAAGCTACAACAAATTTAAAAACATAAAAACATCAATTTATTTCACCTTTTTCTTTTTCACATTTTTGGAATTCAACACACTGTCCTCACGTTTAGATTTCTTTGAAATTTTCGACTTTTTAACATCGCTCTCTATATTCGTAACAATTTTCCTGGACTTTTTCTTATCAGACACTACAGTTGGCATACCGTCAAACATGGCATCCAGATCCTCGTCCCCATCTTCTGCCTTTACTTCTAAATCTTTCTCAATTTTTATTTCCACTTCTTCCTCGTCCTCATCTTCCTCTTTCACTTTCACCATTGTGAAGCCGGGCGTAAGCAGAACGCTGGTGAGGCGGGACTGTAGGTATTCCTAAAAACAAACCAAAAATAAAACTAACATCAGTGTTGAACTTGAAAAAATAGTTCTTTCTTATTCCTTGTTGTTCAATACTCTTCAACTTTTGTTCAATATCCGAAACGAAATGTTTGTTCATGTATACATGTTTGAACTAAACATGTTGAAAAATGTATAGCTGAGGCGAAAATGTTATGCGGTTTCAACTGTGAAGCATCTATTGTCACTTTTGATTTCAAAAACATTGTCCATGTAATGTAACCTACTAACAGCTTATATAAAGCAACTATTGTCTCTTTTGATTTCAGAAACATTATCCAGGCAAAGCTAGATCTAGATGACAACTTCAACTGACAATATCAGCTATTGTAGCGCACAAGGAGCAGACGAAACCGTCTAAATGGTTGACGACAGCTATATCATGTAGCAATCGACAAAAATTCGAAAGTATTGTATCATTAATGAAACAACTTGCATCGTAATCATCGTATCATGTCAACTTTTGAAGGACTTTAAGAGTAACTTATATTTTAAAAAAGTAACAAAAAAATTATTTTCTAATGATTATTTAATAAAATATGAAAGAACTATTCACATAGACAATGTGGATAATTTTATTCTTATTACATCTTGGTAATAGTCTGGGTGCCAATGAGGGTAACCTTTTTTGTTGTATGTCGTTGATTTTTTGATTGATTATGATAGATTTTGATGTGTAGATTCTGAATCCGAGTGATGCCAAGCTGTAAAAGTTGAGCATTTTTTGTAATTCAAGATGGCGGCCAAAATTTCGGTTCCATTTCTAGTCTACCACAATTTCCGTCTAAACGAAGCGTCGGACGAAAAAAGTTATTCTTATCTTTTTTTTAGTAAATTGAATTTCCTATCTTTATCTCAAAGGACTTGGTAGATATAGTCATTTGTAAGCAAAAATTGACATTTTTTGGTATATGATGAAAAAGTCAATTTTGCCTCAGCATTGATTTTCGTCAATTTTGACCAAATTCAACATATAATATATGAATTTAGACCACCTTGATGAGCTGAGAAGAATGAGCTATGAATTGTTGAGATCCGATGACTTTAACAATAGTTAAAGGTATCCTTAGATTGAGATCCTTGAAGGGTCCTCACTATTGAACATGACCAAAATTCAGGTCGGTGAGTGGCTTATCTGCTGAAAATTGATCTAGAATACATTATTACCAAATAAAATCTCAATACAAGCACGTATAAATTTTTTGGAGACCATTTCCCCATAAATAGGGGTTTTTTGAAGATACAAGGATATCTTTTTACTGTCCTAGTTCAAAAACTATACAAGATAGAGAGGTCTACTCGGTCTCAAATTGTAAAGGACAAAATTATCCTCAGAGGGATTTTGATTCACACGATTCAAATGAATACGTCTAAAGATCTAGGCAAGCAAAGACTAAAAATACTCAAATTCTAATTTTTCTTGAAAATTAGCTTCTTTTTTGAAAAAGTATAACTCCGTTCCTAATAAGGATAGAGACATGAGTCTAATACCATTCTATTGGAAATTCAATTCATTAAAAAAAAAAGATAAGAATAACTTTTTTCGTCCGACGCTTCGTTTTGACGGAAATCGTGGTAGACTAGAAATGGAACCGAAATTTTGGACGCAACACTCGAATTTCAGGAACTACTTGAACAAGAAAGTCGAGAGATAAAACCTCAGGTTAATCGAGATTATTTCAATCTGATGGTGCTGCTTTTGGAAGAGGATAGTTTTGGGAGTAATCCTGTTGTATAGTCTGTCCAAGCAAAGAAGACATTCTGGCAAGAAGGGAAAATTACTCTAGCTCAGTAAATATTACTTCAAAAATCATAAATTTGGTCTCAAGTTTTAGATGATAATGTTTCCTACAATTTGTGATTACATTCATAATTGTTGAACCAATATTGACCGAGCTGGAGTCATTTTCCCATCTTGTCAGAATGTCTTCTTTGCTCCATTCTGAATTGTTGAATAAATGATTATGATTAAGTCAAAAATCAAATTCTTTTAGTTACGATACTGAATTTAGACGTATTTGTTTATAGGTGAAGATTAATTTCAATAGTCATCGACTGTACTTACCTTAAGCAAGAGCTGCTTGGAGTTGAGGTCATGAACGCGTATATGCCTGTCTAGACCCACCGACACAATAACTGGCTCCAGGGGCGGACACGCTATCTGCCGGATTCCGCCAACAAATCCCTTGTAGTGGTTCAACAGCAAGCCTTTGCCGCGCATATCCACCAGATACATGTGACCGGTACCGCTTCCGACCAGCACATGACTGTAAAACATAAAAATATAAATTTTAAACATTTTAAGCGAGAAATTATTCATTTATTCACAAGGGCACATTTATATATCATTACAGGGGCGGCTACCATAGCTCCGACAAACCAAAACATCGACACTGAGACTCTCTATGAATCTTGCCCCTATTGTGCCAGTTTTAATCTCAAACTCCTAACCTAAGCGTGATAGGTTTATAGGGTGGCGGTTTTCGACAGTTTCTTTGTCGAATCTGTGGCGGTTTCAAATAGTTTCATTGTCGAAACTGTGGTGGCCTCTGCCTTTTTCATTACCTACACTCAAACCTGTCAATAATGATTGAGCAGGGAGATTGAACAAAATTTCCGTTCTGGACAGGTTTCGTTACAGGTGAGATAAATTACATAGGCTACGTTAATGAAAAGATACAAAAGTCCACAAATATGATACATGTATCAAATGGAACAGCAATATTGAAAGAACTTGTATCATACACGGATTTTTCCACAGATTTTCCGTAGTAGACAAGATTCCGTTAAGGACAGGTTTGACTGTGTTACTGTAAGAAGTATTTTACACTTGGTGAAAAATTCAATGTGAATGAATGAATCAAATATTACCTATTATAAAATAATTCACAGTTGAATAGTCAGTGTCATTTGTTTTATTAATTAGGTACCTAGTGTGTAGAAGTTCTGTAAATATTTGAACATATACTAAATTTACTAATGAAGATGAAGAATCTCCTTTACATTCACTGGTTGAATGCTGTGAACCTATTATAAAATACCTACCTACTATAAAATAATTCACAGTTGAATAGTCAGTGTCATTTGTTTTATTAATTACCTAGTATGTAGAAGTTCTGCAAATATTTGAACATATACTAAATTTACTAATGAAGAGGAAGAATCTCCTTTACATTCACTGGTTGAATGCTGTGAACTTTTGCATGAGAATTGAAAAAAAGCTTCACTAATATTGAAAAAGCATTACCAAAAAACAAAAATCTAGATTTAGACCAGTTCACAGCACATCCAACAGAACACAACCCAACATTTTGTATATGCGCAGTGAGTGTTGGGCTGTATTGGGCTGTGTTGTGTTGGGCCGGGTGAGATAGGGTGATCATAAATGTAAAAGATATCTTGGTTGACGAGAGACGCATCAAGTAAATTGATCTGAGAGTAAAATACATCACGTAATAATAAAACGTGTACTAAACACGTTGTATGGTACCATGTTAACGTCTCGTTGACTTTTTACAGGTTACTGACTTTATTGACTCTATGACAACGTCATCTTTTTGCAGGTTACATTAAACATTGTAGCTTAGGTATTGTTTACGAATATTTAAATAAAAGAAAGAAAGGTAAACAATCAAAAGCTTTATCTAATAAACTATTTAAAATTAAATATCATATTTGAATTTTAAATTACTATAGTAGGACCTCACTTATTCGAAATTCAGTGGTAGCAAATTTAGTTCAAAAAATCCAAAGTAAAGGGAAGGTTTCTCAAGAAAAAAAAATACAAGACATACAAATTACAGATGTTTTAAAAACGAAGAAGTGAGGTTCGTATAATTAGCATCATATTATATAATAATATTGCATTATATTTCCAACTTACTTTTCCCTCGGGCATGTAGATATGCAGGTAAACGCCTGATCAGGGACCTTCAGGTTGATGACTGGTCTTCTGAATGAAGAGCTGGGATCGTAAAGACGCACCTGAAATTGAATGCAGAATATTAGAAGCAAAGTAACGTAATAAAACTCACCCCTGGAACATTAGCTCGTATTTTGTTTAGAACTGAATGTTATCCCATCGTGATATCCTGTGTTTTAACAGCTTTAACCGCTGCTTGACTGAAGTTGCGTGGCACCATGCGAATGCCACTGGGGAGCTGTCATCCATCGAGATTGATAATGGTGAAGCAATCAAAACCGGTATCTCGATTTTCAATAAATCTGTGACAATATCTTGTAATTTCATTTAATATGGATAACTACGACGATATCACCTTCACAACTACTGAATAACTTGAACATTAAAAAATTGCGATCTACTTGATTGTCTACTTACAAAACCGTAACGAGATGCTACAGCCACTTTGGGACTATCAGGCATGAAAGTAAGATCGGAGACCCATACTGGAACTCGCAATTCCAGCTCATCTGGCCTTACCTGCAAATATTTAGAAAATTAAAACTATTAAGAGCACAGCAACAAAATCGACTTGTTATTCTGATATTCACTAAGATATTTCATTTTGAATTGCTCATAGCAAATCCTATTTCTACTGTTCACTTTTTCATTAGGGCTACTAATGTATTATAAATCAAAATAATATTATAATCGCCGTACCCTTCAAAATAAGTCTATTTCAAACTAACTTCAAGTTAGTTCACTCACTTACTTACAAGTGAGTTTCATTTCAAAATGACTATGAACAGTTCGAAGTTAGTTGTGAGAAAAAATAAACTTATTTTAAAGGGTGCTGTGATTAATAATTGAATTATCAAATCCTATTGCTATGATATATAGCCTACTCGATAATAAATAAAAATTAGTTTGATTGATCTGATTTTGACTTGATATTTTCAAAATGAGCATCATTTCAACATCACCAACAACAGATACTATTCATAATATAAGTTATACGATTTCTGCAAACAAATCTAGAGAATTCCGCATTGCTAATATTTCAAACAAAATTGGAGATTCAAAATGCAGATTTGATAATTTTTTACAAACTAATTTTTCTACTCAGTGCTTTGTTATTGGTTAGTCAAAATTGACGCATGAGCAGAAAAATCACTTCACTTGGTGTAGCTGGAGCCAAAAATAAAGTCGGTTGGCGAATGACTGTTCTCAGCTCTCTCAGGACAATCGGCGAGCTGTCTATGAGAGTACATTGGAACGAAAGCATCGCCAGTTATACTCATTTCACTTTTAGACAGCCTCAGACGTTCCTGACAGAGCTGAGAATTAATAATAGTCACTTGCCAACCGCCTTAGTTTTTGGCACCAGCCATACATTACTACACCATATTAGACCAAGCACTTAAAGCCGAAGATATATAGCCTTATTTAAGACAGTTCAGCTGTGGCTGTTATATAGGCTACGTTTCAATTTTTGTATAGTCTCGATCACGGTTCATGTAGTTTCACCATTGTTTTGTAAAACAATATCAAGTATGAACTGTACTAGCATAAACTAGTATTTATTAGTAGAACTAATAAATGAAAACTGCATTAAATAGATGTATAATGAAATAATTGAATACTAAATTCACTCACATTTTTAGCAGTGAACTTTGAGACACCAGTTTCAACATCCCACAACTTCAAATCATTCTCCTTGCCTCCAGTGGCAATACAATTTGTATCGAATTTACTATGACACATTCTGTCGAGCTCACCGCCCGTGTTTATTAGAGACACCTCTTTAACGACATCCTTTGCCGTGTTCCAGATTTTCACCTCTCCCGACTTTGCTCCAGTTATTAGTGCTCTGTAAAAATAACAGATGTTTAAGCAACAAAATATTAAGATTTTTGAAAATAATCTATTAATATTCAATCATGAAATTTTTATGCCTGAATTATGTAAAAATTTAAGCAAAGCTTGTGAACCTGCCACTTTACTCCCTAAATGAAGAGGCAATACAGTTCTGGCACCTATCAAGAACAAGAGCACCCATCTTGAGTTTTTTGAATAAAGATTGATGAACTGACGCTACCCGCAAGTGCGTAGAAGAAAACTGAATCAATGTATGTACAATAGCACTTTTACCATATAATAAAAATGTATGTTAGACCTCACTTAATATGAATAGCCAATAGCCTACAAACATTGACTATCGAAATTAGAAAGTATCATTTTAAAAAACTATCATTCTCATCAGAATTCACTATCATTCTCATCATACTTGAACAGAAACATAGCTCTCTTGGGGATATCTACTCAAGGATGGAAGGAAGGATATTTTATTATATTTATATCTACTCAATTTAATCCATATTGTAATTTTCAAATTGAATTTTGTTAATGTATCAATCCATTCAATACAATAATCTATAAGTATAGGTAGGCTACAATGTAAGTTATGTGCAAATCTTGTTAAGCTGGAAAAATTATCAAAAATAACTATCCATGAATACAGAGTGTTTCAGGAGGAATGTGCAATACTTCTCAGGCTGATTTCTTACACCAAGTAGACAATAAAGTTCCATGGGACCAACCACCAAAACCGCTTTGTTACTGAGATAACAATGGCGGAAAATTGAGATTTTTCAAAATATATTAATTTTTCTAATTTTTTAATCGCAAAATCGCTGCTAAACACAAATTCATCACTTGTGCTATGTTTTGTCAATTTTGCAATTTTTGATCGCCATTTCTGAGATTTGGGTAAGATTTACACAATCGCCGCCATTCAACTTTTTCTTTAGAATCCGATTCTCTTCATCTTACATTAATAAAAAATACAATTTTATGATTCCTTATCCAGTTATAACCCTTATTGTCTACTAGGTGTAAAGAATCAGCCTGAGAAGTATTGCACATTCCTCCTGAAACATCCTGTATAATGATGGTAGGTACAGTACTTACTTGTTATTAGAAGAAATACCAACAATAGATCCTTTTCCGCAATCCAATTGATTGTCAAATACAAATCCAGCAGCTGCCGTATCATACATTCTAACCGTCTGATCACAATAACCCATTACAATTTGACTACTTTCCGATAATGACCAATTCATACACGTGATTTCCTTCTTATTTGACGTTTCCTTTACATCGACAATGTTGGTCGTCTTCTTTAAACCATTATTAGTTATCCTCAAACCTGAAATACAATGGAGAATGTTAGTGGTAGCATAGAATGATTATGTTACACAATAGAAAGGTATATTATTTTATGCTAATTTAGACGTATAAAAATAAACGAGTTAGTTACTTTGAGCACCTTTCGCTCGCAACCCGTGTGGCCAGATTGGTCAGAGTCAAATATCGTACAAGCGCTCTTAAATTATCGTATTTCAGACAAAATTATCGTACAATTTCAAAAAACCTCCTAGTGGGCTAAAATATTGATTAAAAAGAAATAATAATAAATCATCCTCATTTATCATCTAAACTCGCAATTTGCTCGGCAAGCAAAAAATCTTTAAAATGATGTTTGTCTTCTTATTTTCAATAATTCGTTAGAGTAAAATTTAAATGATGTAGAATCTTAGACATACGGTTTCAAGTTAATAAATAAATGTAGGTTTTGGTTTGTGCGGAACGTAACGACCGTCGGCTGCAATGTACGCAGACGGCTGCGACTGAACCGTTTTCGTTTGCACGAGTCGGTCGCAACGACCTTCCATCATGATAATCCAGATCTACCAGGTAGAAATCAATATTACACTATTTTAACATTATTTCAATCAAAATTTCATCTATTCTGGTGATAATTATACCTTATAAATCTTGATATTTCCCTCCTGATCATCTTAATAATAACTTACAAATTACTTGATTCAACACAGAAGCAGTCCGCCATATTTTTCGCACACGGTCGTTACGTTCCTCACAAACAAAAACCTACCTTAAAAGCTTCCTACTCTGGGGGATGCTGGTTCGCGGGCAGCGCACTGGGCTGCTGGGTGTACAAAAAATTTAGTTGTTACCTACCACGGCTACCATTTCCTCTTTATAATATTGCAGAAAGCCAGAAAATGACTTATGAACAGGGATTTAATTTTTGGTGAAATAACTTATATTTATGTTTTGTGAATAGTAAATATACTGTACTATCAATTTGCCCCAAATTATCGTACAAGTTGGCAGTATCGTACAGTTTGATATCGTTCATAGTACGAGGGGTCGGATTATCGTACGTCTGGCCACACTGCTCGCAACCAACACGTACTCTTCAATACTTCAAAACACATCCAATGTAACAGGGGTTTCAAGAGTAGAATTTCACTTTTACTAGGAAGTAGAACAATGTCTATGAAATGCCAAAACAAGTTTATCTAGCCAGATTTCCCTGTATGCTTGAGGTCTAATGAATAATTTTATTATGACAGTCGGCCAAAGACAGTAGTTATAGGCAACAGTTACATGAAAGGTTTTAAAAGTTAGACTTTTTAGACACTTTGCATTAATTCTTGTAATTTAGTAAGAAATAATTTGATGCTATCGCAGCCTTAGTAGATACTATATTAACAGAAAAATATGACATACACCAAGTAGGGTACGCCTAGTGAGCAGGAGTAAAATTACCTCACGACTCTACTTACTTACTTACTCTTCTAGGAAGGGTGACAGGTAAACTACACTTTAGCCTAAAAGGACTCATAAATGAAGCCAACTAATTTCAACTCTTATCTCAATCACAGAAATGCCAGAATATTTGTTTCTATTCATATAAAACCAGTATTCTATGCACTCTAAGGTATACTAAGCTATTTTTAACTTACCTTTGAAAATTCCAGTTGTTCCACCAACATAAACATTCCACTGTCGTTCTATCATTTTCGTAGGTTGGAGCGCGCTTTAAAAGATCTATTCTTTATCCGTCTTACCTTTTTATTATCAGTCAAAGTACCTTAAAATGTTTAAAATAATAAAATTATTCGAAATTCTGACCAGATACACGTGACAATCAGTGAATAATCAACTCTAACCTAGAAAATACAACTTGTAAATTAACTGAACTATTCGATAAATGAGGAGAGTCGACTATCGAAATTAAACAGCAAAGGTGCTTTCGAGGGGAGTGCCTCATTAGCTCCAATGATCACAAACTCCACAATGTTAATTTGGGTTGCCGATGAAATTGGACTTGAGGGGTTTCAAAAACTCCAAAATCACAAACTCCAAAATCCCGTTGCAGGCTGATACACAGTTAGCTACATCGTTGCACATCAGTTCTCAATCTAGATACAGCATGTTTTGGAGACGTTTACTGTGTTGCATTTTAAATACAGAATGATACAGAGCTGTTTTATTGCTAGAGGCTGACTGTATCAGAGATATCAGATACCATAACAAAATAGGTTAGTTATGTTATGTTTAGTAGTTGAATCTCATTGATTATTTACTGTTTAATATCCAGTTAACTTAGGACCACGAATTAACATTTGGGTGAGTTTTCAGCAATATTATTCTAGTTTAATATTAAGAACCCAATATTCTCATCAATCTGCATTTAAAACTTATATGTAACTTTTTGAGCTTTATAGTAGACCTAATACTTTCTGTAACTTTTTGAGCTGTATCTGTAGCTTTTGAAATTTGGCAACAGGGATTAATCTCTCTTGTTAGTGGCATAAAACAGTAATTGAATGCTGAATTAGTCTGACAAATTATAGGCTACATTATACTTGGTACTTGACTACAATGAGTAGGCTACTAGCTTTACCTAACTTAGCTTTACCTAGCTTTACCTTGCAATAATTTTAAGATTATTATTACTGTGATTTTCTTCCTTGGTGAAGAGCTTAAAATATACACTGTTAAATTGGGCTATGGCAATAGATTATCTTCAAATGCAAGAGTTGCTGCATGGTGCAGAAGTCTTTTGATAAACTTGAAGTTTAATTCAAGTGGATTTTGACATTTACTTGGTGGATTCTAGCATTAGGCCTACAGGTGGAATAATATTGTCAAAATTCATGCAACTCGTACAGCAGATACTTGCTCAATATTCGATGATTGAAATTTAAGTGTCAAGCCACAATATGTAAATGTACGTTTATGAATTATTATTTCTAATGAATTGTAATTAATTTCATAATTATTTTTACAGGCAGTTCATTCTCACTTGGAGATTTCAAATTTGCAACTGGATTAAACTTCAAATATTTTCTCCACAAAGATACTGGATTCCTAACCAGTCAACATCATAATGCATTAAGTAAGTAAAGTGAAAATTTTTTTTAAACTGTGTTTCAATAAAAATCATTAATGATTATGATTGAGTCCAATTGCCTGATTGCATGATTCACCTGAGAAAATCATGTGTGATTATTGATGCAGTAGAAAGGTATGGTATGTAGTGCTTTACTCATCATCTGAAAAAAATTATTTTCATAGAAACTTTTCTTGATAAAAAATTATTGATGTTCATTTCTGGCCTAGGACAATTAAATTGGATAATGTACGGAGAAAAGTCATGTGAAAAGTGATACATGACGATTTTATAGCTGGTTTTTCGATGAATTTCCCAATGTGCTGTACTCATCATCTGAAAAAAATTATTTTCATTGAAACTTTTCTTGATAAAAAATTATAGGTGATTATTTTCGGTCTAGGACGATCTAATTGAATAATGTACGGTGAAAAATCATGTGAAAAAGAAGACATGACAATTTAATAACTGGTTTTTTGATGAATTTCCCAAAGTGCTTCACTCATCATCTGAAAAAATTATTTTCATTGAAACTTTTCTTGATAAAAAATTATAGGTGTTCATTCCTGGCCTAGGACAATTCAATTGGATAATGTACAGAGAAAAGTCATGTGAAAAGTGATACATGACGATTTTAAAGCTGGTTTTCTGATGAATTTCCCAAAGTGCTTTACTCATCATCTGAAAAAAATTATTTTCATTAAAAATTTTCTTGATAAAAAATTATAGGTAATTATTTTTGGTATGGGACAATCTAATTGAATACTGTATGTAGAAAAATCACGTGAAAAGTGATACATGACAATTATTTGGCCAAGTACACATTGGCGAGGTGGAACTACCCGTAAGGGTCTCCCCACCATTAAAAGCAATGAGAATATTTTTATTATCTTTTGACATAATTGTCTATTTTCAATCTTATCTGCTAATCTCTATCACAAACCATTACAGAAAACATGGTACAAGGGATTCTAAACCAATAAGGTTCCATGAAAATATTTATAATTCAATAACTTACATAAAGAGATTCAAAGTTAACCAGAAATTTATTTTCTTCTTTTTAGTTGGATTTAAAAACGTCAGTTTATGAAAGTTTTTCAAATATATTTATTATAGAATAAACAAACATTTTTTAAGTAAGTATTTGGTAATGTAATAAGAAATTGATAACTCAAAAAAATTCTTTATGAATTCATTCTTGGTTAGATTTGAATTGTGAATGATAAATGCATGATGAAATGACAATAATCAACAAATTATTGATTAGAATTTAAATTCAACAATAGGAGAATATAATGTAGCTATTATTTAAATGAATAAATTGATTTTAAATATAATAAATTGAAACTCATAATAGTTTCAAAAACAAAATAA
Source organism: Sogatella furcifera (assembly GCA_017141385.1). NCBI lineage: Eukaryota > Metazoa > Arthropoda > Insecta > Hemiptera > Delphacidae > Sogatella > Sogatella furcifera. The sequence continues at coordinate 4,655,919 of CM029547.1, read as the reverse complement.
ATAAAAGTATCCTTCATGGAGTTGAAAGTATTTTATAAATGCACAGAAATTTTTTGGCTCTCAGAACATTTTAAATGAGTCACATTGATTATATTTATTGCATTGGAGCATCTATAACTTAGACATATATGAAAAATTGTTGAGAGTTGAGTCATCATAAGCCTAATTTTTAAATGAAACTGAGATAGATGTAGGTTATGTGAAATTATTCATGAAGAAATAAATTTCCTTTCCAAAAATAAATAAATTTGAAATTCTTTAAGGGACATAGGCCTACGGTATAATAGCCTAATTAAAATTTACAAACCAAAAGTTATCTTTTCATAAAGTTCATCACTCCAGACAGCCCGCCAACTGTCCTGAGAGAGCTGAGAATTAATAACAGTTATTCTCTAACCGCCTAACTGACGTCAGCTATTCATGATTAATTATTTTATGACTCAATAATATTAACGAGAATACTTTGGGAAAATCACTGAAATACTGAATTGTATCATTGTAGAAGGCTGTATCATTTAAATTGATGGTACAGTATCATTTCAGTACTTGATACAGTATCAAACGAGTATATGATACTGTATCCTTCTTGTTCGTGCCCCGATCTTGTTTTGGAGTTTCTGAACTTGGAGTTTTTGAAACTGTGTGGCGGTTTGGTTTTGGAGCTAATGATCCTTGGAGTTTGTGGCGTACACCCCTTTTGAGTTTCCACCGTTGGACCGGGCGTATGCTGGGACGCATTATTCTGACGCACGCAAGCCAGCCAATCACAGCTCTTGTTGAGGACAAGATAAGATCTGTGATTGGCTGGCTTGCGTGCGTGTGCCATAATGCCTCCCAGCAAACGCCTCCCCACAGCTCTTGTTGGGAGTGACTCATTAGCTCCAAGGATCACAAACTCCACAATGTTAATTTGGGTTGCCGATGAAATTGAACTTGAGGGGTTTCAGAAACTCCAAAGTCACTAGCTCCAAAATCCCGTTGCAGGCTGAAACACAATCGGGTGCGCAGATTGGCTCCGTTTCTCCCACTCCGTCTCCACAGCCGCAGTTCGAGTTCGAAATGCTGGAATGATTTGGATACGCAGTTCTCTGATTCTCTCTATAAATTTTAGGACTAACCACAGTTTTTATTATTAAATAAACAGTATACCATTCAAAATAATTTGTTGTGCATAAATTTTTTATTGGAAGTTGATTAATACGCTGTTTTACCAAAATCTTTGCATTTCCTAGTCATATAAACAGTAACGGCGTAATAACTTGTGGGTTAGGTTATGTTTTGATTTTGTCGAAGCAATATAAATAGTGTTACCGGTGAATTTTTCCTGAATAGCGATCAAAATGAGTACTTCTCTTTCAATCATGTTTAAAAATGCACCAAGGCTCCTCAACATAACTTCATCTAAATATTTTCTTCGACGAGGCATTATTACAGGTAACTATAGATTCTATTTTAGTCAATAAGCTTTGGTACGGTAGTTGATCCACTTGAAGGTAGTGTCAACGGTTTATTTATTTTACTAATTATAATAAGGTACGATCATGGTTCATTCTCATACGAATGCCTCTAAACATTAATTCAGAGCTCCCTATAAGTTACATATTTTATTTCTTGGGTGACCATAGCTCTAATTTTTGCAAATTTATACACGTCTTGTCGTCTTAGGTAAGCCTGATTTATGTAGGTACCTTAGTACCTTTATTTTTGACCTGTACTTTTTCCCTACATTCAACTCTGTAAATAGACCTACGCATGCACAATTAGTTGGATGTCTCGAACTTCAATCTCATGTTAGGCCTACACTTACTTAGAATTTTCAATTCTAATTTATGCTAATTTTGTCTTATTTAGAAATTTCGGTTTAGTACAGAGTGGGGCAGTCAAACGGCACAATTTTAGATAACACAATAAAAATCACGAAAAATATGGTATTTTCTTGTCATACATTGCAACAAATCGTAAGAACACGAATGGAAAATTTGTTTTTATACATAGAAATTGTTAATTTTTTAATATTACTCCAGTATAAGGTGGCGACCATTATTTAGCACACATTGTCCAATTCTCACATTGAAATTCTCACTAATGCGCCGTAACACCTCTGGTGGTATTGCACGAATCTCTTGTGTTATCCACATTTCCATGTCCTGTAGTGTTGCTACTTCATTCGGTCGAAGTGGCTATCTAGTGTGCTATGTGCCTTTGAATGGTAAGTTATAATTTGACCCATATTTTTTTGTGGTTGACAACGGTGACACAGTTACAGTAACATCAGCTCGCTATGTTCAAATGCTGAACAACTTCATACCTTTACTTTGAAGATTTCATGTGAATGAGAACACTTAATTTCAACAAGATGGAGCTAACTATCATAAACTTACGGCCAGAGTATCAATTGACATCATGATAAATCTTTTTATGGACCGCTTCATCAGTAGGAATATAGGGTATTCAGTGGCCTCCTCGATCACCTTATCTAAGCTCGTGTGATTTCTTTCTATTGAGATACCTTAAGGTTTTTGAGACTCGTCCAGCAACAATAGAGTACTTGAAAATACGTACCTGTATAACACAAGAGATTCGTGCAATAACATCAGATGTCTTACTTAGTGTTTCATGCTGTGTTCATCTGTCATGTCCAGTATGGAATACTTGTGTGGGGTCACTAAGCTCATGCTAAGGACATTCTCCTGCTTCAAAAAAAGGCACTTCGTGTTATGATAGCAAGTTTGATGCTCACTGCCTTCCAACGTCTGGGCATCCATACTGTGTATGGACTCTACATTCTAGCATCACTCTTGCACGTCAAAAAAACATGTCTACGCTCTCAAGAAGAGAGGAAGTGCACACCTACAACACTCGGGGGAGAATCGACTTGGATATGCCACGCCGTCGACTGTCTAAGGTCAAGGATTGTTTTACGTTGCTGGCAATCAGGATGTTTAATTGCCTGTCACACTTAGTGAAGGTGCGCTCACCTACCGCGTTCAAGAACACCCTATCAAGGTGACTCATTGGCAGGAGATTCTATTCTTTAGATGATTTTTTCGATGATGACTATGCTGGTCTGTGACGCCGCCATCTATGTGTAAAATACGGTTTTAAATTTTGACACAATCTATCGGGGAAATCCTGGTCAACGATCACGATATTGGATAATTAGTATTACAGTGCTCGTTCGTTCGTGTCAGGTGATTACACTTGTACTATATTATGCCTTAATTAGAATAGTAATCCACTGTTTTAGCAGCTTCGTCATTAAAATTGAAGAGGTCTTGTCGAATACATACTGGTGCAAGATGGCATTTTAGGAGGTGATCATCTGATTGGATGTCTCCACAGTCACAATAAGGGTCATCAATCTGCCTTCAAGTAGTGCGGTTTTCTTCAGTGCAAGCATCACCTGTATTGGCTGCATTTTGTTCATCAACTGCTAATATAAAACTTTTGAGAGCGCGAAGAGTTTTCGAAATCGTGTCGTATGCAGTCGGTTCAGTGGCTCCACGTGGAGGAACTTACTTACCTTACATTTCAGTGCGAGACTTGGACAATGTGAGCAAAATTATGGTCGCCACTTTACTTGATTAATGTTGAAAAAGTAACAATTTTCATGTAAAAAAAAATCCATTTGTGCTATTACGGTATGTGCCGTTTGACTGTCCTGCTCTGTATATAATATTTTTACCCACCCAATAACCTAATTTTCCATGATGATGAAAATATCAGGTTAATACGTATTGTGCTAAGTGCTAAGGTAGTCTCGTTTTGGTTACATTCAATGCGAGCTAATAAAATTGTATAGTTGATCATATTCATCTCTAGCCTACTTCTGATAAATCTTCTGACCTTTCACACTTTATATTGTCTATTCTAGGATCAATTTCCAATTGTGGTAGTCGCAAGTCTGATTGCTCGATAAGGTTACCTCACAGGTTTCTCCCAAACAAAAATGAATATTTTGATTTTGGAATTATGATTGTGTTTGTTCTCAGAAACGTTGCCGCTGAGTGCATCGGCCAAATCGTCGGAAAGAACACACACATGTAACGAGTTGAGCTTGGCACTTGTCGGTCAACAAGTTGCACTGTGTGGATGGATGCAGCGCAAGACGACGCCTCAGTTTCTTGCCTTCCACGACGGCTATGGACGCACTCAGCTGGTCATTCCCGAAAATGTGCGTTGATTTTCAGTCTTTTTTTTGAGGGTGATGCCCACATGGGCTTTTGCGCCTCTGCGTGTGTAATGGGAAGGATGATGATGAGAGATGAATGGACCTACTTTTCCAAGTTTTTATTTTTTACTTTTACTTTTCCTACATTTCCAAGTCAGAATAATCATTTGACTCTTTAGAATCAGAACATAACTTACTCGTAACAATACTTGGACATTTAAAATTTAAAAAAAACTCTGATAAATGTTGAGATTGTACATATTATGGCAATAAAGTCTGTAATAATAGTTATAATGATAATAATTTCTCAGGATGAAGAACAATAA